>CM067377.1:140831818-143679318 GCA_034510155.1 Eucriotettix oculatus
TCCAGTTGCCACCCTGAACATACCAAACGATCCCTCCCCTACAGTCTTACCCTTAAGGGAGCCCGCATATGCTCTACTTTGGACAGCCTAGCGTCCTACACCGACCGAATATTCAATGCCTTCCGGAACAGAAATTACCCCACAGACCTCCTCCAAAAGCAAATTACCCGTGCCCTCTCCACCTCCCAAACAGTCAGTCCCACCCCTAACCATCATACAGAACGTAGTCTTCCTCTAACCAATATCTACTTCCTCGGACTACGTAAGCTGAACACTTTCCTCCGCCTTGCCTACACTGGACTACAATCCAACCCAACCCGGACATGAAGAACATCCTCCTGACCATACTACCCACCTGTCCAAGGGTTGCCTTTAGGCGCCCATCCAACCTCCGTAATATCCTGGTCAGACCCTACAAACCCCCCACCCACAATTGGTTGCAGACCGTGTGGCAGAAACAGATGCCATGTCTGCCCAATACTCCCACCTACCACGACCTTCCAGAGCCCCACCAACAGCACTACCTACAAAATGAACTGCACACTCTGCCCTGCCTTTTACATCGGTCAGACAAAGAGACCCCCTCCCCGGATTGCCAACCACCGCAGCACAGTAAAACCCAATTCCCCATAGCCGCCCATGCCCATAGCCACAACACCAACAACTTCACCCAGTGCTTCACACTGACCCCCCTCAAAGCCCTACCTCCCATCAGAAGCTGAACTTCATCTGTGGGAACTTTCATTTCAGCATGTCCTACAGTCCAGACAAAGCCCTGGACTCAACATCCTATAACTCTTTATCTCCCCCCTCCCCCAAAGCACGAGTCCATTGTAATTGTACATACAATAAAACCTTCTGTGTGTGTATACCTTGCCTTTTGTTTGAATGGTGGTTGTACGTATGTATGAGAGTGTGTATCAATATTTAAATATAGACACCTCTAAGGGTGGATGTGTTTGAATGTATGTGTGTCAAGATGGGGGTGTTAGTATGCATCTCCCCAACACCCATAAAATCCTTGCCTCTTCACAGACCCTCATTGAGAGAGAAAGTTGGTGACCTGGTGGGGTCAATTGTTTACGACCTAAGTTAGCAGAGGAGAAAATTTTGGCTGCTCAGTCCCGACGACTGAGCAGCCAAAATTTTCTAGCCGATCACTGGAAATGTCTTCCTAACTTTCTGATGAAGGGGGCAGTGCCTCCAAAAATTCAAGTACTCTAAACCTCACAAGGTGTCTACCATCCTGAACCTCAGGTAAGTCATCTTCTTTCTATCTCTCTGTCCTTTCCCCATTAATTGTTTTAATAAACATGACAATGTCATTTCCTGACGCATATATATTTGATAATTGGATAGAAAGGAAGATAGAAATATTTGGGAGAAAGGCAGGAAATTCGCTCTTTAAATCATATGTACGGCATGGAATCGTGCAGGATTCCATGCCGTACATATGATTTAAAGAGCGAATTGCCTGCCTTTCTCCCAAATATTTCTATCTTTCTTTCTATCCAATTATCAAATGCGTGACTTCGTCACTTATCCCATATATATATATATATAATCTCCTGTAATAAATTGAAATGAAATGTGCACCAATATTTAAGTTAAATCTTCTGATTTTAAACCCTCAAATTTTTATTGAAATCCGTTGAGCCGATTTGGAGCCTATTCGACAAAGACAGACAATTTTATTTTTTGGTATAGATAAGTCCTACTTGCAGAAATATTTGTTTTGAGTGTACAAAAGGAATTACATTCATAATTGAGTATTAATTGATGCTCTTAGAATTTTAGGAGTTCTGTTCAAAATGTATAATAAAGGTATTTTACTATAATCATGTACTATAAATAATCATTGATGTGATGAATTTTAACTCTCATATAAACTTCTGATTGCAGCTACACTAGGTGCCACATTAAGTGCTTACTTGTCAACTCTATTTGATGTTGGTGGAATTATTGGTGGAATTGCTGCAGGAGTTATAAGTGATTATACAGGCATGAGTGCGACAACATGCTCTGGGATGCTTATCCTTGCATTCCCAATGGTACTTAATTTATTTCTAAGGTTTGGTAGTGACAAATTTTGAACAAAACCCTCTCCTTGAGCAGCTGAATTATAAAGTTGAACAAATAAATGAATCAAAATGTTTAGGAGTCTGTTTGTTTTTATCTTAAATCGCTAAAATGTATTAGTTTCATTTTTAGACATTTCAAATTATTTGGTGTTGACAAAATTTGAAAGAATGTAAATGTTCAAAATTTGACGTTTCTAAATAAAGACACACTAATCAATAACATTAAACATTATTATTCTACAAGTAATATTAAGACACAGTAGTGTTGTAATTGTTTTTAAATATTTCGTATTTAGAATTGAAATAAAGTGCATGTCTTTGTTTTTTTTTAGTTACTTCTGTATGAACTCTATGGGACCGTGAGCTTAGAAATGAGTATATTTTTGCTCATAGTTGTGGGAATTTTGGTGAATGGACCATATGCATTAATATCCACAGCTGTTTCAGCAGAACTTGGAACACACAATTCTCTTGAGGGCAGCTCAAAGGCTTTAGCCACTGTAACAGCAATTATTGATGGCACAGGATCTATAGGTAATGCAGTTAATAGGATAATACCAATAATTTTAATTTATTACACAAGTTTTTATTTGCAATAAAATATGATTTGTTAAATATATTCTTAACTTTTGTAATAAGAGATGTGATATATTAGAAGTGAATTATTTCCAATTTCATATGAATTCTGTGTATCCATGGCAACATATGTGCAAATTTGAAAATATGCACATATAATATTTATCCTGAATCGGATATTATTATTCTTAGGAGCTGCTGTTGGCCCATTGCTTGCTGGCCTCATAGTCCAACTTGGTTGGGAAAAAGTTTTCTATATGCTAATGATATCTGATGTGCTTTCACTTCTGGTAAGTAATTACAACAGTAATAAATTAGGATAGAAGCATAGCCTCTTAGTACAGAGTTTCAATCAAAAGAATTTCTTCTGTTCTAATTTGTAATGGTTTGGTAAGTTACAAGAGACGTTCAATAATTTAAGAGACGAATTAATCTATAAAAGAAAAATAGTTCATATTTACAAACTGAAACTTGTACTACTTCTCAATATAATCCAGACAAATGTTAGTACACTTTGCCAAACAATGAACTAGTTTTTTTATACCTGATGCAAAGAAGTCTTGGTCTTATTGTTTGAGCTAGTTTCCCTCATTATTTAACACCTCATTCTTGCTGAACTTTTTTGGTACCCAAGTTTCATCTCGTGTTAAAATCTGGTTTATGGAAGTGTCTCTTTTGTAGTATTCTTTCAAGTTTGCACACACTTCAAGTGAGTCTTGTTTCTTTGTGTTAACTAGTTTTGCTGTACTTCAGCTTGTTACTTATAACTGTGCCAACTTTTCTTGCTATATCTTCAATGGTAACATGTCAGACTTAACAAATAATGTCTTCAATGTAGGTTTAAATAGTAGTAGTTTACACTTTAATTGGCCAGCGAGATAATCTTAGATAATCCTAGTGTTGCCAAACTAAAGTCATGGAGGTACCAAACACTTCCTACAAAATGTTTTTCCTACATAAATTAGTCTTTTTAATTATTGAACGTCCCTCTTATATTAAGAGTTCTTAGTGTGCCTTTGCAAATGAGTCTGATCATGTCAGCTGGTTTACGAATTCACAGTTTACTTTGTAGTGCATATGAATTGCAATATGCATGTCAGGACAAGTGAGTGTTCTTAAAACAACATTAATGTTAAATTGAAATTCATACTATATTGCAACTTAATATATTAACATTTTGTTTAAAATCAACCAAACCTATAAACAATTTATATTATTGAACATCTCATTATATTAGTATGATTGAACTAAACCAATCTGCAGATGTTGTTTTAGAAGCACAAAATCAGAGATTCCTGCATATGCTCTTTTTTGGCAAAAAGCTAGATATGATTACCATAAGCAAAATGTCTGTTGTATGAAATTGTTGATGTTCACCTACTATTGTTAACAGACAAACTCAAACAGAATTGCGTAGCCATAGTATCTTCATACAATTACTAAAACTTGATCTATGGTCAAACACTTGATTTAAACATATATAATTATAAATAAAAAAGAGATGACTGGGAAAATAATAAATTGGATAGGAAAGAGAGACTAGAAGAAATGTTCTCAAGTTCTCTGCCAAAGCTCAACTTCTCTCTCCGCCTTGCATACACTGGACTGCAATCTAAGCCAAATATTAAAAGCATTCCTAAGGTTGTCGTCAGGTGCAGTCTTACCTCCACAACATCCTCAGTCACCCTTGTATGCCTTATCCTTACACCTATCACAATCCTTGAAAATTCACCACAAATTATCTCCTACAAAAAAAAAAATCTCCCTTGGCCTGTCTTCCCATGTCAATTGTTATCTCTGACCTGATTTCCATATCGGCCAGAGTAAAGGACTGCTCCCCAGATGCACAGCTAACCACCGCAACATTGTCATGCGGACCAAAATCCAATTCTCTAGCTGCTAATGCCAGAAACCATAAAACCAATAATTTTCTTTGTCAATTCATCTTTGGGAACTTTTTTTTCCAACACAGTCTTTGTATGTTTCCTGTTATTTCCATTGCTGTGACCTATCCCCGAGAGTCACTTGTTGTGTTGACTTCTGCCATCTTATGTGGCATGCTTACTGTAATATAAATCATCACTGAGTGACTGGAGGTCTTGTCATTGAGACACACTGTCTGAAGAAGGGAGTTTTGTTTCTTGAAAATTCACAATTTTGTACTTCCCTGCCAGCAAGTGTCTACTTTAAGGGCAAGTCACCAGCTGTTTTCCCTCTGTCGTTCCTATCATATTCAATTTACTTTAACTTGTTATAATTATTAACTGTATCAGCATGTCGTAACATTAATACTGCATTCATTGTATGTCATTTGTACTCTCAATATCCAATAAATGTTTAAAATTAATCATTCTCTTGTGTCCTTTCCAATGTGTTTTCCGGCCATGTGTTGCTGTGCAAGTCCCAATCTTTATGGTGTGCCCCACCTCTCCTAAAAGTTTGTCGCAACATTAATAGACATAGTGCATATATAGCAAGGAAAAGAAAGATGATAAAGTGAATTTATAAATTAATTTGAGTAGGAAAGTGAGACAGAAAACAGCAGTAGACTTAAATTAATAGGTGTCAACTGACGAAGCTGTTCTTCAGACTGCATGGCATCCAGCCACTTAGAAGGGAGCTTTGACTCTTGAAATTGTATGCTTTCCTACATACCTGCATGCCAGTGTCTACTATCCATTTAAGGTAAATCAACTGCTATCTTTCTTTCCTATCCAAATTTATAATAAGGTTTTATTAAGAGACTAAGCTACACATTGGATAGCAAATGCTCAGGTGTAGAAATACACTCAAAAGAAAACATAGAGGAAAATATCTGGCAGAGACAGAGAACAAAACTGTTCATTTACATTGAACACTAACTGTTCTAACCACTGAGCTACCATGCTACTAGCTGACTAACAAATATAGGTATTTATAATTATTTTGTGATGAATGAATACTGCTATGTTGACAATTTGCTGCTTTTCATTGAAATAACTGCAATGTGGAAACATTTCCCCTAGTCATGACAGCTTTCAGAAATTGGTTTAGCACTAAAATAAACATTTTCCAAATTTTTGTTCCAGTTCCTGAGTCGTCTGGTAGTTGGAGAGATTAGGCGCTTGAGAAGAAACCGCAATATGATACAAATGCTTTAACATGTCTGCATTTAATTTTGTTTTCACAGACATCCTGTTTATTTTAAAAAGCTTCTGAGAAGAGATGAACATTTTATTATATTTTTGTATATTAAAATAAAGATTTTTTTATATTAACAAAATTAGTTTTTCTCTAAATATAAATGGACTCAACACAGTAAATAGGCACTTACAATTGGAAGAAAAAAGGAGCATGTTCTGTGCACTAACCAAAATTATACTCACAAAACTGGTGTATCGACTTGCTAATTTGTTTACATATAACGGCAAAAACTAATAACATGTACACAACTAAACAGTGGCTAACATATTTACAATGTACATTTGTTGCCAGAGTCCTAATGTTTTGTCATACTCTAGTATTGATAAAGTAATTATTTTATGATATATTGGTAGATTTAATCTATGTTGCCATCCAGATCTGCAGATAGTGTTGGTTTAATGTTAACAGCGGATATTTTTGGCTGATGGAATATAAAATTGTCAACACATGATTGAAAACATCACAATATAAACCTCAAATATACTCCCAGTATCCTGAGTAAAAAATCACTAGATGAAATATTGGGACTCAAAATAATTTCAATATTGTAAGAGAATAAAAATTCTACCTCACTCAAGACATTGTTTTACTTAAATCACATATTAAAGGTCATAATATAACTGACTCATAATACATCAGTTTCTACACCACACTAGATAGTTTCATTATTTTCATGATTCATTTATTCACATGCTGGAAAGGGTTGAAGTTATAAACAAATAGTCATGGGAAACCCTATAAAAGTAAGACCAAGATTTTTTTTCATCTCTTTGTTACATATAAAAATTCTGCTAATTCTTATCTCCAAAGGGTTTGGGTCATGAAGAATACGGAAACAAAATTTAATCATAAGTTGTCCCACCCCTAGGAATGGACTATTTTGAATTTCATTTTTTTGTCAAAATTAAACTCTCAAATTACACCAGTTTAGAGTTCAATCTTAATTGTTTTCTGGTGATTTTTGTTTTTAAATGTGTGTGTAGCTGGAGAGAGATGGCTAGTTTTGTCAAAATATGCAGTGGCCCTCTCTGTGGTTAAGCTTGAGCACATTTTTAAGACAAACCTTTGTTACAGCAACTATTTTATAACCATTGATGCAAGGAAACTTCATTTCAGAATATTCTGTCTCTCAAGAAACTTTTCTGTTAAAGTTAATGGACCTTGAGTGTGGTAAAAAGATCTTGGCATCATTTGTAATAATATAAAAAATGGTTATAGCTTATCTCCAACAACTGCACTCACCTTATGCACAAATTGCATGCTATGGTATTTCTCATGACCTTATACATCTGAAGTGTTACATGCACAATCACTAGTAAAGCAGTAATCAACTCCCTTTATATAGGACTCATCAATATAAATATGGAAAATTTTGCAAAAATCTGTACAGTGGAGTTAATGTTGATGCAATACAATTGTTGACTGGCTTCAGTAAATACTACTACAGACATTGTAAGGAATACCTGTCAGTGTGCAGCAGGAACAAATGCAATGCAATAAATATGTTCTTGATTTCAATTTACAATTTTGAATAATCTCTGTAATTACAAGTAGGGAGAGAAAAATTCCTTCTGTACATGTCTTAGAATCAGGATTATCCAGAAATAATTTTTAATTTTCTCCCCAATTTACCTTAATTGAATCCAAGCTTTTTTTCATTCACAAATTGAATTAGAAAGAAATTCAAAATAAATAATCAGAAAAATTCATTTCATTATGAGATACTTTACATTCACAATTTACCTAAACACAATAGTAAGAGCAACAACTTAAAAATTGTGGATAATTAGAACTGAACTGTACAAAAATAATAAAAATGCAGAACATCTTGATAGAAGTACATAAACTTATTTGATTATCATTTGGAAGGATTACCATGTTGCATTCATATAAAAAGGTTATTCCTAAGAACATTGATGAAAGATTCAGAAAATATTCTTTTAGTGTTGCGGCACTTTTCACGACAGCATTGAGTAAAACCAACTGTTCACAGATATGGTGACAGCAGCTTCTTTCTGCATTTCACTCTGTCCACCTATGAGTGCAATGTGTATTTGTACAAACATAGTACAGTCGCATTTCTTCCTATAAACATTTGAACAATGAGTTAGTGTACAAAGAATTTAATCACTAACTTTTGACTCAAATTTATAATTAAATGAGCTAGTTTCAACCAACCTCTGCACGCCTTGTTTGAGCTTGAAAAAATACAGCTTCTCTGTGATTGCACTTAGGACATGGATGATCATCTGTTCTCGGCAAAGCTGGATCAGCGATAACATCTGATACAATATGAGTCAATTCACTGAAACAGAAGCATTGTAATGTAATAATTGATAAAAGATAATAAAATCATAACATCATCCTCCAAACGTAAAATTATTGGGAACTAGTATATGCCCCTAACTCGTGATTGACGTACCTCAGCCCTAGTTGATAACTATGTCACAACAATATTACCACTAGTACATCATTATCACTTTCCTTAACTTTATTTTCAAAAGTGTGGTAAGAAAAAACGAAAATTATGATAAGTGACTCTTCCTTGAATAATATACAGTTTTTCTCATTATTTTGAAAAGTGTGGCTTAAATGAAGGAAAAACCTAGCCTTTTGGGGAGGTATGAGACGAGCATAGATATATTTTTAATTCTCCTGCAAATATTGATTGCCCTCAATAATTCTTTTTGGAATTTCTTGGCATAAGTATTATTTCTTCGGAAAAAAATTATACGCGACTAGGTGCAACATTCAAACTCTATCCAAGATCATAATATACACTTTATTTCAAACAGTACTAACATAAATTTAGTAAAAAAATTGGAATAATTACTTACTCAATTTCGTGCATAATTTTATTCACATAAATACAGTTGCTGTCTGCCACTTGTTTGTAATCACAGTTTCTACACTGAAAAAAGTTGTGAATAAATGAATATATAAATTTAAAAATATTAAAGCGACATTATTCAATTTTATTAAATCTAAAATAACTTACAGCGTACAACAGTACTTTATTTTCTTTATCTTCCTTTGGATACAGCATATTATTACTATAAAACAGAAATTCAAATTATTACAAAAGTATGAATGAATAAATCAGAGTTATTCCGTAGGAAACTTCATACCATTCTTGACAGAATCGAATGCCAACAAATCCAGGACCATCGTCATGCGTATCATAACCTGGAATTTTCGACATGTTAAGAAAAACAACTTTATAAAACTTCAAACACTCCTGTAAACAAAGACGATTACAACTAGTTTCCAAGGTCTGTATATACATACCATACAGACCTTGCTAGTTTCCACTCAAAGAGGTATTTGTTTGCACCAATGGTTTCCACTATGATTATCCCTGGTGTAAAATAGATTTTTTTATTGCAATTTTTTTTACTTAAATCATTTGGTTAAATATTCTAAATGTTCTGTTTTTATTTTAATAAATAATAAATTGATCGTCAATCGATTGCAGAGCGTATCTATTGAATATATGCAAACGCCCCTAATCCCCTTTAGTTTCTACACAAACCACAAAGATTCTTAAAAACTGAATTTGGAATGTACCTAAATGCGTCCATTAGCGGTCACAAAATTTTGTTCGTGTACCGCTATAAAGTTTAAATTTTTGAGTTTCCTCAAAATATTTAAGCGTAAGCTAAAATTGGTTGATGGATCATTAGGTTTATTTTTTTTACTACAGTTTAGGGTGGGGGTAAGCAACCTGTGGGTTTCACATTACTGATGATTTGTAAAGTAAGGAAGTGACTTTACTATATAAAGTTTATAAAACAGAGTTACAGTAAGTTAAAGCATCTGATAATGATTACTTACCAAATACTTTATGTTGGAGTTTTGCTGTCTCCGTTAATCAAGACTTTGAATATATATATATATAAGAATGAAGTGTGATGAAATTACATTTTACTGTCGGGGATGATGTTGGAGGCATTCTAGGACGAGGTTCTTCTTCTGTGGTTGAATTAAATCAGGATTCATTTACATTTACGTAATGTAATATAAACTTATATGTGCCTGTTACAAATAGTATATTTTCACAAATTAAAATGCCACGGGAAATTTTACAAAAACCTAACGAAAACGTTTAAAAATATTGCTATGATATATATTCATTTATTTTATTGCAAGGTATGTTCTATGCTAAGTTCCAAAAATTGAATTTATTCGTTTGTATTTGACTGTTGTTGTGATAACAAGTGAAAAATTACTATTTTGCTTTCGCTGGAGTTAGTTGATGGCTTTTATCAGATTTCTCGACGCTGAGTCTGAAATTTACTGAGAAACAAGTATAGAAGTCTCATCGATAATAGTCTCTCTCAACGTATTTCAGTTATATGGTACATCTGCCGTACATAATGAATACTGGTGTTGAAAATCTCGTACATACGGTCAGATCACATGATCTCATGCCCCTCGACTCCTTACCTGTGGGGTTTCATCAAAGATGTTGATTACAGGAATCGACCGGCCACTCCAGTGGTTTTTCAGATACGTATCCGTGAGGAGGTTATTGCACGCATAACACCACAAGTTCTTCGAACATTTCCACCACTGAATTGTGTTGTGCCCCCTTTCACATTTCCAGTGATCGGCTACGACGACTGAGGGAGCAACGTGGGTGACAAAAGGGTGTCAGAAAATACATTATCAGTTAATTAACATGTCTTCTTAACCTTCTGATAAAGGGGGCGGTGCCTCCGAAAATTGAAAGGACATCAAACTTTACATGGTGCCTGCAATCTGTGAACCTCTCTTTCCTGTCCTTATTATGACTGATTAATATTGGAAGCAGAGTTCTCGATATTCCAAGTCGGTTGATTGACAACGTTTCGAAGACCTGGCACAGCCATCTTCAACGAACGTTGTGGCTAACAAACATCGTTTCCCGATTTGAATTTCGAGAGCTCTTCATCCATCAGTTAATCCCATAAGATGAAGAACACGTTGTGTTCATGAGTTATACTAACTATATTTATTTATACAGATTATTAACCAACTGTTATTCATTGAAACAGTACTTTAAATCTCGGAGCACTTACGTGGGTTATGAATCGAAACAATATTAGAAAATATAAAAGATAAAAAGAAATAAAAGATAATGATTATAACTCACGTTAACCTGATCTTAGATCCTCGCGAGATGAAGTGTTGAGGTCGTTGACGTTGTCTCCAACGTACGTTGTTTCTGTCTGTGATACGTATTCTGCTTCACAGTCTGACTGAATACTCGCTTCCTAGCTAAATGTTTACACGATAAGTAACTAGTCGCACTGTGATAACCGTAAGACAACTGTCCCTATGATTCAGCCCCTGCTTTTATTTGTCTATTTTCGTCCCAAAACTCTGATGTAATACTAATACGTCTTATACGCGATGACTCGAATTTGATTATTACTAACATAAATTTAAATAATCTGAGTACGAAGATTGAGAATGCAACTAGAAACCTAAATATCTGATGTACTAACAAATAATTAACACTTTAAATACAGAGAACTAAGATTATTTTACAATAGAAAATAATAACATCGAAGTTGATAAATTCTCAGTTCATGCAGCTCGCACATCAACAGTAAATTAACGTGGAAGTTCCTTTTGTTGGCAAACTAAGTTCCGTTTGTTAGTCAGTGATATTACTGATGCAGCAAGTTGATGCCAAAACTGTTGAAAAAAATTATTTATATTATTTTCCTTCGCACATTACAATTGGGAAAACTATTCTAGCAGTTTGGAGATTTCAAATTGCAAATATGAGGTTAAAGTTGTAACGTATGGTTTTTTCAGGGCTTATTAATGGGTTTAATTAATTTAAAAACAGTGAATTGAAAATAATCATAGTTTGATTTATTTAAAATTTAGGGGCTCTTTACAATTTATGAAATCTTGTTCTCACAAAAAAAAATGAGCAAAGTTTCAAACTATATAATTAAAAGGGAATTTCTGTGGGTGGGATACGTGCAGAGCGGATGGCAGATTCACATATCACACAAGTGACACACCTGTTTTATTGGCATACTGGGTCCTTGATTGCGCTTCTGGTAGTCTGGACGGCGTGAGGCGGAAGTTGACTGCTTGTTCCAGATATATCATCCCGGCGTTGATCCTTTGGTCGGCAGCTTAGCTGAGTGTCGGCCCGGCTTCGACTTGTTTCCTAGAACTCAACGATCCTCTCCTCGCAGCTTACTCCCTTTCCATCCCAGGTTCATCTCCCATTTTTCCGTAATATCACCTTCCCAGGTCAACTCTGTATCTCCCCCTCCACAGGGGTAACGCTATCTCACGTGGTATGCTTTACCCAATCCACCTCTTCGTTTCAATCTCTCCCTTAGGGTCATCCAGGTGGTGGGGTAAAACATTTTGGAAAATTCCAGGGCGATTGACCTACGCCTCCGGGAAATTTTCGTAAGCCGATCGGTACCGCACTGTCCCGTCCCTTAGTTTTTATGGCACCAGCAGTCTGCGTTTGCCCAACACAAAGGAAATTTCTTGTTCGATGCTTTCGTTATAATTTCATTATAATTATAATGCCAAATAAATGCTTGGCGAGTCTCTGCGCTACAGAGTGTTAGAGAAAGCTGCAAGACTCATTTCAAAAACCTTAATAATTTGACTACACAGCGTGGACATATCAGAGGTACCAAAATTTGTCGAATGCAATATGAACCTTTCGTACCTAACGGTAACAATGATGACTATGACACGAGAAAAAGATCAGATGTCTGATCAGGATATTTAGTATATAAATATGTACACGATTCCGGTATAGTATTATTTAACAGCCTTCCTGAAAAATTAAAGAAAATAAACGATTAAAACACAATGCCAAACTTTACTTACAACACCGTATGAGAATTGTTAGATTGGTCTCAATGCAGCTAAATTGTTGTGTCTATGCCGTTGTTGGATCTGCTCTGCGTTTGTTTATGAGTTTAAATAGTATGAGAATTTTCCTTAGTTGAATCTGTTTTAGGATAAATATTGTAACGTTTTTCCGCTGGATATATTTAACCCTATATCCCCTCCTAAACAGTAAAGCCCCTGTTACCATCAGCACAAAACGCCTCCTATACCTCTCCATAATACAACCCACCTGGTCCTATACCTAGTCCAAAATATATTCAGCCAAAATTGAAACCAAACAAAACATAATCCTACAGACCATTAAAAACTCTTCCTGGTACCTTAGAAATTCCGTCATCCACCATACCATCAAACTTCCCAAAGTAAACTCAGTAATCTCCAAATCCATAACCTCCCTAATCAAAAGCGCCCTCAACCACCCAAACCCCACGATCCAGCAATTCCATAGCGATCCTCCTCCACCTCCACGCTTCCGTCGCCTCAAAAGAAAACTCCCAATCCACTTCATCCTTCCCCATGATCATTCAGGCACACCCTAACCAACGATACCATCATGCCCGCAGACCACATCCTCATATATCCTCCAAAAATCAGTTCACAGCCAGACAACCCTCACCCACCCACCCACGTCGTATGCCTCTCAGGTACACACAAATATAAATTTAAAAAAAAAACCATTCTACTAAAGTAGGTTAACCAGTGGATTAACTTACCCCACATGCCGACATGCTAATTATATACATTATTTTAATTTTGTATTGACTATTTAATGCATATACTGTATCATTATTATACTAACAAAAAATATGAAAAACGTTTTTTATATGAGTAATAAAAAAAGAATAAAAAACAGTTGGATTTATTTTTTGACGAATGCCGACCCGGCCACATTGTGGTGAAGAATTAATTTCATTATTGATAATTGCCACAATCGCCTTTGTATATTCAAATCACGCGATACAACCTTTACCAAGACTCGTGAATGCTTGAGCCAAGAATGAGACTCTCGGGGGTCTTGGCTTTGATTAACAGTGGGGGGGGTTTATTTACTAATGACAAACGTTAACATTTAAAACACTACTTAATTTGAAAACGATTCGTCCTGCACCTTTCGGCACCTCCGCAGTTAATTAAATAAGATATTACAAATTTCATGTTGCTGCTGGGACGTTGCGGCAGCAGCATGGCTTTTGTAATATCTTAATTCCTGAAATGAGATGGTACAGAAAGTTATATAATATATAAGCAGTTAAGAACAGGGATTACACGTGCTGATGTGAAAAGAAAAATCAATACACTTCGGTGTAATCATAGGAAGGAGTCAAAGAAATTTAACACAAAAAGACCAGGGAGCAGCGCCGCCGAAGTGTACCAACCGAACTCGCTTTTCATTTTCAACAATCGCCAATGCTTAATGAAGCTGGTGGCAACAACTGAAAATTTGAGATGTTCAAAGTTTCTTCCTGTAGCTAGATATCTGAAAGTTAGAGCTAATCTTTGACTCACTGGTAAAGTGTCCCTCATGTTAATGTTTTTTCTCGTCAAAAATAGTTTGATCATCCCCAGAAATTTACCGAATGTTCCTTCATTCATTCGAACATAATTTTTGCAGTTTTTTTGCTCCCGGCACACTAATCTCTTTCAGCAGGGTAACGCGAGAATACTTCTCTCGTTTTAGAAGCCAGGTCTTCATCCAACTTCGACGCTTAACAATTCCACATATTAAAATACACCCCTTAGTAGCTGTCGACGGGGGATAAATCCAGTAACTGATTTAGTATTGGGCATTGAATATTTGTAGTGGTATGTCAAACATGTGTCAGATATCAAGAAAGGAGTAAGACAAGGATGCAGTCTGTCACCCATGCTCTTTAACTTATATATAGAACTGGCGATGAAGAAAGTTAAAAAGGAATATGGAAAAGGAATCGTACTGCAAGGAGAAGAAATAAAACCCCACGGATTTTCCGATGATTTTGTAGTATTAGGGGAGTCACAAGAAGACTTGGTAAACATAATAAATGGCATGAACGTGGTACTGGAGGAAGGGTACAACATGAGAATTAATAGAGGGAAAACTAAAATGACGGAGTGTAGTATGGGAAACAGTTAAATAACAAAGGGTGTTAGATTTGGAAGGGATATTTTGTCGGAAGTTAAGGAATTCTGCTACGTGGGCAGCATAATAACTCGAGTTGGATAGCACAGGCAAGGAAGGCTTTCACAAAAACGAGAAATTTATTTACAGGTAATATAAGTGTGAATATTAGGAAACAATTGCTAAAATTGTTCGTATGGAGTGTGGCGTTATGTGGGTGCGAAATGTGGACGGGAGAAGTTGCAGAAAGGAAAACAATAGAAGCATTTTAAATGTGGTGTTATTGGAAAATGCTGAAAGTAGATGGGTGGATAGAATCACCAACGAGAATGTAGTATGAAATCTGCCATTGTTACTTGAAATGTGGGAAAAACCTAAGGATTTAAGAAACTCTTTCGTATTTATTATCATTATCCTTCCATCTGTTCGCATTTTGGTTTTAAATATTAAGCTTCAGTTGATAAAATAGGTTGATTAATTGAAATATATATATTATAAAAGCAGAAGTAACACGAAGTAACTACTTTGAACTGAAGTGTACCCTCAGTATCGTGGTTTCTTTGACGAAGCTAAAGCCGGGGGTACCCGATGTGTTCCCAGGTTTCATGAGGAGCGTTGCACAGGGCTATAATATAAATTTATATAGGAAAAGAGCGAACCATATGGAGGACGTTGACCAAGAGAAGGGATAGATTAATAGCTCAGGTTTTAAGACATAGGGTCTTGTAAAATTAGTATTAGAGGGAAGTGTGTGGGGTAAGAAGAGAAGAGGGAGGCCAAGGATGAAATACACTAGCAGATCAGGGAGGTTGTGAGATGCGGTAGTTATTCGGAAATGAAAAGACTTGCGCAAGATAGGCTTGCATGGAGGGTTGCATCAGACTAGTCTTAGGACTGAATATCACCACAACAACAAATAATATAATAAAAATGGTGAAATACGGATATCAAGAATATGAATAGTTAACTTATTAAATAGGTCTATTAGTCCATTAGTGTATTACATTCATATAATTATTTAGGTTTAACTGCCAGAGCAGTTAGTTTTGACTGTTTTAATATTTCACTGCCGAGTTTCGTAGCTTTGATAGTTTGCGAGTCTGTTACATTTTTTTGGAAAATACTGCTGTAGTGCATTAAACCATTCTTTGTATTTAAACAAAACTGAAAATTGAAATTCTGTATTATATTTCTAGCAATTTTGCATAAACCATATACCATTGCAGCAATCATATCCTAATATTTTTTTATAGCTCAAAAAAAAAGAGTCGGAAAATTCATGTCTGAACCGTTTGCAATAAAGTCCGGAGTAAAACAAAGCGATGCGTTGTCCACTGTACTTTTTAATTTGGTTCTGCATAAAGCAATAAGAAAAAATTTGCACAAATCCAAGCACGTCTATGTTGATATTGTGATTATAGAAAGTTCTGAAAGATTCATATGTAACTCTTAAAGACCGAAGCAGAGAATTTAGGTCTGAAATTTATTGAAAAATCATTCTGTTACACCCTTTATAAAGTGCAAATATGAAAATGCGAGAGATGAAAATTGTAAAGAGCAATACAGGCGCTTGAAGAATGAGATAGATAGGAAGTGAAAAGCAGCCAAAGAGGCTTTGATACAAGAGAAGATTTCACGGTGAAAGGGAAAATAGACGCAACTTATAGGAAAATCAAAGAAACATTCGGAGAGAGGAAAAATATTAGCACGAACATAAGGAGAGTGGATTGGAAGCCAATTTTGGATAAAGAAGAAAAAGCAGAAAGATGGAAGGAATATTTAGAAGAGCTGTATCATGATGGCAATCTAGATCAGTAATAGAAGAAGAAGAGGAGGTGGATGATGAAGAGTTGGGGGACAAAATTTTAAAGTCGGAGTTTGATAGGCCGCTGACAGACCTCAGCAATTGTAAAGGGTAAGAAATTGATAACATTCCCACGGTGTTGAAATTAAAGTTTTCTACTTTGTTGGAAGAGAAAAAAATATGTCATGGTCACCTATTTAAACCCTTGCTATAAGCACAAGGAAAAGATGAAAGAAGATACTATGAAGAAGAGATACACTTAATTTCTTAGGGGAGAATGAGAGATTCCTCTGAAAAAAGATACTGAACAACCAGGGACGTCTGATATGGCAAGAAAGCGATGCTTAAGCAACGATCTTGATATGATACTGGATTTGTCAAGTGAAGACAGAAAATGGTAGCGATGACGCTGTACTCAAGAAATAATTGCTATCTTAACACAAGAAAAAGGGTCAATATAAATTAAAATCAGCTTAAATAATTAATCGAGAAGGATTGAAAATATTATCAACAGCAGCATGCATATTATTATCGCCACCACCATCCAGTGTTCCTAGGGAACAGTTGTTCAGTAGCGCAAGTTTAATTTAAGTAATGAGAGTGGAAAATTGACAGCCAAAAATTGTCAGAATTAAAATTGTTTTATTAATTAAATTACTTCACGACGTTTGGTTCCATTACTTGGAACCTTCTCAGCTGATAGAAAAAATCTCCCCCAAAACATCCTAAAGTTGTATGATATAAGATAGCACAAATATTTATTGGTAAATTTTTACTGAAGCACGAGGCTACCAGTCGTCCAACAACAAGCCTCGGAGATTGTTCGTGCTTCAGTAAAAATTTACCAATAAATATTAGTGCTATCTTACATCATACAACTTTAGGATTCTTTTCTATCACCTGAGGAGGTTCCAAGTAATGGAACCAAACGTCGTGAAGTAATTTAATTAATAAATAATTTTAATTCTCACAATTTTGGCCGTAAATGTTTCACCTTCATTAATCCAAGCACAATCAGAACAATTATAGAATTTGTTTTAATTGAAGTAAGTATGCCTCACAGATTTAAAAATGAAAAGGCGGCAATATTACTTTTTCCTAAATACAATGCACTAATTTTTAACCTTATGTAGTAAAAATATTAAGGATTACTATATTTTTATTTTATTTCTGCACCCATTCTAAATTTCTTAAATATAATCTTACTATCCGCGTTGGCATCCGCGGATGTGAGCATTCAAGAATCAGCATGCTCTTCTGTTTCCGTGTTTTCAAATATATAAGTTACAAATTACAAATTACAATTAAAATAGGAATATTAAAGATATTGAGCATGTTTTGAAATTAGTGTTGCGAGTTGGATGAGAATTTATATCAGAATATTACTCAACTAAATGTTAAAAATATATAATTTTCTATTCAAAAATGTTGGAGCAGAATGTAAATTGGATCTGAATTCGGAATATAAAATATTTTTACAATGTAATTTAGATAGGGCGACGTTTCGATCCGACATTAGCATCTTTCGCAAATGGCTCTTAAAGGGAATTTAAAGTTTTTAATTAGTTCACTCTGTTTCTTAAGCTTTCCGTGTTAAAAAAATATTTTCAAAATAAGCAAAGAAATATTTTAAAATATATTTTCAATCAAAATATTCGCGTCGATAGATTAAAAAACATATTTTCGTAATTTGAACTTTTATAAATATAAATAGCTTTCTATCAAAATGTTTAAATAACGTATTGTAATGTTTATGATGAATTAAAACAGGTGACATTTCAATAATTTAATTAGTGTTTCATTTTTAAAGTCCATCGGCCCAAGCATATAGAAAACACATTCTTATCAGTATTTAGACCTAAGAAAAAACCATTTCTATTTTCGTCCAACATTTGGGAATAGAAAATATATATTTTTAACATTTAATTGAGAAATATGCCGATATAGCTTCTCATCCAACTCGTAATACTGATTTAGAAACATGCTCAATGTTTTTAATATTCTTATTTTAATTAATATTTGTACTTAATATATTTGAAAATAGTAATGTATGGTGTAAATAAATAATCCACTTTAATTTGTCTTTTTCTGCTTTAAGAAGGACTTTAGAGGACTCAAAAAGCGCTTTTTTTGGGTTAACAGGCTACATGAGGGTGATCCTGAAACAGACAACTCCCCTTTATAGCTGTTTTTGCCTCTCTTTGGCCTGACCTGCATCTCACGCATTATAGCACTCAGTATTGTCCAGGCTTTAACATTAGCGGAATATATCATGTATAACAATTCAGAGACAAATCTGAATTTATAATTCCTACCTATATATAAAAAATGGAAACTGTTACAATGATAGTGATTCGTGTCTAAAATAATGATCAATTTCGTTAAATATATTTTATCAGTTATTTATATGACTTGTTTAAATAAATGAAACCCTCAGCCTATTTATTTGATCAAATAAGTTACGTATGTTACATAATGGCATGAATCTAAATAGACAACATATAATACTGATCTGAAGCACACAACGTTTCCTGTAGCACACCTTTGCTCTTGTCCCTGACACCGCTGTGTAACGTTAGTTTCCACTTTCTGTAGATTATGAACAAATATTTTCATTCAATTGAAAATTTCCTAACAATTGAAAAAAATAATTATGCCACCGGTAGGAACAACCAGTAGTCATGAAGTTTCAGATGTTTTATTTTTTCAACAAAATTACGAAAATATTTTGATTATTTCCAAAGTAACAGTAGAACTTGATGGAATATTAGAAACTGAACCTTTGTCCTTAACTATTGCCCGTGATAAAAATGATTTGCTAGAAAGAAGAAAATAACATGCATGGCAGTATTCATTACTGCATAAAATGGAATGAATTTCAAAAGAAAAAAAATACTTGTATTTGTAATATTCTATTAATAAATTTGGGTTAGGTCACAACTTTCGTGTTAGGTAACTCAGTGCAGAAAATAGAAGGTATTCATAAAAAAAGTGTTATATACATGATCTTTGAAAATAAGTAATAAGGAACCTAACTTAATTTTACATATTAAGGCAGTAGTCTTTATAGTATTGTCACATTAATAAGAGTCAAATTACATAGCTATAAAATAATAGTAGAATTTCTACAACTACAAACATTAAAAACTTCTCAAGAATTCTAAAACATTGAGAAAAGGGAACCAACAATTTTGTAAAAACGTAGGTAATGGGTAATAATAATAGTCTTATTAAAGACAGAAGGTTTTCCCGGTGTATATTCTGAATAAACAATTCCTGGGTTTCCACCTGGGTTACGCCATCGAAACCCAAGAATTGTTTATTCAATAATAGTCTTTGTCAACAATTTACCCTTCAATTATAAATAAAATATTTGATTTATTGAATACAACTTTCGTCTAGACCAATTATTAATAACTATAAATAACATTTTAAGAAGGCATAAAATAAAATTCTAATAAAATGAAATATTATAAGAAAAAATTAAAAAATTGATTTTTTATAAAAAAATTTAATAAAACATATTTTATTTATATAATGATATTTCATAAAGATAATTTAGACCATAGTGACTTAAAAATGCGAAAATTTTAAAGATTTTTACCGCCTACCTACTGGCTGGCACATTGGAATTTTGCAAAAAATTATTTTCCGTAACTATCTATAAAACATCATACTCTTAGTTGCTAACATTTTTATAGTGTCATTTATGGAGAACATTAATTGTGACGAAAAAAATCAGCTCCAAAAACAGCGAAAAATCGAATGTTCTCAGAAAACGCAGAAGACGATTCATTGGAAACTTATTTGGAACCCCTTAAAGATATTCTTTTCTCCTCCTTTAACTATCTTCAACATAAAAGTTTTCTTGAAAAAACTAAAGGCAACCCTAATACCAAAGAAATTGCACTTGAATTTACACGGCACATAACTAAAATTACAGAATGCTTAACCGACTTGTACTCCTACCTCTCCGACAGCAGCATCAAAGGCAGAATAACGCGAATTAAAAAGCCATCCGCGGAAACGACAAAGATTCTAGTGGCTCCAGTTATGAAGCGCCTATGGCAACGGAACTGTAATTATTAATTATACATAGAAATACGTCGAAGATTGTAATGATCGTTGCGTTTATTTTCAACCCAGCCGCTCACTATTATTACAAATTCATCCACAAGAACGAAATAAGAATTGAAATGCAATGAAGTACATCAAAAGTGAGTGTGTGTGTGTGAGAGAGAGAGATATTGAGGGATAGTGGGTGAGGGAGAGGGGGAGGGGGAGAGTATTTGATTCATATTGCTCCTCTTATCTCACAACGGGGAAGAGTCGAAAAGCTGTCGTTCGTGAGTCGTTTCAGAGTTTCATGTACAGCGTGTGAACGACAAGATTCCGGAATCCTTTAACCTTGTTCGACTCCTCGGAGTGGGAGTCATTAGCTCCCCAGTTCAGGGCGAGAGGAGAGTCGCTCCTCGGAGGTACGCATTCGTTCGTTTTAAACGACTCACTCCCGAACGACCCAATTCTAGGTCGTATGATAACTTGTCTCACACTTTTCTCAGCATGCTATGGCTGGATTTTTGCGTCAGCCTTCACAACACAGCTAGGAAAGTCAAAATATTTAATCATTAATCTTAATAGCAGAAATTATTACAAAATGAATTATGGTCATTACAATTTTTTACTCTCTCAAATCTCATTTTTCTGTAACTGACTTTCGTTTTGCCTGTCGGATATTTTCCGAATAAAGATTGTTTCCTTTAGGTCATGGTACTTAGCTATTGTACCGCTTATCTAGCATTTCTTTCAGACGCCAAACAGCGCATAAATATTAATTCAAATAATTACCACTCGTGCCTTTTCCGTGAAGGCTGAGAATAAATTGACGACAAGGAATCTGTAGCACGTGGCGTGGGATGTGTTGGATATTGTTCACTTTCTGAAAAATTCGTCGGAATCTTTTTATTTGTGGCATCCGTTTTGCGAGAAAACTGAAAAAGAATTATATACAATTTTGCAGCTATTGACCATTCTGGAGGCGGTGCCTATCACCCCTTAAGACTGATGCTAAGATATCATGAGTTCTAGACATCCGTCAATTACTGCATCAGTCCATCATTCACTCTCATTAATACTGACAGTTTCAACAAGTATTGACACCCCGTATGACCGTGTAGGGTATTGTAGAACTGTGTGCTGAAATCCGAATGTCTTAATTTAGAATGACTTCATATACGTGGCAGCAATGGATCAAACACCTAATGGAACCCCAGAAAACAAAATAGCACAGAGTGACGTCAGGACTGCGAAGAGGGCATCGAAGAAGAGCAGGGACCGGGGGTATTCTGCGACCATTACTCAGGTGCTTATAATGAACTGGGGGGATCTGATTTTATTTAAATCAAATTAAATTATTTGGTTAGATTAAATAAAGAACAAATTAAATTTATTAACAGGAAACAAAAGAAAGCAACAATTAGAAAACTTAGGTTCCAATTAAAAATTTACCACGACTAGCTTAGCTTATAATCATTCTCATAAGGGTCATTTTGTGGGGATTTTTGCAGCAGAGCGACATGCAGTGGCACAGACACGCACCTTTTCTCCTTTGTGAAACGGCGGCTTCATCCTTCTTTGAGTGATTCAGGCTTCTTTCGTCGTTCCTCCGCGTTCGGCAGGAGATTCCTTCCAGTGCTGATTTTTGCCTTCGGTACCTGGTCCTCCTTCTAGGAATTTCTATTGCACGGATTACGTAGCCGGAGCACCTTCAAATCGCTGCCGTTTATCTTCTTTTCAGTTTTTCCCCAGATTAGATCTCTCACTCTCAAGGTACTTCTCCTAATTTCTAATATTTATCGCCAAACTCCAAACTCTATCTCTCATCTCCTCCTTCCTACCTCCAAGTTCCATTCCCGACTGAATAAACTTCTATTCAACAACTGCCCAACTTCTTTCAAATGTTCATGTCCGATTGCCGTGTCGTGAATAAAAAAACCACGCACCCTCCAGACTTCTTCCTTCTTAAAATGTCCATGCCCGACTGCTGAAATTTCTCCCATTCATCCTTGCAGGTCATCTCGTTCATTTACCCCACCACGATATGCTTGGTGACCCTCAGCCTCAAATTAAAATCCAACTTGGCCCGCAGTTTTTTTGGAAAGAGACGCGCTCTTCAAAATTCCCGGGGTCAAGAAACTGGTTTCAGGTACCAGATTTTTAATTCACCAAACGGTCGATCTGTCACATTCGGGATTCCGGTGTCCGCCTATCTTACGCCTTACTGAGTGTTTCCAATATGGAGAATTCTTCGCCCAGTGACGAAATAAAATGAAAATTGTCACATGAATTCAGTACATGCTGTAATCAGTCATTGATAAATATTGCTTTTGATTTCCATGGAACAACAATATTTTTTTTGTTTCTTTTCTTTTAATAGGGCTGAAAAGTTCGATTTTGATGAATTTACACCCTTTGTAGTAAGATAAAGATGAACACAAATTTACAGACAACATTAAGTGATAAAATAAATGTCACACAGTCGGAAAAATCCCGGTACATTAAGAGAATAAAAATATTCCCAGCACTTTTAAGGATTTAAAAATTCTCTCTGTACCGTAATGGAGCCAAGCATACACTTGGCACATTGACAAGTGAGAAATACGGGATGGGACGTTTGGGCGCAATATGTTATAGTGCAATGTATCTAATATAATTATTATGATGGAACAGTGGCTTAACATGACCAGAATTAAAATATAATATTTACTGAGTACGTAATTGTACACAAATTGTAAAATGAATTCCTAAATACTTGGAAAGTAAGAAACAAAAACTCACCAAGAATTGATTATTTATATTATATTAGCCATTACATCAACATTAAAACGGTCATTAATGCAATACATTCAACTTGTATAGAATTCGGACAACCACAATCATCGTTACGAAAGGAATTGAGAAGAGTGACAGTGTTTTAAGGTGCACTGGTTCAAGAACGATAAGTGGACAAATCAATCAATGTATTTTATTAAATGTAGATTACTTAAGTTATTTTTTTAAATCTATCAATGCTGACAGTAAAAAATATTTCCTTAAGAACTGTTTAAAATATAATAAATTATCTACACACATTATTTATAATATTATTCAGATAGAAAATACTTTAAACAAATATTTTTTAAACTTTACGATAAGAGCAACAGATTCAACATTGTGTGTTACCAATTGCTTAAGCTGGACATTAAGTAATCTTATTGGTTGTGCCAGACGATCAATAAAGAAATCGAGGTTAAAATGAATATGAATAATATAAAATCTAGTTGTTGGGTTGTCATAGAAAACATGTATTCTACTATGGACAATTACTCTGAATTAATACTAGAAATTAAGTACAAATTGATTATATTTAAAAATGTACAAACAATATAATTTTTTAAGTGTTATTCCAAATAATTTAATTATTATTTTAAGTTGGTTGTCTAAATTGTCGTATTTTTCATTATAAATCTTACATTCAATCATGTACAATTACTACTTTAACCAAAATATAAAATTAAAAATAAATACGTCTCTGGGATAATGATCTATGAAAATAATAATGTACTAAATTGATATAAACTAATAAATAACATGTGGCTAAAATGCTTTTAAAAGTAAACTTTTTCGAATTCAAGCAATCCATAAGATTATATTGAATAACAAATTAATTCGATGATTTACTAAGTTATATAACTTACGACAAGTTATTAACGTTATTATACAATCGTAATCTGCATCGAATTTAACGCCATCAATTAAAAACCGTACGAGACGATTTTAACTAAGTGCATTCAAATAAAAGGCACGATTAATTAAGGTATGGAGTATTAAACGATTTAAAATTATTG
Source organism: Eucriotettix oculatus (assembly GCA_034510155.1). NCBI lineage: Eukaryota > Metazoa > Arthropoda > Insecta > Orthoptera > Tetrigidae > Eucriotettix > Eucriotettix oculatus. Next base: position 140,856,329 of record CM067377.1, read on the forward strand.
ATGGAATTCTGAAAGTGCAAAAGAGCAGAGATATTACTTAAAGCAAAGTTTTTTCTGGTCTCAAGCCATTAATCAAATTAAAAAATATCGTGGTGCAATAAAAGAATTTTGTCAATAATGAGGAATTATGTTGACCGTGGTATTCTAGATTATTTACACGGTACAGTTATTTGGTAAAGAAATGATATACAGTTCATTTACACGATCTTCTGAAGAGATGAATACTCTCCATCCAAACATGATGCTGCAGTCTACGAGTGGTGTTCCTGATCTTCTTTACATTTTTCTGATCACAAATATGGGGTCTTGTAAAATTAGCATTAGAGGAAAGTGTATGCGGTAAGAACAGAACAGAGAGGCCGAAGATGTAATACGCTAAGCAGATTAGGGAGGATGTGGTAGTTATGTAGAACTGAAAAGGCTTGCACAGTATATGTTAGGGTTGCATCAGACCAGTCCATGGACTGAATACTTCAATAACAACAACACTGGAGAGATTGTGCCAATTAGCGATAAAATAAACACAATGAAATGAAAATAAAATGCCAACCATTTTCATCGGGCATATGTTGACATGTTTTAATTTCCTAAGAGAGCTTAGTTTCCCAGCTTGGTTTCCGAGTTATGGCATTCGAAACATCTCACATCTTCCACGATGGCGCTCATGTACTCTTCAGTCGTACGACTCGCTGATACTTGGATAGAACATTTGCTGATCGATGGATAGGTAGAGGTGGCTCACCTGATTTGAACACTATCTCTATATTAAAGAACGAAGGCTTTCCCGGTGAAGAATATGTAGAAACGTTTCTCGGGTTCCAACCGGAGAAGCCTGGAAGATAACGGAGTTGCTATCTGTCGAAACGTCGCTGTTTACTGAGACTACCCGGTTGGAAACCCGAGAAACGTTTCTACACTATCTCTATATAGTTGTGGCACCATTTAAGATCAATGATGTAGTCGTCTCCGGTGCCTGACATGAAATCCCTTCGGAATAAAATTGAGGCAGGCTGAGAGGAAATATGCAATATTCCTGGAATTTTGGATCGTGTTCGTAAGACCATGACACATCGATGTGAGGCCTGTATTAGAGCAGAAGGTGGATATTTCAAACACCTTCTGTAAAGGCAGGAAGAAAAACATTACGCTGAATATCTCTGTTTTGAAAGCCATTACCTGGTAACCAAGCATTTCCGGACACATGCAAATGAACTTTTTGTCTATATATGGGGAATAAATACCTGATATTACACCCTATATTTTTAACATCCTGTAGCAGTAGTATTTTTTACTTTCCGTTTTACTCATTCGTTCAACATTAATGAATATAGGTAGCGTAATGAATACCTGTCATCTGTACTATAGAGTGTAATTAACATGGGCGTTGGCAGTATTTCGCGCTGTAATGGATAGAGAATGACCTACTTTTCCAACTCTGTTCGTCTTATTTTACTTTTGATTGATGCTAAGAAATGATTAAAAAGTTTTCCAGGCAATTAGAACACTTCCACAACGAGTGTGTGTTATATAACATAATTATTTTACAAATAGACTGATGAAGATTGCTAAAACCTATAAATTTATGCCATAGCTCAAACGAATATTAATGCACTCATTTTCCACTAATTTTGTAAGAAAATATTTATTTGAAAACTTAAACTATCAAACGTCTGTGTCTACATTTTACAAAAAATATGTAGCCAAAATATGAACAAAAATTAATGATACAAAAATACCTATCAACGATTCAGCAATCCTTGTTGATTTTGTCAGGAGATTGAGAAAACAGAAGAGTGACACACAACACAAAAGTTCGATCACCTGACCAAAGCAACAAAGGTTGTTGAAACGTTGCGTGGTATTTATTTTATCACTGTTTGTATTCAAATAAATACAATTTTCTTATTAAAAATATTTAATGTACCTATATGTAACAGAAATTAGACCTAAGCTAGCCGAAGTCTATGAACGCGATTGGTTATTTAAATGACAAATTACAGTCATCTTATCGGCCAGAAAACGGAAACATTAAGGTCCGGAATAGCTGATTGGATGAAGCTGGTGAAGACATGGGGTGACAGTTAATAACCATCATCAGGAATCTATCTTGTCAGCCCGTGTAAACAAGAGGATTGACCTGACGCCTGGACCTTCAGCTGCTCTATATTGTTAACGGCTAAACAAAGCAAGTATTTTACCCCGAGCGTCCGAAAGCCGAAGCAATACGGGCAGTACAGAAGAGTTAGGTCCAATTTGTTACGCCGTCTATACACGGACTAGAACAACGCAGAGCAGGGTCCCAAGAATTTGGATGACACACGTCGAAAGAAGTACTTTTTTTTATGCATTCTTACAAAATTCATTCAGTCAGTCACGTCTTGCGAATTCTTTCTGACTCAGTCGTCCGACTTCAATTCCTACTGAACTCAGTCAGCTGATTCTCTATGAATTCTACGGCCTGGGTGCCTCCATCAGACGCCTGAACGCATCAACCAACCAGCGCAGGTCGGCCAGCAACCATCCACCAACAGACCAGCTAGCAAGGACGTCTGGTGATTGACCTGAAGCCTGGGGATGTACCGACAGTTCTGTTTCTCACCTCTGGTCGCTTCTGTTTAAAGTGTTCTCGTGTCCTCCCATGATTTCGAAATTTACCCACTAATTTTTGATTTCGCTGAGACTAAAGATATTCATGTTCGCGATTGAGACTAGGATCAATTTAAATTCATGTGAAACTAATTATTTGTTTATCTTATATTATTAGTTTTTATTTATAACCTTGTCTTAATTGAAATTTAAAAAGTTATAAATTGTTTATCCCTTGAATAGCTTATCATAATCACACCCCCTCCATTATTAAACTCATAAATCCACCACAGTTTTTTGACTACTTATTTTTGTAATTTGAATATTTTTAATACGGTAAAATGTTATATTGCTTACTCATTTAGTATATGCTCACTGAATATACAGCTTAAAAGTCTTGGTTTACGTTTTATAAATATCTATTGGTAGCTTGCTTAGTGGGTAGAATTGCGGGGATTCCGTGTTCGATTCTGTCTGGCCGAGATTTTCCCATCCTGATTTTTCATTTCATTTCCATTATATATAAGCTTCGCTGGAAGAATTTCTTCTGTTTGCTGAATGAAATGTATGTAAATATATAATAATTAATTAAAACAGCCCTAAATCAGTTTAATATATTTTGTTTTCTATTACTTTGTATTACATTAATATATTATAATGGTTTTGAATAAACATTTATTTAATAATAATAATAATAATAATAAGTATTATGTAATTATAATGAATACCGCGTACAAATTCCAAACAATATAGCAATTGTTATCTGAAAATACAAATTTTTATTAAGTAAAGGGTTTTGCCTGCGTCAGATATTTCATGTCAGTATGCTCCATGAAGCCTGCACTGATAATAGAATATGATAATTGAGGTACGAGTTAGAATGAGCATAGTAGTGGGGATAAACTTAATTGTGTTAAAGTTGCAAATATGAAATCTTGGACGTTGACCATAAGAATTAAAGTAATAATAAGGATTTCAGACAATGTGAAGGCAATTTGTTTTTGTTATAGAGTTGTTGAATAATTGGTCGCTCTGAGGATTTTTAAGTAATTTTTAATATTTAACGTATTATTTACAGGAAATACGCCCAGTCTACCACTTTTCCAAATTCATATCTTCAGTATACAACTATTTCTCAACTCCGCAATACAAGTATTTACGAAATATTATCCTAGGATTATTTTTCCCATTTCCAGATGAGAAGCACATCCATGATCATCCCCAGATACAGTTCTTTTTATACTTCGGTTTCTTCGGGGACCTTCGACACTCTGCGACCCACTTTTTTGGATTCTTTCTTAAAACTCCGAGGTGTAATAAAGAATTCACGTTTCATCAACAGAAATTTAAACAAACTCTGTGTTTTTGTGCTGAAATGAAAATTGTGGAAGCAAACGCTCAAAAGGATTTTTATAACCCAAATTACAAGACGATCAACTGATCGGCGATATTTCAATGTCTCCTTGGTGCCAGCGGTACCGCTTTACACCTACCGAGTTCTTGACCGAGTCGACGACTAATGTAAAATGCACTATCAGTACTCGGCCCCGTAACGACTGAGGGACTCGGCTGAGACAGTGGATAGAAGAGCTTTCTAACACACGGCCAAGTGACACCCCCTCCACCCGCCAAACGGTTTCTACCTGCTTCCAAACCGGTTCCTTTCCAACCTGGGCACTCTACTCGGTCTACGAGACTTTGGTGTGCCAGAAGTGAAAATTTAAACTAAAAATTTAAGATCGACACATAATCATGAAAAAAAAGAAAGTTGAAGAAATCTGGAAGAGAATTCAATTCAATTTATGAATATCTTGTAAAATGGCCGAAGGGAGTGTAATTGAAGGAGATAGAAGTATAAATCCGTGCGCGTGTAATCACCACTCGGCTGAGTACTCGGTGGCGAGTTGCCTCGCCCCAGTACTCGGTTGGTATAATCTGGGTTTAAGGTCCGTGCTCGTTTATATTCAGCTGCCAACTTCTTTAGTAATGAAGATTCGTTCAATGTCCAATGAAATTTCTTTTTGGGTTGAACCTTCTATAGTCAAGAATTTTGTACAGCTCCGTAATAGATTTTATCATTTTTTTCACGACCAACTTACTTCTCTTGATTACACTAATAAGAAATAGTAGAATCACACCTGAATATATCATATGTCATTTAAACAAATAATACTACATTTTGAAATCGTCGGTTGTACCTACTAGCGCCCGTCACGCCGAGAACTTTGCGACTAATCTTCGTAGAAGCGCTAGGGCACGGAAAGACCATTGCACTTATCAATTAATCAAAACGTGGCCTGTTACGTTGAAGAGGATAATTATGTCAGTAATTAGGATGAGATTAAACTCACATTTTACGATAAGTTAATGAAAGACGAATTGTTTTGAGAAAGCTCACAATCTACTTATTGGACTGAAGAAAAATACGAGGGTAAGTATGACGGTTCTAACAAATGTATAATGACGATGCGAGGCCCAAATGAGGTTGACCGACCCTCCCGTCCGAATCCTTGGTCCGTAGGATCGATGTCGCAGTTAGTGGCGCAGCATCCCGTCGGCGGCGCCACGGACGCAGCGCGCACTCGCGGCTGGTGTCTGGCAAGCAGTCAAAGTCCCGGGAGATCTCAGTGCGTAGTAGTAGTGCGTGCGTGTGTGTAAGCGGCGCGACATGAGGCGCTGAAGATGATGGTGCTGCTGTTGCTCCTGGGAACGGTGGCGGCCCGTCATCACACCCTCGACTGCGACTTCGAGGCGAAGTGCCAGTGGACGTGGAACGCGTCCGCCTTCGTGGCCACGGGCTTCTCCTTCTCCTCCGGCTCCGGCTCCGGCTCTGGCTCTGGTCTGGTCTCCGGACCCTCCACCGACGCCAGCGGCAACCCCGATGGTGAGAAAGCGTCGCTCTACTCGCCTGAGAACCGTTTCAATTCTCGATACATTAAAGTATTGATTACGGACCTAAGTGTCATTTCGTTTGTGGAGGTGAAGCGGCCAGAAAAGTAGACTCGACCGGAGGGTTACTGCCGTAGTCCACCACCACACTTCTCCCTGCTCTAACACATTTCTCACAGAATCCTCATAACAAGTATATTAATGAGAATATAAGACAAAAATTCTCCCTGTCACTCCATAACAAATATAATATCCAGACTCCTTATTAACCAATGTTGTGAAAAATTGACGACAGATCTCAGTTATTGAAACAATTGCTGTATATAACGTATTTCTAAATTGCTGTAACTTTCCCTAATGGACACCAGCACAGGGCATCAATTGTGATCTATCCAGTTCTCCTTTAAGTTATCTTCGCTTCTAGAATCCAGCGCACGAAACTAATGGCAATTACCATACGTTTATAATTAATACGAGTAAACAAATTATTCTGAAAGAAGCTAGAATCAACCATATTGTTTAACATTCCGATAAACTATTCTTACGTAGCTTACAACATTTATCGCTCAAATATCACATAAATCCTTCACAATATGGATCGTGTCGTATCTTATGGAGAAACAGCGAAAGAAATTTAAGTGAACGTAGGAATTTGTGCATTGAATACTCCAATGTTTGAGTCACGATTTACGATCAACTCTATTTCAAAGTAAACTGTTATGACAAAGGAAAATTGTCTTAAAGATCGTTCGTGAGCTGATGTTACCTTTGTCAACTATCAATTTCGTTGCTTAAGTTGAGTGATAATCTCGAGTACATCGCATTTCACAATAAAAAATATCCTTTTCATAATTTTTTATTATCTATATTTATGCCCAATTAGTTACTCTTGAGAATTATTGAAATTACAAGACAGGTTTGTTACTACAGTCAAATATTACCTTTAAATTAATTGAACCGTTTTATTTGATATTATTGTCGCTAATTTTTCAAAAGAAAGCATAATTGCAGTTACTATCATTTTTAAATCGGTTATTATGTTTATGTGAATACCACTTTTTATATAAATTAAGACGGAAGTACTTGATTATAAACTTATCACATCAGATGAGCTGCTCATAATATATTTTTCAATGAATATGGCTCAAATTAATTTAATGTCGGCTTCTAATATATTTTAGTTGTGTACCGTTTTGTTTCGAAAATGGGTTTCCAAAACGTCGGAAGAAGTGGAACCTGGCACAGGAAAAACAATATGACATCAATAGTTATTTATCACAATTTAAAATTTTTAATTTTTCGGAAATCGGAACGACGCAGTGTCAAGATGGCCGCAGGCTTGTAATGGAAGAAGCTGTTGCGTAGGGGCAGAACAGCCGTCTTCTGTGAAACATCCAGCAACCTTGTTATTTCTTATTTTACGTTAATGATAGACATTGATTTCAGATGTAGATGGCAAACTCCTTTTAATTCTCCCGACGCAAATGTGCGAACGCGTCCCATGAAACCTAGGAATTCAATTTTCTTAGCTGCACCACGTAATCGTAGATGTCGCACCATAAATCAACAATGTAGCCAAGGCGATATGATTTACTTCCACACCTCTGTCGTTGGACGACATCTTTCAAAGACCAAACGTCGATGTTGAAGAAGTAAAAAACGAAAACTCGAAAATATAATTCAAATATTTATGTAAGGTATTTTAAATATAAACATTTTGTTTCAAATCATTTAATTAACTAAGTCGGGCAGAGTTTGTCGCTATGAAAAGTAATATTCAATAATGTAATTGCAGTATATTATTGTATTTATACAATTTAGTTTAATTATTCCTGTAGACTACATAAATTGATGTCACACCCAAGCGCCGTCTCTAATACTTTTTTAAAATTAATTTATTTTAGGTCGCGTCAACTATGAAGTCATTGGCGACCAGCAGATATTACATAAACACATAATAAAGTACCATAGTACTGTGATAAATATCTTACATAAGTTTAAAAGTTTAGCTGAGTTAAAATTTAAAATTTTTTAAGATTTTTTTAAATGTTTCTTCCGAAGATGTGATATATTTAGGCCCATACGATCCGATAATGTCTCTCCTCTGCTTGTAATACTTGGGGCAGTTGACAATGATGTGATCAATGATTATGTTTATCGTGCACGAGCTACATTGGGGTGGAGGTTCACTAGAAAAAAGGAAGCAATGAGGAAGATTATTACCATTTCCGTATTTTAGATTGTTCTAGATTCTGTAGCAATGAGAAATTAACATATAAAATTCATCTTATACCTATAATGGGCACATGTGTTTATTCCTGATGAAAAGTATATAATATTTTTAACGATATTTTCTGAATTCTTCCTCGTCAGAAGTACATTTATTGGCTGCTCCATTTGAATTTGGATATTTTAAATGTGAGTTTAATATAGTTCACCATATTCTGGGACATAGAATTTGGATGAAACGTGAGACCGTTTGGAGCGTTTCAAACCATAAGGTTAGATGTCGTAACGATACTATCCGTTACTTTAAAAATCAGCGAGATTCCAAGAACAAAAAACTGTTTAATTGACAATAAAAAATTTCAGTATTCTGCGAATCGGTGTGCTTAAGAGAAGTAGTGGACTCTACTGGCTTTGATAGTAATTCTCCAGCGTTGATGTGAAAGCGAGCACACAACATCCATCCCTGCCCTCACCGGGAGTCGATCCCGGGACAGCTGCGACGCGAAGCAGTGCCGGAACCACAACTGGCAGGAATATTTTTGCAACAACTACTAATGCTAATACAGCTCGTCCTTCTTAAGTGGTGCTACCTAATATCACAATCCAACTTCAGATACTAATTTCTATTCTAAGTTTTGCAATGTATCCTACAGAAGAACCATAATTACTGTTCCTTCACTAACGCAATGATCTGCGTCCACATGTGACATTGAATGTCGTCTAGTGACGTTGCGGATAAGTGATGTGGTACAGTTATAAGTGGAGCAGAGGCAGAGGAATTATTATAGAGACGACATGATCCGTAACTGGAGAAATCCACTGTCACAAGTGACTGGAAGAATGGAAACTAACATCTCAGAGACTGTGCATCTGTGTAACTGTCGTGAACATCTATGGAAATTGAATGAAAGACGATGAACATATTAGTATGTGAATAGCTGTATAAGGTCAATTCTTCGTCAAAGAACACAGAACTGTGTAAAAGCAGGATAGACTGTGTTCAGTGGCACAATGCTGATGCAGATACAAGTGTTTTGGAGCAAACCGTTCAAAAAGCATTCTATAACATCTCTGAATATTTTATGTATCACCCAATGGCGATAGCATCTTGGATAAGTGTCTGAATCAGGAGGCCAAAATCGTACTATAGTGGTTTGAAGAGCATTATAGTGAATTCAATTTGGTCTCTTGGCCACAAAACTCACCCCATCTCAACCGTGGAAACACATCTGGGACGTCAATGCAACGCCCACAAATCAGCGGTCCCTAATTTAAGGGAGATGTGTGACTCCTGCAGATACATCCGAAATACATAAAAGAGCCTTGTAGACTCCATGCTGAATCCCTGCAATATTGAGTACAAAAGATGGACCAACACGCTGTGAAGCAGGTGGGCATAACGCTTCTCTCATCATTACATATATACAAAATGTAACAAAACTCGACTGAACAATTTCAGGAATGGATTCGTCAAATTAAGTGGAGAAAAAAGTGTACTAGAATATGATTTCCTAAATGCACAATTAACGAATATTTGAGCCTTTATGAACGTTAGACGACATGACTTGTTATCTGGATTAAATTGCGAGTCTCTGGTTACAATTGTTATACGAGGCAGCAAGCTGCGAATAAAAGTCATGTTTACCTGAATTCTTCTTGGCACCCGAAAATGGTTACCCGTGATATCTAACTTATCTGATCGTTTTCTATGAAGTTAATAGCGCTCTGTTCACATATCAGATGAAATGTTCAAACTGACTAACTTTTCTTCACATTCAGTTTCGAACACGAACTAAAATGACTGGTGTATTGCGTTTCGTCTGAGATGTTACTACATGACAGGTAACTTAATCATTTGCAGGTGATAAGAAGTATTCTCGTCAACGTTAATTTTATTCATGTTTCCTCATGTAAAAATTGTAATCATAGTCTCCTATTTTAGTTCAGTTGTCTTGCACTAACATTAATAAAGTTTGGATTACACTATAATTATGTATTTCCAGACCCATAATGTAATTCAGAATTTATTTACGGGTAATATAAATGTGAATATTAGGAAATGGTTGCTAAAAATGTTCGCATGGAGTTTGACGTTATATGGGTACGAAACGTGGACGGTAGGAGTTGTAGAAAGGAAAAAAATAGAAGCCTTTGAAATTAAGTGCTGTAGGAGAATGCTGAAAATCAGATGGGTGGTTAGAATCACTAACGAGGAAGTTATAAACAGAATAGGGGAAGAGCGAACAATTTGGAGGACGTTGACCAAGGGACAGATTAATCAGCCATCTTTTAAGACATTAAAATCAGCATTAGAGGGAAGTGTGTGGGGTAAGAACAGAAGAGGGAGGCCAAGGATCGAATACGGTAAGAAGATTAGGAGCGATGTGGGATGTGGTAGTTATGCGGAAATGCAAAAGCTTGTGCAAGAAAGGTTAGCATGGAGGGTTGTATCAGACCGATTTTGGGACTGAATACCACAACAACAAGTAGAATGTAATTCACTTTCTTTTTTTCTTAATTTGAGGAATCCGTTCCTGAAATTTTGCCTTACAGTTCTGTTGTATCCTTTGTTTAGGTGTACATTTGAATAGTTATCCTGTATAATATCGTGTTCGTTAATATAGTCTAATAGTCTCCACGACTCGCGAGTTACATTTGGCTCTTTGACCTCTTGAGTGTGGTTCTCCCACAAAATACCACGAGTGGGCGCGTATTTACAGTACCATTGAAACTTCGTGGTCTTTAAGTAAAATTTATTCAGTTAATTTTTGCAGTAGTGTCAAGGATTGAGAAAGGTATGTTGATTTGTAGGGGGTCATCCTCAGTCCGATTGGGGCGTTTTTTAGCGGAGACCAGCTTAGAGGTACCTTAATTAAATTAATAACAATACACCTACCTCTATACTTGGTTCTAAATTAAATCAAACGTTGTTCTGTTGATAATGAGTTTACCGACCACTGGGCTAGTCGATTCTGACAGAAAGTATTCTGATGAATCATGTTCTCTTTCTTGATGGCAAACTGACTTTGTACGTCACAGCTTGTCGGTTCCTGTTGTCATCACTGTCGATGCGTGCATTCGAACGCATTCTGGTTGAATCTTCTCAATAAAAATATATGGAAATGATATGAAATGAAACAACAAATTACAATAAAAAGTTCACACAAGGCGGTAAGATCAAACGGATACCGAAATATACTAATTCTCACCGGTACTAAAATGGGATAATTTATTAGACGAAGCAATGTGTGGGGCTTTAGAAACACACATCTTATTTACAAAAACTTTGAGTTCATAAAAATTAAGTACGACTTTCGATAACAGCAAGAGATCAGCACAATCTCGACATTCCCCAGTGTGAAACTAGAAATTGATATGTTAGATGTCTTACAGCTCAAATGGAACATTGTTTATAACAATCAAACTTCAGGGACTTTATGGATTTTAATGGCAGAGCAGTTACTATTGGTTTTCTGATTGCGTTTATTGAGATATTTGCAAGGAAATCACTCACTAATTTTTTCTAATAAATAAACTGGAAGAGTAAAATACGCCTCAGAATATGGTCCGTTGAATAATAATAAAAATAATAAAAATTATTACGTGGTCAATGCTATAAATCATCATGATTCTTCAACGAAAGATTGTAATCCGGTTATATTTTGTATACAAGAATATTTCCTTTTGAATATTAACTCTTATGTCAATGCATTAAGTACTTTAAATTTTTCCACTGTCTACCTATAATATGGCTTGATAACTGATTATGTTTCTTTATTTTCTGGTGTTATATTTAATTGCAGTGTTTCCGGTTTCATTTGATGTTAACTTGTAGTGATGCAAAAATATCAAATTAGTTTTATTTTAGGTAACTTTCACTCTTTAATGACATACAGTATAATTTTTTCTGGGGTAATGCATCAAGGAAAGACAGTTTTTGATCCTCAAAAGAAAGTTGTCAGAATATTGTGTCAGGTTTCATAAAAAAACATCTTGCAGGGGCAAATGGGAATGCTGATGCTTAATTGTGATTAATAACAGTCACTTATTCACAACAAGGTCAGATGTACATAGCTTTGATATCAGAAATAAAAGTAATTTACGCGAGGAAGGAAGTTCTCAAACTGGAATACAAAAGTCGGTTCATTGTAATGCTATTAGCATATTTAATAAACGTTCAGCCTCTCTTAAACAATTAATAATAAATACAAGCAAGATTTAATATTAACTACCTTTTTACTTAGGCACTACTTCTACTCTATTGAAGAATTCATAAAGTTGAGTGTATCTTAGTATAGATCTTACCATAGACATAGAAATTGCTAAGACATTAATTTCTTAGTATAATATTTATCAATATTATATATATGGTGGAAATTGTTTGTCTTGTGTCCTCCGTAGAACTTAAGAATATCTTATTATAAGTGAAAAATAATCATATGAGTTAATAGGAATTAAGCAGCCATAACATTTTATGTACAATCTTTGATTTGACTCGTCCTATATCCTTGAAGGTTCTGCTGTTCTATGGGATCAACGGAATACGATTTAATACTAATACTATCTGTGATTATGTCTTGTCTTAAAAGTTACATTAATATGATATTTGAGAAAATAATAAGATAAATTTAATAAAACATAGTAACACGGTGCTAAGCTGAATGGTATTATTTAAATCGAAACTTAGACAATTAGAAGCGTGATGAAACGTTGTATGTGTCTCCTTGTATAATACGAAGCAAGTCAATTCAACTGAAGCTACTTTATTTGTAGAGGTAATACTACTCATTCCAATGGATCTCCTTTTTTACTCCAAGAGATTGCCATTTTCAGTTCGACTTGCGTTATCGATCACAATCAACAAGTCGTGGGTGCAGTCTATTAAGTATAGCGGAGTGGATTTCACATCGCCATTTGCCTTTCGTGGACTATTTTATATTGTTAACTCGAGGGTTGGGATCACCCCAGTATTCTTTTATTTTTACTCCTGCAGTTTAAACATAATGTTGTTTATAATCAAGCTTGTATGTCGATTTAATAGTTTGAATTTGTAGTTGACTTTACATTATCATTTTTCCCGATACTTTGAATTGCTCTTAATAAAATTTATTTTATTTTACACTACTTCATTCATTTTCCTGCCTAATATAATATTGGTATGAACAAATACTGAGTCAACGCAGGCTATCAGATAGTTTATATATATATGTATATAGTATATACATGTGTGCGAAAGTATTATTATAAAATTTGCATTAAATAATATATTTCAAAACTTTTAATTTTTAAATAACTGTATTATACGCGATTTTGTGCAATATTGATCCAACGTTGAATTAATCGTTTTACGTCGCGAATATCTATTCTCTTAAATGCATATGACTTCATGAAGACAATCGAGATTTTACGATAGTCCTTCTGAATTCTAGTATTGTTCGTTTGGTATTTATGAACTTAATACGTTCGTGTTCCTGCTACGCATTCACGAATTCGCCCTTGTATGACTGTCAATTACGTTCAACTAAATTTTTTGGTATTAGTCGTTTCAGTTATTGTTTTCAGTGAAATTCTGTCTGAGAATATTTCAATAATTTCTGGTTCAAAGTTTTTTATTTTCAATACAGTGAACTTAAGTTCCTATGCAATCGATGCAATATTATCGTCTTTGTGGTGAAACACATTTTGTTTGAATCACATACATTATAATATTCATAATGATTTTATTAAATTAGTGGGAATAGTTACGTATACTGAAAGATTGTTCTAAGGTCTCTGTAAATGAATAATTCTACACTTACAAATGACAAAAGAACTCGTAAGTGGTTTCAATTTTCAAAATAAACATCGGTTAGTCTTAAGTCAGTGATCTGTAAAATTATGGAGAGAATTATATTGGGCATTGTCCGTAGAGAACTAGAGTTAAATGAGTGGCTCTTCACTTATACGGTTTTAGACAAGGCTTCTCGTGTGAGAGTGAGAGTCAAGTTGTCATTCCAGAAACTAAGCGACGAAATACGCAATTGGCAGGGCCGGGGGGGGGGAGGGGGGGCTAGATTTTATCATCATTGATACATCTAAAGCATTCGACCTCGTTTCACGTGACATTTTGATGGAGAAACTAGACAAGACAGATATTGACAGGCGGGTTGTGCTTTGGGTCAGTGAATTTCTTACCGGGTGAACTCAAAGGCTAAAAATTGGTAGCCAACTATCAGTAGAACAAAAAGTAACACAGGGGGGTATTGCAAGGATCAGTAATCGGGCTGTTATTATCCCTAATATATATTCAAGATCTTACAATAAAATGAATTCGAAAATTAGATGTTTTCTGACGACTGTAACGTCTATAGAAAAATTAAAAGAGCTTGGGATGAAAGCGAATTACATTACGACTGAGATGAACTCAAATAAAGATAAATAGCCAAAAAATCAATTCAATGTCGTGCAGACATATGATTGGGTTATGTAACATACATGGGGTCAAATTCGTAGGGTTAATTTTGAGATGAAATTTTGAGTAGGAAGAACAAGTTAGGTCTGTGACAAGAAAGTAAAGAAATTCTTTCATTTCATAATGATTTTTAAAAGAGGGAGCGTCCCATACAAAGAACTAACTTCTGGTTCATCCCATACTGGAGAATGGCGCTGGTTGTTGGGTTTCTCATAGAAAATGCAACATGGGTGGGTCTATAGAAACTTCAGAGTGGAGCAACCAAATTTATAAGAGAAGATATATAGGCTTTGTACGTTATATAAATCATAATTGGGGATCAAAGCGTGGAAAGACGTACGGAATAAGCTATAAGATACAATTTACATTCGGAGAGGTGAGCACAAATTTAAAATCAAAGTGAGACCGCAGAAAAGGACGTAGGTAATTTTTTCTTTCTTTAAGCGAACGATAAGCGGTTGGAACAATTACTTTAAAATAATATTTCTGCAACAATAGGTCTTGAAGTGAAGAAAGGTCATAACGGTGAATGTTTTTACTGTTTTTTGTTGCTGGCTTCCTTTGTTTAGTGACGTGAAGTGTTCAAAGTGTGGACAAATCTTAGAACAAATTTCTTGGACATTATTTCCGTATTTCAAAATTTTATCATAGTTTATTTGTTAAACATTATTTATGTATTTGCTCTCTTACTGCCACCTCGATATATACCATTCGCAGAAAGCTATATACATACATACCTTCCATTTAGATTACTCTGCCACGCTAGTTAAGAGGGAGTATATTTAGATATTTTATAAACGAAACAGCGAATGACTCCTAAATGACTAAGAATCTCTCGGAGACTCATTAAACGTAATATTATTTGGCATCAAATGGGCTTACTAGTATATTAAAAAAAGTTATCAAGAGCTTTAACATTCGATTACACAAAATTTTATTCATTTTTTATGAACGGTTACAAATTATTATTAGAAGAAAAATGATCTACCTTAACACAATTTTCTCATTTACGTCTTATGATTTTAAAGTATTTTTAATATGAAAAGGAAGAGAAAAGAAATCAGTTCTAGGGTTTCTCCTGAAAAGTCTCCGATAGAAAGCCTCCCTCAGTTTTAGCTAATAATTCGTGAATTTTAGCTAATTGCTGTTATTTTATAAAGCCTTTCTGGATAATAGCCACGATCGTGTGACGAATTCTTGAAATGGAAGTACGCTTACCAATAATGGAAATTCTCTGCATAATGGTAATGAAATTTCCTGTCATCAGTTTAGACACGTGGAGCTGTAAAGAACCACGCCTAGCAAATTACGTTTAGGGCTATCTATTTAAAACGCTTCGTAGGATGCGTATTAAAATGCTTATTAGAAGAAACGTGTATACTATACGTATATATAACATTGCACGTAGGTGTATTTTTGATTATGTACTTTGATCGGAAGGGCGTGGAAGAAGCCGACCTACTTGAAGAAGGTTTTATAAGGTTCTCGCTACATCAAATTTAGGCTAATGTGTAGGTTGCCGTAATTAGTCCTTTTCTAATTTTCTCTCCCTTCCAAATTTCCCCCTTCCTTAACTATTAAAGGGGAGGTCCACAACATGAAACAACCCCTATCTCTATAACATTTATAAATTCACCAATAGTTTCCTAAAATATTTCAAGGCAAGAGAATCGTTTTATTCATATTATTCAATCCGTTGAATCTACTTTTAGCCTATCGCCAGAGAAGAGGGAATCGCTTTATGGCCATTCTAAATTACGTATCTTTTGCCAATTAAGTCGTGCAATATTTGTTAGGATCTACTAACAAACTTTTGGGTCAGACTAAATTCTTTGCTTGCAGCATTGTATTTGGCGTTAACGAACATTGTACCTAATTTCAGTCGTAAAAATTTGTCCGCCGAGGTTCGTTCGTAAAATGGAAGACCTATTGCTTTTAATTTATGCATAGACGAATAATGGATATGACATGTATAACTCATGATCTCTATATCGACTTTATAGCTATCCCTTATTGCGGGATACAGATAATCGAAGAGTAAATACTCATGGGAGCGTGATCTGATACTCTTTCATTTAAAGCCTGGATTGTTGTTAATGGAGCTCTTTGTCCAGGTCTATTGGGGTGTCGCTTTTCGAATTGATTGCTCGTTGTTGTCTGTGTTCATTGTTCGATCTTCACCCTTTTAACAGACCGACGAGATCGGAGGTTTCCAAGGAAATCGAAATTAAGCGCGTTATTTCCCGATATTGTGAGCCGATAATACAAGAAGACTACCAGTACAGGATAAGCAGGAGTGTTGTGATTTTTTAATGCCTATTTTGAACTTATTACAATATGCAACATGACGACTTAACTGTACTTGTTTTTTCTTAATTTCACAATTTTTGTACTTATATTTTCGATCTTCATCATGTTTATTGAAAATTTCACTTTCATAAAACAAGTTTATCAGAGCTTAAAATATTTCACTTAACGATAAATGACGAAATTTACCCCAATATTTGCTATGCATCAGTACAGGTTTCATAACGATCGTAAAAATGTTTAGTCTTCTCGGGAATTAAGAATACGGGGCACTGTCCAATTATTGTTGATTCGCGTTTATTTCGTTTTAAATAACGATGGATACTGCACATACATATTTCACTTCATCTAATTTGAGTTGTTGAAGTAGATAAAGTGGCAGGAATATTTTGTATTACTATATAGTTCGAAGATCTAAGAATAATTTGGCCATATAACGTTGTTATATATCCGAAACAGTAACGGAAATTTAATACTTAATTTTCCCTGACTTCTAGGCTAGTTTCTAATTGTTGCTGACCGACGAGTATGATATATCATCGATTTTGGTCTTGTGTGAAAAAATAATCTTAATCAGAAATAATAGGCTGTTGTGATACGCTTTGTTATGTAAATTCCATAATCCTCTCTGAAAATATGTGTAACTGTGGATGTGGACTGATTCATACCAAATATTTATCATTATACGGCGCAATAGGTTGTTGTTGCCTTTGGTCTCTAAGATGAACAGCCTCAGT
This sequence comes from Eucriotettix oculatus, assembly GCA_034510155.1. NCBI lineage: Eukaryota > Metazoa > Arthropoda > Insecta > Orthoptera > Tetrigidae > Eucriotettix > Eucriotettix oculatus. Next base: position 140,873,528 of record CM067377.1, read on the forward strand.
TCATCTCTTTTCGCTGCCTTTGCCCGCCATTTTCGGGTGTTTATGGTGACCAAATCTTGTCCAACTTCATCCATCCACCTCAAGCGAGGTCGCCCTCTTGTTGAACAATCTTTCTCTTCTCTCCAAACACGCGTTGGCATCTTTCCATCGTCCAAGCCACCGATGAGATTCACCAGTTTTTACATTCCACCGTTTTCCATTTTAAATTTAGCGCTTCTGCCAATTAAAACCGCTTTTAAAAATTTTACGTTCGCGAAGAACGCTTTATTTTAAGGCTGAATACTTTTCATAACGCATAGATTCATAGAATTGTCTGCTGACATAATTTTTTACAGATAATTGAAGGATGTTACCCCTTCAAATTCCGACGTTCCAATAGTGACGTTTCTATTTTGTAGGCATGCACAAATATTTTGTTTTACTCACATTTACAATAAAGCCATTTGTCTCTACAGAGCAATTCCTTCGTGTCCCTAATAGATCGCGCTATTATCACAACGTCGGCGTAAGCACATATCTGGCATATTCTATGGAATATTGTTCTTCCACGATGAACCGTTCTTATGACTATGTGAAGCGCAATATTAAAAGGTGCAGCGGACAAACAATCCCAGCGCATAAATCCTACATTCAATTTTTCTGTCATCTCCTCCATTTCTCATATCTTAAACTTAAGTTTGTATAGTAGCCTCTGCCCACCTTTCTTTATCATTTTCACCTACTATGCCATCCTCTCCAGATGCGCTATTATTCCTTAATTTGTTTACCTGAACAGTTGGAACGTCTGTTAATCCTACTACGCTTTCATTCTCATCCCCTAACGCGAAATCATCCACCTCCAGGTCGTAATATCTCTACAATGTTATCATCTTTGAATCACAGTTTCCTTCCCTTCCACATTCCTTCCGTTTCTATTCTTTATATTCTCGTGGTTTATATCCGTTCCTCATTTCTCTAACTACTATATAAAATCTCCTTCTTTCGTTAGGCTGTTGGAAATCCTCCTCAATATCTATCATCTTTGCTTTCATACTTTCCGACTTTGTGCTCCTACATTACCGTGATTGGCTTCATTCTTAACTTCATATACTCTCTGCAGTTATTTCTGGTATACCTACTCATAGCTTCATTACATTTTGCTTACTGCAAATATAGTTAGGAAAGAAAAAAGAATTTACTTTATTGTGGAAATGCTATTTTATTTTACTTTACTTAGAGTGTAAGCGTATATCTAATTTGCTGACACTTATTATTTAAACATTTTCTAGTTTAGTCCTTCAACTATTCAAATAAATGCGACCCACTGTCTCTCCTATTTTGAGCCAATCGCAACATCTGCAAGAATTTTCTAAAACATATTCTCTTGTCAAATTACTTACTCCTAATATTCATTTCTCTATATTTCTTTCACTTTTAATTTTAAGTGTTTTATATATATACATAAAAAATCCCTTAATTTATTGCTACTTTCTATGGTCATATAAGGGAATAAGGAACAATTTGGAGGACGTTGAATAAGAAAAAGGATAGATTAATAGGTCACATTTTGAGACATGATGGTCTTGTAAAATTTGTTTTAGAGTAAGTGTGTGGGGTAAGAACAGAAGAGGGAGGCCAAGGATCGAATCCACTAAAGAGATTAGGAAGGATATTGGATTGATAGTTATGTAGAAATGAAAAGGCTTCGCAGGATAGGTTAAGAAGAGGCTCGTATTAGGCTAATCTTAGGACTCAATACCACATCAACATTTTTTTTCAAACACTTGTCATTTTTTGTATTTGTGCTTCCAATTAATTTATACACGGTTCAACATGCAAATGTTCCCTGTCTATAGCGGGTTATTAAGTGAATAAATTCATTATTGTTATTATTTTATTCACAAGTGATTGTAGTAGTGGTGATAATTTTCATATTGAATAGTCTTCGTTTGGTTTTACTGCAGTTGTTTTATTCCTTCCTATTTTATTACCGTAATCGAGGATTTGGAGGAATACTTTCCATCTGTTCATGATCTATAATTATAAATATTTTTTTCTACAGGTCGCGTCATGATATGAATGATGTTTTTTATTTGGCAAATTGGAGCGTATTTCATTCTAAAAATTGGAGTCGTTTCTACGACGTCAGAATCAGAGTGAAGGAAGCAAGTGTTGTGTGACGTGGGAATCGATCGCTCCCGACGGCGAGCACTTGATGAGAAAGCGCTAATCATCCCTCGCGATTTCAAACCCAACCACCAATGTTTACTGAGAAACAGAACACTCGAAACACTTGTGTGACAGAGAAACGACGTTACTTATATTATTTACAAAGATTTCTTTATTCGTTTCGAATGCCAATATTTGCTGGTGATTCTCCATTCTTTCAAGTTACTCTGATTTTTTACCAAATTGTTGCAAGTATAATGGTTAATTTTTGCATCCATGTGGCCCTATGCCTGTGATTCAGTTATCGAATAGTTTTTCTCCTAAATTTTATTTTGAGACCCATTAACTGCTAATGGTCATTAGCGACTTTTTACAATTTTGGGAACTCTCCTTTGTAAGGGTTTCATGGTTTGAAAAATCACGCACACGACATCCATGCTCTTGCCAGGATTCGAAGATGGATCTTGGACAGCGACGCTGATCACTAATCCACGGGAGGTTGGCAAAGTGTTGTTGAGTTGATAAATATATTTGCTAAGAAATTGCAATTCCATGAGAAAATTAATCGTGTATTCGTCTTAAGATATAAATTTTGAACACTATTCAAGTCTTTTTCTTTCATATAGTCTCAAAGAGTGACGAGGCTTGCAATGCTAAGAACGTTTGTTCAAATCCTTCTAAGGTCATCTTTTGTTTCTTTAGTTCATACAAATTAGTCTTTTACATGTAAACGCTATGACGAATGTGGCTCTTTTTAAAAGTCGCTAAAACGAAGTTATCCAAAGATAACCTATGTGTGTCACTAATTTTTCATGGTTTATTCAGGCTTGTTGATGAGACGTGGAAAATGAAATGTACCATATCAGGGCGGTATTACGTGTTTATCGCGTAGCAAATAATGTAGTACTACATTTAGAAGGCTTCTATTCTTTTCCTTCCCGTAACTCCTATCGTCCACTGTTCGAAACCCATAAAACGATGCGATCAATATGAACTTATTTAGCAACGATTACCTAATATTCACACTAGTAAATTCCTCCTTTTCGCGAAAGCCTTCTTTACCTGTGCTGTCCTAGTCTTTATGTCTACTATACTTCTATGATCCCTATTTATTACGCTTCCCAGATAGCAGAATTCCTTAACTTCCGTCAAACTATCCCTTCCCAATCTAACACCCTTTCTGTTACCCATACTACACTCCATTACCTTTGTTTTCCCTCTATTAATCCTCATATTGAACTCCTTCTCCATGCCATTTATTATGGTTTCCAAATCTTCTTCTAACTTCCATAATATTAAAATGTCATCGGCAAAGCGTCGGGTTTTTATTTCCTCTCCTTGCAGTAAGATTCCTTTCCCATATTCCGTTTTAACTTTCCTCACCGGCTGTTCTATATATAAGTTAAACAGCATGGGCGACACACTGCATCCTTGGCTTACTCCTTTCTTTATTACGGCTTTCTTTTCTTGATCTTCTATTCTAATTACTGCTGGATGTTTTCTGTAGAGGTTATGTATAAGCCACTTTTTTCGATATTTTATTCCAGTGCTCTTCATAGAACATAGAGAGTGATTTAAATATTTCGAATGTGCTGAGAGACGGCGTCGGTGCCTAGGTTAACCTGGCGGTTCATTCTAGCTGTTGCTGTTCTATTGATTCCAGCTCCAGGAATTAGGCGGATTCTGACTGCAGGCTGCAGATGATCGTCGAGTGATGCTGACGATCACGTAATAGATTATGCGCACTTTCCTTCCTATGGGTGGTTCCTATTGGTCACGACATCATTGCTTCGTCTTGGCAGTTATTTCATAGTTTACAGTCTAAGTCAAGCAAGTTATTAACCGAGCTCATGAATTTTTTTGTTAGTCCAAAGTTAGCGAAACGTTTCGGTAACACTACGAATTCAGCTTTCTCGTTAAATATTCAAGACTGCCTGCCTTTCTCGATGATTTCCCTTCTCGTCGACGTCATTTCATTTAATTTGATTGGTTGTTCCATTCCTCTCACGTGACTAGATCCACCAAACATTTATTCACCTTTTCCCTCGTTTCCCAAAAGTTTGAGGAAGTGGAGTTACAACTGACACCGTGGTCACCATTCAACAGGAAATTTTGGGTTTCCCTACAAATCTTTTAACATTGCCGTGCGGCGCGGTTTAGTATCGCCAAGGAGACGTCAGCATTTATGAGCATGTTAATTATAGAGATTCTCCAGCAGGCTGAAATCCAGCCTCCGTGACCATGACGACATATCCAAGCCCATGCCACGATTCGAACCCGGGACATCTGGGTTTCGAGGGAGCAATGATAGCCACTAGACCTCAGGAGGTTGGCACAATAAAATAATACCACAATAAAATAAATTCAAAATAATATCACGCATTACATTATGAATTCAAACCTACAAAGAGAACCAGAGTTTGCTAACAAAACATATATAACACAATTATATGAAACATTGCTTGCAATTTATTTTATGAGATTTAAAGGGATAAATTTTTGTATATGCTCACGGTACACAAATTGCGGCCAAAATGATTGTTATCTCATAAGCGCATTGTTGATCCCTTAAAGTAAACAATACAAAAGTTCGGAATAATAAATAATAAATTTTACTAAAAATTTTATATCATTAATCACATTAACATCTGTCACATAGTGAAACTATATTCTGCTGTACGTGGATTTCTTGAGCTATATTGAAGTTCGGGTTGACTATAGTTGATTGGATGATATGATTTTCTGAACCCTTATGGACGTAACTGTCGATTTTACAACTTCCTAAAATTACCACATACAAACTTAAGGGCATGTTTTCACTTTGTAGGTAAGGCCTATCATCGACGAAAGCTTGGGTCAGCAAAGCCGATATAGGGTAAACACTGGAGCAGGCTGGACGATTCGTATGCAATCGATAAGAGGGCGACATCTGACAGGCCAAGCTTTCAGAGTGATGATGTCCAGAATATTCCACGCGGCCACAAAGCCTTCAAACATTTCTGTGTTACGACACTCTGGTCTGGTCAAGCCAACTAAACTTAAACCTCGCATTTTTTATTCCTCGTCTTCATATAATTGGACTTACCATTTTTTTCGTAACCGGGACAAAATTGAGAATTTGTAAAAAACTCATAACACGATTTTTTCTAGGAAGGAGGCGGATGATATTTTTGCTCCAAAATATACATGATCTGAAGGGAAAAATCAGGAAATTATTAATTTTCGAGTCAAATTATAAATCATAATGCGATATAAGAGCAAATATGAAAAATAAAAAACTACTAATATATCATAGTGTGCTTATCAAACAGAAAATAATAACATAAACTCCTTAGCTCTTTAGCAGTTATTCAAAATTCGTTATCTGTTGTATTAACAGTATTGAAATATGATATCTTTCAAGAAGTTCCTGCCTCTAATAAACTAATCTTATACTAAGGAAGTAGAAATGCTTTCACCCAAAACTCAATCAGGAGCGTATAGATATTTTTTAGAAGAAATACAAGAATGGAACAGGGACATGAACCCAAGAAAACGGGAGGTTCGGAGTTCGAATCCGGTCGGCATTTTTCCATTCTTGTCTTTCTTCCAGCCTTATACTTCGCACAGTTTTAATGATTTTTTATGTCTTAACGACCGCCATGAGCCACCGAAAAATTTGACGAGAACTGTTCACATTTTACTTTTTCAATAGGTACAAAAACGTTTTTTCAAAAAGGGATAATTTTTTTTAATTTGTCGGTAAATATACTTTTTTTTTTGCATTTTAGGAGGTTGATATTATTATTTTTAATTAAAATTTAATTTATCAATTGTTTATTTATAATTTGTAATGCAATTGCAAAAAAACAACAGAAAAATTCGCATTAGAACTCGACTTCACTCTACAATACGCAATAATTACCTGACTGACGATACAATCGATGTATCAATTCACTCTCAACTATCAGTAATAAAAACTCATTGTCGAGCGTGATATTTTTATTTTTCGGATCATATATTTGTAGTACCTGTATATTCGGCAATTTTCATAAAAAAAACCGGGACAAAATGACAAACTGGCCGACCATACCTTCAAACCGGGACTGTCCCGGTCACAATGGGACGTCTGGGAAGCCTACATATATTACCTTTAAGGAATTTTTATCTTTTATACGGATTTCCTAAATTTCCATGTGAATTGGGATTTGTTAGCGCAGTTCGAAATTGATTAAGGTTATGTCTAATGACTTGTGACCGCTGATGATTCACCTCTTATTTCGCATACTATAGTGTGATTAATCATTGTTATTTTAGGTTTATTTAAGTCCCCATTACTTTTAAACTCAACATTGCTTTTACCACAAAATGAGTATTATTTTCTTATTCGAAGATGTATATTAAAAGTTATTACAGGTTTTGATATATGACATCTTATCATTGAGTGTATTTCTTCATTTCTTCTCGTAGTTAATTCTTAACTCTGGCTCTTTTCCTGAAATAGTACCTCTACATCCTTTGCAAATATCTGTAAATATTAAGTCATACAAACATTTTACAACAAATAATAGTCAGTAGCGTTCCATTGACCATAAGGTTCCTGGTTTTGTGTTACACAGCTTTGAATGTTACTATGTAATGAGGAATAACCTTTCATTTCTCTTTCCCATGGTTTATGTTAGACTCTTTCCAATAAGTTGTTAATCTATTTCAATTCCTTTCTTCATAAATCATTTCATTTCAGGTTATTAATTTCACTTCCAGAAGATTTTCCAAAAAAAAACCTTTGTGCATTTCTAAGAAGATAGTTTGTAATTTCGAATCGTTTTATTAAAATTAACTGGAAGGAACTTTCTACAGCTTTAAGAAGGATGGCTATCGATAATAGCGTTTAACCTATTTATTATGGAAAGTAGACTATTTCACTATTTATTATTAATTCTTGATTGGTTCAGAGTCTATTAAATTGGCTTATATTTGTTCATAAATATCTTATTTTGATCATTGTGTAAATATCTCCTTATCATTCAACCTCATTTTCATTTTATTTCTCTTTACTTACGATACATACAATTTATTTCTCCGTTCTGTTCTTGAAACATCTGATGCACCACGTGTACTATCGTTGCATACATTTGAATGAATTTAACACTATTTTATTATTTTCCAGCAAGTTTTTATCATACCATTTGCTTGAAATTACATTGACTGTTATTAGGGTGGGATATGTTAGAAAAACGACGACAAAATTTACGTCTCGGGGCTCTTTTTAAAGCGTACGCAGGCCAACAATCCTGGAAAGATATTGCATCAAAGTTTTTAGAAGTAAATTATTTCAGTAGAGGGGATCATCATTGTAAAATTGGGCAGTGTAGCTTTAAAACTGACGTTGGGAAATTTTCATTTTTAAATCGGACTGTAAGGGATTGGAACAATTTACCTGCAGAAGTTTTCGAAACATTCCCTGCCAATAGCAACGTGTTGCAGGGAAGAATTAGGAAGTGTAGTGAAGTGCAAGTGTAGTGAAGTGTAGTGTAGTGCGACGAAACAATATATGAATAATGGGTACTTTTTTATCTTTTTTGTTAGAATTTAATTTAATTTATATTATATTAGTGTAATTATTATCTATAACATATTTTATTTTTAAGTTTATTTTTCGTAACTGCCACCGAGTGCTACTCAATTGCAGTATTAATAAATTCAATTCAATTAAATTATATTAAAAGAACTATTTTTATTAATAATGTTCCGCACATCTTCTTCCGTCTTTGTTCCTGACTTGTGAAGATATGTAGATCGTAATGAACAAATTTTATGTTATATAAACATCGTTTTTATCACATTCAGTGAAAGCCTCCCGATTTAGAGCAACATCGTCTGTCCGATTTTATAAACCATAAAATTTTCAGTGACCTAAATTTTGTGTCCCATATAACAATTAAATGCTTTTTGGCTCTTTAAAGTTCCAAACAATCGCTCCATAATTAATATGTGGCGGCCGATGACGGTTTTACTGCCCTTAAATTTTACCAATCCCCCCATTTTTATAATTAAATAGCCCTACGCTTTTCTCGCTAATGAAATAAATTGTACTTTCAAATTTAAATAATCATTTACCGCTTTTATGGATAATGATCCGTATCATCGATAATTTACTGCAGACAAATTAATTTTCACTATGAAATATGCAGTATAAAAATAATTGAAAATTCGCAATTTTTTCCGAAGACTCATAGATCTGCCTACTTTTTTTACATCGGACTTAGCGGTTTTATTGTTTATAGTCCACAGAATGAATAGAAAAGTAACATCTTTGACTTGTGTCTTAAAGCTAAGAGCCGTAGCAGCAGCTGCTGGGTTTGTAAAACGGTCTTTTTACGTGATGCGAACAAAGCAGATCGCTTAGTGGTTTCTATTCAGGGCAGGCTTTGTCTCATGACACCGGCTCGATGAAGCCATCTTTGCCGTCCGAGCATTGTCTCCTCCGGCTGCTTTCTTCTCGTCCTTTCTTCTGGCAGGAGAGCCTTGCTGCGAGTGAGAGCTACTAATGCAAATCAATCGTATCTTCCCAAATGTGAAAACCACAGTTGAGCCAACTAATTCGAAGGAAAACATTTCTTCTACTGTTATTCACGTTTATTTCAGGCCATTATATTTCGTTTTATTAGTTATAAGACTGATAAAGAAGTCCAAATCCTTTCATAAATAGGTTGAGCAATGTCTATGATGACAAAATAGAGAAAATTGTCCAAGGTACTTAATTTAAATAAAAGTCAGCCTAGTGAAAAATTAATTAATTGGAGTGAAACTTATAATCTCGTCTGCCTCCAAAAGATGACTGATCACTTCTATTTTTAACCCAAGATGACCGGGAGTTCATTTATATTAGCCCGCTGCAGTATTTAATACAGCAGTACTTCATTTTTTTGTCAACTCGTGATGAAACCACCAGCGAGAGGGTCACAGGTTTGAAAATTTACTCTTTCACGCACCTTACTTTATGAGATCTGAATTTCATCATAACCACCGCCATGACTCAGTAACTTAATTGATTTAAGAAATCTACTGATACCTTATTCTATTTGTTATACTACACTTTAACTTAAGAAAAACAATGAAAAATGTTAATACTGAGTCACTATCAATCTCATCAACGGCGAAAAGTATTTATTCGTATCCACATATGTGCCATTTATTTTCTATTTAAATTTTCTTGTTCTTTAACCCTACCCCTCGGAGGTAGAAGTAGTGTCAGATCTCTACAGCCCTTGTTTGCTTTCGATTCTCAAGGAACACGTGTACAAAATTTGGTCCACGCGTTTAGAATTGTATGCAGCACATACATACACAAAATACACTAAAAAAGTCACTTATATTTATAAGGAGAAGGTACCAGAACCATCTCTTTGGTCTGATTCCCATGAAATAATGTGTATATATATGCGAAAAATAAATTTTAGTGTGTCCGGCCAAGTCTTTATATAATCAATATTAACTAATTAAAAAGTATAATACTTAAATAAAATGTTAGTTAGACACTATTTCACGCTTAACAGCATTTCGTTTGGCAGGTATGACACGTGAGGATTTTCAAGTTCTGTTTGTCGCTGAGGTAGTACCTTTTTTGGCCTGATAGGAGGGAAAGATAGAACCTAAATCTTCAAATTTCTTTGGGGTGATCAGCGCTAAATATCAAAATTTCATAGCAATTGGAAAATTGAAGTTAAAATTTCTGTTTTAGTCCCTAAAATGTTCATTGAAATCCATCGAGCCTTATCGGACCATATTCGACACAAAACTTTAATACAGAGTCACTACAATTTCATTTATTAGTATAGATTACTATTACAATTGTCCTACGCGTAAGAAATGCAAAATGTTTTCCATCTATGGACACATTGGTCGATACCTCTTCCGTGAATTCAAACCGACATGAGTGTTACTCAGAAGTTCGCATTCAGGCTTACAAAGCTAAGCCTGCGGTTAAACATGAATTTATTATATCGCATTCGCCACACGAAAATTCCCATTTTCTCCCTGTTTACAGCTTACAATTTTTCATGAGGTAGGCTTTCCGCTTGTGGCAAGCTTTTTACTATCATCAGTAATTTATTTTTTATAATATAAGATTAGTATTCGCTAGAGAAATAGTGTAACATTATTCGGGGTTATGATTTTAATTTAAGTTTTACAGCATTACATTAATTGAGTTGTTAATAGCTTAATTTAACTCAGCCATTAAAAAAAACCTCACCATAAATAATCACTCAATTATGTCTATTAAAAGAAGGAAATATTGAACAATGTAATTAAAAACGAAAGAGTGTCAACAAATTAATTTAAAAACCTGTTGTGTCTTATTTTTAAATGAATTCTAATATAGAAAGAGTAATATTATGTCCATTTTAGTGCTCGAACACAGTAATTTATATTTTATAATTTAAGATTATTAAAGTAGTAGCTTGGACTGCATGGATTCAATCTGGGCGTACAAGTGTCTGGATTCAGGCCCCTTCCATCAACGCCTTTTATTTTTATAACCGTGAAAATGTTCTCTTTCCGATTCCCTGACGCCGTGAAGAACATCTGGGGTTTTGCGGGTATTCTAATGAGCTGGTCTGCCCTTACAATATGTTAATAATACCTCACGTTTTTATTTACTTACAAACTGACTGCCGGGAGTTTCCCATGACACTTTAATGATTTTCCCGTTACATCACTTAAAACGACATTTACTAATCTCTTTGGCAACACATGATAAACCATCAGCGACAGCGTCAAGTTTTTAAAAATGTACCTAACACGATGATTCACAGTCAAGAAATCTCCCGATACTTTAAGACAGGTGAATATACTCCAGATGCCCTAAGAGAGCAAATATACTCCGGGACCTTCAGAGACTGAAAAATATTACGGTATCTTTCGAAAAAAAATATATTTTTTTCAGTAAACTAATAGAGGCATCAACACTAACACCAATCTCAGTTATTTTCGCATTCATTTTATATGACAGACCTTCACCCCTTCCTCCTCCATGACGATTGCGGTTCAAATTATTCACACAAAAACATCGGGAGAAACGCTATCAGTGTCAGAAACCCCCAAAAATATTTATTCGCAAAAAATACCGGCCGTTTATGCCCGTTTTAAATTTCAACCCCCAGCACCGCCGTCCAGATCGTCCGTTTCCAGGTCGCATGGAACACGTATACAAAATTTTGTTGAAATTGCTTCACGCGATTAAATTGGCATGCAGTGCATGCATACAAAAAAGGTAGAGAAACAGACAATTTTGTTTATGAGGAGATACTTGAACAATCTCTTCGGTCTGATTAGCATGACATAATGTGTACAGCCATACACATGATTATGAAAAATAAAATGGAATGCTTTTATTAAGTAACATGCGGGTGATCTTGAAACAGGTAACTCCCCTTAATAGAAAAGGAAATAAATAGAAAGGTGGGTATTGGAAGGTAGAGCAAGGTATCCAAGGGTTCCTTAGCTTTTTGGGGGGCTAACAGGCTGCAAGAGGGTGATCATGAAACAGGAAACTCCCCCTTAATAGCATAGGAAGGGAATTGAAATGGGGGATGTTGAAAGAAGAGCAAGGTAGTCAAGGGTTGTCTAGGACCTCCCAGCCTATAGTTGAAGGATCCTACCCGATGTTTCACATAAAGAGATGCAGGGAAAACCCTATAAAACCCGCATCAGGTACTATTCTCACGCCCTTTAGAATGAAGGGAGACGAGTTTGCTTTGTGGTCGCAGTATTTCCTTCTCCGTGCAGTCACCTGTTTTAAGTGGAAGCTGACCGACTGATCTCAAAATTTCGTTCGAATCGCGAGACATCTATTGTTAAAAAGGTGGACTGAAACCTTCTCACTAAACCTTCATGGCAATCGGTTGAGTGGAATAGTAAGACATACATACATTCAATTTTATTGGTAAAGGTAATTAATGAACAGTCACGGATCAATATATGATTTAGTTCTAAGGGTATAATGGCGTATTTTGGCATTAAAATATTTAATGGTCTCAGTCTTTGCCTTAACGTCCACTCCATATTTTCTGAGTAACCTGATAGAACTTCGTAAAGGTTAACTGTCTTCCATCTAAAGGACATCGCGGCAGTAATTGCCCTTAACCGAGACATAGAACAAAGAGGACACCAGCCGAGGGACAGCTATAGGAAGGTTCTCCACTTCTAGGTAAAGCCACAGAAAGATTTCACCTGGGCAATAAATACACCCTGAAACCACTCTCATGGTGGTGCTGTTTCCTAACTCATTTAGTCCTTCACTGTTTTCTCGCTCCACAAAAATAATAATCATAACAATAATTATTACTTCATAGATAATGTACGTCTCTTAAAATGCAATGATAGCACTAAATCGACAATCTACTGTCTTATATATACTGAAAATTATTTATGTTTGTTTTATATTTTTAATTATTTATACAAATTTAAACGAGAGGACAGATTGCAGCAAATGTAGTATCCATAATCTTAAAAACCTGATTGAAGACACTGGTAGGAAGGGAAGGGGTGAGAAACCCCTTGCAAAAACTTGGAAGGAATGACAGTTAAAAATACATGCAATTATTAGGCACACCAAAGCCTGTGACGTAACCATGCTTTAAGAATCGCAGTACAGGTATATGCTCCATATTCAGTTTTACAACATGGCGTCCATTTTTATGAGCTACGCTCAGATTTTATCAATTAAATTCTGAAATATACGTACAAATGGAAGGAAAGATTTCTTAAGTACATAAGTTCATATATTTCCGTTCCATTAAATCCCCATTTTAACGTAAAATATATCAGGGAATCTTCGTACATTTGTTTCATTCGGGGAACCATAATTCATACTTTATTCCCTATTATGGAACAGTTGTATAATTTTCTTAATATTTGACCTTTCTTGTCGTAGTAAGAGGCAGTAATAAAGAGGTATAGTAATAAGCCAATATTATTCAAATAAACTGTTTTACGACATCGGTATAAAATTGCAAAGTTTTGTTTTGAAAGGGGTTTGTAGATTAGAGGTTAGGTTATTTACGTGATTGCACGCACGTAACTGATTATTTTCTCATTTAAAGAAATGAAGAAATTGAAATATTTAAAAAATACTAAACACTTTTTTAATATGTAGTGATTTGGTACAATTCATTGAAATTCTGTTGCTCAATTACTCTTTTATCGTACGAAAGTTTGTTACAATTCAACAAAATATGTTAATCATGCTGATTCAATACTAATAAAGTATTTGAAGTTAATTTTTTTAATAATTGGAGTAGAATTGATGTACATTTAAATAATATTTTTTTCTGCTGATTCTAATTTAATGTTACAGGGTAAAAAGAAACACGATTAAAATAGCGGGAAATTTTTTTCAGTCTGTTAATGCTGTGGGAGTTTGTAGGTACTGTGTCAATTTTATATATCAGGAAAAGTATTGACTCGGCTAAGGTAAGAGAAAGAGATAATCTTAACAGCAATGTTTACTTTGAGAATAACACATTGTACATGTATTACTGTGTCGTTAATATTGATATGCATTTCTAAAAATACTCCAAAATAATACAATGTGAATTAGAAACTCCAGATTGCATATCGATAATGAGTTTAATGTAAAGCCGTTTTAATGACGTTTTAGTCATAAGGAGGAAGAACATCAATCAGTCGTAGAAGTGACCTTGATTATTTTAGGTCATATGCTGTTATCAGCAAAGCTACATCGTCGGCGTACCATTCAACTTTAATCCTTTCTGGCATGCGTAGTACGAAGAGATTATAGTATCTCATGACTTACTTTTTAAAGGTCAATAAAGATTTTACAAATTTTATTTTTCCATGGAAAAGTATTCGAATCCCTTGAGAGACATGAACAATATATTGCATAGTAATGAGCCGAAAATATTGGCGCTATAGTAGTTGTTAATGCACTTAGCTATTGTTGGCTTGACGTAGGACGTCAACCCTTGAGAATGTTGTAGATGTGGCAGCTACGTGTTACGAAAAACAAGCTTTGCGGAAGGTTTAGGAGATCAGGGACAGGTTGCATACGTATTAATTAGTTAAGTTAGTAGGCAGACAGCTAAGTAACCGTTAGCTGGCGATTAATTTTGAAAAGTGGTACTTATATTTTGTCGATCGTAAGATAGGGAAGAGTGATAGCCGAGACGTGTGGCTTATTAAAAGTGTGTTTAGCCAGAGAGAGAGGCTATTTTCGGAGTATGATAATATCCTGCAGGCAGAGTACCTGTTCAACGAGTGAACATATTGTTTGACGGTTCAAGCCGCCAAGAAAAAGTTTTAAATCTTCAAGTTCTGTTTATTGGCGCCGCATATTATACTCTTAGAAAGTTGTAATATCCAAACCCTTTCTTTCTCTATTCTTTAATTTTATTTTACATTCTAAACTGACTTGGAAAAATCATATAGTTAAAAAGAGCAAACAAGTTGAGATAAAGACAAGAGAACTACTATGTCTCATAGGAAGAAAATCATGGTTATCTATGGACAATAAAATATAAAGCTGTAATAAAGCCAATATGGACCTATGGAATTGAGCCATGGGGATGTGCATCAAAATAAAACAACAATTATTCAAAGATGCCAATCCAAGATCATCAGGCAAATTGTAAACACCCCATGGCACATAACGAACCACACACTGCATATCGATTTGAATGTTCCAACGATACAAGAAGGCACCTATAAGAAAGCCATCAAGCATCACGCAATCTTGGACAATCATACAAACCCATTTCTAGACATACCCCTTGAACCAGTGCTAAATAAGACTTAAAAAGGCGGACTATTTTAGGTCAAACGTTTCATCGTTTCTTTCAATTACACAGGATATATCATTCGATATCTCTCTGTAAATGTTATTGTTAGTAAATGTCAGCATCTTAGTTTATAGAATTGTATTCTGATTGCTAAGTAAATTATGATAAAAAAATCCTTATAAAAGCTCGGCTTATTACTCTTGGGAGTAAATAACTGTATATAAGGTAATGCCTAATGATGTAATCACATTGCGCAAATAAAGTTATCCCGAAATTTCCTTCTCCCAGGTTTAAAACGTGGTCTTACAGTCATCAAATTTACTACGTCTACAAGTGAATAGTTTACATAAAATTAAGAGATAATATTGAACAAAAGGCACAATATAGTGAAAGGTAAGTTACCATCAAGTTACTTACACAACCACATCCAACTACAATAATTCAAGTTTACATGCCGCACCGACAGTCTAGTAGAATTTTGCACGGAACACAAATTAGTAATGACAAATATCTGGTTCAAGAATCATGAAAGGAAACTCTACACGTGGAAGAAGTTGGGGGAAGCGGGCTAAATAACGGCGAGACAGAGATACAGAAATCAGGTTCTGGACTGCAAAACCTACCCAGGAACAGATGTGAACTTGGACCATAATTTGTTGATTATGAAATGCAGGCTGAAAATGAAGAACTCAAGAAATGAATTAAAACAAAGAGATGGGAATTAAAAATACTGAAACAACAGCGGGTGCTTTATCGGGCTAAGAAGCAATATCATGACTGTTTATGATAGTTTGCGAAATCTACGAAACAGGAACAATACCAGAAGATTTTTGCAAGAACATAATTATATCCATACCGAAGGGGAAAGTCAATGATAGATGCGAACAGCACAGTACAATTAGTTTAGAATCCCATGCATGCAAAATATTTACGAAAATAGTATATAGGAGGATGGAACATCAAATAGAAAAAGAGTTAAGAAAAGATCATTTTGGTTTTAGGAATAATCTAGGGACAGAGAAGCAATATTGACTTTGCGTCTAGTATTACAAGACAGGATAAAAAAAACAGGCCTACGTACATGGCAATGGCAATTGTAGATTTAGAAAAAAACATTTGATAAAGTGAACTGGAACATACTATTAAGGTTTTTGAAGAGGACAGGAATAAAATATTAATAACAAGGCTTATACATAACATCTACAGAAGGCAGTCAGCAGTAATTACAAAATAAGAAAAAAAACGAAATCAAGAAAGGAGTAAGACAAGGATGCAGCCTGTCGCCAATGCTCCTTAACTTATATACAGAACAGGTGACGAAGAAAGTTAAAAATGGATGTGGAAAAGGAATCATACTGGAAGGCGAAGAAATAAAAACCCTACAGTTTGCCGATGATATTGTAGTATTAGGTGAGTCAGAAGAAGATTTGGAAAACATGATAAATGGCATGAACGTGGTCCTGGAGAAAGAGTGCAACAAGAGGATTAATAGAGGGACAACCAAGGTGATGGAGTGTAGATGGGAAACAGTGGATGTTAGATTGGGAAGGGATATTTTAAAGGACGTTAAGGAATTCAGCTATTTGGGCAGCATAATAACTAGGGATGGTAGAAGTTTAGTAGACATAAAGAGTTGGACAGCACAGGGAAGAAAGGAATTTATTTATGGCTAATTTAATTATGAATATTAGGAAATATTTTCTAAAAATGTTCATATATGATTGCGAAGCTTGGACGATAGGAGCTGCAGAAAGAAAAAAGTGTGGAATCTTTTGAAATGTGGTGATATAGAGGAGAATACTGAAAACCAGATGGATAGATAAGAGTAGCTAACTTGGTAGCTCACAGCAGTTTAAGAGAAGAGTGAACAATATGAAGGACTTTGACCAAAAGAAGGAATATATTAATAGGCCACGTTTTAAGACCTGAAAGTCTCGCACCATCAGAGGAATGTGTGTGGGGTAAGAAGAGAAGAGAAAGGACAAAGAATGGAATCCGCTAAGCAGATTAGGGAGAATATGAAGTTAAAAGGTTTTTCTCAGAATAGGTTATCATGGAGGGTTGAATCAGACCAGTCTAAGGACTGATTACTACACACACACATTGACAATAATTATGAAATTTCACAATACATCTGACAAAATTACAAATAAAAAGATTTACAAGCGACGAAGTTATAACATTGCCATCTTAAACGTTCTGTAATTCCGAGTTCAATTTATTTATTTAAATTTCTTTAGTTGATAGAGTATTTCCTTCCCAGTCCAAACATGATGCGCAACCCAAAGAGCCGTGTGTCTGATCCTCATTAATCACAAATATTTTAAGTTTGTAGCTTCTCACTTCAAAGTCTCGCACTCTCTTCTAAGCCGTAAAATATTGTAGCCCATTTTTGTATCCGCTGATCTTTCCAAGCATGTATTTTTGGTGATTTCGTTGTGAATTCCATAATAAATGTGTATAATTTTGTACAAACCAAATAAAATTGCACTAGCCTATCAAAGTTAATGTGGCAATTTAAAGTATGATTGGTTTCTTGTATAATAATAACTGCGAAGTTTATCGCTGTTGGGCAGTAAATAAGTGTGCTTTTCCTGATCTCAAACGAATTAGATAAAAAACGAGAACTCATGGAATCGAACCCGAGACTTTTCCTCACTGAACCTGCAGTGAACATCGGTAAACTTGTATCAGGAAAGCAGTAGCAATCGTGACATTGATTTCTCGACTTTAAATTGAAGCAATGTGTTAAACTTGTACATTAAACTTCTTTTAATATAATTTTTAATAAAATTTTCTGAATTAAATATGTTATTCGTTGTCTTTCTGGATCGTGTCTTGCTGTCAATACTAAAGTTTGATTGTAAGTACCAGAGTAGGGTAAGTCAAGAAGTAGTAGTAAATTTAAGTATAAACAGTATGAGAAGTAATATCTTCATCGTCTTCTGTCAAATTACATTTTCAGCGGTTTCAATTGTACAAGAAATATAGTGCTTAAAAAGTACTTGCAATAGGTACCGCGTTTGCTCCTGAGTTGTTGATTCAGTTGACTCGTTTAGACAAATATTTCTATGAATAATGACAAGTTTTTTCTGTTGATGAAACATTGATTCACTTTGGACTAAACTGTGGAAACAATAGGATTATGCAGGTTATCCAGCTCCGAAGTAAGCGAAGACGGTGAATTTGGCCGGGAAGATAATGTCCAATGATACATTTATTTGTTTGACATCTTACTCATTACTATTATTAAATTTGTCCAGAAAACTATTAAATTTATTTATTGAGATCATAAACAATATAATGAAACAATTGGTCTAAATGAGAATTCGTTTTTTGTGGGTTTTTATTTATAAATGGATGCTAATTTTTTGATTACGGTTACTTAGAAATAATTGAGAATGTTGATCATTGATAAATTTGGGTACATAGGTAACAATATTTCATCCTATATCAGGCATAGGATTATTTATTAGTGGTATGTACGAGTTCCTATCATTTAGTAAGGCTTAAATTTTTTAACGGTCTTCTTTATATATAATAACCATTTTCTTGGATTGATCAACTTTATTAGATATACATTCTGGTTTTTCGAGGTTTAGATGGAAAAATGTCGAAGCCGGGACTTCTCGCTTGCCGGTCTTCATTGTATCAATAGGAACTGGAATCTATTAACGTTAAAACCGAGATCCGTTGAAATAAGCTGTTTAACCTTCTCCATTTCCTCTTACGAAAATCACTTCAACTTCATTGCTATACATTTTATTGGAACATAGCTTCCTAGAATCTGGGCAATAAAAATGATGCGGGAATGTAAAAATCAGGTTAGAGAGCCCGAAATCTTGGATTCAAAACCAATTCTGGGTCATTTTAGTAACTCTCCCCCTCCCCAAACCCATGAACGTAATATTTTTTTTCCAGCTGCTCAAACGTTTCAAAATATATTGTGGAATGTTACTAATTTGGGGGCGTGGGCGGGATGATAGGATACATAACGGTGATACAATAAATTGCAACATCCTTTAATGACATGTTGTTGTGGTATTCAGTCCTAAGACTGGTCTAATGCACCCTCCTTGCTAACTTATCTTGCGCAAGCCTTTTTTATTTATTAGCACAACACACAGCCTCCTTAATCTGCTGAGTGTATTCCATCCTTGGCCTCCCTCTTATGTTCTTACCATACACACATTTCCCTCTAATGCTAATTTTACAAGACCCTCATGTCTTAAAACGTGGCCTATTAATCTATCCCTTCACTTATTTAACATCTTCCATATTGTTCGCTTTTCTCCAATCTGTTTAGAACTTCCTCGTTTGTGATTCTATCCAACCATCTGATTTTCTACATTCGTCTATAGCACCACATTTCAAAGGCTTATATTCTTTTCCTTTCTTCAACTCCTATCGTCCACGTTTCGCACCCATATAACGCCACGCTCCATATGAACATTTTTAGCAACGATTTCCTAATATTCACACTTATATTACCCGTAAGTAAATCTCTCTTTTTCGCGAAAGCCTTCCTTGCCTGTGCTATCTACTCTGTATGTCTACTATACTTCTATATCCCTAGTTATTACTCTTCCCGAGTAGCAGAATTCCTTAAGGGGGTGTGGGAGAGGGAAGGGAAGAGGGAGAGGGGGAAGGAGGGAGAGAGGTAGAGTGATGGAGAGAGAGGGGAGAGTGAGGCACCTCCCAGCGTATCTCTCATTATCATTAGTTTATTAAATTATAAATTTCTTGTACATAATATAGAATATGGAATGTAGCACAGGTCATTCTCATTCCGAAGCCTGGTAAACTTCCCAATGATGTTAGTTGCTATAGGCCAATTAGTTTGTTGTCTGTCTTAAGCTAATTGCTTGAAAATCTTTTAGCCTGAAAGAACACAATATTATGTCCAATCATCAGTGCGATTTTCGTACTAAACATCCAACTATTCAACAAGCTCATAAGGTTGTAGACACAATTAATCAAACCATGAAGAAAAAAAATACTGCACAGCTGTCTTCTTAGATGTGAGCCAAACCTTTGATAGAAACTCAAAGAATTTCTACCTCATCCCTTTTTTTAATATCCTTAAATCTTATGTTGAGGAACGATACTTTCAAGGAAAACTCGTGCAAGGACAGACGGAACTATATCCAATAAAATCAGGCGTCCCATCTTATATAACATTTTTACAGCTAACTTCCCAAAGAATTTGGACACCTTTACTGCATCTTTTGCAGACGATAAGGTTCTTATGGCAGTGCATAGTGATCTGGATGTTGAAGTAAGACTTCTACAGCAGAGTATTGATGAAGTACTTAAATGGACAAAGAAATGGAGAGTAAAATTAAATAAAACAAAATTACTTCCGATAAGTTTTACAGAATGTAAGGGAACTTCTCCAGCAGTCTGTATTCATAATAACCCTTTAACTCTAGTAACAGAAATTAAATGCTTAGGATTAAGCCTAGATAAAAGTCTACCGTGGGAGTCCCACATTTGGAAAAAGCGTAAACAATTTGATTTGAATCTCAGGAAATTCTATTGGCTAAATTATCCCTCTTGGGATAACACAGTCTTCAAAGCCATCTAGACATATGATATTCAGCTGTTGGGTACAGCTGCAAACTCCAACATCCAAATTTTAGAAAGATTTCAGTAGTACGTGTGATGCACCATATTTTTTAAGAAACGCAGAGATTTTCAGTGACCTTAAAGTTGATAGGTTAAAAATGTTATGATGAAGTATAGTGAAAAATATTTAAGTAGCCTTGAACGTTATTCTATTGCGTTAATCCAAAATCTATTAGACGACAGTGCAAACATTAAAAGGCTACACAGACTTACATCGCTCGACTTACCTCCTATATGTTTCTAATCAAGTAATTATTATCACAAGTAAAACTGCAAAAGTAACTACTGTACAGTACACCGTTTGGTTTCTGTCTCATATCATTGCATCATATATAATATTCGCTTATTGTTGTTGTATACAGATAGTAAAACGTAAATAAATAAATAAAAATATAGAATTTTTACCATGAAAAATTAAATAATGATGTAATTTATAAAGGTTAAAATGATGAAGTGATCCAATTTTTTGTAAGGCAAAATTTCTAGCAAAGTCCAGTTTTGTTTGGCCTTTATAACTTAATTATTTCGGTGAAACTGCATTTACCTCCATCGAGTTACTTTCTCTTTTTTGCTGCATTGTAGTTCGTTTTGGTCAGCGTAGGTATTTTAGTCCCAATAAAACAGATATGCCCAGGTAATGCACGCATGAAAACTGGACTATTTGTGGAATACGGCAACGAAAGAATTTTTTTGTAACCTGTTGTGCCTTAGACTTGATTGTTGAGGTGTAATCGTTACGACCACTTGTTCTTTTTGCGCTCTTGAATACCAGCAAATGGATACTTGAAAAAGTTACTCAATCGGTTAACAAAGAAAGGTGCAAAATATAATACAACGTATTTTTGTTTGTCGAAGGTAATTAAATTGGGAAATATATAAATATTCTGATTAAAAATATCTAAGTAATAAAAATTAAATTATTCACGGATCAGCTTTTAAATACTTTGTAATTATAATTATCCGAGATATTTTTTATTTTACAGAATTTGTTTTGGGTTACAGTATACCGAGCAGCAGCGCATGTCGTTCAAATTTTCCTAATTATTTATTTAAATAATATAATGGAAGGGGTTGTCATTTTATTTTAATTTTGTATAATAATTCAAGTCTTTAACTACTCCAACACCCCATAAAGTCACTAATTTCTATCAATTGCTTAATCATTTTTACTGAGTTATAGTCGATTAATTTTTAATTTAATTATTTAAATACTTTCGCTAGTTAAAAATTCTTTATTCATTGATACTGTTGACCGAAAACAAAAATGTCAAAGATAATATAGCTTTAAATAAATGTAAATGACTCAATATCCGTATTTATTTATTAGTTAGTCGTAAATGGGGGTATTGGATAATCAAATCAGGCTTGAATTGTTGAATGGAATAACTTATAAAGATGTTTATTGTCATGTTCCGATCAAGTTCATTGGTGTTTTTCAATACAATATTCCAGCATCAGGATACTGAGGGTGTAGGTCGCGGAAAGTACGTAGAGATGAAGTATTGATTCACGAGACGTAGTTTGGTCGCCCGTATGAAAGGAGACCCTAGACAGGATTCTGTGAATATTCTGTTGCTTAGTGACGGGTCCCCACGAGGTCCAAGAGGTAGTTCTTGCGATTTCACCGGCAGAGATGAACTGGCCAACAAAGAGAATTAATTTTGGGGGCTTAGAGATTTCAATGGTGGTCCTTATCGCAGACTTGCACTCTGCCAGCTCACACGCCTTTCCTCACGATTATTCTCTACTGGCAAAACTTTGTAGAGCATCCCCGCCTTCTCTTGCTCATATTCTTTTCACATTTGTTGGGACACTGACCCGATTATACAAATCAATTCGAAAAGTATTTCTGAAAATATATCTGTACACGGGTTCATAGAAACAAAACTGCCATCATCCATATAGAAAGTGTTCATGGTAAATGTGAAACAATTTAAGTTGAGACGCTCTTGAATATTTACAACCTTACAGAATTTCAAATCTATGAAGTAGTGATTTAGACAACTTGTAATATAAAATAAATCATTTCGTATTTCGAAAGAAGTGACGTATAATCATAAGCTATTCGAGTAAATGCGGCATAACAACATTTTCGAAATGAATATGGAAAAACTAAGCCGTATTTGTGGCAGCAGTTTAAAACATAGAACAACAAAAATTGATGAAATTCAGGACTGAAACATAAATGAGAAAATTAATAAATTCCTTTGCAATAAAAAGGTGGATATTAACAGTGCCCTGCAAATTAAATGGGTATAAATCAGAAACTTAATCTCATACGTAAACCACTGTTTAATCAAATATAAGTATTTACTAGTGATGGGAAATATGGTTCTATGAATCGAATAGTTCTTTTATAGTTCGTTCTCTGTCCTGAACTAGATCTTGGAACTAGCTCAATTGAATTAGTTTGTTCATTTCTGCTTTATGAGTTTGTCACAAATTTGGTCGGTTAAAACATGCAGACCATGAGATAACTTAGGTTCCAGGCAGAAAAGAAAAATTCATGCCCAACTTCGATTCCGAAACAGATACAAAAGGAAATGGAGCATTGAGGCAAAATTGCAAGAGATGTGTTCCGAAAAGATTTTGTTTGCTGGAATGTCTCAATTAGACAGGCACACGCTACTAAACTAAATATTACGGTGAACTTGTTTCTGCGGAATGGATATAATGTTACATTTTTCCTTTATGTACTTGAAGATGATTTTACTATACTTGCAATATAGAACGTTTCATCCCTTAGTTAAGGGTCCTCTTCGGAAATGAAATATTATGACATAGATAATAGTTATTTCGTAATAAAAAATTAATTTAGTAAAACATGGTTACTTATATAATTAAAATATATGTAAGAAGAATTAAATAAAACGTTTCAAGAGCAAAATTGAGTATATTTCTAAAACTTTCAGTTATATCAACTTTTTTTCAGTTTTTAGACTCTTTTAGATTTGTTCTTTTAAGTTCTTCTCCATCATGTTTCCTATTCCGTCAGTATTGCGTATGGGTATTGCCAGCATTAATCCTAATTTCTGTCTCACCTATCAAATGAAGGCTCTCTTGGTCGTTTATGGTGGTTCATCTTCTTGACTTCTTGATATGTGCCCTGCTGCACATTGCCATCTAAGTGGCTGCATTCGTTCAGCTACATATGCTACATATGTACATCCGCCTAGAATGGATTGTTCTTCATATTATTGGTTTCTTATGCCCGTCGTTGAATTCAATGTACATTTGTCTATGCCGTATGTCAGTACAGAGATTATACATTGATTCCATCGATTTTAATAAATATTTGATTTTTTAAATTATAAAATACATTATGTATTTATATACACTGTGTGGTAATGGCGATGCGACGGGTGCACGTATATAATTTTATAGTTATACCTGAAATCTAAATTGTATGTTGTTTAATAGTTCCATAATGCGGCGGCCCAAGTAATTAGCAAGGTGACCAAAGAGTCGTGCTTCCACTGGCTTTCTTTTTAGTATTTTAGGCTGATTAGCCTGCTGATTTAAATGACATGAGTGTGAGTCGTCAATGGCAAAAACAACTTATTAGGCAATGATTCAATCTATTAATTCCATTTTAATGAAATTAAAATTAGTTTAAAGTCTAAATAAACGCCAATTATTTTTTTATTTCAAAACCGCGACCAAGCATTTATCCTAAACATGAAAAAAAAATCATGAATGTTTGAATTTTAGGGTTTCTGGAAAAATATTTTGTTTGTATTTTTTTACTCTATTTATAGATGACTTATAATGGTAGAACATTTTCGAATCGAATGAATACAGTTTTAAGCTTAACGACAAATTTTATGAGGTTTCTTTTTTGGAATTACATAAAACAGCGACACAGATACAATTTTTATAAGAGAACGTGGGCTTTCCCGGTGTATATTATTCATGAACAAATCTCGGGTTTTCAACCGGGTAAGTATAGAGTTTGAACACAACGTTTCCATGGCTTGCTCTGCCATCTTCTTCAGGTGAACTTGAACAATTCTCGGGTTTTCAATATAGAGTTCAAACTCTATACTTACCCGGTTGAAAACCCGAGAATTGTTCATGAATCAGATACAATTTATTTTTCAGAAACAGAGTATCGAATACTTTGAAAATCACTTAAATCGGACGTTAGATTCTCAAATTAAAGCCGAGAATTATTATCTTCATGTCTTCCAGTTGTCTTTTAATTAAAAATAAAAAATTAGAGACATTTTTTAAATTCACTGTAAAATGAACGAGTCAGTGCCAAACAAATTCCATGTTTCTGTCGTTATAGGAAGAAACTAATATTAATAAACGTTAAATTAATTAAATGAGTTACTTACATGTCTTTCGGAGTTTTCAATCAACTGTTTTTTCTTCCGTGTGTAACATATTTTGGTTCGTCTTCTCCAAATGAAGCTCAGTAAGGCTGAATGTTGACACATCTGCCTTAACTCGTCGGATGTACGAATTTTCTGAATTAAATAGGAATTGAATATAATTGCACGGTTGTAAGTGAAATTCGAGCAGAAGCTATAAGACCCTTGGCCTGATTTTCAGTCCCTACTATAGCGTGAAGTAGCCCTTTGTGACACAAAGTACGCCCAATTCTGACTCTCCTCGTTTTCTATAGGCTACTGAGGCCAGGAACTTCCCTCAGCCACTCTTCATTATAAAGCACGGCTTTATAAATATTTTGAGTAATTGGAAATAGCAGCATAACTTGAATTCATTTATCCATCTTTCTCATCAGATCAGAGAGACGTTTCACCCCATACACAACCACAATCAAGGCTGATTTTTAAGATTTATGCCAATTATATTCGACTTGTTGAACACTGACTACACTACATTGCCTCTTTATCGATGTTACGTCAATTAATGTATAGGTTATTGTGAAACTGTTAAATGATTTTATAGAATACCACCAATCAGGGCCCTACAAGTCTTAGAAATATGCAAGAATAAGGATCATCATAAAAAAATTAAAGAATTAAGGGATGTCTAGTACGAATTACGAAAAAGATGAGGAGTAAAAGAGAACTACCAATTCTTATATATCGCAGGGAACTTAAAATAGAAGTTAAATCAAAGGGATAAAATAAATATGTTAAGAAATTTTACATCCTCTGATTGAGCTTTAATTGGAAGAAATTAATTTCTCTTTTAAAAATATGAAACGATTAGGAAACACCACAGGAGACAACACTCAAAATGAATTCCAATAACACGGCAAGTCATGCAAAAGGGAAGGATCAAAGCGAGAAACTGAAAATAATATAGCTATAGTCCTTTTAGAAAGAGTATAAAATGTCACATTCGGAAGAAATAGTACATGAAAAAATAAAGAATAAGGGAAACTTCAAGATTATTTGCACTGGCTAACACGCAACGGAATATGAGGTTGTTACTTGAAGGAATACGCAAAAAACTTTCTGTCGAGAAAGTTTACTTCAGATCAAGGTAAAGATGTAGATGTTCAGGAGAATGATGTTCCCAATATGCTAGGCGGACGAACAAAATTGTAAAACGAAGAGAATACGATATTCTAGAAAAAATAGATAGAATAACTTATTGTATTTCGAACGAAACGGAAGAAGAGAGCACGAAAGACGCATTTTTATTAGCGAACGAAACGTAGAAATAGGGGTAACTTTATGTTCATAATTGTCGTTAAGAAGAGCAAATTGCATCTTCATCAAACCAGGAGATGTAGTAACAGAAAATCAAAAACCACTTCACAGATCTATTTAACCACGTCGTGGAATCCCCAACTATTGTTTCAATCATTTATCGATCACGATCCGAAGCGAGAAATTGCACCCCAACATGATTTTTAGTTGATGATACTCACTAAATCAATATATGTATAAAGTTTTTTATCTAACTTATCACATTGTAGAAGATTAGAATATCCAGATTATCAAATAAAGAATTTGTGTGCTACGTTTCTGGAACTTAATCAAAACATATAAGACCAAAATTCTTGTAACATGTAGCAAGAAGAATACCTGTGGGAGATTTCTTTAACTTCGCGGTTGCCTCGTTCTCTCTCTGTTTTTAAGGCTCTCACGTGCTACCGCACCTTCATCTCTTTAGGAGGTGTATGAACTGGGGTCCAAGGCCTTGGGCATACGGTAAGAGTTTCCGCTGATCCAATTTGATCAGTCGGCCAGCTGCCTCCTCAAACTTGTAGAGACACGGAGAAGGGAATGCTGCGAACCTACAGCAAACACATCCCGTCATTCGGAAGTGCGTGAAAATAGTACCCAATAGCCCGACCTACCTGATGCAGATTTTCTAGGGTTTTCCTTGCATTTCTTTTGGGTGAATAACCGGGTACCTTGCTCTACCTTCCACATTTCCCCCTTTCAACAATTCTCTGCCTATGCTATTAAAGGGGAGAGTCCTGTTTCAGAATCACCCTCGTGCTTTGAGTTGCCCTTCCCCCCTCCTTTCAAAAAAACATTGTAGCAGAAAAATCATATAATGTCTGAGAAAATCTGAGGTCGTTAATATAACTTTTAAACAAAATCGTTACACAATAATAATGTTTCTAATTTCCATATTTTGCATAGTCAAAATGGTGTTTTCCTAATTTGTCACAAATTTTCACAGACATGATACGATTTAATCATTTAAAGTTAAACAACCTCCGCCACATTACATAAATTCTTTATTATTTGATATTCTTTCAGACTAAGAATTACAACGTTGCAACATGATATATTCGTCGTAAATTTTGGTAAGATTGTTTGCTGCAGTTTGACTTTGTGTAGTGAAAGCGACTGTTTAAAGACGATTGGATAACCGGAGAAACTATTTGACACAATTTTTGTTGTTAAATGTTGAAATACTAAAAATATATTCAGCACAATAACAGCTTGAGATTTAAGATTAAAAAATCGAGTAAATGAAATTAATGGCATATAATCTTGAATTGATTAATTGTAATATTAACGGGATAACATTCAATTAGAAGTCCACTACGTCTCATGGTCTATTTTTTTATCCACATTTTAAAAGGTTTACACAGTAAACGATTTGCTAATTCGTTACTCCCCGTATTATTAATTTTTGGTCTTTCGACTCTTAATTTTTATCATTATAAACGTACACTGTCAGAAATGTTAAAAAAAACGGCGATTTATAAAAGTAGTGTTCTTGACGTAGTGCTTTTAAAAATGATCATTACTAAATCAAGGAATTTCGAATATTAGAATATTTATATGTTAGAAATTTCGAATATTGCTACTCTTAATCTATAGTTAAACTGAAATGAATTTCTAAACTGAGATGATCTCTCGAAGTACTTCTTTCTTAATTTTATTTTTAACACACGGGCCTTGGTGGGTTTCTACCACTCTTATAAAGAGTGAACGTTTATTTTAAATTTTGTAGTCACTCGTATTCCATAAGGAAGTTTTGGAGTTCGAGTCGAAGGTTGGGCGACTTGAAGCAAGGTAATGCCTTTCAGGAATCATGAAATGCTCGAGTTGGTATAGAGATAGTTACTAATTATATATTTTTTATATTTATTAAAATCAATACTAAATACAATAAATTTACAACCAATTACGAATAAAGTTTTTCTTTAATAAAACACGACGTTTCGTCATCATATTTGGCAGTTCCTCAGGTAATTTCTTCAAATTTTTATGAACAAAAGAAAGCCAAGTGTATAAAATTTTTTAACTTTACTGCCTACAAAGGCAGCTGTGAAATTAAAATTTTTGTGCATTTAGCTTCCTTTTGTTCATAAATTTTAACATTTGAAATAATTGCCTGAGGAAATATATATGGTGGTGAAACGTCGTGTTAAATTAAACTAAAACTTTGTCTGTAATTGGTGGTTAATTTATTCGATTTAATAAATGTGAAAAACAGACGTTAATTGATTCACTATTGAAAAGCAATACTAATTTAAAATGACGCTTCCCGACAACGGTAGCTGATCTGTGACTCGTGAGTTGGTGCGAGTCGTGTTGCATAATGGTTGCAACGTATCATTGCGAAAGGAGTCTCCGTTGACCGATTTTGGGGGAACCCTGGTCGGTGTTTGTGTTTTAATTGGCACCCGCAGACGCCCTTCGCTCCAGTAATGCAGGAAGCCCGGTGAGCTGCTAGCCGATCAATCGCCGCGTCGCCATGGAGACCAGCGTCCCGGACAGGCCCGGGCGTCGCCTACCTGCAAGGTCGTACTGTTACAGCCCTTCTTCACTAATAGATAGCCATTGTCAACTCTCCCAACACACACACATGGACAACCATTTCAAACCGTCCGTAGCGGCATCCACGGAATTCGACAAATCACGTAATGCGAAGTGATTTCAGTCAAAAAACTTAATTGTGTGAAATTAAAGACATAAGAGAACAGTTTTAAAACGTAATTAACATTCCAGTACAAAAATATATGTTATATTCAACTGCTTAAACTATATCGACATGGCAATCTAAAAGATGAGAGTAGATACGCCACGCCTGTCAACGAAAGTAAACGGGGTTCAGACTTCATCGCATCAAAGACAGGTTCAACATGTCTTCGCAAATTTGTTTATGACTCAACCATTTATGAACTCCCCCAGGTTTGGGCTGAGCTACGGCAACATTTGAATAATCTGTCCCGTCCCAAGTTCCTTTCCTGGCATTCCGTGCTAAGGACGATTTTTAAGACATAATGGTAACTATAAAAACATTTTACTTATGCATAGTAGGTTGGAAAGTTGGCTCGTTGAATATGAAATGAAGCTGACAGTTAAACGTTGGAATCGAGGTTGAATAACGCCGTAAAATATTATGAAAAAGGAATATAAACTTATTTAAATAATAAAATGAAATATTCACGACAATGAAAACAATAAAACTCATATAATCACAATTTTATTAATTCATTGAGCAAAGATCTCGTCATACATCTGAAGCTTTCGACCATATCCTGGTTATTAACATCTGAAAAATACTTTTCCGGATTATTATTAAAAAATTTTACGGTTGTTGTTTTGTACAGTTTTTTTTTTCAGATGATTATGACCAGGATATAGCCAAAAGCTTCGGATGTATGACGAGAACTTTGCTCAATAAATCAATAAAATTGTGAGGACTGAACTATGGTTATAGTTTTGATTATTTATACTTTTAGTACATCGCAATATTTTTTACTTGATAACAATAGAACTTTATATTGACTTTCTTTTTCCGTTCATTATCCTTTTTACTCCGAAAAAAAATCAGTCGGCTTCCTTTTATCTAAAGCGAGTTATTCGCCTTTGAGCTTTGGAACTTTTTTTTTCATAATTGGTTTTGTTTTCTTTTGAAGGAACGACTTACCAATAAATCAATAGGAGCTAAACAATGTTAAAAATGTAGTATTAGTCACGGGTTTATGGGCTGTTGAGTTACGTTTAGAATTTAACATTGGCCAACGTTACTCTGAGAATTTTCAATGCTTCACTTGACCAGTTTAAAATTTTACGCGGGCAGCATATAATAAATATATTAAAAATAATAACAATAATATATTATACAAATTATCCATTTATTAATAAAATTAATAAATCGACAACTCTATAAAGCAAAAGAAATAACTATGAAAATACTATAGTTTTTAGTTCTTAGACTGGTCTGATTCAAAGCTCCATGTGAACCTATTCTGCGCAAGCCTTTTAATGTCTAAATAACTACTACATCCCAAATCCTCGCTTATTTGCTTATCGCTTTCCATCCTTCTCTTCCCTCTTCTGTTCTTACCGCATACACTTCCCTCTAATGATAATTTTACCCTGATGTCTCAAACGCGGCCTATTAATGTAGACTTTCTATTGGTCAAAGTCCTGCAAATAGTTTCTTCTTCTCTGATTTTTCTTAGAATTTCCTGAGTTTCGAAGGTAGTTACTATGGGATATTTATTATTATTAAAATTACTATAGGAAAACAAATTTTAATGATAAGTTTGGCATAACTTATTTGCTAATATAGACGCACGTCATTTAGAGCACGTCATTTAGTCTCGATCAGCTGTCGCTTTAATTATTTTCATTGCATAAAATAATTGCTCCCAAGCAAGCATACGTACTTCCGCCTCACAACCCATAGGTCCTGGGTTCGAATCCTGGCATGGGATTGAATGTTTGTGTCATCATTATCACAGAGACCGGGATTAATACTGATGGAGAGTCGATACGCTGACCATGTATCACTCGAAATTCAGAATGTGTCATGCAAGATGACAGCCCGTAGTCGTTCTGGTAGGTCAAGGCCTTTAATGGGCTGCGGAGCCAACGAAGCAGCAGCCAAGCATATGTGCTTCCGAAAGTGTCATGATTTGAATTGCAAGTGTGACTAACTGTAGCGATTTTCAAAAGATATGTAATTTTATCCGTCTATGTTCTGAAATGTTCTTTCGTTTCACAACTGTCCATTGGCTTGATGCAGTGAAACATCATATCCGTTTCCCGTTTGTTATTTAGATGATATGTTTATTCTACAATCAAATTGTCTTATGCCTATTTTGTTAATTAGTCATTTCAAGTAATATATGGAAACTTTCAGAGCTAATATATAAATTATATTTGTAAACGTCGGGTTACTCATCTCGGACCCAGACCGACGAAACATCTAGGCTGCTGGGCGTCTACGGTTACACCCGTCCGACCGATGTCGGAGGAATTTTCCCGTTTCCTACTGATTTAGGAATATCACAAGCGGTCGTAGATCGTGTTCGGAATCAGAATTAAATTATTTGGTTTGTTTTGTATTTATAATGCCCCACGAATCTTAAAAGCTCTGGCAAATACTACTTTATCTTCTATTGTTTTTGTACGATTTATGAACAGGGAGTGATGTTCAACGGTGATCAATTTAAATTGACGTAATTATATTAACATGGCTTACTATTATAAATAAAACACAGTGAATGGTGAAAAGTCAGACGTAGGAGAATTTTAATTTAAGTCAAGACGTTTCGTTCCAGTTTTCTTCAGTTCATTCAACAAAATATTTAATATAATTACATATACAGACGTGAATATAAATAAATACACTATCTATTATGAAGTTACTTACAATTAAAATATTTTTGGAATCTTTGGTTCCGTCTGCAACATTAAGGACCGAAATGAGTGAAGAAAACAATTCTAAATAATCATCGAAAAGCGTATTTTGTTGTAACTTAATATTTTGAACTACAAAAATTGCATTTCAATGTTTATAGAATGCACAATTAAATCAATCATAATAATTCAGAATCATAAATTAAATTTAAATTTTGCGCATAAGGTTTTTATATTTATAGAATTTACATTTGATCTTTTTTTAAGATTATTTTGAGTCGCATCAACAGCTAAGGTCATTAGTGACTACCATTTTAGGGATCTTATTGTAAATATTATATGGGGAAGACGGGGTGTTGATTTAAGTTGCCCGGCGTTGTGGAAACCAATTGTGAATATAAATTAATTTATGATAAAATTTTTATTATAATAATAAGCGGATCAATTGAAAAATGTTTTATTATTGAAAAGATTCGATTTAAAATTCAGAATTTAATAAAAATAAAATATTTTAATATGAGTATTACTGAAAGGTTAACAAATGAAAAGGTTGGCAATAATAAAATTTTTTATCGAGGCTCTTTAAAATCAGGGTCCTCTGTGGGGGTGGACCGAGAGAAGCAATTTAGTCTGGAAAATGTTAACTCTATTTTATCAAAATTTACGATACCCGCGAAGCTCTGTTCTGTGATGATGGCTGGATGCATCGGCTGTTGATCTCCGTTGCATGTATCGGGGCTGATCTCGTTGTATGGTGGACACCTAGGAAAAATTTGGCAGGGGACTCCTATTAGGAAGTTGGGAATGTCCTTGAATCGCGAACGCCTTAGCCCAAAATTAGCGGAGACTTCTTTTTACCGTTCGGCGGATAGCAGTTTAGTTTTAATCAGTCCTTGCTGACCTCTAAACATGATCTCTATCTCCGCATCAAAATCCCACGTAAACTCGATAGGTATCCTTGGCCCTGCTACTTAATTCCGGCGACCAATCGGCTGAAATGCCCAATAGCATATATTGACTTGCACTTTAACAATTGCAGCCAATAGGAAATTTCAGCTGCAGCGCATAAAAAAAATTCAATATGTTACACATTGCACCGTTTCCAGTGGCGATTTCAGATTAGCCACGCAACTTACGACTTTCGGAGGCAAACCCTTCCGAATTAGAGACGGTGACCCTTTCACGAATTGAAAACGGTTCTTGCAGCCAAAGAAAAGGAGGGTCGTTCCAATTGTCCAAAAGGGAAAGCGAGACCACACACAGCCAATAATGCGTCGCCGGCCATCTCGCGTAATTTTAATACATCATCTTCATTGTAAGATTAATTCGATTTGGGAACACAAAGACGCACACAAATACCAAACCCCTGGCCAGAAATAGAACCCGGGACCTCTAGGTACGAAGCAGTGAAGCTGACTTCTGTACCAAAAAGGCCGGCCCATTAGATTTTGTGTAGAGAAGTTCGCTCATCAATCGAGAATAACAATTGCTTTCGACATCTAACATTTAAACATTG
The DNA here is from genome assembly GCA_034510155.1 of Eucriotettix oculatus. Classification (NCBI taxonomy): domain Eukaryota; kingdom Metazoa; phylum Arthropoda; class Insecta; order Orthoptera; family Tetrigidae; genus Eucriotettix; species Eucriotettix oculatus. Next base: position 140,906,647 of record CM067377.1, read on the forward strand.
CTCCAATCAATTCTTGGATGTGGTAAATATATATGTTTAGTTAACCCATATTGTTTTTTGGGGTTCTTAAGAACCGGTTGGATATCCCGATATCAGATTTGCCACCTTCGCCTGGTATCTAGTTTATTCACTTTACCAATACTTTTCCTTTCATGTCAGTTAACGTCGCAGGAAACTCGAAAAAACACATCACAAATCACCACTTAAAATACACAAGAATACTTATATGAAATTTATTTCTTCTCTAGTAAGATTAGGTTTGTTTCATTAGTCCAGAAAGAAGAAATTGGATACGGCAACAAATACAAAGTTTTACTTCAGACAAGATTAAGATTCATGAGGTAATAGAAATGAGAGAGGCCATATAATTTCAACCCTGTTTCGGGATATGTTCAGAAATCCCTTTGGTATTCTATCACCAGGAAAGAAAGGAAAATTCCTAAGAGGCCAGCGACACTGGCCAGATTCGGAGTAACCATGGACTAGTAAAGTATATAGGCAAACTGACAGAGAGGTTTCGTCCAGGCCCGACTGTTAAAATGCTTTGAGTTCGCGAGCGAAACGTTGGTAACGTGCTAACGCTAAAGCTGTTGTTTATTACTGAAGTTTCAACTGTCACGAAAACACTATATATGAATTATGGTAAATGTTCTCCTCTTTTCTTATTTTTCTTGAACAGACCACAGCGTCTACTTTTTTTTCTCATTGAATCTTATTTATTTGATTTACTTTTGTACCCCAGGGTCAGAATAATTACAAAACAGTTTCAATTTTCTTTTATTATATGGGAATACTTAAAGGCGTGAACTAGACAGAGAAGCCAATTAGTCCGTTCCGGTTTTTTGTTTCGGTGACATGAATTCTACACATCATAAATGTTTTCTTAAATAGAATTAAAATAACATACAATTAATTTTGGGACTTCTTCAGGTATAGACAAATGTATTATAAATCCTGCTGAAGTTAACTTTTGAATGGATATAAATGCAATTGAATAATTATTACATGCCGAAAAAGAGAAAATTTTCCTTCTTGGACTACGTCCAGTGACGGTTACGGCCGAAATAGCGGTTAATTATTTATACATTATAAAATTTATTTGAATGACGTATCCTATTTCCTCAACCGAGGACTGACGGAAATAACATTAAATCTGAATCTCTTGATGTAGATACAGCAATTTTATTTCTCTAGAACAAATTTTGCAGTGCTTTTGCTGGAACTAAAATTCATTTTCCAATTTCAATCAATTCCGTTGATCATTTTTGTTTTTAAATTGAGTACATCGAAACTGAATGTTTATAATTACGATTTTATTTCGAAAAGTGACATTATGTAACTTATTGTGTTTCAAAATAATAACAGATGTTTGACTTTGTGTGGTGCTTTGAACAAGATGGCAGTAGTAATACAGCTCTGCTACTATAGGAGGGTCATCAACGCGCAATTACATCGGACAACACTCGCAGCCTCAGCATTAATCATGTATACAATGAGCCATATACGATTCGCCGGAGAAGGTTGTGATTGGAATTTCTGGATTGACTCGGTCAGATCCTCCGTACCGCATGTTCCGCTAAAAATATTACGATTTACGTTGTTTAAATAATGAACATCCGCAGTACACGACACGTGTATACATATGGAAGTTATTCGGGGAGCAATCGCTTCTTACACACACTGACGATATAATCTCTTTGAATAATTTAGCCTATTTATTTAGAAAAAATATGGTAATATAATTATTATTTGTTATACAGAATCAATTTTTTTTAGCAGTGCGTGGTTATAACACAAAGAAAAGAATTGATTTACGAAGAAATAATAAAGGTTAATTTCCTTACGTAGGATTTCTCTCTTTATGCAAGTGATGGCGGATTCTCTCGTGGGTGCGACTTCTAGTAGCGGCTTCTCCATGATAAGTCCGGTTTACTGTTATAGCTTGAATACGAAATGATGAGACTTTTCAATTTACGCACTCTGCTGCTCCAGTGTTAAGTGACCTTTCTTTTCGCCATCTGCAGCATCCGTTCATGCCTTTTCACCTCCCCGTGGAGTATTTTGGCTCACAGGTACTAAGCTGGCGTTACTACAACATGCAGAACGGGACTGTACCCAATATCCAGCGCATGAACATTTGGCATTCATGTTCTCGGATTTATGTTTACAGAAATATTGTTACGTCTTCAATACCATTTTTGTTGCCAATGACCTTCGTGCCCCTATGTATTTTCATGGTCGCTAGACTTTTGCATTATTTAAAACATTCAGAACACATAATTTTATTAAAAATAAAAACTAAGTAAAAATAGCCAGTGATTGGCTTAAAACATGTGTTTGAACAGCAGAAGTCTAGTAAAACTTAACTACAATACATAAATAAAAATTATACAATAAAATTAATAAAAATTATTTATAATTATAATCAAAGATACTAGGGACTGGCTTTGTATGACTACTAAATATGATTATACGTTTGTCACGAACGGATTAATCGGATGGAAAAATGTGAAGGAGAAAACGAAATGAATACGACTATGCTGAGTCGAGGCAGTTTATAGTATACAGACTCTGTGTTGCTTAATCCCCCAGGGCTACTTTATATATGTCAGTTCCTCAAGGTTTATAAATTATTGATTTAATTAGTAAGATAAAAATAAATATTATAATTGGAAAACTGTTGTATTAGTTAATGTTTAATGAAACTACAGCCCTTCGCTATATAGTGCGCATAAATTGGTGGCCCCGAGCCGATGTTACGAAATCATTTGTATATACTGATTCTACATAGACTTTCAAACGAGTGGTCTGGAAAGCTTGATAGCAAGTCTAACGGATGATTCATTTCAACTTCATTACGACTTCACATGATGAGACTCCTGTGAGGAGCAATACGGAATACCATCGGTCAGCCAAGTACATGAGTACGAGGCTAGCAAAAATTGATAATATGAGAATAAAGTGGAAAGGCAGGCAGTAAATTCAGTGAATCTCATTAGAACACCACCTTCCTTGCGACCAAATCCGCTCAAATGGTTTCACGTACTTGAAACTGTATTAAGGAATAACATTCGACGTGTCCAAGTCATTTTCACATTAGCTAAGCCGGATTTGGCCACACGGTGCGGTGAACGTTTCACTCAAATGTTTGCCTGGAATATTTGAGTCCAATATAGACGATTAGTAGTGGCAAGTGAGAGTCTTGCTACACGTTGGATTGAAGGTTTGATCCAATACATTCGATTCAAACGTCGGTCCAATATTATCTTAGGTGCGAATGTTATATACTAGATGAAATTGAAGATAATTAAAGACGGCCAATAAGTCAGCAATTAATGTTATTACTATTTAATTAATACAAATACAACATTTAATCATTTCGACCGTAACCGTAACGAGAGATGGTCCTCATCCATTTAATAATTTACCTGAAGAAGTACACAAAGTTGGACGAAATGTATTTGTACTAAATAAATAGTAATAAAATTAATTGCTTACTTATTGGCCATATTTTATTTATTTTAAACTTAAAGTCAGAAAACTATATTTAAAATGTAGGATTATGAGGTTATTATTGCTACTCCCGCAACAGTAATTTTCTTGTCTTGTTGCAAATTACTATTGACGATTTGTTATCCATTCTACAGTAAAGTAACGCATTTTAAGGAATAAAAAAAATCAAAAAATTCAAGATTTTGTAATATAAATGCATTGTTTATAACCGCGGAAAAATAAAAGCATGTGTAAGGGAGATAAAATATAGAAAATTGATACAAAAAAAACAAATATTAACTAATTTCATTATTATATGATCTGTATTTGTATTTATTAAATCTACAAATGGGCAGGTGCCCGGTGGCTGATATGTATAACTTAAACAATAATTAATAATCTGGTCGTAAAGACCATGTTTAACCTATAATTACCTATATAATCACATTGAATATAAATAATATATACACTTAATAAATAAATAAATATGGAATCATATTATATAACAAGAAAAGTGTGACGAAAGTCAGAAATGTAAACAATTATAATGCGTTCAGTCTTCCAATTTTAGGGACGTCCTCAGTTATTTTAATAAAATAATGCAATAATTTTTCATTCTACTGCAACGTCCGAGGCTTATTTTCACTCATTTCGACCCCGGATTTTTTGGGAGCAAAAGAACTTTTCATATTATTTTATTTAAATAACTGAGGAGGTCCCTTAATTTGAAGAACAAAACGTATTATAATTTCAATATTGTATATTAGCTTTTCCCCTATTTAAGTGTGAATTTTCAATCAAAACAGCATTATTTTATGAAAAATATTAATAAATCTCATTATTTAATAAACTTATAGTGCAAAAAATACTATTTCTTTAGTAAATACTATTCAATATATATAAATTTTTAACATATACTTAATGAAAACATAATTGTCAAAGTACAAATCAGCGATACGAATATATTAACAAAACTTGATTGAAGTGATTTGGAGGAATCGTGTGTCAGTGTGTCCAATTGTTTCCAAGCAAGTCGCCGAGTGAAGAGAAAACCCCTTTGACTGTGGTCCAAAGACCGACAACAGTCCGAACGTGCTCCAACGCCAACGTTGGACGCTTCTCACTTGACACTCGTAGTTGGCGGATCGGACACACGACGCGTCCAACAGTCAAGCGTCTAACGTTGGACGGAGTTTGTAGCATCGTGTGGCTAAAGACGGCTTTAGTCATGACAAAGGGACATTTGACGCAGTAAATGAATCAGTTTAGGGAGATACAAAGCTACTAAAGAGCGTCTGTTCTTAATGCTTCTAAAGATACGTAGCTGCAACGAACTTGGCAGATGGAAAACATGATTTTATCCAAACCAATATCGCTGTCATATCTTAAGCGTGGTCGGTGCTCCTGTGGATTGCCAAAACTTTATAGCGAATCAAAATTAATTACAGAAAATAATGAACTATGGAAGACACTTGAAAATTTTTCAATACAAATGTATGATCGTAATAGTAGGCGTTCTACTATCGCTAGTGCAAAAATTCATATTTAATAATCGGACCAAGACGCAAGGGTTTCGTTTTCATCATAATATATTTCGTAAGGGGGCACACCATTATAACCATCCTTCCTCGTGGAACTTCTTCTTCGGTGGAAGTGAATATAACGAACTGTGTGATAAAAATAGCGGATTGCGTTTTATAGCTGATGCGGAGGCACATGTCTCTGTAATCCCCCATAATAAGGTCCAAAAGGGAACTCGAACATCATCAATGAAGTTATATGCAGCAATGTCAACTAGCGGACAGAAAATCCTAGATCTCGATTTACGGAGACCAATCAAACTGGCACAGACCTACCGTGGTCCATGTACGGGGCACAAATCAGACGACTGTATTATCAACCGTTGTAATATTTTCTAAAACCTACCTACGGTATGTACAGTTACTAAAATGCTATCGTTTCGATGCGATATTTTTAAGTTCCCAAAAATAAATTTGTCGAATGTAAAGGCCGAGTATTCGATCAAGTGATATTGTGGCGAGTCCGTACATTTTGAGATGGAGAAGAGCTACATATCACTAACTCTCACAACCAAATTAACTTGGTCATATGCCATGGAGGCCGCACAGCCTGTCAGAGATGAGGCGACGAAGACTCAAAACTTGAAGTTATACCTGGAATGAGGGAAATCAACAGGATACAACTTCCGCCGTCACACATTCGAAGATCGAAGAATTTCTGCTCCTGACTACCAGAAGCGTCATCCAGGATTGCTCCAGTATGCCACTAAAACAGTTGTGTCACTTGGCTGGTATATGAATCAGCCATTCTGCTCTGCACGTATAAAGTCACAAACTGCTTATTTTCTAACCCCTGAATGAGTTCAAATTAAAAAAATTGTAGAGCTCCGTAATTTTCTTAAAAACTAATAAAAATAGTTTTAACTTATTTAAATAATTAAATTTGATGATTAACTGTTCATTTAAATTAAAGTAAAATTAAAACCCCATTTAATTAATCCCCCAAACCCCCCATATTATTCTTCTGAACCATTTAAAAAAAATTCCGAACACACGTGTTAGTTGCAAGATTCGACATGCATAATTAGATAAAGAATATATTTTCGTTCATTGCAATCTTTACCATTCGGAGACGTGTTTGTACTAGTAGACCATGCACCTCTTGATCTCCATACGAAGGACCTTTTCATGTTATAAGAAGTCCTTTTGAATACGATTTCACCGTAGACGTTCGCGAAAGGGGACAGTTATTCACAGTAGTCAATTGTTGCCAGATTTTGTAGTAAATAATATTGTAATATGCAATACGTATTGAAGTATACAAGGGTATTAAATAGTTTTTACAAATAAATAGGTCGTGAGGCGACTCCCAAGGCTCAGCAAACTCATCTCCCATCATTCGGAAGGGCGTGAGAATAGTACCCAAAAGCCCGACCTACCCGATGTAGGATTTCTAGGATTTGCCCTGCATCTATTTTAGATGAAACCCCGGGTAGGACCCTCATACTATAGCCAGGGGCCTTGACAACGCTAACCTTCCAAACACACCCTTTTCAATTCTCTTCCTATGCTATTAAAGGGGAGTTGCCTCTTTCAGGATCACCCTTTTATCCAAAACAAATTCCCAAGGCTAATATGTAATGTTGCCCCGGGTGATTAAACAAAACAAAATCTGTGTACATTGCCACCAAAGATTCAGTATATTCGAATTAATTTATTTTTCTCTCCCACAACGGACAATGATTGGGTAGCACCTGTTTGGGCAAAATTGAAGTAATTAAACTCTCAAGGTACATATAAATTTCTTCTGTATTAATATTTCAGTATGTATGAGCAATGTTCATTCACAGTAATGAATGAAGATAGACGATAATATATTTTTTTCATACCAAAATAATATATGGTAAATTGGAGTTAACCTTCCAAGAAGTTTTATGCGAAGACTTTTCACCTTCTATTAGAATGTTGTGAAGCACGGCAATCCATCAAAATACTTCAATATTAGAAAAAAATATTGGTTACTTTGATCTTCGGTGTATATTTGACCTGAGAGTCCGAGTAAGAAATTTGGAAGAATTTCAATTTTTCTTCTTACTTTTAGTAAATTATAAGATTGATGTATAACTCTGCTTTGAATTTCAAATTAAAATTATGCAGGAGGGAGGCAAAATGCGAAAGCGAAACCGCGCACCATGATACAGTTTATTTCCTGTGCGGAAATGAAGCTGAGTAGCTCATCTTGTCAAATTTGTGTACGTGACGAATTCAAGGCGAGAATCGATTTCATCGAGTCAAAGTGTGAAAATGTCTGTGTTTGAAGTAAAAGTTCTTATGAAAATGTAATCTGAGAATAATAGCACCATCGCCATTTATTCCTATTCAGGATATAATTTAATAACTTATGGTGCATATTATATTGATTTCATGAAACAACATAATATGTGATGATTTTTTGCGAATCGGTGTCCAATATCGTCATTCGTTCGTAACGTAGGAGTTGATTCTGTGTAGAGGTAAATAACAATCGAGTAGTTGAGAATAGAGAAGCTTGTCTGGAAAATAGTGAGAAATTATCATTCTATCCACATTCATCATTATAATCTATCAGTACCGATGTACAATTTTCAATTAGTGAGTGAATATCTCTGTAGTTGTAGAAATCAGCAGAATTGAAAAGTAATATCAGGGTGTCTGATTCCTTCCTCCTCCACTGGGGTAATATTCTCGGATATGAAAAGAGATTGGTAGCATATCTTCTTTAGAATTCCACCCCAGTATTAACCTTTGAGGCAATATGTCGTAGATCGATGAGAATCTATGCTTACCAACCAGAACAAACTAGCGGTTGGGGTTTCACCAAATGTCTAAACTCATGGAACCGATATGCAGTCAATTGACAGTTTATGAGTAAAAGTAGAAAATTTGTAAATGTATTTTCTTTTAATAGCATACCTTTCCGATTCCGATTCCAGGTCCACCAATATATATATAAGTGGATGATAAGTGGGAATATATATATATATATATATATATATATATATATATAATGATTATTGAGATGGAGCGGGATTATAACGTGTCTTGGAAAGGATATAAATCTTTTTATTTTAATAATTTTAAATAAGTAAAGATTCTGAATAAAGACTATTCAAGTATTGTTAACAGAAAACTTAAATTCATTCTTAACTGACCGTTGCTAGCTTTCATCGGGAACAAAATTCTTTAACTCGGGGATGATAAGTGGGAAAATTACGAAAATGTGTGTACCGAGAACACTTTATAATGAAACGACCAGAGTGGACAAACATGGAAGTTTGTACATCACCACGTTACAGTTGTCTTTCTTACTGTCATCATAGCTGGATGGTGCGGTGATTTATTGGTCGGCTGATGACTGCTTGCTATCCAGGGTTGCTGACAAATTTAAAGGCTGTATCTGTTGGGAGCTCCTGTCAAGCGCATTGTGTTGACTGCACAACGAATATCAACTAGAGCGAACGAACTGCATGAGTCTCTGAATGAACGAATAGGTATTCGGCCTGAAGATAACGTGACTGAATATTCTAAAATGACTATACCTCTATATCCGAAACTGTATAATTGACTAGCTGTAACTGAATGTCTCTTAGCACTACGTGCTTCCGTTTTCTTCTTTAAGCTCCGCCTCCGCACTTGAAATTTCAATTCAGTGCAAGACGAGGGCGTGATGTTTTCCTCCTTCTTCATAGAAAGGGTAATCTAAAATTGTAATTTTTTCTACGGCTGTCAGCAAAAATTTGGAGTCGTCTCTCAGTGGGAATCTCCTTGCGTAAGGAGATGGATTGTCGGCGTAACTAAATACTCAGGAACTCTTATTTTTGTAAGAAATAGAAGTCCGTTGTGTTTCTTCTTCCGGACAATAAGGAGTGATGTGTCTGCTTTGTGTGTTTGTTAACAATAAGCATCTGTCTTTGAGTTAGGACACCGGACAGACAGCTGGACATCCAGGTCACGTCTGTTGTTTTCAGGGCTGACAAGATATATGTATATTAATCTCTTTCTGTCAAAGTTGTTGTCAAAAGTTCTGGACGTTTTAGCCATGTCCAATAATGTAATGCGCAAACCTTCATGTTCCCCTTCTGATCAATAATACGACTCGTAATTTTTCATTTAAATAGCCAATTGCGCTTCTAACGTCTGTTACATATTATATACACAAAGAAATATATCTGAAATATAATAACTGTATTTAATTATGACGTTATACAGTTACGTACTACATAGTATATTAAAATAAAATACATTTACAAATTTCCTACTTTCTAAATTGAGAGTGCATTAACTATTAGGTGTTTAGCGACTATGACATTTGGGGAAGTTATTTCCTTTGTCAGGGATCTGCCATCCATGAAACATCCATACCCATTGCCAGAATTCAAGCCCGAGAGATATATAGTGCAAGGCAGAGACGCCAACCACTAGACCAAAGAGGCGGTCACCAAATTGTTTGTTAAAAATAAATTTATTCTGATCAGAATAAAGTAATGAGATATAAAATTATTGTAATGGGTTTGGAAATACTTCATCATAAATAAATAATGAATGTAGCAGTAAATCCTTGTTGCAACTATGTTTAATATTTTTCAAATATAAGTGCGGTAATTATACAGAAGTAAGATCATTTGTCATTAATTCTTTTTAAAAGTCTTTGACATTAGAAGTCGCATTTTATATGAATTTCCCTTTTATGAATAATAAAACTTGTAGAAAGAGCTTTGGTGTATAAAAAGAATTATACAGGCTTGTTCTTTTATGTTTCCAGACGTTATTACATCTTCCTCACAGTAAACAGAGAATATGGTACGACATATGCTTCGCTACTCGTAAATATGATGAATGACACACTTTTGTAAGGTTAAAAATATACACCTCCGGTGATATTTTTGGCTTCTGCTCAGAATGGGAAATATGGTCTTGACCATCTGGTAGTGAAGGTTCAGAAATAGTAACCACGAGGCCGAGGACAGCTGGGACGTGTCCAGCTCTATTTAACAATCGCCATGTCAAAGCGTACCTACTTACCACTCTAATTTACATCGTAAAGTCTGCTCCATGTTGAACACTGTTCACATAAAAGTCCCTAAGTGATTGATTATATAATGCCTTCGTTCAACAGACAAATAAATATGTAATGAAATAAATCCGCATCAGAATTTAAAGAACAAGGAACAAGCGATTAACGGCCGAATGCCATGACCAATATAAATAACCGTTTAGGGTTTCGTGTCTATTTCCTTCATGTCCAGAAATAATTCAGGAGAATGTTCCTTGACAAGAATATTACATACAGAAGGAAATATGTGGAAAAAATATTTTTTTGTTTGATAGACCTACTTCTTTAATTTAGAAAAAACATTCTTTATATTGGTAGTGGTCCATCTCCATTTTGCCATGTGCTCTGTAAATTAATTGATTCTACTACCCGTAGGTTATTTGGTCTATTGCGGTGTTTCCCAACGTGAGTCCACGCCCCACATGGGGGCAATTTGATTATTCGGGGAAGCAATTCGCAAATTAGCTCGCCTAGAATTTCAAAACCAACTGCCTGCTTTGATTATGATTGTACAAAGGGAAAAATTGTTCGTATTTCGACTTTAAATAAGCGTTCCTTAAGTGCTGTTTTTCCATAGAGCCACCCTTAAAAGTATAAAGTAATATAAACTACAATTTATTCCGACGTTATTGTTTAATATATCTAGTGAGAAATTAGTACTACTGTATTGGACGATTCCTCTGGAAGCATCACTATGGCCATCTCACCTTTACGAATAGGGGAGACTTGAGAATGAAGCTGACTAATATAATCTCTCTGCCACAAGCATAATGCTCTTCCTAAAATTAGTACACTAATTCTCACATTGAATGCTGTAATTGTTAAACAGACATTAATGACTAAATACTAAAATATTACAGAAAGATCTTTAAAATAAATTATTGTGCTGTTGAATTTTAGTTGTCTATTATGTGTTTTGAGAATGTATTTCTTGTTTTTTTCTTAATAATCTCCTAGTGCTTGCTTCTTAAAACTAAAGTTTTTGTCCTGGAAAAACCTATAATAAGTCTTCATTTACCATGGTAAAAAGGTTGGAAAACATTGGTCTACTGTCTACTTAACTACCCCGATCCATTACTAAACAGGACGAGTGAAAGCGATTGCTCTAGTTAGGCGATTTTTATAGAGTAACTGCGAATAATACCAAATACAATATTTGTCAAAGTTTTATTTGAAATTAGCTGGTTGTGCGGATATTTATTTATATTAGCTTGTCCCTTCCCCTCAATCCTAGGGCTGAAGTACAAATTATGTTGTATGTTGAAGGTCTGAATTCAACTTTGTAACATCTATAAACCAATACAGACACCAATCTCGGTTATTTTCACGTTAACTTTATGTAATGCTCCTCACCTCTATGAGTACTCCCCTACTAAAAGGGTTTCAATTATATAGAAACAACATCGGGAGAAACCGTATTAATCTGACCCAAAAATCTTAATTCTACGCAAACATTGGTTGTTTTTCTAAATTTTAAGATTTCAATCCCCTCCGTATGCCCTTAGGGTTTTATTACCACATTTCTTGCTAGGGATTGTTTTGCTACGGTTAGTGTATACATTTTGGTCTTAAATACTCACCCGTTTAAAGTTGTTGGCAGAAAATGGTCTTATCAGTTTTCATTCCCTGTTAGAGACTGAACTGCAACTTAACTGGCGTGGTGAATGTCAGAATTTAAATCAGAAACTCAAATAACACTGCGTTCGATACCATTCTAGATTGTTTCCTCCTTAATGTTTATGTAATGCACTCTATTCCCATCCCCGATGAATACTCCCTTGCATGGCGTGTATACTCAAAAAAACCAAAGGAACGCTATGATTCTCGTAGACCTAGAAAAATATGTTGATCGTTTTTGCATATATTAAGATTTTCGAGGTGCTAGTTGGGTCTTACGCCAAAAGTGTTTGTTTCCAGAAGGCAAAGATCACGTGTACAGAAATCGGTTGAGCATAGTTTCTTTACTTATTGGTGGAGAATTTGAGTTGAAAGAAAATTCCCTAACCAGGGAAGTCATTTTCATTGATAGTATATAAAGAATGTCCTATCAGATACAATACGACCAAATTTCTCTGAAAGGGGGAGGGGGGGAAGGTAACGGAGAATTTTCAATACACAAGTAGTAGGGTTTCGAGGGGGGCATTCGATGTATGACTTATTTTGACCCATTTTTGTAGCATTTATTGAGTAAAACCAGTAGAAATGACACGAATGATGATGTATCTGAAAACAACTCATTAATACGAAAAATTTTCATGGGGGTGAAAAATGCGATTGCCATTTATATAAAAAAAGAACTTTGTGCTCGCAGCTTGCAAGTTTGATCTTAAAAGTTCAAAATAATGCATGTATCAAATGTCCCCCTTGAAACCCTACTACTGGTGTATTGAAGATTTTTTCGTTTCCTACCCCCTTTCACAGACAATTGGCCGTACTGTTTCAGATGGGACACCCTCTATATACACAGATATCGCCTATTGACTTGTAAAACAAAATGTCTTAGATTCTATTGTTATATAGAAGGAATAAAACATTATTTATAAATTTCATGTCCATAAGTTTTCATAGTTCGAATTTGTTGAAAAATCCGAAGCACGTTTCAAGACGAGGTGACAGCTTTTCTACCCTCATTCTCCAGAATTTTTAAAGGTTGTGATTCTGCTAGTGATAGAAAAGAGTGCTTGATTCATTAATATTGAGTGATAAGGAAGTTGTACTGAAATTTGATAAACAGTCAGCGGGACCTAATACGACTGGAACCTTAATAAATTTCAGATCTGGGAAACGCAAGTCTTACAAAAAAAGGATTGTGACAGCAGAATAAATGTGTGATCAGTTAAAAATATTGTGATAGATTGCAGACTATTTCAATGATGTCAAAAACATTTTTTGGAATTCATTCCTATAAATTTTCCACTATCAGTCTTACCACATTAATATTGGATGTAACTAGAGAGAATTTTATAATAAACCAGTTTCTTAAGTTGCGTTTTCGTTATTGTTTATTAAGTAATTTGTTTCGTAACTTCCGTACTTTTCAGCAATTGAAATATTTTTAAAAGGGGGCATCGGGCTTTGCATGTAGAATATTTGAGCCTGAAGACGGCCGCAGAAACGTGTTTTTTTTAAAAAAAACTGAACAGGTTGGTTAACCGTGAAGATTTCATCCGAATTATTCACCGGGAAAGTCTACGTTCATTAAGTGTTTAAGGTAACGAAGAAAGACTGACGGCATGGAACCTGTATCTAACACATTAACCCTACGACGTGTACGCAACAATATAACAAGAGATTAATAATAGCTTGCATGCGACGAAAAGGCGCAAATATAGTGCGTAAAGAAAATTCACAACCCCCGCAGAAAATTTAGTAATCTCTTAGAAAACTTTCAACATAATTAAATATTATGGAATTAAATAATTGAAGGTCACAAGTTCGGGACCAGACGAAGAAGGCGGCATTGAAACACTTGGCGGATAACGGACAAGTTATACCTGCCCTGTGTCGAAGAACTAAACTGCCAACCCGGTTCCATAAATAAGCACGAATAACGAGTCCGATAAACTTCGACCACAAAGTACACTACCGAAACTAATTACACCGCTATATAGACCATAAAAATACAGCAAAGAATTTTTGTCGTAATTTTACTTTAATATATTTTTAATAATATTAGCCAATGTTTAGGTTACTTACCTCATCCCAAGAATTATTCTTAGAGAATCCTGTTTTTCTCAATAATCATCTTCGTTACTTACAAGGAACTTAGTATCAATTACACTTTCGTTGCTCCTCTCGTTTAGTTCTCCAATTCTTTATCATAGACACACATTATATCATTTATTAGTTCATCCATTATATTGAAGTCGTATCTGATATATTTTACCCAAAAATTACCACCTTCCCAGGAAGTTCTAAGAGGAATAGGGGACGACTTTGACCAAGAGAAAGGATGGATTAATAGGTCACGTTTTGAGACATGCATGAGGGTCTTGTAAAATTAGCATTAGAGGGAACTGTGTGGGATAATAACAGACGAGGGTTGCAGTTTAGAGAGGATGTGGTAGTTAAGTATAAATGAAAAGGCTTGCGCAGAATAAGTTAGCGTGGAGGGTTGCATCATACCAGACTAAAGATAAATACCACAACAACAATTATAATTCATGTACTAGTGATAACATTTTTTAAAAATCTAATACGTACTCTATGATGTCTAATAACAATTGAAAACGATTCCCAAGCAAAATGTGCTCAACTTTGAACCCTGTACGGTACTAAATGCCCTGGGACGTTCATTAAACTTACGTTTTTGATAGTAAAAGCCAGAAAACGAAGAATAAACACCGGGGAATACAGCATCGAAGCTATTACTCCATTCCTAATTAATTATAACAATAAATAAATTCATAAATCTTGTGTAAAATTATCTTAGATTCCGCGCCTCTCCCAAAATGTATAATTGTAGTCCGCTAATTTGTTTAAATTATGTTGTAAATATTGAATAACGTGGGTTGTTTGCTCTCCCAAGAAAACGCTTCTAATGTCAGCGAATGAGCTACTAGAAGATATGGAGAATTATAAATGTTTATTCTAATTTTTTGTTCATATATATACTTTTTGTTGTATGAACATTATTATGTAAATGCTTCTATTGCAAAAATTATTTTTTAAATTCATTATCTGATTTATGTGCACTAAAGCAGTCCACACACCTATACATATCTAAATCGTTTGTTTGTCTGTTTTGAAGCATGTGCCCTATGTGATTGTTGTCCCTGAGTAATATTTCGCTAACAGCTGTGTATGTTGACGTCAGAGAGCGTCTCTAGTAATAGCCATGGACGGAGCCGCTAACGTCGTCCTGCCAGGTGCCAGCTGTTGGCACCGCCTCAGCTCCGGGGATTTCCCCACGCACACCTGATCCGGATTCCCCAACAAACACAAACAAAAAAGCAAATTTCACTTTTATGGGCATCAAAGTTTAAAAAAGGCAAATCTAGGCACAAATTTAAAAAACCAGAATACTATGCATAGTACACTTTTAAATTTTAATAAATAATAACAGATATAATATTGCAATTTGAATGTAAAAATGAACAAAACTGTGCAGGAATAAATAATTATTGTTTGGGAGTTTCAACTAGTCATGTGTCAACACGATGTGCAGTGGACAACTCCGCCTATATTGTAATGGGGTAGACGGGACCGAGTTAATGCAAATTGGTAGTGTCAAAGTAATTATGAAAACATTGGAACTAGGAAATATATTGCTGTCGGTTGAATGTATGTTGTCAAGAAACGCATCCGTAAAATGTAATAGATAATTAGTATATGGCGTATTAAAAAGACGTTGTCCCAGTCTGGATATCCCGTTCGTATGAATAGCGTTTCACCAGGCTGTTTGGAGGGGTAGTTCCTCCTCAAAAGACAATACTCCTCTCCCTTCCTCTTCTCATTTCCCTACTGCGCATCTAAACATGCCATGTAGAATCTTGAGTACGATACTTCGGTACGCAGTTTCAGCATGTGAAAATTTATTTTATATTGTAGGAGCTTCCGACATTCTCGTCGTAGTCTACCTTACATATGTCCAATTAAGAAATAATGTTACAATATTCAATTACTTATTATAATACAAAATAAATATTTAGATGCTGCATCGATGTTAACAGCATTTGTTATATACGTTACTTTTATATTTGCGTCGTCATAATTGCTACGACTTGGAAGTGTTGTCAATTAATACTATTCATACCAAAAGTATACGCATACAATAATAGTTTCTGATCGAGCGTCACTGATTTATAATTACAATTATAAAGCCTCATTAATATAATTTACAATTTGTATGACATCAACTTAACGTTTATCGTTATAATTTCAACGTATTGGAGACCTTTGTTTCTACAATTTATGGTGTCATCCCACTCAAGTTGATATAAATAGACTTAATTCTGGAATTGTTTTTGTGGAGAACGATTCTTCATCTTTGGCTCTACAGCCCATTCAGGGCCTGGGCCTACCGACTCGACCGCGGACTGTCATCTTGCATGACACATTCCAAATTTGGAGTGACACGTGGTCAGCGTATCGGTTCTCCATCAGTCTTAATTCCTGTCACCGCGACCATGACGGAACAATCATCCCGAACCCAGGACCCCTGGTTGTGAGGCAGCAACACTAGCCACTACACCACAGGAGGTCGGCGTGGAGAATGATTATCTCATCTTAATTGACATTGTTGTTATAAGTTTCGCAAAGCGCTGATAATAAAGTGCTAATTTTTTATATAGGTTTTGTACTCAATTTATGATTTTAGATCGTAAATCGAATGTATTCTTCATTGCAATTCAAACAATATATTTTGTAAACTAAATCTTTTTTATCTTGTGTAATAATATAATCATTAGTTTTATGTGATTTATTGGCTTCGTATTGTATATAAACTCATTGACCGTATTCTTATGTAAAAAGTCTACAATTTTATATGTTAATCTATTGACATGGATGGCATGAACGCAGTCCTGGAGAAACAGTTCAATATGAGGATTTTAATAGAGGAAAAACTAAGGTAATGGATTGTAGTTTGGGAAACAATGGAATAACAAAGGGTGTTAGATTGGGAAGGGATATTTTGAGGGAAGTTAAGGAATTCTGCTACCTGAGAAGAGTAATAACTAGGGATGGGAGAAGTGTAGTAGATATAAAGAGTAGGATAGCGCAGGCAAGGTAGGCTTTCGCGAAAAAAAGGATTTACTTAAGGGTAATATAAGTGTGAATATAAGGAAATCGTTGCTAAAAATGTTCGTATGGAGCGTGGCGGTATATGGGTGTGAATCGTGAACGATAGGAGTTGGGGAAAGGAAAAGAATAGAAGCCTTTGAAATGTGGTGCTATAGGCGAATGCTGAAAATCAGATGGGTGGATAGAGTAAGTAACGAGGAAGTTCTAAACAGAATAGGGGAAAAGCGAACAATATGGAGGACGTTGAGCAAGAGAACGGATAGATTAATACGCCAAGTTTTAAGGCACGAGGGTCTTTAAAATAAGTATTAGAGGGAAGTGTGTGAGGTAAGAACAGAAGAGGGAGGCTAAAAATATAATACGCTAAGCAGATTAGGGGGGATTTTGGTTGTGCTAGTTATGAGGAAATGAAAGGCTTGCGCAGGATAGGTTAGCATGGAGGGTTGCATCAGACCAGTCATATGACGTAATACCACAACAACAATCTATTGACGTATGTTAAATTAATTCTTTTTATTTAATATGACTGTATAGTCTATAGGGTTTAAGTATATATATATATATATATATATTAATTGTGATATGTTAGAATTAGGTGTTGTGGTGCGGGTGGCAATATATCATTAATAGTAATAATTGATTATATAAAAAATTAATTTAATTTTTTAATAATTGAAAAACAATTTTACTCAATTAAATTGCTCATTGATAATTATCTGTAACTAAAATTAAATAAAAAAATCAATTAATAAAATTCGGCTAATTCTCAACTCAATGGAGAGTAATAATTGTTCTCTGGGGATCGAGTGGGTATAAAACAAAAATGACATAGAATTTGGCTAACACTCAAAATGACCAGGGGCAAGAAACGTAAAATTTTTACATCACCGCTCTGCTGGATATCAGTTGGCTATGGATGCTGGTGCAGCTCGTGGATCCTTGGTCATCTGCGGCCTTCGGAAATTACTACTCGTTGTTGTCTACAACGACCACAATTAACCATTTGTAGATGAAGCGAATCATCCAAATAATTGCCGAATCATCAGCAAGGATGGCTCCAATTTCAAGACTTAAAGTGTTGAAGCACTTGTACGAAAGTAAACATGCTGCAGATTCAACACTCAACGAAATGAATGCAAGAATGAATGTCTGAAAAGTAATAATATAAAAAAAGGTATGACTGTCAGAATGTCGCGGAAATATCCTCTTCCTCTCCACTGTTCCTTGTTTTATAAAATTTCTTCCGCCTTCTTTTTTCTGGCGGAGGTTGAGGGAGTGTCCTTGACATAAAAGTAAATCTTCTTGCATGTTTTGGTGACCTTGTTAATCCAAGCACATACGCGGTGGTGCAGGTCAGCTGTCCAGGCTGTGATCCTTCCAGATAAGTGTCTCCGAATCTTCGGTCATGTGAAAAGGATAGCAGGATACATTGTTTTCATGTCCTCCGAACGTCAAGTGCTAAGACTCCGGCGATTTGCCACGGACCCTTTCCATATCCTGTCCTTTCCTGCTTATTGTCGCAACGGATACTCTTTTTAGTGTTCACGGGGTGAACATAAAATTAAAACGCAATAAACATTGTAATCGGGATAACTCTCTCTGCTTTAGTTGTGGGTTCAAGCACACACCACACCATTGTCATATTATAATCTCTGTCCATTGTTTTAGAATATTTTAAAATGTTAGTTTGCATCGGTAGTTTGATTATTTCTAAATTTTTCTCTTCACTGGTTCTTGTAGTGTTTTGTAATTTTTATTTAAGTTTTCATTTTTTACCATAACTCTTTTATACTGAGACTACAAATAGATTTTACTGTCTAATACACACTGAAGAACTTGAGGAACGTAACATGTAAACATATTCACCAATCACTATCACCATAATATATTTACAGTGTTAGTAGGTTGCCTGCTCCGATTGTAGGCTGCCGGAAGCGCGACATCAATACTGACAGTTATTGCTTCACATGCACTATTTACAGCTCGTTTGGAACGGATATTTTCAAAGAATGCCTTTGAACATTATAGCACTGCTTCAATAGGCCGGTTGAACCCAAACAGTTCTTGTGCTGGGCACCGTTCCCAGCTTGGACTACATCATAAATAAATATGATGATAGAGCGCTTTAGCTGGTGTCAGGGTTGATACCTTTCATATTCGCCAAACAATTCCATGAGGCGATTTGAGGTAGTCTCTCTTGGAGACGATTAGTCCCACTGTCTTAGAATGGCATTATGACTAATCAGCACCATCTCTCATAAATGCTTTGAAAACGGTACCAAGTTGATGGGCATAGATCGGTGTGGTTAATGGTCCAAGGAAAGTGCTGGTCTTGATGCCAGTCAAATCATGCGTTGACCCACAGATTAGTATGGAATTCATTCCTGTTCCAGCTGGGAACCCAGCTAGTAAATAAATAAATAAAATGGCCAATACGTCGAACACAAATTTGATACATAATTACAATTTTTCAGATTGGGAACCTGATAAAGTGACCAAGTATAAGATAACTTTTTATTTTCATAAAAATGTAAAATTTAAATTAATCTATTATAAAATAATGTGATCATAAATTATACAAAAAATATAACTTATTTCCTTAAATGTTATGATCTTCCAAGAGTAATTAGAAATTTATTTTCAATCTTTCCAACATTTATTAAAGATTCATAAATTTGAAATAATGGTTAACTTTAATGGAAATATGCGGCTAATTCGAAGGCGAAGAAATAACTTACCAATTGACAAAATAGAGTACAATTAGCGGTTGAAATGTTCTGTTCGCTAATTTGACGTTCGCTTTGTGTGTTGGCAGGACATTTCCTGCTGCTACAAGGTACCGGAGGACAACTCTCAGACCCTTACATGGTCATCAGCCCCAAGGTTAGCGTCATGAAGACATCCAACAATTGCCGCCTCCACGTGTGGCTTCACATGGCAGGCATGGCGCAAAGTTCCATAAAGCTCGTCATGGAGAGAGAAGACAGTCCCACGATCATCGTCAACGAGCGTAAGGTCACCTCTGACAGCAGGTACCGTATTTCAACGATTCCATTTGTTACTGTAATTAATTATAGATCGCGAGGTATAGCATGCTGCGAAACTTGCGCTGGAGAGAAAGCAGAAGGGGGAAAGGCGTATTGTCTTCTCCTTCCACGTTAATTGCTTAAAATAAGGTCTGCACAACACCCACTTTGCGGCCCGCGAAAACTGGAAAAAAATTATAAATATTCTCCATCAACATAACTTAATGATCACCAACTGAAAGAAATCGCTCGTAATATGCTTGTGCTTACCTAAAGAATATGTAGCGGTACTGTACTAGATATTCTAAAACCGTCGTTGCAACTAATGATGGACAGCTTTATGGAAAGATATTTTCCAAATTTTAAAAATATGATCCCGCATACAGTTATGTAAGCAAGGCTCGTCTTTAAGTCATGGTCACACCTTCACCTATTTTAGGAGGTATATGTACTGGAGTCAAAGACCTTGGGCATATGGCAAGAGTTGTCCGCTAATCCCATTGGATCAGTCGGCCAACTGCCTCCTGAAACTGGTGGAGACACGGAGAAGGGAATGCTGCGACCCCACAGCAAACTCGTCTCCCGTCATTCGGAAGGGCATGAGAATAGTACCCAATGCCCGACCTACCTGATGCAGGTTTTCTAGGGTTTTTCCTTTATCTCTTTAGGTGAAACACCGGGTAGGATCCTTAAACCATAGCCCGGGGGCCCTAGTTAACCCTTGGCTACCTTGCTCTACCTTCCGCATTCCCCCTTTTCAATTCCCTTCCTATGCTATTAAAGGGGAGTTGCCTGTTTCAGGATCACCCTCATGTAACCTGTTACCCCCCCAAAAAAAGCCATTTTGAGAACAGCTATTTCACTGTATCTCCTGATCGTTAAACTTGCTAAATTAAAACGATGCGATATGTCACATTAACTTCATTTCGTAAGTAACTAAAAAAATATTTATTATTATTATTATTCACTTAATAGAACAGACCCCTCTTCCGCATCCTGTTTCTTTCGATTCGCACAGCTTTTTCTTAAAGTATTATGGCCCACTTTACATTTTGAGTTATGCAGGCCCTCTTTAAAAACATTCATTATATTATTACGATCGGGAAGTACAGACTGAGGTAACGCCTTTTTACTCAACCCTAAACTTAATATCTCTTAGCCTTTACGAATAAGTTTCTTGACGTAAAACATATTTCGAACTGAACCAAATATATTTCCTAGTATCAATGTTTTCACAATTGCTTTTACACCACCAACGTGTATTAACAAAAATTGGAACTAGAGTGAGCTCTAATTCACCCCCGTTACAATATCTGCGAAGTTTTCCACAGTGAAACGTGTTTACACAGAGTTATACGCATTTACAGGCAATCATTAATATAAACAATACATAATAATCGGTTTTTGGAAGTTGCGTTACCGATACGTTTCAAAAGCAGGCAGTTTATCAATAGCTGCTATCGTCGTTATGCACGTCTTGACAGATTCACAGTTTCGGATGAAAGTCCTGCGTATCACATAACTGAATTTTGTTGCGATGATTCTTATATCCTAACGTCACCATAATCACATGAAACTATTCTGAGTTCTCCCAGTAAAATTAATAATGGGCAGCCAACAACAGTACAAGAAAGAACTACCGACGAGTAGCTGTGAACTTTACCACGACGGTATGAACAACATAGTCTGTTATATGAGTTAATAGAATAGACAAAATGGAACGAAATATAACAGATTGCGCTGATAGTATCGAAACAGATTTTCTCCTGATAATTTATGCCTTGCAAAATATGCCGACTAACACCTTTAAATAAAAGTATTAGTTTTCTAATTGTAGTTTAGGGGAAAAAAATTTCGAGATGCTGAAAAGCGCCAATTTTTTAGTAACCGTATGAAGCTTATTTACTACCGACAATTTGAATCAATTTCAAAAATACTACTGACAATTGATAACAATGGTGAGACCTGCATATTAATGAAAAAAGGTAAAGTATATCCAAGCATGTAACTCAAATATTTTTCAAAATATCTCACCAAAAAACAAAACAAAAAAATTTGTTCATTCCACCCATATGCGTTGTTAACACACAGTTAAAATTTCAGCTCAGTAGCTTTTCATTTACAGGAATTTCTAATCTCAGTCGCGTTCCCCTTAACCATAGATCTGATCAGGTGAATCTGAGCACCAATAAATGAATGTATTAGTGTGCTCATATTCACCTGATGTGACCTATGCATAAGAAGAAGAAACGACGTCCTGGTTTCAGCTTTGTCTGTATTAATATTATCTTACAATTACTATTTCATATACAAGTAATTTGAGCAATTTAATGTCTCCGACTGTCATTGTTCCAAGTATTATCATAACTGTAATAAATATTTTTACTATCATAGTTTGGTTCTCCAAGGATTATGAACCTTCTCTGTTTCTATTTTCTGTAACTTGAGGAATAACTAACCACATAGGGGGTTTTCCATATGTTTTCAACCTTCTACAAAAGAGCATAATTTTTTTCTTTCTTGTATAAATCGACCAAGTGCGTAATTACCGATTATATTTTATTAACGAGTTAGTATCAACCCCGTGTGAGATGAATTATTTGATGTTTCTCTTGGCAGCTGCTAATTGGAGATGCTAAACTGCGCCGCGCCGCGCCATGCCATGCCATGCCATGCCGTGCCGCGCCGCGCCGCTGCGAAGCGCTGCAGGCAGAAGCACTCTCGCCCATAACGATCTTCAAACCCTCTCGCAAACTCTGAGGACGTGTTTGAGGCGATTTCCCAACGATTTAGCGCCGCGTTTCGCGCTCAAGTGTCTGTGTCGTACGTCGTTATTTATGTCAGCTTTCTCAGCCTGTAATAGTAATAACATCATTATAAACATATTCGATGCGATAACTAAACTGTATAAGTCCAAAATTACAGTTTTTTTTAAAAAAAGATACGGCTTTATATAATTGAAACTCAAAAAACAGTCCACTATTAAAGACAACTTTAATTACAACTGTCCGTCAAGGTTACACGAGCTTTTGGCCTGTGGCTGGCAATATTAATCTGCATCCAGTAACATAACGTCAAATCAAACTTTATCATAGTCTTTTATACGGGGTTGTGACAGTTAATTACATTACTACTTCAACCAGTCTTTCCAATATTTATACAGTATGAAACGGCTACATTTATAACAAAAACCTTTCTTGAAACAGTAGCTGGGTACCCGGCGATGCTCGGGTATTTATTTATATATTTATATTCTTGGTCAACACATTATTCAAAACGTCACAATATAAACTTCAAATGTACTCCTGCTATCTCGACAAAATCAAAAATACTCCCGGTACAGTAACACGACTAAAAATATTTTCAGTACTCTGACAGAATAAGATTTCTTCCCCACATAAGGGATGAATTCTTAATTAAATTGTATGTTAAAGGTCATAATGTAACACAGCGACTCCCTTTTGCAACAGTTCGACACCAAAGTCGATAAAATCCATTTATTTTTATATGACTCATTTCCACTCGCACCCCTCACATACTGTAAGGGTTGAAATCATACACAAACATTGTCCAGGAAAACACTTTACAAGTAACAGATGCAGTATTAATCCGACAAAACAACTTGCATGAATCAGACTTTTGGGTACGTCTCGTCCGCTCATGACAGGAGGGGAATTTTTTTGGAGGAGTGGAGGAGCCCAGCATTCCGTTCTCCAATACTCGAACAGCTTAGGAGGCAACTGGCGAATGTTCCAATTGAATAAGCAGACAGCACTTATCGTACACCGAAGGCCTTCGATCCCGGAACATCATATTTCAAATTTGAAAATGCCTCGGCTTCTGAAAAGATTAAAAACAAGAGAGTCGTTTAGGCTTCCCCGAAGGTAGTTCTTCGACAGTTTATACGAACCAAAGTGACATTAACCATGTTACTTGTGTTAAATACGAGAACGCAATATAGGACGATATACTCGGATTACGGTAAGTATCTTTAGTGACAACAGTGTGCTTCTTAGGTTCTATTTCGATTCCAATCCAATTTATTATACTGTATTTTCCGTGTCCATTACTTCCAGAAGAATAATTGGACTCTGATCGTGTTTCAGTTGGAAGAAATACGAGTTTACGTTGGCACGAGGGCGGAACGTTGAGGAATTCCGGCTGGCTCTGGAAGTGGAGCCATCTTCGTCGGTGGTGCCCTCACACATAGCCCTCGACAACATCACCGTGGTGGGCTGCGTCGACCCAGGTCAGTTCAACACTCTATAACTAGCTACAAATGACTGACAAATCCGTACGACGATGAGGCAAAAAGTAAATTAACTCTAGTTTTTTCAATTTTACAGAAGGAATAGAAGACTTTCAAAAACA
This sequence comes from Eucriotettix oculatus, assembly GCA_034510155.1. Lineage (NCBI taxonomy): Eukaryota > Metazoa > Arthropoda > Insecta > Orthoptera > Tetrigidae > Eucriotettix > Eucriotettix oculatus. Next base: position 140,930,892 of record CM067377.1, read on the forward strand.
CTCCTGTTTTTCAATACACGCTTTCCGATAGCTTGGGGGGGGGGGGGGAGTTTTCCGTTGAGCACTAAACCACGTGGGAACAGCTTCCTTCGCTCTTGTTATGCTTAATTTCAAACGACTGTTATGAAAACTGTTTGTCGTTTCATATACAGTCTTTTGTCGGCTATGCTGGTTGCGGACATGGGCTTGCTCAATGTTGATTTAGTCGTCTTGCTTCTTCACGCTTGATCGAGTGATATATCTTACTAAACGTCTCCTAATAATTACAGATTCTCGTGTTTTCAAAAAAATTGATAACTGATTACGGAGCTTTGATTTGTGCTACAGGGAATAACACAGAACAAACTGATGTCATAACTCTGTACCTTGACACGATTGAGGACAATGGTGGCATCAATCAGTATACTCTGAAAGACATACAGCATCGTCACACGATCATAACAAAAGTGCATTTACTCATTGATTCCCCTCGAAGAATAACTTTTCATCAAATGTGTGAGTTAAGAATCCTCTCAGAGATTTGAGTGGATAGAGAAAAACAAAAACAGTGAAGATATTTGTCTTAATTTTTCGTTTCATTTTTTAAAATCAGATCACTGCTGTATTGTGTTCAACATCTACTTTCAATGTGCATATGCTTAGGGTATAAAAATACGGAATCTTTATTTATTTCTTTATAGAATGATGTCTATCTTCTATAAGCTCTTTCTTATGAAATAAGAAAAGTCAAAGTACCATTACATACATAGATAATAAATTCAACCGTTATATACACACAGCTAGGAAATTACGTCATTGCGTCAGGGACAAAAATTTGAAGGAAACGCTGAAGTATGAACAATACCCTAATACGAAAAAACGAAATATAAACAACATAAAACTCTGCTAATATATAAAACAAAACCATTTTAAGGGATAAATGAATGAAACCAGTGAAAATATTAAAAACGGGTTACTTCATAAATATTCCCATATGTGAATGAGAAATTTTAGTTTACTGAAGTTAACAAATGTTATTGCTTTTAACAGAAGCGGTTCGGCTGATAGAAATAAGAACCTTATTGTAATAGTAAAACAGTTATCAACCTTAAAAGATCATGACTTAAATAACGTAGGCGATACAGTTTATATAAATCTCTGGTTACTCACATAATGAGATGATATTAATTATATTCTGGAATTAAATGATTCTATGAGTCAAATTTATGGTAACACCTTTCTTAATGCTTCTGTTTTCATATTTCATGCATTCAGTAGGTGATTTGCTACACTGTATGAACATGTGAACTGATAAATCTTTCTTCTTTCATCTCTGAGAAATGGTAGTGAAGTAAAAGAAGGATGAACGCACTTTGTGTATCTACTAAAGTAATTTTTCCCATGATCATTATCGAACTGCACTCGTTACAGAATATTAATGACGCGCCATGGGTAGAATATATTTTTACAAACTCATATTAAGGCCCTCAAAATATATATTTTGTTTCGTTTCCATTTTCAATGTCAAAATAAATGTACATCGCCTCAATAATAAGTATTACCAAAGTAATTTCAGATTGAAAAGAAATATTTTCTTTCTAAACTCTCCCTTAAATTTTTGAATACTAAATAGATATTCGGTAAATTATTTGGTACAGCTGTAACGAGAAACATAAAAATGACTGTCCACAAACAATGGAGCAAATGTTAAAGTTCGTTTGAACTCTTCATTGTAGCATATACATCAGTTACTCAAATATAGTTTATGTCAGATGTTGATGAAGTGAATTCATACATATACATCTAAGTGATTTGAAGATGAAACGAAGACACTCAGTGCTACTGCAATCACCTCCGGCTTCTGTCGATCGTTGGAGCTATTTTAATGGCATCCATCGATTAGTAAAAATAGGGATTGGAGAGCGTGAAAAAAGTGAGGCACAGTAAAAATAATCTGTTTTTATAGTTGTAAGGTCAATTGAAAAAGACTTTTGTGCTCTAAATAATCTAATCTCAGGTAAATTGCTCGGATTAATAGAAGTGAGAATTCCGTCAAAACTATTGATCACCTTATTCAATCCTAGATTTTCTTTTCGTTCGGGAAATTAAGTTGTCATCCTGTTGAATTAACTCAATTTAATGCCATCGTTAAACACATGAAGCTTACATGATTTTCCTCTGCAATCTAAACTATTCACTGAATTTCCTTGATTGATGGAAAGGCTGCAGGATTCGATTAAAGTCGTCATAATCGCTACGTCTAATGACATTTGAATTCATTTTTTGATTTCCGATTCAGCAAAGGCATCGGCAGGATGAAATTAGCGGTTTACGGAAATATTTAGTAGGAAATGAAGTCACCGGCAAAACAATTCTGCTGGAGATATTTAAGCACAACTGACTGAAACAACTCCCCTTCTCAATAATAGAGAATAATACGGTGCAACATATTATTTTACGAACTAAATGACCGTTTTAGAATGGTTTTATTTATGAAGTACGTGTATCATACATGTTAAAGCACTGGTTAAAATACGGAAGAAATAAGAAATAACTTTATGAAATGAATGTAGAGTAAAAGAACAAAATTAAAGTGTTAGGTACAAAATGTTCAGCTTGAACTTATGAAATAGCAAAAGTAGTATATGTTTCTATATACAAGAAAATGAATGACAAATAAATCGGTCATATCTCATGACAAAGGTGAAAGTTGGAGGCATTTAAAGTCTTGAGACCACACTGAATTTTCAAATATTTATGTATGTGACAAGAAGGTACAAGTATATTGCAGCGATTGAATCATTCACCCGCCACATTTTTGATTTGACGGAAGCACATCACCCATAGGAGATGTGAGAAGTACTGAAGTGAAAGTTGACTTACTTCTGTCACACAAAGTGTGACTAGCGTGCGGACGGAACGGAATACTACTGTGTAAGGCAAAATGTAATGTGTTCCTCAAGCAAAACAAGGAAACACTGGCAGACTCAACTTATAATATTGAGTTACTGGATGCTGTACAAAAAACGCATAGATTAATAAAGAAAATGATCGGAAAAATGTAAAAAAAATGTTAGCAAAGAAAAATAGATTTCCGAAAGGAAACATTGATAAAGCGATCAATCATACGCTAAATAAGTATAAGAAAGAAAACACAAAAGGTTTTAAGATTTTTCTTACATTGAAGTTAATTTTATTGCACTAATTGTATAGACAAAATATCTTTTCCCGTTATGTCCCCACTCAACCATCCCCCAGGAAGTTTGTGATTGTCTTGTTAATAATTAACATTATAATTTTTATTTATATACTAGTGCCTGGTTATTTACTTACATTTGCCCGGTTAAAGTATTTAATTCGATAATATTCTTTTGGTCAGCGCGTGATTTAACTGACAACGGAGGCGACACATTTTTAAATATTTTTTACGCCCCCTACAATGTCTAGGCCGGCGGAATATTAGTTTCGTTATAACTGGTATCTTAATCTTCTCAAGAAATATACTACTATCTTAAATAAATGAAGTAACATAAAAAAGGATAAAATCCGTTTAATTTAATTCTGAGAAGCAAAATACTACATCAATAGTCCACGGCGCCAAAACAATGATACATATTGCCGTTGCCGTAAGAGAGAGAAAAATAGTTCCTGTAACTTAAGAAAGTCAAAAAAATATCGGTATTCAAAGAGAGTCATATTTACTCCTGGAACCTTGAGAGAGACAATAATAATTAAAAAATACTTTCGGTTCTCTGAAGAAGTCTAAAATACTCTCGGTACCTTAGAATTGTCAAAAATATTCTCGGCACCCTAAGAGAATCAGAAATCCTCCCGGAACCTTAAGATAGAAATTTTCAGATAGCATAGTAGAGAGAAAAATACTTCTGGTATCTTAAGAAAGTCTACAATACTGCTTGCTCCACTCCATTAGGAGTTAAAATTAGGAATCGACTTAACCGAAGATAAAACTGTGAAACTGTGTGACCTCGGAAAACTTTACATTGACTTTTCTGAATGTTTTCGAAATTCCACAGCCACGTTTATAAGTGATTCGGATGATATACACAAACGATGTTTGTTTCTGGGTAGTACGCTACATGTGTACAACGCTTGGAAAAAAAATTAGCAGACGTTTAAATTTTTACGGGTAACTTATTTTCACCCCTTGTACCCCTATTATTATTGACTTAACTACTGTTTAACCACCATTTTCGAATTTCACGATTAAACTCAGTCACACTAGACACTATTCTCGGTTCTTTTCGTGTTCCTTATAGGTCCTTCCATTCCATGACGAATAGGTTTGAATTGTATACAGAAAATATCGTGAGAGTCTCAATGACCTCCAAAAATATTTATTAGACTTAAATATCGACCATTTATAATTGTTTTAAAATCATGTTGCAAAGAACATGTTTAGTTGAAAGTGCTCCATGCGTTTAAGTTTGTACGATGAGCAACCACACAAACATTCAATTTAATTATAAGATTACTAGTTGGGTTCCCGGCGTTGTATGGTAATTCATTTATATTAACTCGCGGCAGTATTGATATTAATTTTTTGGTCAACACGTGATTAAACCATCATATAGATCATCATATTTTTGAAAATTTACCTTTTCACGGCGCCTATTACCGAAATAGCACAGATGAACGCTGAAAAAAAATTCATTTAGAAAGTTATATGGAATGTCGCGTAATGAACCTGTGTATAATTCGTAATTCAAGTAATGCATCTTTCACATTTGCACACTTCATTTCTTCAATTTTGATTTTGTCAATAAATAATTGACTTAGTATGCACGCAATTAGAATACACGGAATATACCAGAACTTAGAAATCCGAAAATGAAATGACAAAACAATGTCAAGCTACGGCGCAATGACCTTGTGCATGTATTGATGGCTAAGTAAAATGTTACAGATAAAACAAATGAACAGGCTGAAAATTTAGGATTATTTTTTTATGCGACGACTCCAAAAAAATCTTAAAAAGAAATTACGAAGAAAATTTTTAAAAAATGGATCTCGACAATAGTGCCACCTACCGGATCCAGCTATAGCAAAAACCATCCACGTGACCCCACGTGACGGTAATTGAATACGAATGAATGACATTCTATCAATACTGTATGAACACGTTCGTCCAGTCCAGTGGTTGACAAAGAAGAGAGAGAAAAAGAGCTTATAATCGCTTCACGGCAAACCTTATAAGACGCTGTTCGTTTTGTACACGTCCCGCTTTCTTATGTTTACAGCAATAAATAGAGTAATTGCTCGCCCTGTCTCTCTTTCTCTAATGCTGCTAAAATTACGCTTATAATAACAGAGTAAGTGGGATGAATGGTATAGGAACGGCTAATAGGACTTTTAACTCGCAGTTGATTATTACACCTCCTCTCGCGCGGCAATTCAATAGATTAATAAATATTTACAATTATATATCTTCTGAACTCTGCAAGATATCGAAATGGAACATACACGAAACTTTAAGTTAAAATTCCTGTTTCAATCCCTGAAATTGTCCTTGAAATCCGTGGATCCGCTTCGGAGCATAAACAGATCAAAAGTATAGGCAGCCCGCATACACTTTGGAGATTCAAACGCATGAATAAAAAACTTTCTCGTAGAATTTTTTCATATTATGAGAGTTTAAAGAGTTTTCCATAAGATTTAAAAAAATTCTATTATTCGAAACTTGTCCTGACAATAACGAACACAACAAAAAAGAATTATCCAGTTTGGTGCAGCACTTATGCACGTACATACATTACGGCGATATATATATATATATATTAGAAATTGGAAAAAATCTTATGCACTTATAGAATATTTTCAACACAATTTGCTATTGTTTGATGCTATAAAAATAACGTTTTTCAGCTTCTAACAACAAGACGTGTGAGGAGAAGCAAACGTTCGAGTGCTTGGGAGACGGGAAGTGTATCTCAGGGGACCGCGTGTGCGACCTGAGCCAGGACTGTGCGGGAGGCGAGGACGAGGCGGAGCCCTGCTACGAGATGGGTGCGTATAATATTATTAAAACTTCATTACTCACTACCCGCATTTCCACTAGTTTTCCGCTCAGCTTCAGGCATAAATTTGCCAGTTAACGTACTTTGCTGTAACTCTGATTTTAACTCGTGAGCATTCGTTGTGGATTAGGTTGTTATTTTTTTTATTCATACAATTTATACAATAAATGATCCAGTATACTCAATAAATTTGGCTGTTATATTAGGGGAGCCGTGGATACACTGTAACAAAGTAAAATATTTATTGATTAATATCCATCATTGGAAAACATTTATAAACATACAACAAAAATATTTGTTATGTTGTTCATCAATAACAACCGGTAGCATATGTTTGGTAGTTACATCGTGTCCCGTCCTGGGATACTCCGTAACATACCTTGGAGCACAGAGTAACAACGTAACGTATATCTATATAAACATAAAATAACTGTGAAATACATACCAAAACCAATAGAGTTGAACGTCGATTATCCGAATGTCTTTATACGAACTTTAATTTGAAATACATTGCATTTTAAATGCACCGCAAGATTTCGTTATAAATTTATGAGTTTTTCCTAAATTCTAACTACTTGTTAGTCCCATGACTCCAACATGTCTGCTCAACGACATTCGAAAAAATATTTTTTTAAACTTTCATCGAATTTTTATCGTTAGTAAAAATAGAATAGAATTGAATTTAAAAAATGCTCTAATAATCAATTGAATAAATCGGCAATAATAATTCCGAAGAGCAACAGATGCAGAAGCAGAAGACTAATGATTTAAAAAATTTCCACGTTAGTATTTCAATTCTATAAAGAAGATGCAAAGTGATACTAATCGAAGGTTTTAAATTTTAAATGAAGATTAAATAATGACGTGTGTAAGAAAAGTATAATACCAAAAGTGAAATGGACGAAACCGAAGATGGCGATGACGACAGTAAGGGTCCGTCACATGTGGTATCAATACAACGTGAATGTAGCTCGATTCAGTTTCTTCTACCGAAAAGATTTTTCGATCTCGCCGCCAACGAAGATCTACACTGTAACAATGATAAATCAGCGAGTACTTCACGAAATAAGGCACGGTACAAATTCTATAAGTAGTAAACTGTATTTTAACCACTTTTTTTTCGTAATATCAGCTAAAAGATACTTTAAAATTTTATTGTTTCGGTTATCCGAACAATCGAACTATAGATGACACTAATTAGTTCGAATAATCGACGTTCTTCTCTTCTTTGGTCCTGCAGCCCATTCAGGGCTTTGGCCAACCGGGTCGACTGCGGATTGTCATCTTACATGACACAATCTGAATTTGGAGTGACACTTGGTTAGTTTATTGATTCTTCTACAGAACCGACGTTCTACAGTATATAGAAATAAGTATTAATGAGATGTGAAAGTCTTATGATCATTTCACGAATGTCATAGTTCCCAAGGTGATCTTCATTATTTAGCATGCGCCGCGTTCTTTTACTTTCTGTTAAATAAATTAACTGTGGCAATATGAAAACAATATCACCATCAAGTACAGATGCAATATGTCCCCCATGAGAATATAAAAAATATTCTGTTTGTTTTTCGCTCTATTCTGAGGAATTCCCCATACTTATCTTTATATTTTAACCACCTAATAAATGGTAATGCTTTACATTGTATTGAACCAAAACTTTATGCCCGTTAGTTCGGATAGGCTTATCAGACAAATGGGAGATTCATCTTCAAACTCTACAATTAAATCTTCATCATCCGAAGAGGCGAATAGCGCTACACAAACTTCGTTCTCCTCATCACTCTATTGGTAATTTCTTTTGTCCTTATTTATTCTCCTGTAGAGGATATTCTCCTATAGCATCCTTTACTGGAATATCTGTCCGAACACATCTCTTTTTCTCTTTCTCCCTCGTTTAGTAAAGTAACTTTCGGAGAGTTCTGGACCAAGAATCTTGACTATGGATTACCACTTAAGGCAACTTTAACGTTGATGGTTCCTGGTTTTCATATCGAATCTACAGAAGAGAGGTAGAACAATTTCAGTGAAAGTGGCAATCTTTTTTTCCGCTTTCCTTTTTCGAACCATCTTTGGATGTGCGTAAAATGATTTCTTTAATCCTCAATTAGAAATAGTCACAGTTTAAAACGATACGAGGAGCTCTCAACGGAAATGTACTAGTATTGGATTTTTAATTCATCATTTATTTAATTTACATTATACTATGCTTTTTATCCTAGCCACTTCATTTTCCCAAATCGATTCCTGAAAGCGTGACTAATACATTTAATTTTTTCTCCTGAAACCATGAATTTAATATAATTAAACTTAATATGTAAGTCATAGAAATTATGAACATTAATAACTAAACAATCTTAAATTCTAGCAATATTCACAATTATAGTCTCTCAACAACCAAGTTTCCGTGTTAGCTTACACGAAACGGCGAAAACGATTAAAAGATTACAATACCCGAGTTCCGTTCAATGACACGCTATAAAAAACATGCAAAACTTGGGTTTTTCATGTTTGTAACATTTAATAATTGATCCTATATATATAAATTCTATGAAACTAATACAAATTTTAACTTCATTTATTTCGATCGCCAAGATTTTTCACAAATCAAAAATTTCAAAATATATAAAAAGTGGAAAAATTGCGAAAATATGAGTCTTAAAATTGGCCTTAAAAAGTTTTTCCCTCATAATTTATTAAATTTCTGGCTTATACGAAGCATTTATATAACTAAATAGTTAAGGGGTCAAAAGAGGATAATATTAAAATTTATTTAGCAAACAAATGCTATGCACTACTAAAGTTTACATTTCATAAACTCAAATATTTAAATAAAAAGTACTTAAATTTACTAACAGTCTTTCATTCCCTATCTATTGGCAACTCGTTAAATTTTTTTATGCCTTTAATATATATACTGTCTTGTTTTAAATCTAACCTGGCCGTAGTTATGTCTAATTCTACTTTACATCTAACATTGTATGGGCTTATATGATGGCTATAAGCTAAATAATTATTAAAATAGGACGGTAACAAATTATTGATAGATTTGTTCAAAAATATTATGGTATAAAAATTTAAAAAGCCAATTCACTTCATTTAACATCTCAGTCACACTAAATCTTTTATTCTTACATAAGATAATTCTTAATGCCCTGCTTTGCTACTCGTTAATTCTGTCCATACATTTATTAGATATCCCATGTAACACAGTACAGCAATAATTAAAAGTAGAAGTATAATATAATTATAAATTACAGTTTTAGATTCCGTAGTTAAAAATTTTCCTTCTCTATATAAAAACCCTAACCTTCTACTTATCGTTCTACCTATATGACACTCCATTTTCAAATTTTGATCCAATATTACTCCTAAATATTTAAAATCAAACTCTATTGCCTATAATTACTTCATAGCTATCATCTAATCTACTACAGCTAAATTCGTGCCAATATACATAAATTTAGTTTTTAATATTTTAACTTCAATCTATTTACACAGAGATAAATACTCAATTTACTTAAAGCAAGGTTCTTTGTACTAAATAGATTAATTTCGTCTTTTCCAGAAATGAATATAAGCGCATCATCACCATATAAACTACGACAGTCATCACAATATTGAAAACATATCAATTGAGTACATATCAATTGTGTAAAATTAAAGAGTGGAGGGCCCAAAAACGTCCCTTTGGAACTCCAATATCACAGCGTAATGCCTCTGAATCCACACCATTTATTATGACCTCCTTTCTATTTGACAGGTAACTGAAGAATCACGCACACCTCTTACTCCATACCTCCATAACTTGTCCAACAACACGTCTCTATCTACCATCTCAAACGCTCGTTTTAAATCTACAAAAACTGCAATAACTAAATTTCCCTTATCAATTTCTTCTTTCCATAGAGAAACTTATTCCAAAATAGCAGTTTCACACCTGCCCTAAAACTAGATTTAAAGTTATATAATTGTTTCACCACACATATTTCTACCAACTTATCCTCTACAGGTAACATATTTACTGGCCCATATTAACAGATCCCTTTACTTTTTCTATACGGACTATTGAACTTGTCTTCCAACTAAAATTGACTATTAGAAACATGTTAACCAATTTTACAAGTACGTTTTTAAATTGTGCATAAATATTTTTCAACAACTTGAGCTTCAGTTAGAGTGCCATCTACATTTTAAACCCTTTACCCTTTTATCTAATTCTGTTTCCGTTATACAATGGAAAGAATCCCATATCTCCCAGGGCTCATCCACAGGCATATAATCCTCCGAGTTTCCTAAACACTAGTTATCATCTACTGATTGCTATTCTATCTACATAGAACCTGTTAACATTGTCCTGTGATGATATTTCATACTTCATAATAGTCTTCAGAGTTTTCCACATAATACTGCTATTACTCTTCGCTCCAACTATTTCTCTTTCATAGAATTGTCTTTTTTTACTCTCAACTCACTTATATAGGATAGAGGGGGCTCATTGCCCCTTTATTTTCTAATGAAATTGCCTCCAAATTAGACTAAATTTCTATTTTAGTGCATTTTTAAATTAATTTATTTTTATTTAATTAATTTTTATAACGTACGTCATGGCTTTTGGAAACTACTCCCCTTCTTCATCAATCGTTCGTGAGGAAGTGCGTAAAATCAATTTTATTACTTGTGTCGAAGCTTATTTCTACTCCTCATGCCTTGCTTCGCTCCTTTCTTTTATGTACTTATGGGCTTCATCTTGGTATACCATCCATAAATTGTCAGCTATCATAGTAATACCCCATTACCCTTGTACCTTCATTCCATTCTGTAAAGTCCTGATGAAATTTCTCAACCATCTCTTCGCTAAAAAGATATACATTTTCAGGAAAATAGTTCAATTGTGAATTTATGAAACGAACATTAAAGCTCTAGGAACAGCCTAAATTTTTTAACCAACTGCCAATTATCATGCTACAACTTTTTAGGTTTGGTCATAACCTGTGAAATCTCAGTTGTTCATACTTTGAGCCAACTGTTCACTGAATAATGGAAATCGATCTCTACCGCGGTCTCATCAAATTAGATCCATAAAAATTTACTGCTTAAGGGAAATTTGGTGAAAAGGAGAAGGAGGGATGTAAGGTTCCAATGTACTTCTTAAAAACTCATAAAAATAAACATAAATTAATAAAAATTAGACACATTAATTCAGACATAAGAATGCATAGCATAAACCAAAAATGAATAAATTATAAGAACATGAAAGGTTTCTCTATAGTGAACGTTCCTCAAGAACTAGTCTCAAGCCGAATGATTGAGATGCATTGGTCGTGTATTGTGACATAACTGGTGAAGTCATCCATACTAACACACGTCTCCCCTTGGAACCTCCTAGACTGCTTGCTTCCATTGCCCACATATCCGTGATATGCATACCGAGCAACAAACAATGAAGTTAATATGTAGCTTTAGATAGCAAAATACTGGCAATGAACTTTTTTTTTGCGAGGGCAGGTGAAAATCTTCTAAAGACACTATGTCAGGGTCCGCACTGGATAGTAGTGTGGGATTCTACCCACTAAAAACACCTCCCTTTCCAACGATGACTGTGTGTATCTTCCTGTGGGACCGTCGTTAGACATTACTTCATAGGAAGCAGTCGTAGCGTCAAGCTCTCTCTGTCTCCTTTAAACATTATTATTTCTCTCTTTTTCATAATTTCTTAATCTTTGAATGACTGTAGAGGCATATGCGCTTACTTTATTCCATGGCAAACGAACTTAGACGTAAGCATATGATACTGATACTTGAGAGTGGCCGGGAATGACAATATAAATCAAAGGGTGTTTTCTCTATTTTTTTTACGTATTAGGAAACTTTCTTGGTTGGAAAGATATTTGTAATTGACTTTGTGCTTTTAATAAACAAATAATTATGCGTTTAAATATTTATTTAAACATACTGTATCAAAAATGTCAGTGATCATAGACCAGCCTACTGATTCACCACTGTTGTTACAAAGACTTCGTGCTGGAGCTTTACGTGCATAAGTGAAGTCGATGAAATAAGACGTTCAGATGTTTCAGGTTTCCCTTAAAACTCTTTCGTTTTTCAATCGTTTTCTTCTACTTCTGGCTTAGTTGTTATTTATTGTTTTTGATGGTGTTGTTTGTTCGGCAGACAAGATCCCTGCGCACAGCCGCTGCTCCTTCGAGATGACTGACGGTTGGTGCGGTTGGGAGAACTCGCCCAGCGCTCATGCTAACTGGACGCTCCAGAACGGCAGCTCCAGCAAGGACTTCATTGGACCCGACCACGACCACACCTTCCGCAATATCTCAGGTGCTGAGAAATTAAGCTATGTTCATATGCGTTTAAAGGAACGAGCGACTTTTATCATGCAGATCGCAAGTTTTACGATGCAGTGGCACTGGAAATGGAAGTGGCTCCTAAATACTCAAGTAGAAAAAACTTACTTTTAGAAGAATTGTATATCAAGTGCCAAACATTTACCTCCCTCCAAAACCTTTCTCTAGACACACATACACACATTTTCTGTTTCTGTTCATCTTTCGTTTGCTCCTATCAGTGTGTGAATCTTCTTTTACTTCACACAACATTTTGAGCGCCATGCAATTTTATTAAAAAGTACTTCAGTAATTCTGTTCTATGATGACAGAGGGGTTACGGTACGAAAGCAAGGCTAACAAATGGTAACTAGGGAATCCCGATTATAGTTTTAAGGATCCTACCCCGCATTCGACTACAAGTGATTCAGAGTAAACCCTAAATCACCTGAATCAGCTAGGTCGGGCTACCAGTACTTGTTCCACTCCCTTACAATGACGGGAGAAGCTTTTTCTGTGAGGACGCAGCATTCTCTTCTCTATGCCACTGTTTCAAGACGTGCGAACTTGGGGCATATACCTCTCGAAACAGACCTAGAAGTTTCAGATTCTGGAAATCGTAGGTCAAAATAATAATAATATATATGCCCGAAGGTAGCCTCCTTCTTCTCTTCGGGAAGATTCTACCTCCGAAGGATGAAACCAGTTCAAGGCTTTGTGTTGCATTTCGCGATTTATTTGTTTTTTAAAAATTATTCATAAAGGAATTAAAACAATGATATGGGAATTAGAAAAACTGAAACAACACGAGGTGCTACAGAGTTTCAAAGAAGATATCAAGAGTTGATTAATCGAGCAAAGAGGAAGAAACAATATAGAAGAGAAATGGGCACTTTTGAAGAAAACAATGACTAGAGCAGCCGACCAAAAAATAGGCAGAATAGCTCAGTCCAAGCATGGATAACACAAGAAATAATAAAAATGATTGATGAAAGGCGTAAATGTAAAAACTCGAGAGATAAAAATGTTAAAGAGCATTACAGGCGCTTGAAGAATGAGATAGATAGGAAGTACAAAGTAACCAAACAGACATGTAAATCGGTTGAAGATTTCATGGTGAAAGGGAAAATAGACGCAGCTTATAGGAAAATCACAGAAACATTCGGAGAGAGGAAAAATATTGCAAGAACATTAGGAGAGCGGATGGGAAGCCAATTCGGGATAAAGAAGAAAAAGCAGAAAGATGGAAGGAATATTCGGAAGAGCTGTATCACATTTGTAATGTAGATCAGTCAGTAATAGAAGAAGAAGAGGAGGAGGATGAGGTGGATAGTGAAGAATTGGGGGACAAATTTTTAAGGTCTGTGTTTGATAGGACGCTGACAGATCTGAGCAATACTAAAGCGGCAGGAATTGATAATATTACAGCGGAGTTGATAAGATTATAGGGCCAAGAAGCAATATAATTGCTGTTGAGAATAGTTTGCGAAATCTACGAAACAGGAAGATACTAGAAGATTTAATAAAAACATAATTATAGCCATAACGAAGAAGACTAGGGCTGATAGATGGGAACAGCACGAGACAATTTGTTTAGTATCTCATTAATGCAAAATATTAACGAAAATAGTATATATGAGAATAGAGATCATTTTGGTTTGAGGAAGAAGAAATATTGGCTTCGCGTCTAATTTTAGAAAACAGAATAAGAAAAAATAGGTCTACGTTCATGCCATTTGTAGATTTATAAAAAGCCTTTGATGTGAACTGGAACACTCTATTAAGGATTTTGACGAGGACAGGAATAAAACATCGACAAAGAAGGCTTATGCATAACCTTTACACGAGGCAATTAGCACTAATTAGAATTGAAGATCAAGAAAAGAAATCTGAAATCAAGAAAGGAGTTAGACGAGGATGCAGTCTGTCGCTCATTCTGTTTAACTTATATATAGAACAGGCAAAGAAGAAAGTTTAAAACGAATTGTGGAAAAGGAATTATACTGCATATTTTACAGTGGTTAAAAGCTCACTTACTTTCGGCCCCGGACGTTGGAGCAGCAACATGATAGATATTTTGTAATATTTTATTTGAAGAAAGTTGGTAGATGAGTCTTATTCAAATTGAATGATTCTATTTCTAATTTTTGGTCATTCTTTGAGATTACTAGGTGATTAAAGACTTCAAAAGTGATCGATACACTTTAAAATACCCCACCGTTCAAAATCTTCAGAATTCGGGATTCAGGATTATCATCGGTGTTGTCCGCTTAGATCCTTAATGTGGCTGTAGATTTGTTACTGGTCAAGCGTTTCGTGTGTGACTTGCTACTCAACAGAAAAAATTTCTTCCTCAAGCCGCCGGATAGGTCGAAGGATGGACCATATGAATTTCTACTCAAGGTTAACCTATTGAAAAATTATGGCATTAGTTGAGTGCATTTACTACTCGTATTTGACCTACCCCTGCAATAAGTACTAATTGCTCGTAATGTGTTTGCTTAGAGTTTCTTGTTACAGTTATCGGAGTATTTATTAATGTGGTTAGTATTCCTTCATCCTTTAGTATAATAATTTTTGTTCATTCTTGTAATAACGTATCCATTTTACTAAACTGAGTGGACGACTATTCTATTTTACTCGCCCAAGGTAGAGGTCTCAGGTTTCGTTTTCCATCGCCAGACTTTGTAATGGAGTTGCACGGACGCTGTCTGATAATCACAGTAATGCAAATAACTGATTGCATTAACTTTTGCAATAGTTGTACACTAATAATTTATTTCTACCTTGCAAATGTAACGTCATATAAATTCTCAGCGATTCGAGATTTAATGTGTTTCATGCAATAGTTATCCCGGAAGATTTGCGACGGTAAAGATAATCCTTTTGATTATGATTGTTGATGTGCTAAACCAAATGACAACAATGTAAGGTATTAAGACGTGAAATAAAAATTACTCGTGTACAAATTAAACTATTATTTTCTTTATATCAATACAGAAATTTTCTTAGGTAACGCTCACATTTCTGTGCTTGCTACACTTGGCTCATATTAGAAAAACTAATTTCTAGGTCACTACATGTACGTCAACATGTCAAAAGAAATGGTTTTCGGGGACTACGCGGTTTTGCTGAGTTCTGTGTTTTATCCACCTCCTCCATACCATGGAAACGCCTCTTCTCCGTACTACAACACCTGTAAGGTGAGATACTTAATTTAGTCATATTATTAAATACGCTTTTGTAATTCTCAATTAATTACTTGTATTACATAAACGTTTCTTGGAGTAACGTAAATTACTCGACTGTTACGAACAAATGTTTGCCACAGTTCATTTTTGTTGTGATAAAATTAACACGTCGAAATTAGTTTGAAATATCGTTTTATCATGTGGACCGGCGAGGAATCTTGAATGGAATGTGCAAAGTGTAGTGAAATTCTGAGAGTCGAAACAAATAAAGATGGAGCGGCGATGTGTCACAACACCTATCTAAGGAACGGGCCACTTAAAAATATAAAAATATGTTGAATTAAAAACAAATTATCTCTATATTAACAAAATGAAACAATCGACATTTCTGTAAAGAAAATCGAACAAACATGGGAACATGTAGTGTAGTAATTACAATATAATAACCATAATGGAGGAAGGCTGATAGATGAATTTTCGTGGAGTGATACTATTGATATAGTAGCGATCGATAGGAGTGGCGAAAATACCAGTGAAACGATTGTAAATATTCAGGAGTTGCCGAGCTTTGAGAATGACTAGTTTTATGGTACAACCGACACATCTAGAGTCGGTCAAGATGAGATCGTAATAAGGAATTAGTCACATTAAAAAGTCCATTTGCGTTGCATAGGAAAAATGCTTTAGTTTCAGCCTAGCCGTGCACGACAATGTGCTCCGAAATCCAGTTTTGTAACAAATAACACCAAATTAAATAAATATTTGCTTTCAAAGGGAAATTTCCACTAAGTTGCACTCTGCTATTCGTTAGACGTCTGTCTATACCGCGACGAAAAAAGAGTTCATCATTTATATAATGCTTAAAATAATAAAATGGAAAAATTAATTTACCTGTGTAAATTATATTTGTTTAATAATCACGTTATTTTATGCTTTTAATTCCAGTCCGTTAGGAAAGTCACTAGGCACTGGACTATCGATGTAGATCTACGTTGGAAGTTCTCACGCTTTGTTACTTAAAAACTGAAATAACCGCGTACGTGAGAAGCTTATCACAATTAGAACAACGGAAAGTGTTTTCAAATATAATTAAGCAGGTTCATAATTGTCTAGCCGTCAGAGATCGTCAAATGATGTAACTGCACAGCAACTTTCCGAACTCCCTACATATTCTTCAAGAATTATATATCTATTAAATTTAATAAATTCTTAAAGTCTTCAACTATGCAATTTAATAAATTAAAAAATAATTAAATTCCATGCAACATCTTTGTTAATAATTGCAGCTGTAAGTTGAGGATTGTGTTGATAACCCCGTTGGTGGTCTGTTTGAGTATGGCAAATCAACTGTATGAGGTGTCGCTTTGTGGGCGAAAAAGTTATCGAAGAAACTTTACCACAAAAAAAGCTTCTGGAACTGATACACGAGTTTTATGAAACTATTTATTTCTAGCAGGGAAGAAAAGTCGTTTCCTAATCACAGATAATTTAGAACCAAGAAAAGAATTGAAAAATGCCGATCGGGCCCAGGACTCGCACCCATGACCTCCCGCTTTCCGGGCGGGTACTCTAACACCGAGCTAGTTCGAGTCGACGTCCCGAGGTCCGATTCAACATCCCTCTACTCCTGTAAGCCTAAGCTAGGCTCACATACAATTAACTAATCACATTCATCACAACGTAATTTCTAGGAATTCAGTGAAGAATGGATATTGTGTAGCTTGATCAAAGAAGCATGGAATTCAAGTCAAAGCAAGTAGAAATGCTTCAATTGTAACTCAAGTAAAGAACGTATAGACAAAACAGCCTCCAAGTGAAAAACAAATTATCTTTTGATCAGAAGCATCCGAAATTTTTATCATATTCAGCGTTTTGTTCAAATAGTACCAAGTATATAAGCTTAAATCCGCTGTTCGAATTGGTAAATTTTTATTTTCTTTGAAAGTGACAAGAAACATAGGTAGTCAATACATAGATCACTATTCGTTTCAGAATGGATTTGGTAGACTGTACGTGTGGTCATTTAAAAGTCCACTTTCTAGTATCGAGAGTAAAAATACAATATTCTATCATAAAGCTTAGGAATTTCTCAAAATATTGTAGCAGACACGTCCCGAGTGAATGGTGGTCGATTATGAATCCACCATTTTAATAAATTAAGCCTAACAACTTCAGATAACGAAAAGCGGGCTCGTAGTAATCCACTCTTAGAGAACCCCTCATCCGTTGCTTAGGGTCAGTTTTCGATACGAAAAGTATATTTTTTAAAACTTATGGTTGGTGTTAATTTATCGGATATAGGGTTAAGCTACTATGGACACGCCATTATTTTTTCATGAGTTTATCTGTCAACAATAGAAAACGCACATCATCAGTAATTTCATACAACATACATTTTTTCTTTGTTGATCATCTCCAGTTTTTCTAAAATATCATCAATTTCATACAAAAATAAATAAATTTTTCCTTTGGTAATAACTTCTAGTTTTCTTTTTTGACAAGAAAGAGCATATGAGGAAAGGTATACTTTTCTGCTTCAAATTGAATAAATCGGCTGCCGAATCGCATCAAATGTTAGTGCTTCATTGGAAGCAACGTGCACAGATTGGTTTCGTCTGCTCAAAAACGGCAATATTGACCTGAGCGACAAGAAGCGTGAAAATCGACCCAGGAAGATTAAGGCCCATCGATTGCAGTTTCTTGACGAGGCCGATAGGCAACCGCAAAAAATTCTTAGCGAGTAATTGGGTGTTACTAACCATATATTTCCATGCGCCTACGTATCACGGGGAAGGTTCAAAAGATCGGAAATGTTCGCCGCACGAATTGAACGATAGTTAGAAGGAGCGACGCCAGAAAACATGTGAAATCTTGCTCGCCAGACAAAAAAGAAAGTTGTTCCTGCATCGGATATGATTCGAGAATCATAAATGCAAGAAATAGTGGGTTGTTCCCCGCTAAACATCAACGTCGTCCGACGGACGAACGGGAGACGATCCTGTGCGTTTGGTGGAATCAGCAAGGAATCATCTATCATGAATGTTGATACCTGGTGAAACCGTTACCACCAACAACTGATCTGATGCACCGTGCTCCGCTTCAACAAAATGCAGGATTACCAGAAAATATATGTTCCACGCACTATCGCACACGTCAACAACGGTACGAAAGTACTTGGTGACACTCAACTGGGAGGTGCTATTCCATGACCTTGCTCCTTCCGAGTATCACTTGTGGATCATCGTGGATGAGCAGCACCTCGATTCTATAGAAGACGTCCGAAAAGACTTGATGAATGGTTAAATATGTGGTATCCACTGATTAGAAAACAGATTTATGCTTATACGCCTACCATAAAGTAATAAAATAAATTACAATAGATGAGTTCGTACAGTCTGTAGTTTGTCAAATAGCTCACACAACAACTACTATTATAGAATATTAATAAGCCTGTCGTTGCTGTGTGAACTGATGACAGAAGTGTCGAAAGCTCAAAAGAATAAATTGCTTTTCATCTGGAGACTGTTTATGGTTTTATATTTTATTAGTTACTAGTTCCTTTAATGAGGTAAACATATGTTCGTAATATATTTTTAGCTTCGGTATAGACCTTATTTTTGAAACACTTCAAAAATCATTGTTTCTGTTGGAATTAATTCACGGTGGCCCTCGTTTAGTTCAGAAATAGTCCTCGGGGCGATCTATGTCAATGTAGCACCAACAATTGACTCAGAACAATACTACAGCTGTATTTTTACAGTTCTCTCACATATATGTATATTTAATATTTTTAGGTACGGGTACATTTTATTCAATACGGCCCCCAAGGCGGCTCCCTTGATCTCTCCGTTGTGGAGATGGACAAGAAGCCAACTGCGAAGCAGCTATGGAGGAAATACGGTGATCAAGGCGAAATGTGGCATCGAGAAGTCGCAAGTCTTCCTAATGTCACGGAAAGGTACGTTTTCTCTCAACCGTTTTGGTTTGTCATTTGAAATCCGAAGTTCGTGTTAACACAACCTTGTGTCACGTCCCATCCTGGTTTCCATTATAGTTTCCATACTGATATCATCGAATCAGCTGACATGCAGATACCATGTTCTACGTATAAAGGTTGTGCTTTATTTAGCATCTGAATCAATAATAATGATAGTTTTTTTGAAAATAAAACTCGTGTAAAAACTATAGGAGAAACTTCAGAAATATTAGTTGATCGTTCAGTCGCTACCGAGTCAAACTATGGAATGTGAACAAAACGGGTTCTTCATTCGATACCGATCGCTTCATTGAGAATGATACGTTACTCGGCGTATCATCATCCTCAAGAGGAACACAGCAGGAGCAGGATGTCACAAACACTAAAATTTGTCTCTCTCAGGATGAACTCCCTTTAAATCAGCCCCATCCGGGAAGCACCTGTGCAGTATTTAAATTATCAGTCCCAGTCAGCCTGCACAAATAGGAAGACACGTTACTGTCGGGTGTCAATAAACCCTGTCTCTACTAACCGACCTTCTTATCGACGAAATACAGTAGAGCGTTGATTATCCGAATTCATTTGTATCATCGATACTTCGGGTATTCCATTGTTTGGGTAAGCGAATCTATAAAATGTAAGGTATTTCAAAAATGCGTTTACTACTCAATAGAATTTTCACTGGACCTTATTTTGTGATGTACTCGGTGATTGTAACATGGTCTTCAATTTTTGCAAATAATAAACGTTCTTAGAATTAGACGCAAAATTTATTTCCGAAGGTTGTTGAGGAGACAAAGCTCTAACTAAAAGCTTTCCTTGCAGTTAGAAGTTAGGAAAAAACAATAGGCTTTAACTGTTGAGATCCTTTTAGTATCTTAGATTGAAAAAACAAGTATTTACAGAATAGTGCATTAAAAATAAATACTCTTAAAATTCAATTGGAAAAAATATTAGTTCGGATATTTGACGTTTGACTGTATAATAAATGGTACATCGTTCACTAACACTCTGATTTGCCAGTTAGGCATTTCAAGCAACTAAAATATCTTTCTTGGAATACGTCTATGGACGTCGGCTCATTGGATCATCTTATTATAATGTGCGTACATTTGAGATATGTTGAGATTTTTTAAATTAACAAGTTTTCATGTATTATATCAGTGAAACCACCAGATATTACCCATCGCCTTTCGTGACTACTGCTTGTTTCGATTTTCAAAAATATATTCAATGCTGATGTAAAGACCTAAAATGAACCATATTCAATCAATGGATTGAAGACCGAAATAGGTAGCTCATAGAAATTATGAATGAGTAAATTTTAACATGAATACGACGTGTGTTGACTTGTGTATCTACATAAAAACCCATAAAACAGCTAAAGAACGTAAGTAACATTAAAATAATAATGAAGATAAAAATGTGCGGAAGATTTATTAATGTAATCGTATTGCATGTTGTAGTACTCTGAACTGTTGTATTCTGAATTTATGTTATATTTCTGTCTTGCGAAAACGGTTAATGAAGTCTTATAAATGAATGATTTAAAAAGTGAAGCATGTTTTGGCTTATAGCTAAATTATTTTAGCAAGATGCGATTGGTAGATTGAATACTTACAGAATGGTACAGACAGATGCTGTTTGTCTACGGAGAACTGTTTACTGTTTCAGATATCGGTTTCGGTTTGAAGCTAAAAGAGGCATGAGGTCTCGGGGCAATTTCGCCATCGACGATTTCTCCATGAGTCCAGAGTGTTTCGGCCTAGGTATTTATATTTAATGTCCCAGCGCATTTAAAAATAGATCGCTATTAAATGAACAAACGATCATACCTATGGAAACTTATTTCTATAAATGTAGTAGACATATATTTCTGCAAGCATAAACGGTTCTGACACTATTTTAAAATAAGTCGACTTATAATTAACGTACTTTTATTATTGTTTTTATGCTCTCTTTGAGTAACTTTACTGGCTGAAGTAAATTTTCTAAGAATATTTTCATCTAGAATAAAAAAATACAAATAATCATACGTTTTTCTGAAATTTAACTTTGTTAATTTTCTAAGGTAGCGCTTAACTCAAGAATGTTCTTTAAAAAAACTTATTTACTTTGTACAGGCGTGCCGTTGAATGAAACTATCAACTACAAGTACAACGTCACGTATTGGGAATCAAGTAAGTACCAACGTAGCTGTGCGGTCAAAGAAATTTCATTGGTATCTTTACTTTTCAATAAATAGAACAGACTAGAATTTTTTAAAAATGTTCTACAGTAAAGAGAGTCAGAAATTTATGCGGTCACGTTGTCTCAAACGTTGACGCGACGGTGCAATAGTGTTTCACAAAGCATCATACAGGAATGCACGACTCAACAATGGGTGGCAATAAATAAATTACGATGAAGTCGTGAGACATTTCGTTTGAGATGACCAACTTTCGCATTATCTTTCTTACGTGAATGGTGACGTGAATTGGTCACCCGGGTTGTGCGATCTCACCAATTTTGACTTTTCTCCTGAAAAAATCTTATAAAAATGCAGACTTTTGCGAGAAATTCACTAAGAAAGATTTCATTGGATTTCAAAACCTATCAATATGAGAAATCAGAAGACAGCAATTTTAATGGTTTCCTTTATGGACACCAATGTATAAAATTTCATTTTTCTAAATGTCATAATATAATGTCGATTATTAAGTGTCATAAAGGGTGTAAAAAATTCGACGCCAATATTGAGGGAAAGAAATAAAAGTGTATTACAACTTCTAGCCCTAAATTCATAATTACAGAGTTATCCGAACTTTTATGAATGTTACTTGATGATGACATACCCTGTTATCTGGAATAAAATTGAATTGTTATATGAGGAAACATGTTGGGAATAAAATTCAAGCTACTGATTTAAATGATTACCTGCCATGTTCTAAGTCTCCGCGGACGCATTGTCAGCCTGTTAGACGAAACACACTACCTCAGACATTTTTGATCGTGTTCGAAACTCAGTACGAAGAAGAGCAGCTGTCTACTCTCACTCAATATGAGTCACTCTGAACATTTCACCTTATATGCAAGCAGGCGCTTCAACTAGGAAGTTGAACTTCATACAAACAAGACAGGTAATTATTATTCCCAACAGTCCTCTGCTGAGGAAATTTGACAATTCAAATTGATATTAATTACAAATACGAGTAGAATAAGATATAAAAACACAATTGTAACAAAGTAATAGTGACATAAATAATTGAAAAAGTTCTTATTATTAATTGGCTCTACATTCCATCGAGGGACTTGGGCCTACTGGGTCGACTGCGAACTGTCATCTTGCATGACACAACTTTTTCTATAATTCTTGTAACATAATCAGTTGTTTGCTAATTCAGTATTGTTGAGGCCGGACGAAAAATAATGACTGGAGGACGTCATTGACTTTATTTGAACCGTTTTGTCGTCACTACTGGATATAGCTAAGTTCATGTCATCGGAATAAAGAACTGAGTTTATAGACCCGTTCTAATACGGAATAATAAAAATCAGAGATCCTAGAACTGCCCCTGCGGGACACCTCAAGATTTTGCTTTTGTCAGACCTATGGAGACTTTTTCCTTACGACTAGAAATATATAATTTGTAAAGCTAGGAAGCATTTCGACTAATTATGCAGAACTCTAGTTTAATGATTAGAATTTTGTGATCAACCAAATCGAATGCTTTTTTAGAGATCTGCAAATGATCCTGTAAATTCTAAATTTTCTCCAAGACAGTCTTGGATTGGCTGTTATCGTTCATTGCGCTGTTATTAGATTTAGTTTAGAGAATGCAATTTCTTTGGTGATTTTTTAAAATCATTTACAGATGCTAATAATAGCTCAGGTCAACGTCAGTTTTGTTGGCAAGATTTTTACTCATGTAACAACTGTAACCAAAATTTCGCATTTTAGTTCACAAAACAAGGCATGCTGTCATGCACTGGCGTTCATAAAAGATCCGATAATTCTGTATTATTGTATTTCCAGACCCACGTTGCAGTACTCTTTTTTTATTATCTCAGAAGTTAGGAATCTATTCTTGAAATTTTGCCGTCGAATTTTGTTACACTCTGTATATTACAGTTGAGTTTTAAACTTAAGACACATATTTCCGTCTCTTCATGGACTATCATTTCAACCATTTCTCTTTTATGGGAATGAACCAGCCATTTATATAAATGAATCAGAACGTGCGTTTCACTTGGAAACGAAAAAAACGGAGCTTGTGAGCAACACTACACGTCATTGTACACATCATAAGTTCCATAGGTTGATTTAAAATACGTGGATCAGATACGACGAACGTAAATCGACACACGAGGTCACAGAGGCTAGATTTTGGAAAGTAATACTTTCAGAGGTTACAAAGAAATGTAGCTTTAAGATATGTCTTAGAACAGCGGTAATTTATGGTTGGTATAGTTTTATGAGCTTTTGTTTGTGCATTATCTAACATAACTACTTTAATCTTATGATGAGGACTCGGTCTTTCCTCAAATACGATCATCACTTAAAGACTACTTTTAAGAATTCTGTAATACGTCTTAACGAAATAGAGTCTAATATTTTACGAATCAAGTTACTATACACCTATTAACAATCAGTGTATATGACATATAGTGATCAATAAATACTATTTTATTACTTAAATATTCACTATCTTATTATGTATTCATATCTGTTTCAGAGATGAAACCGCTTACAGATCCTCACCCTGCATTTTCTAACGCAACTTGTGAGTAATAATAAATTATCCGATATTGTAGAATTCCTTGGTTTATAATATTCAAGAAATTTAACATGTTAACTTCAGTTGTTGGTTTATCATTTACGAACCATATTTTGAAGAGTTAATTTTGATTTGGTAGTGTTCATTTAATTACAGGATACTATCTATATTTTGGTTGCTTTCAATACTCCATGTTCCCATGGCACGCATTCCCAATGTAGGCAAAAAGAGAGGGGAAGCAAACACCTATTCGATTTGGTCGCGACATTTCCGCGTTGTCACGTTTATGTCCTATAATATTATTTAAAAATGAATTCTATGTTGAGAAGATTACCCTAGATTGCAGTTTGTCAAAGCAGATGTAATGTTATTTCTGTGAGGTCACTTTGCGCAAGATCGTTAGCCCTATCAATCGTTTCCTAGCAATTATTTGCTAGCAAATGGGCATTTTATTAATGCCTGAATGATTGTCTCAAACTTCAAATCAGGATGTCTGGAGATTTCATCCAGTGTGAGAGTTGGCGTCTCGCCACTACAAGCAGGCAATCTCTGCCTTAGTGAAACTGATTACTTAACAGCTTCCTGTCTCCAACTTGAATAGAGACACATGCCTCAGGATACAAGTCGCTTTAAAATCGGGAACTCGTTAATTAAAATTTTAATCGTCGTTAAAACTGTCTTTCCGATACTCAGAGGCGAGAAATTGATATAACGGGTAGAAGCAGCCCTTCTTTTTAACAATGTAACAAAATAAAATTATATTTGTTACACACTATTAGAGCCAAATAATTAATTTATCGTGTTATAGAATCTGTGTTGTGGGTGCTAAATTAATTATAAATGACAAGTATAAATACAAGCAATGTAAACGTAGTTATCACTTTTTAATCGAGTGCCAGGAAAAACCAGTATAATCCTGTTGGTCTGTTTGCGATAATTAGCGACGTTTTTTCAGTTGAATTGTTAAACTGTTGACCTGTTTTCCGTAATACTCAGTATTCCCAAAGGGTCAAAACAATGTTTGTTGACTTATACCCATCCCTACAAATTACTTGCTTTGTTAAGATGAGAATAACTTGAACGTCCGATTACTTATGTGAAATTATCTCAATATTATTTACGTGTCAGAAATATTACTTTTTAGAGTATAATCTCCAGTCAAGTGTGATAAGTTGACTTTGGATGTTTACAAACAGAAGAATGCTGTATAGAACTAAAAATAACATTTATAGAACTGGTAACTTTTGACTGATGTATAATAATATTTTCTCACAGAAAATATAAGAAAGATCGAATAATTATGTACCGAACAAGTTTATGTGTGCAAACCGCGCAGAAGCTTTCTTTGCCTGACGGAACACAGCTTTACATACAGTGGAAATCGGAAGTGGCGGAATATTCACTAATGAAACTGAATAGAAATATTGGCGGGTGACGGGAGTCGAAAGCTGATCCGCCAGACGTCAGGTGAGCATCTCGACCATTAGACCACCACGATGAATGTGGCATTGTCCCTCGTCGACAATGAACAGCCGTTAACTATTGTGAAAGCCGGAATGACGGCGTTTGTAATCTTGGGATCCATTTTTGTCCAACTCCAGGCTCATTGTTATGCGGGATTAGGACCTCGGCTTTTCTATTTCTGACATTTAGATCTCCTTCGGTCATATCATCCACTTGAAGATCTTGTCTGTTTTATGGTTTCATTCGTAAAACATGTGCCATGTCCTTCCGATTGCATCGTTTGATGACCATTGTCATCAACATCGAAGGGGCGTAAGACACAACTTAAAAAACTGACGGGCCACCTCTGGAAGGAACTTGTTTTTGCAGTACTAGTATTCAGTCCAAAGATTGTTCTGATGCAACCCTCCATGCTAACCTATTCTGTGCTAACCTTTTCATTTCTACATATTTACCGCATTCCACATCCTTCCTAATCTGCTTAGCGTATTCAGAAACTTATATCAATCATTCTGCTTCACATCAATGTAAATGGAGAAAATATTCGACAGAGTTTTTTTGAACTATTGTTAGTCATTCTACGTGTAACATTGCAACGTGCAACTACTTCTGACACCATCTTCGAGTGAAAGCGTTTCTCACGGCTCATTATCATTATGCTCGCGCTCTATGATTTAGGATGAACTTCGCTATCTCGCGAGATTCGATGGTCGGTATGGTTTTAGAGACAGCTAAGGTGTCATGTAGTCACTCCGTCGATTCCCGTAGGTCGTCTTTGGAAACTTTCTCAAGGGATCAATTACAATTGCAACGGCAGGTGGGATCGGTTCGTAGATATCCCTTTGACAACTGTCGCATATCCTTCCGTTTCTAGCATTCCTGGATAAATTTCAAGACCGCTGCTAGTCGACGTATTTGTTCTCAAAATGCATCTGAAGAAACTATATAATGTTATCTGGTGGTGCAGGCACATCGTTCATTTAAAGTAAAGTAAAGTGTTCTAAGGGACATTACAGAGACCAAATATAACTTTGAACTCATCCTACCGATCTTCCGATAGCCGTTATCAAGATCCAAGTATTTAAATTCAATGAGGCAGTCGAAGGTGTCGTCGATTCGTGGTGATATATTCAATCGATGGTAGTCGGCACAGAGGCGGCGAGTTCCCTCTTTGTTACTAATAATGAACACTGGAAAGGCCAGGGACTTTCTGTTGGCTGCATTTTCTCCAATTATTCTTGGACAATATATCACTTACCAGAAGACACGCTATACTGCATTTAGCTGATCGGAGGATAATCGCCGGTGTGAGAATGCGATGTTTGATGTTCCGATTAACTTACTTCTTCTCAGAGGCAGTTTCAAATGCGTCGGAACTCGTGTTGCACGACCAGTAACTCGAATCGTTTCTTGTCGGACAACTTAGTTGCCAATAACGGCTGAATAATATCGTCTTCAGTTTTGTCTAGGGAGGAAAGTTGAACATTCTTTTATGTATGACACTGAGATGCCTTTAATTTACGGTTTCGGTTAACCATATGCGCATACCCTTTGGGATGAGCATCGGCTGTGCGTGAGCGTTGGTAACCCATTGTTCTCCCTTACATTGATTGAGAGTTGTGATCAATTAGGGCACATTTCTTTCTGGGATTCACAGTTAAGGTTGAGGTTTGAACAGCTCAGGTGAACTCGCCTCAGCAATGACAGTGGAATAAAACAATCTTCAGCGGGAAACAAGTATCCAATGTATTGATCGTACACATGAACTAAAATAACTTAGTCAATGTGCAGGTTATATATTCCGCAGCCCATAATGGCCTGCAATGCTTATAAAAAGTTCCAAGGATGACATTACGACTCCATTGTGCTAGAACAACGAATTCCAAGGGTAGTGGTCGGTCATTGATACTAAGCCTTACAACACAAGTTTTGACTGGCTAGACGTAGTTCCCGTTGGCGAATTTGATGACAGTGTGCTTGGTGTTTCTTTAGTTAGCGACGATAAGCTTCCGATATGACGGAGAAAGAAGCTCCGGAGTCGACTAGTGCTCTAACGGTTTGGTGACCAATCGTGACGTTAACTTGGTTTCCCTACATATCAGCCAGTCGTTCACAACGACCTCGCTGCGTAATGCTCACCCACTTCAGATGAAATCTTCACGGTTAACCAACCGGGTCAGGTATTTAAAAGAACACAACGTTTCTGCGGCCATCTTCTGCCGCCGTCTTCAGGCTATATGTCGTCATGCGTTGAATGCGCCGTATTTATACCTTCGGCGTCACCTGATCCATGCAGCGATCTGATTGGTCCTTGTGCGTCACCTGTGGAAGGCCTGTCTGTCAACTGAGCTTGTATATCACGTATTGTCGTAATAATGGGATCCCATGCATTACTGATATGGTAGCCAGAGTCTCTGTTAATGAGATTATTATGTGTCTTAATTTCTATGGCTTCCAATATCACGCTATCACGCCATTTATGAGCATGTTTTAATTTAGTTATCTCCGAAAAATGCATTTTATGTCCCGTTGTCAAAACATGCTCAGCAACAGCAGATTTGTCAAGTTGTTTCAAGCGAACGTACCTTTCGTGTTCAGTGCAACGTTGCTCTATTGTCCTCAGGGTTTGACCAATATACAGTCGGCCGCAGTCACAAGGAATTTGGTACACTGGTACTTTCTTTATTTCTTCCTTCATGATCTGGCAAATTAGAGAACTTAAACGCTGCCTCTCACCCAAATATAAATTTTTATAACGTTAAAATCATGTTTCTACTGCCAAATACATCAGCCGTGTGTCGTCTCTAAACCAGGGCATAATCAACAACTTTAAAGTGAACTACAAAATAACTATTTTTCGTTATGTTTTTGTCCAGATGGACATCTGCACCGCTTCAAACGAACCTTCAAAGGCAATTAACGTTTCAGACGCAATTTAGGGATTACTTTTGCCATAAACAATAGGAAGAATGAAACTTGAACTGTTTTTTTGCGGAAATAGATATTTACTTATGGAGAACCCTAGGCTTACAGTGATGAAAACGACGAAAATGATCCTATCGATCCTACCTACTTTGGTTTGTGTGTATTTTTATGCATGCTGAATGTTGGAGACTTCCAATAATCGGACACTTCTACCAAGCGGACAAATTCCCATTCCCCAATATTGTCCGCTTATTTATTGGAAGTTCGAATGTAAATCTAAAGGTTCCACTCGTATAGTCTCAGTAAACAGCGACGTTTTGTCGGTTAGCACTCCCATCTTCTTTCAGGGGGAGGTGGGGGGAGTAAATCATCCACTATCCCTATTATTAATGTGCTAGATGGATTATTGTAGTCCTGTTTAACATTTTAAGTGTATCAATCTGATGAAAATGAAATGATATTCCAATAACTGAAGTATCCTAGAAGTCTGTTAAAGTGTTTAAGTTACTGTCAAATTTCAGTTCTTATAGCATCCGCTTCTATTTTGAAATTTAATAATACTTTTATTTACAGATTATACATTGACAACATGTAATAAACGTGGTTCTCATGGTCCCAGTCAGCAAGATTGTGCTACTTCCTATAATTCAACAAAAACGAAAGTACTTGTCCGTGTAATAGGTGTTCTTACAGGAGTTCAGGAATGGCAGGCACCAGAAGAAGGATACTACACGTTAGTGGTCCTTTCTTTACCTAACAAGCTGTCCGTTAGAGTATTCACTGTATGGCATCGTTTATTTTATCTGTGCAATTAAATTTAGGATTTGGTAGCATATTAACATATTGGTGTTATTGTAATATTCGGTATCTTGTTGAACCTGCTTGAAGACTGTAATTTATGTGAACTATTATTTTTAAAATAATGTGGATTTAAATTGTATAAATATGATAAGAAATATAATTACGACTGTCTTAGAAAGAAGTAAATTCTATAGCTATATTATCTTTTTTAGTATATTATAACGAAAATAGTTTATTAAATCACAGTAATCATTTGGTTTCTTCCTATAGAAACAATAAATACATTTGTTCCATGTTAATATTTAACATAATTCTCACTCTAAAGACTGACTGCATATACTTTTATTATTAATTTTAACAGCTGTTAATTTCTATTGTTATTGAATAAGCAAGA
Source organism: Eucriotettix oculatus (assembly GCA_034510155.1). Taxonomy (NCBI): domain Eukaryota; kingdom Metazoa; phylum Arthropoda; class Insecta; order Orthoptera; family Tetrigidae; genus Eucriotettix; species Eucriotettix oculatus. The sequence goes on from CM067377.1 coordinate 140,960,755, forward strand.
TGTCCATAGTTGTTAGGTATATAAAGTAATTATTATATTAACGTCACATTATTAATAGCTGTTAATATAATAAAGACGTACTATACATTACAACTATATAGATTATAATATTACTATCCTATAACTGCTCTACTAAACAATACATTATTTTCTTATATTAATACTTATTATAGTTAAATTTTACTATTTCCTAGATATTTATTTCAGCATTATAGCCAAAGGAGCAAGTGGAGGTTTAGGTTATACCGAAAATGGAACAAGTCATGGAGCAGTTGCTACAATTGTTGTGGAACTGCGCAAAGGACAAAGTGTTTTAGTTATTGTCGGACAAGAGGGAACTGGATCATGTCTAAAGGTAACCAACAATCTACCATCATTTCGAAAACGATATTTCTTAAACCATTATAATATTGGAGATCTTTTCTTATCAGCCAGATGATCCGCAAGAAGATTATGCTTGTGAACGGAATAAATCAACAGCAAAAGGAACATATCGAACAGGAGGGGGAGGCGGCGGCGCAACATTCGTATTCCTTGTAAGTATCAAAGTAATCTTAACCAGGTTATAATTTTAATACACTTAGTTGCTAACATCAATGTATGGTAAATGAGTTTAATCATTTCCTATATTATTTCTAATTAAATATAGCCGATGTCAAGTTTAATAAAATCAGCAATGCCATATCTCCGCCTTCAAAATTGTGTATGTAATTTAGCATTCGAAATTTATTCACTTCGCCGCACATTTATATAAAAATAAATATATATGAAAAACGAACAAATAATTTACATAGTGTCATCTTCAATCAATATAGGCATATCATTTCCGTGGCTCGCAGAGGTTGTCCATCTATTCTTTAAATAATTGAGTTAAATATATGTAATTTTGGATTTTATGTGGAATTATGTGAACTACTGACATTAAGTAATGAGAACTTGTTGTTGAGGTATTCAGTCCTAAGACTGGTCTGATGCAACCCTCCATACTAACCTATCTTGCTCAAGCCTTTTTATTTTCTCATAACTATCACATCCCACATCCTCCCTAATCTGTTTAGCGTATTTAAACCTTGCGTCCCTCTTCTGTTCTTACCTCACACACTTCCCTCTAATGCTAATTTTACAATACCTTCATGTCTAAAAACGTAGCCTATTAATCAATCCCTTCTCTTGTTCAACGTCCTCCATATTGTTCACTCTTCCCTATTCTGTTTAGAACCTCCTCGTTAGTGATTCTATCCACCCATCTGATTTTTAGAATTCGCCTATTACAACACATTTCAAAGGCTTCTATTCTGTCCTTTCCGCAAATCCTATCGTCCACGTTTCCTAATATTCACACTTTTATTAGCATTAAATAATTTCCTCTTTTGCGCGGAAGCCTTCCTTGCCTGTGCTACCTACTCTTTATGTCTACTATCCTTCTACCATCCCTAGTTAATAGAATTCCCAAGTAGCAGAATTCCTTAACTTCCATCAAAATATCTCTTCCCAATCTAACACCATTTGTTATTCCACTTTTTACCATACTACACTCCATTACCTTGGTTTTCCTTCTATTGATCTCCATATTGAAGTCTTTCTCCAGGACTACGTTCATGCCATTTATTATGGTTTCCAAGTCTTCTTCTGACTTCCCCAATACTACAATAAATGAGAACTTACAAAGGATGAATGTGCTTTTATTGTGGTAATCAGTCCTAAGATTGGTCTGATACAACCCTCCAACTAATCTATCCTGCGCAAACCTTTTCATTTCCACATAGCTACCACATCCCACATCCTCCCTAACCTGCTTACAGTATTCCATCATTTCCATCCCTCTTCTGTTCTTACCCCCACACACTTCCCCCTAATGCTAATTTTACAATACCTTCATGTCTAAAAAAACTATTCCTTTTCTTGGTCAAAGTCCTCCAAATTGTCTCTCTTCCACTATTCTGCTTAGAACTTCCTGGTTAGTTACTCTATCCACCCATCTGATTTTCGGCGTTGTCCACATTTTGAAAGCTTCTACTCTTTTCCTGCCTGAAACTCCAATGTCTACATTTCACACCCATATAACGCCACACTCCATGCGAGCATTTTTAGTAATGATTTCCTAATATTCATACTTTTATTAGCCGTAAAAAAATTCCTCTTTTTTGCGAAAGCCTTCCTTGCCTGTGCTATCTTACTCTTTATGTCTACTATACTTCTACCATCCCTAGTTATTACACTTCCCAAGTAGCAGAATTCCTCAACCTCCTTCAAATACCTTTTCCCAATCTATCACCCAAACTTCAGTCAATTCTTCCTTCAGGATCACGTTCATGCCATTTATTATGTTTTCCGAGTCTTTTTACGACTCCAAATTTTTGAACGGGAAGTATGTAAGAATTAATGTTAATAAATTGGATTTTAAATTATTATGACTTAAAGGCTGATTTACTATTTATAATATCTTTGTGATTTTAAGCCTAAATTTATATCAAAAAATATTTTGGACACATTCCTTCAAAAATGTGTCGAATATTTAAAAGGAAAAAACAATACATGTTACACAATTTTGAGGTAGAATTATGTGAATATAGAGTTTACAATTGTTTTGGAATTAACATTTCAGATAAATGACGTCAAATAAAATTTGTTCAAAATACATTTCAACATAATACCGAATAAATTAATGATTTATTCAACGTTTTTTAATTATTTTTGTGTTCTTTGAATCTAATTCAATAGAATGTTTGGTTTACCCTGTATAATATTTCCCACGATTATGTTTACCAAAATTAATTTTATATATAACATTATGTAATATTTCTTTTTTAAATTTGTCTTTTCCACTTTTTATAATTTAAAAAATGACCATTATGTTAAAAAATAACACCTTTTTTTATTTTCACTTATTTTACCACAATACGTCAGCAATATAACTTGTTTAATTTCTTGTTTATATTCATTCCATTAGTTTTCTTCATCGCATTACTAATTATCTTTTAAATGTCTTTATTAATGAATATTTTATGTACGTTGACTGTTTCATATTTTTACTTGTAATTAGATAGTAATAAAGTTAACTATCAAGCTCCTTTTTTAAGTATTGGACGATTTCATAAAATATGTAATACATGACCTAAATAAGTATTTTTCCGGAACGAATTAATCTCAAGAATTCCATGAATATTAATTATCAGAACATCCAAAAGCCTAATTTCATTACCTTTTTAAGCCTGATTGATACCGTAAACTGTCGGTAAACTGTTTGAGAATTCTTTGATGCTGGTCTGCCGGGTATTGGTCATTCTACACACAGTTTGTAGACTATTCCATCCGTCGGGTATTGGCCATTCTACACACAGTTTGTAGACTATTCCATCCGTCGAGTAGCCGCTTCTGTGAAGCGAGAGAGCACCTTGTTGCGTTTGGCGGGAGATTCAACTGATAACTGCTAAGCTCCGGTGCCTTTTACCACACTAACACGTGTGGGATTGATGGGCGAAATCTCCATGTATGGCCAATTTATCCAACTCTGCCGTCCTATGTGACGAGAAACGCTGAAACGGCGTTAATTATTCGTTGAATCCACAATTGTTTGAGATGGTCGTTGCTCACCGTTGATGAACTGACCGGAGATCGTAGGGGGCGTAGGAATTGCGATGACTTACTATCGACGAGTTATTCCTTAATAAAGAGCTGTTTTATGCGTCATTCCACGGATAATGGTAGCCGAGCGCACAGTTCCTGCTTAAGACGTTCATAATTTCGAACACTCACGCCGGCTTTTCCTTTCTGTGGAACCTTTAAATGAAATATATAGAATGGGATCTATTATAAGTGGAAAGAATTTTGAGAAATCTCTCTCCCTCCCCGTCCCTATCCCCCCTTTCCCTCTCTCTCCCTCCCCCTCCCCCTCTCTCAGGGGACACAGGCAAACTGATAGCAACAAAATTGCGGCATACAAATGAACGTAAGATGAAAATGGAAGGTAGTTACTGTTTATCTTGGAAGGCGCCTCTCCACACCTGCGAGGCCGAAAACTCGATAGGCGGCTGAATATTGGGTAGAAATTCCGACACATTCAGATTCTTCTCCACTCGTTCACCGTCAGCCCTCCGTCACGTGCGTGAAATAGTCGGAGCCGTAAAAGTTCACTCCCACTCGGGTCCACGCCCCGAATGCCCACTATTTTTCTCTCGCGAAAAGAAACGTCATCTTGGGTCCTAGCTTTTGTTCTTCTCCCCTCACGTCTGTCTGCGAACCGCTGCCCTAAGATTTCCCACATTTTCTCTCTATTTCTCTGGCTTAAAAAACTTTTTAACTAAATTAAATACACGCGGCGCTACATACTCCCTGTAGCTGCTTGTGTTTGGCACCTAGATCGTCTAATTGCTCGATGTCAATTTCATGCTCACCCATGACGCTCAGATAAATTCGACAACTATTATCAGCAGTGTAGTAGGTTTTGTTCTTGGAGTGGTGTGATGAACATGTCGGTGGTATGCTGATGCAATGGATGCAGACTCCCTTTATTCCTCTACTGTTTTTTGAATATAATAGAGTTCTATAAAAGACGTTGCTGGCACGACTGCTAGGGTGATTGCTCGTGCCTAGAGACTAAGTAAGTCATCGAAATTTTCTGGAGGATTTCTTGCTTTTTTTCCGCATGGTGGCGATACATTTGCGCAAGCCGTTTGGCTGGTAGGCAGTGTTGCCATAACGGTTCCACACTATAACTTCATCAAGATGGTGAATATTCACTTGTTTCAGTCGGAGGACACTATTGTTTTTTTCCAAGCTTATTGATGCTTCTTTGGTCTTGTTCCTACTTGTCTATTAGCTCTACCAAGTACCAACGTCACATCATCGTAAGTTAGATACTGCTAATGCATCATTTTGATTTACAAATAAGGTATTCATAGATTGCATTATGTTGTCAAGATTTATATGTATGTAGAGGAAAATAACACCCACAAAAACATCTGAGGATGAATATAATATTTGCATTTTCAGTAACCTAATATACTTTCCTCACAATGACCTTTTTCTCATTTTGTGCCAGCTTAAAAATGGAAGTGATGCTGTACCAATCTTAATAGCTGCTGGAGGTGGTGGTCTTGGACGCTTTTCAAATGAAGTGGGAACTGCGCATTATGGGCATGGCCTGTCTGATAGGAAGAGAGGAGCTGGTGGTAAACAGCATAATCCTGTTTCTGCTGGTAAGATTAAAATAATTTTTTGTAGCCTGCAAGCAAAGTAAACTAGAGGTATATTTATTAACTTTATGATATATGTAAGTCTAAAATCTAGTAATAAAATATATTAAAAGAATCTCAATAATAAAATTACCTGTGTGTGTCTGTCGGCGTGTATGTCCTGCATAAAAATCTAAACGAGAGGACCAAATTTGGTAAACGTGTTCTATGCGACTGGAAATAATCATCTCTGTTTGAGGCGGGGGTCGAAAATTTTAAATAAGCAAAAACAGGCCAATATATCTATCATATAAATACATTATAGCATAAATTAATTTGATATTGTGTCTTCCGAACTGTTAGCGTATAATTTCCACCCCATACATAATTGAAAGGGAGTATTCATGGACGTTGGGGTGGATGGGCATACCTTAAAAATAGCCAAAAATCAATCGTGATTGGGCTCTAAACCGGTGTTATGTAAGTCGCTGAGTTTTATTCTGACATAAAAAATGCATCCCCTAAAAACTTTCGCATCCTATTTTTAACGGTGGAACACTTTTGAGCAAATGTTGAACACGTGATTTACGCGACCAAGAAATCAACTTTGCTGGAGAAAAACACGGCTACCACCATCGGGCGGGGGTGGAGGGACCGGAAAATTTAAATATGCATAAAAGTATATATATATTTTTTACAGGGCCAATTAATTGATAGCGTTTTCGCTTAACTTGTTCGCGTATAATTTCAACTCAATTCAGCGTCGAAGTGGAGTATTGATAGGGATGGAGTGCAGGGCGCCATATTAAAATACAAGGAAAAAAGCCAAGTTTGGTTCGAAATCGGTGCTTTGCGAGACTTTGAGTTTGATTATGACATTTGGAATACGATTTAAACTGCAGATCAACCCCCTAATGGGGGATAATTCATATATTATAAAATAAACTAACTTATCTACGAACCTTTAAGTGTTCTCGTTGTGGTATTAATAGACTTGTCTGATGTAACCTTCCATGCTAAACTATCTTGCGCAAGTCTTTTCATTTCCATATGACTAGCACTACCCACATCATCCCGCTGCTTAGCGCATTCCATCCTTGGACTCCCACGTCTGTTCTTCCATTTAAAGCTAATTTTACAAGAACTTAATATATTAAAACCTGGCTTACTAATCTATCCCTTCTCTTGGTCATAGTCCTCCACATTGTTCGCTCTTCCCCTATTCTGTTTAGAACGGCTGCGGTTTTGTTTCTAACATTATCGTATGTAATCTTTCATTATATTGTATTTAATTACTTACTCGTTGCCCTAGCCTTTTATTCATTACAAGATCTACCTCTGCATTACCCCTATCTTTTGTGTTATTCACCTGTATTTATCTGACCAAAAATCTTCCTCTTACTGATTCACTACTTCCTACTATATCTAATGTAACCTTTCCAATTCCCGTTTTAGATTTTCTAATCTACCAGCTGACATTCCACGCTCTGATTCGCTGAACGTCACTCTTTGTCTTTCTGATGACATTCTCCCGAGTATTTCCCTCCCGGAGATCTAAATGAGGAACTATTTTACCTCCGGAATATTTTACCCTAGAGGCTGCTATCATATTGTTATGCAGTCAGCGTTGCATGTACGCGGGAAATTAAAGACACGGCTGTAGTTTCCCCTTGGTTTCATCCGTACTACAATAACACAACCACTAAAGCCGTTGCAACCGTGCTTGTGCTTGTTTAACATTGAGCCATTCCCGGATCATTATCCTCGTGTCTCAAGTGGGTAACAGTGAAGCCTGTTGCACCTCAGCAGGCTATTCTTTTCCCGCCCCGAAAAATCGGTACTCATAAATGAGTTTTAGTACCCACTTCGCAACCTGGGGAGACGTCCGATGGGGGACTAGCATTCGCACATATGGATATTCTTTCATACATACCAACATATTTATATACACATACATACTCAAATACACCTACATCCTTCTCACAACAATACTAAATGATGCCCAACACCGGTCGTCCCAAAGCAGAATTCCTTTCTTCTCGTTAACTTCACTAACAAAATATATTTATTATATTAAAACTTTTTTACTATTAATAAAATTTTTATTATTCTTAAATCTGAAATTTTACTTTCGCTGTGCAATTTTGAGATTTGACATATCGATATCGCCTACGTTAGACGTTAAACAATCACCAAGGGCTTCCCACTTGACCGTTTCCAACTATCATGAAATTTTGTACGCAAGTAAACCAAGATCCCAATTGTAAATCTGCAAAATATTAGAGCTCATTGTCACTGGTTCAGAAGTTACAAGCCCATCTTCAATGGCCTGTCACCGCCTTAACGCGAACGTGCATCTCAAAAGGCCAGTTTCGATCCCATGTCAAATCAGTTCTAGAGGCCAGATAAGTGTGAAACTCGGCTTATCGATACAAATTCTAGCACAGAATGCAGTAGTTTTATCAAAATAGTAATACAACTGGCCATTCTGATATCTGTTCAAGCCAAAGTTACCACAAAATTTTGTTGTGGCAAATTTTGTCGTTATTACTCGTAATTACTCAAGAGAAAAAGATCTATATACCACCATATTTTGGAAAATACTAAGACGTGTGGAAACAGAAAAACTATTATACTCATGAAACATGCACTGAAAGATTTTAGATGTAAACGTAGCCCTCAGGCATTATATATATATATATATATATATATATATATATAATAGTCCTTGACTGGCCTTAAATTTATAATAGGTATATCATGTTACTTTAATCCTTAAATTATTTTTTTCCCTTCCCATGATATTTGGATCATTTAATAAATTAGTTATAGAGTTTTAAAAGATCATTTACTGTTTAAAGGATCTGGTGGAGGTTGGAGAGTCTCGTCTAAGATTTCTAGCTTGGCTGGGAGCTCTCTGTTGGCTGGAGCTCAAGGAGGTGCTTCTTGCTCTTCTCTTTACATCAATGAAGGAGTTGGTGGATTTGGAGGTGGTGGTAGTGGCTGTATTGCAGGCGGTGGTGGAGGTGGCTATTCAGGTAAGCTTTTATATTTTAATTCAATGTATTTCGAAATTTATATCTTTTGTTTTGATAAGCTATGAAAATATATACTATTTTATGCTTAAGAAAGAAGTCAGTGTCCAAAATAATATGTAATAAATGCAAACCACACCGTATTTTTAAACATTGTTTGGAATTTCACTATAACACGACGTACTAGAAGAATATTATATAAATCAACATTAGGTAGGCAAAATTGAGAAAAGTGGTATTACTAGTTGATGAAGTTATACACTGTATGTCTACGTCACGTTTAATTATTTAAAAATCAATAGGTTTTATAAGAATGTTAAAAAATATGTATGAATTGACATACTCTTGAGAAGACACAAATAATTTAATATATAGGTGAAATATAGTAAAGGGTTTTTCCAATGGGGCGGATCGATGTTGGCAGCCAGTGGCTGTTTTGGTGGCGCCTGTATTATCACGTATATATATATATTATTCAGTAACTGATGCTAAATCACCATGGCATGTTAGACGATTGAACTGCACGTCCAAATGATAAAACTTTATTATTAAAGTGAGTGTTCGTTAGTGCAAACGTTGTGCGCCATTTTACGGTAGACCGCGGAGGCCGTTCAAAGTTAAAAAAAAAGAAAAAATTCGAGACGGTTCGGTAAGCAATCGGCTGGCACCCGTACATCAAAGTAACGCCATATCGGCCGAGAACATCGCCGCGACGGATTTATATTGAAAACGACGTTAGTGTGGCCATCATCGTCAACGGAGCGCCATGCAGAACGATGATAACCGATTTCTTTTGGCCCAAATTGAAGAAATGGACTAGACGACGCGTGGTTTCAGCAGGACGGCGCTACGTACCACACAGCGGACGCCATGATGGTCATTCTGCGTGAACGGTTTTTGGGTACGGTTATCTCTTGCAGAGATGACGTAAATCGGCCACCACGATCGTGCGATTTCATTGAAGTCGTAAGTCAATGGAATAAGCTGCAATCGGCCAATTCATTTAAAGTCAGCATAACCAATACCATCGCTCAAATTCGGATCGAAGCGGCGGATCATTGAAAATTGGACAACTCGGATCAGGGCTAGCGTGAGAAGCCGCGGCGGACATTTGAACGATATTGTATTCCAAACAAAATGGCATACATGGGCCTTTTAAATAAAAACAGATTTTCGTTAATGCCTCCCACACAGCTTGTTTTATTCCATTTTAACATCGACCCGTCCTTATAGAAGTAGTAATTACACAATAACTGATTTTCTTACATATAACATGAAATTTAAAATAAGTTATCTGAATTTAATACTTGTAAGTAGTTATAACATAATAAATTTTCCTGTAGTACTTATTTTGTTAGTATAAAACGAAACTTTCATCTTTGAAACAGTAAAGACTTCTTGATTTTGTGCATGATAACATTATTTATGATAATAAACAAATTAGAAGTATAGGTAGAAAGATTTAATCAATAAATTAATAGTGATGGCAACAAAGTACAGATATAATCAATGAAAATCTGAAGGCTAAATTTCTCAGTTCTGAGAATGGAAATTTGTTCATATAAATTCAGTTGCAGCCATGGAATAATACTTTCTTTGGTAACATGATAAATGAGAATAATTCTGAAACAGGTAACTCCCCTTTAATAGGATAGAAAAGCAATTGAAAACAAGGGTTGTGGAAGGTAGAGCGAGGTTGCGAAGGGTTGACTAGGACCCCTGGGCTATAGTTTATGGATCCAACCCAGCAATTCACCCAAAATATATGCAGGGAAAACCCTAAGAAAACTGCATCAGGTAGATCAGGCTAATGAATACTATTCTGAATGATGGGAGAAGAGTTTTCTGTGGGGTTGCAACATTCCCTTCTCTGTGTCTCCACCAGTTTTAGGAGGCAGCTGGCTGATGCGTCCAATGACATCAGCACACAACTCTTACAGTATGACTAAGATCTTTGACCCCATTACATAAACCTCAACATGTAAGTCCTTGAAACTAGCGAGAGTACAAGGCATCCCTGAAGGTAAGTCTCACTATCACTCGGTGGAGAAATACTTGAGAGAAATAGGCACCTTCCTCATCCCCTGTTTTCAATGCCCTTCCTATACTAAGGGGTGTGGGAATAGTACCCATTAACACGATCTACCTGATGGCAGGTTTTATAGAGGTTTCCGTGCACCTCTCTTAGGTGAATTACTGGGTAGGATCCTCAAACAATAGCTGAAGGGTCCTAGTCAACCCTTCTCTATCTTTCCCTGCCTTCCATGCACACTTAAGCAAGTTCGCAATTTGTCATCATGTCTATTATTAGAATCTATACGTGTAAAACAATTTCCCAGGTCATACTAATAAAATCAAAAATTATCTATGTTAGGTGGTGATTCATGGACAAATGAAACACAAAATGGAGAAGGCGGACATTCATACTTGGGGACTGGATTACATGGATTTGTGGAAGAAGGAGGTCATGAAGGACCAGGGACTGTTTTAATCATTCCAGCAATTGCAGGTTGTGGCTGTTACTATCGCTGTGTCGCTCTTGATGAGTTTCGTCACAATGTACAATGTATTTGTCCAACTGACTGGATGTTAGGAGCCGATAACATTAGTTGTGTCCGTACGTAAAATTGGGTTATGTTGATTAAAGATAAATTTTAATGTAAGATTAGTACAAATTTTTTATATCATCATTAATAATCAATCTTAATACCATCAGTACAAAGGACTACTTGTGTCTAAGCCTCCTGGAAGTTTCAAATTAATTTTTTTATTTTATTTTATAATTTCCAATCATTACAGTTCTGATTATTATACTGTCTGCATGTTTTCTAGTGTTGAGTATGAATCAATGATGCTTTACAACATTTTCTCCATTATTCTTGACCTCATTAGGAGACATTACATTTGAGTCGCAAATAAATGACATTTATTACCAACAATTTTTTTATTTTCAAAATTGAAGATATGATTGTTAGTTGTGAAATGTTAAATTATCACTGACTGTTTTTCTGTCGGCAGTTTACAATTTAGGCTGTGTTCTTTAATTATGGTTTTAAGGGCTTGCTTAGTCCATGCTATGAAAATGGCTTCACAATTATTACAAAAATATTTTGTTAACTGTGGTAAGTTTGTCAATGGTCACAGAACTGGGATCAAGATTGCTGGGGAATCAATATGCTGACCTCGTATCACTCCAAACTCGGAATGTGTCATGTAAGTTGACCTGGTAGGCCAAATCCCTGAATGGGCTGTAGAATCAAGGAAGATGTCATGTGGATTGACAGAGTCTTTATTACTCTTGAAAAGAAGAGACAGTAAATTTGTGGATTTATATTTAATTCCAATGTTATAAGACTTGATAATTATACCACAGCCCTTTTCTGATTGATAGCATGATTGGATAAATTCTCTAACAGAGAATGCAGATTTTCTATTCAACTTGTGAGTTTAGGTCAAATTTACAATAGCGATTCTTATGTCCAGAATATTTAATTTTATTAATATCTATCCCATGAGTAAACTGCAGAAATGTATTGTATTGATTGAAAACATTAACCATAGAATCTATTTTAGAGTCTCTTATGACTATATATGTGAAAGGAGGTGAAAGGGGACTGCCCATAGGACATGTTGAGATACTTCCACAAGTACCTATGGTCCATTAAAAACTGCATAACATAATAAATCATCTCCAGATACTTCTATTCAATCCATTCTGCAGGTCATTCTTCACTGAGCTCTTGTTCCTATCTGTTCTGCCACTCCTATATTTTATTTCTTTTGGCTTCTTCATTTTCCTGCTCTCTGAGGTCAGTCTGATTGTGTCATGTATCCTATCACCCCAGAGCTTTTTTAGCTATGGATGCTACTCCTGCTATCACCAATACAGCTACATTGGATAATATTAAGGTCTCCCTATCCTGGAAAAGTTGCCATCTGCTTTCTTCTTCCACAGAGCTCCATATTTTTTCTTCATACCAGAGAACAAAATGGGTTACCATTATGAGTAAATGACATTTGCGCAGTTTCAGATTGTTTGTGTTAGCAATCTAGAGGCTAGACATAAAATAGATAATAATAGATGTGGAAGGATAAGCCAACATGAGATGAGATATAAATTGTTACAATGATTAGTATATCAGAAATCAAAGTAATAAAATTTGTTGATATTCAAGATGTGTAATTCATAGTTCACTGGTTATGTGAATTACTGTTCACAAAGTAGCCAGTTCGTGTAGCATTTGGGACTGTCTAATGTAATGCCATAGCCTGAAGAGGTCCAAAAATATTGATAAAAATGTTGAAAAGTATTATTTCAACATTTCAATTTTTGTATTGTCTAACTTGCGTAATTAATTGAAATTTGATCTCAGAAACAGACAAAAATTACTAGATATAAAAGTAATTTTGTACTCTTTTAATAAAACATTACATGAACATATTGTTTTATAGTTGCTCCAGATAAAGGAGAAGGCGTAATATACATAACTTACATTGCTGCAGTTATTGTATTTGGAGTACTTATCGTTGGAATGGGATTGCTGTGTGTATTTTTGTGTAAGTACAAATAAAAATATTATCAACTGTCAACATTATAAACTTTAGCTATTATGGAATAATAATTTTGTATGTTGTTTAAAATTATGCAAATTTCTAATGTTTTTACTTGTTTTCTATCTCTCTTTTGTATACATTTAAATTTTTTGACTTTGTCATCATATTTCTTCTTATGATTACACACACACAATATATATATATTGTGTGACCCATCATGTTTCGAACATTAATTTGTTACAGATGAAATCTTCACGGTTAACCAACCACGTTTCTGCGGCCATCTTCTGCCGCCGTCTTCAGGCTATATAGCCTTTCCTGTGCTCTGATTTTTGAATTCACTACACTTTCACTTCACATATTCTATCGTTGTACTCCCAGAATCGAGTTCTATCACATGTATCAATCGGAGGCTACTTGCAAGTTTCTATAGGTTTAATTTCTCTCCAAGGAGCTACGCAGAATTAACTTTATGTTTCATTTTACTTAAAATATTGTTACCTCACTCGCTTTGTTAATCGATGAAATACAAAACCGGTCAGCTATAATAAACATGCATATGGTGGACTACAGGAATAGAGATTTATTCCTGGGAATAAATGATCGAAATTGTTTACAAATTTTCTACACAGACGAAAAGAAGTCTATGTAAGTTATTTATATTTAGTGTCATAATTTTTATTGGGAAGAATAATATTGATAAATGAACATACTAATAGAGCAATTCATACAATTCTATTTTGTCATGGTACTTTATCCTCCAGTAGGAAATAATAGTAAATTCCACTGGCAAAGTGCAGAAATTAGATGAAGTACAATGGATCAAAAACAACTTATGACTCCCACTCGACCCTCTCTAAATCTCATGTAAGGATGTAAACCCAGTTCCGAACTGAAACTGTGCAAAATATTAAATCTTATTGCACACTGGTTCAGAAGTTAGAAGATCATCTTCAATGGTCTGGCTGTCACATCGTGCCTCTGAAAGAGCCAACTTTCATCACTTCACAAATCAGTTTTAGTGACAAAATAAGTGTGTAATTTGGCTTATCGATACAATTTCTATCCCAGAATGTAGTGGTGTGATTAATATAGTATTGCAGCTGGCCGTTCAAGCCAAAGTCGCCACAAAAATTTGTCGCGGCAAATTTTAACGTCATTTTGAGGCCAATTACTCAGCTGAAAAAAAATAAATAATAATAATAAAAATAAATGTAAATAAAAACGTCTAGATAAAAGAGATAACCACTCACTTGAAATATCCGTATTTGTTTCTGCCGTTTATAACGCCGAAAGGGAATCCAAACACATCTAATTTCTTCTTGTTCCATGTTTGAAATAAAGTGAAATCTTATTAATACTTCAAATCCAACAGTCTGCCTTTGTTCCGACATTCAACAATGACCAAAGACGCTTCCCATGTGTATGCTGCTGCCGCACTTCTGTCGCGCGACCATGTGTACCATATTGTCGCCACACTCCACTCTATTCTAACAATATTCATCCATTCTAACAATATTTCTCAAACAATTTAATTAATAATAGCAACCTTATTTACAAAAAATATAAAAAACAAAACAAAGGGTGTCCTGGTTTTTACACCATATATAGTCTTGGAGAAAGAGTAATGGAGTGTAGTATGGGAAACAATGGAATAACAAAGGGTGTTAGATTGGGAAGGGATATTTTGACGGAAGTTAAGGAATTCTGCTACTTGGGACACGTAATAACAAGGGATGGTGGTAAGTGTGAATATTAGGAAATCGTTGTTAAAAATCTTCGTATGGAGCGTGGCGTTATATGGGTGCGAAACGTGGACAATAGAAGTTTGGAAAAGGAAAAGAATAGAAGCTTTTGAAATGTGGTGCTATAGTGGAATGCTGAAAATCAGATGGGTGGATATGATCACAAACAAAGAAGTTCTAAACAGAATAGGGGAAAAGCGAACAACATGGAGGGCATTGACTAAGAGAAGGGATAGATTAATAGGCCACGTTATAAGACACGAGGATCTTGTAAAATTAGCATTAGAGGGAAGTTTGTGAGGTAAGAACAGAAGAGGGAGGCAAAGGATGGAAATGCTAAGTAGATTAGGGAGGATGTGGATTGCGCAAGATAGGTTAGCATGGAGGGTTGCATCAGGCCAGTCTTAGGACTGAATACCACAACAACAACAATATATATATTATATATGTATGTATGTATTGCGAGGGCAGGTGAAAATCTTCTAAAGACTCTATCTCAGCATCTGCACTGAATAGTAGTGTGGGATTCTACCCACTAAAAACACCTTCCTTTGCAACGAAGACTGTCTGTATCTTCCTGAGGGGCCGTCGTTAGACATTACTATAAAGGAAGCAGTTGTAGTGTCAAGCTCTGTCTCCTTTAAACATCATTATTTCTCTCTTTTTCGAAATTTTGTAATCTTTGAATTACTGTAGACGCATATGCACTTACTTTATTCCATGTATTAGGTGAAAGCTGCATATTGGGTACCAAATTATCTGGTATTATTGAAGATCCAATATCATTTTCTAATGCTCGTCTCTCATATGAAAATCTTGAGCAAATGAAAAACACATATTCTGGTGTCTTATTAAGTCCACATTCAGGTCATGCAGGTGAATTATCCATTGCAAATCAGTACAAGTATGTCCTGAAGCAGCCGTGACCGGTCAAGAGTTGAGTGAGATAATAATTCACTTCTCCCTGTTTCTGATATATCCAGTCTTTAATTGATCTTATTAACCTATGTATCCATCAGCCTTTATTGGACTCATCCCAACGGCGTTGCCATTTTTCAAATGTTTTGAGCCTGTCATCTCTCTTGCCTTCCAGATCTCTCTGTTTGTTTGTAGTCTTCGGTACTTATCGGCCAGAATGTCTACCGGAGGCATTCCTGTCACCACACAGACTGCATCGTCCGATACTGTCCTGTGTGCACAGATAACATGTAGTGCACAGAGGCTGTGGATGGAACTAACCTTTCTTATTTGATTTTACTGTCATTGGAGTACACCATATCGAGGCACCATACAAGATCACTGATCGCACTACATTCAGGAAATGACATTGTTATGATAATTAAAACAATTAATAAGATAGAAGGTTAGTGACTTACCTGAGGTTCATAGATGGCAGGCACCATGTAGGGTTTGAAGTTCTAAATTTGCCGTACTCTACATCAGAATGTTAGTGATCAGTGATCGGTTACCCGCTAGTTGAACTTGAAGGCAACCATGGCAGGTGGGAGTATTGTGAAAAGGAAAGTTTTTATTTCTGGGTAGATTGAAGTCTAGCATAGGCCAGGCATAGAATTAAGTTTCATCAATGAAACTTCCTAGCAATCTCACTCCGTGATTATGAGTAGATCTCCACAAATAATATGTATCCAAATCTTTTTATAATACAAACTAAATAAATTAGGTCCATCAACATACATTAATTAACAATACTTTAATTTTACTCATTCATCACAAATAAATCAAATTGAAACATGCTGACACTGTCTCCTTTATTTTTAACTGATTTAAAATCCAGCAACTTTTATTAGATGCCTTATTATTTTTATATTATCTACAACATATGTCCTTTAAAGTAATTATTTCTAAATGTCATTGCATGAAGTACTTTTAGTATTAATAAAAGTAAATGTGGTGAAAAAGTACACAGTAATTTAAATTAACTACATTTTGTGGAATATAAAGTTATTTGTTTTTATTACACTGTAGATAATCGCTATCAGAGGAAGAAAATTGCAATGATAAGGCATCAAATGATTAGTGGACCAGATCTTCAGCTGAATCGACTTCGTGAAGCTTCTGATAATATGATGACTGAATATAATCCTAACTATGAATTTGGTGGAGGTACATATTCAATTCATGACTTGAAAGATATACCCAGGGACCACTTGCGTTTACTAAAGTAAGTAAGGCTAAGGAATTATTATAAATCTAAGACCTAAAAGTGAAAACAAATTTAAAGTCTCATTATTTCTTATATGAGATGAATATGTTATAGAGCACTTGGGCAAGGAGCATTTGGAGAAGTATATCAAGGTTTTTTCCGTCACCGTGCTGGAGATGCTGTAGAAATGCCAGTAGCTGTTAAGGTACAGTCAATTGAAAGAATAATATTGAATTCATTTTGTTTGCTTTTGTTTGATTTTTTTCTTATAATTTTGTTGAACAGACTTTACCAGAACTATCAACAAGCCAAGCCGAAACAGACTTCTTGATGGAAGCTTTAATTATGAGTAAATTTGATCATCCAAACATAGTTCACTTTATTGGAGTTTGCTTTGACAAGCATCCTCGATTCATAATTCTGGAATTATTAGCTGGAGGGGACCTGAAAAAGTTTTTGCGGGAATCTCGACCTAAACCAGTAAGTATGATCATGTTTTATATAAAAACTTAAAATAATGCTTTGTCTGTTCTAAGTGTAGATGTCTTTAACCATTATTTAACTTTTGTTATCCATAAATCTAATAAATAGAAATGGACATGCTTGTATGTTTATTCCATGTACAAATTTAAGTTTGTGGAGCAAATTCAACCAAACTTTTTACACATGTTCCTCACAATTTGAGATTGATAAAGCCACTCTCCATGTTGTTAATTTCTAATTTTAACCCCTAATGATTTGGTAGCAGAGCATCCCTATGCAAAATAAAATATGCATAGAAACAGAAAGTTTTTATCTCTTTGCTACATCTGTTTATATATCAAGTACAAAATTTAATATCCTAATGAAACTGATTCATATCCAACAAGGTGATAATGTCAGGACTAATGAGTAATAAGGTTTTATTTCTATTCCAGTCACACTGACTCAGGTTTCCCTTGATTTCTCCTCAATCTTTATTTAAGAGTTACTTCTTCCCAAGTTCCTGAAATATGACCAAAGAGACTGAGGCACACTGGCCATGTATGTCACAGAAATATTCCAATTCAGAATCTACCATGTAGGCTAACTGTATGCTAGTCATCTAGATCCTTCATAGTTTTACATAGTCCATAAAAATGCAATATGCTCCTAATCTGTCACATTTCAACTTCTTCTCCCTCTTAAACAATTTGGAATGAAAGCAGGACAAAGAAAATGTATTATTCTTATTTAAAATAATAAATTAAAATGGAAGTTAACCATACTCAAATGTTTTGTTTAGTTTATCCAGCTATCCAGGCATGAATATTTATTCTGGTTTCTAAGTTAGCCATAGGGTAAAACTAGGTACATGCAAAATAAACTAAGTCACAAGAAGTAACAAGATTGAATTACTAAGACTGTTGATTCTCTGTGGCTGCAAAGTGGCATCAGTCACATCAATTCATCATAGCCACACAGTCTCGGCTCAATGCAAGGAATTTATGAAATCCAAATTTTTTATAATTTTGTGTTAAACACTACTTGGTGATTAATAATTATTCAGCAGAATCATTCCGTGCAGAGACTTCTCTGCAAAACTCAAGCACTAGCAACTTGTGTGGTTCTTCTTTTGAAAGGCCAGGCTATGCTAGATGAAATTATATCATCATATTCATTAGCAAAATGGTCACATAGTTTGTTTGCAAGTGGGTTTGCAGAAATTCTGAGACAAGTTCAAACACTAGCATTTTTGGTTACAATCCTCCAGAAGACATGTGCTGAGAGTAATAAAATTGATGTGCCAGTGCCAGGATTCCTCATGAATATCTGTATATCCACTTAACATTACTGCTCATGAATATAAAAATACACAAATAACCACATAAAATAAATCTCTCCTCTTTGCCTGCCAATTAAACATGTGCTTAATATGTTGCCATGCCAAATGACATAGCAGCAGTTTTTCTCCTTTCTGTAATCCTTATACCTATAAACCTTGTATCAAATTCAGAAAGCTATTAACACAAGTTTTTGTTAACTGCTCATACCTATTCCAAGAACTGACAGAATAATGGTTATATTAAAATGAAATTGAGTCACAATAAATGCTGATCAAAGAAATAACTTGTTTGTGAACTGATCATGAATCATTTATTTCTAAGCCTGCTACAGAAACACAATTTAAAAAGGTTATCGGGACAACATGTATCCTGTTTCTCAATTAGATGCAAGGTAAATTATGTATAGCTTAAAGGATCAGTTCTTTCAAGTTAAGGTTTCAATCAATTCTGTTTGACTCATGACACAAAAATAATAATAGGAAAATTTAACAAAATTTGTATTCAACTGTAAATCAAACACATTAACTTAACTAGGACTGATCTGAGCAAAATTAACTGTCCTGTAGGAATATTGGTTGCTAATAGCCCTTCATGATTTGTGCATAGTTAATAAAAAAGTATCACATTCTTAAACTGATACACAAATGAATTTATTTATGTGAACTGAAAAAAATATTTTACTGCTTTTAGGAGAGACCTTCACCATTGCTTATGAGGGATCTCTTGATGTGTTCCATGGATGTTGCTAAAGGGTGTAAGTACTTGGAAGATAACAGATTTATCCATAGGGATATTGCTGCCAGAAATTGTTTGCTCACAACAAAAGGACCAGGAAGAGTAGTGAAAATAGCTGATTTTGGAATGGCTAGAGATATATATAGGTAATGTCTATGTTTCTGTAAGTCTATATCATTCCTTATTGAATAAATATTCTAATATCATAGAAAACATTAAAAACAGTGAAAAGGTGTCTTCTTACATTTCCCAGAGTAATTAATTTTTTCTCAAAAGTAAATATGTTCAAGCAAATCCACCTGATGGACCAGACTAATAAAACTGTCTCAATTGGTGGTGACAGTTTCGGCAAGTTACCTATTTTTCACGATAGGTTCATGCACCTAAACTACTAACTAAAATATGTTATTTTTTTAATATTTTATTATTATAATTTTTGTATAAGTTTATTTTTATTTATACATGATAAACAATTTACAGACATAAAACGTGTTTTTTCACATAATTTTAATTAACATTATCTGGAGCTTTTAACTGTATTCACTATTATTATTCTTTAAAACTATAAATTATATATTAAACTGCCCTCCCCAAAGTGGTAACTTGGGCCCGACAGTTGGGAGTCACTTTAATCACCTTCTCGAAGTGGCAACTCGAATTACCGCTCTTCAGTTAGGCACCAATAAGATCACCCTCGGATTACTTACATGTTGCCAGACAAGCTTTCCTTATAGGTCATGCCAATCCAATCGCAGAACACAAGTTAAGCCTGTAGATCTAATGTCGATTTTAGATGGATTAGTGACCTATGGCTTAAATTTCATTAGGACACAGTATACAAGAAAGGGCACCAGCAAATCTTCGCAGGCACTGCTTCCTTCATCAGAAGCAGCCACTGACATCGATGGATGGTGAGAACAAAGACACTAACCTACAACATTCTCCAACCACATCCCCTCTCCCTCCCCCACCAAACACATCACATAAATTGCCAATCTTGCGGTATGTATTGACAGCCTGTGTACTGTATCCTTCAGACTACTATCCTCCACAAATTGCCACCTACAAAATCAAATGGAAACTTCAGTAAATCAACAAACAATTATTTTTATTACAAATAACAAATCCAGCCAATTTGCCAGCAAACAATAATAATATTTATTTAAGATCTCTACAATGGTTCATACAGATTTATGGACTTTCTCATATAAATTATAAATGGGTAAACTTACATACACATGCTGTTCAAAGAACAAAGTACTCCATCATTTATCTGATTAATTGCTAACTCTGACCAGCTTTCTATATCTGCCAAACAAAATTACCTTCCAGAACAGAACTGTTTATGTGGCTAAAACACATTTCTCAATAACTGCTCATGATCCAAAGCTACGACACGAGCAATTTCTACCAATGTTTCTCACTGGCATCCTTAAATCCATACCTCCTGATTCATTAGATGCTGAAATACTATCGTCTGATGTTTTCAGTAACTCAGCTTGTTTTATTTTGAATGTTTATTTTATACTAGTAATTAACAAAATATTTTCATTTTTATGTAGTTTACTAACAGTTATTTCATATTAAGAGTTATACTTTGAAACCTTCTTCAGTAAAAATTACGTTACATTTACAACTGCCACAGAGCTCCTAGAAGCTCAAATCTTCTAATACAAATCCTTATCTCACATTGGGAACATATTTTTCTTTTTCAATTATATAAATGTCTTTGTATGCATCATGGTGATGCAATTGTGTATTTAAATTTGGAGCCATACTCTAACTTCAAACCTTAAAAATTTTAATTAACTTTCTTATTATTTGAAGTATTCAAATTCTCCTAAAGAATAGAATTTACAGAATTTCTGAAAAATTAATTTTGCAAGATATATTATGTCATTGCCTGGTCTAAAATATCAAATATTTTCAAATTTGAAAATTATCATTAGTAGTATAAAAATAATTACTACATAATATCTAGCATGTAGTTTTTTTTTAAGTATTTTTGGTGTGGCTAATAACTTTGTTCCATTTTCTGTGCAAGGGAAAACAGATGTTGAAGTCAGCATTCAAAGAAAAGTTTTTCTCCTCCATGTTTATTTTCATGGATTCAGTGTTAAAATAATTTTCAAGTAAACTGATTCACAAAATATAAATTGTGATAAAATACTTTAGACTCTCATATTTTTAGTTTTCATAATTTCTTATTATTGAATGTATTACTACACACACTTTAAACCTTAATATAAGTAAGTATCTACAAATAATAAATAATATATCAAAAGCATATATATATATATATATATATATATATGTATATATATATGTATATATATGGGATCCCTTCTACGCTTGACATATGTATTTCCTTGTGCATGATTCCATGCCGTACATATGATTTAAAGAGCGAATTTCCTGCCTTTCTCCCAAATATTTCTATCTTTCTTTCTATCCAATTATCAAAATGCGTGACTTCGTCACTTATCCCATATATATATATATATATATATATATATATTTATATATATATATATATATTTAATTTATCCTTAACGGATGCTCCTAATTCTTCCATCCCTCTTCTCTATCCATCCTAACTTGAAAACCTAATATATATAGACTGAAAATGTTCGGTTGGTCGTACTCGATGTGGTGGCGGAGTGGATAGACGCACGCCCCGGCTCTAGGGGTGATGCACTGTTGTTTCGTGCACCCAGGTTCGAGTCCTGGCCACATCAAATTTTTTCAGTCTTTCTTCCTTCTTCCATTCCCTTCTACGCTTGACATATGTATTTCCTTGTGCATGATTCCATGCCGTACATATGATTTAAAGAGCGAATTTCCTGCCTTTCTCCCAAATATTTCTATCTTTCTTTCTATCATATATATATATATAAACTGTTATTTGAGTATATATAGAAAAGTAAATAAATGCAATAAGTACTTTTATCTTTGTGTCTTCATTATAAGTACTGACAAGAAAAAATCATTGAAATTGATACTTCTTTTAAGATGATTTATATGTGGAATATATTGCCAAAATATGTCTAACTTTTACAGTTTCAGAAGATCTTCATTTTATTCATCCTCTCCTCCTATTTACATTTGCTCCCACCGATTACACCTTTGGTTTACTAATTTTTAATAAAACACGGCATGTAAGGTACATTGTTAAGTGAACAAAATATTAAATTCAGTTCATTATATTCAAAACTCATAACTATATAAAAAAATTATATATTGGAATTGATTTTATTTATAATTAAAAGCTGTTTTTTGAGCTTATAAAATATACAGAAAGTAAATTAAAATGTATGCATTGTGTTCTTTGACCATTTAAATTTTGAGGTAATGGGTAATAAAAACTCTTTTCGGTCACTGTTTTGCGAGTTATTATATTTTAAAAGAGGTAGCTTTCGACATTTATACTGCCATATTCCTTGTACATGCAAACTATTTTTATATACTATCCTTATTTTCCGTACCAAGTACATTGTTAATATTTAAAAAAAAATTCTATACATCGTCCATTACAAATTAATTAAAATGTATTAAATATAACTATATAACATTGTAAACCAAACCCACTTTAAAAGGTATAACATTTTGTTGTATCAATACCTAATCTGCAAACATTTGCTTTATGGATTCAAGTTAGAGTTCAATGCTATGTTATTTTCTTTCCTTGCTTCTAATGCAACCCTTGCCAGGGCTGATTATTACAGAAAGGGAGGAAAAGCAATGCTCCCCATAAAATGGATGCCACCTGAAGCATTCTTGGATGGCATCTTCACTTCAAAGACTGATGTTTGGTAAGTAATTATATATTTTACTCAGTCACATTATCCTTAGACACAGGATCTCTCTTTTTATCACACACATAAAGCAGAAGATTTGAAATTGATTCAATTTTCAAGCCGCTAGGAAATAAAAGAAATAGAAACCCAATGGTTTGTGGATGATATTAGGAGAGTCAGAAGAAGACTTGAAAACCATAATAAATGGCATGAACCAAATTGGTTGTGATTTAAAATAAACTAAAAAAACTGTTATAGTACGCACCACTTTGTGCACCATTACGTTCAAAGCCATTGCTTACACTGAAATTGATCGATTTCAGTTGAAACATGTGAAGCAAAACTGATTAAAATTGCATTCAACTTTTGTTGAACAACTAAAATCTGTCAACTTAACTTGAATCATGAGAATGTGGCATAACTTATACCCTTTCTGGAGTCCACTTGTGTTTTAGAATTACAGTTGTATTCTGTTCCTCTCAAAGAAACGTCAATTCTTGTTTTTCATGAAGTCTCTTATTGTCTCTTAAAATGCTCAAGCCCTTCACCATTCAACATGTTTCATTCTTTCCTGCTGGCCTGAAGCTCCTTTGAACTGTTGTTTGTCTTCGAGGTGAAAAAAGAATATATGTTTGTACTAAAACTCTTCCTGGACACAGCTTCGTGATAAAAATATTTTAAAAAAACATATTGGTAGGCAAAAATACACGCTACATATGCTAAAAATGATTGGGTAGGACATAGATTCAACAAGGCATAAGACACTTATCAGAGACATTTATTACCATCTTCAGCAGTTAGTATTTCCTCATTAACTTTATAATGAATCATGTTGATGCCAAGAAAAATCTGCTCAAACTAGAAGCACTTACTTTGTAATGCTATGCTATAAGATGTTCTGATTAAATACACTGCTCAAATTTTTCCTCTTACTGAGAAAAATATAGATATCCTTCTTGTTGACAATTTCAGTGGTGACCACACAGGTCTATTTGAATTATCTTTACTATGAACACTATAACTTCAATTATTTGTAAAATAATCAATTAGTACTTAAATATCAATTATAACAATGTTTATATTATTAATAATATGTATAAAATTCATAGGTCATTTGGTGTTCTGCTGTGGGAAGTTATGTCCCTTGGGTACATGCCTTACACTGGCTGTGCAAATCGTGAAGTAATGCAGCTGGTGACCAGTGGTGGTCGTTTAGAACCTCCCAGTAATTGCCCGGGACCTTTATATGGTATTATGACTCAATGTTGGCATCCAAATCCTGATGAAAGACCAAACTTTTCTACTATACTTGAAAGACTTGGATATGCCATGCAGGTAATGTAGACCAATTCAATAGCAATTTAGAGTTTTTGAAGTATGCATTTTTAAAACAATAGATACAACCTCGATTTAACAAACAAACCTTACAAAATAGAGTGACTTAATTAACAAATTAAAATATGCAAATATTGTTAGTTTACTTTAAGAGCTGTTTGAGTAAGTTGTAAAGCTAGTACTAAAATGCCAGCATATATAAATTTGTTAATTAGTTCACACTATTTTGCAAGGTTTGTCTGTTAAATTAAGGTCTTATCTATAGTTATTAGTTCCACATGAATTTTTAATACTAATAATTATAAAGTAGAAATGTATTATGATGTACCTGTAGACCAACTTTAAATCTACTCCTCCTTAAGATCTAATCAACAAATATATCTTCATATTACAATTATTAAATTCTCTGACATTCATAAAATTAACAAATAAACAATCAATCAACCAATATGTCAAAAAAGCATTATGTATAAAACACATTACTAAGTTCCTATATGATATTTCATCCATAATTTTGGCCTTCTTCAGCTATACACCAACAATTAAATTTCTTCTGAATTTAAATTTTGAAAAGATAAAAATATGCATGGATTAACATTAGAGGTTGAAAATGAGAACATTTTGCTCCCAGGTAGGAATTTGACTACATTGTACCAGGAGAAATCCCAGCATTTGGACAAAATGTCATCTGGGAAATTGTAATATGTTAAGTGTACTCCTGACATACTGACTTATGTTTTGTTTATGTTACACTCATATTGGTTAGTTATTTATCAACAAATAACATTAAGTTTTTCTGTGAGCAATTGACAACTATCCCCTGTGAAGAAGTCATTTAAAAGTATTCTGAATATAAGTTGTAATTAATTTTGTTTTAAATTGCACATGACAAATTTGAGAACTCAGACCTTTGTGACAAAAATATATTATTTAAAACTTTGTAAGCAGATTAATGTGGAAATTTACAGGATCCAGATGTGGTGAATGCTCCGCTGCCTGTGTTTCATCGAGCCCCATCTGCAGAACGTGATACTACTGTTATGAGACCTCCAGCACATGAAAATTCATGCCTTCAGGTGCAGCGTGCTGCTGATTATCTTGTACCACTTTCTGGTCCAACCCCTGACCTGCCATCTTCCCCTTCCACAACTAGTGTGGATAAGCTTTTGGCTAACTCTGACTGGGAAACAAATTTTGTCTTGCCTGAATCTCGTTCAACTCAGCCATTACTTGCAGAAGCAGGTTCGTCATCTTCTCCCTCCACTTCTAGTGCTGGAGGTGAAAAGATAGTTTCAGGTGGTGCCGTTGGTAGTTTAGTGAGCCTTGAGCAATCACCACCATCAAATAATAATAACAACAACAATAATAATAATAACAATAACAATAACCAACAACAAAGAGGAAATTTGAGAGCTAGCTTATCTTTGGATGCAGCTGCTCTAGCTAAACCACCCCTGCCATATGCAAATGTGAGTGTTACCCCATCCCATGTTCCTTCAAATGATTTTGAACCAGAACAGAAAGGACGCCCATTTACCATTCAATCAGTTGGTGCCAGGCATCATCTTATCTCTGATACAGAAATATCCTGTTGAAGTTCTTTTAGTTAATTAGTAAATTTTCAGTTTGTTGTTGCTTTGAAATAATATGAAAAACATTCCTATTTTTGGGAAAGTACCTGTAATTTTTAATGAGCTAATGTTGGAGTATATGTACTACGTTTTGTATTCCAAGAAAGACTACTCAAGAAATATATTCATTTTATATCAGGCACTTGTGAAAGAGAAAGTAAAGCAAATTGGTTGCTTGGTTGATAATGGAAACTGATGACTGCAGTACAATAAAAAATTCTGTACCTTAATATACTGTGACCAGCATTTATGTGACATTTAATTGTAATTGTCACATATATAATGAAATGATACAGTGAAACATTTATAAGGTTGTCAAACTTTTGTCAGGATTGCATTTATAATAATAAGAATGTAAACAACCTTAAACTCTTATAAAATAATGTTATTACAGTGTCTCATTGTAGCAGATGTGAAGATAAATGAATAAATATAATTTTGTATGTTCAGTTACAAATGTTAATAAAACTGACTGATTTTATTAGAAGAAAAATTGATCTATGTTTTTTTTCTATTTGTATGCAATGTACAAATTTCTAAATATATACAAGTTTAAAAGAAATCAATGTATAAATTAATCCATGATGTGAGAATCTAGAGTCCAGGTATGATATGTATTAATTTAAATTTGTAATATGATTTTCAGCCAATAAGGCATTGACCAATTAAATATGCTTGCAAAACTGTTTACTGATTAAACTATATGCAGTACATACAAATGGAAATTTAAAATGTGAAAAAAATTACTAACAGTTTTAAGACATTTTTGGTGAATTTTGATAGAGTATAGATTTCTGTGAATTCACATGTTTTAACAGTAAGTATTGTGTTGTTAATTATAATTATTTTATTCAGAATGAGGTCCACTGATATGTGAAATGAGTGCTTAAATGATAATTATATTTTATGGAATATTCCATTATGGATAATTCATGACAATAAGTGACAGAGAGGTACTTATATAAATGAATTAAGTAAAACTGGATACTTTCCAAAAAAACTACAAATGGTTAATTTCAATATAATTGTAAATTTATTTCAGTTAAATGCTAAAATTTTCATATGTGGTGTGAGCACAACAATATGTGTAATAATTTTTATTTAAGTCTGAAAACATCTAATTAATTAAAAACTGTGCATATTCTAGGAATGCCCCTTCGTAAATTATGTATTCACATGTGAAGTCTTAAGTATTTAAGCATTATGTGCCAATTGGTGCTATGTGCAGGGCCTACAGGTTTATGTGGAATCCACACCAGTGTATAGTTACTATGTAATATACATAATTTGTACACTCATTGAGAATAGAATAATGTTTAAAATAAAATATGCCATGAAATGTAAAAAGTACACATAAATTAGTTAGAAACTTTGTTAAAGGTCAGTTTGTTGTCATAAAGTTATGATTTTATTAATTTTTCTCTTATTCCCTAAATTAGATGTGAGGCTATTTCTTCATTTAGTACTTCACTCATTAGATTATTCACCCTCTTTATTTTAATGTCTCAGTTAGTAGGTAGTAATTTAGTTATATGTGTTGTAGTTTTGTTTATTTATCACAGCTTTGATATTTCACTTGTTTTTACTTACATAATAGGATAGTAGGTGTAAATATATTAATTATGGAAACTAAAAACAAAGTAAAAATTTATGCTCAAAATATGAAATTTATCAAAAGATGTACAATATCAGATAGATATATATATATAATGTAAATTAAGAATACATGAAGCTGACTTAAAATTGTGTTATCAACTATATATAGTCATAACATTTCATTATTAACAAATAATTACATTTTTTAATTATCAAGTGAAATAATTAATCAAATAAATTACTAACAGGAATTACTGCATTTAAAGTTAATTAAGCAATTTGTGAATTTCTTAAGGACTATTTTAGCAGATTATTTAAGTAATTAATGAACAAATAACAGTACAAAACTGAAAAATATGAACTAATACTTTTTAAAATTGCTCTCTCAAGTTGGTATATACTTAAAGTTATTAAATGATTTGTTGTATTAAGTTGTTAAATAATAGTCACAAAAAATTTATAATAAAAAAAAACAATTGATCCATTACCATAAGAAGGGATCATGAGCCCAAACATTTTGATGTGATAGAATTAGGAGTTTGTGCTTAGCATTTTTTATGTGGTAAGATATTTTGCCAGTTATAATTATAAACACAAATGTGTACACATACATTCCTTAAGTTCTTATAATGGCTTGGTTATCATTATATTCTGGACATTATTTTTAAGTACAGTTGTTAATGTTATAATTTTTGAATGCTGCAAACTTAAATATTTGTACTGATTTGTCATACTAATTAAATTAGTTTTGTACACACAGCAAATTAATATTTGTACCTATGAGATTTATACAAATTCCTTGTTTTCTGTGTGAGTTTTATCTAGGACAATCTCTTGAGTACTACTTTCAAATACAGGCTATATGTCAAAAAGAGATTAAACATACGGAATTTTTTTTATAAAAGTAACTATTTACCTCATTATTTTTATGGATATTTAAAATCAAAGTATTGTGAACATTTTAAGACTGAAACTTAACTACTGCTAATTATTTTTTAATTGTATTGCATTTATTTATTTATTTAGCAATATATCAATATCTTAATACTTCCATACCAAGTTTGTATTTCAGAAAGACTTTTAAATAGTCACTTATGTTTTCACTCCTAAAAGTTTATTTTACTGCATATTTTTACAGATCAAAGATAATTAGATACCAGTTCCAACACATTATAATCAAATTATAACAATGAAAAATGTTTTATGTGTGAAAGAACTCTTTTGAATTGTATAAATTACTTTTCAGATTACATTGTCCAGTAAAACTAAACATAGATTACTGTCCAATTATGAAAGATAATGATTTTATGGCCTTTGAAATTAATAATGGTCTTAAAATTTGACTTTTTGTATTGCTCTCAAATTTAGGAAAGTTGCTAGTTTTTTCTCAGAATTTTAATTTTATTCAACATATGATATTAATCACAAACCCTCTACCATATAAAAAAATCAGATGTCAATGTCTACAGTCTTGTCTTTATGGAATAAAGTGGTAATTATATTGGTGTGCAATATTATGCTAAAATTCAAGACAATTTGTAGTGACTAATTTATTTATCATTACTTACTATGAAATAAGCATAATATGTATTATATTGGTATGGACAAGAAAGAGAGACACAGAGAATCACTGGCTTATCTGAAATTGAGGAAGGAAAAGTTACTTCACAATGGACAAGAATAAACATTTCAAATTTTAGGAGGCCTAAACTTCCTTTTTCAGGAGAGAGTACTGCACATCTGCCTCCCAACTAACAAAAAGTGCAGTCACTTAGGACACAGTGCACTTCTGCCCAAAGAAATGAGGCTTACAGCTTAAAAAAATTAAAGAACTTTGTCTCTTATAACATGGCAACTCCAGCCCTCAATTTCAGGTAAGTCATATGTGCTTCTTTTTTTACTTGCACAACAATTATATGGCATCATCAAAATAATTAAAGCAATTAATAAGTAACAAAAAGAGGTAGAAAGGTGGTGGCTTGCCTGAAGTGTAAAAGTCAAACGATTAGAAAGAGCATTCCAAATGACAGCCAGCCATTGGCTGATAATAAGCCACTACCTTTCTATCTCTCTTTCCTATCCTTATTATTTGACAAACTGATAGGCCATGCAGACATATTGTTTATGACTTATATGCACATATCAAGGAGTGCATGCAAAGCACCATAACCATCCTATACATTGTTCATCGTTACCATCAGCTCAGACTGTCATGACAGTATGTGCTTGTAGGTTTAGTTGTTCATTGTAGTTGGTTTGTGGTTGTGAGATGTTAATCTACATAGAGTGTGACTTATCTGAACATGTCTTTCAATAAAATCTTATTTTTGTACAATTATTTGTATTCTATTCTAAACCACACCTTTAACTGTTCATAAGTCAGGAATAAATTGTTTGGGAGTATATGTTTCTTCACAAAAAATGATCCTTCATTGCCTATTACCCCTTTCAGTTTGTTATGCCCTGTATATAATTCATCTGGACAGGAAAAAGGGACATACAGAGATTAACTTACTTCATATCAATAGTAGAAGTTGCCACCCAAGAAAGCAGTTACATGTAAAATTGTAAAAAGCCTAAGGCCCCTTTTTTAAGACAGTGTCCCAACAGCACCGCCCCCTTCATCAGAAGGTTAGGAAGACATTTCCAGTGATCGGCTAGCCGACTATATATATATATATATATATATATATATATATATATATATATATATATATACATACATACATCAATCTTTTACTGTCTCCAGAACCCTTAAAAAATAACTAAAGAAAACATTGGCAGCACCTTCTCTTGCATCATTGACGTATTAACTGTAACTCCACCCCTACAAAATGAGTTCTTCCTGGATGAATTTTTAACTCCTGTAGCTGTCAAACTGTCCAACAACCAATTCCAAAAGGTACTGACAAGCACAAAAGGTTTGAAAAATATTTCACACTGTCCGTCCACACATTCAATTCATCAGTTGCTTAACTTCATCTTTGAGAACTCAATTTCTAACATATTTTATAGTCTAAACAAAGTTCTGGACTCAACACACTCTAACAATTGCCCTTCCTTAACCACACACACATTTACCTTCCACCTCTATATGTATGTTTGAGTGTTTGTATCTATCTAGGTGTATATATAGGGATAATAGGTAATGAAGGTTCATTCTATGTGAAGAAACATGTACTTCCAATCAAGTTGTTCATGAGCTATGTGCAGTTAAAGGTGTGTGATCGCAAGGGTTAGAATAGAATACAAACAATTGTACAAAAATAAGATTTTTTTAAAAGACATGTTCAGATAAGTCACACTCCATGTAGATTAACATCTCACAACAACAAACCTACAACAAGGACAGGGCAGAGAGATAGAAAGCTGGTGAATTACCTGAGGTGCACAAATGGGAGGCACCATGTAGGTTTTGAAGTTCTTAAATTTTTGGAGACACCGCTGCCCCCTTTATCAGAATTTCAGGAAGACATTTCCAGTGACAGCCAGTCATCAAGACACAGTAAACATCTTTTGACTTATCTTAAAATGATAGCAGGTGTTGACTGGCTGGGATGTCTAAGCTCTCTTTTTCAGACAGTTTGTCTGAACACCATAGCAGACAGCCATTAGCCTGGTATTTCTCATTAATTTTCATTGTCGTGTTATCTTTCATTGAAATAGAGGCAGAGAGTTGTTGTATTTGTTGGATGTCAATTGTTGATATTTAATGGGTGATGTGTATGTGTATTAAATCAATACTGTGTGGTCAGCTGCCACAATGTTAGATTCTGTTGTATCCTGTAAATTTGACAGACTATGCAACATTAAATTCTGTTCTATCTCATAAATTTGACAGACTATGCAGCTGGGCAACCCCAAATTTCAATTAAGTTAAGTTTGTTGCTCTTTGTGTTTCTTTCCTGTTCATATTAATTCATTCCACTTCATCCTTAGTTTTCTTATCCATACAAAATTGTGCAAATTTATAATTATCAGGACAGGAAAGAGAAATAGAGATTGTGACTTGCCAATGTAAGAATGCATTCTTGGAGTTGAAACTTTCTAGGTATCTCAATTCTATACTTTCTGAAACTTGTCTCTCAGGTAAGCCATAATCTTTATCCCTTTTTCCAATTACAAATTATTATAAGAACAATTAACATCTGTGAATAGCATATATAAATGAAGAATTAAAAACCTGGATAACAGACATTTAATGAAAATTTAGGAGAATTTTTAACTTAAACTAGACAATTTGACAATCCATTGTGGTTTCAAATATTGACAAGGACCACACTGGATGGTCAAAATCTCTAGTTTAAGTTAAAAATTCTTCTAAATTTTTGATTAAATGTTTATTATATGGGCCATTAATTCTTCATTTATTACAAATTAGTATTCAACTATATCAATGTTTATAAATAAAATAATTAATTTAATCTGGTTTAATATTATAAATAAAATACAAAGAATGGCCAAAGTCAGAAATGAAAAATTTAATTTGAATTCAAACATTTCATCCCCAACTTTTGGAACCTCTTCACTGAATTAATTAAAATCATATTGTAATTTCATGTTGCAGTAGTAACATGAAATTCCATTAAAATTTTAATTACTGAACTGAAGAGGCCCTGAATGTTGGAAACAAAACATTTAATTCAAATTAAATTCTTCTATTTCTTACTTTTGGAATTCTTTGTATTTTATTTATATCAAATTTTATTGTTAGTTTCTTTTCCTAATTTTACTCATAATTTTGGGACAATATTGAATTCTATTGTTCCTTATGAATTTATAGTGTTTAGCTTCAAGAAATAATTTTCGTATTTATTTGTTAGCACTCAGTTACAGCTTTTAAAGTTTGTATGTAACATTCTCAGATAACTATGTTAGTATTGGGGAGTACATTGAATGGGTTTACAATTAGGTTTTCATCTCAGCATTTACTGAGCAGATTGTCAAAACCAGAGTAAAATAAAATCAGGAGAACGAAGTCCTGTTCTCACAATGTACAACCTGCATATACAGAAACTTCTTATGAGTCATATCCAAAATATTTTTTATTTGTTGCAATCATAATTATAAGCAATAATTGAATGTTATTTCCAAAAACACTAGTTATATTGAA
Organism: Eucriotettix oculatus; assembly: GCA_034510155.1. NCBI lineage: Eukaryota > Metazoa > Arthropoda > Insecta > Orthoptera > Tetrigidae > Eucriotettix > Eucriotettix oculatus. The sequence continues at coordinate 140,993,439 of CM067377.1, forward strand.
TTTAACTTATGTAATGACTCATACTCTCTTAAATTAAAATTGGGACAATATTACAGTATCTTCCCATGGTTAGGCACCCAAATTATTGTCTGATCTAGAACTCGGTGAAACATTTTTATTTTATCTCAGGTCCTTCCTGAATTATAAATAATTAAACAACATATTATATTTTGTTGTAGTACAATAGCCATTGGTATTGTTATCTTGCATGTGCTCTTTCTCAAAGTTTTCACAGAATTTGTTGCCTAAAATATACTATACAAATATATCATACACTATTGCCTATTACATCATATGTAATTCCATTTGGAAGGTACTGATATCCCAATAAGAATGAAAATCTCTTTTTTATTTATTATAAACTTTCTTTTCTATAAAAATAAGTGGCGTAATAATTACATATAAAAATTTCAAAAAAAAAATATCAATTGTTAAAGCCAGAAAGGTAATCAGGAAAGAAAGAATTTAAAGCATCAAATTGAAATAAAAATGAATTATTGCCATGTAGTAAAACCCAAAGCAATACATAGTAGAGGAGTTTAAAGCCTTTCAGATTTTTATTTTAAAAGTGTACCTTATTGAAAATATTTTATGTTGTCTGTAAGTTGGTGAAGTTCAGTAAGTTTCTTTAATTGCCCACTTTTATTATTGTAATATTATTAATCACAAATCTGGTTTGTTGAAATTCCCAGAATAATATAAACCCTTAATTTCCTTTTGTTTGGGTATATCAACTAATTTGTTTTATTATTTACATGCTATTAATAGGTTTGATTAAATATCTAAACAACTAAACATACTATTTTCAAACATAGATCTAAAATTCAGGGAACACAATGAGCTTAAACAATTTGCTTAAACTTTTGATCTTGAATAATTGTGGAGATTGGCTTCTCTGAGGAGTATATAGCAATATTAACAATATTTAAATAGAGAGATCATATATACATTGTTTTATTATACAACTTTATATACTGTCATATAAATTTATGATTATTGTATTCAAAATGCCAATATTAATCCTTATGACATATTAAGGTGCTGTAGTGAAAATAATTTAATATGAACATGTTTCCATATTCTGCAAATATTTATTTTACGCTTGCCATTTTATATTGTTAATGAAATATAATGCATATATGTGCCTTCTATCATTCATTCCAACATTTGTAAAGAAATGTAATGCTTTTGCATTGTTATATTTCAGAGTAAGTTTCTTGGTACAATTATTGTATCAATAGTCTGTAAACTATTTATTTATTTAATCCATTATAATTATTTTCATACATTTAAGTCAGTTATAAGTCATTACTCTGTAAGATAGGTAGTTTCATTTATTTAGGAGAAAATGTAAAAAAGCACTTTTGCTAAATGAGAAAGAATTTCGTTTTCTTAAAGATAAGGAATGATGACAAATGACACTTCAGTAGAAAAGAAAAATAATTAGCAGGTATGGTCTTTCTCAATCATCAAACATTTCTCTTAGTAGTGTTGTACTAGAGATCTACCTTCCTTTCTATTTTTGTGTTGGTATATTTATTTTCTCTACAATCCAGCTAATCTTTCTATCTTATACACAGAGGACAGTAATGCAAGTATGAGTGAGATTAAACTATATTTTTACCATCTTTTACATGACCATCCATCCTCCCTTTTTTGTATATATTTGAACAAGTCAGTTTATTTTGCTGATAGAAAATGATTGAGAAAATATATTGACTATATATCTTCCAATTGCTAACTATGGTTTTCAATGTTTTGTCAGGTAAGTTATAATCCTCTTGTACCCTAAGTGCATACTTCAAGATAAAAAATTGTATGTATTTATCAAGGAAAGATTAGACAACAGAGGCTCTCTTTCCTATACAAATTTATGTATATATATATGGGTGTGTGTAAATACTGTATATAATTATTAAATGTTTTCTTCATGTATAAGTTATGTCCTAACAGGATGTGTAGCTTATAAAATTTAAGCTTCTTGAGGTATTACCGTGGGAGTCTTTGGCAACTATATTTACTGCATGAGCAACTTACACCTCCTCTTTAATTGGTAAGTTTATACTACTATCAAATGTGTATCTTTGTATATAATTTATATTTAGAACTATTGTAGACTGTTGATAGCTATTTTCTTTTCCTGATTGTGTGGAACTTTGTAGCTCCTCAACTATTAACCAAAGGAATTACTTCATACAGACTACCGAACCTCCCTTTTTTCAAAAGACTGGAATCTTATGGATTGGAATCTATCTAATTTATCTACACTATTTGAAGGTGACTTAATATTTTCCATTAATACATTTTATAGTGATAACATTACCAATATTATAACTGTACTCTTTTAATGAATTCAATTAAATACACCCATTTTTATTTTAATGAATTAACTATATTGGTAAAATTTGAGCAAAAATAATTATAATGTTCTAATCTTGCTTTTAAATTTTTTTTATTATAATTAAATTTTAACTTGAGGAAAATATTAAATTGTAACTAACACAAGTAGCACACATGAAAGCTTGAAATATCAGTACATGATATCTCATGGATTATAAAATTGTTCATTCATACATGTAATATATTTTTTTTAAAAACTAATTTTTAATATAGCTTCAATCAGAACACTTCTAATCACAACATTACCCTTCTTTTAATTACTCAATACTATTATTTAAACTTTATTTATAATTTTTACCTCTTTTTTGTCAAACTATTCTGTATTATATTGATTATACTTAAGCTTACTCAATCTATTCAGTACATGAGAACTCATTTTAAAAAGTTGTTATTTGAGTGAAAAAATATTTTATTTAATATTGTAATTATTAAATACAAATGTAATAAAATATAAAGGGTAGTTCAATAATAAATTTACAAACTTTAAATGGCAGTTTCCTCACACAAAGTTAAAGAAAAGGTCATATGACTGACAGCCATTCATTTTTAACTTATTTAAAATAGAACATACTCATCACAATCTAATGTTAAATAGTATTTTGCCCATAGCCATCACTGGGGTCAATTTTTCTGATTTTGGGTGTGTACTTTTACCTATTTAAAATTCAACTTCAGGACAAACTTGATTACAGTTGACTGCGCTGATGTAATAAAAAAATGAATTAAACATTGTAAATGAACTTTGGAATGTGTTAAGTAGATAGTGTTTTTCTGACATATTGGCTGATTTGTGGTTTATTTATCGCTTTTATGAATGCCAGATAATTGAATTATATTTTAAATCTGGTTTAAATTTGAGAACTGCAATTGGATTGACTTCACATTTTAGCTGCATTGGTCAAGACACAATGGCTGATATCTCCTTTGAAAGATGGACAGGCACAGTTTCAGTCATTTGTGTTTTTTTAATAGCCATTATTGCAAAGCTGGGAATCTATAAAATATTGTGATAGTCCATCATTTTGATGAATAGACATATGTAAACAAGCAGAGAGCAGATTGAACATTTGTTAAGAGTCAATGGCATTTGATAATAAACTGACAATGGCACTGCACCATTCTACAGATGTTCTTTCAGTAATAACTTTAAAAAACAAAGGAGTCAGACATATTTACATGACCTATTTTTCATCAAAAAATTTGTATGCAACAAATTTAACAATAATTATAGTCTTTTGAAACCTAATTTCAACCATATATGCATTATAGCTGTGTATTTATTTTTGTAGAAAAAATCTACTCTGAGCATAATAAAGATATGTTTGAAAATATTTATTTTACTGTTATTATCTCTCAGCTAACCATCACCTTGCTGCATATTTTAATTCTGATATTTCAAGAAATTTTTGGAGATACAATTTTTTTACTTTATTGTAAAATGAAAGTAAATAAATTGATAACACATTAAATACCTTAGTGAATACTTTGAAATTGTTCTGTAGCATAATTATGACTGGAGAAAAATTAGATCTTAAACAATTTATCCATATAATTAAATGATTACTATGAGTTATGTCATATTTCAGAAAGGCCATCAACAAATAATTTAGCATTCAGTCTCTCTGCCAAAGCTGTTTTTACATAATTTTAAGACCATGGATTACACATAATTTATTCTAATTTTCTTTTATTGTGAAAATTTTAATACTTCATCTGTAAACATGTCCCAATCACATGTAATAAACCTCTAGTTACTTCATACATTATTTCTATGGTTTGCTTAATATTTAGGTTAAGAAATGGTTATTAGAAATATTTGTAATAAACATAAACTACATGAAGTTAAGTGTAATAATGCATTTTAAAATGCAAAGAATAAATTAATAAAATATGTCCCCTTTTGAATTATATATGTTGGTTATAGTGACCATTCTGCTATTTCGTCACTAATTTAAGTGTGAGTATTAAAAGCTTTTGTAAACACAATGAGATGGTTAAATATAATGAAGGGGTTTAGTTATTGTGTACAAGACAATTGTAGGTTTTGGTTCATTTGTATAATTCCTAAATTTTAAATTAAATTATTTTATGTGAATAAGTGGAGGGTATTGGTGGTATATTAAGACCAGGTATAAGTAGATAGGCAATGCCAGTTATATATATGATATAATATTTCTATTATTAATATTTTTCAGAGACTTACTTACAACTCTTTTATCATCCAATGTATTAGCAGCCTAAGTGTTTCTGTGAGTGTAAAAATTGAAATATTTCTTAAATTATTTGGACTCTTGTTTTGCATGATTGTGATTTTATAATGTTATTAAATTTCAGTGAAAGAAGATCTTTAACATGGTTTGAATGTCAGTTATGAATGTTAGTGTTCAACTTTCTAATTTCAATGTAGTGCGTATTTATTATATTAATTAGTGAAATATTAGTTTGAAACTGTAAGTCAGCATTAATTTTTAATTTAATCCCAAGAATATAAATGAATAAATTTGGTGTCCATTGCAGCATCGTTTTCATGTGAAATAATTATTGGAACACATCCACCAACTTGGATTAAATAGATTTTCTTACATATCTTTTCCAATCCATGTAATGCTAATGGACTATTAATTGTAAACTAATTGGAATATTGTTTGCTAAATTACATATTTACAGTTAATGAAAATGAAATGTTTACAATATCAAGATTCATTCAATGTAGAAGTATTTTCAATTTATTATGCAGTAAACATGTTTGATATAAGAAATAATTCATACTACAGCAATTAACCTGTATTTGATTGTATGTAGAGTGAAAGGAAATTAAAAGAGAAATCCTTTTATTTTGCAGAAGAAAATTTTGAAGAAATTGACTATATAACTGAACTATAAAAAACAAGTTTCAACTAGGAAAATTGTGTTGTTTAAATATGTTGTGAGGTGTGTTTTCATTGACAAAAGTGTGATAAATATCATATATTTATTTATTACTTTAAGAGAATAAATATAAGAATGAGTTGGATCTGTAACATGTTAAAACTCTTTCTTATATGAATTAAACATGAGTTTAATTAAAAATACTATTGACTGACCCTATGTCTCATTTTTATATTATGATATATATATATATATATATATATATATATATATATATATATATATATATATATATCTGTGTGTGTGTGTGTTAGGAAATGATATTGTTATGTTAATTCAAACAATTAATAAGGAAAGGAAAGAGAGATAGAAAGTAGGTGACTTACCTGAGGTTCATAGATAGTAAACACCTTGGTTGATGTCTAGCTGATCACTGGAAATGTCTTCCTAACTTTCTGATTAAAGGGGTGGTGCCTTCGAAAATTTAAGAACTCCAAACCTCACAAGGTGTCTACCATCTATGAACCTCAGGTAAGTCACCTACTTTCTATCTCTGTTTCCTTTCCATATTAATTGTATATATATATATATATATATATATATATATATGTATACACACAATATATATACTATAAGACTTTCAAGATGTGTTTAAATGAGTAAAAGGAGGGAAAAATTAAGAATAAATATGTGGAGCTACCTTTATTAACTAAAAATGTGTGTTAAATGTTCCAGATATTTGTCTTAAATATTTGTAACAATGTGCAACATTTGTAACAACTGTCCTGAAATTAATAAATCAAATGTGATTAACAAGTGGGGGACAAAGATCAGAATATAAATTCTTCACATCAGAAATACAAATTTTATTCAAATACAAAATGTTTCATCCAAAACTGTAGGGACCACTTCAGTTATTTCTAAAATAAAATATAAATACACAGACATAGTTGATTTCCAAACAAATAAATAAATTTATCATAACTAGGTTACTTACTCAATGTGGAATTAAAAACTTTAACAGAATATTTTTTATTCTTCTTCTTTTATTGGCACTATAACCCAATATGAGTTTTGGCCTTATTAACAATTTTCTTCCATTCCGCCCTCTACTGTGTCAATCTCCGCCATCCTCTTACTTTCATGGTTCATATATCCTTCTCAATGTCATCTTCCCATCTTTACCAGGGTCTCCCCCTTTTCCTCATCCCAACTGTCTTCCATTCCATACGAAGTACGTGTCCCATCCAGGCCAACCGTCTGCTCTTGATATGTCCATATATCCTTCTCAGAATCTTGTGTTCAAATATTCTGAGTAAGTGTTTATTATTATTCAAGGTCCATGTTTCACAACCATATACCACTACAGGTTTTATAAGTGATTTGTAAATTTTTAACTTCAATTCTCTATTTAACATCTTGGATTTCATAATTTGCCATACATATAAGTTCTGTTACCATTAATGAATGTGTTGCTTTATTTCACTTCCCACATTATTTTCTTCACAAAATTTTCTGTTAAATTTAACCATATACATATATTACATATATTAAAATAAATTGATTTTTACAACTTCATTGAAGAAGATGTGTCGTGAAGGGAGGCATTTCTGTTGCCTTAATTTTATTCTAAAATGCTTTAGTTTTATTAGGTATCTAATAAAAATAATATGGATTGATATATGTTATTCTTTAAAAACAAACATTTAAACAACTGGTAATGTGATGTAGTTAAATCTGTTACATTGAGTCAAAGAATAAAATTAAAAATGAAGTTAAGTGATTTATTGTTGAAAAAAGTAGTCTTTCACATCTATTGGTGTTTCATTTTAAGGTATTAATTCATTTTCAGTTATGTATTTTACCAAGATGCAAAATAAATTAATTTCAAGTTTTATTATAAAAACTAAGTTCAATTCATCTTTCATTAATATAATTCCTGACATTGATTATCTAAAAAAATTGTAATTGATATACCCTGTAAGAATATATAACACTTCAATTTATATTTTATTTCATCAAGATTCTTTTATAATAGATTGTAAAACCTTTCAGTCATGACTAAAACTGAATGACACTTGAGTTGAGGCAATTTCAGCCTAATAAAATACATTGTTTCTTTGCGATTTATGATCTCTCATCTACATTCCTTACACAAATGAATGTGTAACCTCTATAAACAATGAATGTACATTTCTATTAAATTTATGTACAATTGTAAACTCTTAGCTCAGTTTTGATATACAAGCTATATCTATATTATGAGAACTATCTATTCTTGAAATACATAAATATTTATTCAATTTCTTGTTAAATAACACATAAAATGGTCTTCATTTTTCATGTAAAATTTCAATGTTTAAAAAATATGCATGTTGTACTTTATGTATGTATACTTCCAAAAAACACATAGCTGGCCATCACTCAGAATGCTCTTCCTTATATTTTGTTGAAGGTGGCGGTTGTCTCCAAAAATTCCAAATAACCCTGCACTCATCATGGTGGCTTTACACTTCAGATAAGCTACCACCTTTCTATCTTATCCTTAATATATTACAAACAAATACTCCTTGACAGTGTAAAAGCAGTGATTATACAGAAATACTTCAAAAATATTTTGAATTGTCTCTCACTAAGTCATTTTTAACTCTTTTCAAAGTTTATCAATAGAAGAGACCACTCTTTCTAAAATCAGTAGTGTTTAAAGAATTTAAGAAATATGAATCTGTCATCCCTATATTGTGTTTATGTACATCAGGACGCTTTTTAATGACATAGTCAGAATTATTTTGAATTGATTTCATAAATACAACTATTTCATAGATGAAAATAGAAGATAGAAGTAAGTTTCTATACAGTTTCATAGAGAGCTACTTGGAGTTCCACAGCTTACTTCACAGATATTTCAGTGCCCCTCTTCTTTTAGTGAGAACATAGACATGGATTCTGTAATGTATCTTCAGAATATAAATCCATATTTTATTTGTGATTGGAAATATGCAAAACATGCCACATGCAACCAATCCTTGCCTGATTTGACTTGAAAGAACACTCAATAGATTTCATAATTTACCTAACCTTAACATCAAAATTTTAATATGTACATTACCAGATATTTACAAATATTTGATGATGATATAACATTTTGATCCATTTTTCTTAATGTTTTTGAGAGTTTTTGTTTTGTGTGTTATATAATTTTATTCCAATAGCTTTATTGGTTTTCAAAATTTATCTTTTTCTATAAGACATGTATTTAAATTTGACATATTCTTAAAAAAATAAAAACATGCCAAAACTTGGTTACATGTAAATTTATATTATCAAGTCTGTTAAGGTCATCAATTTAATTAATTTTATATAACAGATGTTTTGGCGGTTAGACCTTTTGACATATTCTGTTTGATAGTGTCAAAATTACTTCCATGTATGAATAAGTTGGTACTGTACTGTCATTAAACAGGACTGTGTGTGCATTACATAGCCTATGAGTGAGATCATTAACATACAGTATAAATAGCCGGAGAGACATCTGAACTTCATGGAACTCAAAGTTATTATTGATATTATTCTTGGAGGTTAAGAGGAAATTACAAACCTAATTTCTATTTCTTATGACCTATATATTATAGGTACTATTATTGTGTAAGAAATACAGCCAAGTAGATAACATAAATTAGACAACTGCTTATTATTCAAAATTAAGATTTGATAACAGTAACATGAAAAACATGAACATATTGATATTCTTTAACATGTAGATAAATTATGTTTTTAAGCGAGAAAAATATTTATTATTGACAAATTGTAAATAATCAATTAGTCCTATTGGTGAACAATGTTAGAAATTAAAATCAAACACACTCTGACAATTTATAAATCATTATATTAATGTTAGCAATTATTTGAATTTCCAAAATGTTGACAAGTTTTTGTTAGTAAATTATTTTAATCTAGTATGCATTTCACAAACAAGTTTTATGAACGGCATCATTTGTCATTTATATGTACATTTATAGTTTGTTTGAGCAGCTCTTGTACAAATGATTTATAACCTAGTGTCCAACTTCAATTTCAATTAAAATTTGAAATATGTGTGATTACTTTAAAGTGAGGCTGAATGCTATTTCTTCTTACATTCTAGAACTCAATACCTCCCTGTATCTTGAAATATTAACTCTTATAAGCTACACAATTTTGATACAATTAAAAACTTGTATCTCAGCCAGGGTTGGCCATAGTGTTTTATGTTCAAGTTGATATTAAATTCTTGCTTGTGTGCCATCCCAAAGAACTATCCTACAAATCCAATCCAAAAGATTAACTAGAATGTATGAGTAATTTCATAAAATTAAAATGAGATTTTAAATACATCACATAAAAATTATAATCTCTTTCATCATTCCAATAGAAATTTGTTACTTTAGAACTCTTATTGTCAGTTTAACGTAAGATTATACTGTTTTTAGTGATGAAACTGAATACAAGAATAAAAGCACTTATAAAAAATAATTTTACTTGCATTTGTTTTCTGTGGCATACTTCATTGTCAAAATAATTTATATAGAAACAAAAGAAAGGCAGAATTGTCTCCATTTCTCTAGTTTGATATTGTTGCTTTGGTAAATTATGGTTCTAATGTAATAACATTTAAGTGTGATAAAATTTTAATAATGACATTCCTCTGAGTAAATATATTTTCTCAACATGATAAAGAGAAATCAAAGTTAGCTATTTAAAATACTAAAACAACTGATATTATGTTCTATTGTGTAATACATTTATTTTGTTTGATTTCAGAGTCAACAATCAAGAGGGCTGCAGTCACAGATTCAAAACACAGTGCATTTCTTACCTCCAATGTAAGCAAATAGACAAGCGCACATTCCATGTTAAGGTAATTATTTCAATGCAGATACAATGTAAACAAATAGACAAGCACACATGTTAAGGTAATTAGTTCAATGCAGATATAAAGTATGAAAAAATATTTTTGTAATGCAAAAGGAATATGGAAGTGATGAAGTGAAAGTTTGAGTCTGAATTTGAATGAAAAAAAAAATTCAAATCAACTGTAGTATAGTACACATATTACCTTTGATATTCTACATTGGAACATTTAAAAAAAATATTTTGGGATAATAAACAAATTCCTGTTGTACCAAGACTTGTAAAGCCCCTCATTATTATGTCCAATAGTTGTGCCATATATTGGCTGCCAATCATTGGTGACTTTGCTTCTATCCACACAGTGGGCCAATACACCAGCCAACATCTCCACCATCTGACACTGAGTACTTTACTTATGCATATGGCCTTTGATGTGTGGAGAAAACCGCTTCCAAAGGCAATGTGGGCCAACTCAACTCCCAACAGTCACCAGCAACAGCCAAAAAAAAATGCTAACCCTTGTCCATACCATAGCCATGGCCTGCATTGGTCCATGTTGTAGACGGGCCATAAGAGTTTGTTAGCTGATTTCATTAGGCTTAATGAACAGTTATGAAACATTGTGATATTTGATATGGTCTCTTTAAAATACTACATACCTTAAATATGTGAAATATTTTTACTTAAATTCATAGTCATCTGATTTTAAGGGAAGGCATTTTTATGAAACTTAAGTTGAGATTTTGATTAATGTGAAACATATTCAATTTGAATTAGAGTGAACATATTTGTGACTAAACAGAGCAAGAAGTTAAAGAAGCTAATTTAATGTAAGAAAGGATTCACTAATGGCAAGATAACTCAGTGATCTATTCAGTTTTGTCTATACTGGTGTGTATGCTTGTTTGTGGACGAATCATTGTAGTATAGTACACAGTCTTAACTACATTAATGCTGCCAGAGCTCCCAGTTGATCACTTTAAACAATCCATTCCCTCATCCAAATTTTCATTTGTTAAGTTTTATTAGTAGCCCATAATTCGAGCTCAACATTTACAACTTCCACCATGGCCCTTTTAATAATTTCAGTTGGCTTAATTATATTTGTAAAAATGAAGCAACTACAGGTCAAGTAGCAGAATAAATAAATAGTAATCATAAAATGTATTATTTATCCACAAAACACAGTAACTGATATAACTTATTACTGTGTGTTAGGTGAATGATTTATAATCACAAATATATTACTCATGGTATCTCAACTGGGAGTAAAAAAATCAAATTGGTAGAGTGGAATAAATCTGTATGGCTGATGAACAGTTCTGACAACATTTTATTCTAAAATGAAGTGGTGACTTAATAAGGACATAGATTAGGAAAGTAGAGTCATAATTTGTAGATCTGTTCTTTTAGTCTGATGGAGGGACTCAATATTGTATTTCTGTGATAACTTGATGACAGATACATTTTGAAGTGTCACATAGACCATCCCATCCACATTTCCACATTGTTGTAATGGGAATTATATCATTTATTTCATTACACTACATTATATACACGACTTCACATTATAACCACATGAATGTCCATATAAAAAGCATACTTGAACTGAACACACTAAAGAGTCATCAAGATATATCTTTGATATAGATAAATGTCACAAATACAACAGTGGTATCATGTTAGGAAGAGCATTAAAAAAATTTCATCATAATTCAATAAGGTTTTTATAAGGTTGAATAGTTACTGAATTTATGTAAATTGAGTGAACTTGTTTGGTTTCATACAAGGTGCAAAAAGAAATTATGAGCTATTAATTTCTTACACATACCAACATTAGAACAATGTTACAACACCTGATTGTGTGTGTGCATCAAAGCAAAGCAGTCAGTCAGATCTCTGGGTTATTCATAAGTGTACAAGTTTCTGACAATGTATGAAATGATGAAGCTAAACAGAAAATAATTTGAAGTAAATTTTGTAAACTTATGAAATATGAAACTGAAACTCATCAGGGGTTTTGTGCTGAACAAGAATTCATAACAAAAAGTTTATTCTGCATACCACAATGTCGCATAACAGGTCACACTGAGAAAGCTAGGTTTTGACTCTTCCATAAGAAGAGTGATAGGTGCACAGCTGACTGTTGGCACAAGCCCCAGGGGTTTTCTGTCTGATCTAATTCCGCCATTGCTTCAAAAAAATGGGGAATTATAAAGCATTGATAATGAAATTAAGAAAATAAAGCAAGTCAGCTGAAGACAGTTAATGTATACAAGAAAATTCCTTGAGTAACACCTTGTGACTATGTAGCATTTGATTAATATAAATATAACGATCATTCCTTGTAAAGTTATTTCATGAACGTAAACATGTGTTAAGTTGGTATCCTTTTGGCAACTCAGAGATTCCCAGGACCATGATTACAAAAACAAAATCCAAATTTTACATTGCAAATTTTAAAACTTATAGCATGACTAGAGAAGGTGAAGGACCACTGTTTAATTGTTATTATTTCTAACTCTACACAAATAAATTCAAATGTTTACCAAATATTTGGTATTTTAAGTAATGAGCATTAATTTTTTAATATATATAGAAAACATTACACTTCGTCAATGACAATGTAATTGACAGTCTATTTTATTATTGCCTTGTTCATTAATTTATTAATGTGGACTAAATGTATTTTTCTCTGCTTCAAAGTATTATATCTTTATTAACAAAGTGTGAAAACTTGACATTGCAGTATTAATTGACAGCTGGAGATTTTCATTGCATTTATTGCAGGTTCTAAAGAGCTTGGATAACCAGAATGTAATGAAATATTGTCTGAAAGGACGCTAAAGAGTTATGAGAAAAATGATGGAACTGAAGACAAATAATATTGATTATGAGTCCAAAAATTCACAGATGGATAAAAAGTTGTGAAAATGACTAAAATTGACTGTTATTTTCCACAGTTCCAAAGAACTGAATAAAAAGAGCTTATATTTTTTTCATTATTCTAAATAGAATAACAAAATAAATATGTTTTGGAGACAAGAATTAAAGATGGTGGTAGATTATTGTAGAAGGTTTTGTAAAATTCTGATGAAAATATTTGGTATGTACAAACAACAATATTTGTAACAGTTCTCTTCATGTCATATGAAAATTTAATAAACATTTTTAAACTATACATTTTATATCATTCTGTTTAAATTTAAGCATAAGCATTTTGACAGTTTAAATCCAATAACTTCCATTTCGTTTGTTTGTATAGTTTGTAATCAGTTGTATTGCATTAAACCAAAACAGCTATTTTTTTAAATGTATGTAATAAAGCTGTACTAGTTAAGATTTGTGCATTATCTAGTATTATTTAATTTTCTATTAATAAAAGACATAATATAATATAACATAATATATTCATATTATATGAACTAACAGACATTATTAAGAAACATATCTTTGGGAATTAGTTTACAAAAATTTAACAAATTTAAGGTCTATATGTGACACATATTTGGCTCATAGTAAGTAAACAGAAATTAGGATTTGAGTGTGAAAATGAAGGAAAATTATATGCAGGAGATCCAAGAAATAAACTAAAAAATATTGTATGAATTATAATTTTCATTGGTGTCAGTTTTATAATAATCTAGCTCGGGACCCAGCATTGCTTGGATATGTATTTATATTATCATGGTACATTATTTATTTTTTGGTCAACACATGATTAAACAGGCAACGAAAGTGTCACAATATAAACGTCAAATATATTCCCAGTATCCAAGTACATGCAGGGCTCAAAATATTTTCAGTAAACTAACTGAATAAAAATTCTCTTAACACTTTAAAAGAGCTCAAAATATTCCTGATACATTAAAGAAATGTGCAACCAGCAATCTATGGCTATACAAAGTATTTCCGGTAACCAAATAGAGTTAAAAACACTCACTGTTTCTTAAGAAAGGCAAAGTTATGTCCAGTATTTTAAGATGGTAATAATTAGCTTCAGCATCATAAGACAGTAAGAGATGTGCCTGAGTCATATTTTTACCCATTAAGTGTTCAAACTGGACCAAAGTGACATATAAACTAAGCTAGATTGAAATAGCTCCAATTGTAATAGAAATTAATTTACTCCCCTCATAAGCACTAAAATTAAACTTACACAGAAATGTGTTTTACCCTTTCTCGCCCCTGTTAGGGGATGAACTGCAATTTAATTCACATTCTAAATGTCAGAATAAAACTCAAAGACTCCCATAGCATCAATTTCAATACCAAACTTCACAGTTTTTTTAATTTTCATATGATGCACCTTACACCTCCACCGCTATGAATACTCCACTTTGACGCTGAATGGATTTGAAATTATACACAGACAAATTAAGCCAAAATGCTATAAATTAATTGACTGAGACAATTTTTTTTTTCTTCTTCATTGTCTCTGAATCCCATTAAAGGCCAGGGCCTACCAGGATGACTGTGGACTGTCATCTTGTATGACACATTAAACCCGGGATCTTTGGGTTGGCAATAAAAATATGTAGTGGAAAGAAATAATGGCTTTTATAGACATTTAAAATTTTCGCCCCCTCCAACCCCTCCCAGATGGTGTTGATTTTTGGGTCGCAAGGAACACTTGTAACAAATTTGATAAAATTGGTCCACTCATTTAGATTTTTATGCATAGCATACATATAGACAGACACACACACATATACAGGCAATTTTATTTTAGAGATGGAAGGAATATTAATTTTTATTCAAAATGAAGAATGAAACAGAATTTATATGTTGAATAAACCATAACCTAATTACATATTATTATTTGATTATTACTCAAAGTAGTTAGTCTTTGGTAGTTTTATGTTTTTAAACATTTAAATTTACCTTAAAATATTAACATATTGATTAATCTCAGAATTATAATTTTCTGTTGTACTTGTACATTAGTTGAATATGTTAGTGTTTAAATTTATACATTTATTTTTGTGGTAGTGTTCAGGATATAACTTAGTTATTCAATTTTTAATTAAATATTAATTTAAGGTAGGTGAGTAACGGACTAACTTTTATAATTAATTTAATGACTTAGTTAACAATAAAAATGAAAAATTTAAAAACATTTTAATTCAACTTCAAATCAGATTGACTACTAATGAACTCAACAGAGAGAAAAAATTTTCATCTAGGGTATTTAGTAAAAATAAAGCACAAAAGTGTCCAGGAAGTCTTGATGATGTTGACATTGTATATGAAAAAGCTTGTAAAAGCTGTCACCATTCTCCCATATGCGAGTTAATCATGTATTATCTAATTTTTGTATTCATAAGTGTCTAGCGCAAGTTAATGGATGGTAATATGTTCATGTCTTTAAGCTTCTATATGTTGCCTTATTACTCTGTCTTTCAAAGGTTTTGATTCAATCGTGTGTGCATAATTCCTACTCTTTATCTGGATATATAAATGCTCCAATTGGAGCCTTAATTAAACCTATCACACTCATTTATGAATTGATGTTTCCTTGTCATATGTCAGGTTAATTAAGACTATTAATAAAGGACTGGAAAGAGAGATGGAAAGCTGGAGGCTTACTTGAAGTTCATAGGTGGTAGGCACCATGTAGGACTTTGGACTCTTGAACTTTTGGAGACTCCATATCCCCCTAAATCAGAAGATTAGGAAAACATTTCACATGATGGCCTCAGAGAAGAGGCAAAGAACTGATGGGGACTGGGGAGATTCATACATACACCCCCATGTATAGTGACACATAAAAATGTCCATGTATTGACACACACAAACATGCAGCCACATGCCCAACGAAGTAGAATCGAATGGAGTTTCACCAATTAATATTGAATTAATCAAAGATTGAAGGTATTCCCAGAGTAGTAAGAAAGCTCTACAGCAAAATTTAACAAGTGCATAAACAATAATCTCGTTATTAATTCGTCAAAAACATTTAAAACTGTATCCTGCTGAAGCTCCCTACAGCTGTGTCAAGTACGCTCGCTCTGGCGGCGCCGTGCGTTACGTAGCTCATATTATTGCTGGATCTTAGAGGAGCAAGGGATTTAAACTGTAATACTGCGCATGCGCATTTCTTATTCCAGACAGGATTCTTATTATGTAAAGAATGTAGCCCAGATGTATGCGGAAGAGAGCGCGCTAGAAGGCGGACAGTTCAAAGTCTTAGATCAAAGCCGAAATTCACGCTCTTGTCGTCCTATAAAGAATGTAGCCAAGATTTATACAGGGGGGAGTGCGCGTGAAAGCAAACAGTTTAAAGTCTTCTAAACCGAAGAAGAAATTCACACTCTTAAAATACTATTATTTTAGAGTTTCTCAAAATTACAAAACAAATAATTCCTCCAAAATTAATTCATGTGCTGTAGCAAATAAGCACCAGCCACTGCTGGTGGGAGTGGACCGTATTTTGAATCAGAAAGTAAGAAGATATGTTATTCCCCTGAGAATGGCGACCACACAATATGCATAAATTAATGGCTGAGACTCTGTCGATTTCAGTGGGGCTTTTCTCCAGTTGTACGAGTAATCTGGCAGAGAATTGAAGGCTAAATGCGGTGCAAATTCCATATGCAGATATGTGGTTTATATAATCTTTGTATTCTTTTTATCCTCAACATTATATGTTGGTGACGCGCCTTTTTATAACGGTCGTATTTCTCAGTGGTAAGGTGCTGTATGCTGGGGTGTGTTGAAGTGTCTGTAACATGCGTTAGTACCCTGGACTAAAATAAATTAATATATCGCGTACTTTATTTATCAAGAAGATATATCTGAGCAAAAGATCAAGGTTAATTTTTTCGAAACGCTTGGACGTTTCTCCACATGCAGAACAGACGATATAGTCGCAACATGGCAGCTGCCGCTAAGAATGCTGGGGGCGTGACCAGACCTATTTTTTGACCTTGTGTCCCCTATTACCACAGGACCTGAATGATACGTGACGCATCTATGCTATATTGGACTTGATAACCGAGGCTATGTTGCATCGCGACTGGGAAGACATCTGAACGTGTCACTTGTAATATCCACGCGAACTTGATAAGTTCTTCTATAATTTCATTCCACCTTCATTTCTGTATCTTGTTTCAAAAAAGAAAAAAATAGGTTTCGTTCTGCACAATTCTTTTTGAATTTACCTTGGAGGTAAATATTTGATTTATTTTGTTTTGTCAAGATAGCAGACAAAAATTTTTCTGCAAAATGCTTCATCCGGGAGATCACACAGTTTTCGTTTTATTGATAAAAGTTTAAAATTTATCAGTGTAAATTTAAATTTATTCACGACGACAAATTTTAGTTTTATCAGATTTATCCTGTCAGCCAGCGAGCCTTGCAGTAGTACGGTACATCAACACTACGTTTCCGCGTTAAAAGTTAGCATTGCCACAGTTTACGATGACTCATTGCATTTACGCGAATATGGTTGACAATCGTAATACTTCTATCCTGAGTTTCTTACAAAATGGTGAACTTTTTTCAAAGATTTTTCTGATGAAAATGCAGTGAAATAATATCAATTTTAACTATCCTTGTTTAATAAAGCAACGAATCTTTCTATGTTAACTCAACACGCTGCAGCCACTGACTAAATTGCTGATATTCAATAGTAATGGGTGGCAAGCATAGTGCATCGTTTTCGAAAGGGTCAACTCCACGAGATCTTCCAGTTAGTGTCCAGTCGAAGAAGTTCTTCTTAACACTAAAATTCTTTAGTTACAACGCGAATAAAATATAAAACCTGTGCTAAGTAATTTTTATCAATCCGTTTATCTAAAATAAACATCATATTGTATAATTGTTCAAAGTTGTTCTGTTACAGTTTGACCTCTGTCGTGATGTCGAACGAGGCAATTGTTTGTATTTATCAACTTTTCTGTATTTAACAAACAATCTGCTTCAAAAATACATTCTTTAATTATTTCTACGTCACTGACTGGTTTGCGTCGTTTTGCACAAAGAGTATCTTAAATAAATATAATTTAGATTGTAACGCATTGTATATCGGACAAACTAAAAGAGATTTAAAACCTCGCATTAAGGAACATAAAAACATCAAATTAGATATTCAAAAGTATACAGTTGTGTCCAAAGAGATACATATTAATAATCACAATTTCGATTGGCAAAATGTGGAAATTTCAGATGAAGAAAATAATTACTACGTCGGGAATGCCTCGTCATCCCTCTGTTTTTTTCAAAGTTCTCACATGCCGAGACACATTCACCTATGTTGTGAGGTTTATGTACTGGGGTCGAAGACCTTGGGCATAAGGCAAGAGTTGTCCGCTGATGATTAGTCGGCCAATTGCCTCCTGAAACTGCTGGAGACACTTCTTTGCTGCCCTCACTACAGAACGGGCAGAGAACTCTGACGCATGTTTATACTTCTCTGCTATTTCTTGGCAACTACGACCGGTTTGAATATTGATGTTGCATTGTATCGATATATTGTTTATATCAAGTTGAATATTTTTCCCCTTTGTAATTTCGCACACGCATAATGTCCGTGTTTCACAAACAGAGACTAAAAACATTTTGTATTTGTGCTAGAAAAGGCGTAACGAGGAAGGTTTCGTGAAATTCTCACGAAAAAGTCAAACTCAGTATTACGCTACACTATAGATACGTAATAATGAAAACAGTTCTTTAGTAATATTGCTTTATATTACTACTACAGAAATTAAGCAATAATAAAAACAGCTCTCGTACTTTAAAGCTGGTTTACAGTGTTTAATAGGCTCGGTTTTTATTACTTGTTGTTTTAATCCCCTTAAATATGTCAATTACTGAACAAAACAAAATTAATTATTTTTCATTTCGTGTGATAGTAGTACGTTTATAACTATATATCATTCTTTCGCTTAGTTTTTTTGCCAGTTAAAGTTTGTGCCGTTGGAGGTTTTGGAAAGTTAACCTAAAAATTTATAGGCTCAAAGTTGCAAAATACGAACTATATCCCAAAAGTTTTCTGAACAAACTACCCGCCACTGTTCACAACAAAGATTCACTTACTCCAATCGCACACTGTGATATATGGCCAATGACGGAGACATCTGAGAATTGGAGTTTTAGTAGTTGTCTTGGAGTGTTGGATTGCAGAGTTCGACCCCATTGTTATGTAGGCAGATAATATTAATACGGCACTATATCCTAGTATTGGTATCCAGGTATATCACAGGCATGCTGTGTGACTGATGTACTCGGGTGAAGCCGCATATATCTACTGTTGACGGGGCTGCGCCGGGGGAGAGTGTACTCGCCTTTTTAAAGAACGTACCTGAATCTACAGTGCTATCTGTGAAATTTAAGAGAATGGTTTTGTGTAAACATTAACCTGCTATTTATAATGACGAGAGAAAAGTGGTGTTGTAGGATATAGAGGATTTTGATTAGCAATGGAACTGAAAATAGCACAGAGGCTCTTATCTACGCACGTAATATTATTCAAGATAAATTGTAAATTACTGCCTATTTCTTCCATCCGTCAAGTTTCATGTCATCAGATTTCAATTATATGTCAAGTTAATGTTAATTTCAAAAGTGTATCCGCAACTATTTGGAGGCCTACTCAGCCAACCCTTTTTCACGACTGAGAATATAATAGTTAGGTTAATTATTTGTAAATTTTGAGATTATTTATTTATTTATATTAATTTATGCTACATTTTTTAATTTATCTATTATATCTTAGTTCACGAATCTTACAGTCATTAATTCAATAAATAAATATCAGTCAGATAGATAGGAATTATACATATATACCAACTGGAAACCTAACACACCGACAGCAGCAAATCTAGACAAGCAAAAATAAAAAACGTGGAAACGCTTGCATGTAGAAGGAAGTTGCCAAAGTATATCCTCTTCAGGGGCGGTTGGTGCATATTTTCTCCTGTGCTACAGCACATGAATTAATTTAAGAATTAGGTTTCGTATTTTTCAGAGCATATTAAGTGTGTGAATTTCGGCTTTTATTTCCAAGACTTTAAACTGTCCGCATACATCATAAAAATTCTGTCTGGAATGAGAAATGCGCATGCGCAGTATTTCCTCTTCAGTCCCCTGCCAACCCACAATAAATTTTCGTCAAATAATTTATGTTGCCATTGCCCGATTCGTTGCTGTGGCCCAGACGCAAACGTTTGGATTCCAGTCGAACTCCAATTACATACAGGGTGTAACAGAAGCATGTGCACAAATTTAAGAGGAGAAAGGGGGGGGGGGTCAATATAAAATTTTGATTTATGGAAAACCTGTGATATTACAATGTGTAAATGCCATTTATAAATAAGCTGTAACTTTTGAGTAACATTAAATATAAAAATGATCCCTGTAGAACATTCAGCTTTTATGTACATTAATTTCGATAATAAATTACACTCAGTTTTCTAATGTTCCCTACAAAAAATGTCCTTTACATAAATGCCTCATAGAAGTTAATATAGTTCGAAATCCCCTCTGTAGACAATTTTGTAAAAGTGCTCGTCCAATGACATTCTTCCAGGATAACAATGTCAATCAAATCTAGTGAATGAATACAAGACAAATAATTAAAAGACACATTTCAGAAACTCAATTAGTATTTATTCCACTTAAGCCTAAATGATATATTGACTTGCATTACTTTTCTGACTGATATTACTCTTACAATACAAGGGTGGCTGAATAAGTAATGCCTCCTATTTTCTTTCGCCCCTTAAATAAGTTGGTTACATTAAAGTTTTGAATTTTTCACGATTCCTCAAACATCCTTCTCCTTTCCACTGCACTAACAACTTTCCAAGTCAACTGCACCGTATTGAAAAATTGCTGAAATTGAGTATTAGTGTTCTGTGACTGAATTCTCAAATATGGAAAGTGAACCACCTATTTTTTTTTGAAATGCTGAAAAATGTGTACGGTGATGCAACATTGTTAGCACCAATTGGTGATGGATTCATAGCTGAAGATCACAGTCACTTGATGAAAAGTGAGCTGGTATTCTGGTAACTCCACACAACATTCAGCCAGTTGATGAACTCATTCTCAACAACAAAAGCAATAGCAGACGTCTTCTTTTGTATGACAATGCAAGACCACACCACTGAAGATTATGAAAATTGGATGGAGAGTCCTGTCTCATCCACCATTAGACTTCCATCTGTTCAAACCATTAAAGGAAGCTCATCATGGTATTCACATTGAAGATGGGGAGGCCATGAAATCATCTGAGTCGATGGCTGAGGAATCAAGACCACGCTTTTTACCACAGTGGAATACATGCCCTTTTTAAAATGTGAACAAATATTGTGGAAAATGATGGCAACTATATTGAAAGTGAAAATTTAATAATTAATGCTGTGGACTTACGCTGTGTAAATTACATTTAGTTGTCTTGACAAATGAAAGAAAAAATAGGAGGTGCTACTTATTGAACCACCCTCGCATTTAAATTAATAACATGAAAGTAATTTCAATGAAGTTTTATGTTGTGTATCAATGTTCCTATATTAAAATTACTTTATTGTATAAACAAATTATTTAGTTTTGGATTTGAAAATATATCATGGTTTCATTCAAAATTTTAGCCAATATGTCATCATTTCAACCACTCAAGTTTTTATCTGGAAATTTCCTCCACAACTGAGAAGTTTCCACTGATGAACCAATAATCATAAAGTTTAATCATTATATTCCTATATTTCCACAACTTTAGCATCGATTTTTTTTTCTTTTTACATCCTCAATTCTGTGACATGGTACATTTAAGTTGAAAATATAAAAATTTGGTTAGCAAATACTGTTTAAAGGAATTAAATATTTTTTATTCAAAGTTAAATATATTAGAACAATTACTACTATTTAATGATCAGTTCATTAATAAATTTTCCTTGCTTTATGACTGCAGAGAAATACTAAAGAATTGTATATACTATAATAAAGAGTGAAAGTTAAAGCAGTTTAAAATAAACTACTCCTAAATTCTATTTCAAAATATTTATAATAGAAGATAAATAATTAAAATGGAATAATGTTACATTATGAATGTTTTCAAATTAATAAAGAACTCAATTTAGCTTAAGTACATTATTAAATACTTTTACTTCACATACATATTTACATGGTTTGGTCTACAGATTTACATTGATAGAAGATAAAAGCACCATGTAAAAATTTTGATGCAAATAAAATGAATAGACGTATGATTTATGCATACTTAGTGTAAATAAAATAATCTGGAATGATGGCTTGTTGAAATTTGATGCAAACCTTTTAATTAACAATACAAAGTAAATGCCAATTAGATATCATGGTCCCTAATTAAATATCAAAACAGAAAATTGCAACTGATGATATAATATATTCGAGCAAACAAAACTAGGTAAGTCAAGTTAGATTGCACATTCTTCCATATGAAAAGCCTTGTTTAAAATTAAGGCACATGAACAACAGTTGCCATAAAAAAACATTCATTTTTCATCTTTGTCCTTTGCACCATGTTTCAAAATCCTAGTGAACTCTATGTAATCAAACATTCCACCTTTTATAGGAGCTTCTCGGTACATTTCATCAACCTGTAAAATGAAAAAGAAACCCCTTATTTTGCAATTAATTGTGCTAACTATATAAATTCTTATATTAAGAAAATTTTACTAAATTCTGTATTTAAATTATTTGTTTACGAGTAATTAAAACTAAAATGACAGTTTCAGAAGCTTTAATCCCACAATTTTGTTGCAAACATAACATCGACTAAGTATACGAGGACAACTTATTAAGAGAAAAGCTGAACAAATAGTATAAAGTTGTTCAAATAAATTGTGTCAAGTTAACTTTATCACACATATTTATAATTATTTGCATTGCTTATTTTAGAATGCACCCAAAAATGACATTGTCAGTTTTATTAAAACAATTAACATGGACAGGAAAGAGAGACAGAAAGTTGGTGAATTATTCAAGTTCACAGATGGCAAGCACCATGTAAGGCTTCAGACTCTTGAATTTTCAGACATCACTGGAAATGTTGTCCTAACCTTCTGATGAAGGGGGTGGTGGCTACAAAGATTCAAGAACCTCTAACCCTACATGGTGCCTGCCACCTGTGAACTCTCTCTCTTTGCTGTCCTTACTAATTATATATATGAGCTATACTAACTTCTTCATCTGTAAATCTGTCTCCCATGGATGTTAAAAGCTCACGAAGACGTTCCTCATTAATAACGCCCTTATTTTCTTCATCAAAGCATCCAAAGGCATTTTTTATTACATCTTCTGGATCTGTTCCTTGTAGGCGTTCTCCAAACAGTGTGAGAAACATAGTAAAATTTATAGGACCAGGGGCCTCATTCATCATTGCCTCCAGGTATTCATCTGATGCATCTTTCCCTGAATAAAAATTATTATTAAGGAAAGTGTACAAGATCATCAAAATACATTACCATAAAATAATTGTCAACACATCATGCCACAAACAAATTATAAAAAATAAAAAGTCAAGGGTTTTTAAAAATATAGATAGACTATTCAGATGAATTTTGACATAAAAAACCATGGGTGCACAACTTTTCCCAAGTTCAGAATGGAGCAATGAACATTAGATGGATAAAATAAGATGAAATTAAATATATTTTTGTTTGTTTACTTAATAAAAATAAAAGTATTGGTGGATTGGAAAAGAATACTATGATGGATCTTCAGCTATCCTGTAAAAAAAATATCCTAAAGGTTATTAATTTAATGTGTTGTAGGAGATTTTGTGAATTGGAAGATAAGAGTGAATGGGTTGATGTGCACATTGACTGTGTCTAAAGGGTATTGTGCAGTAAAATGTATTTCTGGTATGTATAAATAGTTCTTGGGCTTCCAACCGATTGAAATTGATTGAGTGATGTTTCGATGTCTGGCTGTCATCATCTTCACCAGAAGAAGCCCAAGAACTGTTTGTGCAAAGAATTTGCCAAGAAAAACTTCAATTTTTATTTTTGCATGCTCAATATGACATACAGCATATCTATTACCCTATTCGAGTAAACAGTACAAAAGAAGAATTTTTTACGTGGATGAGTATGAGTGATATTGTAGACAATGAATATACTCAAATGCAGATTTCATACAGTTTATTAACAAATGATCTGTATAATAATAAGTAAAGATATTGGTAAAATCAAGGCATCATGATTACT
The DNA here is from genome assembly GCA_034510155.1 of Eucriotettix oculatus. Taxonomy (NCBI): domain Eukaryota; kingdom Metazoa; phylum Arthropoda; class Insecta; order Orthoptera; family Tetrigidae; genus Eucriotettix; species Eucriotettix oculatus. The sequence continues at coordinate 141,017,789 of CM067377.1, forward strand.
GAATCAAATGGTACTAGAACAAAATAAAATATAATTTCACTCCATACTTCCCAACGGATCAATTTGTTTTCCACACACATAACAGCAATATATTTTTTTAAGTGATTGTAGAAATAGTATGACATGATTTAAAGAATTTATTTTGTATGAGGAAGTTATGTTCAGATGTAATTAATATCAAGAAAAACTTAAAAAGGAGTTAACCACATTACTCAATCAGGTAATGGAACAAAAATTACTGTCACATTTTATAAGTCATATGAAATCTACCTAGCAAGCATTTAATAGGCATGATAATATAAAAATATAATATTTTAAAACAAACACTTGATACTTTAGACATTACAACTGGGACTATTTTTATATTTTCCAGTACATTAGAAATGATAAGCTTACCTAAGGAAGCCAACATCTCGTGCAGATCATCTTTGTCAACAAATCCATCTCGGTTTTGGTCTATCATATTAAATGCTTCTTTAAATTCCTGGATCTGCGCTTGGTCAAACATAGCAAATACATTGGAAGTGGCTCTTTGTGCTCGCTTCTTAGTAGTGGCACGACGTCCTGCGGTTTTCCTCGACGACATTTTTGAAGGTGTAGAACTAAAATATAAAACAATTTATCAAAATGTACATAAAATTAAATTTGTTAGCATTATATGATCGAACTATATTATTAAAATGTTAAAAACAAGGATACTTCTTAGAAACATTTCTTCATGACATTTGTAGTCAAAATTCTTTATTCTCCGTCTTGCAGTGTAATATGAGGCTCGACCAAATAAGTATTAAATTATATCAACGAAATATTGTTAACAGTTGGTTACCTTTCAGTTGAACGCCTGAATTTCTCTAATGAAGAATCAGATTCTAAGCAAAGGAAGGAGCAGTTGATGATTCACGCAGACCCCACCACACCCGAACAGTTGAGCGTAAATAGGCCGTCAGTGATACCAACGACCAAGCACATAATGATCAAACTGTTATTTAACGTTCTTATGAAATGGCGGACAGCTTGTTATAGATTATTAAATAAACAATGTTTCCAGACTAATTGACCGGATGATTTATTTTGTTAAAAGCCATTCATCCCTGTCAACACAAACTATCACAGATTCTGTATATTTCCTGAGTTGCCAGCAACGTCAGCGTTATTCTGGCGCTCGTTGAAAAATGCTACCTTGCAATACATTTCTGCAATCTACACAAATGTTTCAGATGCCTGGTTATATATATTCACGTTTATTCAGGAAAGCTAAGCGGTTATATAAGCTTAAAGTTGTCAAAAATTTATCTGACGCTTCAAATAAAATGCTTAAAACGCCGTGTGTTGGTTATCCCTTCCACTACTATAAGAGGCCCGAACTTTCAAACTCCTTATATGGACTAGAATCCGCAACGAGGCCATGCAACAGACGGTCTGGTTCGTGTTGGACAACGTAATTTTCATAGGATGTAATTTCCACAGTATTTCTGCTATATTGCTGTTTGAAAAGAAAGAATAATTCTATTAAAGCCTCAACAGAATAAATAATAAAATAATTATGGAAATATGAAATGTTAAAAATAGTCCAAAGGATGGGAAACTATAAATGTGATGGAAAATTTATGATCTTTCTTAATTACTCTATGAAAATTCGTTGAATGTATTTTCAGTGTATAGAGACATAGGATTATTCCCTTGGGTGAATTCTGTGACGTCCACTAGATGTTTCATTAATACATCTTTAAGAATGGTGTTAAGAGTATTCAACTTCTGTAAGTCTACTTGATGTCCCTATAGTTCGTGTTTTGTAATTAACCTTTTCACATATATTGTCTATTTTAATGAGGGCCTAACTACGTGACATTATATGACGATTAGGATAGCTTTTTTTCCTAACAGAGTGTAGTTATTAATGTATCTACCTCACAAATGCCGACTGATCTACTTGATGGTTTCCTTTTCTTTCGTCGTATCAATGTCTGTAATTTCAGTTAAAATTGGCATCTTTTTTGACAGAGCACCTCAATCTCCTCATAATTTCTAATTCTTATTTTTTTCATATTTGGTTTGAAATTTTCAAATTGGTAAACCACGTTCTGAGTAGTGAAATAATGGCCGTTTAAAGAAAGTACCAAAACACTGTAACTTTTTTTATCCGGACTGGTTAATAATTAAAACTCATTCACCAAATTCATTTATTGACAGTTTATTCTTTCATATTGTCAGTCATCAACTCCAGAAGCTTTCGACCATGGTGACTACAATAATCTATATATATTTTTAAAACTTTATGTTAACACATTACATTTCGTCAAAGCATTCCTTACTTCGCCACATTTCAAATAGAACTGTTAAGTTCAATTAATAAATTGTATGTAATATAGAAAAAGATGAAGAATTTCATAGTGATCCACAAAATGTTTTAACTTAAATTTGGATTAATATAGAAAAATTATGTTACCATCTCAATTCATTATTTTCAGTGCTAAAATACACAAAAAATTTAGAATTTCGATTTTAAGAAAATAGATCTCTTCAATTTGACAGGACAATTATTAAATTACCCGTATCTCTCTAGAATATGTCGGAGAAAATTGTAATTTCATCCTTATTTCCTTTTTCGTATGCCACCCAAATATTTAAAACGGAATTATGTTTTAAAGACGAGAAATTGTTATTAAACATGAAAGTTTTTTTAGTGATTCCGCTTTAACACGGGTATGAAAAAATGAATAATCAGAATGAGTTATTTAGTTATCACAACGTATAAGGAATGTTTTGTAATTAATTAACTTGGTAATATGTGGATAAATTATTGTATTTTTAATCGTAAATAATATAAACACTCAGTAGATTTTAAAACTTAATACAAGATCTAATTTTTAATGAAATTTACTAATAACTTGACTGTTTCATTCATTCAGTCGTGTCCGACTCTTGGCGATTCTATGGGTTAGCTTCCTCCATGCTGTCCGATCAACTGCCTTAAGCTCTCAAGCCCGTGTCAGTTTTGATGGTACCAAGCTAGCCAGCATCTTTCTCTAACGAATTTGATCGCATCACATGGCCAAAGTACGTATGCCTGAGTTTTGATTAGCATACACTAGAATAAATAGGATTGCTTGTAGTTACATATAATAAAAAAGTAAGATACCATATTTTGTAACTGGTACTTATCACCTACATCAGTGATGGTAAAATTACGGCCCGCGGTACAAATGCGAACCCACTGAAATGTTTTATCCGGCCCGGATAGTATTTTTGTCAAAGGAAATAGTCCTCGTCAATTTGGATTCCGCTCACGCCACTCTACAATACATCAGTGCCACAGAATTGTGAATCAAATAATACAAGGTTTAGAAGAAAAAAAAGTTTGTGTCGCAGCTTACTTAGATATTGCACAAGCATTTGATCGAGTTTTGCACGTCGGTTTATTATACAAACTTAAACTTACCATTCCCACCAACTATTATCTCATCTTAAAATCCTATTTAAGTGATCGCTTTTTTCAAACTAAGTGTACAACGACATTTCCACAATTCATCCAATTGCTTCAGGAGTACCACAGGGTAGTGTTCTGGGACCACTTTCATATCATATTTACAGCGGACATACCTGAAAGAAACAACACAAAACTTGCAGCCTACGCTGATGACATCGCAATTTTATCTGCAGACAATGTCCCCCTTACAGCTGCTGTTCTACAAAATCATTTAAATAATCTTGAAGAATGGCTAGACTTTTGGCGAATAAATGTAAATCCTAATAAATCAGTGCAAGTAAATTTTACCACCAGGAAAACAAACTGTCTAAATGTCTCAATAAATAATACACCATAACCTATCACCAATGAAGTCAAATACCTTGGTTTACTATTGGACTCTAAACTTACGTGGAAACCGCATTTAACATCCAAAAGAGATCATATCAAGAGTAAGCTTCGACAAATGCATTGGCTACTTTGCAGAAACTCCAAATTAAAAACAGAAAATAAAATAGGACGCGTCTTCCAGCTAGTTTGACAGCTGAAGGACGAAATGGTGACATTCTTCCTTGAGAAACAGGAATCTGCAGAGTATAAATTCGCGGAAGATATGCATGGCATCCCGAGATTACATTTTTTCCGCTACAAAAACAAGTTGAATGTCGAGATGCAAGGCTAAAATCAGTTTATCGATTAAATGTGGGTCCATCTCAAAGAATTTAAACTACAACTTGTTCTATTCGCGAATTAGCTTTCTAAGAATGCCTTGCCTCATTTCTCGAGGTTGAGTTCAATGAAAAGTTGAAGGAAAAGCTTAGAGTTACAAATATAGTTTGAGGAGGCTCCATGGTGGATTTGAAGACTTCAGTTGCATTGAAAAAGACTTAGAAATTTTCGTAATGGGTTTTAATATGAACTGTGAAACCGGACTTGCAACTCAAATGATTGAATTACAATGTAATACTCAACTCGACGAACAGTTGTTTCTTAATGTTTCAGAATTATAGTTCTACAAGTCTTTGTCGAAATCCACTTTCTAAAATCTTATATCTCATGCCCAGAAAGTTACTGCTAGGTTTGCTTCATCATATGTATGTGAACAGGTGTTTTCTACAATGAAACTTGGACAGAGTTGCCTTAGAGACAGATTGACAGATGAGCATTTAACTTCTCTTCTAAGAATAAGTGCATCTCAGAACTAAATTATGAAAAACTTTTAGAAATGCAGTAGCAGTTTCATTCATCACAGTCTCCTTCTTAATATTTCAGTCATTAATAGGGTTTAGTATCACAAAAAATACAAATACTTTGTAAAATGTATCAGTGTTATTTTTATAAAAAAATATGTTGGCCTGCTTAAAGTTTTTTTTCCTTTCCTTTAGCCCCCTCTTTAAAAAGTTTCCCATCACTGACCTACATCATTAAAAAATTGGGTGTGCATTGCTCATTATTTCATACCTATTACGTTTTCTAGAGATGACTTGGATCTTTGGTGGTCGAAGGCTCGCTCCTATATTAAATTCACATTGGCTCAGTCAATTAAATTGGATATGGTTTACGATAATTACTGTTTTTCTTTCACCATCTACAGAACTGAGCAGTCCTTATTCTCAATTTGATGCAAATACTTGGCTTCCATTGGAAACTCAATTATTTAAACTTTTGAAAGGTCATTATCAATAAATTTAGTCATGAATTTTAGTTTAGAAATTAATAATATTATATTTTAAATTACACTAAACGAAATTTATGCTATCAGAAATAAAATACGTCTTAATTTAGCATGTAAATGAAAAATAATTCCATGTGGATGAATGAGACTGAAACTTGAGCACTTTAGAACACGCGCATAGCCATAACCTAAATTTCATTCACGGATAAACGTAGTTTAATTTAGTAACTGCATCATCTCAGTCCGGTTTACGTCAAGCAATAAAAGCTCTAAATAGCGATGAATGTATCATTCTAGCTTATTTAAGAAAACAGACTTTCTCCAGTCTTCCCTCTCTTGAGATGGACTTCAAGGACAACAGGAATAGGAATATCCGTGTTTTACAAAAAGGACCCATTAGGAATGACAAGTTGAGACAATTTCACAATCTTCAGCTGCTACTCATTTCTCGTGTTCCAGCGAATGGCAGATTATATGCGTGTGGCACACTTTCCTCCAAACGTAATAATACCTTTCCAAAATAAGTGACCTTCAATGCTTCGACCCGGAAATATCTACCAGTGGAAAATTGGACAGATTTATTAATGTGCGTTTCGTAATGGTGTTTACTTCGACAACTCTGCGACATTTTGGAACTAATGATACGTTTCACAACCTAACCACTTTATTATTATTGATGTTTTTCACAACCTAACCACTTTATTATTATTGATGTTTTTCACAACCTAACCACTTTATTATTATTGATGTTTTTCACGAAAAATACAAAACTACAACTTTCTGCAGAAATTGTGGACATTGCTACTTGAATAATTGTTTAATTCGTTGTACTATTGTTACATAAACCTAAAACTCCCTATATGAACCAGGATACAAAATGCATTAAACGAAATTTTGTACGATAGGATACTAATATTTAAGAATCTTACTCTCTCTCGGCAATCATTTATCGAACTATCTTAGAGACGTAATATTCATATTTTAGGGAATACAAGCGGATCATTTATAGTAACAGAGAATATGATTATGACTTACCTATTTGTACAAGTTTAAAACGAATGTAATTAAAAAATATATATTTAATGACCAAATAAATATATAGCCAAGAAAGTAAAATCAAAAGCTGGTTCTGATGTTATAAGAATAAAGCTTGATTATTAACGTTTTTTAACTACGTAGATTTTTTGTTAGTTTTAAATTCTTATCCATATCAGTTATGTAGATATAGTTATTGGTCGCATAGCAATGAAATCTTAATGCCACACATTAAATAAAGTTGAGATTTGGCCTATCGTAAAAATTTATATTCATTTTACTAGCAAAGGAAACATACAAAAAATATAAAATTAAAATAATTACGCCCGAAGAGTAATTGTGGGAGATATGGGCAATTGAAATTGTTACAGCACAACACAATACGCAATAACAGAATTTCTTGTGTTCCTAAAATTAGGATTATTTAAAATAAGCGTTATTGTTTAAAGGCAATAAAACAATAAATAGCATCAGAACGCTTTCCCAAAAAATTAAATACGACTGTTCATCGTCAAAACGTAGTTCACATTTCATTTTCAGGCGCTTTCAAAATTACGGGTATGTACCTGTTGCATTTTCCTAATAAACTAGATACATTGTGATAAATATGCTCAACCGGGATACACAAAGCCGAGCTACGCACGGCATCTCCTATTTTGTATGTGCTGCGTAGATGGCATCGCAGTCACTGTGCTTCATTTCTTGTAATGACCTATCGCGGCGGTCGAGCCAAAAATCATTAAAGTTGTGCAGGTCAGCACGAGCTGTTTGATAAGTTTGTAATAACACTTCTCATGAAGCACGGAGGACTTAAGGGGTCCTACCTCGGAAAAGTTTTAGGAAATGAAAGCATCGAAATGCATTTTGAAGCCATTTGTGCTCACTTTTTCTTTTAAAAAGTATAATTTTTTGTTTCTTTTTGATTTCATCTGTCGGACAAAAACTCTTCGCGGCTACAGTGTGGAGCCCACTGTCCTTTCCTGTCTTCACTTTTATCCGAGATCTAATGGAATTAATAACAAATCTAATTGAAAAAAAATACAGAACATGTAATTTAATTTTTAATTAAATTCTTGTAATATCAATCCTGGCTTTAGTTTGCAATACTATTTTAATTTTCAATTTCAGCTTTAGTCGTAGTTCGTATAACATCAGTCGGCTGCGTGGTGATATTTCTGCTATGCAATAATTTTTTATTATCTTTGTCGTCCTTCCTTCGCCGAGTCACATTCCACAATTCCTTCCAAAATAAATTTATTTATTCCTATTAAAATATACGTAATAATTAGTTTTAAAATTTTTGAACGCTTTAAATTTTATTTGTCAATATTTTTAATCCAGTTCCCACATTTACAAAATAGGGGCGAAAAAATGTTTAGGATTAACAATTTGTATAGATATGTGTGATTGAAGAATAGTTTCTTAGTGTGAATACACACAGAGTGGACGTCGGAAAGAGACGTGATGGGATGTGTTCAATTCATGTATAATAAGAGACAATAAAGAGCAACGTCTCTTGTGACTATGGCCGGTAGGCGACAGCCTATGGCGGCATAATTTAGGAGCGGCAAAACCACTCGATTTAAAGCGAAAAAAGTATCGACAACGTGACAGATGGTGATTCCTGCGATATTAGCGCTTTAGAACTGACTGGCGAAATACGCCGTTTCTTCGCTTTTAAATATGAAATAAAATCCATGGTTTTCTTTTGTCCATCTTATAGCACACATATCAGTTAATTTGATGTAATGTAATTTGTCATTTCAATATAACTTAACCGCATTGAGCGTTTGCCTGCTAAAATTCGTTGCTACATCCATAAGGAAATTTCCGGTAACGGCTCATTTAAAAATATTAATAATGCTATTGAAAATTATTTCAGAAGTTTCGCCAGGCTTTTTGCCGCCACTATAAAATATAAATAATACGACTACTGTCTGCTGAATTCTAGAAAATTTATGTATTTATGACATAAATAAATTACTTACCTAACTTATTTGAATAGCTGGTTAGTAATGACATCACTTGTTGAACTAGCTTACTAGGACGCATTACGATGTGTATCGCCTGAAAGGCAGAAATAAAAGTTTTTCTTTGCCAATTCCAAATAAACAATTGTTTATCAAGTTCAACCAATGGTGGTCGAATTCTAAGAACTAATCAGCAATGCTAACTTTGATAAGCAGTTCTCGTTAATAATTTCTCAACAATTATTTGTTATTATTAAAGTATAACTTTATAAAACCATAATAAATGGCATGAACGTAGTCCTGGAGAAAGAGTTCAATATGAGGATTAAAAGAGACAAAACCAAGGTAATGGAGTGTAGTATGGGAAACAGTGGAATAACAAAGGGTGTTAGATTGGGAAGGGATATTTTGATGGAAGTTAAGGAATTCTGCTACTTGGGAAGCGTAATAACTAGGGTTGATAGAAGTATAGTAGCCGTAGAGAGTAGGATAGCACAGGCAAGGAATGCTTTCACGGAAAAGAGGAATTTAATTACGGGTAATATAAGGAAATCGTTGCTAAAAATGTTCGTATGGAGCGTGGCGTTATGTGGGTGCGAAAAATGGACGATAGGAGTTGGGGAAAGGAAAAGAATAGAAGCCTTTGAAATGTGGTGCTATAGGCGAATGCTGAAAATCAGATGGGTGGATAGAGTAAGTAACGAGGAAGGGAAAAGCGAACAATATGGAGGAGGTTGACTAAGGGAAGGGATTGATTAATAGTCCACGTTTTAAGACACGAGGGTCTTGTAAAATTAGCATTAGAGGGAAGTGTGTGAGGGAAGAACAGAAGAGGGTGGTGAAGGATGGAATACGCTAAGTAGATTAGGGAGGAACAAATAGTTTTAGTAATGATTTCCTAATATTCATACTTATATGAACCCTAAATAAATTCGTCATTTTTGCAAAAACCTTTCTTGCCTTTACTATTCTACTCTTATGTCTGCTATACTTCTCCAATACCATAGTTATTATGCTGCCCAAGTAGAAGAATTCCTTAACTCTGTCGAATTAAATTCTATTATTATTGATTGAGTAAATAAACAAGTAAAATTTTAACCGGAAATAAAACAAAGTTCAACGGGAGTTTTTGTGTTCGAAAACAAATAAAATCTAAAATTTTAACAGGCCAATCAAAAGCTTCGGTATTTATATGAAAAAAATAAAATTTGTGACCCTTAAAGGGGCGGTACCCCCAACGGCCTTAAGATGGTACTGGAACTAAATGTATATTCTGAACATGTTCTGTTTCTCACGACTGTTTTAACCAACTTCTTCTTTTGGCAAAGCAGAAACTTATAAAAAGCAAAAAATTGGAGGGAAACTTGTTTGCCCAGAAGCAATCTTGATGCAAGTGAAAAGAGTTTGATTGTTTTCAAAATATTTATTATTTTTATCAGTTTTTCGCCAATCATCTCAATTGCTTGGTCTTGAACACTCCTATTACAATAATCACTCATATTATTATCATACAGAGCACCATTACTTTCCTTCTATTAACAAACAAATTATGTTCAATTGCATTTCTAAAAGAAAGAACAATTTAAAGCAAAATTAAATGATAAGGCACTCAATAGACAGGCAAGACACATTCCTATTTTCTTTTTATTAGCCAACTATTATAAATAAGAGATTTTGCATAGCTACATTTACAAACTTCGCTCTGAATTTATAAATGTAAGCTCAAATTCACGATCCTCCTGATCTATACTTGGCAGTTTGAATGAATTATGAGTGGTGTAAGTTCTTTTAGCCCTGGGTGTTTAAGAGCGTTACTGATGTACTGCACTTCAGCTGAATAAAATGAAAATAATCAAATTAGCCACTTTACTATAATATTACAAATGTTTTTGAGAATTATATCATTATATAATTTTGCTATCACATTAGAAAACTATAGCTAATAATAAGACAAATAGCTGAAGAAATATCAATTTTTTATAAAACTTTTCCTCAGCCAGATGAATTTCCTACTGTTTAGTTTAAACTTCTAGTTGTGATGAGGAAAAACTTTCATGAATAATATAAAATAAATTACATGACAGTTGTTTGGGAATTATACTTGGGAAGTGCATCTTGTAACTCTTTTTTTTAATTGTTTGTCATCTTTGACTGATTGCATTAATTCATAAATCTATGAGACTATTGCCATGAAATTATTTCTTTGTTTCATATTGTTTCTTTAAGAAGAGAACAATTGACTTACGTTTTAAATATTTGTTAGAGATATTTTTCTGCTTCATCAATTATACAAACAGAACTTTATTTATTTGATTACAGGAAATACAGCATATTAAATATATGCAGTTTTTTGTGATCATTTTTTTTTACAAATATAACAAACAAATTTTATTCACATTCAGTCAACATAGTAATTTACATTATCTCAATAACAGACATATTTACAATTACAAGTACACAATCACTTTCACAATCACAATGCGGTCATATACAAATACTATTGAGACTAAGACATATTGATTTCTTTGGGAAACTGTGACAGCTACTGTTACAACCACATCAATATGTCAGTATAAACTTCGTGCTTTATTTTACATTAACATAAATAATTTGTAGGATGAGGAAGACTGTTTTGACAGCACTTTTTGGTAAAAATTTCAACGAACTGCAACACCATTTATTGTAACCATAGAACTGTTTCTGTCTCTACCAATTGGTGTTGATTCATAATGATGATTGCGTCTTCCAGTTATTTCATATGGCGCATCATACAAATTTTCATGCATGTTGTCATACATGGGTCCCTGTGGAGGCATACCATATCCACTTCCACCATTAAGAGTAGCATAAGACATCACTGCAGCATTTTGGCTCTCTTTTTGCAAGGCTCCTTCAATGTTTTCTGTGTTTTTCACGGGAGTTGCTTTCCTCCTGGAATTAGATTTTGTCCATGATCATACCCTATCATGTAATATTATAAATGAATAAGAATTTATACACTCAAACTACTTACAATCGAAGATATATTAGTCCAAGAACAAGCAATAAGAAGAGCACAATGCCTGCTGCAATACCAATAATCATGCCCATATTTGTAGATTCAGTCTCTTCTGCTGTGATAACTGTCAAAACATGTATGTATTAATGCTATTTTTCTGTATGAAAATATATAATGCTGCAATATGTAGAGAAGTAAGGTCTTTGTATAATGAGTGAATAGAAATAATTAATTTACCAGAACATCCTAAAAGAAAACTATTTTCATTTTATAAAATTATGATGAACACTAAAAATAAAGTGAAAATATTTTTCTTTGAGGATATTATGGTAAATTAATTAATTTCTATAAAAAATGTTTTTATATTGGAAAATATTTACCTTCACATCTAGGTTCTTCCCCAGACCAGGTTCCATCTTCCATACATTTCCTCAGGAATTGACCGACTCTTTCAAAACGTGGTAGACAGTGATATTCCACTGCACTATTGTAAGTTGTTGTTTGGTTCATAATTATAACTCGTCCATTATCAATCTTTCCTGGATGTTCACAGTCAACAGCTGAATAATGTAACAAATACAGTTATTGTAACAGTAAGGCTTCTGAAGTACAAAATTGTTTCTCGTTTTTCTCTTAACAATAGCAGGTAAAACATGAAATTTTCAATTAATTGACTAAAATTAGTACAATCACTATATTTTCCATACATTCATTACAAATATGAAAATGAAACTTACATTTACATGTTGGCATTTTCCCAGTCCATGTTCCTTTTTTTTGACAAAAGCGTGTATCATTACCTTCCATGTACTGTCCTTTAGGGCAGGAATATTTTGCAATTCCACCAATGCTCTTTGTTATAATTTTTACTGTGACAATACCATCTGTTTCAGGGTCTGAGCAAAGTATTTCTGCAAAATAAGTAAAGATATAATAAATATAAGGTTTATTACAATTTTTTGTATTTTAAATAAGTGACATGTAGAAATTGTGAATAAATGTTTATATAGAAGATATAATAAATATAAGGTTTATTACAATTTTTTGTATTTTAAATAAGTGACGTGTAGAAATTGTGAATAAATGTTTATAGAGATACGTGCCTTTACATGATGGAGTTCCAGAGCTCCAAGTTCCATTTTCAAGACATAATCTACGACCGTGCCCATCAAGTTCATAATTGGGCTCACATTCATATAGTACAGCTGTACCATAATATGTAGCATTTGAGGCAAGTGTATACCGCCCATGAGCAAGACCGTCTGGTTCCCCACAGTCAACAACTATATGCAATGTATTGAAATCATTAAGAAAACCTTCTTATAATTATAGATACTTTGAAATACTAATTCATGATTATTTTAATTTGGTGTTTATTATTTCATAACTTAAATATTATATTTAATGTAACAGAAATAATATAATGCTCCTGAATTATTAAGTCCATGGCATAACATGCTACTCACAGACACACTGAGGTACATCCCCACTCCATTGTCCAGTTTCTTCACATGTGCTTAAAGGCTCCCCAACAACTTTATAGCCTCTTTCACAACGGTATTTAACAAGGGATCCTATTTTATATGTGGCAACAGATGTAGCTGAATCTTGAGTCTTGATCAATGTTCTTCCATACACTCTGTCATTACCAGTTACAGAGAGAATACTGTGAGCAGCTAGAACTGGTTCTGGACACCTTATTTCTGAAATAACGAAATGAAACAAATCTAATTAATTTGTTTTCCGGTGTTTAAATTTTTGTCTTGTATTTCAAACCAATATCTCCATTATTAGAATTCTTTAAAATATGAACTCAACATACCTTCACATCGAGGAGTCTCATCACTCCATACATGATTTTCAAGACAGTGTCTGATTTGAACTCCAATCAGTTTATAATTTCTGACACAGCTGTATGAAATTTCACTATTGAGATATGTTGTGCCATTTACATATGTAGCTGTTCCATAAAGCATTGGAGGCACTTTTCCACAGTCGACATCTGCAAGTACGAGCAACATATAATTTATTCTACAGATCTTTAAACATTACATTAATTGAATTTAATTACATTGAATAAATTGTAATAATATGAATTAGTATTCAGTTATTAAAAAGGATAAAAATAACTGTAAAAAGCACAAACATCCACACCCGTTTCAGGATTCTAACCTGAAATCTCTGTTGTGCCCATCACAAAAATGATCCAACAATGTGAATAACCGTTCCATTAAAATATTAATTAATTATTAAACTATGAAAAGAATGGTTGTATTATGTGTGCATTGACTGGTAAATGTATTAAGTGTTTATTAAACTTTTTGACAAAAGTCCTTATGTTACATTGACATTTTATTGACTTACTTTTCCAATTAATAACAAACCAATAAAAACAACATTTTCTTTTGTACAATGATGAAAAACCTTTGGTTTTATATAAGTCACAAAATTTAATAAACACCAAAATTATATTTTAATTGTAATTTTTTAATTTTACCTCTTCTTTTATTCTCATAGTTGAGAATTTGGCAATTTATTATGTGGTTTAGTAAATATTTCAAAATTAATATGTAATTGTGGGATTATTTATGAGCATATGACTATATTTACTTAAGTTTGTTGAGTGTTTCAATCTACAGAATATTTTACCATGCATAAAACTTTTCCTTGTAAAAGAACTTACAATAAGTAAAAAGACAGCCAATAAGTCAGTGTATAATTTTATTGCTATTTAATTAATACAACGTGATGTTTTGTCACCCTTTCATCAGGCATACTACAAACATAACATTACAAAAGATAAATATGGGTTCTATGTTACAATTTTTTGTATACAAAAACATGGTTAAAAACTTACAAATTTAGCAATTCATGTTATTCACACCTTGACTCCAACATCCGAAAATATTATTAAATGTATTGAAGTATTTACATAACAGGAATTTGGTGTCGCAGATTACTTCCCGCAATGGTTACGGCCGAAATGATATGGTAACAATCAGTGGAGTTAAATTTTAACAATGGAAAAAAGAGGTTAATAAATTTTGTTCAAACTACTCATATCAGTTATGAGTTATATGCTGACTTATTGACTGTCTTTATTGTAAACTTATAGTCAGAAAACTATGTTTAAAAGAACTTACATTCACATGATGGTGGCTCTGCAGACCACTCTCCTTGCATTGTGCACAGACGAGTAGCCTGCCCTCTTAAAATGTAACCAGTTTCACAATGATACTCAACTGAAGAATGTACATTGAAATCATATCCCACTACATATCCTCCTTGTGGAACTTCTGGCTCATCACATGTGATTACTGAAACATATTAAACATTGCGATGTATTTAGGAAATGTAACTTGATGCATGAAAATGTCACACATTAGAACTTGAAAAAAATTAAATAAAGCCTCGGAAAACTAAAATATATTATCTCCAAAGAAGTATTAAAAGTTGCTTATTGTATAAATTTTCACAAACTTAAGCCCAATGGTGCCAAAATTTTGGAAATGTCATCTGCAGTAAGAAAAAGATTAACATTTAAAAAAATAAATAAATCAGTTTGGCAACAGAACAATCTTATAAGAACTATATTGCAGACTTCTCTCATCATACTCCAATTATGTGTGTGAAATCTATTTAATACTAGCACTCTTTAGACAAAGGATATAATATACAAACACATGATACAAAACAATGTAAATTACACGATACTACAAGACCTAGGATAAAAGTGTGCCAGTGTGAATATGAATCTACAGTTCTTTAATAAACTTCTTGATTACTAAAAAACTGAAAATACTACCAAATTATGTAAGAAGAATGTGAAACAGACATTAATTAATCATAGCTTATACACATAGTGTTTGAATGGCTTGACAGCCATCGGCTACTGACAGTTCAAATTATGGTAAAGAACAGAGTTTATGTTAACAAAATGTACATATTAGGCATTCTATTATAACATCAAAGGAATTGAATAAAAGGTTTTATAGTATGTTCATGTAGAGAAGAAATACTTACAAACACAAGAAGGTGCATCAGCAGACCATTTCCCTTCTTTAGTGCATGTTTGTTTCTCAGTTCCATCTAACCAGTAATCTTCATCACAACTGTACTCAACAATACTGGCATGAGTAGTAGTTTTATTTATTAGATTATAATGTCCATTCTCTATATTAGGGGGAGCACCACAGTCAACAAATTTACATGTTGGAGCCTTTCCAGACCACTCACCTCCAAGAGTGCAAGATAAAACCTACAATTGTTATCATGTAAATTAATTTTAATTACATTTTATAGATGATTTTATATTTGATACATTACATTATGTTTTCCGTAAAATGTACATAAAATAAGAAAAAGACACTTACTGGCTGACCAAACAGTATGAACCCACTTTGACACGTGTAAGAAGCTGTTGAACCAGCTCGCTTTCCTGATACTTTGACTGAACCGCCATTTACAGTTGGTGGTTCTGGACACCAATCAACTATATATGAGAGTGATGTATATTAATACAAAGTTTATACTTCTAACTGTAGTGTTATAGTCTAAAAATTATTATATTTCTTTTATAAACTTACAGAAATATTTTGATTTGGAGATTTAATAGTGATATGAAAATGATTTACTAATAATGAAATAATTTAAAAAGAAACACCATTTTAATGTGATTTGAGTTCTCATAAGTTATAGTCTTAATACATGTTTACAGCACCAATATTTTTTACAATTATAATGATTATTGCTTCCAATCTTAACTTGCATAGTGCAGAAAATAGTATTGAGTTAAGTAAAACATTTATTTTTCTGGTATCACCTAAAAAAGTAAATACGAAGCTCAAATCTGATGACCATGATGCCTTGAAACAGACACTACTTTCCTAGGAAACAGTAACTTAACCCTCATAACATCTGTTTTTCAATAAAATGTATTCTGTGTTGCACACAATTTTCCAACATTCAGAATTAACACCTTTCTCCTCTAAAGCATCCATCACTCTGAATTGTGTACCTCTTTTAAGCAACCATTTAACCATAAATAATTGGTGTTTGCATTAATAATGGTGTTTTGTGGAATGTCTGAACCATTGCTGCAAAGCTGAGTTATGATTGTATGGTTGTTTTCAAAATACCGCCACATGGCAATGCCATGATGTATTCCTATCCATACAACATTTTTTACTTAGCTGTGGTGAAATGTCTGATTAAAATATTGAAAATGTTTGTGTTTTATGACTTACATAGACATTCAGGCTTTTCACCACTCCATTGCCCATCATCACTACACACACGCTTCTCATGTCCCTTCAGAGTATAGTTTTCATGACAGGAGTAAATAGCATAAGCACCATGTGTTGTTCTGTTTTCTTCTAATTTCACCAAACCATGCTCCAAATTGTCCACTTTTCCACAGTCAATATCTGGAAAATAATAGAAGCTTAACTTACAGATTCATTCTATTAAGAAGTTGAATAAGTTTTTGAAAGAGGAAAAATGTCAACTCAGACATTTTTCTTAGTATAAAATTGTGTAATTGAATTTAAATAATAATTATTGACAAGAGGACAACAAATACTTATGGTATAAAATCATATGTGCTGTTAATAAATTAGAGACAACTCTATTAATTCAAATGACAACATAGCAATTTGTTGGAAAATAATGTGATGAACATATTAACTGATGTGGTTAATGAGATTCAAAATTAAGGAACAGTGTAAAAATGCTTCAAACTGTTTCAATTCAGAGTAGGTTTTATTTTTAATTATTACTAGCTATGCCCGTTACTTCGTTCGCGCAGAACTTGTACAAATTAAAATCCAACAAGCCGTTTCGGAGTCTATTAGAGACAAACTTCCTGAGAGACATTTCAATTATATTTATTGGTACAGATAGCTGAGTGCCCGACGACACCCCGGCGTTCAGTTCTATTAGGGTGACCATCCTCCCCGATTTTCCATGGTCAGTCCCAGTTTCTAACCTCTTTCCCCGGCTGCGAGGCGTATTCTCGGCTTTCCCCCCGGAAACTAGCCTTGAGAATATTAGAACGGATATTTAGGTTTCGCGTAACAATCTATTATACAATCATTAATTTTATCTGAATAGTGCTTTACAAATTTGCGTAAATAAGTAAAAGCGAACACATGTTGACAGTCCTATATCTGAAATAATAATGTTGTTGCAACAGCAATGTCGTGACCTCAATCAAAACTCCTGCTGCAAGAATTGATAGAGTGAGAAGCCAAGTCCATTACTAACGGTAACGTCGCAAATATTAATAAGCGTCATTTGCTGCGAATATTTTTTAATAATGTTTAATTATTAAAACATTTGTAATTAGTAATTTAAAGATTTTTTCAGTCAGATATTTATCATTTCAGATAGATTTTAAATTAGTTTAAATACTATCATTCCACTATTTCAAATTTAGTAAAAGATTTTCCTTAATTCCAATTACAGTTTTGACATTAAACTTATGATTTTATCATTCAAATATTGTAATTACGAAAAAAATCACTTTAATCTTTGAAAAGGGATCTTATAATGTAATCTGAGAACAAATGAATGTTATTCGATTGTTTGAATGTGTTCCACAATTGTTTGTTTTCATAATTTGATAGACTCAACAACCAGCAGCGGGGAGTGTCGCTGCGCATGCTGGAGACTCCTAAAACTTTTAATTTGACAAAAATATAGGTAATTTTTTATATATCTTATATTAACTTCCGTCGATTTTTACCCCATGGTAGCTATTGGATCAAGGAGATTCCCACTAATCAATTCCTAAACATACTCATTTGACATCAATGACTGTAGTTTTGACATACCTTTTATATGACACACATTTAGTTCTAAATTTTACCCACGATATTTATAAGTCAAAAGATCGCCAAATTTGGTTGAAATTGCTCTGTCATGAGTTTAAGAGTTCTAGAGCCAATTCCATGTATATTAAAAGTTAAGAAAATATGAATAAAATGTCCATTTCGATTCGAAATACACGTCACTAACAGTAATCTCTGATATGTTTTACTATTACTACTCTTTGGGATAATTAATTTTAGTTTCCGGCTCTAATAAAGGTTACTTTATCGGAATATTAGATCACATTAGAAATACATGCTACATCATTTCACGTGAGATTCGGCTGACATTATTCCCTATGATATAAATTTAGGAACGAGTTTTTTTTGTAATTATTATCTGTGGAGCAGTTGTCGTCTGCTCGTGACGTATTTTTGGAAACCATGGAGATGTGTTAAGTATTGTTTTAGTGGGTATATAAGGACCCCAGTTGAGAGCTCAGCGCCATAGGTGGAGATGAGGCCGAGGTCTTGGGCTAGTATTAATTTAGTTGTCATTTCAATCTGTAGGTCCGTGCATTAAAATATCGAAGACCTTTTTCTCTATCAAGCTGTGTATTTAAACAAAGCTTCCATATTCTTGGATTTTTCTTAAATGGTGACAATTTTTTAACTGTACCAAATTATGGCTGTTGATACACAACGGTGTTTGAAATTTAATATACTCAGCAACCTTAATCTTAGTTTAAATTGAACAG
The DNA here is from genome assembly GCA_034510155.1 of Eucriotettix oculatus. Classification (NCBI taxonomy): domain Eukaryota; kingdom Metazoa; phylum Arthropoda; class Insecta; order Orthoptera; family Tetrigidae; genus Eucriotettix; species Eucriotettix oculatus. Next base: position 141,036,500 of record CM067377.1, read on the forward strand.
TTCGCAGCCAGAGAAAATATTGTATTCAATAATTTAGTACAGAAATAAAACTTACTGAGTCCTAGAGTAAGATTTTGTTTTCCAGTGTATTTCATGATTTCACACCTGAATCTTTGTATGGTTTTGGAATTTCTCCACAGACTAATATTGTAGATTTTATGATAGTCTCTTTTACCGCAGACAATATTACACATAGAAATGTATTGAGTACAACATTGAAATTTGGGAGATTATGTTTAAAAGCTTTAATAATTTTTAAGCATGAGGTAAGGACTTACATTGGCATGTGGGTGCCATTCCTGTCCAGAAACCGTCAGCTCCACAGGTCCTGGAGATGTCCCCGACAAGTCTGTGGCCCTTGGGACAACGGTACTCGATACTGGCTCCAGCACTGAAGTTACCTCCCACTATTGTTGTGTTTGTCAACTTGTCTGGGCTTCCACATGAGGATGGAGCTGCAGACAACGACATCGTAAACATCTGTTATTCATAAAAAGAAAAAGTGCCATGTGCCATAAAGAGTCAATACATTACAAATATTTTCAGAGCACCTCATATGCAGACTGACATAGAAACAGAAAATAGATCTTCTAGAAAGTCAACGTATTCCTCCTAAATTTGGAGAAATCCAACATGTTTTCTTATTCCTCAAATAAACTTGTCTTTCTAGGAATTCAGATATATTAAGAAAAATCTGGACCCTCACACAGGTTCACTAAGATGAGATGAATAAACTTACTACATAGACTGCAAGATGGGTTGTTTCAGATACCATGAGAAGAACACACTACTTATCATTCCACTGTCAACATACGAAGTGAGATTGTGGGGTACATGGATAGGAAGGTGTTGATAGTCAAAACCATATAACAGGGGTGAGTCCTGGAATATCCTACATTGCCCTATATCTCTGATAAAGGTTGTGAATGGTTTTCTTTGAAAGTTGGCCTGACTAGAGTGGTTACTACAGCTACAGACAGAGCCTATGAAGCCTTAAATTGAAAGTTGGAGTCGCTATGGTGCGTATTCAGGAGATTGTCAAATTTTCAAAGAATATTCTTCTTCAAAGTGCACCTTGTGACTGTATGGGTAATCAGCCGACACATATATTAGTAATTTAAGTGTATTATATTTCGGATTCATTTTGTTCAGTGAATTGTGGAAATAATCCAGAAATCTACTATTTGAGGCAGATGTATGGGAAATAAACTAATAAACTGAATCACATATTTCATATGAATTATCATAAGTTAGAAATTGTATTGAATCCGTAAATAACCCAGCGACAGAGACTGTCAAACTTTCAATTTACTTTATAGATGATTTACATGTATCCTTGGACAACTTTAAACAATATGGTTCTCGTTTAGTTTTAAGAGCGATTTAGAAATGGACAAATAACGACAACATTATAACGCTATTGTTAATCCTTTCGATTAAAAGCTTTTAGATTCTTTGGACGTGAAACATTCACGCATTGAAAGTGACATATTTTGGTATATTCAGTTGCCCACTGAGGAAAGAGATTAACGAACTTAGGCGAGTCTTTGTTGGCAAGCAACATTCTTGGTAGTTGTGGGCGAGAGAGCAAACTACAGGGTCATTGCGTGGGTGTCCACAATAACATGAAAGACATACTTTATGCTGTGCACTGAGAAACAGGTTGTATCTAAAGAAGTGCCAATACAAACAGAAATATACTTTTGCCAAAGGTGACAAACGGACATAAAACGAGACCATATAAATTTAATATTTGATAAAATAAAAGATTTAATAATTTGAGTATTAATAAACAGTTTCAGTCAACATTTATAATGACAATAACTTCGGATAATGCCTGATGCATAAGTCAAGTCATTTTACCAGTCATTTAACACTGAAGTATTAAACAGAAAGTAAACTGTCCGTTTTAATGTGAGAAGAAACTAAACTTTTTATATAAATAATTCATACAATGATTTATTGGGGGTAAAAAAGTATTTTTACTCTTGAAGTTGGCCTCCAAATCGAAGGGAAAAAACTAGATTACCGCAAAAGGAATTAAGAAACGGACACGAGAATGATTGAGCAGTTGATTTCTCCGTATAAAGGTTCAGATGTTACTCGATTATTTTATTTTAGAATTTCTAATTTTATTTTATTGTTGTTTCGTTTTTCTTACAGTGTTGACAGATCCAGTGCAGATAGTCTAAATTGCATCCGACGTCGTTCCACAGCCAACCTCTTCCGCCATCCAGAACCACACAGTTCTGCTCGCCGTTGTAATTATTTGGCTGATCTTTGCCCCACGCGGGCTTAGCAATCACGTCACCTGAAGAAAAAAACAAACAGTTATTAATTTGTGATGCAGACACGTCGAGAAGGATGAAGCGTGTTTCTTACATAAACGACGCATACAGTTCCTGGTGTCGAGGTCCGACGAATTGCATTCGCCTTTTTATTGTTGTACAAATAAATGGCCAATTGTGTGATGATACTTTTACATGTGCTCAAACTAAACTTTCCTGTAAGAATGTAGAGGGAGATATCATCGACGTTACGGTCTGAAAGCTAAACTATGTAGGTATAACGGCTATGCCCTTACCTTCACCCCGCCAGAGTTTGTAACTTCTGAGAACTTTTCTAGCCCGTATAACTTGTCAAAATTCTCTCAGAATTATTAACCTCTGAAAATATTAAAATATAACGCAGAAAATTGGACCCCTGAATTTAGCGAGTGATCAGTTTCACAACATAATAGCCATAATTCGTGGATCTTTCAATGAAGCTATGCTTTGAGGATATGGAATGAGTAAATTTTATTAATAGGATAATGTTATTTCTAGTAGTATATTTTATTTACTATTGTGCAATCAATAATTATTTAGTTCTACAAATTTCTTTACAAAACAGTAAAAAAGTAGCTAGTTCATTTTTATATTTGTTTGGTTCATTTCTGAGATCTTCAATGTGTTGGGGGACTTTGTTGCGTACTGATTTTTGTTTTATTGAAAGTCTCTTGCATTCTATATGAAAGTTATTTTTATTTATGGCGTTAATTCTGTCCATATGTGGGTTAGCAGCGTATAATTTTATTATCAATCATAAAGAGCATTAATGAGAGAATGCACTGACTTGTGATGGTTAGTATCCCTAATTTTTTGAAAAGTCCTCGACAAGATGTCGACGTGTCGAGTTGACCTGACGTATTATTCTAATGATGGATAAGACATAGTTCAGAATAATTCACGTGTAAATAACTTAGGAGAGAATATCAGATGAATATGGCTGAATTGATCCGAATGCTCGTGACTAACATTAGGACGGACATTTGATGTAATAAATAGTGTCAATAAAAGATAGTCGATTAATATGCTCTTTCCAATTCAGTTTATTGTCCGCAGAAAGTCCTAAAAATTTAGTGTTCTTAGTGTCCTGTTTTCCTTATTATTTGTTTACTAGGTTTACAGATTGTAAAGATCCATTGGCTGTTTAAAATTGTATAAAATTGGTTTTAGTAAAATTAAGTGATAGACAATTGACAGAAAACCATCTAAGAAGTTGATTGAATACATTAAAGCTGCTTCATTTTGTGTGTCTTTGTTACTTTTTAAAATACTTGCATCAGTATAGCGTTTGAAAATGTGTCTAATATTTTTGTTAGATCATTTATGTAGATTAGGAATAATAGAGGACCCAACACTGAACTCTATTTGACTCCCACCTTTATTCCTACCTATTCAGAATTCAACTTTTCACCTGTTATCGAATGTTTCAATACAACCATCTGTTTTATATTCGCTAAGTACGATTGAAATAAAGAAAAGACATTCCAGTAATTCCATAGTATAATATATAATATCATGTCTACACAATTAAAAGCTTTAGACAAATCACGGAAAATTGATAAAGGATTTTGCTTTGTGTTTAATTATTCTAGAATTTCATCAGTGAGAGTTTAGATATCTTTATCTGTAGAATAACCTTCCATAAAACCAATGTGACAGCCAAGGAGTAAGTCTTTTTGTTGTTGTTGAGGTGAGTGTAGAATCTGTTGTTAACAACTCACAAATATTTTAAAAATAGCAGTTAAAGTGAAATTGAACGATAGTTAGAAAAGTCGCTTGTAGTTCCTTTCTTAAAGAGAAGTGTTACAACTGAGTACTTCAGCCTATCTGGAACAAAATGGACATCAAGATTGTTGATACGAAGACGGCGACAGCACGAATTTCTGAATGCTCATACTGTTTGCAATAGAAGGTTTGAAAATAATGAAACATTGGCGCATTTTTACACCTTGCCATCGAAACATAGAGTGGCGGAGAAAGTAAGGCAGTGAAGGCGAAAACTCGATTGTTGCGGAAGGAAATGGAGTCAAATTCGTAGATATTTTGCACTTACGACGAACTTCAAATTGGGAAACAATATTTTGTATATAATCAAGCTAATAAAATTTTTATTATGACATTTATATTTGATTTAGTAATAATTCCAATGTGAATATTTGTTCCAGAGACTGCGGATTTGATAATAGGTTATAATTGTGGGAAGAAAAGTGCGCCTTTACTGATTCCTTTCACCAGAGATTGTAACTTTCATTCACGCCATGCAAATATGCGCGACCATTTCTTAAAAAAAGCGCAATGTGACTATAATTACCTTAATTAGTCTACTTACTTCCTGAATTACGAGATTTCACACGATATAACTGACTTACCAGTGAAAACGCTGATGGAGGTGCTTCAGCGGATTTTGTGTCCCTGCCACGGTTAGTTTGGTAGCGCTCTGAACAAGTTATCGTGACAAATTGTTATAGAGGCCAACTGGGATACACTTCAATTGAATCTGCACCATTGCCGTTAAAATTTGAAAATTAAATTGAGCTAATCTTACAGATAGGTGATTAACAGACCCATAATTCCAAGAATTGGTATTACTAGAATTTCTTTGGAAATCGAAAACTTTCCATAATAAGGACAAGTCCTCATAAAATTGAATGCATTACATTTATTTCATAGAGGAATAAAATTAAAATGGACACATTCGTCAATTAAGGGTCAATGAACCGTTCACAAAATATTTACAGTTTCAATAATCTCAGCAAGAATACAAGGGATGAGATGCGAAATTTTTAATTTTTTCAACCTTGAAGAATAAAAAGTAACCAATAACTGTAATGACTGTAACGAAGGAGAGTTGTATTATAGCTTTCTATTTATAAAACAAGTATATGAGCTCACGAGGAAGTCTTTTGCAGCTGCTGCATAACGTTACTCAATAGAAGAGAAGAAAGTGTGTATCCAGCTCCGTTCATAATTTCTCGCGTTAAGCAACTATTCACTTGAAAGTTTATATCCCCTTCCTCGATAGAACGCAAAACTGAAAAATATCCCTCTGTTCCCGCTGTTCACGTCCCTTTTCTCCAGTTCCAAGTAAACCATTCTTATACGAAGTTATTTTGATTTTTGTTGTTGTGGTATTCAGTCCTAAGACTGTCCTGATGCAACCTTCCATGCTAACCTATCTTGTGCAAGCCTTTTCATTTCCTCATAACTATCACAACCCACATCATCCCTAATCTACGTAGCGTATTCTATCCTTGGCCTCCCTCTTCTGTTATTACCCCACACACTTCCCTCTAATGATAATTTTACAAGAACCTCGTGCCTTAAAACATGGCCTATTAATCTATTCCTGCTCTTGGTCAACGTCCTCCATATTGTTCGCTTTTCCCCTATTCTGTTTAGAACTTCCTCGTTAGTTACTCTTATTTTCAGCATTCGCCTATAGCACCACATTTCAAAGGCTTCTATTCTTTTCCTTTTCGGAGCTCCTATCGTCCACGTTTCGCACCCACATAACGCCACGCTCCATACGAACATTTTTAGCAACAATTTCCTAATATTCACACTTACCACCATCCCTTGTTATTACGCGTCCCAAGTAGCAGAATTCCTTAACTTCCGTCAAAATATCCCTTCCCAATCTAACATCCTTTGTTATTCCATTGTTTCCCATACTACACTCCATTACCTTGGTTTTGCCTCTATTAATCCTCATATTGAAGTCTTTCTCCAGGACTCCGTTCATGCCATTTATTATGGTTTCGAAGTCTTGATCTGATTCCCCTAATACTTACTATATTATAACATTTAAATGATAACTATTTAGATAAAGAAGTATCCTATTAACAGGTCAAAAATCATCAGGTGATTCAAAACTTACCAAGCACAAAAGCTTTGGGTTTCGCTACAACATACTCCTCTCCCGGCATTAGGAAGGGCGTGAGACAAGTGTATCGGAGCCCGACATACCTGAAAAAGTTTTCTAGGGTTTTCTGTGCATCATTGTTAAGTGAATTAACGGGGAGTATTCGGGGGCCCTTGGCTACCTTTCTCTACCATTCATATGACCCCATTTTGAATTTCTATCCTCTGCTACTAAAAAGGAGTTGTTTGTTTCACGATCACCCTCATGTAGCCTGTTACCCCTCCCCAAAATAGATAACCATTGGCTACCTTCCTCTACCTTACTTATTCCTTTTTTATGCAATTAAAACAACATCTGGCTTGTGGTGTGTGTATTATTACATATCTCATTTTTTAACGAATGGGGTAAATACCTGTGGCAGTTTGAGAACAAATAAAAAACAAAAATATGACAATTAAAAAAATTGAAATAGAGTACAAAAAGCTAACAAAAACAAGAAAAATAATATTCGTTTCACGAATCTATTTGGATTATTTTTATAACTTCTTGCTGCAGTTAGATTCTCCTCAAACTAGAGTAGGTAATTATTACGATCGCTTATCGTTGTGTTTAAAACTGAAATTTTCCTTTTATTATCTTTTGTGGTAACGTTTTGATTTTTAATCTGTGGGCTTTCTAGCTTATCTTGGGTCCTTTCCACGCTTTCTTTCACGCGTACGATTTAAATAGTGCGCAAAGTCTATCTTTCATCCTCCTCGATGCCAGCGATTGCCACCTTATTTCTCTAACTTATTTCGTCCATGATCTGGTCCCAAAGTTTGTTGCTTCCTTCTGAAGTTATATAGACTCTGTACGTGGTGTTTTCTAAAACGATCCCAACAATATGCACCATACTCGAGTATGGGATAATCCAGAGATTTAGAAAGACGTTATTTTGATTTGCTCCTCCCCTTTTCCAAGATTCTTATTACAAAATCGAGGATTTCAGCGCCATTCGAGTCACATGTTAGAAGTCGTTAGTAATTCGCATTTATCCGAAACGATTTTAATTTTTCTAAAAACTGATATATCGCCAGCCAAATATCTAAGTTTACAAATGATTTTAACTGGTCGATTATATATATATATATCAGGAACAGGAAACGTTCGATTAATGATGGCTTATTATTTGCCTGATAGATAGCTACCAATATTTACCCTTAAAGTTCTATCGTTCAGTTATTACATAACCCAAGCCACCTGTTTAGTTTCTCTAACAAAATGTTACATGGAGCGACGTCAAATGCAATAGCGGAATCAATAATAATTTATTCTCCCACAATTGCTAATATCATCGGTTAATTCCTGAAAGATGAATATGGTTATCTAACTAAAATATTCTTGTAATGAAAATAATAAAAAACTATTAAATAAGTGTTATTGAGTGACTACCAGACATTTTAATTAAGTAATTTGGCAGTAAAGCAGGTATTCGTTGGAAGTGATTGACGTTTCATTGCTTGTAATTCTGTTCTTGAAATAAATACATAGATATTCGTATATGTTTTCCGATGGTTGGGTTTCACTTACGTTAGCAATATGGCGTTCATACAACACAATCTTAATTTGTTCGTTTAGTTTTACTAATTTATTAATTATTTCTCTTTTATACTGTTAACATTTAAGTTTTATACAATTTTTTAGAAGATTTTTTATACAATTTTATGCAAATGTGGACTGCATTGAAGTAATTTTACCTGTTTTCAGTAACATTTTGTTTTAAATCACAGGTGTGTAAGATTTCTTCCTGGAGAGCCCCAGGAAAGAAGAAAGAGTGCGAACGAACAGGTCCCGTTGTTGAGTATTTTTTCCCCTGACTTAACGGAGTTTGTTTCTTGTGCCTTGTCTAAGGCGGAGACGAGAAGTCTGCTTCTCCAGTTGTTGTTGTATTCAGTCCTAAGGCAACCCTCCATGCTAACTTATACTGCGCAAACCTGTTCATTTCTACACAACTATCAGAATCCCTAATCTGCTGAGAGTATTCCATCCCTTTCCTCCCTATTCAGTTATTAACCCACACACATTTCTAAAATGCTAATTTTACGAGATCCTCATGTCTCAGAACGTGGCCTATTAATCTATCCCTTCTCTTGGTCTACATCCTCCGTTTTGTTCGCTTTTCCCATATTCTGTTTAGAACTGCCTCATTAGTGATTCTATCCACCCATTTCATTTTGAGTATTCTCCTATAACACCACATTTCAAAGGTTTCTATTCTTTTTCTTTCTGCAACTCCTATCGTCCGCGTTTCGCACCCATATAACGCCACACTCCATACGAACATTTTTAACAATAATTTCTTCCAGGACCACATTTATGCCATTTATTATAGTTTCCGAGTCTTCCTCTAATACTACAATAACATCGGCAAAGCGTAGGGTTTTTATTTCTTCTCCTTGCAGTATGATTCATTTTCCATATTCTGTTTTAACTTTCTTCATCGTATGTTGTATATATAAGTTAAACAGCATGCGTCTCCAGAAAGAATACCAATACTTCCAGACGACATAGCCATGTTACACGAACATCGAGTTTTTCGTTGTAGCGGCATTCATCATAATTGTTAACACTAAAGAAAGATATTATGAGAATGAAGTAATTGTCAGAAAGCTTATACAATTAAAATTTTTTTTTGGAGGATTCTAACCCGGCTGTTTTCTTTTACTAATATCCACCCTCTAGTCCACTTTAGGAGCAGTTTTATTGTACTACCTTTCTTCTATACACAAATCATAATCGTTCAAGTCAGCCCTTCTGATTTTATCATTTTATGCCAAAGATAAAATGCGATTCTCATCAACGCCAATTCATAGAATACTTATCACCATCGGTTTTTGGATTTTGCATGGGAACGCTTTATTAGTAAAGTAAACGTAATTATATAGCAACTGAAAACTGCGAAGATTTGAAGAAAAGTAAAGCGAAATTTTGCAAATTTAAGTGAGCTTCATTCAGAAAACTCAAATACTTTTCAAAACTTATATCCAAAGAAGTGACATGACACATTTTATTAGAGATTTTCGTATCAACTTATTTACAGCAAGATTTCATTTGGCAGGAACACTTTCTATTCCCAAAACTGGTAGTATAAAAGGATTATCCACATCGGAAGATTATTCTCCAACTCTTTTTATCAGATCTAAGAGGCACAATTTCCTTACATCGGTATCAACGAACACTAATAATGCTTTCAAAATAAGTTATCTAATGATTGGCGTATTTAGATGACAGACGGCAAAGAATTACACGACGTACTCATGTTAACTTTTGAAGACTCATTGATACAGGAGCACAACCTTTGACCTGACAGATCTTGACCTTGGTTAATGCCGGTACGTACCATTAACCCACCGCCAGGTGCGCGAGGTGACGCCAGGTTCGCGGGTCGCCCCGATCCACACGAGCTGCGTCTTGAGCGTGGGGCGGCGTCGCTCCAGCTGCGCCAGGAGGAAGGTGGAGGCCGCCCCCGCCAAGCCGTGGGCCAAGTCTCCGCCGTCACGTTGGCAGGCCTGGCGCGCTTGTGCGAAGGAACCACGGCTCTCCCCCAGATCGTAGCACTCGCCGTCGAAGGCCTGCACCGCCTCCGGGTCCGCCCCCACACCACACCGCTCTTGCGAGAACTCTGAAACACACAATATGAAATTAGATGAAGAAACCGCAAGGGAAGGTTGCGTGGGGGTAAACAGGTGAAAGAACCAGAAATTATACAATAATACTTTGGATTGAACCCGGGAAAATGTTTGAGAAAACAACGTTTGACGCTGTGCTACTTTAGTATGACATGTAATAGATAACTTCAAATTCGAATGACCGTTCGTACCTATATATCCTTTCTTTGTCTTAGAACGTTTCGAGCACCTCTCAAAAATTAAGGTGGAAAAGAGAATTCATAAAGACTAGGATATCTGTTGTTTAGGGTTAATTTCAATTTTGGTAGAATTAATTTCAGAGGTCTGTTGAGATACTTGGAAAGTATTGCAACATAGATGAAAACGATTATGTTCTTGATATGGCAGATAGATATTTGAAGACAGGGATGTATATAAAATTCTATTGTTTACTGCAAACACAAAAAAATCATGATAGATGTTTTTCATGAAGTAAAGAAATCCTTAGAAACATGATCACGGCCGTACATTTATTCTATAGAGTAGAGGCCGGAACAGGGTTTGCAAAATAAATACAAATAGTACAGTGTTTCATAAATATTTCTAAGATACTTTAATTTTAAGTAATTTATGATGAATGCCAAAGCTTACCATCCGGAGAGAAGACTTCGACCTCGCAAACAGACAGTGAGCCTTCGACACCCACGAGCTGCAGGAAGACGTGCTGTCCTACCAGCATCCTGGCGCACGCAAACGTCTTAGTGATCCCTTCCTCTGAAAACAACACACAGTAGGTGCATTCCTGAGACAACGCAAACTTGCTTTATCCGCGGCGGCGCTGCTTTTGTATTCCTTACCGATAGTTCCTGGAAACCAGGCGCACAAAGGATTCCTCTGGAGATCCGTACTGGAGTTGCCAACCCTAATTTCTATATCTTTCAGAGGCTGGTGACCTGTGGGAAGAAACAAAAGATACTTCAGATCGTCGTCCTGTTATGCTTTAGCGTGGAAATAGGAGGGCCATTTGAAAGCACTGTACTTCATTCCGTTATACATAAGAAACTTCGAAATTATAACACAACGAGAGTATAATAGTCTAGATTAGTAATAAATGTATAGCAAATATTATTGTGAAAACATAAAAACTGAATTGCATTAGTTACATTATTCTGGTGTATGTCCTATAGTTAAGCGTTTCTGCCTCACAACCCAGAGGCCCCGGGTTCGAATCCTGGCATGGGCTTGGATGTCTGTGTCGTCAAGGTCGCGAAGGCCGGGATTAAGACTGTTGGAGGATCGATACGCTGACCACGTGTCACTCCAAATTCGGAATGTGTCATGCAAGATGACAGTCCACAGTCGACTCGGTAGGCCCAGACCCTCAATGGGCTGTAGAGCCAAGGAGGAAAGGAAATGTCCTATAGTTATACTCCACGCCTTGAATATTACTGGTTTATTTTTAGAGAACTTGACATCGTAGAGGATAGGACGAGAGTGGATGTGGAATAACGGGATTGATCAACAGTTTTCAGCCTGTATCAGGTTGCAATGCTTTCCTGGCACGGGCCCGGTGTTAATTGGTTTGAAGGGGCCCCACGGGGCTAGAGAGTGGTTTCGGAGTCTAATGATTACTGTGCATGGTGACGGATGAACTGTGGGTAGGTATGTTCTCTTATTCGAGGGACGGTCACTCTAGAGTGAGCCTTTCAGCAGTCGCGTGATTCCTCCTGGACTTCCTTAACTTTCGGTATTTCCTTTGCAATAAACTTAAACTTCAACCTCCTGCAGTGTATTCTATTTTGTACAAATCCTTACTACGATATCGACTTTCCAATTTCCTGTACTTAATATCTTCTTCTTCAACCAACGCCAACTCAGTCTAATATTTTCCGTTCCCTATCTAAAGACTACAAAGTATCAACACCCACCTTCTTTATTTATTTGTTTTTAACCAGGTACATTATTTCATGTACGACAGAAGTGGAAGAATACAGAAGAGTTCAAATTACTGAAACATTATTTGAGCCTTGAGATAAACCATTTGAAATATACTTTTTGCACTCAGACCAATGTTATGTATGATCTGATAGATCTCCATGATACTTACGGGACAACAATTACGTACCCATTAATAATTATTATAAATCATAGCAGAATAAAGGTGATATTTCGACTCATATTTCTAAGTGCATAAAAATTAATTTATGAACATACCTAGAAAATAAGCACATAACTAAATGTATATAAACTAATAAAGTATAAATAATGCAAGAAAAATATAAGTTCCCAGTTGTGACGTGTAAGCGTTGTTTTAAAATAATTTCAAGCAATGTTCCATCCATAACATTTGAAATTTTATTCTAAGAGAGTTAAGTCAAATAAAATTACTCACATGTGTTGACGCGACATTAAAAGTAATTTAATACATAATTTTTTTGTAACGTTTTGGTACCCTTAAATTACTTCTGAAACTACAACTGGCTCTGTCCTTACCCAGACTAAATACGAACTTCCATATTATTTTACTTTTCAAATAATCATTCAATGATGGGCACGAAGACGGTTAATTGGAATTGAGAACAAGCAGTGACTTAAAGAAACTAAAGCAAACACTCAAAGATTTTATTTTGAAATCAAGGGAAGTTTACATCAGTGAATGAATTTATTTATATTGTTAATTTTACTAATGAAGTCTTTGCATTGAGGTGGAAAATTTGTTGATAAAAGTTTAATTAATAATTAGACGTACCACTATTAAATATTACAATTTAACGTTCAGTCTGAATAACCATTGAATTCCCGATTGGAAATTTTTGAGTTTTAAGCTAAACGGTACATTTGTTTTAAAAAATATATATTTACATAAATTAGATTTATCAATTTAAGTGACTATCTCTATACGATCATGGTACTTTTTTGTTTAACGAACGCAAAACGTTTCAGACTGATTGGACGAGTAAATGACGACAAAAACTGAGAAATCCTGCTCGTTTAGTCTTGTTTCATGTCACCACTACAACCTTAAGTAGATCTGTATAATTGTCCGGACTATTAAATTATAACTAAGTGAGGATGCTTCACAAAAAGGAAGAATAGTAGTTGGTAGTTATAACTCCGGCAGCTAACTTATAGTGGAGTTGGGACGTTTCGGCGCCAGCAGCGTTGGCGGGGGAATTAGACTTACCGTTATTATCAATTCCATTAGTTATCCTTTGATCAAATAGGATGTCATTAAATAAAATTACAAATAATTATTGTAAACCAACAACTAATTACATTTATAAGTTTACAATTTCATAACTGAAAACTAATATTTACAGAGTATGTGTGAAATTCATAAATAGAAATTCACTGTGGATTATTACTATTTGTATATCGTCAGGGTTTATTAATGTGCTAATTAAAAATACTGAAATAACTTGAATGGTCTACGGTGATTGTAGAAGAAAATAAATATTTTATTATTATTTTAGTTACTAATGGACATTTGCACGGTGCAAGTATAGGTACACATGTTACAATTATAAGTATGATATTTATTATTAACACAACTATATTTTATACTGTCTTTTGAAAATACTTGGCCTTAGAAGAAAATAAGAATCTTGCGGATTTCATTCATGTACTTCAATATTTATATGCTTCTTTTAGAAATATTTATCATTATTCATTTCACTGATTTAGGTTACTGCTTATTTACTCTGAACAAAGAAAAAATTAATAAAAATAATCATAAGAAAGAATTTATATCAAAATGTTCACTGTAGTTTTCTTAGGTTAAAGGCAGGTGGTGGTGATCATGAAATATTGTCATATAAAAAAATGCTACGTGTATAAATATGTATTTATATTTATTATTATTAGGTATTATTACGTTATATTTTACTTTCGCTGATTATTTCTACTGTCAACTAATTTTCGAAGTACTTATTTACCTAAATTATACGATTGTAATAGATAATATATTTAATACTAATGTTTAAAGGAATTAAGCACGAGATTATATTAACTAGATGCATTGTTTCCAAATAAGATATGTACTATCTTGAATGTCACAAAAACTTATTTTACCAAATTACTGAAATTTAGGTTGAAATTTTGGTGCACTACCTGTCACCAAGCAGCATGCTACTTATAACTGAATGTTTGAAATAATTTAGTATTTTGCATCCAATTTGAACTAACAATTTCTTGCGACTATGAAGGAGTTGCATTTGGAGTCGAGACGAATATATTTAATGAGGTCCAAATTCATGGATACTTCTTCTCTTATCTGTTCAAGAACTTACAAAACATATTATAGACGTGGACCAGAATCAACAGTACAACAAATGACTCGGATTTTTCTTTGAAAGCTATGTTGAATACATCGCCGGTTTTCTGGCAACCAATTAGGCGCCTTCTGTTCGCGACAATTGCAGCGGTCTGATGATTCCTACGATGGTAAGTTGAATCACAGAGAAAAGGTCGGAACAACGCATGTGGAATGTTTACGAGAGAACGATTTTCTAAAGCCGATCGCACCAACAATCACGCAGATGCAGCCGATAAAATAATTATTTGAAATTGGAACGGAGCATCCCAAAATCTACACAAGGGTCTCCTGCTTTTCAAATCAAAGGATTAGAATGACCTTGTTGCGGGGTAGGATTCGAACTGCAAATCTGAGACTCCGTATCTGCCAATATAGAAGAAGAAGAAGAAAGGAGTTGGAAATTATCTTGCGGACAAAGGAAGGTTATTGTGGCAGATGGAGGCACGGAACTGTGCTTCACGCCACAGCGGCTTCCTCTGGAGATCGCCGCCCCGAAACGCAGCGCTCCATGCACGACGGAAACAACAGGTTTACTTCTCAGAGCAAACGCAAAAGAATATTTCTCAAACCACTGTCTCGAAAGATCAGATATTTTTTCATAAATAAAATAAGAACATAACGGGTTTTAAATTCAGACAAATCCCCAGTTTCCTAAATATTCATTTCATAATCAATTTTCCTGGCATTCAGTTTACAAATTTGGTACACAAGTGTTTAAATTTAATACCCAGGGGCATATTCATCACATTTTCTAGAGTGGTTCGACCATAGAAAGAGGTTTTGGCTGAGTTGACGTGCGGAAGAATAGAATAATGATTTCTCATTTGTCAAATGAATATTTAAAACATAACATGAAAAGTGGAAGAGTTCTCTTCGTCTGGAAGATGACGTCAGAACGGTTGGTCGTCGAAAAATCGCGTATTAATGACTGCTGTTACCTAGGTGGAAGATCTTTCTACATTAATTCAGTGTTAGGTTCCCACCGCGCATTTTTTCTCGAAGCCCTCTCGAAGAGAGTTAGGAAAATTGTGCCCTCGAACTCTGCCATCTTGCGTCCAACTCCAATGTGCGCCGGCCTGAGATGTGGACAAGCCACCATCAGGCGGGCTCCGGGGTCTCTGGGGCTTGTGGGTATTATTCTCACGCCTTTGCGAATGACGGGAGCAGCATTCGCTTCCCCGTGTCCCCACAAGCTTTAGGAGGCTGATCCAATAGGTTCAGGGGACAACTCTTACCGTATGCCCAAAGTATTCGACCCCAGTTCATACACCTCCTAAAATAGATTAAGGTGCCTTGGCATGAAAGAACCAAAGAGAGTACGAGGCATTCCCAAGGGTGGGCCCCACAGTCAAGCTGGGGAGAAATATCTGTGAGAGGAATCTTCCGCAGGCATCTGCGAGGCTAGTCCCCTATCATTTCTCCAGAGAGCTAAGATGACTTCCCGTACTCATAAGTGTTTCGAAAATATCAAGTAGAGATTCACATTGCATCAACGGAAGGAAATCATGAAACTATTTTATCCAAATGAATATTTAGCGCGATCTGATAAATAATGACAAGAACAGTGAATAATTTGAAGAGGACGGCAGCAGATCGAGAGACTATCTTGCAGAAAAACATCTGTTGAAAGGGCTAATTGATGCGATCTGGCCAACTTCTTACGACGTGGTTAAGTGGAATCGCAGGTTTACGAGAATAAGCAACAGCAATTCACAAAGGAAAATTTGTGAAAGGTTTTCCATATTGGGTATCAAAACTCCGTTCACACACACACCAGTTACAAATTCAGTGATAGGTCAGCTACTTCGACTCATGGTCGAATCCATGTTTCATAAACTGATGAAACTCACAAAAACTTAGCTCAAGTATGTTTGAGAAAATAAAACAAGTTGGGAAACGTTTGTTGGAGTTAGTTTCTGATCGACGATTAAAGAAATGCGGCAACCGCCTAGGCACGTACAGATTTTTCATTTCCAAATGCTCATGTAAAATGTTTTCGTCACGAGCTACTGCTATTTTAGAAATATTATCAAGTTTAATGGTCATTGTGGGTTTCCAGATGTTTTACTCCGTGGCAGATCCTCAACGTGTTTCATCCAAGGTGTTGTCCCTCGGTTGTCCACATCTACACCGTAGAAACGCTGAAGACGATTAGTTTCATGTCGTACTTATCTTCTAACTTGGAATGACCGTTCCTGGAGAAGCAATTCTTTACGATAAATTCTGGGACGTCCGAAGAAGAGCACCATGCGAGTGAGAAAGAAAATATGCTACTCGTCATATCGCAGAGATTTTATCTCAACTAAAGGCATGAGAAGGAAGAAGAGATCCACTGCGTCGTCACATCGTGTCTAGGCAGTGGCGACTGGTGCATATGTGCTCATGTGCTACATCACATGAAGTAATTATTTGTTTTGTAATTTTAAGAAACTCTAAAATAATAGTATTTTAAGAGTGTGAATTTCTGCTTCGGTTTCGAAGACTTCCAGCGCGCTCCCTCCCGTATATATCTTGGCTACATTCTTTATGGCACGAGAATCTTGTCTGGAATGAGAAATACGCATGAGCAGTATTACCGTTTAAACCCCCTGCTCGTCTAATATCCAGTAATAACGTGAGCTACCAAACGTACATCTGCAGGCAGCCTAGTCAGGATACAGTTTTAAATGTTTTTGAAGAATTAATAAAAATATTTCGGTTCATACATTTGTTGTGGTTTATTTGGTTTAATCAAAGTTTATTAAAAATTAAAAGCGTTTAACAGACGGCATTTCGATGAGTTTCATAATTCTGAAAAAATTACTATACGATCTTGCATACAATATTCCCATAATATGTGACATTTTCCTAAAATTAACTTTATTTAAAATATGTAAAAGTAAAATTACTTTCGTGTAAGAATTTGCGCCAATATGGTTTTATAATTTACCAATTTTAAATTTTCGTTTCTATTACACGTTATATGGACTAAATTGAGGAATGTAGCATATTACGGGTAGCCGAGTATTAACAATCCTGTAGATGTTGTAGCATTATTAATAACTTTATCCTCCTAAAATCTGTCTTGGGGTGATATAGCTCATAACTTTAAATACTCTTTAAATACCACTGTGTCTTGGAATATAAAAATCATAGTTGACAACAATTGAGGCGTTTTTATATTTTGTTTCATTAATATTTTATTCAGCCGAGAATCAACTTTCGTGAACTGCAAAGTTCTTAAGGTACAAAATCGCAAAGCGCTCTCGTAGGCTTACTTCGCACTTCATTCAATACAGTTCAGTAAGAATTTTCTTCTTCATTGACTCTGCAGCCCAGTGAGAGCCTTGGCATACCGGGTCGGCTGCGGACTGCGAATTTGGATTGATACGTGGTCAGCGTATCTATTCTCCAGCAGCAATAGGAGCATTATAAGTTCGAAAATAAACATATTTGAAACGTAATTTCCTTTCGCCGATCTTCTGTAGCGTAATGGTTAGCGTTGCTGCGTCACACACATAGACCCCGGATTTGAACCCCGGTTAGGTCAGGAATGTTTGTGTACGTCTGATGAATTTTCACAATCACCAAATCCTCTGCAGAGTTCCCGCTGCCACGTTCGCTCGGTAGGGTACTGTAACGGGTTCATCATCGACCGGCGGAAGGCAGCGGGAAACCCCCGCTCTGTATAATTAACTTTGAAAGAGGAAAAGGTTCTACTTAAAAAACTTTTCTCACTTGGACCTGATGAACACTGATAATAATAATAGAATTTGTTTCTATAGTACAAATCAGTTCCTTAATAGTGGACCTTGCACGCAATCGCATTTATGTACCTAATATTTATCCTTGTTAATTTTAGTTAAAATAAAACTGTTCTTGGTTACGGGCGTGCAATTAAAATATCACGCAAAATATATTATATCTCGAGTAAATTCCCAGGTTTCATCCGCGTAGCATCATCTAGCTACTATACATGCAATAGAAGGAAATGTGCAGTAAGCTATTATGTATAGATGTAAACAACAGAGGTTACTACATTTATTTCTCAAGCTGTAAGAACGTTCGCAAATTAGAATCATTCACGTGCTTCTAAATTAACATTTGAACTGTATTTCTCAAGTGTTATGGTAACAAGCGCTCTCGCTCGCAGTTGTCACGGATGGAGGAGAAGAAACAACACGGAGCCATATCACACAATGCTCCGTCTCAAACACCTCCGCTCTCACTTCCTCAAAACTTCACTGCCGCGTTAGTCTTACGTACAACCAAATTCCTTTGTGGCAAGTCAGATGTGCGAGAACAGCATTTACTGTAACTCTGCTTATTTAAATCAACATAATTTAATATTTAATGAATTCGCGCGGAATGTTGAATGCTTCTGAGTGACACTCCTTTGTTGGTGTTTGATACTAAAATATTTCCGTATTTAAAAGGATAATGAAGTTGAAGCTGTTTGGTGTATTTTTATTAATTGTTGGTCGTGGTTCAATGAGTAAAATAATAGGAATATGTTTTTAACTTCGGGAAAAAAACAAATAAATATTTGATTTTTTTATCACTAGACTTCGTTCGCGCCGAAATAGTTCTTTTTATTTTAGCCTAAAAACGAAACAACAGGTACAGAATTTTGTAAAGTTGAATTAATTGAATATATAAAAAGTACGGTATCATCTATTTATGATCACGTCAGGGCAAATTTTATAAATCGCAGATCCCGCTATCATACGTTTCGGAGCCATTAAAAATTAGCAATTCGTGCGGCAATTCAATGGATTTAGAAATTTTCATATAAATATCTTCTGAACTCTTCAAGATATTGAAATGATATATTTATTATATTGCGTCACTAAGCAGATAAAAACGAACGCTTGTGGTAGCATATATATATAAATAAGAATATAAATAAAAATGTATATTCTTTGAAATTGCCTGAATAACATTATCCCATGTTTAGCAGAATTCATATTGCTTTATGGTTACTGTCAATGATGGATTTATGTCAAATAGAATTACATCTGTGGAAAATAAGCATGCTTATGGAAATGTCAAGGGAATATTCGAGAATGAAGGATTTCCTTTTCAATAAAACTGCATTTTAAATTAAGGTTATTTGTATTTCATATTCCTTTTAATAGCGGAGTACTATTTTAATTTACGACACGATTTTGTAATTGTAGAGTTGGTGTATTGGGCGATGAGTAGGTTGGTTTTGTCGCGCTGTTGACGAGGGGGAAAACTCCAGTCAGTATGACGAGGATTTCGTGGCGATAATTCTCCGCGTCGACATTGCAGAACTCCCAATGGGGGATCCGATTTCTTCGATTCTACGACGCCTTGTGCAACGCTGATGCCGCTTCCAATAATTTCATTTCTGTTCTGTTCTCCTTTCACCCACCATTTTACGGAAAACAGAGCTTGTATTGAGATTAAATTTCGAGTAAAAATTCAAACTGGTGACACTCTGATATTGGCACGGGTTTTACTCGCATCGCCTGCCTCTTCAACGATCGAGTTACGGAAACTCAAGAGGCTTGAAGAACCAACAGCACTAAGGCTGCAGAGAACAGAGAACCTGCTACGCCGTCATGCTCTTACTCCTCGCTCAAAATAAAATATAAATCACACTTTACAAATCATCCGAAAGTTTACACATATAAATGACAAAAATCTGTTACAAAAAACTAAATTAAAAATTAAATAAAGCAATATGCAACAATTACATATGGCCATAAAAGAACAATCTTTTCCTTTAATTAATTAATAGTTACATTTAAAAAGTTTTAGTGTTCATTAACAATTCAAACCAAAACTTTATCGGGCGTTTATTATAAATAATTATTGAAATTATAGTTAAATGATTCATTAATCAAACCAAAGAAAATTAAGTGTAAAATTAGGTAAATTATATATCAAACTATGTAATATATATGAATAATATAATTTTGAGTTTCGTCAACAATTCTAAATGAGCGTAAACTGTGCTAATAATTAGAGTTAAAAATAAATATCATAATTGAATTTGTAACAGATATAGAAATATGAGAAAACGATTATTATAAGAGAAGAAAAGATTTAAAAATATTATTGAAACAGAATTATAAATAAAATTTTAATTTTGGGTATAATTTTTACATGTATAGTGAACAATTTCACCATTAAATTTTAGATAGTAGTTATATTGAGATTCTATAATAAAACAGTAATTTTATTAGTCTTAACATCTACAGAGACGTTTAATACGAACTTTTATTAAGGCTACTTGGTAGTATAAAATCTATAGGCGTTTCAATAAGAGCAGGTCGCCGTTGAAATGAAAAAAACAAGTAGTGTGTGAGGTATCAATTAAATTATTTCTTTATTTGAAAGGACATACATAGGCCTTTCAAGTAAAAAAGAATTTTGTTAATACTTCACACACATAGCTTTTTTTTATTCCATTTAAACATCAACCCACTCTGATAAAATGAAACATTTTGCGTTAAATTAAGTATATCGTCGTTCAAATTAGAAAACCTCGCAACTCTACTTTTGGTGAATTTTAAGGTTTCAACACCATCTTGTATCTAAGACGGTTACTGACAAGATGAGAAAACCTCATATCTCCAGTAAATCCCAAAGAGCTGAAAAGTTTGGTGTTATAAATGTCCTAACTCCAACAGCACTTATTTGTGGTTGGCAAACCTGGTAACTCCACAGCTGTAGTATGCCCTTCTGCATATTGCAATGTCAATCAAGATTGTAATTGAGCAAAAATATCTTGAAAAGGGGCATACTCAAATGGAGGCAGGCTCAATGCACTCTGTAATAGAACTTCTACTCAAAAATAAAATAATTAATGTGCCAGCAGATTATTTTGAAGCATGTAGAATTATTTAGACTAAGAGGCTCTTTAAACGATTTGATGAACATCCCTTCTACCCTTCCCTGAGACCTGGACGAAAAACAGCAGATCCCTGTGTTACTGACATTAAGGCTCTACGATGTTGTCCAGATGGCATTGTGTTTTGCAAGCTGCAATATTCATATGATAATTCGTCTCAATTATTTTACAGGAAAAGAAATAACCTATCTGTTATTAAATTCGATGAGTTCCCTAAACTACACGAAGAAATAATTAAAGTAAAAAAATCAAAATATGAACACTTACAATCATTTTAATCTACAATATTCCATATTTCAATTGGTAAGAGAAGAGACCATGATGCAACATCATTATATTACAATGTATTTGTATAATAAATGTCTCAACTGAAATTTAATAAATCATACTTGTATTATGTACCTATCAAAATACAGTTTCTTGTGTTATAAATTTAGTTATTCATTTCTATAATGTGTATCTTAAACTTGTCATAACTTAATAAAATGGTGATATTTTAGTAAATTTACAGACAAGATAGTTTTATAATCATAATTAACTATTATTTGAGACATTATGCATTTGAATATGACAAAAAAATGTAAAAATTGTATTCTGATATTTCTTCCAATTTGAAGTATAATATTAAAGTAATATGCATTAATATTTATATCAAAACACGTATCTCCACTGACAATCACAAGAATACCTCTTAACTCCAGTAAAAGAATGTAAAATACGCAAAATAATGAGCATTACGAAATTCATTGTTTAAACATTTGTTTAAAGTAGTTTAAAATGTTAATGTAATATCTGGGTTGAAAATAAGAAGAAATAGGAAGTTTTTTCTGTCTCCTGTAAAATTTTGTATTTTGGAGATAAGAGATTTGCTAATTAGAGCGACGATATTTTGTATGTCAAAAAACTCATTCGCGAAAGTTAAATGATGAATAGTTACAGGGTGTGACAAAAAGACACTGACGGTGTTTCTATATTCCGATACTAAATGTTTCTAAAATCTTAGATGTAGCTTGTCTCCAACGACTGTTGCTCCCAGACGACAATACTCTTCTCTATTTTTCCACCACGCCATACTATTTATGGCAACCTAAGCTCGTCATGCGCTATTAAACTTCGAACTAAAGAGGTTTGTTTTAGGGTTTATGTGAAGTGTCAATA
The DNA here is from genome assembly GCA_034510155.1 of Eucriotettix oculatus. Classification (NCBI taxonomy): domain Eukaryota; kingdom Metazoa; phylum Arthropoda; class Insecta; order Orthoptera; family Tetrigidae; genus Eucriotettix; species Eucriotettix oculatus. The sequence goes on from CM067377.1 coordinate 141,058,671, forward strand.
AATGTTTTTCAGTATTCCTGTTTCTTTTTTTGAAGTTTATGTTTGTAAGACAGAATACCTTTCATAGTTCGGAGCAAGCGAGAAAAGAGACAATCAGGTTATAGAGAAACGCATGACTAGAAAGCCGACGTGTAGAAGTGAGAATATGGACGATAACGTTTTGATGAGAAAGACGACTTACCGCAGCAGCCTCGAGTGGTGACCCTGACGACGCCGACGGCGTAAGGTCGCAGCAGATCGACGCTCCACCAGGGCGACGCCTCCTTCATCGTCTCTGTGCAGCGACGGCCGTCGTGTACCGTCGTCAGTTCGCCATCGTTTCCGTTTCCAGCTGCACCGCCACGGACCGTCGTCGACTGGTTCGTCGGTCGCCGCAACGCAATATTTGTACCTGAAAAAAACAATTAAGATCTTCAAGTATACAGTTTTAGAATAATGCTTATGGAGAAGATAAAGAAATTGTTTACTGAAAGAAACTATAAAATCTAAAAGTCCTCTTTATTTTCATGAAAAAATTCATATACTAATAAAAAAGTCAATGATGGTTTTGTACCTGATTAGCAATAAATTTAAGAAAAACGAGTAGCTATCCAAGTACAATCCAGTATTTATATAATTACCTTGCAGCGCATACTTTCCATCTACAAATATTTTTAATTGATAAAATATATCAAGAAGAAGGACTGTCTACGTTGATTCTTAGAAAGGATACTCATTAGTATTTCTTGCCTCGCGAGAACAGACAATACTCTCGATGGCTTTAGTAGTATTGGAGTGTGTGCCAACTGTGAGGAAAGTGAAAAACGCGAGATGGACCAGCGGCGTCGACGGGGCTTAGGCCAAATTCGCTGCCCCATATTTACGTATTTAAATCCGAAATTTACAGAAATTCACTATTTCTTTTCGCAAGAATAAATTTGTTATTGTGTATGTACCGGGTTGAAACTCTTAGTTAATTACAAGTTGTTATTAATTTTGAAATTGCCCCCCCCCCAACGTTTTACGAGTGAGAGCGGACAGTTTGAGAACATGAAGTTATCCATGAAGTGAATAAGTAGAAGCGAATTTATAACGAGTGAGTCTTGCATAAATACGGTAAGTGGAAGGTGGTTTGGTAAGTTGACACTGATTCATGGTCTGAAGAGATTGAAAACGACTGCGTCGACGATATATCGCCTGAATATCTAACGCTGGTGTGATTATTATGGACTTGTTTCTGTACATTGAAGGATTTCTTTTCTTTTTAAGTGTGAGTTTCCGCTACTTGGCATGGGATTGTCCCATGTCGACATTTAAGAAAGTTTGAAATAATTGATGGTTGTTGTTGTGCTATTCAGTCTCTATGCTAACCTATCTAGCGCAACCTTTACATTTCCGCATAACTACCACATCCAACATTACCCCTAATCTGCTTAGCGCATTACATCCTTGGCCACCCTCTTGCAATTACCCCACACACTTCTCTCTAATACTAGTTTTACAAGACCCTCATGTCTTAAAACGTGGCCAATTAATTTATCCCTTTTCTTGGTTAATGTCCTCCGTATTGTTCGCTCTTCCCCTTTTTTGCTTAGAACTTCGTCTGTGATTCTATCCACCCATCTGATTTTCAGCATTCTCCTATAGCACTAGCTTTCAAAGGCTTCTATTCTTTTCCTTTCTGCAACTCCTATCGACCACGTTTCGCAACCATATAACGCCACACTCGATACGAACGTTTTTGGCAATAATTTCTTAATGTTCACACCTATATTACCCGCAAGTAAATTTTTCGTTTTTGCGAAAGCCTTACTTTCCTGCGCTATACTTCAACAATCCCTAGTTTTTATGCTGCCCAAGTAGCATAATTCCTTAATTTCCTTAAAATATCCCTTCCCGATCTAACACGGGTTGTTATTCCACTATTTCCCATACTACACTCCATTATCTTGTTTTTTCCCCTATTAATCCTCATATTGTACTCTCCATCCAGAATCACGTTCATGCCATTTGTTATATTTTCCAAGTCTTTTCTGACTACCCTAATAATATAATATCGGCAAAGCGTAGGGTTTATAGTTCTGCTCTTTGTAGTTACATATTCTATTTGAACACTCTTAATCGCCTGTTAAACAGTATGGGCGATAGTCTTACTCCTTTCTTGATTTCTTCTTTCTTTTCGTGATCTTCAGTTCTAATTACTGCTGACTGCTTTCTGTAGAGGTCATGTATAAACCTTCCTTCTCGATATTTTATTCCTGTGCTCTTCAAAATCCTTAATAGTGTGTTCAATTTCACATTAAAAAACATTTTTTTCTAAATCTACAAATTCCATGAACGTAGGCCGGTTTTTTCTTATCCTGTCTTCTAAAATTAGACACAAAGTTAATATTGCTTCTTTTGTCCCCTAACTCGCTTTCTGTTTGACGTTCCGTCCTCCTATATACTATTTTCGTAAATATTTTGTATGCATGATAAACTAAACTAATTTTCCTGTGCTGTTCGCATCTTTCAGCCCCAATCCTCTTCGATACTGGTATAAATATATCATTACTAAAATATTCTGGTATTCTTCCTGTTTCGTAGATTTCGCAAACTATCCTGAACAGTCATGATATTTCTTCTTCCCCTGTCGCTTTACAGGTCTGTCAGCGTCCTATCAAATTCCGAACTTAAAATATTGTCGCCTAACTATTCATCATCCATCTCCTCTTCTTCTTTTTCTATTACTGATTGATCTAGATTTCCACCATGATACTGCTCTTAGAGATATCCCTCCATATTTCTGCCTTTTCTTTTTTATCCAGAATTATCTTCCCATCCGTTCTCCTCATCTTCTTGCTAATATTTTTCTTCTCTCCGAATGTTTATTTGATTTTTCTATATACTGTGTCTATTTAACCTTTCAGCATGAATTCTTCTTCAACCGCTTTGTATTTCTCTTGAATCCAAGCCTCTTTGGCTATCTCATTCTTCAAGCGTCTGTACTGATCTTTACTATTTTCATCTCTCTCATTTTTATATTTACGTTTTTCATCAATTACTTTTAATATTTCTCGTGCTATCTATGCTTTCCTCTTGGTGTGAGCTATAATTCCTATTTTTTCGTCGGCTGCTATAGTCATTTTTTCCATCAAGAGCGCACATTTCTCTTCTATATAGTTTCTTTCTCCTTTCTCTATTAATTTACTCTCGATATCTGTTTTCAAACTCTGAAGCAGTTTTTCTAATTCCTATCCTTTTTCTCTAATTCCTTTCTTGCGTTTCTTCATCTGCAGCACGCATTTTATAATCAACAGATTAACTGATAACTGATTCCCTTTGATTTATACAAAAACTCATGATGTACTCTAATAAATAAAAAGTAATAATTTGTTTTGCTTTATTAATGTAATATTAAAAACTGACTTCCCCGTTCCATAAGTGAATATTTGTTATTGAGTCATATATATTCTTTGTCAACTAATATACCATCTTACACAACATTGCAACTCATAGTTCTTTCTAATATACCTTATATAATTCATTATATGATATATTCCTAGATGATATTTATTACATAAACTATTCACTCACATAAATCCTATGTTCTTTGTCCGAATACACTACACCAACTATACCAGATTGCTTTTTCTCATTAAGAACATTTTCATTCAAGAAGTTTGCTACTCGTCTGCTATGAAACACCATTTCAGCTTTGTTTACAGCCATATATTCTTAGAAAAGCAAAGGCTTGTAATTGGCTGTGATAAGTATATAAATTCACCTTCTGTCGTATTTTTCGGGCACTTCTGTAGTAAGAGGGACCAAATAGTAAGCTGCCACTTAACTACTAAACTAGAGAAATTCAAGGGGAGGTTCGAGAATAACTTATTTAAGTCAAATACATCATGAGAAAATAATAAGTTATAATTTCATTTTCTTACTGAAAATGTTATTTTAAAACACTTTCATTGGGACCTTACATGTGTTAATGAACTGGTTCTTCATAGCTTCAGAAACTGACTTGGTAATGAAGATTGTGGATATGACTTTAGGCGATCTTCGCACGCGTCGTTGTAGCGATCAAATGAAAACTATGTACATACTTGTGCACTTGTTGGCAGGTGTGAAAAATGTCTTTTCATTTGAGGGAACATGGGAGAATTTCGACGTGTACCATCGTGAGGTAAGACGGAAATTCCAACATCCAACTTGGTGGACGAAAGGGGGAAGTCGTAAAGTTGCTGCAAAGGAGTGTGTTACGATGCCAGGAGGGAATCAGTTAGAGTGAGAATTAGTTAACTGAGAATGGAACGTGTTTTTGAAGAAATTCGGTAGTAACATTAAAGAATGCTTAGGAAAATTATTAAGGAGAGAGAAAAAGTGTTAAATTTAGAAGTAAGTAGCAGGTGAATTTGAGATGATCCCTTTTGAATTCCCTTGGGACTGCGGGGCTCACCGTACTATGTCGATAATGTCGGTAATGCCTCGTAATCTCTGCGTTTTTGTTCAAAATTCCCACATGACAAGACACCTTCACCTATTTTGGGAGGTATATGTAGTGGGGTCGAAGAATTTGGGCATAAGGCAAGAGTTGTCCACTGTTTCCATTGGATCAATCAGCCAACTGCCTCCTAAAACTGGGGAAGAGACGGAGAAGGGAATGCTGCGACTCCACAGCAAACTCTATTCGGATGGGAGTGAGAATAGTACACAATAGCCCGACCTACCTGATGCAGGTTTTCTAGGGTTTTCCCTGCATCTCTTTAGGTGAAACGTTTGGGCACGATTCTTAAAATACTCAACCCTTGGCTACCTTTCTTTACCTTCCACATCTCCCCTTTTCAATGCCTTTCCTAAGATATTAAACGGGAGTTACCTCTTTCAGGATCACCCTCATGTAGCCTGTTACCACCCGAAAAAACCTTGTGGAGTATTTTAGCCCACTCTGTTAATACCTTCCTATGTGAATAGAAAGTTCGGTATTTATATGTACAAGTTCAAGGAAATCGCATTTAGGTTTACTTCCGACGAAACAGGAATGGTAAATGGTTAACTAAGATGAAACATTGGCAATTAAAACTATACAGATGTACGAAGATGGCCAAACATTAAAAATACTATTGGATTCAGAGACAAAAATCAGACCAAGGCGATGAAATTAAATTTAGAAAATGATAATGTAAATAGTAGGTAAGCTATGAATGTTTCATCGGATCTGGCAGTCGACCTGAACTAGTTCAGTTGTTTAGAACTACGTCCGGAAAGCGGGAAGTCCCGGATTCGATACCTGGGTCCGGTCAACATTTTTCCATTCTTATAAGTACAATTGAATTGAGGCATTATTATTTTTATTTAGCTTGTTTGTTTGTGGCCTTATTACTGATATAAAAATACAGGTTTAAATTATCATTGAATCGTAAAAATTAATAAATTTTATAATATATCCTGATTGGTAGATAAACCCAATAATTCTGATTACTAACGTGTTGAGCAGTATAAATTTGAAATACCAAGGTTGTTTCGCGAATTACTTTCAATATAACTCTATATAGGCACAGAATTTATAAGCCCTGATCAGTATCTTGTTTTTGTTACAACAAAAATTATTAAATGAAAGCTCATTACTAGTTTTATTGGCAGGTTCACAAGCTTGTGGGGTAAGTGACACTTGTGCAATGCGTTTCACGAAAAGATATAGAAATAACATTTCATATTTGGCACGTGAGGCCAATGTCATACAAAGAGTTCGTACCTCAATTAGATGTTGTGCGGAAACAATTGCACACGCAATTTCTTATCTCGTGCCTTTTGGAAGGCAATCTCTTGTCTCCGTGAAAGGTTTTCCTTGTCAACGTGACTCATTGCCCCGGCGCGCTCCTTCGTCTCCACTCAAACGACTGACACCCGTGTCTAAAAATTTCTCGATTTTACAAGTAAAATATATTTTGCTGTTATTTTAATATTTGCAAGGCGTGGAATGAATGGAGGTTATAACAATAGATTTCACAATATTGAAGTCTGATTTCCTAGAATTACGCTGTGCAGAGTGTCTTTAGTTCACTGAGTCATAATGTAGTTTTTAAATATACCATATACCTGTTAAACCATAATAAGTGGAGCCCTGGAAAAGAGTTCAATATGAGGATTAATAAAGGGAAAACCAAGTGTAGTAAGCGAAACGGTGGAATAACAAATGGTGTTTGGGATATTTTGACGAAAGTTAAGGAATTCTGCTACTTGGGAAGTGTAATAACTAGGGATTGTAGAAGTATAGTAGACATAAAGAGTAGGATAGCACAGGCAAGGAAGGCTTTCGTAAAAAAGAGGAATTAGCTTACAGCTGATATAAGTATGAGTATTAGGAAATTATTATCGAAAATGTTCGTATGGAGCGTGGCGTTAAATGTGGATGATAGGAGTTGCAGACAGGAAAAGAATAAAGCTTTCGAAATATGGTGCTATAGGAGAATGTTGAAAATCAACGAGGAAGTTTTAAGCAGAAAATTTGGAGGGGTTTAACCAAGAGAAGGGATAAATTAATAGACCACGTTTTGAGACACGAAGACATCGAAAAACAAATCAACAAATGTGTTCAATAAGTCTTGCTCATAAATTATTGAAATGTCTGCACTGGTGTAGACATAGAATAAAAGACAAATCTTTCCACCTGATCGTATTGGGGAGTTAATTGTAATCACCTAACAGATAAATATGAAACCGATTGTCGAGAGTTCGTGTGGCGCTTGATTATGTTATGACAGTCTTTGCCTCATTACAAAAGTTTTGAAACGCAACAGTGTCTTTCAACTGTTAATGACTGATTACCGCCATAAAAGACCCCAAACACTCTACAAATATTAGAAAATATTAGCACGTGAATTTTTAATATATAACACAATTTTTGTGCAATAAATGGTGATTAATGTCTTTAACAACGACTCTGAAAAAGATAATTGGCTACAGACGGGGAGATTTATTTAACGAGATGTGTATTAAGGGACATGAAGAAATTATGCAGTAAACCCGATTTTTAAAAAATGCGACTGAATGGAGAATTCATTACTTTACGGAGAACCGGGAGAATAATGAATGATATATTGCATGGTGGATACTTTCTCCATATTCAATATTGAAAATAATAGTTATTGTACTAATAAAATACATTCTTGTACCGTTTATTTTTTATATTTTACTCTATTAATAATTTTTGCGTGTATTCTTTTTGAGAATAATGACGATGTGAAGCGAGTAAATACCGATGAGGATTGCGGTTTTCTAACAGGTTTATTTCTCGACTAGAAATAATCTTTCGTTAGAGTTCTATTTCTTGTTTAGATCGTTTGTTCTGCTTTATTACCTTCTTAAGCTGTACTTGACGTTTCTCTCGATATTTCATTAGTCATTCGTATACATTACAGTAAGAGATTCTCCTTTATGCTTTATAATCGTTATACATCGCATTATGGTATGTAGGCGTGCCAATGATAATCGCCAGCTCGTGTAATCTATTTGATGGGAATCTGACGAGCGGGATGGTATCTAATTACTTATTTAGAGAGATTTATTAGGAGATTAGCAGCTTGCGCAAAGAATAAGTGATGTAAGAATTGTTTTGTGAAAAGTTCGAAACTCCGAAGACTCACAAATAGTAACATTTTAGAAAGAGCCTTAATAATTGAGTTAATTACGTGAGAAAAGACGCAAGCTTTGAGGGAAAAGTGAAAGCTTTTCTGATACCGAACAAAGCTTCAGAATGAAAAATCCAGAACTAATTTCTCACGCATTGACCATTATCTCACCCACAAGTCCCAGAGTTGCGTTAATATTAAGGAAGCACATTTTCACTTACCGTTGAATTATAAAGTTAGACCACACAAATTGGCTCTTTGGAAGCGCTAATGCAATTGGTCTTCGATTTTCGCTGGGCGTGGATAATGAGATCTCTTTGAGTGCTCATCAAAAGAACTGTAATTACAGACAGATCTCTAAACTTTGGTATAAAAGATTTTTAACGAGATATTTATTTTTCTACGAGACCATTAGCGTAATTTATGCTGAAGTTGGCTTTCAGTTCGTAAATTGCTTGAAAATTCGTATGTCAAGCTCTGAATACTGGCTTAGAATTAACTGTTGAATTTTATCTTATTGCAGTCACGTTTACATTTGTAACATCATGGTGAGAAGTAAATGAGGAAATGTGAACTGCAGATATAACAGTAACTTTTGTAAATATACAAAGACCCTAGAACGTTACTTGAGTCAGGCTTAGTTGATATCAATTCTCCTTTCAAATAAGTATGATGAAGTTCCTTACGTAAATGTTATTTTACTGCGGTAGCTAGAGTTTTGTGTTTAGAAAATGAAATCATTCGAATACCACTTCAGATGGACTGATTTGTATGCCTTTTAATAATAATAATACTTTGTGAATTATTCTACAAGGAATATAAACTTGAAGACTGATTTTGAATTTAATACTTATGTAATTGGGGCCCCTAGAATTTTTAATCACTATCAATAGTTACACAACAACAATTAATAAATATTATTTTTATTGTTAAAAGTGCAGATACACTTCGAATCTATCTGATCTCACGTTAGAACTTCATCAATATATTTTTTAAATTCAGGTCCTATAGGTCATTTGTATATTATTTAAAATATTTATTGTATTTTAATATATTAATGCTCGAAAAATAATATAGGATTTTGTATTTGAAATAATGTCGTCCAAAATCAAAGGAGAATATATAAATAGTAACGACTTGAGCAATTTCATGAAATCAAATATGTTTTTACTGCTTATAGACTGTTGTTAATCTAAGACACCTTTTGACAGGTTGCAGTCCCCAAATTGTCACCCAGCTTAAGTCTTGTCTCAATTATTCAATTCTTTAAAGTTTGATTCTGCATTGAAAAAGTGCTGAAACTATATGCACTGTTGATCGTAGTTACGTAACCGTACTCATAGAATTGTCTTCTAGTCCACTATATTTAATATTTACTGTCTCACCTTATTTCCCTATGAGCACAACTGCATACGCAATTCGTAATTAGTGCAATTATTACAAGGTAGCAATCTACAATTTTCTGTTCCCGGTACTAATTTATATGTTCCAAAGCACTATATTGAGGGACGCGTATGGAATAGAATAGTTTCATATCCCACAGATCCTAGCGAGAAATATGCCAAATTATTTTACTTTGTTTTGAAGTTATGAATAATAATTTAATGTACATAGTATTCATCCACAATAAGGTAACTTATTTAAATACATTAATTGACTGAAATTAATTTCTACAGAGTAAAATCAATGTAATTATTATTATCTTCTCTCTAAATTTTTTAATAATTACATCAACCGATATTTAATGTATCCCTTTTTTACTTCAACATATTATCATAATAAGTTTTATGCGGATACGGGTTATTCCATGTCAAATGGCCTAGTTTGAAAGACGATTCCCGCGTGACAATATCCGATATCGATTGAAAAAGTTTGTACTATGATGCATTAGATGGCCATTTGCTGAATTTCAGTTCGAAGTATACATTTCTGGTGGAGATACCCGCTTTGGTTAGAGTCAACGTCGTCTCAAAAATGTCACTTTTGAGCTTCAATATTGTGGGAGTTATTACAGAGTAGACCGTTAAAATATAATGATAACTTGATAACGCATTTAATCTGTTCAAAATTTTCCATTTTGTGTGACTTTAGACATTAATGTCTAATTAATATTTAGGGTTTATTATATAATAACTGGCACAATATATAAGCTCAAAAGTGGAAGTTTTGAGACAACGTTGACCGACAAACAACTTTTCCCAAAAAGCGCGTATCTCGGCCAGAAATGCATATTTCGAACTGAAATTCAGCAAAGGTCCATCTAAGGCATCATAGTACAAGCTGTAAACCTTTCATGACCATCAGAAATGATCGCGCATGGATCGTTCTTCAAATTAGGCTACTTGACGTGGAATGACCCATACAACCATTTTACAAAAACCTATTTACCGAGTAGACGATTTCGCAGCGTAAATTTAGTTAAAATTTGATATTCATGTATATCATACACAGCTAGTACTAAATTTTATAATTATTAATTACAAATTATGTGAAGGAGTAAAATTATCTGTTCTTAGGGAGTAAGTAGGCTTTTCCTAAGTTCTTGAATAGTCCCTGTAAACCTTATAAAATACTCTAATCGCATTCTTTTGGGAGTTAACGTAAAATATAATTGCATACGACGTTAATAAATGGAAATACAACATCTATAGTCTTCTTTCCAGTATTATTTGTTATAACTTTGACAACATAGTCAAATGTTGGCTGAAGTTATTGTAAACTGTCATGGTGGGACATGAGACGAACTCTTTCAGGCGATATCAATATTACATATTTTGAGGAATAAGTTAAAGAAGATAATTTTTGCGTGATGGATCCTTCACTAATTTAAGCTCATGGACACTGTTTTCGATTATTGTTACTTATGAAACTTCGGCCGGGTCTGAAGTTAAAATCACCACCCAAGGAGCTCAATAAAACACGAAAATGAAGATATTGTGTCTATGTTCATCAGGATATCATGGCTAATAGAGTTCCGCGTGGAATAAAAATAACTGTTGTATTCCTTGAAGGCCATCCACCGTATTACGACTGACATCGAATTAGGCTTACTTCCAAAACTCTAAAGAGCATGGGCGTATGTTTTCGAGTCTGTAAAACCTTCTGTCCAACGTTACTGAAGCCATCCGACGCGAGATCGAAGACGGTCAACTGTTAGTTTTAAACTCAAAGTATAAAACAAAAATTTAGATAAATATCCAGGAAAGCTACGATCCAAGGTTGACATCTCAAAAAAGTAATCGAGGCTGCCTAATTGTAAGAAAACTGTTTTATTCTACCGTTGCAATTTGACCGTCGGCTTTCGCAATGTAATGGCTACTTGGAGGCCGTTGATCCAACAAGAGTTACGTAATAAAATAACCGTGGGCGAGGCTATTCAGCATAGTGCAACATAATCCCCACTAAGCGCTGTCTATCATGACGAGGACGGTGATATACGGTAAAGAAATGGTATTGAATTACTGATAAGGGAGTGAAGGAGTACGTACAAGAAATTAAAAAGATTATAATAAAGGATGGTGTCAATCTGCGATTAAATGAGATGAAGCTCAATGGCACTAGCCGGGGGGAGGGATGGTTATTAATAGCGAAACGTAAAACCTAATCAATTTATTCCATTCAGAAAACTTTCAAATTTTTGCTAAGTGCAAATATCCCCAATATTTTATGATTTCAGCTCGTTTTCTCGTTATAATTTCTAAAACTCAACAATAATATTCTACAGTAATAATATTATTGTGACTGTCCATCGACTTATTCCGACAATTAGAACGTAGGGTGCTTTAGGGAGAATTTATATCAAGAGTGTCGGAGGATAGAAAAGAAAAATTGACTGCGTGAACGAGAATTAGGAAATGCGATATAGTTCAGGCAGAAAAGATAAATAGAGCTACGTTTCGTGCAGTAGACACATTCTGTTCGTTCTGATGAAGTACTCTGAACCAATTCCTAGCACATGAGAGTTCGCAACCCTTATAGGTATCGATCTACTCGGATCAGCTCAACTCAAGAATACAGGATTTCTTTCCATCTCGCCGGTGGACAATTATTTTCTAACGCCCATCGCTCCTTACTCTTTTAAACTAATCAGACTGTAAAATTGTCATTCTCGGAGCCTGTTGTAGTTTCCTCCCAGCCATTATCGTTTGGTATAAATTCACCCTGCACAGCTCTTCATCTTCCTACTACTTTAATAAGTCACTCAATGGAACATTCGAACAACAATATCATTCCTTAATTTTGAGAACAGGACTGAATGGGTAACATTAAATCGGTGGTAAAAGTGGTAAGTATTTGGAGCTCCAGATCTAATATCAGAGATGGACCGCAAAAAAATTATACGGAAATCGATGAAAACTTGGCGTGTCCCTTACGATTTCCTACACCATTCAAGTGCCTTACCCTAAATGTTTAATAACATGCTTAATGTTTTATAAGCTACAAGACAGATGATTGAGGAATGTTTTATAAAGACTAGGGCCACACACACCAAATTTTATTTTTGAAGATGTGTATATCTATCTGCACATTTTATTTCAAGCTAATCAGACCGCAGTGGTGGTTCAAGTATCTTCACCTTAATAATATAATTGACTGTTTCTGTGTATGGATGCGTATTTCTTGACTCCATTAAGATATTAATTCATCGCGTTGGCTATGGCGTCATAATATTGAGGTGTGAAAAGGTAAATTTTAAAAATGTGACGCTTTAGTGGATGGTTTAATCGGGTGTTGACAAAGAAATTACAAGTGAAGCGGGCTAATGTAAATGAATTCCTAGGTATCTCCGGCCACCCAGCTAGATAATAATATAATACATTTATAAAATGAAATTACTGGACGCTCCATTCATATCGCTAAAATAAAGCCATTCGTAGTTCTCCATCAACACGCTAATCGTTTAATTTGCACACGGCGTAAGTAAATTTTCCCTGAACGTTACAGCGCTTACAGAATTGTCAAGATTGTGGGAAAGAAAACTAAATGCAAGAACTCATATTAACAAAATATGAGACTGAATTGATTTAAAGTAAGGAATTTGTCGGGAAACATACAATTATAAAATGCAAATTAGCAAAGCATTGAAATGTCAGTCAAAATCATTATATTTGGTGATACTAGAGTAATATGGAGAGTTGTAGGAATGCCAGAAGGTTGTATATTGAAGTTAGTCTAGCAGACCAACACAGTTCCGTTAAAGTAAGGTGAGAATCGTCGTAAAACAAGTAAGGCAATTAATATCTATGACAAAAGAGTGTTAGCGCCTGACGTTGAATTAATTACATTCCACGTGATGTTTTCCCGAATGAGTAGAGCGTTAGTTATTTCGGGGTGTCTAGCAATCAGTCTGATTAAATGTAGTAGCTTGACGTGTCTGTCGTGAGATGAGCTAGGGAGTGTCTAATAGGTGTAATTAATGAGATTCGTACCCGGTGGCTGGACTTTGAGGTCGCCTTGAGCCGAGTCCCTCAGCCCCGAGAGCTGCCTCACTACAATCTGATTTATGGTCGCAGGAACGAGAACTCGGAGTTAATATTTCCATGTTCCGCTTAACTAGGACGGCATTTTGACGACGCAGCTGCGCGTAAAATTATTAATCCGGATGACGGGGCAGGATGTCAGCCGTCAGTGTCAACGAGGCGTTCACGTACCACTCGGAAATAATCTGGCGTGCCCAAGCACAACCCTCCAGCTGCACCAGCAGAGAGAACGATGCCTTCATATCATATCATACCAAATGGAATGCGGATATACTCGTACTTCAGCTCGGCAATAAGTAATACTTAGTTTTACTTTGATGAACTAAAACATCTTCACTTACATAGTAATCCGAAAAAATGTTTTTTATATACAGAAACATGCTGTCCTACTAAGGATATAAAATATTATTTAATAATGTCAATAAACCAAAACAACAATTTTGACCAATTAATTTTTTTGGTGATTCATTACATACTTTCTGAAGTGAATCTAACTTTAACGATTCGTTGACTCATTCACGCGTTTTCCTGTTTCTCGTATTACTTTGATATTTCCAACACAAACAACAATTTTCTATGGCAGTTGTGGTACCTTCTATCCGACTGATTTAATTTTGTATTTAGACTATATGTGCGTTTGTATTCTCCGATGGCGCTGCAGCCCATTTAGGCCCTGGGTCTACCGTGGTGTCTGCGGACTGTCATCTTGCATGACACATTCCGAATTTAGAGTGACACGTGGTCAGCGTATTGATTCTCCAGCACTCATAATCCCAACCTTCACCACCAGAACACCACAAACATCCAAGCCCATGCCAGGACTCGAACTTGGGAGGCAGCAACGCTAGCCACTACACCACAGGAGGTCATTTGTGAGTTTATATAAAATGTGTTCAGGCATTTAAATGAACACATAAATGAAATAGAAAAAGAAGGCTTACACAAAACCTCTACAGAAGGCAGCCAGCAGTAATTAGCATTGCAAATCAAGAGTAAACCAAGGATGCAGTCTGTCGCCCATGCTATTTAACTTATATATAGAGCAGGCGATGAAGAAAGTTAAAAAAGAATATGGAAAATGATTCATACAGCAAGGAGAACAAATAAAACCCCTACTCTTTACCGATGACATTGTATTTTAGGGGTGTAAGAAGACTTGTAAACCATAATAAATGGCATGAACGTAGTCCTGGGGAAAGATTTCCATATGAGGATTAATAGATAAGGTATGGGCGTGTAGTATGGGAAACAGTGGAATAATAAAGAGTGATAGATTGGGAAGGGATATTTTGAAAGAAGTTAAGGAATTCTGCTACTTGGGCAGCGTGATAACTAGGGATGGAAGAAGTATAGTAGACATAAATAGTAGGACAGTACTGGCAAGGAAGGCTTTCGTAATAAAGAGAAATTTACTTACAGCTGATATTTGTTGAGTATTAGGAAATCATTATCAAAAATGTTTGTATTGAGTGTGGCGTTTAATGAGTGCGAAACGTGGATGAAAGGAGTTACAGACAGGAAAAGAATAGGAGAATGCTGAAAAGCGGATGGGTGGATACAATCACTAACGAGGAAGTTTTAAGCAGAAAAATTTGGAGGGGTTTAACCAAGAGAAGAGATAAATTAATAGGCCACGGATTGAGACATGAGGATCTCGTAAAATTAGCATTAGAGGAAAGTGTGTGGGGTAAGAACAGCAGAGGTAAGCGAAGGATGGAATTCGCTAAGTAGATTAGGGAGCATTTGTTTAGTTATGCTCTGCTATGTTTCGCCTCTATAACATCCCTCTTGAGTATCCAACAATAATCGGCTAGCATATTAAGATTTAGTTTCCATAATTAAAATCTGCTGATGAAAGTGTTCTTCGTGATCATTGATCACTACGACAAGATTTTCATTTTCCGTGAAGAAATCTAGATCCGAGTACAAGAAGTGTACTTTAAGGACACATTTTATTATCCAAACCTTTATAAGATGTTATAAGTTGATTGACAATATTACGGTTATTTTTCGAAAACCGATTTTAGACTAACGCTTTGAATCCTGATAAGCTGGTCGGCTCTTGTTGGACCATCAAGAGAGTTGTTCCTCAGGCAAAATATAGCGGGAAATCGTTATTTTCTCCTTCCTATGTCATTCAGAATGATTGAATATTCTGTAGTTAAGAATGTAGAAAGTATTATAGTGTAAGAAATTATAAATGCCAGTATCTGAGAAAGCCGATATCTTATTTGAATTCAGGAGAAATAATACTACCAGAATCACATATTTTTATTCTTGAACAAAAAAAGTTTCATTTTTGTTCCTGAGTGAAATGGACGAAAAAGAACGATCATTATAAAAATAATAAATTGAATTTCAAAAACCTATGCTTGTTGGAGAAATTCCGAAAAACATAATTGAAAACACGACAAAGAACTGCGTCAAGTACAATTATTGGCACTCGTGAGCCAGAAAACATGTTGACCAGTGTAATTATAATTACAGCTTGTACTATATGGCTTTTGAAATGTGACTATTGTTTCGTTTTTGATTCCATATCACGCCTGTGAATTTATTTGAGGGTTATGTTTTTAATTTTCTAGATTTATTGAAATTTTCTGACGCAGTTACCGCCACAATAACGTATTCAACGAAATTACAATAGTCAATGGGCCCCACCACACATTTTAACAAGGCTCGTAAACCTCCTGTTGAAATGAAGTTTACCAGCGAGTGAATTCTTATAGAGAGACAAACGAACTACATGTTGATTCACGCACGCACATACGGTAAGCGTTCTTGCTTATAGCTGTTATTGTTCCGCTAAGAAAGGTTTTGCTTCACAAAGGGCAAACTCTGTGTAGTTGTTTACTTTTTCCCTTCTTGTCTCGGGGCAGTGCGAAACTTACAACTACAACAAGAAGCGAACAATGGCGAGGAAATTAGCGCTCGTTAGTTTCTCCAAAAGACAAAGAAACACAGAGGGTCAGGAATTTCCTCTCGCTACAAAGATGCAATCGCCTCTAATTAGGCTTTCCCGAAGCAGACCACGGACATAGGAAATAGGAAGGTCAGCAGTGGAATGTGTTAATCTCAGGCCTGGAATTGTATAACAACGTTGACCGCGAGAGAGAAATGTGAAGGAAAGTTTCAGCAACTGGAGAGAACAGTGGGCAGAGTTATGAACGACAAGCGTTAAGTAGTGGACGAAACAAACAAGTAAGGGACATTTTTCTATAGTACTATCAACTAATGATTGCGGCTCGGCTGCCCGGGTCGAATATACTATCAATCCGTGCGGTTCAGTGTTTTATTCACACCTCATTACTAGTAGACTTCTGTATACCAAACTCCGATTTAATTTAACATTATATTTGACATACTTAATATATACAAATTAAACACTCTATTACAAACAATCTAAGACTAATCAAAATTAACGTACTTGATTCCCAATATAATTCATTATAAGAGTGCGAATATTAGGGGCGAGAAATGTGGACGGTAGGAGTTGCAGAAAGGAAAATAATAGAACCTTTGAAATGTGGTGCTCTAGGAGAATGATGAAAATCAGATGGCTGGATAGAGTTACTGTTGAGGAAGTTCCAAGCAGAATAGGGGAAGAGCGAACAATATGGACGACGTTGACCAAGAGAGGGATGGATTAATATACCACGAGGGTCTTGTAAAATTACATTTGAGGGAACTGTTTGGGGTAAGAACAGAAGAGGGAGGCCAAGCAGATACGCTAAGCAGAGTAGGGAAAGAGTTTAGCATGGAGGGTTGCACAGACCAGTCTAAGGACCTTCACTTAAAGCCCTACAGTCAAAGTTTTAATTTAAAATTAAATTATAATTACAGTAAACCCATAAAATTGCGATTAACTTAGATAATAAATTAAAACCTTCACTTAAAGTGCTATAGTAAAAGTTTTAATTTAAAATTAAATTATAATTTACGTTCGTACCAGTTATCAAACGCAGGACTGATCTTAACTCGTTGATATCTGTTATTTTTCGATTCAAATAACCAAAGATGCTCTTCAATACGACCACTGTAACATTCTTCATGGAAAATTATGAGGCAGTTTTCTTTTCCTAACGAGGAAACCACGGTCATTTTCGTCGACTGTCCACCAATTTTCTTTACTTTTATTCTGTTTGGCTCATGTTGTCAACCAGAAAATATGTTGTAAACAAACGTAGCCAGCCGCAATCGCAAGTTGAAAGTGAATAACTATTGTCTGTAGGATTTATAATTTTAATACAAAGCGCTGAACGTTTCTCGGTCATTTTCCAGAGAAAATGCTACAATCTTGTATTACGAATTTATGTTTGGAAATTATATCTTTTTAACTGGATTCTGAAGCGATAGTATACACGTATTTATTGTGTGTGTATTAGCTGTCACCAGTCCTAAATACGATGATGAACTCATTGTGCAGAGTTCTTAATGATGTCTACTGTGATGAGCTCAAAGTTTGAACTCCAAAATTTGTTTTAAATAAATATTTATCAATCATATATGTATTGCTTGTCAATCAACATCAATATTCTACTACTCAAATTAAACTAATATTATATTTTTACAGAAACACTCATTTTATGCATATAAAATAACAAATACAATTATATGTAATTTGTCGCATTAACCTTTGGATATCGATGTTTATTTATATAAGCTTTAAAATTGTTCGCAGTGACTTAATTTAGTGTAGTCGTAGGAGTGACCGACGGTAATTGGTTTCTTGTTATTTTGTTGGAGGGATATGGACATATTTCAGCGATCGACTGTTCACTGTTCATGATCCCTAGTACAGGATCTCTGGGGCGTTGTTGACTGATGTAATTAACTTTGATCTATTTTAGAGAGGGAGTATCCGTAGTGGAATTTTTGCATGTTGGAGACGCTCACTTTTACACATCTGTGTGGTCGATTTCAAAGGAGTTGCTGGAGAGTGTCTGTCGTAAGTGGACTGATAGATAAGTTATGTAGCATAACTGTAAGCACTTATAACGAAAAGGTCGTCAAAGTTTTAAGTACAGGTCAGAAGTCGGCTCAATGTTTAAAAATCAAATGTAAAGTAGCTAGAACGAGAATAGTAATAAAATTTGAATTTAGTGCTTTTTTATGGAGAAAGAATGAAGTGATCTTGAGTGGTTAAAGTGGTTAAAACTATCAGCGAGAGACGTGGATAAAATTTACGAGCACCAATAATGTTTGGAGGATTGTAGAAGGGATTTCCATTACTAAATTCTGGACAATCATGGATAAGTAAAAAATTATTGCAAACTTTCTGTTATGAGATTTTTTTCACATTCCACCGATTTTAATTTTGATAAAATAATCTCGCACTGATAATTTACCGAGGGAGAAAGGGTTCATGCTTATGAAATTGACTAAGTTTTGTATATTTTTGTTTATGTGCTTTAATTGTTTATAATTATTATATGCAAATGGAAGATAAAAACTTTAATAATTAAAGACTCAAAGAAGTTGTTCCACAACCGACATAATTACATATTTTTTTATTAACAATACTTGTTACTTTCTTTACTCTACCTCGGTGTTTTCCAACGTGGCTTCCACTAATTGGTGGCGAGGGGAAGGGGGTTAGACAGTTTTTTGTTCAGGTTGGGGGAACTCAAAAATGAGTTATAAACCAACCATCTGCGAAAATTAAACTAGGAAAAATGGTTGGATTCTCAATTTTAAATAAGCGTTCGGAAAATTTTATACAAAAGAATAGTACGTCCTGTAAGGGAGGATTGCTATGGCATGCATCCTTAAGACCATCTCACCTTTACAGATAAGGAAACTTGAGACAAACGAACTAAATTTAAGTTCGATAAGAAACTGTCTGCAGTAAGTACAATGATCTAAAATGCACTAATCTAGTACAGACGTCACAAGAAAAGTTCAAATGATTAAAAAATAACAAAATAATGAAAATTAAAATATTATAGAAAAGTAATTTATATAAATTATTTTGTACTTGAATTTAAGTAGTGTTTGAACGGGGCAAGTTGTAATTAGGATTCATTTGAGAATTAATTGAATATAAAAAATGCATGTTACATTGGGGCCATCAGAAGACTTAGGTGGTACATGGTACAAGAAAAGGTTGGGAAACACTGCTCTACTGCAAGATTGCCTTCTCACCTAGCTTAAAAAATGAAGTTCGATTTCTACCAACATATCCCGTAAAAAATGGTCAGAAAAAATTTCAAATTTTTACTTTTTAAGTATAGGATAAAATTTTACAATGGCCTTAAAAATAATTGAGGTATTTATTGTTAGTGCAAATCAAAAACACTCCTTGTGCAAAGAGTTAAAGTTAAGTTTCTGAACCTTCACGATTCTGCCTCTAGATGATAGTATACGGACATCTAATGACTACAAGTTCCATAAAAATCGGTTCGACCATTTCTTTTCCGGAAAAACGAACAAACTCGGCGCGGCAGACAGGATTTTAGTTGACATTGGTTTCCATCCTGCTTGAAACTTAAAGGTAAAATCTAATAGACAAAACTAGTATTGTACTTATATAGATATATAGTTTGATCTCGATATATACTTATATACAGCTCCTGCGAGTAATTAATAATCGAAAATTGATCAACAAATTTGAAACACATAATTTATCATTGTCGTTATTTAATACCTCAATTTTCTTATGAATTTTCACACATAAATATTTCCTTTCAAATGTTTATTTAAAGATGAGATTTTTCAGAGACATAATTTCTGTTTATGATTGGCTCAGCGATGTATTAAAATATCAAGTTTACTCCTGTCTCGAAATAGCTGTAATATTTGATTTATTGATATACGTACAATATGAGATATAAAAATGGAGAAAAATAGTTAATATTCTTAAGATACGATGCGCAGTCGGGTACAGCTGGAGTTCATTTTAACACGAATTTTTATTACTGCAAACATTGAGTCACCGAAATATATTATGTCAAGTGCTGGTCAAAAATATTGTCTGTAGAATTTAGATGATCAGTACAAGGCGATGTAAAAATACCTTGGCGCCCTCTGTTATTCTGTTCGTATGAATAAAATGAATGATAGTAAGTGTGGTAGTAACAGTACGCCAGCTTCCCTCCAAAGAAAGTTCCTCCTTGACAAAAATACTCTCCTACATTTATATTCTCCTCCTGCTCATTTCACGATACTTGATATTTATCACGATGTATGATAATTCTGGAATCGAACTACTCATTCTGCATTAAATTTCAGAAATTTTTACTCTATGAACCATAAAATGCAGTTCAGTAATTTAAAAACGAAATTGGGCATATCGTAACTCATAATAACGTTATACCAAGCCGCATTTTGAAATGCTCATATAAATCCACAAAGTTTACATTTCATGTCAACAAAAATGAAATATACCATAAGATATAGAACATGCTACATTAGTGAAGCAAATTTACCACTCAGTGCCTTTGCGCTGATTCACGAATCTGAATGTACTCTAGTGGCTTTTTCTGTTTCAAAAACTTTCGCTCACTTTTTATCGCCGCAAAGGAAAGTGAAAGCATTCTAATCCGGCATTATCCTTTCTGTAATTCTTTCTTTACTATTACGGCTCCAACCTCATTTGTGAGTCTGTGAACTGTTCAGAATAAACTAACAAAAAAAAGTTACAAAGGAATCTCCAAACAATTGATTCCTTTCATAGGGATAAAATTATAATGTTGTGTGAAACATAACTGTAACCGTGACACCATAGTTTCTTTTGTTTCGGTGTATGGATGAATCAAATTGGAGCAAGCTTTATAACGGCAAGTCCAGGTTACTCGCCGTGCGGTAGATCTGGGTTCAATTTTCCTTCCCGCCGACCTTCTTTTATTAGGGATATTGCTCAGTTATATATTTATAGTGGCCCGGAAAATGAATCACAATATTTTGGGCAGTACATGATTTAACTCGCATTGAGACCAACACTGTTTTGGATCCTTAACCCCTTGTCGAACACACGCCAGCCTATGACGATTTAGGGATAGCTTCAATTTAACAAGGATGATGACAGACGGTACGTTTCTCGTGGAAGATTAAATAAGTATAGTAATTTGAGATAGTCTAAAAAAAACTCGATGCTTTAACAGAGTGAAAAAACTAACCTCTAGGTAATTTAAAATAATATTAATCTAGGTACCTTAAGGAGATGAAAAATACTTCCCAATAAGCAATCTATAAACATTCCCGGTATCTTAACGGGCAAATAATGCATAAAACGTAACTTTTTCCTTAAGTACATGCCACAAATATTTAAAAAATTTATGGGTTATTTATTATAATTTTTCAGTTACTTTAACACAGTGGCATGTTTTATAAATTATAGTGTTATATTGGTTTTAAATCTATTGACGCATTATGGACAAAAATTTCAGTAAAATAAATAAATGATTTTATTGTCTTTAAAATATTCGGTCATCTATTATTTGTTTATATAATTTGTTAACTTAAATGACACAATAAGTTATTCATTATGGAAGAATAAAATGTGATAGTTTGGCCTAAAGTATAATGTGGGAATCTTGATGGGAAAAGGAAATTTATTTCTGACTGATTGCGTGACGTGGCTTCACAGGCTGGCAATGTTGCTATCCATATATCTCCGTATTTAATAATAGGCAATGAAACATTCTCTCTTTACGTGTCTTAGAATTGTGCTACTTATCAGTGAATGAGCAACGAAGTATTCTCCACTTACATGACGCGCATTCAAGCCGTTTAACGTATCCTCTAATTTCAAAATTTCGTATTCCGTCAGTCTAAGCAGTTGACAAAAATCTATTAAATGGTAATTATTAAAAAATATTTCCTATTGACATTTCGTAAAGTGAGAATTTCAGAATAATTTGTACTTAAACTTTGAATTATGGTCACTGTACAGAACAAATTTAAAAACAACGTAATCCGATTTCTCTTCAGTAGAAACGATTACTTGTATTGTTAATCTTTTGAACTTATCACTTGAAAAATATTTCTTCAGGTTTTGTATTATAAGTACATAAAATTCAAAATACATTCACAATCTTAGTTTCTAAAAAATCTTACTTAAATTATTTTACAGATCTTTGCATGTGACAACAATTCTATTAAATTATACTGGTTTTAAAATCTTCATTCTATTTTTATCACGTTTTGATAAGTAGGTATGCAATACCAATTCTAACATAATAGTTTCCCAACTCGCCACCGTGGTCATGGTGCTGCAGTCGCGCTGACGTCACTGGATGTGGAAGGGTCTTAGCTGCAGGGACGGATGTCATAGGTGATGACGTCGTGAATGACGTCTCATGACATCATGTACCTTACCCGAGCCTCACAGAGTCTGCTAATGAATCAAGTTAAGGTAATTTTTTGACTTTTGCGACTCTTCTTCTTATTTTTCTGTTACTTTTTATTCGAGCATGATTTTCGCAATCCACGACCTGCCCCTCTGACGTCAGCGCCGTTGTCAATGCCATCTGATGGAAAGTTGGGAACTATTTTTTCTAGTGCATACTTACACATACACTTTTTAGGTGAGAATAATTTTACTTCTGTAAATTAAGGATGTTACGGATAATTAATGATCCAAGAATATAGAGAACTATAGATAACAGTGATTAACTAAGAATGTTACAAGGAGTGATCGATTCAATGTTCACAACATAAGTACTTCCAAATTAAAACCCCTCTGGAAAATAGAAGCAGTGATCCTGGACATGTGCCTTCAGTACTTTTTTAAGAGACCCGTCTTGTAATAATTAGTAATTTTTGGGGTAATTTATTAAATATTACTTTCCAAAAGTGGAAACAACTTTTTACAGTTTTAAGTGTTTTTCCTGTTCATAAAAATAGAATCTGAAAACCTTTTGTCCTAACCACGAGTATCGGAACACGTTTTGAGGACATATGATGGTTAATATTTATAAATAAGACGTTCGCAAACAAGTGTCAGGGCAGTGGTATAATTTACGAAAATTGTAGGATATTGTACAATTTACTCCTGCTGTTTTAGATATTGAAACAGCATTTGGAGCATTTCCACAGAAGATGGTGCTAATTTCAGGAATGTATGGAATAAACAAAATATACATGAAATGGGTAATAAAACTATTTTTCGGTCAGTGTTTTGAGAGTTATTTTATTTTAAAAATGGTACAACAAGTCTATCAATATATTGGTTACAATTAATTTCTTAAAAGGCTTTATAGAAATATCAGATCACAGCTTTTAAAAATTGATATAAAAACTTTTACGTACCTTGTACTTACTTTTTTATACTATCCTTATTTTCCGTACAAAGTTCGTTGCTAATATTTAAAATGTTTGTGTTGTTTTACACGTCGTCCGTTACAAACTGGCGGAAAACTTACGCGAGGTTACTCATCATGCACTATCGATCGCTTGATTGATGGGGTATGATTAACATGGATTATTTATTTTCGTATGTAACTAAAATTTTATATATATAATTTTTTCATAAATTATATGTATATATACGTATAATATTGAGTATTATTATGTTTGTAATTTATTGATGGTCTCAATGTAATGGCTTCCAATTTTGCTTCCTTCATTTTGAAATTAATTATTTGATGTCTAAGAATTGATTCTGCTAATCTGAGTTTGCTTTTAAAATTGTTTTGTATAAAATACGTAATTTATCAAATGCGAATTCGTGATTGTTAGTTTTTACGTGCTGTACAATTTTCCGAATGGGCTTTCAATGTTTGTTTATGTTTGTACATTCTGATTTTAATATTAGTTGTGGTGTAGCTAATATATGATTTATCGCAGTTTTTACACGGTATTTTATATACTACATTTATTATATTGTCTAAAACAATATTGTCTTTCAGTTTAGTTAATAGGTTTCTAATATGATTATTAGGTTTAAAAGTGTAAATGAACTCGTTTACATCAAATTGTTTTAAAATATTCACAATTTTACATTAATGTGTACCTAGGTTTCTCTTTAATTTTGGTAATATTCTCTGTAGTTTGTTACACCATTAGGATGAATATTGCAGTATAACTGCCGAAAGCTACCATTTTAAAAATAAAATAACTCTCAAAACAGTGACCGAAAAAGAGTTTTATTACCCATTACATGTATATTTCTCTCCAAACAGCGATCGAAAAAGAATTTTAATACCCATTTAATCAACATTTAAACGGTCAAAGAATGTAACAAAGTAAACCGTGCACTATCTGTTGTTAGGTTCAATCGCAGACTCTGGATGTTTCATTATTAGTTATAACAAAGAAGCTAAACGGACTGTTACCTTAACACGGTCAGAAGTTGTTAAAGAAGGTAGGGCAAAATGAATTTCTGGTCTAGTCCACATGGCTTGGCATTGGAGACGTAAAGACGTAACGATGACCAGCCCAGCGCAGTTGTTAGGAATTAATAGAGCGCGTGCGGGACGGGACGGGACTGTGATCTGGGCTAACGGGACTCGAGGCGGCGGCCTTGAGCGCGGACGTCCCGTCCCGACTGTCTTTCCACAAAACACGTTCTTGACACAAGCCACGGCTTCTGTTACACATTATTCTTCAGCTGAACTCGTTTAGACAAAGTGTGCGCAACGTTAAGGGAACGAAATAAGACGTTAATCACTTGCGGTTATAAGTACATTATCAAGTAATACGAAGGAGAATTTGAGCTATGGAAGCGTCACTCAATGAAATAAACATTCATATTAACTGTTTTGCAACAATTAAAGCGTCAAAAATAACACTTGGAATACTCACTGCTCAATATTGGGACTAGAAAATAATTACTGTGAATTACAAATTCAGATAGCAATTCGACAACCTATGGCTCTGGAAACGATACAGAAGCACAACATGACACGAAATATCCTTAAAACAAAAGACTCGAACTGAGGTCAAGAAAGAGTTTCCAGGAAAATTAGGTAGTTAAAACAATAAATAAATAAATAAAAGGGAATGTAAACTCTGTTTTACGCGAGGATTATCCGCTTTGTTGGTTCTCTCCTGCATAGCAAGGGATGGAATAAAGTTGGTTGTGGAAGTTAGAGCAAGGTAACCAAGGGTTGACTAGCTGTATATTTAAGAATCTACCCGGTGATTCACCTAAAAGTGATACGAAGAAAACTCTAGAGAAATCTGCATCAGTCGGGCGTTTCGTACTACTCCCACGCCCTTCTGATGACGAGAAACTGGATTATTGCGTCCCCACAAAAATCCTGAATTCATGTCTCGATCATATTTGGGGGCCAACTGAATGTCTAACAGCCAACATCTTTTACGTTATGCCCAAGGTCTGCGACTCCGGTGCATGCAACTCTCAAAATGCACAAAGTCATCTCAATTTGTTGGAAAACTAATTTAAAATCCTTGGCTGGGGCTAAGAGGGTGAAGAAAGCCTAGTAGGAGGAAGTCAGGTCTTACGTTTCTTCTAGAACTCGTCTAGGTTTCCAGTGTTGCGTCCCCCGCGGCGTCAATGTATGTTGTGGACTCAAGGTTTAAGTTCCCGGGGGCCGTTTGAGCACACTGTGACGTATAAGGTTTGACCTTATGCGTTCCTATACTATTCATCAGATTGACGTGAAATTTTATTGTTAAGCAATGATAACAGCGTTGTAGGATTATATCGATCTTTGAAAGATTTAGGTTCATTTCTTCTTCCATTTCAAACCAAAATCGGTCCCCGGTCAATTGTATGCACTGCGACTTCTAAAGTTGGTCCCTATCCCACTAATCTGATTGCAATGAAATATTTTGTGTGTTGTAGTATTCAGCTCAAAGAAGGTTTCTGTCGATTTTTCGAAGATTTAGCTTCCTTTCTTCCCATTTTACAAGGGATATACAGAACTTTCAACCTGATACGTTATGCCTTCATGTTATTACGCATAAGCAAAATTATTATATATTTTTAATATAACTAACATTTTATAGACGAAATGATTCTTTTTAATTGTTATTCGCTGACGAAGTCACGCCCCCTGCCAGTGAAAGATAAACTGATTAGTTTTTGGCTACACACCAATCAGTTTTAAATGGGAACACAAAACTGGGAAACAAAAATCTCACGGAAGTATTCATTTTCAGTTGCACAGACATTTGGATAAACGCAGACACTTATAAAGTTATGAAGTTAATTTATTGCATCAGACAATCGCAATCTATGTATTTCTGGTGTCACGATACAGAGCAGGCAGGCACTTCCTCACCTCACCGTAGACGTCAGAGCAACAAAGTCGAAGGATACGTGAGTTAACAATGGCAGGACAACAAAAACCTTTTCGATTATTTTTATTGTATTAGCATTTAAAATCAATGTTTATGGAATTATTTCGAAATTATTGAACACCAGAAACAACACTGAGAAAATAGGATCATTTTATTAATACCTTAGGGATAAATGTTTCATAGTTATTAGAAAGTGTGTAAATTTACAGAATAAAAAGTACTTGAAATAACCGTGGGTGAATTATCCGTTAGAACCGTTATAATAAATCGACTGAAATTACTCAATAGTAGTTTTAAAAGAAGCTTGATCGCCCACTTGGGCATGCACGATCACTATCAAGCTGTAACGCAAGGCTATGGCTCATTAGTAACTTCCCACTTCAACCTGCTTTAACGGTAAGAAAGGTTACATTGAGAAATAGTGCCGAGCATGTGTCAGCGAAATACGATTCCTCGAGGGATGATTTGCTCAATCTGAAGAACCTTATTGCGCCACCACGGTCAATACACTTTTATGAATACTACGCTGATTAACGAGGATCCTCGGCTTCCATTCAACGGACGCTCAGGTTAACTGATATAAAAACGGCATCTTGGCACGCAATAGAAAGTGGCTGGTGTGTCCTATTTTAATCGACGTTCATCAAGATGGCAGACCACAGTGTCAGTGTACTCAAGGAACATCTTGAGAATTAGGTCGTAAATCCCAAGGATCTCAAGAACAGTATGGACACGGAACAATCTATACTCAGAAACGATTATAGCCTTGACAATTCAGTGCGTTAGACGAAATTATATGAGAAAATAATTTTCTCTAAACGCTTCAAAAATAACTTTTCAAAACCATTTGTATTTGGCAAACGGAGCCTTGAGTTGAATTCGGCTTCTCAGCTTTGATAGGCATGGAAAAGTTAAATTCTACGTATCCCTGAAGGAACATATCCATAAAAAGCTTAACATGATATATATTGCCCCATTGTAGTGGAATCGTCAAATAAAAGTTTTGAATTTGTTTGGATATAAATATAAATCAATGATAGAAATGTCAATTCTGAAGAAGTCTTTCACTCTTCCCATGTCAATTGAGATTATTTTATTTGGCAAAATCTTCGAAGATTTACTTTGACGATAACACGGAAATCGGAGATATAAGATTCTGATTCTTCAAATTAAATAATTTCCGACCGATTTTTACAGACAGTTTTTATTTTTTATTTAAACGACGTTTCGGTGCATATTCGCGCCTTCTTCAGGTTTATAATCTGTGAAATGCATATTTCAATTTGAAAATACTTATATATAGCACATATAAAGGAATAAACTAACAAGTCACCAAATTATTGTCGGAAATTATTAAATTTGTTATTTAATAGCAGATGTTAATCGATTTAAGATTCTAATTCTTGTAGTTCAGCTATGTATTGTGTACAATATTTGAACTGAGACTAAGAATATAGAAACATTCATGACATATTTATATAACAATTTTGTGGCTGTGAAATTGCCTGCTCCAATATTTATTTTATTTCCAAGCTGCATTTCACTCTACCTTGAGTGTCGTTACTATTTCCTTAGTAATATCTCTCCTGCCAACCTCGACTGCAGAATGAAGGTCTGCCAACTTCTTTATGACTAGACGTTCTTCCGTATTGAAGTTTGAAGTTACTCACCACAGAAGGGAACTTCGCCTTGCCACGTCCCTCTCGCCGTGCAGGACAATGTTGGAGATCTGAAACAAAAGTTTACATTACAACTTCATACATTTTTCAATTTTGTAAAGATGAAGGTTGAATAAACTGATTCCTTTACGTGAGGATGGTTCAGACAGAAATAAGTGCTCTTTCAAATTAATTTTTGTAGCTCTTTCAAGTTATTGGGCTTATTCAATACTGCAAGAGAATTCTTGACTAGGTTAAGGTACCTTAAGCCATCATACCTGTTGATATTAAGCTACCCCCTTCCCTAATCGTCATAGTTTGCACATCAAGCGGTTAATGCCTCAAAAAAGTCTCGATAGAAGTTAAATTTAACATAAAATTCCGAACTAATATATGTATCCTATACCCGGACAACGCAGGGCCCCCAGATACACAATGAAATTCAAATATCTACAAGGGTTGAAGGATCTGAGTGCCGACTCAGGCTAGCTCAGTGGTTAGAACTCCCGCCCGAAAAAGCGGCAGATCCCGGATTCGATCTCCGGTTGAGGCTTTTCCATTCTGATCGTCTAAAAATATCTGTAAGAGTTAAGTGAGCAAATAGACTATTATTGAGATATTTTACTCTAATTTCAGTTGAACTTAGATTTCGAGATAAATGGATGCGATTTGGATTCTAAAAGGAGCGAACGGGAGAAAAAGTGGCGTTATGATGAAGTGTATTTAGTAAGTAATATCATAATTGATTGAAAAGTATGACAATTCATGCTGGCTAATGATTGCAAGAAGTGTTTCACATACTTGAAAATAGCTTCCACGAGGCAGGGGATCTATTCGGAAGTTTTTAAACTGTTTGAAGACAGTTAACTATTTTTTTGAGAACCAAAGCTACAAGAACTAGAGTGTGCTACTGTCCGCATTTGAGTGTCTCGATCTATCAAAAGAAAGAATAGAAAGCGGAGGAGGCAGTGACGAACACGGTTTCACTCCAATTGAGTTGAATACAGGAGCACTGATTATATGACCACAGGTTTCAATACTAACGATTTAAATAATAAACTGGAGGTACAATAAGCGCCCGCATTCCGCTGACTCAGGCAGGAAAAGAATCCATGTAGTCGAATTACTTTTTTTATTTCTCAATTTGTTTAAAGTTGCTTCATTACCAAACAATTTCTTGCATAAGAAGTTCTACTTTAAAATTATTTTAAAAACTCTAGGAAACATAATTCTTAATGTAGAGTATATCGAACTATTTCTAATAGAACAACACATTTTAAATAATCATAAATAATATCAACAACTATATAACCGATTATTTACAATACAATTTATTTAGTAAAAGCCTGTATTATCAGTTGAAAATGAGCTTTCAGTTAAATAACCATAATCATCTTATTCCTTGTATCGCAGTAGGACCCTTCCCGAATTTTATTTACATTTTTTTAGATTTTAAATTCAACAAAAGTATTCTACACGGCGCCATGGTGCCAGGTGGAAAACGTGTCTGACTGCAGCTACAAAAGATTAGATTTGTTTTGCTGAAGGAACGTTCACCTTTCAAAATTTCCCATGGACACCCTTTCTTCGTCAGCGAAAAATTCCCGCGCTTTATGGAGGGTGAATAAATATTGGTGAACACACATCACGTGGGGTGGCGCTTTCCCCTTAGAGTAGGGGAAAATAAGAGTTTATCAGGGAGGTGAGAACACGAAAAATGAACAGAGTTGATCAAGACGTTTAAATCGCGAGGAAAAATCAGGGAGGCAGAATGCTGCTCTGAAGTGAAAGGGAACAGGAAGCCAAGCAAGTAGGACAGAAGATATAAATGAAAAATTAATAAGTCAGTGTTGATCGAGAGTTGAAAGGGAGGTGAGCATTGTTGCTCTAGAGTTAGAAGGAAGAGCTAGCAAGGAAGATTAGAACTTTGGACTTGCTTGTAAGTTGAATGGAAGTGGTAGTAACTATGTGTTGGAGTGAGGAAGGATGAAAACTGGTTTTCCTCAATCACCAGGCAGTACCAGGTCCAGAGCCTTTTTCCGTCGATCGAGGACAAATCAACATCTCGACAAAGGAAACCGGAGAGTGACGATGGAAAACTTTTCGGAAGTTCCGGAATCACCTAGAAGATGGAATCATGAACGCGAAATCTCTGATGAACCTTTTTACCACACTAATTAACCGAGAAACCATTTGAAATTTAAATAATCATCCCCTTTAAGAAATATATATATATATAATTGTAAATAGTGCGCAAGACCCACTAAAGCAATCTTTTTTATATAAATAAAATAATAATTATTTTTAAAGAACAAATAATTTGATAAAAAACTTAAATAATTAACCCCCTCCCAATTCAAATATATTATTTAAAGAAATTATACACTTTAATCGTTTACTTAGCATCGTTTGCACTTGCATAATGCTTACGTATATTATTTTAAGTTGAGATATAAGATTGAATGTCGTTATAACAAGCTTTCCAAGAATAAGGGGATGAAAGTTATGCAGATAATTATAGAAGTAGATTAAGCTGCTGAATCACTGAATAGAATTGTACTAAATAAGTACGAATGGAAGGACATGAACAAGAATTATTTATTTTGATATAATTATATTTCTGACAAATTTGTCTTCGTAGACACTTATACTATTTTTTGTTAAACAATTTATTGTAGAGCGATATTTAATTTATTATGTTGTAATGTAAAAATTAGTAAAGGATTGGCGCCTTGAAGACGGCAGTGAAAGTGGTCTGTAAGCCTATAGGATGATGTCAGGTCACGTACAGAACTGACCTACGATATTCTTAGAAACAACCATCGTGGGAAACAAACAATATTTTTAATTTACACATCGCTGCTTCGGTCAATGGGGTTTCGTGTATAGATAACTCGAGTTCAAAAGATCGATTTATCGAGCAGTGGGACACAGCAATGAGGCTGTATAGAATCATTTGACTCTAGGCATTAAGATCAGATGGTTGGAACCGATGACCGTTCCTGGACGAGACAACTGCTGAAGAAGACGGAGCCACATAGAAACTGTAAAGAGGTACGCTGCCAAGTTTCCAATCCAGGTCTTTTACGGGGGATCGCCCACGGTATTAAACCTGCTTCACCAAAACCCTGATTTCATGTAAATATTTCCCTCAATAATATATTCCCTGTTTAATACCCCTATGTAAATAAATTTTCTAAGATAATCACAAACTATTCAATTAATCTCCCCGTCCTACATTATTTAATATTATTCTCTTAATTTAACATATAATTGGTTTTAAAGGGTCATTCTTTATCATCAACGAATCTCACTGCACAATATCCATCAGAAGTATATAAAAATATATACTGCAAAATATTCACATATTTCGTCTTATGTAATGAATAAAACGAAATTACCAAAATGATTCATCTTGTTCAAATAACTAATTTCTTTGCCATGAAACTGTTTATGGATGAGGACGATATCAAATAGAGAACTATATAATTATAGGTTCTTAAAATGGGCGTAGGATCCCCTGGTATAAATTATAACAACCGTTTTGTGAATGGGCGGTGTAAGCAAATGAGTAACAATACACAGAATCATATGTATAATTGGAGGTATTATAGAGAACCAACTTTAAGAAATTGATCACTTTAGCTTTTATATATTTTGCTTTCTCGTGGATAGAAGTTGATAAGGCGTAACATAACAGGTTTGTTTATGAAAGGAAAGTGGTAACGAGGGATTACTAATTTAAAAGGGACGCATCGCTCTCATCGTAAAAACATGTCTTGCTTCGCAAACAGATGCCTGGTCTTAAGTGAATCCATCGCTATGCAATAATTCAATTCCATTTACATTCATTACTAACCAAGAGAAAGGGAGACGAACATCGCAGTAAAGTTTCGAAGCACCGAGGGGAAATTAATTCAACACCAAGTTTTTAACAGAGCCTGGAATTTCATGCTGTGAATTTAAAAGTTAGTGGCGTAATTTAGTCCAAACGTGTCTGACGAATATAATTTAACTTAACGAGTTAATTTAAAAAAATTTAAATATTAAATCGTGATAATTTACTGTAATATTAAGCTTTGTGGTTTACTTCACTTGAATACACATAAACGTAAAAGAGTACATTTTCTGGAAGACTATAGCATTTGTGTAATAAAAATTAATCCTGAAAGCTAATAAAAAATATTTTAATTTAGCTGATCTAATTATGAAGTGAGGTAGTAAACTTACTCAATTTACCCCTCAAATCTGACACTTTTAATCAAAAGTTATTTAGATATCAGATCCTTTAGAGCAAAAATTTCTGGCAGTCACTCAAGCAGAAGGAAGTTAACCGAAGGAATACCTCAAGGTTCACCCTTAGCACCACCCTTACTCTACATCTTCATAAACGACACTCCTAAAACCGGAAACGTCCATAAACCTGCAATTTACTTTCTTCTCCACCAATCCGTAAGTAGTGTCCAAGGACGATTAGATAAATTGGTGTAGAAAACCAGATGTCGGTTTCCTAATAGAAGGCCATGCAATACACTAGCAAAACTCCTGCAAATACCTTGGGGTCCTCCTAGACAGAAAGTTAATATTAAACCAACATATCAGTCAAACGAATAAAAAAGCTAGAAGAGTAGTTGGCCGTCTCTCTACTCTTATAAGAGTAAGGGATATAAAATGAGAGTAATAAAATCCATGCTTAGACCTATACTTACCTATAGTTGGCAAATATGTGGTACAGCGGATAAATCCAATATCAATACCGATGCTTAAGGGTAAAGAACTCTGTTCTACAAGAATACGCTAACCTCAATGACATAAAAGAAGAAATAAGCAGACTGACAATCAAATTCTCTAACCGTCTAAGAAAAGCTAAGAAAATCAACCCAAACTTAAAAAACCTATGACATAAAATACCCAAAAGTGAAGACGGATACTAATATCCTAGGTACATAATTCTATGATTTTATAAAAGAACTGCCGCTTTACCTAGAGATCTAATAGTAATACTTCCTGATTATTTTTACTCCTCAAGTTATTACATTTAATATAATTAAATTTTAAAAACAGGACACCCTGTACTTCAATTATTTATTAATAAAATCACACATATTATGCGTGCATGTTTCGTTCATTGACTATAGCCTACAGTATATAATTACATAACTGAAGTATATTCAAGTAAGACCACGCTGTCCGGAGCAGTGAATTGCAGCAATTTCTTGCAAGTGTAAAGCCAGCTATATTCAAGTTTTGGGGAAGGCAAATAATGATCACGAGGGTAGTGAATATTCCACACTGTTAACTGAAAGGGTGACTGACTTAAGAGTTTGCTAAAGGTATGTATACACAACTTGAAAGAGTTCGCTGTCTTTTTGCATTATCTTCTCACCATCATCCAGACAGCCAACTCGGACATCAAGAACGTTTCGTTGTGTTAGTAGAAAAACATAATGCAGAAACTAAAAACTACAGTAAAATTGAAACGTTAGAAATTAATAGAAGATTTACAATAAATAAAAATACGACCAATAATTCAGAATATAATTCTATCACTATTTATTCAAAAACGACGTTTCGTTTCCTTTTGGGACTTCATCAGGCGTAAAATAATTCATCATATTTACACATTGACTCCCTCAGCCGAAAATATTATTGAATGTACATATGAATAACTACATGAATTATATGTGAATGTTGTGATTATTGAATGTATATGAGAAGAATTACATGTCAATTCATGTAATTATTCACATGTACATTCAATAATCTTTTCGGTTGAGGGATCAATGAGTAAATATGAAACGTCGTTTTTGAATAAGTAGTGATGAATTTATATGCTGACTTATTGGCCGGCTTCTTATTTATTGTAAATTTTAAAGTCAGAAGACTATGTTGTTGATAGAAGATTATTTAACAAAAATAATTGTATTGAATTTTAAGTAAAAATATTAAAATGATAAGAGTTCCGGATTCAATGTTTAATATATGAAGCTAAAAGATCTGAATTGAACATTAAAAATAAAATTAAAAAATATCATTCTGAAAGCTTCATATTTGGTGTCACTGCATGTTTTATAAGTTCCTTTTTTTCCATTGTAAACAGTTTAGTTCCTCAAATTGAGATACAGAAAGCCTTAAGGTCCCTTCATTCTCAAATCCCGCTTAATTTAAAAACGTCACTGAAGGATCCAATATATTTCTCTTGGATGCAAAATCCCTTAGCCATTTTCACTTGTTTGTCTTCAATTCAGTAAAAACTTATCGGTTATCCTGTAATGGGTCGAACGGAGTACTCCAACTATTTTTTTTTTAAATTAGTCGCCAGTCTTTAAAATTTATTAGCATCTGAACTAAATTTCGTTAACTGCCTTCGAGTAAACCCACCTTAATGGAGTTAGGACGATGAAAGGTTCTTGGACGGAAAGATTAATAATTAATGATAATTTTATGAGGAGTACTGTTTAATGGAAACATGTGAAAAGACGAGATTTATTGCTTGCCCTGTTTCAACGACTTAAAAGGTAGACGTTGTTGTAATCAGTCCTAAGACTGGTCTCATGCAACCCTCTGTGATAACCTATTCCTCCGCAAGCCTTTTCATTTCTACATAGCTACCAAATCCTACCTAATCTACTTAGGGTATTCCATCCTTTGCCTCTCTTCTGTTATTATTCCACACATTTCCTTCTAAAACTAATTTTACAAGACCGCCATGTCTCAAAACGTGGTCTATTAACCTATCCCTTCTCTTGGTCAAAGTCCTACAAATTTTTTTCTCTTCCCCTATTCTCCTTAGACCT
Organism: Eucriotettix oculatus; assembly: GCA_034510155.1. Lineage (NCBI taxonomy): Eukaryota > Metazoa > Arthropoda > Insecta > Orthoptera > Tetrigidae > Eucriotettix > Eucriotettix oculatus. The sequence goes on from CM067377.1 coordinate 141,093,407, forward strand.
TCGCTTTTCCCTTTTTTTGCTTAGAACTTCTTCGTCAGTGATTCTATCCACCCATCTGATTTTCAACATTCTCCTATTCACATTTCTAAAGCTTCTATTCTTTTCCTGTCTGCAACTTCTATCGTCCACGCTTCGCACCTGCATAACGCCACACTTCATACGAACATTTTTAATAATGATTTCCTAATACTAATACTTATAAGCAAACATTTTTTCTACAAAAGAAAAACTTTTTTATGTAGACTTAAGTTGGCTTTACCATTGTATATTTGTAATTAAACTTACAAAAATTTATCTGTTCACTTTAAATTAACTTTTATTATGTGTTTCGATATTACCATAGAAACAACTATAAAGAAATCAATAACCCATCAACAAAAGTATTACAATATTTTAATAAATCTTGGGGAATTTAATATATTTTTGTGTTCAAGTTTTCAACTTGTTACAGTTCACAGAGAATATCAATTTTCCAACTATACAAATCAACGAAATGTCATCAATTGTTATTCAGCATTTGTATTCCTCAAAGTAGTACAAATTCATTTTTAGATCCATTGATTGATGGATACTTTATTATTAATTTTAGCGATGAAGCCTGCTGAGTGCCGGTAACCGGGCTTACAAGTTATTACATGATCAAAGGAAAATGAAATTGCCCTTTCCGGGAAGGAAATGCTCTCACGTCAGACGCGCGTGGCCAGCGGAAAGGGAAATTTAATTGACTGACTAAAATAGGAAATGATTATCTTTCCTGTTTACGTGATAAATTATATTAATTACCTTAAAAACACTGAAATAATAATACTGAAAACGCAGACATATTTCAATATGTTCCTTCACATGTAATATGACGGTTTCAATATATTAATTTCATAACGTCCACAGGTCACATAATCTTAAATACTGGTAGGAAAATTCTTTTTTGCCGTAATACATCTACCAGTATAACATCCTTAAATAACCATAAATCACTATAATAACACTATAAAGCCTCAACTGCTATAACCAACTCAGTTCACCAGAACTCAGCACCGTGATAAAAAAAATCCAAATCACAGCTGACATTTCCAACTTTGATTCAATCCACATTTCACTTCCACAAGCTGACACTGATTCAATTCTAACTTTCCTTCAAAAACAAATAGAATTAATATTTACTTCTCCACTACAATGAAAATTCACTTTGACAACCAACTCTACACACACAATATCACCTTTTCTTTCTAACTAACAACACATAAGCCCCCAAAATCCAAAATACCACTTGTGCAGAAACAAACTGATAGAAAACGCTATGAAAAACAGATAAGAAAAAGAAATTAAAAACACAGATGATTCCTATTCAAAATTTATCCTAACACCTTTATAGAAGAGAATAGAGCAAAAAAGGAAATACATTATAGGACAGATATAGGACGAAACTCTGAAAAATAGAATAAAATGCTTTATAGCTGGAATCTCCATGATCGCCAATCATGAAATTATTATAATGATTTTCCTAGAGTATAAAAGTCTCACAGACTCTTATATATCTATTTCTGAACATCTATCAGCGATTTCCTGTACGTTCGAAGACTATTAATAACAGGAAGATGTACGAAAGGGAAATTTGTCGATTGAAAACCCGTTTGTCTACCATGAGAATGACGCGTAACAGGAACATTTACTAGATTTAAGTTGCGAGTTGCATTAAAGTTACATTCGAACCCGAAACATATTACCATATAACAATTTTGGGTTAAGGCACAAAATTGAGTATACTGATTTACATAAAAAAGCAACGAGAGTGACGGTACAATTTTCAACAACATATTTATGTGAATCTGCACTATCCATAATGACAAATATAAAATCCAAGAAAGTAAGTATTTTCATAATTAATCCTGCTGCAACAAATATAGCCAGCATATATACAGGGTTTCAAAAATTATGCGATTCACAAAAATCCGCAGCAATCACTCAATTGTTATTTGTCGAAATATATAAGTTTTTCCTTCTTTCTCTTTTATGCACATTTGTATGAAAATAATTTATATCCTGATCAGTTTTTGTGATGCGCTAGGCATAAAATAAATCAACTGCCAATTAAAGATTCACATTCATCAGTTAAACTTGTTTTATTTCATTATCGTCAATCTTTCGACCTGTTAGGCCATAATCACCTTCATATATCTAAACCTAGCCACTTGCGTTCTGCACACTGTCGTGGGAAAAAATGTAAATTGTTGATGTGGAGAAGAAATTTTTAATTTGGCGAAACATTATTGGTCGCGAACGGCTGGATCATGGAGAAACTGGACGAAGGAACTAGCCCTCACAATATTGGGACAGGTTCGTCCCTGTCAGTGTTAGTGAATTGTTTTTGTTATTAAGGCTAGTCGGAAGACCCATCTTTCTAATGTCAAAATTTTCATTTTTATGTACCTTTTCTCGGAAACCGATACAGATTCAGCTTATTTTTATCCTTATGATATGTATGCGGAAGCAGACTAATTTATTATAATTATGATTATATGGAAAGATTTAGAAGTTCCGAGAGAGCATAATTCCTTCAACTGAAGCTCGGTCAAAGCCGGGAATCGAAACTGGGACCTCCCGCTTACCGAGTGGTTGCTCTAACCAACTGAGCTAATCTAAGTTGATTGCCAGGTCCGATGTCACACTCAACCACTCTTGTAAGCCTACTTAACCTTGGCTTACAGTTCACTAATCACATTCTTCACAACCTTCAGTGAAGAATTGACTACAACAATCCGGTAAGCGGAATGTCCAAGGTTCTGTCCCGGCTCCGGTCGACATTTTTTCATTTTCTTCTAAATTTAGTTTCATAACCTTTAGCTCACCTTCAATTAAAGAAATTCTTCTCACTTAGAATTTAAATCTATGCACCTTTAATCCATTTATAGTGTCCATTCTTCATTGAATTGTTAGATTGTTGTGATATTCAGCCCTAAGACTGGTCTGATGCAACCCTCCATGCTAATCTACCCTGTGCTAGCCTTTTCATTTATACATGCCTACTTAATCCCACACCCACCCTAATCTGCTTAACGTATTCCATCCTTCTCAACATACCCCATACGCTTCTCTCTAATGCTAATTTCACAAGACTCTTATGTCTCAAAACGTGACCTATTAATCTATCCCTTCTCTTAGTCAAAGTCCTCCAAATTGCTCTCTATTCCCACATTAGGTAAGATGTTGAATAATGTGGTTAGTAAATTGAAGGTGTGAGCGAGCTAAAGTTTAAAGAAGTGGAGAACTTTCAAAAGTTTCTTATCTATAACTAACGAATCAAATATTTATTCTGCTTTCACGCGCATACTATAAAGTTAAAATGAGCCGTGAAAATTTCAGTTCTGTTTCCGAGAAAATAGTCAACTCGGTAGGATTGCGAAGTAAATGAGCCAAAAAGAGTCATGTAATGCACCACTGTGCGCAAACGCTGTACGTATCTTGTCCCTAACTATTTAGACAATTTTATATTCATAACTCAATCCACACAGTCCCGAGATATGACAGCAGTTAAACACTTCTCAGAGTATGATAATAGCATAATTTTGTAAATACCTTTTGCTCTACTCTTATCTGTTGCGCTCATATAAACAATACCGTATATTAATTAACGTTACGGAGCGTAAGCGCTTAAATAAATTTGTCAGGATGGTAGTAAACATGGCTGCCTAGATTAACGACTTGAGATCTGTTTGAGTTATGTATGAAAACCCTCGGTGTTATCGTGTTTTACGAGTGAGCAAGAACTATTCACGGATGAAAACCAAAATGGTTAGAAAAATCCGAATACGTAAGTCTGCCCGTACTAGACTATAAAAATCAACAAAGATAGTAAGTAAGCTGCATTCATGAAAATGATTATGATACGAGTTGCAGACTTGTGACCTAACTGACCCGAACAGCTCGTAGCCTGGATCGCAGGTGTAGGTGGCCGTGGTCCCGGGTGCGAGCCCAGGGCTGCTCACGCTCACTCTGGCGTTCAAGGGAACTGCTGGGTGGCCGCAGCTCACATCACCTCCTGAAACACAAAAGACACGATTGTCAGCAATCAACTTCACAAGTAACCTTTTGTAGAATTTCTCTCATTTCCTTAGATATTGGTTCTAATGGTCACTAACATCTCTCTTCTTTCAACATATAAATGTATCAATTCAAGGATATAGGAAAATTAATATTTTTGATCGACAGTCTTCCTTAAGCGCCAACAATGGATGCTCAGATATTATCATTTAAGATATTTCTACCAAATATTGAACTCAAGAATAAATTTATAACTTGAACTGAATTTTTATATGATGTTTTTCGTAAATTTTGTATGTTTGTTTGTATTCTTAACAAAAAAATTTCAACGCGTGGAGATATTACAACAAATATTCGTACACATTTTTATAAACACTGCGAATGGGGGTAGCTTACATGAGTTACTCCTATCACAAACATGGAAGGAATTATAGCAAAACAACGTGCGAATGTGTAGGCATTACCTAGCATTGAACAAATTTAATTCCACGCAATATGGCTGCTATGTTTACTTTCTGCTACGGTAACATTTCATCAACCACAGTTTTCAAACTCGACTGCTGTCCAATTATATACTTTATTAAAATGTGATAAAAAACCAAAGATAAGAATTTTTGAACATTGTAATTGAATATTTTTTTTATCTTTTTTAAAAAGTCGTTTCAACTGTGGTCATTAGCGACTACGGTAGGGGGAACTCGTAATCTGTTGTTTAACAATGTGAAGACACACACACACAACATCCATGCTCACGCCAGGATTCGGACCCAGGACCTCTGTGATGTGAGGCAGCAACGCTGACCACTACACTACAGGAGATCAATTAATATATTTGTTAATGTGCGTATTATGAATTTTGTGTATGTAAGTGACAATTGCAAAAATTAACATTTCACATAATTGATATATTGTTTTCTATTAAGCCTGTAATAAGGAGGTTAGACAATATTGTTACAGTAAAGATATAACACATCACTATAAAATTAATAAAAAAATTCAATCAGATTTTGTCTTAAGAGGTTATTTTAAATATATATATATTGATATATGTTTATATCCTGGCAGTGATTCAATTACAATTCAATGAAATACAACAGTTCTGTTTTGTACGAAACGGGTAACATGCCAATTCAAAATTATTTACAAAATTAATGTAAGCGTGTATTTAAAAACTGATTTAGATTCAAAATTTGGTAACAGATTTAATTTAACCCACTTACGATATAGGAAGTATTACAACCTTAAGGCGTATTTTGGTCTATCGTAAGGTGCCAGCATTATTTCTAAGTTATGGTAAGGAATTCCATTAACCTAACAGGGATATCTTTCACTCTGTAACAGCACCTGAAGTTTTTAATTTTACTTGCTTTTGTGGAATACTGCAGAGACTGATATAAGTTCAAATCAAATTAAAACTCAAAAACAGTCCACTTTTTTTGACAATTTTATTTAACGTCGCCCGTCAGTAAACAAGAGCTTTCTGACTTAGCTGGCCATATTCAACTGTAATTATATATATATATATATATTGTGTGTGTGTAATTTATATACACAATGTCAGAGAGGATACCGCTACCAAGTTTAAATTCTACACGAGAAAACAAGGTACATTCTATTCTTTGCTTTTTTGATGTTCCAGGCGATTTCTTAACTGGACTAAGTTATCACCGTCATCATTCTCGTTACTCGGCATATGATGTGTGCGCGTTAAGGGATTATTAGTCCAAAAAAGTGCCAGTGTTGAGATTAGAATCGAATTAATTATTCTTCCGGGCTAACATAAATGTAGTCTATAATCGGTGAACACCGGGTACCAAGCTAGTATATTATAAATTCCATGCAATTTATATTGAACAATAACTTTCATTTATAGAAATAATTTCAGCAGATCATGAAATAAGCTTTCTAATCAGCTATAACGTAAGAATGTTAAAAAAATGACACGTTGAGTAGAAAATTATCCTTACTGATCTTATCAAGGTATTAATAATTTGTATAATTTATTATCGTATTGGCACCTGCAGTTTTGCATTATCCAAGGAATTGATCGGGATTTCAGTTGAGGCCGAGCAATTCTCTTCCCAATTGCGACAGCTTGCATGTGTAGCAGCAGGATGTGGAAACGATTATCGTGTTTGAGATGAGATTTTAGGCAGAGTGTGATGTAATGATAGAATCCATTTCAAGCCTTTCACTTCGCGTCCAGCTTAAATAACAGGCCTTGTTTCGCAGCATTGTTCACGACCGGAGTTCCTGGGCTAGGAAGAGCGAAAGTGACCGCTCGTTCCACACTTGCTCTCGTCTCCAGTCTCCCTGTGTTCCTCTAACAACCGCACAAGTGATTAGGCAAACTAAAGACAGGGCTCTTTCTTTAATCTCCTTGTATTCAAATACTCTCATAGATAACTCATATGTAAATGAATATATTTGAATTTAATGAATAACGCATTGTGTATATAATTATAGATTAACAAGAGATACCAAGGATTCGTATTGTTCACGTGACTTTTGTTCATAATATATATTTTTCGAGAATATTAAGCGCTTGCGATACGCCGCTACACAGTATTGCTAAAGGAGACGTAATCAAGACATGCTCAAGGCAAAAATATAAGAATATTTTCTGGATTGAATAAAATTGGCCTGAGATGATGTCTTTGAAGAGGACACAGCAAGAACTTCCGACGGAATTTGATTGTCATTCATAAAGTGGAGGCGGAGGTGTGAATTGCCAGAGACTAGTCGTGAAAGAGCTATGTGAGTGGCAAATAAGTTAATTGGGAAGAGAAAAGTCCTGTTGAAGAATCAGTGGAAACAAGAGATTGGCCAAACCGTTCTTTTTCGTGATTCGATCACTGGTCCAAATATATAATATATAATTTGTTAATAAAAACTCAGTACATTTTACGTATGTATTAATAAATAAATAATTACAAAAAGGAAAAAAATTGCTGGGAACATGCTTTTATACTCTTATATTGTAATAAGTAATTGCTCTCCCTCCCACATCCGCCGTTTCAAATCCCTTGCGACCACGTACATTCAATTAAAAGTAGTCTAATGACTAACAGATTTGAAAATAGACAAAAATGTCATGAACTGCGTCGTCTTAAAGTTTCACATTTTTTATAAAAAATTTTGGTGGTATTAAGCAGTACTTTTAATTTCTCGCAATAATTTTTGTACCGATCTTGTAAATTCGTCATTTTTATTAATATTACGATGAATCCTCGTAATTAAGGATAAGATATAAGTTATACTCCGATATAAGAAAATAAAGTGAATTAGTAATGTTAATAAAAGCATAGTATAGAGTGAAGCAATCTCGAGATGTTAATGTGAAAAGTATAGAATAACATTTAGCAAGAATACGTGGAGCAACAGAAGCGATTATACAATTATATTCTGTACAGTCAGATAGAGAAAATCATATGAGCTTTTGGGTACAATATTTTGTGCATATGCCACTTACTTTAATTTTGCCAAAACAATCACCCCACGATTACTTGTCCAGAAAGAAAGAGATACTGATTCATGAGTGACTGATTATTATTAAATGATAATTTTATTATTATTTATAAGTATTTTCAGGCAATAGAAATGCAGTATTTTACAATTACGATAAAGACCCAAAGTTACTGCTAACACAAAACGACATGGTGACCAAAAAACTAAAAATGGTTAGTGAAAAATGGTTTTGTTATACACGGAAACGAAATTAGCAAGACACATTTTCGACATTCCGTTTGTCTGATTTGCAAATATTTAAAAAGTTCTATCGAACTGATGTATGCTTACGTACAGATACATATTTGCCACTAAATATAAAATTTCAATTATGTGTAAGGTTCTCATTACTGTAGTTATTTTTCTTGTTGATGGCCTTCTCAAATATATTATCATTAGTTGGCCCAGTTTCCAGCTTCACAACCCGGCTTATATTGAAGTGAAAGTCCAGAATCAAAGGAAAGCGGTTAAGGACAACGATGAAGAATTGTAATTGAATAATCAGGAAAAGAAATGTACATATGAATAAATGAAATCGCGGCTTCCAGGATTTTTTTATCAGTTTGTACATAGCAATCAGAAGTATTAAAAAAACGTTCTATAAGCTATTCTGCTAGCTTGGGAACTTCTAGAAAGTTCCAGCGACAGTTTGGTCTAGAATATCCTCCAGCGAGGAGAATCATCAGAGTTATTAGAGGTCAGCTGAAAGGAGCTTCTTCAGCCTTCTTATTTGTGAGGCTGCAAGTATTTTCTGGGTCAGAGGATTGGAGTGGCTTTTGATTATTTATAAATGCTTGAAGCAGCTTTGATGGGTGGAAGACCTTCGTGGATCGTTTCATTAGAAGCGCACCATGCAACATCAAAAATTTCTCTCAGGATTTTGATTGGCCACGTTGCAGTATATCAACATTGGACTTGGCAACGCAACCCCATAATTCAATCCCATATGTCAAATATGGTCTGACGACTGTATTTTTTTTACAATGGGAGCTTGTTTATTATGCTGACTGTAGATCTTCTTCCTAGGAGGGAGCCAGTAAATATCTTTAACTTTTAGACGAATTCGTTTCCTTTTCTTGATAATATATGTTCTCCAAGTAAGTCTTTTGTCGAGGTGAAATCCCAGTGAATAACTGGGGGGGGGGGGGAGATAATTTTTTAATTTATGTTACGTTACCATTAAAAATTAATTAATTAATTTAAATTACGACTGATACAAATTTAATATATATATATTTTTATTATTATTACTTAGCTGCTATTGGGCATTTGCCCGGTGGCAGATATATACAAAGAAAACACAAATACAATTACAAAAAGTTTACACTAAGGAAGAATTTTGAAGTGCAGTTTTTTATTTTATTATCACATCAATGATTCTAAAATAAAAATATTACTCACTTAAGTTTTCTTAGTCTATTCCTAAAGTGATTTACCCTACCCGGAAAAGTGAAGGAATTCCAATCGCGTATTGAACTATTTACAAATGAAAATTTTCCTACGTCTGTGCGTTGCCCTTTTTCTTTAATTTTGAACGAGTGGTCATTTTGATAAATATAATTCGGCGCCGTAAAATGGTTTGTTATTTCTTTCCAGGCCCTGAGGTTCACTCTTATAAGCTTTATATATTGCGCACAACCTCGCATGTTTTCATCTATTACAGAGACCTTTTAAATTCTCGTGAGGATTTTTCGCGAATATATCATGGCTAGCTCAAATTAGAATTTTAGCTACGGACTCAATCTATTTACAGGGTCATGAATGCGTTGTAGTGCAGTCGAAATTTGTCATACGCATTTTGATGCAATGGCACCGATACACCTGATTGTTGTCTTCGTCGACAGGTGCATCCTTTGTTGACAGACACTAGGGGTCTTCCTTCCTAAAATCATGGTTTCTTTCCTTGTCTGTGGCAATGATTACGTGGACGGGGTAAGCCACCCGCTTCTTTCCTTCTCTCAGTTTTCTCAAGAGATTAACTTCTCTCACGTATGATTCACGGGCGACCAACTATTCTCGCCTCTCTGTCTCTGCCAGACTAACTTGTCGGTTTCGTGGTCCATCTCCCACACTATCAGCTCTCATTCTCCCCTCCAAAAGATCGATTTAAGACTGTTTCTCTCCACCTCGTCTCGTTACACCAACCTTCTTCAAAAATCCATTCCCGACTGATTTCTCTCCACTCCGGTTAGCTCTGCTCTTCTCATACAGCTACCATGAGTTTGGAGGCCAGATCATACGATCTCTTGCTAGAATCAAATTTGAAGGTTGGATCGTGGTGGTGACTACGCGGAGTGAAATCCTAATCAACGCGTTACTTCATTAAAGTACGTATTCATTTACAGGAATGGCTTTCTTGGTATAAAATGTTAGAAAGTGGAAGTTATTAAAGTGGATTTAGATTAATTTGATCTTCCACATATCAGTCCAACCTTGTAGTAGATTTACATAGTGCTATTCGTAGGATGAAGTGATGTCTATTTGTTCGTTGCTGACTACTATTGCTAAGTCGTCAGCAAATCTACCCATAACAGTATTTGTGGAGGTCGGTATGTCTTCAGTATACAGTAGGAACTCCTGATTTTATATAATGACATTCGGACACAGTGTCTCTTACCTTAATTATGAATTTCCGTCGGCTTGGGTATGATTTAAGAAGTTTGTAGCCAGAGGGAATATAACGTTTTATTCTAAATCTGGCAGAATTGTTTGATTGCCACCCCAAAAAATTCTGGGTTATATTTTCTGTACTCCATATCTGAATTTATTACGAGTAATAGTCATTAGCATTGCTGGAGCATCAAAGATGTAGGAAATTTACTGGATTAGAAGTCAGAAGGGTCAGATGGGCTTCATGAAATGCTTCAGTCGTGATTCGTAACTACGTGTAGTGTTACCCTCGCGACTGCTTCTCCTAGAGTGCGAGGGCTGCGAACCGAAGGGCGCTCTAAATATCAAGGTCTCGCTAGAAAGCAACCTGCCACAACTGCGCTCCTCGAAAGCTGAAGGTTTTTGCCTCCATGCAGCTTTCTACGCTTTGTTACACTGTAGCACAACCGTTTTGTAGGCTGAAGAGAAGCCACGACCAATCATATTTGCGTTGCGAATCGAACTACGGGAAAAACGTAATGGACCATTTAGACGTGGATAAATACTTCATCCAAACCGAAGTATTACGAACAAAAACACTCAATAAAAAGTTCATTTGGATATGATATGTAATAAAGAATACGTATTGATCGATTGACTACGGTTTCGTACCAGGAAAATAAAAATTTTATTTTTGTGACTAAATGCAACACAGACATGTGTTTTATTGCTTTCATTACCCTTTATCTCAGGAAACAGGGCAAATAAAACATATTATTTTCAAAAATAGTCAATAGAAAATAAATAAAAATATACAAATTATAAAGTTAATAAAAAACGGTATTTCTATGTATTTTAATAGCAAAATTTAAGCAAAGTTATTTATTTTTCACAATTTATACAACACATGAAACAAATTTTATACGAAATCAAGTAATTGCATACTTATAAAGGAAATTTAAACAGTATTAGTAAATTTATTACAGCTGAAATTATACACATGAAACATGGGTTCTTGTAGAAATTTGTATTTCGTCGGAAATAAAGTATGTAAGTGTTCAATTTGTTTTACAAATAAGCAGGTCGATGAAGCTACAGTAATGGAATTTACAAATATTGAAATTAAGCATAATAATTTTAAATAAATAGTTCAAATATCAGTTACAAATGGCATTGAAAGAAGAATGTTAATCAAATGTCAAAATTGAAATCTGAAAATCAAAAGAGTGGAATCATACCTGAAAATAGAGATTACTATGGTGACAAACTATAATAATACTTCACTTAAGTTAATTTTTTTCTGTCGGGAATCAGCAAATCCCCTTTATAGGTTTTTTAAATTTTTCACTTATTGTTCAAAATTATTCCTGAATTATTTTTTATCTGACGGGAAACTTAAAATGTAAAGTTTTAGTGCTGATAAAACATAGCGATTTATAATGACCTCATAATACCTATAATTGTATTTTAATCTACCCATAACAGTATTTGTGGAGGTCGGTATGTCTGCAGTATACAGTAGGTACAGAATTCGTCCCCAGACGCTTCCTTGAGGAACTCCTGATTTTATATAATGAACGTCAGACATTCTGAATTTTCTTTGGCTTAGGTATAATTTAAGAATTTCGTTGTCAGTAGTTTGTGATCGGCGCTGTCACATTATTTTTTAATACTAATTTTCCATTAAACAGGAAGGGGAATAACTTCCATCTAAACTGTAAAATCGAAGAACTTTTTAATATACATTTTAAAATATTGCAATAGGATCCCGTTGACAAAGTTTAAACGTTACATTGGATTGGCTGCAAGTGTAACAGGATCATAGGGATAGGGTCGTTTTGTTCTTACTTGAATTGCGTAAGTAAGTCACGTAGAGCCATGCACTGAGAGACAATCTAAGCTACGCTCCGCGTAATAAATGATTACGAAAATATATTAAGACATAATTGAAGATATGAAAAATGGAACCTGAGATGATTTTGTTCATTTTAAACCTGTGATTTTATATGACACATATAAAATGTTTGACGAGATAAATTGTATTCCTGATATTAAAAATGTATTTTATGAGCTATATTTCTTATATATATATATATGGCTGAAAGCTTCTATAATAAGTTAGTGAAATTAATAAATATTATTTAAGAATGCATTTGTAAAATTTGATTCTGATTTAAACTCTATTATTGTCAAATTCATACCTTGAAGGTATTTTAAAATGTAATTATATCATAGAAATTATGAAGCATAGTCTTTTATAAACTCACTTTGTCATTAATTAAATCAAAATGCGATGAAAAGAAATAATTTTTAATTACAACTCAAGGATCAAATTCTTGACTAAAAAACTGTAGCAAAAAAAAAATTACCCACGGAAGGAAAATGGCGATCTTGAGATCCACTCCCAAGAAATTAATTGACTGCACCTGCGTCTTGTTGATCGTGTTCAATAAATTTAAGTAAAACAGAATCATCTGACGGAATAAGTGATATTTCATGGGTAAGAATTTTTCACCGTCTCAGTTGCGTATATTATATTTTCCTGTATCTTATTTATACACGGGCTTCTAGAAGTCTCTACAGAGTTCAGTTTGACGAAATGTCGGCTTAAATGCCATCGTGACTGACACTAATTAGTTTCGAGATTCCCAGAACTATGAATTCGATTCCAATGTTTATGGCATATTTCATGGATAAAACCTTTACGTTTTTTCAAATTTCCCAATTAGGGTATTTAAAAACTTTATCTCCCCCCTTTTCCTTCCTCGGTTGTTAAAATGTATTCGTACAAATCGAATATAAATGTATATATGTCTGTGTGTGTGTGTGTGTTTTAGAGAGAGAGGGGGAGAGGGAGAGGGATAGGGAGAGAGATGGGGAGAGGGAGAGGGGGAGAGAGAGCGAGGGAGAGGGAGAGAGCTTATGTGTGACCTGTATTTATTTTAATCTGTTGTCCGGAATATGTCTCTCATTTATGAAATACGATTTACCCAATAGTTAATGCAATATGCATACTTAATAAGAAAGTGACATTAATTTTAGAGTGCAACACATCGGGTTGAACCTGTTTGCAAGAACTAGTGCTCGTTTTAGAAAGAAAGCCAGTTGCTGCAATATCTCCTTCAATAATACAATTTTGTAGTTAACCGCTTCGAGGGTACAGAATAAGCACGATGAGGTGATAATTTTGTAATCCTATTAATCAAATGCGTAAAGTAAACATAATTTACAGATATTGCAGAAAATAATAAAATCGTTTAATTTTTGCCTCAAATTGAACTCTTTGTATTAACTATATGAAATTGGTTGTAAATTCATTTACAGCATGAAAATAGAATTTTAATTAAGTAATTTTAAAATGTTGTTCTTAGATGAACAGGATAAGTTACTATTATGTGAAATTCTTTTTAAAGCGAACTTTCAGTTTGATTAATTATGCAGCATTACAAACATATTTCGTTGTACGGGATCGTAAAAGTTTAAGTAAAATGACTGTTGGAGATGTGGTGAGATTCATATCCTGGACCATAGTAGACTTCTAAAATGATTTTATTTTCAATTTTATTTCTTACAACAGCGCAATCTGGATTATGTTTTTCGAATTGGCGGAGGAATTTGCTCCCCGATTTTCATCGGCTGATAATATTATTATGAATACACTGAAAGAAAGTGATGGTATCTAAGATATTGCATGACCGCAGTGTATTTTCGTTTTCGGTCGCAGCACCGAAACAAAAGTTGTCTGCGAAGGAAAGCCAGATGGTGCTCGATAACGCGATCGTTGGGTTGCGCCACGAACCAACCACGCCCTCTACAAAGCCTTTCCCTACATCCAACAACTCAACCTGCTACGGCGTGGGAGACCAGGTGCTACGAAAATCCCAATATATCGCTCGCAGCTCGGGAAGAAAACCAAAAAGCCTTTGGTGATGTGAATATTCTGGTGCGGCAGGGAACCCAAGATGAATGGTCACACTCGGAACGGAAACATAAGCTATGTACGTAACACAGGAAGGACAATTTATTGATAAATAAATAACCAATTTACTGATTTAGAGAGACACTCGATTTATATACACTTTGACAAAGAAATGGAGAAGGGGATTTATAAAAGGTAAATCGTTGTGCACAAGCTTTTCAATATTGTAGGGTTTCTTATTTCAGAGGGGTCAGAAGTATGATGCTTCATTCAACATTCTTCGAAGAAATTACGCTATTGTGTTCTGCTATGTTGGCACACCTGTGTTCCTGCCAGCTTCTCCACCAAAACGTGATACCTGCTAGGAGCAGCACACAGTCGGTCGAACGACACACAGCAGGAATAGGAGACTAGGAGTCACTGCGGCCTGATCATCGGACTGCCTTTCAGCCGCTCCTATGAGTATATTTTATTGTCAAATGATGACAATATATAACTCTTAGATATTGTGGTTCTTTCGCAGTTCCTCCTTCCAAAGCGAACGCTCCTAATATTCCACTTACAAAATATACAATTCCGTAATCATGGCGCAACTTGAACAGGATAACCTCCAGAATAGCTCAACAGATTTCAATTAATTTATGTATTAGTTTCTGTTATGTTAGTTTCTGTTATGACTACATAATTTCACAAATTTGAAACCAAGTGCGATGTCGTCAGAAAACTAAAAACACTATAAAAATTGTGAGGAAGCTGGGGCCCGATTACGATTAACTTTGAATTATTATCTGCATTGTCTTTACATTAATAACACTTTATTTAGAATATTATTTGGTATACATTTTTGTTGTTCAAAACCGCTTTACTCCAATTGCCTGTTAATTACGTTTGCTTACCATTTCTAACGAATAAATTATAATGTTAAATTATAACCATATATAAGACAAGTAAAGGTAATGTGACATTGTCAATTAATTGACTGATTTTGATAGGAAAGAGGGATATATATATATATATATATATATCCCTTTTTAAAACAGTAATTCAAAGCTAATCAGCTTTCTGTTGTAGAATCTCAATTTTTCTTCATTCCATGGCGCAACATATTTATTTCTTTCAAACACGAACAATACTTTCCCAAGTACATTAAAATTCTACTCTTGTGATTACACGCAACCATTCTCATACAGATGAATTCATTTACGCCCGATTGCAAACGCTAGTTGCAGATTTCTCTTCATCAGGGGAGAAGGGAAGGGGAAGGAAGGGGGCGGCGTATTTCAGGTGAAAGTGCTTAAATATGCACAATTTTAAATATAATTCGAAATGTATCCAGTAGAAGTGAATACTTGCGGAATATACTAATAAATGTCTTATTGGAAAGAATGTGAGATATTTTGTAGCTTGGAAAACGCTGTAACATTTGGTATTTTCGTAATAAAGTTTGGAGATGTAAAGGAGAAGATATGCACGATCATCAAGTAAGTAATTATTACTAACGTGCTTAACACTTCAATAGTTTTATTGCGAAGTTACTTGAAGCATATATTCATATCTTTGTGTTTTTTTAGTATCCCCTTTGGTTTTATATCAGGTTTGAAATTTAAAATTATTAATAAATAATATTTAGTAATTTAGGTAATTTTACAAATGAAACTTTCGGCCAAAGAGTGTCATATTCCTTTATACTGAAAATATTTTTAAAAATTATATTAATCCTTTTTCGAAACAAAATAACATTCTGTTTAGTCAAAGAAAGTTCATATTTTTGAATAATTCTGAAATTTTTTTATAAAAATAAAAATTGGCCTCTGAATGCAATTTTTTACGAACCTTCAATTTTTTCTCTAAAATTTTCATCTAATATAATTCTTACGTGGAGTCAGGATTTTCCTTCATTGCAACCGATTACTACGGGAACGTGTCTACTTACGCATATCTTATTAAATTATTACAAATTAATCATTATCAAAAATAATGTTTACATCCCTTGAAGAATAATAGTGAAAAGTTGGAAACTGAAGTTAAGTCCGACTCTCCGTTCTGTATTAGCTGATAAATGGCAATTGATTTACGGAAAGGCAGGAATTTTGATAGTTTGAATGTATAATGGGTACGAGAAATTGAATAAAATTGCTAGAACGATAAATTTTAACCGGCTCGAAAACTCATTATCTTGATGATAGTATTAACATTTTGTCTTAACAATATCAAATAAAAGAGATTATACAATTTCTGAATTATAGAAGCATGGATTAGAACAAACGTATACATAGATCATGAACAGGACAAATTCCGAACCTGTTTCTGAATTATTCAGTCATTGTTTCCCTGCGACAATGACATTTTAAATACGATCAGAATTTTAGCCTGTTGTAAAGTATTATGTGTACATTATGTACTAATTTAATTAATAATTAAATTTTATTATTGTGAGTTAAATGTACTGTTTTCTGCTGTTTTATTAATACAAAATTTGTTATTTTATGTTATATAAGTAACCGATAATTGTATAGTATATTACTAAATTTTGAGGTAGTGGGTTGGATAAAGGCTACAGAAATGTTACTGAAATTTTTCAAGTCGTTTTCGAGAGTAAATCCCTGTGGAATGTCTAAAAATAAATCGTCGGTAAGGATGCACTTCAGTTCGTTTACCATACTTTTTCATCCTTATCGACGTTCGCAGTCTGTTTCCTCAACAGCTTGTTAAAGTAATTTATGGAACAGAATAAATAGATGTCATTTTAGAAGCTGCATCTATGAACATGGAGTTAGGTTGTATATAATGGTTCTGTCAACTCATGGAGCACTGAACTATTCATATTTCCTCATACTCGTACACGGCAGTAAATTATCTTCCTATGAACTGAACTGACGGCACTTACCCAATTGAACTCAAACTGATTCACATTCTAAGCGCACTTCCTGCTGCAAGTCCAAATGCAACGTGATTTGAACTTCTGCCAAGTGCATGGAGCTTTTTAAGGTCTGTAGGGGAATAAAAAGCATCGGAAGGTCTCAAAGGTGAAAGTCCAGTCTGCTTCGCAACGGAGTTGTGACAGAAGGAACACTCAACAGACAGCAGACAGAGCTCAGTCTTTGTCATTACCTAAATGAAAGTCTCAACAGAGCTCAGAACTTATGAGAAAGTTCCATTGCAGTCATGGCACACTTTAAAAATTATTGATTCATTTTTTTTCAGCGAAGAATAATTTTAAAGAGAAATTCGCAGAGGAAATGAAAGATTTTAGTCTAAAAACGTGGCTATCTTAAATACGAATTTGAAAAATTTATTAAATGCAATAATTCAGTAAACTTTTATTTAATTAGTTCGTATTTTATTTTTTCGTGATTGAAAACAAATCCCAACATTTAATTACTTATTTTTGTTCTTCTTCAGTGATTATAAATTAAAATTACATATAGAATATAAATTTCTAATTTTAAGAAATAACTTATTTTTATTTGAATTTTGTGTTCTAAAAATTTTAAGTAATTATAATTAAACATTCGTTAAGTAAATTTAAAATAAAATAAAAAGACGGCTAATAAGTCGGCATATAATTTAATTACTATGTAATTAATATAAATCCGACGTTTCGTCTCCCTTCTGAGACCTCATCAGACATTAAGTCTAGCAATTCATGTACTTCAGTCCAAAATCTTTTTTCGGCCTTAACCGCGATACCAAATTCCTCTCATGTACTCAAAAAATACTCAATACATTTAATAATAATTTCGGCCGTGGGAGTCAAGGAGTGAAGAACATGAATTGCTAATTTTTATGCATGATGAAGGCTGAAAATAGAGACGAAACGTCGTATTTATATTATTTAAATAGTAATAAAATTATATGTTGACTTATTGGCCGTCTCTTTATTTATTGTAAACTTAAAATCAGAAAACAATGTTTAAATTTAAAATTCTCAACTTACAGACTATAAAATAATACAAACTTACAATGAGATACTATAGAGTGTAAAACAATAAAACAGTTTTCTCAATGTCAGCCCTGCACCCCTGACTGTAGGGGCCGAAATCAGCAGATAACAATTAATGTAGCGGAATAACAAAACAATTGAAATGTTAAATTTGAAAAACAAAACCGGAACAAATAATTCATAGAACATGAACTTAACAAGTTATAATAATAAAGAATCATAAATATTGTTCAAGCTATTTCTGCGCAGAGTGAGTGAATGAAGAGTACATAGTGAAGAAAAAACTAGGAAGACAACATAGGATGGAGTCTAGTCGATAAGTACAGAGTGTAAGATTTGTCAGAGGAAACTTAATGGTTAGCCTTTAAATGCTAGCTGTTATGATAGCCACTCTGATGCTGTAATTAAAAAAATTATTGCTGCCCTTATGTTGTTTGATTTTATGACTATTGCATTTATTTTTGTTTAAATTAAATTAACCTTGTTCAAAAGAATTTTTGAAACATTATGGGAAATACTTATTGCGTAAATGAGAGCAAATGTTCCCACTTGAAAAGTGGTTCTGCTTTAAATAAGAATATAGTTTTAGTAATGCGTTCGATCATGTTCCGGCCCAATCTAAAAATTACTTATAAATTGAAATTTCCGTGGGTTTTCTATTACACGTACTAAATATTTTTCAAATATTGTAGGCGAATCCTTGTATGCGGGACTCCGTACTACAGGATACGAAAGAAATTTGGGAAACTAGAAACATATGCTTTTGATAATAATAAATTAAATTTCTATTTCTCATTTCTTTCGATTAATAACTTCATTCGGTTACATTAACTGGAAAATGTATAAATTGTTCCGTTACTATATAGTGAAGTTATATATAAACGAAATTAATTTATTATGCAGATATTTTACTAGCGTATTACACCAAACTTTTACGACTAGTTCACGGATTTAGGTTTTGGAAGGCGAAACTTTCGGTTAATTTAATAATAGAAATTACTTCTCTGACCGTCATAAAATATAATGAAACTATAACTGAGGAATCCTACTGCTGGTTGAGATGTTTCATTAGTGCTGATAAAACCTTGTTTCCTGACCCAAAACAGTCAAAATTGTGCTTTGAAGCGGGTTGATGTTGTGAAGAAAGCAAAAAATGTTCAATCAGCAGAAAAAATTGTATTTAATTTTTTTTGTAGAATATTTCCTAATGTCATCCATTTAATTTTCGTTTTTGAGTATACTTGAAGAGTCTCAAATGAGAGACGAAATATAGCATATTTCATATTTTAAAGAAAATAAAAACTGACAGAGGCAATAATAATTCATTTAATTACTCTCTATTGATTGTTTTGGTTTTTCGTTATAGTCTACAAAATCAATATTTGGGGAAGAAAAGGTCCTTTCGCCATGAAAATCCATCCGTTGACAGGTCGTCAGTTGCTAAATTATATGAATACCGTTTCAGATTTATCTTCAGTCGGTTAGTTGGGAACCCGAATATAAAAAAATGCCTTGCTTTAAACGCCCACTTTGTAAAATTCAAGAGAAATTTAAATGTTTAATAACAATGTACAATGGATTTATATAACTTTTTTTTTCTTTTCCGGACCGACCACTTGCTGAACGATCCTCATGATAGTTGTCACGAGTACAATATCACTATTTAAGTGATATTCTGCCATGTGTGGTTATTGGGCAATTCCTCGGTGGTGTGGAATGTCGACAACAGTGCCAATTACACGGCAATTTGTGTATGTTGTTCGAAAAGTCGTTGCCCCAGTTCCTCCAGCAGCGCCGCGCCTTCCAACCTTCCAGACCCTGTAAGCCACCAACCCGATACCAACGAATAAAAAATATTTACAGACGTCAAAGTGAAAGTCACTGCTCCCAACAAGTTGTTTATGCACCAGTTCAGTGACTAACGGTAAGGCACGGACCCTGCCCAAAGTCAGCGCAGCTTCACTCTCCTACGGCTGCTTCAAAACTTTCTACGCTTCGTCGCAAGGATAAAATCGAATTCCTTCAATTAATTGTTTCTCTTTGTTGAATTTCACCATTGTTTATCGAAACAAACATTCAATCTATAGTAAAATGAAGTAAATTCTATTGCTGAAAAATTACCAACGTTCCGTAGGAATTATTATATGAGCTGTTCAGGCGAGAAGAAAACGGGATAAAAACTTTTTTAACTTTTCAATCAACTGTATAATTTAACATATAGGCCTAGAAGAAATACAAATGCAGATTTTACTTCCTAATACCGTATGGGCAGTTTGCTCTCTCACTGATACATGAAGTAACAATAAATAAAAATATAATTTCTTTGAATAAATAATTCAAACGAGTAGACAATATTTCGTTACAAATAGAACCCAAAGAATAATATTAATTGAAGACTTTATATACAAGGTGAGGACGGTAACTGTTTAAAACTGTACGTAGTGACGTGGGGGCACTGAGACAAGTAACTCGATATAGGATACTAAGGGTCCAAACGGACCGGAAGTGCCTTAAAATTGAGCCACTAGTTTCCATGACGTCACATGCGCTGCGCACAACTTGTCACTGTGGTCGGTCTATACAAGGCGCATCACTACGAATACTTCTTTATGCTGTTTGAGTGGCCCAAGATTCAAGTCCGATTTTCGTCAATTTCTTTACTTCGTTTGTATTTATTTTCTTTACATTACTTTTATACTTCTTTTCTTTTTTGAAAATCTTAGTTAACAAAAACAAGTGTTTTTACCTTACATTTTTCTACGTCAATTTTGTATTAATTGTTCTTTATCATGAGCTCACAGGGAATTAGGGAAAGATTTTAAACAAGGAATTACTGTGCTGTTAACAATTATATCGTTTGCTTCTTAAATTAATTAATGGCTCAAATGTTGAATTTACATTCCGTGTTCAATAGAAATGATCTCGCAGTAAATTGTTGTAGTCCAATATCACAGAAAATTAATTAATTTTTACATCTTTTTGAATAATAATTTGGGTTCAACAAGTTCATGAAAAGTTTCTTCTGTATTTCATAGAAATTAGTTAGGTGTCCTCTTTGTTTTTAATTAATGTAGTACACATCGAGGTCTTAAAGTTGGGTCAAAGCTGATTACTTCTTTAATTGTACTTTCACCTTTGGCGCCCGTACGCGGGGAGGAAA
Source organism: Eucriotettix oculatus (assembly GCA_034510155.1). Taxonomy (NCBI): domain Eukaryota; kingdom Metazoa; phylum Arthropoda; class Insecta; order Orthoptera; family Tetrigidae; genus Eucriotettix; species Eucriotettix oculatus. The sequence continues at coordinate 141,114,563 of CM067377.1, forward strand.
GGTTATAATAAATATATTGGGCATTTTTATGTCATTTAATATCATCACTACTGTACCAATCTGATTATCTAAATTTATAATAATAAATCAAAACTGGCCTTATTTACTGATTTATTTATGTGATTATTAGAGAATCATAAAGATAACATATTACTAACAGGCAGGAGAGAGTAGTGTGTCATAATAGATTAAAACATGAAAATACAAGATTGTTTCATTGATCAGGAAAGCATTTTAATCGGAATTACGTAGAAATTGAACTACTTAGGTCGACGTAATATAAGATATACGTACCCATTGGATAGTTAAATGACGAAAACTAATAAGGCAATAAGAAAGTGATTTGTTTCTGCAATCTTGTTTTCTCAAGATCTGACTCGACTGACCAACCTGGTTGGCAGGTGAAGTCGTGTCCATGATATGGTATTACTACTCAGACATTCGAATGCATTCAAATCGAATGGCCCATGACTAAATTCCGTGGTGAAACATTTGAATTGTGGTGTGCGTGCCTAGGTTGGGCGCCTCTAATGTTGAATTTGCTGGAGAACTCAATGTACGTGAATACTTTGGCAGCGATATGTGCGGTTAAGCGCAGTATGCTTTCAGATTCACCGGCTTTTGTGTCACAAGCGACAGACGAGAACGCGGAACTGGAGGGGTTAGTCTATCTGCCTGTGTTAACCTTTTATAATTTGTGTGAACTTGCGGAAATAGGTCTCGGGTTTCGACTCGGGTGCGGGTGCGATGAAAACGCGACGTTTCGACGGCCAAGTGCTCTGTCGTCATATTCAGTTGCGTTTTCATCGCACCTTCACCCGAGTGGAAACTCGAGAACTATTTCTGCATCAACTACACCGGGAAAGCCTCAGCTCACCTATTGTGTGAACTTGTTTATATTAATGGACGGAGATCTTTCATAAGAATTGTTTGTCGTTTTGGGATTCGTTCAGAATACAATCCCTCGTAAACTGTGTATAAATCTGTTTGTCACGTTTATGTTAGATTATGCTCATAATATTTATTCAATCTGATACCAGTTTGAATTCCTCATGATGCTTTCCCGAAATCATGATTCCTCCTACCGTAAGTGCCCCGAATCCACAATTCTCTGCCGGCCGAATTAAACGGCTAAGGTTACCTTTGGCGCCCGTACGCGGGGAGGAAAGGTTATAATAAATATATTAGGCATTTTTATGTCATTTAATATCATCACTACTGTACCTAAAACTAATCGCATTTGACTTCGTTGAAATAAATTTGCGTAGAAAACCAATGATACGGAGAAACATCTTAAAACTTTTACTACAGTGTTATTGCGTATAATTAATAGAGAAGATAAATTTCCTTTGTGTAGGGAGAAAGACAATGGCGCACGCACGTTGTTGTTTCCGCGGAAGTCTGCATTCCCTGTGTCTGTGAGATACCGCACGTCTAAGAGGATTTGTATGCGGGATGAGTAAAAGCGTGACCCGAGAGCAACGGTTTGTCACATGCCGAGGAAGTCCTGTTACGCTTCACAGAGCAAACACCCAAACTCGTTCCCTGTCGCGCGGAACAAAGACACGATGTGACGTGCGCTTCTATCACGCCCAACACACACATAACAATTTATTCAGAGTTATTCAATTGAAGCGCAGCTCTGTGGAGAGGGACACGACGTGGCTCGAGCGCAGACTCAGAGATCCCAACTATAACAACATTCCTATTTAATGACCGTGACAGTGTAGTTTTAATTTTCTTATCGTTTAGCATCGGATGAAGAGATCGTTGCGTGTCTGGGATCGCACATTTCCGGGTGACCTCGCTCGGAGGATCTGACAACTTCGCAACTCGCTTGTGCTTGCTCCTCGTGACCCAGAGGAACATCTCTTACCTCTCTGGCTGCGAATCAATTCCGTAAAACCGGATGTATCCTAATTATACTCAATGGTCTTTGCCACGCTAGCTGCGTTCCAAACAGGTTCAAAAATTGACTCCCGGAAGGGATTTAAAGCATGAGCTGCTATGGAACCTGGGGAAGTGGTGAAGGGAAAACCGATGCTCATCTTTTTTTCAAAAACAAAGTATTTGAAGGACGGAGTTCCTCAGAATACAAGAGTTCAATACAGCTTTTCAATTAATTATGAGATCGTTTGTACAGTTGTTCAAAATTCAAACTGCGATCTTCGAAAGCTGTATGAATACGTTATGAATGTGATATTTATTTTAATACATGCAGATTAACGGAGGATGATATTTTAACCTGATGGCATCGGACTGCGGTTTAAATTTCTTAGTCTTTAAAACGGAATTATTATTTCTTTCGAGGCCTTAACAATGTACCGAGATAGAATGTATCGAAAGAACCTCCAATGTTTGATCCGTTATTGTTATGATTGTGTCGAATCATCCGATTACAACTTTCTTAGTTACTATGCCTATTTCAAAAAACGCGCACCCCCCCAGCTTCCCCACTAACCACGTTTCACGTCCCGACGCCCTCTTCACCCCGGCTCTCTTCAATCTAGCCCAACCACCCAACCTCCCTCCCACCCCGTCTTATCTGCACGCCCACCCACCCATCCACCATCCGCTCCCCTAAACTCGTCCTACTCCTCTCCACTCGCTGTTGCATATAGCCTGGAACTTGAGACGATTCGTCCCCCACTATACGTTCGCCTCCCGACGATACCAGTCCCTCACATCTCATGCAATGAACGCCTCAAGCCTATGTATGCAATATTTCTTACTTCAGACATATGAAGACTCTTGACGTTCTTAACAGTTAGCACATAGAATAAGTCACTTGTCCAAATGACGTTGCTACGAAGCGAGCATTCACTGTTGGAAGCCTGACTGGGACGTGTAGGCGTGGGACTAGTAGGATAGATCTGAGTTGCGGGGTGGGGGGGCGGGGGACGACGCCCGGTGCCGAACCGTGATGGAGTTCTAGGATCTTAGCTAGGATCTTGATCGTCTTGTTCGATCTGACCCCACAACCTGTTAATATGTGTGTTCTTTTTTATATTTTGTTTTATTTCAATCTTTTCTCCTCGTCGAGGTTTCAGTTTTTGAAACACGAAATAAAGCAGAGCAAACAAATGAGTGCTATGCCTTGGGAGAAAAAATGCATTATACTAATCCCAAACTAGAACCTCGGTTACGGGGTTACTCCGACTATATCATATTCTATTTGGACTTCAGACATATCTAGATTACAAAACTCAGGAATAACCATTAATTCAAAATAAAAAACAATGACCCTATATTCTTATTCAAGAAATTCTACAGATCGGATTAATTCTTCGTTATTATCGCGAGTATTTGGTCTTTTTTCCATCGGGTGTTCTACTTTTAGGTTGCTTCTTCTCCACAGTTTTTTTGCTATGGGGATGGTAAATATGACACTGGCAAGTAAAATCGGGTTGTGAAAAAAATAACAATACAACCAAATATAAAGGGGGCGCTAAGTATACTATCTCTTTTGGTGGTGGGGGACTTTCACACCGTTTTAATGTGAGGGTTGGTAGTACGCTCCTATCAGCGGTCCCTAAATTTACTATGTGGGCCGGAACAATCGGCGGTTTGGTATTTTTGGTTAGGGTTTGCGCGATCACCAGAGTCTTTATATAAGTTGGGTAGTAATATTTATTGGGGAAACAGTACTATGTAAGCACCAAAGTGCTTTTTAACCTCATGGTATAGTCCCCGAAGTTAAAAAGTGGGGTCCGTCGTTTCATTCATGTGATATGCAGTGGGATTATTGTATGGACATGTGTCCGGCAGTCTAACTCGGGAAACCTACGTGAAGCTTACGGGGTTATAAGACACCAGCATAAGTCCTACGGGCATTTCAATCCAAAGCTGTTACAACGGTTCTTCCCCGCGGAATCCTTCCGCGGTACGGTACAAAGTTCATCATATGTTCGTGGTAACCCTCATAAACGGCGCGTTTTTTTACACTAACTCCGCGTGATCGGCCAGGATGTACAGTCTACTCTCTTATACTCCTTGTAAGCTTGCGGGTCACCAAAGGGAGCAAGCTTTAGTAGAGCTAGAGCAAGTTATTAACCTGGATGAAGGATAGAAGACACGTATCAACCACATGGGTCTCAAGTAGGCCCCAACAACAGACTCCTTGAACTAGGGCCCACCCGAGCCAGAAGTCCCCGAGTAGCATGGTCAGAAAGCAGCCGAGCACGACCCCTGAGCTCGGACTGCCGTGCGAGGAATGCCCCCGAGTGCTCCACGCGCAGAAGATATAGCAGACACAAGTAGCTGAAGCATCGAAGCTCCACTAGTCGTGAGAGACGCGTAGAGACCGTGCCCCGATGCCACACGAGCTACCCAGGAGAGCTCATGGCAGGGAGCTCATACCGGTAGTAGCGTTGCCTCATCCTATACCCCCTGAGCCCCAACCGCCAACCCTACGTCGCCCACCGCGTAGCTATCATAGTTTCATGTTATACATCTAACCCCAAGGATGGTTCAACATGATATGGGAACCTCCACTGCAACGCCTCTAACGTCACAAACCTTCTCAATATGCATACCTATACAGGGTACTTCTTGATCATGTCCTTACTTTGCCACCCGTACCAAGGAAAGGTTGGGTATTAGCGTGGTACCTTTAGAGTATATACCCAATCCTGACCCCTTCCCGCGAATCTGCGAGAACGCGAAGAGTAGACAGGGTTATCTTCGTCGCTTCCATTCATTATTCGACAGGCCTGGCTAGTTTTCCCTCTGGGCTAGGTCCTTTCGACCGATTCCTGAGAGCGAGAGAGAAAGGAGTCACGCTAAGCGCCCACTCACTGTTTGACTCAGCCAGTTCTATGCCCTCAAGACCAAAGTCATTGCACCACAGCCACCCACAACCTTTCGACAACTTCTAACAGAGCCGCTACCCCACCTAAGTTCCTACCGGCGGTACGTAACATCCAGCCCTCCCCACCCAACACCCGGGCGCCCATCCAGCTGGCCCCACCCTGGAATGACACACCCCACCCCGTTCCTCATCAACCCACCACAGACTACGGCCTCTCCCTTGGATTATATAGCAAACCATCAACCCACCGACCCATCGCACCCCTCCCCTTCCTACACCCGACTGAAAACCACCCCCTGCTACCCGACACAACGGCAAACCCCCCGCCCCGACTGTGCCGACCTCGTGCTCCAATAACGAAATCCACAATATTATATAAAAACACTTTGCTTACTATTTGATTTATCTTTTATTCATTAAAATATCTGGATACCTGGCAATCATGCTTAAGAAATAAATAACTAAATAGTCAACAATGTCAACCTATGGCACCTTCAATGGCTATTTTCTGATCCAAGCAAGTCTAAGTAGTAGTATTGCTAGTGAATTTATTTCTTAATAGCGATTAGTATTCATCTCTCTGTACATTATTATATCCAGATTTGTTTTCGTAAATGTCACTCTTTTTGTTTACTTACTTTAAAACCGTTCCATCCTGATACGACGGGCGACGTCCGGGCGGTACTCATCGCGATCCATAGATAAATCTCTCAGTATGAACGAACAAGTCCGGTTTAGTTCTTATCTTTTGTTTTCTTATTCCTTTTCACCGAAGTTTAAAGTATATTCTGTTTTTTTTTTATTAACTTATCCGTGTAACTTCGTATTTTTCTATTGTTTTTTTCTTAATAGCGTCACATTGTGTCATCAAAAACCACGAAAACAGATCACTCAAGCTAGGTCATCTGGCCGTATGCTTTAAGCGCGAAAAGGAAAATAAAAACTACTTTCTTTTATAACTTTTTCAACCTGGTATTCATCCACCTGTTTCTACTTTGTCCAAAAAGACAAAAAGCTGGTCTGGTGTCTCAGTGATCTCTCTTAAACTCCTCTTCCTCTTCGGTTTATACCTTTAGGCTTTTTCTATCACAGGACTGTCTTTTTATGAACATTCCAGGCGTCTGTATAATTAATTTATTAATTTTTCTGCTATTGAACAGTGAGATAAAACAGAAAATCCAAAGCTTAAGTATGAGATTATTGAGGGTCAGTCAGGACAACTGTTCCTTTTATTATATCATTCTGGACCTACTTTTTATAGAAACTTCTTTTTACATTCCACTTTACCTATATACGATGTTCTCATCTGCTCTTAATTAGAACATTATAAATTGACAGACAACTTTTCCTAAAGACCATCAAACAACCGGCCCCTCTTACTTCTTATATTCCCGTTCTATCCTTCTTTGTTTTCACATTACGAGGATTCGTCCAGTCCGCGTCAATCACAATAATAATTTTTGTTTACGCTTGATTTATTTTTCCCACTCGCTCGCCCAGTTTTTGTACTTACCATTCTAATCGCCAACCATGTTGCTACAATAACTTCCTAAATCGCAATTATATCACTTGATGGACATCACATAAGTATTTTTTCCTAAATACAACATTGTTAAATGACCAGGCGTCCTGGGCTGTTTTGCACACTCCCTTCTTACGTATCTTTCGTTCAGGTTATCCGCCCGTTACTTGAATTAGAGTATAAATTTTGCTTTTCAAATATGGCCAGATCTACCTTTATTCTCGTTTGCCAAATTTTTTCGTTATGATTATCTTTTTTTTAAACTAGAAAGAGAAAAGAATTTTATTGAAGTGATGAACACTGTTAAATATTCCATAAGTCCTTTAAGATAATAATCTTTACTCGAGCATTTTTAATTTATGATTTATAAGGTAACTACCAATCAATATTTCATAGAAACATACGTAGGTTAATCATTTTATAATTTTGATAATTGCCAATCCATAATATTCTCATAATACTATCCGTAACCGTTTTTAATGTATACCTATATAATGTAAGACGAGTTCATTATCAATGTTAGAATTCTTGACGGGATAATATTAGCCGTCTAGTCATACTGGTTATCCACTCATTTCCAAATCGTTTCTCGGAATTTTCAGAGCCACGTAGGTGTACGAAGTCAATTTATACGTGACTAATTATTAAAACCCTCGCTCGCTTCGTACTGTGTTTCCAATTTGGCGGCGGCGGCGCTCGCTCTCTTGGTTGTTGGGGAACACCTACCCTTGAAATCTCCATTAGAGAGACGTATTGTCGTATTCGTAAACAAAATGTTGGCGCGGGACGGCGGCCGCTTCTCTTGTTTTGAAGCTAACGTGGGGTGTAAATTCTAAAAATAGGACATTTAACTTTGAATTGCTGACGCGACGAAAAAAACATGTGGGTTGGTTAGGATTGACCTATAGGGGACTGTTGACCTAATTTTCAAGTATTTGCGCGGCCAATAGTATAGTGAAATATTGAAGTAGGTCACGGTATAATTATAATATATACGTCTTACTAATAACTGTGGCAGAGTTGCTCAAGTAATTTTGTTATTTGTTATTATATTTTTACCTCACACGTCCTGGTCATAATATATTGTTAGTTAATAAATATTAACATTAGTGTACTGTTTATAGTTTTAAAAACGTTTTTAGCTTGCATATAGTACGTTTCAGAGTTCACGAATTCGTCATTGAAGTACAAATTAAAGTAAAGTATAAGAGTTTTGATTTCCGTTATTATTTTTTAAATAAACTAAAATTTAAATATTCCTTCAGTTTTAATTAATTGCTGTCGTTAATCTTCGGACTGTTTCCTTTGCGTTAAAACCCATACATATTTATCGATGCACCTCTTAAAATTGTATATAGAGTAAGAAAATTTTTAATTAAGGAATCTAAAACAGTAATTTATAATTGTTTTATACTTCCACTTAGTTGTTCTGCATTGTATGGGATATCTTATAAATGTATGGACAAACTTAAAAAGTTGCAAAGTAGGTCATTACGAAGAAGAGAATAAAAGATTGTGAAAGAGTTATGTTAAGAGAAATGAATTGGCTTTGTTTCAAGGACTTTGTAGAATATCATGCCATGATATTTTTGTACAAATGTATCAATAATTTGTTACCATCCTATTTTAATAATTATTTAGGTTATAAGTATGATATAAACCCATACAATGTAAGAAGTAAAATAGAATTAGACATAACTAGGACAAGGTTAGATTTAAAACAAAACAGTGTATTTATAAAGGCATAAAAGAATTAACGAGTTACGAATAGAAATTAGGGAATGTAAGAGTGTAAGTAAATTTAAGGATTGCTTATTTAAGTATTTCATTTTTGAAATGTGAACAGTAGTAGTAACTAGCATTTCTTTTCTATTATTTCTATTATCGGAGCCAGAAGGATGTTTGGTATTGCAATTCAACTGATATTTGTTGCGTGGACAGAAGGCTATTGTCCTCGACATTACATTTCTTCTAAGTGTAATAATTCATATTTTGTGTTCTTTGATCCGCTTCGCGATATGAATGATACGCACGCACATTGTTTATATTAAATTGCTGAGAGTTTCCGCTCTCACGGATTTCATGCCCTAGCTGCGTAACACAAGGCGAATTGTCGAGTATGATTTCTGTCACAGATTTGGGGGAGCAACTGAACGAGAAGCGTAAATTGAGCATATTTATTAGGATTACCGTTGCCGTTATGGTATCTGTGGCTCCTGGTATAAGTGTGCCACGGATGACCTCCTCGCATGGCCGCAGGGTCATGAGAGAGCAATTACTCCCATATCTAAATCTCTCTTTCCCATGATGTCACAAACGTTGCGTACTGACAGAATTATGCGTCGGCTTCAAGTACGGCTATGGGAAAGTAGTTATGTAGAAAGTCGTAATGGAAAATTGATTACAGGGAACCTTTATAAACGAATAGTAAAGTTAAAAATCATAGTTGCCCAGAATCGTGAACCCTCACGCAATTTTATATACAAGAACCTTTGTTACCATTCTAACCGACTGCTTACTGTCGATATGCACAACGTTTCATTTTTCGGCGCCACAATCGTGAGGAGAAGAAATATTCAACATTAATTTGATTTATGAGGGTTTAAAGTCGTGTACATCTTGACCATAAACGACGATGCGTCACAATTGTACACCAAGTCCGGTTTTAAAGTTTGTTGACAATGTTGCTATTTGGTAAAGAGTTTATCGTAAACCAAGCGATATTTTTTTACCATGCACATTTCTTCTTCCTACTCGGCTCTGTAGCCCATTGAGGGCCTTGGCATACCGGATCGACTGCGGACTGTCATCACACATGACGCAATCGGAATTTGGAGTTATATATAGTCAGCGTATCGATTCTCCAGCAGTCTTAATCCCAGTTTGTGTGGCCATGACAGCACAAGAATCCAAGCCCATTCCAGGATTCGAAACCCGGGACCTCTGTGTTGTTGAGCGGCGACATATATATATATATATATAGTAGACAATTAGAAATAGTAAAATAAAGAATTGCGAGAGTATATATTTGAAAAAAAATTAAATGGGATTACTGAAAAAAAATTCAAATGTGAAAAATACTATGCAGACCAATAAAAGAAAATTTGTTAGGGTTTTAGAGAAGAATCGCTGTAAAAATTATTATTTGTAGATTTGTATAAACTTAACTTCACAAATAGCACTAAATTTCGTGAGTACACTGCACTGCACAAATAATACTATACTGTGAGCAATACAATTCGAAATCAAAATGTTGTAACCGGAAGATATTCCCTCAGCGACTGGAAATCTCGTGTGATTTACATTAAATAAATAATTATGAAGTATCAGTTGGACATACAAACAAGAGATTTGCTTAAGTATTATTATTTGATAGATTTTATTGGATAATAAATAATTTCTATGGAATTGGAATGAATTAAATCTAACTCAGATGGTAATTGATTGCATAGGGCAGTCATTAAGTGAATTGGATATTTGGAGGCTGTTACTGATTTAATTTATGATATAAAGTAAAGGCTGCTGTCTGTTAGTAAACGATGGTACACGAAAATTTACCATTACATAGTTTGAACAGAAAAAGTATTGACGCTCGTTCGCGTCTGGTTGATAGTTTATCTATATTATATATTCCCAAAAGCTCTTCATATGGCTTGTCTAGGCTGTAACGCGCAGAGATGATGTAACAGAGAAATCTTATGAAAATGTCTCGTCTCCAGGCGTGGGACAAAAGTTGCCTCTATATAACCACAGTATTAAGATTAATCGTAATATGTCCGACCTTTTTCTTTTTGAAAGGCGAACAAAGCGTGAGACACAGAGAAAGGAATGTAGATGACATCGCTTTCGGAACTTCTGGCGCATGAAACATAAAATTGAACTAAAATTAATGTTCAGAAAAGAGAACTATTTAATATGTATATCAAATGAAAATGGATCCTAATCAAACTTATTCATGCTTGCATTTTTAAGGGCCCAATTACAACTCTTTTATACTGTAATATCGGTGGTCAAATTTTCCACTAAAGTTGCCATAGTTCCTGTATTTTGTTTATATAGTCATTTTTCATATCACTCTATCTTCAAATGTAATGATTAATTTATTCATTTGTACTGAATACAGGTTTAGAATACACTAAATTAAAATCCACTACTTCTTTGAAATAATTAAAATTTTAATATGTCACACAGGTCATTTTTTAAATATGACTCTAATATAAACTTCTATAACTGCTTTTCTGTTGTTCCTTTATTTATATCGTTTATATGTAAGTTGTAATTAAAAAGAATGAACGCACTCGTCGTTATTGAAATTGTAACAGACTTATTTTTTGAAACCAGGTTTTTAATTGTAAGTTGTTAAGAAGTAGAGGCTTCAAGATTTATGTCTATAGGTACAGTTTCTTTTATAAGTAAGAATCTGATCACTATCCGACTCTCAGCTGTCGCAGTGGTCGGTTTCCAGACGAACTCCCGGTTTATATCGTTAATTTAAATGATTGTTCCCGTACTTCGATTTCAAACAACAGTTACTATTTAATACATAAAACGGCAACCCAATTGAAGGGAATAGTCTCGTGATGGCGGCGACGTAGCGACGTTTATGATGGAGGACACGTCTGCTCTGGACGTTGAGGGCGAGTCGTTGTCCGAAAGATATCGACTTTCTCCAGTGTTGCCGCATTCACGGAATCGTGCGCCCAGATTGACATCTGTAGGCCATCGTAGAAAGTAAGGCACAAAGACGCTATTTACATACTTTCGCGAAAAGCGCTCAGTTGATTCGCCAAAGTAAAAAGTTATGTCAGTGGAGGGAAAGTAGCTTGACGGTCCTGGATGACGCGTACGTGGATTCAATGTCCAGTTTCCACTTGCCAGTGACATGACGTCACGGTCCAAAATTACAGTTTCTTTTGTTTCAGAGTTCAAGTGAGAAGGGAAGGACGACGACCGGAGTCCATCCTGATTTTAAAACTGTCTATGAGACAGGTCTTAAGGAAAACTATTAGAAACTCCAAGAATCCTTATTTGGACGTCGTTCACGAACCTTGTATCAGCAATGGTATCAAGAAAACGGTGCGACTTGATTAGTTTAGAGGATCTTTATATTAATAAACTTCCATGTATTTGTGACTCTACTCAATCTCTACAAATATGTAATTGTATAACGACAAATTGAACACGCATCTGTATAAATAAAAATGGACTTGCCTGTCGTCCCGTTTGAACTACTAAACTCGAAGCCTACTTACAGAATTCAAATAATTTTTATATTTGTATTTCTTTGCTGAAGAAATAACTTTAGGTATTATCGGTTTAATTGCAAGTGTACGGGTTCAGAGGAAATTTAAGACGTATTTTTGTAATTGACTTTGGATAGTATCATTATTTTTTGGAATATACTGTTTAGATGGAATTTATTAGTTCCATTAATCCTCAGTTGTGGTAATGAAATACGTCATAAACGAAATTATAAACAGTTACTAGAAACCTAGTACACAAGCTCTTTTGTGAAAAATAGCAGTAATAATATACTATATCAATTACAAATTAATTAATAGCCATAAATAAAATTAAATAACAGTGGAACACAGAAATTCATATTAAGAAATAATTATTAAATGACAAATACGACAGTACATACCCAAAAGATTATAGCACTGGAACCTCTTAAGAAATATGATAACTGATTTTCTTTAGAACATTTGAAATCGGATAATATTCATGTGACAAGATGAATTGAATGTGAATTACATTAAAAATGGCAGAACTATAAATTACTTTTCCAAATAACAGTCGTAATAAATCTTTACGTTAACTTTCTTCTATGAAACACTATGCTGAAGAATGACCATTATGTCTAGTAAAGATTTCAAATACATTCCACTTATTCTTTATGCATTAGAACAAGTATGCAATTTTTAAGATTAATACGACCTACAAGTCCAGCAGTAGTACGACTCATTTGAAATGTTTGCTCATTTTGTGAAATAAAAAATGGTGCGATGAAAGTCCAGAAAGTGTTGTCTGAAATTATTTTGACCACTTTACTCCTGTTACTTTTACTATCACGTTTAAATGTTCTCGAAGTCCATTTTATTAGAAACTATCAACCGATACAACCAGTTTTTATGGAAATATAATAATAATAATATCCTGAAATCAAATAGCATGTGAGATTATTAAATCCCATTATTAATCAGTTTATGTTTAAACCGATATAAATAATTTTTGTTTGCAGTAATTGAGTAAATGAAAGTTTAACGTCGAGTCTACTAGTATGTCATTGCTGGTGGTTCCAATTTCTAATGTAATGTTACATAGTAAACCTCGAACAACTTACAACATTTAAACTGTTACATTGAATTAAATCATATTGAACATTTTAGTGTCCTTCAGGACATTAATTATTTTGGTTGATCTTCATTTACTGATTTAGGTTGCCATCTGTTAATATGAATTCGACGTTGTGTGGAATATTTTTTGCAGTTCAAAAGAATGTGTACTATAGTCTTTTGCACTTGCAAGTGTCACATCTAGGTGGTTCCTTTCGAGAAATTAAATAATCAGCTGTGTGAGATCAGTATGTAAGCTTCTAATACGAGATAGAACCATTTTTTCCTTTCTCGTAAGGTTTTTAGAAAATAAGGATGGGCTAGACAGATTTTCGCATTGTGTCAGCTTGTTTTGTAAAATATACTCTCATGTCTTTCTTGTTTTACCTATAACCTTCTTCGTTTTTTTCCTTCATGGCTGCTGTTATTTTAGCTTTTCGTTTGCGATCTCATTGCCTCTAACGCTTTGTGTCATGTATCCACATAAGCATTATAGCTTGTTTTCCTTGTTGCCCTGAAGAATATTATTGCTAATGTTGTTTAGCATTTTGTTATTTCTTGAGTTGTCTTTTATCGATTTTAACGCTGCTAGTGCATCTGAAAGTATCTAAAATTTCTCATGTCTTTGTTTAAGGGGTATTCTGTTGCTATTTTTATAGCTTTAGTTACCGCTGTTGTTATAGATGTGTTGCGGCGAAGTTTTCTTCTTATTGGCTTTTCTTCTTCTCTACTTACCGCCACTCCCATCCCGTTATTCTATTTTACCGCACCTTCCTGGAAGCACAACTGACTCGGTATTTGCAGTACTGCATATCTACGTATCTTACTGTACTTTCAGCAAAGAAGAAACGTCTGAGCAGTGTATCACAAGTCGAAGCACTCTACACGTTTACTCGATGTTGTTTGGACCCATGACGTTCAAATTCCAGTGGGTGAGGAATTCACTGTCATTCACTGCATTAGCGAACTCTCCTTGTCTAATTATTTTCCACAAGCTGTATTCTATATGCTCTTAGGCGATCTTTTATAGACATTGCTGTGAACAGTCGACTTCGGAACTGGCCCTTTGAATTGATTTCTTTGTGCTGCACTAAAATGCTTCCCTAACAACTTCCACTTGAGCTGTGGACACTGCTGTTTTGCCTGCCCACTTTTTCCGTTTTCCGACAGTTGATAATATTTGAAAATGGTATGACGCCCTGGAGCTTTTTCGTGTTGACTAAATTCTCTTTGAATGCAATTAAGATCCTCGTTTCAACTAACCAATAACATTCCAGCGTCTGCCTTACCAAAACTTCCTCCATTTTAACTCTGCGCGTTGTTACGCAACGCGCACTTTTCATTGGTACCAAACTTCGAGAGTTTCTTCATAAGACAAGACGAGAAACATTTTTCTACCTTCACTTTTCTTTGGTGAAAGTCTACACAACGCTGATCCAGTAACTGGAAACTCCCTTTTAATAGCATAGGAAGGGAATTTTCAGATGAAAGACAAAAGCAGTATTAGGAAGTCAGGTTCTTGAATACTTGTCTCACACCTTTCCAGATGACGAGAGAGGAGTTTGCTGTGGAGTCAACATTTCCAGCTCGTTGCTTCAACCACATTAGGAGGCAGCTGGCCGCCTGATGCAATAGGATCATCGGGTAACAGTTACCGTACGCTCAAGGTCTGCGACCACGGAACATATACCTCTCAAAAGAGACAGACGTGCCGCGGTATGAGAGAAACTTAAAAACAGAGAACGACTCATCCCCGAAGGTTATCTCCACCATCACTCTGAGTAACTGAGTGATTCAGATGTTCTTTAATGCACAGGCTGTTCAGTAACGTGCACAGCTGGCTCACTCTGTTGAACAGTTATCCACAGTCCAAAAATGTCACGAATAAAAGTAGATCTTACGAAGGCGTCTGCGGTTCGCTTCCCACAGGCAGGCACGACTGACCTCGCCTATGTAAATGCAGTGAGATCAGCGCATATTAAGGCCGTACGCAAGCGAGAACGGTCAACATTTGCCTCTTGCTTGTGGACCAGTTACCCGCGATAAGAGCTTTCTCTTTTTTGTGTTGACCGTCTTCTCCCGCTCGGCGATTACAGCTAATTATGTCGACGAAAAGATGGTCCCCGAGGCGACGTTTTCTCCCACATGTCCGCGTCGACCCAGTGACCGGGAGACATCGATCGCATCGGCTTCGGCAGCAGTGAAAGGGAGGCTGACTCCTCCGTGGGGTGGAAAGTAAAATCTTTATTAACCAACACTCTCGCTGATAGCGACGCTCTAAATTTATGACCGAAACGTTTTACTTCCCTATAAAATTCGGCCCCCCATAAATATTGAGCTCGTGTGCTGTGGTGGGTTCAGCATCGACTTCGCTAAGTGAATGGACCTGGTTGAAAGGCAAATAAATGCGTTGAGGACCGAAGAGAAGTGTTCTGGACTGCGGTCGTTTCCCCAAATGTGGCGATAGAACCATCGACTCAAATTCTGAAATCGCGTTGGGAAGAATGAAAAAAAAACAACAAAAAAACAGAAGCATCGCTCCCTCACTATGCTTAATTTACAAGAGTAGCTTCACTTATGGGTAATTTTAAATAGCAATGAACTTAATATATGATTACATTATGATCGTTAGAAATTTTGACTATTGTTCGTTAAAAATTATGAGAAGAATTAAATATAGTTGCTTGAAGACAAACTAAAAAGCAGAGATTGTATCTGTTGTTAAGTTAAAAGACTAAATTTTTAAATCTTATTTACTACTTAACATGCAATAAATAATTGTAAATAGCCTAAGATGTAAACAATGTAAGAGAGTTAATTGCTATCCCTCTTCTGGCTGTAGTTCGAACAACTACTGTTCTATACACGCGTTGAAGTCTCCTACATCGCTTATTGCGTATTTATGAAAATCTGTTTTCTTGTTATATGTAAAATTAAAATTAAATATAATTCTTACTTTGAACACAAATGTTGTTTCTATTAGCCATTATATTTCATTTAAATATTTATAAATATGTTTTCACGGAATTATGTAATTAATGTTGTTGTGGCATTCAGTCCTAAGACTGACCTGTCGCAAGCGTTTTCACCTCCGCATAACTATCACACCCCACACCCTCCCTAATCTGCTTAGCGTATTCCATCCTCTATCTCCCTCTTCCGTTCTTACCCCACACACTTCCCTCTGATGCTAATCTTACAAGCCCCTTATCTTTTAAAACGTGGCCTATTAATCTATCCCTTCACTTGGTCAACGTCCTCCATATTGTTTGCTCTTTCCCTATTTTGTTTAGAACTTCCTCGTTCGTGATTCTCTCCACCCATTTAATTTATGTATCTACGGATTAATCAATAGTGCTTGGAACAATTTTCATCTTAAGTATAATTTTTGCCATTTTGTGTTGGTAACCGTACATAATTCGAAATAATCTATGGTTACCACTGAAATTAAGCTGAAAATTAATTGAATATGACGACGATAAAGTAATGAGATTAAACAGATTACTTTATAAAATTAGTGTAACTACATGCTACAGACTCATAAGTATAGAGTGAATAAAATATGTGAATTTAGAAAAAATTGAGAGTGAAGACCGCCCAAACAATTTGTATGATTAATTCAGAGGTTTTGTTGACGCAGTGAGCGTGCGCTGTTGGTCCCGAGGTCCTGACCATATGGCAGGAGAGAAACTGTGACCCTGGGGTCAAGGCCGCTCATGTTCTGACACAAATACCGAGCTTCCGGACCGCGTGCTCACTTATATTTATGTCAGCTGACGGCGTGTGAAGGGATGCATTTAAGACTTATCAAAATTACATGAATCCTCAGTTCACCAGCCTCACTTTTGAAAAGCATTTCTAATTAAAAGTGCCAATGTCTCCCTTTATATTTTCTGACCAGAAATTATTATTACATAGTCTTCTGTATGTACTGTAGGTGAGATCGAATTCTTAAAATATTTTTTCTTTCCTTTATCTACAGGAGGAATTTAGCAAAGATTGTGATTTTCTGTAAAATATATTTAGCATATATAACTACAAAAAAATTAGCATTTCAAAAACACGGCAAGTCTTAGGTCCGGATGTTGCTGCATTTTTGATATCACACTGTCACACTAAAACAACAGCGAAATAAGTCCAAAAGAAAGTAAACTTACTTCTATTCTCCTATATTTATTTTTCTTCCTGAAAATGTTGACAGAATCTTTTAGCACACTTAGAGTTTCGTAAGAAACACGTCTTTGATAAATATGTATGAATAGAAGCAACTTTTATGTAATGAACTTTTCAGTAAAACGTACAGACAATTTGAGACACCGGCTTCTAGATCGAAACAATTATTTTCAAGTGTACACGTCCCAGAACATTAAAACGATAAATTTGTTTATAATTGTCCTTTTTTGTCACTTTTATCCCAAAGAAAGGTTAAAATTTCTTCCAAAGACGCACCCATTTATAGTAGAAAAGGACATTCCAATGTTACCCTCACCTTTTCAAAGAAAAGGCTCAATTTTTTCGATGATAAATTTGATACATTTCTGCTATATAGTCCAAAAAACAAGGACGATTTTATACTGTAGTTATATCAGAGGAAAGTGCTTTTAGCGGAATGTGCCCTTTCGAAACGTCTAAAGGAGTAGTTTAAAATATTTATATATCTTAGGAAAATATCCCAAGAACTGGAAGATTATTTGATACAACAGTTATGTTCGAATGAAGACAAAGTTTATACCTTTAGAAGAAAGAATATTTAACAGAAATGCACCATCTATGTAGCCCTCTGAGTATTGCGAAATGTTTTAAATGCACTTATGTTTCAAAGTATTATTAATAGATTTATTGACATCAGGTCGTGTTTGTTTTATGAATACCAGCGCTCATTATTTTTCGAGGCAGACTACTACAAATGAAAGACAGAGTAATAATTATGGCGCAACCGGAGATTCGCTACATGCTCAAAGTGGTGCTGTAATATGCGAGAAAGCTGGTTAATTTGTTGTTTGTCACAGATCTTCTTTCCAGGCGGAAGACATAATATTTTAAGCGTATGATGTGTTTCCTTCTCTAAGATAATTATATTGACAGACATAAAAAATATGAGCAAGCTTAGGTAAGATATGAGTTTAAATATAAAACTTACTTAAAAGTTTAATTGAATTTTTTCCGAATGAAATATTTTTTCCTAATTTGGATCACGTTCTGCACGTGATAAATCTTGAGAAAGAGGCGAATAATGTTTATTCCGGAAAATATGCAACGTGGTTATGTCGACGAAATGCTATGTTAATGTCGAAATGCAATTAAATAAAATGAATTAAAATGTATCAGTGAATCCTGGAAAGGTGAACAGTTCACTTGGCAAATCACTAAGCTGTAATCCTTGACTTTCAAAAATTGACAATTGTGTAGTCGTGACGAAAACTGTTAATCTTCATAAATTTAAGCAATGAATAATATGCGAAATTATTATGGATCACAAGAAAAACGAACGTGTTCAAGGTAATCATATCCAATAAAAATCCCACCATTACTATGGCATTCCGCCAACCTTAACACAATTCATTAACACACCTCTTCAGATCCTATAACATTATACTTATCACCGTAACCGCGCATAATCCACCTACAATTGTACAACATTTGCAATATCATGTTAATGAAAAATAAAGAATGTAGTTTATCAACTAAATTGCAATAATTGTCCATCTATACATAACCAAAGGAGCCATCATTATCAGAATTAGGAAACATAGAAACAACTTTAAAAGTTCATTGGGTAAATTACCTGTTATTTACATGCATATTTTAGACACCAATTATGTTGCAGGAATACTATTTCAATTATTTAAATTGAAAAGAAAAACAATTAAGTTAGCCATCTTTTCCCAAGATTATGTTTAGTTGCTTAGCAACCATCGTTTATTTTGACTTGATGTATTTTTTAAAAAGGTAGCCTGTTATTGACAGAAAATGTAACACATTATACCTCCATCTTTGATAATTACTTAATGTCAAAATCGGATACTGACTTGTTAGGCAATATTTAGAAGAATATTTTAATCCAATATATGTCTAAAATATTTTCTATTAATTGTTACAATTTGTCCTTGTTATTTCAGTCATTTTTATAATCTTTGACATCAGCGGATGTATTTGTATATGCATGTATACAATGTAATATATTTATATATAAATCTGAATATTTATTTACAAAGCTGATGAGGGTCAATATTAGAATCGAAACATGATAAATTAATTAAATTATACATTACTGTGTCCTTTGTGTCTCATTGCTAAGTGAATCGTTAATAGGTTTCGATACGAATACGTGTGCATTTAATATTACGAAATCGGTCGTTACATAAAGTTAGGAAGTTGTGAGGATTTGAGACAGGAACCGAATTGTATGTTAGAGCGAAGGGAAAGGCGATATCCTTGAGCAAATGGTAGGAGTGAAGTAACTCAAAACCCAGGACCGCAGAGCTGTGAAATTCCAGGACGCAACGGGGCTTGCAACTACGTCATAGCGACATCGGAAAATATCCGCAGTCTTCATAGCATCGAGTTGAAAGCACCGTGATCGATTAATACCATCACTATGTACAATACGTGCTATGATGAAAGAATCTCGAGACGGATAACGGTTATTTTCTCTCTCCCTCTATTTCAATGTCTGTCAGGAGAGCGAGAAGAAAAGCAATGGTGTTTGGCTTACATACGAGTACTTGCCGTTCACAAAACAATCGTCAAGAACTTAAAAACATGGAATATTCTGTTGCTGTGTGTACGACAACGAGATTACTTGATAAACATCGTTAATAAATAAAAACGTTTAATTGAAGATATAGGATTAAGTGAGTGGGAAAAATTAGCAGTTGAGAAGTATTAACCTGTCATTTGAAAATTATAAGATACTCTCTACTATATTAAGTATATATATATAAATTATATTAGTAATGTCTAATGGTTTAGTGGACAGTAATTTTTTCTAGGAGCAATGAAATAATTAAGTTGCAAAAGTGTGCTATAAGAATACTTTCTAGTAGGAATTCTAGATCGAGTTGCAAACCTTTCTTCAAAAGTTTGCAAATACTTACTTTACAAAGCGTATATATTCATAAAATCTTAAAGTTTGTAAAGCGGAACATAAATTCGTTTCAAACGAATGGCGAATGTCATGAATACGCGACCGGAAATCGTTCAGCTCTAAGGTCGGACAAGCATCGCGTTGCTCTCAACCAGAAAATAATTCACAATACCGAGATAATTTTATACAACAGTTTTTCTCCAGAGGTGAAAAACAATATCTAATAAGTTTCGTGAATCAGAGTAAAACTATTCTATTAAATTGCGCGTTTTACTTTGTACAGGAATTTCTTAATCGTCCCCCTAATATTTAAAATTAAGGTTCCTGCAAAACAGTTGAATGTGTTGCCTTGTAAATCAACCTACTACATAACTTTAAACTTTCTGTACAGTTTTTTTCTGCTCTTTTGTTTGTTTGTTTCGTGTATTGCCTGGGGCTACTACGGAAGGCCAGATTCCTGGTCGCGCAGCTCCAAGTAGTTAAAACTTCATTGCGTGTGTTTCTCAGTGTGTGTTTGTGCTCTCTTGAGTGCGTGTGGTGTTTTTAATGACTTCAGACTATATTCTTTGTATTTTATTTATTTATTTGAAGATTATTTGTAATTAATTATGTATCTTGCTTTGTTCTTAAACTTATTTGTTGTTTGTAATGTATGACGTATCCTATTTCCTCAATCGAGGACTAATGGAAACAGCAATAAATCTAAATCTATTTACTACTCCCGGTTGATCAAATTCTAAATGACTATAATCCACACCAATCGTCAATTGTATATGATTACTGTGCATCAGTGATCCACGCATTTGATCCGCGCCTGCAGCAAAAGATCTGCCGATATCGTATGGTAAAAACATGTTTGTAGTCTCTAATATTAGAATTTTTTCGGAAATCAGATGTGGCAATAAATATATCTGCTGTCAGGAGGTTTGTGTGTGATTTCAAATCAAGTGGACGGCGGAACGGTAAATGGCAGGAGTCAAGACCCTGTTAGGACCACAAGACCACGCCCTGAGCAACAAGGTCGTCGAGGACTTCCTCGTGAGCAAGGCTAACAGATCCGCTAGGTTCACTCAAAAGCACGACAGCAGTTGCCAAAGGAAAATATTAACTCATTCTCCTACACAACCTAAATTGTTGAACGATATATCAGGGCCTCACTGTAAATTCGTGTACTACAAGTTGGTAAAATGTTATTCGAAATCTAACAATTACTTTTGCCGTTTGTGCGTCGAAGGTACAAAAGATAGTAACGTCATTTTAGACCAACTATAGTGACCTTATTTTACCTCCCATTCATAAAATTGAGTCAGCTAATTTTAGAGGAGAAAGAATATTGAATAAACATAACTTGAAAATTGCTTCACAGATGAAATTTGTACTATCAGATAAAAGCAAAAAAGAGAAAAAAACACACATTTTATGAACCATGAGAATAAGGATATATTTTATACGTGATCAACTAAATAATAAATAAATCGAAGACATATCATTAGAATAATGATTGGAGTCTGGCTTTATATGGGCGCAGAAAGGAAGAGAATAGAAGGCTTTGAAATATGGTGCTATTGAATAATGCTGAAAATCAGATAGGTGGATAGAGTAACTAATCATGACGTTATAAGCAGAATAAGAGAAGAGAGAACAATATGAAGGACTTTGACGAAGAGATTGGATAGAGTCATAGGCCACATTTTGAGACATGAGTCTTGTAAATTTAGCATTCAAAAGAAGTGTGTGGGGTAAGAACAGACGAGGAATGCCGAGGATGGAACGCGCTAAGCAGATTAGAGATGATGTGGGGTTTGGAAGTTATGTAGAAATGAAAAGGCTTGCGCAGAAGCCTTACATTAGACCAGTCAGACTCAATACTATAACAACCAATAATACGTATGTATATTCTAAATAAAAATTTTTAACGGAATAATTAAACTCCAAAGGAACCCATTTGAAAAAGAAATAACATGTACTCAAACGGATTAATTTTATAATTGATGTTTGAAAGGAAGAAAATTATTAATTTTGCATCACCTCTCTTCTTATATTACAGTGTTATATTTTAAAGATTCTCATATCCATTAGAAGAATCATTGCTTATAGACTACCCTGCATGAAGATTTCCCGTGGGAAACTTCCAACATAGATGCTAATTCATTAGTTCATTGATGATTCAAATATTGGTTTGGAATTGTTTTATTATTATTAAATAATATTATTTTTTAATTCGGTCTTAAGGGGTCTTTTTGTTCTTAATGTAAGTACTGATATTTAATTTTTTTAAAAACATTATGTCTAAATATTTTATCAATCATTACTTTACACCTTACACTACTTCTCCACATAGTCACCGCCGCTATGCAGGCACTTTTTGTATCTGGAAGCCAATTATTGTATGCCTTGGTCAAATAAATATGACGATCTGTGATTACAGGCTGCGGCTAATCGTGCACATTTCCATGACGTTCATTAATCTGTCTAATCCACTTCCTGACCATAACATCCCTCATCATTGCTTCCCCATACACTTCACACAGTTGCGATGAAACATTTCTGGCGTACAATTAATTGAATTCCAGAAACGAATCACTGATCGGACTTCACAATCGGCGGGTCGTTCAGTCGTTTTGAAAATTTAGAAAACGAAAGGAAAACACAAAGTGACGATACTTTAGTTATGTGGAGAAGTAGAGTGAGGTGTAAGGTAGCAGAATGATAGGTGCTAGATACTAAAATATCTGTAAAATGGTTCTATTTTTCTTAGATAAATATCAGCACTTACTTTAAAACCAACCCTCAAATATAATGTTTAAAGCACATTTTTTTCGTTTTGCTTAATCGTCTTATAATTGTAGAACTTTACGCCGTGGAAATTGCAACTCGTATTTATAAATAAAAATGTACTGTCATACTGACATTTAAAAAATTGAATTTATAAGAATTTTATTATATATCTCTAAAATTGAACTTAAATATCGTTTACAATAAAATAGCTTATAAATATTACCATTAGAATGAGTGAAGCTCGGTTTAGTTGTGGGTAAGACAGACCTTGCTATTGCTGGCTGCGATCAACTCGGAGAAACTCGCAAAAAGTTCGCTCGTACGTGTGCCATGAAACATTTTGCCTAAGAGCGAGCCGCAACTCGAGTAGAAAGGAATTTCACTAGGTGGATGTCTGTCACAACAGTGGCACAGATAAATGTCAGTAAATTCATTCATGTGGAAATATAAACATTGAGCGTCATTATTGAGGTTAGGATTAGCTTCCAGCGCGCGTTTTTATGAAGTTTACTTAAAAGGCATCACGCTTTACCTTTTAACACCTTGTTCTGGCTTCGTAGCCACGTACATATCATCGTAAAACGATGAAAATAAATTGGGCACGATACATTACCGTGTCAGACGAAACCCGATGAAAATCCTTGTCCAAGTAGTTAAAAATAAGGTATTGTATGTAACATATTTTAGTTTCAATGTTGTGGAACATATATATATATATTAAATTAGATCTGCGTATATAGACAGTAAATAGTTTTAACTGCAATTCGATTCAACCAGTTTCTTATGGAAATGGCAAGAAATTACAGTTTTTGGAACGTATATTATTTCTCCAGAAGTTCTGTATCGTTAAGAATTTTCTCACATCTCTGTAAAGTAACAAAAAAATTAATCGATATTGATACTCTTGTAAAAAGTAAAAATATATGGGATCTTAGCTCTCGAAAATGATTCCTACGAAAGGTGAAAATGGGAATTATTTTCGAGGTTGCATCGTTCTCTCTCTAGTTTTTAAGATTCTCATATGCCGAGGCACTTCGATCTTTAGTAGGTGTATGATCCGGAGTCGCAGACAATGGGTATGTGGTGAGAGTTGTCTGCTGATCCTAATGGACCAGACGGCCAGCTGCTTTCTGAACTTGTCGAGACGCTAAGAAGGGTATGCTGAAACCCCAAAGCAAACTCATTCGGATGGGCGTGAGGCAAGAACCCAATTGCCCAACCTACCTACTGCAGGTTTTCAAGAGTTTTCCCTGCAACTAATTCAGGTGAATCATTTCGTGCCAATCTTTGGCTACCTTGCTCTACCTTCTATATCCTCCGTTTCCCTGTGCTATTAAAGGCGAGTTGCCAGTTTATGGATCACACTTATGCAGCCTGTTACGCATAAAGAAATCCTGTAACAAAGCGAATAGACAGTCGAGAATTAATAATTCAGATGGCGTCAGTCTCTTACCCACTAATCCAAAATCCGACAGTGTATACATAAAATTATTTTATTTATTTATTTGTGTAATATGCCGCAGGAAGTCAGTCAATATTTTTTATTAATAGGGAAAGTGAATGAAATAGAAACTTTATTTTATCAAACAAGTTGGGGTTTCAGGAATATTAATGACATTTATCAACGATTCTTCTATCCGACTTACTTTTCCTCGTTCCTCCAAGTTACTAAAATAGAAGTTGGAATAAAATCATACCATGTTAGGGACCTCTTTTGTCGCTAGTCTATTAAGTGGCCAATGGTAAACTAAAATACGACTGACGAGTATCATTATTCTGGAATGTGTCTGAACAGTCTGGCAGTTGTGTTGTAAAGGTCCAACTATGTAGTTAAAACAGTCACAAAAGTGGAAGGTAAAACGGTTTGATTTCAACAGACCGATATATGAGAAGATTTATAGGTCTCTCACAACTGTTTCGTAATTCGGACTTAATACTCACTTTTTGTCTTTAATGGGCGTGTCAATACCTAAAGTTTATTCCAGGGACATCTTAAACCAGATAGTGCTAATTGAAATCGTGCATTTGGGATTGCCGTTCTTCACATTAACCATTGGACCATGTGACGCCCGTTGTCCGCACCAGGAGGATCAAACCCAAAATGACGAAAATCTTCTACTCTAGTTGTTACTAGAGCCGCAGAATTAGTTGTAGGAAGAGAGATTTATTTTAGGTACGACATTCGTCTTTGGGTAGTGATGTATACAAAACAATGTCTGATTTAAAATTAATATTATATTTTTACTATTTGATGAACATTGTATAACGATCACAATGAGTCGGCGTTTGGGTCAAAATAGTAGACCATGGGAGAAACAGAGGGGTTAAGTGATGAAAAATAAAATAATATACAGAATTAGTTCTATGTGAACGAATAAGACTCCACAATGATTGCGAAGTGAAAAAATATATTTTTTGATATTTCTACCAGTGCTTTATAAATCTCATTATTAATTCAATTCTACACACGAATCTATATTCAGTTTAGCCCAGTTCCGCGCAAGTTGATCCTAGCAAAGTTAGAACGGTCCATTATGCGTTTGTCCTCGATTCCTAATCTTTCGAAGCTGACTGCCTTTTACGTACCTAATCGAGACCTGGTCTGTCGAGAGATCCTTCGGCATCCAATTAACCGACGACGAGGCACGTTTCGGATGTTTGGCTGCGTGCAGAGTGATGGAAAGTCGCCCATACCAGATCCTGCTCTCGGATCTTAATTTCCATTTCTGTTCCCATTTTCTTCAGAAAGCCACATGTGCGTCCGACAACCGGGTTTCAAGAAAGCTTCACAACGCGTTTCTTATAGCAAATTGGAGTAGATGTCTATCTGGAAGGAATGCCGTCATGTTCCTCAACACTAAAGGAAATACATATGCACTTTCTCTCTTGTACTCTAAAAGGTGACTGGAACATTGTTTTATTTAGGGTCTTCTTAACTAATGGAAGAAAAACTATTCTTACCATACTAAACATATCATATAAGTCTCCAGTTTATTTACATGTATAATATGATCAAAATATAAAGACAAATTTATATAAAAATTATCAAACAATATGTTTCCTCCGCTCATCAGCAGTTACTTAAAAGAATGTACTAAGTTACACGTGTATCAAATGGACAGAAAACAACATAGAATCAAAGAAATTATGAACATAATATAGAGTTATAGAAATAATTTTGAGCATTTGTGTTACTGTTGATATTTAAATTAAATTATTGGAATTTAATAATTATATGAATAAGTGATTTCATCAACTAGTCTTAATATTTAGAGTTTAGGTGTTATCCCAATCAAAAGAATGGCTAGTAAAAAAAACTGTTTAAAAAAGACGTTGTGTTTATATTCTGGGAGCTTTAAATTGGTATTATGCTCCTTATTCTAATTTTGAAAGCTCGTTCAGTTTGACCAATGTACATAGTCATTCAAATAAAGTCCAATAGTTTTACTGTAAATATCCCGAGTGAACATATCTATTACACTATTTTTGTAATTTCTGTATTGTTTTTTGTGAATTTGACATAGTGTACCTTAGTTCAATCTTTTTTAAGTAACTGATGAAGTCAATGAGCAGAGGAAACGTCTTATGATGGATACGTTTTATATAAATCTGTTTGTCTACTTTTATGAGTGATAGATATATTCAAGACAATTCATTAAACTTGTATATAAATCTATTAATAATGCATTATTTCATTAAATATCACTGATAAATTCAATTACATACGTAAGTTATATATTTATATACTTTCTCTTCACATATCCAAATAATTTTATCTTAGCATATATATTATATAATTTCGTTTCCACAACTTTAAACAAAAAATAAATACAGTCAATATTATTTATAAACAGTAATCTAATCACCGTCATTTAATTGACGAGACGGTTATTTGAATATAACGTCATTGGCGAATCAGAATCGTGATCTTGAAAGATAAAATAGTGGTAATTTGATTTTTCAAGTTTTGAAAAAGATTATTCAGAGAAATTCTATGATAGTATAAAACGTCTGTGTTAGAAGTTTATTAAGTACTCAAAGAAATTAGCAAATTACAGACAAAATGAGTGATAATATAATTACCACATAACGTTTCGGCGATAGTTATTGCTTTCATTTGATAAAGATAAAAAGTCATTCAGATGGCCATTTAGATAATTATTATTTTTTAAATCCCATCTTTCGATAAAAACAAAGTTAAGTTATTAGTAAAGAAGAGATCTGTTTTAAATATAGATATTTTAATTTATCTTAATTAATTTAATTTAGCTAAAATAATGTAAAATGAAATTACACTTTTTGTAAATTATAAAATTGACGATTTTAGGTCGAATGAGTTATGGAGTGACGTTCTATGTACAGCTAAATTTTTACCTGAAGAAGTCTCAAATGAGAGACGAAACGTCGTTATATTTCATATTTAAATTATAAAAATACTGACAAAGAGGCTAATTAAATCATTTATTATATATTTGTCAGATTAATTATTTAATAGAAAATGTTTGTAAATGTTATTGTATACGCGTGGGGTAAAATAAAAACACTTTAGTTTGGGAGCCACAGGCAGATGTCATTGGTGATAATGATGAAGAGGGGGGGGATTTTTATCAATTCAACTTCTTAGTGAAGTGGACTTTACGTATTGTTTCTTTGCTGTTTGTCCTCTTACGTTGATCCTGATGTATAGAGATTTGTATTGTAAGTAACAAATATACTTATATTGTTTCCAAAGAAAATATGTTGGTTATTAATTACAGATTGAAGATGGCCAATGGCCGAAAGCTTTTATTTTAACTAATGACGATACAATAAATTAAATTGTAATATATTTTGAGAACATATTAATTGGCTGGAAACAAATTCTTTCGTAGCGTATATATGACATCATGCGCCAGTGTAATACAACACTGCAAAGCTTTCCCTTTCTACAAACACATTGAACCTCACTTTTTATTTGGTTCTATTTAATTTTGTGCGAACATAACTTTCTACATTTCGCACATTACTTTGAGACAAGGAAATTGAGAGTGATGTAGAAACACACATGCCGGTAACTTATTCTTTTCTAGTATTTTTGAATATTTGAGTTAAGAACCGATTCGAAGCTGTTTTGTCTTGGAAGCTAATAGATTTAGGGAAATGATTGGCGGGCCATGTCCGTTACCCGTGATCAACGGCGCCTGAACACAGTTCTCAGAGAGAACGATGTTGTGCAATTTCAAGCAAGTTGCCATGACCTTAGAGCCTTTGGAGTGATTTGAAGGGACGATGTCCTTGGGCCACGCCTAAACGGGCAGGTGACGACTAAATCATACGTACACCTCAGTCAATATTCAAATTTTCTTCTCGAAGCAGATATTTACAGTGCACAAATCACTGCCTGTCACGCCATTTGGACATCAAGGATTTTTTTAATTCAATGGTTTATATTATATTTATATTTCTAAATATTTAATTAAGTAATTTTACTGAATTAATTCAATTCTCCCTTCGTATTACGCGGGTAAAAATATTAATTGAGGCTTACAAAATTTAGTAATTGCTAGTAAACTGCTTTGAGAATCAATTGTGGTTCTGTAGGCAAATTTGGTCTTCTGTTGCTCTCTTAATTAACATTTTCAAGATAATCTGAATGTATGTGTAAAACGATAAATTTATACTTATAAAATAGACGCTTTTACTTGAAAGTTTTCATGCTCTGCTATTATTACTTCTGCATTACGAAGATCAGAAGTGGTACGTTCAGTCAAAGCTCAAACTAGAAAGGATATGGACCGAATTTATGGATAAAATATTCTTTACCGTACCAGGAATAGATCCCAGGACATCTGTTACGTTCGAAATTCTTCCATCCTAATGCGTTAATTCAGGTTCCTAGCCCTTAGAACTCGGTCTCTATTTGAAATCATCACTGATATTGAATGAACTCAGTGTACCTATTATAAATGTTCACACAATATCTTTCCTTCATTTTTCTTCATTCTAGTATTCTTTTGTGGTGTGTTGTAACAGGCTTGGCGCTACAGTCTATTTAATGTTATACCAGGATGATGAAAAAAAACATACATGACACATTTCGGATTTTTTATAATGGCACGTGGTCAGTATATCGATTCTCCTTCAGTCTTATAGCCAATTTTCCTGACTATGAGCTCAAACATCCATGTCGGAATTCGAGTCGGTGACGCTGACTCCTACAGCACAGCAGGTAGGCTGTTTCCTTCGTAACTGTCCTAAAATTTAGTAATATGCATGTGAAACTTAGTTCAGGATAGAGAAAGCTCTAATTGTGCATTAGTGAGAGCAGAGCTCGCTAATCGAGGTCCTAAGTGCCATTCCCGGTCTGGTAGAATCCGTTAGTTCTAGCAGTTTTTTAATTCAAACCATAAAAAATTAGCAATTTCTTAACTGAAATTTTGTAGGATCACTGTTTCTACTGTGTAATACAACACATCTGTACTTCAGGAACAAGTACAGCAGGTTCTTTTGTATCTTCACGTTATATCTATTGGGTCGGTGCATAAGTCCGTGTCGCTCTTCATTAGATTCGCATCACTGCATTTTGATTATGTATCTGGTTTTATTCTGTTTGGAGTTTGAGAGCTGCGAACAGGAGTTTGTACGTTGTTTTGGCCACATTCAAGGCTATCAGTGTGGAGTATCGAGTCGAGAGAAAAATGAAATGAACGGCACGGTTTATGTACCGACCCAATACTCTTCTGAAAGACGTTCATTCTTACCTATCCCTTAATAATCTTTATATAAACCAAAATGTCTTTTTCGAAATAAAAACTGATTCCGCTTTGTATATAGCTTCCACAGGACAAATCACCAATAGAGCAAAGTAATAAAGTGTCAAACCATTTCATGTCCTTCCGTCATCCTTATACAAAGACTATTAGTAACATTTAGTTTAAAGTTTGTTCCAAACGCCAATGTAGTAGGCAAATGTTTATCTATAGATGTAATAATGACACTACGTCCGGCAGCTGGTCACTCAAACAACGGAACTTGAAACTTAACCACCAGGAATTTGTCAAGGCCGTAATCTGACCAAAGATCCTTGGCAAGAAACTCGAATTCGTTTGCGCCTTATTGGAAAGGTCAATCGTTCCCAAACTTCGCGCTCATTTCGGTGATGTGTCAAGTGAAATGAGTGCGACGGCGGTTCGTGCTTGGTTCGCGTGTGGCTCTGTAGAAAGGGCAACGTTCACCAGAACCCTTGGCCCTTGCAGACCCTGCCCAAGGCGTCCAAGGCGCAACTCTCAAGACTTTCGAAACTCAGAGGTGTTGTCCGTGTTACAAGTCTTTTCAGTGAATGGGTTCGCATACCTCAAATTGGATCCCGTCAACGCTAATAAATATGCTACACTCGGGCATTACAAAATTTATAACTTCATCGCTGGAACAGCCAAACAAGTAACAAATGAATAATAATTAACAGAACAACAATACATAACTATAATACTATAAAGGCCACATGCGTTATTGAAACCTCCTTAACCGAAACTGTTATTAAAGGTCCCAGCTTCAGCCGTCCGATATCGCCCGCGACCAACGAAACTGCACATTATCCAGGGTTATCTTGAGTGTTTCAATTTAAATTGGAGTATGAACTCTTCAGATTTTTTTGTTCTGCATCTCTCCAAGGTAAATACCGGGCAGGATTTTTAAACTAAAGTCCCGGAACTCTAGTTATCCCTTAGTTCATCCTCCCTTTCAAATCTCATTCCTATGTTTTTAAAGGAGAGTTGCCTATCAAACTAAAAAGCCGAAGCACCTCTGCCAGTTTTGAGAGGTGACTGGTCGAAGAATGCTGCGTCCCTACAGCAAACCCCATAATGGGATCGGAAAGGCGTGGGACAAGTACCATTAGTCCGACCCATCTTCAAAGGCTTGCCCTGCACCACTTTTAGGTGAATACCGGGTAGGCTTCTTAAACTACAACCCTAGTGAGGCCTAGTTAGCCTATGGCTTAAAGGGGAATTGCCTTGCGGATACTCTGTTAAAAGTTCCATACAGTACAATCAAACGGTATATACAATTATTAATGAAGAAATTAGAAGCTACGAAAAGAACGTCCCATTGTATATGCCATTCGCATATTAATCTTACGCCTATAATAGTCTAGTGTTCATTATTTTTGCTGAAGTTACGGTATTAGAATTTAACGGGAGAGACTGTATCGTGGGCTTTCATACAGTCGCAACAGGAGCAAGAAGGCGGCAATGTACAGCTTCTGAGCGGATTAAGGAAGATCCGGGCGGCCACAAAATCCATCATAAATGTTGGGCCGTGGAACCACAATGACCACGGCCCAATGAGAGGATTTAAAATTAATGAGAGGCTGTGGTCTCGCGACTTTAGTAACCAAACATCAGAGCGACTCATCTCGATACTTGAGTCTGATTCTTGATTGTGATCCGGAAGCTTCATCTGGGCCCGCATGTCGTCGTCATGGCTGAGATCATTTCAGGTGTTCCGAGTCTTCGTAGCAGCCATTAGTAAGCCGCGAGTCCGTGCTTCCGGACAAGGCGCTGTATTGCAACCATAAATATACCACGGCCAATCCCGGGGTGTCCTCTGCGTACACCGCAAATACTACGTATTTCGCGAATTTTATGTATAGTTAATTGTTTTCTTTGAAAGTGTCACTTTTTAAACAGAAAGTATGCATTCCTGCGTTAGCACATTGTGTAGAAAAGCAGTATATCAATTCTTCGGACAAGACTCGCTGCTTTACGTTCCAGCAACATCCATTGTATGTTAAATATTCGTATTATGAAACACGACGTGACATATCGCGAAAATATCTCAAATTTGTATACTGAATTTTGTTCTGACACAGAGAAGAATGCAATCTCCGAGTTTCGTAACTGAATTCCGAAATCGTCAAGAGCGGGAAATGTTATCGCATATCCTCTGTTCAGCGACCGTGAATGAAAGAGAATTTCTCAGGGCATAAAAAGCTTGGATGGAGAGAGTTAGGTTGTGATTATTGATATTAAAGGGACCCGAGAAGCTCCCCGGGGACAAGACACCACAGCACACCACGTACGAGGACGGCTTTCTCCTGTGGGTCGTGCTTTCCAACAGCTGTCACACGGCGTGCTTCCGCTCCTGCACTCTGTTGCCCAGTTTCGCACGACAACAGATCCGTCACTAATTATGTTAACTCATCAGCATCCGAGACTGGCATTCACACGATGGGTGACAGAAGTCCACCCCAAACACTCAAAAAAAACCTGATCTGCAAAACAGGAAACTGAGGTGCCATCATTTTTCTGAACATTGATAGCGAAAGTAGATCTCAAAAACGTAACGAAATGTTGTAGACTATCTTAAGTCAAAATTTATTAATTTAATAAAGAATGTGACGATCTTATGTCAACCAGAAAAATTAAATGGACTATGGGTTACTCTGTGTCGTAAGAGCATAGCTAAACGCATAGGGAATATAAATCGTATTTTATGGGTAGTATTATAATTGAAAATATTTTGAATATCTTTAGGTTTACTTTTTGAATTGTACGTCTCGAATAAAACAATGCATGTAGACCACCTCAAAATACGGTTCACCAAATACTAGAACGATACAAGAAATATGAGAAAATCGGGAAATAGATCTCCCTACTGTTACAGGTTTTACTTGAAGAAAAAGTCAACACAAGACTGAAAATACGACCTCAGTAAACCTCAAAAAAGACTCCTGGAAGAAGAGTCCCCGTCCTGCCACGTGTGGCGTTTTTAAAAATAGGAAAATGATTTTATATTTAAAATAAGCCCAATATATATAATTTAAACATTAGTTTGTCTTGTTGTCGACCGTTTCATTTTGCTTTTCAAGATTCAACAGGGACTACACGGTTTCAAATATTTCAAGTCAACAGTCGTGGTAGTGATAGGGTTGGGTGTGAGAAAAAAGTTAAATCTCTGGAGAATAGTTGGCTACAGATAAGTGGATTATTTTGGATTTATAACAATTGAATACGGACGTTGGGAATGTGACACAAAAAGAAAAAGGATACAGTAAATGTAATAATATATGGCAGAATAATACACCTTTTCACCTTATTTACTCCACTTTAGTAATATTTTGTTGTTAGTTTCTTTGAATAATTAAGAACTAAACACAGCACCGTTGCACTAATATTAAAGTCAGTGTACGAATAATATAAAATCGATTATGAGTTAAATAATGCAAATTTAGTGATACCCTAAAACATTCTCGAAAGTTATTTCCATAGAGGAAAAAGAAACCCAGCTCTAGTCTCAAAATTTAATCGCATAAAAACTTTTAATAACCTTTCAACATTTTCATCACTCATGAGTGTTGTTGACGAGGTGTTCCTATACACCAATGCATGTTGGCCGAATATGTCTATTGACGTATGATGGTGAAATGTGTCATTCTAACAACGATGTATGAGAAAGATGAATATAACTTTTTAAAGACGAAAGCTTCATAATGATTTTTATGTCATCAAATTTTGAGAAAAGAATTTGTTTTCTTTTTCTTTAGTACAATCAGTCCAACAGTCTACCTTAAGATACATTTCTTTCGATGAAATTAGCTAGGGCTGTAGACCTTCGTTTGGAATCAACTTCCGATAGAGGGCAAATATTCTTCTGCGTAGTCATCGGCTTAGAACAACGGCTGGCCTTATATCGAAAATGTCGAGAGCTTTCTCCAAAGTCTTTGCTTCGTCACCGTCACAGTCATAGGCATTAGATAGTTAGGGATTCATAAAGAAAATGATCACGCCAACACTTGGCATCATCACGATGATCACAAAAAAGCTTGGATACAGTCAACACAGGGTGGCGTATAAAATCGGGAAATTTCAGAGTTATTACCACAAATGAAGATAACTGACATAACTTTATTTGATGATGAAAATATGTTCTGCAAGACGGAAAATATTAACTGGTATCACTTTAAAAAAATTATTCGTTTGATTCGTAAAACTGCGTTGTCGTTGAGGTTCGTAAGTTTGAACGTGCAGAGAATACTGAAACAACTTCAATTTAATGATTCGGTAATGATCGACAATTTTGTAAATAACTGTTTGTTAAAATCAATAAGAATTATCTCTTCCTTGAATACCTTTAGATTCCGATGAGCCTTGTTTGCACTGGAATTGATACGTGAATAAACTGAACATGAGTTTCTGGGCACAAAAAAATCCTGCTGAGCTTCACCAGTAAGTTACACTGCCCTTAACTTACTGTATCGTGGCTTGATTGCCTTTACTTTGAAGATGGAGTATCATCTGAAATTATAACTTGGTTTTTATAAATTTAAAAAAATGATGTCTACTGAAATTTCTTTTCTTCAGCAACAAAATTTTCAGCATCAAATAAAGTTTTGTGAAGGTTCCTTAATTTGTGATAATTATTTTAAAATTCGTATTATCTATTCTTTTATTTTAGTTACATGTCAGGAACAAACTGTGTTCATGTAAAATAATACATTGTATATTGCCATCATTTCCTCCTCATTTCTAACGAATTACCGACTGGTACTATGACGTGTACATACAAGGTTAAACACAGGTTTTTAAAAAGCGTTTTGCCTCGACCAATTTTGTAGCGTAAAGGAAACTAGTTTCTACATTAAATAAAGAACAGGAAGTAGTGAGAAGTGCATATTCCAAGTAATAAAGTCTTTGTGAAACCTTGGCCTTGTAGCTGTATCCTGCTACATGGCTACTATTCACATTTTCCTCCAAGCCATCGTTTCTTTTTTCTTTGTTGCTTCCTACAGAACGGCGGTTTACTTGTAAACACACGTCTCTAGGTAAAAGGGACATTTGTGCCTCCCATTCTTCGTAAATAATTGCCTAGTCAAAGTCACGAAACGGTAATATCAACATACACGGAATATTGTTTGCACGAGGTAGAAAGACATAATAACTGTTGTTCATTTGCAGCTAAAAGAAACCTAAAATTTTTCTTTAAAAACAATTATTTACGAGGGCCAGTGAAATATAAACGGGATTTTTTTTTTCTGAAGCCTAGTAGGTCAGTCGAGGGCCTTGCCGCTTTACCACCAATTCCGCACCCGTTGGTAATGTTAGTCTCATTCAGTCGATACTCGAGCAAGAGGTTCCTGATTCCGTTACGCAACAGATTATTATAAAGATTTTGACAAGAGAAGGAGTGAGACCTTCAGAAGTTATAACACAATTCGGGGATGAGACACTCTCCAAAACCCGCGTGTACGAGTGGCACAACAGTTTTTTTTTGAAGGCCGGGAAATGGTGCAAAATCAGAGACACGAGCGGCGTCCTCTAACTTCCATCACAGAAAACAACATCCGTGCAGTAAGGGAGCTTTTGAGGAAGACCGGCGCCTCACCGTTGACGAAGTTGCTTCGTCAGTTGGTATAAGTCACGAGAGTGCACATTCGATCATCATAAAGGAACTTAGCTTCATAAAGATCTCAGCTTCTTTCTCCTGATCAGAGAAACGCCCGTTGGGAGATTTGCCACAGGCTTCTAGCCTGTAATGCTGACGAAGGAGAAGGCTTTCTCATTTAGTGATGAGACATGGGTTCATTACTATACGCCTCAATCGAAACAGGCTAGCAAAGAGTGGCGAAGAAGTCATGAGCCTGCACTAATACGGGCCAAAACGCGATTGTCTTTAGGGAAAGCTCTTGCCAGCGTGTTTTGGGATTTCAAAGACATTCTTTTGGTTGAGTTCCTCCACGATCGCCGAACAGTGAACTCCCAACATTACTGTCAACTTCTGGACAAAACAATAGCTGCATATCGAAGCAAAGACGGCGTTTCCCAATCAGAAGCGTCATCTTCCTTCACGACATTACAACGCACGCATTGCTCAGATCAAATTGGAGGAAATTCACTATGATTAGCTAGAACATCTGCCACTCAACCGAGATTTGTCACCGTGTGACTACCATCTGTTTGGACCTTTGAAGAAAGTTCTAGGAGGTCAAAGGTTCAGAAGCGACGAAGAGGTTGAACTCTCTGTGCTCAATTGGTTAATGACTCAACTTTACGCTTTTTATTATGACGAAATAAGGAATCTTCCAAAAATGTGTTTCAGTACAAGGAAACTATGTAGAATAATAATAATGTTTTGAAAGTCTATCGTTCTCAGAAAAATTATTTATATTTGACTGACGCTTGTAAATTATCGAATTGAAGACAGTCAAGCATCACCTTGATCTCCATATTAAAAATGAAATACGTCTTCGTCTTATATAAATAATCAACCTGAAAGACGGAGAAAATTTTGTAAAAAACTGTATGTATTTACGTAGAATCGTTGCATTTTATAATAGTCTTTCGATGTACCGATATTCGCATTACGTACTACGTTTTAAAAATGTTATATTCTAAACGTTTTCATTAACATAACGAATTTATGAATGTAAGGTTTTTTGTAATTGAAGACATTGGCACCGTTGCTCAAGTGTGTATGACTGGACGCGTGGGCCGCACGCTCAATTTCGAGTATGCAACCTCTTCGGCTTCGTGACTTTGCTGACGGGAAAGCGTCTATTCTTGCGCAAGGCTCTTTATGATTCCCAGCATGCAGTTCACGTAAGAACATGAGAGCTGAGGCCGTGACGGATCCGGGCCCACGAACCAATTAAATGCCTCAAATTCAGCTCAAGTTCGCTGCTCTCCTTCTGCTGCAAAATTAAAACATTTCTAATGACTTGGCTTCCTTGTTTGTATTCGATACTGTAATAGTTTTGTATAGAGAGTACTTGGACTAAGACTATAACATTTCTTCTCAATTTCCTGTTTATTTAAAAATATACTGATAAGGAAAAATAGACGTAGAGATTAACAGAAAAGTCAGTAAGTAACCCTTCATTAATACCATCTGATTTGGTGAAAGTAACATGTTTGGGTAATTAATGTGAAGCATAAAGTGAGACAACAGAAAAAAAATGAAAATCGAATACGTTTTAGAATGAACTAAACATCTACATATCTAAAACTCTTTGTCAGTTTATCAGTGTGTATGCCCCAGCTATAGTTCACATACACGCATCGAGACCTCCTGAAGTGAATGCAAGTTGCCTGTATCCTTAATCTATATATATATATATATATATATATATATATATATATAAACAAATGTATGTATGTTTGTTTGTCCTTTATGCATTACTACACCATTCATCGGATCGTCATGAAACTTTGGGATGTTGTTGAGTACACTCCCACGAAGGTTTCTGGAATAGTGCATGTAACATACGATAGTAGCTCTATATAAACATATAAAATTCTACGGGTTAGATTTCATGGCTCATACGCGCATTGAGATTTCCAAAAGTGAATGCGGGTTACCTATACTCTTGATCTATAATATTATTATTTTTAATTATAAATAGTTCACCCCGTTTGCCCAAGGCCTTCGATCCCAGTACATACACCTTGTGAAGGAGATGAAGGTGAGCCCCGCAGTCAATATGGGGAGAAATACCTGCGAGAGAAAACTTCCATAGGCATCCCTTCCTTATCATTATTTTTTTGGTTAACAGGCTACATGAGGGTGGTTCTGAAACAGCCTAATCTGTCTCAATAAATATAATTGAAGTTTCAGTCTGCCTGGAAGTTTATTTCGAATAGGCTCCGAAACGTGTGAAAGCGGGACCTGTTCAAAACCAACTGCGAGTTATAAGGCTTACCCTGAAGCTTAGATACTAAAAATAAAATAGGTACATAAGTGATATATATTGAATGGCTACAACTTAATCTGTAACTGTTGCTTCGTTTTTAGAGAAAAATAAAAAGGGCTATTTGTCCAAGTTCTGTGTGAACGAAGTCGCGGGCATAGCTAGTACTATATATTTTAAATTATAAACATTTAGCGTCGTAATTAATCTATCATTGGCAGAGAGCTAACTCTCTGAGAAATAATAAACTTCTTTGGATCGTCCATACGATGTAAATCAGTTTTATTTTTCGTGGCAGGTAAACTTTTATCTCCAAGGAGGGCCAAGTTCCCCCCCCCCACCTTCCTGAGCTACAGCACGATAAAAAACTCAATGCTGGAATCCCTTCAACTTTAGACCCCTGAAGTTTAAAAAACTTCTGAGGACACACGGTCGATTGGAAATTCGATTCTCTTCCATTTTGGTCATATGACCTTTTCTTCTCAGACCACCGGAAATGGTTCAAAATGACATCTATGTAAAAGAACTTCCATTTTGACGATATTTGGTCATTTACACAACCTAGGATTGAAAATAGGTTGGATTTGAAATAGAACATATAAAACTAGTATTTACCGGCTATTATAGCTAAAAGTGATCCCTCTGGGGTAGAACTATGAATTTAGTGTACCATCAAGTACTGTAATAAACTGATATTTAATTACATTCTTGCTTTATTATTTACGTGAACCCGAGAAACGTCATACTTTATTTTACCAATTCTTCTCCAACAACTCACATCCAAAATTTCCATACAAATGCTGCAGATGTAACTATTTGCCAGTAATTCGTAATTATAGATTCACTTGCCAAATGTATTAATGAAAGAATATTTTAATTGAGACTCAAAATTATGCCATTTATGAGAAAATAGCGAATACATATAAAAAATTATCTGAATACAAATTTAACTTCTTGTTTTCTAACTGCACGGTAACAGTGAACAAAGATAGTTATCGGTAATTTTTAGTATATATAAGTAGTGTAGCTATTATTTTCTTTTCGTATTGATGTCGACGAGACTTTGAGCGAGCAGAACAGACGTAGCTGGACTTGCAGAAACCGCTGGATCAGGTCGCCCGTTAGTTCGCTGCTTTACAGATAGCCGTTAGCTCCTCGAAACCATCCATCAACTCTCCACTCTGCTCGACTTCTTCTTCACTTCGTCATCATGGAAAAATAACACTTCAACAAAGTCAATTGAATAACACTGAAAAGTAATGCTTGCATTATCTTCAAAACCTGTTTTCACGCAACACGTACGGTTTGTTCATCCTTTTAGCATGTCGCTCATATTATTTAGCACATTCACAAAACAAAATATTAATTTATAAATAAATTTATTACATTTAACTGCCTTAATATTAATATATTAATATTAGGTCGATCATAAAAAATAAATTTCGTGTCGTAGAGCAGCATACTAAATTTGAGTAAATGAAAAATTGGCACATTAATGCAGATCTAAAAACCTTACAATTCGTTATGCATTTCCTGTAAGTTACATTTGAAACTATTACATTTCACTAATGTTTGTTTAGATCATATAAATTAATTGAGGGGAATTGTTTCAATATTCTACACTGGGATACTTTCGTTATCAGGACTGATATATTTATACACATAGCTAATATTGAGAAGGGCAGGTAACTTATTTAAATTTCAAAGATAAACCTGAAGTCAATTGTCATAATTCTCTTGGACGAATATTAAAATCAGAAAACAAACCTGTTGCAAATTATTATAAATATACATATCTAATTCAAGAACAAGCCGTTGTATTATGATGGCAAAAGTATTTTACCGATTTTCACTTTCGTTGTCCATGTTTAATATCGCAAACAAACAACTAACTGTATCGTACAAAATACATGGACTACACAACGTTTTACTGCTTTTAAATACTGTTACAAATTAACCACAGAGATTCCTGTTGATTAATAATTAATATCAAAGTTAATTAATTTTAAAAAGCTGTGTGCAACTAATAAAGGTTACAGTTATGCAGTACAGAACACACAAATCATATAACATCCTAATAAACAGGGATACGACTTGGTGTGGGAAGCTAAAGCAAAGATAGTAAATATAAGTCAGAGGAGCGATAGTAGTAGCTGGTCACTCTAACAATATCACCACATCAAACGGAAATTCTCTTGGGGTATAGTTATTCATTTTATTACAGCGTTATTCACTAAAGTCGTCCAATTTAAATATAAAAAAGATCTTGTACATGTACTTAGCAAGTAATGAAAAATTTAGCCACATTCAAATTGTTGAATTAACTTAATTTATGTTTGTACACCGCTGTTCTGAAACTCACATCAACTGCTACGCATTCTCTCATAATTGTAATTGTTAAGATACAATTTACGACAAACACCCCAGCAGGTAAATTATTCCGGGCGTTTGTGGTCCTATTTACGAATGAAAATTTGTCAACAACAGGTTTTTGTTTTCTACTTTTTACTTTGCATTGAAGATCTCACATACCGAGATAATTGTGCTTTTGCAGTTTGGCGCTAATTCCAATTCATAGCTTTTGTCACGTATAAGCTTTGAATAGCAAGTGCAGCCTTGCTTTCTCCCTCCTTTGCGACAATTACGCCCACCCTAATTATTCTACCTTTTTGTTCCTATGACCTAGTCCTACTCGCACAGAATTAGCAGCCATTTTATGAAAATTTTTCTATAATTCTATTTGATACGTATCCAAATAAATCGCCAGGGTATTCCAAAATTGATCTAAT
Source organism: Eucriotettix oculatus (assembly GCA_034510155.1). Taxonomy (NCBI): domain Eukaryota; kingdom Metazoa; phylum Arthropoda; class Insecta; order Orthoptera; family Tetrigidae; genus Eucriotettix; species Eucriotettix oculatus. The sequence continues at coordinate 141,154,546 of CM067377.1, forward strand.
TTAATTAAATATGCCACCTATTCTAATTTTGAACTTCTTTTTTTCAAGTTGTCCATTACTTAATGTATGGAAATCTATGCTTTCTGAGCCGTGAAATTAATTTCCTTTCATTTTCAACTTCCTCTTTTTAAGTTTCTTATTATGTGATGTAAGGAATTTAGAGTCGTGAAATTCACCTGTTTCTCCCACCCAAGTGCCGTAAGAATTAGTTCCTTGTCTAATATATAATATTCAGTCTCATTTATCAACAAATGTTTTGTAAACGAGATTAACCTGCTTTTCTTCCCATTACTTTTCATTTTATTTTCCTGAGCCCAGCTTGTAAGACTAACGTAGCTAACGATGCAGTCCTCCGCGATAAACCTGAACCCATACTTTAAAATGGGAATTAAACAATACACAGTGTTAGTAATTTTAATAAGAAGCTTCCGATACTTGGTCATTGTCAATCTGCATTTAATACACAATAATAATTATTGAAATACATCGTTGTAAGATATGAGCCTTAAGGTTACTCGTTTCAAAACTGCCTAACACGTTGGAAGGTATGTTGATGTCTATTAAAAGTACTAACACTATATATGACTTTGTGCTGTTTATTTTTCCTTATTATTGTTAAGATTCATTTTCACCACCTTGAAAAGATTTATATCGCATAAATTAATATTTTAATTTATCAGCTGATGTTAATATAACATTTAAAATATTAATCAAAACGTATGTCGTACTGTTCGTAATTTGCTGTGTTCAAATCTGAAATGTGTGTACGTATAAAACAATTATTCCTGCATTGGTCCATATCGTACCTAGAGGTTGACTCCGAGCGAAAAAAAACTGTGGCTGAATGAATGAATGCGAGTTTACGAGATAAAAAATCCATTTAAGAAGGTCATAACCGAAATCTTTATTTGGTAATATTAATTAATATTAAAAACAGTATTCGAAATTCAGGATGATAAATAACGTTATTAATATTCAAATTGTAATTATTAAATTTATTAGAATCTTAATGGATGTAGGCTTTCCCCACGAATCGATTTAATAAACGATTTTCCGTTGATCTACTTGAAGGCGGCCATGATGACAAACGCAGAAAAGTGTTCTAACATGCTTATGAACTGGGATCCATTTGCAAATCCTAAGATATTTTTGGGGGTGTGATGAGTGTATAAAACGTTATAAATTGAAACATTGAAATTTAGCTGCATTATATACCGAATGAAATAAATGAAAATAATTACAGCTGAAGAGATTTCATGTTTGCTGGAATAGTTGCATAACGTAACATTAGGTAAAGGTACCTATGGCAACTTTTGCCACGATTTGTATTTGTGTGGACAGGAGTGATAATTGTTGAGTAGATAACTTTCACTCTTACCATCAAACACGTTCCTGTGTGACAATTCCATACCGCCAGTGACTTTTGTTAGAATCCATGGTGTGTTGCGTGCTGAATATGAGCATCCACTGTATTAGTGATATGATAATGTAATCCTGTGGAGTTGTGCACGCGTGAGTGAGTGAGTTTTCGCAGTGCGAATGTGGGTCAGTCAGGGTGCGGAGCAGGGCCGTTAGCTCCGTTACTGGTCTGCAGGGCATTGACCCCGTGACCACGCAGCCGCCGGCTCCGCAGCTCTCGGTCGCCCATCCACAACTCCACCATTACGCCATAACGTCTCGAAGCAGAGACCACTCTGCACGAACACTCTCAAATGCCGTTGTTCAGCTCCAGGAAAAGAAAGTTATCAGAAAAGGAAATAACGAACACGTCTCCTAGAAACGATCACTATGCACAAATCTCCTCGAACGTGCTTAGGGAAACCTATTGTGTAATAAACACAAGGTATCAATAAAGTTAAGTGATATATTAAATACTACACAACGTTCCTGTAATCGTCGTTGACCTCGTCAGGTGATAGTAAATCTTAGGCGCTATAAGAGCGAGTCGTCGCACAAAATTGACGACGAACTCAAAACGAATAATTGATTCAACGAATCAAATAGCAACAATAAAAATCAAGGAAGTGCCGGAGTGGGGCTATTTTGCCTCTACCGTCTTATAATGTTCAAAGAGAGACGGTGAAACCAGATCATATTTTTAAACATTTATGAAAAATACTTCTGCATGTGTTGAAATTCTAACCATAATCCAATAACATCCAGGCAAATGCGATGTGGTTTAAGTACTTGTATGCACTCAATTTCTGTGAAATATAATATTAACGAGCTAACCCCAGCGATTTCGTTAGCGCGGAAATAGTTCTTTTCATTTTGCCCTAGAAACGAAAACAACAGGTACAGAATATCATAAAATTGAATTCATTGAATATATAAAAAGTCCAATATTGCCTATTTATGATCGCTTCAGGGCAAATCTTATAACTCGCAGTTGGTTTTGAGCAGGTCCCGCTGTCATACGTTTCGGAGCCAATAAAAATGAGCAATTACTTCATATTGAAATTTACCTGACGCGAAAAATAAATCCAATTTACGTATACATCGTACCGACGATCCAAAGTAGTTTATTTCTCAGGAAGTTAGCTCTCTGCGAACAATAGGTTAATAAATACATTAAGTGCTTCGGAGTATAAACAGATCAAGAGTATAAGCAACACGCATGCACTTTGGAGACTTAACTTCGCTTATAAGAAATATATATATATATATGAAATATGCACGAATATTTAAATAAAATTTCTGTTTTTAAACCATTAAAATTAACATTGAAATCCGTTGAGCCGTCTCGGAGCCTATTCGAGACAAACATACAGACACTTCAATTTTGTATATTGGTATAGATACGAATATGTTTTATTTCGGATTTATATATATATATATATATATATATATATATATATATATATATGGGCGATAAACGTGGATGATAGGAGTTGCGGAAAGGAAAAGAATAGAAGCCCTTGAAATGTGGTGCTATAGGAGAATGCTGAAAATGAGACGGGTGGATAGAGTAACTAACCAGGAAGTGCTAAAACAGAATAGGGGAAGAGCGTACAATATGCAGGACGTTGACAAAGAGGTGGGATAGATTAATAGGCCACGTTTTAAGACACGAGGTTCTTGTAAAATTAGCATTTGTAGATTAGGGAGGATATGAAATGCGCTCGTTATGTGGAAATGAAAAGGCTTGTGCAAGATAGGTTAGCATGGCCCAGTCTTACGACTGTATACCACAAGAATATATATATATATATATATATAGTAAAATAAAAATAAATATATACAAACGCTTAGATGTTGTGGGAATCAAATATTTTATTTTAGAAGTTTATCTATTGATGGGATCAAATATGAACTTCGTGACAACAACATTCTGATGAGTACCAGTCACATAAACAAAACAGCAATAGTGGAATATTGATAGATTATGAAAATAACAAACCTAGACACAAACGGGAATTTTTGTTGATATTACTAACACTTTGGTTTCGGTCAACAATACCAAATGTGGTTATATAATAATTAGGTTTATTCTTGTTCTAATAAAATGTTCCTTTATCTGTTTATATAATAAATGTTCTATGAAAGTATAAATTTTTTCATTTATGTATGATCCTTATAGATTTTTATTGTTCAAAATTTCTCAGTGGAGGGATAATGGAATAATGTCAATAAACTTTAGACGACGCTTATTACTCAGCTTAACGATTTTCTTTTTGTACCTTAATGTGCTTCAATAGGATTTAATATTTTTAACATTGCTATTTTCCAGTTTCTTGCACGATCGTTTAGCAGAGCTTTGGGTGAATGACGACTGTTTCCGTCCCTTAAGAGAATTCGGAAGCTCCCATCTTTCCAGTGTTCTCGTAAGCAGCATTGAAATTTTCACAGTTTATTTTTAACCTAATAGCAGAATGAATGATTTATTACAATTTTTATTATTAATTAATTATCAAGATACAATTTTTGATGGAAAATTTTAGTAATTTCTATCCATTATTAATAATTTAAATAATTTATTCTGCTTTCACTAGGAACAATAATGTTAAAAATGAGCTGAAAATTAGAGATCGCCGCTCCATGCTCTCAATTATCCCTAAAAATATTGTATCAGCAGTTTAATAGTAAATAAATTATTTAACAACCAGGCAGATTCACTCCAGTTGATAACAACGTAAATAGTGTTGCGAGAAATAAAGCATTTGAGTGCCTACACCTGAAATTCATGGGTTCAAAATAATTATGGCAACGCTTGATTAATTTCGAGCAGATATTTTTGCGAGTCCATAATGTGATATTATTTTCATTTCGTATTTCGGTCAGTGCTCTGTCGCATTTTCAGATCAGGTAATCAATCATCCTTTCCAGATGTCTTTTTCTAAAAATCCGCAATGTGCCTAATTTACCAATTCAAATGAAGAGGAACTTTTAGTTGTGTAATTACTGTTAACATAATTTTGCAGCTCCGTTGTGGATCTCTGCACTTGCCTTTCTCCTTGAGGCTGAGGACAGCGTGGGAAATGCCAAGATGGGAATCATGCGAGTATCTCGGGCACGCTGGTTGATTCACTGAGCCTCTGGTCGAGATTGTGCGTTCCTGCGTGCGAAGATTCTGACACTCGTTCGGAGTTTTCTCTCACACGCACAGCATGTCGACAGCACATTGTGCAACAAGCCACAAGACCTTAGGGCGTTTAGTTGTATTTTTAGATGTGCAATTAGAGCCGCCAAGCCTAGGAGCACTGCAGCGACCTTCAGCGGCTTTCCCTCGCAGGAAGGTGACGCCGACTGGTACGATTCCTCCTTATAAAGGATATCCATCTAAGCGGCTCACCTTCTTCAATGTATATCATCGGTTTATCATCTTTTATCTGGCCTGCAGCGTCATTAAGTGACACTGACCATCTTATTTTCTGTGTCAGAGACTCTCAAAATATTACCAGACGTTTATCGTTAAGTTAAAAACACATCTCATACTATTCTAAATTCATGCTCAGTGATGGGCAAACATTTTAAAGATGGGGTCACAGGAAAGGAAAACAAACTTTTGGGGGGCAATGTAACTTAGAGTTGAAGTGTCGTGAAATATTATACTGTTTGTAGAATGTTACGGTTTCGTTGCAGATGAGACATAGTGGTGTAGCATGCCTTTTTATCTATTGGGATTTAAGAAATATTTAAGGTTTAACGATTTCAAAAATATATTTATTTTAAAAGCAAAATAATTTATGTACGAAGAATTGAAACAAAAAATTCGTAGCTAGATAAATATGCAAAAGTTTTCTACACTCAAGGTTCACCGTGGGGTAAATTGGCTATCAACGAATTCTACTCAAATTAATCATCATAGAGCAGTCTTACCACTACCACAAGGCCCACTCGTGCACTCAGGCTGCAACAGCACAAAACGTCCTCTTTCGCAGAATGTCTGATCACCTAACCTCTCCCTGGATCAGTGAACGTCAAAAGGTTCAGATCGGTGCCTACATATCCCGCGCTTTTATGGGAGAACCGATCAGCAAAGCTTTAGCCTTTTACGTCACGTCAGCGTAGGGTGAACGGGGGCTGTTTTCCAAGAACCTTTACACCGTTAAGCGAAGGAAAATGGGAACATTCCTTCATACCTGATACGCAGCGTATTCCATTGTCAATTGTTTGTTTTTAAACCGAGAAATTATATGAGCCAGTCGGTCGCACGTGTCTAGCTGCTGCGCATTAATATCTCCCAAATGTATTAATATTACCATTATTACATGCAATCTCAAGTCGTGCTTCAGTGGTTTATCCATAAAAACTATGAAAAATTACTTCCAACTCCATTCAACTTTGAAAACACGGCAATACGCTTCTTAGGTAACATCTTAGGGATAAATTTTTTACAATATGCAGAGTAAAACTAGAAAACCAACAATGCTACGACTGGTCGGAATCAAGAAACGTTTTTTGATTTATAGCCACGGTGGAAGGGGTAACTACTACGAGGAGGCTCAGTTGCCAATTTTACTCTTCGCTACAAAGTTACCAGCAGCCAGTGCCTCTCATTCTCAACATAACATTACAATATCTAGTTTGAAACAATGAATTTGTATGTCATCACTGATACAAAACGAAGGAGAGGAAGAAAGAGGAAAATATTTATTTTTCTTACAGTCTGTATTATTTTTTTATTCTACAGATTAGGAATAATGTCCCTTGAGCCGGCTAGAACATGTCAGGGTATCTGGCCCGCGGACTGTAGTTTGCCCACCACTGGTCTCAGGTGTCAAAAAGTGACAGTCGGTTATCATTTATGGCTGAAGCGTAATAGATGCAGGAACTTCAGTTCTCAAACGCAAGAGAATTCGAAATCCGCGGGCTGCAAGTTCAAGAATAAGCGAAGAGTCAATTATAGATGTTTTGTAATTAGGTAAAGTCTAATGTCATTTTTAACTATTTGAGAATCTCAAACTCAATTTAATCTCTCGTACAGTATAACGAAGTTGTGCAGTGCGAATTGTTAATCAAGAAAGGAAAACTTGTGGTAGTTTGGTCACGTGTGTTTGTCTCGGAAATTGCGTTAACGTGAATGAATAAAGCTCGTAACATTCATATTGACTCTGAAACTGGATTAAAATATTCTGAGATTGGTACCGTACACAGAAGAAAGTTGTCTTTTCCAATTACTCTCGTTTCTGTACCCAGTAATACAAGAAGAAAATATTCATCTGAATAAAGAAAGATTACATGGCCTTTGGAACCTGTCACAAGAAAGTGAGTTCCGTTGTCTACTGCTAACTCGAATAATAATATTAACTTGTTACTATTAATTTTGATTATAACAAGTAACCGGTTTTAAATATTTGATGATTTCATAAATTTGTATTGACGTGTTTACGAGCCGTGTGTAGCAGGACGGGACGATTATAAGGGATGTTACGATTCTAATACTTAACAGGGAAATGTTTTTTTGGTTGTGATGTTTTCCAGTATGATATTTGTGGTAGGCAATCGAAAGTTCCGTGGTGTGGAGGACCGAGCAGGTGCCTTTGTGCAGGAGCCAGGCAGGGTTTCTCTGACGGTTTCTCTGACTTTCCCCTCACTGTGACTGGGTCAGGCGCTCTTCTGAGTGACCCGAAGCAGTTCCACTGTCCCGTTGCGCTGCCCAAGGTGGCAATCCTGTTCCTCCATCTAAGGAACCTTGCTTCGGGTCAGACTCGATATTAAAACGGCTTGTCTTTCAAAGGTCACGAAATCCGCGACACGCACTTGTTGCAGCGTTCCGCATCGCTAAATAGAACATAGACCGCGAAAGAACTCTACTACATAAAATAACACGCGTACAGTAATATCGATTAATCATGAATGGTGGCTGTCGTTGTCACTTTTTTTAAAAAAAATCCACGATTCCAATAAACTGTAAAGGCCAAGAAAGCAATGACGGTAGACTATATATAAAAATATAATTAATTCATTGATGCTAGACCAGTACACGATTAAAATTGTAATTTCGTACTCACATCTTAAATAGGTACTCAATTAATTTATTTTTGAAAGGGCGTGAGAATAATACCCAATACCCCGACCTACCTGATGCAGAGCTTATATTCAACCTTTCTCTCCTTTTCATTTCCATTCCTATACTGTTAGAGGGCAGTTGAATGTTTCAGGTTAGCCTGCACCTCCCGAAGTATCTATTTCTAATTTGAACATTTAAAATATTAAAATCCTCTAACTCACATTATAATACGAGCACGTACGTAAATACTTCATAAATAATTCGCTGCAAGAATTAAAGTATATTTCGATCATAAGTTGAAGCAACTATATATAATTGAGACTACGATTTCTCTCAAGTCAGCAAGATATAAAAATTTCGTGAGTTCACGAAACCTCACAATTTATTAAAGAAAACTGCAGGTTTTTGGCCAATATCACGTGTAACATTCCAAAATCAATAATGAGCAATACATTCGTTGAGAAAATCACAATAAAGTGTCATTCTTTTAGGACGAAACGTATTTGATGCTATTAAATTTTAAGTAAAAACATTGTTTTTATTTGATAAACTTTATTTTTATGACTTTAATAGCCATTGACATTGATGGTACACTGAGTGGCCAAATTATAACCACCCACTCAATACAATGTTGGGCCACAATTTTGTCTTAATAGTGTTTGAATTCTTCTCAGCAGGGATTCTATGAGATGTAGGTAAGTGCTAGGAGGAATTTGATGAACTGCACTTTGCAATTTCTTAAGAATTGATCGTACTGGATCCAACTACCTGAGTGAGTAGCCTGTGACGAAAACAAACCTTGCGTTGAGATCCGCTTATTTTCTCTGTAATAATTGATAACTGCTATTCTCGAATACTTCACAAGTGCATCCGTTTTGTTGGTTCCGACGCTTCGAGCGTCTACAATCATCACACAAACAACACTTCTCCTGCATTCCCATTTAATAGTACCTCGTCCTGTAGTGCAATACTGTGACGCTGTCAGGTGGTTATAATTTGGCCACTCAGTGTATTTTATTATTAATTTTCAGATAGGTGTTGCGAATTTCGTTATCAGGAACCGTAACAAATTATTCACGGGGTAAGAAATATAAATGGCTTTCAAGCGTTTAGAAATAACTTTGAAAGAAAGATTTGATACCTTGCCTAGAAGCATTGCTTTCACGCGAAACTAAATAAATTAACAGCGTGGAATTACATGCGTCCGCAGTGAAGTAATATATAAAAATACACAGCAGAACGAGAGACAAAGAGTAACTGTGCATATAAACTGAACGAATGTAGAGTAATAACCCAAATGCACAAATTACTACTCAAAATATACAAAGAGAATAGAATGTTCTTAATGGATATAAATTCACTACAAAGCTAAAAGGGCAAAATTAGAATATCCATTTATAAAGTAAAGGGTAAAATACTAAAAAATGTCATTTAGATGCTGTATATCAATTCCCATGCAAAGATTGCAACTAATTATATATCGGACACACGGATACGAATATTAAAACAAGTATTTATGGCTACATCAGAAATATAAAGACCAAATCTAAACCCTGCACCATCTTTTACCCATTTGCTAAGGAACTGTATTATAAAATAGAATAGGATAAAATCATGACCCTTTATTCCATACGGGATAAACAAAAAAGGAAAAAAGTAGGAATTTAACACAGAAATGAAAAAAATTAATGAATAATAAATAAAAATAAATAAACGGAAGATATTGAGGAATACTATATGAATATAATAATATGTTTAAATCAAATATATCAAGAATAGTCTGGATAGCCTCGATGAAAGGCGGTAACGATATACATATATACATTGACCTATGCTAACATCGATTAGTATCCCATACAACCAAAGTTCGTGAGATTCTACATGGCATGTTTACATGCGCAGTAGGGAAAGGAGAAATGGAAGGGAAGTATTGTCATTTGAGGAGGAACTTCCCCTTCAATGGCCTGCCGCACCGCTAATATCATTGTTAAAAACATTAATTGTGTTCATACAAACGGGATATGAATACTGTGACAACGTCTTTTTAACACACCTTATACTTATCAGCAATTACATTTTACGGATGGGTTTCTTGACGTATAACATATCCTGAACTGACAGCAATATAACTCCTAGCGCCAATGTTTTCAGAATAGCTTCCACACTACCAACTAGTCTCAACAAAGAATCCAGGTATACTGATCTCCGAACTATCCCCACAACAATATCGGAGAAGTTTTCTACTGCGAATCGTGTTAACAGACGACTAGCTAATTCTCCCGAATAATACATTCCAGTACGAATGACAACAGCACTGCTATGTTATGCAAAATGCCAAAACTGCACTTTTTTAAACAACAATGATTTCATCAAAATCCAATATAAGTTTTTAACGTTAATTTTTATTTTAAGGTCGACACAAATATGGAAGTGTACGTGTATCAATTTAATTTTCACGTCAATATTTAAACGTTTTTAAATTTTTCTAAACTTTAATTAAGGAGATGATTATGGAGCAATAGTTCCGAAAACTTCTAAAAGTGGCTGTTTTTTCGCCGTAAGAAGAGACTGTATTAAAGAGGTTTCGTCACAAGGCAGCATTACCATTACAACATACGGTTTCGCCACATTAGTATTCTAATGAAATATAACAAATAATGGCGAAACCGAGTGCCTGGCATATTGTAGCAGAGCCAGGGTGATGTCGGTGTTCGGCTTGGAGGGAAAGAAATTATAGAAAATATAAATTAATTACTTTTTATGACAATTAAAAAATTTGAAACATAAACTAAATAAACTCTAACTCTAACGGTATAAATACAGCACGAAATTTTCACAGTTTATTTTTAACCTTATGGTAGGTTTATTATAATTATTATTTCAGTTTTCATATGTTTTATGGATAAATTTGGATTCTTTTTTATATAAAATAAATCTTTAAATCATTTATTATACTTACACACATTTATATCTTAAAAATAAATTGTTAAAATTTCAGTACTGTATCTATAACGCCTTCCTAAAAAAATGTACATTGTTTAACATGGGTAAGTACGGCCTTCCGACTACCCATGAGTCGCTCCCATCAATAATTCAGTTTTTCCTGCGATTTCAGCCCAGGTTTTGTCAGAATTCTGCTTACAATCTGTACACGCGAATGTAAGAAGACAGCTGTTCGTAAACGTCAACGACGCGTATGGATATTTCAAGAAGGAATACTAATGCCAGCCCTACATAAAATGTTAATAATACGAAGGCAAAGCAGTTATATGTCAAATTAGAGTATAAATCAGCACAATGTCGTGAGAGTAAACATTTATCTTTGTACATATATATAGACAATTGCTTCTTATGACTGGATTTTATCCGTTTATACAGACAAGAGTTGGCTCGGTTTAGCTACTACGTTCACGTAGATGTTGACGGTAGATAAAAGCGAAGCCTTCTAACCAAATAGAGGACGCAATATTTTGTTAAAATGAATGTAATAAGACTCATTACGAACATTTGGCATATTAGAATCTACATTTTTTTTAGAAAAAATATGTTTAAATAGGGGCAGACAGAGAAGTTTTAGTCCATGAAAACAAAACTGAGGAAAAATATATAAAATTCCATCCAGTGGGTGAAGGGTAAAGGAGGTCGCCGTATTGTGCATAGTTTATGGTATTTTCCCTCCACAACAATGGTCATTGCAGGTGCACAAACGTGGGAAGTACGCCACGGAATTTGGAGCGAATATCTTCATTCTTCTGTGGACTCGTCAGAACAAGACCAAAAGGAAAATATGACGAGACTGCAATTAGATGCCTTCGCTAAAGAAGTCGTGAAAGCAACTTTCGGAGAAATAATTGCGGACCATCGCCGCGGTTCAAAAAGCGGAAGGAAAGCGAATTCACCAGCTCGGAGATTTAAATAATAATACGGAGCGCACGCTGACGAGTGTTTTCCTTTGTGATTTGCTCGATATGGCCGTTGGATTCATTAGCAATCACACTGCACTTGGTGGTATGCAAGAGTTTCATCAGGGGAAAGTGTTGAAGGCGACACATAATAATGCATCGGGTTCAACGGCTCCTCGCTATTTCCTTGAATAATATTATAGATCTATAAACTGTCCCGTATGAATCCAACAGTTTTATAGTTTCCAGTATTACATTTCTAAGAGTAAAAATCACTCTTATACGAAACAGTGTCTCTCAAAGTCTTCAGACAACTAGAAGAATTGGACTAAATACTTTCTGTGCTTTGTAATTAATGCTCGCCAATGTCACAGTTTCTTTTTAACAGTTTTAAATGCGGTCATTAAGACTTAATTTGGAAATGCGGATTATTTGGTGAGAGGGGATTTAGTCAACCATATTTTGGTTACACGATTCTTTGGCCGTGAAATTAGACACATGATTAAATTATTTTTTTAATGTACAAATCAATTTTTTCGGGTCCATTATATTAAGAGCAGTCTGGCGAATTTAATCCAGTACAGAGAAACTTTTCCTATGCTTCGAATTAATAAATGTATTGTATTTATGTATGTATTTATTTCATCTACAAATGGGCAGATCCCCGATGGAATATGAATAAGACTTAAACAATAATTAATAACCTGATCGTAAGGACCATAGCCTATAATTAACAATATTACTTCAATATAATCAAATAGACACCTAATAAAAATAAATAAATATGCATGAATATTATTAGAAGATAAAGTTTTAAAAATGAATAATATTGTTTATGCCTGAAAAAAATACAGGACATATATTTCACTTTATATGTGCGACATATACTAAAATTTCATTTATATTTACATTCGAATAACTCTATTTTCATAAAATACGTTCACTGTACAGTCCTAGGATAATAAGTTTCTAAATCAAGAGTCAGACACTAAAGGAGTTACTTCACCGCATGTTACAGCAGTCAATAGCGTTCATTTACATTGTTTATTTGATTATTTTTTGTCTGTATAGGACAAAATGTAAGAAAAATAAAATAATTTATGTAAAGAAAACATGAAAATGCCGATAAAATGGGATACTAAGTCTGAGATAAATTTTCGTCAAAATTTTACATTGTTATAAAGTTTAGGAAAATTATAAGAACTTACCTCACTTTGAATCTCGAAACAAATCAAAATTTACAGTCGATAAAAAAATTGACGCACTCGTCTGTTACAATTTGTACATAAATTATTTTAGACGTGTCATTTTGGATAGTAAAAAGGTTTTAAAATTCTGCGATATGGATGGGTTTCGATAATATTAAGATTGTTCTGACGTAAGATCGGATGAGTTTTGTTACAACTAGGTCATAGTTGCCAAGTCATACAGTTTCCTGCTGGAAACCGGAGTATTCAAAATTTGATAAATTCTAGGATATAAAAAACTAATTCTACATTTAGAAAGGTTTGTATAATTAAAGAATCACAATTGTGAATTAATCTTGTCAAATATTTCATCAATATGTGAGATTTTTTGTTGAATTGAAGATGTATTTTACAAATTATATTTTGTGCATGAAATATAATGGCAATGTTGCCGAAAGATTAAATAATTCAAAAGTAAGTATTTAAAAATTATTCATTAATTTGGGTTTTGCAATGGCGACTAAAAAATAGATTTGGAGCTCAAATAAAAAGATACCACTCAGATAAGTTTACAAATAAAATTGATTTAAATAACTAATAATTAACTACCAAGATAAAGCATAACCTATGAAACTGAATTGGTCACATTGATCCCATCGCTTAATGCCGTTGAGGATGATATTTAATTCCGTTCAGGATGTTATCCCCACAGTTCGGGCAGGGAAACAACGGAAATTTACTTCCGGGCTAATTGCATCCTTTCTGAATTAATTAGTACTTGTTTTCAATATATGCAATCTAATAGATTTTCGCCTATGTGATTATGATGTTGCTTGCCCTTAAATTGAGTTGAGCAGGAAAGACTGATTCATTTTATAAAGAACGTTTTAATTAAACGACTCAAATACATGGACTTTTTTCTGTTCGATTTCGTTGCCTGAGAATGTTGATATTTCATTTGCTTTAGACAATACTCAATTCAGTTGCGTCATTAAACTAACATGATCCCTTAATCAGTGATAGAAGCTTTAGTAAACGAACCCTAGGAACGGTTTCCTCCTCGAGTACTTTATTTATGTTTTCCTGAAGGCATTAATTAACGCTACTAAACTATAACCAGTGAACGTTATCGGCCTGCTGTTTTAATCACATTAATAACTGTTAACTGCAGTACATTTCAACCGGGTTGAACACACACAAACGTTAGACAGGCTCCAGAATCGGTCTTAGAAAGATTGGTTAGAAGTAAAAAACAATGATCAGGAAGAGTTGGGTAGGAGAATAAGTTCTAGGGTTTGTACGCTTTACAAAAATGATCCTGACGAATCGACCTGGGGTATATCAAAACATTAATTATTTGACAAACATTTAATGGCGAGAAATTAAATAGATAGGTTAACGAACTGACGTATTCGTTTAGAAATTGATCCTTGAGTGAATGGAATGATTTACCCGCATGTCTATTTATGTCTATTCAAAGAATAGTAAATCGTTTGGGATAGATTAAGGAAAATAACTAACAAAGATTAAGGTGTATGTATTTAATGAAAGTTGTAAATTACTATAACGAAGCGGTATTTGAAAGACGCTAATAACCCCCCTTGTTGATGCGACGTTAACTCTAAATAAATAAATAATAGTAAAAAGGTGTAATGTCCTATATGGCACAGTTTATCAAGGGTAGTAAATGATTGACGGTTACCATAATTTTAGGAAAAAAATGCGGACACACAGGAACGAGAATAATGGATAGAACCAGTGTATGAAGTACAGAAAATGAATCGTATACTATCAATAAGAAAATGGAATTTAAGAAATATTTAAGGTTTTACGCTATCAAATATTTATTTATTTAAAAACACAATAATTGATTTACGAAACATAGAAAAAAATTAGTTCTCTACACTCAAGTTTTACCATGGGGTAAATAGGCTAGCAACGAATACTGCTCAAATTGATCGTTACAGAAGTCTTACCACTACCACGTGCACACAGGTTCATCCATACAAACTGTGAAAAAGTACTTCCAGCTGTATTCATCTTTGATAACACGGCAATAAGGGTCAAATTTACGTTTCTTAGATAACATCTTAGGGATCATTTTTTACATTATTCAGAGTAAAGCTAGAAAACCAACAACGCTAATACGGGTCTGATTCATGAAAAGTTTTTCGATATCTGGCCACGGTAGAGGGGAGGGTCCGTTGCCAATTTTTACTCTTCGCTACAAAGTTGCAAGTAATCTGTGCCTCTCACTCTCAACGTAACATTCCAATATCTAGGTTAAGTCAATAAATTTGTATGTCGTCACTGATACAAAACGAAAGGGAGGAAGGAAGAGGAAAATATTTATTTTTCTTACAGCCTGTATTATTTTTTTATTCGTCAGATTGCGGGCCGGATAGAACATTTAGAGTTGAAGTTCGCTTAACATTATACTCTTTGTAGAATGTTTCGGTTTTGTTGCAGATGAGACATAGTGGTGTAGCGTACCCTTCGATCTATTGGAATCTGGCCTGCGGGACGTAGTTTTTCCATCACTGGTATAGCGTAAACATTCAAACAAAACAGAGGCCTGACAGTGACTGAATAGGGGGAAATGTTACAAATACTGTTTTATATGAAATAACGTCGAAGAAAAACCCTCAGGTATGTCGAATAAGAACAATAAACATAATTGTAATAATCTAGATCCTAGAAACGTTTGCTTGTATGTAAATTTAAATACAGTTTCATATAAAATATTACAGATGAATGTGGCTTATTGAGCCGAAAGCTACTGAGAGAAAATACATGACTGAAATTTAATTACATGTCAATAAACGAAGACTGAAGATTGGGTATTCATTCTTTAATATCAGTCTGTACCATACTTCAGGCATCAACCCTTCCCCACCCCTATCCCCGAAAAGCAACGAAAATAATAAAAAGACACATATTTATAATTTATTAAGAATCCGACTTATTCTGTTACAAAGTTAAAATATATTAAAAAATACTTATTTTTATCTTCAGATGTTGATGGCTACTGATGCGTTTTTTTCTTATTTTTCTATCAGCTTTTTCAGTCTAAATTATTATTTTTGAACTATGCAGACATTATTAATAATTCAAAACGTTCTTTCTAGTACTGAAGACGTCTCACGTAAACAAAATACATACTCGATTAGTTTAATCGAATTTAAACTTTGTGGTTTTGAAACTTATGAATAAACACAGTACAAATATAAATATACATATATAAATAATAAAATAAAAATAATAAAATGAAATTCCTTCTTTAATAAACTATTAAATGTGCACTTTCGTTTCCCCATAATGTCTAGTAAAGGGATACATAAAATAACTTAAATTTACTCGAAGAATAAGCACAATTTATGATAAGTAACGTAAATAAACTTTATACGGGTAATGAACTACATGCATATATTTCCAAATGCGCACAACTTTAACTGGGAAGTGTACAATAGAGTATGGCTAAGGTTGTAGTGCTCTTCACATTGATAAAATTATAACTACGGACCGGACAAAGAACAGTTCAATCAAATAGTATGGAAAACCTGTTCATGTTGCCAAAGGGTTTCGCCCGTTGTTACAGATTTATCTGTCTGCTGATTGTCCCCATTTCCTTCGATTGTTAAATAACTTATGTGTGAGTTGAGTGCAACAGTGTAAGAGATGTTGCTTCGTTCGGAAACAGAGCAATTGTGTGAAACGTATTCTCGCAAAAACTTGGACAAAGGGCGGTCAGTTCGATTGAGCCGGGCAAAATTCAGGCCGCGGAGTTTAGCTCTCAAGGTGAACAACAATGCTTGACCTTACAGTCACCTACAGATCTAGTTACGCGGTACTTGGGCACAGCAGACTTCCAAAATGCTTGCTTGTGTCATCCTGCCATAAGCCAGGACATGTATGGTAAAACAAAGTCACGTCATAATTCATCCCCATTGCCACCATTTTGAACGATCTTCATAATGACGCCTTAGGAATTCCTTCTACAATCTACAGAATAACTGTAAAAGTACTTTTACACATTTAAACACAGCTACAAAACATAAATTGGATCTTATTTACAAGTTGACTATTGACTAATAAATGCGGTCATTAAAACGCTTATTGTAATTCAAGATATTTCAGCCGGATATAAAAATTTTCCGTTAATGACGAATGAATTTATTTGGTCGCTAGAAAGAAAATCAAATTCAGAACTAATATCCGATCCAGCTTTTGCTCGAATGACGGAGTGAAAGTCACATATACACCGTTAGAGAAGATGCGGAGGTTAGTCACGATTCTACCATCACATATTGCTGCTACATTAACATTTCATTAATTATATAAGAGCCTGTTTTATGGCAAAAATATAAAAACCTGGGGGCCGATAGTAAGGCTAACATCGTACGCATTTTAATGCAAAACTAAATTAATTAATTACCACGTCTAAAAGGCCGAAGAAATAAATTAAAGGACTAATTCACTTCTCCACAAAGTAATGACGTGTGTTTCTTAGATCACAATCGTATTATTTAATTGGTAAGAGGCGGTGCGATTGCTAAAAGAATATAGTGGAGGCTTACGAGATGTGTTTGGACAGGTATAGTCCTAAACGTTTCTAATTTCCGTCCAAGACTGCTCCAGGGATAAATTAACACTTTCTACGGAAAGGCAAACGAACGTCCCACGGGCTCTGGTGTCTGTTTGCCCACGAGAGCCGAGTTAAATATTTGCTAAGTGAGTGGAAAGACGGTCTCGCTTTCCGCCAACTTTGAATTACATTTAATTGGAGCACGCGGTGCCCAAACGTTTAACACGACTAAACAATTTGGAGGCAATATGTGACAAAAGCACGACTTCGTTAATTAATCGTGTAACTTTCATATACCACAGCACTGACTGCTAAAAATATGGCAAACTGTATCAGTTAATTATTTAATAGTTATAATGAAATTAATCTTAATTTAGCCTCCGACCACATTGTCTATGTAAAAAAAACATGCCGATAAGACCAGGTAAAAAGAGGAAAATCCAATAACAATAGATAGGGAATATTAAGGAGATCGGCAATAAAATGGAGACGACAAAAAGGCTTTGATAGACACAAAACAGATGCCAGACAAATGTAAAAAATATTAGTCTTATAAATAAGGAACGACTATATTTGAATGATATTTTTAGAATGACAGGTTAAAAGAGGTAATCCAAAAGGCGACAGCTGTAATTTAGTAGTATGAGAAGGGATTTTAATCAAACTGAGACTTTTAAATTTTATGCACATATTTTCAACTGCACAAGTTGTTTGTTTTGATTTCTTCAGCAATTCACGAGTAACTTCAGCATAATTATTTTTGTGTAGTTATTGTATCTTATAGTTTTACTAGGTTGGCATTTCGTGTCGGTTTAATTATTAAAATATAAAACTTAACCAATTTTTTTTTTACATAATTTTCACTCCACTGTTATATCTATAGAAGTGAGTGTCAGCTGTTTTTAAAAAATGGCAACAATAAAAATGGGAGGGGGTGGATTTACCAAAAACAGAGAAAATGTCACGTAGTCTATGGTGGTCAAATGTGTGGGAACCTCTGGTCTAAGATATGTTGAGTTTCACACTGGTTGCGTTATTTATGATTTATAAATAAGGAAGTAAAGACGTACAAGAATAATGTAAACATCATAGTAATATTTCGCTTTATCTACTTATACATAGACGTATTTAAATAAATCAGTATTCCATTGCTTATTGGTTAAATATTTAATAAACATAGAAATTAAGATTAAATTGTCATTTTTAAATGTTTCTTTGTGTTAATATTATTAAAATGATTACTGCTTTCACGAACACACTTTCGAAGACGTTTACTGAAATTTGCCTTCAATGTTCCCCGTGTTCCTTCATTGGTTAATTAATACAACTTTTAGTTCGTGCCCATACAGCCACAGATTCAATAACTGCACTTGGAGCGTTGTTCCTTTCCACAAACAAGCTTTTTAAAATTGCATTTTCTATGTTGGTAAATAATTTTAACCAATAACAAATGCAGTACTACTTTATTTAAAAACGTTCGTTTACCATGGGCGACCCTGCGTAGTCTAAAAGAAGTAAATTCCAATAAACAAGGCTTGAGATAAAAAATGCACATATTGAACGACCTGAAGCTCATAATGTTGTAATTGAGATTCAAAAAAATGGCTTAAATCAAAATAACTATTTCTGGTTCTACGTCAATTATTATTCATAGGAGGGAGAATAACGTTTGCTGAGTCACTTCACTGGAACAAACTAAATGGAGACGATATTGAAATACAGCTAAATAATTATGATTCTGTCCGGTGCGATCTTGGAGAGTTGTGTATAGTTGGTGACTGTATTTTCCGAAGTTTCGTAGTAACACGCTGCTAAGGATTCACAGCGCCAGGTGTTCCCATCGCCGGGCGCTTACATCCCGGAAACGATTCATTGTCCTTCCGCACGTCGATAAATATTTTTGCTTAACCGTTGTGGAAGAATTTTCCAAAGCAAAAAATTCGTGATGTTATGTCTGAACTGAGTTCACGGTTCAGCGAGACTGACCTGGGCCACGACACTAGAAAGCTCCTGGACGTGACAGCGAGTGTCGCAACTGAGGGGGCGTCACACGTGAACCAAATTCGTTATCAAATTAAAACTGAGGATGGACACAAGGGGCTGAATGTGTAGACGCGGCGTTTCTCAAGCTAACTTCTCATCAAAGTTGGACTTTTTTAGTCAGAGCTTGTGAAAGAGGTCTAACCTGCTGCAGGGGTGAAGATGGCGAGCAGGTAACACGTCTGGCCGATCAGCCAGCACCAGCAGAGCCGTCGAGGAAGTAACATGTCCTGTCCTCTGAAAGCACAACACTCGCACACGTAACGCGACACTGCGGCTGCTGCTGCCTCGGCGTTCACCACCGGACTGAAGACTGGTCTCTCCTGGCCTCGGCACGGTGACGTCACTGCGGAGGCGGCGTGGCCTGCTTGTCTGCCTACCTGCCTGCCTTGCCTGGCCGAGCCTAGCCTAGCCTAGCCTAGCCTGGCCTGAAGAATAGTAGCGTTCGTGACTTCCTGCTAGACTGTCAAAGGTTGGCTGGTCTGGCTGAGTATTACTGCATACGATACAGAGCGTCATGTTTTTTTTTTGAATGTTGTTATCTGATAGGTCTTAAAATTCTCTTTATCACCGTAGTCTTCTTTTTTTAAAAAAATAAATTCCCTAAGACTATTGCTTTTTCTAGATATTTATGATTCCGCGTTTCTTTCAGCTGTGGATTTCTCATTCGAACCAAATCTCTGTCCAGAAACTCAATTTTTTTGGCGCCAAGCATGGCGAGTGTCATGCATGTGGTAGTAATTCGGGGCGTTATTCATGGAATTCGGTACAAACAACTGAAGATGTGAATATATGAACGTTATGTCTGAAAGACTACCTCGGAGTGCCCCAATAGCGCACAACTGTACACAAATAAAGACTTTTTTTTGCAGGACTGGTGAAAATCTTCGAAATACACTATCACAGAGTCCGCACTGAATAGTAGTGTGGGATTCTACTCACTAAAAACGCCTCCGTTTCCAACTATTACCGAGTGCTACTTCCTATGGGATCGTCGTTTAGACATTACTTCACGGGAAGAAGTCGTAGCGTTAAGCACTGGTTCATTTAAACATTTTTTTAAATTACTGTAGAGGCATATGCGCTTACTTTATTCCAGGTATTAGGTGAAAGTAGCATATTGGATACCAAATTGTCTGGTGTTATTGAAGTTCCAATAGCGCTTTCTAATACTCGTCTCTCATATGGAAATCTCGAGAAATTGAAAAACACGTGTTCTAGTGTCTCATTAAGTCCACATTCAGAGCATGCAGGTGAATTATCTATGGCAAACCTGTAGAAGTATGCCCTGAAGCAGCCGTGACCGGTCAAGAGTTGAGTGAAACAATAATTCACTTCTCCGTGTTTCCATCCATCCAGTCTGTAATTGATAGAATAAACCCATGGATCCATCGGCCATTATTGGACTCATCCCAACGGCGTTGCCATTCTTCATAGGTTTTAAGCATCTCTTGCCTTCCAGACCTCTGCTTGTTTGTAGTCTTTGGCACTCATCGGCCAGAATGTCCGGAGGTATTCCTGCCACTACACAGACTACATCATGCGATACTGTCCTGTAGGCACAGCTAACACGTAGTGCACAGAGCCTATGAACGGAACCTACCTTTCTCCTGTTTTATTTTACTGTTATTGCAGTACAACAAAAAAGAATCGCCGGTATTGTCTTGGACCTGCAACATTTGGCACAGTTCGTGTCAGTGCAGATACTCTCCCAATCTTGAGTATCTGAGCTCATCTCACTATGGCCATGACTTTTCCAGCCGATGGAGCAATTCCGTCCACTTCCACCGAATGTTTGCTATGCTGCTTCGACTCAGGAATGTAATAATGAATTAACGTTTCCACGGCAATGAGTCGTTACAAAAACCTCTATAGAATTGATCGAATTATACGTTTCTGCTCAATTTTTGCAGCGATCGTGTTCACGGCTATTTCTATACACCCATATATTCATGTAAAATATTATGCCCCTGAAATATCGTCAAGATCGCAATCACGTAATACTCAATAGTGGATTTCTACAATTCTTTTCTCTCTCGATCGTAATGCTCCCAGGGAACCATGAACGTCCGTCATCCAAAATGGAAGTTTGGCCGCGTGTGGTTTCAGCTGCCCACTTCTTTACGGTGAAGTTTTATTTATGGATGAATCCAAGTACTCTTTTACTGGGATTAACAAAGAAATTAATCAATTTCAAGAGATTAATGTCATTCATTTAACGTTGATGAATACAAGTTCAAGAGTTAAGGTAAGTAAACAATCTTAGTGAAAATTTGTATATAGAATTTAGTGTTAAACAAAATATAGGTGTGAAAGTGGGTTGAGTATATTTGTTGATGCAATTATAAATGTTATGGATCTGAGACGAAATATCTCAAATTTTTGAGGGGTAACACCTACACGAGGGTGATCATGAAACAGGCAACTCCCCTTTAATAACATAGGAAGGGAACTGAAAATGGGAGATGTGGAAGGAAGAGCAAGGCAACCAAATTTCTATTAATTTTAGTAGGACCTGAAGAATTAGGGTTTAAACCTCTTATAAGTGATCGGATATGGACATTTTTGTTAACACCCAATGCCCACACTCGTTTACGTCTCTTGATTAGATCAATGAAAAAGTTTAAGAACCAGGTTTGAAACTTTGTAGTATATCGTTTAACAAGTAATACTAATGTCTGTTTGTAGCTACCAGTGTTTAATCTGTGACTGACTGAGAACTTTCCAACTGACCGTCATATGTATACTGCTTTAGAATTGTAGAAAGCTTTATGAGAAGTGGAGTAATAACAAAGAACCAATGCACATATTCTCCTATGTTTAACAGAGCAGCCAAAACAGTTTAAGTACTTTCCAATGTGTGACCCAGAAACTGCTGCTTTGACTGAGTGATTATCCGTGCTCACGAAAACCGTAGAGTTTTTACTAGCCCGAATTCTTGATGTGTGAGTATTCATATACCGTAAGACATTTAAGCTCTATGAGGAGCGGTCGAGAAGTTACATACGTTGGTAATATCAATTGAAATTGCAGAAATAGGCGGCTTTGCTTGTGTATTCTAGAAATGAATTATTCATAATCCGCATTGGAACTGCTGTTAAAAAAATCACGTCTTCATATCGCAAAAGAAAATCCTATAGAATTATTAGCCTTTAAATAAAAGCAGCATTCCGTCCTAAATCTGTTAACCAACTGTGAAATAGAGCAACAAGTTGAGAAAAGCCTTCGTTGAGGGCCTGTAGAATTTTCGTACCACTGACTACGCGCTTTCTGGGCACATCAGATACTCGCAAGTTACTGTCGCAGTGCATATGATACTATTACAATGAAAACCATAATTAAAGAACTGAGACAGTTAGCTATTCACCTGATTATCCTTGCATTTACGTAAAAAAACTTTAACAAAACAAGATAAAGTACATATCAGTTCAAACTGATGAATATGTGCTCATGTACTACAGCACGTTAATTAATTTAGGAAGAATTATTCGTTTCGTAATTTAAAAATCTTTATAATAATAGTATTTTAAGAGTGTAAATTTTTTCCTTCAATTTTGAAGAATTTAAACCATATCCACCTTCCAGCAAGCTCTCTGCCACTGAAGCAACACCACAATCTATCCACAATCTAGGACAGGATTCTTGTCTGGAAAGACAAATGCTCAACGCCGTTCAGGCTCCCTGCATCACCAGTAACGTCCAAAAAATGATCCTTATTTGAGATACATTGTCTCGTAGCCGTGCAGTACAAGGCGCCTTCATAAATCAGCAACATGTGCATTGCCCGACCTACCTCATGCAGGTTTTTCAGCGTTTTCTTTGGATCAATTTGGGTGAAACACCGGTTAGGATCCTTAAAACGTATTCCGGGGGCCCTATTTAACCCATGGCTACCTTGCTCTACCTTCCGCATCCCCCCTTTTCAATTCCCTTCCTATGCTATTAATGACTTCCTGTGGAGATTGTTTCAGGATCACCCTCATGTAGCCCGTTAACACCCCCCCCCCCCCAAGCGAAATTAAAGTAAAATCCAACAATCTAGTAATTATAAATATTATTTTAACAGAGTTAATATCTAAAAAACGAAAATAGAATTTGCACAGATTGCGTAATATTTAAGAGAAGTCACAGTCGAATGCTTTTTTAAATATAGAAATCATTTAAGGCCTGTATTTAGAAGTTATCCATGATACGCAGAAATCTCACAAGACCCTGCATAAAATTTCTGTAAACACGTGTGGCTTATTCCTAAAATAAAATTTATTCTACACTAACTATGCTCGTGCCTTCGTTCGCGTGGAAATAGCTCTTTTTATTCTGTCCTAAAAACGAAACAATAAGTACAGAATTTTGATAAAATTGAATTAATTGAATATGTAAAAAGTACGCTATCATTTATTTTTGATCGCTTCAGTGAAAACCTTAAGCTCTCAGTTTGTTTTGAACAGGTCCCGTTTTCACAGGTTTCGGACCCAATTGGAAAAAAACTTCCAGACAGAAACTTCAATTTTCTATTGATTTTATTTGCTTTTAAACATGAGCAAGAACTAAATATTAAAATTTTCCTGATAATAAAAATAATTTACGTATACAAAGTATCGACGATCCAAAGAAGTTTGTTATTTCTCAGGGAGTTAGCTCTGCCAACAATAGGTTAATTACGGCGAGAATCATGCTGCAACAATGGATGGAGTGAGAATACTCTCCCTCTCACTCACTCTCTCATGCTGCCAAAATGACGCTTATAATAACACAGTAAGTCCGATGAATAGTATAGAAACGTCTAATAAGACTTATAACACGCAGTTCGTTAACACGCCGGCTATCGCTCGGGAATTGGATGGATTTATAAATATTTATATTAATATCTTATGAACTCAGCAAGTTATCGAAATGAAACAAACACGAAAATTTAAGTTAAAATTCCTGTTTCAATACCTGAATTTTTAATTGAAATCCGTTAAGCCGTTTCGGAGTATAAACGGGTCAAGAGTATAGGCAACTCGCACACACCTTTCGGAGATTTTAATGCGCGTATGCCAAGAAACCCTTCCCGCAGAATGTTTTATATTAATATTCACATTATATTTTATCAATATCTTCTGCAATATATCGAAAATTGCTCGAATATTTAAGTTAAATCTCCTGCTTTTAAACCCTCAACTTTTCATTGAAATCCATTGAGCCGTTTCGGAGTCTATTGAAGACAAACGTCCAGACAGACAATTCAATTTTATCTATTGGTATGGATATATACGAAGCAAAAATACTTTCGTTTTACAAATGAATGTCAATTAGGTTTTTAAAATTTTCTGTTTTTGAAAGTTACGCATTTTTACGCGTATACGTATTTATAAATGTATCATATACTCGCAGATAATTTAAAAACCTCACGAACCGCCAATGGTTAATTTATAACTAATTGACATTTTTATGTTTCGAATAGAGTACGAACTCTTTTTTTAACAAACAATCAATTTAGTTTTGATTCAGGAAAGTCAATTCCTTCAGGCTTCATATTTCTGTTGGTATTATGTAGGACATTTTACATTTCATTTTGAATATATATAACGTTTCTACTAAACTAATAAGACAGTGAAGAAGTGGAAAATCGTTTTCAATATCTGGGATGACAGAAAGGAAATTTAAGAAATATGAATGGACTCAGAGATGAAGACTTCTGCAAAAAAACAAAGGAATATTTCAGGATTGTGCGAATATTGAAAAAAAATTTCAAATACATTTTATGAAATGAATACACTAATTAGCATTGTGCAGGCCAAACATTTAGTATGATAATAAATTCCGACGTTGCCCCGTAGACAGTTACCCAGCGTGCGCTATTTTATTACAAAAGAAGCCGAGTTCATTTACCGCGCCTCTTCTGACGATTCACTGAACTTTTGCTGTGCTATGAATGGAAATGAAATGGAGCAGCAAAACCCTCCATGAATCAAGAAATAGTATAGAAAGATAAACCTGTGTTGGGACGAGTTCTTGAGGTCAATTGTATTCATGACTGTGATGTAATGAAAAAAAAATTGAAACAAAACATTTCCTAATTTTATTTCCTTGAAATAGCATCTAATATATTTTTTCTTTGGAACTCCACTTTAGTACTAATATCATAACTGACCGAATTCAATTACCCATAAATGTTTTTCCCCTTTTTTAATATCAAGGTATGTGCCGGGAAATAATTTTGTGAATATTCAGTGAGACAGTCCCATAGAACTATTGATTGCATTACGGCTGGTGTACATTAACTTTTTGCAGAAGATGCAAAAGAAAAAGGTTGATGACAACCTTCAAAAGTAGTCGTACAGCTATTTTCAGTGGAGGACAACCGCCATCTCATAATCAGGCAGGCAGGAATTGATCACCGCCGTCAACTGTAAATTTAGTATGACCTATGGAAATAAAAAATTACATCAAACTACGAAACAATGACATCAAAATGAGTAATTTCAATTAATTTCTCCAAGCAGAACTCAAGAAAAGAGTAAGTCAAGGATGCTGTTTGACTTATGTATAAAACAGGAAATGGAAGAAGTTAACAAATAAATATGGAAAGGGAATCGAAATTCAAGGAGAAGAAATAAAAACCTTACGGTTGGCTGATATCATGGTATTAGGGGAGTCAGAAGAAGACTTGGAGGAAGAATACAACATGAGGATTAATATAGGGAAAACCAAGGTGATGGAGTGTAGTATGGAAAATAGTTCATTAAAAAAGAGTGTTAGATGGGGAAAAGATATTTTGAAGGAAGTTAAGGAACTTTGCTACTTCAGAAGGATAACTAGGGATGGTAGAAGTATAGTAGATATGAAGAGTAGGATAGCACAGGCGAGAAAGGGTTTCGCGAAAATTAGGAATTTACTTACGGGTAATATAAGTGCGAATATTACGAAATCGATGCTAAAACATTTCGTATGGAGTGTGGCGTTATATGGGTACGAAACGTGGACGATAGGAGTTGGGGAAAGGAAAAGAATAGAAGCCCTTGAAATGTGGTGCTATAGGCGAATGCTAAAAATCACTAATGAGGAAATTATAAACAGAATAGACGAAGAGCGAACAATATAGAGGACGTTGACCAAGAGAAGAGACAGATTAATAAGCCATGTTTTAAGGCATTAAAATTTGCATTAGAGGGAAGAGTGTGGGGTAAGACCAGAAGAGAAAGGCCAAGGATCGAATATGGTAAAAAGATTAGGGACGAGGTGGGATTAGCTAGTTATGCGGAAATGAAAAAGCTTGTGCAAGAAAGGTTAGCATGGAGGGTTGCATGAGACCAGTCTTAGGACTGAATACCACAACATAAATTACATAATTCCGTGAAAATATATTTGTTTTACCACAACATTAGTCATTAATTTATTTATTACTATGAATTTAGATTACATTAAAAGAATGGCCAAAAATTATAAATGGAAAATTTTTTTAAAGTTTCGTCTCTTACTTTTGGGAACTCTTAAGTTCATTTATTTAAAATTTATCAAAAATTAATGTTGCTACCGCGACATCCGGATGAATTATTTTATTTATAAATTAAAATTGTTTTAATGTGGGATTCATTTTTCTCCTACTAGATTTTTTCAATAATCCCGAAAGCTCCTCCAAATTTAACTTAAAATAATATTTTCATGTTATGAAAAGGTTTATAAAGAAATTGTCGTTCATTGGAGATAATTCGGGAAAATATATAAATCCTGATAAAAATATAACCTGTCCATGTGTAAAATAGATTAAACCACAGTCATGAAGTACTAATAAAAACTACGATATTTGGTTGATTGTTGCATCGTTGAACTCGATTACACATTACAGTTGTGTATGAATATGAATAATTCAACGGAATCGTTGACGGAATGCTGCATCCTCCTTCCCACGTTTTAGAATCTGTGTGAACATCTGATGTGCAATGGCACATAAATATTCAAATAAATGATTCGTATTTAATTTAAATTTCATTTCCCAGATCCATTTCGCTCTTTCCGTATAATAGTCTTACGACTATGAAAAGAAAGGAAATATTAGGCTTAGTCAATTATTACGTTTGAATTATGTAATCGGGAGGTCCCACGTTCGATTCCCGGGGCCAGTCGACATTTTTCCATTCTTATCTTATAAATTTACTTTCATGGCTGAGCTGCATTTGAAGCAATTACTCTCTCTTGGTAATACATTTTTATTTTCCTTAATTACGGACGCAGTCAGGAAAATTTAAGTAATTTTTGCTCATATAAGTGGCGCGCGTGTATAATAAATGGGTAAGTAATATGAGAATGATTTTGTTGCATACAATGTTCGGGTAAAATGAAGAAAGTTTTTAGTTGAGGAATGCCGTGAGACGGAAGAGAGAGATGGAGAAGTTTCTGCCTGTGTTCCTGGACAATTAACGAAGCAATTTACAGCAATTTCAGTGTCGCCGAGTAAAGAGAAGTGCATTCAAATTCAGTGAAAGCTTTCCACTTCATCATTTTACATGATTTAGCAAAACATTGCACAACGGGAGAGAGACGCCGAACAGGTTACTCGGCGTAGTAAATTCTCCCTCACTCCTGTCCTGTTGCGAGATGTAAGGGAATTCTGTAATAAAAGCACGTCAATTGACATGTCTGATAAACGGTGTGCATACTCTGCTGACAATGGGGGCATTGTTTGGTCTCGAACTTAGGGAGATTGAATTCAGTCGATTGACACGCCGAAACAATGAATCACGGCATAATAGCCACAATTCCTACCCTCAAAGCCACCACATTAACTAATTGCGGGTAAGTGATAGTCTGGAGAATTAATTCCAAGTAAATTACATTATGAACATTCATCCGCGGCTTCGAAAATGATTTTATGACTATTAAAGTAACAAGTACCTGAATACGTTTAGCCAATTACCAAACTGCTGTTTTTCCCTGGTATAGAAAATGTAGTTGTAAATGGAAACATTATCTTAAATAGTTAAAATAATTATTACACTACTATAATCATTTTTTAATACGACAATAATTATATCAGAGTTGATATTAATCAATTATTACTAATGACTGATTCTATAGAAAATAATTAAATTCGTAATAATTGACAAAACAATTGCTATTATAAATAATTATAATTAAATTATTAAATGTGATAATATTCCAAAACTAAATATTGACATTTTGATGGGGAGAGGTGAATTTTACAACTCAGAACAGGCATTGAATCCTAAAAACATGGCTCGAACGGGAAAAATTTTAAAGTACTTTTTTTGTCATATTTGTTCAATTAAAATAACCGTTTTTCTATTGAATTATGTATAATTAAGAGAAGAGAAAATAGTTGATAATTCTACAGAAATGTTTCTTACTACTGTCGCACGTTCCCATATACGAATGCAAGTATTTATAAAAATTATAGTATCCCGGCTTTGATAATGATGCAGGAATGTGTAACATCACGTAGGACAATAATTAAATGCACGTTACCGTGCACACATTTCTTTGACAATGTTCCGTCTTTCTCGTGCCCTAGAAGACAGTGGAACGTTATATCCTGTTCCTCTTGTTTCCTCTTGTTTTGAAACAAGTCATTAAAGAATTGTTTCGAGCAACGAAGACTCCGCGTTCGTTTTTTTTTCTTGGAGGGAGAACATTGCCCTTTAATGACGAGATGCGTGCAATTTTAGAAATAAAGACCTTGGGTTAGGTATTGAAGAGCTAAAAGGATTCCGCCTACATGAGGCTTTCGCTATTCTGTCGACTTTAAGAAGACTTTTATTTACAGATATTTTAACTAAACGGAAATTAGTAAGTACATTTTCATTCTGACAAAATTTTCCCTCAGAACAATTTGATTTATCGTTGACTATAAATGTAGATTTCCCATAAATTTGTTACAAAATTACAACAGAAGTACATAGTGACGTTCTGTATAGGAAAATTTTGTAGTAACAGCATGCAAGGATTCCGTTATTCTTACTTATCGTGGATAAAGAACAATTAGGAAGATTACCTGGCAAAATTGGCAGGTTCGTTTCCAGTGT
Source organism: Eucriotettix oculatus (assembly GCA_034510155.1). Taxonomy (NCBI): domain Eukaryota; kingdom Metazoa; phylum Arthropoda; class Insecta; order Orthoptera; family Tetrigidae; genus Eucriotettix; species Eucriotettix oculatus. The sequence continues at coordinate 141,183,738 of CM067377.1, forward strand.
AATCCTTCTGTTATAGTGAAATTTTTGTCAGGAATGGGCTGGACAATAATGTCTGACAGAATATTCCTTTAAAACAGAAAATTACGAGGGATATGAAAATTTTATTAGTTGTCTTAATTTTTTTATATTTACCGTTCTACACATTTCATTGCCGAACAAGTTAAATTACAGTTGACTCTACGCTAACAGGTCTAGAATGACGGAAGGATAGGCAGGAATTTCATCGTTACTCACTTTATGCCTTACCATTTTTAACTCACTTTTATACAGCTTTTATTTATATTTTACCACCGCTTAGCGCAGACAGTTTTTTTAATAAGATTTGTTGTGTGCTGACAGTACGTTTTAATAATTCATTACAGAAACGGCGGTGATCTAAAAATATAGTTCAGGTACTCACACAAAAATTTATATATTGCAACATTGGTCTCGACCTTCTGTGGTCTAGTGCCTAGCGTCGCTGCATCACAACACAGAAGTCGTGCTTGGGATCGAATCCTGGCATGGGCTTGGATGTTAGTGCTGTTATGGTCACGGAGACTGGGATTACGACTGCTGGAGAATAAAACTCCGTAGGTCAAGACCCTGAATGGGTTGCAGAGAAGAGCATAGGCCCCAGTTGCGTCATCAATATGTGATTCGGAGCGGGCAAACGATACGAATCTCTCAGCTGCGCTGTGCCATCGATTATTTGTCTAGTTCGGATTAGTTGAGCGTCTGGTAATTTTAAATAAAAATTCCAAAATACCTTTAAAAACAAAAATTTATTTTCGGAAAACGAGTTCAATAAAATCCTCAGTGTGTGGTCGCTAATTATATACATCCTCCATTTGCCGTGCCTTGCCGAGAACTGTCAAATAATAAATAGTTAACCATAAATCACTGTGGCGTCTCACTGACATTAATTCCAGTAGATTTTTCGATACCCAACACTCCCTCATAAAGTCGCGACCTGTCACGAACCCAGCACTCCAACCTTACGGCACCATGGCTGACCATCGTCTAATAAGATTTGTGTTCTCTTTAACTATTTCGCTCCACTCGCGGTATACTACAATGTACTGTCTGCTCATCTCAAAGGTGACGCCAACAATTCAATCAGGAGGCTGGTCAAATTCTACTGTTTTTGAGTACAGAAAAACGAGTTCTAATGACTTATAGGTGGCGATTGCCATTTTATTTAATCAGTGGCGATACTCTGGTTGAGAAATTCCATATTGGCGATTATCAGGTGGCAATAACAACCAAGTCAGACGGAAATAACATGAAGCAGGCGCCGATTTAGTGGTAAGGAGACACCCTAAGTGTGTGAAATCCTGAGTTTTGCAGATTGACATACGTTTACCTGTCCTAGGGCATTGATTGTTCGGAAATTTCTGAAGTATCTTCTCCTCCACGAAAACAGCGGGCCAAATTGGTAAATTTGATTGGGGCTGGGGTTATGTGATCCGCTATCCACCCTCATGATGGAGGTATTTGGATAGTTGACCTAAGACGAGACGTGATGGAAAATTAGGCAGTTGGGAGAGAATCTTCAAAGGAGGAGGAAGTCAGTTGGAAAATAAAGTATTTTATTTTATCGGATTAAGAGAAAACGATACATTATCATTACATATTCCAATAATAATGAAAGAATATTTGCCCTTTTTTAAATGTCGGTTACAAAATAATGGAAGAATAATTGGCAGTTTATTTGATCCGAAGAGAATCATGTGGTGGCTTCATGAGATCTTCAAAGCCAGAGCTATTGGGTCATTTTTATGATAAATTTTGAATTATTCAGTAGGTGGAAATGCATAAGATCAATCTATTTTTAAATCCTAAACGTTTTCATTCGTGGGTAATGTTATTTACGGAATGGAAGTTCTTGGCTTTCTAATAAACTTGTAAGAGAATTAGAAAAACTTGGGGATATAGAAGGTATCAAAATATTTTAATCGACCTTCGTCGTTGCTACTTTAATTAATAGTCGCTATGATCGCTTTGAATTTCCAGAATAAAGGGACCTCGTGTATGGAGGTGATTTACGATGATTAACTGTGAAGTGGAGTGCTCCAAGTTAAACGCTGGCAGGAGCTGAGTTTGGAGCGTTTCTTTAGAATTACTGGCTCCTCGTTCTTCTGTTAGATGACGACTCTGCGTTTGCTTCCCGTGTAATGCAATTAGAGAGCGAACAATGGTGACTCGGAAAAGCACACCGACGTCAATTAATGGGGTGACGGCGCTTGCAAATGTCTCAGACAATTCATTACGGTAATTACATTCATCCTGCGAAACTCTATACTTATGAAAGTTTAATTACTTAATGCAATAAATGATTAAGAAAGGGAAAAATGGAAACAAATGTAAAGTTTGAATCAAAGAAATGTGAAGTATTAAGTGAAAATAATTTCATTTCTGTAAACCACAGATTTTTAGAGCTAGCTGACCATCACTCAAAAAAGAAATGCCTAAAAAACGTTGCTGAAGTAAAAGCCACGCTGATTTTACGAAATTAAATAAATCTTTTCTCTTATGAGCAACCACTCTCATTTTATCTGACTTACCAGTGTTTGCTAGACTTATCTCTGTTCCTATATTTATACTCGTATTGGAATGAAAGTAGTGTTGCTACGTTTTTCACTTTCAAGTAGCCCTATTACTGTTGTGCATGATCGTATTAAATATGAAAGTTAAAATACTTTTAACATTGAAATGAATACCGCTCGCAGAGATCAGCAGCCGATGGAGCCTACGTAGGAGCAAGAGAGAAAAATATGAAACTGTATGTTCCTAGTTCGCAAACCTTGGGCACGTTGGAAGAGATGTTCCCTGTTCCTCCTGAACCAGTTGGCCAGCTGCAACAAATCTCGTCGTGCCCACTGAAAGCTCTTGTCCCATCATCGGAAGGATTTTTCCTCCACCAGTTTTAGGCGAATTCTGGGCAGGATCATTGAATTATAGCCTGGGGACTCTACTGTCGTCGTCAAAATAGTAAAGCTCTGTGTTTGAAACATCAGTGGGGCCATTAGGAATGACCTACTTTATTGTGAAGGTCTCATTTTTACACAGAATGTAATGCTATTATGTGACATGTAAATAAAAAAATTTAAAAGTATTTTATGTATGCGTTTTGACGAAAAAACAGAAAAAGGCACTGTTTTCTTGTCCTGCCACATAGCTCGACTTTAATAACTCATATATTTCGAATTAATGCTGCAAATAGTCTGAAAATTTAAGAAATCACAGGGATAACCCTTTAAAACCTATCCGCAAAGTTTGAATTATCTGTGTTTCTTACTTTTTTCTAATTAGTTTATTATTGCACCTCTACTAACTCTTGAAAGGCGCATCGCAGAAGAGTTGTTGAAAGCTTCTCTTGCAGTGGCTGAGAGTCGTAAATATAAAATAATAGCTTCATTGATGTAGCAACGCACCAAAATTTTGTACGAATTTTTTAAAAAGTGTAGGGGGAAAGGTAAGGTAAAGTAGGGTGGCAACCCTGCCCGCTTGCCTCCGCCGTTCTTTAATTGACATATTACTCATAGTGCTGTTGTCTACGTCAGTTCTCGCACATGTCTCCAAATAAGGCAAGAAGATATCGCGAAAAAAACATGATCCTAATTGCAGTTGATTATTTTCTATCGTCTGCAGAAAGTAGTGGCGACAAACACTATCCTCATTCCAACGTCAGTGAGTGTTTAGGAGTTTCTGTATGTAAAATGGCTGACAATAAGAAAAATGTCAATTCTACATTACCGCCATAAAAAAGAAATCCATGGGACGTTCCAATATTGAAATAAACTATTTACAGTTGGAATTATGCGAAGAATGGTTCACGAATTTTATTTGGAGAAAACTTTTCCAAGAATGTTAAAATCGAAAGAAAGATTGGAAGATAGCTGCTCTGATTTTCCAGAAATGAGTTGTTCATCTTTGACGAGGTGAGAAAAATTGGTTCCAATTTAAAAACTTAACAAAAACTTATAATTATTGAGTCAGTGACAGTTGCAGCTTCAAGACACGCTTATTTTGAACAATAGGTTAGTTGAGGAATGAAAGCTACAAAACGTTTTATACTGATGAGACATGGTGAGGACAGAACCACAGTATGGCAAGAAAAGTTACAAATTTTGATATGTTTCGCGGCTCGGTGCAAGTAATAAACGGATGAAGAGGAGGTTTTAAAACACTGTCAGGTTCTAACATTGATAGAAAAGTTTTCTTTAAATAAAATTCCAGCACAACCAGGCAGAACGGTGGGGAAAGGTTGGGGTCAGGCCAGCGGGCAGGGGTGCCACCCTACTTTAGCCTCCCGGTCCAATAAACGTTCCTTTCTTATTTCACTTTTTAAAATTCGTACAAAATTTTGGAGTGTTGCTTCATCAATGAAGCTATTATTTTATATATACGACTTTCAGCCAGTATAAGAATAGCTTTGTCCCACTCTTCTGAGTTTCCGTTTTCAAAGAGTTAGTAGAGGTCCAATAATAAATTATTTTAAATAAAGTAAGACACACAGATAATTCAAACTTTGCGGATAGGCTTGGAAGGGTTTGCATTGTGATTTGTTTAATTTTTCAGATCTTTTGAAGAAACAGTTTGAAATTAGTTGTTAAAGTCGAGCTAAATAAAAGAATGAAATAAAACCCGTGCCTTTTTCAGTTTTTTCACCAAAACGCATGCATAAATGGTTTTAAAAATTTTTGATTTACATAACGTAGAATGGCATTAATTTCTGCGCATAATGAGGCCTATCACAATAACGTTGGTCACTCCGAATGGACACAGTGAGGTTTCAAACTCAGGGTTATACTATATTGACGACGACGACAGTTGTCAACACTTCACTATCTCAATTACGAATCCTCCATTAAAATGCCTTATTATGTTACGTGAGGGGGTATGTCCTATTTTAGTCTGTCACCCTAAAAGAATGAAACAGATTTGTGGTTAATGTTGAAGTGAATATCACGGAAAACCACTTTGAAGCTGGCCGCATATATCTGATTCAGACATTCTTATCCAGACACAGAATTCCCGTAGTTACTCGTGTTTCCTATTCCCACACAAAGGTCACAAGTTAAAAAATGTTGCTGGAAGGAGGACGATTTGAATGAAGGCAGACATTTTGGTGAACGCGTCGACGCAGCTTGCCATCGTTCCAAAATATGAGGCCCAGAACAGTTGCCCCGATGAGATTTTTAAGAAGAATAATGGAATAAGTTCAAGAGATATAAGTATGTGTAATTTTGCTCTATGAGGTGCTGCTTGTCGATACGTGCAAAAAGATTTCCACTGAACGCCTACAGTGTTGTACAGCCTGTTGATTTCCATCATGAGGTTTCATCTTATTTTATTTCAAAATAATATAAAAATGGAGGTAATACATATTGGATTGCTTTCATATTGCTGAACAACTGGTAGAAAATTTACGATTATTTTGTAACGCAGTTAATATTTAAAATAAAAATTAAATTTAACATTAAAATTTGCTAATTTCAGGACAAAAACTTAATGGTATTATTTTTTTCAGACCTTCTAGATTTTCTCGAACAACCTGAGCTTTGCCCTAGTTAGTCGGAAACCAAAACGTGCCTTGTTTATGCATTTTGAAACTGTCAAGAATGAGCCGGGTAAACCATGTGCGTAAGAAACAGAATCTCGTTCTTTCTCCAGGTGAACCCCATGTTGATTTGAACTTGGAGCACGTAATTATTAACTCAGATTGGACAGAAACCAAGACAAAGAAGAGTTTTAGCAGCAGCTACCAATTCTCCGAGTTTCAACACAGCAATGAGGAAAGTTACAGAGTGGTGGTTCAAAGTGAGATACGTGCAGGGACGTGATAAGGAATACTGACACTTATAGAGAATCATTGTTAAGTTAAAACTTATGTGGAGGGATAAATAATTTATGCAGAGAAATTTATAGGGTGGGAATCATGCTGAAAGTTAAAACTAATTCAAATTTAAAAGTCAGAAAGAACCTTCTAAGACATAGAGTATATGCCATACGATGCTGTAAGTAGGAATATTCACATTTGGAACTTGTAAGCCACCAATCCAGCCCCTATCATCATCTAAACAGTTTTTCATTATGGCGTCGGGATCGATGTAAAATTTGCTAATGCTCAAATAAACCACACAGACCGTTAATAACCCGGGAATGAGATTTCATTGCATAGATATTTTATGCAGATTTTGAAGTGTAGATAACATGAATAACCTCTGTTTGATATTCATATTCGTTAAGTGAAGTATTTTTTTAAGTATTCTGTCAGGTTTTATCGAAACTAATTATTACAGTCTTGGCGCCAGAGATTTGGCTATACTTAATATATTTAATATTACGAACATACCTTAAGTTTAAAGAAATTAATTATTTTATATTTGATTACCGAGATTTGACACACGCTTGAAATACAAAAAATATTACAACACAGACTATTTGCAAAGCCTGCGTGACTGCTTTCTTTAAAAATACGTATAATCAATTTAAGTGAATTCAGCTACACCCATGATATTATTAACAATATTTCATCAAGCTAACAACTGTAATGAAGCTATTAATATATTTTCTCTCTCTTGCCCAACACTCCTTAATACGGTAACGAAGCTCTGAGTATGATGATTAATTTTTAGGACTAGTAAAACTGATTTAGTTTAAATGACGGAAACATTACAATAATTGAATAAATGCGCATGTCTTGCGTTTCTAATTTACATCTGTTTATCAAAGTTAAGTGTTATATAATACATAGAAAGCACCCATTTTGTGTGTTATTCTTTCGTTACGAGAATTGGAGTAATATATCTGTTAAATGTTCATTAAGTAACAGAAATAGAATAAGTCATTACACAAAAATTTTCAAAATACGTATTACAACAATTAGAAAATTTAGTCTGCACAACACAAAAATTAAAACAGTGTAACATAACAATAATTATAGTAATACTAATAAAAGTACTTAAACGTTACTAGAAGTATAGTATAATACTTACTGTATGCGTAAAACTTGCTAACACCAGCAATGGAATGACCAGCTTGGTCCTCTTAATGCAGGCTTGCACGATGTGCATCTGCCGAGTATTGGAGGAGTTTCTTCAAAGCGCCAGCACATAATGAAATTTGTACTTCTTCCCGCGCTCGAAAAATTTGCCTGACTCACCAAGGCCAGTGACCTTACTCCCACTTCATTTATGTAAGTGAATACACCCAATGTCATCTTGACAAGTTTCCAGCCTGACGTACGCCACTTTCAAAATAAATATCTCCAGGCTGACCACACAATCCAAACAAAACCGTGAATTTGGCTAGGTAAAGTGACATTCGCCACAGAATAGACTACATCAAAATCACAATTTCCTAAATTAATGTCTATTGCAACAAAAAAATAGTGCACTTACAAACAAGCAAACTTGTGTCTAAAATTTAAAACCTTTGTGTCAAATGTTTTGTCTGTAATTCAGGTTTTCACTTGTCTAATTGGTTTGGAAACGTGTTTCATGTAACTGCCGCACTTCTTGCTTAACGTTTCAATTGCGTGCTAAGCCATCATCGTCAGGCGAATGGCGGTTCCTTTGTTAAAGTTTGCAACTATTAACTGGGACAAATTTCAATTATTTCAAACTTCCAGCGCAGTTTTCTCAACCTCGTTCAACTCACTTTCGTATTATGTCATTATCATTCAGTGATATAGAAATTTCTAGATCTTTCACAATAAGTTGTAAATAAACTTTTTATTGAAATGAAATGTTTCTGATTTCATAATGATTTCGTTATTTTCAGTAAATGTGTTAATTATTCTGCTAAGCAGAATTTCCTGCGCTTCAATTTCGTTACGATAGTTATTTAATTAAACAGTTTTATTCGATCATTAAATTTATCCATTTTTGCTCCTAAAAACGTCTCTGCGAATGATGAATAAACGTTTACCTCTTTTCATTTACTCAATTTCTTCCTCGTGTTCCTCATTGTTCCATTTATATTCGTGATGTAAAGCTTCACATTCTTTGCCACAGATCTTTCAAAGTGCTTATTTATTCTAATAGTAACAATACTAGAATTTAGTGCATTTTCTCTCTAGTTCTAATATCTGGGATCCCGAGTGTGAATCGTAGTCAACATGTATTCAGCACGGCGAGTGTTAAGGGTACTGAATGAAATCGAATTGGTGTTGGTTGAAAGTTCTAGTCACAGTCGAAGACAACTTCTTTGTATTTGTATAGACGCCTTCAAATTATGACTAGGTAATTTTCCCCTGCTTTACGACGCAACTAGTATTTAATTCGCAAAAAATTTATGCAAGGTTTGGAAGATAAACCATTTATTACGTGCATTTAAGCATTTAAAATAGAAATTAATTGATAAACACTTTCATTTCTTAAAGCAGTTTATTTTAAGTGGACGTCTTTCGGTCCAAGCAAACCAGCTGAGCTTTAGTCTGCATCTGCTATGAACGTATTTTTTTAAAAAAATTATTTATAGTCGCATCAACAAAGCAGTCATTAGCGACTTATACGAAATTATAATAACCTTTATATTTTGATATTTAAATTAACTGTTTTATACATTTTAACTTGACATTTACGTTTTCAATGCAAAACTTAAATATACATAATGATATATAGTAAAAAGTTTACAATTTATGGTACAATCCAATGTTTTAAATGTATTTTTATGATAGCTCGCACGCCGGTTTTCGCGTTTCCAGGTATCTACGAATTTCTAAATTATCCACGACTGTGTTGACGTATCCTTTTCAAATAAACTGCATTGTGTTCAGTACATTCAGGTCTACAAGTTAAATGCATACTTACTAACCTAGTGTTATTTTTCATCTACTCTGTGTACCACGAAGTGGTCGATTCCAAATGAAGAAAATTACATTTTTCGTAGGCTTATTTTCCCAAGAACAAACAATTTGCGAACCTCAATAATTTACATTCGTGAAAAAATAATGGTGTAGTTACTCTATATAAATTATCAATGGTAACTGACGTTCCTATTACAAATTACTCCCCTTTAAAAATGGAATATTTAAAATTTTTTCAATGTTTGAGACGCTTTATCTCTGTTGACCATATAGATAAAAATCTGAAACTTGTTCGTATAACAGGTATTTATAGTAGCAAACTACGATATTAATTTGAACTTTCAGATTTAACTCAAAGATAATATAAAAATTGTTAAACATAGCAATACATGCTCGATTTTCACGTGTAGCATAAGTGAGTATATCAATATAATACTTTAAATATTTAGACATTTTAAACTCATAAAACTGTTTTGACTAAAATTAATTTCTGGAATGGGAATATTTAATGACATCTAAGTAAAACTGTTCTCTTAACAGAGCTATAAAAATGTAATTAAGTATTCCATTTTGGTTTAAATACATATATATATAATTTAAATTTTAATAGTGCAAATACCAGGTATTTAAGATATTATTGTAACTTATTACGACGAAACTTTAATTGAAGTTCGTTGATATGCGAGGTTAAGCTTAAATAAATTTTTTCTTAAAAAAAACATTGGTTTCTCGGGTGTTTGGATTCGTTTTTACAACAAGAGATTTATTTGCAAGTTAATTTAGAAAGATGTCATCATGTAGAGCAACGTTGAAGTGTGACATTAAGAATTTATATAACGCATTCAAAGGGTAAATGTGCACATCCAAACTTTGAATAGGGAGGCTCACGTATCTTCATTTCCGAATTTACAAACGCACAGGTTTTCTGGGAATCCAGTATTCGTAGTGGGAAAAAAAAGCTACGAATGACATAATGAACGAGTTGTTTAATTTACATTTAATCCCAAACGTGCATAATGAATGTTTTATATTTTCAGTATTGAGTATATATTAGAAACATGAAAGCACCAGTAATGTCTGTTATGGAGCAGTGCACACAGTTAATGTCACGGAGGTAAGGGCGCCTAGGTAAGCCGTGGACTGTTGACGACTGAAGCCTTGGCCCAGTGGCTTTGGAGGTCGCAGATCTTGGTTCGAATCGGTGCGGAACTCCGGCAGAAGAGATGCTGGCAACCTTGCGACAGCTTTTACTCTCGGCTGCAAGAAAGTGTCACCACGTGGGAGAATTGCGTGAAATTTCCTGCGGCACGCGGAAGGAACATCACTTTCAGAAATTTCTCTACTCCTTACACGCTCGTCATGGTCTTGCAAGTGGTGGAGATACAATCGTCTGCTGCTTCACATTACATTCTACACTAGGGGCAAATTCCAGAGATGTACTCAGTTACTTGTGATCTGTGAGAAAACAAATTTACTAGCATTATTTAAAATAATATAGATCTGGGGAAATATTTAACCTGATCTTTTCCATTATCGGTACTGATATTTCATGGACATGTCAATAATTAAATGTATGTTTAATGTTTAACGATTCTGATATATTTTTTTCCGTCCATGCAAGGATCTGTTGGAAAAAATTAAAAATCTCTTTCATATCCAAATGTCTGAGGATTTACAGAGATAAAACTACGGCGATGAGGGAAATAATTGAATAACAAAGGGTGTTAGATTGGGAAAATAATTTCGAAGGAAGTTAAGGAATTCTGATACTTGCGGAGTGTAATAACTAGGGATGGTAGAAGTATAGTAGACATCAGGAGTAGGATAACACAGGCAAGACAGTTTTTCACAAAAAAGAGGAATTTACTTACTGTTATTAATATAAGAATATAAGAAATCATTACTAAAAAATTCCTAATGGAGTGTGGCTTTTTATGGGAGCGAAACGTGGACGATAGGAGTTGCCGACAGGAAAAGAATAGAAGCCTTTGAAATGTGGTGCTATAGGCGAATGCAGAAATTCAGATGGGTGGATAAAATCACTAACGAGATATAGTTCTAAACAGAATAGGGGAAGAGAGAACAATATGGAGGACGTTGACCAAGAGAATTGTGACGGGCGCTGAAACGTTTTGAACCGGAGTCGATGAAGCAATCTATGCATCAAGCAGAATCACATAAGAAAAAACAACAAAATTGAACCTAGGGTTGCAGAAGTTTCGGCTACGGTGTTTCTCGATTCCGAAGGACTCTCGCTGGTGGACAATATGTCACCTGAAGGCACAATTAGTTCTGACTACTCTAAAAAAATATCAAGCTGAACTGAAACACGTTCGACCGCATCAGAGAAGCAGAATATAAGCTTTTGCATGACAACTCGAGAGAAAACCACGGATGAGATCAGAAAACTTGGATGCACGACATTGAAACTGCCAACAGACATTCCTGACCTGACCCCATGCTATTACCATTTTTTTGGTAAACTTAGATATTCCTTTGTGGAACGAAGTTTGAACATTCCCAAATATTGTGTCAAAGGTGCTGGATCAGACTTTCACCATGCGGGTAATCATCCAAGGTGGAAAGGGATGGGGGTTATGTTGAATAATGAGAGTTTCTTCCTAAGAGATGTATCTTCTTCTTCTTCCAATGACTCAATACTCCTCTTGAGGGCCTAGACCTACCGAGGCGGCTGCGGACTGTCATCTGGCGTGACACATTACGAAAATTTGGGGTGTTACGTGGTCAGTGTATCAATTCCCCATCAGCCTTAATCCCGGTCCTCGCGACCATGACGACACAAACATCCAAGCCCATGCCAGGATTCGAACCCGGGTCCCCTGAGTTGTGAGGCAGCAACACTAGCCACTACACCACAGGAGGTCGGCAAGGGATGTATCTACACACTGGAAAAATCACAAGTGGGTAGAATAAAAAATAAATTTAAATAAAATAATAGTGGTGATAACGTTTGGAGTGATTGTTGTATAATGCAGGAAAATGAATATCGGTCGTTAATTCAGAATATTTTGCTTTATCATACAAAAATTTGAATGACTTTGAATTAGGCTATAAGTAAAGGAAGAAGTTGAATGTTAAGAATTATTGCGGTATTCAGACATATTTACCCAAAAGGTTAATCATCGAATTCAATGCACACAAAATTTTATTCAATCAAAAAATATAATTTTCTCCAACAAATTAATACTACTAGGTCAGATTGGTAGTTATTGCCTTGTATTTCTTTAGTCGTGTAAATATTTCTGAAATTAAGGAGTAGAACGATTTAAGAAGATTTAGAAGAATTTCCTTAATTCATCGCTCTGTTCCTGACAAATTTCATGGAAGAGTTGAAACAAAAGTGAGAGACCGGATGTTTTCACTAGATGAAGTTTTGAATATTTACATCGCTAATCACCTGGATTTATGAAAAAACGAGTTTCAGTCGCCCTGAAAGTTCTCATAATTAGCAGCAGTTTCTGGTAGAGATAAGTTATTTCAGGAAGATAATTTACCGGACGAAAAAAAAACTACAGAAATTGCTGTAGCATACAGTTTGTTATACAAACAATTAGGATTTCTTGAACTGACTACTGCTATTCCTTGGCTTTAAAATGAAATGACATAATTGTCATGTTTTGTGTTTACATGTAAGTGCAGCGTGGGTAGTGGTGAATGGCCTGTGACTGATGACATGGTAATGACACTCCTGAGACGTTATTGGGCGATGAAAGCAGCGGCATCATTTATAACGAACGCTCCAGAGACCACGACACTTTCACAGCCTTAAGCCAAGACCATACATTGTGTGCCCGTCCCACGAATCTTTTAACGATTTTGTTGTAACAACAACATTAAGTTGGTTTTAATCCTGAAATTATAAGGAAAAATATGCAAATTATTAGTACTGAAGTGTAGCTTTAATCAAGCCAGACCATTTTACGTGAATAAAATCTGAAGACATTGCTATAACATTACTGTTTGTAGTCCCGCGATAAATAAAATTAGCGGCAATCCTTAGAAATGTATGATGATGATTATAATTGAGAATAAAAATGTGTAGACTTGAGTTCTTTGCGGGACAAATAGTCCCTTCAAGGCTTGTGAGGAATGGCTGTCTCAACAACCCAGTTTGTCTACATTTCACATTCTCTTGTAATCTGTACGCGAGAATAATGCTTTATAACTAAATTAAAACAGATGTTACACAGGAAGACAGGAACACGCCTGTGGGATATTTCTCTCGCAGGATCACTTGACTGTCGGGAATACCTAGTACTCAGTCTGTTTTTTTCTTTCGAAGTTCTCACATGCCCTCACCTATTATAGGAGGCGTATGTACTGGGTTCGAAGAGCTTGCGAATACGGTAAGTTGTCCCCTGATTCCATTGGATCAGTCGGCCAACTGCCTCCTAAAACTGGTTGAGACACGTAGAAGGGAATGCTGCGACCTCTGTGCGTCTCTTTATTCAAACTCCGGGTTGGATCCTTAAACTATAGCCCGGGGGCCATAGTCAACCCTTGGCTACCTTGATCTACTTTCCACATCCACATCTATTAAAGACGAGTTGCCTGTTTCAGGATCACCCGTATGTAGCCAAAAAATAAAAAAGATGTAACACTGAAAAATTCTCATTGGAGCAGGTAATGGGATACCCGAGTGACAGTTCTCTCGCAGGTATTTCTCCCAGATTGATTGCGACTCACAATTAGGAAGGTCTCGTACCCACTCTGGTTTTTCAAGGTTCTCACACAGAGACGCCTTCATGTATTTTAGGAGGTGTATGTACTGGGATCGAAGACATTGGGCGTACGGCAAGAGTTTCTCCCTGATACCATTGGATCAGTGGGCCAACTGCCTCCTAAAACTGGTGGAGACACGGAGAAGGGAATGTTACGACCCCACAGTTAACTCAATTCGCGTCATTCAGAAAGGCGCGAGGAAAATACCCAATAGCCCGACATACCTCATACAGGTTTTTCAGGGTTTTCTTTGGATCTGTTTTTGGTGAAACACCGGTTAGGATCCTTAAAACGTAGTCCGGGGGCCCTATTTAACCCATGGCTACCTTGCTATACCTTCCAAATCCACCCTTTTCAATTCACTTCCTATGCTATTCAAGGGGAATCGAATGTTTCAGGATCACCCTCATGTAGCCTGTTATCCAAAAAGATAAATTATTGGAGCAGAGAGTCCTGGCGATGAAAACAGTTCGGCATAATTTAGTTCTGGCACACGTTTTTCGTTTCTTGCCTGTCAAAAAATCGATGTTTTATAAAAACCGCATAAACTTTGATGTATCAGAAATTAATAGTCCGTTAAAGTTCACATTAATATTATTTCGTAAGACATGCTTCCAAAACAAATGAATCATGTATTTAGTCAAGTAGTTCATTCGCTACTCGACTAAATTGTTGTTGTTCAGGGACGTTTAGTTACGAAATTACTCTTTACTTGACTAAATTACTGACCAACTGCGAACAAAGTTTTATATTCATTACGGCGAACTTGCTCTGCCGCGCTTTCCGACAATTGCGATTGACAAGAGAACTTGTTAGCCTATTACAGGTAATCGTTGTAGTTAACTTAAAAATTAACGAAAAAATTAATTTCAATAGAATAATTTGTTAATTTTTTGTTACAATATTTACTATAGTTTTGTCTGTTGTATGAAAGAAGCGAAACTTGGGGGCGATAGAAAGGGGATACTTGAATCCTCCATTTCTTTGTACTGTAATGTAATGCATCAGGTTTCACTATAAGGTGTGATGAGTCCCTAAAGATAGGCCACAGTCACTTCCAATCATTAGTGATACTAATATATAAAGGGCTAGTGAATAGTGAAGTAGCACCACTGGAAATAATTAGCAAGTATGAATTAAATTTAGAAAAGTAGCTTCTCGGGACTTGTAAGCATCAAGATTCCAGACCATGCACAAAGAGAAAGAGCGATATGCAAGTGTAAGAACCTGGCGTGAAGAGCTGGACCATTGTTATGTTTTTGTACGATCGAAAGCGGCCTTACAATAGCTGGGGACTCGGCGTTGTTCAGGTATTTATTTATATTATCCCGGTACATTGTTTAATTATTGGTTAACACACAACTAAACCAACATCTAAAACTTCATAATATGAACCTCAAATATTAAGGTATCTCGAGAGAGTCCAAAATACCCCCAGTACTGCAGATATAAAAATATTTTCAGTATTCTAACAGAATAAAAATTTCCCCCCACCCTTAATGAACTATAACGCATATTAAACGTCATAATGTAACACAGCGATTCGAATTGCACCGGTTTCGTCACCAAACTCCATAGTCTCATTTTCATTATCACATAATAAATTTTCAAATTTACCTGACGCGAGAAATAAAATAAGTTTATCAATTTATGTATACATCGTATCAACGATCCAAAGAAGCTCAGTTTTTCTCAGTAAGTGGGATGAATGATATAGGAACGCGTAATGGGACTTATAACTCGCAGTTGGTTTACACGCCAGCTTTCGTGCGGCAATTCGATTAAATCTTCCGTAGAATTAATTTTTTTATTTATATTATATTTAATATCATCTGAAATATTTCGAAACTAAATATGCACGAATATTTAAATTAAATCTGCTTTTTTTTGAATCCTCAAAATTTCATTGAAATCCATTGAGCCGTTTCGGAGCCTATTCGAGAAAAACATACGGTAAAACAGTCAGACAGATAGACAGACATTCACTTCAATTTTATTTATTGGTATGGGTAGAGATACTGATTATATTAAACCATCCAATTGGATTATGAAGCTCATGGTTTCCTTTTTTTTCCTTACGGAGGAAAGATAAAATCATAATGTAAAAATTTCACTGTTGGGTATTTTAGCACGCCAGACTTGTAGAGATCAACTAAACAGGAGTGCAACTAAGATTAGTATGTATTTTTTAAATAAAAATGGTAAAATTATTTCCTGGCTGGAATAAATTTACGGTAATTCTGAGTGCTACTCAAGAGAATAAATGAGAGAGCAGCATTGTTTCCTTCATTAATATATTAATACAACACAGAATGCAGTGGTAAGTATTGTGAGTGTAGAATTATGTACTTCGACATGTTAATAATTAAATTGCCTATCTAGCGCCTCTTGCTTCAGCAGCCATTTGGTAAGATATACGTGTTATTACCTAACGACGCGAAGTGAAGAAGCGCCTGTCATATCTGTCTTAATGAAAAAGCGTTTCTCTGAGATATAGTGATATTATCTTTATTCATACGGTATAGGGTGGCATTCTTCTCCATGAACGACTAGGAGCCCTTTTCTGAGGAGAGGAAGCAATTTTATAGTTACAATTTATAGTTCACTTTACATAGCATTTCGTCTCTCCCAATATTTCGTGATATACTGGGACATCTAAATATAACTAGGGGTTATTAATCTCTTGAGGAGTACATTAATAAATTCAGGCAGATCTGCAATATCCCTGTTTCGATATTAAACAACTATTTACTTCATCCAATGTTAAATTCTCGTAGTTGACAAAGATGCTTGAAAATAAGTTAAATACGATATGGGTATTACATCTCTTTAGGTGAAACACCGGGTAGGATCCTTAAACCATAGCCCGGGGGCTCTAGTTAACCCTTCGCTACCTTGCTCTACCTTCCGCACCCTCCCCCTTTTCAATTCCCTTCCTATGCTATTAAAGGGGAGTGGCTTGTTTCAGGATCACCCTCATGTAGCCTGTCAACTCCAAAAAAAAGATATACAAAAAAATATATTTAAAATAACTTATCAGCTTATAACTCAGGAATAAAAAAAATTTAACACACCAAAACCATTACATCTGTGTGGAGTAATGACCAAATAGCTTGAGGTCAAGTAATGTATTACCCAGTCGGAAAAATTAGTTGCGATCATTGCATTAATAGGAGATAAATATATCTTCATTTGTTTTAAATTCATTTCTTAATTTAACTTCACGTGGTGTGACAGCAAACATGAGACATACATAGTTATATACATATATATACACTAGAAGGGAGCCCGGCTTTGCCCTGGAATAAGTTCATACTAACACGACACAGTATTTTATTCTACAGTAATCTTTTTTCGGCATTAAACCATGATTAAACCATCACCAAAAGCATCTGATTTTGTGTAAATTTACCTTTCTTTCGCCATCATAACAACAGTAGCAATGACTCCGTATCTTTATCGTGTCAAGAAATGTACTGATACTTAAAATGAACACATAGATACAGAAAAATACACAGATTCAGTCAGATGGACAAGTAGCTCTTTTTCGCGCTAAAAAACGTAAAAACAGGTACAGAATTTTGATGAAGTTGAATTCAGTGAATATATATAAAGTACGGTATCATTTATGAATCTATTTTAGTTTTAGTATCTAAGCTTCAGGGTAAACCTTATAACTCCTGCTTTTAACGATAGGTTAATTACGGTGCGAAATGATTATAATTTATAAAATATATAGTATCATAGAACAAGAATATAGGCTATCCGCATTCACTTTTATAGATCTTGACGCGTCTATGGGCCACGAAACCTATCCCATAGTATGTTTTTCACTTTTTAAAATATGTTTATGTATATAGAACCTACTATCGTAGGTTAGATGCAGTGTGTCAGGAACCTTCGCAGGAATGTTCTCAACAACTTCCCAAAGTTCCTATGAATGGTGTAGTAATTCATGAAGGACAGTCATACGTTTGATTATATATATATAATCAAATCTTTACTTGTTGCCTATATTCGACAATCAAGAACCGTTCTCGTCATTCTGTTGCACTATAATAAATTTAAAGTACAATGGCTGCCCTACTTCTATAAATTCAAGTCCTCTACCGGTAAGAAGTGGAACTACGCGAGCGCGGTTAATTTCTAATAAAACTTTGATAATATTCTATTTGGTATTATGAGTAACACTTGTATTATTCACGATTTGCACTCTAAATCTCCTGACGAAGGAATCATTTCTTCCTCTTCTTGCACATATCATCCTGTAGTTTACCAGTTTCCTCAAAACTAATGTTTCTTCAATAAAAAGTAGACATATATGGATCAATAAATTAATTATTTCCGGAATAGTATAATTTTTAAAAATTACACTTCCTGAAATATACACAGACATGAATAACTTTTGTATGAAATAAGAAACGATTGCCTTCAAAACTATGTTTTCTTGAGACAGTATGGAAGTAAAATTGTTGTAAAGCCACTTATTTGTTTACGAAAGAAAAGAATCCTAATGTTATCAAACATATACTCCTAATATATCTCAGTAGAGTATTTCAAAATAAAAAGTTTAGTGGTGTAACAGGCGTCAGCCGAGTGTACGACACTGAAGCTGGTGCTGCCATCAGTTGGGCAAGCCTTAAACTACATTCTCATCCTCTTCTACAACTGTGTGGTAAGGAAACGTACTGCATTACCGACATCAAGGGAAAATTATTCTGGGGTCCATTGCAAGGATTACTAGACATAGTATTTGTCAATCAATGAGTAGCAAATTGTTAATGTTTCTGTTTTCATAATTTCACGAGAATGAAATTTTTCATTTGCTACCGAATATCTTTTGAAATGTCTTAAAAATTAAAAGTGAATATTAGCGGTCAACTTTTATTAAATATGTGGCGACGTATTTTTCCCGGCATTCTTTCACCAATGAGTCCTTTTTTTAACTTCTTTTCAAGGGTGCACACGTGGCCTGCAAATTCCCTTCCTTTCCTCTTTTTTTTCAATTCTCCTCTAACATCACATTACAAAATTCTCCAAGTGTTTCTTCTCTCTCTTTGTTATGATTGTGATTCATATAAACCCTTCTCCAGCACTCCGCCAGTTTTTTTTACGAAATTATAGATTGGATTTAGTTGCTAGTAGGACTCTTTTCTTGGCGAGTTTTGCCCTGGTTATTTACTTAGTGCTATATCCTTCTAGGTGCTAGGACTGAAAGACATGTTGTTTTGATTTATTTCCCAAAAATACATGTAAGGCCTCTGCTATCTTTGATATTTCCGTAACTTTGAACTTTTCTATATTTAATTCTAATTCATACTTCAACTACGTACACTATAACTAATTTCTATCGCTTCATTAACCATTATGTAGTCACATGGGACCTACAACATCCCAAGCGTATTTCTAAGCCGTGTTAATCCTATGAACCTCGGGCCCTGTTTACCATTCACTCTTGTATTCACATATGTTCTGGGAAAAGTCAATCTGTAATACCATTAGGTGTTACTGAAATAACAAGCACTGGTTACGTTTGGGGAATTCCAACATACGCTCGTTACTACTTCCGTTAATTTCACTTTCTGTTTCAAGTGAGGTACTATTCCTAACGCATTTTTTAATCTGGTTTGTGTGCTGTTGAATTTTTAATATTCAATATAATTGGACGCGTAAATTACTGGTAGAAGAAATCATCGATGGAGAAGCGATTATTGACGAGTCAGATTCTGCCAAAAATGATAATTATGAACTAATATTACTCTATAATTGCAGTGAAATAGGTGAAGAAGATAGTGAAACTTAATAAAATACAACAGACTTTAAATATTAAAAAAAATAGACATACAAGGTGAAACAAATATCCTTACCCATTTCCCAGAAATTTTTGCCCCAAAAAGAGTGAATACTGTCAGCCATTAAAAAGTTTCATATAATAAAATGTGTAAAATAAATTAAAATATCTATATTTAACAAAGAGGTTAATGCAGGTCTCGGCCAGCCAAATGCAATTAATTTTTTTACAGTACGGTAATATAGGTTTAGAAATGCTCTGCAACTAAATACCAGAGCTATGAATACAGTTTCCCGTGATTTCCTTGCTCGTGCATCCGTTTGTAGTTGACTCCTCTAATTCGAATCAAAACTTTGAAAGTACCTCTCTCACAGTGTCTAAGAAATAAATCCACTGCTAGCCAAAGATGTCTTTTACCTCAACAACCACTATCGATAAGCACGCACACTTACCACGTATGTAAAACAGTTTCATTACAATAATTTCTGACGAACTATAAAGTAAAGAAAATTCTCTACAAAATAGTTTCTGCTTTAACCTATTAAATGGCGCAATAATGTCTCTAACCTTTTACAAGTCCATGTATTAAATAAATTTAAAAATATTCACATGATGCTCTGTATCATCTCGTGTGAAAAGATCTGAAAAGAACGGGAAATCACCCTCGATTGTTTTTCATGTTTACAGATGACGTATAACACGCCATATTATATCACGACAAACATTAACATGGAAAGTAATGGTAGGTCCAAATAAGAAATGTTCTTCACCGAGAAGCTTTTCTTTTTCAAAAGCAATTATTGCCAGCGGTATTTTCCCGACGTCTTTCGCTGGATGCCCTCTACGAGATTTGAACCTTGGTGTAACTGGCGTGATGAGTCCCAGAGAATGATGACAATCCCTGGACGTGATTTGAACCCGTCTTACAACTTTTACCATTGAACCTGGGACCTCTGTGTTGCAAGACAGCGACACTAACCACTACATAACAAGAGTTAGGAACATAGAAGTTTTTACAGAAAATACCATTTTACTGCATCTCTTGAAAGAAAGATTTGACCTCCTTAGCCCAAACACTTCCTCCCAAGTCCTCCCTGAAAGTTATCACTTCTTCCTATTGATACATCTCTAACCAGTGCTGATTTTAGTAGGATAAGATTAAGCCTCTTCTTGAGTAAATATTGACTCTAGAGTGTAGATAGGGTAGGATGTTCTTTTATCTCAGCTGGATTTAGCGATTCAATGGCAATTAACAAGAATATTTCGGCCACAGCGGCTGGTACATGTGATACTCATTGGATTATGATATTGCGAAGACCAGCCATCCAATTTCACTTTGATTTTGACCGATTCTCTTATGCCGATCAACAAATTCTCCAATCACCGATGTAGAAGTGGTTGCATCAACGAAATCAGGGTCATTCTTTGGAAGATAAAAGAAACAACCAAGATATCACCATCTGCTAGATCCCGGCGCATGCGGGCATCTTGGGAAACAAACTTGCCGACGAAGCGGCTAAGCTGGAGACTTCATTTAAACTAATCGGCTAGGATCTTCCTATCTGCTGAAGAAAAGTTATAATGGTGGGGCACTGAAAGTTAGAATAAAGGTAGAAGAGGAAGAAACGTAGGAATCATCTATAAAGAAATAGAATTCTACCAAGAAATAACTTCTCCATATAACATTTCGAGAAGACGCAGATGCTTCCACTCCCGCTTATGCATTCATTTTTTTTCTGGGTCTACTCAGCCTCTCTGCTCCGAATGTAACATCGCCTTGACGGTACCTCACATCCTCTTTGACTGCTATGACATCATCAGACGGTCCATCCTTAATAACCACTCCAGACGTGAACTGTGTTATTTCCAGTGACGGTTAACAGTCTTCTGAAATTCATTGAAGAAATTGGTCTCCTAGAAGAAATTTTTCACTGGTCTAAGAGTGATTTCTTCTTCAATGTTGTTCGCAATATCAATGTATTTTTTGTTTCGCATTATAATTAACTTTTGTAATTGTAATTGAACGTCTGCTGTTATCACGACTATAATTTCAATTAAAAAAGAGAAAAATTTATGCTATATTATAAAATAGTGCACAGGGACTCAATGATCCCTACGCGAAACTAGCACGCGAGTGCTGAAGGATTAGTGTTTCAATTTGATTAAGAATCAGTCACGTGAACATTGTGAGACAGATTTCTGGCCAGAATCTGAAAACCTCTTTCCCGGCTATTGGTGGTTAATTGTATGAAACAAGAAAAAACCTTTTTTACTCACAATTCTTTTTAGGGTGACAGGTTCCCTGATGGAAACAACAAGCCGAAAACACTCCTTTACATGCAACATATATTCAAAGGAAAGGATTTTGAAAGAGGGGATTAGTAAGAGAGCTACAGCTTAAGGATCCTATCCGGTATTCACATATAACAGATAAAGGCCAAATGAAAAAGGGCGGGCCTATTGGATTCTTTGATAACAACATTTTATTATTGCATCTCTATACTACCAACCTGCGGGAGTAAAGTTTAACATCCCCTTAAAATAAATCTTACACAAAGTATGAGCTATTTATAACTATATCTATATAAGAATGTTTAGAATAAAACAATTTATGACCACTTGAGGCTTTATTCTTTAAATTTAATTAATAACGTTTCGGCATATTTTCATGCCTTATAGAGAAAGAAAATTTACAGTAAATTAAAACCAATGAAAGGTAAAGTTAAATAAAAATTTAAAATTCATACGGAAACTAATTCAAACTTATGAAGTCAAACAATAGTAAGCGAGATCTGAGGCAACACGCAACACATACTCTTTCCACAAGTAGTTACAAATTTAAGAATAAAGTCTGTAAAAGGTCATAAATTATTTTTTAAATATATAAGACGTTAAATTTAAAACTTTTTAATGTTTATAAGTTTCTATTAATAAGTATAGTTTTGTTGGCATTATATATTTGCAGGCAATGGAAGAAGACTTCGCTGAAAGCCGCCAGCTACGGAACCATTAATCAACCCTTAGTGTTTTGATTGAAACTATTACTCAAGCCGGAGTTCGCTTGATATTTTGTACAGTCTCTTATCTTACCCGCTTCCATTATTTTTCTGCCGAACTGAAATTATCAACAGGCTGATATACAAACGAGTGACGGCAGACTCTGCCTTTTACGTTTTCAACTGAGTGGGGGAAATAAATGTCTGGTACTGTCAACTGTGCCATAAACATCTATTTTCTTCTGTCATTTACACTCGCTGGGTAACATGAAAGGCGTGTCATTGAAAACATTGGTCCCTCGCTAAATACTCAAGAGACATCTGTGGATGATACATTTTTATAAACGTCACCTGTCACCACAATTAATCATCCAAAATGCATTTAACTGTCGTAAACAAAGTGTTTGCTATGGTTCTAATGTTACGTGGTAACGAAAATTAATTTTTCTCATTCAATGGATTTGCGCATGAATCACTACTCTTACAAGTTTTCGAACCAATATGAAACTAGTTTATAATTAAATAAACGAAAATTACTCGTGTGGTTACATGTCATTGTGGTTATATCATTTACTCGTTTATTTTTTGAAATATTTAACATAATTATTTGAAAATGGTAGTCAGAATCTCGCGTCAATATTTCTGCCAATGATTGTAAAAGAAAAATTAAGTAGATGGCGCTTAAAAGTTCCCTTTGAAGAAAAACACAATTATTTGGCTACTTTTAGGAATGACGTTATGACAAGGTAATATTCATCTGTGTATTAATATTATTATAACAAAATAAATTAATCGTAGTACGAGTAAAGCCAATTAATATTTTATCTTTTAATTAAATAACTTTTCTGACAATTAATATATAATAAGTGGTTTAATCAGCCTCTTGGTCAGTGTTTTTATAATTTAAATTTTACGACGTTTCGTCTCTCATTTGAGACTTCTTTAGGCGCAAAAAATTATAAATTGGTTACATTGGGTAATAATAAGAATTTTTTTAAAAGTAAATACGTTTTTACACTTACAAAATTTAGCTGTACATGGATATTTACTCCATGACTATTTCGGGCGAATAACAAGCAAGTGCCGCAAATCCAGCCTAGAAGTGAACTTCCGTTACAAATTCAAACCAACAATGGACTGTAACAGTAAAGAATCATAAATACAAATTAAGTTATTGGTATCACTTTTTACGTTGATACAATTAATGTTTTTCCTAATTTGAAGCATTTGGGTCATTATTAGCGAGAAATAATTTTATTTTAACTGTCGTCGTCAAAATAGTAGAGCCCGTTCGGAATGGCCAACGTTATTGTGAAAGCTGTCATTTCAGCATAATTTAATGCAATAATGTGATATGTAAAAAAAATTAAACCATTTTATGCATGCGTTTTGGTGAAAAAACTGAAAAAATGCACGGTTTTTATTTCATTTTTTTATATAGATCGACTTTGACAACTCATGGATTTCATACTATTTCTTCAAATAGTCAAAGTTGAACAAATCATTTCTGGAAAATCAGAGCAGCTCTCTTCCAATCTTTCTTTCAATTTTAACATTGTTGGAAAAGTTTTCTCCAAATAAAATTCGTGAATTTTTCTTAGCATAATTCCAACTGTAAAATAGTCCGTTTCAATATTGGGGCATCCTCTGAACTCTGCTATTACCCATCTTCGTTTTCTGGCGGTAATGTAGAATTGACATTATTCTTATTGTCAGCCATTTTACTTACAGAAGAAACTCCAAACACTCACTGACGTTGGAATAAGGATAGTGTTTGTCGCCCTTACTTTCTGCAGACGATAGAAAATAATTAACTGCAATAAGGATAATGGTTTTTCGCGATATATTCTTGCCTTATTTGGAGACATGTGCGAGAACTAACGTAGACAACAGCACTATGAGTAGTATGTCAATTAAAGGAAAACAACCAGGAAGAACGGCGGAGGCAGGCGGGCAGGGTTGCCACCCTACTTTACCTTTCCTTTCCCCCTACACTTTTTAAAAATTTCGAACAAAATTTTGGGGCGTTGCTACATCAATGAAGCTTATATTTTATATTTACGACTCTCAACCACTGTAAGAGAAGCTTTCAACAACTCTTCTGCGATGCGCTGTCATAAAGTTAGTAGAGGTGCAATTATAAATTAACTTGAAAAAAGGAAGAAACTCAACACAGATGATTCAAAATTTGCGGATAGTTTTGAAATTGTTGGCACTTAATATTAAAGAGTGTATTTTTACTCAGGAGCTTTCTGTTCATTGAGGAAAATTCATATGAGGGATTGTAAAAAAATATACCGCCTGTGCGATATAACGGGCACTGTTCTACTTTATCCATTTTAAACATTAGTTTGCTTTCCTGGTGGCCTGCAATGTCGGATTAATTGTTGCTAAGGTGAGCCCGCAATCAATCTGGGGTGAAAAAATCCTACGAAAGAAGGAAACTGCCACTGGCATTCCTCGGAAGGGAGACTTTTTGGCAACAGACAACATGAGTGCGATCCTGAAACAGGAAACTCCCTTTAATAGCATAGAAATGTAATTGAAAAGGGGGGATGTGAAGGATCTGTAATATCCTAATTTGTAAAAGTGAAAAGAGTTTCTATTAAAGCAATGAACTTATGGTTAACTAAATAAAATGATAGAATATCGCTTTGTCTCTTAATTGAGTTCATCTACGGACTGTGTGTCCAATTGATTAAACTTCAGATTGTGTCTTTATTTAGTGCCATATTCGGGTGATAATATCTTGACGCTAGGAATAAATATTTTCGAGGACGCGAAAAGGCACGCAAGATGTTATCTATATAAGGTGCCAGACTTGAAGAATGTTGGCTAGAATTCTAGATAGTATCACCTCTTGACCTCAATGCTGCATCGTCTATTCAGGAGACAAAAAACGGGATATCTTAATAACATAAACTATCAGTTTGTAAGCTGCCATATGCATTATAAATTTTCAGTTCTATTTATAAAGAATTTACGCTCTACATTGCGCGCGACAATATCATCGTTATTTTGCTTAGTTATGACAAGACTGCATTGACGCCTTTGGAGACTGTAATATGCAACCCGTACGCGGAATGAGGTTCACGGATTAGCTGCATTCAGGTGCTACTTCATAACTTCCATATTGTTGTTGTACTAATCAGCACTAAAACTGGTCTGATGCAACCCTCCCTGCTAACCTATCCTGCGCAAAATTTTCATTTCTTACCAGATTAGCGTATTACATCCTTGGCCTCATTGTTATGTTCCTACCCCACACACTTTCCCCTAATGCTAATTTTACAAGACCCTCATGTCTCAAAACGTGGCCTACAAATATATCTCTTCTCTTGGTCAAAGTCCTTCAAATTGTTCTCTCTTCCCCTATTCTGCTTATAACTTCCTGGTTAGTTACTCCATCCAACCATCCGATTATCAGCATTCTCCTATAGTACCACATTTCGAAAGCTTCTATCCTTTTTCCGGTCTCCTAATTTTCATACTTATATTAGCCGTAATAAATTCCTTTATTTTTTTATTTTTACAAAACGCTTTCTTGCCCGTGCTATCCTACTAATTATGTCTTCTATACTTTTACCATTCCTAGGTATTATGCAGCCCAAGTATCAGAATTCCTTAACTTACTTCAAAATTTCTCTTCCCAATTTGACACCCTTTTTATTCCACTATTTCCCATATTACACTCCATCACCTTGGTTTTTCCTCTAATAATCCTCATGTTGAAGTCTATCTCCAGGATCATGTTCATGTCAAAGTTTTCCAAGTCATCTTATGACTCTTCTAATATCATATTATCGTCAGCAAACATTATCGTTTGTATTTATTTATTCTCCTAGAATTTTTATTCCCTTTTCATATTCATTTTTAAATTTTTTTCATCGCCTGTTCTATATGTAAGTTAAACAGCATGGGTGACAGACTGCATGCTTCCTTACTCCTTCCTGTCATATGTAGAGGTTATGGATAACTCCCATATTATCAGTATTATATTGCAAGTATTGAATAAAAGCAATTAATAATTTAAAATATATTACTATTACAAATTAAATACTTTTTACATTACTAGCAATGAATAATTAAAAACAACCTCGTGCGATTTTCTCGAGTATTGGTGCCGAAAAATACGTTGGCGTGTGACGTGCTGATTAGAAGCGGGAAGAAGGTGAGCATAACCGTTAGAAAGAGGGAGAGAGTGAGAGACAGCGACAGAAAAGAGGGTGAATTGTTACTAGTATTTTTAATAATATTCATTACAATCTTAGTAGACTGTCAATGTCTTCCTACCACACCACATACCCATCATACCTTAACTAGCAACGTATTCTGTACTGAACGCGATATGTTTCCTTCCGTCAATGCTTTCAAAGTTACACTACGAAGTTACCCTAACAGAGTTTTGGTTAAAGTGAACTCTGACTTTCCCCTTTTCAAGGTGTACTAAACCACATGTAGTGGGTATAACATATTAAGATAGATATGTACTAAACATTAAGACATTAGATATTAAGTATTTATTAAAATAGAATCATATTTAGTATCCGGTTGACCGCATGGAAAGATAGGTTGTTTGTTCCATACGCGGGGGGAGATTAGAAAAATAACATGAGAACATCGGCCTGAGATTTCTAACAGGCCAAGTGCGAATTTTGCGAGGACAAAGAGGTGCGAAATCTTTCGAAGACCTGGAAGGACGAGCCCCTAAGTGACAAAAAGGCGAGGATTGATTAAATGCGCGGGCAATTGAGGGCGAGTTCTCCCCAAAATTATCAATTGAGTGGGGTGTAGAGAACGAGAGGAGAAGACAGTCCGAGCAGACAAGCCGAGGAGAGTGTACGTATGTGTCCATGTTCCCTTAAGAGTTAGTGCAGAGAAGCGAAGGAGAGAAGAGGTTTCTCTGGAGTTCGGACATTAAGTCTAAAGTCTGCACTTATTATCCGGGACAGTAGAACCTTACTGTCAGGAGATTCGAGGTAGAAGCCCGCTATCCACCTCTACTACGTGTCGTGGAAGCAGTCCTTGGGCAATCAGGCGATCTGGGAGGTCAGAGGCCATCAGCGGACGAGACAGCATCGGGGTTCCTGGCTTCCTCCACCAATCACCATACGTACATCCGAGACGGAGCAGCCAACAGTTTATCCCAACCACATTAAATACCATAGTTCTCACGCTGACGTGGTAATTTCCGCGTTTTTGTATAAATTATATTTTCTTTACATAATTTTCATAAGGTTAAATTTAACGGCGCGGTATGTTTTCTTTATTTAAGTCCGACGTGTGATTCGGGGTAATTTTCCTAACCACCGCTGTCCTACTTGTAAGTTCATGCAGCTAGTCGAAGCGAGTTTAAAAATGATGATAGTAAATTTTGTAAAGAGGTTCTTTTATTAATTTATTTAGTAACAGAATGAGTAAAATAATTTTCATATAGTGTAAATAGTTTGATTGCATAAATTTTGATTATATATCTATGATATAAATTAACCAGATTTTGATATTTTTAAAAAGTTGAACCCAAACCAAAATTTAGTGTGGTTAATTCATTTAATGTAAAATTGTAAAACTAACAGTACTATCCGCCCACCACAAAGGGGCCCACGGCGCATCGTATTTCGACATGACTTGCTGTTTCTCTCCAGCTTATACATTCTTTATAATTTTGACGACGAAACGGACAAAAATATCAAAACTTCTCATCACCTTATATCCTCCACTCATTTTAAAATAAAGGTCTGTTTGATAATAAAATCTGCTGGAACGACGAGAAACCTAGAGTTGAGGATTCATGCACTAGCTGGTCATAACTTTTCCGTCTAGACTGTGTGAATAAAACGGATGACGTTACCTCAGGTAGCGGAACTGTATATAAAAATAAAAATTTATTCATCTTGGACATGATGAGTCGTTGGATATTTTTTTGCACGTAGAGTAACACATCTTAAAATAGGAAGAAACGGGGACAATGTCCCATAGCTGCAACCAGAAAATAGTCGGAGCCACGTCCCATTTTCCTGAAGTTGTAATTCGCTGGGAAATATTCCAAAAAAACGGTTAGGCTATGAAAGAAATCCCTGCAACTTAGTCCTTCATTACATTTCTTTAAAATGGATTTCAATTTAATTTTTGTAAATATTTCTAAAACCGCGTTCTTTTAAACTATAGGTAAGATTGATTATTATTTTACATTACAAAAATATTCCAGAATTGTTAAGAATTACTAAATTCAAATTAATTTGTAAACATGTAAATTTAATGTGTGATATATCATATTTTATATTAAAAAGCCTAATTGAGTTCAAGTACAGAGATTTATTATGTTAGCGCATGAAACAAGGTTGTTAATTGTACTGTAAAGTATTTCAGTTCAGACCTCAATTATACTGTGGAAATAATTTCACTTGGAATAGCGTTATTAATTGACAAAATAATTAACTTATCTCATTAAAATTGAGACTGTGTCATCGAATGAAACTCAATTATAGCAGACACCGGTTGTGGGAATTAATACCTGCCAAAAATAGCTTTGTCAATCCGTATGCAGTATGAGGCACTGATTTATATGCTGCGAAATGTGATCAATTATAAACCTAGCAATTGGGAAACAGATGAGTGAAACACTTTCTGGGAACGCCCAGTACTATATTTGTGGAATAAAACGTATTAAACTACTGTTGAATGAATGTCAGCTCACATTACGATATTTACATTTTACTTTGTATAAAAACTGATTTGACCGTGGGAAAAACTAAGAGTGAATTATTTAGTTTGGAGGAATTGTTGAAATAGTTGAAAGAAATTAATTGTAACAGTAAGATTCGAGGGCGAGGAACTGAGACAACCTGATTTAGGCCGAGGCGCCGAAAGAGAAAAGATACGTGCCAACTGCGTGGGCGCAAATATTGGAGACGCCTTCTTTGTGTGTTCACATAACTCAATAAATCACCGGAGAAAGAGGATGAAAACCTTTCTTTAACGCGGAGAATTCTATTCTCAATTTAATTACAGTGTGCCAGTGAGTGGCCTCTGGTTGTACCTTACCCTTGACTGTGTTAATAGACAAACTTCTTCATAGACGTTTACGAATATATTAATTAATGTTCTTCTTGCACTCGTAGGTTTCTTTGCAACAGATCGGCTGTTTCGAAGAAATTTGAGAGCGACGGCCTTTAGACATATTATTACAAGTAAACGTGACCGGCATCTATTAATAAGTTAAAATGCTGAAGACACAAATGCTAAGTTGCTTTAACAAAGTCGTTTGTATACACAAAACTAATACCGAACGCATTTTATGTCATTCTTTATTTCTACAACGATTCAAGAAATACTTTCAATTCTGAACATACTTGACAGACGATTCATCTGTAACATTATCCAAAAGAAAATAAGTAGCCAATAAACGGACAAATTAACTGATAACATAATATAAATACAATGTTATTTAAAATTCGTCAGATAATAAAAAATTGCAAGTCACAATAATTACTAGATAGAACTAAAATATTATCTTAAAAAAAATAAAATTGACTGTGAGCTGCCCAAAGCGTCATATTTATATGGCCGCATAAACATTGTTGTATATTTTTTAAGTACATAAAATATATTACTAATCAAATAAAAAGTTCATTAAATGTGCATGTTATTTAGCGTTAAACAGACGAAATACATGGATAAAGTATCTTATTCTTATAAATGAAATTAATTACTTACGCGTAAAGTAAGCTCAAATTTTGTACGTGTGTTTATATGTATGTTCCGCATAAAAATATAAATGCGGGGACCAATTTCAGCCAAATTTTGTTCACTCGTTCTTTGCGACTCGGAAATTAGCACTGTGCGGGTAAGACACGGCTATCACCCATAGGGGCGGGGGTTGAGGGGGTGGAAATTTTTTAATATGTAAAATCTGCTCGTATTTCTGTTGAACATATACTTTTTGGTGTTCCATTACTTTTACGGTGTTTTCCGCGACATTATTTGTATCCGTCCTACTCTATGACATATAGAACAGGATACATTATGTCCTTACGTAGCCTGCGTGTATGCGTTCGTTGGCAGCGGCCAGAACGACATTCGCCAGAAACTAAAAGTATCATAACTTGAGTAAAATTTCACTTATATTTAAGCTTTAATATTTACAGCAGCGCCGAGGATTCAGATAGCTATTATTAAATATGAGCTGTTGAGTTCTTGACTTGGTTTGTGCGGCGTTTCGTACTCGCGGCGGCTATTCAAGTAATTAATACTTTTTGTGGGACATGCAATATTATTAAAAGAAAATTAGCAACATTAGTGACGGATTTGTATTGTTTCATTTTTAGTCATTACTGAAAATTGAGGTATTAACGTAATTTTTGTATGGATTTAAGATTTACAGATCAATACACAATATGTTTTATTGATATAATCTATATATCAAAGCTACATGGACAATCGTTTGGTTCTTAATCAATTAAATTTATAAGCCATACATATATGAAATCTCTGACGCAGCCAAAGAATAGCCCTTTACCGAAGAATAAATCAGTTTTAATTATATATTCCTTGACGCAAATTAAGAAATAAAGTTTTTATTTATTACTTTTATTCAAGTAAAAAAAGTTTTTTTTGAACTTCAATGAATTAAAATTTTCTTGTTGAGATAAATTATTCATTTAATATTTTATGAAGTGGATGTGAGGCAAGAACTCTCTCGTTTTCCGCAGCCGAGGCTCTTTTTAACCTGAAATTATATAACTTTGTTGTTGCCAGCCTACATCCTCATTCGTTCCTTCCGGGCGTAACGCTTGGTTGCGTTGCGTTCGCATGATGCTTTTTACAGGCTTCCAACATAAAACAAACTTATCCAACATTTCGGTTTTTTGTTGTTGTTGATGTTCCAAAACCCAGAACAGAACGCTCTGTCCTACTCGGAGATTGACAGATTATCACGTTTCATTATCTGAATGACCGATTTTGCTAATCATCTCATCACCTTTTCCCCCGTTTCAGTAAACTTTGTGCGCTGGAAGGTGATCTGCGTGATACAATTTTGGGTTATTCCTGGGGCACCCCAATTCCCAAACTATGGCGCCTCTTTTCAACTTCGCAACTCCTAGCTTTTTGTTTTGCTCTGTCAATCGCTGGAACGTCCCAATTGAAGAATTTTTCGTTTAATCTTCGGAGTCAAATACCGCAACCCATACTAGCCAAATAATCGATGCAAATCAATATGATTTATTCATAAACTGCCTATCACGTTACGTACAGGTAACGCTGCTGCTTAATTATTTTTATTTTGTGACATTTTTATTAATATTTTACAGAGATGTAACGTTATCGGTCTGAGGTTAAAAATCATTGATTTAGATAGATTACCCAAACTCAGCAACTCTTTGTCTCAGCTAAGACATAGCCCCTACTGATTATAAAAAAAAACCTTCAGCCAGAGATATATATTTTTTAATCAGAAACCGGGATTAATTGCTTGGAGCTCGACTGGGCTAATATGTTGCATGTAGAGGAGATTCAATCTGCGCAATTCGTGGAGCGTAGCAGCAAAAAATAAAAAAATAAATTATCCTTTAACTAAATATAGTCTTTTATACTAGCGACAACATACCCTAGTATGTACATTTTAAGCATTTTAAAATTTCTAAAACGTATTAGAAATTTATTTGTTAACATTACTAATACTAGAAACCGAGAAAATGAGAATTGACACATCGGTTATAACTTTACATCATACATTCCATTTTATTTGCTTTAATTTAATTATTTATATATAATGATGATAGTATGAGTGCCGGCTGAAATGCGTTGCTACTTAGTTGTTGAATTATTATCTTATTTTCCTATTCTAAACTTTATGTAGCTTTTATTTTTGTGCTAAATGTGCGGCTGATAGAAGCATGATCAGGATCAGGTAACCATTCTAGTGTATACAGTAACACGGGGGAAAGAATGACATATTGAGTAAAGTTAGGTTATTCCTTTTTATTTTTAATGTTGTAATTTCAATTTCGATTTATTTAATATAATAAACACGTGGTGTGTCATAACTTCATAAGATAAGTATGCACTGTTCAGGAATGAAACTATTTAATAATCTTCCTTATCGATTAAGTATATTAGCAGCTACAACCTATTTGTAAAATAATTGTAAAACTCTGTTCATTAATTCTACTTTTTATTCGTTCGATGAATTCATAAATCAGTCTGAACCTAAAGATTATCAGTTCCTTTGAAAGAACCGGATAATATATTTTTAATTTTATTAAGTTGCAGTTTGTTTGTCTTCCTCTTACAGATTAATCACTGCCACCGGACGAGAAATCCACCCTGGCAGCAAATTCTTGTGAAGTAATCAACAGAGTTGTCAAGTACACTTAACATTAGAAACACTTTCGTCTCATCTTAACTTTTCTTACTTCACTATATTTCATAATTTATCTTTTAAAGAATTTTATATTTTTTAATATATTTATAATGTTTCTTTTTGCTCTTATTACGCTTCTTTTTATATTAATATATCTATGCTTGTGTATATTTTATTGTTGATTGGATAGAATCACTGACGAGGAAGTTCTAAGCAGTATAGTAGAGCAAACAATATGGAGGACTTTCGAGAATAGAAGGGATAGATTAATAGGCGATGTTTTGAGACATGAGAGTCTTGTAAAATTAACAACAGAGGGAAGTGTGTGGGGTAAGAACAGGAGGCCAAGGATGCAATATGCTATGCAAATTAGGGAGGATGTGGTAGTTATGCGGAAATGAAAATGTTTGCGCAAGATAGGTTGCATCAGACCAGTCTTGAGGCTGAATACCACAACAACAACAATGGTAATTTTGACTTTTACTACGCTGACCACTATGCCTCTGGAGGTCGCCTTCATAACCAATTATTTTATATCGGTTCAAATATACAGTTTATCCTCGATTACTTCTATTCATTACATTATCAAACATGGTTTTAAATTTATACTATGCCATCAAAAATATAACGTTTGAAAGCGAATCACAGTTTGAGTCTGCTTTCTCCTTGGTTTTCTCCATCCTCTAAGTTTATCAGAAGATACAAACAGAATCGGCCTTTTAATATACTCCGTATGCGAATCTCTTTTTATAAACCATTTTAGAGATATTTCCGGTTAAGATTACACCAATAAGCGTTTAGTATGCAGTGTGTGTTTTTAAATTCCGATTTCACCAACAGTTTTGAATTAAAAAAGAACGTAATTCGGTACTCCAATAGGAGGAGCCCCGACAAAGATTATAGTGCAATAATATTAAGACAGTTTTTGACAGAAATATTT
Organism: Eucriotettix oculatus; assembly: GCA_034510155.1. Taxonomy (NCBI): domain Eukaryota; kingdom Metazoa; phylum Arthropoda; class Insecta; order Orthoptera; family Tetrigidae; genus Eucriotettix; species Eucriotettix oculatus. The sequence goes on from CM067377.1 coordinate 141,217,368, forward strand.
TGTGAAAGTAAATGTCATCTCCAGACTTGAGGAACTTTTAGAAAATAGAAATGACCAAACTGGAGAGCTGTGCTGATCCACTGCTGTGGATACGTTGTTCTAAATTATTAACGAACAGACCAAGGTGATTTGATGAAACATCAAATAATCAGAAAATACAAAATTTTTCTGTGGAAGTATATGCAATAATAAGTCTACGGAGAAACGGAAGTATGGAATAAAATTCAAGAAATGACTCAATATTATACCAAAATTCACGGGGGTCTTCCAAACACTGAATAAGAGTAACAATAATATTAAAAATAAAAATATTTTAGGAATGCGAAGTGAAAGGAATAGTTCTGTCGTCGACAGAAAGCCTCGTCCTCACCAAGCGCGCAAAACATTCGCAAACGTTTGTAAGTATTCGTGAACAAAATAAGCACAAGCGGTTTTTACTTTCACAAGCAAGGACGTCTCGATTAGTGTTGAGGGGTGGGTGTTACAGGGTCATAGATCTGCTGGTTCTGATCGAGGTCGGGAGGAGAGAATTCTGCAACCCCACAACTACCTCCTCTCCCATTGTGAAACAATTACCCAGTAGCCAGCCCTACCTGATAGAGGTTCTCTATGGACCTGCATATCTTTCAGGTGAGTAGCTTAAACAATAGCCAGGGTGCCCTAGCTCATCCTTACCTGCCTTCCTCTTCCTTTCGCATTTTTTTATCTCCTTGGCTCTACAGCCCATTGAGTGCCTGGGCCTACCGAGTCACCTTCGGACTGTCATTTTGCATGACACATTCCGAATTTGGAGTGACACGTGGTCAGAGTATCGATCCTCCAACAGTCTTAATCCCGGTCTTCTCGACCATGACGACACAAACATCCAAGCCCATGCCAGGCTTCGAACCTGGGACCTCTGGGTTGTGAGGCAGCAATGCTAGCCACTACACCACAGGAGGTCGGAAAATTAATGTATTGAACAGGGAAAATTTTATTTAATAACAACCACGCAGTACTTAACACTCTAATCAATGATATTCGCCTAGGCCATTATTTTCTATTGATGCATTCTTCCACCTTTTTGATGACGTCGATCGCCAATCCAATTCCATGATTACTGTTGTTTTTATTTCTTCTGTTATATTAATTTCACATGGAAGATTAAAAGGGACTATACTGGGCAATGCACCCTTTGTAATGGAACAGTTTAGTATTTAATAGAACTGCATGTCGAAGCAACATAATGGTATATTTATGTGAATAAGAACACTGTTTCTATTTGAATTTTTCAGTTTTCGTTTTTTCCCGCGGTTGACTCTTTAGCATAAAATGTATGAAAAAAATGCCGCACCAAATTTTGTTGTAGCTTTAGCTAAATACGTAAGCGCTCTTGGAATTACAGCAACCGATTGCCAATAACTGTTGCACATCCGGAGTGGCTGTATGTATACGTTTGTAACAATTCACGAACTGTCGATAACGCTTGGTAACATTTGCGAACGGTTGACAGTTGTGAAGACTGTGTGGACGAGGCAAAGAGGAACATTGCATCAATTCGTGCACATTGGAGAGTTTAAATATACGGCAAGAACCCAGACAATGATTTATCTTTGTAATTTTAACTAACAACTACTTAGAAAACCGAGCTGTTTCAGGTTTTGTGTACATAGTATTTTGGTGCCAGTCTTGGAACTGACATCATAAATACCTTGACGGGTAAGATGGATTGTTTAAGAGGAAGACTGACTGTGACTGTTGACATTTGTAAGGTCACGTGACGTATCGATCGCGCTTCGCCGTGGGCAAAACTGCTCCTGGTAGCAGCCCAGGGAGGTCCCAGGAACATTACCAAGTACTGCTGGCACTCTTCATCCGTGAAACCAAATATCCAGCTAAGGGTTACAGTCGTAGAAATTACTGTAATGACCTAGACGGCATCCAGACATGATACGTATCATGGAATTTCGTATGCCGAATGGTAATGTGTCTGGTTTACTTGTCATAAATTTTTCTTCTGTATATGAGACTTTTAGACCACCTAGTTTTACCTTTGGAAAGTTGCCATCGCATGACCTAACAGTAATACAAAGGTAGGAAAATAAATATCTGGATTTTATTATTATAATGTATTTCAACAAAAGCACACAATTTGTATTTATATCGTTTTTAAACTTAGTTTCCGTGATTTTCAATGCAATTTGTTCACCGTTACACGAGCATCCCGATAACTTCTGAAAAAAAGTTTTTGGTTGTGCAGCAGGCTACACATGAACCGCTTCCTTCCCCTGTTGATTTGAGTTGAATCGACGGCCTCTATAAAAAGTCTTTAAGTTGACCAAATACTTGGTAATCGGTCCGAGAGAGAGAGAGAGAGAGAGAGACTGTATGCAGGATTCTCCGACACCTCTAAACACTGCGACTTAAGAGCTTGGGCGGTGTGGGTAGAGGTATGTGCACGCGCATTGTTATGCAACAGAAGAACGCCCTCCGACAATTTACCTCTTCGTTTATTGCGTTTGCAGTTTCCGACTAGTTTAGCGTTCACCCCTGTTGACCCCTTTTCCGTTGTGACCCATAAAATACCTGTGAATACACTTTTTCTGCAGAAGGTTGGCTCTTAAATTTATTTTTTGACTGGAGATTTGCGGTGTTTCGATTCCGAGCTCTGGAGTTCTCTGATTCGAATTGATGAATCCACGTTTTATCTCCAGTGATGATTCGTTTCAGAATTTTTTCACTTTCTTTAACATGACGGTCCAGTGGGTACTGACGATCTCCATCGAGTTGTTTTGGAACCAATCTTTCTCAGCCTTTGAGAAATTTGAGACTGACCATGACTAATCCGCATATGGGTATAAATTTCAACAACAGTTACTCGTCCATTATTCTGTATCAAGGCACAGTTTTGTTCAATATTGGGATCAATTATGCTCGCAACTTCCTCATGCTTCATTCATACACTTTTAAGCTGTTCATCTTCGATGAATTTCAGTTCCTGATACATCATCACATAAGAAAACAAAGCTTACGCTGGTACAAACAACACTTCATAAACTAATATAACTCCTTATTTGACAGTTTTAAGTAAACAATAATTTTGCCGAATGTAAAATTTAGGATTATATTGGAGATTAATTGTGATAAATAAGACAATTAACCACTAAAATATAATATACTGCATTTGTGAGCTTTTCTTGGCAAAATTCTTATGTGAAAAATATACTTATATATGAGATTTATGTAATATTTTTTATTCAGATGTTTCTGGAAATACTGTCGAATTCTCCGATATGATTTATAAATTGAATATTTTAAAAAGTTAAGAATTGCTTTCTTTTAAACCTTTACTGATAAAAGCATTTGGGATGTAATACAAACGCAATAAAACATGTCAGTTAAAAAAATTAATTTCTTGAAGAAATCAAATAAACTGTAAATTGTCCATGGTCCTACAGCTTGGACTCAATTTATCTGTCCCGACATTTCATAAGAGTTATTAGTTAAAAATGGCTATAACAGTCTTATAAAAATTGGTTAATTATTCACTAAAAGCTGACCTTTCTTGATAAAATTCCTTACATTCTGCGGTTGAATAAAATATTTCTGTGTTTAAGGTACGGGTAGAATATTCTAGTCCTTTACGTATTTTCCTGCATTTATTAAAGGATAGATCATTTTCTTAAGATTATTGCGACATAAATTGATATTCAAGTGTTGAATTTTCTTTTCCTCGCATTTTTTATATCTTAATTAAAACAGCAAGCATCGAATTATTGACATATTTATGTGGTTTTATTGTTTATTCATAACACAAAATTTAAAAGTGATTTATATTTATCGAATAAGCTCGATTAACACAGAAACGTAATGTCCATTCTCAATTCTCTCTCTCACGATTACATTGACACAAAGAAAGCAAAGATTCTTCCTTCTAACATAGAGGCAGTATATCTGAGTTCGTCCTTATCTGTGGAAATTTCAAACCTGGATTTGGTCAGGCGACGTGAATTTGTGTTTTGTGAGCACACTTCTGACCAGATTTATAGATCCCGAAGTTTTTCTTCCAGTTCGATGTAACATCTGCGGAAGTTCGTAGAACATTACGCTGACGAATCTTATCCCCTTTATAGTCAAACACCTTCCGTTTCTCTAACGCGAAAAAAGAGATTCCTTGAAATCCTTCTACTTGCCGTTTTCTTGAACAGAATTCGGATTAAGTATTTCAAGCGGTAAAGCAGTGAATTGTCGATGCGTTGTTTTGTACAACGTCAAATATTCTATGAAGAGAGGTTCGATTCATGAAATCGAAGTGGTAAAGTAAATAATTTCTGAATTATTTAAGTATTTAAAACTACAGTAACAACAAAAAGCATATAATAATTACTTTCTTTAAACCCAAAGCCATACACGACTTTTTTCATAATTACATTGTTGGTCAAAAAGGTACAAGAAAATGTGATAAGACTTCTATTTTACTGAATACACTGAACATAAATTTAAATACAGTTATTTAACGTATTCTGGTGATTCGACTAGAATGTGTGCATCTTATTGTATGGTATATTTCATTTATATTTATCTTGTAGAATAGAATGCGCAAAGAATGTGTTCTGCAAAACATTCGTCCCAATTATTACAAATAAAATTAAAATTTAGTGTAATCAAATTATCGTAATCTTGGAGGAAACACCGATCTACGTGAATCAATGGGGAAACGTGCGATGCTGTCGAAGAATTGTAAAAATAACCGTAGAAATTTTGCGGCGTGTTTCTAGCGGACATGTTTTTCTGTTGACGAGTTGCTTCAAAGCAAGACCCTTTCGCCCCTAAGAAGTTTACGAATATATTTGCAATTATAAGCAAAATGCAGGAAAATCCTCTACCAAATAACCACAAAAGGGTGAAATAATTAAGAAATTCTGTTAAGTTTCATAAATGGACAGTCATAAAAACAGACAAGCATTTCAATAACTTTAATTTAATGTACAACAATTTTCGGTTTTGATGTAGACCTTTAACATATTATAATATACGTATACGAATACAAATTACTGTAAATTTTATTAAGTTCAAGGTAATTATATAAATTTTTACATAAAAATATTATTATTGATCATGAAAGAAGAAAATAGCTAATTAGTTAGTATAATATTATGAAATATAATTGTCACTACGTATCTTATCGCCTGTTTTTGGAACTTACAACAATTATGAATATACATTGATTTAATTGAATAATTAAAATCTTATATTTTTAGAAATCTCTCTACACCTAATTTTAATTTAGATTTAATTCCAGGCTTCTATAAAATTGTTCGTTCTGTGAATTTGTTGGTAAACGTTTTAAACTTCTCTCCTAATTAATATGCATTTTGCGATAAAAACATTTCTTGATATGCATAATCTGCGGTATGAAGTTATTGTTTCCGTCAAATAAAACTTTAAAAAACTCTCTTTCACTATAGCAGCTTAAACCTTGCAAAACTGTTAAAAGAGATTTATTAGAGAAATTTTGCATATTTAATCCTAATATCTGGCAATGAAAGTAAAAATTTATACCAATAATTTGAACCGAATGAAAAATAATTGTAATTGTGTCATTTAATGTATTGTTGTTGTTGTGGTATTCAGTCATAAGACTGGTCTGATGCAACCCTCCATGCTAACCTATCTTGCGCAAGCCTTTTCATTTCCTTATAACTAGAACATCATTCATCGTCCCTAATCTGCTTAGCACATTCCATCCTTGGCCTCCCTCATCTGTTCTTACCCCACACACTTACCTCTAATACTAATTTTACAAGACCCTCATGTCTCAAAACGTGGCCTATTAATCTATCCCTTCTCTTGGTCAACGTTCTCTATATTGTTTACATCTGCGAATTGCCTGCATCCCCGTATGACTATTTCGTTTCCGATTAGTGTTAATCTTGTGGTGTAGGTGCCACGTGATGTAGCGGTTTGCGTCATGGACATGGATCCTCTTCATTTTCTCGAAAACTGGGAACAAGTTTGAAGGAGAATTGATGCGCTAACAACGCGCAACTTCTAAAATTATGTCATGAAAGATGGTCAGACAAGACCTTAAATAATATAGAAGAATTAAATTCCTCTCCCGTCCTTCGGAAGGGCGTAAAACCAGAGCCGGATCTACCTGATGCATGGCTTTTAAGGTTGCCCTGCATCGCTTTCAGGTGAGTCGCCGGGTAGTATTCTTAAACTACAACCTGGGAATCCTAGCCAATCCTTGGCTGCCTTCTTCTCCCTTTCGCATACTTTCTTTTTAATACCCTTATTGCTTTATTAAAGGAAAGTTTACTGTTTCTAGATCACCCTCATTTTGCCTGTCCTTCCCCCCTCCACCCCCTAAAAGAGAATATTTTATCTTTAATGATCCCTTTAAATGTTATTATCCGTTAGGCTTACTATAATAAAACGTAATGTTTTAACATTAATAACAACAGTTATATTACAGTAATTACGTTATTAGCTCCGGATTCGTAACTCCCCTAACGTGATGATACAAATCCCCAATGAATAACGCGGACGCCACGGACAAAAAACAAAGCATTGGTATGTATAGAGCAACAAAATCTTCTCGTTAATTTTCTGGTATTAGATACGGGTGAAAGTTTTCTCGTATAAGGTTTTCGATCAGAGTCTGCTTTTTATTGCAGATCGGCTCTGGCTTCGTTCTGGTGGGGAGCGGAAAAGAAAGAGAGCAACACGCGACTGATTTGAATCTCGGCAATTTCCCCAAGGATTGGGTAAAATGACGTCCCAAGCTGTTGAGCCGCAGTCGATTTCAGACGGGCGTTCGTTGCCAAATTCTCCAGGGATTGCGAATATTTGCTGCGGTTAATTGTCACCAAAATAAAACTCGACAATTGCGGTACGATAACGCGTAATCCACGGCTTGTTTTCTGGAGAATTTTAAACTTTTGCACGTTTGCTTTCACATTATGTATCCAATATAGTATAACTTGTTATTTAAGATTATTTTAACACAATTATTTGAGCTTGCAGTGAAAGCTGGGCGGTATACAGCTGGACTGCACAAATGTTGGCTCGTCTTCGAGTCCCACCCGACACAAACATTTTTATTTGTTTACTTTATTTACGTTTAATTTCTGGAATTTTCTGTTTCGAGAATGTTCTTTTTCTGGAATATTGTATAAATTGTACTGGATTCCGAATCGGAATCAGTCTTACGCAGTACGAGCCTTTGTACAGCACTTCGTTGTTAAATAAATATCTATAACCTCTACGTGTGTGTGTTCCCGTATCTCATGATCCTACAGAAACGTGACAATACATTTTAATAATTTTATTTATAAAAATAACTACTCTAATTGGCCCTGTTTACTATTACAATTTATAAATAAATTAAATATGACGATTTTTAAATTTCAGAGGGTTTCTAAGGGGTAATTTAATTATTGGGGTAACGTGAAACAGAGAATTTTGTTCTTTCTTGACAAACGTGTTTGATCTTCCTTCGTCTCTAGATGCAGGTACTAGGCGATTCTGGAACTTCAAAGTGTTGGATTACTCTTCCTCCACCTTCAGAATTCCTTCTTACTCCAGTTTGAGTTATAAACTAGCCCTCTGTTGGCGGAAAATGCGAGGGACCTGGTACTGCCCAGTTTTTCTCCTTCTTTACTCCAACACACAGTTCAAACAAGTCCGAAGTTCTGGTCTTCTTTGCTCGCTTTTCCTTCTCACTTAAAAGTAACAATTCTGACCACCCTTTAAACTATCGATCAACATCTTTCGCCTCCTCCTCCATTTCAACGTCTAGAATAACTCTCCAGCTACCTCCTCCTACCAACGTCCTGATCAAATCTGATTTATTTTTCATGTTCTTGCCTCTTATTTTCCTCTCCTCCGAGGGAAGCGCTATCCCACTTGACGGGTATTCGCCAATCCTCACTCGTCCTCTGTAAATCGCGGGAACTCATTTCGTTGACAAAGAGAATAGCGTCCTTCGGAATTTTTGAAGGGTGAACGTTCGTTCAGCAAAAAATTAGCCTAATCTTTTAAACCTGCAGACAGGAACGCTTTCAGCCCGGCACCCTGGCACCATGAAAAACCATTTGTTACCCACCTGTTTCTTAGTTAGAATATTTTTGCTGGATTTCAATCATTTAAAATCTAAAAATTTGAATAAAATTAGGGAGGGGTCCTACTGTGCTACAGATTTTACGAAGTATCTGAGTTGAAATGTCAGAAATATTGTTTAACCTAAATAATTTAGGCGAGGTCGTAGGAATGAAAAGGTTGAACAGTTAGAATGGGAGTTATTGTCATAAAGGAGGGAGAACCAAGGGCTACATTTGCTATTGAAATCTTTACGGGGCAAAAACTATGGATTGGAATTAGATTCAAAATGCAAAATCCCAGTTATATAGGTATATGGGATCATCAATTCAAAATTGAATATAGAAAACAAAAAACGTATGTTGGCAAATTTTCATTCCTAATAATACCATTAACGACTGGAATAGTTTACCTACGGAAGAGATTGGGGGAAATCCTCTTCAGGAAAATAAATTTAGGGAAATATTTAGAAATCGTAATAATTGTCTATCTTTTTAATATAAATTAATATTAATGCATAGTCCAATTTAAATGTTAAATCCAAAGTGAAATGAAGTGTTAAGTTAATATGTTCCGTGTAATGTTTTTTTCTTTCTTTCAGTTGTACAGACTTTTCAAAGGACAATGATTTATTTTATATTAAGAGTATTACGTACATAGGCAAATTCAATTATGTATTTATAACCTGGATTACGTCCGATTTTAGATTCAGAAGTAAATAAAATAAATAATAATTATCTGAACATTACTAATTAGAATAAAAAGTATTGGACTTTATTATCATATTAACTTACCTATCTGATTTTTATTATGAATTTTGAAGAAAACGATAATTTTAACAGTGGCTGAATATGCAAAATGAGTAAAATAAAATATCATCTTGAATTTTGTTTATTGAGTATCTTTTATGATGGTCAGTGCTACACCTTCCTGGGACAATGAAACAGACGCATCTTTACGCAATATGTAAGAAGGTCTTACAGAATAGTAGTGCATCTACTCCTAATTCAATAAAAATTTGCTTTCGGTAAGTGCAAGCTAGGCATAGAAAGTTGGAAACGGCTAATTGTGTAACTAACGTAAAACATATGTGAAGACGTTCACATCCGACGGCTAAAACGTTTCCTAATAGCTGAAATTTCGTGAATACCGAGCAATTAATGCTATTTGAAATTGTAGCTGATTGGCTATAGGAAAAGGGAGGAGGAAAATTGGTGCCATACGAAACAAAATGGAAAGAAGTTTGGTGTTGAATGATTAAATTGCGGGTGAGAGGATTGGCGAGATCAGATTGGAGCTCTTGAGCTGTGAGAGATGTAGAATTTTTGGTAGAAGTTTCCACTATTTTGGCCCCAGGCGGCATCCAAACAACCAAATCATCCCGACGCAGTCAACATGAGGCTTCTTCTAATTTATCAATCCCAGCAGATCGTACCGCCGGCACCAGAGATAATCTCTGCAGTCTTATTATTAATGCTCTACCTTTTCATGTAAATTTTACTTTTTGGTGTGCTACGAATTTCAGTAATTAAATTTTAATATTTTTAAAATAAATATCTACTTTGATTCTAAATCAATTTCTGTCATTATGATTTATATTTTCCTTCAAATTAAAATTTCACAATAATGAAATATAATAACTTAAATAATAATTAACAATAAATTCAACCCTCCTATTATTACAATGTTTGTGTTGATCAATCCGGTTTAACAAATGGGCATTAATGAAGAAAAGTAAAAACACTTTACTAAGTTACATTTAAGCACGAGTAGAATACCAATTAATATTGCGTACCATTAATTGTAAAAATGTCTGCTTTCATTTCAGGTGAAAGCAAAAAATTGTTAACGGAACAAGAACTGCTGCGAGAAACATGAAGCAATAGGATGTATATGACGCTAATATTAAAAAATATTACAAAATATGAGAAGATGTGAAGCATCTTTATGTTAAAGAATTTCTTCCCGCCATTTCTTCGTTTAACTGAGATAAAATACATAGCTACAACTCAAGTTGTGCCTTAGATTTAATATGCATAACAATATAAATTGCATTTATCTGAGGAAATTCACATGTCATCTCAACACGTTTACAGAAATAAATATGCGTTTTGTGTTAGAAGGTAATTTATTATTTATTAGCCACTTTAAAGCAGTGTTAATAAAGTATGTCGTCAGCCGCTGTGGTTTCATTTTTACCGTCTGCCGAAGTAAAAACTCATAACTGCAAGTCGTTTATTTGTTTGGTAGACATGGTCCATTATTCACACGAAGTGAAGTTAGTGGTTTTGCTGCTCTCAAGTCGTTCGGCTGAATTTTTAATACGTCTATTAATTAAAGCATGCAGTCTGTGACGAAGGATGGGCTCCGTGCAGAACTTTACGACTGGGAAGAGGAAAGGCAAAGGTGTTTAATCTTCCCAAGATGATCTAGCGTTCAAGCAGAGCAGGTGGAAGAGAAACGGCGAGAGGTTCGCTGCAAATTACACTCCTCAAAACTGTTCTCGGAAGCTCCAAATTAATTGTAGAATAAATTACCAATCCTCAGAGTTCATTATATAATTCAAGAAAACAAATATTAGTGTCACTGAACAAACAGCAAGAACTTGTAAGTTATTCAGAATAAGTTTTTATCAAGACCAAATGTAGGAAGATGATATATAAACCATATTTTTAATCATACATTTCAATATTTTTTCAAAGGTATATATTTTACGTTTTGTGTATCTCAAAATTATTGTTTCTTCTTTCATGTACGATACCACTTCATTATATATTTTCAAATTTATTTGTTTCTTAACAACAAGTTGTTACGAATAATTCTTTGTCATTTCAATTCGGCTATCATATATTTCACAGAAATGTGTATAAAATATGCACAACATGTAAGATGTACAGTTACAAATATATTCTTCAAGTTAATTGTATGAATATATAATATATGGACATACTTGTGGGCAGGCTTTCTAGGGTTTGCCCTGCATTCATTCCTCTTTTTCGCGAAAGCCTTCCTTGGCTGTGCTACCGTACTCTTTATGTCTACCATATTTCTACCATCCCTAGTTATTACGCTTCCCAAGTAGCAGAATTCCTGAACTTCAAGTTATTCATTCCCATTCTAACACCCTTTGTCATTCCACTGTTTTCCATACCTCGGTTTTCCCTCAATTAATTCTCATATTGAACTCTTTCTCCAGGACCACGTTCATGGCATTTATTATGGTTTTCAAGTCTTCTTCTGACTCTTATAATACTAAAATATCATCGACGAAGCGTAGGGTTATTATTTCTTCTCCTTGCAATATGCTTCCTCTTTCATATTTATATTTTATTTATTGTGGTATAAAACCAGGATACCATTTGCTTTCTTTTATTATTTTATTGTATATATTTGAATAAGGCTGCTATTATTAATTTAATTGTTTGAAAGATATTGTTAGTGGGATGAATGTTAGAATGAGTGGAGTGGAGTGTGTGGTGGATTGTAGCCGTATGGACTTGATTATTGGTATTGGGCCGTGAGCATAATGCTATGAGAACTTTCTCGAAGAAACTTGAACATTTTGACGTGAGGGAGAGAGTTAAGCTAGGTTTACACGGGCAGTGATGTTCGTCGAAGTTGGGTTGGCTGTGCACTGCCAACCATTTTCATATTGGGCAGATAACTACCCACTTCTTCACTGACAATTATGTGCAAGTGCTGCCCTCACTACACAACGGGCAGAGAACTCTGATGCATGTTTATACTTCTCTGCTATTTTTTGGCAACTATGACCGGTTGGATTGTTGATGTTGCATAGTGTCGATATATTGTTTATATCAAGTTGAATATTTTCCCCTTCGTGTTTTCGCGCACGCATAATGTCCATAAACAGGAACTAATCACTTTGTATTTGTGATAGAATAGACGTAACGAGGAAGGGTTCCTGAAAAAGTCAAACTCAGTATTACGCTACTGTACTATAGATACATACAAATGAAAACAGTTGTTTAGTAATATTGTTTTATATTATTACTAAAGAAATCAAGTAATAATAAAAACAGCGTCTGTACTTTTAAGCTGGTTTTCAGTGTTTAATTGGGTCGGTTTCTATTACTTGTTTTATTCCCCTTAAAGGTGTCAATTACTAAACAAAACGAAATGAATTATTTTTCATTACGTGTGATAGTAGTATGTTTATAGCTATACATCATTCTTTTGCGTATTTTTTTCCAGTTTAAGTTTGTGCCGTTGGAGGATGGACAATAATTATTTTTGGAAAGTTAACCTAAAAATTAATAGGCGATTAGGTGCAACAAACGAACTCTATCCAAAATGCTTTCTGAACCAAAAGTCTGGCCGCTGTTCACAACAAATATTCACTTACTTCAATCGCACACTATACCAAACTGCACGCGTATTGAAAATGAAAAATACAAACTGTTTACCATTTCGCAATCGATAGTCAGCCTCTGTCTCACTCTTTACAATCGATAATTGACAACCGTAACTGCCACTAACTGGCGTCCCATGAGGGTAGCGTCTAGGTCGGTGGATGGGGAACGTCAGTTATGACTGACACACTGTTGACACGCTCCAAGCAAAGTGAGGCAGTGCTCTCGTGTCAGCGATGGATTGGCAATTGTCAGTGCAGCACTGACGTATGTTGACACGCCACTGACATCACTGCCCCTCGTTTTCTGTCAGTCATCACTGCCCGTGTAAACCTAGCCTTAGTGTGCTGAATCGTAATTGGCTAAACGAGGTCACATGGCCTAGTTTCGGCAAGATGGCTGAAACGGGGTTTTAGAACGAACAAGACAGACGTTGGCAAGAAGCGGAAGGGAGTAGATTTGCTACTTCGTGTTATAGAGAGACGGTGTCTGGACGTGAAACGGTGTGGACGTGTCTCGCCGTGTTCCAGAGTCCGAGACGTGGACGGACACGTAAGTGTTCCGATGTATTTCTGAGAGCGGTGAAGGAGGTCCTTGACGATAAACTTTGTGTGAAGGAAAGTTTTCCTTCAGCCGAATTTCTCAGAGGACGCTGTGTAGTAAGCTTAGCATTGGATAACCAAAGAGGCTGTGGATTAGACGTGCATTTGGTATAATCCAGAATAATCGCTTGCTTATGTTGAGATTGGTGATTGAAGATTAATGTTGCAATCGGTGGTGATCATAATAGGATTCATAAGTAAACTAAATTGTGGATTTCAATGTTTTAATCTATATTTGTTAATTTTTAGTGATGTTGTGTACAGTTATATGTTGAATTTGGAAATTAAGCCACTTGATGCGTAGTGGGAAGCGGTCCATTTGCCTTGATACAATAGCAGCAGCCAAACCAGATGTTGGGTGAGTGGAAATAAAGATTGTGAAGCATGCTCATTACCTATCATTTTTAAGAGCAAAACTTTTGATTATATTTTCTTTTCAGTTACTGCAATCTTTACTCTTGAGAGACCCAAATGCCCCTGCAGATATTGAGTTCTCTTGTATTTTAATTATTATTTTGTGTAAAAATTCAATATTATTGAATTAATTGAAAATTTAGAGTAATTATTTCAAGTACCCTCCCGTGGATATTACAATATATATATTAGTTAAACAGCATGGGCGATCCTTGCGTTTGATATGTGGTGGTACACGAGAATGCTGAAAATCAGAGGGTGGTTAGAATCACTAACGAGGATGTTCTAAGCTGAAAAGGGGAAGAGAGAACAATATGGAAGACGTAGACCAACAGAAGAGATAGATTACGTGAAAAGGGTGGTATAAAAACACATGAAAATATATAGAATCGTTCTCTACACTTTCAATGCCTAATTTTAATCTTAATACGGAAGAACATTCGGGGTGGGGCGAAAAGATTTTGAATAAAAATAATGTAAAATTGAGCGAGAATTGGGCTGTTGACAGTAATCAGGGTTGTTTTCGCGTTACTGACTTACGTAACCTCCACCCCTACCTTTGGGCTGAAATACAACTTTTGTTGATTGTCAGAATTAAACTCTGCTCGGAATAGACACCAATCTCGGTTTTCTCAGTTATGTATAACTTTCCACCAATCCCATACGAGTGGCAGCTCTCCCTCCCATGACGAATGCGGTTGTGATTATACAGAAATAACTTCGCGAAGAACACATCCAATCTGATTAATCCCGACCAAATATGTTTATAAAGGTATTAAATTTTTCTATTCCCATTCCCAGAAGCTCATTGAGAGGATGACAGAAGGTGTATTTTCGACCAATCGCAAAAACTTCACGTGATCACTTCCTGATCTCGGCACTGCATTGCGCTGACTACAATGCCTCCCTGGCGACATCTCTTCAAAGACGCCCGACAATGCAGTCTGGCCGTTTGAAGGCCGACTTTCCAGATTTCTGGGACGGAGATGTAACTTACATGTTACATTACAGATGTATTGTGTGCCCTTGTTCCCCGCTCTCTTTCACTCTGGGCACTGGAGCTGCCCATGAATGATGCAGACCGTAGGCCATTTTTAGCGAATACGGTTCAGCGATTAAGTCTGAAGTTCTATACACAGTATTCCCATTTGGCCAGTAACTTAGTTAAGGTCCTATTGGATTAATGAAGTCAGTCGTACGGCACTTTCGCTTTACCAATAAGTAATTACAATAATAATTTTCGTAAAGTTATGAAATTAAAATTTAATCAATTTAACATGTTCTCTTTTACGTATAACCTCATCTGGTTTATAAATAAATATATTCTTTTTAATTATAATATTTTATATCTTTCTTTTTATACCAGATGAGGGTCAACTTGGAACCGAAATATGTTGTTTAATTCATTAAATTATAATTTATCCTTATTAATAATATAAATAATTATATATACTCATGTAAGTAGATAGATGTGTAAATTTATTATTCCCTGTACTTAAAAATATTTTAATTTCTGTCTTAATAGCTACGTCATGGTTTTGTGCAAGTAAAACATTGTTATGGTTCAAAAAACTGCCTCTTACCAAATAAACTAATTAAATTTTTAAGTCTAAAATAAGGGTAAATACCCTACACGGTTTAATATTTAACATAATCGCTTTCAGTATGAAGCTTCGTTCCATAGATTCCTGTATAAATTAGAAAATAGTTTCGGCTTTCTTAAGTCAATCCGGTACAGAAGGTGTGAGTGTTTTTTTTTACAAACTTACACACTATACAGATAGGAAATTAAACAGTAACCTAAGAACAGACACTTTGCGTTCATAAGCTACCTACTAAGACTGAAATAACTTGCATCGATTAAAATCCATTTATTTTATTATGCAGCATCTGCTGATACTTTTAATAAATTAATTTAAAGTGTTACTTATTCCAGAAGGTCCCTAATGATCAAATTGGACAAGTCACATTACCACCCATTCAGAAACATAAAATATATTAACGGGAAAAGAAAAATAATGAGAATTACACAAAACATATTATAAAGTAAACATTTAGTAAATTAAAAAGAATGCATAAAAGAGAAATTATTTAAAATGTACAAGGAAACAGATTAAGTGAAAATTTAAGATGGGATGAAATTATTTTTTATTTAAATGTAAACTAAACAAGTAACAGTACACTTTTGATAACTTTAGGGGAATATTTTATCAATTTCAAACATATTCTTCAATTCATTTAAGGCAATTAATACGCAAGATAAATAAAAACCCGAAGCACAAGCTATTCGTGATGTGCGTGAGAGATCAAAATTATTTATGCGGATGTCTTCAATTCGCATAATCAGCTGTGCATAAACCAGTGCCAAATAAATTCTCAAACTCCGGAACTTGTCCAACAATACGAACAAAACATATGTTGGTCCCAAGAACTAGTCAGCTGAATATGTTGAACGTTGTGATAACTGTGCTTCTGAGGTTTACAAGTCAGCTGCATTGTTTAACCCCAGGCAGCTAAAGGTTATGTGCCAACTGCCCTCCAGTTACACACAAACTATGATACACGTGTGACATTTGCAAATGTCAATGTACGACTAGCAACGTACAAAGCAATGTAATTACATACAAAATCTTGTCGATTTGTTTAATAATCGACCAAAGGTCTTATGACAATAAAAACTAATATTTAATGCAATCTGAGCGCAATATGGCACTCCATCACACACACACACATATATATATAAGTTTTCAGTAAGTGCGAGTCGATGTTGAAATGGAATGGAAGATACTGTGTGAGAGGTAATAACAAATTTTTTTAATTTATTTGAAAAGGCATGCATAAGCCTTTAAAATAAAAATAATTTTGTTAATACCACACACACACAGCTTGTTTAATTCCATTTAAACTTCGACCCGTCCTTAATGACATAACCTGCATATGTCGTTGGCCATGAGTTAAATAAATACTATTTACAACATTTAATTCCTCATTGTAGTAAACCTCATGTGTCATGTGATTGATGTTAAGTAGATATTAATGCTGAATAAGTGCATATATTATGGATAGTTATATTAAGTTTAGTATCTGGCTGGTCAGATGGAAAGATGCGTCTTTTGTTCCATTGCCGCCGGGAAGGCAAGAAAACCTGGAATACTTGGGGAAAAGAGTGTGAATTCTGCGACTAAAAAGAGGTGCGAAGATATTCGTAAATCTGCAAGTGCGTTGTAGCGCAGTAGTACCCTCCTCAATTTTATTCGAATTTATAGAATTTTGAATGATATAAAATTTTAGCAACAACATGCTAACTGGTGACAGGGTTTTTCCCGGCGCCAGGCTGGAGGTCGGGACACGTGCCTGTCTGCGTATTTATAACGTTAAGCTTGTTTTAGGCTGAAAGAGCATTCACCTTCAAAATTTCCGGAGGGCACTGTTCCCTGTGTCATGGGAAATTCCCCGGGCCCGACGGAGAACTCACAAGGATTGGTAGAAAAACGTCACACGGGATAGCGTTTTCCCTTGGACGAGGGATATAAGGAGTTGAGCTAGGAAGATGAGAGCTGAAAAATATTCAGTATGATGTGAGACGTTGAGAAGGCAAGGAGGCAGAGTGAGTGTGGTGCTTGTGGTGTTCATTGTTTACACCATCAAAAATATATTGTTGATACAATCAAACAAACAATAATAATAATAATAATGTATTTAATTTGAATAGAAACATAACTCAAATTAAGTTATAATGGGAAAAAAAATATAAATTTACGAATATCAATTTAATCATTAGCTCAGTCGGTGTAAAAGCAAAAATAATAATCTACGCAGCTTCTTAAATTGCTGCTCCAGGGAACGCGGGTGACGAACGATATAGTTGAAAATTAAAATCGCGAATCAGACGAGAATGGTTTGTGTGGAAAAACCGAGGTAAATTACCGGATGTTAACGCCTGATGACGTCGTTCTTCGTTTTTGTTCGTATGCCGGTTGTTCCTTTCCTGGGTCACGTCTTCTTCATATTAAGATTCTCTAGTGCCTCTCCTTCAGATCAAATGTCTTTTTATTTTCTGTACTCCCACCAAATGAATCTCCTTTCTTAAATGTGCAGAAACTAAATTTTATACATGTCACCTTGTTCTGCCACTGCTTCGTCTCTCCCTAGCGTCTCTCTCCGGCAGCCTCTCTGCAACAACTGTCCAATCTAATCTCTTCCAGGCCATCAACAATGTTGCAGCCAACAATGTTGCAGACGGTGACGTTTTCCCGCCGACATTTCCCGCCTACTCAGCCCCACCAAGCCATTCTCGTCTTCCGTCCTGTATACGTAAATAACAAAAGCTAAATTATTTTTGCTTTACCCGACTGTAAGGGTCATGAATCACCACATTCTAAACGTGGAAGGGAGGAATAAGCTGAAGGGTGCAACAAGAATAAAAATTAGGTCGTTGCTCTTTAATGAGACGGTGTTAAGAAAGAGGAAGACTAAAGGGAAGCAGTGATTTCGTTCACTTGACGAACCTGTTTTATCTTTCTTTGAGTCTTGATGCAGGTTACTAGGCGACCGGTACTTCATTCTTCCTTCAGGTTGACTTGTAGATTTTCCCTCTACCGCGAAAGTGGGATGAAACTTGTACTTCCGGTGATTGGGGAAACCTCAGTTCTTCCTCCTTATTCCCTTTAGCCTTCCTTGTTCTCAATATGTTCTCACTAAAGAGCAATAATTCACATCTCACTTTTAACGTTTGCTGCACTCTCCAGCTTACTCCGCACTTTCAAAATCCGCTCGACTTTCTAGCTTTCTCCTCCCTTCCATGTCCAGATAAACTTTATATCTCTACCTCCTTAACCTCTCAACGTCTAGAACCATTCTCTTACTGTGCCTCCTCGTCTTCTCAACGTCTTGCAGCGCACTGAAACTTTTTCGGTTCCTCACCTCCCAGCTCAACTCGTATATCCCTTTCTCCAAGGGAAAACGATGCCCCACTTGATGTTTGTTCTGTCAATCCTCATGAGTCCTTCGTCCAGCGCGCGAAATTTTTCATGACACTGGGAACAGTGTCGTTAAGAAATTTTGAAGGGTGAATGCTCCTTCCGCAAAACAAGATTAGTATTATCTACCTGCAGACAAGCGCCGGGAAATTTCAATTTTACCTGCTTGTCGCCAGTTAGCATATTAATGCTGAATTTTTATATCCTTTAAAAATCCAATCATTAGAATAAAATTGGGGAGTAGTCCTACTGCTCTGCACAGCTCCCTATTTCTGCGTCATAATGATATAACGCGGATACGGCCCTTGTGACGCAACAATTTCAGGGCAGGATGTCTTCTACTATTTCACGAACGAACGATCTTTCTCTGTTATTACGCAGTTGTAATTATAACTTTACAGTAGGTCAATATGTACAAAAGTGGTTACTTATCATACTTAAACAATACTATAAATGGAAGCTAAACAAATTTATAAATATGGGGATATAAATATGACTGTATGCTAAAAGGAGAACCTATGCAAAATAATATATGAAAATATAATCACGTAAAGAAAATGACCTTTTAGATGTTCGCTAGGACCTATTAGCATAACATTAACTTACAACAATAAATACATACAATTTAGAAATATAGAGAATCAAGAAATAAACACACAGGATGGTAAACAATCTTTTTTTTACAATATTTTAAAATCTCCTTTTTCTAGCAATTATTTGAAGTCTTTTACTTAATTTTCACGTGTGTGTCCGGGATTCCAGCACTAACATCTGGAATAAAGCAAACACTTCAATGTGCTTTAATTATGTCTTATCTCTAGCCACTAGTTTTTTTACGACTTGTTCACAGTCCAGCAGCACTTATACTTACACGCAAAATGTCAGTCGTCTGTGTTGCGTTGAAGACGCTTCACTTGCGCAGTGACAACGACAGATAGTTGCGTCAGTGGAATGGTACGGGGTGAACATGAAATATTCGTACACCCCCCTTTAATCTGAGGTATGGATACATGCTTCGCCTTGTCCAAATTGAAATGAGCGCTAACTATTCGTATCCATGCTTCAGTAACCGGGTGATCGAATTGTTTATTACTATGAACTAACTAAATATTGTACTGCGACATGTTCAGCGGATTTCCCTTATATTACTCTCCGTAGTACAGTTTTCTCAACACGTCGCTTTGTTTCATCGACAACCTATTTAGAAACACGACTGTTTCTGTATTATAGTTGTCGTCTGCGAATGTCACGTACATCCAAGAGATAACGCTATCCCACGTACTGTTAGTTCCGCCAATCCTCATGAGTCCTTAGTCCAGCGCGGGAAATCTTTTATGACACAGGGAACAGTGTCCTTCGGAAAGTTTGAAGCGTGAATGCTTCTTCAGAAATACAAAATTAGTATAATATACCTGCATACACCGTCCGCCAGCCTGGCGCAGGGAAATTACACTTTCACCTACCTGTCGCCAGTTAGCATTTTCTTGCTCAATTTTTATATCTTTTAAAAACCCAAAAATTCGAATAATATTCGGGAGTGATCCTACTGCGCTACAATACTCAGGGGTTATCTTGCGATTTTCATCTCAGAGTCACAAGGGGAAAACCTGCTTTTATGTGGGAATTATTATTGTATGAAAATCAGATGGCTGTATGTATTTGATACAATTCTGGTGTGTCGGTCGGTCTTTGTAGTTAGGAAGGTTTGGCAGTGTAATATCTCACTCCCCATGCCACACGGTCTGTCTGAGGCTGCAATCTCTTTCTCTATTCATGTCTTCGGCTTCAGTGGGCTCTCCTCATACTGGATACCCCATAAAAATCAGATTCTTAGACGGATGACTGTTGTCGCTTTCCTCTTCTCGTCGGATCATTCCGCTTCATGGACAATAACGACTTTTCTGAACAGGAAATTTCTTAGTCTCACAAAATTCCCCAGCCTCTTGTCCAGCCATCCTTATGACTTTTTAGTTTATATATATATATATATATGTATATGTGAATATATGTTTTATTATAATTATTTAAACAAAATTGAAGCAAGGGAAAAACAGAGACTCTGGGAAGTATCTCATAAAACAAGGAGCGGCAGGAAGGGGTGAAACAGTAGTTTAAGGAAGGTAAATGCACAGAAACGATGATTATATGTCGTTTATATTGCAGAAGTCTACAGCATATTGACTAAAACTATTATTCTCACATTACCTACGGTTCTACTGTTTGTCGATATAACTACATTTATTTAATCTTCGAATTTGCTCGGGAACACCTTGGAAGTTACAGTAAATGAATTCATAATAAATAAATAAAATAATTTTAAATAAATAAACTGAAGGATCGTTTTCATTTATAAAAAGCATGAAAATAGCAAATATTAATCATGTATTTAAATATGAGATTAACATTATTCTGGATAGAAAAGTAACGCTGCAATTAATCCTGAAAAAGGAGACTAACTATGCAGACAAACCATAAATAACGCTTCACTTTAGTTTATTGCCTATTGAATATGAATATGTTTGATTTTTCGAGGCTCTATTGAACCTAGTCAGTTAAAATTATATCTCTTTGAACTACGGTAACTAATTAAACAAAAATTAGACATGTATAACTCAGTAGATATCTTGTTAATTGACAACTGTATTCATAAAATCCTTATTACATTATTTTTTCAAACAACCAGAATAAGAACCAAAGGTTATAACACACATATCTCAAAGATAGTGTCTATCAGCTGGCCAGCTGTTCGCAATGAAAGTATTGCATTAGTGCACATCCTACTCTCAGGCTGTTTTACTCCATTCAAAGTAAATTTCTCTATCCGCCCACTAAACCCATTGTCTTGGTGAAACGTTTCACTATCACTTCACTTTACTAAATTAACCTATATTTACTACAGAGAGTTGAGATTGAGTTTAAATTGCCTTTCCGTTGTAGAACTACAAACACTTGCAGGTAAAGGATTCCAGTTAATTATTGTAAAATTCGTTTTATAAGAAAACGGGACTAGGTTAATTGAAATGAAATGGACAGAGAAACGAATAATAATTTACTGCACAGATTGATATTAAATAATATTTAAAGAATGAAAATAAATTTGTAAAAATTATAATTGATGGCGCTGACACAGATTAAAAGGGGCGTGGCTTATGAGATAAGGTTCGGGTAGAGTCTTCAAACAACAATCAGACAGAAAATAACTGCTAGAAAAATTTATTAATTATTATTCTTGAGGATGGAAATCTCGATAATTTGAAAACGATATAGATGAGCAGATAGTTACTGATAGCCTGACCATCTGTTTATCGCAACAATGAAAACACGAACATACAATGGAAAATAGGAGTTAATTCGGGATATAAAGATGCAATAAACAGGAAAAAATAGTAAAAATTAGAATTTTTTATCTTTTTAAAAAGAAATTGTAAACAGAATTACAGAAAAAAGTAAAATATTGGAATATAAAGATAGAAAAGTAAATTTTAGCGATAGTGAAGCAAGAATATTTAATTTCATATACACGAAAATTGAGAAAAAATTAAATAAAATTTCATGAAACACAGTGGTTACCTTTGGTAAACACTGGTCCGTTTCCAATATATATATATATATATATATATATATATATCAGGAATTTTGAGAAGTAATCCTGATACCAGTGTTCATTATTTCCACAAATTAATTGGTCGTTTATTTAATCTGTCAATCAGGAGCTTAAATAAATGATTATTTATATTGTACAAAAAATGAGGACTGTTTTGAGAGTTCCTATTTTAAAAACCTGTATAATTGTAAAAATCAGTAAGTGGTCGAGTGTCCGTGCGCGCCGCATTATCGCTCCGTCGAGTACTCGACGGTGAGTTGACTCGTCCAAGTACTCGGTAGCTGTAATCCGGTATTAAGTCATTGTTCAATATGTATCGTTGGTAGCGGATTAATAAGTCACTCTGTCAGTTGCTCAGATAATTCTTCCGAGCTTCCTGTAATCTCTGAGAGAAACAGTCGAGTTATATTTTCATTAAATATTTTAAGCATTGACCTAATTATGAAACTACAGGAAAATTTATTAATTTTTATGAAACCGTAACTTATTAATTGAATTTCCTTCTTAAATCATGTTAAACCAGCTTAACCATAATTGACACTTTTTTAATTATTAAAACTGTCATTATAATTAATCGAAGGAGAGGGGGTTTCAGTATACTGAGTTTCTTGTATTTCCTTATTATTATTTCCTAGGTTTACAAATTGTAACGATTTATTGGTTGCTTAGAATTGCATACAATTTGTTTTCTAAAATTAGAAACAATAATGCGAAAGTGAGTTCTTCTCGAGCCTTAGCTGAGGTACAAACTTGAAAACTCTATATACATTACGATTTTTCTGATGTTATGTTAGTTACCTTATTCAGCGTTTCTGTACGAACATGTATTATTAGAAGTTATTAAAAGTCTCTTAAGGGACATGGGGACTGAAATTCCTGTAAATGAATTGCTACTGAGCTGAAATATTAACTGTGTGTTAACGCGACATATATGTTGTATTGTACAAAATTTTGTTTTTTAAAACTTGTTTTTAGTTGAGAAATGTTTATCAAATTTTTAATATTTAGCAGTTTACAATTTTTTTTTGCTTTACGTATTTGAATATTGCGAGTTGCAATTGTTGAGGAACTGACGCAATCCGGGCCAACAATGTGGTCTGGAGTCGTCATGGGGTGATGGGAGCAGCAGGTTGTGTCGGCGGGACGACGAGAGAATGACCACGCCCTGCAGATATAATTATTTTTCATGCTCTGATTGAAATTAAAACTATTAAAATCAATTTTTGGTGTTTTTATGAAAAATACCTGGCGCCCTAAAGGAATAAGAAATCCTCGGATACGGAGGAAAGGCGTATCCGCTACAATATATTAGCTTTTTTTGCACGTGTACGTAGGACTGACCATTGTTATCAATTGTCAGCATTATTTTAGAAATTGAATAAAACTGTTGGGAGAGAATAATTTTTTTTCTAATAGCTTCATAAGGTTCCTTAAAAATTGACACTTTTCAGCACTAAGAATTTTTTTTGACCTAAACTACTTGAACAGTTAAAAAATTAATACTTTTATTTCAAGGTACCAGCAGATTAGAATAAAGACAATATCTTTATATTTGTAAGGCATAGAAAGTTTTTGGTACCAAAAATAATTAAGCTGTGAAAAACACATTTTTCTGAAAAACAGTAATAATTTGTTAAATTGGAATCGAACATATTAATTAAAATTATTCTACAGAATATGTTACACCTTCCTTCTTCTGTTTGGCAGCTTCTATTTTCGGTTTACTGTATTTATAAGCATATTAATAAGAAGAAATTAGAAAATCTATTTTTTCAGATTTTGGCCGAAATTTCAGTGGTAAGTTACGACGCGGTAAGTTAAGACGAAAACACATAATGATTTGAGAAATCTACGAAACAGGAAGAATACCAGAAGATTTTAGTAAAAACATAATTATACACGCACTGAAAGAGACTGGAGCTGATAGATGCGAACAGCACAGGACAGTTAGTTTAGTACCTCATGCATGCAAAATATTAACAAAAATAGTATATAGAAATAGAATGACTTACTTTCCTTTGATTCAAGTTCTAGCGCGCCCAAAGCAGGTTTCTAAGTTCGTTTCCTCTCCGGATCTGATCCCCTGACCTTTGATTTTATACGCCAATCTCTTAATCATTACATCGCTGGGGAGAGGAATGGAGGGAAGACATTTACAAGTACATGATACAATTCGGCTTTCCCTCGTTTAGTCAAATGTTAATAATTGTAGCCTGTAGCATGAAATTTACTGGCCGTAATTGAAGAGTTTGCTAACGGTCTCACAGGAAACTTGTTTTCTATTCAGATTCGATTTTATGCCACTCGCAACCCTATGTGACGGCTTAGATTCTGCAACAGGTTTCACGCATACATTGGTAATTTCATTGCGAGAAATAGCAGCGTATATCGATCGGTGTCCGCGACCATAGCATTGTTGATGACCCCAGCTGGAGGCTTTTCCAGGTCCCCGGCAGAGTCGGGAAAACCCCCAAGTGAGCCCGCTGACCTTTCTCCGACGAGTATTGATCCTAATAAGTGTTTGTCCCGGAACCTGCCCTGCCACACTGACACATTACGCATAATTACTCTTGTAAGCGCGGTAAATCCGATTAGAACTCGGAACAAAGCGCGCGACTTTAAAATTAATGGCTTTCTGCGTCTAATAGTTGGAATAAGGTGGCGTGATTAATGAGTGAGCTGGTAATTAGGACATAAATCCCGGACCGCAGATAGCAGCCGTCCTTCACGCCCTCGCAATCAATACGGACAGATCATTTCGGAAGACGCACGAACATTAGCAAGTGACCTCCCTGGATCACCAGCAAGACAGATACAAATTCATTTGAATCGTTCACAAGCACCAGCAACGTCAGGTACACTCCAACTGAAATATTACTTCAATTTGTCTGCTATCCTAGTTTCCTGTGTCCTCAAAATAGGAATAATGTTAATCCGGTTCAAGATAACCGACATTCAACAACTATTGATGTTAATTAAACAACCGATGACATTTCACAGACGTTATTCTCTAAATTTTCTCGTAACAAAGTTTCTGCATGTTTTTATGCTATCTTCAGGTTTTTCCTCCTTGAAGATGACATAAAAACATGCCAAAACATTGTTACGAACAAATGTATAGAATAAAGTCTGTGCAAGGTCATCAATAGTTAAATTATATATAACAGACGTTAAATTTAAACCTTTCGAAGTTTTAATGTTCTTTTTATAGCAGTTTCCATAATGTTTAGAAATTTTCGTGTTTTTCAAACTTGGGGCTCGTATAAATAACTTTTTTGTTTTGTTTTCTACATAAATACTAATAATATTTAATTAATTTACTTTCCCATTTCTAAACTAAATTGTTTAAATATAAATATGATTATTTCTCCTTAGTTTTATATTCTCTGCATAGACGAAACTATGAAACAGTAACGACGACCTTACTTCAGCAGCGTGTGTGGGCAGATAAATGTGATCAAAGCACTGAAAGCTGCTTTGAGAAGTTTATTGGAACAGAATTGATTGATTATGTTTATTCTATTATGTTTTTATAATTTTTATATTTAATTTGATATTTACTGTTCAACAAACACGTGATATGAACTTCAATAATCAAATGTGGTCACAATCAGTCTCTATTTATAGATAGCAAATTTATCAAAGGGATAAAGTAAATGATAAAATCATATAATCAATCACGTCAAAGTCAGAAACGCGAACATAACAATAGTTCGTGTGCTTTCAATAATTTACAACTGGTGGTATCTCTTAATAAAAACGAATAATCCTTGGCTATGAGCGAGTTTAATTTGCATATTTTGTGAAATATAGACGTAGTTGAATACTCTAAAAACTGCTTGTATATTTATAGACTGGGTCATAAATAGAAGCGTATTGGAATAAAATATATTGGCGAGAAATTGAATATTATACGACCTAAACCCAATTGTACCTCTTTATTAATAATTGGTAAGTTAAGACGAAAACACATAATGACTTGATAAAACTACGAAACAGGAAGAATAGCAGAAGATTTTAGTAAAAACATAATTATACACGCACTGAAAGAGACTGGAGCTGATAGATGCGAACAGTGCAGGACAGTTAGTTTAGTACCTCATGCAGGCAAAATATTAACAAAAATAGTATAAAAAATACAATGAGAGTTAGGAGATCAGTTTGGTTTTAGGAAGAATGGAGGGACAAAAGATGCAATATTGACTTTGCGTGTAATTTTAGAACACAGGATAAGAAAAAACAGGCCTACGTTCATGGCATTTGCGGATTTACAAAAAGCGTTTGACAATGTGAACTGGAACACACTATTAAGAATTTTGAAGAGTACTGGAATTAAATATCGAGAAAGGTTTAAACATAACCTCTACAGAAGGCAGTCAGTAGAAATTAGAATTGAACAGCAAGAAAGAAAGCAGAAATAAATAAAGGAAAAAGACAAGGATGCAGTCTATCGTCCATGCTGTTTAAATTATATATATATATATATCCATATTCCAAAATATTTTCTTGAAGGTATCAATTTAAAATGAATATGTTTTTCGATAACATTACTGCTTTAGTCATTTTGACTTGACACTGCAGTCCATTCAGTGCCTTTGCCTAGCGGGTAAGATTTTTGTTATCCTATCAAACAGCGTTTAAGAAAAGATAGATGTAATTAGACATTAAAACGTTGAATTTGGGATCCCTGGCTTTGGATAATGCCATGGTTTACTAATTAAAATAAAATAATTAAATTCATCTTCTTCCTTGGCTCTGAAACCAATTCTGGTCCTTTGTCTGCGGACTGTCATTTTACATGACACATTACGAATTTGTAATTATAATAAAATAACATAATTAAATTCATCTTCTTCTTTGGCTCTGAAACCCGTTCTGGGCCTTGGCGTGCGGACTGTCATCTTACATGAAACATTCCGAGTATGGGGTGGTACGTGGTCAGCGTATCGATTCTCCAGGAGTCTTCATCCCAGTCTCTGTGACCATGACGGCACAAACATCCAAGCCCATGCCCGGGACCTCTGTGTTGTGAGGCAGCGACGCTAGCCACTAGGCCACAGGAGGTCGGCAAGTGGGATATTTGCTATAATATTATTATTTTAAAAAGATTGGTTATCGAAAGACAGAAAGAATAAAACATTCGTTTTTTGTCTTTAAGACCATAGAATTGATTTGAAACCTTTTTGGCTATTTGAGAGGGTAGCATTTACATTTTTCATTAAGTAAATTTATATATCCCTTCATTATAAAATAGGAGCATTTAAAAAACATTACGCACACTAATAATTCATATATATATATATATATCTTTTCTTTATTAATTGTTTAACTTCCTGTAACACCCTCATGTAGCCTGTTCCCTCCTCTCCGACAATTTTATTCAATTAAATGGTCTTTTGATTAGAAATATTATTGAAATCAGAAAATTTCAGCAGTACAATCTTATATGCATATCTATGTACAAAAAATTGAATGTATGCTTACGAAAATACTCAGACAGAGTCTTATTAGAATCTTGCTTTGTTTGCTGTAGTGGATCAAGTTTATGCGTAATCTGCCTCCACCCACCACCTGTAGAGCAGCCTCGTCCCCTTATATTGATTTCATATTAGAGTTGGAATTCCTTCAAGTAATGACTACTCTTTCAAAAATGTTCCACTTATATTTCCACATTTTGTAATGCCCTATTGTTGATTACCAATTACTTTATCAGATGTTTT
Source organism: Eucriotettix oculatus (assembly GCA_034510155.1). Lineage (NCBI taxonomy): Eukaryota > Metazoa > Arthropoda > Insecta > Orthoptera > Tetrigidae > Eucriotettix > Eucriotettix oculatus. Next base: position 141,245,142 of record CM067377.1, read on the forward strand.
CATTAATGCCATTAGGACCCTTCCGTTAGTCTTCAAACGCCATTAAAAAATAATCGTTTCCATGATTGATACCTGATTTTATTGAATGCTGAATCTTGAAAATCATGTGGATGGATAACGAGGAAGTTTTAAGCAGAACAGGGGAAGAGCGAGCGAACAATATGGAGGACGAGAAGGGATTTGAGACAGTGGGGTCTTGTAAAATTTGCATTAGAGGGACGTGTGTAGGGTAAAAACAGAAGACTAAGTCCACAACAACAAGGCAGTTCATTTATTATTATTATATATTAGGTGAAGACTGTATTGTAGCAAGACGAACGAATTAAGTAAGACCTCAATGAATACAGTCCCGAAACATTCATTTACGCAAATTGTCGTTTAATTAAAAATATAATTGACATCACCATACACTATTACACCATATTTATCCGTTAAATTGGATTAGAATATAGTAATTAACTTACACCATAAAATTCTGTGAATGCATACAGTATATTATTCAATTTATCAGGTTTATGTAAGTATTCAGTTGACATATAGACGGTATAATTTATAGAATATATACTAATGCAATTCTTATTTTTGTTTGGCGTAACAACCCATAATGATTTTTAGCCTTATTAACCCTTTGAGTACCAACACTTGTTTTAGGAGGCAGCTGGCCGACAGATCCAATGGGATCAGCAGACAACTTTTACCGTGTAGTCAAGGTAGGCGATCGCAGTACATACTTCCTAAAAGGGATCAAGATGCCTCGGCATGTGAGAACCTCAAAAGAAAAATAGGAAACCCCCCACCCCCAAGGTGATCTGCGAAATCAATCTGGGGAGAAATACTTGCGATAGAAAGCTCCCACAGGTATAGCCTATAATATTAATTCATCAATATATTAATCAATTGACATTCATTAAGTATATAACAATATTTAAATACTACACTAGTATATATATATATATTATGAGAGTGTGCTTTACCGTCTTATAATATAGTGAAGGTTATTGGATTAAATTCATTTGATTATATTTACAAAATAGGGGAAAGATAAAAACTATACAAATAGGTTTCGTATCCCATATCGACAGTGCAGCACCGTAGGGAGTTTCATTATTTTCCAGACACGCATGATCGATTACCACTCCATCATAATAGATTAATTATAAATGAAGAGCTGGCATGTGATAATTGAGTTATACGAGTATACATCAGACAGATACGAACAAAGAGAAAGCTATATTGAATTTGTTGGCTCTGTAAAACAAATAGAAGGGTTTATAAAATATAAATCAATTCTTAGCCTTGTATTAAAGAAGCTAAATAGTGATTTATGCTCATTTATGTTAGAATTGGATTTCTAGTAATTTGGTGCTACGTTTTTTAACGATGGATATCTGAGGAATTGCCATGCAGAATTTTCCGCTGAGTAAACACCCATTAGTTTATAACAATTTACTAGTATATATGTTTAATTATATGAATGAAAAAACCATCCGATTTGGCACCAAGCAATAATAATATTTATTTAAGATATCTACAATGCTACGTCTATATTTTCTGACATCATCGGGTAAATTAAAATTTATGAACATGCAGATAATTTTGCGTCGGTGACAGTGTACAGCGACGGTTATGCCGACAATTGGCTGAATTCTTTATTTATAATCGATGTCGGACCATGGATTTATAAAATAATTATTTGTATCTAAATAGCTTACAACAATTTCCATTCGAACGTCATTAAAATAGGTTAAGGTCAATCGTTATTTCAAGACACTTTATGAGCCTCATTGCAGTTGATTCGGAGGACAGAAAAAATTGTTTACAGATTTTCTAGAATTTTTCTGAAACTTATCGAATCCAGTGTAAACGAGGCTTTAGGACTACCACATTTCGAAAAACGAATTTACAAAAAATACGAATAAAATATTTCCTCAAACTTCTGGTGCAGTTTATATATACAAAAAATGGTATGTGTGATCTAAAATATTCACAGTTCAATACGTTCATTTTATACCTCTCCTTACATAAAGATTTGAAATGCTATCATCTTCCGCTCAACAACGATACTACGATCTATCTTGAAATAATAATAACTATCTCGTACAGAAAGTTGCTTATGAAAAACAGAGGCTATCTCGAATAACAGCGCTCCTGGTGGCAGCAACTAACAACAGTGACCGCCATCTTTGATAACGTCTAGTTAACGAAAATTTGAGTTCGTTTGTTTAATTGATGGATATTTAGTAGCCTATTGGCTTTTTTTACATATCATATTACATTAATGTTTTACATAATCAGAATAATTACATTAAAAAAATATGCACCGATAATAATTATTATATTCTATTGACAGTGAAACTCTTTTGCTTTTGTGATTAAAATATATATTTGTGATCATAAATGATAAATCAATTTCTGAAAAATTATTATTAAAGATTTCAACCATTTCAATTTTATATAATTCTATATAATTAACGACATTAAAACTTTTAGAAATGATGGAATAATGACAAGTTTAGATGCAGTTGCTATGTACACAAATATAAAGATTAATGATTGTAGTTGGATGGTGTGATTATTATTTAATACCTACGTATTTCATTAATAGTATTGGAAATGTTAGCAAAGATTGAAAACTCAGGGAGTCGCGGACGGTTCCGTAACTAATTTCTATTTTGGGCACTAATCAGACATACCCCTATTACATTTCCGTGGGGAAAAAGTGACTTGAAAGTATTTCAAATACATAGAGACGATGTAGTTGCGTCTTTGTTTAGGAAAATCATCCAAGGTAACTCTGTGGGGAAATTCATTCTAGTAAGTTCCTATAAGTGAGACGAAGAGTATAATTTCCTGTTTTGTTTCGTGGAGGGAGACGGACTTCGTTTCCTCCAGCCATGAACCAGGGAAGTTGGGAGTCGAAGCCGACAAGTTCATTCAGGGTACGCTTTTGAGTTTCTCAATTTTTGATGCCTAGGATGGTTACTTGTCAACGTTTTAAGCTCAGCTATAAAATATCGTATTCTTTCACCGAATGACCAAATCTTGTGGTACGCAATTGTTGAGTATCACATAAAATTAATTTAATTTATTTAGTTATATGTAACAATTTAGACATAAGCTAGACGAAGTCGGGGCTATGAATGAACGCGATAGGTTATTTACATGACGAATTACAGTGATCTTATCGGTCAGAAAAAGTAAACATTAAGGTTAGGAAAGCTGATTGGATGAAGTGGCTTGGAGGCCAGACTGAGGCAGAAATGGGAGTGGCAGAAAACACCGCGGATCTATTTGGTCATCCCGGATATGAAGGGAATGTGATCTGGATTTGGACCTTCCACCCGTTTATATTGTTAACGACAAAATAGAAGAGTTTTGCCCTAAAGGCCGGAAAATAATAATACGGCCAGGCGTATTTCAAAAGAAGTGTAAAGGAAAATTTATTGGGCCTCGACACACCAGAAATACTAAGAAGAAAAACACTGTCCCAAAATTCCGAAGGAGACCCTCAAAATACTTATATTGCAAGCTAACCCTCATAGAAATCACACGCCCATGATGAGAAATAGTTAATACAGGACGTGGCTTGCAGAGGGAATCCAGCGGGCTCTTTGAGAGACGGGGGCAGTCAGCAGCAGTCACATCAGTCACAATTGTAGGCAGCAATCATTACAAAATTTATGAAAAACGCAAAATGACTTAGTACATTAGTCCAGCCAAAACATCATCATTGAGTGACAGGCTACATGAGGATGACCCTGAAACCGGAAAGTCTTCTTTAATTGCATAGGACGGGAATTGAAAGTGGGGATGTGGAAGGAAGAGCAAGGTAGCCATAGGTTGGCCCGGTGTTTCACCTAAAATAAACGCCGATAAAACCCTAGAAAACCTGCATCAGGTACGTCTTGCTATTGGGTACCATCTCACGCCCTTCCGAATGACGATTTGCTGTGGGGTCGCAGCATTCCGTTCTCCGTGTTGCCACAAGTTTTAGGAGGCAGTTAGCCGATTGACCAATGGGAGAGAGAGAGAGAGAGAGAGAGAGAGAGAGAGAGAGAGAGAGAACGAGGCATTCTCAAAGGTTAGCCCCGCAATCAATATGGGGAGAAATACCTGCGGGAAAAAACTCCCACGGACATCCGATTGAATCGGTGCATTGTTGACGGCAGGATTGTGACGCAGCGAAAGACGTGGCTTTCTGCATGCCAAAGAATGCTGGAATATTTAGGAAGTTTTGTGGTGCAGTGATAGCCTCATGTAAGCAGTGCTACTACGGTGCTAAAAACTGCGCGAAAACAGGTATGCACATGCGTGGTTCACTTAATAGGCGGACAGACGGTCTTTTACGAACTACTTGGGGCGTAAATTATAACCTGTTAACATCTTCGAAGGATACCAGTGGTCAGAGGTTTAGCTATATACAGTTCTGCCATACAACGGAACTGCATAATTTATTCCTTAAATATTTAAAGAAGAACAGAAGCCTTTGAAATGTGGTGTTGTAGGAGAAAGTTGAAATCAGATGGGTGGGTAAAATCACTAACAAGGAAGTCATAAGCAGAATAGAGGAACAATATGGAGGACGTTGACTAAGAGAAGGTATAGATTAATACGCTACGTTTTGAGGCATGATGGTCTTGTAAAATTAGCATTAGACGGAAGTGTATGAGGGAGGCTAAGGATGGAATACGCTAAGCAGGATAGGGAGGATGTGAGATGTGGTAGTTATGTGGAAATGAAAATACTTGCGCAAGATATATTAGCATAGAGGGTCGCATTGGACCGGTTAACAACAAAATTTAAATGGTATAGCTACAAAAAGACCAGAAAAATTAGGAGGTGAAAATTACATCGTGGTGGTGTCCTGACCTGGTGGACTATTGCAAAAAACGTGAGGTAGTAAGTAGTTGCCTGGTTACGGCAGATGTTATATTGAAAATTTCTGGTGTGGCAGACATTACTTTGAAAAATGTGATGTGGTGGTGGTCCAGGAAAAGTCGTTATTGTACTCTGTATAATATTGTGTTTATGTCAGATATTGACATGGAAAGATGTCAAATTTAAATTATCTACAAGTTGCGCATTTAAAGTCATTTTCGTCACGGTAAGAAGTCCATTTAATTTTAAATTAAGTTTGTAAGAGACATTTTCATTTTGTTTGATGATAAAGTAATTTAATGATACAATTAAAGATAAATTGTTCATCTAAGTTCGGTAAGGGCTACGGAATAACTCTGAGATAAGTTTCACTCCTGTATTTTCATGTTGAGGTAAAATTTGTTCCATTTTTCAATTTAACTAGCTTCCAATTTAATTTTTTGTTTAGTATAAATGTCGTTCTTAAATTAAATTTGTGTTAATATTTAATTATTTTGCCGAACTGTTGTGTCTAGTGACTAGCGTCGTTGCCCTACAACACAGAGGTCGCGGGATCGAATCCTGGCATGGGCTTGGATGTTTGTGAAGTCATGGTCACGGAGACCGTGATTAAGACTGCTGGAGAATCGATAAGCTCTCCACGTGTCATTACAAATTCAGAATGTGTCATGTAAGATGACAGTCCGCACGCCAAACCCAGAACGGGTTTCACAGCCAAGGAAAAAGATGAATTTAATTATTTTATTTTATTATAATTACAATGTGTCATGTAAAATGACAATCCACATTCCAAGGACCAGAATTTGTTTCAGAGCCAAGGAAGAAGATGAATTTAATTATTTTATTTTAATTAGTAAACCATGGCATAGTCCAAAGCCAGGGATCCTAAATTCAACGTTTTAATGTCTAATTACATCTAGCTTTTCTTAAACGCTGTTTGATAGGATAACAAAAAGATTATTATTATACATATTCTCCAAATACTGTATACTTTAACTTTTTTTTGGTTGACGTTACATCTTATACCTGTATTTGAGTATACTTGTAATGTTATTTTATTTGGGCTAAATTTTCCAATCACAATGAATCTACAGTGAATTTCGACCTGAATATACAGTTGAACGCGAGAGGAGTGTACTGATGCAATGAACAGACGATGTATAAAATATAAATTTAATGCAAACATTTATTACTTTTTTTTGAGGACTTGGGTTTGCGTGTTCCAGGAAGCGAATGCCTTTCTCTATCACTGGCGCCCAACACGCCACTCCCCTTTTACTGTGCCGTTTTCTCGTTAGACTTCTATCTGTTTCCACTTCACTCCTTAATGTCTGCGAGGGGGGAATAAAATTAACCCGATCAAAACTTTGGCCTAACTGCAATAATCACGTGGCAACCGCACAGAAATAGCTCTACTCTAACGCTTCGGTGCTTACGCCGACGACAAAACTTTTCTCGTTCCTATACCATTTGTTCTACGTCAGAAATTACAATTCACGACTGTAACGTGGTTTTATTTATCTTTTAATTTATAAATATAATGAAGAGTATATTTAAATAAGTGTGGGCAAATAAATCTCAACAGTGACATTTAAAACATTTTTATCATTAATAAATGTAAAAGACTCAACAAATTACAATATTTATAATTTAATTAATTTTAATGATTTTTATCTACTCAGCTGAGCCCTAACCAAAGAAATAACATAGCAAGAGACTTTGGTAATTTTAATTTACTTTACTCAGGGTTGTTTGACGTGCTTATACGCATTAATCCTCCCCTAGTTTCCTGGTTGACCGACAAACCTGGATTCAACGCAAAGATAGTTTCCGCGTCGGCATGTGAAGTAGGTAGGCCTCTGATGTGGTTCAGGAAACGTGCCTGCACTTTAGTTTCCTCGTGACAATTGGAGCCTGATCACCTCTCCTATATGACTTCTTGAAGCCAGCAAGTCCGACTCTCCGTTTCGCTAGCACCTCTCTGACCTCTCACCTCCGACTCTCCTTTCCGAATTGTTTTTGAGGTCATTTTCACCTCTAACTCACCTCTCCTAAAATCCTCATTGGTCTCACCGCCCCTATCCTTCCTCTCCAAAAATTCAAAATTTGGGAGGGGGCACCACTTGCCATCTTTTGGGTGATCCACCTTGCTGATCTGGGAGAGAGGAACATTTCAGAATCTGTTCTCGATGGAAACTTCGTACGGAATGACTAATATTTTAAATTAATGCAACGAAATTTATACGTAATCACCGTTCTCGTCGAGTGGCGCTGTTATATCATGTCATCAAGATGCCTGCTGCAATTGACTTTTGACAAAAGGAACGTGATGTTATGCAATTCCTATAATGGGAAGCATTTAAAGTAGGTTGAAAGGGTGTATGGATATTCTGATGTCAATCTCTGTACAGCTAGTCGATGGGTAAGCATGTTACGTAGGGATACTCCTCGCAGCAGCTGACCACACACTGCACGAACCCCTGGATGTGCAGAGAGTTAAATACATGGTTTCAGATGACAAGCGCATCACAGTGAAAGCTTTGTCACTTCGAGTTGAAATAGGAGGAGTTATTGTTTGCAAAATTCTGAAACAGTTGGGATTGAAAAATTCGTGTGCCTGATGGGCTCGGTCGAAAACTGCTGAAGAGTGGCTCAAACATGCTGGTGCAGGGTTTTACCATGCGGGTAAACACGCCCTAGTTCCGAGGTGGCGTAAGGCAGTTGAGAGCGTTCAGGATTATTAGGACAGATATATTTTGCTCAAAGGATATATCTATGCACTGCAAAGAAATTAAACAAAAATAATGTGTATTACTTTTGGAGTGACTCCGGTAATATTTAAAAAATTTTATATCCAGTTTCTGCAAAATTTTAAATTTAAAATGAATTAGAATAAATTTATATTATGAACTTATAATTTCTGATATAAACAGAATGTTACGAACGTCTGATTCCAAAAGTTGTAGAAAAAAGTCATTCCAACTAATTAAAGCTCAAACTGAATTACGCTTGTGATGCGCAAACATAATAATGTTAATAAATCTAAACGGAGGCAGTTGTTCAGAATTATCACTGACATAATTACGAGTAACACCACGTCTGTTACTTAAAGCGTCGTAACATTTTTTAATCACATCGTATTTCCATGTTAAGAGGTTGTAACAAAAGAAAATGCAATAGGAGGATTATTCACAACATTCTCTATACTTAAAATTACGTTTTATATGGCGACGACTATTAATTCACACTTACTTTTCTGAAGTAATGAACACTTTTATGACGGAGCAGTTGTCATTACATAAATCCTACGGACATCGCTGCAAACGTGTTAGGTGGGCATGCTATTTTGCAATTAAACATCCAAAGAGTTCATTTAATCTGGAATTTATTTAATAAATCATGCTTACAAGATGTTAACTGCTGCAGGAGAAACAAGACCCCGAGCAGCGGAACAACCGGACGGCAAGAAATTAACATTAATTAATCTTAGCTGCCTAATTTTAAGTTAATATTTTTATAGATATATAAAATTGATTTAGTATTCGTAATATAGTTTATGAAATCGCAATGAGCAGAACATGTTTCTATTCAAGGTTGAAGTAATTGTAAAGTAACTGAAAAGTTGCGATAGACGATATAAAAGGAGTGCAGTAGAAGAAGAAAACTAAATATCAATTCATAGAGAAACCAAGTTTTATTCAATTCTTACATTTCTGTTATAACTAACGGTGGATGTAGTGCAGGACAAAAATGTATATAAATTATGTTTAACAGCATACTTCAAAATGTAAGATACCTTGTAGGAATTTAATAAAAACTTGGTTTGCCTATTAATTGGTCCTGTAATTCAAGTTTACATAATTCCTTTGAATAGTATACGTTAAGTTGTATGTTAAATTAAATAGCAAATTTTAAACGTTGATATACTGAAAAAGATTATAAGGGATTGGCGTAAGAATTTTGGTTCATGATTACGACAACGAAAACCGAGCGTTACTGCTCCTTGTAAGTTACGAGGATAAAGTCATGCTACAAATAGCACAATAATTACAAGAAAAATGCATTTGAAAAATAGAGGCAATCAGAATTTCATTCCAAGAATAAGATAAATAATATTTCCTTGTCAATATACTCACATTATCTTCTTACAATGGCTCAACAGCCCTCTCGAGGGCCTAGGCCTACCAAGGCGGCTGCGGACTGTCATCTGGATACATTATATAATGCAAATAATTTTAATGTTAATTAAATAAATAATAGATGTTTATCTAAAGGCTAAATTAATTTCTTTTCTATATAATTTAGTACATAAACTTGGGTCTTTTACGTTACTTTATATTTATTAACAAAATGCAGTAACTCAAACGGCAAATTAATGTGAACATTAGACTTTGAATACCTTAAACACAACTGAATAAAAAATTATATACAAAAATAAATGTCCTATCCGTGAGTATGTAGTGTAGTAAAATTTCGGTTATATGTTCATTCCATTGTTGTTTTAGGCCTAATTAATAAATTTGGGGGTCATCAACCATTCAGAGGTTACTTTCTCCACTTCTTCCTTCTCTTCCAGATGGTTGAATACAACTTTCACACAATCATTTTCTTACGCTGTCTTCTAGGCACCCTTCCTCTTCCAAGCCGTTGTTGAGGACTAATTATCTCAGATACTCCCTTTTCTTCCATTATTCCCAAGACATTCCTATTCTTTAAATGTCATCGCCAAACTAGCTAATGTATTCAGACTTCTTCTCTTCCCTTCTCATTTCCCAGCTATCTGCCTCCTCCTAAATTCAGACAAGAACTAACCATTTCTTAGTTCTCCTACCTCCGATCTCTACAAATCTTCACCCTTCCACCAGGATAGAATTTCAAACACACGGATCGCTCACGCTAATTTTTCCATTTCGTGTGACTCCGTCGTGAATGAATGAGGGTTTATCCCTACAGGGCCGTTTCGACAGCGGTTTGAGATTTACCCAAAAACAGGTCGTATGTATTTTCAGTCAGGTCCCACCAAGGTACGAAGGGATTTTCTCATCAGCCATAAGATTTTTCTTTCTCCCGCATAATTGGATATTATTATTTCCATGGATTGTTGAAAAATAGGGGTCTCTCATGAACTTTACTAGATAGAGAAAGTTATCCGGATGATATAGGAATATATTGTAAATACAAATGTAGCTGATTTAAAACTTTTGCAAATCAGTAAATGATAGTCTTAAACATTTTGAAAAAATAGAGGCAATCAGAATTTGATTCCAAGAAGGAGATAAATAAATAACATTTCCTTGTTAATATACTCGCCTTATGTATTGAAACTTATTTTGGGGTATTTGTCAATTAGTCAATTGGTCAATTAGACAGAATTGAAAGCAATGGCGTAGCTTAGCAAAACTATTATGTTGATTCTGCTCTTCGGAAGACCCCTTCAGTTGCGTTAAGAGAAATTTCTGTTAACGTAATTGCAGAGGTCTACCACGAGCAGAAACAACGTATTATTTGTACTAAGTTTAGTAATTGTTTGTGATGCATTGATTGCTTGATCATATAATGATAACTGTTGATAAAGAAATAATAAACTTTTTGACGGTCATAAAGTTTGCTAAGAATTATTTTATTATGTTGGTAGCTTTACTATTCATCCTATTATAATTAAAATTTTGATTTAACAACACAAAGTAATACATACTATGTAATTTTTTCTAAATTTTAGATAAATTAGCTATACGGTCTGAGCTTCAATTGAAGAATTTCCTTTGACTTGAATTCCATGCACATTTGATCAATTTAAGCAATGTCAATTCTTCACTAATTTTCTAGAAATTAGGGTGTGGAGAATGTGATTAGTGAATGTTAGGTGAGCCTGGCTTAGGTTTACGGAACTTGAGGGATGTTGAATCGGTTCTTGGACGTCGACTTGGATTAGCTCAGTGGCAGAGTATCCGCCTGGAAAACGGGAGGTTCGGGGTTCGTGCTCTTGGTTCAGTCGAAACTTTTCCATTCTTGTCTTTCTTGAAAATATAATCAAACCCATGTTTTAAATGTTATCTTAAAAATTGAATACAATATTTGAGAATTGTAGTGGGTGAATTTAAAGCTACAATAAAGCGATGGACATGGCACGATAATTTACATGTTGAATTATGGACGAAATTTCGCTTTTGTTCCTGTATATAAGGAATTCAGAAATGAGTGGAGATTTTTTGCGTGTTCTCGTCTTGGCAAATGGTAGAAAGGAATGCGATAATTTCTAGACAATTACTGTCATTTACGGAAGCATTTCTAACCGATAAATTTAATCATATATAATTTAAAGCATGATTGTCCTATTTCAGTCTATATCGTTGTCATGCAGTTCTGGAATTCTTCGTTGGCTCTGTAGCCCATAAGAGCCTTGGCCTACGAGGACGACTGTGGACTGTAATCTTACACAAGACATTCCGAATCTGGATCGTATCGACTCTTCATCAGTCTAGCTCCAGTCTCCGTGACCATGACGACAAAAATATCCAAGTCCATGCCATTATTCGAACCTGGGACCTACTAAATTACTTACTGCAGACTGTTATATGAATATGAAATTGAACCTGCAGCAAGTTTTCATACTCCTAACCTCAATCTGATGCAGTTAGACTGTGAAAGATTATTTCCAAGAGTATTTCAGTCCATGGCAAAGAGGAATAAATGTAAGTTTCCTTGAAAGCAGACATTTCACTCCGAAGTTATTTCTGCAACTAATATAGTAACTGTTTGTCCCTACTCTTGACTTAATTATAATTTCTAATTCACTTTATGAGTTTTAACGTTTATTTTTGGAGCACTATCACTTAGGTTACTACTTCCTCTTAACGTTGGCCAAAATACTTTTACTATATATGTTCTGTCTTAACATTTCTTATTCGGGAAATAAGTTTTATCGACGTCAGTTTTTTTCTTAACTATTATTTTAAAATTTTCTTTATTAAACATCGGCTTTTGGGAAACGTGTAGTTTCGACATTTCTGCCAAAGTTTCGATTAATACCTTTAAATATTATCAAGGCTAGGCCGGAACTGATTAGCCTTGCTAAATGCTTGGAGATATCAAGCGAAACGTTGGAAGAAACGCCGAAACTATACGTGGTCCAACAGCCCAAATACCAAAGGTTAAGTAATGAAACTACATCTTCCACGAAAACTATGTTAATAAGTCATTATAAATTAATGCTCTACCGAAATGACTAGGTTTATTCGGTTCTTTTGCTTCAGTGATGAATAAGCATGCCTTTCATAGAATTTTTATTACGCTCATACATTTCTTACAGAGATCATACGTAGTCATTCTGTATTCAATTATTAACAAAATTATAATTACCTATTCCAGTACTGTTCATTTGAAAAAAAAACTTTTATGTATCAATGTAATAAAGCGCAACGAAGCAAACGCCTTATTTATCATAAAATTCACTTATAGTATCTGTAAAATAGATTACTCGATCTTTGATAATCCTAATTTAAGACAAAATAATAAGTACATAGTGGTTCTAAAGAATATATATATTAGTAGTCGCGTTCTTATAGCAGCACCTGTAATTTGTTGCATATTAATGGATCGGCAAATAGTTGTCAGTTTCATGTCAGTGCTGACAAGAAGCGGATACTTCAGCACTTTTCAAGTAACCATCTATTATACGAACGTCTTATTTGCAATAGGCTCTTTTAATAATTGATGGTTGCTCGCAGCCTCGCAAGATTGATATCTCGCCCCGAGCGGCCAAATTCTGTACCATCTATCAGGCCTGCCAACGTTGCACATACTGTTTGGCTAAAATTCAGATTACAAATGTAGAGAGTGAATAATGTGGCTAGGACTAGGAAACTAAATTTATGTGGCTTTAAAAAAGTTCCGTTGTGTATTTCCTTCTCTATTTCACCATATTACGAATTTGAAAATATTTTAAATTTCCACGCTACAGTAAAGGGGAGCTGAATGCTTTATTGGAGCAGAAACAGACATAAATTGAGAACAGTTTAATGAAATCGACGTGAGAAAATATTCTGTATTTTATAATTATTTTTAGTTCTTTCCATGAAATCACTTTTCACGACATTCCGTCATATAAATATGTTAACGAATAAAAATTAATTCTTCTCTAAAATGAAAAATAGCGTGATATATTATTTAAATATGATTGATGACATTTTTTTAATTAAAACGAGAGGCGAATAATTCTTTCGTGTGATAAACTACAGTTAATAACTCTGTCAATCACGGTATTAATTAAAATCTAACGTTTGCCTCAGAAAATAGTATGTATTAATTAAATTTTAGTAGATACTTGTTTTAATATGGCAATGTAATTAATTTTTGATCAGAATTACAAAAATAATTTTTTTTAGTTTGTGAAACAGTTTATTAATGGTGGCGAAATAAAAAAATAAAACTAAATATAATTAGAGTAATGACATTTTGATCAAGTAATAAGTATTCATGTGGGAAAATAATAATGTATGCCAAAAGGAATTCCCAAATTTCAAGTTGATAAGCACAAGTTAAACAGGGCTATTATATATAGGGATGATTAATACATAAGAGAGAACTTTAAGCAAGAGAAGTGATAGATTAATAGGCCACGTTTTGAGACACGAGCGTCGTGCAAAGTTAGCATTAGATGGAAGTGTGTTGATTAAGGAGGGAAGAGGAAATGCTTGGATGGAATGCGCTAAGCATATTAGGAAGTATTTGGGATGTAGACATGAGACAGTTTGCGCAGAATAGGTTGGTATGGAGGGTTGCACCAGTCTACAACAAACGGTGAATAATTTCTTCTGACTTATAGGCATTTTTACAATTTATTTTTTCACTCATTAAATAATTGATTACGTAAATTTTACAGGTTTTTACTTACTTTACACGACTGATATATAATACATTATTTCTATATCCGTAACATATTTAAGAAGACGAATAGCTACTACATAAAGTACTTTATGGGCCATCGAAATAAATATCCACTGTTTGCTTCCATTAAACCTAACAGTTTTCATTCAATAGATTCTAAACCTATTTTACATGGGTGATCCGGTAGAAAGAAGGAGATGTATGATTTAATTTCGTAACAGACTATGTGAATGTGAAGCTGAACAGGCAACTCCCCTTTTATAGCATAAGAAGGGAATCAGTAAGGTAGAGCAAGGCATATTCAGAAAATGTTATCATTATATTTTTCGTAATGGAATGATGTCTGACTGGACAAAAATCCGTTATTTTCTGAAACAATTGAAATTTTGTTAGAATGTATAAAATATTCAAGAAAAGATTGATAACGTTAACAACATAATTCTCTAGAGAAAGAAAACATTGACTTATCAGTAATTAATACAAATTTTTAACCTCAGGTCTTGTATTGCAATTGAATTAAATTGTATTTGGAGGGGGGGGGATGGAGGTCTTTTTACCACATGGTTGACAATGGGTTTCGTATACAATGAAAACAGTAGAATACATTGCGATTGTTCGGCAACGCTGCAACTTCCGGACAAAACGTGAACTATCAATTAGTACGTATTTTGATAGAAAACTATACATCAATAATAAAATTGATATAGTTTTCATATTTTTAAAAAAATCAATAATTGTACCAACCGATAAATATTTTATTGCCATATACAACTATTAATCATAAAGTTCGATACAAATATAATGTAACTTGTAATAATTAACAATTGCTAATATGTTCAAAGACCGTCATAATGTATTTGATGCATACGAGAAATTACTTTATAAAAAACAAATACAGGAAAATAAAACATTATCATGTTAACAAACGAACTGTAACGAACAAATACATCTGATTGAGCTTTTGTGGCATGGAATGAAAACAAAGGAGACAGTGGTTGACTCATGGGCCATAAAACCTTGACGCGGCGTCTCGACTCGGGAGTTTCCCAAAATTTTCTGAGAATCGGCACCGGGTGGCGTAACCATGGATATTATTGGAGGATATCCATTCCTGCCACCTTGGCGATAGAAACTAAAGCAGGGGGGAGAAGGTTTTAAAGAGGCAGGCGGAGACATTTTTGAGGAGACAGATTGGTGGTGATAGATTGGTGGAGACCGATTTATGGAGAGATTGGTGGTGGAGATTGATATGGGAGAAGTTGCAGATTGTGGGAGAGCGGTGAGATGAGAATTGGTCAGATGGTGCGAGAACGGTGAGATGGAATTTTGAGATAGATTTTGGAGGAGATTTCTCGGTGACGATGTGGAGAAAGGATGACGAAGGAGCTGGAACCTGCACTAAGCCGATTAGGTAAACTACTTCATCTGTGACTCTTTGCAATTTTTTGTTTGCTGCCAGGACCGAACGGATTTCTGTTCTATGAGAAGGCCCATAAATGCGACCCTGAAATTAGTCTTAAAATTGTTAGAATTGTTTAAGTTTAATATATATCATTTTTGTAAATATATATGTAGTTTTTATTGAAAATGAGTGCCGGCGTAAATATTGAAACATTAAAAATTGTAATTATTATTGTAAATATGTTCTGTTTTGTTAAAGTAAATTGTTTTATACTTTTTATTACAGAATATTATAATTTATTTAATTATTAATTTAAATCACCCCATATATTCATTATAGAACCATCATTTTATTTTATAAAGAACAATAAGTATTATTAAAATAATAATAGATTGTACTCTCAATAGAAGTATCAAGATCAACCTATAATATAACATTAATTTAAGCAATTCTATTATTGTGTTATAACTAAATATCATATCAATAAGGTATGATAAAAAATCTCTATCTGTTTTAGGTATTATGAGTATATCACAATAAACAGTACCTACAATACCATGCTCTCATTGGATATTTACTGCATAATATTTATTTTGTATTATGTACATAACTTCTGAGTCTCCATGTTTAAATAATTGTATTCTGTATTAAATATAGTTATTTTATCAGAATCAGTATTGTGGCTTAATTATAATTTATTTATAGAGGGTGTTAAATTATATTTGGTTGAAACTTTACAATTTTTGTTACGTTTTATGTGTTAAGACCTATCAAATCACACAATTTATACAGAAAAATGCTGTAAGAAAAACATGTGATGAATAATGCATAATTTTTAATATAATTGTTAAAAGGATTCATTTATCTAATAAATATTCGACGAAATTACAGACATGAAGTCAAACCGTCATGTTTGGGAATTCCTCAAGTACTTCCTCCAATGTTACTACAAACAATTGTTTAAGTGTTTAGAAGATGATACATTAAAAATTATGAAATTATTAAAAATTCAGGATCTTTGTTTAAATTTAATCAATTTATTTATTTTGAAAGCAGACGTTAATTGATTTACTAAAAATACTTCTGTTTCAAAATAGACTAATAGCCATATTCATTTAACTGATTATGAGTATTGATCCATATGACACCAAGATGACGGCGTAATGAGTGTATGTGGCAATCGTCATTTTATGTGATCAGTGGCGATACACTGTCGTAGAAATTCCCCACTGGAGAAACTCAAGCGGCGTCAACACGCAAGGCGACAGCAAGGCGCCTAGGAGAGACCCCGAACCGTGTTATATCCACAGTTTTCCAGATTAAGGAACATTTACCTGGCCCAGGTCATTCACACCGGGAATTTCGAAGGCTGCATCTCCCTCCACAATTTACGTATAAAAACCGCGGACAAATCTGGACATTTGATTGGGACTGGGGGTCATGAGATCCGCCATCTACCTCATGGTGGGAAGCATGAGAAGTTGACCTGGAGAGGTGAAGAGGCAGAAATTAATCAGTCGGGGAATGGAAATTGACGAGTCGGAAAGGGATCTTGGAAGTAAGAAAGTGAGTTGTGAAATAATCTTCCATATAGTAAATCTGTTCACTGCTGCTGATATTAACTATAACAATGTTGTGGCTTTTTTCCCCAGGTACGAAATAGAGTTCAATAATTGATCAGTGAATTGTGTGAAATGATATTACGTTGCAAATACTAGGGCTGTTTTTAAAATAAATACCTATAATTATTTAAAAAATAATAGAAGGTTATATCCATATATTTTTTTATCAATCATTGCTTTACAACTCACACAGTCGCCGCCGTTGTTGAGGCACTTTTCGTAACAAGAAACCAGTTTTGTTTGCCTTCGTCGAAGATGGAAGCCATCTGTGTTCAGAGACGATCGGCAGCACCGCGGCTCATCCTGAACATAATGACGAACTTCGTTAAGCTGCCGAATCCAGTTTCTCATCATTCCATAACTCATTATTGCATCCTCATACACCTCACACAATTCCCGATTAATGTTTTCTGAGGCTTATTCTAGATATGAATCTGTGATTCATCGGTCCGCGAGTCGTTCAATTGTTTGGAGCATTTCGCAACGCTTTAACAAAAGGAAAACACAGAGTGACAATATTTTGACTAGGTGGAGAAGTAGTGTGAGTTGTAAGGCACTGGTGGATAATACAATATCTGGAAAAAGTGTCGTGTTATTTTTTATTTGATATCGGTAATGATTTTAAAAATTTGCTTCATAGTTTGACTTTTTGAAAATAAATACAATTCATACAAGTTATTTGTAATGATTACAAATATATGGGTCCTTAATCGTCACCTTTTTTAACAAAAACATGCGCGACATAATTATTGATGACAAGTGAATCACTCAGTACATTGTTACCGTTTGTTTTCTATCCAAACAAAAAGGTCTCCCTGGCAAGCATCTCGGAATACGCAGATTTACGATATTGCAGCGAATAAGTTCTTCCCTTCGTCGTAGTGAGCTGTAAATCATCATTCGTTACGCGGTAAATATCTGGGCCACGAATACATCACGCGGTAAGTAAACCCCTCCGCTTCGCGTGGATGTCGGAAATGCATTTTGATCACAAGAAGCAAATTTATCCCGGGCAAATTGGAGCGGCAGTATTTCATCTAACCTGTTGTACAGCCTAGTTCAGCGTGCATCCATAATTTTTTCCCCCATGAATAATTCTTAGACGCCGACATACCGGCCGTTATTTAGGGCGAAGGTCTTCTTTAATGCCATTATTACCGTCCGCATTATGCGCCGTCGTCGACCCTAAAACGAGATTTATAAGTGAATGATAACACGCGAGATTACTCAACTTGTATCGATATCTGAGCCATTATAATTCACCCTACTCTGTTGAATACGTAATAGCTAACACTAATTGTTTGTTTGAATATAAACGAACACGATACTTCGCCATTCATCAAGTAAATAGAACTTTGCTTTACATGTGCAATGTTAGAGAGGTGCAGGTGCAATAAGGAATGTTACTACTTTGTAACAAGCATAAATATAACGCTAATTGATTCCTGTATTTAAAAACCTATCAATATTTTCTAGAAATATTTAATTAAATGTCGATAACATATACGATTTATCCACATAATTAGGAAACTTGGAGGGAAGGCAATAATTCCGTACTTAATAAGAATTTTCAACGTATTAATTAATAATTCGGCTCTTCCATCTGATTGTAAAACAGCTATTACTATACCAATGTATAAATCTGGAAAAAGAGCTGACGTTAAAAGCTATAGACCCAAGTCTTTTTCAGTAGTGTGTAAGGTTATGAAGCACTTATTAGCAGTCTACGTCAGATCTGAAAGGGTGATTTTTTAATTGGAAGGGTCTCGTGCGAAATGCAAGTGATGAATCTATCTCAGGAGTCAGCAGATGAAGTAGATAATGGGGGTAGAATAGATAGCGTTATCAATCTCGTTTATAAAACGCACCTTGTTAAATGAGACACAATATGGAATAGAAGGGTAACTAATTGCAAGGGTAACGAGATGCAAATATCTGGGGGTAAATTTTAACAATAGACTTGGGTGGGAGGAACAGGTGAATTTCACGACTCAAAAAGAGTGGAATTTCTTACATTTCATAATGAGGAACTTGAAAAAAGGGAAGTTCAAAATCAAAGGAGCTTGAATATTTATCCTTAGTTAGACCAATTTTGGAATTTTTGGCGGTTTGTTGAGATCCCTACAAAAAATCAAATAGAATCAATAGAGGAAGTTTAGAAAAGGGCTGCTAATTTTATGGGAGTAGGATCGGTTCATAGAAACGAAAAGGTAGAACAACTAGGTTGGGAATTCCACTCACAAAGGAGGGAGAAAACAAGGCTGTATTTTACCTTTAAAATTGCATACGGGGCAAAGAACATATATTGGAATTATTTCAAAAATGTAAAAGCCTAGTTGTGTTAGTAGATGGGGCCATCTTTTCAAAGTAAAATGTAGAAACCAAAAAAAAAAAGATGTGGACAAATCCTCATTCCTAAATAGGAGTGTTTGGGGGAAATCCTCTTCAGGAAAATAAATTTAGGACAAATCTCAAAACACGTGTGATGTGATATGGTTATTTTGAATAATGTAAATGTATAGTCGAATTTAAATTTTACAGCCAAATTGAAGTGTTAATATAATATAATATAACATAATTCTTTCAGGTGTATAGACATTTTAAAGGACAATGATTATTTTTAGGAGTATTATGTATAAGTAATTTCATTATATATCTGCAACCGGTCTTACACCCAATTGTAGACCAACAATAATTATAATTACTGAAAAGAAAGCTCTTGTTGTTACTTACTATTTAAATACGGACCTGCGAAACAGACAACAAATTCTATTTTTTTTGCAATTAAAATGTAATAAAAAGTCTTTGTTTCCTGGGGTGTTCGAAATATCTTATAAATAACTACTTTTTATTAAGGTGCAGATAAAGTTTCCGGCGTTTTGTTCCGAAACAACAGAAACCTTGACTTATCATATTCCGGTCATGTTACATTTAATAAAATGTTCTTCAATGACAGTAGTCTACACTACTTTCATATTTGTGATATCCCAAGTCAAAATTAAATTTTAAATAATATTTTATTTTAACGTTTTTAAATAACAATATATATATATATATATATTTAACGACCCTTTCACAACAAAAAATTATAGTTATATACATTTTATTAATTTAAATGGTAAATATGTTAACATTTAAAATATAAGTATGTTTTATTTACTTAATTGAAAACTTAACGTTTTATATTTTAACGAAATATTCTGCATTCAAAATTATAATTTTTTTGTAAAATTTTGTCGTCCCTTGATGAGGTCCACAAATACGGACGAAACGTCGTATATATATTAGATAAACATAAAAAAGTTTTGCTCACAAATTGGTTGTTTATTTATTTGTACTTAATTGTCAGATTCCTGATTTACTCAATATAACCTAACAAGAAGCTGTTTATTTTTATCAATTATAACGGTCAATTTAAACCTATCGTGAAAAGAAACATAACCTAAGCCAGTACATTTTTCTGGAAACACCATTCCTCGAGTGTGGAATCAGCTGTTTCGTTACCTAATCGGAAAATAAATATGATATTAACAGACTTATTAAAAGAGTGAAATTTTATTATTAAAAGATTTAATGAATTGTAATGTTTATAAATATTTGTTGTTGTTATTGTGGTGTTCAGTCCTAAGACTGATGTGACGCAACCCTCCATGCTAATCATGCGCAAGCATTCCGCATATCTACCACACCCCACGTCCTCCCTAATCTGCTTAGCGAATTTCATCCATGTCTCTCCCTCTTCTGTTCTTACCCCACACACTTCCCTCAAATGATAATATACAAGACCCTCATGTCTCAAAACATGGCCTATTAATCTATCCCTTCTCTTGGTCAACGTCCTCCATATTGTTCGCTTTCCCCTATTCTGTTTAGAACTTCCTCGCTAGTTACTCTAACCACCCATCTGATTATCAGCATTCTCCTATGGCACCACATTACAAAGGCTTCTTTTCTTCTCCTTTCTGCAAGTCCTATCATCCACGTTTCGCACCAATGTAACGCCAACATTTTTAGCAACTATTTACTAATATTCACACTTATATTACCAGTAAATAAATTTCTCTTCTTTTGTGCTATCCTACTCTTTATGTCTACTATACTTCAACCATCCCTAGTTATTACGCATCCCAAGTAGCAGAATTCCTTACTTCCTTCAAAATATCCCTTCCCAGTCTAAAACCCTTTGGTATTCTACTGTTTCCCATACACCCATCACCTTGGTTTTAAATTAATCCTCATATAGTAATCTTATTCCAGGACCACGCTCATGCTATTAATTTCCAAGTCTTCTTCTGACTCCCATAATACTAAAATGTCATCGGCAAAGCGTAAGGTTTTTATTACTTCTCCTTGTAGTACTATTCATTTTCCATATTTCTTTTTAACTTGCTTTATCGCCTGTTCCATGTATAAGTTAAACAATATGGGTG
Source organism: Eucriotettix oculatus (assembly GCA_034510155.1). Lineage (NCBI taxonomy): Eukaryota > Metazoa > Arthropoda > Insecta > Orthoptera > Tetrigidae > Eucriotettix > Eucriotettix oculatus. Next base: position 141,266,360 of record CM067377.1, read on the forward strand.
ACAGACTTCATCTTGATTTATGCTTTCTTTTCTTACCCTTCAATTCTAATTACTGCTTACTTCAATTCAATCGAACTAAGCGGCTACTTCGTGTCTATGCATTATTATGACGTCATCACGATCAACCATTCCAACACTCGAAAAATATTATCTCTGACTGTTTCTCTTCCAATGATAGTTCGTTAAACGCGATTCGGAGCATTACTTCTGGTTAGTTTTCTAAAATACGTGTACTCATAATTCTATTTACATTATGTAACGTAGTAATTATACTAAAGTAGTTATGATCAGTGATAACTAAAAGAAAGATTACATTATCAAAGTTTATATCAACATTGCTACCAAGTAGTTTGTCACGAAAGATTTATTGTGTAAAGAAATTTGTTAGTTAAGCCATGAACATATAAGTATGTCTTTTCTAACTGAACTCTAATTGAACTCAGTAACTTGACAAACATAGAATGAATCTCTACGAGTAACGGCATTCTTGTCAAGATATCTTACAAATGTGATTTTTTAAAGTCGATGTGATTTAAAACGTTGGAAGATAGATTTTGTGTCTATAAAGGATTTTTGACATGCATTAATGTAACGGTGATAATATCTTAGAAGCCCATTAAATTGGAATGCATAAGTTCATCATTTCCTGAAAAATGGATTTTCCAATAGAGCAGATAAATTATTGCTCTATCTCAACCTTATTCCGGTTAAAACGAGGAGGATCGTTAATCTTCTTTTCGATTAAAGTTTAAGGCCGGTTAATAAATTTCTATCTGAAGCTTAAGGTTTTAAATTCAGATGAAATACGATCGAATACATTTTACAACTAGTTAATAGTAAGTTAATTTAAATGGTTTAGGTTCTAACATGAAAATGGAAACGATAACTGTTATAGTCTTTCTACAATCTAATACATGCAAGAATTGAAGAAAAAAATTTAATACACTACGTGTGTTCTTGTTATTTTATATCAAGTTAACACATCTTCAACAAATTAATTTCGTTATTCACGAAAGTCATTAGTTATATTAAAAACCTAATTTCCTGTATTAATTTAATACTTCACTTCATCACAAATATTGTGACAGGCATATAGCATAAACAATAAGAAACCTTCAGTACGCGAGTATGGCCGTGTTGATAATTGAAAATTACTTATTAATCTTAAATTTAAAAGAAATTGTATCGACTCAGAAGTACTATAATGACTTTTTATTTATTTATTTTAAAATTCGTTACCAATATTTCAAGCGCTGAGCAAAATATAATATTACAAACCTAAATAACTGTATCATCTATAAAACTTTTGAACGAGCAGTTACGGTATAAAAGTTTTTTATACATAATATATAAGAACGATGGAGAAACACTCTCGAAGGTTTTTGTCCCCAGAGTGATTACGGGTCTTATCTTCGGGGAAGCCTTATTCTGTCTCTGATTTTTAAGGCTGATGCACTTCCGCCTCTTTTGGCAGGTGTATGTTCTGGTATCACAGACCTTGGGCATACCAGAGTATTTTAAATAGATAGAGAGGCAATAGCAGCGCTGAGAGCGAGGCGGCCATCCCCACTCCTGTAGGTTCCTACTTACAGCAAAAGACAAATTAAAGCGGATTATCTATTTACACCATATCTTAGTCTTTGCAAATATGTAAGGTACAAATATTAATTAAAATGGGAATATTAAAAATATTGAGCATGTTTCTAAATCAGTATTGCGAGCTGGATGTAAAGTTATATCAGCATATTTCTCAATTAAAGATTAAAAATATATAAATTTATATTCGCAAATGTCGGAGGAGGATGGCTTGTGCCAACAGGTCCGGTTTGGTGTAAATGGACATTACACACAAATGAAGTTCTTTTATTAGCATTATGAATGCGTCAACAAGGAACGTTATTGGTGACTACAAAAAATATTTACAATACGAAACAAAAAAATACATAGAAATTACGATTAACACATAGAAAGGAGAGTTAAGAGACAGACACTATCAGAACAGAGGAAAAACGATCACAAAGGCACATACAGTCTTCTTAGATATCTTTCAGCACACCAATATCTACAATGAACCTCAGAAGACTGAACCGCCACTGGAAAATAAAACAGTTCCTCCGTGGAATAGTTAGCAATCGTGTACCTTCTGATGGTGTCAAAACGAATGTGCGGGTGGTGTTACAAGCAGAGAATAAAGATTGAGGAGACGTAGAAAAAAGAAAAGAATGTGTAAAGCGGGAGTGGAAAGATCTAAGTCTTGTAACAACGATCTGTTGTCTTCTCGAGATGTCAAGTGGATAAGTTATATATTTGTAGGATTCCGATTCTTTGTAGAGGAATCCTACGTTTTTCCTCTTCTATCATTTATTCAAATTTCTGTCAGGGAGGTAATGCACCCTATCATTAAATCGTTCCTTGAACAGATAGAAAGATCCAAGCGGTATATTTGCAAGGAGGACTCCAGATTAGCGGCTTTTACAGCAAGCTCGTTTCCCAAGATGCCCGAATGAGCCGGGATTCAACAGATGGTGATTTCTTCGTTGTTTCTTTTATCTTCCGAAGAAGGTTCCTAATTTAATTGACGCAACCACTTATACATCGATGATTGGAGAGTGAGTTGATCACTATGAGAGAGTCGGTCAAAATCAACGTGAAATTGGATGGGTGGTCCTTGAAATATTGTACAGCCATCAGTATCGCATATGTTTCAGCCGTTGTGACTAATATCCTTGTTAATTGCCACTGAATCACTAAATTCAGCTGAGGTAACCGACCATCCTACTTTGAGCCAATGATTATGTTATTATGAACGGAAGCTACTGTATTATTATTCTGAAATGTGAAAAAAATTTCACACAATAAATTTACTTTAAAGGTTTTTACTTATTTCATTAATAATAATACTTAGGATCGTATGCCACAGTTATTACCAATTATGCCTCAAAGTCCACCACGGACTCCCTAATTGTAGGAGCACGTGTATTTTATGTTTTCCTTGTTTTGAAAATTAGGTAAAATAAAAATATAAATCTTATTGTAAAATTGTGTAAGAGTAAAATCACTTAAGGTTTCCTAACCATGATACTGATATTTCAATTAATAATGAACAGTTAATATTGTTAACAACTGTGTACAATATATAGACTACACAAATTAGCATTAGAGTATTTTAGGTTATATTACAAACTTAAATCCGAGTAAGTGGTAAAATATTGTCCATCTGACCAGAACAATGCTCGCAAGGTTAAGTTCACGGACAGGTTTTCGCAGAATTTTCCCCCTGCAGACCGACATCGAATAGGGTCCATAGATTTGCAGCCCGCATTGTCTGTGTGTTTGTGTGAAGGACATAATGAACGCACCGCTGTCCGTTCGCATTAATGTCCGTAATGGAGAACCGCGCCGTAATTCTAAACAAACGCCATTATGAATGTAATGTTTGTCCAGTCGAGAACTCCGCTGCCGCCCTAATATACAGCGCTTTCCCTGTTGCTCTCAACAAATATTTGTAGTACATGAAATGTTTCACATCTCTGCGCAATTCATTACATCCAGGGCAACAAATTAAGACTGTGTACAGCGGCTATCACGAATAGTTCCTCATACGTGGAACAAAGCGTCAATGTTTTATATCAACGACGTACTTGCTTTGATTATAATTATTACGCTTGTTTATATTTGATTGTTGAATTCACGCAAATAATGAAGTCACGTGAATCAGCGGAATGCCTCCTAGTTACAGGATAATCTACATTATGTATTATATTATGAATTTTATAGAATTGAATTAACGAGCAATCTACATGTAAAGTATTTAATTTATTTTAACAACGTTTCGTTCCCATTTCTGGACTCCGTCACCTAAATTTCTTCTAGATATTACTACAAGAATTGGACATAAACTTAACAAAAAGGTAATAAAATTTAGTTATAAATTAAATTAATAGAAATTTCAGCAACTTAATTAGTTTTGTTAAAAAAACATTACTTAAAATTTGAAATATATAGTGATGAATTAATAAGAGGTCCAAATATATAAAATTTTATCCTCGGCTGCGTCCAAGGACAGTTGCAATCGAAAAGTGATTTAAGAATAAAGAGAAACAATTTTTTGTAGACTGTTAAACTTGTTGTTGTGGTAATCAGTCCTAAGACTGGTCTGATGCAACCCTCCATGCCAACCTATCCTGCGCAAGCGTTTTCATTTCTACATATTTACCTCATACTCCCTTATCTGCTTAGCATATCCATTCTTAGACTCCCTCTTATATTCTTACCCCATACACGTTCCTCTAATGCCAATTTTACTCGACCCTCATGTAACAAAACGTGGCCTATTAATCTATATAATCTTGGTCAAAGTCCTTCAAATTGTTCTCTCTTCCCCTATTCTGCTTAGAACTTGTTAAACTTAACGATGTGAAAAAGTGTGAAGTGAAAATTAATGAGGATATATAACATGAAATCACTATAACAAGTCTGTAAATAATTAAAAATTATAAAAGACCTTCTCGAACTAGCAATACATGTTACAGCGTAGTATATAATACTAATTCTAAAATTGATACAAAAATAATTTACAATTTATTTAATAAAAACATAAAAAGTAAATATTATTCACCATTTTAAGGACATTTCATATACTGTACCTGTTACCTACTTTTAACTGTTGGGTAATTCATAAGTTCACCGTTGTGATTTATACAAACGTTTTACTATGGGGTAGGGTTTGATAATAATAATGAAAAAACTAGATATTTATACTAACAATTACAATTTTATTATTACGCAAATTTTAGTGAGTTATAATTTTGTTTTTCTGGCATTTATAATGAGATTATTTTTCTAAATCCCCTCATCTCAGGACATCCAATACCTGGGATTTACCTCGGTGTCGGTTTCCTTGATCCTGCTGGCTGGAGGAAACATTCGGCTTTTCTCTGTGTTGCTGTTCAGACACCCAAGCTTGATGATTTATGGGCTTCTAGAGTGCCCAGCAAAACTCCTAAATAATTATTTTTCGAAATTCGTCCCGAAGGAATACTTTACGGATGCTGGGTTCGATAACTCTTTTAATGCTGTTTGGACCAGAATGAATAATTCTCATCTCGTCTACCATTTTATTAGCTCGGATCCTCCCTTCCACAGCCGTACTCTACCAATCAGATTGCAGGCAGTCTCCCTTTCTCACGTGAAAAACATTCCAGACTTTCCCCGGTGTGAAAAATATATTTATCTGCCAATGTCGCGCCCTTCGGCTATTGTAGCCGGATTATCCTCGTTTATCCGACACCGACACGGAGCCAAGGTTAACTCTCGGAAATGTCTACTATTTAGGAATTTCCCCCAATTATTATTGTTAAATTTGTAACCATTACAATATGTTTACGCTATGTCGAACAAGTAGTTCCGAGTCGACCTTAAGGTGGAATGCATGACGTAGTGGGGGAGGGGGGGTAAATAGCAGAAGCTATGATCACTTCGTTGTGAGATTCGACTGGAGTTGGATCGGGCATTGTGCTGGAGTCAATGCGGAGTTATATGGAGATGGAGACCTCTCGGGTCTAGGGGCTCGCCGGCCAGCCGCATTCGGCTTTTCTTTGTTTTGGCTGTTTTGTCAGTACGTTGGACCTAACGTTCAGTAGTAAATTAGTTTTATTTCATTTGCGCCCCACGTTTTCAGTTTGAGGAACGAGGAATTCTATTCTGGATGCCATCGTGTGTTGTTTAACTTTTATTGCTAGCTTGTGTGAGTTAACTTTAATAATTACTTTAATTTCTTTCCGATTGAGCGTCCCACAGTCAGTGTGGACGTGATTTTTTGTTTTATCCCAATACTTGTAACTCATGTGAGGTCCACATAGCCGAGGATTAGCTTTAAAGTATTGACTGTCGAAATCCATGTTGGGCAATTCGCAGTCCAGTTGTGTGGTTAGCTGCATCCGGCAGCTTTCGGTTCTTAGGGTTGCTCTGTCAGCTTACTTGAGTTTAATTCTTAGATATTAATCTAACTGTTTTTTTGGATTGAACACCCCACGCTAAATTGAGTACGTATTAATTTACAATGAGAAGTGTCATTCAGTTTGAGTTATTTTTCATATACTTGCACGTGAACTCTGCGTTACCTCGGATTAATCTTTAAGATATTGGAAATTATATTATTTTATTTTTAAGAAAATTTGTTACGTGGTTTTCTAAATGTTTTCTACATTTTCTTGTAGTAATATTTTTTCTTGACGAAATCCCAAACGTGAGGAGAAAACTTAGTTGAAATGAATTGAAAACTTAATTTGTTATTTGGCCGTTAATTAAGTTCTATACAATAATTTGGCAAAACAGATATTAAGCTATGTTGTTACTTTATTTTATTTATTATTTATTTCTGTTATTATTATTGATTAAATAGAAAAGGGCCCAACAGATAAAAACAGATAAAAGCCACTGCACTATTAATTTCCTTAATAATATATATATATATATATATATTAATGTCTCCTAAATTGTAAGGTATTATTTCAAAATGCATATCGAAGACAATGATGATTTTCATTACCTTTAAATTCGCTTGTGTAATCGAGAAACCCAGATGCGAATTACGTTCTCTCCTCGCTCCTTTCTGTTACTACTTCGCTATACGGTGTCTAGAGACTATTTTATATTGAAGAGCATCGCTTGTAAAATGTTGGGCTTAAAGGCTCGCCTGCTTCAGACGGTTTGCGTAAGAACTGACGTAAAATTTTTATAGCTTGGTAGCTGCGTTACCTACTTGTTCCCGAGGGAGAAGCGCACGCAGCTCAGGCCGAAGTCTTCCTGGTCAACTCTGGAAAAGCAGATCTTAGGACTCCACAAACAAAATGTGAAGACTCTCGATTGAAAGAAACCAATTCATTCAAACTTGATTCACATTGCGAGAATGAAATGCTTATTTAGTTTCTCAAATATCTTTCTCACATTTCTAACTTTTAAGTGCGTTCAGTATTTTTTTATAAGAAGATAACATCTATACAGAATATATAGTGCAGGCAACACTATTTTTATTTATCGAAAACAAACGCAACGAACGCTGCTCTTATTAATAAAATTAAATTCTGTAATGGGGACAAGGAATTACAATTTTATTTTTATTGAAATATAAAAACGCCAGAGATGAAAATGGTAAAGAGAAGTATTGACGTTTGAAGAATGCGATAGATAGGAAGTGAAAAGCAGCCAAAGAGGATTGGCTTCAAGAAAAATGCAAAGTGGTAGAAGATTTCAGGCTGAAATGGGAAAAAAGCATCTTATAGGAAAATCAAAGAAACATTCGGAGAGAGGAAAAATTTTCGTAAGATCACCAGGAGAGCAGACGGGAAGATAATGAAGAAAAGGCAGACGGATGGCAGAAAGAGCTGTATCACGGTGGAACTCTAGATGAGACAGTAATAGGAGAAGTAGAAGAACAGGTTGTGTATGATGAAGAGTTGGGGGACAAAATTTAAAGGTCAAAGTTTGATAGGGCGCTGACAGATATGAGCAAACGTAAAGATTGTAAAATATTTTCGAAACAACATCATTATCCCCATACCGAAGAAGACTGGAGTTGATAGATGCTAATAGCAGAGCACAATTAGTTTAGCATCTCATGCATGCTAATTATGAAAGGAAATCGTATGTAGGAGGATGGAATGACAAATAAAATGCGAGTTAGGAAAAAACCAATTTCATTTTGGAAGAATGTAGGGTTAAGAGAAGCAATATTGACTTTTCGTCAAAATTTCGACGACAGGATAAGAAAATGCAGACCTACATTCATGGCATTTGTAGATTTATAAAAAGCCTTTGATAATGTTAACTGGATCAAACTATTAAGGATTTTGAAGAGGATAGTAATAAAATATCGAGAAAGAAAATTATCTATAACCTCTACAGAAGGCAGTCAGCAGTAATTAGAATTTAAATTCAAGAAAAGAAAGCAGAAACCAAGAATCCAGGAAGGAAATAATGCAGTCTGTCGCCCATGCTGTTTAACTTATATTTTGAACAGGCGATGAAGAAAGTTAAAATTAAATATGGAAAAGGAATCATACTGCAAGGAGACGAAATAAAACCCCCATGCTTTGCCGATGATATTGTAGTATTAGGGAAGTCAGAAGAAGACTTGGAAAACATAATTAATGGCATGAACGTGGTCCTGGAAAAAGTGTTAAATATGAGAATTAATAGATGAAAAACAAGGTTTATGGAGTGAAGTCGTAAAAAAGAAGAATTTACTTACGGGAAATACAATTGTGAATATTAAGAAATCGTTGCTAAAAAGGTTCGTTTGGAGTGTGGTGTTATATGGGTGCGGAACGTGGACGTTAGGAGTTGCAGGAAGGAAAATAATAGAAGCCTTTGAAATGTGGTGCTGTAGGCGAATGCTGAAAATCAGGTGGGTGGATAGAATCGCTAATGAGGAAGTTCTAAACATAATAGGGGTGGAGTGAACAATATGGAGGCCGTTGAACAAGAGAAGGGATAGATTAATACTCCAGGTTTTGAGACATGAGTGAGGGTCTTGTAAAATTAGCATTGGAGGGAAGTATGTGGGGTGATAACAGAAGAGGAGGCCAAGGATGAAATGCGCTAAGGAGATAGGGAGAATGAGGGATGTGGTATTTACACGGAAATTAAAATGCTTGCGCAAGATTTCGAAAGGAATATGTGGGGTCGGGCAATAGGTCTGACCGCCAGCGGCAAAACAGAGAACGGTCATTATTCTGATTACAACATTTTTTTCAGATTTCCTCCTTCTGCGAATTCCGAGTTAGGAGTTTTGTCTTTAAATCTGATCTCATTGTTTTAAATGTGAGTTTATAAGTAATTTAATTTTTGTAAATGTCATATAAAAGAATATTGTTTATCCTTTGTAAAAATAATTTGGAACTTAAAGTATTGTATCATATCAATTAGTAAATGTAAAGCTAATTTATTTCCATCATTAAATATAATCTTCCTTACTTAAAGTAATTGCAAATCTACATATTTATTTCAGTACATTTTTCATTGTTTGACGTGGAATTTTAACAGAAGGAGAGCAATTTGAATATGAATTTCAGAAATTAGATAGAAATTTATGGGTTTTATGTAGGAGAAGAATTTGTACATAGGGACGTGAGAAATTCAGTGAACTTTTGCTCTTTATTGTTTCAGCAGTTCCCAAAGGAATAATTGAGCTAAAGAAGCCTTGACGCGGAATAGGCTTAAGTTAAACAGCAGTTTTTAACTTTAGGGGGTGGCAGGAGTAAATGTTCACCTATTACCTCCGAGTGGAGAACATCTGCTGCAGTTCGTGAGGAAGAACCCTCATTTGACGGTGACGACCTCTCTTTAATTTGCGTGTCTCCGCTGAGCAAAGCCCTCTTCCTCATCCTCTGGAATGGATGTGACCCATTAAGGAGGAGGAGAGCTGCGAGATTATTCTTCTAGCTGCGAGCGTCCATTAGCAAAGAGCTCTTCCAACGACGTGAAGCGGAGGGTGTGGGTGTGGGTGGTTCAAGGGTTGTAGGGCGGAGGAGGCGTGAAGAATGAGCAACAATACGTTGGGGCTAGTCTCTGATTCCTACAACCTCTACCGCAACTCAGGCCGGATTGAATTCACAACTATCGAGAAGAAATTAATTACAACATTTGGAAATCATATACGAGTATAATTAACTTTTCATTTACGATATAATATCTGTCAATTTTCAATTTCTAATCAAGCAAATAAGAAACAGAATCTCACCAACAGAAATCAATATTTACAAATAATGAAGCTGTGGTGTTTTTTTTAAATATTACATAAAATGATTTTAATACAATAACTTTTGCAATAATATTATAGTTTCCCAACCTTTTTTAACTATCCTCCATCTATATAATCTGATGCTCCCTATGTAAAATATACATTTTTATCTACAAATATTAAATTATTACACAAATGAAGCCTAATTATAAATTTTTCAGGACTAACACTTGGGTTTTAGCAATCAATAAATAGATTATTAAGAAAAAATAAATAACATATAAAAATAGGGAACTAAAATTCGATTACAAAATAATTTTTTGAAATATTTTTATATTATACAGGGTGTGACAGTGAATCGAGCAATTTTGAAATAACTGTCTAAAATCAATGAAGTCGTTTACAATAGAATTATTCATACCATCATAATCAACATAAAAAGCATTTATATTTTCACGTAAAAAATTATTCAATTTTTAAAAATGACGTTAACTAGATGACGTCCTTTTCTCGCAAGGCAATGCGCCGATGAAAACTGCTCACGACAACCCGTAATATTTGTTGTGGCAATCTTGCAATCTCTCGATGAATGTTTTCTTTTAGATGATCCAATGTCTTCGGCCGTTGCAGGTAGACTTTACTTTTCAGGTATCCCCATAAAAAAATCGAAGGTGAAGAGAGGGCCACGGAATTTCTCCAGCAAACGTCATTTATAAAAATTTAATCATGTTGGAAGTGAAATATAAATGCTTTTTTATGTAGATTACGATGATATGAATAATATTTTGTAAACGACTTAATTGATTTTAACAGTTTTCGAAAAATATTTTAATTTTTGCTAATTATTATGTAATTGATTATTTATTTCGTCATTTAACGCGACATCACTTCTGGATAAGTGCACTAAATTTTCTTACCGCAGAGAGATGTTATATTGGGTTCAAATTTAGTCTCAAGTCTCCTGCATTTATAAAGATGATATTTCCATAGTGATTCGTATTGTGCGTGTCATAGGAATTACCCAATACTGTACGCAGTTTTCCTTTCAAATACACTCCCAGTAATTACTCTAAACTTTCAAGTGAGGCTCTCTAAAAGTACACTTATCAAACGATTATTTAAAATTGCGACACCAGCAATTTTTCCTTTTGTACAAATATAAATTATCAGAAGGTTGGTTTTTAAATTCTTGACGAGCTCATTTTCGAATTTTCCCAATTTGGGGGACATGGGACTCACGTTAAGAAACACCGATCTATACTATTAAGATATAGGATATACAATTCCTGTCTCTGTATGCTATGATTACTTTCATCAACATACGGGTATTATTAATATTTTTATCTGCAATTGAGATGAACAATGATTGTTAAAAATTTGTGACTTTCACGTTATGGTGATGAAAACTATTGAAATATAAATATATATAGAATAAATATATTCCACTATTCTCCTAAAGAAAAGAGTAAGTGAAATATCTGTCTAACATCATATAATCTATTTCTGAGAAATATATTTATGTTCTCTTTATTTTTCTGTTAATCATTCTATCTGCCTAAATTGTTTACCATGGCAAAGGAACTATAAATTCAACTTGAGACTTAATAAATTACTTTGTTTACAGGAGAGTGTATTTAGTCCGTAATTCATTGTAACCCCTGATATTATTAGCGCGATGTGAGGTGTGGTCGAATGAGAACTTTGTAAAAAGGTTTACTGATTTTTTATTTGAAGCATACTTCTGAAACGAAACGGGAGACAAACTGTACGTTCCCGCAGACCGTTACAGTAGGACAAGTTTCATCGAAAGCTTTTAATCATTAATTATAACTAAAACTAAACTATACTAAGAGGCATATAAAATTTTGCATTAGCAATGTTAGCTGTATTCATGGTAGCGGAAACTAGGGTTTACACTGACCATGTGCCACTCCAAAAATTATGGCAGTCGTCCAAGGTCCTATGTAGGACCATAGCGTCAAAAAAGAAGACGTGCGTAAGAATTAAAAATGATGGGAATATGTTTCAGTTTCATTAGATAATTTCTAAAACTAAAAAAATACCTTTTCTGTTTTATGATAGGCTAACTTACAATTAAATTTACGAATACAAGTAAAATAAATTTATGCCTAAATATATTGAATCGTAGTCACTAATTTGACTGGAAAACGGGATTTTCTAGTTAAAAAATTATTCATTTCTTAATGTATTAAACGTAGAAAAATTGAATATTTTAAATCCTGATTTATTAGTAGGAAAAAATGTCTACTTCTAAAAGATAGCATGCAAAATTCCGGCAATTATGAATGTCTGAGCTTAAGAAACTTTGTTATATTTACAAAAAAAGCCAAACAACCGATAAATAAACCTTATTTAAAACTTTATCTACGATGTTTCGTCCGTAATTTTGGATTTCTGATAATTTACAACAGAAGTATCAAAGATAAAACTAACTTCCTATAAAAGTATATACATCGTTCCAAATAAGAGAACACTAAAAATACGAAGTGTACAGTTGTGTTGAAACACAATTATCTAAAAAAAACATTTTTGATTGGCAAAATGTTTAAGGTTTTGGAAGAGGAAATAAATAATTTTTGAAGACTGACGAGTGATATGCTCTGTACGCAATGTAATCCCAATGCATTGAATGTAATGATACTAATAATTAGAACAAAATTTAAGTTACCGTCTTGTTACGGTAATTTCCTTTTTTGTACCGTTTCATTATCTGATTTTTCGTTTTGATATTTAAAGGTCTACAATACAGACACATTGTTGATTAATATTTCGGACCGTCTCTGGACCCAGTCCGGGAGGCAAAATATCTCATCTTTATTATGTATTTTTATCCATTCAAAATGTAAGACTATATGATTCTTATAATTTGATTAAAATTCAGTACATTGTATATTTTAACGAAATTTCGTCAATTCACATCTAAAAATTGTTTTCATTAAAACTTTTGTTTGTAGTTAACTTCAGTTCCAAATTAATTATTAATTTACTTGTACAACTACAAACATCAGGAATAAACGTCGTAAATAATATATTTAGTGACATATTGGTCCTTATTTTAGTTATAAATTTATGACTGGCAAATTATTGATTTATTGAAACATTGTTGCATGCACAGGAGTCGGATAAAGTCCAGGGACGGTCAAATATCTCCAGAAATATACATCGGATCGAAACAATATTTAACATGATATTTTTCGAAAGTCTATTCAATGATACCAATCCAGAACCCCTCTCCATCCCCGGGATGTGGGGCAGGGGGGAACAACTTCTAAATTTTCAATATGAACGCCGCCGATATTTTAATTGGAATTTCTGATTTTTAATAAAAAATAATGTAATTTTTTACATCATTTTACCGTAGGTCGCATCAACTAGGAGGACGTTATCGACTATGAGCATATTACATATTAGTGCTTAATACAGTGTAACAGTTCGTACGTTTCAGGAATTCAATTATTTTTATTAGTGGAAAAACAGAATAGTGGAATTATTGTTTCCTAGTACACACATATGGGTGGGGGATGCTGGTTATTATTCATTATGTGCAGGTGCGTTCTCTTGAAAAGCTTCCGTTCTGGCTCATGATACTGCCATGTGGCCTTTTATATTGCCATTGGAGTCGGTTTTAATTAATTGGAATACGTTAATTTTGACTATGTTACTTGCCTTTATTTCTTTATGTCTAAGATTCTAAAGACGATGTCGCTGACACTCGTCCAGTCCTCTCTATCGTTGTTAGTTGGTTTCAGTATTATCAAGAACGTTTCCTCCGATCTACTGTTGATGGCGCTGAAACCAATAAAAATAATGAAAAAAAAGTTGAAAAATACACAAACCTTTTAGTGGACCTGTAGAATATAAAAACAATAAACTATTCAATGTAACAATAAGTAACCCCTAACCCCACCCCGTGGTTGTTCAGCGGAGGATAACATTTTTAATTTTTTAAGCAGATTCGTGAATCAGTTAATATTGCAGCGGAATAGGAACCCCTCCCCAATTTATTTCCCATTTTGGGACAAATTAAGATCAGAAAAATAAATAAGACTATTGAAAGACAGGCAGAGAAGATGTAGAAAGTCCAGGATTAATAAAGGCGCTGAATTGTCACAAAGAAACGTACTTGATTGCGAGGTGCAGGGTATTAAAGATGTTTGTTCACCAGGGGACGTTAGCCCAGAAATTTTGTCAGTGTTGTAAGTAAGGATCCTGCGCTTGGTGGAAAAATTAATGGCGATTAGTGAAGACACGTCACCTGGGGTGGCGTTTTATCATAAAAAAGGGGAAAGTAAAATTGGTTGGGTGGTTACAAATCCATGAAATAGTCTGAGTGTGTTAGCAGTTAAAAGGAACAGGAAGTTGGAGTCTGGGAGAAAAATGACTTAGAGAGAAAAAAAAATTCCACCAATGTGGTTTTGAAGTCAGAAGGAACTAATTCAAGTTGTAAGGAGGAATTATTTTAAGAATAGAAGGAAGACTCTTTCGATAATTAGTAGAAATCAAACACCAGCATTACGAAATTACAATATTCCAACCAAAACTGTGCTGAGATCTGAACGACTTCGTCAAGACGGAAGATTAGATTTTCCTCGACGCCCAGAGGTGCGAAATCGATATTTCCATTTACTGTCTGTATCATTTTGTATTCCTGGAAGGAAGAAATTGCTTTGTAACTTCACGAGAGTATCCGAAAGAATTTTAAAACACGTTTGTCATGATAAACTAAATCTCTGCTACCAGTTTTTACCTCACAGTAATTATTGCTGAGCTAGGTCGTTGATAATTAAATATTTAATTCTTCTAAATCCTAAATGTCTTGATAAAAATAGCAAGTTTGCAAATATAAATTATTTTATTTTTATTTTGATAACAGGCTACATGACCGCGATTCGGAAACAGACAACTAGCGTAGGAAGGGAATTGATAAGGGGGGATGTGGAAAGCATAGAAAGGTAGCCAAGGGTTGACTAAGGTCCCCGGGCTTTAGTTTAAGTATCCCACCCATTGTTTCACCTAAAGAGATGCAGGGAAAACCATAGAAAATCTTCTCACGGGCATCCTAATGACGGTTTTTTGTATTGTTTTTTGGGGTAAACACGCTACATGATGGTGATTCTGAAACAGGCAACACCCCTTTAATATCATAGAAAGGGAATTGAAAATGGGGGGAGTGCGGAAGGTAGAGCAAGGTAGCCAAGGGTTGACTAGGGCCCCCGGGCAATAGTTTAAGGATACTATGCGGTGTTTCACCTAAAGAGATGTAGAGAAAACCCTAGAAAACCTGAATCAGGTAGGTCGAGCATTGGGTACTATTTTCACGCCCTTCCGAATGACGGGAGGCGAGTTTGTTGTGGGGTCGCAGCATTCCCTTCTGCGTGTCTCCGACAGTTTTAGGGTGCAGTTGACTGACTGATCCAATGGGAACAGCGGACAACTCTTGTCTTATGCCCAAGGTCTTCGACCCCAGTACATATACCTCCCAAAATAATTGAAGGTGTCTCGGCATAAATTATGATACAACTATGAGATATGCGGAAAGAGCTTTCTACTTATTATTAAGCAGAATCATTGTTTAAAATCAGTAAGATGGTATTTTCCAATGGACGCATTAACCTTCTTTATCCAAAGTTTGAAAGTCCCATACATTTTACTTCGTAGCCACGACGCGTTATTTCAGCCTTCCCTCCCACCGCACATGCATCAATTCCGTATCTCGCCTTGGAAGAAATAACGAGACGGGAAGGAAGCAAAGACAGATGCTGATTGTAATGGACGGTGTTTTTGAGACAACTGTCGTGACATATTTGCGAATTCAGAAACGTGAATTTAGGAATGCTTTATGGGAGGAAGCGCGTCTCTTCGTCTGAGGATGACAGATGCCATGTATAAATCCCCGCATAAAACCATTTCCCGCCGATCCGGAACTCAATTTCGCACATCGATAAAACAGTTGGGGAAAGCGCGCTACCGCGTCTTCCTCCGAAAACTTTTTTTCCTTGCGTATATCACGAGCTGACAGGCTGCGCTTTTCCCATCGATTTCGGGCCCGCAGATTGCTTGACAGGATGTGTCAGCATCTGCGAATGAATCCAGAAAGCCGATACGGTGTTAAGGGATTCGTAAAGTCTAGCGACTGCAATGCTTCCATCTATAAAAAGGTTATCTAGTTCAAGAAACAGGGCGATAATGCACAATTGAGGAGTTTAAATTTTTAAAAATTTGTTTCTTTTCTTGTTTACAAAGGGCATAAAATATCCATGGCTTGTAAGTTACAGCTGCTATCCGAATTTTTTTAGCAAAGAGAATAAAAATAATATTCGCAGAAGATAATTCAATCTCTCTTAACATGCCTTACTTTTCTTGTAATAAAACATATTACGATTAGAGTATTGAGAAGGCAAATAAGAAACTAAATTTATTAATGAGAAATACGACCTTATTGCATACAAGTCTAGGGTGAGATTTAATTAGAAAGATATTTAGAAGGGACGAACGTTTAGACGCAGTTTAGCGTCTTTAACTCACGATAAAAACTTATATATTTCTTTGTAATTATGCCGTAATGATGACGTAACCTCTCATTATGTTCTATGTTTTATGGCGCAAGTCGTCTACAAGATGATCACTCAAACCGTTTCACTGAGTTAATACCAGCTTACGTACTTTTTAAAAAAAATATATATAATCTTAGCAATTTTATCTCATGTGCTTTTCACTATACATATTTATTACAGTAAATAATATTAATTATGTGTAATTTTTTATAAAATCAAATTTGGAAACACTTTTAGATTTCGTAATTTTAAAAAAAACCTCAACCAAGTTTATCAAAAAATTATCATTTATGCAGTTTAATTTATAAAATGAGTCAATAGTAGACAGTAAGCATTAACACCCTCATTCTTTTTAAAATATGGAGTATTTCACCATATTCAGTACATGAGTGGTACAGGACGTCATAAACTTTTGTGTTTGACATATACGTATATTTGTGTTTAAATATAATTCCTTCCCGCCAATGCTTTTCTCGGATTTATAAGGATATGTGTACCGTCGCATTACATTTTGGAGAAAGGCTGATATTTAAGGTTAGTTACAAAAACCAGTCTGTGTTACAATGCAGGTTCCGATAGATTTTAACATAACTATTGGTTTTGCTTTCCAGTCGGTAATCTATAATAGTATTTTTCTTCTTCCTATTGGTTTACTGAACTTCCTGTTTCAGTAATGTCTATCAAAGCCGTTGCAAATTGAATAACATTCCTCTCTCAGCTTTGCTCGAGGTTTCTTCTTAGAGTAAAATATAAAAGCACATCCGCCCGGTATCCTTTCTAATTTCTTGTTTCTGCTATACATCCTGAGATTAATGTGAACTAGTTTTATGGCAACATATTTAAATATAAAAGCATAAAGTAGTGTAATCTTTATTCTATTGTATAAGGTTATTAATTATATGGCAACTGAGTGTTTACGCTTTGAGTCACGAAATTTATATTTTAATAATTCCATTTGTTTATTCATAAATTTTTATGCCTGTAATTCTTTATACAAATTTAAACGCTTGGACAGATTGTAACAAAATTTGGTACACATACCCTTTCTTGCTCGCTCTTCCTTGTAACTCAAGCAACAATGCTGACCTCCCTTTCAACCCCCTATCAACACTGACTTAGTAATGTTTCATTTCTTTCTTTTCTCCTACTACCTAGGCTTCCTGTTCCCTTCCACTTTCGAGCAACATTCTGCCTTTATGCTTCCTAGCCTTTTCAACGTCTTTGTCCACTCTCTTTCTTCCTCCTCCCTTTCAACGTCTTGTTCCACACTGTCTTATTAATTGTTCTCACCTCCCAGCTAAACTCTTATCTTCCCCTTCTTCAAGAGAAAGCGCTATCCCATGTGAAGTGTGTTCGCCAATATTTATGCGACCTTCGTCCAGCGTATGAATTTTTCCTGACAAAGGGAATACCGTCCTTGGGAAGTTTTGAAGATTGAACGTTCCTTCAGCAAGACAAGCCTAATCATTTTCAGCTGCAGACAAACACGTTTTCTGCCGGTCACCCTGGAGCCGAGAAAACCACACCTTTTGCATACCTGTCTCCGAGTTAGAATATTATTGCTGAATGTCAATAATTTAAAATCAAAGACACAAGAATAAAATGAAATAGGGGTTCTACTGCGTTACAGTAGATTCTACAAATACGTTACTCTAATAATGTAAATAATAAGCATTTGTTTCCATGTTACATACAATGAAAGAATATGAAAGTATAAATATTCATGTTCAATAATATACACCGTACTTTAAGATAATGTATCACGTGAAAAGTGAAATATAATCTAAAAGGAGTTCCTATATCAAGTATTAGGTATCAGAAAATCATACTGCACAATATATTGAATCTACGAATAAGTGATTACATCCGTAGTTAATACTGTTCTCTTGGCATTGTCTTCCTTTATTCACTGTCTCACGCGCATAAAATCTGCTATCAAGTGTTATTCATCCAAAGACAAAGTTTTTATAGCGCTACCGTTGATATTTTTAAAGAAGAATCAATACAGTGATCCATGTTCTGACTACTCCTGAATTGAAGTTCAGTAATCTATGTAGAATATGTTTTAACAAAGAATAAAAATTTGAAATTACATTGAAGTTTGCTCAACCGCAAATATGTCTCAAACGTACAATACGGTTTGGATTTAAACAACTATAACTGAGTGCCCGGTAATGTCCGGTAATTCATTTATTTGTCCGCTGCATTTTTTAAATCAAAAGTAACCTATTTGTCAACACGTCATTAAAACATCAAAAAGATCGTCAAAGTTTTGAAAACTTACCTTTTCACGACTCCTGTCAACCAAGTCGCAAAAATTAAGGCTGAAAATAAAATGTTTTATTTAGGACGACAGATGGAATGCTGCCGAATGCACGTGTGCATAAATCATAATTCAAACAATGTGCAATTGATTCGCTCAGTATTCACGCAATTAAAATTCACAACTTTGTAATTATAAATCGAAGTGTAAAAACAATGTCTAGCTACGACGCATTGAACTAATGCATGTATTGATGAGTAAGTCAAATGCCACGGAAAATTTGGGATTACAGAGTATTCTATTTTATGTGAGAAATCGAAAAGAAAATATTTAAAAATTTGGTAGGTAAATTTAAAAATAAATTCTGGATCTCGGCAACAGCACCTCTTACAGAGTCCTATTAGATCTAAGAGCCACCCAGGTGATTCAATAAATATCACACTAAGCAAATTAGAGAAAAACAAATATCTATGTAAATATACGTTATGATTCAGATTCTCAAGTATCATTATTTTACAATTTTAACATAGTTTTCTGACTTTAAAATTTACTAGAAATAAAAAGACGTTGAAAGGTCAGTATATAAATTTGTAACTATTTATTCAAAAACGACGTTTCTTCTCCTTTCTGAGACTTCCTCAAGCGTAATAAAACACAACATTACAGGACATTAAATTTGGGTTGTATGATTTTGAAATATTTTAATGAATGTCTTACGTGTTGTGGTACTCAGTCCTAAGATTGGTCTGATGTAACCATCCATGCCAACCTATCTTTCGCAGGCCTTTTCATTTTCCACATCCTCCCTAATCTGCTTAGTGAATTCTATCCTTGCCCTCCCTCCTCTATTCTTACCCCACGCACTTCCCTCTAATACTAATTTTACAGGATCCTCATGCCTTAAAACGTGACCTAATAATCTATCCCTTCTCTTAGTCAACGTCCTCCATATTGTTCGCTTTTCCCCTATTCTGTTTAGAACTTTCTCGTTAGTTACCCTAACCACCCCCCTGACTTCCAGCATTCGCCTATAGCACCACATTTCAAAGGCTTCTATTCTTTTCCTTTATCGTCCACGTTTCGCACCCATATAACGCCACACTCCATACGAATATTTTTAGTAACGATTTCCTAATATTTACACTTATATAACCCATAAGTAAATTCCTCGTTTTGGCGAAAGCCTTCCTTGCCTGTGCTATCCTACTCTTTATGTCTACTATACTTATACCATCCCTATTTATTACGCTTCCCAAGGAGCAGAATTCCTTAACTTCCGTCAAAATATCCCTTCCCAATCTAACACCCTTTGTTATTCCACTGATTCCCGAACTAAACTCCATTACATTGGTTTTCCCTCTATTAATCCTCATATTAAACACTTTCTCCAGGACTCCGTTCATACCATTTATTATGGTTTCCAAGTCTTCCTCTTATTCCCCTAATACTACAATATCGTCGACAAAACGTAAGGTTTTCAGTTCTTCTCCTTGCAGTATGATTCCTTTTACATATTCCGTTTTATCATTTGTCATCGCCTTTTCTATATATAAGTTAAACAGCATGGGCCGACAGACTGAATCCGTGTCCTACTCCTTTCTTGATTACGGCTTTCTTTTCTTTATACACTAGCATTAATAATTGCTGGCAAATAGTTGTTAAAGAGTAGACATGAGCATTTGAAAAGTAAAACCGTAGAAGAAAATTGAACATTAATAGTATGATATAAAATGAGGAAATTACAACCAGAGCTGTTGTTCGAAAGAGTACTGGGACAGTATTAATCATACAGAACGAAGAGTGGTAAGAAAAGTGAATGATAAAGAAACGTAGGATGAGGCATTGACTCGAACAGCGAGATTAATTATGAAAAATGGGTTTATAAATTGACGCATGATTTTTGTATAGAAACAGTGAACAAGTTATTCGTTATAGGAAAATTTAAATTATTTACTTACGAATTTATAAAACTGATTTAATTACTCGGGAGGCCATTTGCTATATGTATATGAATAGTGCCAATAATTATAAATTATTTGTATAATGGAATATGAAAAAAATTTAACTCAACTCATTTCCTAAATTTATTTATGTAAGAGTCATTAATTTAATATTTTTCATATATTTACTGAAGAAATACAAAGTCTGTGTTAAGTGTAGAGCGTAATATTTTTTTCCTAAAGAAAAGAAAAGAAAAACTTGAAGTTCTTATGGCTTTCTTGAGAATGATAGGTTGATACAGCACAACGATTTCTAGAATAAAAACAAATAACGACCGATCTACGACGGACGGAAGCCAATCGACAGCTGCACTCAAGAAGCAATCAGTTTGCAAGGAAATTGCATTTTCTCCCTGCGGCCTGATTATGCGTGGGCTGTGAGAGGTCCCTGGACGCAGCTTTCACTCTAATACGTTACCAAGTAAGCGAAAACACATATTACACACTCCAGAAGACTCAACCTCCGCTGACTCTCTCATAGACCGAAACATTCCAAATTGTAGACATTGTTATATTGTAATGTGAAGATCAAATAACAAATATCTGCTGTAATATATTATTGTACAATCCGGTGGAAGGTAATGGGAAACCACCGCTGGTAATAATTCACCTTTAAATACGAAAAGTGCTCCGTTTTAAACTTAATTTTAATTAATCTAATAACAAACCAGGAAAGCATCCTAGCCTGCTACATACGTTTATAATTATTCATATAGATTTAAACGCGTTGATGATTTGTATGGAAATTTTCTACTCCTATTCTTAAAAATCAGCAGGAAAAAATCTGAGGAGCGGGGTGTTTATAATTCAAGCACTAACGTGGAAGAATTTAGAGTAAGACACAGGTTATTGGTAAATACGCAGAATGGCTGGAATTTTCTACTTTCTGTTACTGTAGACAATCGTCCTAGAATACAGACACCAGGAACACGTAGTAATAAAAACAACATGAAAAATTAATAAGTAGTAAAAAAGCCTATAAGTCAAAAAAGACTTATTAACGACGTTTTGTTCCTGACTTTGGAATATGTAAATTTATTAACAAAACGACATGTATATTAATAAAGTTTATACTCAACCTTTTCTGCCTTATAGACTGTTTTTTTCTATTTATTGAAAACAACAGTCAAATATTATAACTAACTAATAATATGAAAGATTTCTTAGATACGTAAGTTTGTATGTTTCCATTTAATTTAGAACTGATTTCTAACGTGAGATATATTTCACGAAAATACAAGAGATCTCAAATTAGAGTTTCGCCCGATTATATCTTGGAATTCAAACTCAAAGGGCAACATTTTAATTTGTCGTCATTTGCATAAGTGGGAATCAATGAGTACCTTCAGTTATGAACGTAGTTTGAATGTTGTGGGTTTTTTAATTACGATGTCTGCTGAAATATTTTCATGTGAGAATTCCGGAAAATTAGGGACATTACAAAAACTTAATAATTTTTCTACTGAAGATTTGGTGAAAACGTTATTTTTCTCATCTTTATTCACTGACCGTAATTCATACTTTTAGCAATATTAGAGAGCTCTTAACATGTTTTTTTATTTACCCACAGGCTAGTATAATATATAAATGACATGACAACTAACAATGCAATGTCTGACTGTTCATTTAATGTTAATTAATGTTAATGTTAATTAAAAGAATCCGTCTGTCCTATACAGTTAGCAGCTCTAATGGCTCTACTGATAGGAGCTGTATAGTAATTTTAATTACATCTATGATAGCAATCTCTGACGAGACGAGCGGGTACTGAACTAAACTTAATAAATTAGAGTTTTTTAAACATATTAGTAACAATACTGTATGAAATTACTTATAAAAATTATTCTCCTGTGTGATTTTTAACTTAACAATCAGAGGAACTTATTTTGTATTATTTCTATGCTATCAATTACTTGGATTCAAAACTTGTTTATATATGTCACCCAGTTTTTATGTCAATTTTGAGGTTTGCTTAACACAATTAGTTAAAGATTTCTTTGGTTGTGATTGATAATAAATAATTTAATTTTTATTTAAAGTTTTGAAAGTGGCTTAAATTTCATAACTTATTTTTAAATAATGTTATATATGTTTAACAGTTTCTTTTACATATTTTTTAAGTTAGGACACCAGATCAATTTTAAATATTAAGATAAGCGTTTTTGTAGAGAAAATATTTAAACATTTGTAATAAAACCATAAACGTTTACGATAATGTACCTACAGAATTCCAAAATATAATTATAAAATTTAAATTTTGGTGTTATATAAGTAAGGAAAGGTTTACAATTTGTATTTTACTTATCCAATTAAGTTACCTGGATCTTTCATGACTTCCTTATTGTATCGTTCACTTACTTAAGGGGCTAGGATTATTTGATCTCCATTAAACAACCAGGGCTATTTTTTACTTGACGTAAAGCACCGGGAAGTTTTAGACTCAGTTAATACTCTGAACTTATTTGATGTTCCAGGAAAATTCTTGAGTCGGTTAAGAACCATCATACCTATTAATTTTAAGGTAACCCTCAATTTGTGCCCCCAAAAAAATGTCGGTTAAATCACGCGTTGAGCAAGAGATAGGTACAGAATTCATTCATTATCTTGGCTAATATAAATATAGTCTATACACGAGAAACGCCAGACACACAGATAGCGAGCAATGCAAAGAAAATTACAGGAAGCTTTACGGAAAGAATTTTTAATATTTATTGAAGTCGAAGTTGTATTTACTCAATTACATTGCTTACTGAACTAATTTTCTTTACAATCCATGACGTCCATCAAGGAGTTTATTGGCTCGGCTTGGTGTAAATTGAATGTTGCTATGTCTTTCAGGTTTCCTCGTCAGAAATTTTTTTAAGATTATCATGTGATCTAATTTTGTGTACTTACTTCGCATTAATGTACCAAATTCTTTAACTTAAACTATTTGGGCTATTAAACGCTCCTATTTCTTTTTCTTCCACTGAATTTGACTTCATTTTTCGTGATACTAACTAAAATAATTTCATATTGCACGAGAAACTTCACTAAATTTTTTTAAGTCTATGCTTTATACTATTCAAAATACAAGAACATTTCGTATTCCGAGCCTTTGAGTTTGCGTTCAGATAATGTTTTTTGTTTAAGTATATTGAGAGAAGACTGCAGAACGAGTATGAGTGCAGCCGCAGATATTGTCCTAATTGGGATGAGCATTCGCGATCGCATTCGACGATAATATCGGGCCCGACAGCAATGGCCCCGGGGGAAATCTGCTCTGTAGGTGGTGGCCGTCCGTCCCTCATAATCGCGTTACGGAAACGTCAATTATGACATGGACGCACAAAGCCCAGATTTGTTCCTAACCATCAATCTCGCCGCAGCCTCCGGGGACGAATTCGCGTCGCTCAGCCATTCCTTCCCATACAGTGCCGAAGCACGCCATTAACTCACCATAAAATCTATGCTCGTATATTCTACTTTCAGCTGCAAATCCGTCCTGAAAACAGCAGTACACACTATTTTGGTATGTTGCTCAATTTTAAGGTTGGTTCTTTATTAGATCTCATACAACCAATGAAGCTGTTTTTTTTAAAAAAAATTTCGAAATAGCGACACTTTATTTAATGATAAAACAAAATTTAGTTGTATATTTACGGGCTTTTGAGAAGGCATAACTCCTTCGCCATTTCAAGATTTTTTCAAAATAATTGTAACATAGGAACATATTATCACGACATGTATTAAAATATCAATCTCTCATCACAATGAACCAAGAAAAATGATTTTAATTTTCTGAGACAGAAAAAGTTCTTCTCTGTAATTAGTTGTATGATGCATTTTTCATAAATGTTTTAATCAAAATTTTGAAACATTTTATAATCACCATTGATTAGTTGTGTCTTCCATAACATAATATTCTTCACAAATTTGCCTTTGAGACGTTTTTCTAGGGAGATTTGTAGTTCGTAACAAAAATAATCCACATATAATATTCTTGTTCTATGTTACATATAATATTTACGTACAGCGTAAACAAATTTTATTATCTCAGTTACAAAATATATTAAATGGACTCAAAAAATTGGAATAATAAGCGTATTTTTTTATTCTGAAACATGAATATAACTCATCCTAAAATAGCGATTTTTCTTTAAAAACCTTTGAAATGCATTCCTGGCATTTTTGAATACAATTTGTTAATTTTAATTATATTATATTGTTAATAAATTAAAGTATATACCAATTTAACAGTATAAATAACAATCCTACCACATGAAAGAACGACCAACTTGCGAGCAAAGGACTACAGCTGGGACGTTATCTATTGAACTAGGGGGTTTAGTTTTAAATTTAAATAAAGTAAATTATTAGATTAATAAAAAAACAAATAAAATTTATTCACAGAAAACAACAATAATTACCAAACCTTAGGGTCCATTTTAAAATATTACCACGACGAGCTCAGCTTATAATAAATCTCATAAGGGTCATTTTGTGGGGATTTTATCAGCAGACCGACAGTCATGACAGATTTCAGACAGTGGCACAGGAACGCACTTGTTTTTCCTTTGTGAAACGGCGGCTTCCTCCTCCCTTTTCGCAATTCAGGCTGATTACGCGTTCGTCAGGCGACTCCTTTCAGAATGAATTTGGCCGACGGTATCTGTTTCCTTTCTATGAATTCTAGGACCAGGATTACGTAGACGGGTCTTCTTCTGTTCGCTGCCGTCTATCTCCTTTTCAGTTTGCCCCCAGATTATATTGCAAACTTCTTTCACTCTCAAGAGGCTTCTTCCTAGTTTCTGATGTTCATCGCCAAACTCCAAACTCTATCTCTCATCTCATCTCCATTTCCTACTTCCAAGTTTAATTCCCGACTGCCCAACTTCTTCCTCCTTCAAATGTTCATTTCTGACTGCCATGCCGCGGATCAAACACCACCCACCCTCCAGATGATGTGCATGGTGGATCATCAGACTCTCAGCCTCCAATTAAAATACAACTTGGCCCGCGGTTTTTCTCTCTAATTTATGGAGGGGGACGTGCCTTTCAAAATTCGTGGGCTCAAGTAACTGGACTCAGGTACCAGATTTTTAAGTCGCTAAAAACGGTCGATCTGCCACGTTTGCTACTCCGATTTATCGCCTCTCTGGCGCCTCGGTATTTACTTGTGCTGAATGCCTTCAATATGGGGAATTCTTCACCCAGTGACGAAAGAAAATGGCGATCGCCACTTCCAGTTATTACACTTGACACCGTAAGCGATGAACGATAAAAAATTGAGTGATTTCCTTTTACTTCATTCTTGATAAAAACGTACAAATTAGGTACAAAAATCTTACTTTTTCAGAGTTGAAAACTGGATATTTAAGTTGAAAATAACCTAAAAACAATTAAAGTATATTAGCTTAATATTAGACCCAGAAACACTACAATGATATTGTAACTGATAATAGAAGGGGATATATAATTTAAAATTATTTCACAAAATATTTGTGCTTTTAAAAATAATAATAATTTATTTATATAAAATTTAATTTCTTAGTGGATCCTGCGCACTACGTACAATTTTATATATATTTTAAAGGGTACAAATTTTTACATTTCAAAGGGGTTTTCGGGGTTAATTATTTAGGTACCAACGTGCAGCAGAGATTTCACGTTCGTGACGAGTATTTTCTCAGCAATTCCGGACATTCTGCGTAGTAGTTTTCCTTCTTCCGCTCTCACTCTTCCAGGTAGGGTTGTGGATTTGTTCTCTGTTGATGGAAGAAGGCTCTGGAACTGGTATTGTCCGGCGATTGAGGAAAATTCTTTCCTGCTCTCTTTCAGTTCTCGATCAACAATGACTTATTAATTGTTCATTTCAATCTTCTCACTTACTTCCCCGGTTTCTTGTTCCCTTCCACTTCCGAGCTACACTCTCCCTCCCTGCTTTCTAGCCTTTTCAACGTCTTGATCAACTCTGCTCATTCTTCGTGTTCTCACCTCCCAGATAAACTCTTATTTTCCCCTTCTCTAATGACGGGTGTTCACCAATATTTAGTCGGGAATTTTTCACTTACGAAGGAATAAAATTAGGGAGGAATTCTACCTATTAATCAGCAATTAGCTAAAATTGTGATTTACGTAACTTACAATATGCAGAGTCCTTCAAAATTTTGTAGCATTTATAATGAATGGGAGTCATAATTTATATTTTTAATTCAAATATGTTATTGAATATAATTGTTGGCAAGTATGATCTCAGTCGGAATATTACTTAATATCTGTTACTTAATGCTACGACTACGTGTGTTAAGATTCTAATTATGAATAAATCATCTTCAACATTTAATGAAATCACGTTTATAAATAGGTTTCAAGTAACCTATGTCCGTTAGTCTATATCACGAAGCTTTACGTGTTTAATTTCCGAGTCACGCCCCTCGGACGCAATTGATGATAGTTTCAATTCATAAAATAGGTTAATTTAAAGAAGTAATATTTTATAAACGTAAAAGTAACACTTACTACTTTGAACTCAAGTGTACGCTCTGTACCGTGGTTCCTTTGTCCAACCTAAACCATTACTCAGAGTTATAACACATAGAATATTTTGCAACGTCGCTATTACTAATGGACGTGGTTTTCTCAGATATGGGAACAGGCGAACACTTTTGAAATAAAACTTGTCTTAAGCTGCGATCGAAATATATCAGTTGAGAACAATACAATCCGTATTTAATATTATCAATTTAACTATCAAATGAAATAATGTTATATTTAATATGTATGAATACACAAATACCATCATACATTGAATAAGAGATGAAATACACATCGGGTATTTTTATATTATGACTGATATATTAGGTTTATATTTTTAAATTATTTTCTTAGTGTTTTTTCTACTCCCACAGTCTTTGTCCACGTAAATTTAAGCCTCTATTGTCAATTACACAAATTTACAGATTTTGTTCCCGTAAATGTGGTTTTTAGTAACTCATTTGTATTATTGTGATACCGAGCTATAGCACAATATTTCAAGAATACGTAAAAATGTAAAGTTCTGGAAAAAGATATCTTGAAAAGTCTGTGAGCTCAGCTGCACATTTGCTGGAAGACTGGCCTTAAAGTTGGAGAAGGATTTAACTTAGCGCTATCTCGCGTTGGATCAAAGTAATGGCCTGAGTTTCTTATCTCGATCGCAGACTAATTGTGAAGGGTTTAGTTTTTCCTTAACTTACTAATGTATTCGGAATAAACGACTAGTGATTTATTTCCACTAGAGCTCCAGAAAATTTTGGACACTCTTCCCTTAGTTACGTTCCAATTTCGTTCGTAAAAGACATTTATTTTCCGTCATCATTAATAAGATCTCTTTCAATTTTTTTAAAGATTTTACAGTAAATCAATTTTCACTTTGAGTTTCGGTGCAGTGAATCTGCACTAATGGTACTCAAAAGTACACCTGATGAAGATGGCGGCGCAAGCCATGGAAAAATTGTGTTTAAATTCTCAATTGACCCGGCTGCAAGCCCGATAACTGTTTATGTGTCATCTACACCGGGAAAGCCTTCGTTCTCTAATAACGTGCCTCCACGGGGAGGACTTCCAGAGGAGTGTTCGTCTCTTCGAGAAACTACGAACAAGAAGAGCTAGATTACTAATCGGTGCCGGGATCATAATATTGTCCCGAAATTTTCAAGAGTTACAATCTCTATTAAGACTCCAGCGGCCAACAGGATTTACGTCACAAAGTATGGAATACACTAAGTAGATTAAGGAGAATATGGTAGTTACGTAGAATTTAAAAAGCTTGTGCAGAATATCTTAGCATGGTGGATTGCATCAGACCAGTCTTAGGACTAAATATCACAACAACATAATGTAATAAATCCTAATACTCTTTTCTTTCCTGACTCATTATTCCCTTGATGCAAACTCACAGTCACTTCCCAATTCCCTCCATATGCTATTAAATGGGAGTTGCCTGTTTCAGGATCACCCTCATAGCCTGTTAACAAAAATTTTTTATTTTACCATTTCAAATATCATTTCAATGATATTAAAGGGGAATTTCCTATTAAACACCTTCACCTATTTTGGGAGGTTTATGTACTGGGGTCGAAGACCTGGGGCATAAGACAAGAGTTGTCCGCTGATCCCATGCGATCAGTAGGCCATCTGCCTCTTAAAAGTGGTGGAGACATGTAAATTCTGCGACTCCACAGCAAAATCGACTCCCGTTATTCGGAAGGGCGTGAGAATAGTACCCAATGCCCGACCCACCTGATGCAGATTTTCTAGGGTGAAACACAAACTATAGCCCGGGGGCCCTAGTCAGCCCTTGGCTACCTTGCTCTACCTTCTGCATCCCCTCTTTTCAATTCCCTTCCTATGCTATTAATGGGGAGTTGCCTGTTTCAGGATCACCCTAATGTATTCTGTTAACCGAAACAAAAATTATTGGGTCACCCTCAGGTAATCTGTCACCTTAAAAATAACTAATAATTCTAACAACAGAGTATTCCACTGCATGCTCTGCTGCGTATTTCACGCCTTCTTCAGATGGCCAATTCATAACAATCCAGATTTCTAATTTATTAATTACTTTTCCTTTTGTAATATAGTGTCTTCTTTAAATGTAAAACGTTCTCCCAGTATTGTAACCTTCCGTGCAGGATATGCGTGTCTTTGTGTACATAATGTAAATAGAATGTGTGGATCTTCTAATTCTCTTGAAGCAATTTATGTACAACAAAATTAGATCTTGAGCATGTTTCCGATACTATGTTTTGGGGTTCTGTACATAAGACGTTAACAAGATGCTTAAGTTTGTAGTTTCTGTTTCCATGTATTATTCTACTAGTCGAGAGCAGCTCAACATTTCACCAGAACAAGTCAGGCTAATGTAGGACGTGCTGTGAGCAGCTGTTGTGGAGAGAATCGCACGCAAGGGTTGCCTTGTAATTTGTGCAGGCCAAATCTGCGACGCTGTTTACCCTAATTACCTCCTCTGCGAGAAACTTGCCCTTCCTAAGTTTACGGAACGTCGGCAATCAACGCTCTTTGGAAATACGAGAGAGGAGGACACGTAAGTTACAAATCAGCCTTACGAACCGTCCGATTGCTGAGATTCCAAGGAGATGCTGAAAGATTAATTCCCCAACTTTGTCAGTTAAAAAAATCAGCGATACGCATCCTACTTATCCACGCATATTCCAATATTCGTTCGATGTCTAGCAACATAAAAATATGTATATCTATTATTACATTTATTTCAATTTTCATATTTTGGATATAATTTATCATTATTTATTTATTTTAAATCGCATGCACCGTGAAATCATTAGCGACTGCTACATTTTCACGTCACATATTATTTACATAGATAACATTTAATTCGCTGTCATAAGGAACTTTAGGTCAATAATGAATTTTATTGTATTATGTATTGTTGAGTAAGGCATTTATGTTTTTGTTGACTAGATTTCTATTTTTGTGGAGTTTTGTTGAATTTTATTCGAATATATTGCCAGAATTAGAAACCTGCAGTCGTGGCTGAGGGACATGGAGCTGGGCAGCAGAAATGTAGACTCGGGCTCGAGTTCCATTTAACGCACCATTTTTATTTGTTTACTTTGTTTACCTTTCATTTGTGGTATTTTCTGTTTCGAGAATGTTTTTTGCTGGAAAATTCCGTTAATGTATAAATTGTACTAGATCCCGAAGCGGAGTCAGTCTTTCGAAGTTCGACCCATTCGACATTACTTCGTGTTAAATAAACGTCTATAACTTCTAGTAGTGTATCCTACTGTATCTCACGATCTTAGAGAAACGTGACAATATGTTTGATTGTTATAGGGCTGTTACTGAATTCGCCAAGTGTTTGTGTATTTTTGGATAAGATGTGTTCATGAGTTAGTTTGGAGTGGTCTATTCTGAAACGTGTTTAGATAATCTGGTCTCTTCTGTTGTCTAACAGAATTTGATTTTCTATGTAAAAGGTATTTATAATATCGGTAAGTTTAGGTGGCCTTTTTTATGTTCCTTCCAGGTCCCATGATGATTTTACTGTTCGGCGGAGATGTCTGAGGTCTGAGAGTGATGCACCCATGGTGATGGCTTCCCTTGCTGTTGTCTGCCATCTCGTTGCCGTTGATGCCAGTATGTGAAGAAATCCATCGAATTATTATTTCTTTGTTTTGGTTGTAATTTCGTGGTATTTTCCCCTAACGTTGTTTTTATTATTCATGCTCGTTGTGACATTTTTTGAGTGTGTATTTATTACAAACTTGACTGTATGTTAGTTTTTTGATCAGCTCTAGCGCTTCATGGATGGCAAAGGCTTCTCAGAAGGAACGAAGCTTATGCCGTTAGTGATTTGGTTGGTTGATACGATTGCAGAACCCGCTTCATCTGCAGTGTCTGATGCATCATGTATAAATTTTGGGAAATAGGAAGATATCTTTGGATAATTATGGGGTTAGTTTTATTTTTACATAGGTCGGATAGAGATAGGTCTATTGTGGTTGTATTCGATGAACATGGGGAATTTTGATTTTGTTTTAGGGATGATTAGTGGGAGTGATTTCTTCTAGGCGTTAGTTTAGGCGGTCGTAAAAGTGTTTTGGGAAGCTTTTCTTGTCTGTTGGTTATAACATATTTGTAGGCGTGTGGATTCTTATTGTTGCGTAATTGATGCTGAGAAGTTTATGTCATATGGAGAAGTTCTTCATTCCATTCCGCTAAGATACTTTGAGATGTGCTGGTCCTGCAATCCCCGCGATAGCTTTTCTCAGGTAATGTGGATGGAATTTATTGCTTTCAAAATGTTTTCTTTGGCCGAGTAGTAGATGATTCCTCCGTAGTCTAATTAGGATATGATAAAGACTTTGTGTATATTTACGATGATGTATTTCTTGCACCTCAGTGGTTTGAAGATAATACTTTCACGATGTTGATTAGCTTTTGACATTCGGATTTTAGTTGAAAATAAAATATTGTTTTTCAATGCTGAGAAAACTTAGTTTTTATTTAAAATTAAAACTAGTGTAAAAATGGAGAAAGAAATATTTTACAATGGCAGTAGTTAGACTTTGTGACAGTTACAAACAGGTAATTTCAAATGAAAATTAATTTCTATGATAAAAGGATTATGGCATCATAAGACGTAAAATGTACTGACCTTATTATATGGATATTGTGTCTCTAAATTCCTTAGAATCAAGAAACTTTAGTTATTTTTACAATTCATTCATCAAGGGATCCCAAACCAAACTCATCTTAATTCCCGTCTCACGTTTATTTCGTTCGCTTTTGCACAATTTGGTACTGAACATGTTAAAATGGTATTATGCTATGATGTAATGAAAAAATTGTAACAGATTTCAAGGTAAAACATTGCATTTTATAACGTCACACACAAAGTATGGAGACCCATACTGAGTCACAATGCCTTTCTGTAGCTAAAGTCGTAAACAGATATAGGCTGGCAGATATAAGTTGGTGAAGGGGAAAGAACAATACAATATTTTGTCCATACGAGAATCCGCACAGATCTGCGTAAGATTCATATCGGCAGACCAACACTAACAAGCAAACCTCCTTCAGATTTCTATAATCCCACAGATATCTGCTAATGTGAGGCCGGCCATTGACGATGAAACATTCGGTTCTAATTCGCTGAATCCTTTTCCTTATTACACAGAGCAGTAAGAAGGATTTTTAGCAATATAAAACTGATATTAGTCATTTTGAGACAAAACGGCGAACGTTTGAGAACCTGACTTAACTATTTGAAGAAGGATTTTGTTTGCGACATAGAAATACGGCCGAAGATTTTTCTCTGAAACTATAACTTAGAAGCTATCTTAAATTTAAAAATGTTGAACTTATTATCAGCTTGCGCAATGTACTTCACTTTTTAAGTGGAATACATTGGTAGTTAACCCTAAAGTAAAGAATCGTGCTCATTGATTCCATTAACGTATGAAGGAAACCGGAAGATTTTAGTAAAAACGTAATTATACCCATACCGAAGAAGACGGGCTGATAGATGCGAGTAGCACGGAACAATTAGTTTAGTATCCCATGCATGCAAAATAATAACGAAAATAGTATATAGGAGAATGGAACGTCAAATAGAATGCGAGTTAGGAGAAGATCAGTTTGGCTTTAGGAAGAATATAGGGACAAGAGAAGCAATATTGACTTTGCGATTAATTTTAGAAGACAGGATACTAAAAAATCGGCCTAATTTCATGGTATTTGTAAATTTAAAAAAGCGTTTGATAATGTGAACTGGAACACACTATTAAGGATTTTGAAGAACACTGGAATAAAATATCGAGAAAGGAAGCTAATACATAACCTCTACAGAAGACAGGCAACAGTAATTAAAATAGAAGACCAAGAAAAGAGCCGTAATCAAAAAATTAGTAAGACAAGGATGCAGTCTTTCGCCCATGCTGTTTAACTTATATATAGAACAGGCGATGAAGAAAGTTAAAACGGAATATGGAAAAGGAATTAGACTGCAAAGAGAATAAATAAAAACGTTACGCTTTGCCGACGATATTGTAGTATTAGGGGAATCAGAAGAACACTTGGAAACCATAATAAATGGCATGAACGTGGTCCTGGAGAAAGAGTTCAATATGAGGATTAATAGAGGGAAACCCAATGTAATAGAGTGTAGTATGGGGAACAGTGGAATAACAAAGGGTATTAGATTGGGGAGGGATATTTTGACGGAAGTTAAGGAATTGTGCTACTTGGGAATCGTAATAACTAGGGATGGTAGACATAAAGCGTAGGATAGCACATGCAAGGAAGGCTTTCGCCAAAAAGAGGAATTTACTTACGGGCACTATAAATGTGAATATTAGGAAATCATTGCTTAAAATGTCCATATTATATGGGTGCGAAACGTGGGTGATAGGAGTTGGGAAAACGGAAAGAATAGAAGACTTTGAACTGTGGTTCGAATGCTGAAAATCAGATGGGTTGATAGAATTTCAAACGAGGATGTTCTAAACAGAATAGGAGAAAAACGAACAATATGGAGGACGTTGACTACGGGAAAGAATAGATTAATAGGCCAGGTTTTAAGACACTAGGGTCTTGTAAAATTATCAGTAGAGGGAAGTGTGTGGAGTAAGAACAGAACAGGGAGTCAAAGAATTGGGTACGTTAAGCAGATTAGGGAGGATGTGGGATGTGCTAGTTATAAGGAAATGAAAAGGCCTGCGAAAGATAGGTTAGCATGGAGTGTTGCATCAGACCAGTCTTAGGACTGAATACCACAACAACAACATGAAGGATGGTGTAGCCATTTAATCATTCAATGGAAGTCGGTATAATGAGGAAAAAACTTTCAGTAAATTGATTCCTGCTTAGCAATCAGTCTCCTCCATTCACATGTACCAACGAGTGGAGACAGACCGAAAATAGACGATGTCTTGTGCACACTTTATTGGGGGGATTGTCAGTATTTTAATGAGTGTTTTTTGTGTTTAGTCCCCGCCTTCTTCCACATGAGAGGCTGTTGTGCGCCAAACGATCCGCGATGGCCCTCCGGCCGATGCTAATGGAATTTGCCACGCCACAAATAACAAGAGCCGCCGGCGATCGTGGTGCATAGCACCCACACACTCGATAAACCTCTGCACTAACTGTTTTGACTACCTCATATGATTACGTAAATCCAACTATTCTCAATTCCACATTTATCGTACTTATTCGTCCAGTTTTAAATGGCTTGCCAGATTGATGTCCTTAGCTTCTTTCAAGACAATCTTCCGTTTACGCGTGTACTTAGAATTTACATATATTTATCGAATAACTGTTTCCTTGGCCTGTTAACGTCTGACATTCGTATTGGAAAGTTTCTCACAATCGTAGCTCTTTTTATTAACTCCTCACAAATTTCACAGACGTCTCCTGGAGGGTCTTTTCCTTCGTATTATGTTAAATGGTTCTTCTCTTTTGATATTGTAAAACGTCTGTGCTAAATTTATTCTAATAAGACAAAGTAATAATCGTAAACTGACAAAGTCAAGTGATAAAGTACCATACAATGTTCCTGCCATCCTTGTTGTTTTTGCCAGGTGATTCAATAAACTGATGAAAGAGTAGTGTTATTTGTGCATTACACTGTTATTTGCGAAATTTAGTGCCAGACGTAAAATGAAGTTGATTTACTAATAATGATTTTTATCCTTAGTTAACATATAAGCTTTCTTCTATCTGTAATATTTATTCTTTGTAATGTCATGTAATCCTATCAACTTCTCTTTTATATTGAATTGCTCTTATTTTATATATTTAAACAATGTATTTTAGCAATTATTGATGTATAGACTGAAGTATCTACTCTATTTATGTAGACGTATTTGTAATTAATTTCAATTTTACATGTCCAATGTTTCACAGCAGAGGGCTAAGAGAACTAATAAATATAATATATTCTCAGCTAATAATTTTATGTAATCATAAAGTCTGTAAACTCTATTTGCATAATTTTTACATTTTTCATTATAAATTGTAAATGAAACTTATTTTAGTAAGTTATTAAATAATTAATTACATCCCATTTTAAAGTTTTAAATACCAAGATGGGAAATTGTACTGGTTCATAATTTTTTATAAACTGCAGCTCTTTGTAAAGGATTTAGTTTCTATTCACAAGTGGTTCGTACTCTGTGTGTCTGTATATTGAATAATGAATATTGAATGACTGCTGAATTTAATGTATCATGGTTGCTTTAACGGAATAAGTCTTAGCGACCTGGTCATTGGATGTTTACGTACAGACTGGCAAAATAGATATAACAACCCCTTAATACATCGTTAGGCCAACTTTTCTTTCCTACGAAATTTTCTGGGCATGGGTTCTATGAGATGCCGGTAGGTGGTAGGAGGAATTTCAGTCCATCATCTGATAAAAATCCATTTTATAATTCCTTAAGATTTGATGTTAATGGATCAGCTGCCTGATGACCCGTTCTAATTCCACAAATTCTCAACTGGATTGAGATCTGGTTGTTGTTCAGGCCAACGAAGCAAGGTAAAGTCTTCGTAATGCTCTTCGAACCATCTGAGGACAATTAGCATTTTCCGGCTGGAAGTATTTATCCCTGGCAGAGGATGTAATTGATCTGCGATAATTCAGACATGTTTCAAAAGAATCAAAGGACCCATACCATGCCAAGAAAATATCCCCAAAACTATCATATTACCGCCACCATCTTGAGCTGTTGTAGCAAGGCAGTTGGGTCAATGGTGTCGTTTTTTCTTCTTCTCCGTATTCAAGCCCTGACATCAGAATGGTGCAGATTCATCAGATCATAAGACCCTTTTCGAGTCATCTACTGCCCAATCCTTACGGTGCTCTTATGCAACCTGAGTAGGGAAATTTGAACAGGTTATCGACTTCCATAGCCATTCGTCGAACAGCTAGTTCAGAGACGTTTACAGTTTGTCTTTGATTAAGGTTCTCAACTATTTGAGACACTGTTGCTCTTTTGTTGCACTGGACAACTCTGATAAATCTCCTTTCAGCTCGAACATTCAGTAGCCAATGATGACCACGTTTAAACCCGGTTCTTCACCACTCTCTGTAAACATTAATAACTGCGGCTCTTGAACATTCCGTTCTGCTGATACTTTTTCCGACGCTTCGAGCGTATACGATCATTCCGTGTTCAAACTCAGTTAAATCACGTCTTTTGGCCACACCTTCCCAAACGGCACAGTACAACTGATGATTCACTTTCCCTGCATTCCCAATTGATAGCTACCTCGTCCTACAGCGGCAACACTGTGACGCTGTCTGATGATCATAATAATTTGAACACTCAGTATATAACGATTGTTCTGCTAAATGGTCATATGAAACTACTGCGTGAGCATGAGTCAGCAGCCGTTATCTCCAATTATTACATTGTTCCGGTACGCACTTACATAGGAACAGAAGTTTTCCTGATTTTCTTAATGGTCCTTCTTCTTATATGCGTTTACTTCCTACATTCAAACATGATATGTTTTACAGCGAGGAGCCCGTCGTACACTTTACAGATGGTCTTTACAAATCTAAAATAAATATAAGCGTGAGTCAGAACAGTATGAAGTTATTACTTCTAGAGACTATCATTTGCTGCCTTCTATATGTGTCGTGAGGGCGACGAAGATTTGAAGTAGATTGGTGGAAGTAGCCGTTATCTCCACTTCTTACATTGTTTCAGAGTTCCTTCTGATAGAATATCAGCAGAAGAACAGATTGGAGTGTCATTGAATGTTGGTTCCTGTTGTGCCATGGCTGCCAGTACATCCAATTCTTCATTTCCTGCAATGCCCGCAAGGGCAGGGATTCAGATCAATTTTATAATTTTTCCGCGTGCATTACAGACGTCTAGGCTATATCTAATTCAGTTGACAATACCATTCCTGAACCTTAGAATTTTTATAGTTGTTAGATCTGCTGAATTTTTTAACAGCTTATTTAGCTCCCTATCACTACGCTATCCCTCTTAGCCCTGGAATATGGTAATTTTAGGCCCTAAGAGATGTTAGCGTATCAATTTATTTGCTGGTTAATATAAATGTTAACTTTCCCAAGGATGAGCATATTCTGCTTTGCAAACCGTCTATTATATTCCCAAGTAATTCTCCATAGTACTTAAATTTTATAGTTCTCCTAAAGAGATACTCACTGCCGAACGTATTGAGTTGTTGTTGGTATAATTAAATAATTGAATCACAATGTTGCATTTTTTAGATACGATTAGTTGAGAACCGTTTCTTATGTGAATTTGAGCAGCAAAGTACATGTAATTTCACTTTACAGTCTTCGAGTGTTATTTGAATTCGAAATACCACTGTCCGATATTTACGTTCGAAATGCCCAGTTACAATATCGTAAATCTTCCTGCTAAACTCTTACATATACAGACATTTTAGTAAATTTATACATTCCAGAATTTATAAATTTAGCTTTAAGGAGGTCGTGTTAGTGTAGTTATTACATTGTACTTAAGCATGAATTTAAGGTGATGTGTGGATGAAGAAAAACACGAATTCTATTGAAAGGAACCGGAATGTAGTAAATTTTATAATCGTATGCATAACACGAATTAAATTTTCTGAAGCTATAAATTAATGTTGGATTCTATGAGCGGTAAGTAAACTAGTAAATGACAATTTAGTTCATTTTACAATATCGGGAGATATAATTCGAATATATGGAAGTTGTTAAAATTGTAAAAGCTTCTAAGATTTTCAGTAGTAATGAATTGACGAGGTACGTAAGACTGGAAAAGTCCACTATAATTATGTACGTTGATATACAGATCCGTTGTGTGGGACATATAATTAGTAGGCGTCTGCGTCGAAGCTTTCAGTTAATAACTTGTATAATATTAAAAAGGATAGAGGATTACAGTCCTCAGGTTCGGACCGTATACTGTACCAAGCGTCTTGAAATAATAGAAGACTTAACAGTAAGTATTTACTGTCGTCTACTGCTGTACAGACTCCGCTTACGTTAAAGATCTTGTGTAAGGGTGATCATCCCTTTTATACTTTGGAGGGAAGACAGGGTTCTGCATTACATAGTGTTTACAGGCCTTAGGCTAGTGTCACCCTTGAGCGAGTTGCGGGGCGGGTTTCAGACGACTCATGTCACACTTGCGACGGGTGCGTAGCCGCTCAATGCGGCGGGTAAGACGCTACTCGTCCGGCGATAATTGGACGGGGGAAGGGCTTACTATTGGAACATTATCAATTTTATAATAGTAATCAAGTAATAAGCTAGCATCATTGCTAAACTAAACATGTTAATTTTAAAATTACAATTTGATACTGCTGATTTATTAATTTCAGCATGGGTTATTCCAAATATTTTAGTATTTATTAAATAATGTGTAAATTCTTTCAAGACTTACAACCTGATTAAGGCAGAAATGAATACCAAAACGTATCATTTAAAAAGTTAGAAAACAAAGTTTGAGACTCTGTCAATCGAAGCCAAGTGGTCCAGGAAAAAGGAAATTGATAACTCATGTTTTCAGAAAAAAATAATATTGTTGGTGCATTGTCTCGTGGTTTTGCAGTTCAAAACTAATTTTGTTTCATTTGTATTGTGTCTGGTTCAGAAATGGCCGACGCTTTTATTGTCGCCGTTTTTCGCGTTCGTGGGTATCTACGATTTCCTAAATTATTCCAAACTATGTAGTTGTATTATTTTCAAATCAACTCTATAGGGTTGAGTACAGGCCTAAAAATTAAATCTCTATTTACTTGCCTAATAATATTTTTTCATTTACTCTGTGTAACAGGAAATTGACCATTCCATTGAAGAAAATTCTGTTTTTGTAGGCTTATTTCTTCAAGAAGAAACCGTTTGCGAACTTCAACATTATTCGTGCTTTTTCACATAATAATGTAGTTTATATATATATATATATTGTCAGTGGTAATTCACAAACCATTTAAAATTAGTTTTTCGTTTTTTTTGTGAGTTGCAATATCTCTGTTGAGCATGCGGTAAAAATTTGAAGGTCTTACGCTTGATAAATCTCCATAGTATGAAACTACAGTATAAATTTCAACTTTGAGATTTAACTCATAGTTGATATACGAATTTCGTAAATATAGCAAGAAATGCTCGATTTCCACATGAAGTCTCAAAAATGAGACGAAACGTCGTTTTTGAATAAATAATGATAATTTTATAAGCTAACTTATTGGCCGTCTTTATTTAACTGCATATTTAGTTTGAAGTCCCGCACTCGCTAAAGTATGACAGGTTGCTCCTTCATAAAAAGAATATAAACTATGGTGAGTTGAGGTTGAACTTATCACCCCTTCATAAGGAAGACATGTTATAAAAGTCATAGGAACGTACGAGGGAACCAAGGTCACAGGTTATGGGCAATATACTTGAACATAATTAAAGTTTTTTGCCCTCTTTGGCAGGGCAGAAGGACCTTTAACTCTGGTTTGACGTGTATTACACAAAGATGATAAATCGTAAAAATTAACCACAGAATTCAAGTCTTTTTTGGGGTCAACAGGCAACATGGGGGTGATACTAAAACAGGAAACTGCCCTTTAATAGAATAGGAAGGGAATGGAAAGGGGGGATGCGGAAGATAGACCAATGTAACCAAAGGTTTACTCGGACCCCCGGGCTGTAGTTTAAGGATCCTACCCGGTGTTTCACCTAAAGAGATGCAGGGTAAACCTGGGAAAAATGCATCAGGTAGGTCGGGCATTGGGTACTATTATCATACTCTTCCGAATGACGGGAGATGAGTTTGCTGTGGGGTACACCATTCCCATCTCCGTGTCTCCACCAGTTTTAGGAGGCAGTTGGCCAACTGATCCAATGGGATCAGCGGACAATTCTTCTCATATATCCAAGGTCTTCGACCTCAGTATATGTACCTCTTAAAATAGGTGAAGGTGTCGGCATGTGAGAACTTTGATAAAAAAAATAGTGTACGAGGTATTCCCGATATAATCAGGTGAACCCCGCAGTCACTCTGGGGGGAAATGCCTGCGAGAGAAACTCTCACAGGCACCTAGGATTCAAGCAATTGGTCAGGAAACACTTAAAGGTGCACAGGTCACAGCTTGGCTGAGACAAAATAGTGGAATTCAACAACAAATATTACAAATTTATCAACACTAAACTGAATCCGTAAATATTGTATAATATGAAAGTATAGGACCTTGTTCCTCTGTAATCGTTACACAATGCAAAATTATTGATAAAAAACTCTTTATATTCAGTGATAATTATTTATCAGAGCACAAATAAATTGGGCTCAGTAAAAATTTACATCGACTGAATATCTTCAGCTAGAGAGAATTTACGCAATATAATACTATTTAGAAATACTCTCTTCTCTCGCACGTGAAATATGAAGTCGTGGAATGTGACCTTAATTACAATAATATGCAAGATGATCTATGATAAAAGCAATAATTAAAATGGTGTTACTATTTACAAACTTCAAGGTCAAACAGCTGATCGCTGCAAATATTCGTATCAGGGCTCGGTATACCCATCGACCACGACAGACGTGAACAAGTGGTCAGTAAAATTCAAGTTCATAAAATATTCAGTAACGAGTTCATCTGAGTAGTAGAAGCACCGCTTCCCAAGAAATAGCCTCAGGCGTCTCAAGAATGGGCGTTGTAGTCAGGTCCCTGGAGTATACGGCTCCAAGACAGGTTAGCGGTTGTTCGGTGGTGGATGATGCCCCTCGGAGTTCTCGATGGGAGCTAGGCGTAGGCTGAGATCCAGGTATGGCGCTATTGCAGACGCGCGGTGGATATCACGGACGGGGTGTCGGGTGCTTAGCACTATACTCGGCTTAGGCAAAACCGACTCCTCTCGGACTAAGTACAGTTTTCTTGAAATATTTCTAAGTCCCACTCGGACTCCTCACTTGCGAATTTCTGGAACACAGCGACAAACATCTCTCCCCTTCGGCGCTTCGAGGTGGAGTGTTATTTTTCATTCAGAGAAGTGAGCTTCTCGGATGAAATTTAGTGGGGGATAAAAAGTAGAGGGGATAATTAAAGTCCCAAAAAGGCAAGTTCTAAGAGAATAGAACGAATTCAAAGAAAGTAAATTAGACAGTAAATTATGAAATAGTTTTCTACTTCGATTGGTATGAAGAAAGATAGTTAGATAATTAAAAAATAAAAAATGAGGGTATTACAATCGAATTGGGCGGAGCCTATGTCTAGAAAGATCTCAATAATCACAGATCAACTGCGCATAAAACTAATCAAAACTCATTCCTATGTAGAGAAATCTACAATGTGAAAAAGTATGGCATAGATTGAATTATTTATAACTCTGGCAATCTGTTTATCGCGACAATTAGATGTACTGAATAATATAATTACAATTAAAAGTAAGAGAAATGTTCGAGATGAAAAAATGCGATATACATGAGAATTCAAAAAAAAAGTAGAATTTTTCTTTATTTTTAGAAATATTGAAAATAGAGAGTAAATTCAGAAAATAAGAGTTATAAAATAGATTATTAATGAAGAAATTCTATTCTTGGGTCAAGAACGGATAGGAAAAATTGCCAAAAAACGTGATGCAGTGACGATCACTGGTCCGTCACAATACCATAAAGTTTTAAAAGTGATAGACTCGTTGGGGGAAACCAAGACAGGGTCATAGGTTATGGGAAATGTACAAAATTCACATAGCGTACAATGTTGTTTGAATTATAAACGATCAAACTTAGTGTTGCATATGTTGAGCTTAATTTATTAAGGAAATTTTCATTTAAAGCAAATTGAAATGTTTATGAATTGTATTCAAATCCGCTTTTCAAATGAAATTAACTAACTATAATGAACTTTATCCAAGACTGTAATGTCCGATGTTAGAATTAGAAGTGTAAATAATCTGTAATCAAACTGAGTAGTGGTAATTTCAGAACTGAAATTAAAAGTACACTAACAAAGTGGCACACAACACACATTAAATTTAAATGCCAGATTTAAAAATTATTTTCTATGTATTCCTACAAACCATATGGTGGTAGAGACACCAACAAGGTGTAAGAAAGGAGAGATTTTTCAACATATTTCTTATTCAGAAGTAGCATTTGAGAGCTTTTTTCGTGTAAGAAGGAGAGAAATGCCTAAAAGCTAAGATTGGAATTTGATGAAAGACAAATCGTAGGCTACCGGGACTGTGGATTATCGCACAACAGTATTGCTGCTCGTGTTGGTCGAGATCCCATGAGTGGAATCTGTGGGTTCGGGACAATCATTCAGAACGGCGTGCAGGATCTCAGGATCACATATAATAGCTAAGGATACAGTACTTATCCCCATTGCGTTACAAATCCTGAGTCAAGAAATGGAGTCGTTATGAAAGTGTTTGCAGCAGCAGCAGTAACGTGGTCCTTCATCCCGACAATGGGTACCTTTGGGGTTGCATCACAAACAAGAACGCCAATAGTCGTCCGTTATAATCTCCTGTTCCCATAACTCTGTGTTTCAGCAGGACCGCATGCCGCCTGTATTGTCGTGTCCTTCCTTGCTACACAACATGAACGACTATTGTACTGAAAAGCACTTTCTCCTGATCTCTCACAAATTACAAACGTCATGTAAATTGATGCAGAATGACTGCTATATCAGTGCAGGCTATCTAATCTCTGTTCGACTCAATGCACTGGGGGATAATTGCTATCATTTCTGTCAGAGGTGGCTGATATGGGTTTTGTTTTCTCAGTATCTATGTCTCCAAATTTCCTGAAACGTTTATTATTTCTTTGTCCCTCTATAATGTATGTGTCCCGTAAATATTAATCAGGTGTAACAATTTTAATGGTCAATATTACTCATGACGATGAATTTAAAAATTCCTTAAGCGGAATAATTCTTTCTTGTTGACTGACAACTCATATCCTCATTATAAAAGTACCATATTCTGTTAACATTTTATAAATTTTTATAGCTAAAATCGTACGCTGCAAATGCTTCTTTTAAAATATTCATTCTGTAATGCGAGTCGGAGTCACTATCCTTACAACGATAAAATAGTGACTTTAGGTACATTTTTATCATTGAAACCATTATAAATACAGCACTGAATTTTTAACATTAGTAAACATGTGTTGTTAATAGCGCAAATTATAATAAATCATTTATTGTGCTTCAACACACATCCCAAATTTTTAAAATGACCCTCGAAAATTTTGGTTCTGTATCTATAACGTCTTCCGAGGAAAGGTGCCCATTTTACCTGTCCATAATCTCAAAACAAAAATTAAATCTTCAATTTTTTTATTCCAGTTTTAAACATAATTTCATTTAAAGTAAAGTCTCAGGATACGAACTTTATTTAGGGGAGAAAATCTTATAATTTATTGTATTGCAATGTGTCTCCAATGAAATGACATCCATAAATCATAAAACAAAATAAGTAAAACAACTAAACGGTATTCTGATACAATCTGCTTTGTAATTTACTTTCCCAAGTCCATTTTAAAGTTAAGTGAACTTTTGAATGGAACGGGCTGGCAGATACTAAATAATTAATTAAGTGTGCAAATTAAATATTATTTCTAGTAACATAATTAATTATCAAATGAATTAATCACCGCATAGACGAAATTAAAGCAGAATTTTTTAGTTTACAAAATATTTCATACTCAAAGTCTAACTTGAATTACCTGCAATAAGTGTATCAATGAAAAGAAAATCAAAGCTGTATTATTTTACGAGCGAATGATATTTACAAATTATTCGTCTGTAAAAATAATTCGTGTAAATATAATGAAGTTATACAATTGCGTAAATGTAGTATTCTAATATATTTTCATAGTTCAAGTATTTTTTTGTAGAAAGAAAGCGTGTAGACAAAGAAAATCTGGTTAACTTGAATTTAGAAAATCAATATCGAAACATTTATGGCAAATGTAGGGTGAAAAATCCTCCAAAATAACATCATCATGCAAGAAATGAAACAAAGTGCAATATGAATTTTACTTCGGAAGCAGGTTGCTTGCCGTAGAGACAGTAGTCAGACAGGAGGATCGTTTGACGTTTTAATGAGACGTTGTAATGAACA
This sequence comes from Eucriotettix oculatus, assembly GCA_034510155.1. Taxonomy (NCBI): domain Eukaryota; kingdom Metazoa; phylum Arthropoda; class Insecta; order Orthoptera; family Tetrigidae; genus Eucriotettix; species Eucriotettix oculatus. The sequence continues at coordinate 141,310,533 of CM067377.1, forward strand.
GTTGCGTGACAGGACGTCAGCTTCATCGAAGTTAATTGGTGTCGGGACGATTTAATTGTATAGACAAGATGCTGCATCCTTTACGGAGTGTCTGCGACGACAGCTAGGGCGGATTTACGTGGATAACTCCAGTGCATCTACATGCGAATGTGTAGAATTTTCTTCTCTTGCAGTACTAGGCATTGGTCCGAGAGCATGTTGATGTAGGGAAATTTTGTCTTTCCATTATTTTAGACAATTTTTTAAAGAAAAATTAGAGGCAGAAATATAAACAAGAACTTATTGTTCGGGAGATTTAGTTAGTCATGTGTCAACACGATACGCTGTGGACAACTCCGCCCATATTGTAAGGGGGGGGGGAGGGATTGACAAGAGCTCACTTTTACTTAAATCTTTGAAAACGCAACTTTGTAGCTTAAAAGCAATTCCGAAAATATTGGCTCTAGAAAATATATTTCTCTCAGTTCAGGATATGTTGTTCGCCAAGAAACCCACCGAAAAATGTAATAAATAATGAATATAGAGTGTGTTAAAAAGACGTTGTCGTAGTCTCCATATACCGTTTGTATGATTACATTTATGTTTTTAAGAATTCTAGTAGATTTCCGGTAGTCTGTTGAAAGGGACGTTCCTCCTCAGACGACAATACTTCCCTTCCCCGTCTTCTTTCCCTATTGCGCATGTAAATATGCCATGTAGAATCTCACCAACTGTACGTGTTTCGATGCTTATGAGACTACGACAATGAATTGTCAGAGTTTGCTAAACTAAGGATCTAACTCAATAAACGAAATCATGAGTTGACGCCACCGTTGAATTCAAATAATTTAGGTGGGATTTAGACTTAATTAAAACACCTATTAAGCCTTCGACCGATATTATTTTTAACATAAAAATTTATATATTTGATCAAAAATGATATGAGAAAAGCACGAGATGAAACGTGAAGTTCAGTTCATTTGAGGAAGAAGGAAAACATTTAAAATTCTCTGACAGATATTAAAAGTTTACGTAAAATCTATATTGTATAGACATTTGTGTACAAGTGTTAAATTACACGGTAAAGAAGGTATAGAAGGACATCGAGAGAATCAGAATGGAATTCGTTAATACAAAAGTAAAATGGTTATAAATGATAATGGGGAATATTTATTTAAAATTATTAACAAATTGTTTGTACCCTTTAAAATAATTATAATTTTATTTATTTTTATTTAGTTTTCCTTCTTTCTTTTCACGCTTGCAGGTCAGGTTCTTGATTTTCCTTCTGTTGACGGATCTGTTTCAGCTTCTCAGCGATTCTTTGTAGTAGAATTTTCCTCCCTCACTCTGCGACCTCCTTTGGTGACTTGTTGATTTGCCCTCGGTGATTAAGGAAAACCCCAGTTTTCCTTCTTCACTCCAACACAGTTACCGTTTATTATTCTTATTAAACTAAGTTAACCGTTACGGAGAAATCAGTTAATAGTTTATGCCATGTTATTCTGTCTTTGTCGAAATCAATTTTTAAATGCGCTTATTCACTTCCCTCGAAAATATTACGATTACTATTTCTTTGCCATTAAACCAAACAAATGTAATCTGTTCTTAATGTATTTTTAAGCAAGAACTGCGTCTATAATTACGATTAGAAAACAACTATAGTTACACTAGTGTCCCACGTGCAGCAAGCTCTTGACACACATTTCCAGGACTCATAAAGTCTCTGCGATTCTTTCGAGTCGGCGGGTTTGTGGGTTTCACAGAGGCTTTAACGCTTGACCTCCTTCGCTTATGAAGCCGGGCATGCGCTCAAAATAAATAATTCCATAGCAGCCAAGTGGCAGGACGTTAAGTGCCACAAAGAGGGACATACGTTTTTCCCTCTTACAATGTGAATTTTCTGTCCAATATAAGCATTTTTGTGTAAATGAGAGAAATATAACGCTCCTTTATATAATTTTAAAGTGTCCATGCTGATGACTCAAATTCAGTTTCTGATCTTTAAATTAGTCTTCATATTTTAAATAATTTAATTAATATTTTTCAATATATACCACCATTCTCCATTATTACGAGCAGTATATTAGGGAGGCTTGAGAAGAATAAAAAAATGAGAAATTGAAATTTAAAACAAATGTAAATTTATTTTGAGGGAAAATAAATTCTCCAGTATTCAGAAAGGAGATTTGGGTCTATTTCGAGGTCATGGCAGACTCTGAGTACAATTCTCAAATTCAATGTGCAACTTCAATCGTTGCGGGAGGGAATTAGTGCTAAGGCCTGTAAGACGAAGTCAACCGAGCTTCGTGTCTGTTTGTGGATTAAGAAAAATACTAAGATCATTTCAAACGATCAACATGCAACTTATTTCGTAATTCGGACCCAAAGTAAGGGGGACAAGAACGGAAGAGGGTGAATAAGACGAACTAAACCTACATTTGTGATTATTCTGGTGACAAAAACGCGCTAAATTCAATTCTGACACTCAGCATGCAACTTAAATCGTACGCCATTCTCACGTTGGGGTGGAAGGTGGTTATAAATGTAAGGGGGTGTATGTCTATATAACGAAACCAACCAAGATTTTTGTCTCTTTCGGGATTATGAAAAACACTGAAATAAATTCAGACTTTCAACATGCAACTGAAAATGTAGTTCAACCCCAAAGTAGTATGGGATGCCAAAAGCTGTGAATGCAATAAGATAAAATCAACCCGTGACCATTCCGCTCTTATGGCAGACGTAACTCTGACATTCAACATGCAACTTAATTCACACTTCAGTCGTGGGTGAGTGTAGAATGGGATGAAAGTGAATAATACTAAATTGACCTAGACTGATGTGTGTTCCAACGTCATTAAATTCATTTTAAGCGGGAGGGTAATAATTAAAAAATATAATTGAGCTTGGAGGGTAATAATTTAAAAATATAATTTTAAAAATTTTATCCAAATACACCAAATGTATTTTGGAGAGGGTAATTTGAAGAGAAATTTAACATTTTACCTAATAGATGGGATTTTCAAACGGATTAGTGAAAAATGTGTTCTAAAAACGAAAGATTTAAACTTCAAGACTATTAATAGTTTCATTATGTTCTAATACATAAGTTAATTTTAAATTAGGGTTCAGGTTGATAGATGCTCTAACAAGATAAGTCAATTTAAATTTGAGTGTAATGCAAAAAAAAAATATCTTCAACGTAAGTGAAAAAGAGGTTGGAAATCTAAACACGAAATTAAGAATTTTGCAAATGTCTCATCACAATTATAGCAAAAATTGGAAAAAACGAATTGGCTTGAGAATAACCTATAATAAAGACGAGAATAGAAAAATGTTGACTGGACCAGGGACTCGAACACCGGACCTACCGCTTTCAGGGCGCACACTCTACCATTGAGCTAATCCGTGTCGACGACCAAAGGCCGATTCAACATCCCTCCACTCTTTAACCTAAAGCAGGCTCGCCTACAATTTTAGTTCTAACTTAGCTGTAAGCTATTAATGAGCCTCAATTGAAGTATTCATTTCACTTCAGAATAACCATTATTCTGATGATAAATTTAATAATTAAAGTTGAAATAATTAGAATTAAAAATAAAATTAAGGCTAAAATTTCAAATTGGGAAGTATTTGTTAATTTAGAAACTATGACCCATCTTTTTTTTAAATCCTTCAATTTATAAATTAAATAAAGATACGACATCTAAAGACATTAAAAAGTAATCATATGGCTACGTTTAAATTGCCCAATTTGTTAATAAATTTAAGATAAGCTTTGGCATTCAAGTTTTATTTTTAGAAAATATTCTTTTCATTACAACCAATATTACCATTTTTATATGTTTAAGAACCTGCCAATACAGTTTCAACTTTATTTATGTGAACATATATGCCAAGAACAACTCCGGTAGCCCCTTAATCAGCTTTTGAAAATATTATTTCTGCATTCTCCTGACAAATCTCTTAGTAAAAACAAGACCTCTTGAATATTGGTTGATAAAAATTACTATTATTCGATTTTTAGCTATTTTTCTGTAAAATTTGATCTAATTTAGTTCCAGTAATTTTATGCTCCAAAGTAGAAACTAACGTTTTACTTGGTTCAAAACTTTTAAGAAAGAGGATAACAAAGATATACCAGGACCACGTTCATGACATTTGTATCATGTATTTGTAAGTTGTAAATTTTATGTTCGAGATATTTTAAATTTTCGTTAAGTTTGGAATAGTATTTATGATTAGTAAATCTAAGCCAAGAGCCTTATGAAATACTGCATCATCCTTATGATAATAATGACAAAATAATTATAGTTTCTGACTGAATCCTGTTGAATACGAAATAAAATATGTTTCTTTTAGATTAATGTAAACAAAATTTTATTTTAACTTCTTAGGACGATAGAATTCTATGTAGTCGCAACGATTTAAAAAAATATATTATATTATATTTCACCTGCAAAAATGAAAAACCAGTCAAAAAGCGTTTTTTATAGAAAAAACGCAAAAATCCTATTCCCAATGTATTTGATACTTCACGTTGTACAATTTACAAGAAACTGGCGGTTTCTTTTGACATAGTCATCTCTACACAGTTTTACAGTAATACTTCTTGCAAATAGTGTGACGTGGAATAATGGACATCTCTTTTAAATTTTTTGTTATTAGAGATCGTGGACGATTAGGGGAACTTATACATGTAGGGGTATCATAGCATGGTTTCGCAAACAACACAAACGTGCAAACGTATGCCAGGTTTCGAACTCGGTTCCTCTGTGGTGCGAGCCATTGTAGACAATCTATACACCAAAAATTGTTCTTTCTCTTTCAGCATATTTTGAAATTTGTTTACAATTGGCCTGAAGCAAGAAAACTCATTGAGAGGTAGCATAACTAAGTAGCAGGTGTTGACATACTGAGTTTAATTTTTTACGTCCGTTGCACATTGCGTTTGAATGTCACAGACCAACAAATTCTTTTCTGCCTCGATTTCCGATACGACTAGCTCAAAAATAATCAATTACATGTGTCATAAATGGGTTACTATTATTGTATTTTAGCGTTACGAGGCAGTTTAATATTTGTCACCCTCAAATGTTTATTATTTTTATAATTGAGTTCTGTATGATTATTACTCAGGGAATTCGATATTTTTATTAGTATATTCACTGTTAACTTAATCGATGACTCTTGTTTATTAAATATTTAAATAAAATTTTGAGTTTATTGCGTTGTGATAATTATTGCAGGGAACGTTAATTCCAGTGCATTATTTCTCGGGTTTCAACTCCATCAGCTGTTCGGAAGGCATTATTCGTGGTTGAAACAAGAGAAAAGTTTAATACGAAAATTTTTCTCGAAAAAATCCTCTCTCTAATTCCTTCACTAGTTAATTCTTATAAGATAGTATGAATAATTTACTTTCAAAACTACTTTCCTTCTAAAAAATTAATCTAACAATGTCACCTTTAAAGTTCAGTGATAAATAATAAAAATGTAATTTATTAATAGTGAAGACATGGAATTGGTGACGTAGCAGTGACCAGTTGAGTGGGGAAGGCAGGAGTGAGACAGCTTAGTGCTTATCTAATTTCAAAGTTTTTGAACAGTTTGCAGGGACATTGCCTTCGAGCAAACTGTCAAAACTTTTCTTATCGGATCGGCTGCATCCAGTCGTAAACTAGAAATAAGAACGGAGGAACCTCTTGCACAATCCAAGCAGCAAACTTTCGATGAATTAAACCTCATTCCACCAACGTAGTAAGGTAATAAAACTGCCGTCTGCGAGAGTTGTATAACATCTTATTTTGAACTTTCTTCGCAGAATGAATATAAAGAATAATAAAAGTATTCTAATACTGACAGAAAATATTTAACCAGGACCGAGTTTATCAAAAACAAACTGTTGTTTATCGATATTCTACAACAAATGTTTTACACAAATTAAATAAAAAAGTATTCTTTTTATTCACTTGTTTTAATATTTAATGCTAGTGTTGTGGTTTAGAGACCGAAATAAAGTTATTTATTTAACAACGTTTTAGTTCCATTACAAGTTTTAGAGTTCGCTTTCCTTTTATTTCAGTGTAACAAACAGTAGCAGAGAGTTGAGTATTAATTATATTTTTCATAAGATAATACGTTATATATACTTTAATTAATAAGTGACAATTCTGATAATTTTTTTACGTCTATACGTTTTCATCCTGATTGAAGTTATTGCTCCATTTTGTAGTTTATCAAATAATTAACTGACAATATCGCGTACTAAAATATAAATAATTCAATGTATTATTTTTTGTGTTTAATGGATTCTTCCATTAAATAGTGTGGGATAATTCAAACAATATATAATTATCGAAAGTTTGATCTAATTTAACTGATTGAAAATACTCTTATCCATTTCTTACTGAATTTTATTATTTTTTAGATAATTGATTAGAAGACATGCTGCAGTAATTAGAATTGAAAATCAAGAAAAGAAAGCCGTAATCAAGAAAGAAGTAAGACGAAGATGAGGCCTTTTGCCCGTGCTGTTTAACTTATACAGGCGATGAAGAATGTTAAAACGGAATATGGAAAAGGAATCATACAGCAAGAAGAAGTAAAAACCTTACGCTTTGCCGACGATATTGTAGTATTAGGGGAATCAGAAGAAGACTTGGAAACCATAATAAATAGCATGAACGTGGTCCTGGAAGAGAGTTCAATATCAGAATGAATAGAAGGAAAACCAATGTAATGGAATGTAGTTTGGGAAAAAGTGGAATAACAAAATGTGTTAGATTGGGAAGGGATATTTTGAAGGAAGTTAAGGGATTCCGGTACTTGGGAAGCGTATTAGCTAGGGATGGTAGAGGTATAGTAAAAATAAAGAGTAGGATAGCACAGGCAAGGTAGGCTTTCGCCAAAAAGAGGGATGTACTTACGGGTAATATAAGTGTGAATATTAGGAAATCGTTGCTAAAAATGTTCGTAAGGAGCGTGGCATAATATGGGAGCGAAACGTGGACGTTAGGAGTTGGGGGAAGGAAAATAATAGAAGACTTTGAAATGCGATTCTATAAGCGAATGCTGAAAATCATATGGGTAGATAGAATCACAAACGAGGAAGTTCTAAACAGAATAAGGGAAAAGCGAATAATATGGAGGACGTTGACTAAGAGAAGGAATAGATTAATAGGCCAGGTTTAAAGACACGAGTGTCTTGTGAAATTTTCATTAGAGGGAACTGTGTGGGGTAAGAACAGGGGATGGAGGTCAAGGATGGAATTCGCTAAGCAGATTAGGGATTGTGTGAGTTGTGCTAGTTATAAGTAAATGAAAAGGTTTGCGCAAGATAGGTTAGCATGGAGTGTTGCATCAGACCAGTCTTAGGACTGAATACAACAATAACAGATAATATTAAGAGATATTGTGGTGACTCATGTCCCCCCACATTGACTCGGTAAAGCAAAAATATTTTAGTATAATTTAGTTTCTTCCAAGTTGCGTAAAGGAGGGCGAAATCGAGAATGGTCATCAAGGTCACGTCGGGGTGAAGCCACGCCAATTACAGTAAATTTTTTTCTGGGATGTTTCGTTCAAGCAGATGGTAGAGAGACGGCCTAGTAGCAGGGCAAAAAGAGAGAGATAGCTAGGCTGAGCAGAGACAGAACAAAGCAAATATTATAAAATTTGTTTCTGCATGTTCTAGAAGGAGCTTTTCGGACCTAGTATTTGCCAGACACATGCGCGAATGGTGTGAGAAGCAGTCCGGCCCCGTGCAGAATCCTTGACTGCACCAGTGACACCATATCAACTCCATGTCAACTAATTTTGACAATTCATTTCCGTGAATTTATTTGTTTCAAACATTTAATTTGAGTTATATTTTATTGTAAATAATTTATTTATATTGTTTTACCATATTCAATTTTTAATAATAATTAAATTTATTATATTAAAATTAACTATATTCTATTTATTTAACAATTCCCGATTCATAATAGTTTGTAGGCGTGAGACGTACACCACTCTATTTAAGGAAGTCAACATAATAGTTTGTAAATATTCGTATCCTTTTCTTCCTATTATCATTGTAATGTGATGAACTGTACAGTACAACTTAATTATCTATAATTTATTTCTTATTAACGCATTTCAACATGCACGCTCCTCGTAAGCAAAACTCAGTGCCCGTTCATTAAAGCAAACACATTTAGTAGGGATTGCTAATTTAACTCTGGCTTTGTATGGAGAAAAGCAGCTCCTCGTATTACAATGTGTTTATTTAGTAATGCACGTTTCGCACAGTTTATCAATTCTAATATTCACATGCCTGCCTTGTTCATATTTTAAAGATATGCTCCATAAATTACCGGAAAGTTCTCCATTAAAATTCCAAAATAATTACAGACTATATAATTACCAGTGGTTTATGAGTATGATCTAACTCAGCAATTTATAAACCGAAGGTGTATGGCTTGTTGCATTCTCTGAGTGGTGCTCAGCATTTGTTAACAGGAAATTGTAACCATAGTAGTCTTTCATTGATAACAATTATTAGAAGATATTATACCATTCTACATATTCTGTGTGAAACGAATCATTTTATTATATTCATATTCCCATATATATTTTTAGGTAATTGTAAGAGATACAACAAACTTATCTCCTTAAAATTTACAATAAATAAAAAGACGGCTATAAAGTCAGCATTAAATATTTAAGAGATATTATTAAATACTCTGTTTACGGTAGGAAACGATTCTATAATACACCATCAATATCAGAATAAAATGCATTTATTGTTTATATTCATATCAGTTTAATAACGTGAATCCTTTTAATATGACTGCAGATGTGAAATTATCAGACGAGCCAACTATTTTGTGAACAGCTGCAATTAGCGTCGCTGCGGGACTCCGCCCACGATAGGTGCACCCGCATTATCAAACTTTACAGCTGTTTTTAGTACTGCTGATAAACAAGTGTAATAAATAAATATGAGCTGGAAAATTGTAAGGTAGTCAAAAGTTACTGATAAGGCAAAACGGCAAGGATAATTGTACTTTATTTAATTTGTAGTTCTATTTCAATCTCCATATTCGAACCATAAAAGTGTAAAAATATTAAAATAACTGGACTAGAACCTCCGCAACTATAATTACATTGTTATTTTCATTAAATTGTTCTTTTAACTCAGTAGGACAGTTGAAATTGAAAAGCTAAAATAATGAACCGAAGGTGACAATAATACTTTTAAATCAATTCTATTTTAACCAAAAATAAGTTGACGAGGACTAATGGACTGAAGATTGGAGCAGGAACGATGCTGAGGCATCACATTACTTTGTACGGAAACATTTTAGATGCTTTCATTAATACTGTAATTTAGTTGGAATTCGATGAGTGTGCTAAAATTAAATTCACGTTTCACTCTCGCCTCCATGATTACAATATCAGTCGAAGTTTCCACTGCATTCGATGACACAATTTCTTTTCACTTCAATTAAGGTTTGCTTTATGTCTAATTATCCTAGAGTCTCTTTATGTCAGAGTCATTTTACCATATGATATTTGTATCAATGAAACAGATTTGGCTACGAAAATATTCTTTTAATATTTGGAAGTTAAATAATATTTAAGAAAATTAGTGATTAATAATACAAATCATTCTTTCCCAAATTGCAAAGGTTTACTTTTCCTGAAACTTTCTATTTATTCTTAAATATTTATTAAATTCTGTTCTTTGAGCTGTGAATAAATTATACACAATTCAAAATATTTGACTCTGCGAAATTATCCTAATTTAAGTGATGCATATGAAGAAACTATTTTATATTCAAGCTAATGATATCTGGATGTATTTAAGAAATAATACATGTGGAACCTGCTTCTTTCTTTTTTTAGAATAGTTATAAATAATAGAAAATATTTTTGAGTGCTGAAAAATGTCATAAATAACAGAAAATATTTTTATACTAAAATGTGTGATAAATGAAAACATTAAATAACAATGTTACATCCCAGATCAGGAATAATCAAAACAATAATTAACGGGCAGTATTTTTTAAAATACGACATTTGTAAACATAATTGAAAAACGAATATTGAAATAATGATGTGGCATAATTGTAATAAGATTTTCTAAAAATATTTAATTGTCAATTTTAATAATAATATAAACTAATTAAATTAAATTTAGGGGCTTCTAATAGTTAAAACACTCTTTGTATGACAATGGCAAGCTTAAAACCCATGATAATAATAATTTCCAACTATCTATATTGACGTGGACAGGAAATTAGGTTCATGAGAGTATATTTTTTTAATCCCACAAGTTAACTCCACGTATAAAATAATCATTAATATTTATACTTACCCAATACGAATTGAAAACATTTCATGGAACGTAGGTAACTGCTTTGTTAACCAAAATTACTGTAATAAAATAAATATAACTTATTTCCGAAGTTAAAATATATTTTGTATTAGAAACGATCTTATTGTTCACGAATATTATTTCTGTATTTTTCTTGGTTACCGTTTACACATACAGCTTTAATTAAAACACACGAGATTGCGAGTTAGGAGAATATTAATTTGTGTTTTAGGTAGAATATAGGGAAAAGAGTAGCTATATTTACTTTGCGATTAATTTTAGAAGACAGGATACTAAAAAACCGGCCTACTTTCATGGTATTTGTAAATTTAGAAAAAGCGTTTGATAATGTAAACTGGAACACATTATTAAGGATTTTGAAGTCCACTGGAATAAAATATCGAGAAAGGAAGCTAACACATAATCTCTACAGAAGTCAGGCAACAGTAATTCGAATCGAAGACCAAGAAAAGAGAGCCGAAATCAAAAAATGAGTAAGACCAGGATGCAGTCTATCACCCATGCTGTTTAACTTATATATAGAACAGGCAACGAATAAAGTTAAAACGGAATATGGAAAAGGAATCATACTGAAAGGTGAAGAAATAAAAACCTTACGCTTTGCCGACGATATGGTAGTATTAGGAGAATCAGATAAAGACTTGGAAACTATAATAAATGGCATGAAAGGAGTCCTGGAGAAAGAGATCAATATGAGTATTAATAGAGGAAAAACCAAGGTAATGGAGTGTAGTATGGGAAACAGTAGAATAACAAAGGGTGTTAGATTGAGAATGAATGTTTTGACCGAAGTTAAGGAATTCTGCTACTTGGGAAGCGTTATAACTAGGCATGGCAGAAGTATAATAGACTTAAGAGTAGGATAGCACAGGCAAGGAAGGCTTTCGCGAAAAGAGGGATTTACTTACGGGTAATATAAGTGTGAATATTGTGGAATCGTTACTAAAAATGTTTGTATGGAGCGTAACGTTATATGGGTGCGAAACGTGGATTAGAGGAGTTGGGGAAAGGAAACGAATATAAGCCTTTGAAATGTCGTGCTATAGGCGAATGCTGAAAATCAGATGGGTGGATAGAATCACAAACGAGGAAGTTCTAAACAGAATAGGGGAAAAGCGAACAATATGGAAGGGATAGATTAATAGGCCAGGTTTTAAGAAACGTGGGTCTTGTAAAATTAGCATTACAGGGAAGTGTGTGAGGTAAGGACAGAAGAGGGAGGCCAAGGATGGAATGCGCTATGCAGTTTGGAAGGATGAGGGGTGTGCTAATTGTAAGGAAATGAAAAGGCTTGCGTATGGTAGTTTTTCGTGGAGGGTTGCATCAAGCCAGTCTTAGGACTGAATACCACAAAAGAAAAACAAATTAAGTTGTATATTACATAATGTTTTCTAAGAAAGAGGTTTCAAGCTTCTGCTATAAAATGTGTCTGTTATAATAGATGAAAGAACGTTTGTTTAAAGTTAGTGCATAATAACTACTGAAGTGGACGAAAACTATGAGCCTCATATGCGTCACGCACACAGAGGGATAGAGAGAGGGAGGGAGAGAAGGGAGATTGGAGAGAGAAAGAGTTATACAATAAATCAGGTTTTATTCTTGAGAGTTGGGCTCTGTTTTGCTTGAAACAGCAAACCACGCGTAAAATAGGTATCCAAATCTTTTGCATTTTACATGAGCTACATTGGGTTTTGAATATCGCCTCTCGTGTGTAGAGAAGCACTTGCGCTGGCTTCGCGCTGTGGACTATTTGTATTTCAGAGAGCCTCAGGAACGCCTGGAATTCTTTATTCGAACGCCTGGAAAAGCAACGGATTGCGACAAGCCTGAAAAAAACTGGTACGAGTAGACTGGGTTCACGTTGTGGATCCTACATACTGACTTCTGTTATTTCAAAATAGTCTCTCATCCTCTCCGACCAAAACTTGGCTTCTTGCTTTTGAATCTCATTTTTCTTTTTGTAGCTTTCAAAAATTGTTGGTCACGCAGAAATATTTAGTAATTTATTCTAATGCAACGTAGGTTTTCCTGGTGTAACTGCTGTTGAAAATGATCCCGGGGTTCCAGTCCGAAGGCCTTGATTAAACTCGACGTTGCGTTGACTCACACCGTCACCATCTGCTATCTGCTTGGAGAAGAAATCGATGACGTGACTCGACGAAACAACGTGTTTTACTAACGCCTCCCGGTATGGACATTTTCAAAAAAACAGTAGGATTCTTACATACGCGCCTACTTTTCTGCATGTAACACTAAAATATACTAGCGTGGATCTCTAATACAGTCAACCCCCTTCATAAGAGCCTCGGTATACCGCGGATTCAGATATAGTGCACGTGGAATCATGTCCCTCCGATATTTTAAGACATTTGGTTGAGTTATGTTGTCTAGTTTCCCAACTTTTCTAATACCCACATTAAAGAGTAAGAAATCCCTGAATTCCACTAACTTTTGTTCAGCGAGTGCGGAATTTAAAACGCGGAGTAATACTTGCGGTCGCCGTCAAATGCTTCCTGCCTACAATAGGCCTACATACAGAAAATGTAATGTTCCACACCTAATCAAACGTTAAAGATGTTATGTAAAAATTCAGTGAAGTGAGGGAGACAGGAAACACAAATGCCTAATGCAACCATAAAACAGTATGCCTTAGAAAAACGATTCAGATAAGTGAGTCAACTTGAAGTAAGCCAGTTCTTTATGAGGACAATACAAACGTAATTACCGTTCTCTAAAATTTATGTGAATTAATAAATAAACGTGTTATATTCACGTTGCCGACCTCCTGTGGTCTAGTAGCGTCCCTGCCTCTCAACTCAGAGGTCCTGGATTCGAATCCTGGCATGGGCTTGGCAAGGTCTGTATGAGAAGATCGTGTCACGATCCCAAAACTCTTAGCGGCGGCAGCCATATTGGTTATATTTCAGCTGTTCTTATGTGCTTCGTGTGTTATGTGATATTTTTCAAGTTTGAGATATTGGTTACTGTGTTGCACCGAATTGTAAAATCCATTCCTGTACAGAAATTAAGTCATTTAGATAGTTATATTAATATATATTTTATGAAGTGATCAGTTTTGTAGTGTATAAAGCTGTAATAGAATTTGTATATTTCAGGACTGTACAGTAGAACAAAGAATTTGTTACTGAGACTAGTGCTCAGAATAATGCAATGTAGGTACTCCAGTCATATAATTTAAAGCTGAAATCCGAGGTACCTAATGAAGATGAACTATTACATTCATAAAAGTTTGTGTATTGTAAACACCATACAGTTAAAAGATTATAAATTTTGTTTTTATGTTTAGGTAAATACACTAAAAGATAAACTACATGCAATAGAAAAGAGACTTCAGCAGATCTTGGATAGTCAGATCTGGTTCTAGAAACCCATGTTCCAGGATCAAGAAGACAGTGCGTAGTGCCTTGAAGATACTGTGTGCTGTAGGAAACAAACAGTACAAGTATTCGAGGCGTTTGGAGTCTCCACTACATTCAAAAAGACCACTAAACAGAATAGTAGAATCCTGAAATTTTTTGCAAGGAATACAAATTCATTAAATTCTGTCCTAATTGCAGGTTCACGTTATTTAAGTGTATGTCCACAAACTTGTACGTGTTGTGAAGAAAATTGTTTTTTCCTTGTGTATGCATTTCATATCTGCCAAAGAAGTTCCAGAACATTTGCCACGTCAATGAAGAATAGCTGTTATTGAGGTAAATTTAATTCATACCTCAGAAGCAGTGTTTGAAACAATTCAGACAAATTATTTTTAATAGAAACAGTAAAATATTGTTGAAGCCTATAAATGTCGTTGACTATGTGAACTGTGTAGTGCCGAACAGTTTGTGAACATCAAATATTGTCACATACAATATTTCTGACATGATTATTTCTGTGTACCTTAACATTGGAATTCATATTCATGGACTTTAATGAAGTTATTAAATAGTTTGTGTTTAACTCATTTTTATTTATGTACTAATCAAAGTCAAATGTTCGATTTGATTATTTATTTATGTTCATTTCTTTTAATTGTAGGATAAATAAATTTGTGTTTAACTTCTTTATTTGCTAACCAGTTGTCCTATTTTTTATTTGTATATTTGTTTTTATGCCTCCTTTAAAGTAATAATGGTTTATTATTGATGAAAAACATTTTGTTCTTAGAATGAAGAAAATGTTTCAGTATGGCATTTGTAGGTGCATAATTTATTATTAAATTCAAATCATAATGCCAAATGTTTTTAAATTGAGGATTAATATTCTAAAGTTATAAATTTATGTATGGTTCAGTAATTATTTCAGTCATTCTTAGTAAACATAACTTTCCAGTTATTACAAAGTTAAGGAATATAAAATATATTTCTATGAACTCTCATTAAAATTGTTTTCAAAAAACTTATATGTACAATATTTGTAATTGACTTACATTTAAAACAATAATTCCTTCTGAAATATTCAAATATTAAAATGGCATGTGAATCACAGTTTTCACGGCAAAATTTTTCAAGAGGAATTAATTACAAAATGATGTATTACAATGGCAATATAAGGTCTGACATTGTCATAGTTAATAAATTAACCCACTACGAGGCAATACGGGTAGGTTATATAATTTTACTTTAGCCAACGTCAGCGACTGGAGCACTGTGAACACATTTGTTTACATGTCAGACGTCAACGACTGCAGCACTGCGAACACATTTGTTTGTGTGTCAGTGTTGGAGGCTTATTTCGATGGCTTGTCTTGTTGCAATTATTCGTAAAACTTTCTAAAATAGTTTCGAAGTTCTTATATTTATAATACAGAATAAACCCATCTTATCCAAGAAAAATGCAATGTTATTTTAGTACACCAATATGACACTACGTAACAGACTACACGATCACCAAACCAAGATGGCGGCTCCGTAAGAAGAAACATTATGTCCCGACCTGTATATATTGACCTTGGGGCTTGGATGTTTCAGCCATCATGGTTACGCAGACTGGGATTAGACTGCTGGAGAATCGAAACGCTGACCATGTATCACCCCAAATTCGGAATGAGTCATGTAAGATTACAGTCTGCAGTTGACCTGGTAGGCCAAGGTCCTAAATGGGCTGCAGAGCCAAGGAAAAAGAAGTTATATTTACGTTAAATGCATGGTTAATTAACATTTACCGGTGCTTCAGAATAGAATTTTCGTTATACGACGGGTATATTATAACGGGGGTGTAAAATACGTACCCGGGGTTTGAATTGAATTGAATTTATTAATACTGCAATTGAGTAGCACTCGGTGGCAGTTACAAAAAATAAACATAAAAATAAAATATGTTACAAATAATAATTACACTAATATAATATAAATTAAATTAAATCCTAAAAAAAAGTACCCATTATTCATATATTGTTTCGTCGCACTACACTACACTTCACTACACTTGCACTTCACTACACTTCCTAATTCTTCCCTGAAACACGTTGCTATTGGCAGAGAATGTTTCGAAGACTTCTGCGGGTAAATTGTTCCAATCCCTTACAGTCCGATTTAAAAATGAAAATTTCCCAACGTCAGTTTTAAAGCTACACTGCCCAATTTTACAATGATGATCCCCTCTACTGAAATAATTTACTTCTAAAAACTTTGATGCAATATCTTCCCAGGATTGTTGGCCTGCGTACGCTTTAAAAAGAGACGTAAATTATGTCGTCGTTTTTCTAACATATCTCACCCTAATTGACGAACCTTCTCGTTTCCGTGACCAGGACACCGCTTAACAAATTTTGCCGCCCCCCTCTGAACCCTTTCCAGTGCATCGACCTGATATTTTCGGAACGGAACCCAACAAATACAGTACTGGATGCACGAGAGATTTGTATGCAAGTTCCCGTGTTTCACAGTTTGCTTTTTTTTAAATCCGCATGACGAAATGAAGTACCTTCCATGCTTTCCTAGTCACATGGTCTATTTGATGTTCCCAACCAGTATTTCTGCTCAAGTGTATACCCAAATACTTACAGTTACTTTCTTGTACTATTTCATTACCACTGAGCTTATAATTAAGTACTATTTCAACGCGACGCCTACAAAAGCTTATTGCCTTGCTCTTGTTACACTTTATTTTCATTTGATTAACAAGTGCCCAATCTATTATTGTGTCTAAATCTTTTTGTAGAAGTTCTTCATCGATCACAGTTTTTATTTTCCGATATATTACGCAGTCGTCAGCAAAAAAACGCACCTGAGAATTAATGCCTGATGCTAAGTCATTTACGTACGAAAGAAATGCAAAACATTGATGCACCCCAGGTTCCACGGCAAAGGTTGATCCGGTTTATATGATTCCAATATCGTAAGATTGTACGTTATTCTTTAGTTGTATATATGAGACCAGCGGTTCTCAAACTGTGGTACGCGATGCTTCAAGTCGTGCCAATTGGTATTCGTGTTCTCCTTAGGTTAGATATTATGTACTACTCTAAATACGCGGAAGACTTCAAGCCGAATTATAAAAGTTTCTTCTTGTCGGTGAAATTGGAACTGATTGGTTCAGATTGCAAGCAGTATGGCTTAAGTTATCATTAAAGTGCTTCCATAACTTCATGAATCACGAAACAGCGGTTCGAAGAGTTAAGTTTCTCATGTTCTCGTAATTTCCGTCGAATGTTGAGTGACAAGAAAAGAGAAAATGAAGGTTTCTGGACCAAATCGCTAGTAAAGCAGAGATTATTTGTAATTATGTTTTTATTACATTAACCCTTTATATTCGCTTGTCTACTCTCAGCCAACAAAGCTTTTAAATGGTTTAGGTCGTAACTTATATCTGCTCTCAGCCACCACAGCAGGAACTGTACGAATCTTAACTCCATTCATGTATCATTTCATAATTTCTCTGAAAGCTATCAAGTGTCTAAGCTACCTTGTCACGAACCAAAACATTGCCCTGACAAATTAGCGATATCGAAAATCTATATAAACAAACACGGCGTTCCACACTTGCCACGCAAAAAGCGCACCAATTAGCAAGTTCATGTTGTTTTATGAGAAAATCTCGAAAATGGTGGATTATTTTTTGGGGGATTATAGATCTGTGCAATAAATAGCTGCATCTTATATAAGATGTTAGCTAGAATATCGTATTTTATATTTGTTTGAAAATTAGTCAAGCAACTTGTAGGTGATTTTAGTGAAGGAGTGCCTTCATAACGAGGAAGACCAGTATTGACACCCATGTCTAAATTTAATACGACCGCAAAGGGTTAAAAGCGACACTAATTGTTGCGTTGTCTGCAATGAGGTTCACGGCCGTTGAGATTTATGGTCTGGAGCGAACTCGAATTTTTGAAGCGGCAGACAGTGTTCACCTGACAAGTCTTTACAGGCATAAACTCCTCAGCCATTGCTAGCGACACTAAACACCTACTATTATCCAGGTTTACTCATCCTTACTGACTTGCTTAGTGAGGACCGTGCGCCTGCTTCTTCGCATCAAGTTCTGGATCAATGGAGAAAATGTAATTTCCGAGAACAATAGATCTTATTCCAAATACCTTCAGTTTGTTCGTTTCGCCTTCACGCTTGCCAGGTCAGAAAAGTCATTTTCACATAGCTGTAATCGGCTTAGCATTGAGTTCATCATTCTCCTTCCTCGCTTCATATGAGTATTTTTTTTTGAGCTGTGGAGTATCTGTCACCTTCATCAAAAACCCTTGCCACTTAATGGAAAGATTGGCACTCAACGTTCTCCATATGAAGCAGCTATGTAATCCAGAGTTCTCCAATGTCGCATCTGACATCAAGAAACATTATACAAATTCTATCTTCAATAAATGGTGCTGTGAAAACTATTAAAGACATCAAGACCCATCTTTTGAATGTGTGGGTCTTCTACTATTATGCCAAGAATTTATTGTCCGTGAAACGTTGCTTTTCCATACAAAATCTGGATGACTTTCATATAGAAAAGTTCTGACGAGACTTTCTTAATCACCATGAAGTGTATGTCTTTTTGAAGTATTCGACTTCCCTTACATAGGAGTTTGTTGCCTTGGTTACTTTACATACGTGTTGTAAAAATAAAACAAACTGTGCGTCTCTCACCAGGGATACGGATACAACATTTTACACTGCAAGGGATATGTCAAGATGAAAATACTTTCCTGAATGAATCGGATCCGAAATGTAACTTGGAAGTTTCTCTCTGAATTTATAGCAATTAATATGTCGTTAAATAATTAACGCAGCCCACCAACACAAGAGCAGTACAAATACAGAAAGTTATTACCAATCATCTGAAGAAGTCCGGAATTTGTATCATGTTTCATGACGTTAGAATCCACATTGGAAAGCGTTGGATTACATCGCCGCTTTATATGAAGAACACAGAATGTCGATATTCACATCCAGCCGCAAGAGTCTTTGATAATAATGGCAAGTTCCAAGAAATGATCAAAGAAAACTCAGTAACAGCATTCTAGAGCAAAGTGAGGAAAGAGGATGACGAACCCTGTGATAAGGCGATTACAGCTCTGCTACCCTTTTTTGCCTCTTCTGACCTGGCAAACAAAGGGGAAACTAAGAAATTATTCGTGTTGGAAATAAGATCTGCTCTTCTCGGTAACTCATCTTTTTCCATTATTCCAGAACCTAAAGTGAAAAAAGCATACCAGTAAGGTTGAGTGAAACTTACATACGAAAATGAAAAAAATTATTCTTTGGCACCAGAATGTCATCAAATAATCGCAGATGTGACTTTTCAATCGTTTTTCCCCTCGCGATTTTCAAAACCACTCTGTAATTACGGTAATAGCAGTTAAACATCATAATTGTTGTCACTAATGTGATTATAGGTATGTGTTATTAAAACACGGACGTAAATCAGTGATTCATTGACTGTATGTAAACACCATTCCCCAATATCTAAAAACAAACTCTCTTCAATATAATTTCTATCGCATTTGATAATTTAGTTTCCCATATAAACTTGTATTAAGTTTTGGACGTCAGAAATTTTTTATTTTGAATATCTGGTTAAATTTTAATACCCTTGGCACTTTTTTCTACCATTCTGAAAGAGGGACTAAACGTAGAAAACGATATTTATTATTCTTTTTAGATCAAAATTAATATGCAATTCACAATTTTGGTCATACTTAATATTTTGTGCAGATGTAGAATACTTTCATGGCAACCACCTTACACAATACAACTTGTACAACCAAATAATTTATACAATTCTCTGCGTAAAGACATTTCTTATATTGCTCACGCAAGCTATGATAATGCATACAACCATAATTAGCATTTATTTAATCACACTAACATTCACATTTAATGTTATTACTGTTTCCTAAACAAACATCGTCTCTCCTCCTACGACACTACTCCCCATAATCCAAAGATCACCAGTCACTTATTATTATTGTCCTACATTCAACAAACCATTTCGTTATCACATGTAAACGACTGTTACGAGTAGTACTGAAGTTTACTAGTATTCGCTGAATGGTTCTTGGTCAAAAAAGATTTAAAATCGATGCATTTAACTATCTTTTTTTGCAGAATTTATCTTGTTATAAATACTATATAATTTTGAACAAATAAGAATGGACTTTAGTTTGACACGACCGGATTATTTCCCAAGGAAGTAACCTCTGAGCACAGCAATGACGTAAATTGTGGTTTTTCCTTATCTGTGGCTTCACAGCAAATGGAAAGAGAAGAATGCGTGGCATAACCAGGAACACCTCGTAGCCTTTCTCCGGTATACGAATACTTAATGCACCTACTGTTGATTATAATATTGTTAATCTGAAAATGTTCTGGCAATATATTTATATTATTTTAGAAAACAACAACCAAACATGTTATACTTCAATTTTACATTCCATTTTCCGCCATGCATTCAAACACTTAATAACTTACGATAATCTGGAATATTTTATTTTGAAATAGCAAATGGTACAAGTATATTACGCGAAGTCCGTTCGGCTAAACTTTAGTTTTATTTATTTTAATAATTACTTGCTCATGCATTTTCGTTTATTAGGCATCGAGACTGTTCACCTTTCATTTCTATGAACAGTTCCATTTTGAAACAGCTTGGTTCATTTATTGACGTATTATTACTTATCCTATGCAGTCCAGCTGTGATATCACATCCAGAAACGCATTAGGAATTTAATATACACATTTTATGCATACTATTGTCAGTGGCAATGTGGAATTACTTCCTAATCTTTGGAGTTAGTTGCTTATTTCCATTTATGAAATTTTACAATGTACGAACTGGGATCACCAGCTAAATATCGGTATTATAATTATAGTTAATAAATATTTAGTTTGATGAATAGGCGTACAATTTCAAATAAATTTTAATGTATACGTACAACATACAATTTGGATGTCAGACAGTGTACGAGGACGTTATAGCATTGCTATCTCCTTGCACGGACCGTGACGTCATCTCTACTGTCCGCTAGGATAAGTTGACAGTGGCAATCAAGTAGCATATTCGGTATTTGGTCATTTTTGTGCGTTCTCGGTAATTATGAAACACTATCATGACAAATATATTTTTTTACGTTTTTTATTTAACATTGCTTAGAAGATCTTTGGAGAGAGAGAGAGAGAGAGAGAGAGAGAGAGAGAGAGAGAGAGATGGTGGAAGAGAGGGGAAGAAGGTTGGGTAAGGGGTAGGGGGAGAGAGGAAGTGCGAGGAAGAGAGAAGGGGTGCCGTATCGTTTGCAGTTGTTAGACAATCGGATGATCGGAGTGAAATTATAATGAATGTATTTGAATAAATAATAAATTTTTGTGTTTATGAAAAATTGTATTTCTCATACGAAGAAACGTAGTTTATTTCAATCTAATTCACCTGAGTTGACTGATGTTGATGGCAAGTCGGAAACGAATTAACAGTGAATGTTAACTGACTATCATTTCAATGAAAAAATAAACGTTGATTATGCCGGTTTGATCAAGGTTTCCTACCATGTCATAGTTGTAGTCAGAAAGTAAGTTTATTCCATAGCTCTTGTCACGCTGGTCAGGGTGTGCAACTGACCTATATTTGAAAATTATTTGGGTATTAAATGAACTGTTAAGAAGAATGAATATGTTTAGAGAAAGATAGTGAAGATTATAAAAACAGATAATATATATATATATATATATATATATATGTACATTAGAAATTATGATTGCTATAGAATCGTTGGCAATACTACTTACGAATCATAATGAAAGATTTTACTTTTAATTCTTGTTATATTTTATTGTTACAACTACATACTTAAAAGTGAACAGAATGATCTTGGATAAATTATATCAGCTAAAAATTCAATACCAATATTTGTATATATTTGCTCTTTAGCGACTAAATAAAGATAATGTTACAGTTAAATAATACTCGACACTTAAGTTCAGGGGGTGGAGTTAATATTATAAATTATAAATATATATATATATATAATGGACTCTAAACATATAAATTGAAATAAGTTTCTTTGGGCGACGAAATTTTACGGTTATTTTGATTAACCGCGCAAAGTGGTATCTCGTCTCACAATTTCTGTTGATAAACATGCTACATAATTAGCATTTATTTTGCATTGATGTATACCAACATACATTAATTTTGGCCGATCTTACAGTATTCAGAATAATACTATTAAGCAAAATAATTTAAGACTGTTTCACGTTCTCAAATATAAAGTAAAAACATATTCTTTACTGAAGTAATTTCGTTGATTTGTAACTGCAAAGAGATTTGGAAACATTGTAGAGGTAAATTACTTCTGGAAGTATAGTTATATTCCCTACCATTGAAACAAAAGTCAATATTTATATCTGACCTGTTCAATCATGCAGGAAAGTTGCCCTTGTTGAGTCTGTATCTATCTCGCTTATCATTCGTCGCTCGAAAGCTCAGTACAGCTAAAACACGGTGGTTTATTCATGGTGACAAGAACATGCATCACAGAAGAAAAATAATCCATATCATACAACGTGTTGCGCGTTTGTGTCAACAATATTGGGCTATATTTAATGTAAAAAATAGATCGAATGTATGAATTAATTCAAGGCCTATACAACACTGTGTGGAAACAGAAAAGAATGTCTGTTTCAAATACTTTATAACTATTTATTAATATAGTGTTTACGTTGCACATTAATGCTTCCTTGACAGCAGCGATTTGATACTTTGTCAAGAATTTTCATTTGATTCTTTGAAATGTACGTAATAATATAGATGTATGACGTTAAATATAGTGCAACATACTAGAGATCGCTGGCCAAGAGTTAAATTTTCTCCAGCATTGCAGTTCAGAATACAAGGCATCTATCGTCAAATATTGGCAGTCGTTCAACTTAAGTTCTCTGAAGTAGAGGCTGTCGCTAGTATTACCAAGAAAAGTTACGTGAGAAAAACTTTGCATATAGTGAAAATAACTGTTTGTTTAAATTGACTACTTTGAAGTAGATATAAATAAAGTAGTTGTGATTTAGGAAAGTAGGGAATAAAATTATGACGGTCTCTCAAGATACTCTGGGATATTTTCATTTTAACATTTAATGTTACAACTTTTATTCTGCAATCAAAATGTTTAAGTAGGATTCCAAGTACCATCAGACATTATTTTACACTAATTACAAAACATAAAGCGAATTGATACATAGCACTGACAATGAGTTTTGACCTGGTCCAAAATGTTCGTAGAAGATTGTCATAAGACATGGTCAATTATGACTCCGGACAATGTAATATGGCTAATAACAGGGTCAGTAAAATGAATCATTTTAAAAAAGTATAAAAATCTTATTCAGATTTATACTGCTGAATGGCAGATAATCGCCTTCAGTACACGAACAGCTACTTGAGGATTTAATGAATATCGCAGGAGACCTGACGGCGTGTGGGATCGTTTGATTACCACAGCTCTGTTGGAACATAAGCCCACTCGCAATTCCCGCTGACGTGATATCTCAAGCGCTTTGCTGTTTATGTGGCAACGTCAATCACGTTGACTCGGAAAATTAGCAATCGTCTATTCTCGGAAGCAATTGCTCTTAAGAGGAGAAACACGAGCAAGCTTAAATGTTGCTGTTACCATTGTTTCGACATTTGAAGTGCACGTGTGACTTGGGTTTAATTCGCAAGTTGAAGTATAGTTGGTAGCGTGCTTACAACTGGTGAGTCCCAGAGGATTATTCCAACACACATCATTTTTGCCTTCTCTGCATTTATAACTCTTGTTTATAGCAGGGTTGTTGAGTCCCTGGTGATGATGATGTATAATACCCTCGTCGGGATATGAATCAGAGACTCTGTGTTTTAGAGCTGCGTCGCTGGCCACAAGAAGTCGACGATTAAGTGTTACTGCATATTACATCGGGTTTTAATGTGGTAAAAACTGACTAATCCACCAGAAACACCCTCCATTCTCTGAGATGAAAGAAAATTTCGCTCAGTAAACTGGTGGATTTGGACGAACCTGACTGTATTTTTAGGAATACCTAGATGTTTAGTGAAATGTATACTGGTTTTGCGACGTAATAAAATACACAAATTCCAGCAACAGAGACGTACAATTCCATCAAATTTCACATTATTGTTAAATAATGTCTTTACAGTCGAAGCAGATTATGAATGTGTTATTCCAAAAATGTTTAAGAATGATTACGGTAATGTTCAATAAAAATAAAGGTTAAAGATTCTAAACGTTCATTTTATTGTCTTATACAAGTTACATCTTTACCTTTTACCCCTAATTCTATCTGGGTACCCGCGATGCCCGGGAATTAATTTATATTAACCCGTTTCAGTATTTAATTTACAGTAATCTTTTCTCAACACGCGATTAAACAACAACGAAAGCGATCCATTTTTTTTAAATTTACCTTTTCAGCCCCCCTACTTTATGAGATCTGAACTTTATCATAGCTACCGCCATGACCCAGTATCTAAATATACTCAAGAAATCTACTGGTACCTTAAATAAGTACAGTAACTTAAAAAATTTGAAAAAATTATAATACCGGAATAGACAGAATAAAAGTTACTAACCGCGAAAAATATCTGCCGTTTATGTACGTTTTAAATTTCCTGTACCTTCCACTCTGGCCGCACGGGGGTGTTGGTAGTAGTGCCATATCCTTACACTCCTTTCTTGCTTCCAAGCCGCAAGGAACACATGTACAAATTTTGGTCGAAATTGATCCTCGTGATTTTATGTCGCACATACACAAAAATACACTGAAACAGTCAAGAGAAGGTGCTTAAACTATCTCTCTGGTCTGATTTCCATGAAATAATGTGTAAACATATCTACGAAGAATAGAATTGAGTTTGCGCGGCCCTGGTCTTTTTAAAATTAATTTTCACTGCGCATTATTAAACATTTTGAATATTTATAAACTAATAAAAATGTATCATTAGTTATGAATATATAGCTGTTAAAAGTAAAACATAATTTATATAAGTAATGATACTTTTAAATTGTTTTTCGCGAATATCGAACCGGATCAACATATTTTAGTTACCAAAAAATCCGTCAGAGTGCACTCTTCAGTAATTTACATTGCGACTTATAAAACATTTTGCATTATTATTTACTAATTAAAAAGTGTAATTACTTAAATAAAAACGTTTTTCACGCGTAACAGCTATTTAATAATCTCGTTTAAGGGGTTTCGTGAGGTCATAACGTGCCCTTTTGCATCTTCTATGTCTTTAGGGAAGGACTATTTTTGGCCTGAAATGCGAATATCGACGGAAAACTTTTCCGGGTTTAACGCTACAATACACCACAATTACATGGCAATCGGGTGAATGGCATGGGAAGACAAAAGCGACATGCATGACGTCGTAGAGTAGATGATTGACGTGGGACCTTTTTCGGTCTAAAAGGGGGTTAAGAAGGACCCTAAATCTTCAAGATATCGATTAGTAGCCTTCTTCACACCTACCGGGAAAATGTTGTAGCTCACAGTGTCCTTCGAAAGAGCCGGTACATATTGCCATATATTTATTAGTTCTATTCTCTTCCAAATAATCCAAATAGGCATCCAAGCTTAATGTTTATGCTTTGTCAAAATGAGCGTCTTGCTCCCACTTCAGCACGGTGCGTAATATGGCAAATTAACAGTTTTCTAATGCTATTTTGTGTGGGCCGAGTAATCGTGATAATCTCCGAAGGAATTAACGAAGTGATGCGAACTCTGACGTAATCCCTTAATGGGATCTCGTCGTCGTGAACAGGAAATCTCATGCGCATGACTGGGCTGTATAAGATCCCCGGATCTTCTCTGTGAAGTAAATACTCCGAGTTCCTCACATTCCATCCTCAGGCTATTACCTGGCTTACTTCATATTCGACACAAAGCACGCCCCAACTTTGCCTTGCCAGGCGACAGCAGCAATACCGATGTAACGCAAATATTTATTTTAACTGATTCTTTAATTAAACTAACAATATGTTACGTAAAATATGGGTATATTAATCGATATCAAATTTTTTAAAAAAAATAGACAATCCATAAAAATAACGCCTTACACTCGTATTCTAATCAAATTCAATCTAATACTTCAAAATAAATTTCTGTTTTAGGCTTAAGTGCAAACCATACAATGCTGTTGAAGTATTTTTTTTATTCTCCGCTCAATATTTTACGCTTGAACTCTGTTTAAGTGTTTTTAAATACTCATAATGAAGCGTTAACAATTGAGTTAAATTCTCTTCGATTGCCTGTTGTGTTTGCATGTGTTTATAGTTCGCTTTGTTAATACCTTTAACCATTATGTCCCTACAAAACATTACCTTTAGTATATCTTCACCCTTGTTGTTTCACTATTCTGAGAGTCTCGTAACAACTATCAACTAATTTGTCCATTAGAAGCGACTTCCTTTTTACACTTATATGTTCAAATATATTCACAATTTATCTAAACCAAAGATATATGTTGTGATGATGGAATTATTTCCTTTCAAACGGACCTCAAACGTTTCTTTCCAATTAACAAACAAAAGTTATTGTTATTGAATAAATTTTATTACGTAGTGCAGAGATATTAGAGGTTACAGGAGCCTTGAAGTTAATTTTATTCAAACTAACTCCTGGGTTAAAGTTGATAATATTTATCCTCAAAACACATGCTGAAATAGTGTGAATTTCTGTTCGCTCCGAGAAATTGGTCGGTAATTCTCGCTTTATTTATTATTTCGAAACGATAGCAAAATTTTCTGCAGAAATTACTGGCATACGATATTTCCAAGTTTCTTTTAAACGTAACAATCCATGTATCTATGGTTGCATACAAGTAAAATGTTTAACGACCATCCAATTTGACACAAATCTTGCCTTCAAACTTGCAAACATTCAACATTAACCTGGCATAACATCGAATAAAAGAGCACCTTATTGAAATATATTAATTTTCAACACGTCCGTCTTTCATCAATTTATATGTACGCATAATGTATTTTCTGCAGCATGCCGTTTCATCCTTTTAAAATTTTCGTTAATAATTCTATTTATTTTCTTTCGATCACATTTTCTCGTTTCCAGTCAGCTAAATAAAAAAAATCAAGAATACTTTTATTCTTATTGTTGTCGTTTTATGCAAGACAATTCTGATAATCTGTCACTTACCATCTCTTTTAATAAACTGTCCCCACAGTTTGAAAAATATCTTGAGGTAATTAGAATTTCAAGTGTAACATATTTTCAATGGAATTTTTTCTAATTAATTTAACATTAATTACAAAGCTATATAGACATGTAACTAAACAATTTATATTTCAATACGACTGTATTTATTTTTATTAATACCTTTCACGTGCAATTACATTGCTGCATGAAACTTCATAAAGCTATTGCATTTCATTTTAGATTTTATGTCTTTAATTACCGTACATCCTGTCGTGTCAGTATCAGTAGGAAATAATATAACAAGAATAATATTTATAACGTTATGTACATTTAGTGACATTTTTTGTATTTTTATCACGAGTCTATTAGAGTATTAAATCGTATTCCATTGATCCCATAGAGAAGTAGAACTTCAGGGATGTGGAACGAGTCAGTGATTGTACATGAATTGTTATGATTCTTAGTTACTATTTACGCTATGTTACTGTTAAATTCATATGAATATGTTTCACTTAGAATATGATATACTTAAGTACTACAGATAAGACAATATATATGATTTGTATCTGATATATAATATTGATAATGTCTTATACTAAGTGTCTTAACAATTTACTATGTCTATGTTAAAGTCTATACTAAGATACACTCAACTACACGAATTCGTTAACAAAGTAGAAGTTGTGGGTAAGTAAAACGTTAGTTAGTTTATGTTTGAAATTTTTTGTATTTATTTTTAATTCTTTAATGAAGACTGGAAATTTATTAAATATGATAATAGCGTTATAATAAACACCCTTTTGTATTATAGTTAGCGACTTCCCTTCTTGTGTAAATTGTTTTTATTCCTGGTATGAAAGCTGTGCACATCTGAGTTTGTTGTGAATAGGTGACTGTTATTCATCACAAATAACATACCGTAAGTGATTGAATATACTGGCAAGTAAGTAAATGTTTCCATTTTCTTGAAAAGACCCCTGAGTTTTTGGTGGGACCTAACATAATATACTGACAACTTTTGTATTAACGGTCTGACATTTATCGTTGTAAATCATAATATATTTAATTCTAATATGGAATTTAACTTAAATTGTGAATGTATTTTCAGACTCACTCATCACTACAATTTCATAGTTATATAGTAAATAGATGGGTTTCTGCTTTACTCGGATAATTATTTCTATTAATCCTGTAAATAAATTAATTCTTTATTAATCTCTTTGTTAACGAGTTATTATATGACAAATCAGAGATTTCGAACTACCGACCAATTCCGATTTGGGGCTAGCTTCATATTAATCATGACTAACGATACCCTAACCGAGTAAAAATCTCCTGGTGGACGGCACCTTAAGAGAGTCTAAAAATTTAAAGTGCATTAAGAGAGTGAAAATTGTTAAAAAATCCTAGTATCATAAAGAAGTCCAAAATGCACATGATACATTGTGCAAGTAAAAAATAGTCCCTCTACGTTCTATAACAAACCTCGAAGTTAAATTGTCAACGATCAACAAAGACAAACATATATTTACTTATTTGATAAAACAAGAGATGTCTGTAGGAGTTTTCTCTCGTTGGTATTTCTCTACAGATTAAGGGCTCGCCTTTGGGGATGCCTCGTACTCTCTCTATTTTTTTTCAAGGTTCTCACATGCATTTTAGCAGGTCGTACCTTGGGCATACGGTAAGAGTTGTTCACTGAGCACATTGGAGCGGTCGGCCAACTGCCTCCTAAAACTGGTGGAGACACAGAGAAGGGAATGCTGCAACCCCACAGAAAACTCATCTCCCGTCATTCGGAAAGGCGTGAGATTAGTACCCAATAGCCCACCCTACCTGATACATTTTTTTGGTTTTCCCTGCATCTCTTTTTAATGCAACACCGGGTAGGGTCCTTAAACAGTAGCCCTTGGCTACCTTGCTATACCTTCCACATCCCCGTTTACAATCCCTTCCTATGTTATTAAAGGGGGAGTTGCCTGTTTCATGATCTCCCTTATGTAGCCTGTTAACAAAAAAACTTTGATAAACTACGATTTATAAAATTCATAACTGTACAATTATAATTGAATAAATCTATGTAACACCTTAGGTGTAATATCGGTCGCTAATAACACTCCACTTGTTAATGCGACCTATAATAATAAAAAATAAATAAACGAACTGAGATTATGAGTACACTTGAAATAGCGGGGTCAAAAACAACACAATATAAATAACAAAATATCATCAAATCTTTTTAAACAAAAATAAACAGAAGCTCTCACTCGGACCTTAGCCATTATTATAACTTTTTCAAAAAGCACATTACTTTTTTCTTAATGTAATAAGTTAATCACTCTTAAAAGAACAAAAAGTAATGTTATAGAGTGTGAAAATAAGCCTACTTGTCTAGTTTAAATTTCTGATATAAAATATACATAATTCCTTAAGTCGCATAATGTCCGAATATTAGTAATTTTCAGGGCAATAGGACTTTGAATCTATGTAACCGCAGTGGGTTTTGATTTTTGCGTTTTTTTTACAAATATGAAACTTCTTTCACTATAGTTACATTTCTCTTGATGATGAAAACATTTTTATACAACTTTTAAAGAATTGTAATGAACGTCATATGTAAAATATAGTTAAGAAATATCGAAAAATTCACAGTTATAGCAACAAACACACAAACATATTCCTTGTCGTGTGGGATAAATGATGAGACAGCAAAAGTATTGCATTGTGATAACTATAACAAATTAACTTAGAAAAAGAAAAGAAGATGCGTGTGATATCTATTATATACAGGAATTACACAATCAGAATTACACACTAAGCTGAAATTTATCTTCTTATATTTGATTCAATTTAATTCAGTCAAACGTGCGCATCCATAAACCAAAAACTATATCAAATACACTCACTTGTTGAATCTTCTCGCGACAAACTGGTAGCAGATGACGAAACCGAGGAGGGGATTTCTCGGACCGGGATTAAGACTATTGTAGAATCGATACGCTGACCAGGTGTCGCTCCAAATTTGGATGTGTCATGCAAGACGACAGTCCGTAGTCGACCCGATAGACCCAGACCCTCAATGGGCTGTACAGCCACAGAAAGGGATATGAACCGGATAAGGAAGAGACCTTAATCTTTGAAAGATCAATAGAAACCTCTCCGGGTGGGAGCACTGCAACTCATTCTATAAGAACTTGAATAGATACTTGTATAGTTTTCACTTGCCTTAAATGATTTGCTAGAAATTATGCAGTCCTACTTTAAACGCTTTATTTTTCTATCTCATCTCTAAATTTCTTTAAACATCAACTTTAGAATTTAACTACTACTGTATATTTTGATTATTGTACCTCTCTCGCGACGTCACTATTTATAAATATATTGCGTCTACGACTACATTTTCGCCAAATCTCGGCTATCGACGTTGTTCAAAAATTCATTGTATCTCAATGCTCTTTCAAATGCAGCCTTGTATCAGGTAAATATTTCTGACTGACCGTCTGCTTGCAACATCAATGACAATATTTCAAAATTGGACTTCAATTTATGTTCTAATGTGTCCATGCAGTTGGTTTAAAAAATCTAATAAAGCTGAGCGAAGTTGAATCACTCATTTCGAAACATCCCTTGAAGTAGGTGACTTACTTTCGGATAAGCTGTTCAACATCCCTGCGTTGGCTGTTAGTTTGCATACAAATCTGAATATAAACAATTGCGTATGTGCACTTGTGGACCTCGTATTTTAATACGATCAATGAATACAAGTTCATCTTCACGGATACTGAATATTCTTGTAATAAGGCAGATAACACGGAATATTGTTACTTTTCAAATCACTGAATCCTGCTTAATTTCCATAACTGTTATTGAATATTCGTTACACTATATTGGAATTTTATTTACAGCATGTAGCCGTAATAAATGCTGAGTGGAGTATGAAATGCATTGTTCTTGGCAGAGATGTATGTTCAGCCTGGAAGCGATTGTGTGCTGACGTCAAACAAGACCTACGCGGAAGACTTGGTACTGACGACGGCCTTGGGACAACTTCGGATACGCAGTTTATTAAGACAAACTCATCTTCGTGGATACTAAATATACTCTTAATATGGCTGAGTGGTTGCTTAAAATTATTATATTAGAGACATGTTCCACCGATAATGGTCTGGCAGCATTACTCTTCACTTTTTTCAACGTCCTACGTTTTAAAAATATTAAACCAGACGTGACCTCGGCAAATGTTAATTCGTATGTGAGTTAAATTACAAAATAAAGCAAATTATGGTGCCTAGTGTGCCCACATTAATGCAAATTTATGACATGCCTCATACTATTCCATGTCATGAACCTGTTTCAGACTCCATCTTCTTATTCCAATACTTCGTCAGTATTTTATTTTTGCAATTTACAGTGCTTTATGTTATCTAAAACAAAAATGCATAATATAATCAACTTGTCGAATTGTAACTAAATGTTACGTGAAGTTTAGTAGTTATTTAATCATTTTGATGCTAATTAGCTTTATTATTGTACTTAAATTTTTTTCCTCATTATTCGCCATTGCAATATTTTACTAAAGATGAATAATGAATTTTAAGATATTTCTTATTTTAATGTTTCAGACAATTTCCAGAATTAATAATATATTTTGGAATCGGTGGGCATAACCTTTATTATCAGCATGTTTTTGTGTGAAATAAAATCATTCCGCCTTCTAAATTCAATTTCGCTTAGAAATCATGTTAAATTCTATTTTAATTCTAGGACAGACCTCGTACATATTTTGGCCGTTTACCTGATGACGGTAGATATGAATTTCGTTGAAACGTTCTGTTGAAATTAACAATGGACCTTGTTATGAATAGATAATCATTTATTAAATCAATACACCAGGAAAGCCTACATTAGTTGATAATTTTAAATATTTCACAACAAGAAAATTGAGGTAGATGTTAGTAGTTGATTGCGGTTTATCTGAAAATAATAAATTGTTACATAAATTATAGACCATAGCCGAAAAACTCAATAAGTTTATAGGAAATATAAATATTTGTTTTAATACTTCGTGGAAACACAGATACAAGTTACTTTTCACATACATGCCAGATAACGTAGTTTAAAATCATAGGATATCAAAGTATTAAAATTAAATGGAAAGGAAAAGGATCAGAAAGATGAGTCGACACTAATTTGGACTTCCGTTATATAAATATTTGAAGTATATTTGTTACAATGAAGTCGCAATCGTTAGTGATTCCTTTCAATGTTGATTGACCGTACGGAGCATAAAATAGTCGAAAAATGGACCAATATTGTTACGAAAGCAGTATGAAATGCTTATGTGTTACTGATTCATAATAATAAATACGTTTTTTCGCTTGGAAACGTCATAGAATAACTATTCATATTTAAGGTGAGAAGCAATTATTGGTACTAAGAGTTAATATGAAATATTTAGTATGTATACTCAGAAGGCGTTCTACATCTAGATCAGGGTTTCTCAACGGAAATCACCTCGCGGATCACTACAATTGCAAGTTTATTTATTTTTAAATATATATATAATTTAATGGGTTAAAAAATCAATTTATTTTATTTGTAGAACATCCCAAAAAGAGAACAGAAAATAAACAAATATTTATTATTCGCATGAAAATATGAATAAACAAAGAGACCCAAAAACATAACATTTAGATAATAAAATACAACTAAAAATTAATACTAAAATTACATAAAAAATTCGTTACTAAATTTTATTTGTAGAATGTTACGGAAATATATATAATCTTAGCAAATTAAACAATTTTCAAATATAAATATTCCACAAATTAATAAGATTATTTCCTTTTTTCTAATCACACAAGGCCTAATAACTCATTTTCAAGTTATTTCTTTGCTTGGATTTTATATTCACATATATGTGTTCTTTTCTAAAAAAATCTGAATACACATTTCATACCTTAACCAAGGATTGAGGTCCATTTTTCTGCTTGAATTGTAATTTTAATGCAGGGTCGCAACCTAATTCTAGTAAATTTTCCTGATCCAAATCAGTCAAATTATTATTTTAATTTTTAACAAATGGGTGCACAACACACAAATTTACCTTTGGCACACCATATTCCTATGAAAATTATTTCAAACGCACAATAAATTGCTGATTCGTAGGTTGTTCAATAAATCTGGTTAATTTTTATGAAAGAGTGAGAATTTTTTACTCTCTCGCCATTTCTCTTACATGATCCTTATTTTCAATTATCCTTCATTATCAATTACATTATAATTGTCGAAATGTAAAATGTACTCTATCGCCGAATATTTCATCAAAGCATGTTTGAAATACGTATTTTTTGAAATCCTAACCCCCCCCCCCCAGCAGGAAATTAAATGAAAACCTTTTTCAAACAATACAATTCGCCCCTCTTATCGTGTTTTCTGTTTTCTCTTGCCTAACGAGACATAATTAAATATCTATTAGCTACAGCTAAATGTAACACCTTATATAAGAAGCCATAGTTTAAATGGATGATTATGCCAATGTGTCGAAAGCTTGCGAAATACATAAATTAATATCGATAATTTTGGAATCTTATATGGTTTTCTTTCTTCCCCATTATGATTGATTCAACCGTCTCTTAAAATTAAATTTTAATATATTCTTATAGGCCCTGTATATTTTAACACATAATTTGCACAACGTTATTTCATATCTGTGTGGTGGAAAGTAAATTTGAGGAACAGTAATTAGAGCTCTTGTTCAGAGAAATTGGTGATACCTAACACCGTGGAAAGGATGAGGCTAGCTGAATTGATACTGGTTTTACTCAAAATGACAACTCGAATTAGTTCCTCAATATTGGGTGTGATCAACTCGTGTTATATTCGCGTGACTCTTTATAGATGTTAACACCTGTGTCATTCGCTGTAATTGATTTGTTTCCTTGGGCATGTTTCGTGAGTCTGAATGTTGGTCGACCAATTCAGATTATGATGCTGTAGCTCTGAATTCTCTTTCTCGCTTTCGCAGATGGCGAACAGTCTCTTAGTGTACGAAACGTTTAATTTGTCTCTTCGTTTCTGTCATTTCCTCATTTCTAACCACCTGATAAAGAGCGTGTCGAACGAAATTTTAAACGAAATACAGGAGTAATTCGATTAGTCTTGAGGAGATGTCGGAATTTTTGGAAACCGGTGATGTAATTACCTAAAATTACTTACCAGTGGACTGTGGCGCGGTTATTGGCATCCCCGATATATTCTATCGGTTTGATAATAGGCAAATTTGGTGGCGAAGACATCAATGTGAGATACTTGCTTTCGGACACGTACGGTTATCCCGCTAGAAGATGCCGTCACTGTCGGGGAAGACAACAAGCATGAAGGGCTTATCAATAACGTATTTTGAATGGTTTGCTCTGAAACAGTTGTGCGTACACCAGCGGTGTACTGTGTCATCAGATCAGTCAGATATTGCAGCCTGTTAAGCTTCACAGACCTTGTAAGCCTTCAACGTCCAAGTTTCTTGATTAGACTGGACGTTCAACGCCATTAACCGTGTCTACACCGTTCTTCAGCCACTTTCCATAGGTACGACAGTACCACGCCTACAACCGACCAGCGTTGAAGCTTCGGTGACGATCGTTTGCAATCTGCCTTTGTCAACTTTACTTATTTTAGTGGTTTGCTCCACTTTCGAGACGTGCCATCACTGCTCAGCTTATATCCTTTACATATCGTGTCACGAGCCCGGAATTGTTGAAAGCGGGATTCAGTTTCGCGGTAAGTGATCATAATTTCCTTGTGCTGAAAATTATTAAATCGTAATTAGCTAATTTGTGTGAATTTATTTTGTAGTTAGAAAGCATGTTTGTATTCTCTTAGTGAATCATGTTATTAATATACTGACTCGACTAAAACTTAATTTTATACTTTCACTCCATGTCCTCAAGAAATATTTTGTAGCAGTTTCCTCCCGAGAAGCTGCTAATGAAGTAATCGGGTATGACAAACTGAAGGCGGAAACGAACGGCCTACTTCCGCGCACTCGCTAATTGAACCCTCAGGCATCGCCCTCGCAAAAACACGCCCACGATGTGCTATAATCTGCTTGTTTAACCATACAATGTAAGATTATAATCCAGCTCGCGCAGTCAAAATTAATAATCGTATCCTTCACTCTCTTTAATAAATATTTCCTGGTAATTGATATATTATACAGAGAGTACTGGAATGATAACCCGGTTCCAAATACTAACTCGAGGGGAGTGTTACTTTCCAACAGAGATTACACGTTATGGAGATGACGTAATACCCTATAAGGACTTGTGACAATGCTGCAAAATATTTATGGCTAAAAGTACGTTAAATCTAAGAAATAAAAATCTGCCTCAATAGCAATTATTGTTTCATTATTAACGCACACTTCAGTTTCGTTAAATGATTTGAAGAAGTTCGTGGATGCAAGAGGTTCATAAGATCACTGAAAGTTTTTATAGCATAAAATGTTTTCGTGGTTTCAGAAAAAGCAATCATGTATAAACTTATATCATGTCTGCACAACATGCAAACTTGTCAACCTTATCGGAATGGCTATTTTCGACAATCGTCTATTTCTAAGATCGTATATTGCGGATCTACGAGTGTAGTCTATTTCTTTCATTGAAGACAGCTGCATAGTACGTAATCTTACAACAGTTTTGTTAATTCTGTTTCATTATATAAGCCAAACTGCATAGAACAATACCAAGAGGATCTGTCTGAAATGTACAAGAAACAAACATTTCTATTTCTATATACAACTATGATTGCCATCAATATTTGTTACATTAAGCTGTTTACATTGTTCCTTCAAAAGACCTATAATATTTATCTATTACCTTAATTTATAAATAAAAATTAAACATTACTGTTTCCATTACATTAAATTGTAAAGGGTTATTGAGTCAAACTATCAAATATGTTTAGGTATTCTTTAGTAATTTGAAAGTGACTCGATTAACCTTCCTTGAATGAATCTTATGAGGTCGAAGCTGATAACTTATATTATAATATTATTGCTTTTCTTGAATATGGAAAAATGAATAAATGTTTTTTTCTTCATGCGAAATGAACGTTTAAAAGCCATTTGATTGTAATAAAAATATTAGAAGTACGTCCTTACTTCTGAATCAAAGGCGTAATATTTTATATTAAACTTATTTTATGTTTCTGTTTGATTTATACGACAAAATAACGGGAATGTTACAAACAGTTGACACCCTAATGGAATCAATATAACAGGTGATATTGTAATTAATTCAACGCAAATCGTGGGAGGCGAAAGGGTGAATTTTGTATCTATGAAAGAGAATAAGAACCCAAATATATAACCATTTTAATGATTATGTTTTACTTAACGGTCATAAATGAACAATCAATTTATTTCCTTTTTTAAATAAATTAAAAAACTGTTTATACTACC
Organism: Eucriotettix oculatus; assembly: GCA_034510155.1. NCBI lineage: Eukaryota > Metazoa > Arthropoda > Insecta > Orthoptera > Tetrigidae > Eucriotettix > Eucriotettix oculatus. The sequence continues at coordinate 141,347,005 of CM067377.1, forward strand.
ACTACGTTTGAAATACTTCTGACGAAATAGAATATTTTGTTCACATGTGATTACCCTGGAAGTTCCTGATCTAACTATATACGATATCCAGCATACTAAAACATTTATTTCCCGTGCATGTACATTTGAAATGTTATACCATTCAATATTCTGATTTTTTTATGGACAGAAAAACAAATACGCCACGTCCATTATTGGAAAATACTCTTATCGTTATTCCCCCTTAATTACTCTATTTAGCTAAATGTTGGATACATAATATAAAATAACGTGTTCTACCTCCATAATTTTAATTTCTATTACCTTATAATATTTTGGAGTAAACTAAATGAGAGAGCAAAATATTCGAGAGAGGCGAAGTCTCTATATATGTCTTTATAGCAATAGAAATTAATAATTTAAGGTTTATGAGATATATAATTATAATTTCTGTAATATGCGTTGCGATACAATAAAACTGGATTTTGTACTGGATACACAAAAACTGTTACTCTAACTTATTTTTTGGCAACAATTCACGTTTTTTGGTTTCTTAAAATTATTCAAATAATCTAACAGTTTTCCTGCTTCTTTAAATTTATATTTTTATATCAGCAAACATTTCTACTTTGATATCCAAAAAGCCTATTGCATTTACTATTAACTATTTTTGTATGCTGAAGAATTATCACCAACGGTAATCAGATTTCTCTGCTAATAAATGAAATAAAAATCAATGAATCTTTTCGCCTTTACAATTTCATTATGGATATTGAACTGATGCGAAATTAAATTAATTCTAGGCGGCTAATTCTTTCGACATTTTCACGGAAAGATTATATTCAAAAAGTGAGCATTACGTTATTAAAGCCCATTTGGATTACCGTTAATGTTTTTGTTCATTATTTTTTGTCGATGTGAACAGAATTTTAACTTTAATCCTTAAATGTAGATATGAGAGTATTTACAATCCGTTGCGTATTTTTATGAAATTTGTTCGAAGCTAACAAGCTGTTTTCACGCTGAAATATGAAATGGAGTTTTTGTCATGTTTTAAGTGTAATGAATTACGTTTGTTATTTCATTATTACGTGGATTATTCCGTAATTAATTGTAAGATAATTTTTCTATCTTGAATATATAAAACAATAATCGGAGAATTAAATATAAATAAATACAAAATACAGCATTTTTTCGACTATATCAGTCCACGGGGGAAATATATCCGATATCTATATTTATATAGAACTCATTTAAAGTTTGACTGGTGAAGTCACAAGTTGTTTTCTCACAAGATGGCTGTACTTTTCACTTATTTATATTTAGTAAAGAAGGAAGTAAAATGGAAAAAAAGGTGAACGTAAGTAAACTTTTCTCTCTTAGACATACACGGTTTGCATTTATGTTTTATAAACATTGTTTGGGACGCTGTATAATTTTATCCAGCTATTTTTATTGCATATATTTCACATATTTAATTCTGAAATTCTAAAATTTTCTAGAAAAAATGAAAGTGTTGTTTTAAAATAAATAATTATTTTAATAGCGAAGAAAATTAATGAAAATTATATATTCAAAAATTTATTTCGAGTAAATAGTAAACAGAGAGACGAATCTGAGATCTATTTAAATACTACTCGGAATACTAAGATTTGTAAATTATAAATAATAATATGATCGTTATGGAGACTGCAAGTTGATTGAAAATAATGTTAATGTATGCTAAATATCCAGGCAACCATCTCTGTAGGGCCAGACGCCTGCTCCTTCATAAATATTGGGAATCTCGTGGTGTGGCCCAATGTTATTGTTTTCTTGCTTTTCGAAACTTTGGAGTAATTCCATTTCCCTCTATATGTATCTTGCTATCCACTTATACTCAACGTTTTATTTCTTCGTATTCTTCATTGAAGAAATCTATCTGGTTTATCTGTATTATTCCTTAGATCATTCTGCCTATTGTTTCTCCTGTTTCTCTGAGGTATACTTTGTATTAAACTTTGATTTTTCTCTTTTTTTCATCTTTTCTACCGCTTTACCAGGCAATATAATAATATTACCTCATCAGTGATCATAAATTTCAAAACCAGTTTAAAGAGATGTCACAGTTAATTTAAAGGTTCCTGTCAATTATGGAAAAACATAAATATTTTAGGTATATGAATAATATAAATTCATAAATGAGCAAGTAGATTAATCAAAAGGTAAATAAACATTACAGAAAATTTGCTATTAAGATAAAGCTAACCAGGTAGAAACATTCTAGCTTGTTATATCCTACTATAAATAGAGGAGGCAATAATTAAAGTAAAATATTAAATTTGATATGTATTAGAGTGTTATTAACGGGAATTCTAAAGACTAAACTTGCTATCAGCGTAGAATACATATTCAGACCCAGTATTAAAATAAATTGATAACCAGTTAAATGAAACTTTCGATTTAAAATCATCAGAAATAGGAAATATATTATTTGAATAACACAAGTTAATACTGACACCTTTGGTACCGTAACTGTTTTCAATAACCGAAAGCGTTTTGTTACCCACAGAAAAGGAATGGAAGCGGAAAAGAGAACATCAAACGTGAATATAATCCATTAAGATGGTTCCTTTCTTTCTCTTTCATTGAATTCGGAATAAGTGAATGAATGTATCTATTTTATTTGAACTTTCACTTTTTTTAAATTTATTTATAACGGTCGCATCGCTGCTTGGTCATTAGCGACCACAGTGACACTGTTTACATGTTATTTTACATTTATAAAAATATTATTAACAATTATGAATTTACAAAATAAAATACTGATAATTTCCATTTTTCTGCTCGTTACCACTAATTAATTATCTTCTTTACATTTTATCTTTCACTTTGTGACACCTTTAATTTTAAATAAATAAAAATATTTTGTGTAATGAATGGGTTTATAAATTTCTTATTATTCATGACAGTTAAAATTGCAAATTTAAAACTTTCGCCACTTCACCTTAACATACTGAAACACTTGTCTTGCCCTATTTCCATTTTTATGCTTCTGTGAGGATCAGATAAGAGAAAGAAAATAATTTGAAAAATAGTGATCAAAACGAATATTGAAATGCCAATGGACTAATATAAGGAACGAGAAAATCTTGTATACGATTCACAAAGGAACAAGTCTTTGCCGATTGCAAGCAGAAAGACGAAATACGTTAGAAGATGTATTACAATGTAATGTTTAGCGGAGAAAAAAACTATAACGGGAAAGCAACGTTGCCGGCATATAAACTAAATATTTGCGGATATTTAGAAGAGTTATAAATATTATATTGAGAATTTTATTCGCGATAGAATAAGGAGTACTGAAAGGTGAAAAGTATTAATAATGCGAGAATGCAAAGAAGTCACCCACCCATAGTGATCGAGTTATTGAGTTTCATTGGGAGCCAATTTGCATCGTAAGCTAACCTAGTAAGCCGGGCCGTGCATGTAAAGCACTGGCATGCTGCCCGTCCTATGCGGACATTCGAACCGATGACACTTCTGCGTGTTTTATGGATGCTCTATTTTTCCCCCACTCCATATCGTTTGGCAAACAGCCCGTGCGCCTACATGGCAGAGATTCCGCAAATTGTTCAACAGAATACCGGGGTAGACGCTAAATATTAATCAGGGACATAAAGTGGTCGTCACTACTTTCCGTCCACGCGATTCACGTACCAGTTTGAAAGAGATTACATTCCATATAGAATCCGTGGAATTCGTGTTAGGGCTCTTATTTTACTTTCATGTACCCACATTTGAGACCTAGTACTTTTACAAAAGAACGTTCATTTTAATCTTTAATTCAATGATTGAATCTGACTCAATGATGTGGAGTCACCATATTATGAGAAAGGATGGTTAAGAAAGCATAGAAAATATTGACATTATAGTAGATCTATTTTTGGAAACTTATTGTATATTAATAGTCTTAAGAGAAGGTAAAAAGTTAGATAATATTTTACGAACGTATCAACAAATTTACATATACGCTCTATCTGTGAGCTTCAATTGAAGCATTCTACTACAATTGACTTGAATGACATGAAGTTTGATCAATTTACAGAGTATCTGTTCTGCACTGAATTACAAGAAATAAGGATGTGAAGCATGTGATTAGTAAATTGTAGGTGAGCCTAGCTTTGGTTTACAAGAGAAAAGGAATATTGAATCAGTTCTCGGGACGTGACTCGGACTAGTTCTGTGGTAGAGTGCCCGCCCGGAAAGATACAGGTTCTGGGTTAGAGTCCTGGGTCCGATCGACATTATTTCCATACTTGTCTTTCTTCTAAATTTAGCTATGTGTACGCTTTATACTTCCTTTGACTTGTATCCTAGAACTATAAAATTGATTTAATATATATAATTTTTCAATTTACTATTATTTTATAACTACGATGTTATTTACTGATCACACACAAAAAACTTCACTGTTGAGTCATTTATGGAAGTAATTCTCTCTCTCTCTCCTTTTTTTGGGTTGGGGGGGGGGGGTTTAACAGGCTGCATTAGAGTGATCCTGAAACACACACACAGTCATATAATTTATATTATATATATATATATATATATATATATATATATATATATATAGAGAGAGAGAGAGAGAGAGAGAGAGAGCTGAAGCAGGGACATTGCAAGAATGCCTGTGGGAATTTTCTTTCGCAGGCATTTCTCCCCAGAAATACTGCGGGCTCTCCTGACTATGTTGGGAATGCCTCGTATTCTCTCTCACATGCCGAGAAGCTTCACCTATTTCGGGAAATGAATGTACGGGGGTCGAAGACCTTGGGAATACGGTAAGAATTGTTCGCTGATCCCATTGGATCAGTCGGCCAACTGCCTCCTTAAACTGCTGGAGACATGGAAAAGGGAATGCTGCGAACCCACAGCAGACTCATCTCCCGTCATTCGGAAGGGCATGAAAATAGTACCTACCTGATGCAGGTTTTCTGGGGTGAAACACCGGTAGCTATTGCCCGGGGGCCTTAGTCAACCCTTGGCTACCTTTCTCTACCTTCCACCTCCACCTTTGCAATTCCCTTCCTATATTATTGAAAGGGAGTTGGCTGTTTCATGTACACCTGTTCATGTAGCCTGTTAACAAAAAACAGAGAGATAAATTTTTATAATTAATATGACTGACTGATAAACGCAGATCTGAAGCTAATGAAACTAGAAACGTTAAATTTGTAATATATCACGATGTACCGACCACTATGAAAAGATTTTAAGAAGAAGAACAGACGTACTTTAAATTGAGGATTGAGAACATATAGCTAATCGCAAAGTTTATCTTGTATACCGTATATTTTGATAATGTTTACGATCTTATTTTGTAATTCATGAAAATTTGTGTGCGCTACTTTTCTATTGCGGTTTTAGGTGAATGATTCTTTTATATATTTTAACCCTTTCGCGGGAAATATGCAGACATGTCCCTATTTATCAATGTAAAATTCACTGCATATGCAGTTCTGTCCGTGAAAGGGTTAACATCGATAAAAGGACTAAAATTAATGCCGAAGCGTACCTATAAATTTATTTTGTGTACCGACTCTCTGACCTTTGCTTGAAAATCAACGTATTGCAGCATAATGTTCTACATTACACATTTTTTACGCAGCCGTATTAATCCGTATTTTTACGTCAGTAATATTTTATGAAACATCACAGCGAATCTCGGGTATTCATTTAGCTAGTGCGAAGTAGTTTCTGTGCCATGCATCGGGATATCGGTGATAATGTGATTGGAAAAGGAAAATAAATTTGGAGAGAAATAATTGCCCATATCTGATATTCTGATAATGTTATTAGAGTTAAGATTTCGAAGAAAACACCAAGAATCAGTATACGCGTGAAGATAAAATAATTTCAATAAATATATAACGACCTTGTAAATTTTTACAAATTTTTAAGAAATAAAGGTAAATTTCGTAATTCCACATCAATTGAGAACGCACTAAATGCTTTTTGTTTGCAGTAACTAATGACTCCTTCAAAGAAAAAAAATTAATAACAAAATTATAAATTATCCTTTAAAAGTTAAAAAAATTAGAAATTGATAATAGAAATTACAAAAAACGTAATGCATAAAAATTATTATAAATCAATTCATAATAAAAATCATTAAAATCACATACTGACAGTAATAATAGAGATAAAATTGGAAAAATTAATATAAAACATTGTTTTAACATATACCAACTGACACTGATAGTGAAACTTGATGAGAATCATGAAGTTTGGTTAAAACCGATAAAAGTAATAAATACATTAAAAAATTAACTGATAAATACCTATAAAAACTTTTAATACAATGTTAAATTTTACGATTGTGAGAATAATTCATAATTTAAAAACTAAAATATGTAACACAAAACCTAATACCGATTTTCTATACATTATTTAAAGTATTATTAGCATGTTAAAATCTTGTATACAAAATCATACTATTAGAATTTTTAAGAAAACCGGAAAGATGTAAATTCATGGGAGGAAAATAGAATATTTTTGAAAATGTGAAACTTAGTAATTGTGGATTAAATTATATTTTACATCACTATAAAATTGTTGTACATTGGATTTTACTTACAATTAGACGTCAATCACATATCACATATCGATATAAGATAATCATGTTAACAAATATTTTACAATACATTTGAAGAATAGCAGCATTATGTTCCTAATAATAATGTCCATAAAAATAAATACATAACGCCTTATTAGGATAATTCTCAGGAATATATAAAGTCCTCAGGAATAATTATATATATATATATTGATTACATATTTGATTGAAATGGGAAATATTGTCAAATTAAAAATTCATTTTTACTTACTGTGGACTCGGAACCTGATTGGCAGTTGACATTTCTTTCACTGTTTAATGTCTAATTCCAACTATAAAGAATATTAAAACAACCCTAAACTTGCGATTAAATAATAATGATCGTAACTGTTGATAGTGTGATGACATCACGAGCTATGCCAGTCCTCAGGTCTTAAAGCGTGAGCATGTTTGTTTGACGTCAATGTTGACCTTGTTCATGGTTTTCAATCCCGACCTGCAGCTCCGATCTGACAATTCTCCCTCTGCTTGCATTCTCTGTACAAATCCAAGGTTGTAGTGTGAAACAAGTTTCAACAAAGACCAGGTTTGAATTCATTTAACTCACTGCTGACCTTCAGACTATAAAGATAGCAGTGTGACAAATTAGTACTTATATTACACTTTGCAAGTCAACTTTTAATTTTAGAAACACGGAGAACATCCGTGGTAACATTTGGTGTTGAGTTGGACGCACGGAAACCCTGTATGTATTCTAGGTCACAATATTACTGCTTTTCCGAAGTTAAAAAGTTAGTGTCGTATATATGTCTCAAATAGCATTGCTTAAGAACATGAAATTACTTAACTTTGCATAAATTCAGTCTTTAATGCCATACGGGTTCTTCTTACGTGAATGAGTTACTTTTCCAGTTTGATTACTACGTCTTATTTTATCAAGAACATGGTGTGGACATGCATTCCAGTAATTAATGCTAAAAGTGATAAGTAATAACCGAAGTTATTTGGAACTGACACAATTAATACAAAGTAAATCACTGTTTTATAGAAGGGATTTTTAAAGAAAAATACAAACATTCAGATATCAGATAAAAACAAATTTCAAGAAGAACCAACTACATTGTCAAATTGTTAAAGATTTGAGTGAAAATCCACTTCAAACTCAACTGCCTATATTGTAATTATTGTTATCTTTGATATATCAAAAGAGCTCTTCGTACAAATGTAAAACAACTTAAGACTTCAAACAACTTTAAACTTCTTCCTAATAAATCCAGTATGAAAGCAAAACGCATAATACGAAGTAGTCTCTTTTCTGAAACGATTTATTTTACATATATTAAAACAATAAATTTGGGAATAATTACAGTCTCATTAAGTAATACATGTGAATACTTTCTATAGATTAGTTTCTTTGATTTAGTTAATATTTATGTATAATATCTTTATAATTTTATGGAAATTTTGGATTTAATTTTTTCATGTCACCATATTATGCCCATAGAGAAAAGATTAAAAACGTACTGTAATAGTTTAAGTTCAACGTCATGATCTTGTATGTTATAATCTGTAACCTTTAATAAAATATTTAACTATTTTAACCCACAAAACCCAACAATAATCTACAATTTAATATTTTTCTGACCCCTTAATATGCGACATTATTATTATACGAATAAATAAAATACATAACATAATTAAAAGTTCAGATTGGAAAAAATCTCGTCCGGACCAGGAATAAAACCGAGGATCTTTACTAGTTAGCTGTTGCTTTTCCCATATGCTAAGCGTCTTCTGCTCTGGGAATATTACCTATTAATGAAATATATCAATGGAACTGATATGGAATCGCTCACTCATTGGTAAATTTGACGCCTTGGTTGTCTCACTTCAAAAGATACGAACTGAGATATAATGATAACATTAAGTACACTTAATTGAAGTAATTGTAGAAATAAATAGAAATGAACTCAGATTGCTGTGATTTTAGGCTCAAAATACAAATTTTAATGACTTACAGCATGTTTTGCTTCTAGACTTGAAATTACCTGTAATCAGTAATTTAATAAAACGTTTTGTTTAAATTCTGTAAAACAAAAAAAGGTTGTTTCATTTTATTAAGTAATGTACTACAAACAAAAATATTCTATGAAAATTAGTTGGCACTCATAAAATCGCGGAATGTAAATGTGAGAACTAAAGATGTATAAATAAAATAAACTGGACCTTGTAGACGACATTTAATACCTACCATTAGCCGGGACACTTTCTACAACAGCGAGTCACACTAATTTTTTGAAAATTTGTTTTAGTGATACCGGAAATATCTCTGAGTAGACCTCCAAGGGAAATTCTGGAAATTGTTTTTGAACCGCCAGTTTGAAAAACTATGCGGCGAGAATAACATAGAATGGACTAACTTACTTACATACTTACACATACATAACTATTAATATTAATATTATTAGTATGAAAGATGAGATATTAAATAATTCAGAAGTTGAAGAAATTCGAGTAACTCAAGTATTTCATACTATAAAAAACGAGTCGCTTACTCAAAACGCCCAGGATTGGCCTCAGAAATAAAAAATGAACAATACAGAAGTAAGTTGAAGCAAAAACAGAAAAAAATAATATTTTCCAAAGTAATATTCCTAATCAAAGATGAAACTGAAAAATGAGAATACGACTCACGCCTTTATATAACCAACCTCAATTTTATAATTTACATTTTTGGCTCTGGAAGCGTTAATGTATCCTAATCATTTCCATAAATTATACAGTCAACGCTTTTCTTGTTTTTAAATTTATGGTAAGTTGCGTGCGTTTATAAGGAATAATTATGAAATAAATTAAGCAGCACAGTTACAATTCATAAGTTACAGCTTGCAGATCAGCTATGAGTTTCTAAAATAAGATTTAAACAATATGTATCTTATTAAAATAAAATAATTTCATTTTTTTACTACCGAAAATAATAATTTGAAAATATTATACGATGATTATTGCTGTACTTTTCCCTGCTCAGAATTATCTTCACATACCATAAGTTTTTTATTAAAAGTTTTGTAAATTGTCTGGTGTAAAGAAATGTTTCATAACAGAATTCGTACTCTATTTATATTGTACTGTAATTATTATTACTATAGGTGGTTGACAAATTTAAAGAAGAAATATAAATTGTTGATAAACTAAAAGAACAAAGATAAATTACAGAAAAATATTAAAAGTACAATTTAAAAATATTTCGAGTCAATTTTTTACGAATTACACCCCTAACAATTCTGTGTTTTTAACTTCTTTTTGAAGATATTTGTATTCTTAGGGAGAGCCTCTAGTAGCCTTGCAGTCAAAGAATTCCAGTCCCTTATCACCCTGTTTACGAAGGTATATTTGCCCACATCTGTTCTTCGGTCCGTTTACTTTATTTTGTAATTATAGTTGTTTTTAGAGAATTTTTTTGACGATGAAGAATTGAAGCTGTCCGTATTCGGTCTGCCAGACCTTCACGGATGTTCATTCTCGTTTGGATCTGTGATGATACACCCACATCCACAGACTCTGGAGAGGCAAGGTTGTGAAATGACGCACATTTCTCACCATTGTAGTCCGCCGTCCCTTACGGACGTACTGAGTCATTTCCGACATTGAGCTAGTTTCAATATTTCCTCGGTTAGCTTTGCACCAATGAAACAATGTTAACTGTGGATACAAATATAAATCTGCGTGCATGTAATGCAGGCATTTAGCACACGATTGTTTCAATATTTAAAATCGAAGACGGAACTATTAAATATAATGAGTAAAATATTTATATATTTTACTTGGACCCCACGGTCCACAATTATAACTCAGTTAACTCAACATCCCATGCACGCTGGGCAATTTATATAAATTCTCTGAAGAAGAACCCACCCGAATGTATTAGGACGAATTAAATTCAGAAAGTTAAACGATATTTGAAGACAGGCGGAGCAAAAGCGGAAATCCTTGGATTAGAGTGGCTCCATTCAGTCGAGAAGAACCGTGCTTGCAAGCTAAATCCTGAGATTGAGTAATATTTGGTCATCATGGAACGATGACCTGTGCAATTTACCCCAAGATCAGCCCCTTCGACCGAAAATGCGGATACCGCGGTCGTTAAAAATTAATTACGGGTGGTGAAGCGTGGGGTGGCGTTATATCATGTAGAAGAGAAAATCAGAGATTGTCTGCGAGGTGAAAACGGCCAGTGTTGCTCGAAAGTTGGAAGGAAGAGGAAGGGAAAAAGAGGAGAAGAAACATGAACACTTAAGTTGAGTTCATATTTTGAAACAAGTAAAAGTGTTGATGAAAAATTGAAAGGAATAAGAATTAAGGAAGAGAAAATAAGACGCTTTCAATAATTTATCAAAAGCACACAAATTTGTACGACATAATTCAGCCAAAACATCTTCGCGGAGACTTTTTTCTCGTCGCTCGACGGTGCAAAGTCTCCTGTTTTCTGGCTACAGAAATCACACCCTTTTGTGAGAAATGGATCGTCACAACTTGCTGCATACCATAATGGAAATCCACGAGAAATTCCCCGATGTCATCCCTGATTCTAGAACGAGAAGATTCCAAAAGGAGAGAAGAACAAAAATAGGTTAGTCTTTCCGGTTCAACTTAATAAGAGAGATCTCTGCTACCCGTTGCTTGCTGCCTTCTCCCTACAGTAATTAACCCTGATAAGTTTCGTGTAAAAGAATGCCCTGAGCTAAGCAGTAATCATTTCAACATTTAATTTTCTTTAAAGTGCATCGTTACTACTATATAGTACAGGACTCAAGTATGAATTTGAATAAAATATATAAGCAAAATTAATAAAAAATTTAATTCAATTCTGTTTATATAACCTCTTTCATCTCATGCAATTATTTGAAAATATTGTCTAATGCTGTAAATGTTATACCTCTTCTAATATTTCATTAATAGTTATTGTTGCTGACTTATCGTGTCGGAATTCTACTACTTTCCATATTCTATAAAAGAAATAACATTTGATTAAGTAATGCACTACAATGTTCCGGGAATAATAATTGCTGTAAGTTTACTCTTGGCTCACAAATATGCTGCTTATTCACCTATTACAGCCTCGATTGATTTCATAATATCAATTTTAATCGTATTCTTAAAATAATATAAAAGACGAACTGACTACAATTTTATCAATCTTACAATGAAATTTTTTGATCATTGTATATTGCCATGAATATGTTATGTTTAAAGACAAATTTCATCTTAAACTTTATAATTACAGTATTCATTAATTCCGAATAAAACTATTTAAAATACTGTGGTGCGTTTTGGTCAATGTTAGATAATGCTTATATAAATTATAATTCCCAAAACTTACTGACATTACATATTTCTCTGTTAAAGATTGTTGTAAATGTATTGCATATTAATTATTTGTGTAATTACTTTTTAGACTTTAATATCTGGCCTAACGCCAACACATCTGACGAGAAAGAGATGTATTTGGTAGAAGAAATTATTATCATGAAATTAATTGCTTTTATGGCAGTTTGTTGTTTTTCGTCAATAAAGGACCAATGCAATGGATATTTATGAATCTTAAAATTAAAAATGTATTGATACTACCTGAAAATATTTCATAATTTCTATTTTCATATTGAAAAGATTATGAAGTGATGTTATTTTATAATATTAAAATTTTATAAGAATATTCATTTATAATAATAAACCAATTTACTCTATTTTTATCAACTTTACCTAAATGCCACAATTTTCTCACTTTTAAGTTATTTTTAATGATAAACGCTTTATATATTTACAATATTTATACAAAGTAAATTTGTTATAAGTAAATCCAAGAGCTCTACACTAATTGTCGTTTTAAATGGGCCTTCTCATAGAGTAGGTTAACTAACACAATAATCCTACTCGGAAGTGGAAGTACCAGGAAATCGACAAAAGGTTTCAAACAGAGGTATTTACTGTGACGTTTCAGCTTGCCTCGTCTTCCAGCTGCCGCTTCCTCGTTGCTCTGACTTGAATACACCTTACTGCCGTTGTTAATGTCAGGACAATTTCCAATATTTAACTGACTAATCTTAACCACCGTTCATAACCTTAACGTCCTTAATCATCAAACTATTATCTCCTTAATGCTCAAAGTATAAACGCCTCTGCGTCCTTAATGTCCAACTCCCTCATTTCCTTCATCTGTGTCCCGAAATCTGTTTCTCCTCAGATTTTAATAATTTTCGGCCACTTCCTTAGTTCATATTCCGTCGGTGGTGGGGCTCGATATTGTCCAATCAAAGTTTATTGCCTGTACTCTCTGGGAGGATCCATTGCTCCCAAACCCCTCTCACCAACGATTTTGGGGAAAAACAACAACCTCCTTACCATCCACTGTCGCCAAATTTTACGTGGGAAAAACCCGAATGGCACCGTTATGTCTGACTTTCATTACACCTGTCTGTAATCCTCACGTAGCTTGCCTTTGATTTCCTACCACCAAATTCCGAGTAGATGTGTTTCATCGTTAAACTCTCAAAAAACAGACTTGTATCTAGACATAAACATTCTATCGTCACTGTAGGCATTGTGGGACCAACATTATGAAAATTGTTGCACAATATGATTGCAACATATAATGTCTAAAAACTTTTAAAATATGAAAACTTTAGAACCCTTTTTATTTCCTTTTTCCGTTATTCGTTTCTTTCAACAAGAAATAGTCAATTTTTCGGAATCAGCTGTTACTCAAACGTCTAACAAAACAAAAGCTATGACGAACGTTTGAAGTTACGGCACTTTTCTATAAAATGAAAATAAAAATTCTAACATTTTCTTGTAGGATATAATGGGATAAAATGATGAGTGTAGTATATTATGAGGTTACGGGAGACGAAAACCTGAAATGAATGATTTTAGAGTGATAGACTGCACGAGGGAAACGACGTGGTGAAACTCTTATTTAAGCCCAGACTATTGACATCCATCAGTCTTATTTTTCACAGAGATTCTATATAGTTTACAGATTGCAAGTGGGTAGTGAGTAAAAGTAAAGTAATAGTTCTATTTGTTTTATATTTCAAATTTGTTGTGAAAGAGCTTGGATTTAGCTTTAATGTTTGTCATTCCATATTTGCGTGGCTGAGTAACAGGAGGTATGTATAAATATAAAATTAATGATAAACATTTAAAATGGAGAAATAATAAAAGAAAGGAGCCCCCTACGATTTGTGATTGTGATTAGTGTCAGAGCCTCGCTCCACAGAGGTTCCGGGTTCTATTCCTGGTAAAGGCCTGAGTTTTGGTGTGTGCATCCAAGTTTTCTAACTGAGTATACCCAAGAAATAAAAGTAAAAATCAGTTACCTACTTAGGAAGTCGCTAATGACCTCGATGCTGGTGGACTATAAAGAAACAGAATTGAAATAAAAAAGAGACCTGTATTTCGAACAATTCTTGGAAGTGGAACATTATGAGCACCAACGACAAATCTCCACACATATACTGATGAGAATATAATTATTTTAGCTCAGCCTAAGTCAGATATTTATTCTTATTTTATATGAAGTTGTACGCTTTGGAGGAATGCCGTGTTGGCCATCGGACAACTCCAAAATGCAGATCAACTATACTTTGAAGGAGATCATTAATATTTTGATGTTATTATCTACATAAATAAATTTAATGTTAGCAGCACGCTTCTATGTTTATATACCGAATGTTCGAAGACACTGCGACAAAAAAAGGTTTGTCCTTAGGCGTTCCTATACCATTCATCAGATTGCCGTGAAATTGTTTGTGTTTAGCGTTGGCCTTCCCAAATAAGGGTTCTGTTGATTATTTGAGGATTTAAATTCCTTCCTTCCCCCCTTTCAGGCTACTTATAAAGACATAGAATTACAAATGGATAGATTATGCCCACACGCAGCCTACCAAACGATATCATTAAATTGTTGTTTAGCGTAAAATAATGCTAAAGTTAAAACCAATATTTTTTCTAAGTAATGATTCTTTTTAACTGGTTAATGATAATAATACAAAATATTTTAAGAGCCCCAACGAAAATGTTTTTGGAATACGACCCTGGAACCTAAGATGTATTTTTCTGTAGCCATCCGATGCTATATCCACGTGAAACAAATAAAAAGTATAAAAACCTAAATAAAATTATTTTTCCGCTATATAATCATAAGTAATAACATTTTTTTAAATACAGTAATTAATAAATATGAAAAATATTTCGTAATGCTGCCAAATGTTTACATATGTTCCTTGAGGACGTAAATCAAACAAGGACTGTAGGGGTAAAACACTACTACTTCCTCTAAGGGTGCGATTGGAGGTTGTAGAAATTTTAGCATTCATAAACGGCAGAAATTTACACGAGAAAGAATATATTTCTTGGTTAGAGAGATTAATAATGCCTCTGTCATTATTGAACTTTTTAAAAAAATTTCCGAGGCATTGCGGTGGTTATAATAAAAATAGATTACTGTCGAATTAAATAGTTTAGTGGGCTAATATAATGAATTTCCGGGCATTGACTGGTTCCCAGCTAATTACAAATATATAATGCCCTTCTTGTTCTTGTTTCCCGAAGAGCCCAGGTTAACATATCTTCGGGAAACAAGAAGAAGGGCATTTTATATTTGTAACCAGCTGGTAAGCAGTTAATGCCCGGAAATTCAATTATATTAGCCCACTAAACGGCTTTACTCCATTATGGTACACTACTTCTCATCTATTCATATAAATATTAAATATTTTAACAGAAATGTTGGCAATTATGAGCATCTGTTCTCTGTAACACTTTGCATCTTTTGGTAACATTCATCAAAAGTTTTACGAGAGATCAAATTGTTTTTCTAAGCACATTATTAATATATTTTTGTACCCCTAATAATTTATCATAATTAAAGCATATTTCTGATATAGACTACACAGCATATAAATAATAAAACTAACGTTCATTTTACTAAAGTGGTTTTGAATTACAGTAAATATGGGAACAATAGAAACATCACTGCGCAATAAAACGTTGTGCATTTGATCAAAATCCTTGCAAGAACAGCCTTCAGGTTGAATAGAATTAAATAGCAAAAAAGTAGAAAAGTACTTTAAAAATTCGTTTTCCGCAATTATTGCAATTGGATAGTCTGATAGTTTACGTTTCTTAGTTCCCAGCATATTCTGAACATTACCCCCCGGCGAACAACAGATCTGCTTCTAGCTGTTATTTAGTAGCCCCTTTAAGACCTTTTCCTTCTTTTTTCAGAGACATTTCACGCACGACATTTATTATGGAAATTCGCTCTGTGAAACAGCAATCTCCTGACTTTTCTCGCGGGTCGCATATGTCTTTAAAATATCTGTGCACATTCTGGCAAGGAGGGATGTGACCAAATGCAAATTGTTTGACTTCTAACATCATGAATCTTTTTTTACTCTGATTACTTCACCATCAAAGAGATAATATTAGTTAAAGTTCTTTATAGAAATTCATATTTTGCTTTACCGAATGATTTGGATGATGAAAATCGTTATTAATGAACATGGTTACTTTGAGACTGCCTTTTTATATGAATATAAAACAAGAGCATTAAAAAAGAAATATTATACATAATTAATACTATATACCTAAATAAGGGATATTATAGCACTTTACGAAGAGGAAATTGTGCTAACCTAACATGAGCAACCCTTTGCATTTCTGCATAACTAGCACATCCCATATCTTCCCTAATAAACAGCATATTCCATTCTGCCTCCCTTTTCTGTTCTTACCCCACAAACGTCCCTCTAATGCTAACATTACAAAATACTGAAGTCATAAAACGTGGCCTATTAATCTATCCCTACTCTTGGCCAACGTCCTCCATATTGCTCGCCCTTCTCCTTTTCGTTAGCGATTATATCTGATTTTCAGCATTCTCTTATAGCACCACATTTCAAAGGCTTCTATTCTTTTCTTTTCTATAGCTCGTATCGCCCACGTACACGCACCCATATAACGCAGATGTTTGTTATACGTACGAACATTTGTCACTTTCGAGGAAGCCATGATGTTTTGGTGATATGAACTTATTGTTTTCCAAGAAGCTTTTATAGTATTTAGGGAAAATTGGAAGGAGATAAATAAGTCTGTAATTAGGAATATCAGAACACGCGCCCTTTTTTAACAACAGAATTACTTTGGCCACTTTTAAAGAAAGCGTAAGTTTTCTTGTTAAATACGAAGATTAATCATAAATTGAATTGATTCTGTGCATTCCTTAACAATTTTACTGTTAATTCCGTATATATTGGTTGAATTAGACCATTTTAAGTTCCTTAATATATTTAATACACCGCCACTTAGGCTTACTAAAATTATTGAGATTAATTGTATGTTAACAAAGTAATGGTTAAGAGCAGAAGCTGCTCTGCATTTGAAATAATTATACTGTGTTGGAGATTCTTTGAATCAAATATTAGTTTCCCGAAGTATAATTTATTAAGATAAATATTTATCAACTAAGCAAAAAGAATCTAGCCTCTCGAGTATATAAAAACTTGTACAAGTTAACATGTAAAATTCTTCTGTTATTTTATACCACTTTTGTTTCTGTGTATCATTTGACAAAAAAAAACCTTTACTACTACTCGTTCTTATTTAATTGCACTGTATATTACTTTAATGCGTGTTTTTTATATAAAAATAAACAAGATTCAATTACGACTCTGGGTCTCTAAATAATCTAACAGTCTCTTTATATCGCACAGTGAATAAAAATTGTGGGATATATTGAATTTAGATTTTGCTCAAAAATGTATTTATAAATTTGGGAAGTAATGTAATATGAAGTAGTATTGGACAGTTTAACGTATCTTCGTAGGCGTTCAAGCAGACGCCTTAGAAATACCAGCTCCGATTAGGGTAATTGTATCACGTCAAGTATAATTCCGGAATCGGCTTCCACTTCATTTATTTGCATAAAGCTGCGAATTCCAGTATATAAATACAAGACCTGTCTAGTATTTGAAACTATAAAGTGCGTGCTCCGCATTTTGCGTACGTGTTCAAACTCTTCACGTCATAACAATACCTGTTTATTTTACAGAGAGACTGAGAAACAGTGTCACATTAAGCTGTAGTAGAACTTAAAAAGAGAAATGTTATTCTGGCTTTCAGAGATCGAATACAGAATTATGATTAGATAATGCTCTGGATTTACCTGAGGAAATTATAACAAGTTATTAAAATTCACTTAACGCTGGGCCCTTTGATGTCATGGACGTGAGACAGCCGATAGTTTTCTCCGTGCGAAATTAGATCTTGACAGATGTCATTGTTGACAGTCGATCAATATCAGTTCATAATTTATCAATTTGCCGTGGCGCATATGATTCCGCGTGAAATTGTTAATGATTTTACAATCAGAAATAAATCTGCAATGTATATGGTGACCACAATTGTATTTTCATTTCTCGCTCTCTATCGCCTGACTTCAATCTTACTTTTATTAAACGATTAATCGTTCAATAAATACCCGTTACCAAACATTTTATAGACAAAAATCAAGAACATTTACATTTTAGTAATCTGAAGATATAGAATACGTTCATGTTTCTCGTCTGCTGTATAAACATTTACCAATCAGGTTTCAAAAGCAGCGCGCAATTGTGTAAGCGACGGCCATAAGCCAGCTGTTAGCCAATCAGAGCGCGCCTTACTAGCCGGTATACGTTCCACAGAATTCCAATATGGCAACTGCGATAGTAGTAGTGTAACGTGCGGAGAAGATGTTTTGAAATATTAAGATATTTGTGTTCCTGTATTCAGTACGAAGATTTAGGTGTGTAAGCTAAAACGTGTTAATGACACATTACACACCTCTCGCGAGTTATATCCACATCTTATGAGAATATTTAGCAATATTTTTCGGTGTCAATCCGTGGTTAGATGTATTGCCCTCCTGGGTTGTAGGGAAGGTATTCATATTTTAGGAATTAATATGAAGTATCACCACATGTTCTTGCTAGGAAGACCTTTTTTTATATCTTATCTTAGCCCAACTATTTGTAAATCATTTTATTTTTAAAGTTTTCTGTCAATATTTGTAATACGTCAAGTATGTGATTTGTTGTTGTCAATTTTGGCAGCGGCAAAAATTTAATTTTGATCTGTTACAGCCTTTAATTATGTCCATTGTGTGAGAGTGTGAGTGATTTGTGTGTGCATGTGCGTGTGAATGTTTTTTTTATGAATGACATGTACATTTAGCACTATAAACATATTGAAGTATTAAGAATATAATCAGCTGATAGCATCAAATCGTAAGACAAAAAACTACTTGTTTCGCGTGTGAATAAGTGGAAGATTCAAGAATTAACAATTGTGCCTAAATACAATGGATTTATCTTTTACCAGATTTATGGTAAGTTATGTTTTTTTAAATATATAACTATTCTTGTAACAAGGGACTTGCAATAACGTAATTTGTGTAATTTACATTATTAATAAGATATTTTAAAATCAGTTTTAATTTATTTTCTTATTATTATAATATTGGAAACTTCTGAAAATAACGAAATCTAATATGCATATCGTTTATTGAATTTTGTATTTCAGGCTGTATCTCAACTAACTTAAAAATGTATTGGCTATATCATTCAGTAATGTTGTAAAGTGACATGTCAGTAATATATTTTATCGTTATTTTGAGTTTCTCTTTTACCATTTTTTGTAAAGTTTTGTGATCATTGCTATATTTTAATTCTGTATTCAAGTGTTGAGTTATACTGGCAATTGCAATTAATCAACCACAAATTCTTGAAATAATTGATTCAAGTATCTAATCATTTTCCATCATTCAAATTCATTGAATTATTTTTTAACAATCTTGTGGAAATTTAATTTTTTAAGATTAATTAATTTTATTTTTAAATGAATCATGAATAATACACCAGGTGTGTGAATATGGATTGCCAAAGTAAAATATTATTAATATGCAAGTTAATGGGCATTCAATTTATAAATATAGTTTTACTCTGCTCTGTTTTCAATAAAATTTGCAGTTTTTGTCGATGTAGCTCTTATTCAGAAACTTTGGTTCTGGAATGTGAATTCCTTGTAACTGCATTTCAATCTTAAAAAGTTTCATTTTTGTGTTTTAAGTATTTTATATTGAGGCTATATGCTACAACCATTTCATTTGATAATTTACATTTAATCTTTACTACAATAGGACAGAAACATTCTTAGATTTGAATTCTGGTTGGATTCGAGTACTCCTTACAACACTAGTTTCATTAAAATATGTTATATGGTTTTATAATTTTCTAGGCTTTCACTCCTGGCCATATTTATTTATTTTTTGTCTTGATAAATTACTTTTCATTGGTTTTAATAATAATGAATCATTCGTTTCATGTATAGGCTTTACATAATCTCAAATGCTTATTGAATATAGCTTTTCAAATTGTTGAAGTTCTGAGTTCAGAACAAATGAAATGAATTTAAAGTAACCATTCTACAGTGTCATATTTTTATATGTGTATCATTCAATTAATAAAATTATGCCTAATTTTGATGTACCATTTGCTTAGTGACTCTTAATTCATGTTTGGAAGTACCTTTTTGCATCACTGATACATTTATGATTCATTTTTGTGTTATACAACTACCACATCTTTTTCTTGTCATATAATTTTTCTTCACCTCTTGTTTGGAAAAATAAAATTCTGTATGAAGTTACTATCAAATAATATTGCTGATTTGTACACACAATTTAATGATCATAGAACATAACATATGAAGGTTGTTATACATTTCTTTTAGTATATTCTGTAACGACTTGTTTATTAATATTTCTTGAATTGTGGTGATATGGAATATGATACTACTGTGTGATAATATGAATTTCGAATGTGTGTGGTTGAACATTTTTTGGTGATATTATGCAATAGTATGTTATGTGTCTTGCTTCAGTCATTCATCATAAATTGTTTGTTTATTTTCATATTACTACTTTAAGATTTGTGTATGTGCAGTGCCAGATTTATGAAGAAAACGCCATCCTCCATCCCCTATAAAATATTTTGAGTTCAAGATTATTTCACTATAAACATATAACTAAATTGTATTTCAGTAAACCTTTAGGTATCTGAAAATCATATTTATCACCAACATAAGAAATTGCTTAGGGCCTCGTCAATTCTATATCAGTCCTTGTGTGCGCATTTCTGCATATATCTGTTATAGTAAATTTTATAATCAGTGGAATATAAAATTTGAATCTTAATCTGACTTGTATTAACAAATATAATTAATGTATCATGGTCAAAAGTCATGATGTATTATGTATTGACTTAGATTTACTACAAAACATTTTCTGCCTATGTTCAGGGACCTCTTCAGTAATCATTATAAAACAGAATTATAATGAAAAATACAGTAGTTGACTTCCAAATAATTAATTTATTTGTTTGACTGTCAGCTGTTGTCTTTTTCATTATATTTATTTATTAATTTTTAGATACAACTGTGGAGAGGTCTCTGAACATAGGGAGGAAATGTTTTGTAGTAAATGTAAATTGTAATTTTAATAAACTCCTCATTTTGGCTATGATACTTGATTTTAATTAGTAGAATAATTATTTATATTAATAATATCTTCTGAAATATTATGTAGTATTTATGTGTGAAAATGATATTC
Organism: Eucriotettix oculatus; assembly: GCA_034510155.1. Lineage (NCBI taxonomy): Eukaryota > Metazoa > Arthropoda > Insecta > Orthoptera > Tetrigidae > Eucriotettix > Eucriotettix oculatus. Next base: position 141,368,283 of record CM067377.1, read on the forward strand.
TTGTATATATTGGCAAATAATCACTCTTGATAAAGTACTCAATTTTAAAGAATAAATAAATAATTTTAAGTTGTGTTTAATAATTAAAAATTCCTGATATATATTGTATTTAAGGTTAGAAAAATAAACACTAGATATGAAATGTAATTGAATTTTTACAATAATAGTTTAGTAACTTAATGTTTCGAGTTTTCAGTGGCTGCTTCTAGAACACTTTAGCTTAAAATATTCATAGGATATTATCACATGGGTCTGTCTCGTTGCATGACGTTCATCTACGAAATGTTTTAATTATGCACCAGATCGTGGAATAAAGCTCGCGTTGAAGCTCACTGCGTCCGGTGACTACACGTGATACGCGCACACGTTCAGAAAGTGCCTGGTTTTTGATCTAATTGCCATTTACGGGTTTAACCGAGTTTAGACTCGCAGATTCTACAAAATTTCGGCGTGGAAGAAGCGTGATTGTGACCTAAAATCCCCTTATTATTCACAACAATAATAAAAAAATAAGTTCTAATGCGTATATTAAAAAAGTGGTTAAGAAAATAACGATGTATAAATAGGTATTAGAAGCTCGATTCGGTTGAAAATAAGTTACACTTACACATGAAAACAGTAAATAGGGACCGATTATTTCGTACCTATTTCGTGAATGTGCGTAAAATTTTTAGAATGCCTAGTAGTGTTTCTTGCCAGCGACAGTTCACAAAAGTGGTCGTATGATAGATCCTGTTGCACAGCTGCAGCTAATGGGAGGGGCAGTGGTAACGAATTCCCCCTCTGGTAACAGTGCCAGAAGTTGTGTTATATTGCAGGCTCTTTCAAGAAGAATAATCTCCTTCCCATTGTTCTATTAATAAGAATAGTTTGTAGTACAGATCTAAATAGAACTAGCAAATGCACATTATTTTAATTTTTGTCCGATATAAATTAGTGCAAATCTTGTATGATTTTTAGCGAAACTCATGACGAGTCGCTTGTATTAGACTTGTATACAATTTCTAAGGAGACCGTTTAATAATGATCTATCTTATATTGATAAGAAACGTGTGACTGAAAATGATTACAAGCTCAGTAACGGGGTAATTTTGAGAAAAGGCAATTTCTTTTGCGAGGCAGCATATTAATCACTTGGCCATGAGTGCAAGCGTCCGCGAAAAGTTGATATTCAACCATACTAAGGTTTATCAAGCATTTGTAAAAAAGGGTTTGATCGTATCGTGATACATTTGATCACAAAAAAACCTAGTTCATATATAGTTCAATGACTTTAAAAGAATTATTATTTATTTGAAAATTGTTAGGATAATTAGCCTTTGATTTCTGTAGTTTCAGCATTGTTGATTAACATTTTTGAAGAAAACAAGTTGGAAATTGTAGTATTTCCGAGTACTTTAAAATGCCACTTAAAGTATTGTATCATATTTCTTGAATGGCTCCAAGCAAATAAATACTGGTTCTTCTGAATTTCTAGTCACCAGAGCTGAGCTACCAGTCAACCACTCAGTGAAATATAATATTTCTAGCTAACGACTACTACAAAAGGGTTCGTATGTTTGCACAGTGAAATGGCCAATCGAGTCGAAATACGATGTGCAGTGTTGTAGTGGATATCGGCCGGAGCTCACATAGCACGAAGCATTGTTAGGGCAACTTGCTAGTGCACTAGGTATTCTGAAAACATTGATGCAAGGAAGCGTATCGCGCTCAGTTTAGGATTTGTTGTACGTCAAAAAACTCATCTATAATTGCTAAATTTTATGTCTGAGGAAATCTCAAAAGGGAGACGAAAAGTCGTATTTAATTAAATAGTAATAAATTTGTATGCTATTTATTTATTGTATGACTATTTATTTATTTATTGTAAATTACTCTTTTTTAATTCTCTTTTTAATTTATTAAGATCTTTTTTATTTGAAGGTAGTACTGTTGATTTTATATGAAATACAGTATTTATTCGCCGAATAAATAATTCACATGAATACTTGGTATAATTCTAATGTCCAGTGACATTCAATTTGATTGTAAATTTAAAGTCAGAAAACTATGTTGTGTATAAGGTAGAAGCCACCTTGAAATAGCTGTTCCTTCCTCGCGCACTTCACACGCCATGCTATTTCTCGCGACCTGTACCTGATTGATTAGCTGTAAGAAGGAGAAGGTCTGTACTTGGCACATCACTTCAAAAAGCACTGTGATGGTCTCATAGAAACTCGCATGCTTTATTCACTCTTGATTGTTCCCTTCTGTTCTTCTCTTTATCTTCATGGCGCAGTTTTCCTAGGAAATAAATTGCTAGACTATTGGTATCGTACATCGCGCTTTGAAAACGACTTCAAGGCGTATCATTTTATTTTGCTGCCATTAGCGGTAGATAAAATTCCGAATGGTGCAAGGTGTGAAGTAGATATTTCATCACGCGATACCGTGTGCTACGTCAAGTGACGTTGTATCCTTGATTTCTCAATGACGATAAATTTGTGGCTGCAGATAAATGTTACGTAGAATTTTCGGCCACATTGTTTTGTGTGTTTAACATTTTCTAAAAGGTCTTCGTTTACGTGCTCCAGTTCAATAGTCAAGTTCGCAAAGTTACAAAGTAAAGTTGTGTTTTTTTACAGCGCTTTCATCCAGAGAGGATTTTGGCGCGTAGTTTCTGTGTTAAATATTTTGCGACCTGTTGGACTGTCAGGACGAGCGAACGAGGTCTCGCCTGCGAAACCCGTCACAGTGTCTGGCGAGACCGATTGCCTGAGGGACTGTTGCTGTTAATTAGGCTTTGGATGGGTCTGTTCTGCTGGCACTAAGCCACGTGGCAGCAGGTGTCAGTCTGGGACGGATCCAGCTCCTCAGTCTCTCAGCGAAACGAATCAATAAAAGCGTTATATTGAAATAAATCTTAAAGTAACACACTATCGTCTATAGCTTAGGTACCTACTCTGTTTTTTTATACTATGAAGTCAAGAAGCTAAGATACAGATTTCCTTTGATCGGGTAACATCTGAATGTCAGTGTCCCCTTTGAATGAGATATTTAATCATAGAGAACGGAGACTAGTCGCCACTGCATCATTATTGGTAAACCCGCGGGTATAGTTTGCAGTCGAGCGCATTCAATTTCTAAAATACTTACGCAGACCTACAGAAATTACGGTTTCCTATTTTGTATACTTCACAGTAAGGTACTTACATTATAAACCACGATAAAAATCGTTTATGTGCCGATACAGCGGGACATGACATTTATTTTTTTTACCATAATGCATTATTTGAATGTGAATCACGTTTTTAGTCAGAATATAATTGAATCACGTAATTTTATCGTAAATTGTATTCCATAAAATTTTTGTTTGATTGGAATATTTTAGAATATATGGATGTAGTACTGTCAAAAGACCCAATTACTTAAATGCGAGGTTGCAGTGGCTGTGTCAATCTATTCCGAACTCATTTAACCTGTTACTTTTTATTACAGTTTGTAATTAATTAGCCTCTCTTTCTGGTTGCATGTTCGGCTCTTTTTGCTTTCTATGTTTTACTTATTTAATTTAAAATATGACATTGTGTGGAGGCGTGCTTAATTTGATGTCATTTTTTAAATTTCATAGTTTTTTCTTGCTCGTACGCGTTCATGGCGTTACTCGCAGACACCTATATCAATCTTAGCATCTGAAGTTGATTTCGAGATGTCATGTCCCTCATTACAATGTTACCCTGACTCCGCACATTTCATTATTTTGGTTCATAAAATTTACTTGCCCGAACAGTTAATTAAAAAGATTAACCGAAGATGTAGTTGCGTGAAAACTGCGGCTTAGTTGATTCCTCAACGGCTCTCTCACTGAAACCGCGAGCACTCGCACTCTCCAGGTCCATAAATTATTCCCCTTCTATCCATTGCCACCGCCACCCGCGCTATTTTTCTGGACACGCAAGCCGACAACAAGCAGCTTCATCGCTGTCCTTAAAAGGAAAGCTCTCGTTTTACCATTCTGTGCCATTCTCGAAGCCAAAAGGTTGTTTGTGAGATTCTAGGCCTCAATCCTGAGACCGTCCTCGATCCCAAGTCATTAAAACGCAACGTAGGGAAATGCTTCATTGGCCACTTTAACGGGTTTTCTAATGTTGTACGCGATAGTTAGTTCTGGATAGTTGGTAAATTTGTTTTGAAAGTGGTTGCCAACGTTTATTATTCTACTAAGACCGTGTTGAATAGCGATTAAATTGTTTGATCAAGCCAAATAATACTTTCAGGTTAAGATTTATAATTACTATACCAGTATGTTGGAAGAGACTGATCAAGTTCTCGTGGTAATTGAATTGATTGCTTTAGTATGGAAATTTACAAGAGAGTGATGAGTCTTGCTTATTACCACAATAGCAACGAAAGTAAACTAACTACATAAATAACTGGAGGTTATCTCGGTAAATAATTATTAATGTTGATCTTTCACTATTATTTTCATAGCTGTTGTTGAACATTTTATCAACGGCGTTACTTATGCGAAATAAGGAATATGTTAGTGTATCTCGTGGCTGTATATCTAGGTGCATCTGCCTGCCTTTTGTATGCCTCGCCACTCTTCGCCTACCCTACCCTCATTGATGTTGGCACAGCTGTTCCAATACACTATACCTTCCTTATATCGACCTCACAGATCCCTCACAATAATATATATCTGTCTTATATTAATTTTCTGCGACAGCATGGTCTTGGAATTTTAAAAACGAATAAATGTTACGTCATTGACTTTAGATAATTGATAATCAGTCTTCTCCGCGTACACGTTTCAAAATTCATAATCAATTTTTTCAATAAATTAAATAATTTATTTTGTCAATAAATCTCTTTCGTAGAATGAACCTGATCTTTGACGCAAATTAGATTTATTGTTATTTCCATTAGTCCTCGGTCGAGGAAATAGGATACGCCGTGCATTACATCAAGTAGCAAACAAGTAGCTACCAAAAATCCTTAAATACGTAACTGGAGTAAACAAGATATAATATAAAATAACTTAAAACACGACGCGCATAAACAAAGGAAATGTCACTTCTTGGATCTGTACGACCCGGTATCATACTTTCCTTTGTAGCTTTGTAAACCGTATTGGATACATTAATCTCAATATTGTTTCCTCTTTGTATGTGTTAATGTAATCTCTGTGGTCACCACTTCCACTACAGTCTACGCGACCTAAAATTTTATTAAAAAATGGTTTCGTACTTCAATATTGTTTTCTTGTGACCAAAATTTAGATTTTCCAATGTTTCAAGTCAGAGCATTCAAAATTTTTATGCGCGTATGGTAGCAAATTATTAAACGAAAATTTCCTGCTCGTAACATAACTAGAACCTATCTCGTAGAAGGAAATCATCTCAATTTTTGGTTGCTAAGATCACAGATGTCTTTATACGCGAATATAAGTACCATAGTATATTACGCAAAATAATTGTTTCAGCACACAAATATCCTCGGAGTTTCACGACAAAATTATTTACTGATATAAAAATATGTATTGTCAAATAACATTTGTTTGAAAAATAAAAATAATTTCAAATTTAATCTCACTTGTAATAACTATTGTTAATTTATTATATTTGTATGTTTGTAAATCAACTATCTCATTTTTCATTATATTTATTTTTAGATACAACTGAAGAGGTCACTGACATAGGGATGAAACTTTTTGTGATTATATAAATTTTTAATTTTAATATATTCTGTATTTTGGGCCATTATACATTGTTTTTAAAAAATAAAGTTTAAATGCCAACGACGTTTCAGTATGTTATAGTATCAGGTTGTGACTCATTCTTCCTTAATTAACAATTTCATCATACAAAAAGAATGTTAATAAAATACAAAATTAAAGAACATGTTTTTATATACACAAAAAGTACAGACCTAAACGAAAATTATTTATTGATATAGGTTTCCTTTAGATAAGGGTAATTTGTTGGCGAATGATACGTTTATCAGTATTTCAGAGTTCGTAGTCACTGTTTGTCGTCATTCTTATCTTAATACGTTAAATTAGCTCCGTTCGTCCGCATGGTCATATACCTTCAAATGCGTCATTGTGAAGATAATGTTGGGTTAGAACATGAATCTCATTAAATTATACGATCTCCGACATGCCCGCGAAATGAACAGGACTTTCTTTATCGTTGGTGTGTAACCGACAGAAGTCCCATCGGGAAGAAAACTGTTACGTTTAAATGTTTTATGTACTAAAATTAAGACTTGTTTAGATTAAAAATTATTATTTTGCAACGGTTAGTGGCGTATTTAGCGATGTATATAGTTTCTCTAAAATATTTTGGAAACGCGGCAGTTGTTCTAGACAGTGAGAGAGTAATTTCTGTAGCCCTGTCGTTTTATAACATATATAATTATAAAACATTTTCATTCAATTATTTTCAATAATTCGGTTTTTTTATTAATCTATTTTGACAGTAGTTTATTGCCCTGGAAAGCTAGTCTATCTCTGGAAGATTCTTTGATCAGTTTAAGCGGAGTTCTCTTGCAATCTACATCGTTTAGAATGGTAATTATTGTTTGTAATTATATAGTTAGGGTTCGGAAGGCCATATCTTACCAATATTAAAACAGTGATTTTTACGTATTTTTCCTGGGAAGCCGTTATAATATAGCACATAATTTTTCAGAGCTTTTGTTTAACTTTATGGTATGTGAGTGGTACCAGAATAAGTGATTTGAATTATTAGTTCTTCATAAAAACATAATATTTTCTATAAAAGTAGATCTTGATACATAATTAATAATTAAATTCTAAATATAATAAATAATTTATTCTGCAACAACAGAGAAAAATAAATTATGAAAAAAATCAGTGCTGTATCTATAACAGTTTCCGAGAAAGGGAACCTAAAAATAACTACTTTAATAGTTGGCAAGCTAGGGCCTTCCGACTCTTCTGAATGACATTAATGGTTTATAATGAGGAAAGTCTCACGTAACTGATTCACTTACAGGAATTCTTAATAAGACAGGCCGCTTGGTACCTCTGAATCGTCCATTTTGTTGTGCTGTTATTTTTTCTGAGAATATTGTCATTAAAGTATCCACAGAATTATTTTAAATAAATAGAGGCAATCCAAGTATGTGCTGGAATGAAATACGGCATTTAGGTGTGTACTGTTTGTATACAGTTTTATTAGATTTCTGTCTGCAACCTGAAATCGAATTCCGAACTTTGTTAGCGTAACTGATATAATTGATGCTCAATCCTGCTCTCTTTCAGTATGTAGTTTCATTGATGTCATTAATTTATTCATACAACAGCTTTATATTACGTTCATTTAGAAATAGGATAATTAAACCATTTATATTTCATATAAAGTGTGATATTCCCTCTTATTTCGTTTTTTGTAAATAGGCATTATGTAGTGACCACTTTAAGAGTATGTTCGTTTGGTGCATCAAATTTTCAGATGCGTTACTGATTGATTTCAATAATGACCTTTTAGAGAAAAGGATATATTTCGTTGAATGAAGTGGTATGCGAATTTGGATTGATTTCGAACACTTTTATGAATTAAATGTAACTATTTCAATAAAAATATGTATAATCCAATTGGTTGTATGTGTGAGATTTTTTCATTTGGAAAGATCACCTTTTTTGCATGGAAGACATGCGTTAAAAATGTCAGACTTCAAGTATTATGTACAAAGAAGTGTTCAAAGTGATGTCCAATGTGAGAAGTCGGTTACAAACGTTGTTTCTAATTGAAACAAAGATTTTAATTAGTAGTTATAGAACAAATTCCAACAAAATAAAATTTACATAGCGTGAGAAAAATACACTTATTATTTTAGTAACTATACTGGTAGGTAATCTAGAAATAAGAAGTTATCACTCTACAACAAATGTCGCAACGAGTTTGGAAATGCCTTTATTTTCTTAGATTAATAATAATTATTAAAATGTTTTTAAATCTGAACAATTCTAAAATCTTTCATTAAAAAGCGATCCTACTAGAAACGAAATTATCGTGCGTTCCATTGCCTATGCAATAAAAAATTATCAGAAAATGTAAAGAGTTAAAAATCAGATATAAACGCTAGATTCCGAACACTCCGTAAGTAACGAAATAAACATACTACATTTAGCTTATTCCAGAGAGTTGGCTGGCGTGAATGATTCGAAAACGCTCGAATCTCTGTGACTGGTGCGCAACGTCCTGTCTGTCATTTTGAAGTGTTAACTCCTTCGTTTGAAACCCTTATTGACGACATTATTCATGAAGACCGCCGTAATTCTGTTGAAGATATAACAAAAAAATTTACAGTAACTGTTGACACAGTTCATAACGTTATCAGTAACAAGTTCAAGTACAGCAAAACAAGTTCCGTAAGAGTTAACGCAACAACACAAGGAACAAAACTGAAAGTTTGTACAGACTTCAAATAACACCTTGAAAGGGAAGACGACCCTTTTGTAAACAAGATTTTAACATGAGTAGAAACTTGGGTTTGCCATTTTAAACCGTAGTCAGAAAGACAAAGCATGTAATGGAACCACGCCAACTCAATTGCCCGGAAGAAATTCGGAGCGTACGTATCAACGGGAAAAGTCATGTTGGCATTCTTCAGTGATGCCCGTGGTCTCGTGTTTTGTTATGATTTAGATCATCAGCGTTCAATAAACACTGCCTACTACTTAAACATGATGACGAGAAAAGTAAAGCAGCAATGAGAGAAAAACGACGCGCATCTTATAGGTTATAGTTTAACGACAATGTTCGTCATCACACTGTTAAGCTAATCTAAGAAACCATTGATAAAATGGGGTTGGAGATGCTACCTCCCTTAAATCTAGATTTGACTCCCTTCATTTTTAATTGGTTTGGTACACTCAATGAGTCATTACGTGGTAAAAATTCAAAGAATTTGTGGGAAATTTCCTTAAAAAACAAGACAAGGACTTCTTTTCGTCAAGTATAAGAAAAACTAGTTAATCGTTGGAACAAGTGTATTAATATTCATAAGTGTTATGTTGTTGTTGTGGTATTTTGTGCTTAACAGAGGGAAGATTTTTGTCGTGTAAAGTCACACCTTGCTTTACTTGAGATATAATTACAATTGCCGCAGCACGTAGAATCCGGAATAAATTACAGTTTTCCCTTTGAATTACTTGAAGCTTGGGAAATAAAGCAAACACTGAACCTTTTGTAGTCGTCTTTGTGGAGGAACATCTATCATGTATAATCAATTATCTCTTGAGCTACTATAACGAAACAACGCAAATCGTGGAAAATTGAAACAAATCGTAGGATGTTCATAATTCTGTTTTTTTAGCAATATTGTATTCTGACATTGCAAAAATTGTGAACCGATGTACGTCACTTTTTTACTTAAACCTGGTATACCAATATCCTATTTATTCTGCAAATAAAATATCATCTATTCCGTTTCAAAGTTTTGAAAATACTCCATGTATCTCAGGCCGGTTTAACACCGAAAAGTTCCTAACATTCGACTGTCTCATTTTGTCATTATGATTTTATATGTTGTGTTTGATCAAAATTTAATTAAGTCGTGTTTATAAATAAAACCTTTAGTGATTTGTTCATCAACAGGACACATTTTTTGTTATAACACACGGAATTGGAATTCAGTTTACAGACTTATTTTACAATAAGAAATTCATTTGTATCAATTGTCAATCTGTTTATTGCCAGAAATTTTAATAGGCGAAGAATGCATTGTCCTCCCTTGAGGGCTAGTTTTCAGACTGATGAATAAGAGTTTAGTTTAAGTACTTTACAACTAAAACAATATTTTATTACAGATTCAACTCTTTTATGCAACTATTTCTGAATGTAGAATGACGGCTACAGTCAAAACTTGCATTAAAGATTTTCCCTTATAACTATTGAAGATGAATTCAAAGGCAGTGTAGTAAAACGTTCGATTTACTTGGGAATGCAATGTCTATCTGAAACGAATGAAAAAGTAAGTAGAAATTTTCGGACCGCCTAACTTACAGAATAATAATTGTACTCATATTTATTTCGATTATATTTTCAGTTTCATCCATCTGAATATGAAAGGAATCATTAATCGAATGCTTTTTCAAACATTGAAAACCACACCGTTTAATGCCGAAGCTTATGAGCGGTAAAATCTTGTAAATGGTCCATGAATGTTAAAGATCATTTATCAGCACAGGCTAACAATATAAAATATATTTCTACAATTCAATAGTAATACAATTTGTACAATAAAAAACATAAGCGTGGAGCGGTAACATTAATTGTATGGTGTTAAAAACACTTTTCCGAAATGGGTCGTTTATAGAATAAAGGAATACGGAATTTTGAGTTAGCATAACCTCATTCAGAACTTGAATGTTTACTTAGTTAATTGTTTTACCAGCTGTATAAGCTTTAATCTATTTGCTCATGTATAACATTAGGGATAATATTAGGTTACTATGATCACGCCATTATTTGTCATCGGCCAACAATAGTTATCAGAAATTACATACACCAACATACATTTTTGTTTTGGTAATCACGTCTAGTTCTTCGCCAAAACAAAACAGCGTAAGCGGGAGCTCTACTTCTCTGCTTTCATTGAAAGAAATCTGCTGCCGAATCGCATCAAATGTTTGTACAGACCTATGGCGACAATGCCTCATCGGAAACAACACGAATGGATTGTTTCCGTCGGTTCACAGACGACAGTTTTAACCTGGGTGACAAGAAGCGTGAAAATCGGCACAGGAAGATTGATGACCATTAATTGCAGGGCGATACCCAATCGCAAAAAAACTGCTTGCCGAACAATTGAGTGTTACTCAGCCAGCCATTTCTATATGCCAAACAAAAACGAAAGTCGTTCCTGCATTGGATTGTGACTGGCGATGAAAAGTAGATATCTTTCGAAAATCCTAAACGCAAGAAATCGTGGGTTGATCCCGGCCGACCATCAACATCGTCCACGCGCTCGCTGAGCAACATTTCGATTCTTACGCAGACGTCCGAAAGTGGCTTGGTGAATGGTTTGCGTTGAAAGTGAAAGATTTTTTGGCGTGGTATCTGCCAATTGCTTTATAATGTTGATATAATCTAGAGAGAGTTCTGAGTTGCGACTACAAGAAACAATAATTAATGCGAATATTGTTTTCTGACGACGTCGCTGCTTCAACAGTTATCGTTTTGTGAGTCTATTTCTAATTCGTAATGCGCACGAAGGGCAAATCTTATACTTTCCAAACTTGCTTCTGAGAATTACTCAAGTTGAGATGAATACTACAAAAGAGACGGTATGGTTTAGCTTCTGATGTAAATGTGACTTGTAAAAACAAAATTCGTCCTTGGAAATGTCAAAATTTTTAAACAAAGTGCGATAGATGAATCCATTAACATTTTATAATTTTTTTATCACCTAATGACAACTAATCTTTGGTAAAATAAAATGAATGTACTATAAGTTTTATTGAAATAGTGATGACACTACTGTTAAGATATTCCTGTCAGAACGAGAAAACAGTGCATGTGAATAGCTGAATACGAAGCACAGAGGAGCCGTAATGCCAGTACTTGACATAAGAGCGATGGTGCTCGATAGTGGGTCAGTGATTACGCAAATATAATCAAAGGTCCTGCTATCTTATCTCTGGCGCCTTACGAAACACGCCTCTGCGGCACAATTAACTCCACCTTCAGCTAATGCATAAGTCGATCGCGACTCAGCCTTTCAGTCTACGTACTCAATCGATCAGTGTGAACTGTGCAACCTTGTTTCAGCACAAGGTCTTCCTCAGTCTTCAAGATCATACCCCAATAACTCTTTTAACTTTGCATGGCAACTGGAGATATGGTTATTTTTCGATTGTCCGGGAAATTCTGGTTTTGACTGCAGTATGATCGTGTTCCACATTGTGGTTTACATTCCGTGAACGTTATATATAATGTTTTTAAATGTTAAAAATTCCAGTTCGTCTTCAACGAAAGAATTGAGTTTGGTATAAGTGGCCCAGACATATCAAAAGGTATAAATTTACTTAATTCAACCTAATTCAACAATGTCTGCTGTCTGATTTATCATCTACGTGGTGATGCTGTGCAATTATAAATGTCCCTTAGATCTTCGGGAAGTAAATCACCTGTGTAACCGTAAACAATTTATGGACATTTTTCTTCTATTCTTCCATGCATCAACACGATTTCAAATCATGTCCCAATGTCAATACTGTTTTTGTATGTATTTTACACTGAAGTAAACTTCTAAATGTAAGTTGGTCAATGCATCACATAATTTTTGTGTAACTAGGAGATGAACAAAAATAGAGAGCGTGATGGGATGTGATATACGGAGAAGTGATATGCATAGAAATCATTGGAACGCCTCGCTCTTATAGAAGGTATATTATCCTCTCTGTTGAATAGTAAAACAACGTGTGAGGTGCAAGATAACGGAGACACAGGTTTGTGAACTCTTCTGTAATAAAATTGTGGCATTGTGTGAATTTAAGCGTAGTACTCCATGACATTTATATAAGAAAAGGAAAGTACATTTTTGACCTTTTACAAAGGAACAACATTAATCCCACCAAACTTCCTGATAGAAAATGCCAAAGAAGAATAGTGGTAATTTTCTTAGCGCGCTTGCGTCGTAAGCAGCTTCCTCATTTCTTTCGCTCTTGGTCGTCTGTCGCAATTACTCGACCTGGTATTTGTTATTCTATGCATTGACCCATTTTCACCTTTCTCTCCCCTCTCACTCTTTCATACCTTCGTAACATATTACTAAAATTTCTATGCTCAATGTTTTGTAACGACTAAAATGAAAACTTGTCAGACATAACAATAATAATATAATAAAAGTAAATAATAAAATTATTCCTAATGTAGTACAAGAAGAAAGATCAAAATTGACTGCATTCGAAAATAATTCAGGTCATTTTTACTCATAGACAAAATAACAAAAAATGAGGCAGGTAATGAAAAGCAGACCTCAGAAAATATCGAGAAAGTGAGGTAAATTAGTAGTGTAAGTGTTGTTAAATTATAGTATTTATAAATTAATAATCAACGAGTTAAATAATAAACATAATTCATTATAGAAGTCTCACTTCTGTTGTGCCCTGCTCCCAAAATACTAATTTTTTATTTTTCTTAATGAAACGCTAGACTGTCAATTTTGTTGCTTCAAAATAATTTAAAATATTGTGTTTCATAGTTTTGATTAATTTTGATATTGTTCTCAGTAGCAAGCTAGTTTTAATTTGGTATTTTTTTAGAAACCTTGTCACAATTTTTATAAATTTATTATAATACGAGAATAATAAATGGTGCTGACGTGGGTTCATTTGAACTGATAAATCCTGCCTTGTATGCAACATTATTAAGTCGACACATGTTTGTGAAGTTTTGTACTTAGAGTTTTTAAGCCAAAATGTTAATTTACGTTTTGACGCGCACTATGTGCTAGTGTAAACCGTTTATGGTTATCAATCCCGACGAATTCGTTGGTGGTACCCAGGCACCAGTGAGGCAGAGTTCGATCTGGAGGCCACAGACGACGTCTTTTCTCCTCGTGGACTTTTATGGCCGTCTCGTTAGAACCAGTTCTGCTCCGTTCTTTGCAATGAAGTGGCCATACTTTCTCGGATTGATTGGATTTTTGAGTGGGAACGCGTGTAATGAAGAGTGGTCCCTTGCGGGGTGACCGCCGTAAACGTGAAAACTGGGCCAACGCTCCGAAGGTTTTTATTACCCTTACAATATTAAACTCTGCTAACTTGTCCTCTAATACAAGAAGTATTCATCATTCGGACTTCCTTTATGATCATAAAATATTTACCTCTGGGCCTAAATCGTATATCAAACCTCCATTTTACAACAAGAAAATAATTCTAAATAGCTTGAAAGTTTTTCTATTTATGTCGTCTGTATTGCTACTTGTTACCCATGCCCAGACGGTTAATTCCTTCTAGAAATTCCTGTTTAGAAGCTTCAATTTTCTTATAAATTTTAGCAACTGCGTTAGAGGAAATAATTACGTTTATTTGTTGAATATAATGTTTTTACAGGCCGTTTTAAAGGGTGAGTCTTGCGCTTCTCGAAACAGATTTTCTTAGCTTTTGTATGTTACCTAGAAATGGAGTCCAAATATTGCTTTGGAACTGGAAAACACTATTTTATTAGAATCTTTCCAAGTAATAATTTTTACACCTATAATTTAATTTGAATGATTAATATATGTATATAAAGAGCTTATATTATCATATAGTAGCGGGTGAAATATTCATGTGATGAAATTTCACGATATTTTACAGTGACTTTTATACTGACTAGCCTATGCTGACAACACACATTACTTGAAATTAAAATTTTTGACATGTTGAATTTATAGAGCTCGTAGCTAAACGAGCTAAAATAAAACTCTTTCTTTGATTTTTAAAAATGTTTCTACTTCTGTGTACAACGGGATTCGAAATTTTTTGTCTCTCTCGTAGATTATGCTTAAGTGTTTATCGTCAGAGTATTTAATAGTCATCTATCTCGAATAACGATTGTAAATGTAACTTATAACATGACTTATTAATTATAAGTTTTAATAGAATTCCAGTGAATATTCTGCACTCCGTCGTCAGTTAGCGAAACCGCTGTTTGTAACGACATTGTCTGGACGTTTGAAAGCGTTTTTATGGCAGAGTACCTAGTTATAGCAAATAACGTCTCGGAGTGTAAAGTAACATCGAAATTTACGAGCGAAACTACGGATTTCAACATCTCACGTTGATGCGAAAAGTTGGTTCCCTGCCAAGTCTTAACCCATTAAATCTCTCACTTTGAATTAATCATTGCAGAATGGATTTATATGAAGTTCTGAATTATTTGTCATTTATGTACAAAATGTGTTTTATATTGTCTGCGATAATGGATTTATTGTTTTGTAGAAGGGTTACAATATTCGCTGTTACAAATCACAACACTTCAAGAACTTTTCGAAGGAAAATAAACCGTGCTTTTTTAAAATACATTTTCTCGTTTCACGACCACCGCTGTTACAATAATATGTATTCATTGTAGCTTTGGTATTATTGACTCTGTGGTATATAGAGTTGTGCGTATGATTCGGTATTAGATACGAATAAGTACTTGCAGAAGCAGGATGGCCATGGAATTCCAGGATTGTTGGATCGAAATTACAATTGAAATTGGAGAATTGGGAGTCTGGAATGAATAATCATGAGATGGAAGAGGAGTCAACTTGATAGATTTTTGTTAGTATACAAGAAATTTAGTTCGAAACTGTAGGCAAGCTACCTTTGATTTAATTATATGTAATGACACATGGATATAGTCTTATGTACTTTCTGTGAGGTATTCGTTGGAACCTAGGCACTACCAGAAAGTTTACGGAGTTCTTAAAAAATATTAGCGTTTTCTGGAAAATAGTCACGTTGTGAATTCTTAATCTACATCGAAATCTGGTCGTTGGACAGTTGCTCTTCTCAATATCAGCTTAGTTGTAAATTTAGCAGCATGTTATCTGGTAAGGATCTCTTACGAAAGTCTCGAAAACGATAATTTTTGAATGTGTATGTCGTGTATTGAAGTTCAGAGCTTGATTTTTGAATTTATCAATGTAATAAAATATCATTAAAGAACTTTTCATAACTAGGCTGTAAAACTTTATTAGTAGTTTCTACTTCTTGGAAGTGATTGAAGTCGTTGACAATTAACTACACGGGATTGTGCATCATGGGGATGGACCTTTGTGCGTGAAGTCAGCACAGTTCAATAAGAATATTGTCTGCCTGAGGACATCGCACTTGGACCGTGAGAGCCGTACTGGAGGAAGTAAACACTGCCAGGAATGGAAACACACAATAAACCCAATACAAACATCTCCCGCTTTGCCAAGGTCGCCATTGACGTCAACGCACAACTGTTATGCTGGCTGCGAGTACCCACACTGTCAAATTCAGGGCAAACCAGGAAAAGGTACTTCCGTATTCTTCAATTACGGCACGGAAATGGTGAGCCGTACAAATATTTTCCTCATATGGTTTGAAAATTTTTAAATTATCAACTAAATTTTCCACTCTTGCATTGTATTTGACAAGTTATAATTTATAAGTGGGGTAAAGCTTCAGGGATTTAAATAACCCTAGTAAGCAGTTTTTTGCAAAACTATCAAAAGTATCAGTTTTTAAGTGAAAATTGATTACCGGATGGGTTTTATGGCGGAAGTCAAATATTCATTATTTTAAGAGGAGACAGTGGGTGTTGTAGGTAAGATGTTGGCCGCCTCTGTGGTCTACTGGCCTCGCACCACGGAGGCTCCGGGTTTGATTCCCGGTGTTTGTCTTTGTTGTCACGTTACCTGACCGATCAAAATTTGACTAAAAAGGAAATCAGTTGCCTAATTAGAAAGTGGCTAATGACCCTACATGCTGATGCGACACTGAATGGAGTAAATTGATTAGAGCACGTATCTAGGAGAAAGTTGTACAATTTTTTGGGGAAGAAATTTTAAAGTATAGGCTGTGAATAGTTATAATTGGGTAACAAACACCAGACCTATACCTGGCAATTGAACCATTATTTGTAATCAATTCCACGCTACTGAAATTATTTACGATCTATAAAACAAAACTATATTACACGTAATGCGTTATAACTCTATAAATATTCCACGCTACTGAAATTATTTACGATCTATAATGCGTTATAACTCCTTAAATATTCGGTACTGTATTTTATACACATGTATGTATTTTACCTGTGTCCCTAATTTCGTTAAAATACGACCAACGAATACGAAGTCAGGGTGTTCCAAACCTTTTATACTTTTCACTCGTTTTTTGTTATTACCGCTCATTATATACAGCTACCTCTAGGCTGAGCCACTGGTCATAGAAGTCTCAACAAGTTCTTAAATTAATCAACTAGATCTAAGGCATTGCCTTTCCCGGTTTCCAGTTGATTGGTATTTAATTTGTATCATTTACAGCAATATAAAGAATACGTAATACCGCCTTAGAATAAGGCAATGCGTGGACCAATAAAAACGAACAATTTATGGTAATATAAGCTATTATACCTCTTCAGTTATGAGATTTATTTATCTTTACTTAGATATATAATTTGGTCGGATAAGTCATTTCTAGGGCTTTTTTCTGTTTACACTGCGAATAACTAATTTTTCCAATGGTGTGTTTATTACTTGAGAATCGATAGGAAAACAGTAGCATTCGTGGTATTTGACCTCAAAAACAACAAAGTACGTGTGCGCCAGATCAAGGGAATAGAACAGTGCGACGAAGGTGGCAACAAAGAGAAGGAGATAGAGTGAAGTTCCACATTCAATTAAAATCCTATACAAAGTGCAAATGATATATATATAGTATCTAATTAAATTTTGTTTATTGGAACTATAATTTCAAATAAATATAGGGAGCAAAAACACTTTCATTTCTAAACAGAACAAATTAGAAGTATTTACCTACAGGCTAATCACTTAAATAATATTAATGAGTGCCCATAATATCAACTTTTTCAACCAAAAATTTGAACGTAGTGTCAAAGTGTTTGGAAATTTATTATGTTATATGGAAATACATCTTTGCCTAAATTTAGGCCAAAATAGGAAGTAAATTGAAATCTCCACCGAAACAGCGATTCACTAAAATGTTTATTTTCAAAGAATACTAAATTATTATTTAAACTAAATGTGAATGTAGTTTAAGTCTACTGCATTTAATCTTACATTCATAAAAATTTCTGTTTTCTTCGAACATTTACAGTATAACATTATTCATCGGAATGAATTTTAGGGTACTGGGTGGTTAGGTAATAACTTTCCACAGTTTGAAACTATTTCATTATTATTTAATATCTTTTATTGCTATGAAATATTTTTTTGCAGACGTTATCATACATTCGACAATAATGGATAGATGATAATGGAACACTATATGGCAAGCAACAAAAAAATCTCATAACATCCAAAAAATATATATAAACTGATATAAAGATAACGTCATATATAAGCCGCAAAGAAGAGATTGTTCGTTTCCTCTCTGGTCATGGCTCTTTCAATGCCATACTTTACAAAGTAAATAGAGCTCAGTTTGACCTATGTGACTGTGGCGGTGAATGTCATGCGCTAACTTATTTCATTAGGTTGCCACGGATTTAATTCCAATGACGCTAGAGGGCAGAATATAAAGGGACACTGACTGTAGTAACTCTCTGGGAATCTAGAAGCAAAGGCTTTTCCTTCATAATCGGAGAGCCTACTGCTTTTGCAACTCAAATTTTATGTATTATTAAATTAAATAAGAAATAAATAGCTTTAAAGATTGTGAATTGAAATCTCCATGCGAAACCGAAAATGGTATAGTCAATGAACTAAGAAAAATTCATTTATACGGAAGATTGGTGAAAAAGATATATGCTAACATAAGGTACTGCGTCAAAAGTTTGGAAAACACTGATGGTAAATTCAGCATGCAAACTATATAATTAAATTTGTTGTAGGGAGGTATTAAACTGGATTGTTTGAAACAAACCATTTCACTTGTAAGGTGAGTTAATGGTGAAAATTAAAGGACGAACAGGAAATTTATTCCAGAAAAGAATAGAAATCCTTCAAACGAAGCTCAGCCGTGACCATGAAACTCTGCTAAAGGATCAGAATGGAAAATATCAACTGGTCGAAGTTTTTCCATCCTGATTTCAGAAAATTTATTTGTACTCATTTTACGGCAATAATAGAATTCGCTGTGAATTTGGGCGTCAAGAATGTCAACATAAATTAACCTATGAAGAACTCAATATAAAGAAGTATGGATATGAGAAATACAGAATTTTGTACTATAATACTGAAAACGTTTTATATGTTACATAACTGCAATGTGTGCATTCGTTCGGTCGACTGACATTGGACGTCGAGTTGAGATCATTATGCAAGAATCTAGATTGGGAGCGTTTCCGAGTGTAAGACTCTGGAAACATCCTTGTAACTCCAAGAACGTAATAAAATGAGAATGATGCATGTCACGGTATTCCGGTTCAATGATGCGTTCCACGTTATTGCTGACAGTATGATTGCAGACGTGCTCAGTGATTTCCTGTTAGCCTCTTGTGTTGTACTGCTAGTGTTAGAGCTGGATGTAAGCGTATCGAACGTGTTAAAGATAATCAATGCTCGGGTTATTCATTCTCGTCTCCAAAACAAAGCCTTTGGTTTTCTATCTACGAGCAACCATCAAACTTTCCATTGTTTGGCTATCGACTGCATCGTCCGTCTCCTGGGACGCGAGAGATTCTTTGCTTAGAGGTTTATTTCTGATGCACTCTTATCACCTGGTTTTACTAATTTCGGAGTGTTAAAGAGTGCGCAGAGGAACTTTCAAACTGACGGCTGAAATAATGACAAGGAAGAGTGACTTTCTTAAAAGTCGTGGAAGCAAAATATTGGTTAGCTTCGATTAATATGTAATAAAATTAACGTAATTTGAACTTAGCGAAATATTCAGTTCATAACAGAAGAAATACCAAGTTCATTGAAGTCCTATATTAATATATTATTTCCAAGGGAAGGAGAAATCGAGCACCTAACGGGGAATTAACTAGGATAAAGAGCACCCTTTATCAAGGGGAGAGGGGTCCACGGTGCGATTCACAGTCCGGTTGAGATTTTCCACCCAGATTCTTTATTATTTAGTTCATTTCCTTACACTGAACCACTGAGGCACATCGCATCTTGTGCGCAATACAGCTACGGTGGCATGCTAAACAAACATTTAAGTTATGTTATTTCCTTCATATTTACCTGATCATAAGAGCGTTAGGTTCTGAATCGTGGAGTGGAATTTGTAGGTTATTTTCCTTTTTTGCGCTTCTAACTTTACCATATAGTGAAAAGAAATGTAGTTCCTACGAATAAACAAATTTGTAGGGAATAAATACATTGGCCAAGCAGTTAGTAAAGATTTATTAATCCAAAATATTTAATTAAGAACAATTTATCACTACGTTTTGTCCGGAATTTGGGACTTCTTTAGATGAACATTCAAATATTGATTGTATTAAATAAAATTGTCAGAATATTGAAGACCTTTGAAAAAATTTTGGTCTCGTCTTTTATTGTTCAATTGATGCAGTGTAAAACTATTTACATTAATGACTTTGATAATTAATGAACTTTTTCTTACATTTTAGCCATTACAAATTTTAATGTTATTATAGTTAGATAAATATTAATATTAGATATTGCACGGAGTAATCGTTCACACTTATCAAGCACGTTATTTTAATTTTTAACTGTGTAGGTGGTAATGTGATATCAAAATGTTGTCTATGATATATTTTTAACGTTATATAAGAGCGCGGAATCGAGCTATTAATTATTTAATAAAGCAATCACTCCTATCCTGATCAGTAGATTGCCCTATATCTGTAATTCACATTTTCATATAAAGTAGTTTCCAGTGCTTTAGTTTCCAATCTTTAAGTTTCCTCATTATTGTAACCCCTACTTTACATTACTTTCATTTTCACTGTCACTAAATACAATCAATAAGTAGCCGAAAAAATAGAAGAAGCAGTCCTGAGATTTTCTATGTTTAACTTAAAAACTTATATCTAAATAAGTTTACTAACTTGTGTTGAAGTTTCTTGAGTAATTTTTTATGTTGGGCTGATTACCAATTAATTAGTCAAAAGATATATTGAAAAAAAATAGAAATGTTGCAGACTATTTTGGAGTATTTTATGATCATTACGCATGCTTTATTTTAAATTTAAATTGTATGTGCTAGATCAAGAAATCGTTATTAGAGAATGACGTCTAAAATGCTTTTATCTAAACTCTTGTTTGTAGAAATTATAGTTGCTGTATTATTTAAGGTTACAGTATAGTCGACTTTTCAAACGAAGGGTCATTACAGAACCAAATGCTGTATCTTTCATGGGGTTTCAATTTTCATATATTTCCAAGCTGTTAACTGACATTGCGTTCTTAAAAATATTTTAATGGACATCTAAGAAAATGTGTTGCATTTTTACCAAATATATCGAGGTATAGTATATAGAGAAAAATCACTTTATCGGAGCATCTCGACATTAGTCGTCTATCAATTTTGGTTCGACTTATTTCTTGCTTAATAATCTTGATTTAATCACTGATACGCAAAAATAAATTCTTTATTTCAAAAGAATAGTTGTATTAGAAAATTATTGGCTGACCACGGTTGCTTTATATTCATTCTTTCTCGTGCTATGATTTTTCATTGCTAAATTTAAACACCACTTCCAGTTATAATATTACAGAGATGTAGAAATTCAGTTATCTCTGATTTCCGTTGTGGATAGATATGCCCAAGACTTGTTCTGCTGAAAAACTAAAAAAAGCGTATATTCATATCAGTAAGTCGTTTACCTCACACCTGAGCCACAAATCTGCAATTTAGAAATTTAATACATATACGGACGTAAATGAGTCTACTCGAGAGTAGTTTTGAATAAGATTAGATCAAGGTCATAATGCATAAGTAATTTGAGATTTAATTTGGCGAGTTTCGTTTAGGAGACGAGAATGAGTTTTCGTATGCCCCAGTTACGACTTGATTTCGCAGTCGCCGTACAGGCCGTAATTTTTTACAGCCTCTCTCCTGCTCGTGGTCGGCAGTTGCGAATTCAAATTAGCGGAGTTGCTTGTCTTTGATCACACGGGGCTGGATTACCGATAAGCCCGTTGCTTAAGTTCCTTGCTGCCGCCAGAATATATGGTAGCTTTAATGCAAACCCGCCCCGGGCCATGTCTGCTGCACCAAGATTTCTGGCGCCCTGCCAGATATGGAACGTCATATCGCACCTCGCATACACATTAATACTCTTTTTGCGCCGATGTAATCCCACAAAAAATTACTCCACCAGATATTAGTCTTAAGGTTTGATATACACAGTACACAGTTTCGGGGTAGCGCCTTCAAATCCAAAGTTTCAGGAACTGTTCGAACGGTATGTGGGGAAAATGTAAGATTTGTTGTTGAACATTTATATATTTAACCAATATGACAATGACAGTATGGTAGTACGTCCTATATCAGCGTTAATTAAAAGGCAGCAAACAATTATCAGATAACATTTATAGGCGCAAACAGGCCTTTTCATTAATGTTTTAAAACCCGCGGGACTTTCGTGATGGAAAAGTCGTAATTTCTTTGTAAAACGTATCAATAAGGATTGAAATGTAAATTTAATGTCGTCGATTTTTTATATTTATCAAGGCTCATTCTATATCAAGTCAAAAAATTATAAATATATTATTCAATATTTTTCTCATCCATATTTGTTGTAGACTATAAAAATACTAAAAGTTGCAAAATATTGATTCAGCTTTTTTTAAGAAGTTAAGTCTAATTACGTTTCATTTTACTTCTTTTGTAATAGGCTTTCATATTATTTACCACTTTGCTTATTATGACATGATATGGAATCCATCCGTATATGCAAGCAAATATTTTTGCTCACTAATAATTTGGTGAACATTTGTAATAAAATTGTAATGGGATCATAATTATAAAAAATAATGCAAGTCGCGTCATTGAAGATCCATAGTCTATGAATAAATCGAACCACGAAAAATTCAGTGCAATAAAAACAGCGGTATTGCGTAGATCGGTTTACGGAGATGATAAAATTCGTATTATTTATATGACAGTAGTCAGGAATTCTAAGGAGACTAGGGGAAGAGAGATCAATTTGAAGGACTTTGAGCAAGAGAAAGGCTAGATTAATAGGCTACGTTTTGAGTTATGTCCTAGTGTCACATAAAAACAAGGTAATGTCTGGATGGACTGTAAATTATTTGAAGACGGTTTTTTCAACGCGTTATATGTCTTGGTGGAGACATTTGTAAAATAATGTCGAAATATCTTAAAATCAATAATTAAAAATATGGAGTGTATGACAAGTCATAAAGATTATAAACCTGAGTGATTTCGCTTGCTGGATTAATAGAGCCTGGCAGTAAGTTAAAGAAAGTACCTTAACACTATCCTCGAAAAAATTACAAAATCAATCAATTATCATGCAAGGAGTACAGAACGTTGAAGGTCTGTAGCTCCTCTAATGATACATATTTGTATGCTATGAAAAAATTTGACACTGTAGTAGTAGTAGATTGGAGTGTGTTGACAGATAAAAATTACACGCACGAAGGCTTTAGACGATTAAATTTGATATGTGTGTAGCAATGGTAGTAAATACATTTTCTGGTTATAAATCACGAACGTTCTTAACATTCTGAGGTAACGGGAATCATTACAATGAAAGAGTAACTCGCCGATGACTAGATAAAGAAAACTGAAGTCTGCATTCTAATATTGCAGAAAGTTCTCATCAAATGTACGTACTTCCTAATACTATACGTATATTTCTGAGTTTGCGTAGCAAAAAATCTAAAGCTTTTGATAGATTAAAGAAAGTATTCGATAGGTAAGTCCAGTAAATTTATACATAATGATAGGGAATTTTGGCTTGATTGATATCTTCATAACCCTTAAAATTTTACTGAAACTTTCAGACGGGTAAAGATGTGAGATGTTACATGACTGGCGTTAAACGTTTCGTGGAAATGGATCGTAGCAACTGTTGTGGAGTTATAAAACATTTAAAAAAATTAAGCACTGCTGCCCAGAAACGAACCAAGCCGAAAGGAGTTCCCTTATCACCGGCTAAATTAATTTAAACGTTCTCATCCGAATGTTGGCGTAGTCTCAGTCAAGATTATGATGATTTATTTGAAGATATAGATTGTAAATTTCTTTGTATCGTGAGGCATGATAGTGACATGAAGCTTCGTGAGATAGTGTGATGGTGCGCATGGACGTCCGAATGTAAACCAGCTAGCTGTGTAATGATTGCTACCGGTCCAAAAATTCAAAATCTTCTTGAAAACTTTGTAGCTTAATTCATAATGGTCCTGGGAAAACGTCTCCACCATTATATCCCGAAGACAAATCTATGATTAAAACAGTAGGTCAGCAAAGGCGAAATGGTGAAATAGTTTAGTTGGCCGTCAAATTATTAAGTGTTTCTTTAGGAATGAAGGATTCAGCAGATGTCAAGCTTGAAAATGTCAAATCACTTAGAAAGTTACCGGTTCGTATTATGTAACGTCTCAACTGCTTTTATATTGAGTTGAAGCAGAACTGACAGATATTTGGGACCGGAAATATGCTCCTCACAAGGGCAACTCGCAAATCGTCTTCAGAATACTTCCTGGCTTAAAGTTTCCCAGATTTTACTGCATGTCTTCTTTGTAACTCAAATTGGCGTAAGGGATTAAATTATGCCCACTTTTTAGCGTCAATTTTGTATTTTGCGGTAAGAATAGAATATTTTTTTTCAATGGCGATTATGTTAGGAGAAAAAAATATTTTAGGGAGCTATGGTTTGCACCCGGGTCAATGCAGATTTAAACCACACCGTATCCATGACTTTGGCTGTCATCTTCGTCAGATGTATTGACATTGGGTTTTAAATCTTCATTGACGCGTTGCAAACCCAAGAACTGCTAACGTATTATTTACTATGTTTCTGCCAAGTTTTGAATGCACTTGTGTGTTCAGAGGCAAGAATAATTAGTATTTCATGTGTAAAAGCAGTTTGATAATTCATTGTTATTAATTATTCGTTGTACTGAGTGAATTTACGGCACGCGATTTTTACATCATCATGCATGACAGCAGTTGCTACGCCGGAAACCAATGATATGGATGGATCGCGATTGTCTCATGTATTGGAACAAAGATACCCTTGTTCTCATAATTAATTAAATATAATTATATTTTATGAGTAATAAGACCGCATGGAGCGTGGATGATCCTTCCGTGGTTTCGCACGACGATGCTTCTGATGATTGGACTGTTAGTGGTCCCTTTGCCTCTTGCAATTATGCAGCTAGCGTGCGGCACGCAGAAGCCTTATCACGATTGATCTAGCCAATGCGCCTGGAAAAGGCAGCTGCACCCGCTCCTTTACTTCTATATCATGTCACTGCTGCCTTTAGCACAATTGCTGTATGTTGAATTCATGCTAGAAATGACTCTATTTCATCTTTTGCTCTGTTGTTATTGCTTGAATTCTGCAAATTAAATGTATCCATTGATTATAAAATACGGACGCTTGAGTTAAAACGTGTACGCTGAGAATGAACTACAGTACAGATTTTATGCTAACAATTAGTACGTCAATTACTGTAAAAACTTCAATCAGTTATGTGTATGCTTTGGAGTTACTATAAATCCTTAATTAATTTTCTGATTTACTCGTAATTATACCTCAGGTTATGATGTTTTGCATTCTCAATTCAGTAATATACAATAAATCTTCTTTGTTTAAAAAAACTTTGTATGTCCATCTTAAATGTTGCTGATTCAAACATTTGAGTCTATATTGTTTCAATAAATACGTATGCTGTATAGTATGTTGTGCGTACACAACACTACAAATATTAGTTGTAAACTAATTCTTGATTGGTGATGTAATAATGGGCAAATTATTTACTACTAACGATTGTTAAATATTTGCTTATTCTTCATAGTACAAATCAATCCTTGTATTTAAAATCATATTTCATGGATTTGATTCGCTGCAATAATATTTACTCTTTCGTGGAAGCCCTAATTAGAAATAAAACTAAAAATGAAGTTTTAAATATTACAGTAACGAAAAATATTTTAAATGAGCTTTAACTTGTGATACTTATTAACTCCCAATATATAAATGAAAACAGCGTGAAATAATTAGCAGTTTCTGTATTGTATTCTGTCCTAGTACTACATTTCATTTGTTATTGATTTACTTCAATTTCAGTGGGGTACTGCCAATCATGTCATTTGCTATTTAGACAAGCCAATATTTACTTTTACTTTCATCATCAAATGCATGAGTCTCAAGTGTATTTGTTAATTTCTGATTTATTATTGAAATAGTCATGTTTAACATGATCATACTAACAGCCTATCGGCTTTATGAACCTTACATCAAAACCAGAAAAAGGCGTCCCCGTAGCTCTCTAGTTCTCTCCAGGAAGAGTTCCACCTGCGATGCGAAACCAGCTACCACATACTTAGTTTTATGGCTTACAGATACAGTTACTTATATATTCAATAATTCAATAAATTGTAACTAATGGATCCAGAAAGTAGTTTCCCGTGTAAATATGAACAATGCAATTGTATATTCATATTTTGCCTGGTTTGAATTCCTTACAATTTGCAGTATTATTAGTCTATTTAAATATTTCATATTAACAAGTGTGGTTTAGCTGTCGAATTTGTTTGAATGTCAGAATCAAATCGTGTGTTAAATACTTTCTGAAGAATTCATGTGTTTTTTCTGTAAAAAAATATATAAATTATTCCTGACACACCTTGCGCTACAGTGCATTGAAGGTATGACATTCTGTTTGAAGGTGAAATGCAAATAACCATTTTAATTGTGTTCTATAAAAATCGTGACTAACATTGTATCGGTAAGTACTCGTCAGCTTTTTAAGTTTTAGAACACAACCCAACTTACATGTTTCGTTTTCCAGTCAGAGACCTTATAACTATGGCATTAGTATAAAGGTGTGGCCGTGCGCATGTACATGCCACGCCGTATCAACGTCATATTGGATGGAAACTTATGCCTTTGACTTTGTAAACTCCGTCATTGGGATATAATTTCAAAGGACAAATATTTCAGATCTTGTTTTTTGTCATCTGATTGTACCCTTTTTTTTTTGGGGGGGGGTTAACAGGCTACATGAGTCTGATCCTGAAACAGGCAACTCCTCTTTAATAGCATACGAAGGGAATTGAAAAGGAGGGATGTGGAAGGTCCGAGGGTTGACTAGGGCCCCCGGGCTATAGTTTAAGGATTCTACCTAGTGATTCACCTAAAGAGATGCAGGGAAAACCCTAGAAAACCTGCATCAGGTCGGGCATTGGGTACTATTCGCACGCCCTACCGATTGCTGTGGGGTCGCAGCATTCCCTTCTCCGTGTCTTCACCAGTTTTAGGAGGCCGATGGCCAACTGATCCAATGGCATCAGCGGACAACTCTTGTTTTATGCCTAAGGTCTTCGACCGCAGTACATAAACCTCCCAAAATATCATATCACTAGTAAGAGCAGCAACCAAACAAAAAAAACCTATCTTATTGTCAACACTGGCTGTTTCCATTTACCTAATACCACCAACTTTTATTGCATAGCTTATCAATACAAAATTTTTTTGGTATACACATTTCATCAAATCATAGAAATTTCTCTCTAATTCTGTCAATTTATGTTTAATTATAAACGGTACATCTTGTAAAATGCCAAATATTTTAAAAAGTAGAAATATTAGGATTCGGCATGTATCAATAATTTGTTCCATACTCACATTTCACAGGGTTAAAAATAATGGTAAGCTTAATTGTAATATAAAATATTTTTTCCTCCAAAAGCCAATGAATAAAAATTATTAATCAAAAAAGTAAAATTTTTGGAGTATTTAATTTTATCTCCAGAAATTCGAGAAAGGTTCTCGGCAGAGGTTTTTTTAAAAAAGCATCTGGTTAAATGTCGACTCCTTTGGTGTGTAATTCAGTAGTTGAAGTTTTTGACGCAATGTGACTTCGAAACTCTTCTGAGAACAGTGCACAGAACACAGGCGGGCTGAAAATAGCGAATTATAAATTACCTTAATAATAAGTATTTGTACGTTTAGTTCTTTATATTAATCTTATCTTTTCTATGGATAGCATTGATCCATGTTCCACATAAATTGGCATCATTCGGAAATGAACTATGGTTGATGCCCGTTCCTCTAAGTTATTTTGTTACAATTTGTGCGACCAAAAACATCGGACCACGGTATTGACTGTCTTCTTTAAATACACACTGTATTCAACGTAAAACAGTTTCCATACAGGAACAAAAAAGTCAGAAAGGAAAATTTTCGTCGGTTTGGAAACAGTGATGATAACGAGCAGCCAGCATCCAGCATGACGCCGTGCACAGAAGAGAACCAAATTACATTACAAATCTGTCTCTGCTTTATATTTCCACCATGATTCTAACAAAGGCATTGTAAAGTAAACTTTTATTTAGTTCTATGCACGGGCTGGACCGCATCATATTTCCACGAGTTCATATGTTTGTATTTCTAAAACATAATGTTAATCTGTAACTAAAACTTGTGACTTGAAATTAATCAGAATATATGACAGTTTTCAACTCAATGCGTGTTCCTTCTATTGTTTTAGTTTACTAGTACCAGTATTTGGTTTTTACATTCTTAATTATCCAGTTCAGTTAATCTAAATTTATGATTAGTTTCTCTTTGATTTTCTTTTCAAGTGGTGAAGTGTGAACGTCGCGTCGCTATTCACGTCCTTACACGAAGCTTACATCGAGGTTAACCATTTGGAAAGATCGGAAGGCTCTTGTTTCCAGCACAGGTCAAATATGGAGAGCGGTTGTTGCACAAATGGCGCGGCTTCTGAGAACCTGTGTCGTCACAAGAAATTCCCACAAATACATTAATTTCTACGAAGAATCCATGTTTTTACAGTTCTCTTGAACTGTTGTATACATTCAGTGGATGTATTGATAAAATATCGAAAAACTGGGCTTGAATCTTATGGAAAAAATTTACCTCCACAAATTCTCTCTCTTCATTATTCATTTGCAAATTATAGTATGATGTTTAAATTACGCTGTTGAAAATTATATATATTGTGTGGTTTCACTCATGATCATCTTGAAAATGGCTGTGGGTTCATTGTTTGAATAGATGTAGTTTATAACCGAATTTGTGTGGTATTCCTTAAAATCTCGAATCGTTACGAACGTTTTATTAGAATTAACGATTTTTAGCAATAATCAAGTAATTTTCTTGGCTACCAACAAGTTAATAAAAATATTTTATTAATAACACTAATTTTTAGACAATGTAGAAAATAGAACTCTGTTACCGTCTTCGACTAAGTGGTATATTTTATAATTCTATGAAAGAAAGTAGTAGGTTATCATTATAGTCACGTAAGGGTTTCTCAATGTCTACCCGTGTGTGCACGGCTCATGGGTTCTTAATGCGAACACCTGTTGAGTAGCGGCTTTTTTCTACTCGAACTAAGGATGGTAGATTACAGTGATCGATATTTAAAAACAACACGTATCCCAAGAAAATTACTCAACTTTCACTAATTTTCTCGTCATACTCAGTACTGTGTGTGTTGCATGTATTGAGTTTCTGAACAGCATAATACCAACCGTACCTTTACTCTAATTTTTCCAAATATTGATCAAAAGTCAACAGTAATTTCCGTACCCAATTAATACACAATTCTAAATGAGGTTGTGTGTTTGATATTCTAAAAGTACAGTTTAATATTGTGGTATGTGTATCAAGAGATCGTAAGGCCACTAGTTTTGGAAACGTCCCATATTAATAGCTGCATATCTAATCGGACGGAAAGATTACATTAATTTATAGGAGGCTAAATAATACAAACCTGAGAGCAGCTGATTATAATCAGCGTCGACGGTAAGAAACGGTGGCGTATGGCGAATCGCAATCTCTGATCTTATACGACCTTTCTCCATAATGTTTTACAAAGTTTAATGTGTACAATGCTACTCGTATCTTATGACATTGATCCGAATTTATGGTAAAAGTAATTTAAAAGATGCAAGACGAGAGTAATACTAAATATTAATGCTCCTTAAAATATTTTTCTTTAAATTTTATTGGAGAGAAAACAATTCCAAAACTTACTTTAGTATTTCGCCTCTTCAATATTATCTATATTTTATATGTATCTATATTTTTGTCTTACGTATCTGAAAAACCGTTACCAAATACAAACCTTATAATTTGAATTCTCTTGAGGTAGAACCAATATTGAAATAAATCAATAATCAGACATCATGAATAACAAGTAAAACGTCCTGCTAATTTGTCAGCAAACTCAGGTAAATTTTATATTATGAACCTATATATATATATATATATATATATATATATATATATATGCTGATAATTTTGCATCCACGACCGAAAGTTGGGTTTACCCATTTAAAATTTACCTAAGGAAGTCCACAAAACTTAACGAAACGTTGTAGAGATGTTAAATGAATGGTCTTTTATTTCTGTTGCGACATCTCCAGAAATTTAATTTTTCTGATTTAATCGTACAATGCATTTCTTACCCTGAGGTTGGAAAATCGGAAAGTTTGTTCTATAAAATATCTTTAATTAGACTGGTTATAGGAAGAATTTAGTCTATTGCGTTTGTGGTCCGACGTTGCTATCAATTACGCTCGTTGTGCAATTAGGTTTTATTTTGATCGTGAGTGACGCACGAGAACTAGATTACTGGCTGATCTCACCACACCATTCTCCAAAGAACGTATAATTTCATTCTCTCCTGATTTTATATACTATTCATAACTGACGTAACGGTCAGAAACTAAAAGAACTGAACTCAAGATATTTGTGATCAGCAATTAAATATTTCACGAAGCATTTTTCTGTGTTTTTGCCCTATTTATTTAATTTTCTTTTCTATACCAGACTCGAAAATCTTTTGTCGCTTACCATAGATTTTTCGATCTTTTTCAATTACGTAGATGTAAAAACAAGTTCATCCTCGCTCTGACATTTATAATCGATGTTATTAAAAATTTATTTTAAGTTGCATAAACAATTAAATATTTACATATACACTGAATTACATATTTATAAAATTACATCATTTTTAAATTTTTATGTATTAGTTTATTATTTTAATGAACTTAACAATGCTGTTTTGGTACGTCGCTAATTCGGCAATTCAGCACAGCTATTCTTTTTTCAGGGGTAGTAATCGTAATTTTTGAATTATTGTATTTATTGTATCATATGGCTTGCTGTAAGACATTATATGCATCGCATGTAGATGATCAATATCTTCATAAATAAAAACAAGATATAGATTCGCTCTGGCCCAATTAACAGTACACTTATTGAATCGCAAGAAACAATTCTAGAAGGAAGAAGAGATATTTTTTTAACATTAATATATGTTTACAGCACTAATGTCATACAACTATATAGTCAAAAACGATATATCACAAATATTCAAAATTCTACAATTCCATATATTTTTCGAGACACTCATTACGTTTTACTGGGTTTATAATTACATACACATATCAATCAAATTCCTTAGGTTCGTATGTGTATATTAAATGTTGATTGTTTTACCTCAAATTTATTAAACTCACTTCCAATAATCAGTGTCAATTTTTTCTGACTTCTAGGATCTATTTCTTACTTATTAATATTATATATAATATTAATTTAGTATTACCGGCTGACCCTCTAATCTCTTTTCCTTTCCTGCCAGGAAAATACATTGGTTGTAGCCTTTTATAAACGATTCAATGAGCTTTCAATATCTCTGCTCATATTGACCCTATTTTATTATATTTGGTCGCATCAACAAGTGGAAATTTTATTAGCGACCAGAACTTACATACCGTAGGTTTTACACAGTCAGTTTATTCTAAAAGTTTTTGCAATGTAATAATGAAATCTTGTAAAAACAGGCTCATCAAAAATTGTCTTCCAGCAATCTGCATGTGTGCTATTACGATTGGGTGGAGTTTAGTGAATGAATCAGTGTTAATTATATCCCGATTGAACTTGTACATCACCGAAATAGAGACCTTCATCATCCGGTCGAGTGTGAGAGATGATTTCCTTCTGCTGCAGGCGCTTAATTTACTTCCTACATTTAGATTCTCTTTTCGTGTTGAAAATATTACTCCGAACAGCTCGTACTTCTCCGATGCACTCCACTTTAATTAAGAGGCAGGAATGCGTTCTCACGCGAGCATGTTTGCGTGTGTTGGTGAGGAAAAACGACGGTATCGTGCTCGCGTTTATACTCTGACGAATAGGGACGAAGTACCAAGAATTTTAACAACGTTAGCTGACTATTGAGATGCTTCGCATTGATAACGAGAGTAGAAACGAATCTCATTAAGGAATTTTTCAGACAACACTTGAATGAAACAAAAAAAGTTTTTCTGCCCAAAATATCTTGAACTGACTGCCTATATTGTTACTTCCGAGTTGAAAGCTTTCCAATTAACAAATCTTCAGCTGCAGCTTGCGATTACGGATGGCTGCCATTCGTATTTAATCAGCCGTTCTGTCTGCTTACGCATATTGTTGGTATGAGGTGTAGTAACCCGAGCTAACTGATCCGTTTGCAGTTAGGATTGCGTTCTGAGAACAGGCATTGGTCGTCGCTTTCTCGTAATTATATCTTGAAGTGAACTTGATGGACTTTTGAAACAAAAGATTCCATATCAACCAGCAGTAATTGCGAATGCGGATAAGGTTATATTAATTTACCATATTTCTGATATGTACGAGTGTGCCCAAAATCATCATCAAATT
Organism: Eucriotettix oculatus; assembly: GCA_034510155.1. Lineage (NCBI taxonomy): Eukaryota > Metazoa > Arthropoda > Insecta > Orthoptera > Tetrigidae > Eucriotettix > Eucriotettix oculatus. Next base: position 141,400,775 of record CM067377.1, read on the forward strand.
TTAATATTTTATAGTTCTACGTAAACTCATTAATATTAAGCTTTATTTTCTTTGCATTATGAAACATCTAGCTCTATTCACAATGCTGCTGTGCGAACAGATAATTAATTTTTTTATTAACCGAACAAAATCGGACAAACTATAAAATATTAAATTGTGGTCCTCAACAACTTTTCAATGAATGACTTAATAGTTGCATTAAAATGTTTTTGTTTACAAAGAAAAATAATAAGGAAAACACGACGTTTCATGCTTCTGTTTGGAATCTCTTCACTTCTTTATTAGTCGTAAATTATATATTTCCTACTTCCTTCAACAACTTCCATGGAATTTTCTTTTATTTGTCAAAACTCATTTTCTGGATATATGAGAATTTCTCTAGATTGTTTCAATGTTGACTTTTGCTAGTAGTGTTTAATTCATAACGTCTGAATTTATTTTAATGTGTTGCTGTACAAATAAAGGGTGATTTCATTGCTGATACGTAAATTGCAATACCAGTAGTTTACCCTATTCTGCATAATAGGTGGAGAGAGAACAATTTGGAGGACTTTGACAAAGAGAAGGGATAGATTAATAGGCTACGTTTTAAAACGTAAAATTTGCAGCATTAGATGGAAGAACAGAATAGGGAGACCAAGGATGAAATACGCTAAGCATATTAGGAAGGATGTGGTAGCTACGTAGAAATGAAAAGACGTGCATCAGACCAGGCTAAGGACTGAATATCACAACAGACATCTGTAGTTAATTATTTGCGTGTTCTGATGTAGTGAATATTACGTTTTTATATTTTCAGTTTGTGGCGCTATAAACACTTCATTATAGAATCATGCATATGTATTTTTTCCTGTATTTGTCTTGAATATTTAATTACTTTTTATTCAAAAGAGAAAATACTAAATCTTATTTTACTCTCAGATTTTTAGATCTTTGAAATATTAACTGAGTTATGATTGATTATTTAATTGACATTCTCTGTTAACGTATTTTCCTCACCTTATACTAGAAAAGTCGTGCTTCGTTAGTTTTTGTTGTAGAAATATGTCTTATCATTGTTATGATTTTGTAAAAAAATGATTGATTAATTAATTTACATTCTCTGTTAACGTATTTTCCTCACCCTATGCTAGAAAAGTCGTGCTTCGTTAGTTTTTATTGTAGAAATATGTCTTATCATTGTTATGATTTTGTAAAGAAAAATATTTAAATCAGTACGCAAAATGTACGTAAATTAAATTACGCGGGGAAAATGATTTCAGTATTCAAAAGGGATTTTTTAGCGATTTTGTAAAGCACTTAGAGTTTGATGTGCTGCTTGATGATGCTAGTAGTCGATCATACTCGTACTATGTATATCCATTTGGCGGAGTTGCTATGAAATTTGAGGTAGTGTAATGTGGCCTTTCTTAATGTCAGTAGTAAGTGATAGAGCAGGAGATTAGTGTTACGAAGACGCCGAAGTTGGAAGGCCGCCAACTCGTCCCAGCGCCTGCGCTCGTCGCCCAATAAATTGCTAATGAGCGCGGGATCGAAACACGTAGGCTCTCTTGACACCGATATATGATCATCTTCTCGCCCGCAGCCACAGTACCAAAGAAAATATTTGACAAGCCTTTTATTTCGTAAAGATACTGTCGTCGCCTCCCACTTCAACGCATAGCAATTTAAATTCACTATCGTGACCAAGATCCATAACTCTTTGTAATTAAACGTTATTCTGTCCCAACTTTACTACAACACGGCTATTTAATCTTATGTAGTTACGGCTCATAGATTCCGTCTTCAATGTGGGCAGGGAATCAAAATAGTTATTCATAGGAGGGTTAACGTTTTTTGTGTGTGAAGTACCAAAGCATTCGGGAGAAAACTGAACAACTTCCCTTTCAGTTTTGGTTAGCGCTCATTGGCTGCGTTGAAAGGCACATTAGCCAGCCTTTATATAAGGGTTGACCGACCCTTGCCTTACTCGAGTTTTTAAATTATAGTGGTAGAATTTTCTTAGAAATTCTTACTCATCTGCTAACTTTATTTTACTGCTCTCTGACTGCTATATTCTGCATGGTTTCCATTCATTTAAAGTATTATTATTCGAGATCATTGAACTTTTGTAATTCAGTTTTTTTCAACTATCTGTTTCACGTATATCACTTGTTACAGACGTCATATTCTTAAAATAGTTATTAACGTCTGTAACTTTAAATTAATGTTTAATGGAGGTCACTTCAATCCCACATAATTTCATTATTCAAAGTATCAAATACGCTGGGTCCTTCTCCAACGCTTAACTCGATTAAAATTTAATGAAATTTCCAGCTTCATCAATTTAATTGTAAATTATACTTATTTTTCTTTCAACACATCCTTTTTACAGACTAATTTATGGTTGCCCTATGGGAGATCTTTTCTTTGCTGAAAATGTTTTACGCGATTTAGAATATGATTCTCTTTCCATAGTCAACTTCAAACCTGTTTACTGTCGTTATATTCATGACATTTTCTGCATCATTCCTAGTAACATAATTGATTTATTCTAACACTCTTAACAATAATCACCCTACTGTTAAAATCACACATGAAATTGAAGAAAAACTTATGTATTTAGATGTGTCTGTTTCTTATGCTAGTGAATAATTCACATAAACTGGTAGCGTAAACCAACATATTCTGGCAGATTTTTAAAGCTTTATTCTACACATCCTATCAAACAAAAAATTTCCGTCATGTATAACCTTACTGATAAAGCAATATTGCTGTTTCATCATACATTTTAAATAGTCGTAGATATATTAACAGCTAATTATTATCAACTAATTTTATAGTTAAATTTATTCAAAAAAGATTACTTAAACACAAAGGCGAAATACCCAACACCAATCCCACGAAATCCTTAGCAAATTACATTATTATGCCAATCCGTCAACCTTTACCTAATACCTAAACCCTATTCCAGGCTATAACACCCAGCTCATAACTAAATCAACCATTCTAAAACTCTTGAAAGACCCAGTTGATAAATCAAATTTTATAGTGTAGTTTACCAATTAAATTGTAATGACTCTCCGTGTGTATACATAGGCCACACTTAACGAACCATCAACATCAGAATTAAGGAGCAAGGATCCAATATTAAATTTCCCCAAGACAAATTATGCGTCACTTCAAAGCGTATATTGTAATCTAGCCCTACTATTGACTGGGATGATTTCGAAATTTTAAGGTAATAATTTTGTTTCTTGTTAACTTTAGTTCAACATTAAAATGGTCCTTATCAATACCGAAACATGTAGTTGAATTAAATTCTTTTTGGTTTTCCCTTCTTAAGTTTAGTCTGTTTTGGCCTGAATTAAACATCATATTCTTACGTTGACTACTTTCGACATTCGGTACTGTCATTTGTAGTTATCCTTACATTCTTGTATGTTAGCTATGTGTGGTTAAGAGCGACGACAAACTGCCACGTCCTCCTCCGTATTCTTTCACCGAAAAACTGTATGACTCTCATTGAAATACCTTTTACTCTTTTATCCTTCAGTTATGCCTACACATTGCTGACGTGAGAGCCATCTCTTGTGCGAGTGCTCAGTTTTAAGATTAATATCTTCTGGAAATTTATACTCTAGTTTTAGTGTACTCTAGTTTCCTGTGTTGATCATACAAGAAATATCTTTGCTTCAATTTTGAAGATGATCTACGAGCAAAACTGCTATTAGTTACGTATTGTATCATTTATTAAGTTTTTACTAGATTTATATATTCGATTTAGTCAACGGAAACTGGCCCAAATTATGATAATAAAATCCTAATGAAACATCCTATCGAAGCGCGCTAAGGAAAACGCGGCCTCGCAGCAAGGAAGATCCGTGGGAGGCCAAGGCATAAATCCGATTGTAGGGGACAAATTACGAATTATCAATTCTGGTTCAGAAGCCAGCATGGTGCTACCGAAAACATGCACCGGCTAGTCAATGTGATTAGAAATTCAGTTGATTTCCTGGACAACAGCCAGGCGTCTGACACGACAGTCTAACATACAGACTCAAAATCTACCACGCATCTTAGTGATCTTGCTTGAGTACTATAATTCAGGAAGACACTTCTTCTATAGTACACTTGGTTATTATATATTATATACAGTGTCAGTTCACATATCCCACAGAACTGTAGATGCCATTTACGCAGATGAAACTGCGTTACTTGCTGCACAGGTACAATGGCGCATCAGAAGAAAACGAATTAAAGCTAAACTGTCTTAACTTAACTAGATGTAATAATAATTTCTGAATCTTAAACCACACATTTAGTTTGTCGAGAGTTCTGTCTGCAGTTGAACAATATTGTCAACATTTTTATGGGCAATTGCTAAATTTGTGTCACCCTCGTCAGGAGTCGATTTTGGAGGATGTAGGAATCCTGGATGATCATTAATATAAAGAATAAATAGTAAATGCCCAAGAATGGAGCCTTGAGGAACACCGCAAGTAATTAATTCTCAATCAGATAAATAAATATGACAATCCTTTATTTCTACTGCCACTTTTTGTTTTCGCTTTTTAAGATATTATTATAGGAGAACTATTGTGTTTATACCATTACCATAATATTCTAACTTGCTCAGTAAAATTTTATGATCGACCGTGTCGAATGTCAGACAAATCAATAAATCATTTATTCTCTTTGTCATTTTATTGGGAATAGATTTTGCAATAATTTGTATAATTACTCCTCGGTATGTCCTGAGGTTTATTTCAGAAAAAAGGTTAGCATTTACGTAATACGAATTGAATTTGCAATCCTCTTCTCTACCTCAAAAAAAGTTTTAATCTGGTTTACATGTGTAATTTCTTTATGATTGCAGAAAAATAAATTTCGGATTAATTGTTTTACCACATCATTTTGGGTTGCAATGTCATTATTTCATACAAGTCCATCAATCTTCCCAATGCCGCGCTGTTTAGTTACCTGCAGTGCATTTGTCCATAATGTCATATAGATTGGAAGTTTTCATACATATGTTCCACTTTCTCGTTGGTGCATATAAGCTATTGTGGGTGCATATTTTATAAGCTGGTACGACACGGGTCTAGATGTGGGGACCACACCCTGTCGTCCAAGATCATAAAAGGCAGAACAAGCAGGTAGTCTATAATTAGGGCGCGTCTTGGGGTGTCTTTATGGCGCTCCTTCGTGGTACTCTGCATTATTCACCTCCATCTACTCGCCACGCGACTGCATCCTCATGTCCTCAAGCAATCGTACTAAAAATAAACCCATTGGCAACAACAGACTGTGCATAGCTTTGCGCCACCTTGATAGAAAACGTTCCATCTTGAGGATTACAGTAACTCTTTTCTATCTGCTTTAATATTGATTATGATACAGTATTGCAACTTGGCAAATTAATTTTTAATTCAAACCATTCTAGTAAAGAGCCCTTTTCCAATTATTGACATGTAGCTTAGTTAGAATTAGACAAATTATAGGTGACATAGAATAATAACACTAAAACGACGTGACTGTTAGTAATTTGTCCCAGTTATCGACGAAATATCCGGTAGCCGATTGAAGCCGGGTATCTATATTTAGCGAATTTAACTACCACTTTACATATCAATGCATATCTATGAAAGTTATCATTTCCGGGTCGGGATGACCTTGGATCATTTTTGCCACTATACCGTCCGCTGGTAATACTGCTTCAGATCATTATGCATGCTGTAGGAGGTTTCTCGGGATTTTCGCGATTAAGCGCAGCCTTTTGTTCTTGATAATGAAACAATTCTTTTCCGAGATTCCTAACAGAAAATAGACCGCAGTTTGCTTGTATAGAGGTTGTGACACAAATCATATAAGTTCATCAGTAATAATTACTTTGATGGTGGTAAGACAAGTATGAATCAATATAAAATACGGGAAGGCAACAGGACCCGGAGATATACCTGCAGAATTAATAAAATATGTTACAGAAACACCTGAGGTAATGAGTCAAAACACATTAAAATTTACTTAATCAATTTATTGCATGAAAGAATTTCACGTGTCACTGGTAGAAGAGCTTTCTTACAATATTTTACTTATTTACTTACTTATGTCGTTAATGTTGTACATGTCTGCTAATTATATATTATATTACATCTGAGAAATTTGTGAACACGGTGAATAGTGCTGAAATACCTGAATAATGTAAAACATACTGAAAAAGGCCGTAGAGACAGTGCTGACAAGTACCGAGGAACTTCTGTTAACAGCTCCATAAGCATAATCTATGGAACAATATTGAAAATGAATACTTAGGCACAGAGGGCGAAGAACAAACCGATTTTAGAGCTCGCCGATCAACTGTGGATAATTTATTCTTCGTAATTCAGCTTATAGATGAGAAAGTGGTCAATCTCCTAAATGCATAGGGCAGCATCCCTTTAAATGAACTATGGGAAAGTCTAAACAAAGCAAACATCCGGAGTAAAAACAGTTAAGAAATGGTATGGGGGAGGAAATGGTGAAAAGGCAATCCCTCAAAATAATTGTTAACGTACCGGATAGTTAAATGTACCGATTTTAAATTAAATTATTGTTCTTATTTATTTCAGTCATCACTGCGAAATTAGCTTTCCGTTACGGTTGATAAGGTAGTAGGCGTAAAAATGTGAGTTTTCAAAATAGTGACGTTCCATTAACATCTCTTACACTGTCAGTATACAACGTAACAAATACGTAAATGTTCCCTTACAGATATTCATCTAAATATCGACCACCATGATCACGGTAGAGTGTACAGCTTCCAACTATTGACAGTCCTTCATGCACAATATTTCCAGGTGTTTAGCGTACTGTATCCACGGTTTTGATAATCCCAGTAACCATGCTTCGTATGTCCATTGGTGTCATGTTTGGTGACCGAGCTGGCCATGGAACAGGACGACGGAGACCAATCCATTGTCTTCCAACCTGCACCTCTGTATCGAAACGTCGGAGACTGTGGGTCCCTTATAGAATAATACTCATGAGGTATCCCTTAACAACAGCTGAAAGTTTGTAGATAGAATTTTGGTTCATCCTGTTGTAGCGCGTACTTTCCGCCAATAAATAAATTTATTTTAATATAAATTGACGCTATGTCCACGGCGAGATTATGGCAATAGGGAAGTTTAGTCTGCGGTGATTGAAACAGTTTAGAAAAAAAAAACAGGTTCCGTGTCAAACGGGAATTGTATCCTCGTGGGGGTGGTGGAAAACAAACTACCCTGCAAAAAAGTATTTCGACCTCAGCAATAGTATAAATAAGCGAGAACTTGGAGTTTTGGGACAAAGTTCGTAAGAATAGTAGGAGACTCACGCTAAGGAGCAGACGTCACGAAGGACGTCGGACTAAGAACACAGTTTTGGAGAGTTTTCCAAGGCTTGAGCTTTTAGTTAGTGATGACGGAGTAATGATAGCTACATGAGTCGCCATTTAGAAAGACAGTTTTCTGAAAGTTTTCTGCGGAAGTTTCGCTGACTGGCTGAGAGACCAGATGTTGCGATGATGTCGGCTAAAAAACGGTATGCTCACGTATTGTGAGAGCCATCCAAAATTATGAAACTGGTATTATATAGATTTTTTAGAAACCAGTAGATTTAAAAAAATATTCGTGACTCCGCTGATTGGCTCAAACCCCCTGTGAGTAGGAGTTACTCATGACAAGTTTAAATAACGTAGTTGGATTTTGAATGATAAAAAATAATTTTGATTGTACGATTTTTAATCATAATAAATTATAAATTGCTTTTCTTAAAGAATTTATTAAAGGTGTAAATAGTGATTTAGTCCTCCCGACCTCTGATTTTTAAGATATATTTTATATGGGAAGTATTCGACTATCTACTCCAACATTTTTGATATTCGCAAATTCGACCCCAGGGAATATTGAATAAGTCTTGAATTTTACGTCTGTATTTTTTGTGGCATTTACCACAGCTTTATTACGTTACAGCACACGTAATAACTTGCCAAATTTCCACTCTTACTAATATCTTTAATAAAATAAAGTTTATCAGAGAAGCACTTATCTGATTGAAGTTTCCATGTATCGGGTTTCGTCACATTCGGAGGTGATTGGTTACGATCCAGCCTGAAGGAAATCCGAAAACGTTTTAATTTCTAGATACATAAAACGGACAGACTATTTTCTGAGAAATACTGAAAATGTGTTTTGTTTGATTTATTACAAAGTAATATATATATATATAGTGGCCAAATCAACTTATATATATATATATATATATATATATATATATATAAGTTGATTTGGCCACTCTACTAAATACGCTAATTTAACGGCAGCACCAAAATCTGCTGTTCGAACCGTCCATCATTTTGACCTGCTCTTCAGTTTTGACTTTCTTGTTTCTGAAAAATACGAGTGACTAGTCCAGACTGATCTTGTATTAGCTACATTTGTTTAGTAGTTGGCTGATTGTGACGAGTAGTGAAATAAAGCTGTTTATATAAAGGTCCCTCCATACACACGGAGAAAATCCTAGAGGTTTCCCTTCCTTGAGAATTTCCCGTTAGTGTGTGGGGAAACCCTGAGGCCGGTTGCGGACTGTTTTCGGAACCTGAACGATTCGGACTTGTCCTCAAGGTCGGAACTGAGCATTGCCGTGTACTCAAGTACTAAAACGTAAAAGAAATCCTTGAGTATTTTCTTCATGTGTATGTGCGATCAATTCCTTGAGGACGGTACTTTGATAATTTCCTTCTTTTTGATTTAGCGTTAATTATCAAGCTTTAGACTTCGATATGAATAATAAAAAATTGTATTCAATAATCCAGCTATTACGAAAAAATTATTATTATTATTATTAATTGAGGAAGTTTGATTTCTACCAAAACGTGTCTGACAGGTCACTTCATTTCGCACACCAGTAATAAAGCTGCACCCTAGAATCAGTTCTAATTGTCGTCAGGCGAAATCAGTGTTGCATACTTGTTCTTTTCGAGATCTGAGTCCGGCCTTTGGACTCCTGAAAAGGGAATCTGCCTTTGCCGTGCAGTTCCACTTGTTGATAGCCGCTTTGTCTACGGCCGCTGTTGTTAAAATAGTTTTCTTCCATTGTGATACTTAAACCTGAAAGCATTCAGTAGCGCAGTTATTTAATGAAAATTAAGGTGTAAATTAATAAAAATAATAAATTGGGTTCAGAGTTTGTTAAAAATAAAATGAGTACTCCTAAAAAGAGGAAACTGTGTTACAATAAATTTCAGAAAAATATCAAACATTTATTTCTATCATCGAAAATTATTAGCTTGTATGTGGATTTTCGATCCTAAATCGAAAGAATAGCAATCGTTTTTTATTTAATGACAGTGCTATCGATTGGATCGTTATCTGTCACACTGAGTGCAAGTTTCCATTACTCTCATCCGAGACGTACAAAATTTACCACCTTTTGTGTTTAACCCACAATTATCGTGTTGGAAATCTAAAACCATTGTTGCCAAGGATGCTCTTATACTAGATTGCAATTATAATTTCATAAATAAGTAAGCGCTACGAATTTGGGTCAGCTTGCTGCTGTTTCGCAAGTATACGGCGATGAATGTTCTTGTTAGTCATCTGGCTTAGCGTAGCCTGCGCCATCGATCTGTTGACACGACAGACAGACGCAGATGGCGTGCCGCAATGCAATTATGCGCTACCACGTGCCTCACAGCTGCGTAATAACATTTTCGACAACCCAATGGAAACATTTTGTCAGCTTGTCGTAAAGTCACCCTTTCGCTCCCCTTGTCCCCGCACCCCCCGAAGACGAGCGCCTGGAAATAAATATTGGCCCGAACGCGAAAAGGTGGCGGGAGACGGCAGATAAACAGCGCGGTTAAAAGACCAGCTCTGATAGGCGACGCTCTTCTCTGCCTGTGCAATCAATCCCGTGTGCGTCACTCTCAACAAGCGAACTACAAATGATATGAAAATAAATTAACGTGAAATATCATAATCATTCATTTCGTTTCGTTCCATGTTTGGCTCTCTAACAATCTTGTCACGACCGATTAGCAATTATTTTAAAATTTTGATCCAAACACAGATGACTCCCGAAATGTACCACGATTTTTACTACGATATCAATAATCTTGTTTTCATTGTCAAGTGTGTAGTTGGAGCATAAAAAAGTCTGATCAATGTGCTCCTGTAGTAATCACAGATTGGCGGCGTAATGTTGTGGCTTCGAACCAAATATCATTAATAAAATTTATAATTAAGAAGTTAAGTCATCGTATTTTATTTTAAATTCTGTGTTTTTAGTTTAGTCGTTTTAGTTTGAAATCAATTATCTGCCGCCCTGCTTCCTGTTTATTTTCAGAATCCCACTTCCGACTTAATGAAGCTAATTTGACAGCGAGCAACCGTAAAACTGGAACTCGAGTTTTCTTATGATTAGTTACTATTAATCGTAAATTGTTTACATTTCTCACCCTCGACAGGCGTCATTAGATATACAGCCTAATTACACACAATTAATAAAATTATAAAGAGCGGAGGATAAAATTGAAAAGGAAGATATTCTAATTGAACATATCATGCGACATTTAGAGAATCTTATGCTTCTGAAGTTTCAGTTCTTGAAAATTAAATTCATGGCTATTATAATAATAAAATGTTTTAGTATTAAATATACTAACGTATAAATTACTTTACTGTCACTAACAAGAAATCATTCTACTGCATTCATATACAATTTAATGACGTTTATTTTTTCCTCATTTTAATATAACAAAGTCTTATGCATTTGTTTTAAAAATGAAAATAAATACAATTGTTTCTGTCAGTCTATTACACAAATTTAAACAATGTATAATTTACGTAGTTTGTTAATTTTCATTTTTGTAATTGAAATCAAACAAATTGTACTTTACCTCAAGAACGATTTGGAAGCAGACTGCGTCTCGCATTGCTATTTCCATTGCCTTCAACGAAAGTAATTCTCACCCATTTATGTTTGGCTCGGTTAGTATGTATAGTGTATATATCAGTTAACTAATTGTCACAACTATACATCGTTTAAATTAATTTTTTGTTATTTAACGCCATTTGAATATTTGAGATTTAGAAAATATTTTATGTGAACGTTTCTTTTTGTTTTTATGTTCTATGAAAAAAATACCTTCTCTTCCTCTTTATATTTTGGTTGATGCAGCAACCTGTTAACTCAGTCCAGTGGAACAGGTGTCATACACTTTTCATCCATCCAACTTGTTGGCAAGCAAAGCACCATTCCTGCACTCCTGTATCAGCGGAGTTCATTTTTCTTATTTTATCCGTTATAAATTTCCATTATTAGTATGAATGTAAATGACATGTAAGCACGTGACAGTCGTGAATGTTGGCAGATGATTGCATAATTTACACGCAGGGGATTCGTCGGAGCCAATATTGTTATGAATAATTTGAATAACTTTTAGTTACAGTTGGAATTATTAAAAATAAATGCTTCTTACTTATGAGTTGGCATTTGATGCAGTCTGCACAGTCGTTCCTTTTTTTAAAGTAATGATAGAAATATCTGAAGATTTTACGTCTGAAATAACTTCTTTAATTCATTTTGACAATTACTGTACACTTTATTAATTTAAGCGACACCACTAGATGACGAGCTTTTGTACAATTTAAAGTGTTCTTGAAAGAATCTAATTACAATAAAGTTGAAACCTAGCAGTTGATGCGGCTGTAAGCGCACACCAAAAAAGAGTTGAAAAAAAGTCTTCCATTCTACAACCGATAAACGATTTTGCACATAGAAATAAAATATACATAGTATATCATGTAATCTTAAATGCCAAAACTTTCCTTGAAGAGCACTATATTGAGAGGCAGATTACTTTAAACGAAGTAAAGTCAAGAGTGTTTCAGGTAATTCATTGATAAAAAAAGTTAATATATTGAGGTAAATAGTTGTCAGTAGTACCTCTACGATCATACAGTTTTCAATCTGGATGTAGTTTATAGTATTGTAAATACTTAGGACTGAGTCAAATTTCTATAAATATACAAACAGAAGATAAATTATAAAACTATACAAAAATAAAGTATTGGGAACATTTATAATATTCTGTACTTTTCACATTATTTTAAATCTCATATCTTTTTGCAAATTATTGAGTCTCAGATTTTTATTCTTAGACCTTAAGGAATAAAATTTATTTGTTAATGTTGTTTCTCATATGTAGTAGTATGGTTTACTTCGTGAGAGAACTGTCCTTCTCGTATTTTAACACTCTCAATAAGTAAGCGCCCATCCATTAAGAGGAAAGAATGCCGGTATTGAAAGTAAATCGAGGGGCAAGCCTGTAGGTGATCGAAGATTCGATAAAAACCTCGTACAATGACGGGGCTGTGGGAGATTGCCTTTCGGATCTGCATTTTAAAGGTCAGTCAAGCAATTAGGCGAAATATTCTCTCGTTTGCGGATTTCTTCATTCGTGGTGTTCCTGTATGAGCTTACAATTTGTGAACAATAAAATAAATTGAATAACATTTTTAAGTTAGCAGTTCTCTGGAAGTACGTTGGGTACAGCTCGAAATATATATATATATATATATATATATATATATATATATAGAGAGAGAGAGAGAGAAGGGGGGGGGGCAGGATAGAATCTTAATCATCTGCACTGCGACTTATAAGACTAATTTATTTGTATGTCCGTAATTATTTATATAAATTGCAACCAAATATGGTACATATATTATTAACAACTTAGGGAGCATGGGGCAGGCGCACTGCTCAAACGTGAAAGGAATTCTAGTGAAGAAAATATATGTACGGGTCAACAATGGTTGTATTCCATTCAGATAATCGTTGATATATTAGGCATGTTTCTTCTAAGAGTACCTATCACGTCTCCGTAGTGCATGCGCAAGGTACTTGATTCAATCCTGGACGGCATTTTTTTTTTAATTTACCGTTTGTAACTCCATTTAGTAGGTATCACGTGTGTAAAAACAAATGACTTTTTAATTAATTCGTTTTTCTAGCTAATATAAATATAATAACGATGCCCACTTCGCTGTCAGTTAACTCAGTAGTATAGCGCAGTTACGTTGTACTGTATTCTTACAATCGGTGGGTGAGTAGTTCAACTATCGTGAGTTTTACTTAACGCCGGAGAAATATTATACAAAAAGTGCCTACCGCATATCACGTGAAATATAAAAATTTCGGTAACAAAGACTAATGTTGGAAGTTATAACATTAACATCAAAACGTTTCTAAGAGGTACCCACTTGTCATAAGAGGAGGCCGTGCTCAGTCTCACTGAAACCAAAGCAATATGCATGAATGATTTTAGCCGTGGAAGGAACGTTTGCAGAAGTGTGTTGCACCACCAATTTTGCAATAAACTACGAATTTCTTGTGTAGTTATATTTAATGTCAACCTGTTGCTGTTGTAGTAGTAATCAGTCAGGCTGCTCTGATGCAACCCCCCATGCTAACCTATTCTGCGCAAACCTTTTCATTTCTACATAACTACCACATTCTCTCTAATCTGCTTAGAATATTCCATCCATGACCTCCGTCTTCTGTTCTTACACATCCCTCTAATCAGAATTAATAATTTCACTATTTCATTAACAAAGCTACAGGAAGATGGTTTCAACGCCGTGTCCCTGCTGCGCACAGGTAACATCACTAAGCGTTTTATGAAAGAAACCTCAAAACGGGGTCTAATAATCTATCCCTTAGCTTGGTCAAAGTCCTTCATATTGTTCTCTCCTCTTTTTTTTCTGCTTAGAACTTCCTGGTTAGTTACTCTATCCACCTATCTGATTTTTAGCATTCTTCTATAGCACCACCCTTTGTTATTCTATTATTTCTCATACTACATTCCATCACCCTGGTTTTCCCTCTATTAATCCTCATGTTGTACTCTTCCTCCAGGTTTATGTTCATCCAATTTATTTGTCCGCTTATATACTGTTAAATGATGTAAACGATGCTATCAAATTAGTGTAAAGTTATAACATAAAGACTTGGCGAAATTAGATGATACCCGAGAACATGCAATCTATTGAACGTGCCTTATGTACAGATGGGAGCGGTCATGTATACGTTTTATATTTAGATGGTACCAAGGAGCCCGATCGTAATTGTGTACCGGCAAGATTAATGGATTGTTGCGTTGTATTGACGCTGGGCCCATTCAAGGTTTCTTGCGAGCTGCAGCGACAGAGGCCACAATGGGCCAGACTAATGCTTTCCCCGAGATGGCCGGCAGTGTTAATCATCCTCCGTCCTCCCCTGCTCACAAAAGTCCGCTATTGTGCGCCGCAAACAAAACTGTCCTTACCACACTTGACATCCACGGCGAGCCGCGCTCTGCGAAAAAATAAATTAACAAATCTATATTAGGCTAGCACTTCATCTTCATTGGAACGGGCGCGCACGCTCACGACATAGACCCCCCCCCCCCAAAAAAAAACACATGTGTACCTCCATACCAAAACCCGAACGCACTTGTAGGCAGTCAAATAATGTACGCCTTAACTTTACTAATATTGGGGTTCGAATGCATGGTCCAGTTTTGCCTGATTTCGTAATCATTTCACCACAGGGCTGTGTTGTAGTTATAATACCATATTTTAAAGGCTACAATTATTCCTTTATCCTGTAATTGTTTATCACCGGTTACGTCGTCTTATCGCAATCCACAAACTATAAAATATAATTAGTCTATGACGTCCTCATTTCAAATGTTTGAGCTGACGCAACCTACACGTTCGAAGTATTTAATTCTCTCTCAATTACGCTGTATTCAAAATAATGTAATTGTTCTTAATTTTTCTCAGATTTTTAGTTTTCTTCCAGCTTTCATAATGGAAGACTATTAGGAGAATCCATTGGAACGATATTCTTATATATGTATTAACTCATGCCTTAAAGTATGTTCTAATTGTCGTTATTCAACAATTTTTATAGATTAAATAATAGAGCAAATGTGCGATACAATCTCTAATCGGGGACGAGGGGAGAGGGGGAAGGAGATTGTAATTAGCTTAATTTATCTGTCAAGGATTGATGAGCAGCTTGTATTTTTGATCACATACATATTCTGCTTTTGAAGAGTTTTGGCGCTTATTTAGAATAATTTCGTAGAGATTGTATCGAGTTTCCATTATATACTTAATAATAAATCTGTCAAAATTGAAAACTGAATGTCGAATCCATTCGTTTGGTTCTATATGAACATTTTTATTATTCTATGGACGAATGTAGACATCTCTCATATTACCCTTAATAATATGGAGCCAGTGATGGTGCATAATTTAATATATTTTCATTAAACTTAAAGTGTAGGTTTAACTGCTTACTTAAATATGTTTATTCATTCACTACTTAAGGCTAGCATACAATGAATAATTATTGTAGCCATCTGCTATTATGGCAAAAATTTTCTTTGGAAAGTTTCCATTTTAAGTCGTGTCAATTTCTAATTAAATACTTTTCTGCAGAATCGTTATACATGATTATTGGTTTCTGCTTGCAATTTAGTCAAATTTGTGACACTTAAAAATTATATATTTAACACAGGGATAAAAGTAAATTTTAATATATTTGAAATATTTTTCAGGTGGCCTAAAGGCAGATAAAACTCGAAGTCCTCTATGGCTGGAGAAAGTAAGTAAAGACCGATAAATTAAATAATACGTAACTTTTTGAATAACTTTAGTGAATAACGTTGAAGTGTCTTACAGTTTATCCTTACTGGCCTTCAAAAATATCGTCTCCTCATTGTTCATTTTGTAGTCATTTTCTGTCAAATAATCAGCTCAGTTTACGTGAGGGTATAAAATCTGGAAACGTATTAGTTTGTGTATAACCATATGGATTTTTAAATATATATATATATATATACTCAAGTACCATAAAATAATGCAATGATTTCTTTTAAAATTTATACTGTTTTATTTGATAATTTAAACTTTATTTAGTTTTGATAACGTATTTACGTCAAAATTATATCGAAACGGGGAATGTTATGCACATTATAGTAAATTATTTATACATAAAAAACTGTATCTTCAAAATTGAACAACACCTTTAGTAATTAAAGACGTAAAAATAAAACCCACTTTCCTTTCCTATTGCATGATTTACAGTACGGACAACTAGCGAATGCGATTGGGGTTTTGGGATTGCGGGTAGGAGTGATTCCCAGTGATTAGGGCGACAGTGTTTAGGCCTCGTTGGGTTCTTAGTGGACTTTTGTATATCAAATGCCGTTTTATTTGATTAGAAATTTATATTATAATATATACATATATGTTTATAATTTATACACAATATTACAAGAAAAATGACACCAAACAATCTACAATTTACTGAAATTCAGTCCAACATTTCAGGAATGTGTGTCTGAATGTTTTCCGGATGAAAAACGAATTTCTCAATACTGAAGGAAAGAAAAGGTGTGAACGGGCGACTCGGTTAAGTGCACCTTGGTGTCCCAGTAGAAAAAGGGAAACGCATCATAATTTTCAATGGATGTATAGGATTGGTATATTTTGAAATAAAATGTAGAATGAAATAAATTGTAGTTTTATTTACAGAAGTCCACTCGGAATCCAATGAGGAGTAAATACTGCGTTCAGTAATCGTCTGGGCCACACGGACTCCCTGCTTCTTGTGACTCGGATAGCCCAGCTGCAATCGCTAGTAGATAGTACTATAACATTCAGTGAACAGATCTAACATCTTATTGATGGAAGAAATTATACCAAGCGATGGAGTGGTTGATGCAATACTGCGTTATCAGATATTAATAAGCTATATCGTCATATATTGTAAATCATATATATATCGTAAAAAGGGTATTATTACGGGTTAAATGACGGTTCCAATTAGACCAAATTTATCATTTAAAATCAACATTTATTTGTAATTATTAAATTCCACAAAAATCAGATAGTTGACCAAAATAAAATGTATTAAAGCATCAAGTTATTGATTATCACGGCATGAGATTCTCTTTCCAGAGCACGTACTGGGTCTCGTGGTTAATGGTTACTATAACGCAAACACAAATTATGTATTCAAACATAGCATGAGTACATCAGTTAGTAACGATACCCAAATATTTGAAGCGTCTGCCTCTTTCTGCAATTGGCTCAATCTCTTTCCGGATTCATTGACAGCAGATTTCACATTCACAACACAAATTAGCAAGTGGGCGTGTATTCTATACGCTATAAAATTGCCTTCAGATTACGGTTTCCCGAAACCAATACATTCTTTTCGCTCTTGCTACGCACACACATACAGCTGTAGTGCATGCGAAAATAATACCGTCTCACTCGACTATAATGTTCACCTATACTATTAATTCCAGAACGCATATTGGACTGGTCCACGTGCTGCTTGTAAACTCTTACTAGGTTATTTTTCGACCACCTTCGTACTTTGCAGACTTCTGTATGCCGACCGCTGTTGCCAACGCCGTTTGACTCTGAATGTCAACCCCTCTTGCCAACAACGCCCGGAGGTATTCAGACGTAACCACCGCCAGCCCTGGCCTCGGGTATGATAAAAGCGGCGAGCGGCACCGCTCACTTTAATGTTCCAATGCAATTCAATGGGTCCGCGGTTCCACTGGCTACGACAAGGGTAAGCGGCAGAGCGGTTCGAATTCCGCCGCTCAGCTTGCCGCTCACCCCGGACATTAATTTTTTGCCCCTGCTGAGCGGCAGGGACTATAAAAACTCTCGAGCCCAACTGAATGCACAAAAAACAGGACGAGGCCACTGTAATTTCCGTTAGTAAAAAATCATTTAATTTGTTTATTAAATGTTAAAGATTATTTTTTAAGAAGTTTAAATTTGGTTTAATTTTTCGGAAGGCACATAGTTTTCAAAAAAATTATAAAGCGTAAGAACTGATAAAAAAATTGGAAATGAAATAAAACTTATGTGACAGGTACGCGTAATATACTTTTGAATATAATACAATATTTCCAATTATTATGAATTAATGAATGGATAATTTTATTAACTGAAATTGGGCTTGTTGCAACTTACATTGTTCATAAAACTGTAGATGTAAATTTAATTATAAGTACCTCATTAAAATGGTTTAGTGTTTCTTAGCACGTAATCGAATGTTCGCATACACATTCTCGTATATTCGAAAAACCTATTTTCGTCAACTCTTAAATTTCTAAAAAGATGCTTATACTCCTATTTATGGGATTAACTCTTAACTTTCTCTTGCCGTAATATTCGTTTCCATAAAAGGCTACTATTGTCACTCAGCAAGAGAAGCTTTGCTACTTCACACGACGACTGCATGACGAGGAGTGTGTCCTGTACTAAACTGAGGGCGATGCCGCTCAAGGGTTTTCTATCGTAGCCTTCATCGCTCACTACTCTGCCGCTCGGAATCCCACCGCTTGCCGCTTTTATCGTGCCCGAGGCCTATACACGACAACCACAGTGGCATCTCTTGATCACCGCTCCTAAACACCCTGGTTCTCAAACCTTCTAGAATCTTATCCAATTACTTGTTCAGTGTTTTCGACGCGGCCTCGCGTTAACAAAGGCAAGCCGGCTCAGGCTGCATTGTTGCTCTTTGTTCTTAGTTGGGAACAATGTTCCGCCCCGCACACTAGTCTTTCACTTCCGCCTGTAGGCAATCCCAAAGAGTATCTTAAATATCTATCTATTTAAGATACTCTTTGGCGTTCAGAGCGTAGCGTTGGAAAGAGGCGCTGTCTGCGTTGTCCCGCTCCTTTGAATGAGAGCGTTTGTCATGCGCTCCCTAGTCCGGAGCGAGCGCTCAGCCCCTGACCGGAGCCGTACTATCAGTGGAGGAATTGTCCTGATGCGGATCGTGAAAAGCGAACAGTTATTGCAAATAGTTTACTACTTTAACTGACAGGGAATACCTTTGATATTATTGGAGTCAGTTTCCTGGTTCCACCTCTCTTCTCAAGATAACGCAAAAAAACACGATTATGGTCAACTTGCTGTGCTTATGCATTGCGTGATCAGAAAATTGGAATGTGGGAAGCAATATCCAGACGGCGCATTATTGGACCTTTATTTTTAAAGAAGCTGTAGACGCGCTTATTTAATAATTCATTATTTCATTGACCAGCTACAGGAAGATGGTTTCAACGTCGTGACCCTGCTGCGCACAGGTAACATCACTAAGGGTTTTATGAAAGAGTTTAGCAGGAACGTGTTATCTCAAAAACCTATGTCGCCGGATGTTTCTCCGCCAGACATTTTTCTCTTTGAGGTGGATCTCAATCACCCACGCACGGTTTGTGACTTAAAACGTTAAATAAATGCGCACGTGAGGAGCTTAACAGCATCAGATTGCGCAAAGTGTTTTTCAGTAAAGTAAAACTGGTTTAGACTTGTATGGGCGCCCGTGGACATCATTTCCAGTATATGATGTAAATGTATATATATATATATATATATATGATTTCTAGAACCCGAGTATTCAGGTAAAGCAGTCTATTTATTAATGGGGACATGAATAGAGCTATAGGTATAGGCGCATGTGCTGTTAGTATATGCTAATATTGTTTTAGCATAATGGGTGAAAAGATATATCTTTGAACCTTTGATGCCAAAGTCCCTTCATAATTCTTCAAAACCCTCACTTAAGTGTCACGGTCTGTTACGAAGGATGATACGAGTGTTATTTATTTAAGTCTTAGTTGGCTATATTTTTAATAAATTATGAACTTGTCAGACGAATTGACAATCAAATATAATTTCATTTAAAATAGTTATCGTTAATCAAATTTATTACGTTGTATATGTAATTTATATTTGCCGAGATGAGCAGTGTGCGTGTCACCTCTATTGCGGTTTCTCGGCTAGCGCTCAAAGTTCTTTGAGGCAAACCACAACAACACGGTAGTTGCTTAATTATTACAGTATTAGCGTCGGTATAAGTTGCGGGGGTCGAGAGAGGCTTATAATACACTTTGTCTAAGATTACACTCGCCTCATTATGGAACATTTATCGCTGGCCGTCGCTGAAGTCTATTGAAATTTCTGACGAAGTTGTGCTCAAAGTAAAGCTTTTATTCGTAACGAAATTTAAATTAACGTTTATTTCAATCCACAACATCGCTTGTCGTTGATAATGAATGCAATGGCAAAAAAATATTATTATTATTAATATAATTTTCTTTAATCATTGTGCTTGTTAAGTAATTATTATAAAGGGCATATATTCAGATGTTTGAACGTACCACTTAGCATACATCAAATTTAACAGATAAATAGAGTAATCAAAAGAAGTATTATTTGAAAAAGATTTCAACAGTTTTATCGGTAATTATCTGACATTTATAGCTCTTCCGGGTACGGATAATATGTGACAATGTTTCTTTTATGCAATTTGAATTGGAGAACTTTTAAATTCATGTCTAAACGGAAGTATTTTCATGCGGTATTTTAGTGGACTTTTTTGAGCAGATGATTGGCATAACGCCAGCATTTTCAGATTTCTTAAGTCACTTTCATAAGCAATATCGAAAGTCCCGTCGTGACTTCGTGGCTTCTTTCGTAGCTTTAACTCAACGTGTCAGTTTCACCATCAATTTCCGTAGTCTCCTAAACGGCATCTCACTCTACTCCGTCGTAACTGTAACTCCTCCATTTTCAAAGATTCTTCTTCTGTTTTTTGTATTCTTTCGAAAATCTCCTTTTCTCTAAATCGTCACTGCATCAGTTTAAAGAATCAAATCAGATTAAATCCTGCAGTCGGGGCGAAATGATACATGTGGGAGCTTTCTCTGGCATGTATTTCTCCATAGAGTCATGGCGGGATTTAAATTCGGGAATGCCCGTTTAAGGTTCTCACATGCCGCGGCACTTTCATCTGTTTTGGGAGGTATATGTACTGGGACCGCAGACGGTAAGAATTTTCCCACAGATCGCAGTGGATCAGTTGGCCAGCTGCCTCCTACAAAGACACAGAGAAGGGAATGCTGGGAATCCACAGCAAACTCATATCCAGTCATTCGGAAGTGCGTGGGAATAGTAGCCAATATGCCGACCAATCTGATGCAGGTACCTTCCAAATCCTACCATGGGCATTAACTACTAAAAAAACAGACCCCCTGGTAAACTGATAAAATATTACCTGTCCTCAGAAGAATGAAGAAATTAATTCCATATGATGAAACTGAAATAGAGAAACCGCAATTATATATAGATAGATAATGGGGCTGAAGACCGTACGCTTGACAGATGTTTCAGAATTAAAACCGCAGAAATGTATTCTTTACTGATAGCGCTGGAATACATTGCGGATTAAAAGATAAATAACATTCTATATAAGACACACTTACAGTCATCCAGAAAATAACAGACAAAAAAAACGGCATTAGGTGAATCACCAGCTTGGACTATAGCCAGTGGCCCCAAGTCGGCTCTTATAAAACCCGCTTTTCAATTCCCTTCCTATGGTATTAAAAGGGAGTTGACTGTTCCAGAATCACCTCATGTAGCCTGTCACGCCCCCCCCCTCCTCCCTCTACCCCAAAACAAAAAATTCTTCATTCTAGATTCCTCGGATCCAACACACTAACAAAAAGAAATTGAAGGTGTAACACCCTCCACCATAAATAAACCGCTCGCAGGTAATGGATCCGAAACAATGGAACGATTGTTAGCTTTTATACCCATTATCAATTATTTATTATTAGGCAGAAAGTTTTTTTAATTCATCATTTCGCGCACAGAGCTGTCAGCTGTTTGTGTTATGAATGCGGTTCGCTATATTTTCAAATATTAATCCACGCCATCGTTTCCAGGAAGAAGCTAATGGAAGTTCTAAAGTAATGGGCATAAAGATTGGGGTTACGCAGGCAGAACCAGTTTGACCAGGTCAGGGTTCAGGACATAATCGAATCTACAATAGCTGCAATTACATTGCCCCCTCGTCGCCTCTGCCCCGCCTCCAATTGGAGCGCTAACCGCACCGCAACCTCGCCAGCGTCACCCACGATAACAAGAAAAGCTTTGCCCGCCCGCCCGCGCCTTCACGTGGATCACGCTGGATTTAATGGTCGTCAATTTAACTGCATTGACGTAGATATCAAGGAGGTTGGTTGTAATTCCTTGACGTAGTTAATGATTTAATGTCTTCAAGTTAATGTCTTCATGCTCATTCCCCATATATTTTTAACCCCTAGATTGCTTCAGCGGTTTTGACATAAATTTTATAGTTTCTCTCGTCGGAATAAAATAAACTGACTGTTGGGTGGATCACTTTATATTGATCAAAATAGTCTCATTTTCTAGATTGCAAGTCTTCACGAAGTTTGTTTACTTAGGTTTTGAAAACCGCTACTTAAAAATAATAGAGGATATATCAATGTTTTGTTATGTTTACAAAGCGAGGTAAATTGATCCTAACGTCATCCTGTGATTGAAACGTCACTGATAATCTCTTTGACTCGGTTGGAAACCCGAGAGGAATTTATACACGCCATTCACCGGGAAAGACCTCGTACTTTATTAAGATCCTAATGGGGTTTGAATATACATTGTATACAAGTAGGTCTTCGAAACTTGTTACCTTAAAATTTGTTTTGAAAAGGCTATAAGTAAATTACCATATATGGCGAAGTTAATTTTGAAAGAAATACCTATAATGTATAACCACAAAAATTAGCCATTGAATGAAATAAAAATTTATTTTTATTACAGTAGGTATAGAAATGAATTGTAAAAATGTGTGCGGAGAATATAACCATGGATAAATTCAAATTGTAAGGAAGGAGAATATGAAATTTGTATACAGAGTATGAGCGAAGAGTCCATGAATAAATTTAGTTTTATTCGTCGTTGATGTGTGTTTGGTTGAAGAAAATTTATCTCGTAAAGGGAGGGAGCAAAGCGTGAAAAGAGGCTATAATAATAAATAGTGCGATCCGACTCGTGGAGCACACTCCATATTGCCAGGCTGTTTAATGGCCTAAGGATACTGCGTAACGCACTTTGGCGAAGTATTCTATTCCTGCGGGAAGGAAGAGGCTGCACATCTGGCAGACATCCAAACCACACTACATAAAGACGTCTGGGAGCCTTGCGTGTCCTTAGGGCCGCATAATCAAGACATTTCGGCAACTTTATGAATTAGACCTTCCTGAAATAGCGCCGCAGACAAATAGTTTCTTGGGAATCTGAGGACTCCAACAGCCAGAATTATTACCTCCGTCGAAAACGAGAGTTTACCTCAGAGAACCAGTGTTAGGAGTCGGAGACATTGTGCGGCATGTGTTGCCCACTGAACGTCATATGCCGTTCAAATGGATTCCGATGCTATAATTGTGAAAACGCACTGTGCAGTGTTAATTGGGATCGTAAAATACTAGTTATTTCCTTATGGTGTATCGTCCAAATTCATTGAAAATTAAACGAGGAATTCAGTATTTTTATGACATTGAAGTGTTGTGTAAAACACTCAAAATAAAATATTAAACCGCTAACCGTATAACCTACTCCGATTATAAATGTTGTTAAAATCACTAAACATGACTTCGCAGATGTCATATTCAAATTATGTACAAATATGTTTTTGAAATATCATGTTTTGCTACCTTCATGATACAGTTTTTATTCACGTGAGATAAATCCTCAGCTTTAGTAATGTGTCCCGATAGGGAAATACGCATGTTTCGCACGATTCTTCCTGTTAAATACACACTTCGACATGTATGACCAACCTTCAACAGGAAGAATCGTGCGACACATGCGTATTTCCCTATCAGGACACATTACTAACTGAGGATTTATCTTCGTTCTTTATATATATATATTTGTATTTATTTTAGTCTGCAATTTGGCGCTTAATGAAATTTCTTAAACATAAATACTCCTAATCTAAAAAAATAATCATAGTCGTTTAAAATTTCTATAGCCATGAAAAAAAAAGAGAAACACTACAATTATTATATTAACTTAACACTTCACGTTGACTTTAACATTTAAATTCGAATATGCACTTATATTATTCATAATGCCCACTTCACTTCACAAGTTTTTTGAGATTTGCCCTGAATTTATTTTCCTGAAGAGGATTTCCTCCAGGTAAATTATTCCAGTCGTTGATGGCCCTATTTAAGAATGAGAATTAGCCAACATCTGTCTTTTGCTTTCTGCATTTTTCTTTGAATAGATGATCCCATCTACGTATATAAATGGGCTTTTGCATTTAGGAGAGAATTCCAATCCATGTTTTTTACCCCGTATATGCTGTTAATAGCAAATGCAGCCTTGCTTTTTTAAGTTCCTCATTATGAAATGTAAGAAATTCCATGCCATTCTGGTCGTGAATTTCACCTGTTCCACCCAAGTCCGTTGAAATATATCTCCAGATATTTGCAGCTCGTTACCCTTGGAATTAGTTCCCCCGTATATATATATATATTATATTTATATATGCTATATATCTATGTGTGTTTATAAAATTTTCATGAACACAAAAGTTTCTGAATCCCATTGCCACTTAGATACTTGTAAACTCTATAAAATCAATTGGACGACTGCCATATTCAGGCGCAAGCTGTTTAATTACTCTGAAATTGAGTTGGTCAACATGGTTAAGGACATGTTGTTAGCAATTATGCTCAGTTGTATAGGAATTGCTCTTAAGTGTATTTACATCGATCAACGTATTCGTGCTTTTTGTTGTATTCATTTTGAAATGACGATGAAGCCATGTAATTTATACTCTTATGCTACGAGATGTTAATTTATTGTTATAGTATAAATATGAAGTTCCTCGTGGCAAAATTCAAAACCTAAGAATAATATACTACGAATAAAACATCATAATATACTACTATGAGGCAATATGCATGGCTTTGGCTCGTTAATTTCAAAACATATTGTGATACATGCCTGTACACTGTTCACCATGTTAAGAATCGTTTCTTCCACTGCAAGTGGTTTTTCGTACTATTAGTGTTCGTAATTATGTATTGAAATGATTATATTTACAATTGTAAATGTCAGGAATTATATTAATTACTTTTTTTAATTTTACAAGACTTTTTATAATCGTATACTATTAATATTCGGGCATAATATATAGCTGACGTTTGGAGAGGTAAAAACTGTAGTGTGTTGAGGACAGCTGCTTTATTTATCTAATACGGTTGATATGAACTTTTACATCATTGGAAGTAGTAGACCTTAGAAACAGAAACAGAGATAGATCCGTTTCCATAGTTCCCTAGATGTTTATTTCATCACATGAAAGTGTTTTGTTTCAGATCAATTGGCATCTCTCACTCATTTCTGCGATGTAAATCCATATAGAATTTATGAACTCTTCAACCACCTTTTAAAGGCCGATCGTGTCATTCCTTCGATCTTACAACAACACCATACAATGCATGTTGTGAAATCCAGCATCAAAGTATATTTTGTGCCATGCGGTGTTATCAAACATAATAGCGTCTGTGAACATTTTAGCTGGAAGAATGAAACTTTTTCGCGGCCACGAGCTCTGTCTTGTATTTCTGTAAGTTCGAAAGTAGTTAGCTAACCTAGGGGATTCAGAAGAATGTTTAATTTTGTGCAAGTAACAGATTATATTCCGCGATATTCGAATACCATTAGTAATCCAGTTAGCTCGTTTAAAATTACGAAAAGATAAAGACATTTTTCAAGAACAGAATTCAAGTCATAAGTTTTACAATTAATTGCATATAATTTCTCTAAAATTTATTGGTACTTCTCGGGCAAAGTTTTCTTGCTCGTACGAATCTGTCCGGATTTGTAGTTTTGATTACGTCTTCATAAATTGGGCTCTATGGTCATAAATTCCAGTTTGTTGCGCCTGCGCTATAAGAATTCGTGTCTAAGTTACACAGAAGGTAATAAATTCAATTTATTTATCAAATTGTAATTTGAAAAGTTACGGAAATGCCAAATGTATTTACTGTATGGTTTTCCAGGAAGTCTGTTGGTTTAGAAAGCCGTTTTCCCTTTCCTTTGTCGTAGTATATTAAATAAATGATTGATTCCCCGCACTTTTGATTCCATTACGAATAATTTCAGAGAAATTATTTGAAATTAATTGGTAAAACTGATAATACTGATGTCTTGAATTCTGTTCTTAAAAAAATTATTAATCTTTTTGTGTCTATTGTAAATGATTGTATAATTTAAATTAAATTATACAAATAATGTTAAGCGAGTTAACTGGATTGAGATTGGTGTCAAATAATAATACTTTAATACAATAAAATAGTTAGTAAAGTAATGAGGGCACATTATGTTTTACGGCTTTCTTCACACTAAACCCATGAGTTGAAATTCATGTTTCACTAAACGCTACATCTCTATCTGTAAAGGAACTAATTACTTATGTATCGTTATACTGCAGCTCTAGGCCGTCGCATGTTCTTTTTCATTAAATCTTAAGAAAATCAACTTTTAAATTAGATAATGTTTATACACGTTATCATTGACGTATTTACAGTTTCGTATTAAAATTTCTATTTTTCATACAGTATGCCAGAAATAAAGTAATAGAATAAAAATAAATTAAGAAAATAAGGATTCAAAATGCTTGGCCTGTTATTTAGATTCCTTTACCTATTTGATATGCGTACCAGAAATTATAATACTGGAAGAAGTATTAATGCTGTGTCCTCTGTAGTGTTGTAGTGATATAATTTTTTTTACCTTTTATAAATTCATTGTTTTCGTATTATTTGCTTTTCATAAATCTTCCGTATAAGTTTAATGGAAGTGATATTCAGTAATAACGTTCAAGGTCCTATATTTGGCATTTAAATCTATTTATTATTATCTTTATTTTATTTAATACTGTTTTGTTGGCCTTCACCTCATACGTTTGCAATTCATACCGATCCGTGTCATTTATCATTTTATTTATATACATTACGATTTGATTGTATAAATAAACTTTCCACTTTCCGTAGTTCGTTTCATTCTCGACAGCTGGGTTTACTTATGAAATGTTAATATCTAACTTTGAAAGGAAAAGGACGCCTTAGTCGTCACTCTCCCGAAGGCTACAGTATGTCGCCACGATGTCTGTGCGGAAGAAATGCTGATAGAGAACTTCCGCTGCCTTCGAAATGCAGCTGACGCACTCAGTGAATCAAAATAGTCTTGTATTAATTACGTCAGAATTGCAATCCAAAAGTCGCGAGACGTAATTACTCTTTTTATTAAAACATTAGAAATAACGTTTCTGACTGTCGATATCCACGTAATGTACTTCAACAGTCAGCGTAAATTACTTCACGACATATAAAATATAGCACCTGTTCATATGTGAAGCCAACATTTCTTCATTTTCAAATCTTGTGAATTATTTCCACAAATAGATTGTTATATGTATGTCAAATTTTACACCGATAATTGAGCCATGTGAGAATAGTCATGCTCTTTGCATCTACTTTTTTCCTTCCTTCGCCTCGTTCTGTACATAAATGGGTTAATTGAATATTCTAATCAGTAATAGCATAGAGGCCTACTCAATATAAATTTGGCGTTCACTGCACTTCACTTTATTGCATTCGTGGTGAAAAGTGGTTAGCAAAACGAGTTGCATTCCCAATAATAGAATAAAATGATTTTCCACAAACTGCCCAGAGATCTGAATTTAATGAAAATTATGATTTAATTAAAAAATTTAATCTACGGAAAGCGCTGATAAGTAGAAGGTACTATTCATGCAATAAATGTCCAGAAAGTTCGGAAGATGAGTCTATATCGCGGCTTACCTGAAGACGCAGTTCGAAGTAATCGCCACCGGTGGTAATACACTTCTGGGAATGCCTGTATAAGTCCTGGAACTCCTGGTGTACGCGACCTTCGGGATTGATTCAGTTGGGTCGTAACATTACGTGGAATATCCGGAAACCACTGGTCTTTCAGATCTAATTTTAATTTGGTGAACAAGAGAAAGTCCATGGCAGATAAGTCTATTTGAGTAGGATGGTGATCGAGTGACAACTTTCCTGCTCTAGAAAGACAGTGTGTGGCCGGGCGTTGTCGTAGAACAATCTATCGGAGGTCATTAAAAATTTCAGTGTTGACTTAAAAAATAGATAACACAAAAGTGAAAAAAGTGCTTACGAAGAATATAAAATTAATAAAAACTGAAAAAATATATATATATATATATATATATAAACACACGTCAGTAGATGCTCTTATCTCAAATGTTTGTATCAGAATTATCCTGCATTAAAACTGTATTTCAATATAAAACGAAGCGTATAAGTAAGAAAAGTGTAAACAGATATTTATTCGTTTAGTAATTCTAGTAATAAATGCATTCATTTAATTACCGTATATATATATATATATATATATATTAGATCAGTATAGACTTGATGAATTCTGATGTAGCTCGACTAGTAGCAATAATTATTGTTAGTCTCACGTGGCTCATTGCAGTAGAGGAATAAATTAAATGTTACTGATGTTATCACACGTGTAGGACCGGAAAGTACTTGAAAATTATTCAAGACAAGGCTCCTCGAAAGAGAAAAGAGACACCTGTTGCTGGAAAAGTAATTCCTTCCGATGCTACACGCTTCCAGAAACCAACAACCGAATAATTAGAAGAAATGAGGCTTCAGTTACGGGATATTTCACTGCAGACTAATGTCCCCTGATGTACAAAATAACTACAGTTAGACAATGAGAAGCAACGTGCCACAAAGCCGATGGAGACATTCGTAGGAAACCAGTATGCAGATTCTCATTTGGTCGTTTTTATGCTTTGTATGTTTTTAAGTCAACATTGAAAATTTTTATGACCTCATTTGTACTGTTTTCATTCAGGATATTAATTATCCTTTTCTTTTTATTTGCGTTCAATTACTTTATTGTGATCGAAGACAATACCATCTTTCGGTTTGAGCGCTTTCATAATTTGGAATTGTTGGAACTTCCAAACCTATAAATCGCGTTTTCCGTGGAATTATTTATCTATATTGACGTCTTGTGTGTTTCGTAGAGACGGTTTGAAAATGGTCTTCTTTGAAAAGTTAAATTAAATTACCTTTTTTTATAGCGTTCGACTAATCCATGCCGACCTCCCGATTTTTCAGCATTTCTTTCTTATATTTAGATATTTGCGTCCTCTATTACGGTTAAATTTCATTCTACTGTAGAATGATTCTTATGCGTCCTTGTAAAGTTTTTACTTTCTTTTATCGGTTTCGTAATGAGTTAGTCTGTGTTTGAAGGTGGTTTGTATCCATAATTAATAATTAAACTATCGCTTCTTATTTATTTTATATAGATTCAGATATGAGTCTTATTTAAATTAGTCGATCTTCTCGGTAAGAAATTGCTGAAAAGCATGTGAGACAATAATGGACATAGGGTCAATCCGTACCTCGTGGTACGGAAACAAGTAATTGGGTGCTTGACTATTCCGGAAAAAATTAATATTTTTCTCGTGTATTCACCTATGCTTTGGTAATAAAAATGGCGGACATGCTGTTAATCAGCATTGAGTTGTCATTTTCAAATAAACTGCATTGTGTTGAGTAGATTGCAAATGAAAAAAAAACCTTTTTGTGTTTGGTTATTCCTCCAAAAAGGTGTAGTTTGTGAGGCTCATCATTTTTTTGCTTTTACATATAACAAGAATTTGATTGAGAATGTAGATTTTCCCGACGAAGATGCTGAATGACGACTTCTCGGGATTCCAGTCTGGTGATGCAGTTTGTAGTCCACAACGTTTCCATGGCTGACACCGCCATCGTCTTCAGGTGAAGTTCTTTCGAATTCAGAAATGGTAGTTTAAATAGACGCATTCGGATTATCTTTCCAATCAGGAGCTTTCTGTCTAGTCCAATCAGTTTGGACTGGACAGTTTAAGTGTGTGTGGTAAGAACAGAATAGTGAGGCCAAGCATGAGGAAGTATGTGAGATGTGGTAGTTAGGTAGAAATGAAAAGACGTGCGCTGGATAAGTTAGCATGGAGGGTTGCATCAGACCAGTCTTAGGACTGAATACCACACCAACAAAATAACAAGATTTTACTTAATGGTTTATAAACTTACGGATTCTAAAAACGTTATTTTTATACACTTAATTCGTTTAATGACGAGTTTTTAAAATTATTGAATAGAACTTTTATCCTAAGATATTACACTTGGTATGACGAGAAATATAGTATTTATAGTATGTATGAATAATTCACATGAATACACGGATAAAGTGTAATGTCCAGTGTCATTCAATTTAAAAGCAACAAATGTACGTTATACTCTTTTACACGATTATTATTGTGGGTGTTGTTTTAGAGTTTTAGTGGCGGTGAATTTTTGAATGTTGAATGAATCGTAAATAATACACTGAGTATGCACGCAATATATATATACACGAAATATATCATAATTCAGCAATCCGAAATCGAAATGTCAAAATAATGTCTAGATACGACGCATTGAACTTACGCATTAATTAATGAACAAATGTCACAGATTATTCAAATAGTCAGGCTGAAATATGAGGCTGTATATCTTTTTTTGTGAGCAATCCAAAGAAAATAGTGGTAAAATTTATTAATTAATTCTGGATCTTGATATCAGCACCTCCCACCGGGTCAAATTACTACTAAGAACCATCCAGGTGACCCCATAAATATACGAAAAGTATTGACAAATTGGTCAAGTCGGTTAGGAGGATACGTACACTAGTAATTTATATATAAAGATAGTACCGGAATTTATTGCATCCTCCACACTATGCGTCCCTTATTCTCGCAGGACATCATCTCGTTCTTAGTGCATTGTTGTAAAACTTTTTTTTAATACTCCAGGTAAATTTTTCAATAGATAAACTAATATATTATGAGTAATTAATTTCCTTAATGTCGCAAAAATGATTTTTGTATTTTTCCATTTATTCAGGTAATCATAAAGTTTGGTTGCAAAATGTTTGCTATATATTTTATTTTATA
Source organism: Eucriotettix oculatus (assembly GCA_034510155.1). Taxonomy (NCBI): domain Eukaryota; kingdom Metazoa; phylum Arthropoda; class Insecta; order Orthoptera; family Tetrigidae; genus Eucriotettix; species Eucriotettix oculatus. Next base: position 141,431,756 of record CM067377.1, read on the forward strand.
TATGAACGGAGACTTGTATTATACACCGAGAAATGTGGTAGTGTAAGGGAGAGAGAGAGAGAGACACTCCTCGTTACATTCAGTTACTTTTATTCCTTTCTGATAATTCGTTCCGTTAATCTGAGTTCTTAAGGTCAACTTCAATTAGTAACACCATGTTAGAATAAGTAACTTTTAAATACTTAGTTATTTTTCAGAGTGTCCTAATTAACTATGTCGTTAAATTATCACTAATTATAGAGAACGCGATGAATACTTAACATGTCGTTACCGTGGTATTATTTTTAACACTCTAGGTGTGTTATTTGTCAGAAATTACGTTTTTAAATTAACAAACTGGGAAATTGTTGTTCCAAAAACTTTGTTATTTGTTGCTGACTGACTGTCATAGCAAATTGTTGAATAACATATTAAAAATTTTAATTGAGCGTCGGTGTCACTATATCATACAGTACGATACATTTAAAATGAGTTAAATTTTTTTCAGATCTAAGTTGATTTAATCAATTTACTGATCACCGGAAGAGCCTACGTTCATAAGTTTCTTTCAGCTATGACCGGTGGTTTAATGCATTTATCTTACTATATGTTTGGTAGAAGTACTTTACCGAAAGCTGCATTCAGTTGTTTACCTTTTCCTCTCAAAATTAAACGTCATGATGTTTCTCAGGACTTACCGAAGAATTCTTTTTCGCTATTCTGCTAATTCGCGTATTCTGTATATACATTAAATGTTATTAATTAACCTCAGTTAATCGTTAATTAGTTTATAAAATAATGAATTGTACCTATTTGATGATTGCAGCTTTTCATTTTTTGAAATTACGTTTATTAATTTGACGGTCTCCTTCAATGTTGTATGTAATATTATATAGTATATACATTTCTGAGCCAAAACCTTATGGCCACTGCCTACGGCGGAAGCTGCGACGAATGACGAATCATTATAGCGACGATGTGTGCAGAAAATTGAGAAATCATCCGACGTAAGTGACTTTGATAAAGAGTCGATTGTTTGGTACGAAAGAGCGCCTAGGAAAGGCGAGCAGGCTGTCATACTGTTTTAGCTTAGCAATGCATGTCATCTTGTCATTTAGTTTTATATTTCAATTTACATTCAAAAAATTTATATCTTTCAGCTCGAATACACTTCTCTGCTATAAACGTCTAAAGCGGAATCTGGGAAAACATGGCCAATGAAATGTAAGTTACACACTAATTTTTGTGTTTATTTTACTGTTCATATATTTCCTAAAATAGTACCATTTTTCTCGTTATTTGTATGTAGTGGTCTTTAGTTAAACGTTATGTTTGTAGTAGTTTCGAACATAATAACAATTAACGTCTGTGAATAACAAAATCAAATGAAGAATTATCAACATATTTCTGAAATTTTTTTCACAAGAGGCAGACGTTTCGACCATCATTGTGGTCCTTCTCGTGGAACGAAATCAATTGAAGATATAAACACAAAGATAATAGATAAGATAAAATTAACAAAACCATCATATAATTTGTGTAGTTGCAAAGTGCCATCTTTTGTATTGAAAGTAAATTTATTGCTTTTAATATAAAACTTTTTGAAATTAATATTTCTTAAATTTCATTTCTTTATCTATAGCATTATCAAAATGAATAGTGATTTGGTTCCAAACATTAATTTTTAAACAGGGCGTTTAATTGAATTAAAGAACCAGTAACAGACATTTATTCGGATGGGTGCACACGCATCTTCGCTTAGTAAACAAGAGCTTACAATCCGCTTGTAGAACAGGAATGGTTGGATAACTTTCGAGCAAGTTACGTGTTTAATGCAATGTAATGAGGTAGTCGCTGCAGCGTCTAGAGCGTCTAGAGCTTCGCTTCGGGTCGGGCAGGTGTGAGTTTTCCGACTCCTCGCACCCAGCACAATGTTGCGATTACATTGTTACTCCTGCTAATTGTTGTGGGACCACACAGACCTAGCCTCACTGATTCCACTTCGGCGCGTGCTTGTTATTGTGCTTTGTGTAGGCGCACACAGTTGGTAAACTGGGGATGAAAATGTAGCTAATAATAACCATTCCCTGCAAGACATTTGTGTACCAAACTATGCAGTGTAGGCTGTGTGTTTTAACACCAAAATAGTGTTAAGTCTGTGCTTGTAAATGCAGAATGCAACCGAGGCTTCGGCTAGTTGTTTACGACTGGAAAAGCTAACTTCTCCATTGAGTTATCAATTTCATACATTGATTCTAATATTTGTTTTTATCGTATATATGTTTTCTTTCATTTTTATACAGTTTTCGTTCTTCGTGATGTAGGGAATGTACGGTCTCATTTGGATAACATTTCAAAATAATTTGTATTAATTTTATTTTCTGAAAACGAAAGGTAATTTTCAGCTGGGTTTATCAACTTGATTAGTTTTGCTTCATATGACGTTCTCGGAGGCTCACGATTCATCTCGTTATAAGTTACTTGGGAAGCTAAGCCAACAGAACATATTTCAGATGGTTGATAAAATTAAAAACACTTGTAAACTGTAACTCTTATTTATAACACTACAAGGGAACACATTATTCAATTTACCATATATATATTAAGATGTATAATTCAGAAGACGATAAATTTATATTTAAATTCGTTGACTTATTTCAATGATAACGAAAGTTATTAAATTAGGGATGAGCAACGCGCGGCCCGGCACATTTGCGTGTTTCACAATCTGGTTTGAAATGAAATGTGAAACTCACAATGGTTATCAGTCATTAGACAATTCATTAGTATAGGTGGTATAGGGTTGCACAGAAGCGAACCTATAATCAATTGTGAACCTACAGAACGTGAGGAACCTAATGACACGATTTTCGAAACTTTTCCACGAATAGTCACGCATGACGCTTTTCGGATTTGTTTTCTGCATTGAAAATAATTCAGAGCGACAGCCAATCGAGGGCAATGATGTACGTTTGGTAAGCCGTGTGAGTTTCTGCGTCGTCTATATCTGCAAAACTTTAAGATTAATTTGATTAAAATTTAAGTTTTTATCATAGCAATTTTCTTTTGTCGATTTGCTTATTTTAAAATAAATAGTTAATTTTTGTCTATTGTCTGTTACTCTTCTTTTTTCAACATTTTTATTATATGCGGTACGCGTCAAATTTTAAATTTCTATTTGGATGCTCATCTCTGATTTACACCAATTAAATTTAAACTTGTCTCTTGTGAGCGATTTCTCGTATCATTTCGTGACATTTACCGACACTTACTACGTAATGTAAGATTTTTTTTGTACATATTGCTAGTAGTGTGTCAGTGTGGAAGCTGCCTTTGTGTGCGTGTGCATCTGTCGCCTCGTGCAGCTGCAAGCTGCTCTGCCGACAGCTGCTCACCTGGCTGCAGCTGCAAATTACGCACACCATCGAGCTGTCGTCACAAATTTCAAACCCACCCGACCTATGACATGACCTTTCAAACTAAAACCAAAAGTCTGCGATATAGTGTTACCATTGTATTCAATGAACGGAACGTGGCAAGTTGTAACAAAAAAGCGAAGGTTCTTTCAGGACCGCCGATTGAAGGTTACAGTGGATTTTTTTATAATCACCGTAATAAGTGAGAATTGATTTGTTCACATGTACCAATTATAGTGGAATGAAAAAAGGAAGGTTAAACAGTCTAGTAACTGAAGCCAGGAAAAGTTCTCAGTCATAACGAAGCCTGTAGAGGCGAAAAGGGTGAAACATTATTGAAAAAGATACTTCCTAAAGGGGGTTCTCGACTAACAGCTTTTGCAATTATGTTTCTCACGCACAGCCGTCCATAATACTATGGTGTATCACATATAAACAGGATTCTTTTCTGTCATCGGTTGGTAGAACCGTTTGGAGTGAAGAGATCTATCCATTCACAATTCCAACCGTTTCGTCAGTTTTCGATGTCGGAGTAACAAGGAAATCCTTCTACCGCGCACCGCATAATTATAAAATGTATTTCTCATGAAGTTAAAGCGACGTAATATTTGTGGAGATAGCCTGCTCACTTCGAGGACAAAACAATGTCAAGGACTCCAGTGTTCGCCTGACATAAAGAGTTCAAGGAATGACGAGAACGAGTAGAAAATCAGAAACACGGTCGCTTTCCTCGGACCAGCGTTACGGACGGGAACATTGTCGAACACGATTGTCGGGTGAGTCTATGTTAAATCGCAGGTCAGGTCGGAATAAGTTATAGGAGCAGTCAAGCGATCATCACAGATGGTCTCGAAGTGTGTGCTAGTCGGGTCCCTCGTCTTTTGACCGCAGCTGAGACGTGTGGAGGTCTGTCAAGAGTTCTACAGCAAGGTTTGCGGAAGAAGGCGGTGAATTTTTAGTCGGATCGTCACCTGCGACAAAACGTAAGTCAACCACTACATCAGAGTCCAGGAGTGGATTTTTTAAATTATTTTTTATTAATTATTTAGAACAATTAAACCGTTTTCTGGTACATCTATAACAGGCCTTATCTTCACAAATTTACAAAAATTGTGCCACAGAAAATTCTTCTGTTATATATTTTTTACGATATTGCTAACTAACTAAAAACTAGAGATATGATTAGAGGGGTGTAGGGTGAAGGGGGTAGGAGGATGAAGGGGAAATGCTGTATGAATATGGAAGTTAATATGATGGGAAGGAAAACTATGGTAAGTAGTAGCTGCTTCCATCCTTTTTATACATTAAATAGGGTTTACAGACTAAAATATTACAGTTTATTTATTTATTTTTTCACATATTTTTATTTATCTTATACCTCAAATTTGGAAGCACTTGTCTGCAGGAGGTCTGTAGAGCAGACTGTATATTTTACAGAACGCTCTCCCTGCATTAAGTTCTACCAGTAATACTGGAGACGCAGGAGGTCAGCCATCGTCTTAATCTTGTCTCCAGGACATTAAAATCCAAGACTTTACTTTTGGCTGCAAAATTCTATCAAGGAGATTCTTCGACCGGCGAAGCGTTTTACGCATTGATTACGACTCATTGCAAATTGTTGAACGAGGTGAGAGCTGCATATCACTGCACAAGACGAGGCTAACCGATTTGAGAGGCGATTCACCTCCCACGACAAAGCCAGGCACTGAAGTACAGATCTAACGCTCTCAAAATTGGAGGAAATGCACTGGGCTCGACTTGATCACCCGATCAAGTTTAAAGAAACTCTTGGGAGGGTCAGCAATTTGAAGGTGACGAGGATATGGAAGGATTCGTGCGCAATTGACTCCAGACGCGACCAGTTTCATTCATCGATGCTGCAATAAGAAAACTCTCTTCTCGGTGAGAAAAATGTATTTTCAAAACCGTTTAATTTTTAATGAATGACTTTTTTTATAAAGTTAAGTACCATTTGTGTTTGATCCTCTCATGTATTATTGTAACTTTGCCATGGAACCATGCAACGATGAACCAGAGTTTATTAGCTTTTTTATTTAATTCGGCAGACATTTTAGGTACCAGAGATCCTAGCCCACCCACCCACCTCTCATCTGTAGTAATACTTAACTGTGTTAAGAAATCGAACGTCTCCCTATTCAGTTCCCCGCACAGAAATCGAGTACAAGGCTGTGGTAGCATGGGCTTGTTGGGATTACATTAATCTTTCTGAATCCTTACACAGCTTACAGCGAGTACGTTCTCGGGGTGCTTCAAAAGTAATCTCAGTAATAAAACTTAACTGTACTTGCCGTGTGTTTAAATCGCACCAAGTTGTACGAGTATCGCATTTGAGTGTCGGTAAACTTCAGAAGTGGGTCAGTTTCGAACATGACAATGAATTTATAAAGTATGAGTTTTCAATTAATATGTTCCGTCTAAGGTAGGACGTTTTCGAAACATTCTTCAACTAACGTTCTGAACATTCTTAACGAGGATAAAGTGCTACGCCAGAATTAACTATCGTAACTGGTGCTAGACTAACATGTCATTACGAAAGTATAATAACGGAGGCCTAAAGCCAAACTGTGATTTTTCCGAAAAAATGCAAAATAAACATGAATTGCCTGAGAGGAAAATTTAAACAATAAACGTGTGAAACTGTTTCATTGCTGTAGGAAGAAGATGATACAAAAGCATCCAATATATTACTTGTTAAATGTTTAAAATATTAATTTTTGATGTAGAATTGTCCATTTTGTTTTTAGGTACACCTATACGTTAACTAATTTTTAACATGAATATGGATTTGCTTTAACGTCAATCTGAAAAATGTATCACACAGAAGTCTACATAGATAGACAAGTACGCAGTTAACAGACAAAGTTATGTGTTGAATATCACACTTTACTGAAATTCTTGTTGCTTTCGTCAGGTGATTAACAATCTCAACAGCGGCAAGAACAGGGATTTTATATTTTGTCTCTAGGCGCGATCTACATGAAGGCGAGCAGAATTACTTTACAAAGTATTGAAACTTATATTCCGTTTGCGTCGCATAACTTTTCATTCTAAAATTCTATGGCTGAGGAAGTTTGGAAAAATTTCGCTGTTGAGTAATTGCTAAAAATAAATTCCGAACACATGAAAAAATGTGATTCGAAGGCAAAGGACAAAGACAAAACGTTTCACGATTAAAAGGCGACTACTTTTGTATTGGTACCAAAAGCATGGCCAATATATTGACAAGATATTATTTTAATGTTGAGTTTAGTGAATGTATGGATATATCTTCTGAAACCGCTAATGGGAATTCCTACGTCATGATCTAATAGATTTTTTCGTGTCACTTTTTATCACAAGACGGTTGTGATGTTTTGAGCAGCGTAACAGCTGACTCGGATTTTGCTAAGCCTCGGTACGTTGGCTTCGGCGCGTCTTTATATCAATCAGCATTATGGATTATAGAGTGATATACATAACCGCGTTATTCACGTCAATGAGGCTTCTTTCACGATGGCCATAGCTATAACAGGTGGCTGACAGAACACTCCATGCCACTTTACTTACTTTCTTATACAATAGCCGTCAATTCCGTGACTATGTAACTTCTTAATCAACCTAAAAGTCATTAATAATGACATCCGCTTAAAAGGCAGTGAAGCCAATTATTTGCTAATGATCACGTTGCGTTACGTGAAGCTCTGACATAATACGCTATGTTATTAAAGTATTTTGAAAGTTGAGGAAATAGGGTACGTAATTACATGAAATTACAAACAGTTACGAGAAAATATGTTAACCTAGATCACAAATTTGTGATTGTAATTTATAACTAAGGATTCAGTATAAAATTTAATAAATACAGTGGCAAACAGAAATCTCAACATTACTAAGAGTACAGCATAATTATTACCATTAATATTAATAAATAACTTTAAATACAAATAAAGAATAATAAAATAAACACTAAGCAAAATAAATGAGAAAATAGCATTCATTAGATAGCACTGAGTAACTTAAAATACTAAGAACAGACACATACACATGCACATAATAACGACAAACAAATCTTTTCTCGGAGCTGAACGGTGAAGAAACTCGCATTCCTCAGTAACGCCAGGCCATATATGGAAAAAAAATGAAACAGACAGCAGAAAAAAACTGAAAAAGTATGAATAGATTGTTTTAAAAATGACCATACTCGACACTTTAAAAAGAATAATTTCAACCATTAGTAAAACGGTAAAGAAGTTGTAGATCTTCGTGGCGTTATCCTAAAGTTTTACATGTGGGTACATCTATAGTTTCCCTGATATTACTGCGGATTTAAAAATATTCAGACGTGCATAGTTATACAGTAGTGAGATATTGATTACATCTGGAACGAGGAATATAGTTCCAATAAATAATATTAAAAAAAACTCCTCGTAATGGCTGCCATTATGAAGTCAGTTCTGAGAAATAAAGAGAAAAATAATTAGGTTTTAGATTAATTTCAATTCCTCAGTAGTCCCTCTACTGGCCACGTTTTATTACATTAAAGTAATGTAATTATTTCCTTGCCAGAGCTGCGAGTTTATATTTCGTATTACAGTTAAAAGTAATTCACGGGGAAATAGAATGAAATCGTGTTGTTGCACAGAATCGTTTACGAGCAAAGAAGTAAATTAATAATAAACTGCTCTCCGAGGAATAAAATACTTCAACGTGAAATATAATTTCAGTAATTGGCCACTCCGAAATCACGATCCATTTCTCTGTTCTGTATTTTGCAAACTCTTGCATATTCGAGGCGTCGCAGGTGTCTGATAAATAATACTCGTAGTTGGTAGTCGGGTAAATATTTTTTCTGAGGTTAGATCACTGAATGAGAAGGGGTGAAATTAATATCGGATATGGTGAAGATCGGATTATTAGAATTAATGTAAATAAATCCATCTAATATATTGTTATAGTTATTTCTCTGAAACGTTTGCTTGATCCCAGAAGATAGCTGTGTGAGCTTTCTCTCGCAGTTAGTTCTCTATACAATGGTGATGGTGTTTACTTTCGTGGGTGCCTCGTTCCCTCTCTGGCATAAAGTTCTCACAAGCTGAGGCGCCTTATTCATTTTGGCAGGTGTATATGTAATGGAGTTGCAGTCGTTGGGCATACGGTAAGAATTTTCCGTTGATCCTATTGGATCAGGCATCCATCTGTCTCCTAAATTGTCTAGGCACGGAGAAAGGAATGTTATGAATCCTCTGTCATCTTTCGGAAGGGCGTGAAAATAGTACTCTATAGCCCGATCTGAAGCAGTTTTTCTAGAGTTATCCCTGTACCTTTTGCAGGTGAATTACCGGCTAGGATCCTTAAAGTACCCAAAATCCAACATTCGGAAGGGCAGGGCGCTGCGGGAGTTTTCTCGCAGACGCTTCAGCCCAGAGTAACTGCGGGGCTTACCTGATCATGTCGGGAATGCCTCGCACTCTCTCTGGGTATTTTTTTTTATCAAAGTTCTCATATGCCGAGACACCTTCACCTATTTTAGGAGGTATATGTACTGGGGTCAAAGACCTTGGGCATATGGCAAGAGTTGTCCGCTGATCACATTGGATCAGTCGGCCAATTGCCTCCTGAAATTGGTGGAGACACGGAGAAGGGAATGCTGGGTCCCCACAGCAAACTCGTCTCCCGTCATTCGGAAGGGCGTGAGAATAGTACCCAATGCCCGACCTACCTGATGCAGGTTTTCTAGGGTTTTCCCTGCATCTCTTTAGGTGAAACACCGGGTAGGATCCTTAAACCATAGCCCGGGGGTCCTAGTTAACCCTTGGCTACCTTGCTCTACCTTCCGCATCCCCCCTTTTTCAATTCCCTTCCTATGCTATTAAAGGGGCCTGTTTCAGGATCACCCTCATGTAGCCTCTTACCCAAAAGAAAACATTCGGAAGGGCGTGAGAATAGTACCCAATAGCCCGACCTACTTGATGTAGGTTTTCTAGGATTTTTCCAGCATCTCTTTAGGGAATCACCGGGTAGGATCCAAAAACTGTAACCCGGGGAACTTAGCTACCTTGCTCTACCTTCCACACACACCCCATTTTATGTTCCCTTCCTATGCTATTAAAAAGGAGTTGCCTGTTTCAGGATCAAAGTCATGTAACCCGTTACCCACCACCACCTCCAAAAAAAACTTTATTCCATGTATTTTACCAGTGGGAGATTTATCTCGCAGGAAAATTTCCCAGAATTGTTGATGGGTCATACCCTCGTAGATGTCTCTCTTTCTCTACGGTTTCAAGGTTTTCACATGTGGAGGCACCATATTCACTTATGAGAGGTTTCAGGTGAATATCGGGTAGGATATTTAAATTATAGGGCAGGGGCCGCAGTCACCCTTGGTTGCCTTCTCATTCCTTCCGCGTTCACGTTTCAAATTCCTTTCCTATAGTATCAAAGGGGATTTTCATTACGTGGACCACCTTCATTTTAGCCTGCTACCCTATAAGAGGCAAGAACCGCTTCTGGTCACATCGCTCTGTTTATTTCCACTTCAGCTTATTTCGGTTTACCATTTTTGCACTCTAGGTCTATAATTATTCCCCTTTCTGAAGTCACCCTCCATTCTCATTTTCTAAATCTGGTACTAGTAATTTACAAAAATGCTACCTGTGTTTTGTGTTCACCATTTTCTACAAATTTGCTCCCCACCTAACTTATGCACAATGTTGTTATCACTGTGGATATTTTCCTTGGGACTAAACATAATTTCCCGACGTAGTTAACAAACCAGTAACGTCGAGTTTTAAAAGTTTATAATTTTAGTAATTAGTTAGTTTGCAATATTAATAAGATGAAATGTTGCCAGTTGTAGCAATTAATGTAGTTACTATTTAACGTTATAATTTACATAATAATAACTGAAATAGATAAATGTACTCCTCAATACATTTCATAATCTTAAAACTTGGCTTCGATGAAGGATCTACTGAATATACTTTGTATACGTGTGTGTACACTCTTAAATATCCAGGTATTCCGTCATTTCTGGGAACGTCAACCTTATAGAGGACCCCGCCATTCAGTTACACTTCCTGCCGCTGGCACGTGACTACGCATGCCTATGCTTAGGGATACTACCTGTTCCTTTCTTTTGTCTTAACATACAGTCTGCATTATATTCTCTTCATTGCTTTATGTATGTGGATAAAAATAATTATTTGATCTTAATAAATGCACTGATTTAGTTTTTTAATCATTCTCGTTTATTATGCAACTCATGTTAATGAGCTATCACTGCAAATTATTGTTTAGTTCAGTTTTGATGTTAAATTTGGGTCGTCTGGTTATATTTATTTCGTATAGCGTGGAAGTCATTAAGTTTTGTCGAATATTAGTGAAATTTCATTAAAATCGTTTCGAACTACGATATACGGGTGAATCTAGCGATGCAATTCTTTAGTGACAGGCCGCATATTTTTTCATATCTATTACGCCTAAGAGGATCAAAACCAGTCATTGGAAACACATATTATGATTGCCATATTTGTGTACATATGTTTACTTTCTCTAATTGGCAGGGGTTGAAGAAAATAATATGGGCATCTTCACTTACACAGTGTTTATTGATTAATAAGGACTTGGACCCCCATTTGCTTTGAGAACAGCTGCAATTCTTCGCTTAATAGATTCGTAGAGTGTTTGAATAGTTTCCAAGAGAATGTCCCACTCATGTAACAAAACAGCCGCAACGATTTTGTAGGCGGAAATCTGCTCCTCACTCTCTGCTCTAAAACTCGCCATAACGGTCCAATGATGTTGAGGTCTGGTGATTGTGTTGGCAAGGGAAAATTTTTGATGACAATATGATGCTCTACAAACCACGCCTAAATCTTTTTCGCTGTGTGCATGAGCGCATTATCATCTTGGAATATATCACTATGCTAGTCATAGTAAGCACTTCATTGTTGAGGATGTCGAGATATTCATTCGCAGTAATCCGGCCAGTAGGGGGCCAGCTGAATACCACGATATAGGCGCCCAGATCAGAACGGAACCTCCCCCGTGCTACACTGTAGGAAGCAGGCAAGCCGGATCGTAGGCTTCTTTTAGTGTTCTCCATACGTAAACCCGGTCATTTGTAGGGTACATTGTAAAAGGTGGCCACATTCTTCCAGTCATCCAGTGTCCAGGTTTTATGATCGTGGCACCACTTCTGTCACAGCTTTGTGAAGCTACGCAGCACTTTTTTTTGGAAACAGTATTGCTCAAATGAGTGTCGAGTTCTCCAGTAACTTTTGCCGCGGAATTTTTATGTTTTTTGGTCACAATTCTTTATAATGTTCGTCTGTCTCTGTCAGTAAATTTCGAATTGCGCCCACTATTCCTATTCGCTGATGATGTTTCATCATATTTTGTTAATGTTGTCATTACTGCGGATGCTATCGTTTGTGAAACGTTAATCAGTTGAGCCGTTTTCGTCACAGATGCTCCCGCTAACCGCGCACCAGTGATTTATCCTCTGTCGAAGCCTAATAGGTCACGCATTACATCGATCATTGGTGTTAACCGTCGCAGAACAAAGCATATAATATAATGCAAGATAACCTCAAAACGTGGCACATCAACTGGGCACTGCAGCCGCGTCGTGGAATTTACACGTATTTGCCAACTTTTAGGGTGTTTTAAAATTTACTGATTTTCAAACAGATCTTGCTACTAATTACAAGGCGAAACGGGTCACTTATTGTTTTCAAATTATTGTAAAATTATCGAAAAAGAAAAAAACTTCATAAAATTACCTACTTAATCTAATTTTTAAAACTTACAACTAATTTGGATTTTTAATGAAATTTTAAAAAGAAACTAACAAATTCTCCGCTTTGTAATTACTATTAGTACAATAAATTTAATTTAAGAAAAATCTTAACACCTTTTTGTTGTTTTTCTTATATATATTTTGCATACGGCTATTTATCAATTTTTTGGATCCCAAAGAAAATTTTTATTACAACTGCATAGTCTTTGCTAGATTTTTTGTTTCCTTTTTTTTTAATCTATTCGTTTTGGGTACATCATCCTGTAACTCATTCTTATATGGTCAGTTTGACACTTTTTCTTTTTTTCTTGAGGATCACATTTGTCCCGATTTATAAATTCTATAAACAAGTTTTATTTTAATTGTTTTGTTTTCCAAATTCTATTCTTAATTATTTAACAAATCGTTGGCGTATTATATTTTAGTAATGTGGTAGCGTTTTAAAAGGGACGTTTATTGTCTTCGAATCTGTAAACCTTCGCAATTTAAATTTGATTGTATCTCGCAAAATTGTTGTTAACCTTCCATAGACTTTTTAAATTTTTTATTGATATTGCATCAGTAATTACAATAAAATGTTGATATATTTATATTACATATAATCTGTACATTTAGGCTTTTACGGCTGCATGGTAAAATGCGAAGTTACTAAACTCAATAATAAACGATATATAAATTTGCGGAGGGACTTGAAGAAAAGTATTCTATCAGCTTTGCTAATATTCAAACTTGCAAGATCCCATTAATGGGCACAAACGAAGGAAGATAAATTTATAAGTTCTTTAATAAGTGTGGAAAATTTCTAAACTATCATTGAAGTGCTTAATCGTCGGTTCGTAACTTCCGCGAGAGCCATAAAGGATTTTTTTTACAAATTAATTGGTACCACGGAAAATTGAAACCACCAATAAAAATTAAGAATGTTTTGGAAACCATCGTTAATGCCCGTATCAGCTACTAACTTCTAAATGAATGCATAGTTTGGATTTGTAATTTATCTTTATTAAATCAATTAACGTCTGATATTAAAATGAAATAATTTTTGACCGTATTTTACGTAGTTTTTAATTTTTTAATCAAATAACGTTTCGGCGCATATTCGCACCTTCTTCAGGTTTTTCTCTTCACAATCTATGAAATACATATTTCAATTTTAATTTAAACTTATACTTAGCGAAATATAGAGGGAATTAACTAACAACTTACGAAATTATTGTTACATCTAATTTTTCCAAAATTAAACATAAAATGTTATAAACACCTATTTTTTATATCAAGAGAGGTCCGAGGCAGCACTAAGAAACTTATTTAGCTACAGTTTACACAAGACTGAATGATGGACCGTCTCGTTTTTAGGGGTTTGACCTGTCGTGTTGTGAATTTACTTCACCATCCCTGTGGCCTTGGTCTACCCTAAGTAACACAGATTCTGAAGAGAAAAACCCGAAGAAGATGCGAATATGCGCAGAAACGTTGTTTGATTAAAAATAAATAAACTCTGGAAAAGACCGGTCGAAAATTATTTCATTTGTAATTTACTGTCTAAGATGTTATGAAATTGGTAGATTTATTTTGGCTATTCCGTCATCTATGTTGGAGAAGAGAAAAGTAGAGCAACGAAATAAAAATATTTTTCCCTTCACATTTATTTCTAATTAAATGTCTGTTTCAAACGAGGGTTCCTATAATCATGTGCTAAATTTTGGGTGACTAGTCCGTTACAATCTTGTGTTTAAGAGACAGGTTAATGAAAGCCTGAATTCTATTAATAACTATATCTGTTTTACTTGGATCATTAAAATATTTTACTTCTAGGAACGCTGTAACTATTGCTCCTTTCCTCATCTTCATGACTTTTTGCACCTTATTATTTCATATCTCTACTTTGCTCTCTTCTAAGATATGTAATTGAATACCTGAAAAATATCTACTTTTAATGAAGTTGTGTATAGGTCTACTATGAGAACTTCGCAGTTCTCAGAATTGTATATTTCGGAAAAATCATAAGAGAAAAGTCTGGATTCCGACGTCGTATATGAGAACAGTGTTGACGTTTCATAAATATGATAAATATGAGGCTTTATATTTTTTGTGTTCCTGCGACAACAGTCTGCGGCGGCGGGAAGGGACGTGTCTTATGGCGCTAGTTGAGGATACGTTTTTTCCCTCGCTTGCTGGAACCCTTTTATTTGTCGCAGAGGGAAACGTGTGAAAAGGCCGTTCCCTCGTCGTCGCGTGTATCACAAGCAATTTAATAAATAGCGCTTCTCTGAAATCCTGTGAAAGAGAACGCTGCTGTTGCACTTTCCGCGCTTTCTACCTGAAGAATAGCGGCTTTGAATTCAAGCCAATAGCGCGGACTACTTGCCAAAAGTCGTCGATCCTATTATCACTTCGTATACTCACTCGCACGTTACACGGCGCGATAACATGAATTCCTTGCAGGCGACTTACTTTCAATCAGCTAAAAAATGTGTTTCAGTCATCACATTGTATATAGGATAAAAAGTTGGTAACTGTAACTCATACACGAAATATGGCGCTGAGTGAACCCCCATACATATATTTCATTATGCCCCAGTTAGCATTTTGATTTAGGAGAACAATTTTCCCATGATCCAACACTTTCCTGTAATTTTGTAAGTTCGAAAAATAGAGATAAGAATTAATATTCGTCCTTAATTAATTTTGAATCAGGGTGGACGTCAGGGGAATTTACTTATGAGTCATTGATAAGGGGAAACCAGTCAACCATTACGTTCACTACAGTTTTTCTTAGTCAGAAAGCCATGTATGGAAACGTCTGTACTAGATGAAAATTAACAAATAGATAATGAATTTGTTAAATTAAGTGATAAAATGAATACCGCGGAACGCTTATGCGACACCTGTTGCTTTCGTCAGATGATGGAACATCAAAAGAACTACAAGAATGACACTCGGCATCAGCTATGTGGCAGAAGCAGAAACTTTGCGACTTATTTATTTTATAACTAATTTTTTGTCTATTTATTGGCATTATCTATTAGTGAAATCATTATAAGCATGGAATTTATACTATTGTCATATCAATTCTAATAATTGAAGTAAACCAAAGTCTCCAAAATGAATTAATGGCACGTTTATTATTACATATGTTGATAGACACCTGTTTATTAGAATCATCAGGATCACATACTGCACTGGCCAAAATAATTTGAAACTGATTGTCATCGTTGTTTGTTGTTCAAGTAATCATTCCTTAGACTGTTTTGAACTAACCCTGTCATGCTAACCTATTCTGCGCAAACTTTTTCATTTCTACATAACTACAACATCCTAAATCCTCCCTAATCATCATATCGAATTCACCCTTGTCCCCTCTCTTCTGTTCTTACCCCACACACTTCCCTCTGATGTTAAATTTACAAGACCCTTATGTCTCAAAACGTGGCCTATTCTCTTGGTAAAAGTATATTGTTCTCTCTTATCTTATTCTCTTTAGAGCTTCCTGGCTAGTTACTCTATCCAACCATCTGATTTTCAGCATTTTAAAGAGCACCACATTTCAAAGGCTTCTATTCTTTTTCATTTCTACAGCTCCTACCGTCCACGTTTCCCACCCATATAACGCCACGCTCCATACTAAGTGTCATCAAATAATTCATTATCAGTTTTTATTTATAAGGGAATCAAGACCTATTTATTGCGACAAAACCGTGCATTGAGATGATATTTTACGCATAATTTGATTGGAGATATTTTCGCTTTGGATTTAGAGAATACTTTTCTTTCTAATTTATGAATGACAATTTCATTTCAGATTTTTGTTCATATTTATTTGTGTATAACTAATATTGCATGAAGTGTAACATTTATACTTCGTTAGTAACCTCCCCTATCAAATCTGTTTTTATCTTCACTTTCGTAAAGTTCTCTGATGCAGATCAACCAGCTGAAATTTTTATATGATTTACCCACATCTTTCTTGTGTGAAGACGTTTGGGAACGATTGGTTGTGTAACTCGAGAATTTTATGTCTGGCCGATCTGAAGAGATTATTTTTGTTTTCGAGACTGGAAGTGCGAACGAAGTTTAAATTTTAGAGATATATGCTGACCTGAGAATGAAGATTTTGTTAGCACATCTCCGCTTCTATCCAAGTAATGGCCTTAATTCGTCATTCTAGTTATACCTTCGATATAGTGACTTGGATTTTCAGGCAAGCAACTGACGGGACAAACTGTATTCTACATTTCGCCAGAGAATTTTGTATGCTTTCCACCAGAACAATTTTATTTTGAATTCTGTTTCATTATTACATTTCTATTGGCTCTTAAGTGTCTTACTACGGCTCTCCGGAAGTGTGATACTAACTCAGCAACTGCAACTCAAGTACTGCGATAACGTTTCCTGTTACGATATCAATGACGTAAGAACAAGTCAATTAAGTGTTTTGTACATAAGTTGTTTTCCCTTGTTCACCAGCACTGGAAATGATTTAAGGTGTAAAGCTACTTACTTAGCTTAACTAAGGGGTCATATAGTAATTTCCAGAAAACAGGTGAAATTACAATGCACTCTATGAAAGTTCTGGTGGCCATCATGGGAAAGAATATTCCGAATATTCACAGAAGAAAGGAGAAAGGATGAAAGACGCTAAGCAGATTAGGGAGGATTTGGGATGTGGTAGTTATGTAGAAATGAAAAGGTTTTGCGCAGATTAGGTTAGCATGGAGGGTTGCATCAAAAAGAATATAGGCTAATAAGAACCTCTCAGGGACGATAGCGGGCCCGGGCATGGATGGGTGAAATAGACGAACAGATCCGACTAGTTGCGTGGGTGTAAGGAAGAGTTAATTGGTCGCGGTTGCGTGTTTCGCGTATCTGGCCTGCTGTGGAGGCGAGGAAGTGTGCGTAATTTGGTTTGGGCACTTGCAGGGCTAAAGTGGAATCAATATCGCAACAGTGTGTCCGCGAGATAACACACCGCGGGATCCGGACCTCGCGCCTGCGCACTGCCGCCCCGCTGCTCTACACAGTTACGGACAATCCCCACAGAGAGCTCTGCTTTCCGTTACCGCAGACCACCATCGCGCTCGGCCTTATGAATTGACCGCTGTTTCAATAAACGCTTACGGCATCAAAATTGTCACTTAAGCTTTCAATTGCTGTTTATTTCTACGCTCATGTAATGCAAATGAATAAGACACAAATCTAATATATTGCAGTATAATTCGCGATGATTTCAATTCACCAGTTTTTTCTTACTCGTGTAATTTAGATTGAATTTAAAAAGAGAGTAGTGTGGTAATTCTGCATGTGTCATGTTGCGGGTGTTTCCAGGGCTGCGTTAAATAAAAACAAAAAAACGGAAACCAACGTGATTTAAATGAGAGAAGAAAGTTTGACTTTAGAATAAATTATGAAATGAGAACTGGGGACAGAACTGTTGGCCATTTAGTAGTTCAACTGATGTTCATATCCCTGTCGTTTTCACAATTTCTCGCACTAATTCGTATTACTACATCAGATATTTGAATAATTTGAAGAAATTGTTATTTTTAATTAATAATGTTGACAGTTCAAATGCTTCAATTAATCTTAAATGAATTGAATTAAGGTATTTAATTTTAGCTACTTATATCCGTAACAGAAATTCACTAAAACTGTAGATTGCGGTTTCATATATATATATATATACATTTGACTGACCCAGATACTGAGATATCGTGTCCGTACCTGGATTTCCCTTCTCTGTCCCCTTCTAATTCTCCGTCTGTAATTGACGTCTTCATTAGCTTCGTCTTCACGTATCTGAAATGTAACGAAATGAGCTTCGAGTTATTTTACCACAAATACTACTACTTCAAAAATTTTACTGATAGGTATAATTTTTTCTTCGAGGCGTAATGAGGGCTTTGTTCACGCTTCCTAAAATTCGTTATCTACAATCTGTTTTTAAACAACGTCATGTACTCGGTCTTCCCGAGAACTTCTTATTCAATGTAATATTATGTCATTCATAAGATACGACGTTTCGAAGGCTATCGTACCTGAAGACGATGGCGGAGATAGCCTTCGAAACGTCGTATCTTATGAATGACATAACCCGGGTGAAATCCCGAGAACTTCTTATTCAGTCTATCCACCGGGAAAGCCTACATTCTCTAATATTATTACATTAAAAGAATTGTTGTAAATGTTTTAATATATAAGCCTACATTAAAATTTGTATATAACGTAGTAATTTCTCTCTCTCACACACACACACACGCTCGCTCACTCACTCACTCACTCACTCACTCACTCACTCACTCTCCTAAGCTTCGTTCAATTACACCCCATCCATCCCTTCCTCATCACCAAAAAAAAATATGGAAACGACGATAGGAAGAGAAAAAAATTAAGTTCAATATGCGTCATGTGTCATAGTGTTTTTAATTGTTATTCATCTTGACACGTAACCCTAGTTTCATTATGAAATATAATTTTGTTTTATTTTCAATCGGCCCATTATTTTTGGCACATTCAAATTACTTTCAAAAGCTGCAGGTTTCCAAAATGAAATAATTGCCATATTTAGCTCACGACTTATTTTTTTATATCCACTTAATTAAGTTTGCAAAATATATATTTGGTATGACTTCCTGGATAATGTGTTTAGCGATAGAGGCGTTCGTGACACTGTAGATTTTCACCAGACTAACGCTTTTAGTCAGGCTTCCTTACAAATGGCTTCTGCTCGAAAACGCTTACTATTAAATATTTCTAGACATTTAATAAGTCTTTGCGGTCGTAAATTTGTCTACTGTGCGACTGCTTCAACGGCGAGTAAATGTTTTAATTATCCAACTAAGTTGTTTTGTAACATACCTTATTTCGATTCGCTTACAAAGTTTTATAATTTTAATATAATATATACATATTTCTTTTTTAGTTATGTCTGCATAATTTATCTATTAATATAAAATGTAACATTTTCATATGATTTATAACTTAAAAATAAGTTTAAAGTCTCACATGCAATAAATTCTAACATGATAAAATTTTTTACTTCGTTTTTCTATTGTATGTAATGTAACTTATGTTTTTTGTTCGTTTCTATCGTATTGCTTCATTATTTCTCCTTCTTCGTATTTAATCACGGCACATAATAGAAAATATATTTCAGACATTGATCTGCATTGTTTTTTTTAAAAAAGAGAAATCCCTTAATGTCTAATTTGGTTTGTTCCGCAATGAAGATTTGCATTTTATACTTCATACCACCTTCCAGCCATTTTAATATTTTTACTTTGTTATAAATTAAACAATATGTATTTGATTGGTAATAAGAATATTTTTTAACTCCAATGAACACTGGATGAAATCCTAAATTTAACTCAAAATGTTTTAATCATATTTTATCAATTGTTTTATTATTTTTTCTGGTTTACGATCAATTTATTTTAAATATTAATATTGATATAAGTTTGCAGAGTTATAAATAATTTTTTCCCTTGGATGGACGAGTACTTTTTAAAATTCTGTTTTATTAGTCGGAGCAAGTTACAGGATCATTAGCGACTTTCTAATTAGGTTATTTCCATTTTAGACTAGTTTTTCTCAGTCAGGATACATGTAAACACACACTGAAAACAGCCAGGCCCTTGCCGCTAATCGAACCCCGGACGTCTGTGGTGCGAGGCGATGACGCTAGCCACTAGACCACAAGGGAGGCCATGATTTTTTTTTTCAAGTTTCCAGAGTGACCTGATAATTGAATGTGGCAAATAACTCACAATAAATTTGTTCGTTGGATTTAATCTTCAGAAATGTTGCGAGTTTTATATTCTCCGTTTTTGCAGAATTGTATTATTTAGAAGCATTAATGTGTTTCTTTAGCAAACTGTTACGGAGGACAAAATTGGGTATAAAAGACGTCAGTAAATGTGGATTTAATTTTCATTTATGTTTTTCTGTTCGCATGGGATCATAACAAAGGTTGGATGTCGTCAAGGAAAATTCCAAGGTTGTGTTTTGGTTGTCCAGTAGTAAACATGTCTATTTGAATTTTATTTGTGGCGGGTTTCGAGGAGACCTGTTGCGTAAAGTAGAAAGTGGCGCCGACCTCGGCAATCCAACAATCAATGTCTGAGCTCTGGTGTTGGCCGCTAGGTGCCTCTGCCTGCTTTAATTTGTCCCGGGAATTTCTACTCCTCTGCTGGTTTGATCTTTCAATGACTTCACGGAGCCGTTAAATACTTCTGCATACAGACTCGAAGGACTTATAATGACAATGTTTCGGATTGGAACGGATCAGCGTGGAAACAAATGTACCGACTTCCAAATTGTCGCGCGAGGAAAGGAAGTGTTATGAATGGACTGCGAAATGGATTTTTGTATCAGGAAACGAAACCTACAGGTACAAAGAAATAAAGTAAAAAATGTTCTAGAATCTGAATCTTTCTTCAACTAACACTTTGCTAAATCTGTACAACAACCAATTTAGAAAGATATTTTAATTAGATAATTTAAACAATATCACGAATAAATAGTGATTTATGCTGGCTTTTTAACCGTCTTTTTATTTATTGTAAATTATAAAGTCAGAAAACTGTTTCGTAATATCACGAAGTATCATTCCTTTCTTTGGAAATACGTCAGGTGAAAATGTAAATTATTATAAGCCATTTATTTCATGAAATATAAACGAAAAATATTTGAAGTGAGCTCATTGTACAAACTTTGCAGCTGCAATGTAAATTTTAACAATAGACGAGTACTATCGTATGGAAGTGAAAGTAGGGTCTACACACAAACCGTATAAGAAGGATTCTTAGTTACTTACAAGATGAATTGCATGTGCATGTAGTTGATATTTTAAGTGTTAGTCATAAGAATTTCCTCATTGCTTATGAGTCTGAAGTTAAGTTATGAAAGTTGTTACTGGCAGTGTGTTAGCGACGAAGACAGATACGGTAATTAGCTTGCCACTTGAACCGGAGTTTAATCGGTTCCCGGCCACTTGTAGCAACTACTCGTCTCGGATTACATTTCGTTTCACTAAAAGAATTTCTTTTCTCTTATCAATTTCTCCTGCGATCTAAAAATATTTTACAGTCTTATTATTACACCTCTTGTCTTAACATACGGGAATGTTTCCCGCGATTTGAAGAAAGTAAAATGCTGCTATAGACTAAATGATTTCTTTGGAATGCGCCTAACGATTGAAACTTCGCCAGTGGATGGGATAACGGAGAGATTTCTGTTTCGGATTATATTACAGTTCCATCGACTTCGCAATGTAAATTAGGCGCTAGAGGGATCTTTATCAATGAATTATTGACATGCATTCTACTTTCTCACAGGTACAGTTCACGTTTCGCACAAAATACAACCTGCGTATATACCTAAGGACTCAATATTCATTCAATTCACCGGAAAAATATACATTCGCTAATTGGCTCTACAGTAGTAGTGTGTGGCTGTTATGTGGGAAGTCAAATTCCAAAAATGTAGTTATTTTTCGGTGCTAATTATAGCCGATGTAATTTGTCACAACCAGTCACGGAACTGCTTGAATAAACGCCAAACAAAAGACAACAACTCATCTCTTTATTCAATACTATGCTTATATTAACAGTATTAGATGGTCCTTGGGTGATACACATTAACTAGTAATATCTTATCTATATGAATAAAACGCTAAGTTGTCTTTTATTATTATTTTTTAACAGATTAAACTTAAAAACGACGAATTGTATTTCATTAATTATACATTTTATAATTTATTTTTTGTGAACTACGTAGACTGTATAGTTAGCGAATTCCAGGAATTTGAAGGAAAGTTGATACAAAATAGAAGTTTTGGCCGCAGAGAACTGATTGTATTTTGATTAATAACACATTGTTTAGGTATATTATTGGTAGTCTTTTATAAACGAAAAGCTACATCAGTATTTGTATTATTAACAATTGAACGATATATAATGCGTGTGGCCCTTACTAGTTGCAAGGAAGAAGGAAGATAAAGGGTATTACCTGCAATGTATTAAAAATATATTTTTTACACTTTGGTGAATAATAGTTTACTTTTTCACTTTTTTAACTTAAGCGCTAGCCTACTGGCTACAGTTCAGAAATTAATAAAAAGCTATGAAACATTTTACAATAAAATCGTTTGATTTAGTAGAACTTATATTTTCAGAGGTTCACGTAAATAATAAAGCAGGAATGTAATTAAAGATAAGCTTATTACAGCGCTAGAGGGTCCACTACAATCTATTTCTGTTATTAAATCCCACCTATCTTCAATCCTAGGTTGTATAAATGGCGAAAAATCGTCAAAATGGTACTTTTTTACAGAGAGGTGTCATTTTGACCCATTTCCGGTGTTCTGAGAAGAAAATCCTAATTTTCGAACCACAGGGGCCTGAAACGGGGTTCCAGAGTTCAGATTTTTTTGTGTTGTAGTTCGGGATAGGGAGTTGGTCACCTTAGAAATAAATATATCTACTGATAGGTCTCGGTGAGACAAAGAGAATAACCCCTACTCGTTCCTTCAGGTTGAGTAAGGGCTTTACTAACGGCGGAAAACTACCAAAAAAACACATTCAAAAAGTGGAAGAAACTAAGGTTTGTAGACATTGAAAACGTTTACCTGTGATGAATATCACTACCATATGCATTATATTTTTTTCCTTTTTCAAATGAGCAATTACTAAATATTAAAATTTACCTGACGCGAGAAATAAAACTACGTATACATTGTATTGACGATCCAAAGAAATTTATTTCTCAGGCAGTTAGCTCTCTGCTAACGATAGGTTAGTTACGGGGCGAACTGTTTATATATATATGTTTTAAATATAGTGTTATAGATCAGGAATATAGACAACCTGCGTTCACTTTAGGAAATCTCGATGCGCGTGTGGGACACTTAAACTTTTAAGTTAAATGTTTTTCATTATTTCACATATATAGCTTCAATATATTACCAAAAATGGACAGCTTCCGGCCCTGCGGCCAAATTTGCTCAAATTCGTATCTGTAGTTGTACGCCTATAGCTGTGGCATACTTACTGACAAAGGGTTTTGTATACACTCTCTTAGTGTTTCTTACGTATAGATTTTCAGAATGGTGGATTTACTTCTTAATGGTTAAGGGAAGCTCTAGAGATATTCAGGGTAATCAATCTGTCGTAATGTTTCGTTAGCAGAAGTGTGGACGTTATTTTTTTCCCCGTACGCTCCTCGGAGGTGAGCTATATACGGGTGTGTTTATCTTCCTTACCTCCGACTGCAGCTTTAAGAAAAATCGATGGCTCGGCTCAATTAGCCGTCAGCGTATGGAGTAGTGGACGAAGGAAGCACAGGTGCCTCAAAGTACGATTATATTCGTGATCGCTTTCCGTTTAATCCCATCCGCTTGTTTTCCATCCACAAATCTAGTCTTTCTCATATAATGGACTGCCATGAATTTTAAATAGTCAATGTTGTCGTATTTAGATTGGTTGGGCGCTGTTGTCAAATATCCGAATACGATTAAAAGAAAGTAATCTATTGCGAATTATCATAGTGTAGCGTGGTGCTTTTTATACTGTATAGAGTTTTATAATTCGCTAGGTTCAATACAAGCATCTGTTAATTGGGATCTATCCCAGAAGCTCTACCTTACTTCTCAGGAACTTTAGTACGGGTGCAAGAATATATATCTTTTGTTTGCATTTCAGACTGAAAAACGTCTTTAATCAATAAATTATTATTTTTGTTAAACGCATTTTACGAGAATTCCAAAAAATCAACAACCACAAATATCTCATTCTGCTTAGCCAAAGGTACACTTTATTTAAGTTCTAAAATTCATTAAGCCGTCGTATCACTGTAAATTATGCTGACTAAAAGTATGTAATTAATTTTTATTGTACCTTAAGGTACGCCATTTATGACTACACACTACATACGTAAGTGTTAATAAATTCAAATGAAATCATTTAAATCCAACCAGGATTTTACAATCGATAGACATAACGTAGGCCTATATTGTATCGAGTTTCTATGGTTACGGTTCTTTGTCTTGTTTTCAATAGACTTCAAACCAAGTTATTGACTTGATGAATAAAGTGGAACATGAAGACATGACTAAAAACTTAAATAATGTCATGGAATCTGAAACTAATTTGCCAATCAGAGGGTGGGGGAAACTCTCCACCAGTTCTAATTTGTCGTGTGAGTATGCACATCACTTTAGTTAATTGAGAATACCAATCTCAATATTTTGTATCGATCTTGTACATACGTCATTTGTATTAATTTAATTATGATATTTTGTTGTTAAGAACATGATCCAAACAGTACTCCGATATTATAATATTATATGAAGTTGAATCTTGTGGAGATTTAAGTGAATCATATAGGTTAACATTCAGCGAGAATATCACGGACTAATAGATTAGAAAAGGGATTTATAAGATTATGTTCTGGAGAATGGAAAAATCATTTTAACGTTTGTTTACAATTTCTTTGCATATGCCACTTCATATAATTTTGCCAAACCGAACGCCCCGTGATAATTTATCCAGGAGGAAAGAGATTGATTAATTTAGTAACTGTTTCAAACACCAGGTAGCACGTATCCGCGCTATCTATTATATGAGTGATTTAAACAGCATCTACTACTGAAATCACGGCCCACGTTATCTGATTTACGAATGATTCAAACATGAGCTAGTATTGGGATCACGGGCCGCGCGATCTGATCCACTTAGTGATTGATTAAAACGGCTAGTAGCCGAACCACAGGAATCCAAAGAGCTACCGCTCCATTATTTCGATTCAATAATCACTCACTCCACAGACGGAATGAGATCTCGATTAGATCGTCTATCTCTAATTAAAACCAGATATTTTTTATAAAAGCACACTCTTGTCTATTTTTCATAAATCATAGTTATGATTTCTTACATATTTTACATAAAATTGTTTTACGGGCCGCAGAAAGTATGTTAATTGTCGAGAAGGAAAGTAAGTTTAACTATGGAAATAGAAATGTATGTCTCTATGGATTGGAAGTGTGACCTTTGTTCTGTTTGTGGAAAGCATGTGAATTGTGTTGATAAAAAGATATAATTTATTGATCAAGCAATTGCGTTTTCTTTTACTGAAATCTTTATCTGATGTCTTTGCAAGTCTTCTGAAGTATTGTCGTGCACCATTTAATTAGTAAACTTTATATTATTCAATTATACCTCTCATATGGAATAGTGAATCTCAGGTGGTTCAACCAAGTATGCAATATTTCAAGTTCGTTCGAGCTCATTAAGGCACGAAGATAGTTTCGCTTCATCCAGGCAGAACAATAGACGAAATTTGAGCTTGTAAAGTAAACAAGCAATACAGAAGAGTTAATAATTTCATGAAGCAGGCAGGCAGGCACCAATCGGGCGCAGGCGTCACCCAGGATTTACGTCATCAAAGCTTCACCCACACCCATCCCCATACCCCTGCGGCCGTTCTCTACGAGTTTTAATTAACCGGACGCTTATCTTTGTTCAGTACACTTCGGTAGCAGTCCATTTGCAGGCGTCTTGCAGAAGCTTTGATGTGGCTTAATTCCGCCATGTTGCGACGCCGTAAAAACACTGCTTTGAATTCCTTTGAAAAGTAATACGGCCCGAAGGCATTATTATTGTTATTTCGCCCAACATTGTCCTCAATAACTCTGCGATGGATTTTTTTAGCAGCGATCCTTCCGGGCATCGAATTCTCCATCTTCTTTTGCATTTACGCAAATCACTCTGCTGTGACTAACTGCTACAAATTACTCTCTCTCTCTCAAACATTTAAATGGAATATATTCTCAGAGAATTGTGAAAGTGAATCAGAAGCTTAAAAGGAAATCATGTTTATTATCTGATAAAGTATATTTTTTTGTTTTTGTGACAGCAAACACACTAATTTATCATATGGAGCTTGTAAATATGTTTGGTTCTCAAATATTGTACAATGAAACAGTTCAATCATTGGATAGGCTTAAAATCTATTTATTCAAACGGTTCCAAAAATAGTTGCTGTCCCTATAAATATCAATTACCCGACTTTTGCAGTTCTATGATTTTTATGTCAAGAATGATATAATTTTTATATTAGGAAACATATTTTGGGTCTTTAATTTTTGTGTAAAGGTACTGGGTGTGACAGATCTTGTATTGAATCCAGTTTATTGCTTTGGTTTTTATTGCATCCACTGAACATACGTTTTTCTTTATTCACACTTTCTGATTTTTGTGTACGTAAATACCAGAAAATATGTTCATGTTTTCAGCCATTTCAACGTTTAAAAGTCTGATTAAGATTATTACGATAAATTTACTATAGGTGCTATTTATTTTTATTTTCCATAACGTAATTAAAATTGCGGTAGATAACGTTTTGTGTTGATGTCCCTGGTCTTTCAGCAATATCAACTTTCCCAAGCTTTACCTTTCAATTTTATATTTTCTAAGGCTATTGGTTTATATCCAAAGATTGTTTGTTTCCACAATTTTCTGTTTTTTCGTGTTTCTAGTTATAAAATAAAATTACTAGTGTTTATTAATGAACAGTGATTTTCATGTCACCTAAAAGTTGTTCATGTTCACCTCTAAACCATTTATAATGGAATCCGGAGCTTTGTTTTGACCATGTATAGATATTTAAGCCACATAATAGAATGAAATTTGTTCGTTGACGTTTCATCAAAACATGCGGCACAAAATATTACTGCGGGTGTCGCTAAGATAATGTTGACAGAGTCTGTCACAATAGTTTAAACTGACTGTCAGCGGAAACTCGTTAACCGACGCTGACCGCCGAGCTTTGATGTCAAAGTGTCAAATATTTGCTAACCCCGCCGTTCCTGACATAGCAGGGTCATGGCTTCCATCCCCGTGGAAATCAGCGATCGAGTACATGTTTACCCCGCTCCTCCATTTCCCTACATACCCCCAATCGCTAAACCCACTTCATTTCCATCCTTAGAATTACTCAAATATATGTACCAAAACTAATTTTTTATTGATTTAGTAACCGCAGGCAATTTGAGTCATAAAAGAAATATCCCTTCTATTTTCCGTAACGTCTCTCTTTTGTTTGTACCGATGTAGTGTTACTCAACTTTTGTATATTTTGGCAACTTCCAAACGAATAACTCTTTGTCTTACAGTATTGTAGAAAAACTTACCGTTGATACTACTATTATGAATTAACCTTTAAATGTTTTTCGCAAATAAACTAAGAAAAGTGCAAATAAGAGATCGAAGTTTCCATTTGTTTTTAGTCTCTGTCAAACGACCAAATGTTAGCCACGTCTTGAATTCAATATAAAGAAACAGACTTAGTTGCCGATTGTTAATAAGCTGTCTTATTTTTTTATTAGAATAGGTGCAACTATTATTTACAGAAAATTCCAGACATAGAAAGTTGTCATTTATAAGTAGTGTATAATTGAATTTATGAGGTGAAATGCACACTGTTAAAGGTTAGGGGGATAGGAAATGAAACTACGAAAATTATTAAAATTTATATACTGCATATTACACTCCTAAATATAGTAAATGACAAATGTATTAGTTTTCTATGTTATAATTGTGAAATATGAAAAGTAGCTTTCAGGGTGTTTGGTATATTTGAGTTTATTATCCATAATCACTCAATGAGGAAATATGGTCCGTCAAAAGATGAGTAATACATACGATTGGATTGACTACTTAAAGTTATGAATGAAACATTTCACAAGTATAGCTATACTAATAAGTAAATACACTGTTCAGTTTATTCAGTGAAACTTTATCAATCAATCTTTAATTTCATTGCTTTGATTAAAATGAAGTACAGTATTTTCCAACTACAGTTTTTCTTAGAATAGATCTAGTGTAATATGACTACAAAGCAAAAAATAAACATCTTTGCCCATGTACGAGGAAGAAAAAAATTATCACGTTTGGCAAAGTTTTCCGATTGTGAAATGATAATATATGGAGAGAGACGATTGATAAATATAATATACTCATGTAAATTGATTGTGAAGCATAATATAACGAATACTGGGTAAATATCACTTCACCACGAGGAAAAATATGTTTCCTAAATTTTGCCCACTATTGGAAAATTCAAAGTTTGTAAAAATTTATGGTTGCAAGTGAAACCACGTATTAACCCTATGTGACTCATTATGACGCATTATAACGTCGTCAGCGATTTGTTTCTCATAACGACGAGTCGAACATATTTAAAGTTAAAGTAATTTTGAATTATTACACTAGGTGGTTGCCGAGCGTTTGGTAAATTCATATACGGATTAGTAGGCACCGTGTACAAAAATTACTGATCAAAGTGTCATCCCTGAATAGGAAACGAATGGGGAAATATCGTCGGCTGCTCACCGGGTTTTCGTTTGTTTTATCTCAAAGATTTATTGGAAGACCATTCCAAACTTAACATTCTATTTACTATAATTCCATCACACTTGAAAACTTCACTACGGTTAATAAACTCAAAAACAACATACCACATTTAAATTGTCGTTATAGGATCTTTAAAAATATTTTTGAGAATTAAAAGTTGTTACTAAATGGGGTGTAAAGAGGTTCAGCTATAGATTTCGATGAATGGGGATCAGATGCTTCTTAGATGTGTTCCATGCATTAATGTTCCAAATGTACGAAAATCCCCGTCATCTTGACTGCTTTATTTGGCTTAACTTTATTTTCGTTGCCCTTTCTGTGCAATATTTTGCCACATTGAAACTTTCCCCCATTCCTTGCACAAATGCAGGCAGCCCATACATGAACGTCGTCTCCACTGACGACTTGTTTGTAGATCAGCACAGATAGTGACGTGTGCATCCTTTGGAGCATGTGCTTGCTGGAGTGGCTTCAGTTTGTAAAGCACCTCTTATAATTGTGCACGGCTACCTCCTACAAACTTGTGTGGGGCACACAACTGATCGTGTGCTCTAGGATATTAAAATACGAGGAACCAAATATTGCTGGTGTTTGAACCTATGAACCCGGGTAACGCTAAAAGTTTCGTATCAATTCAACAAATTGACTGAAACGTCCAGAGGTTGAACGATATATAAATTCTCCCCAAATTCCTCCAACGTAGTCTTTGCTCTTCTCTCCAGAAAATTGAAACGCCATAAAACTCTGCGGAGTAGACCTTTTACTGGTGCATATTGCATCCGCTGATTTATTGCATAAATAAATTACACATTTCAATCATTTAAATATGGGATTGTAATACTCCACGCATCTTAAAATGATTTAAATACATATCACTCTACCTAAAGAGGCGTGTTCTTATATCCTTGAAGATATTTATGTTTTCAAAAGGCAATTGAGCCATTCCATATCAAATCACCGAGAATTCACTTATGACTCCATATCCCAAAAATTTAGTAATGAAATAATCCTATACCCTAATTGCAAAATATTAGAGCTCATTGTAAATTAACTGAGAAGTTACAAGTCCATGATCATTGTCATCTGGTAAACACAAAATTCTGTTCTGTGTAATTTAAAAAACTGGAGAGACTTATTTTGAGATGTATTAGCCTAAAATTTGGCTACTTCTTCATGTAAAATCTTTTTGAGTAACTTTCATATCTGTGGACATATGAGTATAATAGTTTTTCTCTTTTAGTACTACTTAATATGATAATTTTTCTACTCAGCTGAAATATATATATATATATATATATATACTGCTGAGTAATTGTCTCCAAACTAAGGTCTAAATTTGCCTCGACAAAATTTTGTCGTGACTCTGAACGGCACATTATAGTGCTTTTTTGATAATACCACTACATTCTGGGCTAGATGTGGTATCAATAAGCCAAATTTAGCACTTATCTAGCGCTAGGACTGATTTGATTGGGATGAAAGTTGGTCGTTTCAGCGGCGCGTGGCGTTTACCAGGTGACAAACCGAAGAACATGAGCTTGTATTTATATTATTGCAATATTAATTAAATTTTTTGCTGACTTACTTATTGGCTAAACTACAATATGTAAAAATTTCAAAAATGAAAATATTATGTTTTGTTAATTTTTAAATAAAAGTAAGGAATTTATATTTAATTATCTTTTCATAAAATAACTAACTCATTAATTTACTATGAATTTTATTTTAAGATATACTTTTCTAAGGATGGGATTGGTTTCCCTGAAAAACAGTCGACAAAGTTTGGAAAGACCACTTATTTAGGCTTAACTCGTGGTCATTCACGTTGGGGAGATAATAAAATGAAAATTAAATTAATTTAGTGGAAAGATACGAATAAAATTTTCGTAGAAAGCTAATATAAATAATTGGTTCTTATCTTTGAACGTCCAGAATGAGGCCGAGGAAATGCCTGCGATTTCTGCAGAGTTTGTTTTCTTACAATCGCTGCACTTTCCTGAAAACATTCACTGTACTCAGCTTTTAGCACTGATATGCCACTTCGCATTCTTTTAATCTCGTCGTACTACCCACATCACGTTTCATCATGACGTACATCAATCGACTGCTGCTTATAAATTGCTATTACTTATACTAGCTCTCCATAGATCTACGGTAATAATTTTAATTTTTTTACTTCAAATTTCGTCATCTTCCACGCACTGGCTGTGCTACTTCACGCCAACCTCGGCCACATGTTTTCTCAGCTCTCGCCTTCTCTCTCCAATGGACAGAAATGTCAATTATGTACAGGATTAAAATTAGATATATGATAGTGGACACCAAGCTGTACATTTTGATATCGGGGGACTTGTGGCCGTAAATGCATGGTTCATGTTTTACGTAAAAAGCTTACATTTTATACCATTACTCTTTTTTAATTGAGATTATTTAAATTCGGTTCAACAGTAACTGGTTATTAGCGATTGCACATTAAAGTTTTGTACATCAAATTACATTATATAAATTTATCACACCATTACTTTTATTTACCACAAAAAGTGTACATTCCATAGCAAAAATTTACCGCAACACAAGAAAACTATAGCACCAACTTACAGATGATACAGTCCCTCACTGTTGGATTGGAACGGAAGTCCCGGTTCCATGGTCACTCTGGATCTCACTCTTCTTGATTTCTTTTCTGGGGGACTATGAAATCCCAGTAGACACTGATGGGTAGGGTCATAACTGTCAGTCTCGATGTACACAGACTCATTGAATATTTGAGAGTTCGAGAAAATTTTCTCCTGCGGTGAAATGTCTGCATTGATGCTGGTGGTCGTCATTTTGAATGATTGCCATGTTCTTATTATGTTACGGCAATGTCTTGTTATGGAATGTACATTTTTTTCAGTAAATAAAAGGAATATTTTAAAGTGGATTTTTTAAAATAAAAGATGAGCTATGTTTCCGGCCATAGGTCCCTGGTATAAAAATATTCAGCTTTGTGAACATCATCACATATCAAATTTCGCCCCAAAAGGATGAAGATGTATGTGTCAGTTTCGGCCCCTCTCCTCCTCCCCTGCCCTTCAACCTCCAGGGTGAACTTGCTACCCTCGTGAACATCTTCGAATACGCATACTAGCATTAAATTTTAACTAAATAACTCTATCAAAATTTTAACCTTTTATAATATATCGTATTCGATAAAGACCTAGAGGCAAGTCGAATCTGTTTAAATAATATTTGTATTATTGTAGGTCAGGATTTTGATTAAGAAAAGGTTCTCAATTTTTCACCCGAGTAACTTTTCTTAATTCAATTCACTGCGAAACCATTCGATCTTTATAATTTCCATTGTCTAGAAAAAAAGAGAGACCGACGTTACGAAGAATAAAAAAATTTGCTCGTCTGCAGGGAAAAGTTAAAGAATCTGATCACTCCTTAAATAAATATACTTACTAAATTCAGTCTTTATTGGTGCATGTTACGTCCGCTGATTGAGGTAAGGTGTTTCCTTATGTTTCCTCGAATCTTGTACAGAATACGTGTAGTACTCGATAGCCGTATTTATATATAAGATCCAGAGTCACTTTGAAGCTGTGACTGTGAACTGTATTTACGTCTTCATTCATACGGCTTTACGCTTGTCTGGATAGTCATGGCAGTTGCCAAGTTGTATAGCACAGTGTAAACCTGTGTATATTCTGATGCGGCCTCGTGTTTGAGGATGCGGTTCTTTGTAGGAGATTGTTTTCGGCGCCTGTAGTCGGTTAACGGCCGTAAGGCAGTCTTTGTGAGCCTTTGCCAGGACTTCGTGAATAGCTTCTTCCGAAGATTATGCCTGTCGTTCCAGCCCAGCACTGCGGCTATTTTTCATCCGTCTCAAGGCGAATGTCATTGTTTATGATCTGCGACTAGGTCCTTAAGACACGCAACCTACTGTATTCCACATTTTGTTATTGCTCTGGCTTACGAGCTGTTGTAAATCTATTTAAAAGGTGCTGCATCCTTTCGTGTGGTTCATTCCTTGCAGTCAACTAGCGATTTAACCTTTACGCTTCTAACTCATAACATTTAATTGCAACGATTACTTCAGTCTATTTACAATACTTTGTAAACAGATATTTTTCATACTGTGTTGTATAAAATATTTTAGGAGTTTGCAATCAGGTGAAAGATGATTAGAAGACAAAGTTCACAATATAATGAAGTAATAAACTTATTACAAAAAAGTGTTTAACATATATAAAAACCAAAGAAGGAGTCCTCAATTTCACAAGAAACATGAATTAGACATACAATTGAAGATTTATGCTCAACATAGTCATCATCAGCCGGAAAGAAATCGAGAAGTTAAACGTGAAAATTCAAAAATATTAATTCAAAATGCATTAAAGCTCGTTGCTCGAATGTATATTTTCTATTTTTCATTATTAACTTATTTTTCTTGATTTCTTTCCAGCTGAGCCGTAAGTTGCAGTTGCATGACGTGCAAGAATAAGATATTTTCTTATTTGGTTTTATGTACGCCTTTTTTTTGTAACAATTCTGTAAGTTCATTCTGTTCATAGAAATAAAAGCAAAATACATTCTAAACGAATTTTATATCTTGTAACGGTACTCGTGCAGTTGCTTGTTGTGATTGTAATACACTTAGTTTAAGGCTACACTTGACTGGATGAGTTGATTTGTCTGATTGCGATCATTCGTGTGAAGAGAGTTTAGCCGAGTGTCTCCAATATTCTAACTTCTGAATTAATATCGACCGCTTGACTGCTCCCGATCTGCACTGAAAACTCAATAATACCCCATCTCTTATAAGTTTTACGAACTCTCGTGTTCTTAACTTCTCATAATTGGCTGATTACTGATAACTGATCGCCTAACTTTTTACCTACTCCTGTTCACGTTTAATCAACGGTGGAAGTAATAAACTGTTTAGATTTAAATTAAACCTATTCTCAACACAGAGGTTGCCGTTTCTTAATTTATTGAATCGGTCATTTAGTGTTAAGACATTAATTATTTACCTGCTATTGTACCGAGTTTCTTGGCACTTTTATCGCGACAATAAGGGAGATTTATCGCAGCACATTAACAACTTTAATCTTGATAATATAGTTTATATTTCAAATCAGTATAGTTGTGGGTGAAACCGGCATGATTTTGCTGTGTGAAATCACGTCAGTTCACCACTTGTCGATTTGTTTCAAAGTCAGTCCACACAGTGTAACGGTTTATTAAAAAATAACTCTATAATAGAAGAAATGCTTCCAATTGAAGCTCTGCCATGAACACTATCACTCTGTTACTTAAATTAGAACAACAGGGCGAAAAATCCCACTGATGTCTTAAAATTTAGGCCATGAAGTATGATCTAGTAAATTGTAGGCAAACCTGAATTTCAGGTCGATAAAATGGACGAACGTCGCACTGATTTGGGAATTGACTCTGGTAGTTGAGACGGCAGCGTCCTCGCGGAAAGCCGAGGTCCCGGGTTCGATTCCCGGTAGTATCGAGCTTTTCCATCGTCTTCTTCTAACTAAAGGATAGCTTTATATACGGTTAAATGCATGTTTTACTTTTCGGACAAACTTGGCAGACTTGTTAAGGAAATACTACTCGTTACCAGGGTAACCCGTACATAATCTCTGGTTCGCCATGGTTATTCTTGTAGTCCGCAGACTATCTTTGACTCTCCGAAGTCGTATTGTGGAATCCCTCAAATTCACAGCTTTCACGATTGCTAAGCTGCTCCTAAACAATCCCGACGACAAATGTCAAGTTTTATCGAATAGAACTATGTAGATATAAATGCATGGCAGGTAATGGGAAGAATAATCTTTACAGTTCGAAAAAGTTATAATCCCTCGTGTACCACTTATAGCGATTGATTGCTTTTTAAATTTAAGTATTTGAATGAAACTTGAGTTACAGATCAGTACCATAAATCACAAGTCGAGTCTATTTATTACAGAGAGAATTTCAGATCGCCATGTTTCTTCCACAGAAGTTATGTTGCTTGCTTAATGAAGAAGTCACTGAAGACTTTATTCATTCCTTGTCGTGGAAGATGAAATGAAAACGTTTATAATATAGCTTGGAGTTAAATTAATATTGTGATTAATTAGTAAATGGTTCTGCACTTATCTCTTTAATATATCTGTATAGAATTAAGTTGATTTATCTCTAGTAAAAGCATTAATTTCTGTTTCTGTTGAACAGGCGATTGAGATTAATAAAACTTCCGGGCCTCACGGAGCAATTTTTTATTTGGGTATACCGTAAATGTCACCATGTGAGAGGAATAAATGATAATTGCGACGAATTTTTAATACAATAACCTATTTTCGTTTATACTATATCAGGTTCTTATAGACCATTGAATTTAATTCCTTTTAAAATATTTTATATAATTTGTGATGGGGTAAAATATTTTCTTCTAAATTATTAGTTGTATTAATTTACATATTGCGTACACAATCCATGCATGGTCTGTCAAACTAATTAGTAATTCCATCTGTACGTGACATTTGGTACATTGCAGATCAGCTTCACTATACAACCTTTAATAAACTTATTACAATGTGTTTTTTGATTATTTCACATAATATTTCATGTCTCGGAGATGCGTGCATCTTAAAGAAGTTGTATTTACATACTCAGA
This sequence comes from Eucriotettix oculatus, assembly GCA_034510155.1. Lineage (NCBI taxonomy): Eukaryota > Metazoa > Arthropoda > Insecta > Orthoptera > Tetrigidae > Eucriotettix > Eucriotettix oculatus. Next base: position 141,467,012 of record CM067377.1, read on the forward strand.
GCGACGGATATTTTACGGAAAAAAGTTGAAACATCTGTATTATGAACTGAAATTTAAACAGACAAATTTGGACCGTTTGCCGGAAGACCCATACAAGACGCATTATGATTTTTATCTTAGCGAAAATCTCGAATGACAAAAAACATTAAATCAGGAAATAAACATTGGCAGTAGATTCTGTGCTATCATATTATATATTTTCATGTAAAAAAAAGTTAACGCTACTTCGACAACACTTTGTCTGAAGCATGAATAACTATAGGAATGACGTTATGGTAGAATAAAGGGCTATATATCCTCGGTAAGTTGACTGTGCAGCCTCTCGGGGGTGAAATAACAATCACAGCGTCCCGTTTGAACGCCACAGTGGACCAACAGATCGATTGCAAATATTATGTCCGTAAATACTTCCAACATCTGCTTTTACACTGTTCCACGAGAGCCAAGAGGCAGATATCTGACAATCGCAGTCATCGTCAATTTTCGTTGTTTTGTATATATTGTGTGTTGGTTTGCAACTTGCCAGTTGGACGCACCCTTCACATTTCCAACATAACACTAGTTAACTTTATAAATATGCGAATTGAGCTCTTTTCTTCAAAGTACAGAACTCCGCTGGAAAACTTTCAGAGGTTGTTCAGGGATACGATCTGAGTACGTTGGTATAAATGACCTACGATTCGTTACAGTGTAATAAAGTAATTATGATTGATTCGGTTGGTTTCCTCAGTCACCCTTAAAATACCTTCCCAACAATGAATAGCCAAAACGTACAGCAGACAGTAATTCAATAATTTGACGAAGCATGTCCACCTTATCACAGTGTGTTCAGTCTGTCGTGGTGGTCGTGTTCCATGGTTAGCAGGTTGCCAGACATTTCACCAATTGGTTGCTTCTTCTGGGGGCATGTGAAGAGGCTAGTTTACAAGACTCCGGACCTGGACGCTCGGATTATTGCAGTCGCTGAAGTATTACGTCAATCTCCTGGAATTATTGAGGGTGTAAGACAGCCGATGGTGCGTCATTTGGAAGATAAGGTAGCAGTTATGTACTTGATACTTGATACAGATTGAACACTGTGTGAAAATTTGTACGTGTTTTCGTTGCATTGCTCCATATTGTAAGTTTTGTTTATGCAAATTACAGACTTCTCTGTTGTGAAGATAATTCACAGAAATACTGCGCTAACAATCAGAATAAATTATTATATTATTACGAGTCGTGGGTCCCTTATATCACATATAGACACAGACGTGTCAATAATTTAACGACTTTGTATGGCACTAACTGCTTTTTAGGAAAGTGTTCGTTTTTTGTTGTAGGTATAGGCTTCAGTTAAAATAAGAAATTTATGACTCTTGAGGAATCCAATACAAAATATACCGTTGGGCGGTAGTCTCCATATTTACTTTCATTCATAACTAGATATGCCTGCGACTTCGTTCTCGCGGAAATAACTCTTTTTATTTTGCCCTAAAAACGAAAGTTGTATCATTTATTTATTTCTAATCGCTACAGGCAAACTTTATTACTCGCAATTAGTTTTGAATAGGTCCGGTTTTCACATGTTTGCAACAATAGATGGAGTGAGAATGCTCGCCCCCCTCTCCGTCCCTCCCTCCCCCCTCTCTCTCAGCATAATAACATAACAAGTGGGATGAATGGCATAGGAACGCCTAATAGGACTTTTAGCTCGCAGTTGGTCTTCACGCCGCCATTGCGCGGCAATTGTATTTATAAATTTTTACATTAATATCTTCTGAACTCTTGAAAGATATCTAAATGAAGCATACTCGAAATTTTAAGTTAAAATACCTGTTACAATCCCTGAAATTTTTATTGGAATCCGTTAAATCGTTTCGGAGCATAACAGATCAAGAGTATAGGCAACCCGCAATAACTTTTGAGATTTGAACTTGATATTGGCAATAAACCTTTTCCTATAGAATGTTTTATATGATTTATATTTACATTATATTATATTAATATATTCTGCAATATATAGAAATGAAACACGCACAAATACTTAAGTTAAATCTCCTGTTTTTAAACCCTCAAATTTTCATTGAAATCAGACACTCTCTTCAATTTTATGTATTGGTATAGATAATGATTATGTTCGGTTTTTCCGACAGTCTACTGAGAACGTCAATCGTCATCGTCATTTTTAAATGTTGTAACTCCTCAACGAGTAAGCAAACAAGCGTTCTTCAAAACCAAATCGAATTATTAGTTTGTATATGTGAAACTAGTTGAGAATCTTTCTGTAACAAGTTTACCCTTTGTATTCATTGGACCCGGTCTGTATAAAAATAGTCTATGCTGACCGTACTGAATTTCTTTTAGTAGTTCGTACTGTCTTGCAGGCGAAGCAACTTAAATCCTTGAACGTATTTACGGGGACTGAATGAAAAAATTGTTATTTCTTTATTTGGATAAAAAATCATAGATGACAGGAGACGACACGTCACAATCTCGGAAGAAAATTATCGATACTCCAAATAATCGCAAAAATGTATGGAGTACTTAAAGTACTTGTATCTAAACGAAATAGCGCTAAGTTCAATAGTTTTTACGTGTCCCAAGCCACGTGAGCCACAGCAAATGGAAGTACTAAGAACATTTTTCTTTATAAATAATAATACTCCGTTATGCACAGCTAATGATTATTGAGTATATTTTTATGGAAACTTTATAGCTGTTTTGATGGTACACAGTATTGATGAAGATTCCTAGTTGTTAATAATTTGTTTGAATCAAGGAAATACTGTAATACTGCGGAAGAAGAGATTACAGAAACGACAGATTTGCCGATAATTGCCGGAATTTTCGCGAAAGGTAAAATAACTTCATTTTTCATTTGGAGTAATTATCTCAATTATTGGGCTTATCTTGAGTGAGAACACATTGGTGGTGGCAGTTGGATTCTCAGAGCTCTGTAACCCACAGGCGCCCCCGAGTTTCTCTTTGGTTAGCTTGTAGTTGGCGCGAAGTTGGGCAGATGTTTCTGTATCGCCTCCAGACAAGGCGTGGGTGCCAAATTACACCATTGTCGGACCAAGAACAACCCAACACTCGGACTCGCCGACACAATGCTCGTCAGATCGGCACTCGTAGCCCGAGACCATTACTGCTAATGATTACGAACATCAAAAAGTCTCAGAATACGTCACCATGGATTGCTAGTGAAAATAGTACGCGCCATCAAATTCACCTTTATTCAAGAAACTTTAAGATGATTTTTTTAGTGCGTATACCATATTGTGTTATTTTGAGACTTATTTGTAGGATTGAGACAAGAGAACATATTTTGGCTCTACCTGTACCAAGAAACTATTTTGATAAACTATCTGTTGCCCTTTGGTCTTAACCGTTGAAATCATCCACTTTCCATTTCAATTTTTTCCATAAATTAAACAATTACTTAAATAATATTTTACTTTTACGTCTGTCTTTTAATAATAAAATAAATTTAGTCATTTTATCAGACTTAAAAACATTCCTGAATTGCTTATAACTGATTATGAATTTGATAATATTTTAATAGTATTTGCTTGGTTTTTAAATCAGTATATAATTTTACAAAATCATTCAAAAACAATTTTTATTAATTTCGTTAATTTCATATGTCATATGCAGAAAAAAGATATTAAAAAATTATATTCAATATTTTCTAATCAAAATCACATATTAGTTGGTCAAAATTTATATTTAAAACACAATAATTATTTTACTAAATTGACCAAAATTGACCCCTGATTATTTAAGTTGTTTAAACTAAATTTTTATATCTGATATACTAAATAAAGATAAAGCCTTTTTGACTCAACTGGTTCAATTCGGGGTCTATACAAAGAGCTACTCGTGCGTGGTTCAAACGGTATCAGGTCTTCAGTTCCAAGGGCCAGAACGGAGAGAGTCAAAACAACTCGTTCACTCGTAACAGGGAGCAATCTCTTTGAATCAGATCTTTTTCTATCATTAATAATTCACTTCAGTAAATTAATATATTAATTTTTATTCAGTGACATAACAATTACAATACACTGTCAAAAAATTACGCATAATTTGTAAAACAGGAAAATGAAAGAAAAAAACAGCGAGCAATCGCAATAAACCTTCGTCACAGTGTTTGTTTATGATGTATATAATGTAAATTCATGTATTTATCTGTGTTGTAAATTTTTTAGCTATATAATGTCATATTGTTCCTTTGAATTGTGTAAGAGATAACAGCCATTGATTGAACTGATATATTTATTTTGACATTTTGATAAAACTGAAATCTTCGTGTAAAGTTAGCTTATTTAATTGGTCATTGTGTTATATTTGCAAAATTCGGACTTTTGCATAAAATATTTGGAAAGTTAACACACTTGGGACCCAGATTGTGCTCCTGAATGAAGAGTGTAATGATCGTTGTTTTAATGCATTTCTATTTTCTTCGTCTATCTGACTTATTGTGAAACTGAAAAATAAATTGCAAATAAATGTAGTTTGTAAGAACCCTCCCGTATAAATTTGATTATTACATGTTAGTAAAAGTGCCGTTCTGTGGTACTGTGGGAGCATTCCATTATCTCTGCCAATTTCGTCGTCTTTGGGCTTGGCTCTTCGTGAATAAGCTGATTGAGTAACACTTCATCGAACTTAAACGGAGCGTCCGTTGTGATGGATGTCTGAGAAGTCGAAATTGCCGTCTTTGAAACGCTTAAACCAATTTAAGACTTCGTAAGAGGTATCGCTTCTTCGCCAAACAGTTTACAAACTTCAAAAACACCTTTCATGGCTTTGGCACCTATATTAAATGTAAAACGCACTGTTGTTGCTGTGGTATTCAACCATAAGACTGGTCTGATGTAACCCTCCATGCTAACCTATCTTACGCAAGCCTTTTCATTCCAAAATAACTACCACATCCCACATTCTCTCTAAACTGCTTAGCGCATTCCATCTTTGGCCTCCCTTTTCTGTTGTTACCCTATACACTTCCCTATAATGTTATTTTACAACCCTCATGTCTTAAAACGTGGCCTGTTAATCTATCGCTTCTCTTGGTCAAAGTCCTCGATATTGTTCACTCTTCTCACTTCGAAAATGTATTTCTTGTCGACTCTGCACTAAAATGCATAAAAAGAATAAAATCCGTCGAAAACTAAACACACTACTTTGTAGAGGATATAATTGTCTATCAAGTAATGTAAACGGATTGGTCAAAGCATTAAATTTTTCAGTAAAATTTAGTTTCCTGCAGCCCTTCATCCTTTTTATTTTTTTGAAATTTATAAAGACCACTTTTACAATATGATGTAACTTAGATATGCATTTGTTCCAGAACTGTATTGCTCATTAACGAAGTCTTTCTTGCTTATTAAAGAATCGTAGTTGAACTATAAAATCCGCAAAAAAAATTAAGACATTTTAAATTTACATATTCATTATGAAAAGGATTGTAGTTGACTAAATTATTGGTGTTGTATCTTGTTGTATCTTGGCCAAACATTTGTAACGTCGTCTCGTTCCTTGAAGGGCTCATAGTTGTAACGAAGCATGCAGTCAGTTTCTGTACGCATCCGTGATTACGTGGGTCGGATAAGCCTGGGTGACTTGCACATGGGGTACATAAAGGCTTGCTGAAGCATAAGCGAGGTGTCTTGGAATCGAGCCAAGGCGCTGCTAAATGCAATTTTCGCGCACCACGAGCACCTGCTCCTGCACTTAGCTGGCGATGGCCTTTTTCATTTCTAACAGCTTCTGCAGATGTTGCGTCTACGCAGGCATCCTCTTGACGAGGTTAAATATTATTGTTATTGTGTAATATCTTGAAGATGTGGAATAGGTTCAAATTACGCTCCATGTTGTGTACTTGTGTCAAGGGTTCAGACGTTACAGCTAGTATGCTGAAAGTTTCAAACGTTTCCTCAATGAAATATAAGCATAACAACACTTTAATTTTAAAACCTTTTATATCAATTAAGAAAGATAAGAAATTTTAAAATTGTCTTTCCTCAAAAAAGAAGAATTATCTGTTTTATTTGCCTATTCCAGTACGAGAAAAATTTGTATACATGAAGAATTGTTAGATAAATATAATGTTTTATAATTTATCTTCCTTTTATGTACACCAACAACCGTTTGGTATTTATGAGGGAAAGTATTTTCTATTTATTTTGCTCCAGTAAGTATGGGTTTTTAAACTCTTATTTACTGACGCAAAATTGCTATTTTATTTTTTAATCGAATGAAACTTGTGTTATAATAGTAATAAAATAACTAGTAATATTTTCAACGATATAATTCATAATCTTTTCTATAGAGCCATAATGTTTATTGCATATCCCTAACGTAGATTGAAGATACGATAATCTTCCTTCAAGTTCAATGATATGAATATGATATAATGAAATAAAAAGATAGGTTTTTCTTATGAATCGAATATAGATGGGATTTCAGCTATTAATAAATGTTATTAACAACTTTCTAATGGGAGCTTCAATGTGTTTTTAAGTTCAAATAGGTGTGTCATGCTTTGTACCTTTTGATCGTGTATGCTTTTTACACAGATTTTTACGTGTAAGCTATACATAATTATGAATAGAAATTGTCTGTAGAATACCACAGATGAACATTTTCCCAATTTACTGTTATTTTCGAGAAATAAATTTATTATCAATTCTGAAATAAATGTTGATAATTTCTCGACTATATATGTCATTATAATTTTTTTCTTTTTTGAGTCCTTATGAATTTCTCAATCCTAGTATTCATAAAAAGATTAATGTGTTTTTATTTTATATTTACTACTAAATTGCTTCTGTATTGTTTCAGGACAGATGCGCATGTGAAGGAAGTAAGTAGATAAAATACAATAGCATTATGAAAAGATAATTAATATTTTAGCATACTTTTTAATATACACGTTATATTTTATTGTTATCGTAAACGGAATATGTAACTAGCACACTGCAGCGAACGTAATATGCTGAATATATTTTGCATGCCCTCGCTTCGCAGCTATTTGCATGCAATATAATGAATGGAAAACGGCTAAATTAATTATGTATAGTAACTGAGCATTGTATACTTCATTACGAGAGTTTCATGGTGAACTTCTAGCAATTCAAATTATAACTGACAATCGCCAGCCATGTATGGAATTATTATGGTTTATTTTTATTTGTCATGTAACTCTTTCTCGATTATCTGCTACAACGGTACTTCTTTTAGAGTCAGTTTGTTCAATTCGAAGAACACTGATCACTTGTTGATTTGTAGCGGTGTTCACCCGACAGAAGTTATCGAATGTAATAGATTTGCAAATGAATTTGTCTTTTCTTCGGAAATTGAACTTTGTTGATTTATTACAAAACAGAAACGAAAAGGCAAAGAGTGGAATTTTACACATTACTACTACTGTAATAAACTTTGCAGGTAGCAATTTGGTATTAAGTTTTTGGTTTTTTATAGGGGTAGAATGTGAAATCATAAATCACAGAAGGAATATTGGGTTGGTTTATTCACTGCACTTCAAGGTAACTATGATTACGAATTCACAAATGGATAAATTACAAAAAGTTGTATTTTAAGTTTTAATGAGAGGACGACCTGAAAGCCTGTATGAGAAAAGGAAGGCTGTGGTCAGAGATGAATGGAGGCAGGTGATAGAAGAGGCCAGGATTGTATTGCAGACCAAGAAGAAGAGAAGAATTAATGAAAATCTAATTTTCCTCATGGGTTTCCCTATTTTACTTGTATTAATTGAAAATAAATATTTTATACGCGCTGTGAAGCGATTATCTGATTTAGCATAAATGTTCGTAGTGATTATTCCTAAAAAATGAGCACAGACCACGATACCTTAAATATTCATAATTCAGAAAGCATTGCAGTTATCGTATTTTTATCTGTAATATTTATATATATACCTCATTTTTATTCTCGACATCCGACTACTTTCACACAGGAAGGAAAATTACTCTTTTACTGTAAACGCTGTGTTATTGAATTCAAAGCCCACGTTATGCAGCAATATCCTTTTCACTCGAGGCGATTCCTATGCTCTCGTATACCATTCTCTGAAAATTTATATTTGGGTATTCATAAATTTTTTCGCTCAGTAGCAGCATTGAAATTCTATTAAAATTCATATTTCGCTCTGAAATTCGTATGAAGGCACTTTGGACGAAGCAATCTCTACCGCGTTACATATTCACTATTGAGTACCAGGAACTATTTTTTTCTTAAAATATGTTGATGCCATTTTACGTTCCAGAATATACTTTGTTCGTATTAGGAAGTATAACTTTTCTAGCATTACTTTATTCCTGATATTCGAAAAATGAAATTTAAAATTTGTAAAAGTTACCAAATCGAAAATTACCAGGAAGATTCGAGGAGGTCGTGATTCTGTAAGCGAATAGTAGTGAAATTTCAGCGAAAATTGTATCTGAACTTTGAATTGATGATGATGCTTTTAATTTTGTAAACTGTAATATAATTTATAAAGCTCAGACGTATCCTTTGACGTGAGGCATGGAAATTAAAAAAAAATAGCGAGTCACAATCATGGTAATTAGCTTTGAGCTCCTGGGTCAGTTGGATCTTGTACGCAACGTAAAATTCGCCAAACTAAAGTCTGCGAAAGGCCGAGTTCTTGTGCACGGGAAAGAATTGACTACCTCGTGTTTTCCTGTACACTTTCACGGACAGCGGCGATGTTATAGGCCGATCTGGCGTTCCGTTTGACGTACGGATGTTGGCTGATTTTTTACCGAACTTGTCGTATGTAATTAGTCCAACTAACGCCGTTGAGTCGACTTGGAAGAGCCAACGTGGTCAGCCGAAAAATGGGCGCAAAGCACTAACGAACACTCACGTGATAATGTTTCATCAGTTGGGCGTGCTGTTCAGCCGTGTAACTTACCATGGTGATTTGGATCAGTGATTGAATAATTAACGATAGATTAGACAGACGCCACCAAAACTACATGTCCGCCACAGGCTGCCAACATTGACATGTAACATTAAATGTAAATATTAGTCGGCCAGTCTGTTTTTCTAGTCCTCCATTTTCTATTACGATTCAAAATATGAATATGACCGTGTGAATTTTAAAATGTACTGAATCTGAGGATTTGAAAACAGGCTCGCGGGTTAATATTAATATTATTCTAGTCCTGACTCCATGTACCATAAATATAAAATTGCAAAATAATTACATAAAATTATTTGAACTAATTTTTGACAGTATGAACCAATAAATCACTATAAATAAAATTGTTTGTGTAATATTTTAATGTTTCACGATAAGAGTTCTGGGTAAATATGTTATCGGATATTTCATATCCTATTATAAGAAGATTTATTGGAAAAAGGATAAAGATTTTAAAGTTTAAAAAAAGTATAACCAAAATTGCTTCCTATATTTCATTCAAGTGACAAAATTGGAGATTGTTAACCCTTGAGAAACGTAAATGTGCTACATTTTGGAGCATTGGATGGTAAAAGAAACACATGTGACTTTTAAAAATAAGTGCAAGTTTATTGTTTCTCACTGTGGAACATATTTACGAAACGGTAGTCTTGATTCTTATTTTCATCCCGAACAATGTATTATTACAGATTCCTTTTCTAATTAAATATCTTAAATGATACGGTATTAATTTCATTGCCGATTTCGATATTCCATATTTCGTTCTAGTCAGTTCGTATCGAAGCCATAAAAAAGTGCGTTCCAAACGTATACAATATTTTCCTCGTATTTATTCCAATCTGAAAACCTAGCAGACCGGGCAGAAAATGATATCATGCGACTTTGTGGCGTCTCGAGTGGTCGGTGAAAGGCAACTGAAGCACATTTCCCCGCCGACTTCTGGTTCCTTCCTGTGATGTGCGACTGTGGTACTTACCCGCGGTGCTTAGTTGGCTCATTACGATTATTGTTTGTGTGCAGAAGAGGCCCGTATTTTGTCGCTATTTCTTCCCCCCTCACCCCCCCCCCTCGTTCCCTACGCCACTATGGATATTAATCTGCCTACATATCGAGGGGAGCCACTGAGCATACACAGCCGCATATTGGAAAGCAATTAAGCGTGCCAGAAATGTGCTAAAGCTGCACACATTCAACACATTTAGGGCATGAACAAAAAGCGATTTTTGTACGGAAACATGACAGCAATTAACCGGCATCTACATACTTAGGTAATGTGATGCTTGATCATTCCGTAGCTCTGGATACTTTACATTCTGACACCCTTTTAAACATCACGTCATTTATGGAGCCGAACCATTTAATTTTTAAATTTCAGTTGTCTTATGTGCTGCTCAGAGAAACTAATTAATCTGTCCGGAATAAGAACAAAGAAATTACTACTAGAACTTTTACCATCAGGATTCGTAAATTAATCTTTTTACATATTAATCGGCATATTAAGATAAATATTCCTTAATTTTTTTGTCATTTTTGCTTTGCATATAGACGGAATTATAAAATTTAATGTTAAAAATCCGAGAATAAGCTACCAAGGAGTAAACATGTTAAAGGCCGGTGGTTTTCTCCTGTGTACTCCGGGAAGCTGAATTTTTTTATTCACTAAAATTAATTGAATTATGGTCATATGGCTTCAATTCATAAAATTACAGACTACATTTCGTTGCTAAGGAAGTCTCAGCAGCGATAGTATGAATAGGAAGGAGAGAAAGAATATTATGCTCCTAGAAGTCCGCGCTATGCAGGTTTAACTTCGTTTAGTCGTCGGAAAGTAAATCTTTTTTGCTGCTCAGAAAAATTCGTCCCTTCATCAGCAAGTTAAATACTACTTGTTCAATAGTATTGGACAGTAAAGAATATGAATAATTTAGATAATTATTCTGAAGAAAAAAAAAGAATTGCAATTACAGAACTGGGAAAGAGTTGTGCTGCTGGAAAGTTTTGTGATGTAGGTTACACATTTCGTGATTATTGGGTTCTTGCTCCTGTTCTCAATTTGGGGGGAGTGGTAGCCTCTTTTTATCCTCTGTGAGGCAAGACTGAATGCTGCTGCAGGATTCGAATTAGCGTAATGAGGCCCTAGCGCCCACTAACCCTCTCCAAGAAAACGGATGTCTGCACTGCAAACATATTGCACACTCTTACTAGTAAAAAGTAGAAATCGACCTAAAAAAGTTATGCTTTGCCATGGTATATACTTCGTTAATTTAATGCGTTTGTAAGAGTAATTAATTTGCTCTAATATTACATGCTTCTTTTTTTTGATTACGTGGCCATGAAACAGCAGGAAGCCTTTTATACGAATTGTTCTATTTCCTGCAAGCGAACTGTTATGAAGCATTCTAATAACAATGTTGTTTAGATTAACAGGAGAAACGTGTGGCTAAAAAATTAACGTTTTTATGTTAACTTTGCAAAAAAATCTAATAATACGAATCTTACGCAAAAGTAGTCCAAGATAAAAAGTTAATATTTTTGAAAACTGATATTTTACTGTGGCCAAATTCGCCCTTCATGACCACCCCTCTGGGGAGGAGGGGGACTAGAGGAGCAAATTTGAATTCATAAAGGGAAACTCTCATTTTTATTTCAGATTCTCCAAAACATTCTTTGGATTCGATATGGTTGTCTGTGTAATGGGCAAAATTTTGTTGATTTCAGGATTTAAAATTTAGATTCGCTATTTTTGCCTTAAATACTTCCTCAGTATGTTCTATATTGCTGTATTCTGCGTGTATTTCTGCTATTCCAATTTGAAGGTAAATAAACTTTTGATGATCCGGGACCAACGTAGTACTTTTTCTTCGTTGTATAGTTTTTTTTCCTGGCGGTCCCTTCGCGTCACAATCGGGGTGCTTTGTAACTTTTCGTTGTGTGTCTTTATACGTAATAAATAAACTAAACAAATGTATAGATAAAACCAAAAATTAATTTAATTGGGTGAAATGATGCACCAAAAACATTCACCCCGTAGGAAACAGAAAATTTCTACTTCCACGTAGTTGCTATCCACCATTTAAAACATGAATTATTTTTCGTGAAGAAATTTAAATTGCAATTAAAATTAGGGTAATGTGGCTTTCCTCCCCCTCCACTCTGCAAAGGACTTCATTTAGCTTAGTAGATATCATATTTGAAATTATTAATTTTTATCTCAGACAAAATGATTCCAAAATAACCAGCTTATTCGTTTTCAGAAGGAATAAATGAAATGCCGCCATCAGATGAGACGTTAACTTAGCACGTTCGTTGTTCCGAAGTATATGTAATGTAATTGGGCAAGCTATTTTCCAGGAACTACATGCAATGGATAATTTTTAAAATAAGTCCGCAGCAATAATGTTCATACGAAAATATAAACGATTTAATAAAGAGAAGCAAGGTTTTCATTACTATTAAAGACGAAATTATTTTAGAAGCAAATTAACTGGTAAAAATATGAGGGATTAATAAAATGTATATAATGTGTTAAGTTTATTGTGGAGTTTATTTACATTACAAATCAAACCATTGTATTTGAGGTATTCAAACGTGCTCCAAGTATAACTTGTTGTAAAGCGATGAAATCTAACTGTTCAACTTCAAATGTATTCTAGAATTAAGTTTTTACAAATATAATGTATTTAATGTGAGATTGTGGTATTTGAGTCGTTTGTTGTAAGAGCTGAGGACAACTTAAGACAGATGTTCACTGCGTTTGCACCCAAAGTGAGCACGTATCTCATTACAATTCAATGACTACTCCCAAGTTGTTGGTGTTTAATAAATGCAAAATGTGCAGCTGCGAGGCAAGATGGCGCGATCGATCGATAGGAAGCTGGCCCCACGTGCTCGTTGCAGTATTCTCAAGACTTCATTCAACAAGGCAATATATCTTCGCGTGTAATATTAATTATGATATGGTTATGTAACGAGCAGTATAAAGAAATCAAAGTAGTCTTACAATCACTATACTGACTCGCTGAATGTTTAAAAGTTTTGAGTCCAGTAAAAAAAAAAGTAAAAAGTTTATAATTGATTAATTAAATTACAACAGAGTGATGTTGTGAAACATGTTATGAAATTTACATTAATAAATGATTTATGTTATCTAAAATCTTTACATTTCGATATGTATGTGCGATACACCTTTTTGTATTTATGAAATCACATCAAATAATGTACAAGATGCAAATAGAACAGTTATTGTATTACTTTTCTTGATTGTTACTTCATTACAATGCAATCTCACTTTCTCAACATATTTCTATTCCACACACTATCACAAATTTTAACTCTACCTTCAATGTCATCTGTAGTAAAAAATAACCTTATAAATCTTACATTTATACACCTTTGCTACTGTGTCTTTCTTTACGCATTAAAATATAACACAGGTGCAAATTAATACTCTAAAGATGATAATGCAAAGATACTAATACACAGGGGATAAGAAAATTTGAAGGTAGGTATACACGAACAGAGTGGTTCTGAATTGAGTCGTATACAAAAAATATTATTCTTAAATTTAATACATTTCTGATAAATTGTAATTAAACCATCTACGATATTGTGGGAGTATTATGTTTTTAGTTTCCTAAATACACATCCATGATTTTGAAGTTTAACTTCTTTATTTATGACTGGGATGTTGATTGAATTATATATATTTGTGTGTGTTGTTGTTGATTCTGAAAAACTTAATTGCTTGATCACTGTTAAATGTTATACTTTTTTCTTTCATGGCCGTTTCTCTTCTAATCTAAATCTTCTTTTAAAGTTGTTTAGAAGTGGCAGCTGCGTGGGATCATCGTTTCTCACTTGGGATGTGCGAAAGAAAAATGTGAACTTCGATTTGTATGTCAGATCGTTATTTAATGGAAATCAATAATATATCAAAGTATATTAAAATAAGATTTACGTTGCAGTTATTTGAATGGCAATGCCGCCAGGCTGGTTAGTGTAGTACACTGTGCGGGACGCACAAGGTTCGACTCCGCATAATCCATAATGGACTAGAATAGGCTTCCTAATCCCGCATCATCATGTTGACGTGCTCTTAGCCTGTATTGAGCTCCGCTGTTATGGACGCTCACACACCTGCATCGCCCAAAGATTTATGTATTCTTCACTTTGCTAACGAGACGAGCTTTCACTTAGTGCTCCTATTTCTCTTATTTCAGTAAAGCAGGTTGCGTTTCAAAGCTTTAACAGCTTTACAGCTTAAATTTACTTAACGTTGCTAACAAAATATTTCTCGTTTTCTATTACCTTAGTTATAATCTTTAATATTTCGGGCAGGTTGTATAGTGGAAAACGAATGTATACATTTGGTTGAAGTTTTTTTTATTGAGATTATAGTCGAGTACCCAAGATACGCTGTTGGCAACTACAAAAATTGATATTGCGAACAACACTAAAGAAGGAGTGGGAAGAGACAAACACTCTCATACAACCGAAAAGTACATGCACATAGATACTTCTTAACTTTCTCCTAGGAATCCAATTACTTCAATGAATTCTAGAAGACCGTGAACCACCACTAAAGAAGAACAATTTCACGTCTTGAGTGATTTTCAAGCGTGAACCTTCTGATAATGTTATACTAGTGGCAGTCAAAGACGATGTGTGGCACCGTTAGGGCGATTGTATAATCGGAGTAGAGAGGCTGAGGAAACTTAAAAAAAAAGAATATGTAAACGGGAGTGGAAGGATCAGAGTCTTGCAACAAATATGTACTGTCTTCTCGAGATAAGTTATCCCTTTGTAGGACTCCATTTCTTTATAAATTATTAAGATTTTTCCTCTTATACCTTTATTTCAACTTCTAGTCAGGAGGTAGATGTACCCAATCATTGTTTTTTTGAGCAGGTCGGAAGATTCCAACGGTTTAGTTGTAGTGAGGCCTCCATCTTAGCGGCTTTGTCAGTAAGTTCGTATCCCAAGTTTCCCGCGTGAAGCGGAATCTAGCAGGTGGTGATTTCTTGGCTTTATCTTCCAAAAAAGGGTGTCGCTGATTTCGTTGATGCAACCCGTTCTACAGCCGTCATTGAAGAGAATCGGTCAAAATTGAAGTGAAATTGGATGGGTGGTCTTTCAATATTGTAATACCATCAGTATCCCATATGCTTCAGCCTTTGTGGCTGAAATATTCTTGTTAATTACTATTGAATCGCTAAATTCGGCTGAGATACGTAGATTAAAGAAATCAAACTAGATGATCCATGCTTCGTTATACAGATGCCTTTCGCTTTTAATATTTATCTTGACTGTCAGTATAAGTAGCGAGTTTTAAACTTCTATCATGTGTCATGAATTCGTGATTTTCCGTTTAATTTTAGTTGTACTGGGTATTTTTTCTAACCGCAAATTATGTTTATAATGGTAAATTTATTCATCGTTACTAAAACGATTCACGTTTAAGTAAATGTAACGTTTTTTCTTATTATAGCATGTTGTACACATTTGGCATATGTCTTTGGTTTTCCGTCAGTGATTCTTGGAGTTTGATACATAAAAAGTAAACGGATGAGATACAACTATCTTTCTCAACTATAGCGTGAATAAATAAATTGGCAACGATCATAGTGGCAGTGACGGCAATTTCAAGACGACAGGACTATGAACTCTTAGAGCAGTTTGATGAGCAAACTTCCTGCCGGAATATGGCGATCGCAACAGCAACGGCCATCAATCTTATAAGCGACTTGTGCGAAAGCTCCATCACACCCTGTAAATATTTGTTGACTCATTAATAACCTTGTATATCATTTAAGGTGCAATAGAAAGAAAAATATTTTAAGGCTAAAATTAGTACGTCGGCGATTTTCGTTTTGATGGCTTAGGGTGAAATCTCCATTAAATACACTATTATTATGAAGTAGCTGAACACTAATTATGATTCGGAGGTTGGCCCTCGTCTTTAGATTGAAACGTGTATATGTAATAAGTTACAACGTTTTACGCCCGCTGTAATATGATGGTACCGATAGTACGAGACGAAAACGTAAAATATTATTTCAATTTCTGTTCATATTTATTTAATGTATAATGGTATATTGAGAGGATTGTAAAATTGTAATTACCGGCCACGTCGATATCACTGGAAGTATTTTTATTGAAAACCATTTTTGAAACGGCAGTCGAAATTATTAAGAGTTTTCCGTTTCCGCGTCGGGATCGCCGCTGAGAGATATTTACTGTCGGTAATTACAGAGGGCGAGAGAGTTCGATTCGTACGCGCTTTAATTACTCATAAGTGTGATTTATCTGGATGCGAGTTTAATTTCCTATTTGTTGAGCCTGGCGTTGGTGATATTTGATTAATGGAACAGCTCTTCTCGCTGGCTGTGCCTTAAGATCCTCCTCCTGCTTCTATCGATTGCAAGGGACAAGGCGGTCCCTGAACAAAACCCTTTCATTAAAGTTTTGTTGGCTGCGCAATTAGCTCGTCACACCACGATCTACTATGAATTTCTATCATTTTTAACTGTTATTCAGGACCGCGGAAGCGGAAGGCTTAACATTTTCGGTTCTTCTGTGTGTTTGCCGGTAAGTTTGTAAACTCTGAAACTTTCGTCAGCGTTGAGTGGAGCGATGAATGACTTGCTGACAGCGCGTAATCGCACTGAATGAAGTGCTGACCGTTCAGGAATTGGGCGCTAAATTGCTGAATGTGTAAAACGAGGCTATTCAGTCGCTGTTGGACAAAATGTTCGGACGCTTAATTTGGTTCTCAGAGAAATGCGTACGTTTGGAGGGGAATGTTACTGCGTTAATTGTATATTCAACATATTACGAAATAGAGAAAAAAAAGTTCCAATTAACACTTACTAGCGATAAATTATGTAATTTATTAAAATCCATAACAGTATCTGTTCACTACGTTAGTTAACAGCAACCGACTTTCCTCATTGAGAGTCCACATCCATAGATGAAGCAGTAGATTTCGTATTTCACGTTATGATTTTGTCCCCTGCCCCCTTCCTCCCTTGCCATTGGTGCTCATTTCTCACCATGTTTACATCTATGATAGATTCTATTTAATTCCCGCGATTATCTAAATTCGTGTGGCTTGCTTAAATAATGTGCAACAACATTAATAATTACTAAAGTTCTTTAAATGTGTGACGATATCGTTATTATACATTGGTGAGATAATATCGCCACGAATCGTTTAATACCATCCACATATTTAAAATATGTAACACAGAAAATGAACTGGATTAATAACGGTAAAAACTTTCTTTGAATTAATGCGATTGCAGGATCGGACTGACAGGAATTGTGACTCTATGAAATAAATACACAAGATGTTAGTTCTTTAATGTTGAATGACTTTTTATTCAAAATTATCTCCTTGTGGAAATGCTGAAAAATTGTTCGAAACAAATCTGAAACTGAACCTCGGGCATTGCGTTCAAAACCATATTCGTAACCTTCTTGATGTCTTAAATAGTTCGGAACCCTTATTTGAAATAACATATTGAAAATTACCATAAGGCGCACGGAGACAAATCAGGAGAGTTTTTGAAGCATACGCTTTGAGCCAAGTATCGCGGATGATCTCCGCAGTGCATTGTCGTGTAGCAGACATCATGTTTGTTCCTTGATTCAGGTCGAATCAGGAAAATTCTCGCCCATAAACGAATTAAAATACCCAAGTAGTAATTCACTATTTGACGATCCGGAGCGAATTATTTATGAATAATTCCTTTTGAATCGAGGAAACAATTAGCAATGTCTTGTCATCGGCTTTTCGGAGCGTTGACTCGTACACTACGTTACATTACGGTGCAAAGCATGAAGCCTGCGTCCCCATAGTGGCCGATCTTTTCATATCTCTGCAGTGTTCCAGTCTTCAATCTTTTTGATAGTGACTGCTGATCTTTTTACCGGCATTTTCTGTTAGAATGCGATGCATAGTTGTTTCATGAATTCCTGTAAGCTCCTCAATTAATATGGTTGATGCACAACGATCACTTAGTAGAATTTAGTTTGGTTTTTGAACATTTTCTTCATTTGCTCCTGGACGTGGTTCATTTTCACTTCCCTCTTTTCCATCACGAAATCTTGCATACTACTTGGAAACGTTTGTACAACCCCTTGCTTCATTCCATACACATACAGTTTTCATTTCAAAAATGAATGTGGCGCCTTTACTTCATTTGGAATAAAATTTAATTTTTGCACGTTGGTCCAATGCTCATTACACGACCTAAGTTCAAAACATACTGTAAAAGATTTTCTGTTACTACGAGCGGTACGAAATGTAGTCGATATACCTCCCTAGTTAATTATGCATGCGTTCACAGACGGCATTATTAGTCACGCGAATTAGTCGTCTTTTCCGTGTACTTTCAGTTACACACTACACGGATTATCAACAAGCGAATCAAGATTAAATTTATACTTTTCTTTTGTGTCGATAGGTCCTTTCTTTTATGGAAGCCACGCAGACATCAAATAATTCTCTTTCATATTCTATGGGTTTTCGAAATCAAAAATGAAAACACATTTTTTTCTTCTTCTTTGAAGAAATGAAACATTCTTTAGCAATAATTTGTCGATTGTGTGGCATGTGAGAATTGAATCATCTCTTGGAGATTCAATAAAGGCCGATATTAATGTGCTATATAGCGCCCACGACCCCCTGTGGTGAATCGCCGGTCGGAAATGACTGCCTTGATACGTAAAGCTATAGATACCTTCTTATGGCCCACAAAAGCTTCCATTTTCTATATCCCCATTTTCCTGTTGGCCCTTTGCGGCAGTTTACTCACCCCCTATCGGAATCCTATAGCGAACTGAGGTGCGCTCTTTTATCTCTCATCTTTGCTGGTTCTTTCCGCCAATATTGAACACTGAGAATTTTGCGTTTTATGCATATAAAATACTTAGCTGCAACTTTTTTTTCTAATCCAATCTTCGTTTTCAAGTTTCTTGTGCATGTGTGTACTTTCTTGAAACTTATGATTGAATAGTAAAATATTATTTAATTGCAATTAAAGCCTCAATTTATTGCTGCCTTGATATAGCTTAAATTAATGATAGCCAGGTACCAATTATTTAAATCAAATTCCACTTAAAGTCTATCTGTGCCTACAAACTTTCAGTGACGTTCATTAAAGTTGATCGCACGAAAATCACAATTAAAATTGTTATTTTAATAAGTGATGATACCATAGTTGATTCAATATTTGATCGAATGCAACAGAAATGAAGATTTTCGGTCTATGTATTTGAATATTTTCTATGATTGCACAAAACATTGTTCCATTCACGCCCTTTCTGGCTGGTTGGGCTCATGGACTCATTTGTAGACTCATTAGCAAGAGTTACTCGAACGCTTCGCTTTAATGCCCAGTCTTTGTAGATTTATATCCTTTTATAGCAGGCAGTTATTTAGCTATGCTTTTTGTCTGCGATTGCTTGCACATCCGAATTAACTCCGGGCAGGATTTTGCTCAGTGAGCGGAACATTACAACTTATATCTTCAGCAATCTACGTTTAAAGTTCTGATTTACTCTCGGTTAAGCTTGCAATCTGTAAGCTTATCTTAGATTTATTTAGCAAATCGGACTTAAAGACCATTAACTTGGCTGTAGAAATACTTTTTTACTTAATTTGTTTGAAGCTTATCTTGTAAAAGTAGTGTTTGTAAAATAAGAGAAAAACAAAGGCTACTTGTATTATGTATTTGTTTTTCTGTGTATTATATGACGTATTTGATGTAATGTTTTCGGTAGTTAGCTGCATGCGTCGCATCAATTGGAGTAGCTTCTTCCTTTTAATAACATAGGACAGGATAGAAAGGTGGAATGGTTTATGGAGAGTAAAATAGTGCTCAGCTATACTCCTGGTTTAAAGAAATTCACTTAAAAATGATAGAGCGATAAATCATGGAGAAATCTGCATCAGGTGGATCGCTCTTCCCACGAGTGCAGTGCATTTGCTCTAGGAATACAGCCTGGACGCTCTTTCCGTATGCCTAACGATCGATATATATATATTTCTGAAAACTGACTTTTAGCAGTAAAATGATTATAATTATCTTTTCACATTTAGATGTGGACAGTCTACTATATAAGGAGATTGTTTTAGTTATATCTGCATACGCCTATCGGACGTTCTTTTAAAGAAGAAAATATGAACCAAATCGTTTATCGATAAATTGCTAAATTTTGGGACAATTAGAGACTAAAGCCATAACCGTCGGTTATATTTTTAGTACTATTCCTCCTATTTAACTATTCACCCGTAAAATCTGATGGCAGTTAATTTCATTATTTGAATATAGAGTTCTCGTATTTCTACCCGGGTTATTACACTTGTGAAACGTTTCGACAGCTATCTATGCAATCGCCGTCGGAAAATCTACATTCCTAATTTCAATGTTTTTTTAAAAAAAATTATTGGCCGAAGATTTCAGTTTAATATTTTGGATTTGACGCACTTCCAATAAACAATTCTTCTTGTGATAATAATTAACGTCTGTTTTTCTTGTCAGTTTTGAATGTCTCAAATGAAAGAGTAAACGAAGTATATTTCATCGTTTAAATAAAATAAAAACTTAAACAGGCTGTTATAAATATTTCAATTATTTTTGAAATAACAGAAAAATAATAAGTTATCGTTGTGATAGTTTTGTTGCTATATAATTTACCACTTGAAGACCTTTCTTTACTCTCGTTTGAAGACACAATTTAAATATTTAATTCAAATATTTATTCTCCTACTGTCGTCATTTATATTTCCAGTGATCGTACATGCTTCGAATCCTCAGCAAACTCCTCTTCCGTCAGTCGGAAGGGTGGAGACAATTTCCCAACAGCCATGCTTTATGTGAAGCGGGTTTTCTAGAGTTTATCCTTTATCTCTCTCAGATGAATACCGGGTACGTTCCTTAAACTATAGCCTGGTGCTGTTATTTGTACCATGTTCAGAGGCGCTGCGGGAGTTTCTCGCAGACGCCTCAGCCCAAAGTGACTGTAGGGCTCACCTGATCATGTCGGGGATGCCTCGCACTCTCTCTGGGTATTTTTTATCAAAGTTCTCATATGCCGAGGCACCTTCACCTATTTTAGGAGGTATATGTACTGGGGTCAAAGACCTTGGGCATATGGCAAGAGTTGTCCGCTGATCCCATTGGATCAGTCGGCCAATTGCCTCCTAAAACTGGTAAGACACGGAGAAGGGAATGCTGCGTCCCCACAGCAAACTCGTCTCCCGTCATTCGGAAGGGCGTGAGAATAGTACCCAATGCCCGACCTACCTGATGCAGGTTTTCTAGGGTTTTCCCTGCATCTCTTTAGGTGAAACACCGGGTAGAATCCTTAAACCATAGCCCGGGGGCCCTAGTTAACCCTGGGCTACCTTGCTCTACCTTCCGCCCTTTTTCAATTCCCTTCCTATGCTATTAAAAGGGAGTTGCCTGTTTCAGGATCACCCTCATGTAGTCTGTTACCCCCCCCCCCCCAAAAAAAGTTATTTGTACCATTGAACTACTGGAGAAACTGCCATCACTTGCCTGATAATTAACATATGTTTAATTTCAAGGTATTAGAGAATGTGTTATTTTTAATATTTGCCTGTTTCAGGATCACCCTCATGTAGCCTGTTTACCCCCCCCCAAAAAAAACTTATGTAATCTGTTAACAAAAGAAAAGAAATTAGCCCTTGACTGACTTCCTCTCCCTCTGCTCCCCCTTTCAAATTCCCTGTCCTATTAAATGTTTCTGGATCACCCTCATATACACTATATTCCACCCCCGCGGCACCATAACAACAATGCTTCAAATTATGTATCATAAATTCTCAATACTGAACCTCATTTTTCATATTGTCTTGAGTTACATTTGATTGGACGATAAATTGAAATACTGTTTTTTATGTAATTTTAATGACAAATTATTATAGAAATTCTTAGTTCGTCTCGCTTCACTCAATTTTCCCGTTGTATTAATAAGCCATTTTTAAAATTATATTAATTTTACTATTGGAACCGTGTTTAATATTTGTGCTCCTGAGTTTTCACAAACAACTTAAAAGTGTATCTTAAAAACCGTCAACTCGGATTTATATACGTGTTCATTTGATTCGTATTTATATGTTTAGTTGTGTTCACCGGCTCCGATATTTCCAATGGAAACGGAGGTAGGTATATTTTTCGTTCCCATCGCTACAATTCGTTCTTCAATGGGCTCGTCGACATAATCATTTCTCCAATATAAAGTACTTCGTGTATTCGCACGATTACGGTCGAGCCCGCTAATTCATGTATCGCGCTCCTAACGAATGTTTGGCGTGCTTTTAGCCATACTTGGGCCTTTCACTTCTACTTATGTAGAGGCAGCGATAACCTCAATTCACGAGAAAAGTGCTTCCAGGTCAAAGTGTATCGAGCCCATCTTTCTTACGCTGCCATTATTTCCTACCTTTATACGCCACCAAAATTAGAACAGTATGTGGAATATTTATTCAGAGATTTTCGCTTTACCGTTCAGTAAGTTTGAATTATAAAAATAAGTAAATCTGACTTATTGACGGTGAATGATATCAGAAATATTTAATGTAGAACCTTCTTTAGTGGGCAATACAAAAATAAAGCTATGCTTCTTAAATAGGCTCAACTTTCCTTTAATTTAAGTGTTTGTCTAACGGATTGGTACTCTTTCTTCTAACACCTTGGCAGCAGGTTTACTTAAAACAATCAAATACAAAATGATTTTATGGTTCACTTTTCTCAGTGTAAATTACTTCCTTGATAAGTCACGTTACGCAACTAGAGTTAATTGGATAATGAATGGTGTGACTCGTATAAATTTTCGTTGTATATGTTATTTTATTTACCTAAATTAATTTACAATATTAGGTATTCAGTATGAAGTTTCTGAAGATAAAATATCCTGGGAGCTTGCTGTGATTAAACCCGGAATGTAAAACGGAACTATAAATCCCAGCGTCTGTGGGACGGGCGCTTTGTCCTCGCCAACTTTGGCGACTTGGTGAAAACCCAGGTCAGCCAAAGTCAACAATGCTGTTCACCCGGGGTAGCGGATAGGGATCGCTCCTCCTAAAAATTAAATTTACAAGGGGTGAGGTAGGGACGCCAAGCTCATTGGTGACAAACCGCGGAAAGAGTCGTGGTTGGACCAATGAGATTTTAGGAGAGGTGAGTTGAGTTCGAGGTTGGAAGGATCTCGAAAAGAACAGTCGGATAGGAGCTAGCGAAACGAAAAATCGGACTGGTTGGCTTCAAGGACTCAGATTTCCGACCGGGCAAAATGTAGGCGTCGCAGAAAGAAGAAGAGTAATAGCTTTTGAAATGTTGTGCTATAGGAGAAAGCTGAAAATCGTATGGGTTGATAAAATCACTAGCGAGGACGTTATAAGCAGAATAGGGGTAGAGCGAACAATTTGGAGGACGACGACCAAGAGGATAGATTAATAGGTCACGTTTTGAGTACAAGATCCTCATTAGCATTAGAGGGAAGTGTGTGGGTTCAGAACAGAAGAGGGAGGGTAAGGATGGAATGCGCTATGCGGGTTCGGGAGGATGTGGGATGTGGTAGTTATGTGCAATATAGGTTAGCATGGAGAGTTGCGTCAGACCGGTCTTAGGACTGGATACAACAAGTAAATAAGTGAATTACCCTCATGACAGTTTATTGTCATAAAATATATATAAAGAAATTATTTGAATTCATTTTTGAGAAATGTCAATTTATATATATTAATAAGAGAATAATATAGTCCTGGGATGAAAATAGAAAGAATAAGTCTGCCTGAAAGTAATAGTACTTTTCTTTATTTTGCACTAAACTATATTCACAGAAAAATCTTAGAATCAGTTCAGTTGTAGAATTTTGTTAATCAGTTGCAAATGCTAGAGTAATTCTTAGGAACAAATTTATTTAATGAACTGTTTTGAATTTTGTAAGGAATTCTTTATATTTCACTTATAATCCCCTGCCTTCTCATTACGATTAGTAGCTTTTAATGCTCTTATCGTGTTGTTGTTATTGTTGTCAATGTGGATTGTTTCATTGTTGCTTTGTAGAACGTTTCTTACATTAGCCGATTGTTTTTCTTGGTCGTAAAATAAAAAGTTACAGAATGTACTGTTTGTTAAATATATTGTTATCCAGTTCACTTCTAATAGAATGTGAACTCGTGTAATTTGTTATGGTGCGAGGTAATATTCCTTTGGAGCAAGTCACAAAGTTGCAGATCCGTGAAGCAGCAGCAGCAGCGCTGAATAGTGGCGTCCAGCCTGTGCATAATTCACTGCATGTAGAAGCAGGTCACAGTATGCGATACGAGATCAAAACACCGCCAGAACATCGAATATGCGCCACGGGCGTGGCACGTAAACTTCAAGTAACAAACGTTTCCCTCTAGTAGGTGTACCAGTGGAAGGGGGGGGGGGGGCAACAAAATGTCTTTCTGTGTAAAGTAAGTCGTGTTACAAGAATTGGGATACCGACGCTCCGACGTCCGGCGAGTAATCTGCATTTATCAATTAGTGGAAATACAGGCGTATTGAATATCTAGTAACATTAATTCAAAGGTAAAGATTCGTTCAAATGCTGTGATATTTTCGCATAATATTTGTACGCAAAACTATGCATTAAAATCATATAAG
This sequence comes from Eucriotettix oculatus, assembly GCA_034510155.1. Lineage (NCBI taxonomy): Eukaryota > Metazoa > Arthropoda > Insecta > Orthoptera > Tetrigidae > Eucriotettix > Eucriotettix oculatus. The sequence continues at coordinate 141,491,627 of CM067377.1, forward strand.
TTGAGTTGAAGATAATTTAATAAATAGTTTAGTGTCGTGGCCGCTAGAGATAACGTCACGATCGGCTGTTTTTCATTTAAAGTGTTGGTCCTCAACGGATTTATTAAATTTAGAATGATGTAATAAAACTTGACGCCAAAATTTCAGGAAAGGCTGACTCATATCGAGAAAAGAAAAAACATTTACTTTCACATCACTAAGTCTCGGTGGACGCATTGTGGGAGCATGTCAGACAGTACGCACTACACCAAGGATTCTTTTGATCGTGAAAGTAACTCTTAGAGGAAGAGCAGGTGCCTGTATTCCGTCACTCCGAACAGATTATCTGATATGTCAGCAGAATGCTTGAATTAGTTAGTTGAACTTCATATAAGCCGATCAGATACGGCTAAGTAACGTAGACGTGACGTTTTTGAAGGTGCTAAAAAGTATTCAGGTTGAAATAATTTTATTCCCTACTTGGCACCTCATGTAATAACTGTAAACAGCCCCGCATTTTATAGATACAGCATGTCGTCATTCACTAATATTCCCGACGCAAGTTGTGTACCCTCTATTCTTCTCTCAATATGAAGAGACTATTCCTGAAATTTTAACGTCGAGTTTTGCTTGGCCATGTTTATATGAGCGTCACTCCAAAATTAATGCACACACTTTTTTTAAAAATTTATTTTTAATTATACACCTTTGCTATTCATATAGTTTATAGATATATTCTCCACGCTTGTGCTCAGTTTTATTTCGACCCACTCCCGTAAATGACGTTCTCCTAGCCTGTCCTGAAGATGGTTGCTGAGCTAGACATTCATCAAAACCAACGTGCTGTCATATAATTCCTGCGCGCTGAAAAAGAGATATTGGGAAACATGCAAAAAGTTTGAAAAAGCTGTATGGAGATAGCGCTGTCGATAGCAAAACAATTAGTCCGTGGGTAATTAGATTACATGGTGAAAGAGGGAACGCTAATATTCGGGATACTCCTCGCAGTGGCAGATTCATACTACACTAACTCCTGTCAATGTACCGAGAATTAACGGCATGGTTCACTACAAGTGGTAATAGGAGAAACGTGTGTATGCTGAATACTGAAAGAGTTGATGTTGAAATAGGTTTGGGGTTCCAGGCGGGTTCCTGGGATGTCAAAAAAACCGCATAAAGTGTGCAGCAAACTTTTGGAACAGTACCCTAATGGTGAAACGTGGCATCCCCATTTAGAACCGAAAGGGACAATCAATAGAGTGTCATCAAATTGAAAACTGCACCTTCAGTTAGAAAAGTTCTTGCTATGGTGATTTTCCGTTCCTATGGTGTTATGCTCGTGGACATCATGCATTGAGGAACCATAATTAATTCTGACACATATCTGGCAAATCTGGGGAAATTCCAAGCTCGGCTGAGTTGTGTTTGATCACCTCGGGAGAAACAAGATGCTTCACTGTTTCATGACAATGCACGGTCACATGTCGCTAGATCAGGAAATTTGGATGGACAACATTGAAACAACCGTCTTACAGTCCTCACCTGGCTCCATGCGATTATCATCTCTTTGTTAAATTGAAGGAATCCCTTTGTGGAACGATATTTGAAGACGATGACTCCGTAGTGAACGCTGCCAAGCAGTGGCTTAAACGTGCTGGTCCACACTTTGGCCAGGCTCTAGTTCCACGCTGATGTAAGCCCGTTGATGATTATTATGTGGGAAAATGAAATTTTGTCCCTAAAAGAAATATGTTCGAACGTTAAGAATAGGGAAGCTGTAGGACTAAAATGTGATGTATATATAAATGTTGTGTATTACTTTTAAAGCGACCGGCTATTATAGACAGATATCTTACACAAAAATGGTTCTGTAGGTGAAAATGATTCTCTCGTTTCGGATTCTTGTTGACTTTATTGGTTAGTATTATCTTGCCATGTTTCAAATCATCGATCTAGCTACGTGCGAGGGTAGGTCAATAAGTACTTTCATAATCGAAGAGAAGCTTGTTAGCTTTCAACAGTGGTAATATCATGGGTTCAATTTCACTATTGGACAAAGTAAATGCGATATTATCGGCAAGAAGGTTGGGTTTGTGATTCCCTCAGAATTATCGACTACTAATTAAAAGGGCCGTTTTCTGCGGATAGATAACTGCAATGTTTAGTTGTAGAGTGAGTAGTTGATCCTGTATTGACGTAGAGTAAGCCACAGAATCTGTTTAATGTCGCGCATGTTGAGCCTGGTTTACTGAGGGGGACGTTGGCCGACCGCAGGAATTTCTCAGAGCCGAATACCTCTGCCACTACACAGGAAATCCGATACAGAGTCGCTGTTTGCTCTTCGGATTGCGCAAACACAAATAATTATTGCATTCCATGAGTTTCCCTTCAGCCATCTTCAGGTCTGTATTATGCTTGAATTATTTGCAGTAATAGTATACGTAAGTTACAGTGCTTTGTCACCAATATATAAATAGTACGCTCTACGCTTGAGGTCCTTTGACTTCATAAAAATATCTGATCATAATGTGTCTCACTCTCACAAAATACTAGGTTAAGCAAATATACAAATATTTTATAATAATTATTGTATAGTTTAAATAATTAGTTATTAACTGTTAATTACATAGAGATCCACAATTGGACCGCAACATGCCGTTAAATTCAATTCAGTGAATTTTAATTTTTAACTGTCTGTTTTCGCTTTATTACAAATTTACATAATAAGCTAAATTGAATTTTAATCAGTAAAACTGGAACTTAATGCCTTTACTGGAATGTTAAACCGGTGATATGTACTATGTATTGCTTTTTACTTCTATTACATGATTAAGGTATTTCTGTATTGGTATAACGATTTACACTCAATTGAACAAATAATGCATAGTGTCATACTGTCCGAAGTAGTGGAGGTCCTTAGGAGTTGCTCATATATTAATTACTGCAAATCTAATACTGTGCGGATTCTGTTTTCACTACTTCGGAAGATACTATCCATATGTACGAAGTTTCAATTAAACAGAACCATCCATTACGGTTCTCCATTATTATTTATGTCAAAAATTAACTGGTTGTCGATTTTCGCTTATGAGTGTATGAACATACACGCCTTGCAGCATGTAATGATGATAACGTGAATCAAATGGTGTGTTAAAAGGAGTTCCATCGCTGCACTTGCCTTGAATATTACTGTATACGTGACTAATAATTATTAGTGTATGGTTGATTAACCGATTTTCTCTCTCTTTCTGGCCTTTTTATTTCCTAGTTTCTGGTGAACCCTTTCAAGAACATTTAAATTAAATTACTTATTGGCGAGATTAAACTTGATTGAATCTCGCAAGGCTGTTAACGTATTCATTTTTCTATCACATTCTGACACGATTGTAGATTAGGAATTGGAACGATTAGCGCCCGTCGTCCCATATCTTGAATAATTGTCATAAATTGGGACAACCCAAATGTGTACTGCAAGTAATCTGCCTTCAATTTTCCCAAATATTCATTGTTATCATTGATACGGACTTCAAGGTGTGACTGTTTTTAATACTATAAAAAATACACATTATATGCGTTAAAATTATATTTCATAATTCTTGAACAGTATTTGTTTTCATACCTATGAACAATTAACAATAAGACATATATGTTTTAACGGTCAATCGCAGATTTACGGCACTGTGTCTGTATTTACAGTTGTGGTATTCAGTCCTAAGACTGGCCGCATACTCCCTAATATGCTTAGCGTTTTCCATCCTTTTCCTCCCCTCTTCTGTTCTTACCCCACACATTTCCCTCTCATGTTAATTTTACAAGACCCTCATATCTTAAAATGCTTCCTATTAGTCTATCCCTTCTCTTGGTCAGAGTCCTCCATATTTCTCGCTCTTCCTCTATTTTGTTTAGAGCTTCCTTGTTAGTGATTGTATCCACCCATCTGATTTTCAACATTCTCCTATAACACCACACTTCACTACAATGTAATAATTCTGTAATGGTCCGTGCCAGATTGTACGGAACCGATATTCGTCTTTCAGAAGTCGACATTTGCATTGTTCCGGATGGATTAAAATATGCAACTAGGTACGAATTTAAAGCCGAAAAATTTCACAGCAAAAATAACAGTAATACACCTCCGGAATATCGCTCGGAATTTCTTTGGTCTCACTCTCTAAGAACTTGATAAACGTTTTGCAATTATTGCGTAATAGATTACAACCGACAATTTAATTTAAGAATGACTTGCCTAAAATAAAGCTGATAGATAAGACACCATTGGAGTATCATCATTATCGGAGACAATTAACATTCTTCCCGAGAAACGATTTTGGCATCTGATAGTTCACATGCGGCGTGAAGCTGAAGTAAACATACGATTTAGTATAATTATTGTATTGAACTGTGATTATAAATTTCCACACGACTGATTTCCTACACAATTTTTCAGTAAATTGAACGAAGGAAAATGAAATAATTCACATTGAAATTTTTTCCATATAAATTTACGTATTTCAATTTTGTACTTCCGTATGTTTAAATTTTTCATATTGTTTCATTGAACGATGTCTTTTTTATGATCTGTAAATGAAATTATATTTACCAATAATTAATTGTGAATAAGAGACTCGAAACATTCGCAAGTGAAATTATTTATAGCTGACAGTATTGCAACAAATAATTTATTGGCCCAATAGGTACTCAAGTACAAAATTTGGTTAACCTAAGACATTCCAATAGGAGCTTATGTACTTCCAAACTTTTTAAATTATAACCGAAGCCCATTATACTTGAAAACACAGGATGGACCGCTCGGCATAGAAGGCTCACCGAAAACTTAAATTAATAGTCGTAGTTTGATGCAGGTTATTTGCTGCCCATTTGCCAAAGTTTTCTTTACGTTTTTAAACTACTATTACAGTTTACAGATAAGAATAAAGTTTTAATCGCAATTTTACCGACAAACTTAGTATCACTGTATAATTAGGGCGCTGCTGTGATATAGTGGCCAGCGTCACCGACTCACATCACAGAGGTTCGGGTTTGAATCCCCGCATGGCCAAAGATGTTTCTGTTCACGCTCATGGAAACTGACGTTTAGACTAAGACAGGTTGATGCACTGGCCACGTACCACGCCAAATTCAAAATTTGACTGTAGCATGAATTAAGAAGACTGAGTATGATTAGGCCCATAAGACATTCCATTAATAATCCCTACGATGTATGGCTTAGATACATAGCTTTTAAAGTATGGTGTTTAAAATTGCAAATAATATTGATTATCGGATAGGAAATACATTGATATTATTTTCTGATGAAGAGACATGAATTTCCGTGCAATGTCTTAATAATTTAAAACCAAAAGATTCATATAGGGATTAAAATTCATGAATAGAGAATGAAAATTTGCCATTATTACTACCTCTAACCTACATCAATATATTTTGGCGGTATGTATTTTAACTTATATCATAATCTAACCTTCAAATTTGATTCCATATTTTAATCCATGTTCTCTTTTTGATGTGACATTTCCAATAGGCTCAGTTGGAAAAGAATTTTATTCCCGTGCGATGCATGTTGCGTTAACTTAACGTAATTTAAAATTAGTGTGTTATACGTTTCAATATTATTGGACTTCAGTCTGTTTATATAAACCATTGTTGCAGTAGCCAACTTGTATTTCAGAATCACATTTTAGCTAAGTGAGGAGTTATCTAGTTTTCAATCAGAGTTATTAAATAATGAAGCATTACATTTTTGTGCCGATCACAATGCTCTTAGCTGAACTGTTTGGAGTTCCTATTTTTGAGGTAATTTTCTTACTGCAGGAAAATCTGACGTTAACTCGGCACTGCCTTAACCCTTCATTACTATTAACGTTCCGTGCTAATCTCGCAGATCCCTTGCAGAGCTTTCATTTCATCCTAATGCGCGGATATAACATTAAAAGCTACAGCTAGAGAGCAATGGCACTGCTACAGTCTTCACGGTTTTTCTTTTCACGACCCGGGTTGTGCAGCGGAAAAGAGGAAATGTGTTTTGCGACGAGGACCGGCCTGAGTTTTATGAGGGAATCTACCTGGCAATTGCCTGGAAATTGAAAGAAAGTGCCCAGTAGCCCTCGCTCCGTCTTTCTCCGTTCCCAGTAGCACAATCCCGGTCATGAATGATCTTTTCAGACGGATGTTTCTTTATATAGTTTTTGAAGCTCCTAGTCTTGATGAAAGATATTATATTTTTTCTATTCTAGTCTGTCATTGGAAGGATAACTCAAATTGGTGGAATATTTGTCCTTTAGGAACGAAGTTTTCTGAAAAATCGTGATTTCTTCTCGAAAAAATATAATACCTATAAAATATTAACCATTACTTAAGGAGACATATGAACAAAAATTAATATAATTTTTTTATTCAAAGATGCTTTTGTAAATAATATAAACGAAAGCGATGAACATAGAATTAGATCCACTTATTTCTATACATTTTATTATAAACAGAATAGCCAAATTATAATGACCACCTGACAACATCGTACTGTTGCCGCTAGAGGGCGAGGAAACTATAAAATGGAAATGCAGGAGAGTAAATCATCATCTGTACTGTGTCGTTAGCGAAGATATGGGCAAAAGACATGATTTAACCGAGTGTGAACGCGAAATGATCATTGGCGAAAGTATCATCAAAGCGGCTACGCTTGTGAAGTGTTTGAGAGCAGCAGTTATTAATTTTACAGGGAATGGGCTACCAAGCAAAAATGAAACAATTAAAAAAACGGGAATCAACGTCAGGTTTGTGGTCGTGACAGGCAGCTCAAAACTATAGCTGAAAGGAGACTATCCAGAGTTGTCCTGTGCAACAGAAAAGCAGCAGTGCTTCAAATAGCGAAGAATCTTAATGAAGGACTAATTGTGAACAGCAGACGTCTTCAGTTCGCAAAGGAGCTCCAGGATTTAACAGTAGATGACTAGAAAAGAATCGCCGATGCACCATACAGACGACATGGTGTAAATTTGAAAAAAACGATACAAAAGCATGGACCCCAACTGCATTACTTCAACATTTCAAGCTAGTGGCTGCAATATTATGGTTTCGGGGGTAATTTTCTTGACATGGTATGATTCCGGTGAAACAACGGGTATTAAAGTATTATCACAGATCAAGTACATCTGGTATACTCTGCTGGGGATAGATGCTTTCAGCAGGACAAAGCTCCTTGTCTCAAAGATCGCATTGTCCTCAGATGATTCGAAGAGCATCACGAAAACTTGACCTTGCCTCGTTGACCTGCACAATCACCAGATCTCAATCCATTTGAAATTTTGAGGTAGTAGATGTAACGGGCCGTCAGGCTGCTGGTTCCAGTACCATTAAACCTTAAGGATTGTAAAGTGCACTTCGTCATATACGATCTCAAATTCCTCTTACCACCAGCCAACATCTCATAGAATCCATGCTCAGAAGTATTCAAAGAATATTAAAAGAAGAAGGTGGCCCTATGTTGTATTGGATGTAACTTTTTTACTTTGCCCCAAAATATGGATATATTTTATATATTTTGATGGGAGTTAATGTCAGAGTTTATAGAAATTTTGCCACGTGAATTAATAACCTATAACCCCAATTATTTAAAAATGTTTTAACGATAATTTTATTTAATTTTCTAATGATCAGACCAAATAAAAATTATATTATAAAATTAATGCACATGTTTACTTTTTACATATAGAACAAACACTTGACTGAATATTTAAAACTACCGAACGTAAAGCGTCTTCAAACTGTTGCACGGTAGAACGATGTTTTGTCTTTTACATTGTTAGTGCTGAAAATGTCGTTTCCCATAAATATTTAGTAGGAAAATTGTAGATTTTTTGGGCCATATCAGAAATTTTTGTAAATATTCTTCTAATATCTTGAAATTAGTTAACGAGTTACAGATGTTTCTTGACATCTCAGCAATTCTGTTTTTATTTATCATTGTACATCATTTAGGTTTTTGATTTCAATTAAGCGCACTGTTTGTACCCAGATTACTTTTCCGTAATCAAAATCTTCTTATATAGTTCAAACAATCAATAATAAATGTTTGTAAATGTTAACAAATCTATTGATCAATTTTGTACTCTGTTCTTGCATATGTAGTAAAGCGTTATATTTATTACTTTTAAATAAATATAACTGTACTTTTACTTTATGTGATGGGTTCAAATCATTCAAGTTTTCGAGAAGAAAAAACTCCAATTAACAGAATTTTGAAATCGTTTTGTATTATGATTTTTTATATAAATTGTAGATCTTGGTCAAAAATCGTCATTCAATTATAATCATCAGCTTAAACTTCATCCATATTAAAGGATCTTATCTCTGAAAGTCTTGACAATCCCTTGTATACGGAGTCCATATTTTAAACATATTACTGAGGAAACAGCTTGTAATATTGTAATGATTTTGACTGCTATTTTTACGTTTCTCTGCTGCATGTTTCTGGCGACCCACAAATTGAAGTACGCGTGGTCGAAGTGCTGACGAATCAAATAATAAAACGTATGCAAGAGATTTTCACGCTGTCATGAAATTATGCCTGCCAAGCTTTTTTTTTCGAGTCGGGTAGTTAGCGGTGGCTGGCTTGTGGCTTATGAAAATGAATTACAGAAATAAATGACAACGGTGTCGTCCAGGCAGGCTTGCACAGCTGGCAGCGCCGCCGGGGCGTCGTGGCTACTGTACACACCAGCCATCGATCTGCTTAGTCGCACTGCCCTGTATCCCTCAAAAAATAAAATATAATGTTTCTTCCAACACTTGGTCACAGTTATTAACTCTCGCTCTTTACTTCACTGTCCTAAATATTGATACCGCCGTATGATTAATCATACAATTAATTCTGACTATTTTTAGAATTTGGGAAAAATGATTAAGGGAGAATTGCTGAGAGTTTGCTAATTATAATTAGTTCAGATGGACCACGATTGCGGACGGATTCAACCGTCCCTTCCCTCTGTGAAATATAACTGTGGACCTCCGTGAGGCTGATATTTACGCATTTACAAATTAATCTGTAATATATTTTCCTCAACTGTTGATTCAAATTTAATACTTTATACTCGCTGTAGGCTCAATGTCGATGTCACTTTCCTGTGGTGAAAATTATCTTCAGGCGGGTGTAATATCATTATTTTAAATATAATTTTATTTAAAGTCGCATTAAGTTCTACGGTCATTAGCGACTAAATATTTACAATTAATCAAAAAATTAAGTTTATCTTCATATTTGGGATCCACTGATTTCACATTTCTAAACAGTACATTATTTTCAAAAATCGAAATACTTTATCTTGTAACTTTGTAGAATACAAAATTTCGTAGGTTTATTTTACTCTCGCTGTGTTTCTTTTATGCTGTTCTTACTTTGCGAAATCCATGAGTATGTTCTGCACTGATTTCAAATTGGTGGAGGTCTCTTTTTTTTTCTATTAGATAGTTCAGTGGCTAGACCTAATTTTTGAGATGACGATTTGCTCTGTGCAATTTAGTTTCGAGTTTGTAGTTAATTAGTAAAAAATTCTGATGCTTTCAAGTATTTAATTATTTCCATTTTCGTTCCACTATTTTTCCTACTTCTCTTTAATTAGGTTCCAGACATCTTCGAAAATGTTGGTTAAGTTTGGAGTAGTTTTGATTGGGTTTCCTGTAAAGACTTATTAGGCTGTTCGATCGACTGTTGCATTTCTTTTAATGCCTTGGAGAAGGGTATTCATGCTACTGTAATTTTATTCTAGTATTGGTTACTTGGTGTGGCCTTCTTTTTCTTTCTTTGGAGGGGGGGGGGATTGAGAATAGGAATTTGGGAGGTGAAGCAAAGTAGTCAAGGGTGATTCACTTTAAAGAGATGCAGGGAATTAATTTCAAATTTCGTTTTTTTTTGTCTGTTTTGTATTTATTATTAACACAGGCGGGAATTTTTCTGGTAGTTTTCAGGTTGATTGTGGCAGTCAGTATGTACAATGTAATACATAGGTTTATTTTCTTCGAAATGTTTCCAATGCCATGATTAATGAATCCATTTCTGCGGCTTTAATTGAGGAATGTCTATTAAGCTTTTGCTTTGTACTTCGGCTATTTTCAAAGTATAGGGTACTACCGGAACCGTTCGGGTTTTAGCCCCCTTTATCTATCTATATATTTATAATTTGTTATATCTGTATTTGATACTGACTTCACTCATTGCAAAGCTATTGGAGCATTGTTAGTATTTTGTCACGGTAGTTCGCCTTGAAATAATTTGACATTTTGAATTAATGACTAAAAATAATATATTACGCCTTAAATTACTTTTTTACAGCTCTTAGTAAGCATGGAGAATAATTAGAAGAATAATACCATACATGGTAACGTATCTCGTTTAATAACTTGATCAAATATTCTTAAAATCCTTCCACGAACCTTATCTAGCAAGTATTTTACATTAGGTTAATATTTTATTCTGTGTTTTGCTTTGTTCCGACTGGTGTTTCACTTGGCCGAATAATACACTTTTATACCAGCGTACAACAATAGGTATTTAGTGACCCGAATTAGAATTCTTTTCCGTTTCTCCCTGGGTTTCCTTCCCTATGGAGGGGGTGAGTTGTTCCGACGTTAGGAAATTAGACTTGCAAAATACATCCGAATTGCGTAGTCGTGACAATCGCCAGAATTTGAGCCGAATTATGCGGTTGCTGCATTGCTAGCTTGTGTCTGGGTACTAGGTCATCCAGCCAAAACTTTGACACAATTTGCAATCGCCTCACTCTACCACTATTGTTTTTTTTACCACTGAATGTGTGAACTACCACACAACATTCCATAATTACATTATCCATTATCAGGACGAACTGTTACATTTTGTGATTTCAAAGGCCAGGAAATGACTAAGCTTCGTTCATTTAGTAGATCTGCAATAAGTTTTGCTTAATGTTGCTGATTAAATCGTAGAGAGAGATTTAGAGCGCCAAGTACTTTTCTTAGCCTGGGCGTTATACTCCAGAAATAGCTGTTATCATCATTATTAAACGTATTTGTGTGAGTAATACTTGATGGCATAATATTGCTCAAGTACTTCAGAACTAAAATTTTCCAGAATAATATCACTGTGTTGACACTAAACGAACTAAAGTCTAGATGTTTTTACGCGTAACTGGCATAATAATGTATTTTTGTTCCAGTTGATTACACTGGCTAATTGACTAAAAAACTATTGTGTAAAAGAAATATATTGCCAGGAAAGGAAACCTTGATTAATAAAATCTTTTTAAGGTGTCTGACCGCAGAAATTTTCAGAGTAACTTTCGGGAATTTCTTTGTCTGTAACACGGAGAAGAGATGAAGTGAAATTGTAAGCTACAGAATGTGGCAAATTTGAGACCAATTTTTTCATTCAATAATATTCTTGGAAGTATCGCGATTTTCCATTTAAACTACAAATGATCATAATTTTATTTCAAGACTAAAAATATTAGTATTTCTTTATTATTTTCAGCTGGCTCTGCTTACTGTTGGGTTCTACTTTAAATACTATCAGTTTCAGTAATATTGTCATGAGATCATCAATTTTTACGTCACCAGGACAAATGCACTCGTTTTACTGTTTCAGAGTCAATAAATATTCTTAGCTTGTATATATCTGCTTTGTTTTGTCCTGAAAAAGAAAACCTTTTTCGAATGAAATCAAAATTCAACCATTGGTAATATTGGATCATTCGGCCAGCTGGCTCCGAAAGTAGTTGAATATGCATATGTTTACGTTTTAAGGTAATGAATGGATAGTTGCATAGATTAGAATACACCGTCCACCCTCAAGAAATGTAGCTTATTTAAAACAAAATCTAAATCCTTTTTGTTTTCATTTAGTGATCTTTTACAGAAAATAGTTTCCTTGTGAGTCAATACAAAACTGAAAGCGTCGGAAGAATTCTTTAAAGCAATTCCATTTTCATATTCTTCGTGATATCTGAAATAGTGTCGAAACGACTTCATTTCATCGCCATTTTCAATTTTGGAAGTGCACGGAGGAAAAATCTGGCGAATAAGGGTGTTCAAGCCCCGTGATACGTTTTTGAGCCAAGAAATCGTGTACGATTTTGCTAATGTGCTCCGATGCATTGTCGTACCATTGACACCATATTCCTGGATTCAGGTAATGAGGTTGAAGCCGAACAATCCTCGCCAGTAAACAAATTAGAAATTCCAACTAGTAATCATCATTTGGCATTCCTGACAATCATGTTTGAACACAAGAATATTGACACATCTGTTGTACACCACACTCTTGACGCTCTGTAAGTGGCTTGTAATGAAAACTATGTTTCGGCACCTGTTACGATTCAAGGAATGAAGTCTTGGCCTTCAGCGCCGATCGTTTCATGTCTGCAATGTCTTTGATCGTCTGTGGGTAAGTGAGGCACGAAGCAAAAACAATCTTCTTTTTGCTCAAAATTTTATTTACTATTGCGATACACAGTTGTTTTTAGGAATTCCAATGAACTCTTCAATTATACTGGTTAATGAACAACGATGATTTAGAAGATTTTCAGCTACTTTTTGAACATTTTCTTCGATGATGCTCTCTCCACCATCAAGAAGTCTTGTATTAAAATATGGATCCGTTTTTTATTATTCATTAATCACTTCCATACTCAGTCTGTATAATTTCACAAGTGTTTGGCACTTTTACTTAATACCTACCGATTAAAAAATTAGTCACATTTCCTGTGGGTTGGATATGTGCTCATATAAATCAACCACTGAATCGTTTTAACGTATTGTAATTATGCGTCCCATATGTAAATCAGTGCCATATTTAGATGTTAATATTCTTATTAAATTCAGCAAGTCGGAATGTTCATCTGTGTTTAAAATTCAATTATCTGGCCCATATAAGAGAATTGAGTGTATATGGTCGATCCCTTTTGTCGAATTAAATTATTTTATTGATATATTCTCAAGAGAGTCATATTGTTTTCAAATCGTCCCCCTTCCTCCAGTAGGAACCTCTAGAAACGGTCGAGTTTTTCTAAAACATGTATGTTGATTTCCCAGGAGGAAAACGGCAAGACTTAAAAAGGTATGCCACGAAATTTTGAAGTAATACTGTACTTAAGGAAAAAAAGGTGAAAATACTGTGCGCGGCTTGCGTTGTTCAAATAAAAGAATAGCAAATACTCTTGTCTTGTGGTCCATAAGGATAGAAGGTAAATCTTTTAACTAAGCAACTCTTGTCAGTAAGAGAACCATTAGGTGAACACCAAGAATCTGACCTGTAAATTTCTCACCATTTATCGTGCTATCCGGTTTAATTAATTGCGGTCACGCGAACATCATACAAACATACATAATTAATTTTCAAATGGTTCTTTGTATTTCATGTAATAAATCATTTGATTAATGGAAACCATATGCGAAAAGAAGATAAAGGAGTAAATCGTGGAAAGCTCGTGTGTCACCTCGTGATCTAGTTGCAGCATGCTTCCTTGCTTTTCGAAGCAGATGGGATCCTTTGGGGGTAATATATCGCAGATGACGGCGTAGCGAGGTCAGTGGTGGAGGAGCTCGGACTGCAATATCGCCGGAAGGATACGCAAACAGGAGCGGGGCAATTTCCGATCGCAGTCTTGTTTGCGGAGCCACTTACGGCCCCTGTCATCGATCGCTCCAAACGTCTTCACATCCGAACCCTAATTTCAACGGTCTTCCTATGCTGTGCATATTATCACCTCGCGGTTCACGTAACCTCTTCAATTTCTGTTCACTTCTTTTTATTATTACTTGTAGCTTACAATCTGTCATAAAGCGGCATTTAGTAATTTATATGACTATCAGAACACAACACACGGTGAAAAACATTCCATCGAAAATCTTTCAATGCTAAGTTAAAATATAAAAGTTTGACACTGCGAAATTTGTTTCTTCTTGGTCATTAGCGACCACAGTGACAACTATTTACATGCACAAAGTTTTCTCGGGCTTCCAACCGGGTGAAAAAACAGTAGTTCCACGACGTTTCGGCAGCTGTCGTTGCTACCATCTTCTGGTGAAGACTTCACCAACGACAGCTGCCGAAACATCGTGGAACTACTGTGTTTTCACCCGGATGGAAGCCTGAGAAAACTTTGGGCATTACTTACACCGGGAAAGCCTTCACTCGATAACTACTTACATACTATTAAACAATTATATATACATTGTTTACTATTATGAATTTACATAACAAAATACTGGTAACATCCATTTTTCTGCTCGTTACCACTAACTAATTATTTATCTTCTTTACATTTGATTTTTAAATTTTAAGAAAACAAAACACAGAATATAATACATTTAAATTAAATAAAAAATATTACTGTCCTTACAAAATTTAATAATGTATATTTGGTATTCATGGGAGTCCAAAATAGATTTGTAGTTTTTGCCCTGTAGGTATTTTCGTCCGTGTTGGTGGTATTTGGGGCATTGACTGATGATATGGTCTATATTTAAGGCAGAATTACATAGATCACAAGACTGAAGGTGGGATGAATCTATCCAGTAGATAAGTGTGGCTTAATTTTCAGGGTCCAGCTCTTATTCTGGTGATGGCAATCTTTTCCTTCCTTCCAATAACTGTGTTGTTACTTAGATTATAGAAACCTCTGCCTTTTTTGTGGAGATCACTGGATTTTAAAGTTTTCCATATATTGTCCTATTTGTTTGTCATCTTGTTCCAGGTATATTTCAGCATGATGTTTGGGGTTTGAGATCCTATTAGCGCAGAGTTGCAGTCGTCTAACATATTCCTTTTTGTACTATATTCGTTTATGGTGTTTTTAGTGCTGCATATGCTTCCTGGGAGCCACGCCAATACCAGTGTTTTACCTACGATCGTTAAGTCAGGGTGCATTTCATGTATGACATTGATCATTTCCATGTTGATTTTCCTGTTACAGATGTTATGTATTGCAGTGCGGGAATTAGAGAATATGATAAACCTGTTAAAATTTACTTGCTTGATTACTTTCATTGCTGTCATTATTTCGCATATTTCCGACGTTACAGTACTGGCGTATCGGCTTCACTGATTAGTTTGGGTGTATTTTTAGTCTGTTTTGGTAGTCCTCACTGTTGTTTTTTATTTCTTCAGTAAGAGTTGAAATCTTTTCGGATGACCTCGTTCGGAACAAACCATGGGGCGTTTACCAAGGATCGCAGTACTTTTGATTTGAATCGCTTGATAATGTTTGATCTACAAGCTGTTCCCCAAAGTAGTATCCCGTATAGCCATATTGGTCGGATAATATCACATACTTTAAATTAATTCTCGTGGTTTTTCATATGGTATGGGACAAAAAGAATAGAACAGTTAAAATTCTATAATTGATTTATTTCGTCGAAACTAATTCAGAAACTGCAATTAAACAAGTTTTTTTCTGGGACAGTGAAAATCTTCCGGTTATGAAATAAACGCTAGAGGAACTGTTACTCAAAATGGTGCAATCTATGCACAAGAAATCTTATTGCGCCAAAACATCTTTTATCGCCGTTAAAATATATTTTTGATCGAAATTTGGCAAATACCACCGCATCGTCATAACATCGAACGGCGAGTGAAGCAGTTTTGCAAGAACAAACAGCAGCCGAACTCGAAGTGGTTGAAAGAATTCCCTCGTGCGAGTTCTCAACTCTGTGTGCCACATACGACGGTGTGGCGTGTCACGGAAACGTCTACAATTCAACCCATTCACCTTTCAGATGGTGCAGGCGTTAAAACGTTCCGACAAACTGTTGCGTAAAGCTCTCTCAGAGAATTTGCAAGACATGCTGCTGGTAGAAGGTTTCGCGAACAGACTTGTGTTTACGAAAGAAACCACTTTACACGTTTAAGGCTAAGTAAGTAGCCTTAATTTACGGTCTTGGGACTTAATAATGTTGACGTGATTCTCTAAAGTAAAACATTTTCCTACATTTCTGTTTTTGGTCCTTTTTTCTTCGTGGAATAATCGATTAAGGGGTGCATTTACCTAGGTAAGATAGCAGTCAGAGGGATTGTTACCTTAGTTTGAGGAATCGTTTTCCGGGCATCGTTGTGCAGCAAGACGGTGCTCTGCCACATTGGCAAAAAAACATACGTCAGGCCTGACCCCAACTTTGGATTCGATTCGCGTGCTGGGTCAACAGATATGCCTTTGCTTTGTTGTTCTCAGAGATCATCAGATGTACCCCGTTGAGACAAAGTGTCCCTGTCTCCATTTCCCCAGGATTTACAGCAACTGTAGCAGTGGATAACTGAAGTGCTCGATAAGTAACACTATTTTATCACGACTGTGGTAGGTACTGTGGTACCACATAGCTGTTTAGAGGGTCACTATACTTAACTATACTTTCACTGCAAAATTGATTGATCAAAATAAAGTAATCCTTGCGTTCACATGTATCCTTTTTTTAGTCCCACTCTATGTAAAACACACTATAAACATTAAAGAACGAAGGTTTTCCGGCGTATATGCTGAATAAAGTATTCTCGGTTTCCGTCCGGGTTAAGTTGCGAATAAGGCGCGACGTTTCGACGGCTGATAGCCTTGCCGTCATCTTCAAGCTTGAAGATGATGGCAAGGCTATCAGCCGTCGAAACGTCGCGCCTTATTCTCAACCTAACCCGGACGGAAACCCGAGAATGCTTTATTCAACACTATAAACATAATGTATGTGTATACATAAAAGTATATTCAGTTTGCCACACTTATTTCCAGTTTCCGTGCCCCATTGACTCTTCATCAAAACGATGTAATAACCTCCAGCTTTACCCTCACCACTATTTAGTCTATTTATAACAACATGTAGAAATTTTAAGAATCTACTTATGAAAAAAACTTGCCAAAATTTCTGTGGCGAATTTCACGTTATATTCTGTGTTATAATAACTTTATATTTACTTCACATAGGTTAATGTTGCCAAAACTCGTATTTAGATACTATTACTTGCGTTGCTTTTACGGTTACTTTACAATTGTGTGGGAACCTTTGTGATAGTGGTATTAATAGTCTGTTCAAAAGTAAAACTAATGTCTGTTGTAAACATTACGTGCCAGATATTAATATTTGTGTATTGTTATCGATTAAAGTACGATTCTGTGTCGTGATACGATTTAGGGATTCATCAACAAGTTTAAATAAAATCAGAGACATTCTGTGTATTACAGTACGTTATAATCCCACCCTTCCCCCAACTTACGAATACTGAGCATACTCTTTTCTTAACTGTCCCAATATTCCTCGGCTTATGGGGTATCTTAACCCTTAACCGCCGAAACTCGTTTCCCATGACGCCGGAAGCGATTATAATCGGCTGCCTTGTCTTTGTAGAAAACTGAAACTGAACTTTATCGGCGACACCGTCCATTGAGTACAATACTATTTCATGCAAACATGGTTGCTAGCACGCGCCCCTAAGTCTGTGGTTTCCTAAGAAACAATTTAGCTGCAACGCCCATAAGAGTCGAGGAGTCAGCTGTCGCACCAGCGAGACAATACCACGCGCTCATAGACTTCTTTAATGAACCTCGTTTAGGGAGCTACACCTTCCGTTGAATTAAGAATTTTATAGGACATAGAAAGAAAAATTAGCAAAGTGCTTCATTGCTTCCACTTATTTCATCTTCAAAAACTTATTTATAATCAACATTTTCTAGAACCAACATATTACTTTGCTTTCTTTCCTAATTTACATACAATAAAATTTATTCCAGAATTTCCTTTACGTTTACTTTGTGCTAACATTATTTGGTAGTCAGTAATTGTCTTTGACGTTCAATGCATGAAAAAGAACGTGTTTTTTGTGTTTTCCAGGTGAAATATAAGGTTTATTAGAAAAGAAAAACATATGTGTTTGCGTCTTGTGTGCATAAACGTCCCAAGTATGTGGTGGCTTAAGCGTTAATTCAATAGCAGAGAGAGAATAGAAAGCAACTCTACTTCTCCCCCTCCCCCCGCCCTTTTACAACACTTCTCCGTACACTACCATCCCAGGAATCTTTGTTGAGTAAAGTAATGTGTTAACTCGGCTGTCATTAATATCTAATGTTTTTTAATCTTCACTTGATGTGGCGGATTCTGGTTGGTACTCTGTAATTTCTTGCGATAAGCCGTTTTCACAGAAAACGGGTAGTATGTGTTTTACAGCTCATTAAAAATTCAACTCAAAAAAAAAAGGTGAAACACGCTATTTATTTTTGAACATAATAGTGTCTCACTTGTATCCATTTTATTTCATTTTCAACAATATCATCTAATATTGGGTATTGAGGAGTTTAGTTCTCATTGAAAATAATTATCAGCAGTAGTAGGGAATGAATTTGATCAAACTTCTTTTTAGCGAATTGCTAATCTCGGTCAACGCATGAAATCTCATCCATACACTTCTTGTAAATTTCAAACCGGTTCATGTGAACTTGTTACCTATGTATCATAATAATATCTTGGTATTGGGATTTGATTCCATATTTGCTTCTTTTTATACTGTGTTATTTAGAGTATTTTTTAAAAGGATATATTGTTAATGGTTTAATGTTAGTGGTGCCAACGCGACAGTTATCATAATTACTCTGTTAATAGTAAGAAATGGACAGACTTTTTAGGATACTTTGTTCTTCGTCAAAGGCCCAGATGGAGGAAGCCGCTTTTCCGCAGGCGTCTTTTGTCTGCAAGTCCTTTGAATAGGTGACGTTCCTTCCGCCATTGCCGCAGGTAGATTAAACAGATTACAGTGGCGTGGAAGAATAGCCCTCTCGTCATCAATCAGCCCTTGCGTGACCACAACATAGGGCAAAGGTCGCCGCAATATTCAAAGTTGCTTTCTCCAAATCGCTGCACTTCTTGTCGGAATTGAGTCTTCTCTTCGATGACTATGTAGGTGGGCGTCCCTACGAAATACGACTGTCTTCTTTGTTGGGTCACTAATTTGATTGAAAATCAGCGTCAACAACACTATCAACATTGTGTTCTTAAAAAATTCAGGTTACTTTGTTGATGGGCGTTGGGAGTAATCTAAAAGGATAATCGAGAAAAAATGTACTAAACGTGCTACGTCGCTTTGACTTTTGTATTTAAAAATAATATTCAAATAAAATCCCCTACTTACCTGTTCTGATCTGTTTTATTTTACTAAAGCAACAACGGTGGCACAAACATTTATTTTGTCCATTTATTTTGTCTTGTTTTGGCTACCTCTTTATCTAATTATTATACATTTTCTTTATAATTGAAAATGAAGGTTTCCTTTAAACATGACCGATGACAGGGGAGAAGCAAGTGTGGCAAATTGGTTTCGTTGGTCTGTATACTAAAGTAACCTAAGCTGCTGAAACCGAGTATTTTCCATAATAATAATTTGACTCGTAGATGTGTGTTAAGTCTGTCAGTAGTTCACGGTCAAAATTTATTTTTTACGTTTTATAAGTTGAATAATCTACTTCAATCGGAATTGAAAACTAGGTTCATTGTTTATAGATCTTGACTACTGTAAATTAATATTTTTGGACTGAAAATTCAAAAGTTTGATTGTTTTCTTTTACCAAAATTATTCATAAATCCATACAATATACGTTGCTGAGTTTTGATAATTCTCAGTTAAACGCACCGTTTGGCATACCCAAAATTAAGTTCTTCGTGCCTTTAAAAGCTTCTATAGATGAGAAAATGCTGAGCCTAAGTGTTGAAATATATGACGAGTAGAACTAAGCGAAATAAATTTTGTTCTAACAATAAGTCGTGTTTCTTCGTGTTATTTGTGGACAGGAATACCAAGAAGACATTTCGTACAAAGAGGGCAATTTTTTTGTAAGAATTCCAAGAAGACATTTAGTACAAAGGGGGCAATTTTTTTATAAGAATGACGTTATTAAAGAAACGCTTCGTCGCTTACGTTTCTTGCAAGGCCGAGAGGTTTACACGCCACGACTTTTTCTCTAATAGAACTGAATGGAGATTTATGCTTGGAAGGAACATAAAACATTTTAAGGGTTTATTACATCGCTCTCTGCAGCTACTCTACTGCTGCTATTCCCAAGACCTTAAAACCGTCGTTCCTATTCTGTTTGTGAATCAGCCGGTGGGCGGCGCACTATTTTTTGACTTGGCACTCCCTCTACAGAAGGTTCAACAGGGCGGATCTCCTGTCCCGAAAATTGGTTACATTAATAAGCAGTGTTACGTCTGTGGGACGAGGCTGACTCTTCAAATAAATAAAGAACTCCGCCGCTATCCTGTGAAAGCTACTCAATTTTTCTGTTGGAAAGATGAGCTATTTTGTTCACAATGCTTGTTGTAACTGACGTACTTGCAAATAGTATATGTATCCTGAAGTTTCAAAGTGTTACTTATAATCACTTTAACCAAATATCTAAACGGTAACGAAGGATGTCAACCTTCTTCTAGTACGTTTTAGCGAGGATCTTGAATCTTGATTTACTTTAGGCACTGTTTTTCGTAATCAAATATATTTGGGTACCATTTACAGACCATTGACATTTCTTAAAAATCTTTATGTAAGAGCATAAACACGTGTCTGTTCATGTTTGTACCCTTCTAAAGTTGTTAGTCTTTCTATAAAGCTTTGACCTCCCTGGATATCTTACGTAGCTTTCTTTTTTCACCTACAGCTCTATGTAATCGTAAAACGTCCTAACGCCTATACAATATGTCACTTTATTTGTACTAGCTGCGTTACGCGGTATTAGCGAGACATTTATTAATTAGAAGCGTGGGCGAGATTTGCACCACTCCGCTGTACTCGCAGTAATTAATTCGGGGCTGGTGTGTTGAAAACTCGGCGCGATTAGCTGAATGGCTCGCCGGGACAAATTGTGATTCCCCAGGAAGTGCCAGGATTGTTCCTGGGAACAAGGGGAGATATTGCGTCTAGCGTGCGGCCTTTCTTCCCCTTATTCCAGAGGAAAAAACCATTAAAATGGTCGTGTGAAAGAGCTGTTGATTGCTTCGCTTAAAACCGCTGGAGTCATTAGCGATGCTCAGAATACCTCGTGCTTGCTGGCACAATCTGCCATTATGACGAGTAATTATCTTTCTGAAATTTTAATACGAAATATTTCCTAGCTGCTTGTGCTATTTTGTTGTGGCAAGTAAAAAAAAGGAAAGTAGAGTGAATTTTTAAATACTTGATATGAGCCCAACGTTCAACGTTTCGAAACAATGAGGTCGAAATAGATGGAAGAGTGAGAGAGATGAAAATCAAACAACTGTATATTTTTCTACTTAGGAAACAGTAAAATTGATATAAATGTATATAAATAGTGAATCTTTTTTATTAATAAGATAAATCAGTCTACCATTTTCAGCCGGCTTTGTATTTTATTCAATTACGTTTCTGTACATTTTCGTACTTTCATCATGATGTTTATGTTTTATTGCTACTGGAACATAATTCAGCCTACTCCTTCATATATGACAATAATCTGCAATAAAGGATAAAAGTATAACGATTGATAACATAAATTATTGGGTGTTTTAATGTATGTGTTAATACGGCTTGCACTATAGATATTATTATGTAAATTGATGCAAGATAACTTGTCGGGAACGACATTGAATGACCAAACGATTATACGTGGTATAACTACGTTGTGGATTTATCACTATACCAAATCCATAAAAAATAAATTTCATTCGAAAGAATTTTTTATTCAGTAAAATATGAGACAATATACGAATAAATAAAGATGTAACAGATGTGCTAAAAGAGAGAAAAGCGATGAAAGTAATTGAAATGCGGAACTCGTCGGGCCATCGCAACACGAATCTCTAAAATGTGTTCCTGCAGTGCCTGCATTACCATATGAAATAGTTTGATAATTGCAAAGAATGTAAGTATATTTTTTTAAAAAAATTCATACTTCTAATTCAGTTGTTTCCATATAAAATCCTCGCTTAAGCGATTGGATAATTCATTTTCCATCTATATGTATATATCGATTTTGAGCCCTCTACTTTAATTTTGGTAGTCCCGAGATTACGAACCTGTACAGAGCCCTCTGTTAATATTTCTTCTTTTCGTTGTCTTTTGGAGAACTGTATTCGCCCTTAATTGCGTGCATATGTAAGAAAATAGCATGAAATTTTGCTAGTGGAAGGTGGCATAGTTGTGCGTATTTTCGTGTGGTGGGGGGCCGGAGGCGATCTGGAGGGTCTGTAGGACCATGAATGCGAGATTAGCTGACAGAGCTGGCGTCCTTTGTCCCGCCTTGAGTGGCGCTCGTTACACGGCTCCTGCAAACTCCCGAATCCCGAAAAGTGTTTCCACTTAATGCCTGGTCTTGCATCATTTACTGCGTGACCGCAGGTAAATCGCCGTGTGTTCTCGCTATCTCGTTGGCCTGCTCTGAGTTTCCTACGGAAATTATTCCCGTTGCCATAACGACGTCGAGCGATGACGTAAATGCGGCGTCGACACAGGCCTTCCGAAGCGAGTTCCACTGAAGCATTCATAATAATTACGCACTGAGGAATTTAACTGCAACGAAAAATTATATTTTGGAATGCGTCTTGTAAATGAAATAAATCAAACTAAAACACCATATTTTAAAGGACGACGGTTAAGCAGGATGTATGTCTCAATTATAAAAGAAGTAACCATCATATATGACTGCGTGTATGGAATCAAATTATAGTTCGTTACCTTTCACATCCTCTTGTGACGGTTCACTTTCAGTCGTGTCTGCGTCGCCCTTGTAGGGCGGTGGGGTCGGTTGATTATAAAATGAAACTTAAAGGAGAGCGTTGAAGCTATTTTTTTTATTCATATAAAAAAACTTTTATCACAAAAATTATCAGTTTATACAATAAATGATCCAGCTATATACAATATTAAAATAATGAATACAAAATTAATATAGTGTCTATAATTAACATGTGGACATGGAGGTAGGTTAATCCATTCAATTAGATGGGTTAGGTTATTTTTGTTTGTACCTGAGAGACGTACACGTGGGTGGGTGAGGGTTGACAGGCAGTGAACTGATTATTGGACGATATATGAGTATGTGGTCTGCGGACATGATGGTAAGGTGGGTTAGGGTGTGCTTGAATGTTCAGGGGCAAGGAAGTATGAGGTCGATTGGGATTTTCTTTTGAGCCGACGGAAGCGTGGAGATGGAGGAGGATTGTCATGGAATTGCTGGATTGTGAGGGTGGGTGGTTGAGAGAGCTTTTAATTAGGGAGGTTATGGATTTGGAGATTACGGATTACAAATATAAATTCCTGAAAATATTTACTCTTTCTAGGAAACGATATGTTTAACAATGTCGAGTACCGAAATTTCTAGGCGGTAGTTATTGTTGTTCCTTTTTAGTTTAATGAGTGTGTGTTACTTAGCCGTGTAATGTGCGTGATTGTTACCGAGTGACACAAACTTCTGCAGATTGGTTTGTCAATACATGTAAAAAAAACAGATTCATCAATAATCAATTTATTCAACAAGTAGTTGTCGTCAGTATAAAAAAAATAGGATCTTTTGTCTCTTAGAGACATCATGTTGTACAATTATGGAGTGAAGAATATTGGTTTCTTTCCTTCTTTTTTTGTTTTGTTTAATTTTCTTTTAATATTTCAAGTTCCTTTTAGCAAGTAGAAACTTCGAATGACATTTCAGTTTGTTAATAGTAGTAAATAATAATAAAAATAATTAATGGAAAAACATTTTCCAATGCGTAAAATAAGTTCAATGTACGTATACTATTAAAAATTCTTTTTTTAAATTTTTTTAATGCTTAAAAAGAACCAATTTTATGATGGATGCCTGTATTGTCTTGCTGAGAGCATGGAACAGTAGACAACATATAAATGTAATAATACCATTCAAAAAGGTGTAAAGAAAATTTGTTTTTCTCCGATTTAGATATTTATTCGTGCTCTCAGATATAGTTACTTTAAAACCGATACTTTTCAGATGCCGTACCCTTGTTTGTTCATTTGTTTTTCGGGTTGTTACAGGTTTTAGTTGATATGATTATTTGACGTAAGGATTCTGGTGAAACACGTTTACGAATACAGAAGCCGACGTACTCTCCGGAAACTATAAATGAATTAATTTCAGTGCCTTTGTCCGTGGTTGAATCCAATATACTAAAATGACCTGTATGTAGCATATACGTTGTTGTGTTTGTGAACTCCGTCCGTTGGGGATGATATTTGCATTTAAACTGCAACTAGACCAAACGATCGTTATATTCGGTTTGTTCCAGTGTTTCGCTAAAAGGTTTGTTGTGTTATGTAAGTTAAGGACAACTGGCACGCAGGACACTGTACGTGTCCCAAATGTTTGGTCGCTGTTAGCAGCAAAGTTGTCCCACTAACTCACAAGACGGCGTTAATGGCGTCGACTGCTAATCACAATCCTGTAGCCGTGTAAGTAACACGTCCTCTGTACAGCACACCACTTCGAATAGGGACAATTAACGTTGCATTCGTAATACTTGCTTTATATCAACTGAGCGTCGTCCTTCACACAATGGAATTAATGTCGTTGAAAATTTTCTACTCATACACAGCACATTTCAATGCCTTATGCTAATAACTGAAATTTTTAGTCATCGGTACTTTATTGTCTACCACCTTGACACCGATTGTAAATATTCACCAAGCTATTTCTGAAGGTCGGAGTAATATTTTCTAATGTAACCGACGTTTAGAAATATAAATATCATTACAGTACTTAAGTATAGATTATATTTTAATCTCTGGGAAATAAAGTGATTTTTTTCTTGTGTACAGACGCAAGATCTTGCAATTCCAGCTTTCAACTAAATACATTATTCACATCCACATAAAGCTGTTGTTTAAAGTATAGTATAATAACCTCGTTTCCCAAGTACAAGCTACTCAACCGTGAAATTTTTAGATGAATTTTTGACTCAAAAACTGGTAGGCGTACAAGTTCCTTTTAGTCACATTACATGACTTTCATGGATTTCCCAAAATTTTCCACCTGCAAATTATTCAACTAAAGATGTAAACACAAAGAGCATAGCCAAAACAGAAGATTAACCAAGACAATTTAATAAACCATCATGTAACTTATTGGTTTATTAAATTGTCTTGGTTAATTTTATCTTTTGGTTGTGTTTATATGTGTAGTTGATTTAGTTTATTGAGAAGGACCACAATTGATGGTTGAAACGTCTCCTTTATGTTGAAAAGTTACAAAAATTGTATGTAAACGATTCGTTAATTCTTCAAATGTATTAGAACAATCTATTTTTTTTGTAATAAAATCTGATTTTTAATTAGGGCAGTCAGTTATAGTTCATTAGTTTAATATTTTTATTTGCATGCACAGGCTGAAAAATATTGTAAAATTTATGGTTCAATTTAAATTTTGAAATTTACGTAACTTAATGTAATAAACAGTAACTAAAATTAGTTTATTTGATATAATGTACCATTAAAAATACGTTTACTTTCTTTTTCCCAGTGTAGAAGATCAAACGCTTTCTTTAATATAGCAGGACTAAAGAAATCAGAATTTAAATTCATTATGAAATTGATATTTCAACATAAGTTAATAGTAAATTTAATAGTTTCTATTTGCAGTACTATAAGAAAAGTATTCGAATTATGTCGTGCCAAATGTCAGAGCTACTTTCAAGACTAAACTTTTCTATTCTCAGCTTTTGCGCGACACTCAATTTAGGTCTTAATTACACGCTCTTGAACGTAATACTGGCTTCCAAAAATATGTTCGCCGCCTGTGCATTTTCGAGACTTACGTATGAGCATTAAACATTGTGCTTCATCGGAGGGGATAATGTATGAAATTTTTGTAGCCCGTGGGCTGTTATTCAACTTAAATTTATGACTACATTAATTGGACCTGTTGCTCAATCGACGAGCTACATACATCAAGTTCGTCGGAAATAATGAGCATGATAATAATACCCTCCAGCTTTTAAAATATCTTCTAATAGCTGAGAACTTTTGTTATATTTGAAAATAATTTCAAGAATTCGGTTTTTAACAAATAATTTAATTTCAAGTAGGTTTGGTGACTATGGCCAAACATCCGAATGCGCTATTTTCGTCTATCATTCTGAAAATGTTTTATCATTCATCTTTATTTACTGTAGGAATAGTCCCAGAAATTTAAAAGTGGTATATTCCTTTTTAATATTATTTATCCATTTAAATCTCATTTATACTTAAATTACGGGAATGAATTGAAATACTAGTTTTGATTTTGAAGTCAAAATCTTTTCTGTTGCATCCGCTTTGACTTCAAAGCCTGGGCCAATTCCAACTATTCTACATAAATTTAGCGCTAATATCAAAATGGTGTAGGTGTTACTGTTTATTACCGTTCGTCAGTATCAGAAGATCAAGTCTGATGTATTAGCCTAATTTATAAATAGTGTATACATATTTCAAGGGCAGGATCGAAAATATTGTCCTAAAATAAAAAGTTTAACAGTTTTACAGCAATGTTTGGCTAACATCCGTGTTAAATTCAAGACTTTAAATTACTTCATTGTAAGTATTCTTTAGATGTCTGACAAAATGGTAGTTGCCTTTCTTAGTTCCTATTATTCTCGTCTGTTATAAATACTGACAACGACCAAAAGTGTTGGCCGAAACGTCCATTTACTAACTTTTAAATTCTTGTATAAAGTTTTTATAATTTTCTGTTGCACGGGTCGTTAATTATCTAATTTAAATCTGATTATCACAACTTGAAAATTAGTTTCATATTTTGGTTTTTGTTGTACGTTTTTGTAAAAACAGTATTCATTAGATTTCGTTACAAATAAACCCCTTTGTTTATTGAGGTTACCAATAATGTCAAGTTTTGTCATATAATTTTATTGTTAGTGTCACGTGTACTACATGATTTCATTAAAACTATTTTACTTTGCCTACGCAATTATTTTTACCCCAGTGATGTTTTGTTTCTGTATTGTCGTGTCATGTTCTAGTGTGTCCCACTTCATTGGCAGTTGTACCGTGCTGCACTCTTGTCCTGTATGCCCCTCACTTGTCCTTATGGTCCCTCCTTAAGGTTACTAATTACCTTCCTCTCTATACCCCTGCCTTTTCCACTCAGCAACTTTCCCCCTCCCGCCTTCGCCTTGCTCCGTTTTTCTTTGGATTCTTCTCCCTCGTTCTTGTGAACATTCTCCCTGGCAGCTCTGCATCTCAATTCTCTTGCCATTTCAATCTCGTCTCTTCATTATGTCCTCAATTGACTTATCTTCTCTACGAAATTGAATGTTCTGATACATTATTTCAATGTACATTTTCTGAAATTTAGTATTTACTTTATACCATTTATAAAGTAACAAAATTATGATGTACTTGGCATTAATTAATTTCGAATTATGCATGCAATCTGTCACTAATGCAGTTTTGATTTAATATCCTGTGTGTTCCCCTTTAATTTGAATAAGTGGTTCCTAAAATTCGAGTATCAATGTTGAAAGTCTTATATGCTCCTTCAGTGTACTGTATATATTAATTAATATGTATGTGCTTTTCACCGGCTATCTATTCCTGACAATTTCGTCTTTTTTGTTTTCTTTGACGATAGTCTCACTGCATAATGTGAGATTGTCTCTAACAAGTTTCGAGCTCATCTATAGAATTTTAAGTTGGATTTGTTCTTAGATCAAAATAAGATAAATGATAACAGTCTCCGGCAAATGTCGACGTTTAATAAGTTGAAATATTTGCCAAATGTCATCATGTCTCACAGCGGTGAATATCGACAGTCACTATGTACTCACATTAAATGTCGAAAAAGTTATATTTCTACCTATTTTAATTCAATCTATTTAAAAATTTGTATATTATTATTTAATATAAAAAAGCATTATATGAGAATGGAACTATATTATAGTAGCTGAAACAAACAATAGGCTCGACTCAAAAAAATAATCATAAGTAATATAATATCAATGGTAAAAAATCACGTAGGTAATCTGATACCTGAATCTGAAAATTCGTCTGATTTAACACTCCTGTATTTGTTTCGGCGAAGAATTGGAAGGAATCAGGCATTACCGACAAGTCTGTATCAATCCTTGCAAAATCAGCTAAAGCTTTAAGATATGTGTAAGTCATGAACGCCCAGACATTCACGTTTCTTGCATTTAGAAACTCAAGTTCGAGTTGCAACACTCCAAATTGAGAGTA
This sequence comes from Eucriotettix oculatus, assembly GCA_034510155.1. NCBI lineage: Eukaryota > Metazoa > Arthropoda > Insecta > Orthoptera > Tetrigidae > Eucriotettix > Eucriotettix oculatus. The sequence goes on from CM067377.1 coordinate 141,519,810, forward strand.
TGAGTACACGGTGAAAATATTTGTTCATGCACTTTTTTTGGGGAGATAAAATAAATCGTATGGAGTGTGGCGTTATATGGGTGTGAAACTTGTACGATAGGAATAGAATAGAAACTTTCGAAATGTGGTGCTATAAGAGAATGCTGAAAATCAAATGGGTGGAAAGAGTAATTAACCAGGAATTATAAGCAGAATAAGAAAATAGCGAACAATTTAAGGGGCTTTGACCAATAGGAGGGATAGATTAATGGACCATGTTTTGAGACATGAGTTTCTTGTAAAATTAGTATTAGAGGGAAGTGTGTGGAGTAAGAACAGATGAGGGATGACAAGCAGATTAGGAAGGATATTGATAGCTATGTCAAAATGGAAAAGGCTTGCGCAGAATAGGTTAGCATGGAGGTTTTATCAAGCCAGTCTTAAGACTGATGACCACAACAACAACTATAAATATTATAATTATGTTATTTACCACGGTACCCTCACAACCCAACTAATTAAAAATGAGTTTTGGAATACATATACCTATTAGTAAAAATAGTGAATACGTTTAAAAATTCAGAGTTTTTTTGTAATTGATGTGCCATAATTATTGTTTTATTTTCATTTTCCCACTTAAATTGTCAAATTATATTTATTACCTACTGCAAACATACAAGTATTTTCTTTATTATTTTATAATGTTTTTTTATTTTTCATTATTATTTTAATATAAGTAATGTAGCGAATGAATAGAAACGAATCTTTCTCCTGCGGCTCACGTCAATGCCGCTGCAGCTGCGAAATGTGTCTCTGTATGTTTAATGAACTTGCTTCTGAAATGACCTTTCTTATCCTGCTTTGTGTCGCACAAGCGATGTCTAAGTAAACACAAACACAATTTTCGTTTTGCAGGGATTAAAAGCTGCTGCTTCCTGGATACCTGCTCACTCTACAAACAGCCGAGGGAGTTCTGGTGAGTTTTGTCCTAAACTCACTACATCGATTATACGCAGTCTTGAGGCTGCAAGTGCTTCACGTGTTTCGTTGTGTGTGAAAGCTGCCGAAGTCATCCATCTCAATCAGGCTGAATTTTTCATTCCTCAGGAAATAATTTCGATTTCCGGTCCCCGATTAAAAATCTTCTGTTTATATGTTTTCGGATGTCTAACACAAGGAGGAGGAAAGTTTCAAAATCTGGCATTTAACTGGCATTTAAAGAATTTGGTGGTAATACCCTAGGTCTGTCATTTAGCGTAGGCCCAATTGATGTGTCGAATTTTTTATCGAAGCAAAACGAATCTACTTATATTTGTTATGTTTGAAGAATCAAATCATTTTATTTTAGCATTTTATGTCCCCGTGTTGTGTGCGAAATAGCACAGGAGAAATACTACATTAAATTGTTTACTTGGTATAAATACCATGTTTCGGAGTAAATATCTAAACTAAAAAAGAAGCATCGCAAGCCTCGTTCTCTTCATAATCCTTAGTAAATATTAAAGGGTTTTCCCTGTGAATATGTAGGATGGATACAACTTGAGCTTCCACAGGAGTCATTACTACTACGTTTAGATGGCGTTCATTGCCATCTCTATCAACCTTGATTTTATTGATTTATGAATTCAATAAATCAAAATGTTTAGGGAATTTGTGGAGTTCAGTTATTAATATATTTGTTACTATTATGAAAAAATTTACCGAAGTTTTCAATGGGACCATTGGAATAATAACGAAAATGGAGTGGAAGAATGCAATTATTGATATACATATTCTCTTAAATACATGGCATATACTCACATAAGAAAACAATGATTGAGGAACGATAATAAAAGACATGCTTGATGTTTTGCAGACATTTATATATTAAAATGAGAGAATAACTACGTTCTTTACTGAAGATATTTACATTCAATATTGATTGTGTAAAATAAACGAAGACAAAATAAAGTAGACAAAACAAGGCAACTTAATAAATTAATGCAATTTTTTAAATACACAAAACGTATTGACTTAATATAGAGAAATGTAGAGATAAGTCTCAGTCAACAGAATATGGTTGAATTTAGACTGCGGTTGTGACAACACTGAAAGGTGACCTTTAGTGGGTTTGATGTATCATCTGGGTTTTTCAGTATCATCCCTGTGGCCTTGGAGTTTCGCAAAGTAACAATACAAGCATCTTCCCTCAGAAATTTATAATATTCTCATAGAAACTAATTTACAAAAATAGTAGCATACAATATCACGTTTACAAAATAATTTACAGGTACAAATTTCTTTTACAATAACATTTAACAAAACCGAAAAATTAAGTTTTATAAGTATCGATTAACTTAATCGTATAGTTATGCAAATTTTGTTTCATATGTATCAACTGATAGCTTGCATTTATGTAATATTTTTCCCATGTGTAATACCTCAAAATTTTACGAATCAAATTCATGGTCTTCCTGTAATCTATTTGATAATTACCACATTATGCATAGTCGTTTTATAATTATTTTTGTTCCATTACATTACTTCCTATCGTTTTGTCTTTCGTATATGTTTTACAGCTAATCACTGCAATTATTTCAGTAAATGACGTTATATTGAGAATTTGTCAATTTAATCTTTACCTAATTCGTTAAATTTAGAAAGATTATTGTTAATTTTAAATGCGACTGAGATAACTTTTTTAAAAATTCTCAATAACCGTGCTATCCCTAACCACGTTATTTTTACTGACTGTCATGCTTTTTTGTTGTGTTTTAGTTTGTTAGTTCTTATGGCAATATTATTATTAACAAAGTCCACAGGGTAAGTATTATTAGTTAAAATAGTTTGGTCTATTTTCATATATATGTGTGTGTGTTTGTGGAATTTGGGGTTTTATAATGATATTGATTTATGTATGAGGTTGTATACCAAGGCTCTCTCTTGCTTTATAGGGTGGTTCGGAAAAAATAGTTTTAATTGGGATTGAGATTTTTACATTCGAATATGTCACGAAAATATTTTATGCATTTAACTACGAGTTAAAATTCGTAGCTTTTTCGTTTACCCTTATTTTGTTAGGAAGTCTGAGTAAGATTTTGCCTAAATTAATTTTAAGCATTATGCGCTAAGGAATAAATTTTTAGGTCTACCTTTATGTATTTTACTTAGTAGCAAAAAATTTCGCATTTGTATATTTCGTGTGCCTGAAATCTGTGCTTGATAAATGACAGCGGGCCGATCAACCATGCTGCTGTAATTTTAGATTGTTTGAAAGTGAAATGTAAACATATGCTCCGTGAATTTTCATCACGTCCTACAAAATAACACAACGTGAAGTGATTAATATTCCAGTTTGCTTTGAAATAGTTCCTCAAACGCGCGATTGGTTTCTACCTTCAGTCGCTAATAGGTTTCCGATCTTAAGATGCATTTATAATCATTTGCTGCTAATATGTATTAATATATTTATTTTACAATTGGTTTTCGGTACATGTTATTTCGGATTTTTTTTCTGCTTTACCTTTGAAGTTGCTGTCTACTTAAATAATGCGGTAATATTGTACACTTTATTTCTGATTTATAATTACATCTTTTTATCTTTCTTCCTTCTTCGTTCTATAGAACTTTTTATTCACGGACACTAGATTATAAAGTATTGCGAATTAACACACAGAAAAATCAAATTGATTTAATACACCACGAGTTACCGCACCACGAATCACATGAGTTACTGAATTGGTCTTTTCAACATCGAAATATTCTTTAAAAGTTGTACACAGCACTTTTCTGTGTAGACTATAGGTTGTCATTTACTTCCAACACTGAAGATGTTTTCTCTTTCTTTGGGACTTCTGCCAGGAAATTGCTTGCCAAATAATTTCTCTTGTTTCTGTGTCTCCAGAGAGAAGTTTCTTTTCTGAAGGTTATAATTGACGCGAGCTTACTTGTAACCTTTGTGTTTAGTAATTGCTGCAAGATGTCTGAATTCGATATTCGAGTTTTACTTGTCTGCTGAAAGACAGTCGAGAAGGTTTAATAATAACTCCGTATTGTAAACTTCAATAGGATCTCGTTTAAAGCCGAAGCTTCGATTAAGAAAATTAACTGTAATGTACGCGATTATTTTGTCAAACCATTGTTGGAATCGGCAGCCTCAACCTTCCTAATTTCCAATTAATTTTAAGTGTATCAACGATATTGCTAGTTTCAATTACCAGATCTGTAGAATTTCGTTTACCACAAGAATGATAGTTTAAGAAAACGTCTGACATTAATTCCGACGTTTGTGTGTAATTAATCGATGGGAAATAATAATTCACTTGGCTGGATAGTTGGGAGGTGTACACAAAGTTCAATAATGAAAGCCATTATAGGTAATATTTCAGGTAATGTAAGTTTATATGTAAATTGAAATCGTTGAATTTTAATGTTCTTTTTCATAAGAAAATGCATAAGAAAATGTTATCTTTCCAACCATGTCAAACAACATTTATTGCGTTCGATTTGACTAACATATCATGTGCTCTGTCGTCGTCGTCGTCGTCTATGCGCTTGAGCTACAAGATTGCAGTGAATATGTTCGTCGAAACGTGTCGCAATAATTTCTGTTTCACCGGGATGGAGACCCGCCAACGTTTTCTTCAACAGATACACCAGAAACCCTTCGGTCTGAATTATATTTTCATTTTTGCAGTCATGTAATGTAATTGAAATAGAATTTCAAGATTTTGGACAACTCAGTAATATTGTTGTAATGATAATCAGTCCTTTGAATGGTATGATTAACCCTCCTTCCCAACCTATTCTGCTGAAGCATTTCATTTCTACATAACTACCACAACCTCTCTAATCTGCTTAGCATTTTACGTCCTTTTCCCTGCCTCTTCTGTTCTTACTCTACACACTTCTCCTTTAATGCTAATTGTCTAACGCCCTAATTTCTCAAAACGTGACCTATAAATCTACCCCATCTCTTGGACAAAGTCCTCCATATTGTTCTCTGATTCTGCTTAGAACTTCCTCGTTAGTGATTCTATTCAGCTGACTGCTATCTGTAGAGGTTATAGATAACTCTCCTTTCTCGATATTTTATTCCTGTCCTCTGTGTGTTCCAGTTTACTCGGTGATACAAAAAGGTAATTAAAGTAGAGATGTAAGGTTTACAATAAAAGTAATTGTATAAACACCTTGAAACTGAATTAATGAATTCCATACCATACCAAGAATCTGTTTCTGTATCATATTCCTATAGGTGAGGTTTTATTGAAAACATTTCTGCTGTTCTTCAAGTGGATCGTCGGTCATATTATCTATTTACACAATATGTATTCTTTTTTAAAAAAAATGTGTTTCAGTAAATTGTAGGTGACCGCGTTTTGGTCTATACAACGCAAATAGAAACTAGCATTTGGCCTATCAATGACGATAACTGAGTGGTAGAATGGCAGCGTATTATTTAATGGAGGTTCTAGGTTCGATTCCTACGTTGGTTAAAATTTGTTGCTTTACAAGTAAAAAAAGAGTAAACTTTGTATGTAGTTTCTCAGTTTTTTTCGCCGAAAAACCTCAAAATGTACGTTGCTCCCATAAAGGCTGATGAATTGAAGTTCTTCATTGGGCTTTCCGGTGAAGTTCGGTTAGTATCTGTGAGACTGACAGGTTACGGTCACCAGATATAACATTTATTAACCTGAAATATATTCAAAAGTGTGTTTAAAATTTTTGAAAAAATAGTTTTATTCTTATTCAAATTTTCTAATGTACTGTAAGTAGCAGTTTAATAATAAGTAGTTATATCTGATACAGTTTTATTGAAATAGGTTCACCCGTTTTCTTGTGAGAAGTCAACATATTTATCCGTTACACTGGCTGGAACTACGGTTGCTTCAGTTTCTGATATCTTGTATACGAATCGTAATTTTATACTAATAAGACTCGATTTTAAAATTTTTCGAAGGATTTGCTTTAATAGATACTAAAAAAATGTAAGGTGTAAAATCGTTTTCAAATAAATCGTTTTCCCGAGTTGGTTTATAATGCATGAAGGAAAAGTCTGCTTCTAAGTAGGCTATCGATACAGTCACACGCACACATTATTTGAGGATTCAACAGCAGGATTACGTCCAAAGCTGAAGAGAGTGAAACCCCATTGATTTGCCTTGATCCACCAGTTTTGTTACACGGAGATCGGGGATTTTTTTCAACCCGATATCTAAATCGCGTGTTTTAGGTGCGCGTTTCCATTACGTTTAGTAGTCTCTCAACAAAGTTAAATTAAACTCTATAATGCATGTTTCCATCAATTTACAAAAACGAAGTTAAGTTAAAAATTGTGAGAGTATATATCCATATTTTGGTGCAGTGATTCGATATTCTTCTTTAGTATTCACAACAAAGTTAAAAAGTTGGTAATGATATTGAGGTATAATGCCCCTAAGGGCTTGGCTTTAAAATTTTATGTTACGAGTGAGGTTTTCGAGACGCGACAAATGATTGAATGTATATATCGCACCCGTGATAGTAAGATAAGTTGTTGATGTGAGCATATTTTTACATTTGAGATAGGGGAGTTTATTAACAAGTCTTGGAGGAACTTAAACCTTGAGTTGATTCCGCTGTAAGCGGCTGTTTGTCGTTTAGTGGGCGACTAATATGGTGAAATGTGCAGTTTCCATGCTGCACTCGAACAGAACCAAACTGATGTCAATCTCCGCTCACTACGTGCCCTAGCATAACTTACAATAGAGCATCGAAATTTTAGGAATTTATGTCTTGGAACAGTGCGGCATAGAGAGAGCCTGATTGGAGAATTCGCTAGGGAGGCGCCCAACTTTTAATATCTCCTCTACAGGTCTATATATTCGAGAGGAAAAGAAAATTGCTAAAATAGTACACACATTGCGGAGCAAATTGGAATTAAAATCGTGAACAAACAATAAAAACTGTTGGATTTTTAGAACAAAAATTTTATTTATTGATGGTTATTCCGGATAAATAAAGTGACTGGTAATAAAACTCTGCTCAAAAACAGATATTACTGTGAGTTCGCGTTATGAAAATATATTCCTTTTTGCTGAGCCGTTCAGAGTCTATTCACTCATTGCTACGAGTTTGGTTCTTTTAAACGACTTTTTGACACTCCAAATTCCATCAGATTTTATTCTGAACGTTGAAGATTAATAAAGTTTGTAAATAAAGGGTATGGGACGAACGCACAAAATATGTAATTATTATAAAGTAATTTATGCATGAAAGATAATTTTGAAATTTTTTGTTGATTGATAATTTTTAGCAAATACTTGAGACAAAAAGTTTGACGTATAATATACATATTTTTTTGACGTAATGAAATAAGGTTAAAGTTTCGTTCTTAGACAGGTAGGAACGATCCTTAAACTCTAGGTCGACGGGTATTACACACCGATCATAAATCGTAAAAACTAAGCAAAGGATTCAAGTAATTTTTGGAGGAGGGTTTTAACAGGCTACTTGAGGGTGATTCTGAAGCAGGTAACTCCCCTTTAACAGCATAGGGAGGGAATTGAAAAGGGGGGTGCGGAAGGTAGAGCAAGGTAGCCAAGGGTTAACTAGGGCCCCCGGGCTATGGTTTAAGGATCCTACCCGGAGTTTCACCTAAAGAGATGCAGGGAAAACCCTAGAAAACCTGCATCAGGTAGGTCGGGAATTGGGTACTATTATCACGCCCTTCCGAATGACGGGAGACGAGTTTGCTGTGGGGTCGCAGAATTCCCTTCTCCATGTCTCCCCCATCTTCAGGTGGCAGTTGGCTGACTGATCCAATGGGAGAAAATAGTTGAATTCAACAACAAAAATAACATTTACTATACCACATATCGTGGTAGTAAGTATGTTATTTTTCGTCGTTATGTTTCGTCACAACATATCACAGAAGCTTTCATCAATATGAAGACATATGCATCTGTAACTTCCAACTCACGCAGCCATCGACCTTACAATATTGTAACACAGGAAGTGGAATTTTGATTTAGAATCAAACGTTCAGCTTGTCCGGTACGTATTTTTAATTTAATTTTGGTAACATATTTACTACCACGAAATTTTATACGTAATATTCACTTAATAATAAAGTTATAAAAAACACTTTATATACAGTGATAAGAATTTATCATGGTACGAATAACTTAAATTATATTTACGTAAAATGAAAATTTTGGACGAGAGATAATACTCGCTTCTCTCGCGTGTGAAATAAGAAATTATGAAGTGCGATTTTTATTGCAATAATATGCGCGATAGTCTCTGATAAAACCAATAATGAAAATGGTGTTACTATTTACACCTTTCAAGGTCGAACGGCTGATCGCTGCCGATACTCATATCCGCTTAGACAAAATAATACGGTTGACTTGAATAAAATATGCACAAGTGATGAGTAAAATTCAAGTTCATAAAATGTTCAGGATCGATTTCACCTGAGTATGATGCGATGTAGCTTTCTTCCCCAAGTCCTCTCAAGCGTGGGCGTGAAGTCAGACTCCCTGGATTTACCTGCTGAATTCCTGACAGGCTCTGGTTCGCGTTGTCACGAACGCGCGGTGGCTCAGGTGTCGGATGCTTACTGTTAAACTTGGCTGCCCTAGGACTAAGTGTAGATTTCGTGAAATTTTTGAAGTCCAACTCAGACTCCACAACTCAAATTCCTAGAACGAACCAACACATGTCTCTCCTCTCCGGTGCTTCGAGAGCAGTGATCTCCTAGGATTAAAAAGAATGGGGGATAAAAAGGAGAGGGGATTATTAAACTTATAAATATGCTAATTCTAAGAGAATAGAACGAATTCAAAGAAAGTAAATAAAAAGATGCTTAAATGAGTAAAATAACGTTAATAAACTGAGGGCGCTGCAATCGAGATTGGGCAGAACCTACGTTGGAAGATTCTGGAAATATCTCAATAATTAAAAATCAACTGCGTAGAAAACTAATTAAAATAATTCTTAAGATAGTGAAATGGACAATGTGAAAAATATAAAGATGCCATTGATCAAGTTATCTGTAACTCTGCCCATTTGTTTATCGCGACTACTGGATATATATATTTGGTATAGAAATTTGTTCTTCGGCCAAGAAAGGTTAGGAAAAATTGCCAAAAAAAAGTGACGCAGTGGCAATCACTGTTCCGTTACAATATATGAAATATGATATAATAAAACCAAAATTAAATTAAAAATACGTACCGGACAAGCTGAACGTTTGATTCTAAATCAAAATTCCACTTCCTGTGTTACAATATTGTAAGGTCGATGGCTGCGTGAGTTGGAGGTTACAGATGCATATGTCTTCATATTGATGAAAGCTTCTGTGATATGTTGTGACGATCAAGATATTCTTTTGAATGACTGTTAGCAAAAGTGATTGTAATGTACATAGTAAGTTCCGTAGTAAACGAAATGGAAACAAAACAACGTTTCAGTTATGACGATGCTTTCGGGGCCTTTATGTTTATAGCCTCTGTATGTCCCTCAACCCTGTATTTAGTGTCATTTAAAATTTCACACATTTAAAGTTGCTAAATTCATTATTTCATAATTATTTGCAATATAGAGCGTCGTTCACCGATATTAGGTGGCAATTTTTAATATTTTATGCCTTCATTGCTAAACAGTTTATCTTTTATAAATATTTCGCTGTGAAAGATTGCTGATTGGAGAGAGGTCTTAAATTTGTGATGCAGCGGATGTCGACGAAGTCATATTTTTGTTACATTTTGAAAAAGCTACAAAGTTTGCTGGAAGAAGTGTTTAGTGCTAACATTGCACGGGCGGCTACTGAACTTTTCCAACACCCCGACCTTTCCGTGAAGTAAAAGAGCACTAACATTACGCCCATTCTCCACGCTTGGCAACAGATCCAAATGAAAGATAAATTCCGTAGGGAGAAACCTCCCCCGTATCTCGTGCAGCTTTGTATTGCCTTGCCGAAGAGGAAGAAAGAAAAAACATCCAGGAAGCAGCCGAAACAAACTGAAGCGTTCCCTGTATAATGCCAACTTCGCAGATTCTGCAAATATTTATATTGTAAAGTTAGTTGCCAAATTGCTCCATCCTTACTCGATCATGAATTATTAATGTATGGTATAATAATTTATAACCACGTTTATGACGTGACATACAGTCTTCGGTGTTAATTAAGATAAAGTGTATAATGTTCCACATAGCGTTTACTGATTATTGGCTGACTGTCGTTTATTCTCTCGAAAATACCTCCTTATGAATTCTTACGACTTAAATTAGAAATTTAAATTATCATTGATGGCGAAGAAATAACTGTTTTGTTTAGATAATAATTTGTAGAACGACAATTTCTGAATGATGTTCACGTTAGCCACACACGAAACAGCTTTCTGATGTTTAACTGAGGATTGATAGCTGTGTAAATCAGTATGGAGATGAGAAGATAGTCGATTCTTCCTGCACAAATATATTTCTGCAAGGCACTCAGAGGCATTTCTCCCTCACTCGTCGCATCAGTCTGTCTGTTATAATTTTTCCTTATTTCAGAGTTTTCTGAGCCTTTTGCGTAGCACGTAGTGACTTTACTGCCGAAGCCCTGTATATTTGTGAAGTAGAGCAATGAAAGCAGTGTTCTGCAGTGGCCCTTGCTGTGGTAGCTCTGGGAGCCTATTCCAATTTCCCAGTGTCACAGTGCGGACAGGTCCGTGGCAATATCCGGCTTGGAGTTTGCATTTCCAATGAGCTGACCAGGTTTATCTTTAATTCGATACATCACCCACGCTCTCGCTATCTTCTATTTACTGTAGGAAAATGTGCGAGTTGTCTCGTAAAGATTTATGTCACCGGTCGGTTTTCATCAAAGCGCTTGTCTCGTGCAAATGAAATACAAATTAAATTTATTACTTCACTAGTCTTTAAAGTATTTTATTTTGCTGTAATCGAGAACATCAATGTGGAGCAAATAGATTAAACTGTTGAGACGATATGTAACCTGAGAGCGTTATACAGTTTTATATTATACCTCTGCTTCTTGTCAATTTTGTGGAACGGATTATTGAATAAGTTCACGCGCTATTTGGACCAAATAGTTTGACTAGCGTGTCTTCTCTTCATCATAAGTAGGGTTTTTTTTGGGGGCGGTGTCGCAATAAAACAAGCTGATTTCTTTAACACTACAATAAACTGCCTTCATCATCTCAATGCTACAGTCGCTCATTGACATATAGAAAATACTAAACTTATAGTAAGAATATAATGGGATACTTTTAAATGAATTGATAGGAAGTTCTTCAGTCTCATCAAAATCTTTTATGAAGCTAAATGTTCTGGACTTTTATTCTAATACTCTTTAATGTGTGTGTATTGTTGAAATTTATTTATGATCTTATTTACCAATACCAGTATGATCAGCACTGATAATTTGTACATTCATATATTATTATTTTTGAATATTCTGTTAAATATTATAACAACAGAATATATTATTTTTAACACTTCTAAGGAATATTATACTTAAAGAGATCAATTTCCAGTTTACTTTTATACTGACACATTTTGTAAATAGAATGAATATAAGCAGTCTATTAAAATCTCATTCTCATAATAAATATAGCATATCGATACAATTTAGAAGATTTTTTAAATAATTTAAATTTTAATATACTACTCAAAATTCAAGATAGGGGAGAGGGAGAAGCACTATGAAAAAAGAAAAATCTCTTCACAAAGCATAAAACATTAGTTTATTATTTACTTTATATAGTATTAACATAACTTAGAACAACGCATTTATATTTTTCATGAATTTTTAAAAAGAAACTAACAAATTTAATGCTTTTATAATTAGTACAATTTAATTTAAATAAAAAGTTCTTCACATATTTTGTGTTTTCTTTCTTATATTTATTTTGCATTCGCTTTAGGAACACACTACTTTTTGACTTTTACAGTAGCATCCCGTTCCGCCCCGCACTCATGTTTCAGTTTAAGGTTTTTCATCGAGCTTCAATATATTATAATATATTTTAACTATACACGTATCTTGTATGAAGATAAAAACACGGATATATACTATTAAAGAGTTAAAAGGAATAAGTTTTGTAGTTTATCTTATGTCGAAATGCTGAAAAAATTATAAATTTACAGATATAAGACGCCAGAACAAGAGTTAATTTAGGAGACACAGTGAGAACTCAGTCAAGTCGGCTGCCGGGATTTCTTCCTTGACCAGTTACAACGTTCCGCCCCTATTTACTAAACTCCATCACTATGAAATTTTAAAAAATATAGGGCATCTATTTCCGCACCGAGTTTCCCTACCTCCTACAAATATTACTATTTGTTATCGCATTAAATCTGTGGAACCTCAGATAATTTATCATTGCTGTAATATATAAACTATTAATCCTAAAAAAGTTAATTCCTAACCAATTTTAATTATTGTCCAGTATATTCAAAATTGTTGTAAGGATAACATTTATTACAAGTAGTATTTTATACATTTGCAGTATAAAATTTAGTGTTTTAAAAATAGAAACCATCAAATTTACAAATTGGCAATCTTTTTTTAAAATTTAAATTTATTTATAACGGTCGCATCGACTGCCTGGTCATTAGAAATCTTTATACTTACAAATACCAGATTAATAACGATACTAATATTATTAAATACTAACTACAAGTAATAAATTGAATGCTAAATAATTTCGAAAAAGTAATAGATGTTGAGTAAGATATTTTGTGTACAGTTAAGAAGTAACTGGCCCTCTCGTTCCTCCCCTCCATGCTCAATTCATATTTGGAACCTTCCCAAATCTCTTTCCTTCAACAGCAGTTTTATATTTTCAATCATACCTCTCTCATAAATGACTTTCATTTAAACGAAATGTCATAAAACTCCATGGTAGAATCTTTATTACTTTCTATTGGTTACATTTTATGCGGCCATATAATAAACTTATGATAAAACATAACCTCGTCAAATTTTCTTTGATTATATACTCTGTTCGTTTAGCAGCAGTCAGTAGTATATATAACTTTAAAATAGTTTGTGATTTTTTTCGGTTTCTTAATTTAATTTAACTATGCAGTTAACACTAAATAGTTTAGTTAACAGATCATTAAAAACTTCAATAAAGCATGCAATTAAAGAATATTTTCTTCACATTTTCGTTGAAGGCGTCAACTGTGTGCGTCTGCGTGACGATGTCAGCAGAATTTCCCCCCAGGTTCCGCCATCAAATATCGGGCAGTAAGTCATCCGTCTCTATTCCCCAGCACTAAGGCAAACCACGATATGACCGAACGGAAATATCCATCAAAGTCTGGGAAGGTGTTACTGCCCTTATGGTTTTCTGTTTTTCTTCTTTTGAAGTTCATTCTTATTACGTTAATCTACAATGTGTATTTGAAAACACATTTCGGGAATATAGTTATTTGTAAAAGAATCTCTTCACTTTTATTGTTATGAATATTATAATAATAAGCTCAATCTTAATTTATAATCTGCGTACTACTTATTACGCTTCCCAAGTAGCAGAATTCCTTAACTTCCGTCATAATATCCCTTCCTAATCTAAAACCCTTTGTTATTCCACTGTTTCCCATACTACAATCCATTATATTGGTTTTCCCTCTATTAATCTTCATATTTAACCCCCCCCCCCCATGATCACGGTCATGCCATTTATTATGGGTTCCAAGTCTTCTTGTGACTCCCCAAATACTACAATATCGTCGGCAAAGCGTAGGGTTTTGATGTCTTCTCCTTGCAGTACAATTACTTTTCCATATTCCGTTTTAACTTTCTTCATCGCTTGTTCTATATATAAATTAAACAGCATGACTGCTTCTTTGTCTTACTTCTTTCTTAATTTCTGCTTATATTTTTCTGACGTTATATGTGTGCTATACGTGGACGATAGGAGTTGCAGAAAGGAAATGAAATTAATAGAAACTTCTGAAATGTGGTGCTATAGAAGAATCCTGAAAATGAGATGTGTGGATGGAGTAACTAACCAGAAAATTATAAGCAGAATAAGAGAAGAGAGAACAATATGGAGGACTTTGATCGGGGGAAGGGATAGATTAATAGGTCACTTTTGAGAAATTAAGGCCTTGTAATATTAGCATTTGAAGAAAATGTGTGGGGTAAGAACAAAAGAGGAAGGCCAAAGAATGCGCTAAGCAGATTATGGAGGAAATGAGAGAAGACTTTCACAGAATATATTAGGATGGAGTGTTGCATCAGATCAGTCTAAGGGCTGAACACGACAACATTTTCGCTCTAGCTCACTGAAAACGCCCTTACTTTAAAAGCTGTAAGTTCTTATACTTTTATTGCTAGGTTTCCTTCAGTATCTGTCGTAGCTTTGGCTCCTCGGCTAAGGTACAGCAATTTTCTTTTTTCTTAAATCGTTATCTCCAGGTTTGTGTATTACTGCATCCACTAGTATTGATTTAATTTGATTTGAATATTGTAATACGTGTATGTGGCAATTACCATTTTATGTCATCACTGGCCGAGAAATTCCCCAACTGGAGACACTAAGTTGGAGAAAACATTAAGGTGGCAACCAGGTGAGACATCGGCGACCCGAACGTGTCAGATCCAGCGTTTGTCGGATTAAATAATATTTAGCTGAGCCCAGTTCCTGACCCCGGGTATTTTGAAGAACACACCTCCCGCCAGAAATTAGGTAGAAAACTGCGTGCCAAGCTGGATTTTGGTTGGGGCTGGTAATCACGTGATCCACTAACCACCTCATTGTGAGAAGAATGAAAGAGACGACATGGAAAGATAAAAGGGGTAAGAAATTGAATCAGTTGGGGAACTAGCATTGAACAAGGAAGAAGTAGGGAGAGTGGGTGGCAGCCAAACCGCGCCACGAGAATAGTTAGATATTGATGAGTTAGGAAATAATCTCCGAAGAGAAGGAGGGAATGTGGTAGTTGCACCATGGTGGCAGGAATATGCAGTCTGGTCATAGGATCAGAGGAAGAGCGAGGCGAGAAGAGTAGGTCACGAGTGAGAGAAGTTTGTCTTAAATCTAGAGGCAAACCGAGAGAAGACAGCAGCAAGGTGGCCCCACCCATCTACATAATCCTGGCACCAGAATTCTTGGAAGGAAGACAAGGAACTGAACGTGAACTACGGAAGCAGCCAAATTACTGGTGCTGAAGGAGGAAGCCGCAGCCTCATAAACGCGAAAGCACGGAAAATGCGTAATGAATATCGTTCTTCTGCGAAAATACCCCACATATATTCCCCCCTATTAGATTGTCTCGTGCTGAGTTAGTCGTGGTAAAATTTTAATTTACCCAAAGTTTGTACTGATTTTTTTGTCAGTAAATTAAATTTTTTTTAAATCTAACTAAATAAATTACTTATAATTGAAATTAAAAATTCAATTCCCCCAGTAATTACATTAAAATGTGTATAGCCTCCATATACTCTGCGGAGAGGCTTTCTTCTTCCTGAAAGTTCCGCGTCTAATTGAAATGCTTATTCAACTTCACGTCGTGGATAGTGATTTAGAAATTCATTCACATCCCTTCCAGTGCACTTTAAAAAATTCAATCTGCCTTTTCATATGTGGATGCGAAGGGGCAGAAAGTCGTGGTGAAGTGTATTATACGTGGCTATCTGTATAGATCTTGGAAAGAATTAAGGTCGTATATTTGGGGTGCGCCCACGATGTCTCTGCAGAGGCCACACCCTCGCCCCGCTATGTTTAGCTTTCACTTTGGTTAACGCCCGAAGCTCTCAGAACCCTTCATAACATGAAGTGCATTACATTGCATACAGTAACCTGTCGGTAGGTTTCATATGTGTTATTCCAATAAAATGCAATGTACTATTTGCTTTCCAAGTCCTTAGAAATCCATGGAAAGTCGTCCTTTAAATATCCATATTTTTTAACTAGTCTTACGTACCAATTGTGATTCTTAATTTCATATCTAACAATTCCTCGGGTAAAATATAATTTATAGATGAAAAAATAAAATCTGAATCCCAAAGTAACCATTCTCTTTGAGAAATTATTTATTTGATATATTTATATTAAGAAATAACATTCCAAACCCTTTCTAATTTGGTTACGTAAACGGTACCATAAAATTTCTAACAAATGAACTTTTAAATGCAAAAGATAAAAATATTCCCTGTATTACTGGTTTTCAACGTAGCGAAATTATTTGAGTCAGTAGACCATACATTGTTGTTAAATACCCTCTTCAAATAGGCTTTCCAAGTATAATTTAATTGAAAGTTATTAAACTGATCTCAAAACTATATATTTATGATTCCATCTAAAGAGTCTTCTTTGGCAGCAGTAGTATCAATTATAAACTTGTGTAATAAGATTAATTCTAAATTAATCCTAAAAAACTTACTTTATTTAACATATTCATCACAAGGTACACTTACGTTATTTTATCACACTTACAGAAGCTCAAAATTTACTACGTACAATTTACTCGTACAATTCTGAATAAACTAACGTCAAATACATGTATAAATTTTTTCTTGAACTCGCATGCTACAAGGTGTTTCATATTGAATATATATTGTATGTGACAAAAGATTTCCACAAATTTGAAAAATGTTATGATTGAACCCGTGAAAGTGATGAATTATGTAAAATCAAAACCACTTCAATCCAGACTAAATAAAATTAGTGCGATGAAATGAGTAGTGAACACCAAGCACTTTTATTGCATACTGAAGTGAGTTGGCTATCCAAAAGTAAAGCACCTATTAAGACTTATTGAACTCCGATATGAGTTGTTAGTCCTCCTGAAGGCACAAAATAATTCAAGCCATTATTTTATTAAAGTTTTAACAAATACTTCATGGTTGATAAAACTTGCATATCTGGCAGATATTTTTACAAATTGTACAATTAACTTATCATTACAAGGAACAGCTATTACAATTTTAGTACAGGAGATAACATTGCATCCTTTGATAAAAAATGCAATTTTGGATTTCATCAGTTGAATCTAACGATTTTGTTTTCCTACCTTACACAATGTTTGAATGAATTAATTTTAAAACAGATGTTGAAGTTTCCAAAATGTTTCTAGAACACATACATAACTTGAAATCAACTCCTTTGCAATATTTTCTGAAAAATAGAAAGGACGATTCCAGGGTTAAGAATCCATTTTCCGTGACAGCCAAACCAGTAGCTGTAATGCAAGTGACTATGAAAATCTAATTGATTTAATCAGTGACTGTAATTTGAAACAAAAATACATATATTGCTGGGTGAGTTTATCCGAAGAGTACCCCGATATTTTCAGACCAGCTATTATTGTTTTAGTACAGGTTTCTATTACCTATTTATGCGAAACGGGATTTTCTTAATATACTGCTCTCGACGCCACACCAGATGGTAGAATTCAACATACTAATATTTTGCCAGATATCTACACGATATGCAATTCTTCTTATTATTAGCCAATTGAGGGCCTGGGCCTACCGAGTCGACTGCGTGACACATTCCGAATTCGGAGTGATACGAGGTTAGCGTATCGATTCTCCTACAGTCTTAATCACTGTCTTCGTGGCCATGACGACACAAACGTCCAAGACCATGCTAAGATTCGAACCCGGGACCCCTTCGTTGTTAGGCATCAAAAGATCTGTAATTCAAGGATCTAAAATAATGAGTCATTAAGTGCGTCATTTATTCATATTTTTATTCTATATTATATTTCAGTTTTATATTTAGAAATAATTATTAAATAGTTTTTTTCTGGTAGGAATTTCCCAACCTACAAAGGGTTCCCTTAAAATATCTGATTTTGCGAAGTGTTCCATTCCAGAAAAGGTTAAGGAACCCCTGGTCTATAGAGCAGTTTTAAATTCTAAATACATAATTAAATGTTTCTATGGGTCGTTGAACACACGAGTAAAACGAAATAAATTTATTCGAAACTAATAAGAAGGTAAGTAATTTTGTATCGCATAATGCGCAACATATTCTTACAACTTCTGACTCTCCCCTCGAAATGTAATTAGTAGTTTTTCTTTTAGTACAATTATAAGAAAAAAAATAGAAAAATCTCGACCGGAACTTGGCATTCAATTGGAAGCACCACTTCTGTCTTTGAATTAAGAAATCTTAGTAAAACCCTGTTCATCTAAATTTGATCAAATCAGGAGACAGGACAAATTAAGGTTTTGTATATCATTTAGTTGTGTTCGCTCTACACAAAATATACTTAATGCAGAGTAATTCATCCCGAATACCCTAATTATGACACGTCGTACACAGAAAATGCGAGAAGTCGTTGAGGGGTGGTCCGTTATTACTCTCTTTTTTTTTTCTTTGCTTAAGAACCTTTTTTTTTCAACTATATTTATTGGCCACGTTTTGAGACATGAGGGTCTTGTAAAATTAACATTATAGGGAAGTTTATGGGGAAGGAACATGATTGAATACGCAAAGCAGATTAGGGAGGATGTGAGATGTATGAATGAAAAGGCTTTCACAGGATAGGTTAGCATGGAGGGTTGCATCATACCAGTCTTAGGACTGATTACCAGAACAACATATAGGTTACAAGTAGCTCTATTTTGTATCTATCTCCAAATTTAATATTATTTACGGTTATATTAATTGTTATAAATAGATGTTAAATGAGTGCTATTTATTAACGTGAGTTTTTTTTTTTGAAAAGTCGAAGTCGGAAATAAAACTGGCGACGCAAGGACATTCCCGAAAGCAGACCAAACCCAATTAATTGCTTGGAAGTTTGAACCTCATGTTTCTGAAAACGAGCAATTACCAGAGATTAGTTTACGAGAGCAAAACTTCGCCGCAGATTCCAATTTGTGCAATGAGAGAGAGATAAGCGATTCTGTAGAGCTTTACTACCTCAATTAATTTCTGCCGAATTTATTCCTAAATATTATCGAAATAATAACGGAAATCAAAAATAAATGTATTTGTATCTTTTTTATTTGTTTCTATTGAAGGTCCTATACGTTATTTCTTTTGGCATTTTATTATGCTTAATTATTTCGAGAATAGATTTTGTGCCTGTCAATTCAAATTTATTTTGAACTACGCTGCAACGTTTCTCTCCTTATGCTATGACCTCATTCGAGGACTAATGGAATAAATCAATTCAAATCGAATCAATGCAAATCTAGAGTAAATATAGTGCCAGTGTCCATCATTTTAGATTCATTGCAATCTGAAACGAAATACAATAAAAACATAAATGAACATTGTGCACATATTTTATCATTTTCATCAAAATTTCTTTGGGTACAATTACTATGATAATTAAATACAAAAAGTATTCTGATCAAATTAATTTTTAACCAACAAATGCAAGTTATTATATAGGTAGAATTATTTATCGATGAACCCTCGTATGTAAAAATTCTCTTTGGTTCAAGGTTTATTTTAAGATTGAATACAATTTGTGGATATGACTCTTGTTATTATAATACTATACTTAATGTATTATAAGCCCATCCATTGAATTGATTTTCAAATCAGTTGGAGAAATTCAATGGAGTAATTAATAAAATTGAGTTTATTAAGAAATTATGTTACAGTGTGCTCAATTTAATTTAAGTAAATTATTCATCTTTAAGTTTCTATTGCTCCAGAGTAAAACCAATAACTTTCTTCTCAAAACTGCATGTAACTACCTACATTACTATATCAGCACAGGACAATAAGTTTAGTATCCCATGCACACATTATATATTGGGTTAACA
This sequence comes from Eucriotettix oculatus, assembly GCA_034510155.1. Classification (NCBI taxonomy): domain Eukaryota; kingdom Metazoa; phylum Arthropoda; class Insecta; order Orthoptera; family Tetrigidae; genus Eucriotettix; species Eucriotettix oculatus. The sequence goes on from CM067377.1 coordinate 141,539,506, forward strand.
GGCTTCATGAGGGTGATCCTGAAACAGGCAACTCCCTTTAATAGCATAGGAAGGGAATTGAAAAGGAGGGATGCGGAATGTAGAGCAAGGTATCCAAGGGTTGACTAGGGCCTGAATCAGGTAGTTAACTAAAATGTATACAGGAGAATGGAACGTGAAATAGAATGCGAGTTAGGAGACGATCAATTTGGTTTTAGGAAGAATGTAGGGACAAGAGAAGCAATATTAACTTTGCGACTAATTTTAAAAGACAGGAAAAGAAAAAACCGGCCTACGTTTATGGCATTTGTAGATATTGAAAAAGCGTTTAATAATGCGAACTGGAACAAACTATTAAGGATTTTGAACAGCACTGAAATAAAATATCGAGAAAGGAGGCTTATACATAACCGCTACAGATGACAGACAGCACTAAAGCAATCAAACTGTAAAGTCTCAGTTCATTTTTATGTCTATCCTTATATAAAATTTCTGGGGCTTCAGGTAATTAAAATAGACGTTATTTTGCTATCTTTAAAAAGTTTAATTCGTAAATACTTTTATGTTGATATATTAAGATGCCATATAGATATTAATGATGGAATCAACATTAATTTTATAGTCCCTTGCAAAATACGTCTGTATAGAATAAAACTTTTGTTTTATTGAAACGGGTGTCTTGCAAACGAGTTAATGAAACGGTTGGATTATGTGGGATTTGTTATGCGTGGGGCGACGAAAGCTAAAAGGCTTATTAAAAATTTGGTGTAGTTCCTTAGACGCGGCAGATATTGGCTCGAAGACAAGCTCAGGACTTTCTCCTGCAGCGTGGTATTCATTAATTCCGCAGAAAAGATATATGGGGAGAGTTTCTCGAGACAGGGCGGTGTTCTTGGCAAGAAAGTGGCCTGCGAACAAACGGTACTAAAAAGACCTTGACCATGGGAAATGGCTTCTTGGTTGTGATATCCTCCTCTAGGTTATGAACATTGCACATTCCTCGATTGCAATGGTGATTACGTGAGACATAAAAACAAAATTACGAAAACGAGATTAGGTCTTGAACTAGGCTTGTATTACAATATATTATTATCATTCAAGTAATTATAAAATTTATTAGTCATTCGATGTATATCGAAATAATTATTTTGTTGCAATATTTTAGGTTGATCGAAACACATTTAATCAATTTATTACACACGAATGCAAGTTATATTAATATATAAAACCACTACTGCAGTCATATAATAAAACTATCCTTTATAATATTTCATTTCTCCTATATTATGAATAGATATTACTTACCTATGGTACCATATATTTTCGATTGATGTGAAAGACAGGAATAGAAATATGTCGACCGGACCAGGGACTTGAATACCAGACCTTCTTTTTTCCGGGGTTCAAGTCCGTGGTCCATTATTGTCTTTCTTCTAAATTAGCTATACACTCTTACTTATGCTTCAATTGATGCATTTCTTATCTCATTGACTCGGTTTCCCATTGATATTATGTATTTACACTACACGCACCTAATGCAAAATTAAAGTGTACTGAATATCCTCTGAGTAACGTAATCTGGGTCCTGCACAGAAATTAACCCTTTACGTAGTAAATTATGAAATAAATGAACGGTGCTTAATGATTATTTGTGTAGACCACTTTTACAATGAAATGGAAAATAACTATTTTATTTTTTAAGACCTTTTATTTAATTCTTAAACTTGTAAGTCCCATCAGTGCATATTAGCACAGAACTTCACCTGGACTTCCAAGTCCCGCGAGAAAATAAAGGAAACGTACATTTTGTCAGCAAGAAGTTTATTACGACGCTTTTCAATTTAGGGGGTTAATGAACTGGAGCTTAGAAGCCTTCACGTGCACCCACACGTCGCCTTTAGCTGATCTCGGTCGAATCTGATGGTGGCAGCTGTGCACGACCTCAGAGAAGAGCCTTGGTGAGTTGTAAGTGCAGGGAACTTATTTATTCCTCTGCTGGGCATATCGACAACAGTTTTATTTCTCTTTCCGCCTGGAGATCCACGTCAGTATCTAAGAAACCCCCAATAGCATCGTATAAAAATTACTGTATAACATGTCCAAACTTTCTCTCGAATAATCACATAATCTAACGTTACAACTTGTGTTTCGAGTCACAGTCCCGTAACATCAACATTTGTAATAAATTTGTCTCGCTTTGTTTCAAGATTATCAGCCAATCACCGTCCTAACCTCATTGATGGTTCAATTGTCACCCATATTATGTTTGAGCATGCTCAATTAAATCCGAATGTAGCCTCTATACCGGTTCCGCAAGTCTGGAATAACGATGTAAACTGGTGCTTCCCAACAGGGGTCTCACGCCCCACAGGGAGGGAAATGAATTTACTCATACAAAAGGAGTAATTGTTGGCATCAAAATTTTAAATAAGCTTTCTTATGGTGTGTGTTATTTATACAGAGACTCACTTGAACGTTTGGAGTAATATAAGAATATGGTTGGCTGTGCCTAATATAGAATAGTGCGTAGTTTATTGGACGATTGCTATGTCATGAATCACTTTGACCATCTTAAGTTTATGAATAGTAGATACTTGAGACTAATACTGTTAAAATTTGAGTCCAAAATAAAATCACTTTGCAGCAAACATCAAGCACATTAAATGTTGAATTTATTACATAATTAAAATCTTTCATAAAATTATTTGGACTTGAATTTCAGTTGTCTATTATTATATATTTTGAAAGTTAATGTACTTTTTTTAATAATCTCCTACTAATTTCTTCGTAAAATCAAAAGCCTTATTCCTATCAAATTGTAATTTGGTTTCATTTGATAAATAATTCAATTTTTTAATATAAAAGTGTATATGTTACACAGGGGACATCAGAATACTATGGATAGGAAACTCTGACATACCTGGTGTACAAGTTTCAAATGTCGTTCTTTCATTGAAAATACACTATAATTAGGAATAATGGCGAATATCGGCCATCCATTTCTACATATTTTGACAATATTATAGATCCCATTACAAAATAAAGTTTCGTTCTTCGTCATTATGCATCCACCAAGCCATTTTTTCCGTTCATCGAATGTTGTGAAATGCTGCTCAGCCAGTGCGCGTCCCATCGATGAAAACAAATGGAAATTTGAAGGAGCCAAGTCTGGAGAATACGACAGGTGGAGTAAGAGTTCCCAATCCAGAGAAGAAATGGTGTCTTGGCCAGTTTTTCCGAATTTGTAGGAGTAATGTCATGCTGCAAAATTACTTTAACGTGTTTTGCAGCCCGTTCTGGGCGTTTCGCATACACATAACTCCACACTCCATACGAATATATTTTATATAAAAACAACAGCATAAACTTTAATTTATTTCACTATAAATTTTGTGAATATAAATTAATTTGAAAAATGAATAGCGTTCTTTTGGCAGGTGTGCGTCATTTTGTGTCAAACTGATTAATTGTACGGTTAATTGTTTAAATTTCCGCATGTTATGAGGTGTTGGATTCAGTAAGAAGTGTTTGCAAAGAAAAGACCATTCAGAGATTTAGCCTTTCAGATTTATTCGTCGTTTTCAGTTACGCTCACTAGAATATTTGGCTCCCATTCAAATGATATGATTCTTTAACAGCATTTTTTATGAATTTAATGAAGATGGGATGTTTACAACGGAAGGTTAAATATTGGTTTTCGCTTCTGTGGACTGCGGAGCCACTGACCTGTGCATCATCGATTTTTGTTGGCTTACTTTCGTATCGCGTACGGCAGGCGTGGCCAGTAATAGCATCCATTTGGAGCTCACGCGTTTGCATTCCAGAGGCAAAGCTCTTAGCTGTTTTGCATCAACTAATTAACTAACAACCCCGTCAATATTATCGCGAAACAATATATCGTTTTCCTTTCCCTCGTAATAATTTAATCTATTTCAGCTTTATTAAAATTATAGACTCCTCTTTTGTATTATTGTGTGTTGCTGTAATGTCCAGATTTATATTTACATATGAGGAGAAATTCACAGATCAAAACTACTGAATATAGAATAAACTTGTACAAAAACTAAAACATGTTTTCATACTGAAAATTACAGTTTTTTGAAGCAGAAATCCTTTCCGACTTCCATATCGGTGCGGAGTATGTTTTCCGCCGCCAAACTGACATCACTATATAAATATTTTACATTTTATCTGTCATAAATCCAGGTGATGAATACGAAACACTCTAAGAACTTTTGTCACCTTGCTGGTAGAGTTGTAATTCCCTGTTCGTAATTTTTTTCTTCCTTTGAAGAAAAATAAGATTTCAGGTAAGCTCTCACATCATCCATACTTTCGAAAAAATTTTCCCTTAAGGAGTGTTCTATGGATCTGAATAAATGAAAATCGTATGGTGCTTTGGGGAATATAGGGGATATGGTAAAGCCTCCTAGTATATCTGTTGTTTTTTTGGGGTGTGGGGTTTAATCTTGCTGCATGTGGCCTGGCATTGTCGTGTTTCTAAATTCTCCCTTTTCTTTTGACCAGAGCTGGCCGTTTTACAAAAAATTGGTTTTGCAACCTATCTAATTGTTGGCAATGCAATGCAGCCGTAATTGTCTCAATAGTTCAAAATATTCCACCACAGTCCAACCAATCTCACAATAACACCTTCTTTAAACTGAGTAATGGTCTAGGAGTGGGTACGTGTAGCTGATTTGGAGAAAGGCAAAGCCTGGTGCGCGTGTTGTTGTACAAGACCCATTTATCATCAACAGTAACAATCCTTTGTTAAATCAGATCACTTCGTTGTCTGCCCAATAGAGATGTGCAAATTGTACATCGTTGATCTTTATTCATCCCTGACAATAGATGTGGAACCCTTGCCTGTAATCCTTCCTGATTTCTTTGGACTGCTGACCAAGAAGCCTGGTTACTTAGCTTGGGATCAGTTTTCTCCAGTGATTTTAAATCGTCGTTATCAAACTCTACAGAGCGTCCACTTCCGATTGGTATCAGACAAGTCAAAATTACAGTTTGAAAATTTTCTGAACCAGTGTTGATACTTATTGATTTTTAATACGTCTCCATACACATCACAAATTTTCTTTGTTTTAACCGTTGCATTAACACCTGAACGAAAGTGAAATAGCATGCAATGATGTAAATGTTCCTCAGATGGTTAATACTCAGCCATTTTACACCAGTGAAATAAAAACGTTTGAATTTAGAAATCACAACAGCCAAGACAATGTGTTTTAACAACTCACGTCTTTATACACTCACGCTCTGAACTAGACTGGAGCCAACTCTCCAAACTAAAAATAATTAATTACTTATGGGTACCCCCTTTATAATTCATGTGGTTTTATTTTTTATCGCTTTCTTTTTTACTGCTCTTTATAGCTGTTCAATCTGCGTTGAGTATTTAGTTTAAGGATTCATTTTGATGTTTAACCCACACTAAACGCTTTAACTAAGCCGACAATGTTAATACTAGTTGATTTTTTATTTTGCTTTGCGAGACTTTGTCACTTTTTCTATAATCGAAGTATTATTTTAGTTTTACGTTTGTCTTTTTTGTTGAATCTCCGCAACAGAGTACTTGTAAGTAAACTTAACCACCGTCGAAATTTAAATAACTAGTTAGCGGTGTCATCTTTGGAATTTAATTTCACTAGCGAAAACTTTATTACACTAACATAACCTCTAATAATCTTGATTTATGGAACATGTCAATATTCTCAATTAGCAATGTTAACTTTGCGGTTCATGTTTACAAAAAATAGCACGTAAATATCTAAAAATAATAATTAATTCTGTTTCGTCACTTTTGCATTCCTCTAACCAGGATCTTTCCTCCAATTATTAAAACTTTTGTAATTACTATGGAACAGAACATAAATTAAATATTAGATACTTCTGAAAAGCTAATAAATCGGTTATTTTTTTGCGAATTCGGTTGTTACCACTATTTTTTGATACAACCGCTGTCCTTAACAGGTTGAAGAAACGGTAAAATTTCCCGCTCTGTTATTGTGACTACTCGCGTGGTGTAGGAGTCGTTCCGAGGTTTCGGAACTGACTGTTGCCGGCAGATAAGAGAAATGCGGTTGATATAACGACCAGTGTTTCTCCTTTTCATGTCTCGGGGAAGCGCATTGCGCCTTGAATTGACGGCCGACCATGACGTGGGCGAACAATACGATCCTGACTGGGGATATACACGTCCGTTTGTGGCTCTCATGTTTGAGTTTCTGTCTTGTGCAAGGCAAAGCTATCTGATATTCGTGTATATTTGATGGTTGCGTGGTGTTACTGGATCGATTGGCTCGTTATTTGATCCGCTATCGAATAATTTAGGACGTGGAGGAATGTGCACAGAGTACCGTTGACAGATATCGACTGTGGTGATTTAATGTTGATGGTAGCGATAATAGTGTCATAATCAACGGGATGACGTGATCGTCACAGTAATGCACACAAAATGCAGTTTTCGAATAGTTCCGCGGAAGGAGGGAGAGATAAACGTCACTCAGAAAATGTACCATGTAATTTCTGTCTCATGAATAGTTTTTCACAGTCATTAAGTATTTATATTTGTACTGGAACTTTCATCAACCACTGTAAATCGAATACATAAAGAGAAGCGTGATTTAATCGGCTAAATGACGGCTGAATACCACCTGGTGACTTTGATGGCACCTTACAGGGTAAGGTAACTTGAGCAGAGACAAGTGAAGAACCATTCTGTCGATCGATTGTACATGCCTAAAATAGGAAAATCCACTAAGGTAACATTGACAAAGAAAATATTGAGAACGAACGTCTCTGGATTGACGAAGCTGGTCGGCTGTTACCGTGAAACTGCCGTGAATATCTAAGGAATCGTCAAACCTTAAGTAAGCAAATTGATCAAAGAACGTGAGGTTCGGTGGCTTGCATTTTTGGTAGTTCCGACGGCGGACGACATTTCTTGGGCCAGGCACAAGTGTACCGAGCTAACATTGTTGACCATTCCTTCATGCTTTCTGTCTTCGCCAACTGCTATGGCATTTCCAGGAAGTGTGGGATGGCCGGCATAGTGCTACAGTAGTTTGAAGTGTATGAAAGTGGAGTCAGGTTGATGTCTTGGCCACAGGTTCGCCTCATCTCAACCCAATGTAGCACATGTTGGCACCCACAAACCACACCCCCGCACTTAAATGGAATTTCGTGGCCTGTGTGTAACCTCCATCCCTACACTATCTCATACCTGATATATCCGGGATCCTGCCAAGGATTTGTGGAATTTATACTACACCGAATAGCTGCTGTTTTGTGTTCGGAAGGTGGACAAACTCACTATTAAGCAGGTAACCATAATATTTTGGCTCTTTAATGCACGCTGTGTTAAATTATTAAACCATAAAGATTCTGTAGGTGTCTGTATGCAAAGAAATTAAAATATGTAGGATTGTTAACTTGAATATTTATCTATTTAAAAGATTTTTGTTTCTCAAATCTTAATGACACTATAAATTTGCAGTCTAAAAATAATGTATTATGACTGTTGATAACAAATAATTAATTTAATTTTCAGTACGGATTAACTTCGCTTGCACTAAATATTTGGCATACGTTTAATTGATTTTAGGTCACTGACATCCGTGCATACTAAACTGTGTTTAAATTTTCTTGAAACAGCGTCAGGATTTGAAACTGTTAACACGACATTTTGAAGAGTGTATTTGACTTATTATTACTTTCGATGGTTAAGACTGCTGAGGCGATTTGGAAGTATGTAATGAAAACGAATTTTTGTCATTTGTACGCTTTGTTTCCCAATTGCTGCGTATTCATTACGGTCTAAAAGATACTTGCAGATAATTATTCCTCCTTTGAATTAAGACCGTTCCTTAGGTGGGTATTGTTCCTTTTTAATAGGCGTGGTTAACGCAGTAAAGTGTCATAGGCAACCGCGCCTTTGAAGCAATTGTCTTCTCACAGCTAGATTCACAATGTATTTATTACACTTCGCTTGTTTCGTAATTGCGCATTTTGTAAGCATTGCCTTTATTTCGCAATGCTTTTGTTGGTTTCTTTTCTACATTTTGTCTGTGTAATTATCGCTTCTTAATGAAATTTATTTGTCTTCAACTATTCAAAATGGAAAAACGTTATTTGGAAAAATATCCCAGTGTGTATGTAGATGTTGGGATACAATTACAATAACCCTATGTCACAATGCCTTTATTACTTGAGTGAGAATTTGAATAACTACCATGATATAATAATGTACGTAATGCTTATAAAGCAAACAAAATTGTCAGAACAAACCTGTTTTATCTTCCTTCCTGGGTAATTATTGGCTAATTTATTGTTTGATTGAGCGAAAAAAAAGGTAATTTTACTGCAGAAATAAAAATAAAATTCATAAGGGAACAGATTCAGGGATGTCTAGAAATTCGAAACATTAACTGTAAGTATATTAATAGTTATTAAGTTAAGTGCTCCGTTTCATAAACAAACTTGGCAGTTGAGAGAGCTTGTATAGATCTTGTAAAATATCTTTGTACCGAGTAATATTTCTGACATCATTATTATGTCTTGTCTCAACTTACTAAAAAATTGCTTTAATTAGTATTTCTTATACTCAAACAAAATTGAAATAGTTTACTGTGCAAGGAAAAATTGTTTGTTGAAGTGATTCAAAAACTTTTTGGCACAAGCTCTCACACTTTTATGTGTATCAAATTCATAGGTGGAGAAAATCAAAGCTACTTAAATTATTTCGAGGGGAAGTTACCAAATACGATTATTATTAAAAACAAATTAAATAATTTCCGACCGATTTGTACATACAGTTTTTATTTAAACGACGTTTCGACGCATATTCTCGCCTTCTTTTACATTTCTTACCTAGCCATCCAGAATAACAAAAAAGAGCTATGCTTTTTAATCTTATTGACAAGGCATTAACACTCTCAAATAAGAAATTTAATAATGATAATGTAAAGATAGTAAAAAAATATTTTAATCAAGAATTCATACCCATTAACTTTTATTAATAAACATATTACAAAAAGAATCAATTTCCGCAAATTTAATATTAATAATAATCCAAATAATACTAGCAAACAAAGACTACTTAACAAACATTTATCATATTACCGTATTATGGTCACATAAGTGAGAAATTTAAAAAAAATTTAACTAGTTATTTTAGAGTAGTTTTTAAAATTAATAATAAACTCCAATTCACAAAAAGAGATAATTAAAAAAGGAAGGTTGCATAATGTAATTTACAAAATTAATTGTGGTCATTGTATAGGGCAAACCTAACGAGCTCTAGGTACTAAATTAAAAGAACATAAAAATAATATTAAAACAGCGAACCATAACGTTGTCACGATACACAAATTGGAGGAATCCCATGAGTTTGATTGGGATAATGTATAAATTTTGGATTTTGAAGAATTTTAAGAGAACTATTTCAGAAATATTATTTATTAAATCAACCAAGAACGCCCTGAATTCTCATTATGACTCGTTAAAATTAAGTCCTGTGTATAGTCCGTCCGCTGTTCAGAAATTTTTAACAGTTGTTAATATGTTTACAATTTATGTATAAACTTTTTTATATAATTTGTTAAAAACATTGTTATTAGAATCTAATCCTGACTTTATTATTCTTAAAGGATAACAAACCTATTTATGTTCTTAGTTTAAATTTCGTAAAGTTGATACTGAGAATAGTGAGAGTAGCCGCCGCTAGCCCAAGGCCACGGGGAACGGTTGTTAAATTTACAATACGACAGGTCAAACCCCTAAATACCAGATGGGGCATTATTTAGTCTTGTGCAAACTGTTGACTAGATAAGTTCTTAGAGCTGCCTCGCACCTCACTTTGGTACAAAGAAATTAACGATTGCAACAATTTTGTAGTTTTTGATAATTGGATTTTAACAATAATTTGGTGAGTTGTTAGTTTATTCCTTCATATATATGTATGTGCTATATAAGTATTTTCAAATCAAAATATGTATTTCACAAATTATAAACCTGAAGAAGGCGCGAATATGCGTAGAAACGTCGTTTAAATAAAAGCTGTCTGTAGAAATCGATCGGAAATTATTTAATTTGTTATTTAATAGCAGACGTTAATCGATTTAATATTAATAGAAACATTCTGATAAGAATGAAATATATTTAATTCTAGTTTGATGGATAACAAGTTTGGTCTCGTGTCCTATTCCAGGTTATTGCAGTGTGATGGTGATGAGGTGGCTCAGTAACGAGTTCAATGTTTGGAGTACGTTCTTGTCACTTTTTCTCATTTCCGGCGCTGTGATCGATCAATTGCAACGTTCCGTTAAAACTTGTTAGTTCTCTTTGCAATTAAAGCCGTCCGGACCTTTCTATATCTTTGCTTTTTTAATGACAATCGTGCAAAAGCTTATCCATTATAATTTGTTTCATCTTTATGGAAATGGCAGGAATACTCACAGGCCGATAATGTAAATGTATGGGATTTCTCGGATGTATGTTATTTTATTTAGAGAAGCAAACGTTTGTGGACGTCTGAATTCCCTAATGGCGCAGACCGGAAGGAATGCTACTCTTTAAAAGCCCGCCAACACGAACCGTAAGTCCCCAAGGAATGACAAGTGTTTTAGTAATTTAAATATTCATTCATTGCGTCTGACGTTTTGAATAATTATTCAAATTTTCTTTCACTCTATTCTCTGAAATAATCTTAAAACTTTTAGACTTTTAAAGGTTAATTATAATCACAGGAGCTTTAAATAACCATATGAGGGTTACAAGATATGAAACCGACTTCGACAACGAGGAATATCTGTAATTAGTTCTGTATCGCTGATGGTTGAAACGAAACATGTTTAGCGATTATATAATTCTTATGTTATGCATGGTTTTATTTTTAAACTCAGGTCAATGCATTGCGATTATCCCTCACACCTCCGTCTGTCTTATCTAATGAATTGCCGCCGTGCATGCTAAGTTTGCAGGCATCATTCTTCAGACGTGGATTACTTCAAGCTTCCTCATCGACCACTAAACTTATTTTAGAAGAAGCCTTCTCAATGGAAAATGCAGGTGTGCGTTAAAATAACTTTGTGTTTTATTTTGAAAATAATGGCATTACACGCTTCTGTAGGACGAAATCGCCTTATTTTTCCTGAATCGGGATATCGATTTAGGGTAATGCTTAATTCTGCATTACAAAATTGTAAATAAATTATGCAAATTTTTAGCGTCTTTAGAATTCTCCGAATTTGACTGCGTAACATAAATAGCAATCAACTGAACGCGTAATGTAAAATAAATATGTAAATGTTTCAATGAAATTGTAATGCCACGTTACGAGAGTCCTACACATGACTTTACATACTTTCGCCTCGAGTGAATTAGTCATCGATTGTCTTATTAGGTGTCTTGAAAACAATGTTACTGTTGACATTTTCCTGAAAATTTTGACAAACTACAAATTTTACTGGAAATGTACTTCTATCAATTTTATAACTCAATCAGAATATACAACATAGTCCAATCATTCTTCGATTTAATTATTTCGGTAATTTTACTGATTTTATATATCATTTACGGTATTTGACAAGTTCCCTTCGTTTCTGTTTTGCAGTGTCGCATGTTTGTCGTCTTATCTTTGGTTGTAGGAACCCTGCAGCCTGTTGACTCGCGAATCGTATCTTACTTTCAAATGAGGCGCATTCATATCCGCTTCACACCGTCTCGGCCAGGTTATCGGAAATATCGCTGGGACTGGCTGCAGCGAGACCCATGAAATCTTTATTACGAAAGAAGGTCCTACCACCCGAGAATTCTCACAGACCTGTTCGCTGTGAACAGCGTATTAACCAAACAAAATTCGCGAATGGAACTGACAATATCACGTCAAATCATTTAGGACGCAAGTTTTGTATAGACAATTCTTGAATATATTTCAAACGAAATTTTCACTTAATGTGTTCCTATTTTCTGTGATAATAGTTATGTGGGAATTTTAACGTATTCTTGTATCAGAAAATCCTATTGAACGTTTACAAGGCGAGTACATTTAAAAAATACATTACTCATTTATGTAAAAATAGAAAAATGAATATTAGATGGTTAATTATTATTTAATATAGCCTCACATTTGTTGACGATGGGAAAAAATTAATAGTAGAATGCGTTTATTTATTATTAGTTATTATATTTATAAAGCCCCGAGTTGAGTGACAATTTAACTAATAAAAGGTTCAATTTATTAGTTATAAAGGATCAATTTATGAAGTGTTCCAAATAGAAAAGAAAAGTATTTAATTAATGATTCTGAATTTAATAACAATGAAATTAAGATTGGATCTGCAAACAAGAGAATTGAATAAAATGGTTTACAAAAGAAGTCGTCAGCATTAATGATTTTATATTGAGACTCTTTAATAACAGATTACCTGTTGGGTAAACATAAAGATGCAAAGATTTTATATGCCAAATAAGTCTGGCAATGTGAAGTCATTAAATTCATTATCAACTATACCGTAGTAGACTGCATCTGCATTCTCTGGTGGCGTTTTGCTTCGGTCTGTTTCTCGTTCACAATTTGGAAGCGCAGGCGATGACGATTCTCGTTGTCTGCATCTGATGATCTGGTTGCATGGATCACGCCTTGGGTTAAAATAGAGGAAACTTCTACCAAAATCTATATCTGCCGAGCTATCAAGACCTCCACCCAGCTCACGCCACCGGCCCGCAATTTAATGATTTCTCCGCTCCAAAACTTCTCTTCATTTCACCTCGTTAATTTCCAGAATTTTCCTCCTCCCTTTTCCAGTAGCCAACCGGCTGCAATTTCAAATCACACCCATTGGTTGGTATTTAAACATTTGCAGCCAATAGGAAATACAGTAGTTGCAGGATGTAAACAAGTTACATCGCACGTGTTTTGGTTTAGTTACGCGCAGGACCTGTTTCTAATTATCCAGGCCTAGTTTCCGACTCGACGGAAGCAAATCTTTCTTAGATTAGGGACGGATGACACCTAATATCCATAAAAGTCCTCTTCCATAAATCAGAAGAAAAAAAACATTGTCCAAACGAGTGTACCACGCACGCACAAAAAATACGTCTCTGACCTCTAGACTATACTTGCTTACTTTTAATGTATTAATATTTACCTAGACTTTTGTATTCCTCCTACTTACTGCTCAATCCTCTGTACAATCTCTTGCAAAAACTTAAAAGTTTTTTTAAAAAATCAGAATTGTTTTTTGTTTTGTTTTTTCACTTTTTGTATGTTAAGGATAGACATTATTGTTTGCCAAATTTCAAGTTATAGTTGGGGATTAGAGTTAAGTCAAGAAATCTAAATTGGAATATGGTTAACTGCATTTCATTTATATTAGTATCGCGATATTGTTGGTGCTTCTTTATAAACAAGAAATCTGCAGTTCCATTTTTAAGGGTGGATACTATTGGTATAACACGTGTAAATCACAAATAAAGAAAAGAATGCCAACAAGACATGAAACCGCGTACACTACCACAATTGCCTTGTTCTGAATTGGGACTACTATATCATGATTTCTATATGAACGAACGCAGGTTAATGCTTTCTGTCTCCGTTTGTTTATTGAGGCACTCGCTCCTCCTCGTAACTGCAGGCAATATGTGAATGTCAGCATTATGTTTTAGTTTCCTTTGTTCGATTTATTTATTCAAGCGGCATATAAAAGCAGACTTCGTTTATTTGTTACGGTTTACCGAAAGTACAAGGAAATATTCAAAGATTCCAATGCGGGATTTTTGTTTTATTATATAAATGAATAAAATGTGTAGTATTTAGTTATTGAAACTTCAAAGATTTGATTGCATTCTGTGCACGATGTTCTACTTCATTGTTGTTATCATTGATTTTTGTTAATCTCATTAACCTCTCTGACCATTAGTGACTGTACAGTTACTAACGATTATCGATTTAATGATAGGTTATCTTCGAAATATTTCCTCTGTTGCTTGAATTTCTTGCGTTCTTTAAAAATTTGTTTATTATTAGATACATAATACTTAAATCGAAGATTAGAAGCGTAGTCTTATTCATAATAAAGACTTCAGTCATCTTGATTCTTGAAACTTCGCCTTCCTAGAGTAGAAGTCTGTTATTGTTACGTGTATTTTGCCGATTTCCAGTGCTTTTCATTGCCGTTTTTTACTTATTTCCTGATTACTTTGTGTGTATTGCTCGTGCAGGGTATTATGAGGGCATGGTGAGAACACTGTTGGTTCTCATATCGGGTATTTGTAGGTTTAATTTATTGATTAAGCTCTTCATGTGTATAAGCAAAAGATACTATAGGTTTTTTTAGAAAGGCAGACTACGTGTGGGTTATCAAGTTCGATAGCTCTCCTTTATAATAGGTAGGAAGAGAGGTGGAAAGTGGATCATGACAGCCAAGGGATGGCTAGGACCCCTGAGAGTATTTTAGGGATCCTACCCGGTGATTCACCAAAAACTAGTGCAGGGAAAACTGTATAGAAACCTGCATTGGGTAGGTTGGGCTCCCACGCCTTTCCTTTAACGGAAGGCGGGGTCCAACAAACCGATTCCACGTCTCGACCATATTTTGGTGTGGGGCGACTGGACCAAGGAGAGAGGAAAGCTAGTACGCAGAAGTTAGCCCTTACGGACTTCCTTGTACACCTCGGGGCTTCCTTTCGGAATGTATGCTGTGCAATCTCCCCCTCGGCTTTATATACCGTTGCTCAAAGAACAGCACTGCGCCTTATAAGGTTTTTCCCTTATGCGTTCCTAATTCATTCATGAAATTGCCATGTTATGCAATGCTCACACCAGAGAATTTTTCTGTGGATTTAGGTTATTTCCTCCCCCCTTTCAGGCAAAAACGTTCCACGTCAGTCATTTGCACTGCGGCTTTTAATGTATGTCCTTTATACGTTCCTACACCATTTATCCATTTGACATGAAACTTTGGTGTACTAAACTGCTCAGCTCAGAGAAGGTTTCTGTAGATCTATCAAACATTTAGGTTCCTTCCTTTTTACTTTCAGGTCAACCGGATAGATTATGGGCTCACGTAGCCCGTCAAACGAGATGATTAAATTTCTGTTAAGAGTTATCCTAGCGTTACAAACTCTAATATCATTACTATTTGAACGAACGCAGGTTTATGTTTTCTATCTCCGCTGAGTAGCAAAGTTGTAAAAATGTCATGAAAATTAATATTCAAGTATTTTCTATTTGCCGAATTTCTCCTTTCCTTACCTTCTCAAACTGCTAACATTTTTTAAAATTATAGTATTTATTATCTAATAAAAATTCAAAATGTTTGAACTCGCAATTTTATGTTTCGTAGATACATTTACAATATTTCACGCAAATCAGACTGAAGATATGGGTCAAATATCTTCTACTTATAATTGACTGTTTCTGTCTATTTTTTTTCTTCGTATACGCTGTGTCATTACGGTGGTTATGATGAAATTTAGCTCTCATGAAGAAGGGGGAGTAAAAAATAAATTTTCCATTAATGTCGCACACTCACTTATGGTTTAATCACATGTTGATAATTACATTACTGTTGAATTAAATACTGTAGCAAGCTAATATATATGAATTCCAGGGCAACGCCGGGCAGCCAGCTAGTTTTATAATATATTTGAAAGACTTTCGATATTTAGCATGATAATTTGTCCGTGAATGAATTGCCGAATATATTGCACATTGGCAAGTGCATACCTCGTGGTACAGGTGTAAATAACGTTTTCAAAGTAATTCGCTTGTACGTTGTAGAAATGCGATGTGTGAACTAAATAATGAAAAACTTTTTCCGTATTCCTATACCTCATCTTTGTTAGGAAAATGGTTTTATAAACCAGCATACCTTAACAATTATTCAAAATAAATGTTCCTGCTTTCTTGCAGTAAATTGGTTAAAAAATAATTTATATATTTCAGACGAAATATTGTTCAGGTGATAACCGTTTAATTTCATGATTTTATTCTTTTCATCGTGTAAAAGCTGGTAGTTTACCTATATTTAATTTTCCCTTGATTAATATTTACTCATAAAATTTTGTCAAGAACTGCGTTATTATACAGTCCAAACTCGTTAAATATGTATATTCCTTTCACTTAAATGAATTTTAATAAAACTGTGTATCATTCCGTCAATTTCATATTCTGTTTTAGATGCAGAAACTGGAGCAGCTTTATCGTCGGCCGCCATTAGTAACCCAAATATGGTAAGTACAAATTCCTCGTGTGGTTATAGCATTATTTTCCAGTCTTTTGAAAATAACCGCTCCAAATTTTGTCTTTCTAACGTATCTGTTCTAACATTTTACGATAGAAACGTAAACGTATTTACTCTGATTTATGATAGTTCAACTCTAGACTGGATTTAACGTGAGCCAACAAAGTTCGCGGAAAGCAATGCAATATTTCATACATATCGGAGATACTTCTGTCATGAGATAAATCGTCAAGTTTATGTTCAGAAACTATATTTCCACCTCTGTGGACTCGTCTCTGGATTTACGTTATGTTTTTTTTCCATCGTGATTAGTTTTTCGACTTTTACGGTCTTGGATTAATCAACTGAAACGTTTCTCCCAGGTAGAGACATAAAAGGTCTTAAAACGTAATATAACGGCCCTCGCCTTACGAATAAAACGTAGATAAAATAGCTCCCGTTAAAACTGGAGTGGAGTGTTACTAGATGAAACGAAACTCTTTACGTCACTCTGAAAATTAAATTATCTTTATTAATTCGTAGTATTAATATTATACAAGACTTGTGGTGCACCTTTTTTCCTTAAAGAGAATAGAATATTTAATTGGACAAACACATTTTCAAAGAGACGGGCAAGTTAAATGCTTTCGGTTAAATTAATTGATGAGAATATTAAGACATTAAATATAATATACTATTTACAAAATTGTTTATATATATATAAACTGTTGTTGTATTAGTAGTACTCAGTTCTTAGACTAGTCCTATGCAGCTCTCCAGGCTTTCGCGAAAAAGAGGAATTTACTCACGGGTAATATAAATGTGAATATTAGGAAATCGTTAAAAATGTTCGTATGGAGCGTGGCGTTATATGGGTGCGAAACGTGGACGATAGGAGTTGCAGAAAGGAAAATAATAGAAGCCTTTGAAATGTAGTGCTATAGGAGAATGCTGATTGGATAGGATAATGAACTAGGAACTTCTTAACAGAATAGGGGAAAAGAGAACAATATGGAGGACGTTGACCAAGAGAAGGGATAGATTAATAGGCGTTTTAAGTCATGACGGTCTTGTAAAATTAGCATTACTGGGAAGTGTGTGGGGTAAGAACAGAAGAGGTATGCCAAGGATAGAATACGCTAAGCACATTA
Source organism: Eucriotettix oculatus (assembly GCA_034510155.1). Taxonomy (NCBI): domain Eukaryota; kingdom Metazoa; phylum Arthropoda; class Insecta; order Orthoptera; family Tetrigidae; genus Eucriotettix; species Eucriotettix oculatus. Next base: position 141,556,871 of record CM067377.1, read on the forward strand.
GGGAGGATGTGGGTTGTGCTATTTACGAGGAAATGTAAAGGCTTGCGCAAGATGGGTTACCACGGAGGGTTTCATAAGACCAGCCTTAGGACTGAATACCACATCTACAACATTCCATACTTGGCATCCCGCGTTTGTTCTTTACCCCGTACACTTACTTCTTATACTAATTTTCACTAAACCGAAAACGTTGCCTAGTAATCTATCCCCATTGGTCAAAGTCATCCATATTGCTCTGTGTTCTCTAATTCTGCTTAGAACTTCCTCGTTAGTAGCTCTATCCACTCATCTAATTTTCAGCATTCTTCTGTAACTCCACATTTCAAAAGCATTTCTGCAACTCCTACTGTCCACGTTTTGTAACCATACAATGCCACACACCATACGAAAATTTTTAGTAATGATTTCCTAATATTAGTAGTTATTGTTAAATTAGTGGTAAATAAATTTCCTACTCCTTGTCTACTATACTTCTACCATTGCTAGTTATTATGCTGCCCAAGTAACTGAATCCCTTATACTTCCTTGATTTCTGATTCCTTTAATTGCCCTACAATTGTAATTACTGCTGCCTGCTTTCTGTAGAGATTGTGAATAACTCTTCTTTTTCACACATTTTCTCGAGAACAGGAATAAAAATAAAAGAAGAGAAATAGTTATATGTATATATATATATATATATATATATAACTTATTCCGGTTAGTGGCATTAAACATGGCTTTGAAAAGTTACACCAAAAATAAATTCGAAATATTATAGAAAACTTAGCACCGTTAAATTGAGAACCTCAAAAATAAATCATCTTTATTTCTGAATGTTAAACCATTGTAAAACTGCCAAGGTGAGAAGATTGTGACTCACTCACTGTGGGTTGCATTCTGTCGTCTGTTCGTCTAAAGCTGAACATGTGATGAAACCAGGTCCCTAGTAGTGTGGCCGCTGCTGCTGACTCCTCCAAGATTGCTATGCCATTGAGCAATCTCCACGCTGTTTGAGCTTTTCCATAATGTTTAAGGTGCCTAATAGTTACCCAAATGCAAACTCTTCGAATGTAGAGATGGGCTTTTAGATTCCACGCAGGAAAATTAATGCTGTCCTAAGCGAATGTCCTGAGAGAACTTGTTCTTCTGTTCGTCTCTCGTCGCACACTGTCCTTGTTTTCATTACGAACAAATTTTTCACTCTGAAGCAGAAATAACAAAGCACGTATTTTTCCATACCACAAACAAGAAATTAAATTGAATTTAGCTCCATCAAGTGCCTATCTCTAAACATATGATGAAGTGGTTTGTTTGGAAATAAAAATATAATCTGAGTCATCAAAGTAAAGGCATATTTTAATTTGTATAAAGTGGAAATAAGTCGATACTAGTCAAAAGTGGTGTCTGTTTCAGAATGACACCAGATATCGTTTCTAATAAACGGAAGTGATCACATTATAAATCACACAGTCGCTGAGAGAACTTAAGTCACAGACTCGAATAAAATTGTTTTGAAACAAGAAGTGTTGTTAATATATTATTTAAATATACCATATTTAATATTAATTATAAAAATACACCCAATCCAGTAGACAGTATTTGCTTCCTGTAATTTCGCAAGGGTCTGTCCAATTACTAAAAGGTGAAATAACATAAAAAAGATTTCCTACTTTGATTGTTATTATTTAAATAGGGAAAGTGGCTGTGATTAACTAACTTAATTAATGAGTGGTAACGAAACAACAGAATAAAGGCAATATAAATTAAAACAATTTTGAACAACGAGCCGCGTCGAGAAGGTTTGCGAATGCTAGGAGGTCCCAGTGTGATGGGAAACAAAGACTAAAATTAGCAGCACTTATGAATGCGCAAAACAATGCGGGGATAATGAACGAGGAAAGGCAGCAGCAGAATCGATTAGAAGCGGGCGGACGTGATATGAAACTGAAAGAATTGTAATACGGCATGGGAACGCGCATTCACGTCGCTTCTAAAAGAATTGTTACTCCCGAGCGCACGGTAAGTACAATACCATGTTACTGGTATTGCAGGTTCCAAGTACAGCTGTTCCCGTCTCCAGTCGAGTAAGGAACGAAGCAAATTTTATCCATTGCGACTTCGATTAAATGTGCAAAGCTTTTCCCTAATGATCGGATTAACAACGACGTGCGTAGAAGACCCTCCAGACAAGGCGACCTGGTTTTAATCGAAAATTGTGCACTTTTGTTTTCAGTTCGAACTATAAATGCTTTCTACCGTGTAAACTTGTGCTCCACATTCAGAAATACTATTCGCTATTCAGACAGCACGTTTCTTCTCTGCCCTATAAAAGCAAGGAAACTCCTCGATCGAGGCATTGCAAACGCGGGTTCAGGTAAATGCAGATATCTATGTTAACCAGAGTGCAGTCACCATTGTAATATTAAACACCATTCGCCTCTAGTCTGAATCAGACTTTGGGATTACAATTTTTTTATTTTGTTCCCTATGTAGTCTCAATTACAATAAATAAAGTAATAGAATCTCTTGCCCACCATGTAGAATTTTATCGGACAATTTTTGAAAGATTTGTAGGACTCTAAACTGTTCTAAGACATTATTTATATAGTTAAACAATGATTTATATACATATTCCCATTAATCCAGCATGAACGTTAGTTGTGTGATGTTAAGTTGGTTTCAATGGAAACTGTTGCTTTAAAGTTAGGTCCACTAGACGTCAGCTCTTCTGTATTATTCGGCTATAATATGTGCGCACATAAAGGTACATGAACTGAGTTTCACCATCCCGCGATGTTGATACTTGCGCTAACCAAACACGTATTAAATTACGCACGAAAAGTCTTCAGCTTCGGAGGCAAACTGAGGACTTTAACTGCGTTTCTAGCAGCGCGAATTGATAGTTTCCACGGATATAAAGAACCGTCATACTCGACCTTGTCTTTTACTCTGTACTATGGATAGTAACTAAAATAGTATGTAGGAGAAAGGAACGTTAAATAGAATACGAGTTAGGAGACGATCAATTTGCTTTTCGAAAGAATGTAGGGAGGGACAAGAGAGGCAATATTTACTTCGCGACTAATTTCAGAAGACAGGGTAAAAAACCGGCCTACGTCCATGGCATTCTTAGATTTCAAAAAATCGTTTTGTAATGTGAACTGGAACACACTATTAAGAATTTTGAAAAGCACTGGAATAAAATATCGAGAAAGGAGGCTTATACATAAACTCTATTGAAAAGAGCCAGCAGTAATTAGAATAGAAGATGAAGAAAAGAAAGCTGTAATCAAGCAAGGAGTAAGACAAGGATGCAGTCTGTCGCCCTTGCTGTTTAACTTATGTATAGAACAGGCGATGAAGAATGTTAAAACGGAATATGAAAAAGGAATAGTACTGAAAGGAGAAGAAATAAAAACTACGCTTTGCCGACGATATAGTAGTATTAGGGTAGTCAAAGGAAAAATTAAAAACCTTAATAAATGGCATGAACGGAGTCCTGGAGAAAGAGTTCAATATGAGGATTAATAGAGGGAAAACCAATGTAATGGAGTGTAGGTTGGGAAACAGTGGAATAACAAAGGGTGTTAGATTGGAAAGGGATATTTTGACGGAAGTTAAGGAATTCTGCTACATGGGAAGCGTAATAACTAGGGATGGTAGAAGTATAGTAGGCATAAAGAGTAGGATAGCACAGGCAAGGAAGACTTTCGAGAAAAAGAATAATTTACTTACGGGTAATATAAGTGTGAATATTAGGATATTGTTGCTAAAAATGTTCGTATGGAGCGTGGCGTTATATGGGTTTGAAACTTGGACGATAGGAGTTGCTGAAAGGAAAAGAATAGAAGCCTGTGCTATGTAGTGCTATAGGCGAATTTTGTAAATCAGATGGGTGGATAGAACTGTTAACAAGGAAGTTCTACAGAATAGGGGAAAACCGAACAATATAGAGTATGGTGACCAAGAGAAGGTATATATTTATAGGCCACGTTGTAAGGCACGCGGGTCTTGTAAAATTAGGAACAGAAGAGGGAGGCCTAGGATAGAAAACGCTAAGTAGATTAGGGAGGATGTGGGTTGTGCTAGTTATGAGGAAATTAAAAGGCTTTGCGCAAGATATGTTAGCATAGAGTGTTGCATCAGACCAGTCTTAGGACTGAATACCTCAACAACAATGGATAGCGGATAATTACACGGTGCCATTCAAACGTTACGCTTAAACCAATCAATGTGATGTGGTACCTGTTCCATCTCTGCGCCACTCCATACACACGTTACAATACAGTTAGATACAGCTGTTGAAATATTAAATTATTTTGCGTGTAGAGTCAGCAGAGCTTACAAATGAGTGGTGGTGGATACATTGATAGGAAGAGAAGTAACGACTCATTTATTTAAGTCTAATTACACGTTATTTCGATATATATATATATATATATATATACATCTTTATGTGTTGTGTGGTGTGTGTGTTCAACAACATTTTTGTATTAATATTTTCCAACGTGTAATATATTCGGATGATGTTACTGTAAAATAATGCATTTCGACTGCACAAGAGCAAAAGAATCGTTGATGCCGCTTTTTGCAATGTAATATGCAGGGATTGTTCAGTCAACTGATATCGGTATTGTTTGTTTCTCAATTTCTACGTCTTTCGTAGATTCTCATTTTTAGACACAACTCTATACGACTTTTTAATAATGTTATCTATAGTTTTGAATAATCTAATTATCCTAATTATGATTTTTATTTTATGCACTAATCTTTCTCACGCTCATTTAAGATCTTGCTGTAATTACGACAAATATTTCCTGAAACTATTAATACTGGAAGTTGTCTGAGTTTACTCTGGGATTGAATTACTGGCAGGCTGGTATTTCTTGGATATTCCTAACTTGCTTCCTTTGAGCTCCTCCGCTCGTCGTATTTCCGCTTTCCCGTGTTGACTCGAACTGGAGACGAATCCTTCAAGTAAATGAGAACCGTAATTAAATATTCCAAGGACGCAATCTTCTCCAACAAATGTGAAGAACGCGTTTTAATTTACTTCAACTGAACGTTTATTAAAAGTTCTAATAAAACTTAGGTCTTGAAGGGAAAGCTGCCTCTTCGTAAGTGCGCAGGATCTTATTTATTGTCGTAGCTCCATACTTATACGAGGCCAAACGGGCTTCAATCCAATCTTCTATTCTATTCTACCTGAAAAGTCAAATAAAAGCATTAAGCTACGATTCCCTCCAAATTAGCCAAGCATATTTTAATATTATATACGAATATTGGCATTTTCTTATCGCACTTGGCAAGATAATATTTTGCAAACCTAATTATTAAACTATTCGAATCATTCATAATGGACAAGTGATAGATAAATATGTAAAACGAGTTGGGAAATTAATTTAGATGTGAAATATTCCTTAATTGACAACGCTCCATACAATAAAAATTATTTTTCATGAGCAAATATCTGAACCAAGTAGGTTTGTATTTGATTGGCGTGTACAAACCTCAGTCTATTCAAATTCTCACAAAGAGTATTCTATTCACATGGAAAACCTGTTGCCTAGAAAATATATTATTATATTATTCATTATTTGTATTAAGTCATCTAAATAATATGTGAATTTAACCAAGGAAAGTATGTTTGTTATCTTGAAGACTGACGGAATAATTTTGGAAAGCCCATGGGTTAAAAAAACACTTTTTTTTAGTATCGGAAATAATAGTTTTACCCCAGATCTTAAAGGCAGGGATTTTCAATAAGCCCGTATAGATGTATAACTGATAACCATGTTTTGAGAAGAATTTGTTTGGCGTGTATTTGACCCCCTAGAAAGGTTTTTGATGTTGAGAGTAGGAAGAGTGATTTTATTAGAGCTTACATCAACTAGCGAGTCGTTGCTGAACTGAAAGGTGTGTCTGATGAATTCGGGAGATACAAACTCGAAAGTTACTGGTGGAACGGACAAGTCTAGGGTCGGTTGAGTTGAAGCTTCTAAGAAACAAGGAGCAATAAAATATTTACGTCGCGGAAGCTAAAAGAGTTTTGCTTTCTGAGATGTCTGAGGAACTTCTAGACGAACATCTAGTTAGGCAACCATGACGTACAGCTTAGCAGCCACTGGTTCTATGCACCTTGCCGGGAATGACAGCCTGTCAGCGCCATCCAACACCAACATACTGTTCGTAAGACTTAATGCTCTCAGAAAGTTTCAATCTCTCTTTGAATGTTTTATTCTCCGATAGTCTAAAGTCCTCATAACCAGGCCAGGATGGAATCTGTTCCTGAAGCTATTGCGCTGTATTTGGATGAATGCATATACCGTTAGGTGGCTACGTCTGTTCGGTACATTATTGTAGCATCGGAATACAATTGCGGAATAAAACAATCTTGAAAAAAATTCCAGTGTTTTTACTCGGTTTGTTTCGAGTCAAAGCATAACTTTGCGTTAAAATCATTCCTTGTGCAACTAAAATAACTAAAAATTATGCATAAATTTTTAAAACGCACTAATAAAGGTTGGGGTTAGAGTTAAAAATATATAATTGAATTTATCTCTTAAAATAACAAAGTTTCTTAAAAAATAAAATTTTGTATTATAAAAACTAGATATCTCTGCAATGGGTGATTGGTAACAAGAAAAACTGCAATTACGGTTGTTACAAAAAAATTACCATCCATGTTGTTGTCAGTGCTAAGACTGGTCTGATGCAGCCCTCCCTGCTTATTTATCCTGCGCAAGCCTTTTCATTTTACATAGCTACCACACTCTTCTTAATCTACTTGGGGTATTTTATCATCGCCCTCCGTCTTCTGTTCTTATCCCACTCTTCCGTCTAATGGTAATTTTAGAAGACCCTCATATCTCAAAGCGTGGCCTATAAATCTATCCCTTCTCTTCGTCAAAGTTCTCTCTTACCCTATTCTCCTTACTAACCTGATTTTCATCATTTATCTGTAGCACCACATTCTAAAAGCTTCTATTATTTTCCTTTCTGCAACTCCTACTGTCCAGGTTTCGCACCCATATAAGTCACACTCCATACGAACATTTTTAGTAATGATTTCCTAATACTCATACTTCTATTAGCCGTAAGTAAATTTTTTTTGCGAAAACCTTTCTTTCCTGTGCCATTCTACTCTTTACGTCTACGACACTTCTACCAACCCTAGTTATTATGCTGCCTAAATAGCAGAATTTCTTAACCTCCTTCAAAATATCCCTTCCCATACTACACTTAATCACCTTGGTTTTCCCTCTATTAATCCTCATATTATACTCTTTCTCCAGTGCCGCGTTCGTGCCATTTATTATGATTTTAACTTTTCTTCTGACTTCCACAATATCATCGGCAAACTTTAGGGGTTTTATTTCTTCTCCTTGCAGTATGTGTCACTTTCCATATTCCTTTTTAACTTTTTACTTCGCCTTTTCTATAAATAAGTTAAACCGTATGGGCGATAGGCTGTATCCTTGTTTTCCTCCTTTCTTGATTTCTGATTTCATTTCTTCCCCTTCAATTCTAATTACTGATGACTGCCTTCTACCGAGGTTCTTTCTCGATACTTTATTCCTGTCATCTTCAGAATCACAGGTATGTAATATTTCAAAGGAGAAAGAAAAGAATAACTGTACAATTAAAATTATATGATGTACACATTAAAATAGGTGCCCAGTTTGAAAAAGTAGAGCAATCGATGAAAAAACGACCAAAAATATTTTGAATTACTGTTTCATATTAATTATTTCAGTAATAGTTTTTAATTAAACATATATATATATATTGTCTGATACGCTCTTAAAATTTGCTATAGGTCATGTAAATTATATTAGTTAGACGTAGTAAATTTATTGTCAAAAATAATTAAATTTTCTTATTTGCAGTTTCAAATTAAAAATTATCAACTTTCTTTGAATTTAGCTGTTTTCCATAGTTTAAAGTGTGAGGTATCATATTAATTACAAAATAAAATGCAAAACTATATCTGAAAATAATTTATAATATTAGAAACAACTAAAGCTAAATAAGAAAATACTTAATGTCCATTTCAAAAGAATTGAAATAAAAGTAAAATTGCTTACGTTACTTAGTCAATTTTTCGCTATACATCTTCTGGACTTCCGGCTTCCTTCAAGAAATACTGAATACCATGTTCCTCCAGTTCGATGTCCGTTTCAACCGTCGGAGCTGCAACTTCTTAGCCGAAAAGACAAGGTTCATAAAGTTTTGTCCCTGCTTCTCTCTTTACATAGTTTTTTGGGGAAGTGGGGGGGGGGGGTAAGCGGGCTACATAATACTGAAACAGGCAAATAGCATAGGAAGGGAATTAAAAAGGGGGGATGTGTAAGGTAGAGCAAGGGTTGACTAGGGCCGCGGGCTAAGTTTAAGGATTCTTTCCCGGTGATTCACCTAAATACGCCCCCGATGCTTTGATTTCACGATTTGTTACGGTGTTACACCTGTAACCTAAACAGACTTTCGAGAGTTGTCTCATTTTTATTTTGCGATCTCCCGAATCGACAAATTATCATCATCCATTTCTTCCAATCTGCTTTGCTAAAAATTTTCTTTTTTGCAAAATAGTCTTTAATTAATTGTTTAGGTCAAGTCTTACCTTGAATTTTTATAACTGGTGCGTTATAATAACCTTTATTAGTTAGGTAAACCATTATTTTTAATATTTGGACGATTTATTTTCCATGTTATTTTAATTGCACACGCGTTTTCGTGGCTGGAACTATAAAATATTTACTCCATACCCTAACAACAGTAAACGTTTTTCTTCATTTTATAGTTAAATACCCTTCATGCTGGAACATACCTTTTATTGTTCTGAGAAAAATCAATGACCGTTAAGTAATCGGAATACTATCACTAAAGACAACTTACGTGATCGAACGATTATGGTAACAGCTTCGAACAAATATTTGAAAAAATTATATACGTAAAATGAATAACTTCGACAGCCAACATTTGTCCTCGTAAAAGATTTAGATCGTCGAAATATCGTTATTGATGTACTAACCAAGCTAGTGAAAGCTTTAGAAAATTGATACAATTTTCTTTGGTTTTCACCTGAGTTAAATAATATTGAAACATATGTAAATGTTCATATTTTCATTCTTCACCTCTGATTTCATTCAATCTCGCTGTTGAAAACGTCTATCAGTCTATTATTTCTCTCGAAACTCGAATTCATATTTTACTATATATATATATATCATATCTATCATTCCAGATAACTGCAGAGAAATTAGTGTTGTGGGCTATGAGGAGGGGCTAGAGCAGTTGAATTTATCCTATTAAAGTATGAAATGTGTTTATTTGTAATGGTTGAGGGGAGGAATGCAGCTGTGGGTAGGTAATGAGCTGATTGTCGCCAGCTGAGTAGCTAACCTTGGGCACAGAGTTTAGTTCTGAGAACGAGCCCAAACTGGTCCCGCAGCATTCCCTTCCTAACTGAGACGTTCGGTGAAAATCGTGTTACTTAAACATTAATGTGCATTGAATATGATTCTGAAACTGTGGCTCGTAAAAGAACAATATTCCGAATTTTGCAATAGTTGGGAACTGTCGAACGATCCTCACTAATTACAAATCGAAGTAGCCAAATTACAGTCAAAAATAACACACGACGTTTCTGCAACCCTTGTTGGGTAATTAAAGAAACGCAAAAGCCGCGCGAACATTTTAAATCTTTTGAGTTCGTAACTTCGTTCGTTCGACTCTTGGTTTTAAAAAAAACCTAATGAAAGCAACAAGGATTGCAGAAACATCAGTTTTTATTTTTTACAGTAATTTGGTTACTTCGTTTAGTAATTATTTAGAATTTCTGTGTTATTAGTTTCCTTTTAACACAGACATTTTATTACTTGTAATTAACGTGCGGCTCCATTATGCTAACTACTTGTTCTTCAAATCCTCATGCCACAATTAGTTCTTGCATTTCGTATTATGCACAGTATCTCTACAATACTTTCCATCTCTTTAAACTACCGCACAATTATGTACGTAGTATGGGATAATTAGGTTTGAAATGTACCATTTTTCGTAATCTATAGCATCTCGCTGTTCAATGAGCGTCTTTCCGTTACTTCCATGAATTTAATAATTGGTCATTATAATATGATACTGGACAATTTAACTTGTTCAAGTTTTGTTATTATTTTAGCAGAGTTAAACAGCAATTTTTCGGTTTCAGATTTTCCAAAACTGTACCGAAAGTAAGGACGAAACCCTATTACCCTGGTCTCTCTTAAAAAATTGATTTCACTTGGCATGCTATGACTCTTGCATTAGCTGTTTCATATTTACGTAGTTCGACTTGTTTGTCGCCGAAGAAGGCGACATACAAGAAATTACCCTCCGCCTTCTTTGGCGTCGTCTTTAACGAGGCATTTATGTCAGTATCGAAACTGGGTCAAGTCAGGTAATTTTCTCCAAAAGCGTAAGTCGACGCATTCCGCGGATAGGACATTCTGTGCGATGTGTAAGTGTAATGGTTCTACTTAGATGGGAAAACCTGTTCCTAAAATATTTGGTAAGCAATTGCGTTTATGTGAAATAGAAACACTTATAATGCAATAAGCAGGAGCAATGATTTAAGTGAGGCGCCAGGTCAGGATTACGCCAGGCTGTAATGGGTTTTTAGCGCTCGAGCTTCAGCTAAATATACCGCATCAGTGTCGCCAACTCAATCAATTTGCGTGCGAACAGGAAAGACTACGTGGTGGGGACCGAATCCTGTTATGGGAGAAGGGTCTCTGTAACTCGTAATCCCAGCTTAAAAGGAATTTTAAGCCTTATACTGCAAGCACAAATTTGGATTAGAATATCATTAAATGGCAAGGGGCAGATATTATCTCATTTCAAGTAACATCCATTTGGGTTTTAATTGATCCGTGACCATTATAGTCTTGCAATTCAATTACAGACTTACGATTATGAAAACGAAAATGTCATAAATCTTGCCTGCATTTGACATTCATCGATTCTTTTCTAACACACTCTGACTCCGGTATCATACGCAGTTTTTTTTTCAGCCAATCATATACTAATTTGTCAACATTTCGGTACATCAGCTTAGAGGCCGTTTCATCCTCAGTCATCAATTTGGGAACTGTATCAGAGCGTGTGTTATGATATACTAGGAGAGACAACCACGGGATTCATTCAAATTGCATTCAAAAATATTAAATCATGTTCATAAAAGCAGAAGAAAATAAAAACGGAACTTAATGAATACAATTACCTGACATTTTAATTTTAAAATAAATAAATTGCAATGGAATTATGAAATTATTCTTTCTCATGTTTATTTTTTCGTAAAAATTAAATAATTTCGAAAATTTGTATCATTTAGACTATGGGAAAATATAGAATCTATAATTTTATTGCCCTCCTAATGATATACGCGTTTTTAATAAGGGCGGGTATATTTAAAATGTCCATGCATTGCCTTTTCAATTAAAAAAGAATTTAGTTAATACCTAACACACAGCTTGTTTTATATTTTTCCAATTATAATTTTAAAAAGGAAGGTCACCTGAGGATTAGAGACTCGAAGATAGGAAGAGATGACGCTAAGTGGAGCGCTTTAAGCTTCTTTCTTCGCAAGAGCTGCAGCTCAATTGAAAACTCCCGTCAATTTTAAATTCGCCAACTTAATTTGATCTTGCTAAATTCTTCGACCTCTGCAGAGTCCGCCGTACTCCAATTGCAATACAGACACTCAGTATTTTCTTGCCATATTATCTTTCTGTTAAACGCTAAAAGCCAAAATAAAGCATATTAGAGCCTAGCCTGTAATCAACAGCAATTGGTTCCTAAATCCACCTCCTGTCCCTTTTAACAATCGTTATTCTTAGTAATAACATCTTTCTTAATTAATATTAATATGCAATCTACATAAAATTATATCCAAGTATTGAAAAATGAATGTAATAAGGTTTAATAAGCCATAAGATGTAAAACAATAGCAGCTTATGAAGTCCAAGACGTGAACACTCGATAGTTCAAAATTAATAATAGCATCAAACGGATCATTATACTTAGGCGCCGATTTGCCATTCGAGTTGGAAAAAGTGTCCGTCGGTTGTGAAGGCCAACAACTTTAACAGCTTGTCTAAAATAAACTTGACTTCAATTAATACGCGCATTGCGTCATTTAGTCAGACACTGAAGTGAAATAAATGTCTTTTTGAACGAATTTTTTGCTTGTGCACTAGTTTTCAAGGCAATTTGAATTAGCGTGGTGAATTAAAGTGTATATATAACTTGAATTGGCTGCAGGGGAATTTAGTTCATATATGCATATCATTTTTAATTATGTATGAAGAACGACATATGAAGTGGTTTGAGGCAGCCCATGAGGTCATTCGCTTCAGTCCGTATTGGAGACGGCAAACCAAAAATATTATCAACAAGTTCCGTTTCAACACAGAAATTAACCTTCTGTAAAAACATCCGTAAAGAACACGTCCTGCAATCGTTGGCTCGCTACATAACCGATCTGGCTGAATGATTTGAATATTAAATTCCCTTGCAGGAGTCACTATTTCTATAACGAGACTTGATGCCCCTGTGAATATTCTCTAATATAAACTATGGTATGAAATTGTTGTTCATTATATTTCTTTAAATTTGAGAAAAGTCTGTTTAATTAAATCTCTAATTAATGTTCGCAAAACTCCTCGGTTCCGCATCTTTTTAATTTTGCTCCACCTTCGTCTGTATGGGAGAAATCCTGCTTGCTTTTCTCTGGGTGAGATCCTCAATCGGTATGTTCTGTTATCTTGACCTCAAATTTCTCTCCAGATAATTAAATGAAATTCACTCTGGGTGAGATCCTATCAGTACTCTCCAGAACTGCGTACTGGAATGCAATTTTATTCAAGAAATGAGTAAGCATTTAACGTTGACGACAAGGTTTACGATTCGTAGAGTCTGAAGATTAATTACGCCACAGGACAAATTTGTTTGTCCATTAAAAATCAAAATAATTATTATAACTAATTCGATCACGATGTATCATGTCGAAATCGTACTTTTTATTTCAAAAATAAACGGCGAGCAGTGTGTACGGGAGACTTGGAAAATGAACGATCCAGCACACACCCATTCTCCTACCTTCGCCGTCTGTAATGAACGAGCATGGATTTTCTACGCGTCAAGCTTGGGACATATTAAAGCGCTGGTCTTGCATTTCATTTATTATAATAAATTATATTCTGTAGGGATTTGCAAAATATAAGTCCTGTGTATCCCAGACATCGTAAATTTTAATTTAGTTATTCATAAAATATCCTGGAAATGTTACGATGAAGCTATCTTCCCCAGGTGATTCAAAAGCTTGAACATTATTTAGTGCTGGATTATTTTTTAGTGCCAGGTTATCTCCAAAACTATAGCACATTTTTTCTCTAAATATTTTATTTCATTCTACATCTTTACAATTTATGTTGTGATATTTCCCGCTTGCCCTAAAATTTATTTCACGCCGTTCCCGTACAGTGGCGCTGTCAAATCATGTTATCAAGATGACCGCTGCACTTCGCATTCATCAAAAGAAACATGCTGTGAGCACGATATAATGGTAATAAAACCACAAGCGGATAAAATACGTGTATGAAGATGCTGCTGTCGATCGCTGTTCAATTAGTTGGTGGAATGATGGCAGGCTAATATTCAGGATACTCCTTACAGCGGCACCCCCCACACTGCAGAAACTCCTGACAATATGTAGAGAGTTAACGACATGGTTTTGAATGACAAACTCATCACAGTTTAAGAGTTGTCACTCTAAGTTGGAATTCGAGACGCAAGCGTTTGCAACATACTGAATAGTTGGGATTTAAATTGGTTTGTGTTGGTGGACGACATCAGGAAATTTGGATGGACAAATTGAAAACCCTGGCCCCATAAGATTACCATTTCTTTGATAAACTGAGTAAATCCCTTCGTGAAACAAGGTTTGAAGATTATGTCTCCCTAGTGTGCGCTGCCGAAGAGTGGCTCAAAGTTTAGGGTCAAGAATTTTCCATACGAGTATGCAGGCCCTTTTCACGCCCGATGATCCCGGGACATTTTTTCAACCTATACGACTGACCTGCATTGTCCCATAAGATCCTTGACAGACAAGGAGGTCACCAAGAGAAAAGCAAGCAGGATTTCTCCAATACAGACGAAGGTGGAGTAAAATTAAAAAGATACGGAACCGAGGATATTTGCGAACATTAATTAGAGATTTTCGCTACATTCATATTTTTTGGACATAAATTAATTTCGTGGGTTATCAAGTCTGCAGCATTGCTCAGTATTTGCCAATTATCTGGAGAATTCTCTTCGTCCACATGGCTGATTGTGGCCGTTCGAGAGTAGCTGTTTTCGGCGACCGCAGCTTTCCATCCCGAATATCATGATCTGCAAACTGAGCGGTGGTATACAAATTCACGTTTCTCGCTCTTGGTTATTTTTAATCTTGTTTAAAACTTCGATGCTAAAATTTGTTTTATATCCCAACTTCATCCCTAGATAAATTTATAGTTTTCCGTTGAGTTTAGCAAGTACCCGTCCCAATTTTATGGTGAATTAAATCATTTTTTATTTTTTCCACTTTTTCCACAATTGTTAAATTTTGATTAAATAAAATTGTCTTCTGTTTTTTATTTAAATGCCTTTTTTATATATAAGTAATTACTGATATTAATGATTTACAAACCCCCACCACAACTAAAAAATAAATTATTTTGAGGAACGTGTAAATTTATATGACAGTAAAAGCCTGTAAAACCAATATTTATTTTGAAATTCGTGGACTATTTTAACGCTTAAATAATGTTTCATTCGCTTGACCTTCGTCTGTCTTAATAGCGGCGCATGGGTATTCCTGTTGCTGTGACGAATTCGTTTAACGTTTAGTCCGCAGCACAATGCAACGGAATTTATACGGCGGTGTTAATATCGGAATTTATGGCACTGGGGGAAATTCGTACTTTACGGTCCTCTTGACAATGCAGCTCCGATCAAAGTGCCAATAAAACTACTGTCTAATAGCCTCCAATTTTCCCTGCTCGCCGGGAATTATAGCGTGGATTGTAATTATAATGCGCCCTGACTGAGTAGACAGAAATTTTAATTGTTTAACAATAAAAATTGCTTGTGATGAGGATAACTCAGAACGATGGCACGGAACATGTTTAAGAAACATGAAGCGTTTACCTTTAGAAAGAATCCAGGCCAGTATGAGTTCCAGCAATTTCATATGAAATGTAGACTTGTTGAAGTTAGGTACGGGAACCACATCTATAATAAGCTTAACAATTTGTTGTAATTTTGTAACAATTCGTTACGTATCCTGCTTTCTCCATCGGGTAAACAGTTAACCATATATATGCCATTAAATAATAATTGTTATTGGGAGACAACCAACTAGAGCTTTAACACCTGGTAGTTGCCTGAACATTATTTTTAGACTCGTCTTTCACCTTGTGGAGGGTTTAGTGTCTACATAAACTCTGCAACGTGGGATTAATGTAGAATAACTATTTTAATAAATAGGCACAATTAATAGCGAAAATGTAAAGCCATTAGTGATTGTGATATAAATCTCTGTATTGTGAAATGTGCGTATTCTGGACGTTTTAGATGATTTCGGGTTCAGATTCATCATTTGATAATTATTTTCGTTCTTTCTCCTGAATTACTTATTGTACTGAATTTCTTCTGTAAAATTAAGGCTAATTCTATAGAATTTTCAAAACTTCGGTCGGATTGGTTGTTTCCGTACTGGAATCACGGCTATTGATTCTCCGCACTTAGTGCTTTGAGAAGCTTTTAAAAAGGTCGGCTTCGGTGATTAAGCGTCCGCAGGTCCGCATTGCGGATTTAATTGTTCCCATGGCGACGCTTGTGAATGCCTCGGACAACTTCCATTTATTAATGTGGAGGCATTTAATTGCGTGCGTATGGATGAAGTTCTCGAATAATTTCCCGCAAATTAAAGGCTAATGGTTGCTCTACCCACGTGCTCCAGGGATTGTTATTCACACTTCAGATTACGTGACATTCAGACTGTCCCCGTACTTTTATTTGTTCTTTAATTTTATATTCCATATTTTTTATGCCAGTCATCCTATTTATCAACTCATTCACACCTGCCTCTTGATCCTTTTTTCTTCAAATTAATGTTCTTGCTAAATTTCAAGATTATTAATAGGTTCGTAGGTCTTACATTTGTTTACTTTGTACGTATGTGTCACTTGGTTTCCTGATGCGGCTCTAAACTAAAGAAGACCAAGGGAGAAATCTGAGACTAGATGATAACTTTCATATTTAATTCTTACCGACACTGAGTGGTGATAAGTTAGAAATGTCTAAAGAGTTCCACTTGTTCTACTTGTGATTAAATTAACTGATTATTTTAAACAATTATCCCATAAATAGATGTAATAAACGTATTTGAAACAACCATAGAGTCCTCTGAGGCCTCATAATATTGACGTTCTACAAGTAAAACAATTTTTTTTTCTATCTGGGAGTTTGCTTAGTACATGATGAAACGGATTTTTCATTCTCTTGTCACACTGAAATGTTGTTGTTGTGGGGTTCGGTCCTATGACTGAAGACAACCCTCCACCTATCTTGCGCAAGCCTTTACGTTTCCTCATAACTAGCACAACTCACATCCTCCCTAATCTGGTTAGCTTATTCTATGCCTGGCCTCCCTCTTCTGTTCTTACCCTACACACGTCCCTCTAATGCAAATTTTACAAAATCCTCGTGCCTTAAAACATGGCCTATAAAGCTGTCCCTTCTCTTAGTCAACGTCCTCCATATTCTTCGCTTTTCCCCTATATTTCGTACCCATATAACGCCACGCTATATTACGAACATTTTTAGCAACGATCTCCTAATATTCACACTGAAATAGCTATTTAAAATTATCCCAATGACTGTATTTCAAAATTAAAATACGAAAGCTTTTGACCTTAGGTCTTAATCATTCAAAAAACGTAACACTAATAGTGAATATATTTTAAATATATCAGTACACATCTCCTGTCAATGTCATAAGCATATCGTCATACTACTAACATTTCAAACCCAGTGTAACATTAGTGCTACTTATTTATGGATCCCTTCGATTTAATCGTGAATTATCGTCATTATTGTACATTATCGGTTTTATTAGATACATGATAATATTAAAATAATTAAAATTCTTCTACTGTAATATATTTGTGAATATCAACAGTTTGCTTCCGTTAAACCTAGCAGTAGATTTTAAACCTATTTTAATGAAGGATCGAGTATAAATAAGAAGACGTATGCATAAGAAATTTTTTATGGTTAACAGGCTACATGAGGGTGATCCTGAAACAGGCAACCCCCCTTTAATTCCATAGTAAGGGAATTGAAAAGGGGGGATGCGAAAGGTAGAGCAAGGTAGCCAAGGGTTGACTGGGGCTCCCAGGCTATAGTTTAAGGATCCTAGCCGTTGTTTCACGTAAAAGAGATGCAAGGTAAACCTAGAAAACCTGCATCAGGTAGGTCGAGCTATTGTGTACTGTTCTTACGCCCTTCTGTATGACGGGAAATGAGTTCGCTATGGTGTCGCAGCATTCCGTTCTCCATGTCTCCACCAGTTTTAGGAGGCAGCTGGCCGACTGATCCAATGGAATCAGCGGACATCTCTTACCGAATGCTCAAGGTCTTGGACCCCAGTACATTCATCTTATAAATTAGATATGAGACCCTTAAGAAAACCAGAGAGAGTATGAGGCATTCCCAACGGAATTGGGTGAACCCCGCAATCAATCAAGGGAGAAAATCTACGAGAAAAAACTCTCACAGACATTAAGACAGCCGTATTCTGAGTCATATACCCGGGACTGCGAATACACACTGCGAGTTATAAGGCGTTTCTAAAGCTTTGATCAAGTTATTACTGTTGATGAAATACAGTATCGGGCCAATGTAAACCAATTCACTGACGTTACAGAGTACCTAGTATTTTATATAAAATTAAATGTCAAAATTGTGAAATAAAATTACATTGGCTATTCGATAAACTGTTTAAAACCAAGATTTTACCACCAAAAAGCAAGTTTGAAACGTAAGTCAAAGCTCTGTCGTGGCATGTAAATTCTTTCAATCAGGAATTCTATTATGAAAATACTACTATTCTCCATAAAGAGAGATCAAAATTCAAAATTAGAATTGCAGAAACGATATTTATTAATATAAATAGAGAATCATAAGTTAAAGATATTAAATTACAGTATGTAAATATTTATTAATATGTTACGAAAGAAATAATGTGTTTCAGTCTTCAGAGTACAAATTTGCTGCATTACCTGTGTTGCATTTTTTTTGAATGATTATGGCTCAAAATCGAAAGGTCTCTTGTGTGTTAATTTTTTAATAAATACATTGGGACCTTTTAAATTCTTTTTAATTATTATAAATTTTTTCTTAAATATTCCGTTTATTTATACGAAGCCTATACCACATGTGTAAGTATGTAACCGGAATTTTCCCATTGATGCCCGCAGCTGTCAGTGTAGTTACCTTCAAACCACATTTTACGCGCCATTTTATTTCTTTGACAGCTAACAAAGATTTCGACTCACGACAGTACAAAGTTTCATTTAATAGAGTTTTTCATGCCATTGAACGTGTCGACTTTTGTGCCTACAGAATATGATTTGCGGACACGTTGATTGATTTTCTGTTGCAATTTAAAGAAAACTGCCGTAGAATCGCGTCGGATGCTTGTCGAATCTTACGGTAAGCATGCTCTTCGTAAATCTTAGTGCTTTGAATGATTTAAGAAATTCAAAAGTGGCGATTTAAGTAACAAACGAAGAAAATTAGAACTCCGCCGAATAAGTTTGAATACAGTGAATTGGAAGCATTGTTAGATGATGACGACGTTCAAACCCGACAAAAAGTCGCGGATCAATTAAATTGTATCACGCGATGCCGTCTCTATACGTTTGAAAGCCATGGGAAAAGTCCAGAAGGTGGGGAAATTGGTTTCACATGAATGTAATGAATGGCATCAAGAAAACCGAAATGCGAACATGTTTATACTTGTGCCAATTAATTATTTGCATGTGTCACTTTATTTCATCTTTTCTACGCAAAGTTATTAATTGTGGCGCTGGGCAGGGAAGTAATTTCTCACGAAAATTACTTTATTTCATAAGTCTTCGCTACCAATGAATAAAATAATACTCCATGATTTAGGGGACATATTCATCTATGGGTATGAAGCTAACCGATAATTTACTATGGATTATAAAGGGATTTTCAGTTAGGACAGAACGATGGAATAAATGTGTGTGAGAGAGATATTAACGAAATTCTCTTTTTATTCGAAAAGGCATACGTAGACCTTTAAAAAAATAGAATTTCGTTAATCTGTCTCTCACACACAGATTGTTTTATTATATTTCAACATTGACCCATCTCTAAATAGTCACATCTGAAACCGAAGTTGTGTGTTTATCTAATTTGTCTCAGTCTGGCTTTACAGTTGCAAGAAATTGTGCAATTTACTTGTACACATGGCCTGGAGATACCTGTATATATACATTGTCTGTAAATGACAATACTTTTTATGCTTACATATTTTCTCCATGGACTATATCCGAGTCATGGTATTGAACAAATTATCTTATTCCTGAATAAAGCACCCAAGTTGGTCAGAAATATATTTTAATAAAATAAGAATTAGTTCGACGTATAATTTAAATTAAAAATAAGTCAGATAAATATAACTTTTATCTTATCTTACGATTTAATGTTTAATTATTTCTTTGACTGTCTTTATTTATCATGGATGAAGAGTTCTCGGCATTCCAGTCGGGTGATTTCGTTTGTAATCCACAACGTTTCTATGGCTGACACCGCCATCATTTTCACTTGAAGATGATGGCGGTGCCTGCCATAGAAACGTTGTGGATTACAAACGACATCACCAGACTGGAACCCCGAGAACTCTTCATCCAGCATCTTCGTCAGGAAAATCTACGTTCTCTATTTATTTATCATTTTCTTGGTTTAATTTTTTAAGCGGGAGGAAATTTGAGAATGATGAGAGACACGTATTATTAATGTCTTGCTGACCGTTTCTTTAATCTATACCAATAAATAAAATTGAATTGTGTCTGTCTATCTGTGTGTCACTATGTTTGTCTCGAATAGGCTCCAAAATTGCTTGATGGATTTCAATGAAAATTTGAGGGTTTAAATAATGCAATTTAACTTAAATATTTGTGCATATTTCATTTCGATAATGATATTAATATAATATATTAATTTTATGTGAAGGTTTATTTTCCATGCGTGCATTAAAATCTCCAAGTGGATGCGGGTAGCCTATACTCTTGATCTATATATGATCCTAAACGGCTTAACGGATTTCAATGAGAATTTCAGAGATTGAAACAGGAATTTTAACTTAAATTTTCGTGTATTTTTTATTTGGATATCTTGAAAAGTTCAGAAGATATTTATAAAACCATTGAATTGACGCTCGAAATTGCTAATTTTTATTTGTTCCGACACGTACGATATCCGGACCTGTTCTAAATCAACTGCCCTGAAGCGGTCATAAATATATGATACCGTACTTCTTATATATTCAATGAATTCAACTTTATCAAAATTCTGTACCTGTTGTTTTGGTTTTAGGACAAAATAAAAATAACTATTTCGGCGCGATCGTAGTCGAGGGGGTTAGCTAGTTTTTAAATAGATATATTGTATTTGACGTAATTAAAAGTCTAAAATAAAAAGATTGCAGATATATCGTTGTTAACTATTTTCAAATCGCATACCAAAATATTCTTCACTTAGTCTCCCAAGATGATTTTACAATGTATTTTAAACTTGCACTGCAGCTATCATTGGAGTACTACACTTCGTGATGCATGTTCATGCAAGCTCTCGCACAACTAATTGTCAATACACTTTACATTGCAATGAGTGATTTTTCAGAAATTTCTTGCAAGTTTAAATCAGCCGACCGAGGACCAAACTATTGAGATGTCAGAACCTACATACTATTTTCGTCCAGTTATACCACCAATACGTGCCCAAGTTAAAGTCATAGTGAAACCCTTTCTTTGTAAGTAGGTTAAGATACCCTGCGGGTGTTGACAAATAGATAGGCTTTCGCCCTTTGTATTGGACACGATGCAATCTGACCGTAATGCTCCCGCAGGCGTCGATAACTCATTTACAGCGTCCCCGATCCCTCCAGGGGAACATGCAAAGTGGCTGACCTGCCGAATATCGGTGCCCCGAGGAAGACGTTTCATTCAAGTAATTGTCAACTCGTTGTCGATGAAAACTGCATTACAATCAAGTCCGTATCGATCAGTTGTTCAATGGATACCAAAAAGAGTCGCCTCTTTTTTACAGAAATTATAACAAGAAACAGAATTATAGCTGGTAAATCCTGCTTCGAACGAAAAGATTCGACGTTGCATTCAATGCTCATAATGCCTAAGTTTTGCGACCGGATAATCAGAGTAATTAATTGCCAAATATAAATAATAGACTCCATGCTTATGGTCCGAATGTTCCTTTTTGGAAATGAAATTTTTTTTCTGGGTACGAGCGAGTGGTTTTCTGTGATATCCTATTTATTTGTTTCTCTCGCCTTAAATTTTCTTAATAATTTTCCAACTTATATTTTTCGTTGCTTACCGATCACAACTCATCAACAAAATTTACCTTCCGTTTTGTCCAACAAAAGATTACTTCAAAACGTCGAGATGGTTTTGCTTTGGTCAACTATTTCCTCGCGAAACGCTGGTATTACAAGTAGAATAAAATTACGATAGGAGAGACGTTTTCATGCAGTAGTTTTGAAATTAATTCTACATATGTATTATGCGCAAAAAAATACAAGGATACTCATCATGTCTATAGTTTTTATTTACACTTTTAGGTCATTTAATTTAAACTAAATAAACGTTAACAAAATTCATAGCATTGTTGACGTATTCAGACACGTAGTTCCACCCGAAGTCTATAATTTTCTGTGCATTTAAATGGAAGGTTTCAACAGTGAAATAGCTTTCAGATTGATGACTTTTAAATAAAAATTGCCACTGCTGTAATCGATTTGCGAAAAATGCTCTCATTTACAGTAAATGAGAATGGTTTCCGTAGAAACTGCGATGTATTATTCGTGGTTTTCAATGTTCTTTGCACACTTTTCTCCAGTTACGAGAAACTTTTATCATAGTGGAGGGAATGTCAATGGTTCCTATTAAGTTCCGTGTGTGCTTTTTAAATTGTAACTTTGTAAGGTCATTACCGCACTCACATTGCTTCCGCTACGCCTCAAGTGTAACACAAACAAACCATCACATCCTCAGATTCTAATCCCTGCTCCGATTGAAAAATAACAACCAACTCCCGCTCTCCCTCATCCGCAGTCCTCTTTTCTTCTGGAAATAGAAGTCGTTACTTCACAATCGGCTCGTGAGCCACCTGCGGCATATTGATTTGGTAGGAAGACAGGTGGCTCTCAATACAGTGGCTTTAAGCCGGAGATTTATCCGTCCACCGTCACGCATTACTCACTTGTATTACGATTTTACAAGTTACTGCTGTTTCATGATTAATAAATAGTAAATAATAATACAGGTCCATTTAGATTCCAAACTATATTGGTCTGTTTATAGAAAGACAATTGTCGCTATAT
The DNA here is from genome assembly GCA_034510155.1 of Eucriotettix oculatus. Lineage (NCBI taxonomy): Eukaryota > Metazoa > Arthropoda > Insecta > Orthoptera > Tetrigidae > Eucriotettix > Eucriotettix oculatus. Next base: position 141,579,585 of record CM067377.1, read on the forward strand.
TTCAGTAGCGATCTTAAGAAAAGAAAGTATATTTTATTTTAGAGTTTCAAAACTAGGATGTAATAGCTCGCACATGAACTATTCAATTGAAGACAATTTGTTTATCTTTATGGTATGCAGGAGTGTGGTACATGATGTGTGATTCTCCGAAATTAGTTTCCCCGTTTCTAGGATTGTATCTGTTTCTTGAAAACCGTTCCCATCATACAAACGATAAATTCTGTTCAATATTTACGCCCTTTCCTTTTGGGTGAGCGAAGTTCAGCTCATTCAGGCTATCCTGTTCGTAACATGGACGCGTTTCGAGGCTTCCGACTGCTGAAACATGTAAATTCACAGTGCTACAACATGCTGCTGAACGCATGCACGACAGGGAAACTTTTGCATTATCCTACACCATCGTGTGCTGTGTGTAATGTAATCAACCAGCGGCAAGCGTTTGGGGAATTCAATTTATTCCTTATTCCATAGTGAAAACGTTTTGTTATATTGTGCTGGTTGTCTAAATATATATTATATGTTTATACTGTGGAAACCCTCAGTCTAAAATAAAACAATAAAATTTTTAAAACTCACTTTGTGTCTGGCATTTGTCATATTTGCATTGATGTCTCACGGTGTGTTATTAATGTCAGTGTCCCTCACATAATTTACAACTATGGCACCAAATTATCACAAAACTTTCCCTGTAGTTCACGAATCATATTAGCCCACGTGTAAATGCTTTACAATGTGCACGTTAAAATTGCCCAATAATTATACCACATAAATGTAACTCTTTGTTTTTCTATAAGTAGATGTAAAATGGGTTTCTTATTCAGTAGATTAGTATCTGTACATACGAAAGTAACTCCTAAAGCGAGTACATTAAAATTTATTTTTCATTCAACATCTTTGCTGTTCGTAGATACATCCTTCCCTGCTTATGTTAAAATTTATTTCAACCCGTTCCCGTGACTGACGCTGTCATGACGTCTTAATCATGGCTGCTGCACTTGACATTCGGCAAAAGCAGCTTACTAACATATAATTCCTGTTCTGTGATAACGATATAGCGGGAAACATTCACAGGAGGCGTATGGAGATGCTGCTCTCGATCGCAGTACAGTTAATCGGTGCGAAAGCATATTATGTCGGGATACTTCTCGCAGTAGCAGACCCCACCTCACACCGTGCTACCTTCTGTCATTATGCAGAGAGTTAACGACGTGGTTTCTGGTTTTGGTCAATCCACGTTCGAATAGGAGAAGCAAGTGTCTTCAGAATACCGATAGGGATGAGATTAAAAAGGTTTATGTAAGGGGTAAAGTTAGAACGTTGCCAAACAATGGCTCAAATGTGCTGGTCCAGTCTTTTACGATGCCGTTATTTAGACCCTAGTTCCAATGTGGCGCATTTGAGGTTACGTTGAAATATTAAATTTTGTTCTTAACCTTCATACTGTACATTAAGAAAGCTGGCAGGTTGAAAATATAATTTTCAAATAAATGTTGTACATTATGTTTGGAGTTTCCCTCTAATGTTTACATCTATAATGAGTTTCTAAATTTAATTGTACTTTTTACCTTAGTCACGCGATTTTTTTCTTTTTCAATATTTAAAAATGATATACATAGTGGAAATATTATTTTAATTTTAAACAAAGGAAGATTTGCTTTTTGGTCTGACATGAATTCTTTCCCTGTTACATGATGTGTTAGAAATGCGTCCCTTGTATTATTTCAACCCTACTTGATACTACTGATACTGAGACTTTTTAGTAAAATACTTGTATATACCTATATAATTTAGGCCAAATTTGATGAGTTGTTATTCTTAATACTGATATTGTTTTTTGGCTTACTTGTGAAGGAACGAGGAACAAGGTTATATTATATGATGGATGTTGTGAGATTGGAATCGAGCAGGAATATCCTGTTACCGTAATCGATTGTAACAGTTTGTACTTGTGAAGTGGCATCAGCTCGGCCCGTTCGCGACTCTCAACTTCCCCATGGCAGAACTTTTCGTTTTGGAAATGTCCTGCATAATTCATACTCCATGTCGGAAGTTCACAACTGGAAAGTGAGTCAGATGCTGTTTGCCCTCTCTCTGCAAATCGACATCCTGCGCGGAATATCTGATTCATATGGAACGCAGATACACTGAATGGTAAACAAGCTCATAAATTTTAGTTTGGCTTAGGTTCTCGTTTCAGGTTCGTATAAAGATTACGGTTCTGTTCAACTGCTTCATCAATATTGTTCAGACAATTTGTCATATGTTTCGTACATTGTAATGTGTTAGGTAGAAGGTCAACAGCTTGTCTTCGTAGTATATACTAGTTATATTTCGTTCCCATTTCCATTCCACCAATATCTTCTATCACGGACTCCTTTACACGACGTTACCAGTTGAGCAACTTGTTCCATATAAATATCATTTGTGCTGGAAAATGTCAACCATTTGTGTTTACTTTAAAATTAGTTCCTGTTGATTGTTATTTACCTAAAGTTTTATTTAATTGTGAGCTGTATTTTCCTAATTACGAAGGACTTTTAGCTGTTAGAAATATGAGATATAAGTAGATCATAAAATAATTGAATATTTTGTTATGCAGACTACTAATTTCTTTTCTAAAATTAGTCATGTGTGCTCCTGTTGTTACAATTCATATCTACTAAAATTTCCATGTTCTGTTACATAAATTTTCTTCCTGGTTTAAATATCTTACAACATGCATGATCTTGAATGAATATAGTGAATTAAATAGTGCGTCACTTTACTATGTATCTATGATGAATATATAACCGGAAGGAATCATCATTCTGGCTTTTTCCTGTCTTTGGTTTCGAAAGGAAGAAATTTACGGCAAGGTTCCCCTTAAGCTGTGACACAGACGTTGGGCATACGATAAGACTTGTTTGCTGCTCATATAGAAACAAACCACCAACTGCGCTAAAATACCGGTCGAGGCATGAAGTCGTTTCAGTGGTGACACCACGAAAACTAAAAAGGGCGTAGGACAACTACGAAGAGCCCGACCTACCTGATTCTGGACTCTGTATGATTTCCTCTTCCTCACATTTAGGTGAATGTCATGTAGGATCCTTTCCGCATCCCCTATTACATCCTTTCGTATGCTATTAAAGGGGAAAGTCGTCAAAGTGGATAACCCTCATATAGCCAGTAACTCAAACTCTAGCATGCTCTTGATAACTGGAAGCAAGAATAAGTCTCTGTGATCATTTACTCATTTATTCACATTTTCTGCTTATAGCAATATTGATATATTGCGTCTTTGTTTTGGGGCAACTTGTAAACGGAAACTTGCACAGATTTCTTAATATGTTGATGCTGCCCAAAAAATAAGTTTCTCCCACATAAAATTACAATACGTACACTCGCAAAGTCTCGCATTCTCATAACTCTTGTTTCGCTTCCCATGTGTTTTCTTTCCTTGCATTGAAATTCTAATTTCTGTTTTATTTATCTCTCTCTTTGCCCTGGGAAAACTTTCCTCGCGTTTTGAAATAAAGAATGGATTTGACATGTAGCGCTCTGCGTGCTCTGAAAATCTGAGAAATCCCAGTTCCTACGCGTCTCTGTATTCATGAATTAATCCTTTTCATTGTAATTGTATAATTTTAAGCAGCTTAGCTATGTGTGTAAATAAAATTAACGATTCCCGTTGACATAAAAGTATTTAAATGTGCTGGTTTCATAATGTTATATTTTTAAATAACTTGTTCAGCCGACTTAGTAGAAAAGAGTTTAGTCTTTAGTAGTGATATAATTTTTTTCAATGAGCTCTTTCTCAATATAATCCATTGCCTTTTTCCAACTGAATTTACAAACTGAGGCAGAACCACAAACCTCGCTCTACGCTGTAAGAAATATCCCATTTCCCGCTAAATATTACCCAAAATTTACTATACGCTCTTACTAAACTAATTTAATTTTTATATTATTTCATTTCTTACTTTTGAAATTTAACGGTCGTCATTACTTAAATACATTGGTAAATAGTATTTCGGTCGTAACAGTCACTGAACGCAGTCCACAACGCAAAATTATCCTCTGGTTTATCCATTTAAAATGTAAGGTCACTTTTAAAATTTAATTAATGCTTAACAAAATATTCTGTATTCAAAATTATAATTTTTTTATAATCCACAAATATGGGTGAAACGATAAAAATAAAATGCTGTCCCATGGTGAAGGTACTATGAAATAAGGAAAGTTCATAAGTAACATAACTTTTTTAAGAAAATAAATTGAAGTATTGCATTACTTACACCGGGAAAGCATCCACTCGATCAAATTGAAGTATTGTTTGTAATGTTTTAATCATCACTTGTAGATCACGAACCCTTTTACATTTATATATGCAAGTGTTTTTTCGATCCTTCCGTAGCGTGATCTCTTCGGCAAAAATAAGAAAACTTCCCTTTCTATGGGCTCAAAGCAGATCTTATCTGCTTAAATCCAGCAATTCCGTTTCGAAACCCGTTCGTATTGAAAGCGGCGCATTGTAGTCAAGAATAGCACGTTACTGTGAAAGGACAGATACAACAGAACCTTCGTATTATTCGGACGATTATTAAACAAATAAAGTTATTGAATTGTGTAAATTTTTTCAACAATTTTTTGGTTTTATAAAGTTAATACAATTGTACAATTTTAATGTTTTCAGATGGGAGAAAGTAAATACGCTGTCATGGTTTCCGCAGGTAAATATCTCACATTTATTTCATATTTTGATACATTCTGTAAATAAAATGATAGTATTTTCAGTTAATTTATAGCGTGTTACTGAATTCATTGTATCACCCGGTAGTAACTAAGCAACCGTTTATTATTATCGTTGTTGCAATTTCAACTGATGGCATTCACGTAACATTAATATTAATAGCAAGATTGAATAATTACAGTAGTTATAAATTTACTTTATATAAAAGTCACATCAACTCCAAAAGCTCTTTAACGACTATACATTTTTCGCGTTAATTTTATTTTGAGTCCATTTCATTCCATGTCAAGTGGTCTGATTTCAGGAAATTGCCCCGCTTGACCATCATGAATTTTGATGATTATTTGTGTGAGCATTCATACAAATCTTCAAAGTACATCGGTAAATTTTCACATTTTATAATATATTTGTGGAGATATTGTAGTTTGTTTAACACTGTGTAGGAACCTTTTACGCTATGACTCTGAAATTTATTAAACTTTTAGATCTTTGGAAGATCTCTGGCAGTATTTTATTATAAAAAACGAAAATAGACTATCTAGTACAATGTTATATGCACTTTTAAACGTAAATATCAAAAATACTTTGATGAGTAATTTTGCTGAGATAAATTGAAGCAAAGTCTGCCAAGAAACTTGAAGTGGCTTTCTATATCTCTGGAAATATAGGTACAGAAACTGTGAAATTTTGCACTCCGTAAACTAGCATCACAAGGTCTTCGAATTTAAAAATTTCATTTATCTCCTTCTCTCTAGTGCTTTACAAATTGAGTGTAAAGTTAACGATTTTTGCAAAAACGCCAAAAAGTGGGTATGTATAGCCTACTTTTATGAAAAACTCTCTTATAGAAACTATTTTAAATAAATTTTATTTTTAAGAGCATGTTTTAAACTTCTTAAAAAAGTAGACGTGATCTTTCATCGCAGGCGTATAAAGTCTTGAAATTGGGTACAAACTTGATAACTTTGAGTTATGATGTTGTATTCTTCTATGTGGATTCAGGTAGGTTTTTTTTAAATTTTGTTTAAAATTTCTAAAAATAAGGATTTATATTTCATCCCAGGAATATGGGATGTCGGAAATATGACAAATTGCTAATTTTTCATTGCATGCTATACTTAATTTTGCCTTCGCACACTATTTTCCTTTTATTTCTGTTGGAGTTTAAGTTGTTCTGATTCACTTTCCACTAGGTTTAGGAATGTACATCTACACTAAGGGCATAACCATACATCTGTTTAAAGCACAGTATTTTGTAATATGCAATTGAAACTTTTTTCTCCAATTTTTGAGTGTATTTAATCCGTGAAATGGATGCCATTATGTCAATTGTTATTATATCTAATTTGCCAAATTGCATTGTTGGAAAAAAGTCATCAACTTGCCATGTTCGTTTCTATTCCAAGAAAATTAGGCTGCGTTATGTGTACAGTTTGTCAACCAGTGAAAAAATACTTCTCACTCGACGATCAGAGGTTGAATTCACAGACAATGATTTTCATAACAAAATAATTTTTTGAAACTATATGAAATGAGACAAAAGTCATCCCATTTAATAAAACAAAGCACACAGCTAGGCATGGGCTGTTGAAAGTCAATCTAGCCATCCAGGTCTATTGAGAAAAACAAATGTGAAACCAGGTCAAAATATTTGTTCCAATTGTAAATCTCAATTCATTTCTATGGTCCACGGTACATCAGAGTTTTCATCATCAGAGAATTATATGGACATTTCAGACACTCTCAATCGGAGTTTGACTGACTTAGGGAGCAGTAGCCACAAAACTGACTAAATTGAACTAAAATTTGAACGAGTGCAGAAAGTGGTAGCTAAAAAAATAGCTGTGGGAGTAGTAGCTGAGAATATTGATAAAACTGTTATGTTTTCACGTCAAATCAATGTATATAGATATATGACTGCCACAGAAATGCACTTTTAAGGTCTTAAACGCCCGCAATGAACGAACGTGCCAACTTTATAATAAGGTTTAAAACATACTTCTTTTAACAATAATAATTTTAAAAAGATTATTTAAGATAAATCTTCATAAAAGTAGGTTAAAAATGCACTATTTTTTGCGTTTTTGCTAAAATCGTCAACTTTAGATTCCATTTGTAAAGTACTGGAGAGCAGCAGGTAAATGAAATTTTACAGTCAGAAACACTGTGAAGTAAAGTTATTAAGTACAAAATTTCACAAGTTTCATACCTTTACCTCCAGAGATATAAGAAGCCAATCTTGAATTTTTTTTCACACCCTAATTTTTTCGACCGACTTTGCTTCAAATTATGCATGTCAAATTTCTTCATACATTTTTTTTGTTCTTTGGAGCACAAAATGATGTACAAGACAGCCACTTCTCATGTCTTATAATAAAATATTGCCAGAGATATTAAATTTCAAAATTGATGAAATTTCCGAGTCGTATGGAAAAATTTTACTGCACGAGGTCATAAAAATGACTATATTTCTGTAAGTACTGCAATAGGGAACGTAAAACTTGACCAATATTTATTGGCGACATTTATAAACATTCACACAAAATTTCATTGAAATTGGAGATAGTCGAGCGGGACATGGAATGACCCAATTGTCAATAGCAGCTTTCTATAGTTTGGGGAGCTCTTTTCTTTGGAGGTTGTTCACGGTACGACAACTCACACAACACCCGATCCCTTACAACGATTCTAACCCCAGATCTCAGAGGCGCGAGATACCGCCGCTAACTGCTGCAACTTGGGAGGTTGGCACTAACGCTTCTTTACATTAAATTTCACTAGCTTTATCAGCTTTAAAAATTTCAAAATGTCTTTTTGGTACTAGAGTGAATCGTATATCTCGTTGAGGTTTCCTAATATGAGGCTCCGTTCTTCAAGAAATTTGATGCATTCATAACGATGAGTTTGATGGTAATAATGGCGGGATCAGCAGCTGCGCAGTGGGGGGAGGGGGGAGATGCATCTATCTACATTGAATAAGAAGTTCTCGGGATTTCACCCGGGTTATGTCATTTATAAGATACGACGTTTCGGGAAGCTGACTCCGCCATCGTCTTCAGGTAACTCGAGTGAAATTCCGATAACTTCTTATTCAGTCTATCCACCGGGAAAGCCTACATTCTCTAATCTCTCTAAATGTTACGGCGGGTATTATTTTGGTTTGAAAATGTATTGTTTTTTGGTCATTATTACTATATTTTCAGGTTGGACTATTTCAGGGAATGACTCCTCCTGGATTTTCATTTGGATTTTGTCCAAGGATTTGATAACTTCTGGATGGAGAGGAATGAATCTATAAGGACTATGTGTTTGACTTGGTAGAAGGGAAATTTTTTAGGGCTAGAGGATAGGGTGTAGTTCTGCGGTGAAAACCAATTTTGTATGGTTGAGTGAATATATGGAGTAGTCCTCACCGTAGTCATTTCTGCAGACATCCATGTCGGTGATGTAATCTATAGTAAAAGTGCCTGTATCTGGCAGTGTGTGTGTCAGGGTATCTGTCTGTATTCATGTTCAGCATAAAAATCTAAACACAAATGGACCAATTTCGAACACGTGTTCTTTGCAGGGGTGGAGAATTTTATGTAAGCGAAGTCGGTCAATATTTGTGTCATATAATTACCTTCCTTGATCAATTAATTTGGTTGTTTCCTCCAATATACTAGCGCATAATTTCAACCCATCCATAATGGAAGGGGAGTATTCAGAGGGAGGGGGGGTTATAGAGGCAAAAGATAAAAAAAAGGAAAAATCCAGATTCGGCTTTAATTTGGTGTAATGTGATCCGCTCAGTTTAATTCTGACATAAAAAATGCAGTTTAGGTTACAGTTTATCTCCTAAGAGGAGGTTGGAAGGAGGTTACACAGACTTCCACATATTATCTTTAACGGATGGATCAATAGGACCAAATTTTGAACAGGTATTCGTGGCTAACCGAACTCAATATAATTAGGGTAATACACGGTACCCTACCTGGAGTGGGGGAGGAGGAGAGGGAATTTTTTTAATTCCATAAACTGCCGTTATTTCCTTCTAATTAATATATATATATGCATATATATTTGATATCGTTTTCGTGAATTTGTTTGCGTATAATTTCAACCACATTAATCGTGCGGGTGCAGGGGTCGTCATATAAAAATAAAAATTAAAGTAATTTGGTATCGAAATCTGTGCTATGGGAGCCTTTGAATTTGATTCCGACATTTATAATGCGAATTTAACTGTAGTTCATCCCCCTTAATATGGTGATGGGACGCGGTGAAACACTTCTGCGTAATACATTAAAAGGACATAACAATTTTAATAAAATTTTGTTTCCATATTCCTCGCGACCCAAAAAATCTTGGAGATAAGACACCGCTACGACCCCTAGGGGGAGGGGGTGGAATTAGTGGATTTTTTATATGTAATAAAACCTCATATGTAAGTCGAAAAATTCGTGAGGTCAATAACTTTTATATCGTTTGTCCCACAATATTTGTGTATAATTGTAGAATTGAGTAGCTACTCTTTCTTTTAGATGTATTTAAAATCCATTAGTCTTCGATTGAAGAAATGACATTTCTGTCGTTGTGCTATTCAGTCCTTAGACTGGTCTGATGCAACTCTCCCTATAAATGTTATAAAGATAAAAAAAAGTAGTCTATCCTGTAGTATTAAAGGACTCGAAGATCACAAAGTAGTCTCATCAATGTATCTAGAAATACAATAATATTATACATAATGAACTTTTTTAATTCATTAAATAGCCGTAAAACGAGAGACAAATGAAACATTCCAAACAAAATAATTATTTATACAACTTAATATTTATGTCTTATCCGCAAGTAGAATTTCGAACGATGGAACCCGTTTTCGGGACTGAACTTTGAATTTTAACTAATTGTTGTTCTTGATTATGAACTGCCTTGACAGATTCCTCGGTACTTGCTGTACATTGGAAAGTGTTTCTTTCTTAGGAGATAAGGAATGTGTGGTGACGTTGTTCCAGTTGTTTATTCTTATCTGGACCAGCCTTGTTGGCTTGCTGAAGTTATCCAACAGGAGAACGCGACACAGTACTTCCCAATGGGAGGTCAATGTAGCAAATGTACCGGAGAAAATCAAGCAATTCCATTCCTTCGCAGCGAATGTTAAAACTCATATTGCAACCGCTGTTTGTTTTTAATTATGTCGGTTTTCAATTGGATTATTGACGCGCTACGCGAGAGAGGCGTCTGATCAAGTTCCATTGCGTTCCATTTAAATGCAACACGTGAAATTAATTTGGTTGGTTAAAACATTCTGAGACAAAAATAGCCCTGGTCTCCATTCTGTATTATTTAAGTCAGACTTTACGGATAGATGGCTTAAAATGAAAATTAAATCCCAAATCCTGGTAAAATGTTGATGTTTTCATTCAGCGACAATATTAAACCTTAGGGATTATTATTTCTTAGATGATGAAAGACACGACTTAATTTCTGGAAGATCAAAAACATGCCTTTTTATAATAATTATAATTATATTGGGATTGCACACACTTAGCGGCCTTAGGTACACATTTTTACCACCTTATGGGTGCGAAACGTGGACGATAAGAGTAAGGGAAAGGAACAGAATAGAAGCCTTTGAAATGTGGTGCTATAGGCGAATGCTAAAAATAAGATGGGTGGATAGAATCATAAACGAGGAAGTTCTAAACAGAATAGGGGAAAAGCGAACAATATGGAGGACGTTGACTAAGAGCAGGGATAGATTAATAGGCCACGTTTAAAGACACGAGGTTCTTGTAAAATTAGCATTAGAGGGAAGTGTATGGGGTAATAACAGAAAAGGGAGACCAAGGATAGAATGCGCTAAGCAGATTATGGAGGATGTGGGAGGTGCGAGTTATGAGTATATGAAAAGGCTTGCGCAAGATAGTTTAGTATGAAGGGTTGCATCAGAACAGTCTTTGGACTGAATACCACAACACGTGTAAAATTTTGATATATTCCGATTTCTCCAACTGTATTACAAATTCGTATGGTATTCAACACTGATAATTTTATATTTAAATGTATTGAATTGAAACTGTCAATAAAAAGCTATTCAACATATCTTTAGATTGTATATAATCGATTGATCTGTATCCCGATCGTAATTCATATTGATTTATCGGTTGATCTTCCGATTCTGTTATTTTCTTGTAGGAGCTTATCTGTTATAGCAATGTAATCTTAACGTTAGTTGTGTGTTAAACAAAGAAATTCTCCCGGGGTATTTTTACCCCTTCATGAGCGACTGTGAACGTAAAAGGCAGATACGGGGTGGAAACTAGTTGCCATTAAAGGCGATGATGGACCTGCTTCGTTGGAAATTGCCTGTAAACATTGTTGTAGCAGGTATTTTTAAGCTTGGTAACGGAGCTGGAGCTGGTAATCCTTGATGCTGCAGTCTCGTATTGTACGGTGTTGAATGTTTGCCAAGAACCATCCGAGCTTTTAGCACGTTACGTCACATTTTCAGGTCCTACGTTCCATTACTTGGTGTGAAAATAGTCGTGAAGTATTTTGCTGCAACTAATTTGTCATATTTTCTTTTACTTTACATTTTTTTGTACTCCAGTTTTCGGTCAAAAGAAAATGTGGGATGGTAATCCTGTGATTTCATTATTACAAGGGTAATCCGTACTAATGGGACGACAGATCAACTGAATGAAATGAGGGCCTGTAGTAATTAATATTTTGCATTTCTTTTTAGTAGATTATACTTCATTGTGATTAGGACTCCATATATTTATTACTAATATTTGCATTAAAGAGATATAATGACAAAGTTACATTTTACAAAGTTTTCAATTCTAAAAGACGATCTGCGTAAATTTTATCTAAATTCCCTTTTTCATCATTCTGATCATTACCTACTATTAGGTGCCTTGGTTGTCCTTAAAAACATCAGTTGCTTTGCAAACAGATGTCACATTTTCAACACCTTCAGTTTAGTATAATATGTCAAATGTCCACTGCAAATCGTAGACTATAAAACAGTTGGGTCAAAATATACGGAGAAAATTATGTTGGGGGGTGGTTGAGCAGGTTACATGTATATAATTCGTCATTAGAAAAATTAGTAGGAAGGCACCAAGTAGCACTACGACGTGTGACGCATTTTTAATTAAATCTATGTAATTTAAGGACAGTGATTCGTCCCCGCCGAAGAAATTAATGGTAGTCGGTATTGATAAAATATAGGTCGTTGGGTACAACAATGAAGGTGTAAGCCTCATTCATTATACTCCATTTGAAACAGAAGGTAGGTGACGGCTGTGTGTTTGGAGCAAATTTTAAACGCAAAATTCTTTTCACTATTACGAAAAACGACGGGTAACAACGTGTTCTCTGATTAAGACAACGTTCCATCACATTCGTTCGTGCCGAAACAGTTATTTTTCTTTTGCCCTAAAAACGAAACAACAGGTAACTTACAGAACTTTGATAAAGTTGAATTCATTGAATATATAAAAATTACGGTATCATTTATTTATGATCGAAGTTGGTTTAGAACAGGTCCCGCTATCATACTTTTTGGGGGCAATAAAAATGAGCAATTATTAAATATTAAAATTTACCTGATGCAACAAATAAAACCATTTTACGTATACGTCGTATCGACGATAGAAAGAAGTTTATCATTTCTCTGCCAACAGTAAGTTAATAACGGCGCGAATCCTGCTTCAATAATAGATGGACTACTTTGGAGCGTAAACAGTTCAAGAGTATAGGCAACCCGTATCTAATTTGGATATTTTAATGCGCTTATAGGATATATATATATATATATATACATATATATATATATGCACGAATATTCATGTCAAATCAAATTTTCATTGAAATCCGTTGAGCCGTTTCGGAGCCTATTCGAGACAAACATACAGACAGACTCTTCATTTTTATTTATTTGTATAGAAGGCTCTCCTTCCCAATAACAAAACTCATGTCTTTCCTATTGACAAGCTTTTCTCAATTTTGGACTTCGTCTGTGTCGGTGAACATTTTATCTGTAGAGACGTTATTGATACAAATATTTTCTCAAAATGTCCCCCTAATTAGAATCAACTTTTCGAAAATTTCACCCGGCTTCGGAGAAATTATGTCGGAAAACACCAAAAGTTTTATCGTTGTTGTGAAACAAGTTACAAATTTAAATTATCGAATCAGTATATATCGATAATGAGGATGGCTGGCCATACGTGACTCTGTGGCGTGCTGCTTGTCCGAGAACATTATTCCAGCAGGAAGCGGAACAAGCAACGCGCCGTTGATAACAGGTAGAATAATTCTGTGCCGCGAAGATTACAGAGGTAATTTGGCTTCCCACCACCCTGCTTTCTCGCACACGCGACCTGTTGGCTGAAAAATTAAAGTTTAGCGCCGTGATAAACCCCGCAACTCTTCAGAAGCCAAGGATACACCACCTAGTAATTTATGGCTAACTCATGGAACGAGCTTACTGTACAATGTGCTCTTGGTGATCATAAGGAACGTTGCCCTCTTTCTTTCTGTTAGCTAATTATGGGTTAATTACCGGATTCTAACGTCCTTTCTATATATTTTTAAAAATTTCTGATTGTATTTACTGAAATTAAAAATTAACAATAAATTAAAAGACGGCCAAAATGCCAGCATTAAATATATCCGAAAGCACTCATTGTTACTACATCATTTCGGCCATAACCGTCGCTGGAGATGGTCCAGCGCGGCACCAAATTCTTCACACGTAAATTCAATAATCTTTTCGGCTGAGGGAGTCAAGGAGTAAATAAGATGTATTGCTAAATTTGTCAGTTTTCAACCTTGTTTTTATATATCAATTAAAAAATTGTAACATTGAAGTTATATCTAATTTATTGTAACATTATGTTTGTAGTAAGCCTGAAGAAGTCTCAAAATGGAGATGAAACGTCGTTTTTGTAAATAAATATATTTAGTGCTGACTTTTCGGCCGTCTTTTTATTTATTGTTAATTTTAAAGACAGAAATTTAAAAAAAATTCAAATCAATTTATTACAATTTTAATGTTTTTACAGATTTTATGGTCTTAGAATAATGTAAATCAACGTACGTGTATTTATATCTGTTAGCGGAACAAGATTGAGAAAATTTAACAAAATACAAATACAATGTAAAAATAGCAAACTCTCAGTCGTCCAGTTACTAGGCCTTGAAACGTTAACCCAACTAGTGATCCCGGACACATCGTTGTTGGCGACTGCAGTTGACGGAGCTGACACCAGCATCCGTTGTTGGCGCCTGCGATGATGTCAAGTTCTCAGCTCCAACGCTCTTTAACCATTGATCTAACAAGTTTCCTCTCCTTAATATCGATATGGCGAGTAACTATGCCCCTCATATCTATATGGTTAAAATTTCATACAGTCGGCTGTTTCAAGAGCCTTCTCCTTGTGTGGCGCTACAGTCCGAAGTGGACCTTTCCAACGAGCTTCCGCCATTCTTTTAGATCACATGCTGCCCTCCTCCAGTTCCTGCATCCCAGCTCCCGCAGATCTTCTTCCACCCCTTCCAGCCAACTTATTCGGGGTCGACCTCGTCCTCTTTCTCCCCCTGGGTTTCTGAAGAGAATCTTCTTTGTCACCTTGCTGCATGATCTATTCATGTTATCCTTCCTGATCGTATGATTTTTGTAACTTGAGCATCTGATTATACAGTGTACAATTGTGCGCTTTCCCATAGGCCATATATTTTGTTTTGTCTTCACCTATTTGTTTGGCTTGACGCTATGAAGGTATTGTTCGTGCTATAACCTATAAGTCATCCGTATATGCCAGGATCTGCACTGACTTATAGAAGATGGTGCGTCTGGTCTGTAGGCCTGTGTCCCTGATCACCTTCTCGAGTGTTACTTTAAATAGTAGGCATGCCTATGCATCTCCTTGTCGTAGTCCATTCTTTATTTTCAAGGAGTCAGAGTAATTTATTCTTACTTCAGACATGGTAATTTTTACCAATCTCAGCAGCTTTCCATGCATCACCATTTTCTGTATAGCATGGGACAGTTGGCCTCTATTGATGCTATCATATGCAGCCCTAAAGTTGATAAAGTGGTGATGTGTTCAAATTCCATACTAACCGGTCTTTTACAAGATTTGGCGCAGGTTGTTGACCTTCCTCGTCGGAATCCCTTTGGTATTCTCAAATCACTCTATCCACCTGTGGTAATAACCGATGAAAAATGATGTTGGATAAAAGCCCACTCAGTATATTTTCAGTAAGCAATAGTTGTAATAACAAGCATTTGTGACACTCCCCATTTCAATTATTCCTGGTCATCGACGGCTTGAATACGTGCGTGTAAGAAGTCTGTATTGAAATATCATAGGAATATTTAATGTTCATCTGAGATTGTATTATTGCATAATTTAATTTTTACAATTTTCCTTTCATTAGCCAGTATTGTCTTTTCCTATCATACAAAAACCATAAAAATAATACTGATTTTATTTCCCACAATATCTTTAACAATCTGTACTTAACCCATAGACTATCCCAAATTGACACTTTGTTCTTTCTAGTAATATAACGTTTTTAATAAGTGAAGAAGAATGTTAGTGGTTTCCGTAGTAAGCCTTGCTCTGATTTGAGTTGGCAGGGATATCTTTCCTGCGACTACTGTGCAACGGCCTTCTCGTTAATACAGCTACTTGTCCCCGCGCAATTTATTCGCCTCTTTGCATGCGTCCCGAAAGAGATATTATAAATCCAGTATATTGCAGGCGAAGGCATTGTTTAAAAAGACCGCGGCAAATTTGATTTCTCATTTTGGTGGACTTGAATAAGGCGCTGGAATAAATTGGATTATCTAAATGTTACCTCCTCGCGCACGACATTTGCAATTCAATGGCTGCGCCACTGAGAACTGGCTGTTATTTTAACTCCCAGTGGAAGTTAGAAATTACAATCACAAAACTTAGGGTGTCGCGACGATCCACTTTTGTCGCAAATATCGTATGCAGTTTTATTTCTCGAACTTAGTGTGAAATAACCATTTTGAGTAACGTGAAAGACAGACTATGATGGGGGAATATTAATTAATTAATTAATAATTGGGTGGGTTTAAATATATACATTTATTAATTGTAAACACAGTAATTTTAATATGGGTCGTGTGTATATATTATGTACAAAAATAATTAATTAGAATGGGGTTATGTTAAAGTTCTCAGGGTAATTATGATTTGGATGACCACGTGTAGCAGATTTTCCGTTCGTTGACGAACCTGAGTTTTTTTCATATGCGTCTCGCTGTAACTTCCGTGTTGTGGAACTTGAAGCGGCCAGTCGACAATAGCACAGAGTCGTGCTGCCGGAATTGAGGAAACTCCGCTTTTCCCCTTTCTTCCCTTGTTGTTAAGACCTTTCTTCCCTGCTTCCTGGACTGATCAAAGCATGGTCCACCTCTCCGCTGCCACCTAACCAATCTGATCTCGCCACCAATCTCCTCTCTCCACCACTCTGTTGCCAATCTCCTTTCGCCACCACCTTGTATCACCAGCAATCTCTTTCTCCACCACTCTCCTTCAATCTCCTCTCTCCACCTCCTTGTATCACCAGAAATCTCCTCAAAATTGTCTCCGCCAGCCTCTTTAAAACCTTGTCCCCACTTATCCGACACCTATTACTAAGGTGTCAGGGATGTATATTCTCCAATAATACCCCCTTGTTTCATTTGGGGAACACACACCACCCGGTCACCAAATTCCCAGGCAGATTAGGACATTCCGAAACCGGCGACAAGGTGTCTGAGCTTTATGGTCCAAGTGTCAGCCGCAGTCCCTTTGTTTTGATTCCGAGCCGCCAAGACGGCGCGCGGAAAACACCCTTCTTCCTGGCCAGCGACTTGCTCTTGCCGAAATATTTGTTATTTAAATTTCCGAAAATAATAAAAAAATGGACGCCGGTTCTACTGCGCTACAAAATGTACAGAAAATGGTTATTTATTTCACTTACTTGCATCACACACAATAACGTTATTTAGATATCAACGTGTACTAGAGAATGCTACTTTTGCTAACTACACTCGGTGCTTTTACGAAATAAAAATTACTTAAAGCACATATACAAAATGTAATTATATACTTCTTTTAAAGCTGTCGCCTTATTCATGTTAACCGAAAATAATATTTTCTGTAAAAGATTACGAGTCTAGAAATTTATGTGGATTAATCTGTGATCATTGTTTCCTGGCGCTTAGTAATTAAACAATTATACTCTTTAATCTGACAATGGTACGAAAATATTGTGACTATCTGTTGGTACACCTTTGTAACGCAATACAGCAGCGATCATGACATGGATTCTGACTGTCCTTGGTTCGTTTCCGGAGTTTTGTGGCTACAGATATCTTCGTACAGGTCGCGCAATTCCCTAAAATTATGGGCCTTCGTCCCTGTTTCGAGTAGCCGTTCGCTTTGAGAGTTTTCGGATCCGGACACGACATTCGAACTGATGTAACAATAAACGTTATTCATCCGAACAGGCGACAGGTTTCCCTTGATACTTGGTCCTCATTATCGATGGGCCCTTGACCACTGAAACACCATATTGAACAGTATGCGCTGAATGGGGTGCTCTCATACACTGTGGCGGCAAAGCTGCTAAAAAAGTGGTCCCACGATCATAAAACCTGGACACTGGATGACTGGAAGAATGTGGTATGGTCCGATAAATCATACTTTGCATTGTTTCTTACAAACGGTCGGGTTTATGTACGGAGAAAACCAAACGAAGCCTACGATCCGGCCTGCCTGCTTCCTACAGTCATGCATGTGGGAGATTCCGCGGCTATATCGTGGTATTCTGCTGGCACGATCATTATCCTTACTGGCCGGATTACTGTGAATGAATATATCGACATCCTCAACAATGAAGTCCTTACTAGCACATTGCTGCCAGACACTGCCATATTCCAAGATGATAATGCGCCCATACACACAGTCAAAACAGTTCAGGAGTGGTTTGTAGAGCATCAGAATGTCATCAAACATCTTCCCTGGCCAGCACAATCGCCAGACCTCAACATCATTGAACCGTTATGTGGAGTTTTAGAGCAAAGAGTGAGGAGCGTCATCGTTGCGGCAATTCGCGGATGTTTTGCTATAAGAGTGGGAGGGCATTCCGTTAGAAACTATTCAGACACTCTACGAATCTATTCCGCGACGAATTTCAGCTAGTCCCGTCCAGTATTTCCTGCCATTATAACTACCACTGTTCTCAAAGCAAATGGTGGTCCAACGTCTTATTAATCAATAAATATTGTGTAAATATAGGGTTTCATATTATTTTGTCTAACTCCTGTATAAATTGTAATAATAAAGATATTCACCGAATGTAAGAAGTTGCCAGATATTTCGCCTAGGCCCAAGAATGTACGTTTTAGTACATCTTTCGTTACCTTGGTAACAGTGTATGGGAAAATATATTTTGGGGAAATGGGGAATGTGTTGAATAAATTACATATCGTGATGTTTACATATGTGAAATAAAAAGTTCTTTAAGGTGTTAATTTGCTTTATTAACACATTCTTTACTTTTAATGTTTTTAATTTCCTTTGATATTGCTAACGATTAAATTTGGCCTTTATGTTATATAGCTGCACGCTTAAAATGGCAGGTTTCTGGGAAATTGTCCTTCAAGATTTTGATTAATTCAGTGCAGATGGTTCCATCGTGACTCACGCAAACTTGTTTCCGAAGTTCTTATGTGCGTCGCATTTTTCCTGCGGGCAATATCCCCGGAGATGCTATTCTTTCCAATACTCTAGAAAATAGAATGACGTCGCATCTGAACTTATCGAAAAGAAGCGTCGAAATTAAAAATTGATATTTGTTCTTTATCGGTAGACAGTTAACTAAAATTCTCGCAGGACCGTTGCGGGATTTCCTCTAATACGATGCTTCGATTAGCTTCCCTCGATTAATAAAGCACTTCCAAAGCGTTTAATAAAGTTGATCCTGGCGTTTTTGAGGCCTCGTGTGTCCACAGAATTTAAATTAGTTTGTAACTTTTGATTAAGTTGCCGGCCAGATCACGCTAAGTGGCTGGGCTGGAACACGTTCAATTATTTCGAACAGACGCCCTTGTGGTTTGATACAGAATACTAGTGAACTTTATTGTACAACGGAATTCAAAATACGTAACGTTAATAGCCTCGATTTCCTTTCTTGTTGAGATAGCATTATTTTTTAGATGTATGGCTGGAGTCCTAACAGCATAGAGTAACCAAAATAATTTATACGATAGTAATATGCTGAATAATTTTCAATAATTTAAGTCTTATATGTTGTCTTTATTTAGATATGCGGAAAACTGCCTTTAATGTGGAACCAATTCATAGTAGAATCTTATTATATATCATAGTAGTTCTCAACCGAAATCGCGCTGTAGACTACTGAAATTCATACTTTTCTACCGCGAACCACTAGTAACAATTGTTGGTTTATATTTTCAAATACAATAAATATACTGAATGAAATACGTAATGAATTTATTTTGTCTGGAAAACAACAAAAAGTGAACTGAAAATAAAACAAAAATAGTAAAATTTAAATAATGTAATAAAACTCCATATTAATAATAAAATATACAAAAATTCTCTTAATTTACGAAATTTATAGAATACCTGGAAAAGAACTAATTTACATGAAAAAAATCACACAAAATAAAACAATATTTAATTATAGAAGAAATATTTATAAACAAAGAGTTGATGGGTTGATACTGATTTATTTCATTACCTAAGTTTTCAATTCTGGGTGTTATATTTGTTGCAGGGAGGCGTTAATTGTAAGTAATTTTCAAGACATTTCTTTGTTTGAATTTCATTAAGATTTACATAAATATATTGTTGAAAATTGCAACAACACACCCGTTGCTTGTATTTTCATTGGCCCAATATTTAATGTATCTTTCTGGTTGAATTGTAATTTTAATTCTAGTCCATGTTCGTTTTCTGGATCAGTCAACTTATTACTCTCATGTTTGAGAAATGTGTTTACAATCCTCAAATTTCCCTTTCGGACTTTAACTACCTGTGTATAATAGTTTCGAACGCTCAAATAATTTAAGTGGATGTTCATAAATAATATTTGACAAACTGAAAGTGTCGATATCCAGAGGTTCCATAAACTCATCTATCAGTGTAACATAACACAAATATTGTCTGTTTGGCTTCTTGAGCAGATTTCTGTGGATGTAATAATTTCACGACGAAATTTTGAGCCACTAGTGGGTTTATTACCTTCAATCAGTCAACGTGATTTGAAACGTATGTTATAGGTAAGAACATCAAATAACAAATCATATATTTATTCTAGATCTGATTTCATTCGCATATAAACGTCTCTCAGTCTCGGACAATCGGCTCCTACCAGCCGATGAGGAATTATTACTCGGCCATGGTCATATCGCCATCAGAATAAATCGATCAGTGGCGAAGAGTCTGTCTCATAAGTGCAAGGCCCACTCACGCTTCGCTCCTGAATATTCATGCTTGCCCGTCCTTAAAATAACTTCCAATTTCTCAATGCAAATGAGGCGTAAGTACAAACAATGTGTATATTTTCTGACAGCGACAGGTAAGGACGCTTTGTGCCAATATGTTATCCCATAATTCGGGAATTTCACACAATTAAGGCCACCAATGTTCATATATATATGCACGAATTCAATGTGTTCATAAATTTACTTTCTTTGATTTTAATACAGACTTAGTTGTTCTGCCTATGTAAATGCATGTTTTACATTTATCTTCAAGAGTTTCCATTTCTAAAAATTTCTTTAGAAAAACAATGTAGTAATATCTTTTTAAAATAGGTTAATCCATAATGTTGTTTATACCAAACAATATACTGTAATGAATAATTAATTCATACTTTTAAAAATATTTTTGATATACAATATGAAATGCTAATACAAAAAATTACCAATTTTGGGTGTTTCTGTTTTTAAAAAGTAACAAAAGCCACATGGACGTTTCACTCAGTGTCATTCACTTCGGGGAAATAAAGGGCAAAAATTTGATACTGTGGCGCTATATGAATAAATAATTTTTCCTTATATTATTGTCCAGAATATTGCCGAGGAAAAGCCTCTGTGCTTCTAAATGAGTTTGACTCCTTACAACCACATCCCATTATTGAAAATATTCTCTGTACTCTGCTTTCATCACTTATAACTCAACATTCTCTAATCTCCTCGTACTTCCCACATCGAGCTCCATCACGAAGTGTATCAGTAGGCTGCGTACTTATACTCACTCTCCAAAGAGCTTCAGTAACAACATTTTTATTTTACTTAAAATTTTCTCAGCTCCCAGTGACGCCGATCTCATGGACATGTCTTTACCTAGAAGTCGCTCTCCCTCTCAATCTAACGAAAGCATTATTAATGGTAGACAGGTCTGCACCCTCCTCTTGGTCGACCTTCTATTCTAACTATTTACAATATGAACCTTAATTATCATTACGTTATACTCGCCAACAGTCTGAAATTTATTACAAAATCAAATTGTCACCAAATCGTTTCACTCCCAATGTTACGGACCTCTTCGGTTGTTTATAGATAGAAATTATGTAGTATAAAGTGACTACTTACATAATAAAAAATGTGAAAGAAATTACAAAACCTTTTAACAGAAGAATTTAGATTAGATACACTGCACCCGGGCCAATATGAGTTTGAATCAAACAGATCACAAAACTTACATAGTTGTAACTGACGTCTTTAAAAAGCAAGAATTAAACTTCAAAGTTTCAAGAATGAAATTTTAAATCTTATTAACACTCAGTTGTGTACTTAATTTAAATTATGTGTATCTGTTTATATATTTTATAGAATTTTTATTTTCTTTACTATAACCTGGAGATAAAAAGTATTTTCTACGTCTAAAATTGATAACATTACTCTAATAAATCCTGTAGTTATTTAGATATGCGTGCTTTATTAATGTATATTGTTGATCTGAAGCGTATTCCTTAATCGTGCTGTGAAGCTTACGTTTTTGCTGACCGAGAGAACACTCTACAGACCTATCATTCAATTCTATATGCAAATTTATGTTTATGAAAAGTATGTAAAATCATCTTTTGAATTTTTAACAAAATTTAAATTATATTATACCATAATACTGTAGCTTTAGTTCAACTAAATATAAAGTTATTTCCCACTTCTGTTTGTACAGAATATTATTAGAACGAAATTAAGAAAACTTTTACGGGAAAATGACAAAAAAAATAAGAGTCAATTTTGCCAACAAATTACTGAGAGATAAGTAGATTTATCAGGACCAACACAAAAATAATATTTACGAAGCTGATAAAGGGGCCTTCACACTTGCTCCTGATAGATTAGATCTGATTGCTAAAATAAAGTAAAATGTGTAGTGACATAGGCTAACATATGAAAATGGTAATATTAGTTATAATAATAATAGAAAATTGAAATCGGTCTTGTAAAGTTAAATTCAATGGAGGTTGAAATACTTCAACTGAAGCTCAGGAAAGACAAGAATGTAGAAATGTCGACCGGACCCAGGACTTCGCGCGTTCCGGCTTCAAGTTTAAAGTTAAAATTCTTATGAATTCAATAATAAATTAGGGAAATTAAATTTATCAGGTGATTGTAATTGAATATTTTAAGATACAGTATATTTAATTCGTCACCACCAAATAATTTTATACTTGAAGGTTTGGTAAATAGATGAGGCATATTATTTAAAATAACAGATATTCGTCTGACTAAAAATTGAGCACTAATGAATATTTTGAATTAGATTTTTCAATATAATTATCGGATTTATTGTTATATACAGGTTTGTTCTATTTGTAGTGATGTAATCTATATCTAGCCAATGATTGTAGCATTGTGTATTGAAGCGTCCTTGAGATATGCACAAGTTGACAGCCGTGAGAGATTTATGACGTGTTACTAATGCGCTCTATTGTGTGTGCTATTTTGGAAGATCTCAGTCCTGCATTTACCTGTCTGCTCTCTAAGCGTTTCACCTCACATCTGTTGATCACTTTTTGAACCTATTCAAAATTTAAAATAATAAATATACTTCTGATTTCCTTCCAGTATAAAAAACGGATCCATTTCTTACTTTTGAGAGTTTATTCATTTTTCTCGGTTATGTCAGTTTGCTGAAATTACATGGCCGTAAAAATTGGTGCTTCTGCTCACTTAGTAACGAAGGATCATCTTACATCCGTAAGTCTCTATAGGGTCAGTCCATGTGAAGTGGCGTATAGGTCCCCGCGCGACCATTTCCAATTTTGATGACATTTTTACAGCTTGTACTTAGATGAACACATGCAAAATTTCAGTTCAAAATTTACATTTGTGGCTTTTTCGTCAAATACGACTTCGTTTCAAAATTGCCACTTTTGAGCTTCCATATTGTGACAGCAGTTATTCGAGGTTAGACCCTGAAAACTCGCTTTTAAGATAAACGGCATACGTAGATGCTGAAAATTGTAATGAAAAATTTTCGCAAATATCATCCCAAATTTGCCAAAAAAAGTTTCGCCTTGTTTTTCTAGAATTTTTAGGGAATTCTGCTGGGATTAATAAAGTAGGTACAGTCTTAACATAAGTGTCTACTAGTCAGAGGATTTTCAGTTTTACATACAATGTACTTTGGTGAGTTTTGTGCAGATAAACTGCTTCATACCAGTCTTCTGATTGAATACCACCACATCAACCGCTATAATAACGGGTTATTCAATGCTATTTCACTTTCTTAGGTACATGACTTACATGTGAAGTAAAAGTAAACTTATTTGAATCAATCGCCTATTTATTATTATTTCCACGAGGTCACCAAAAGTCAAAATCTACCTTCCTAGAGCCGCGAGTTTCTTTTTCAGTGCTGTAACATTAAATGACCTGCTATGAATTTTGTAACACGGTGAGTAATGATCTAATACAATACACTCGAAATACCTTGCGTTGGTCCCTATCATAAGTCGTTAATATTATTCGATTTTATACTCTCTGGGCACTCCGCTTGCACACTTGCAGGCAGGTTATTGCAATCTCGAGTGGTTTTCATTTAGGAGTGAATATATAACAGTTCTCTGCTTGCACGAAATACCAATTTTACATATGTATGTATGAGGTGAAAGGATAATTATTTACATTTTTCCAAGCCCTGAATAATATGCGAAGCCAAACTAGTTTCTATCTGCCAAAGTCTATACTTAATTTTCCGCATTTAAAGATAATTTATCGGTTATTATTCTGAATTTGGTCGAGTGCTATAACGTGTTCATTCCTTTACGGATCCCAACTGGTTTCCCCATTCTGCAGATCAGATAGTAAGCAACGACCTTAACTTAACTTTAACCCTTAAAGTGGTTCTGTTATATATATTCATCATGGTCTCCTGTATTGCGTAACGTTTATCACATATATTCGCATAATTAATTTACTTGGTATTCGTTTTCTGATTATGATTTGCATAATCGTTCCTAGGGCAGATATATGGGCTTTACAAGTTTCAACTTCTTTTAGCGCCGTGATATTTACAATACAGAAAACATAATATTCAATTTTTCTCTTCAATAAGTAAATTTTGTATAATTGAAATAATATTACTGTGATAAAAATAGTGTATGGAAACTTTTTTTTCTTAACTTGAGGTTATACTTTAACATTATCGAATTTATATTAGGTCACTATTTTTTTGCTATATTATTACAGAAGAGATTCAGTTAGTTAGAAATTGTTTCAGTTAAACTTATATATTAAGTACCTTGAATAAATTTTGTGCGTGTATATTTTATTTTTATAAATATATCAGAGGCAAGTTGCATTTTTCGCTCATGATATTTTCTGCTACTGGATACTTCTTTGTTGTAGTGGTCTGACGGAACCCTATCTAAAGTAAATGGATCACCTATATTTTGGTGAAAAATTAAGTAATTAAAGGAACAAGAGGTCATTCCTGATTGTTTCAAACATTCTCTATTGGATATCAGAGAAGCATCATACTTTGAATAGATTACCACGGTTGTAAGAACCAAAATATTTTAACTGGAGGCCAAAAATGAACGTCGACGACGAAAGGAATGGCAGCAGCAACACGGAAGTTGGGGGCAATGACTATTAGGATTGGAGTTCTTAAAAAGTGGATAATAGCAGTGATTGTGATGACGAAAGTGATAATGAAGACGTTTCGGGTGGTGGTGTTACTCCCAAAAACTACGCCAATTTATGTATCACGCATGGACTTCAGAAGGCACTACAGGGCCTTCAATTCCTTTCATAAGATACTATGGAGTTCATATTCCCGTTTCGAAACATAATATATATGGAGTTTTTAAGCATTTTTACTGATGAATTAATAGAATTATTGTAAATGAGACTACTTTAATAAAAGTAGATAAAATATAAAACTTTATAAGTGGAAATAATCTTTGGTAAGATATACTGTAAATGTTAAATAATTACAACATTCTTGCGTTTTCTGCTTCTTCAGTTGATTAAAAACATGTTTTTTTCTTGAATAATTATTTCAAGGTTTCTCTTCATACAAAAATGGATATGACGAATATATATGCTAGCGAGAAACAATATACATTGTATCAAACCACTTAAGGCAGCTATTCCCAACATTTTTATTAACATGCTCCATCTTAGCCTTCTCATGCCCCGTATATAAAATTCAAAAATGGAAATATTCTCTAAATAAAGCATAAATTAAATTTGTTCGGAAGAAAATCTGGTTTTAGGAAGCAGTTACTACAAGATTATTAGGAAAGAAGCTGTATGTAATTTTTCAAAACATATAATATGTAACTGAAATTGAAAGGGCAAAATAATTTCTTTGAAATATTTTCGTCAATATTTTGATTATTAGTAATTACTATTTAATTTTTTAATAATTTGAACATTCAGTGTGAGATCATTTGTGGAGCAGTGAACCGCTTGTGCTTGATTCGTGCTGCAGAGATAATCTATATTGGGTTCAAGTTTTGTCAGCTTTAGTATCAAGTCTCCCCTATTCATAAAGGCGAGAGGGCCATAGTGATGCAATGCCGTAGCAGTCCTCCAGTACAGTACGTACTATTCTTCATTAGGCTTACTGAACAGTACTCTCAGAATTAATTGTAGTTTATATTACTACATAATTTCAAGTGTGACTTTATAGAAAGGAGCGCTTATTTAAAATTAAGAGGCCACACTTATATCCTTTTTTACAAGTATAATGATTGCAAGAGGTTAGTTTTTAAATTCTTGACGAGTCCATTTCAGAATTACCCTCCTGTAGTGCGAAAAATCCAAGTTGAGAAGCACTTGTTTAAGGGGTTAAACCCTCGTCCGATTTTAAGTGCTTTCTATGCTGTGAAGTTACATCTTTCGCTCGTGATAGATCTTTACTAAACGTTACTCCCAAATATTTTTTGCTGCCGGATACTTCTTTGTTGTAGTGGTCTGATGCAACCCTACTAAGGAAATGGATCTTCTCGATTCGCGTGGTTAAATATTAAGTAATTAAAGGAACAAGAGGTCATTCCTGATGCTTGATTCTCTATTGGATATCAGAGAAGCATTCAGTCCGAAGGCTTTGAAGAGATTACCACGGTTGTAAGAACCAAAATACATTAACTGGAGGCTTCCACAAATACACTCCTTCGAATCGGAAAGAAAGCAGTGGCATCCAGTTACATGTCATGGAAGTTGAGGTCGCAACAGGACGAAGCTGAAGACTGAGTTGAGCACGTAGTTTCAGTAATAAGTTGTCAGTGCTTGTGGCTTGTGTTGAGTCAGCCATGGGCTAGGAATGTAAAGGGTGGTGGGTGTGGAATTGGTTGTTTTGTGTGGCAGCTCTTGACCTGTTTCTATTTACGTGAGGCAGGGAGCGATGATGAGTGTAGCTGGGATCGATACACCAGGTGGCCTGCATTGCCCGGGCTGCCGGCTGCCGGCTGCTCTGGTCTCCTAGGTCGCGACCCCGCAAGACACTCTGCACTCTGCCTGCGGTCGGTCACAAACTACATGCACCCACTGTGTTCATCCCTGGTTCTCAATCTCCCTTCTATGCTTCTAATCAGTCGGAAGAAGATGACGGTGCCAGCCACTGATTATCTCTTCAGCCCGGTTGGAAACCCGAGAGCAATTTATACAAAGTAAAAATTTTTGATTCTACAATTAATGCTGTCTGCCTTCCTGGCATCCCAAACAAATCGTTGCAACAGTTACATTTAAAATTTGTAATTTCTGACAAAATTTGGCTGTGTTTAATTTATTTATAATAGGTTGTAATGTGGTTGGCCAGTGAGGCTCTCATATATTCTCATTTACGATGTTGACTGTAACTACATCTTATTCTTAATACTTAAAATCGTCTGTATTTCTTTAATGTTGACTATTATATAGCCAAAACAAAATCAAGTGATTTATTAATGATTTGCCTAATATTATAAATTCTAAGGTCAGACTTTTTGCAGATGACTGTGTAATTTATGGATAAATAACTGGGGAACAAGACGCAGCTGCTCTCCAAACTGACTTAGATACTCTAAGTATATGGGAGATTATTAATTATTGTTCTATGTATCTGCCACCAGGGATCTGCCCATTTGTAGATTAAAGAAATACATACATACAAATAAATTATATTATAAAGCTAAAACTATTATGTTCATATATTTGCTTTTATTCATCTTTCTTGGATTGTTTTTCGTCAGTCTCTAAAATCTCGGACTAATCTCAACTCTGTATCTGAGGAATACATCAAAGTTTGAAAGTTTGGTATTTATTTCTGTTCATGTCTTCCTATATCATTATTTAATTGCTAATCCTATTTCTTTTCACTTCTTCCCCGCTCCTCTCCCTTTTACTGTTTCTCTCTTTCTCTCAACGTCATTTATTTTTCCTGTCGTCTTTTTTCCTCATCGAAATTAATATGTTTGGTTATTTTCCATTTTACAGTAAAATATTAGCTTATCTCAACATTCACTACTTTCACAATATGCTTTTGTTAAAACGATAGAGTTATATTTCAATAAAAATTTCACAATTCAGGGTGAGCCTAAACCAAAATAAGCACACGGTAAAATTTTACGGTACAATGACATTAGGTCCTAGGTAATATGAAAAACAATATTAGTAGGCAGATTATAAGTACATGAACGTTTAAATGGGTAGTCGGATATCGTCGCAATAATTTTTTGAGAAACTGACGAGTTTAGGCAATAACCTTTGTGCGATACAGATAACTTTTCTCTTGGTAACAGGCTTCATGAGGGTGATTCTGAAACAGGCAACTCCCTTTCATACCATAGGAACGTAATTGGAAAATGGGGATGTGAAAGGTAAAGCAAGATAGTCAAGAGTTGACTAGAGCCCCCAGGATTAAGCTAAATACTTCAAATATACGATTAAATCATAATGATGATTTTTTCTTGTTCGGAAAACTACAGTAGGTAGAATGGAGATAATATGTAATATTTAAGGATCCTACCCCGTGAATCGCCAGGTAAAACCCCAGAACACGTGTACCTGTAGGTCGAGCTGTTGGCTACTATTCTCACGGCCTTGTGAGTTATGGGAGACGGGTTTTCTGTGGACTCGCAGCATTCGCTTCTTCGTGTCTCCGCGAATTCAGGAGACAGCTGCCCGACCTAATCAGTGGTAGCATAGTATTTAGTTTTTAGATTGTTTCTATTAGTCCTTGGTTGAGGAAACAGGATACGTGATACATTACATCCTGATTTGGAAGTAATAGAAAGTGACGTACATAAAACAAATACGACCAGAATTTTCAACGAATTGAACTTATCGCAGAGGCGCACCTTTCCGCTTCAACGACAGAAATGTAAATATTGCGAACGATAAATCGACTGCGTCTTGTAC
Source organism: Eucriotettix oculatus (assembly GCA_034510155.1). Classification (NCBI taxonomy): domain Eukaryota; kingdom Metazoa; phylum Arthropoda; class Insecta; order Orthoptera; family Tetrigidae; genus Eucriotettix; species Eucriotettix oculatus. The sequence continues at coordinate 141,608,222 of CM067377.1, forward strand.
AAAGATATGCCTCTAGGAAAAAGAAATAAACTGGATTTTGCATTGGAAGGAAGCGAAGATCGGATAAACTTCCGGAAATCTTAATTGAAATTTGATCCAGTCTCTTTAAATCGTTCAGATAAATACTGAAATAAGTCGTGATAGACCGCCACGAATGCTTTCTTAAAAATTCTTCAACACTAACTGTCTCTTACTGTGAGGTTTACCAATGGTGGAGGCAAATTCGATGAGAAATATCGGTTTGCAAATTACCGAACTTGTCAAAATTCCCTTTGTAAAATATAGTTTTGTAACTTATATTAGTTCCCTTTGTATCCAGTATTTCTTTATCGCCGCATATATATTATAATCGTTTAACTAGTGGCCGGTAAAATATTACATATTATCTCCATCCTACCTACTGTAGTTTTCCGAACAAGAAAAAAATCGTCATTATGATTTCATCGTATATTTTAAAGTATATAGCTTGAAAATAACTTCTCCAATTTCCAACTAGTTAATAACTAAGCATTAAAAAAGTAACAATTTAATCACATTTTAAGAGTCCTCATTGTGCAGTGTTATTTATTAAAATTACGCGATAGAATCTGAAGGCCTGCGAGGTATTTTTTGTTAGTAATCTTTGTGATAGTTCACGCCAGACACTTCTTCGAGCAATAGGAACAGACCTGTTTCAGGCAATAATAAAAGACTAAGAGAAAAATTTTCTTTTGTCAAGTTGGTAGTTACGAGTAGCTAATTGAAAATAGTTATTGACTAATGAACATAAAATATGTGCAAAGACATTTGACACATCCGGTAGCTAAAATTTTCCTATTTACTGTTATTTTGTAAATTACTACCAATGGATGCTATTTAAAATCGCAGCTTATTGGCTATTAGAAAAGGGAGGAGGAAAATTCGGAGACATGAGGCGAGGTTGAAAGAAGTTTTGTTCAGAGAGTTTCATAAATTTGCGGGCCGCTAATGAAATCAGTGTTAAGCTACTGAATTCTGAGCCGAGAGCGTGGAGTTGTTAAAATTTTGGTAGATGTCTCGACTATTTCTTCCCAAGGCCTGATCCACGCAGGCCAGTTAATTCCGACGCAGAGTTAACCAGAAGCAGACAGTAGCAACCGGCACCAAAGCAAACAGCTGCAGCCTTCTGTCGGTATCATTGGCTTAACATTTCACACGTTCAAATTGACATTCCTTTTTGCTAAAGAAACTATTCTCTATTTTGGTTCACCACAGGTGACCTGATATTAAAGAGTTTCAATGTAAATTTATGAATACTCTGCCGTTCTTCATTTGTAATTTATTTTATTCAGCTTTTTTGTTGTTTGCATATCAAATATTAATTTTGTTTTAATTGTATTCAAAAACATTAATTAAATCTTTTTCTTTTCTGTTTTGAAACCTACATAAATTTTGCCCTTTTGACCAATAAAAATAAAATAAATTTTATAAATGGCTTACAACTCTTGAGCTTAATTAATCATAGTATATTAAATAATAAGACGGTCAAAAATTCAGCATTACATGTATCACTATTTATTCAAAAAAGCGAGGTTTCATCTGAATTTTGAGATTTCTTCTGGCTTACTATAAACATAATATTACATTAAATTATATCTGAGTTCTATATTAAAAGTCGTGGTTAAAATCTTACAAATTTCCTTGACTCCCTCAGCTTTTGCGAATAAATAGTGATATATTTAATTCTGACTTTTTGGCCGTCTTTTTATTTATTGTAAATTTTGAAGTCAGAAAACTATTTTGTCATAATAAATTAACTTTTTATTACAACTTCACCCTACTGTGTGTCATATAATTAAATAACAATCAGTAAATTAAATTTTTTATTGCAGTACATGTCATCATGGCACCAATTTTCACAAAACTCATTGTGAAGAACTCGTGTCAATGGACTAAAATATTATGCGACGAACTTGTAGGCCAATTTAAACAACCCTTACCGTCGTTTAAAAAAGAATTCGTGTTTCAGTTGTTGTGTTGCAGAAGAAGATATTTAGTAGCCGCACGAGTAATATTCCTAGATGTCTTAACGAATTACTTGTATTCGTATTTGGCAGTCACGCAATTTTTATATTAAGATCTAATCAGTCGGCTAGCATCGTGCCTGTCTTTAAATGTTACATTATCTCGAGCAGTGTCGGAGTAGTTAACTAACAGCCCACCGCCCCCACCAAATAATTCTTCATACGACCTATTGAAAGTCTTCTATCACAACAAACTAATTCTTATATTTCCTTGGATAATAATAGTATGACTCGATCTACGATGACTTATCCAACTTCCATTCCATCTGCAACCACGCAAGATTTAAGTTTCATAAATTAAATCGGTAATGTTCTATACATTATATTCACTGCACATTAGCATCTATTACTTAAGTTATAACAATAATTATTTTAAGGCGTCGATAATGTAACTTATGTGTGAAAATCTACTACACTAAAATATTCCGAACATAAACTTTTCCTGCACTTAGACAATGGAAGTGCTATAGTTTATCTTTATAGTATCGATAAATATAAATACCGAATCAAATAGCCTTAATTACAGTACTAGAATAATTTATTACCTATGAGCTTTCAGACGTCCGTTCATTTTCGAACACCTCAGAATATAAAACATACATTGCTATACACAACATCATTATAACCTTTTCTTCAAAAGTGTTTACTATTATGACATTATTTAGTTTGTATATATATACACCTTAAAAATCGTAATGCATGAATTTACATCGTAAGTAAATTACGTCAAAAGTTCTACTAAACAATTGGTTTTTTTACTTCATTCCCTTATCACAACTGAAACAGATATCTTAAAATTTACTGCCTTTCATACCACAGCGCTACGGCCATACGTGTAACTAAAATACTACTCCAAATAACTGAATACCACTAAAGTTGACCCAGTAATTTTTCCAACACATGTAATTGGTATGTAATTCTTTTCATTTATGTGAGGTGTTACATTAATTAAACCCTTTATAAATGTTCTTATTAATAAATCATTTTTTTAAGATTCCTACGAGTATGTCAAAAGTATATTTCATAAATTCGCAATGTGAGCATTTGATACTGTACACATCATTACAATTTACTTCAGTGCGAACATCATCTTTCATATTATGAAGTAAAAAAATTAATTTTGTTATCTGGAACAAGGACAAATTTCAGTGTGTAAAAATCCTTCTTTATAAAACATACATTAAATCTTCTTAGTCATTCTTTCAATATGTCAATTCTATTCCCTTATCACAATTCATTGACTCCGCATCTCCATTCATTTGGTCACCTTCAAACATAGTAGAATTATTCTCCCGTCTAAATCTCACCAAAGTATTTGTATAGCCTAGCTCTTATTATTATTATTAACGGTACATAAAATTTGTATTTTTTTATATCCGTATATTTACACAATTATTTTCATTTACATTCTTGATCATACCCTTATTTATCCACCATTTGGTTTGCTATCATCATCTTATAACCAATAACAATTCAATCTACCTAATTTAAAAATACTGTTTCTAGCATTGTTCATAAATATTACAGTTTTTAATAACGCCTTTTTAAATTACTAACTACTTTCGTATAAAAGGGATTACAAAATCTAGATTTTCAGATGTGTTTGAAAGCTCATACGTAATAAATTATTGGAGGACTGTAATCCGACTATTTCGTTTTGTATTTATATTATTACCGCGTCCTAAACTTTTTATTTTGCCGTTTCATTATATCTTAAAGAAATCGTTTCCCAACCGTTCAATCCTGCTCTCCAGGCACACCATTATAAGTATCCATTTTCCAATCTCAATTTGAAGTTCAAAGCAAACTAATGTTCTTCTCGAGAGCTTTCTGCTTTATCGTCGCCAACCCTTCCCTACCCCCTTCGTCTTTAGGAGCTGAATTTTAATCGAATTTACCCCTCGCATTGAGTGATATTAATTGCATACCTTGCTACCGCAAATTAATCCGCGTCTACGTGATTTGTTCTTTGGGTGAAATGAAATATTTACCTCTTCGGATATCGGCGATATCTGATGCTAATTTCCATCATTCGTTTGAGTATGATTGTGTAAATTTCACTTCGTGTCAAAAGATTTCAATCATTAAACATGGCAAAAATTTCCACCATGGTACTTATCACTTGTGGAATGAATTTCAGCTTACGTAAGGCTCAAATGGGGTTTGCTTTCTGGTTCCCAAAGAATATGGTAGAAATGTTCTTTTACTTGCTGAAGTGCCGTAGGATGATAAAATATATCTAAAATCCTGTTTAAAGCACCTATCTGCAGACGGAACGAATGGGTTGACACTGTCTTATACAGGTTCATATTCGATTATATATGTTGTAATTACGACTCATCTTTCGTGAAAGTAAACCTGGGCGTGTTTAAAACGATTGTTGCTCTTGTCGCTTTTGTGAGAGATGCAGCTTGCTTGCAGCGTCCTGTTTTTGTCTCTTTAAGAAGAGAGGCAGGTTCATTTTTTAAGGCAGAAGCTAGGGCCTTTTGTTCTAGTGTGGTGCGGAAGAAGGCTCGTAAAGGCGCCATCCATAAACCACGCGGCCAACGACGCATCAACGGCAGTTTTCTCCTTAAGTTTCAAATGTTGTCCTCGTTACGGTCTCTGGCCTTCACTAGATCACTCCGAGGTACGGGCGGAAACATATTTAATCACTTCACGTACAAAGGCGAACGTTTTTACAATTATCTTATTTTAAAATTATATGATTTAAATTACAACTCAAAACTTTAACCTTGACAAAGTACAAATATGTGTTAGTTGTACATATTATTTCGAATTGAAGCATACACTTCATTTCTAATTTTTCTATATGTACTTATTTCATAACTCTGGGGAAAAATGCGATTGTGATATCTGTTCATGTTGGTATGTATGTAGTGCGATAAGTACTTTCTCTACATATATTATTGAATGAAAAGTCATTTAAAACAGAGCCGTTGTTACGTTGGTAAATATCTGTTAATTGATATTTGTTGAAAAAATAAATATATTGCATAATATATCTATATGGGAACGAGATAGTGTTGAACAGTGTTGGAGGTTAATAAATAACTTAACTGGTCAGGGAAGAAGTCCTGGCAGCCATCTTGACCAAGTTTTGACTGCAACTTGGGAATGAACTCTTATTTTTACGTCTGACAATATTTTCATCATTCCGACACAAGGGAAGCTACTACAAAATTCCTCCTTATTAAGTCTTTAATGGTATATATTCGTAAACTAGGTATCTTTACCCTCATACAAGTTACGTATAAGGTTTAAATCTCCGTGTAATAAGGCTCGATGAAAAACATTAAACTGAAACTAGTATGTGGAGCAAATACTACTGTATAAGGCAAAATTAATATGGCCATCAAGATAAAAAAGGAAAAACTGGCAGACACACCTTTTACAGGATGCTGTACTCCAAAAGAATAGATACAGAATTACAAGGAACGGAAAAAAGGGAAAATGTTGGGAAAGACTGCAGTTGCAAAAAAAATCTCTTTGCAAAAGGAAAAATTGAAAAAACGATGAACTGAACGCTAAATAAGTATGAAAAAGAAAACACAAAAAGTGTCAAGATTTTTCTTAAATTTAATTCAATTTTATTGTACTAACTGTAATTACAAAACGGGAAAATTGTTAGAAATTCAACACAAATATAAATTCGTTCTTATAAGTCATATTAATAATAGATTAAGAAAGTAATAGAATAAGCTTATGTTTTATATTTTTTGAAGCGATTTTTATTTTCCGCAATTTTACAAAAATTATTAAACAATGTGTGTCCCGTTCCGCCCCGACTAACCCCATATAGTAAGTAAATATATTACACGCTGTCGGAAAATTTCAGATTCCTCACATTGGAATAATACAGTAATATTATAATGGACTCAGATGTGAATTGTCTGATAAATCCTATTTTTAATTTTAACCTATCTGTTTTAAGACCTGAACGGTTTTCGTAGAGATTTCTTCAGTGTAGTATCTTGTTACTTGGCCAGTATTTTTATGAATCGTCGAATATCGCAATATCTGAGAGGTTTACCACAAATCATATAAATTTGTATTTGAAAGAACTTTGAAAAATAATTCGGCAAGTGTAAAGTAGTACGTTTATTATGCAAGAATCTGTCTTTGGATGGATTTTATGTGGTATCAAACTATCTCTGCTTTTGTATTTCAAGTTCAAACTTGATCGTTCTTCTTGTTTACTTTAACGATAATTGAATTGTTACAGTTTCCAAGTTATCTTGAGCACTGAAAGTTTTCATCGACTGCGAACTAAATCTATCTTCGGATAAATAAAGTTTTCTAAGTACGCAAATTCCTTGTCTGTAACTCACAGTTTATATGTGTGTTTAGGAACAGCTTAATGATTAATTATCAATCGTCTAGTGTCAAGTGGAGAATATTTTTTTATTAAAATCAAATTTAGGGTGGAAACATATAATTAACATTCTTAAGCATCGAGGCATTTTATGATAAGCGTTGATTGAATTTAAGATTTTTGATTACATATAACGTCGCGTATAATTCGAAAAAATGTCGTGATTAATTTGATAATTTTGTAGTGAATTCTAATTAACTTTACACTCTTCTTTTGGTCGGCTGAATTCTATAAAAAGGTATTTGTTGTTGAAGGAAGTGGTAGGCTCTGAAATAAATTTTATACAACACATCATTCACACAGTGATTAATTAAGCTCATTCACGTTCCACCAATCAATATATTTCATTAGGAGGCTACAATTTAGTCTCCGTGTACCACTTTGTGTTAAACAGTATTGTGATTGAAATAACCTAAGCCAATATTGATGTAATTGGATTCAAAATTATGAAACAGTGTGATTTACGTAATCAGTAGCTTTAAAGCAGGCATAATTCTATTCAATTAGCTCAACGATTAGTTCACAAAATCATTGGTCTCTGTATTAATGATTGTGTTTTCTTCTGTCCTCGTCATTGTAGTCGATGAAAATTTTTATGACGCTGGTTTATGAGTAGCAAAAGATTTAAAACGTATTGAATATGGAATAGAAACATGAGTTTGTAAAATCATAAACGGAATAAATATAGTTCATTATAGTTTAAGTGGCTAGGTCTTCATGGAGAATCAATCACACTTTTTGTAATACCGACCACCTTACAGCCCCAATGTATTGAAACTAAAGTATAGTCAATATATTTAATTTAATATATTTCAGAACCTACAATTTCCATAACAGAAGTTCTTTGTCAAGTATTAAAAGAAATAACCTTCCTGAACTATTATTTTATTTCGTGAACATTTTTAAAACAACGTCCAAATATTATTAACTTCAAACAATATTGATGCGCAGATGTTTGTTTATTTTTACATAAATAATTATATGTTGGCACTGCAGGTCGTAACGATTATTAAAGTTGACGATAGTTTCATTTTATGTATTTTAATGGGGAAAAATGCCGATTCAGTTAAATACGTTGAACAGAATTGTAGTACTATGTCCTGATAGTGCTGTTTTTTTATTTGATTTCTATTCAAAACTCATGTGATAGCATTTCGGACAGTCTTAGAAGTAAACTTCCATCACTTGATAGTTTGTAAATTCTTTTGGGTCTTTTAAACACTACACTGGACTTTCAACATACAATAAATACTTTATTTCTGCAGTTCATAGGCACGCTATAATGTAGCAACATAACAAAGGCTTCTATATTTCCGATATTTTGGTTTTTATTTGTAGTTTGTGCGTAGAGTGTATAAAACATCTAAAAATATATTTGTAATCACCAATTTTTAAGACCGCCATTCAATTCGAATTTTTCGTAATGACGCAGATACTGAAGTGGTTGTATTTCAGCACAGTATTTGATAATGTTTCTTTGGATAAACTCAAGTCTATTAAGGTTTAGATGAAGTGTCAGTTATGTGCGGATCATTAATACTTTCGTGGATTTAAGAAGAAAATAATATGAATAGGAAACTTTCCATCTTCATGAAAACTAGAAATAGGACGTGCTTTTACCTGTACTCAAGGTAGTTTCTCCTGTACCTGATCAATTCACAAAAAATGTATCTCAAGAAAGTACAACTTCAATGCTGCAAAGAAAACAAACTGCCGTTCGCTTTTGTAAATTATCATTATTTAGTGGGAATATTTTGGGCGGCGACAGTATAATGTTGTTTCCAACCTGGAGTGTGATTCGTGTTGGTGGGTAGTTTCCAGGCTGAAACGAGAAATGCCGCGCATTGTTTGTGCGAATCAGAGGGTGAGTTGACACCTGATAACCCCTGGTGCTGACATGCCTTATCAAGCATCCATATTCTCTCTCGGCTACAAGTCCACCATCGCCTCATACTTCATTTTCGTCATGGCTCAGATTTATTTCATTGGTCGCCGAAACAGAAAATAGTGGGCACGTGCAGAATTATATGTCATGACTATACTATAACACTCAATCTTGTAAAATATTTACAACTATCAGAACCGAATTTAATATGATGAAAACTTAAAATGTAAAACCCGATGTACACGCACGATACTGTCCGTCATTTCGGAAGTGGAAAAATACAAATAAGTATTATAAAATTCGTAGCACTCTTTACATAACTATTTAATTAATAACAATAAATTGTTGTTGAGGTAATCAGTCCTAAGATTGGTCTGATGCAACCTTTTATGCTAACCAAATCTGCTTAGCGAATTCCATCCTTAGCCTCCCTCTTCTTTCTTAGCCCTCTAATGCTAATGTTACTAGACCCTCGTGTCTCAAAACGTGACGTATTAATCAATTGGTTAAAGTCCTCCAAATTGTTCTGTCTTCCCCTGTTCTGCTTAGAACTTCTTGATTAGTTACCCTATCCACCCATCTGATTTTCGGCATTCTCCGTGCTATCCTACTCTTTATGTCTACTATACTTCTACAATGCCTAGTTGTTATGCTGCCCAAATAGCAGAATTCCTTAACTTGCTTCAAAATATCCCTTCCATCTGACGCCCTTTTTTATTCCACTATTTCGCATACTACGTTCTATCACCTTGATTTACTCCTCATGTTGTACTCTTCCTCCAGGATCACGTTAATGCCATTTATTATGTTTTCCAAGTCTTTTTCTGACTCCCATAACACCACATCCTCATCAGCAAAAATTAGGGATTTTATTTCTTCTCCTTGCAGTTTTTGTCCCTTTCCAAATTCATTTTTAACTTTCTTCGTCGCCTGTTCTATATATACGTTAAAGAGCAATTAACGTCTGACATTCAAATACACGGTGTAAAAGTTTAAAGTGTCTTTTCTATTATTAAAAATTCACCATAATTTAGGAATAAGAACGGAATATATTTTATTCAAATCATGTGCCGTGGTTTTCTACACATTTTGACAATCTTCTAGGCAATTTATGGTTTTCATTTGAATTAATGTTTTATCCTTCATCAATATCCATTCACCTAGCCATTTTGACACTTAATCGAATGTTGTGAAATACTGCTCAGCCAGTGCGTGTCCTGTCGATGAAAACAAATGGTATCTGAAGGAGCCGAGTCTGGAGAATACGTCAGGTGGGGTAAGAGTTCCAAACCAAGGCCGGAAATGGAAACTTTGATCAGACAATGCCGGATTTCGCACATAATTTTTCGTCTTTCCATCTGTTCTGCGCTCAGTTCGTGTGGAATCAATTTCCCAACCTTTTTTATCTTTCCCGTGGCTCTCAGGTGATCAGAAACGGCTTTCTCGGTGATGGTTAATTGTTCTGTTATCAGTTTTGTGTAGCATCCGCATCCAATATTGTTCGCAATTAGACATCTTCAAACTCTTTTGTCGATTTTCGCTTTATTTGTCAATGACACTAAAATTACCACTTTTGAATCGTTAAAACCACTGTTCACAAGTCTTGACGGCTGGACTAAGCTCGCCGTACGTTTCCACAAAATGCGATGACTTTGAAATGCTTTTTTCTTTTGATTGAACAAAAACAATCAGTACGTGCCGCAAATTCTCCTTATTGACGTCCAACTTCCACGTGTATGCCACCATAAAGAAATATGCTGCTAACCTATTAACAAATGAACATCGCATTTAGCGACTGTCATCGCTACAAAATTTTATTTTGAGATAAAAATTGTCTTTGTGTGCCATCTTCGGAAAGAAAGTGACATTTTAAACTTGTACACCTGGTAATTAAATGAAATAAATTAAAGACCAGTTTTACAGACACAGTTTTTATGTAGATTAAACGGCGTTTCGTCACCACATTTATTAACAATACAATCGATAAAAGACAGTAAATATAAGGGATATTTATATAAGTCTAATTTAAATTATGTTATTCTATTATTACGACAACATAATAATCACGACGAAATTTTTTCGTATATAGCTCTACCCAACCGCTGAGAGGGGAAATCATAAACGGAATATTTTTCCATGCTTTATTTGCCTCAAGTCTGTCAGAAATTATTTCAAAAGTAAGTTTTCTTCTCTAATACCATGTATATTTGGCGCTATAATCGGCCAAACATTTTCTAAGAGAAGCCGCTGTTGTGATTTGGTCGCATTGCAATATGGACGTGTTTCAGTTCATCTTAAGCTAGTAATTTTTTCATCCATTCAGGATAGATGAAAAATGTAGGCTAGAATTTTCCATAATAGGATATTTATTAATTTCGCTTAGTCAATTCTTTATTTAAAATGTTTGTAAAAGAACACACGTGCAGTCAAGACTTTTACCGCCCATGTTTCGACGATTTTAGAAAGATTTAAAACCTTCTCGTTCCTCTATGCAGAGCTGCTGACCTATAGATTATACATCGTGTTGTTTTCAGATTTTCGCGAATGGGCGTTTAAAAACTTTTACATAAATTTTGAGCTTTCGCCATTATGAAACCAGTGAAACAAGTCGTGAATAATTTTAGCACGTTGGTGAGTGTTAATTTAGGAGTTGTTTGGGTAAAGTTTTGCAGGTGCTTAATGTAATGTACCTGTTGAACGCACGCCCCCGTTCACGCACTCGCACATCGATCGCTTCTCTCACACGAGCACAGGCACAAGCACACGCTACAACTCAACTCGCCCTCATTAACGCAACTTTATTAGAGACCCGGGGCTCTGAATAATTGTCGTCTAGTAGTTTCTTGCGCGCTCTGACTGAGGCGAGGGTGGCAAAGCTCTCGCTGAATCAGTCCGCGGGACTCGCTCCTGCCTGCCTGACTGACTGACTGCAGACGACCAACGCAGCCGATTCCAAGGCGCCGTTCGTTGGTGTTTCTTTTCGAATATGCGGGGTGGAAGTCAAAGTCACCTACATTCCAGAAATTCGCTCAATCGACCTCCGAGTCCCGGGCCTGGCTTCGACTGACGCATGAAATAGCGCGATGGTGGCTACACCTACACTTTCTTATTGCTGCTCGTGAAGAGGATCGACGTCAGTAATCGTTGTTACAAGTCACATACGACCTATCTATTGATACCGCAGGTCACGTAGTTATTGATGGTAGCGTAATCCATTTAGTCTAGAATTGCCCCTAGAGATTGTGGTGTTCCGCCATTATTAAATCAGTTTGAGTTATTTCGTCAGCTAAATCGAAATTATATTACTGAGTCCCTGCAAAATCAACCTTTTTATATTTGTCATGTCCTACCCTCTGTTTCACATTTAGCGTCTTCTCTATTACTCGACATTACCGATTTATATGTTTTCTCTGCAGTGAATTTATTTAATCTAGTTTTCTTTATATTGCTGCCTGACCAATCCTGTGCAATTACTAATCGTAATACGTCATGTATTCATTCTTTGGTAATTTTATAGGCGCCGTTAAATTCTTATGACGTAGCTTACGGCTTGTTTTAAAACTTCTTTCCGTAATAAAGAAAAGGCTTTAAAAATAATAATTAGTTTTAATTTTAATTTAATATCTAATTCAAATGATGGGATTAGTCAAATAAGCAAATTCTATTTCCAGACAAAAAAACATTAAAATTTATTAACACATTTCAGACAATTTTACTTTCCGTTTTCAAATGTACTCCTTTTCTCAGGGGATTTTGGTCCAAGTAGCAGAGGACACACAATTGATACATTGGGTCCGACTATGCATGGTAAAATTGTTTTAACGATGGGTGGAGCTCACCAGTGTCGCGATATTTTTTATGTCTCTCGAAGATTCCGCGCGGCCAGCAATGAGAAGCGTCGACGTCGGTCACGTGTTAGTGGTGATGATGGCCGGTCTCGATGAAGGTCGGCGTCTCTCCACTCACACCTATAGGAACCTCAAAACAATTCCAATTCGTCGCCTTTTTGCGACGTCCTACAAGTCAACGTGTCGCCGCCAACTCTTTCCAAGGACTGCCTCAAAATCCTCATGTCCTTGCGTATTTACTTAGGAACCCCTTTTTTTGTGCTGCCTGACCAGGCCGCTTTTGCCACCCCCACCTCTCACATCTGGCCGCTAGTACCTGACGAAAACAAAGGGCGCTGTCTTGCCCAATATTTAAAAAGATTTTGTAAATGGGATAATGCACACTACTATATATATATATATATATATATATTATCCCTATATTTTTCATGGTATTTATCGAGCAGAGTTGAGAATATCTGTTGTCTCTTTAGGACGAAAACATTTTCTTTATAATTTTTCGACCTCCACATGACTTTCGTTAAAACTAACTGCAAAATCTGTACTTAATTGTACTGGTTGCATATTTACTGTGGCGTATTAATTTTGTAGTATGTTATCGACGCGTCGTACTGTGCGTTCGGAAAGACGCCTTGCACTGGACTTCGCAAACTACGGATGTCACTTTGTGACGTAAAAAATTAAACTACGTTTTTGAGAATCATATCTCAATCACAACTGATGAAAGTGTTTTCCAATAAAATGAAGCGGGTTCATATTTGTATATCTGCCCGCGGACGCTATTTCCAAAATATGATGGACCGCACATCAACTTTCTGAACACCATCTGTTCTGCAAGTTATGTCCTGTCAAAAACTCACAAACTCAACCAGTGTGTGGTTTTTAATTAATCTATATTGAAATTTGAACAAACAATTATTTGTGTGGACGAGTGTTTATAATTTCCCACCAGTGATCGATAATATGGAACAAGTGTAATTTCTCTTTATAATTTAGTTGATAGCACGGATCTACCTTACAACTCCTTTGCCTCAATAGAAGGCTTTAACAAATATAATGTTGTTAATCTGAACAAGGCGCTCCAATGAAAACACTATACATGTTCTTTCATTTTCGTTATGGCTTGAGACTGCGAAATTGATACACCACACGAACATCTCAGTAATGAAGCGCTGGCGTTTCTATTCATGGGAAGTAATCTAATCTTTTTGTATGGAAGAGGCTGCCGCATTACATTCTTGACTTCCCTCTTCTGTTTTTACCCCACACACTTCCCTCTAATGCTAATTTTAAAATACTCTCATGTTTCAAAACGTCGCCTATTAATCTATCCTTTCTCTTGCTCCAAGTCCTCCAAATTGTTTTCTCTTCCATTATTCTGCTTAGACCTTCCTATAGCACCACATTTCGAAAGATTCTGTTCTTCTTCTATCGTCCACGTTTCACGCCCATATAACTCCATGCTAACATTTGTAAAAATGATTTCCGAATATTCATATTCATTATATTAGCCGTAAGTAGAATCCTTTTTTTTTTGCGAAAGCCATGCCTGTGATATGGTACTCTTTATGTCTACTAAACTTCTACCATCCCTTGTTATTATGCTTCCCAAGTTGCAGAATTCTTTACTTCCTTCAAAATATCCCTTCACAATCTAATTCCCTTTGCTATTCCACTGTTTCCCATACTACACAACATTGCCTTGGTTTTCCCTCTATTAATTCTCATGTTGTACTCTTCCTCAAGGATCACGTTCATGCCATTTACTTGTTTTCCGAGTCTTCTTCCGACTCCCCTAATACTACAATGTCATCGGCAAGCCTTAGGGATTTTATTACTTCTCCCTGCAGTTTGATTCCATTTCCATATTCATTTTTAATTTTCTTCACCGCCTGTTCTATACATTAGTTAAAGAACATGGGCGACAGACTGCATCCTTGTCTTACTCCTTTCTTGATTTTCTGCTAATCTATAATCTGCTTCTCATCTGCTTTCCTGATATTCTTGCTAGTATTTTTCTTCTCTTTAAATCTTTCTTTTATTTTCCTATAAGCTGCGTGTATTTTCCCTACATATAATTTAGAGAAATGTACGAGGAGGCTTTTTGATAATAATCAACTAATTGTCATTTTTATTAGGACATAATTTTGTATAGTTCTTATTTCAAACGTCAATTTTTCTTTCTATGGGACACTGTTGCATTGCCTAATCCAATATTTGTATATATTGGATACCAAAATTTTGACTGTTAGCAAATCAAGTTAACATTTGTCAAGGTATAAAAAATATCTACTATTTCTTTCGTTGTCATCGGCTCATAAAATCTTGAAACTATTGTTACTATCGTTGCCGGTATATTTATTTATATTAGCGCGAAAATTGAATTAATTAGATAGTAATATTTCGGTAAATACGTGATTTAACTGGAATTGAATCCGACACTTTTAGTAACCCCTTGATAAACTCTCACCGACCTATGATGTTAGGGGGTTAACTTCAAATTCACACTTATGTTAACCGACTCTAAATATCGTAGAATATATTTCCAGTACTTTAAATGAGTTAAAAATTATCCCGGTTAACTGGAAGAATCCGAAATACACACGATACTTTAAGAAATTAAAAAATGTATTTAAAATAGTCATTGGACCTTAAGGAAGTTCAGTAAAAAATAATTATTATACCTTAAGTGAGTCCAAAATACCCCCAGTAACTTCTGTGTAAAAATTCTTGAGATACTAAATGAAATGAAAAAACCCCCTGTTACAGTAAGGAAGTCACGTATATTTCCTTTACTTTAAATCCTATGAAAAATATTCGTTTTTAAAACAGGCTAAATAGTGGGTCAAATTTCAAGTCAAGGGTAGACGTTATATTTAAGTATAGCCATTGGATGGCTTCATTTGCTATGGTCTAATAACGTTTTCTTCTGTAATATTATTTGCAGTTATTTATCTACGACGTAACCACATTATTTTCGGATAAATAACACTTTGAGACGGATATGATTTTGATCTGAATTGTTGGGAAAAGCGAAATGGGAATTTAAAATTTTTGGGATATTTCCAATCCCACAAAGCCGTACGGGACAGGTTTAACGCATACAGACTACGACAGTTAGTCTTGAAACGTCCTTGCTGCGCTAAGAGGACTGTTTTTCGAGTAAGTAACGTTTTAATAGTATCCGCTGCAGCGCTGAAGTTGCTATTTTTAGCCTGCGCGATCACATCCTCCATTCGCTACGAAGCCACACGCAGCTGTGAAGCAGCCTCACTTTGTGTTTTCCTTTTATTAGAGTGTTCCTAAGTGTTCAAAATATTGAACGTCCCATCGACTGTGAAGGCATATCAGTGATTCGTTTCTTGAACACCGCGGTTTTGTAGGAGGGTCTGTGATCATAGGCGGCATCTCTCTATGACGAAGGCATACAAACGTTGCATTTGCTATTCAAAGCTTATACGGGGCAAAAACCATGGATTATAATTGGCTTCAAAAATTCAACAGCCCAGTTAAATAGGTAGCCGGGATCATCAATTCAAAGTAAAATGAAGAAAGCAAAAAAAATGTAAAAGAAACAACAGATGTCGGCATATTCTCATTCCTAAATAAGACCATAAACGACTGGAATAATTTACCTGCTTGGGGAAAATCCTCTTTAGGAAAATAAATTTAGGACAAATCTCAGAAAACGTGTGAAGTGATGTGGATATTTTGAATAATATAAACGTGTAGTCGAATTTAAATGTTAAAGCCAAAGTGAAGTCTTCAGTTAATATAATTCTTGTACTGTTTCTCTTTTCCTTCTTTCAGGGATATAGACATTTTAAAGGACAATGATTATTTTTAGATTAGGAGTATTATGTATAAGTAATTTCATTGTTTATCTGCCCCCGGGCTTACGCCCAACAATAAATACAAAAAGTGTAACGGGTGAAGTAGCGTGAGGTGTATGATTGATTATAAAATGTCTGGAAAATAATGTTCGGTTATGTTTGAATAAATATTGATAGTTACTGTAAAATCAACCTTCGTATGCCTAGGAGGATTTTTTAAGAAGAATGTGTAAGTGGTGTAAGATGTTGAATGGTTTATTTTACTTTATTTTAAGCACATTGACTCTTTAATTGTGAATTTTAATAATCTTCGCACATTTACAAACAAATTAAGTTAAACTCGGAAATTAATAAAATTGGATATTGAGTAAAAAGTAATATTCCAACTAATTAAATTACTTAGTTCTTAAAGATATATCCGGGAAATATAAAAAATGGATGACGTTTAGGTTTTAATTGTTAGGTAGTGCATCTCATCATACGCTTTGTGACTAGGGAATTCTGATTGGGTCTCTGTCTCTGGCGTTGTGAGGCGCTGGCTGTTTGCTGGTCGGGATCTAATCAGGTAGCTTGATCAAACGGCTGCATTGTCGCTGTGCGGTAACCCACGGTCTCGGGCTAAAGCCAAAGTCTTTTCGCTTCGGCGCCATAAATAAATATTTTACGTACCTCCTTTCTTCTGAAAGACTTCAATTCAACCGACCCTAGACTAGTCGGTTTCATCATTAACCTGAGACAAAATTTCGCAAGCATTTAATCCCTCGAATCACTTTCACATCTTCCTGTAACTCTGTTGTCCTACTTCTGTCTTCTCGTCTTTCTGTCTCACCTATCAATGCAAGCCGGTATAAAACTTTTATTATCGTTATCTCGAAGCATGTTTTTCGGGTACACGTTCAACTAAAATTATTAAGTCGGGACGAACTGTCAAGTAAAATTGAGGGTTCCATTTTGCCAACTCCAAAACGTTTCCTTCCCATCTCGTTTTTTTATTATGTTTTGGGCCTACTTGTTAAAAGCCGGACTTACGTGATGCAAATTTTCTAGGGTTTTAACTGCATCACTTTTAGGCGAATGCCGAGCAGGATCCTTGAAATATAGCACCGGGACCATAGTTAACCATTGGCTTTCTTGCTTTCCCTTCCGCATCTTTCCTTTAAAATTTCCTTTCTGTGTTAGTAACGAGGAGTTCATAATGTGGATACCGTCATGTGTAACCCGGTAACCTTAAAAAATTTAATTAATTTTTGTTAGTGTTTCAAATGTGTTAGAGTCTATGATGTCCTCATTTTAGCGTCAGTTTCCGTTAACCTTCGTATTCCCTCTTCAAAGTGATTGAATCTGCTTCAAAAAGAAAAACGTTTCTCATGCCTCGTCTTACGCAATACTATTCATACTTATTCATCTCACAAAGGAAGGGGATAGGATTGACGCTGGAACGTGTTTTCTGGTTACTAAGAGATGTCATTAAACTAATCGTAAATATTCATATTACAAAATTGTTTAACTTATTTTGCTTTTTGATTGTGAACTATGAGAACAGTGTAACCCCCAAGTGAGTGTGTTCATCTCACAAATTTCTACATAAAATCGTGAATGTTTGGTTTGCTTTAATTAGTGTAAAAATTATTCCATCCTGATTAAACAAAACAAGTTCTTTTGACTCATTAGGGAAGGATATTCACGGGTTAACAAGGTTCGTATAGCAAATTTATTTGGATGAGTCGCTCCCTCCACGAGTACTCGTTGACAAGTCTTCACGTTCCGGAGGCGCGGTGACGTCAATCATTACCTAATATTGGGCGACATTATAGATTGTCTTTTTTACAATTCGTTAATTCTAAAAAATTATTTATATATTATTCACAAGTTATAATTTTAAAATGTATTGTATTATTTCTCTGCAAGGGCCTCCGTTTGTATTTTGGGTAGGTTAAATGCAACATACAATTAAGATTTGAACGGTATATACTGTATATGCTATGAAATGACTAGATATATAGTATTGAGTACCTTCCGGTTAATCTGTTGCACTGAAGGATGCTGAATCTCGAGTTTGAGGTCCACTTTTATGCCACAGGTTGAGGTGCCCGCCCTTTTTTCATAATGATACCTGTTGACCTGTTGTGGAAAAGTTGAATTTGGTCATTCCATGTCAAGTGTCCTAATTTGATGAAGGATCCCCGCGCGATCATTTCCGATTTCGATGAAATTTTGCATGTGTTTATCTAAGGCTACGTAGTACAAACTGTCAAAATTTCATCAAATTCGTAACAGGTCGCTCGAGGACCCCTTGGTCACTTGACATGGAAAGACCCCAACTCTGCTCTGCCATACGTCTCGGACTTCCAGGATTTTATTATTTTAAGGGCGATGGTCCGCAGATAATGTACCGTTCTCTCCTTTACTCCCAGTGCACGCCGCGCTTCGTCCCCCACTAGCCCTTAAAATTATCACCGCTAACATAGGCAACTCATAACTTGGCTGGCCAGCCACAATTAATTCTTGTAGACTAATCAATGTCCAAGATAGTCCTTCCTTTTGTTAAAGCTCCAAAATATCTATATTACAAACGTTATATTAGTACAAATGTCACTCCCATTATGATGTAAATTAGCTTTTATTCATAATTGCTGTGAAGGAAAAGGAATCTATTTCGCAATAGCCTGCCAGGTTGTTTGATATAAGGAAGATCTCTCCGCTAGCACGTGGTTGTCCGCTGTCATCGCTTCGTTACTTTCAAACAGCGTGTGGAAACGTTCTCAGACTACTTCGGGCACAGTTAATAGGCCTGACTAAGACAGAAACTTTCAACCGACTACGGCTGGGACGAGAATATCAATCTGCTAAGGTTGGATTCCAACATGAGAATTGTACTTATTCATTGAGTGTAATTTCGGCAGCAGGCAGAAGATACTAAGAGAGGCGTGGGTGAGGGTGTCAGTTCTGCGTGACCTCTTGGGGTAGGGTACGAGCGTTGAGCTGGATTCATGGACTCGTCCTAGGGAGCGGCACCGCGCAGAAGCGCCCCCGCCCCGCCCCACCTCAGCCCACCCCCCTTGCCCCTCCCCTTCCCCACCCTCTGGTGGCGCCTGTGGCTCTGCTACCCGGTCAGTCCGCCGAGAGCCGTCGTGTGATGCGTTAGTCATGTGCGAGTGGTGCGCGACTTCCCGGCCCTACTGCTGCTGAGGAGGATCTCGTCTCGTCTGGCCTGCTCTTAACGGTGAGGATTCTGTGTGTACCAGCCTCGTACCACCGCCACTGAGCCGCTGTTGCCACCGTCGGGGTGACCTAAGCAACTAGCACGTGCCTTACCTTCAAGGTAGCGAAAACATTTGGACCAAACCGCCACTTTCCCCAGCTGAATAAAATTTTTTTCACGTACCCTGTATTCGTGCATTTTTGAAATTTGTGCAGTGAACGTATTTTTTTGCCAGTTGGCTCCTAAACTAAATTAGCCATTTAAATCGAAACGTTCTTAGCTGCATTATTTTAAAACTGTAATATACTATCACTGTTTGCCGGGTTGATTACGTTTAATAGCAACGACATTGAAAGTTAGTTTTGGCAATGCATTGTTTTTCACACCATCTATTCATTTCCGAATATCTGAAGTGTGTTAATTGAAGTATTTGACAGGTGATTGGTTTTTTCTGTCGAGTTACACGGCTCAATGTTGCGATCCTCCCGAATCGGATTACCTGCGGATGCTTTTGTAAAATTCTAGCTTTTGCTTTGTTTTTCGTGTTGAAGTAATTATGCGAGTTGGGGGGCGAATTCCCTCCTCCACTTAGGGGCTCTAATCGATGCGGCGCTCGATGACGCAAAACAATTTTGTTAGCCGTCGGGTCGGATCCCGCTGCGCTCACAATTCAATTCCTTGTGACGGTCGGAGCCGCTTTAATAACTGGTAATGAAGCTCGCGTGACTCTTGGATCCACGCACCGCCGTACGCATCAGCTTAACCACAACTCCATCGCTAATAACAATTTTTTTCTCTACTCCGGTACAACGTTCCCTTTTAAAAATAAATAGTTCTTTTTAACTCCGATGAACCTCTTAATCGTCTTTCCTCTGAGTAATAATTACCCTCCCAACTAGTGGATCATTTGCAAATTTTTCAGTGGATTATTTTCGTCATCATCCTATTTCATACTCAAATCGGTGAATTATGTCATTGACGTCGACACAGGACGTCACTCACGTCTTTACATTATTTTAACGATTACAATGTCTGTTTCGCGATATTCATGGCATTTTAATGCA
The DNA here is from genome assembly GCA_034510155.1 of Eucriotettix oculatus. NCBI lineage: Eukaryota > Metazoa > Arthropoda > Insecta > Orthoptera > Tetrigidae > Eucriotettix > Eucriotettix oculatus. Next base: position 141,628,471 of record CM067377.1, read on the forward strand.
AGACGGATTACCTACTGTCAAATTAAGATTCCATAGTATGCAAATTTCGTTCTCGTTATGAGCTTTAGATGCAACGCGTCGGTCTGTAGTGACACGTTTCACAAGCAAGTACCATTCTTCATCGTAAAGTATTATCACTATTTTCATGTGAATCCTGCGGGAACTTAATAAAATTCATGAATTTATAGAGCCCTATGTATTTTTTAATACACTGCGCATACTGACTGTCAAACATTTATTCAACGTGTAAAATGATTGGGCTTCGAATATCTTCATACGTTTACACAAAATTATTTTCCAAAAGAAACGTGTATAACGATTTATTGCGTCAAGCTCCATAAAATTAAGGTGATCGATTTAGCCTATTTATTGTAATCTAAATATCCATAATCTGTGTTTGTTTTACGGATACCAATCCAACTTTGAATACTTACCAATTACTTCATCCATCAGACAAATTCTTAGTTTTTTAATTTATTTTTAGTCACAACCTTGTCTTTATTGAACTTACTGTTATCCATCCGATAGTTATTCCAAAAGACTCCTAGCGTTTCTATTTATTTGGTGGGTTTAAATGAGGTATTTCGTCTTGACCAATTTAATTTTGTGCAAAACTTTTTGTATGCAAAACAATTACGAATAATTCTGACAGGTCCGTTTACTGTATAACGTTGCATATTCTGAGCGGTTATGGAGAATCATTGACAGACTGGACTAACGTCTATTTCGCGTACTAAGGGGCTAGGGCGTTTACTGTAATTGAGCCTCGCGCTGAAGGATTAGTTGAGCTCTGGAGACAAAGTGCGTGTTAGGGAGATATATCCTCCAGTAGCGTCTGCAGCAACAGTGGCACAAAGTGTTGTCCGACGGAAATATATGATCATGCATCAGATTCAACTTCCAGAATCCGGTTCTTGTACGGGCGAAGCCACTCCCGATATCTCAGGACTGCTCAGAATGCGGTCGTAGTGCGGCAGATGCTCCTTACCACAAACTTATATCATTACTAACTGGAAAAGTACATTACTCTAACTTTTAGACTAGCATCCATTTGTAAATTCAGAATGCTAGATTGTCAATTTTCTATTATCCCGAAAACTTTCTGTTAATTGCTGTATCCCACAATACACAATTTTTTTATGTATATTTTTGTGTGTTTTTCCAAACAGAGTTTTTAATCCTATTTCCTCATAATAAAGCTGAGTATAAATATAATTATCAGATAGTTATACAATATGCTATAACATTTATTAACAATGCCCATTGTTCATAGGCACGTTTACAGCCACCACCATTTTAAATCTTGAACCAAATTAAATTCTGCGCTCCTGCAGTGTGGAGCGAAATGTAGTAAGTTGAGGTCTTCCAGGATTCGAGGACACTCGACCACTAAAATCTGTTCGGAACCTAAAAAAAAATGGCAACGATTCTGACTGAAAATCGTACGGTACAAGAATATAAATTTTAAATCAATTAACGCCTGATATCAAGATATAAAATGAAATATTTTTCGATCGGTTCTTTTCAGAGATTTTTTATATTTTTAATTGAACAACGTTTCGGCGCATATTTGCACCTTCAGGTTTTTCTCTTCACAATCAAATTATTGTCGAAAAAACGAAAGAAATTATTTCATTTTAAGAATATAAATTTGTTTCTACATTATTAATGTGTCCAGTAATCATTTCTGATCCCATGACTGTCGACACGATTGTACAAAAGGTAATGGGAAAATAACGAAATCTCTTCGTCCAAGGACTTACATGTTCAAATTCTATCACCTATATTCATTTTTTCTTGCTTCTGGAACGTTCTATCACATAATGTGCCAAATAAAATTATATTTATGGCTTCGTTTATTGGATCTCCTACTTTCTTTTAAGACGTTTTTGTGGGTATCTAATTGTAGTGAACAGAAAACGTAGTACATTTTCTCAGTCTCTCAATTGTTGAATCTATATAAATACAACAGTACTTTTGCATGTGTATTGCTTAATCTCTAGAACTTATCTTTAAACTCCATATTTCGGGAGATTCTAAATAGATGTCATCCGAATTCCTATCACTTGGACTTTTCACACGAAAACGCTCGAGCCGATTTCGATGAAACTGTAAATTGCGTTTTCCTAGAGGTAGGTGTGCTCAGGTTATAAGATATATCAAGATATCATTTTATTCTGATATGGCTGGTATTTTTTTTTTGGCTTTACAGAAAGTTTCCTGAACATATTTTCTCTGCCTGGTTAAATAATTTTGAGGCACAATTAATGAGCATCCAAAATGTAAAATAGTAAAACTTAAATCCAGTCTTTGTAGTTTACTACTCAATTTTTTTAATGTAAATGTAGTCAGGCAACCCAAATCTTGTTGGATGTAAAGGTAGACGGGATGATGTCTTACAACTATCTTCTGTATACAGTATAGCAATGATATAACAAAACGTATTAAATCAGGGAAAAAACTGCTATAAATAACTTGTGTAAAAATTGTGTCCATATCTTTCTGACGCGTTAATATCATTTATTACAAAATTAGCCAATATGAGCTAATTTGTTAAATTTATTAAATCAGACGTATGAATTATTCAATCGTTTTTATTCGCCTTGGCTCTACAGCCCATTCAGGTCCTTTGTCTATCAGGACGACAGCTAGTCTGTCATCTTCTATGACACATTCCGGATTGTATGGAATATCACGTGGTCACAGTAGCAATTCTCCTTCAGTTTTAACCCATTGGCCATGAGAACAAATCATCCATGCCTGTACCCGGGATTTGAACCCGCTGACTACTACTTTGCACCAGGTGGTCAACGGTAAGGACGGAATATAGTGTAAAATCTATCAATTTCTTCGAGCCACCTGGCCCAATCCTGCATTTCAAATGTTTTTGGGTCAATCTTTGGTGTTTAAATTCCACTAAAACTACTTTTATTGAAAATCCATGAGAAGACTTAATTTATTTTTCGGAGGTAATTAATCTCACCTCATTTATCTCCATATCATAACGTACCGTCTTTATGTGAGAAAGAACTTAGTTCCATGTACAATGTAGATTGTAGAATGAAAGCATAAACTAGTACTCGCGTCATTACGTGTGTTCGTTTGTGCAGTTTCCGTTCGTCCACAGAATTTCTTTAAACATGGCCAGCTAAAGTTTCATATACTAATTACTGAGGAAACTTTTAATATGACCTTCCTCGTGATAGTATCGGATGTGGAAGTCTCCGCTTCAATTACGTGACTTAAAACTTTGATACTTGGGACGTCACTACATCGGGGGTAATTACAAGTTCTTTGTAATGGTCGGTGCGGTGCTCGATACAGACATGCCAAGCGGTAGTTAAGTGTACGTAGCTATCTTCTCAAGGTCTTGAACAATTTGCATATTATCTGAGGAGAATTATGAAGGTGAGGTCAGTTGTTAATGGGTCTGGTTCGTCCGCTAACAGCGCAGGACGAGTGCATCGATTGTTTGATTGATAGAGGGCCTAGATAGCTAGGTACGTTTCGAAAGTCGCAGTGAAAGCTCAGGGTCGCTGGGTATTATGCTTTCCGCAGAGGCGGTACTCGTGTGATGTGAACGAACTAAAGATCAGGAGAAACGGTCAGGTGTCTCGTGGGTTGCCTTCAAAGTAGGTGTCGTCTCACTAAAATCTGCAGTTTGTTTCACAAATTCAAAAATATCGACTATTGCAAATTCACGTTGCTCATTTCTGGAGTTACTGAGTAGACATCATTATTAATGATTAACGTTTGCAAAGTAAATGTTCGACCTACGTCGATCAAGAAATTCCAATACCTACAAGGACCAACGCATAGCGAAAAAAGTTAACAGTGAAAACTAGTAATACAGTCCTCCTGTCGTACTCAAATACTCCGTTATCATACGTCATTCTGATGTTTAATTTTCTCCCATTTCATTTGCTTGTAATAGTTACAATTGCACTTTCGTACATTTCTGAGAAAGATCTTTTATTGCTTTTTAAATTATATTTTAGCGCGTAACTTTATGGGTTCTCGTAATGCTCGTTGCGCTCTCAAGAGTCTTAACGCATCGTATTTTTAATACATATTTAATTGTCCTTTGTCCTTTCTTCTATCCAGTAGTATGTGAATTTCCTAACCCACAACCTTAATTTAACTTCACCGAGATATCTGAAAGTGTATTAACTATTTTTTTAACTAAAAAAAGTTGTGTAATAAGTATATATATATATATATATATGAGTGTGTTGGTTAATTATTGGAGCAGCGTGACTGGTAAACGGTTGAACGCTTAGCTTTGAAGTACTGAAACGATAACTGTTGAAGAGAGAGAAAAAGCAAAAAGAAAAATAAATCAAGGTTTGCTAATTAAAACTTTTCATTCCTGTCTTGTTGTTTCTTCTTCCTCCTCTCACGAGACGTTTTGTTAGTCATCCTCTGACAGTTATTTTTACTCGGTTTTATTTTTCTTTCTTACATATTTTCAGATTACACCTCAGAAATAATTGTAAACTTACATAAAGTGTTGTACCTCTCGATTTTTATTCTTCATATTTAACACTTTAAATGAACGAGAAGCTAAATATCACTTCATGTTTCTACGTTCGGGTTTTTAATGAGTTTAACATACAGTATTATGGTCTGTAATAGAAAACTCTTCGTTATTACTACCTTTTGGATTCCTTCACAAATGAAACAAGGTTCTTGTAGAAAAAACCTATGAACTCCAAATGGCTTTTTGGATTGGAATCTCGTCATTAAGGCCCCACATGAGAAAAGGCTGTTGTCGCCACTTTTATATTGGATGGAGTCAGCAGGATAGCAGACACGTCGGCAGAAGAAATAAATCTAAATTAACTACAGCACGAGAGCTTTTATACTGCAGGTTCAAGCTGTGATGATATCACGCACCATAACCGTTAAATTCGACTCCACCCAACTCAAGCGCGACCTCTGCGACCATCTTTATTCGCAGCGTTCGCTCTTTTCTCATACAGCTCTTTGTGTAAATTGATATTTTATTATACAAACAACCATTCAGACCCAATGGTAGGATATCCATGGAAAAAAAATTGCGCTGACAAAAGGAAAATATTGATTCTTCGCGAAGAACCGACCTTTTTCTATGTTTTCAATCTTTAACGAATCATAACTGAAAACTAAAGCAGAACATCTGCACAGGTGATTACAAGTATTTTAATCTGAAAAAAAACTTCCTCGAGCGAGCACAAAAAAATAACAGTTTGGTGAAAAACTGAAGTAATAGTTTTCCACTCTACAAATAACAAACAAAAGTCAATTCCACAGTTTATTGTCTCTTTTTTGTAAGAAAAATGAGTGTTTTCCGATAATTATCCTACATGTTTTTTACTTCATTCGTATTGCCCACCCAGTCTTGAACATTGTCATCAAATCAAATCATATGCAAATAAGAACTGGTACATCAAAGCTTTTGTAACCAAATTTCCCTCCTGTTCCGATGACATTGTAACGTGATATTGTAGGTACGTAATTTCATTATCTTGCCATTGATTTATTTATCGAGCGTTTCGATCCACTTCAACTACACAGCCTATTTTAGATGCAGGTAGACTACACACTGGGAAATGGTGAAATAACAAGAGTTGTTAATTTGGAAAGGGATATTTTGAAGGAAGTTAAGGAGTTCTGCAACTTGGAAAGCATAATAACTAGGTAGAAGTATAGTAGACATAAAGAGTAGGATAGCACAGGCAAGGAAGGCTTTTACAATAAAGAGAAATTTACTTATGACTAATATAAGTATGAATATTATGAAATCATTACGAAAAAAAATCGTATAAAGTGTGGCGTTATATGTGTGCGAAACGTGGACGATAGGAGTTGCAGACAGAAAATACTAAACCAGAAATTCTAAGCAGAATAGGGGAAGAGAGAATAATTTGGAGAAATTTAACCAAGTCAAGGGTTAGATTAATAGGCCACGTTTTTGAGACATGAGGGTCTTGTCAAATTAGCATTCAGGGAAATGTGTGGGGTAAGAACAGAAGAGGGAGTCCAAGGATGAAATGCGCTCAGCAAACTAGGGAGGATGTAGGATGTGGTAGCTATGTAGAAATGAAAAGGCTTTCGCAGGATATGTTAGCTTGAAGGGTTGCATCAGACCACTCTTATAAATAATTACCACACAACAACAGGCTACGCATACTAGTTGCCGCAAGCTATTCCTTTAAGTCTGTGATCGTCTATTTATATCAGTCATTCCTGATTAAATATTAGCGGTATGATGCTTTGTTTCTCTGAATACTCTCAGGTTGTTTTTTACATTGTAACGCACCCTTTTGTAGTTCTATAAATTGTGTAACATGACCAATGTAATAAATTATTTCTTTCCGATAGCCCCTTTACATTTTTATATATTATCGTTATATTCTTCCTCCTTCGTATTTTCTCATCTTCGAAACTTTCTCGTAGTTTGTTTCTTATATATTTTCTTTGCGTTATAGGCTGTACTTGCAAATATTGGAACATATTACTTATAATTTTACTCATATACGTTATTGCATTATGTCGTTCGTTTATCGAGAAGACAACCTTAATTCAATGTTAATACTTGCTTATTCTTATTTAGAGTTTTCTTCAGTAATGTTTCCTGCCTTAAAATTATACAATTATCTCAAGTGTTTTACGGTGTTGCATAGTAGATGAAGTGGCTCAGTAATTTATTTAATGCTTAGGTGGGATATAATATTTATTCATTTAAGATTAGTTGAAAAGTTTATTGAAACATCTCCACCCACTTTTACATTTAAATAATTTAATCGGTGCCTTGTTTTTTCATGTTTACCTTAATACAATGGCGTTCCTACGTTTTAATGACGACTATATTTTCGGCTCCACACTAATATTTCACCTGGTTAACTATAAATGCACTCTATGGTTCACGAGTTATTTTATTAATAGTTTTGTTGCGGTTGCCTGTTCTGACAAGATTGGCATCACCTCTAGCCGATGCTTCCCTCGGGTCACTCTCGCTTGCACCAAGGCTGCTGCATGGCCTCCTTCAGTCACATACAAAGAAATTGCGAAATTGGGCCACGAGCTACTCCACAGCTAAGCAAACCGCATTCATTTATATTCGGTCTGACGACGTGGTCACAGCTCAGTCTAGGTTCGTGCTGCCTGCAACACGCGTAATGCCGTTAAAGTCGTATGAGCGCACATCTTCCCTGGTATTGCGTCGTGAAAGCACAGGGAAACCAGTTCCCGGGCTGCACAGGTCAGCAGAGTACCACAGGCACCACAGGCAGTGCAGTTTATTGTCGTGTTCCTCGCCAGCCATTTCAAAGTAAAGAAGATTATCTGTGACAAGCAACCTTTCCTGTGTATTATATTACTGCCCGTATCTGTGCATTTCTCCCTTGGGGGTCATATGGAGGTAGCAGCGTTCTGTGTCAAGCTTCACACTTGTAATCGCAAGGTAATCATACAATACCAACGGAAGGCAGTAAATTTTAACGAGTTTAGAGGCTAGTAATGGAAGAGATCGGACGTTAAATGCGAAACTGAAGAACCTCAAGTCATTATTCATATGGAATCCCAGCAGGCAATCGTATTCCATATATCTCAAAAATAATGAAGTTATCAGAAAGGTACCCAGGAAAACATTATAGCACAAAATAGATTTTATAAAATGCTTTGAATTTTGTTTTCTTTAAATGAACTTGAGTTTGTAATAAGACCACACAATTTTTTCTGAACCATTAGTTGATAACCTGAATCCAGAAGTTCCGATCGTACCACTTAATTCAATTCGAAAACATGTCAACACTGGAAAATTTCATTATTTCAGCGCACTACCAAAGTGTGACCCAATAGCGTCAGCTCTATTTCTCTTTAAATAATGTGAAGTGAACATAAAAAAATAATCCCTTAATGGATAAATTCAGACGAACTGACATAAAATTACGCAAGGATGCATAATTTCGGGGGCGGTCATGATTACTAAATCGCAAACGTCACTGCATGAAGCTGAGTTCCACACGTGCTGCCAACTGTTTTCTTGGATGCCATTATGCATTTCTAAAGCTTCCAGTTGATTTTCGTAGCACCCTCTGAAATTTTTCTTGTCTAAGGGTTAATTCGATATTTTAATGGAAATCCATTATAGTGTGTACAATGTTTGTTGAACATTTTTTCAATCAAAATATGCGAAAGTGCAGCTTATAAGTGAAAGTTACTTTTCTGTACCTTTTTTTATTGAATATTAAACGTTTCCCTTGTATGGAATGACTGATACTTTTAAAATTAGTGCTTTATATTATTTATAAGCTCACCTTGGCCTACCAGGACGACTTCAGACTGTCATTTTACATGACATATTCCGAATATAAAGTGATACATGGCCAGCGTATCAGTCTAAACCTCAGTTTTAGTGAACATGCATTACTTCATAGTCAAGTTAGAAACTGTGCAACTTCGCTAAGAAACAGGGTTTTTACAAACCAGCATACGAGATAAGGGCTAGTCTCGTTAATGACAGGTGAACTGAAATCTTTCTCAAATCAGCCTTGCGAAACGTGGAAGTGGAATCACTCGTGTCGCTAAAGAAGCATTTGCATTACAATCGGTAAATCATTCATTAAATATTTTATTGGGTGACAAACTTTTTTTTCCGTTTATCTTATTTTCGAGGCTTGATTAACTCCCGATTTCTCCTTCTACATTTACGCCTCGGTAAACGAACATTTTCTTTAATTTATTATATTCGAGGTTGCTTAATAACAGGTCTCCACTAAAGAATGTAGAAGGCAATGATCGCCATAATCCGTTGACTTTCCTTTTGAAAGGCCATTTATCGTTTAATTCAACTATTTGCTGCAAGGTGGAATTACAAGACTTCGGTACGTGGTCAGTTTACTACAGATGTTAATTGTGGTTGATGTGAAATTTATAAACTCGTATGAAAGACATATTTAGGCTAGTTTTATGCTAATTAGACTTTTAAAAATTATAATAATAATTTTAATTCACCTGTGTAATCTTCAGGACACGGTTCTTCTCTCTCTTGACACACGATGACGTAATTACTCTACATTCGTCTCGAAATGAACGCAACTAAACCTGTATTTTGCAGTCCAGGCATGTGTCGTTTTATTGAATTCCAATTGTGGATGTAGTAGGCCAGTGCAAACGTTTACAACCGACTTTCATTATTTTTAAACTACACAGAAATCATCTATAAATTCGATAGGTACCTCCCATGTATTCATATATTGTTAGCTCTAATCTGTTAGTATTTAACGAGTATGCATTGAGTATTTGTTTTTGCTACGATATTAGGAACATGAAATGATTGGTGTCCTTTCCTCTTTGCACGAGCGAGTCGATTACCAATTTCTATGTAAATGGCCGTATTTTAAACAGTCACGTGCGTCTGGAACCATTCGTGATTTATTTAGAACGTGGACCCTTATTGTCTGTCACAACTAAATTTAATACTTCTCTGAACGAAAATCGTTACACCGAGTTAAATATACTGAGCGGTCAGCACTTTAAAGATAAAAGGCAAAACAAGGTCAGAGTAGAACACATCGCGAGATCACGCAACCTGCCTTATCGACTCAATTCTCGACGGCGAGTGAATCATAAAATATAACCACACTCGTTTCTAGTTCCTTCCGTACCCTACCTAGGTTACGGCTCTGCAGTTAATTTTGCTATTAATACTTTATTCCTTAGTTTACCATTTTCTCTTTTGATTTAATTCATGGTAATTATTGTGTTTTAAATACATAGTCTTATTGATACAATTATTCCGTATCGATTCTTTAATCGCCAAAAAAATTTATTTTAAAATTATTTTGTTATTAATATTGCTAATTCTATTATTTTCTAAAACACCGCATTGAGGTAAATTTAATCTGAGTGGCATTGCCTGCGTTTAAGTAGTGATTCTCGTTCATGTGAACGGGAAAGCGAAATATTTTATTTGACTTCCGTGAAAGACTAAGCTTTTGATTTGTTGCAGGTTTGCTGGATCCGGCGTCATGGGCTGCTTCGGAAGCAAAGACAAGTTGTCCAAAGAGGACATGGACTTCCTCAAGTCGCACACACGCTACGACGAAGCCACCATCAAGGAGTGGTACAAGGGTTTCAAAGTAAGTACTAACAGCGGTTCCATCTAAATAATCTCTCGCTCACAAAAATCTTCCGTGAAATTTATTTTCCCCTGCGAATTATTAACGATATCTGCAGTGCGGGTACAAAAAAAACTAAACTTCTCTTGTCTGAACAAACATAAAAACCTGCTTATATTTTTTTAAGAAAACAGAAATTTTCAAATATTACGACGCATGTGAATATAAATTAAATTAATTTACTAAATCTTATTTTCAGTTCGTCCTGTTTGTCACGTAAATTGCATTATTTTATTTATATTGTACGTTAACAATGCCAATTTTATGATTAAATATCTATTATGAAGGATTTTTTCCCATGTATATTTATCATAGAATAATAATTATTCGTAAAGCTAATCATGGACGCCGCTCTATCACCACCGAATTGAACGTTCGTTTTATTCGTGTAGTATAGTTTCTCCTGACGGGAACGCAATAGATAAGCGATTTATTTTCACTTGTGTAGCCTGAGAACAGCAAATTAAAATTTAATATTCTAATTGATTCATTTAGTGGTAGTGGCACTTTCGAACACGTTTTCGATAATTATCGAAACGGTTAGATATGAGTTGTTCAGACAACATAAAAATAAATATACGATATACACTTAAATTTGTCTGAAATAAAAATATTAATGCGTCTTAACAAAATATTGTTATTCTGTGGATATAAATATTTATTTTTTTTACGAATCATTTCTCATTATATTTTATGTATAAAGTTCTCCTTTTCCCAAAACACAAAGTCTCCAGAATATCTACTGCATATTCATACCTTTGCTGTTGGAGGCCTAATATACGAGCTGACTGTAGCTCTTAGTGGACGTAGTAAAAAGTTTTGCACCCGTGAAAAAATGTATACTGCTTATATTGATCGACTATTTGCGTCTTTAAATAAGGAAAATATTACATTATCATCTGAACTTAAGTAATTTCTGATACAGTAAAGATTTATTTTATAAAAACTTGGTCGGTGGTCGGGATAACACGTCTTTTTATTATACACAATTTGATTCCACAGTAATCTCTTGGTCAAAGCGTGATTAAACCCGCATGTAAAACGTCACCTCTTTTTCACGCCCCGACACTATAAGCTGATCGAATGTTAATTTAATCATAGCTGGTGTCATGACTGAAGTAACCATAATGAGGTATAAAAATCTTAAGATTTAATTCACCAGTTAATTAAAGGAGGGGAAAATATTTCGTGTGATTGCCTTTAATCCCCTTCCACCCCCCACCCAAACGACCAACTTGCGTTGCATGTTTCATTTCAGTGTTGGTATTAGCAACATCCAAAATCATGAATAGACACCATCTTGATTGTTTTAGTATTATTTCAGTGTAAAGCCCATCCACCACCTTATGGGTGCCCTTGTCCCGAAAAATATTTATTGACATAGAAACTGATCATATTTGTATGTTTAAAAATTTTAGCCTTCTTTTCTCCCTCTCATAGGGGTGGTAGTTGTTTCTTACCCCCACAGAATTTGATTTCACCTAAAACATTTGGTCAAATTTGATCCACCCACTTAAAATTGAACGCCTACTTTGTTTTACCACCTTCCTCCCCAATCTTACGGGATGAAATTCAACTTTAAGTGCATGATGAATGTAATAATAAAAGGTGGCGACTTCCATAACACCGGTTTCGACAATTATTTCTGTTGTTTTCTTGTTATCTGTATTACCGGAACCCCTCACCTTCATTCTAATTTGTCAATAAATATGCACAAAGTTATTTTATGTTGCATGACCTTCGTACGAGGCTCCATATAAATAAGAGGACCGAAGTCGCTGTCAAATTTATTTTTTACATTATATTATATTCTGAGATTAGTTTCCACAGTTACTTCAAATTGCATTACTTCTGACATATTTGGTGACATAAATTCAATTTCTCAGTTACAGTTGCAAATCACACCTCGGCCACTATAATATTTTGTTCGTAGATTGTAAATTTTGCTGGTTTTTCCTTGCAGCAAATATCGGTTGCCGGAGTCCAGTTCTCCACTTAATAATATACGTGAAGGCTTGATATCCCCCACGGCGAAAGAATGTGCCCCAAGCGAGAAAAAGTTTGTGGAACACTGATTAAAATGGTGCCTTCTCTATTCGTTGATCCCCTCAAAGGAAATCGTTGGAATGACAGAAAGTTCACCAGCCGCAAAGTCCTCGGTCAGCATGGAACGACGACGACCGTTTCCCGTTTCATTAACACGAATCCAGGGATGAAGGTTACCTGTCTCCACATTTAACACGCCGCAATCAGTTCACACCTTCTGTAATGCGCCTGTCAATCAACTTAGTGTTTCGATTTGAGAGATAATCTGGCAGGCTCCTGAGCTAATGAGGTCATTAAAATACGCCGGCAGCCCGTGATCACTGCATATCAATGAAATTAATGTCAATTAACATTAGTATTTGTATATGTCCAAGTTGTTCTATTTTAAGTCGTTACTTCTTGTGCCGAAGTAATTGGTTTTATATTGAGCTAATTGAACAAGAAATTCTCGGGAGTTCACCCGGGTTATGTCAATCATAAGGTACGACGTTTCGAAGGCTATCTCCGCCATTGAACTAATTGTTTTGTTACGTATAAACTATTTAGGAGCATAGCCTCGTTTAAACAAAAAGTATATTAGCGAGAAATTTCAATAAACTATAATTATCTGTTCTGGCATTATTTATAAATGTATAGGTTTATGAAAGAAAAATTACCTTACTTGGTGTCTTTAAACCAGATAAAAGTTATTGTTAAGGTAAATTCAAACAATTGAATAGGATTATTCACTGATATGTTCTATTAACTATCAATACGAGATTTACGTTATTAATATTAATTGTATTCTAGTCCCATTGCAGCTGCGGCGCGTCGCTACAGCGGTTCTCAAAAGCAATTCGAATCAAATAACGTATACTTTCCCGGTGCATTGACGTAATAAAAAGATTCTTGATTGAGCAACGGGATGAAGTCAGCGTTTGAACTAAGCATTTCGGCGAAACTCATAGCCACCGTCATCAGGTGCATTGCGCTTGTCATCAACTGCATCGCGTAGCCTTGATAAGTGTAAATGTACATTAATATGGAAAGCAACTATTTTAGCATCGGAATTATACACCGAAACGTCTTCAAACGCTGACTTCACCAGGTTGTACAATCGGGAAATCTTTTATTAAGAATTTCGAATATTTTCAAATTTATAAATATATTGTAACAATCAGTAAACATTCGCATTGACCCCAGTTCTACCGCAGTACAATCCTTGTGCTTACCATTGACTTTGCTCGTGCAGTGTGTTGCTTATGCCAATTTGTTACCATAAATAAAAATTATTATTGTATTATTAATATTTAATCATGGTTTACTTTCTTGTCAAAGAAATCGTAAGTATTGAAGCTTGAATATTTAACCAGAATATTGAAGGATATAGATAGGTGGATAAAGTTTTCAAATGTAAATTGTTACGAAAGTTGAATTTTCCAACAATTTTTCTTTCTGTTTCTTATTTATGTCGCCGATGAGTAGATCGTTTTTCTGGGGAGAGCACCCAAGTAATCACTTAACGGTCGTAGAAAGTCGATAAAACCGCAACTTCAATAAAAAATAGCCATTCATTGAAATTTTCGTATATAGAGCACAGTTCGCCTAAATGGATTTCCTGATATAAGTTCAATTTTTATTTCGTTCGCTTCGTTAGTTACTGCTTGCTGGGAGTTCGTTTGGAACGTTCGGGACTTCCTCTGAATATTTATGGGAGCGATACGGTGGGCAGCGGAGAGGAAAGTCGTCTCCTGGAATTGCGAGAAACGTGACCAGTCGCGACATGACGGTAAATCGGCAGCTGACCTCTTTGTGCCAGAGCCATTGTTTCGAAAGTGCACAGTGTTGTTCTGAAGGACCTCGACCCGGCTCACTGCGTCTGGGCGTCTGGCCTGTCTCAACCAACTCATCCTGTCACCACTTAAGAAAATCACCTGCACTCAGCAGCTAATTTATTCCTATACAGTGGTTTAATGAACTAAATGAAAGTGAGAATAAGTTCCAGTGTTCGTCAAAATGTAGCTAAAAGTAATTAACGTATTTTATTCCCCCTTTAACAGTAAATCTGAAGGTTTCCCTAAGAATGTGACAGCCTACTTAATTTTCCGTTTAGTATGTACCTTAGAAATGTAAAATAAGTTTTTCGATTTTGGCTGATAAAACTATCTTGCTTGTTCGTTGGACTGAATGTGAACTTCTGTTGAACAAACTTAATTTACTGACAAAATTACACATTCTTCAATCTGCTACATAATACTGAGGTAAATACACTTCCACCAATCAGGGCTTTCTAAAACGGATTCGTCGCTACGCAGCAGGTGCCCTACTTTATTTTTATCACGTTTATTTTAGCATGACTATACCTTTCCATACTAATAAACTTATACGCGCTTCGTGTACTGCTGCAAAATATCCTTTGTGGCTCCAACAATGAAGTTATATTATTTACATTTCATAGCCAGTGCTCCAGATTTAATTAATGAACCGCTGAAACTGATAAATATCGGCAGTCGAGCCCAGAAACTAATTAAATTGTATAAATAAGGTTCTTCACTATGACACCCCAAAATGCTATTCTTTTCAAACATCAAATGGGTTCCAACGTGATTTCATAAACTAAAGACGGTACTAATATGTGATAATTGCTATATTCAGTTGAACTGACAGTGAGATTATTGTTGAATACAACTCATGTTAAATCTTTTCATTATGTTTTGTTTGTGTTAATGACCAATGAATAATCATGGGTAATTGATAGTAGATAATCGAGACCCTTAACTATAAAAATATTTTAAACCCCTTTTATTACGGCATTCGTTATAAGTAAGTCATTGTATAGAACCAGATTTATATTTATTGTCATTTGCATTAGTTCTCGGTTAAGGAAACAGGATACGTCATACATTAAATCCAGAAACAAATAATTATAAGACCAAAATAAAATATAATTAACTCCCAGAAACCCTTAAATACCTAACTAGAGTAAAAAGATGTATAAAATTACCGAAAACACTCCATGTACACTAAAATTCACGAATAAATAAAATGGAAATGTCACTTCTTGGAGCTGCATGACGAGGACCTTCCATAGTAGCTTCAGTCAGTACTTGAAACAAACAAGCTAAAGAGCATAAATACTATATAAAGTGTTAGTTATGTATTAAAATATAAGTATAATAGAATCTTTTCGTCAAGTAATAAATTCGTGTGTAGTGAAATTGCTTTGATATGTAAGTTCATTTCCGGAAAACCTAACCAAAATTAATTTATCGTCGTTACTTTACTCGGTAGACTGATATGTTTTCTGTATTTCTCAACTAAACCAGATAACTGGTATGCAGCTATGACTTTCCCATCCAACTATTTTTGAATTGCTTTATAGTGTAAAGCAATAATATGCAATATAATTTTGTTTTTTTTATTTGGCCGTAAACAACATTACTGAGATTTTTCAATCGTTTTAGTGTCTCTTACAGCAATTAAATTAATTATATGATCAAGAAATGCCATTATTAACTTTAATTATTTGTAATCGGATTTTTTTATAATGAATCTTTCCATTAATCTGTGTAATGCTCAATTTTCATTTGTAGATTTTCCATTTTGCGTTTAGTTAGTCTTGTGAATTTGCGTGTTTTTCGTATACTATCTGTAATTTTCATTGTAGCACTTCCTGGCTGTCGTATAAGTTGTAATAATTCACAAAACTCGAAGTTTGGCAATGTTTTACTATGCTACATGTAATATATTTCAGATCGGAAAATGAAAGTTTCTTCAGTATATCCCCATCATTTTTAAAGGTTCGTTCAGATTTTATTGTTATATGGCGCAGTCTAAATGCCAGGCAAATACCAGCTTCATTTATGACCCCGAAAAGGCGGGTTTGATGGTTGTACGTACTGCTTTATCTGAGGAGATATGTTTCATGTACTGTTTAAATCAACGGTCCTCCGCTGTTTTTAAACTGTTTAATGTTGCCTCGTAGAAGTATTCAAAGTGTTTGAAGGAAATCTACCCAACTCGTTTATTCCGCTTACTTAATTTACCAATGGCATGGTATAAAAATTAATTCCCCTAAAACACACAAGGTTCTGAATAATAGATATTTTGTTTTGTGGTTGAGAGTGTACAGAGCATATAATATGTAAATGAAATTGGTAAGGTAACCGGACAGTCACTGGTCGAAAAGTATTATGTTTGAAGCGGAAAGGTATGTTTTGCGTGAATATCTTTCACAATATTGCCGATTGTTTCAGTATCATAGTATCTGGCTTAAATTTTCTTGTTACTTCACTTTAATATTTATTTTACCCAGAAGATTACGTGTCGACGTTATTTAGGACAGTATTGAGTCGCGAGACTTTATTACGGAGGCCGCAATTCGGGCCAAGCGAATTTAATTAGTTGACTGCGATAATTATGCAGTTTACGTTCTGGTAATAGAGGTGTCCCCGTTACGCCACGGGCAATAAAACCGTTTTCTTAGCTTGTCGGCCAGCCCTTACAGTTTTATTGGTCTTACGACTGGCCGCTATAAATCGGCTATGCAATAGTTCTCCTTAAAATAGCAGCACTTGTGGCGTCCAAATATACGGTACTTGCCTCTCGATCATTCATCACACTCTTGCAAGCTGCCAGCGCAATTGTCTTATCGCTGTTTGTCGTTTGACGTCGGTCTGTTTGCCCATTTCTTAATTCAGTCTCCGCCGCTTTTGAAGGCTGATACCGAGGCTAGATCGGCATCGCAAGAACCGGTCGGATTTGATTTTAATATGCGTTTTTGGAACCTGTCCACTAGCCGCAGACAGACAGTAATCGAAACCTAGCGTCAAGAAAGATGAATCTTGTCTTAGGATTGACCGTTTTATATGACGCTCATTCTATGGCTATGCTAGAACAAAACTTCTCTGAAAATATTTCCGTCCGATGATATGAATGTATGTGTATTTGACTGTATTAACTGCGATTTGGATTCATCCCAGTTTAAAAACACATATGTGTCAAACTAGCTATGCCCGCGACTTCGTTCGCGGGGAGCTGTTTTTATTTTGCCCTAAGAAACGAAACAACAGGTACGGAATTTTGATAAAGTTGAATATATATAAAATGGTCACGGAGACTGCCGATTGACGGAGAATCGATACACTGACCACGTATCACTCAATATTCGGAATGTGTCATGTATGACAGTCCACAGTCGTCCTGGTAGACAAAGGCCCGAATGCTGGCTAAAATGCCATAGAAAGAAGAAGATATATATACAAATATTTTTAACAATTTTTGTAGTTTACACTTTTTTAGGGTTATTCTGCCGACGTATGTATGAAATGAAAATTTTATCACCCTTCTTTATAATTAGGTAATACATAATATCTATTTCCAATCATGGAATTCCAGACAGGCAGAAACTTATTATATTTATTGGGATAGTTTATCTTTATTTTATTTACTTTTAAAAATGAGCAATTACTAAATACTAAAATAACCTGACATGATAAGTAAAACTAATTTACGTATACATCGTATCGACGATCCAAAGAAGTTTGTTATTTCTCTGCTAACGTTAGGTTAATGAAGGCGCGAAATGAATATAATTTAAAATATATATACTATATTAGCTCAAGAGTATAGGCAACCCGCACTTTTGGTTATCTAGATGCAGTATAGCGTACGAAACCTTTCCCGCAGAATGTTTTTCACTCTTATTTGTTTATAGATATAGAACCTTGGTTTTATGTACTATGCTAGAAACTTTCGTGAGAGTGGACTCAACAACTTCCCAAAGTTTCATGGCGATCCGATGAATGGTCTAGTAATGCATTAAGGACAAACAGACATTCATTTGTTTTGAAAATAAAAAATATAATTAATGTTTGAGTATTTGTTCTGTTAAATGGAAAAAATTTTAACACTTTACTAAACCAAAAGATGAACATGAATTTATGAAACAAATTCACATCAAGAATCTGTTTACATTACATTTAAACCTTCTTGTTGAAAGATTTTCCTCCGATAGTGCTGCAAATAATTTTTTCCAATCGCCTATTGATCCGTTTACGAATGAAAATTTCACTGTCTGTTTTTTTTTGCGGTCTCATTTTGATTTTAAATTTGTGGTCACCTCTCCCAATGTATGTTGGTTTTACACTCTTTCTTCGTATGTCTAACCACGCTTTGTGACCCGTGTATAATTCATATAGAGCGCAAAGCCTAGTCTTTCTTCCGTCTGATTGCCAAAGGTTCCCACCCGAATTTCTCTATCGTATCTCGCCTCGTATTATGAATTTAGCTGCCCCGTTCTGAAGTTTTGCTAGTCCTATAAGGAAATACATACAAATCTTCTTGATCCCTCGTTCGCGAGAAGTATTTAAGAACGATGGTTAATCGTTTCTTCTATGAATTATCAGCTTTTCTGAATAATGATTTCAGTTAAATTAGTATTATAAGCCCAATAATTGAGTTAATTTAATTTTAAACCCCTGACATTGAGCGACGTCGAAGGTTGAATACCTCGCTCAGCAGGAGTCCATATATGTTTCGGTCCAACAAAGTGAATTGGAACGTATTTATTACTTAATCAGATTCTATTTTTTGACCTTGCTGATTTGATAAAACTCATTTGAAAACAACTGGCAAGTTTCTGTCAGAAATCCCTCCCCATCTATGCAAAGCACTTCAAAACAATAGAACAGAGCTGTTCAGTTAGTTCTTTCACTTGTCCAACTCATCAGAACTCATAGAAGTCGTCGAGCATTCTTCCAAATGTTCGCCTCCAATTATTCCTTGAATAACCTTCCAATGTTCAAAATCTCCGAACTGACTTTTTTGTATCTACTTTCGCAATTTCTCCTGTGAAAACTGTTCATTGTACAGTGGCAATTTTAGCGCGTTTGTGAGATTGGGATGAGCTTATTTGTCCAGACCTGAGTGTCGGGTGTAATTATAGGAGAACTGGAGGCGAATTGCTTTGCGGCGACAGAAGTCTGGAAGCCCCACAGCTACGAGCCTTGCGTCATTCTTCTAATTACCACCATTTTCCTCAAATTTCTACGTCAAATACTTCCAATTGTCAACAACTATTACTGCCTAGTTTTGTCTCAAAAAACCCACCTTATCTAAACTTACATGCAGTCAGCCAACATTATTAAATTCGGAAATTCGTTTTCTTCTTTGGGACATATAACTTATAAATACGAACATTTTATTCTTGGAAAATTTGAATTAAGTAAGGTTGAAAAAATTATCTTTGTATCTTGGTGCTATATTGGCTCACAGTGATGCCATTCAGCACCTTATAGCTCAATCTTCAATGACTAAAATTAAACAGTTGTTTTTTGGCTTTTAAACGGAAATGTGTTACTCATATTTTAAGAATCCAGTTTATGAGTGATTTAAAGTTCTTGGTGAACGTTGTGAAAAGTATTAAAGTTACTTATAACTAGGAAACAGTACTGACATTTTCAAGCGTTAAGTCAACCAAAACAGTCTTCAAATTAAAATTTTATTTTATTTGCATTTGGAGGCTTTCGACATTGTCATTTTCAATCTTCAAAACAAGATTATGCATAGTAACCAGTCTTGTTATTAATGGACTCATATTTTATTTGTTATCCAGTATGCATTTAGAAAAGCCCATAGTACTAAGTCATTTTTTGTCTAAGTTTCTATTGCTGTTCGGTTCACGGGGTTCTATTCTTAATTCACAATTTACGGAATCGTCATTTGTGAAATAGAAGTTTATTTTCACTGTATGTGCATTTCTCTTATAATTTGTTCTCTCTTTCTGTTCGAAAAATTTCCTTTTGATGTGATACAATAAAAATTTTAACTATTAACCTTTATGACAGAAAAAAATTATTCCACTGACTCATTAGTAATTAATCATTTTAATTTTATTTATCGGTAATTATGTTTTTCTAAACTAATTAAATCTAATGATGCTTGCATTGTGCAGAGAAAGAATTCTGATTTTAGATTCAGTGCTGCGAACAATTACGACTCGTTTTATATGACAAGTCACAATAATTTATTTGTGTGTTAATTAGGCATTGCCTTTGGTTTCGTTATTTACATAGATATTATGTAACACTAACACTATAAGAATTTGTGAACTGACAACGGCACTAGAAACCTAAATATTATCCTTGCTTGCAAAATTAAATTGGGGTGGTAATCTGTATTCATTTATTGACGATATTTTATATATTCATGATTGTCTGGAATGGACTCGCAAATCGAAGATACTTTAACTCCATCGTTGGTGACCACGTTAACCTTTTATGTGAGCTCCTTTTCAACTGTGGAGCAGATATTAAACGTGCATTTGATAAATTTTTGCTTTTCAGGGATAAGTTATGCCGCTTTCTTGGTTCAAAGGTAAAGCTTATACCCCTCGTTACTAAAACGTTTCTAGTCACGTGCTAACATAATATTAAGACGTTACATTTGATTAGAACTTAATAGTCAAGAGTTTTGATTGCAGTTTGAAATTGTTAGACAGTTAAAGTTTAATTAAATTCCTTGTAAAGTCATGTAATTATGTGAGAAGGGGTCTAACTGATTTTTAATTGTTTCAGAATGCTATTGCTTATAAATTTAAGGAAAGGTAACGTTCCAATGCTTTCAAATGAATAGCAAAAATTGATATAGTGAAGTTTTGAAATTATTTTAGAATTTATTTCCTCGTTTCGACTGTCTTATGTTCTTAACAGCTTGAGAAGATTCCAATTTGTCATCCCTCTCTACACACTGGTTCATAATGTCGTATGCGTATTGTACTATTAATTATTTACTTAACCGCATCCATCGTCCATCTGAATACTTTCACCTCTCTGACACACTCAAATAATATCTTTTGAAAATTTGTGAGACGAGCTGATGAGGGAAATGCAATAGGTAATGGTACTATTTATGGGTCTCTCGATAACAGACAGATTTACAACCGTACGATCACGTAAACATTCATATTAATGTCAAACATACTTCAGTGAAAGTGTAACTTGAGAACCGGAAAGACGTAAGACGCTTTTTTTTCTTACATTGAGATTAGATTTTGCATCCGTTCTCTGTAGCAAATGCTTGTTTTTCACATGGGGTAGGTGTTTGAGTGGAGGGGAGGCCTGGCAATGAGGACGCTGCTAATTGATAGGAGGCGGCAGCTTCCGGAGAAGCGTCCCGTGACGTCATAGGCGCTATCGTCACTCCAATCGACATTGATTTCTCTTACAAAGAGCGCCTCGCATTTCACAAGGCGGCCTTATCTACGGCCCATCGACATTCATACTTGCAGCGTCAACAGACTCGCTAACTAGACTTCTACATTAACCATTACAAATAATCCATCCAGATCCGTAGCCTCCCGGGTCAGGAAGTATGGGATACAATTTCTCCTTTTCTCGATAAACCATCCAGAAGTCTAATATAAATGTCCGTTTCGTTAATTTTCTGTGGCCAGAGACAATACTATTTTCTTTTTCTGTAACACCGGTGTCTAATTTTACGTAACTTGCCCCCACCCTTCCTACCCCTTCCTACTGTTGAGGAGATTATTCAACGAGACCTGCCCTTAGCCGGGCGCTAGTGAGAAAGGACTCTGTGATCACGACTCTTCTCTGGCATCCCCGAGCTTCTCAGTTCTCCATTCGTATTCCCTTGCCAATGAAATGAGTTCTATTCATCGCCTCATTGTCACATTAATATGCTATATAAATAAAGCAATATCGAAACTGATATGAAAAATAAGTCAGCTAATAATTTATTACTATTTAAGTAATACAAATTCTACGTTTCATCCAACTTTGTGGACTTCTTCAGGTAAATATTAAATGAATGAACTATTTACTTTGCAGGAATTCGATGTTGCGGACAATCTCTCGCGACGGTCACGGCCGTTATTATCTAATAAGTATTTGTATTAATTAAATAGTAATAAAATAAAATTATTTTATTACTTATTGGCTGTCTTTTTATTTATTTTAGACTTAAACTTAGAAAATTATATTCGAAAAAAATATGGAAATGCCCCGTGATGTGCAATAAAACCGTGCTGGTTCTCTTTCAGAAGTAAAATTAAAACTCTTGTTCATTATATCCTTTAATCTTACATTTCATCAGTTGTTAGACTTGGTTATTGTAAGTACAATATTCGAACGGGACTTGCTTATCGATATGTAAAATCTTGAGCTGAACATTACCCGCAAATAAAATGTCGTATTTCATAAAAAAAATTATCCTAAACGCTTTAAATCAGCAAATAGAGTAACTAGTTGAATTAGGTTAATAATAAAGTGTTGGAAAATTATTGTGTGTCAACGAACTCATCTGTTTTGTATATTTTATATTTTACAAATTGTATATAACTTCAATTGGCTCATTTTGATACGTGTTGATGATCCTTACTGGCATTTCATTTTCATGTTACAAACATTAATGTCTAACAAACATCGATTTTTTATGTCTTAGACATGTTTTTAATTCTTTTCATATATTGTAAATTTAACTGGTTTATTATTAGATATTCCTGTAACATATTTTTGCCATTTATTATGCGTGCCCCCTTGGTGTTACTCGAGTGTTTGGTAAATGCTGTGGTAAATCTCCTTCATTTCACTCGATAAGATTTCGTGTTTCGATTATTTATTGCGCTTATGCCTATGTGCACACTGTTTAAAGAAAACCGTACCAGGCTTCATAAATTTTTTGTGTGTGTGTTTTCAGATAAAAGAGAGTTTTACATTTTGCTGTTGCCTCGTAAATTTTTACTTTGTAGCAAATAAAGACGACATGCAGCTAGTTGTGTTTGCGGTGTCGGACAAGATAACTTCTGATCATTTGCTGTGTCTGAGTAATACCGCAATCTCCTTCGGACAGTCAATGTTTGTATTCGTCACGATGCCTTGTAGCTGTGTTTTATTTCTGTCGGTCATGGCACAGCAGGTAGGAAAACCTGTTGGCTCTACTTTCTGCTGTCCTTTTTACACTGCGTAGCAATAAGTCGCTTGACAGCCTGTGCTTGTATTTGGCGTATGTTTTATCCCAAGAAATGTAGTCGTTTTCTTAACACTGAATCGACAAGAGAATTTATACCTCACTCTGAAAGAAAACTGATCGAACGAGCACTGCAATGCTTACCCACGGAGAAAAAAGATTATTATCGTTCCTATGTAATCGTGTCGACTTTTTCTACTTTTCATGCTAACAATTTCATATCTTCACATTCAAGTACTTAAATATCTCTCATTTAAATAATATAATTCCTAATTAATTTCTCGCCATTGAATAAGTTATTTTCGCTGAAAATTTCATAAAAAAGTGTTATTCGTTGTTTATTTATTTTTGGTATACAGATTAACAGTCGGCCTTGTAGGCTAAATAACTTTTTCAGTTTCTGATTCAGCCGTATGTAACGAAAATCGATCTAGTTCTATCATTGATTGACTGTAATATTCTCTGTAGTTTATTTCGGATCGGACAAAAATCAATAAAAAATTCGTTATTAATGAGTATCGTATAACAGACAAGTTAATGTTAATTTTTCACACAAAATTACTTTTATCGAAACTGTGTAACTGGTTAAATCACTGTAAACCAATTGTGGGACGAAGTGTTACACAAAATCGTTTGGTGTGTGGGACGAGATATCGTCGTAGCAAGTACATGAGGATTCTACTGGTTGATAAAGATCTAGAAGCTACAAGCTTCAATCTTCACTGGATTTGAATATAAAATCCTACGCATGATGTCCGTGGCCCGCAAATACGTTTCAGTGATAAACTACAACTATAGATATTGTCACTATTATTGTTACTATGTAAACAGAATAAAACGATCTCTTACGTTAAGTTTGAGCCGAAATCTAATAAATTCAATTGAACCTCAACCGATTCCCGGATCCGGTCGGCATTTTTCCATTTTTATCTTCTTGGAAGTCGAATTCTATCTCATATGAAATTAGGTCATGGCTAATTTAGAATCGTAGACCGCTTAGTAATGAGACGATTAAGTATATAGATATCGTGAAAATTCACTCATAGTTGTAATTTTCCCTTGAAACGTAAGTATTTTCAATGCAATTATTTTATGGAACTTATCTTACTAATTGACAAACACGTTTCATAGAATAATTATTTGCATCACGCAGTCCGTGAATTATGGTCTAAAGCCAGAGTTCTACACTTTTGTCGATTAATATTGTTTCGTCTCTATGAATCGCTTGGGATATTAGTAAAAATAAACGACCCAGTGAATTAATTCTTTTCCTGATACGCAAATAGGCAGGTTTGTACTTCAAACAAAATACGATAATCATAGGTTGATGGTTGAAACGACTGAAACGCCGTAAGAGCTGTTGGTTAATAACCGTCTGGATTTGTAACTGATGTTGTTTCTAATTTGTTGAATTTACAAATTTTATGTTCGTTCTTTGTGCCGCTGATTACAGAATTGCTTAATATCGACAAGGAATGTTTTATGTCGTTTAAACTAAATGAAGCTTGGGAAACCAGAATCAAAAATTGCGACAGGCACCGGGACCGGATTAGCTCAGATGCTAGAGCAACCGTTCCGATTTCGAGTCGTCATTTTTATATTCTGATCTTCTATATTCCTGTTTCATGACCTTTGAGTGAGCTTCAATTAGATGCACTTCATTTGTGTTTCAACTAAATCAGCTGGAAAGTGGCTATCAATCCAATCCTAATGTTGGTCAGTTTCTGCTGTTGAAAGAATCATCATATAAAATAAGATATATTTCTATTTCTACCCAAAGAGAAGATGTTATTATTTTAGGATAAAACTTAAATTTTCTTTTTGTGAACTGCAGTTGAAATATTTCCCGATCCTTCATATGTGGTGTCACACAAGTTTACTCATTAAGACTTATCTAAAACTGCATTAAATTTTTTGTCACTTCTAAAATACCATGGAATGTTTATTGTTCTCGGTTTTCTTGCCTCGTTTCAAATTGTGGCATGAAAGCAGTGGCCTACAAATATTTCTATGAATAAATTTATGGATATTACGATAGCTAAAATTTGCCGACTTCAGTGTCCTGGACCCGACGTCAGAAAGAAGCCTCTGGCAACAGATGAAATATATGGCCGACAGAAACGTCGTGCACAAAATGTATGGCATGCAAGTTTTCTGAAAGAAGAGATAAAGTGGAAAAAGAGAAGTCTCATAAAATATAGAATCTACCTAAACAGAAGAAGTTACTTGGTAGGTGTCATGTTCAAGTGGAAACTAATTTGGCAAATGTTTCCTGTTTCCTCGTTCGGGATTGACGTAAATTCTTTGCTGAAGAGATGGTTTTGAAAAGTATCGATCACTCTCATTCTTAATAGTGGCATATTTTTAACGTTCCAATTTCATTTTACTCGCCTTTGGGAAATAAGGCACTGCGGGCGTCTAGAAGTGTTTTTAATTAATAAAACACTAATTCTATACGCCGGATCAATGATATTTACGTCGTATAAATTATTCTTTAAAAATCATTTAATTGCTGTTTATAACCATTTCCAATTTAATTTTCGATTTTACATTAATTTTGTGGCACACGTTTATACTCTCCTTTACCAAATCAATTAAGCCCAATTAAAGCGTTCATTTTGGTAGTAAATAGTTAAGAGTAGAAATTTGTTTATCGCCCCCACTACCGCGTCGTGGAGTTGTCGTGAATGTTGTTGACATGACCCTCCCTGCTAAGGAGCGCTGAGGACCTTGTTCTCCTGGGTCATAATTATTCCTCATATGCAACTTCCGCTCACGCTCGTGTGACGTCATCGAGTGAGGCAAGAAGGCGACATCCTCCACTCACAATCAACTTCAAGTCTGTCCTCGCTTCATTGCATTCATACTAATATTTATTAACAAAAGTGGCTATTTCTATATTCAAGTCATCCTCGCTTTTCATGGATCCCTCCTATATAACTTGAATTTTTATTCATAATTTCATAGTTTCCGTGCGTCTATAAATTGAACTTTTAGCCTTCAAAGTAATTATATAAAATAAAGATTGATGGAAGTTGCTCTTATCCTTACAAATGAAAGTTAAACCTAGTTGAAGGATTTTCAAAATTAATGACATATAAACCTGAAGTATGGCGAGTTGTTATTATCAAATGATTCATTAACATTCGTTGGAAATCATTTTTAAAATTTTCAGACCTTGAAAAGTTTTCAAAAGTTTTCTCTAGTGGATATGGAAATCGCCATTTTTTTTCGCCACTGGGTAAATAATTTCCCATATTGGACACAGCAGTCTAAGTAATCACCAAGACGCCAGTGACATCGAGTTTCAGAAAGTGCCAAAAACACCGTTTGGGGACTTAAAAATCTGATACCTGAGTCTAGTTCTTTCACCCCGGGAATTTTGGACGGCCAGGAATTAGGGAGAGAAACCACGGACCAAGCTGAATTTTGATTGGAGGCTGAGGGTCAGGTGATCCGCCAAGCATCTCGTGGTGGGGTGAATGAAGGAGATGACCCGCGAGGATGGATGATAGAAATTTAGTCAGTTCGACATGGATATTTGAAGAAGGAGGAAGTGTGGAGGGTGCGTGGAACGGCAGTCGTGGAGGAGATGAAGTGGCAGAATTTTGATCAAGTTGGGCATGGAGAATTGATCGAGTAGGATGTCGGGAGAGTGCGTGCTATTTGAGCCATGACACTAGAGAAATTAGTAATCAGGCGAAGAGGAAACGAGGCATTTTGCTGGCGTAATAAAAGGAAGGATGTCCAAGTAATTTCCCAGAGCAATGGAACGAGCTCCAGAAACGGCCAGAATTTGTGGAAGACGATACCGGCGTGGGCAAAGCTGTTACGATCCACAATAAATCTCAGGTGTGTTAGTACCAATATCCAGAAAGTGCGAGCTGACGATAAATCCATAAAAATTACCCTTAAGTAGATAGTCTTACTAAATTCAATTCAGCTAGCCGTGGTAAATTTAAAAAAATGGACCCTAAAGTTAGGTAATTATTGTTCTTTCTTTTGTTTTATGCAAATAAATTTAATTTGTTTTTATTTAATCAAATACAATAATTAGTTTTTATTTAAATTCAAATCCAACCCTAAGTTTATTATATATATATATATATATTATTAAAATGATAGGTTTCGAGTATATGTGAACCAAAGTTATTTAAATTCCTGTTTATTCCACTGGCGTTGTCCGCTTTTCACAAGAAAACTGTCGGTCAAGTTTCCATTATATATATTTTTTGTTATATAGAGTCGTAAAAAATAATTTTAGCAATGTCATGCTGCCTTCCGTCAGAAGACAAAATGATATGAACATTTCAAAAACCATATTATTAACCGATTGAACTGTTTTGTCTGAAGCAGTAAAAACATTGTAGCTGTCATTCGTAATTTCTAAAGGTTAGAATACAATTCAAGCTAGTGGAAAAAAAATTGTTAAATTCCTAATATTTGACAATGTCTGTAAAGTCTAAAAAAAGAATGAAATCTTATTAAAATCGTTAAAGTAAAACAAACATTTATTGAAACAGTTGACATGAACACTGTTTGATACAGCTCCCCTCTGTTTACAGTGCTTTCAATTGTACTGTCCTTAATCCTGCATCTTAGTTTAGTCACACAAGAATCGAGTACACAATTGATAACTCCCGCCATATCTTTTCCCATTTCCCTTCTCCCTCCCTCCCCAATCCCTCCCTTCCTCCCCCTCCCCACCGCTTCAGACGTTTTTTTACAATCACTTAAATTGATGAGTTAATTAGCAGTTTTATTGACTACTACCTGTGTGCCCGGCGTTGCTCGAGAGTTTATTTATATAGAACAGAATAGGAATGAATTGGATACAAATCTCATAGTTCTCATTTGATTTAAATGTTACCGAAAGTAGCACATTTTTTGCATCATTAATCCGTTGATGGTCACACATCGACCATGTCGACTGAGGCGCAAAGAAATATTTCTGCTTGACTACGTCAAATTATGGATATAAAGTGTACTGTTTTTCTGAAGTAAATTACACAAAAATTATTTTGTTGTTGTTTATTTAAAGTCGCATCAACAGCAACTGGTTATTAGCGACTGTACAATAAAGCTAATAGATTCTTGTTTCTACTTTAATGCAGTGTTTGTTGAATATTTACATTCTTTTAGAAATATTAAAACATCTTTTCTACATTTACGTTTTTTACTGATTCTTGAAAACATAAAACCTATTCCACATTTTGGAATCCAAATTAGATAATTAATTATAAATCACAGTCAAGTTAATTTGTACTTGACTGAGTTAACCTAACCTCAAAATTTGGTTATATTCTCTATAAATACTCGACCCCACTTTTCGCTAAGCATGTTACTCGTTGCGTACAAAACAATGCAGCTGTAGTTCATCAAATTATAACCAGCATATACAGGGATTAAACAAAATAATATGAAGACCTGAATTTACACAATATTTATTGATTAATAAGGTGTGGACCACCATTTTCTTTGAATACAGCAGCAATTCATCGCGGAATAGATTCGTAGAGTGTCTGAATAGTTTCCAATGTAATGACCTCCCACTCCTGTAGCAAAAAATCCGCCAATTGCCGCAACGATGTTTCAAGTGGAAATCTGCTCCTCACTCTCTGCTCTAAAACTCTCCATAACGGTTCAATGATGTTGAGGTCTGGCGAATGTGCTGGCCATGGAAGATGTTTGATTACATTCTGATGCTCTACAAACCACGCCTGAACCTTTTTACCTGTGTGTATGGGCGCATTTTCATCTTGGATATATGCTAGTCATAGTAAACACTTCAATACTGAGGACATCGAGATATTCATTCGCAGTAATCCGGCCGGTAAGGATAATGATCGTGCCAGCTGAATACCACACGATATAGCCGTGGAATCTCCCACGTGCTTGACTGTAGGAAGCAGGCAGGCCGGATCGTAGGCTTCTTTTGGTGTTCTCCATACATAAACCCGACCGTTTGTCAAAAATCATGTAAACGATAATTTATCGAACCATGCCACATTCTTCCAGTCATCCAGCGTCCAGGTTTTATGATCGTGGCCGGCACCACTTCTTTCGCAGCTTTGCGCTGGCTTCCGTTATGAAGGGTTTAGAAACTGCAGCCCTTCCATGAATTTTAGCTTTGTGAAGCTCTTGCCGCACTGTTTTTGTCGAACCTGTATTGCTCAAGTGAGTGGTGAGCTCAGCACTCACTTTTGCCGTGGAAGTTTTATGTTGTCTAGTCACAATCCTGTTTAATGCTCGTCTGTCTCTGACCGTTAACTTCGGCTTTTTTGCCCACTATTCCTCTTCGCTGATGATGTTTCATATTTCATTTATTATGTATATAATCATTGAAAAAACTTGAGAATAAGTGAACGAATTATACGTTGAGTGTGTATTTCATCAATAGTAGCCGTCGCAGACAATTCAATTTACCAAAACCTAAGGCAAAATGTTTTCATCTCCATTAGAAGGAAGGGCATCCAGCTAGTTTAATACATTACTTTGAAACTAAAACAAGTACTATAATCCTTCCTGTTCGTATTTTCAACGTGTTTCATCAGTGCAAGAATGTTTACACAATAAGTAAAGTGTAGTTTGAAATGAGCTTTCTGCAAGCAAATTAATTTTACAATTATTGTTAGGTTGTTAAATTATAAGTTTCCTCATTAATAAAATAATATATTTATGTCGTTTAAAAGTGTCAATATCTTGCCCAGGTATTGTACCGGGTGGTGGAGAAACACCAAAAATTGTTCAGATTTACTCGAGAACCACGTATGGCTTCTGACAGTAAAAAGCGTAGTTTTAACTATTGACAAAGGTTAAATATATAGTTTTTGAATTATTTTTTCTTCATTTGTAATTCGTAGGAAACCGTGTTTAGATCTAGATGCATTGTATTATTAATGTTGTAGATGCATAGACCATATTCGCTTCAATTTTGACAACTGTAATGGCAGTAGCATACAAACTCGTTGATTGAATTTATCGAGTTTAATAGCTTTCTCTGTAGTCGCCAAGTGCTGTATAGTAGCGTTCCTCTTATCGGCAGACAGTTGGAGTTGCTCGATTTGGAGATACACCAAAGGAAGTTCTTGAGGAACAAGATGCTGGCGGGAGATAGCGAGTCACGCTAAAGACATGTCAGGAGGAGGAGGAGAGCTGCATTATGCATAATGCAAGCCAGCCAGCTCTTATCAGACGCCCAGCACGCCATACTGTTGCGCCCAGCTAAACTCGCATTCTGCTCACAATTAGTCCGTGGCGTGCTCAAACATTTCATTATGTGCAATTTCATATATGGCTCTTTATTTACGCCACTCCGTTCCTTAAATGCCCCGACCCTGTATTGATCTCCCAGAACTCCACAGATCAAGTAGATCATGGTTCATTAAGCGGTATATACATTACATGTCACAATGAGTCTCACGTATTGAGGGTCAATCGTATCTGTCTAATATAGACTTCGTTCCCGCCGAAATAGTTCTTTTTATTTTTCCTTAAAACGAAACAACGTGTACAGAATTTGGATAAATTTGAATTCAATATAAAAAGTTCGGTATCATCTATTTATGATCGCTTCAGGGCAAACCTTATAACTCGTAGTTGGTTTATCATACGTTTCGGTGTCAATAAAAAGGAGCAAATATTAAGTATTAAAATCACACATCACAGCCCTGCGGGAGTTTTCTCGCAGGCGCTTCAGCCCGTTTGACTGCGGGGCTCTCCTGATCATGTCTGGAATGCCTCGCACTCTCTCTGGGTACTTTTTATCAAAGTTCTCATATGCCGAGACACCTTCACCTATTTTAGGAGGTATATGTACTGGGGTCAAAGACCTTGGGCATATGGCAAGAGTTGTCCGCTAATCCTATTGGATCAGTCGGCCAACTGCCTCCTGAAGCTGGTGGAGACACGGAGAGGGGAATGCTGCGACCCCACAGCAGGCTCGTCTCCCGTCATTCGGAAGGGCGTGAGAATAGTACCCAATGCCCGACCTACCTGATGCAGGTTTTCTAGGGTTTTCCCTGCATCTCTTTAGGTGAAACACTGGGTAGGATCCTTAAACCATAGCCCGGGGGCCCTAGTCAACCCTTGGCTACCTTGCTCAACCTTCCGCATCCCCCTTTTCAATTCCCTTCCTATGCTATTAAAGGCGAGTTGCCTGTTTCAGGATCACCCTCATGTAGCCTGTTATCCAAAAAAAAAGTATTAAAATTCACCTGATGCGACAAATAAAACCAACTGCGTATACATCGTATCGACAATCCAAAGAAGTTTATTATTTCACAGAGAGTTAGCTCTCTGCCAACAATAGATTAATAACTGCGCGAATCCTACTTCAACAAAGATGGAGTGCTTCGCAGCATAAACAGCTCAAGAGTATAGGCAATCCGCATTCAAATTTAGAGAGTAATGCGCGTATAAGAAATATATATTAATATTCTCTGCAAAATATTGAATTGAAATATGCATGTTTTGAAACCCACAAATTTTCATTGAAATGCGTTGAGCCGTTTCGGAACGTATTCGAGACAAATATACAGGCAGTCAGACAGACAGAGACATTTCAATTTTATTTATTGATAAATATTACGAAAAGGCTCTCGCAACTATAATTTTAAATGTTTAGCATCCCAAATCAGATTTTTCTTTTAAAGATAATCTCTAATCGCGTTAATTTCAATTGGTGAGTTGAACAGGAATATCAATAATCACTTTTCTAAAACTTCTATTTTTTGGGGGGAACCTATGTGGCCATAGTGCAAGTTTTGAATGTAACTTAGAGATCCATGTCTAATCAAAATCGTCTAAATGTGTTACCCATAATGGCCAGGAAGCTATTCGCGATTTTCTTTTGTAGAAGATAAAATTTGTGAAAAAAAATTATAATTTAGACGTAGACTTTGTACATTATTTAACAACTTCTGTTTTTTGTTTTAAATTAATATTAACTGTTTAAAATTATGTACCAGAATTAGTTTATAAGTTCGTTATATTTAGCTAAGTTAAAATTTGCATTATTTATTTTATATGAAACAATTTTATATAAAGCTATATTATCTATTATTGTAATTCAGTTAAATATTTTTCTGGTTAACATGGTTCTTATATAATTTTTTAATTAAAAGCTTCTATGAAGTTTTGGGCGACAATTTTCGACTTGGACCACGACTGCAAAAACACTTGTTGCTTGTGCCCCTGTGGCGACAACGGGAATTACCTTCAAATAATTAAAAAAAGTTAAAAGTGAAGTTCAATATTGATTTATGTACTTCAGCATTAAATATTTTTATTCCTCATATAACCTCTCCAAATATTTAAATTTTCTATCTTTGCAGTCTAAATTTTAAAGCGCGTTGCGATGACACGCCCTAAAATTTCTCTTCTCCGTTTTTCATATTACTCGGTTAATTATTTTGTATTATTCTCCAACTCTACTCTCATCCCCTACTCGTATATCATGTACAATGTCTCATTATAAGCCTTAAAATAACACTACAACTTCATCCATGTCTTTGTCAAAAACTTGTCTTTAAAATCATTTAAGTATTCCACAATATTCTGTACTATATATTATACCTTAAATGTTAATGAACGTTGTTAGAAACTATTGGATTTAGTAACTGCCATAGGTACTGAAAACTTAATAAGAATTCATGACAATAATTCCATGTTTGACTTTAACATGGTAGAAGTATAGCCTATATTTCACACACTTTCATTTACCAGTAAGATTAGAACGCCTTTGGATTCAGTCGTATTCGTTTGACTTAAATGTTTTTAATGTAATTAAATAAATGGAAAACATTTCGGTCTTGTTAGTAAATAAGGTTAGATTTTAATACATTTGTCTTCCTTTTGTTCAACAAAATTTCAAATTTCCATATTTGAATAAAGATGAAATCCCAAATATGGTGACGAAAACTTTGTGATTGGTCGTACATTTATTCCAATTAATTATTTTGAAAAACTGATGTTAATTGTAGAAACGTTTCTACATATTCTTCACCGGGAAAGCCTTCGTTCTTTAAAAACTGATGTTAATTGATTGACCACTTAATTTAATCCTGTCCAGCACTTCATGAATCAATTCCACTACGTGTAGGGCGCGATAATAGCTAATAATGTTAGAGCGGTTATTCACATTCCTAATAATTGATTCGTAATTACTAATTCATTTTATAATAATATTTAATCCTTTTAAATTCCAATTTGTCCTACTTGTGATTTGGTTTATTAAAAATCAGGCATTCTGCATGAATGGGGTCCGCTTATTTCGGTTACTGCAATTTTAAACTTTTTGTTTATTAACCGGGTGCCCAGCGTTTTCCTGGTGATTTAATTGGTATCGAGTGGTTTTTTTAACCTATCCCGACATCATAACCAGCAAGATGATTAACAATACTTTGATTGAACCAAGTCCTATTACATGAAATAATCACGCTACCTTAAAAGAGTCTAAACAATTTCGGTGCATTGAGAGTTAAAATATCCGCGCTACTTAGTTTAGTTATAAATTCTCTGGGAACACTAAAATGCTCAAGAACACGGAATATGCGCTGAAAAATCGCTTTGTACATTAAGGAAATTAAACATTCTTCTGGTACCTTAATGATGTTACAAATACTTCCAACAACTGTGATATTATTTATATAATTCCCACAATCATGCGACGACAATCACAAATCGTCCAATCAATAGGCGTTTCTTAATAACACGGCATTTCGTGTCGAGTAATTTCGTTACTTCTTTGAAATTCTCACATGATTTTATACGCCAGACTTTACCCATCGTCACTCTGATCTACTACATTATAATAATTGAAAAATATTTTTCGTATTTAACTGTTATTAATATACAAAATGCAGAAGAGACGCATTCTAAAATTTTCAGTTAAATTTTTCCGTTAGTCTTTGAAATTTACAACAAATCTATTAAATTATAATGATTAGAAAATCTTACCTATGGCTTTTTATCGCCCTTTGATACGTTCTAAACTTTGTATCGTAGAAAAGTCGAGTTTCAAATCTACCGTGGTTCTGTGAATATATGTGATGTTACTTGGTGGTTCTAAATGAAACGGAAATATACAAACTTGCGTATTAAAATATGTCTTTCGTAATGTTCCAAAATATACTTCAATGTGTTCGTATTTTGCAGATTATAATTAACAAAGCGTGAAAGCAGGCATTTGTTAAGAAATAGACGCCATATTGCGTCGAATTGAATGTTGCTGATTTCCCTGTATTATGTTTGTGTCAATTTATGGTACCGTCATATTCTTTCTCGTTGTGACATTTTCGCATATTTTTAACTATAATTTCTTCCTAGTGTGAACGATATGTTTCTCACCGTCTCCTCGCCCTCCGTGTTTTTTGTCGCTTTTTTAAGAATATGTGTACTAAGTTTTGTTTGTATGTATCTACACGCTAAAATCTGGATAAAGATTATACAAGCAAACATACTTCCTTAACCATACAGATTTTTTATGGGCAATAAAAATTGTATATATTCGATAATAATTGTGGTGTTTTTGTTTTCTTAAGCATTATAAAATTTGAAATTATTGTTAATACAGTTTTATGACAACCTTGTTTAAATACAGTCATTTACGTCCGTTCATTCATGGGTAGAGACACTAAACAATTGCTGAATTTTTATCGGCAATGCGGAAAGCTGCTCCAGATTTAATTCACATGTTTTATGAAAGAAAAACGGGATACGAATTTTGGCATTATATTTAATTGCAATTTTACTGAAGAGGAAAAAAGGGCAATAAAATGTTTAAATATTTAACCTAAAAATAAAATAACTGATAGAATGATATTTACTGTTTACTATAGATCTCACTGTATTGCATTACGTAATCTTAGGTTACGACTGTTAAATGTCATCTAGTTAAAAATTAATTTTCAAGTTGTTAAACATAGTTAATTACGAATTGTAAACCTTGATGGCGGAGATTGTCGCTGTATTGACTCCAACCTGCTTCGGACAAAGCAGTTTTCCTGGAGACGTTCCAGGACTTCCAGTGTCCAGTTCCGATTGCGACTGGTTCCTTTCACAAGTAATTGCAGAAGCAATTCTAACACAAACTCGGAAGAGGCTCGCTGATTGCCTGACGACTCGGAGAGCGTGATTCTCGCTCTGACGAGGAACGTTCCCCGATGTACTAGTCTCCCTCTATTCTCTTTTTCTTAAAATTCATTGGTTTATTTTATCTGTGCGATTGAACGTGTACTCATTTAATAGTCAACACTTAATATGTTAGTGTTTCGGAGAATCAATTTGTATTCCAAATTACAGAATTCATGCAAAACAGACTGTTCCCTACTGCTGGAGTTAACAGAAACGTCGGAAAATTTTTAAATATGTAGATGTGCATCATATATTTACTGAGGAATTGTAGTGTGGTTGTTATAAATTTTAACTTCGGTTTATTATTTATGACAATATAGTAATTATGAAAACAGAACAATTAATTTTAATAATTATAAAAAGTTAATGTTCTGAATAAATCTATTTGGATATGACTGACAAAAGAAATTATTATAATCGATTCTTAATTGATCCTTACTAGCTTTATCGGGAACCTGAATTTCTTATCTCAGAGATGAAAAGTAAGAAAATTACGAAAATATGGGAGCGACAACACTTTATAGTGCAACTACCAGAAGTGTGAAACATGGAAGTTTGTACATGACCATATACCGTTGGTTTCCTCTCTGTCATCATAGGTGGATGGTCCGTTGATTTAGTGGTGGTCTGATAACTCCGGGGTTACAGGTAGACTTAAAGGCTCGTCTCAAGAGTCGTGTGTTAACTGCACAGAGTGTACGAATTGCGTGAGCCTCTGAATGATTGCAGAAGTATTCGACCGAGAACGACTCTGAATGTCCGAAACTGAATGTGTGACTAGCCGAAATCGAATGTCTGTAACTGGGTAAATGCTAGCCGGAAACTGAATGAATCCGTGCATAGCCAAAAACGAAATCCCTCTCCAATGAATGACTGCCTCACTCTCCTAAATGTGCTTCGGTTCTCTTATCCAAGCTTCGGTCGCACTTGCAATTTCACCCACGTGCAAGTGTTGAGCATGATTTTCTTCATCGTCCTTACGAAGAGGGGAAACTGGAAACGTAATTTTTCTACTGCCGTCGGCAAAATTTTGGAGTCATGTTGCGGGAAATCACCTCGCGTAAGACCATGGATTGTCAAGTAACTGAATTGTCAAGAAACGTTATTTTTGTAAGGGACACGTGCCTGTTTTGTTCAGACTTCCGGACATCGCAGATGAAGTATCCGCTTCGTGAATTTGTTAACAATAAGCTTCTGTCTTCAAGTTTTGGACGCCTGACAGACAGACGGGCATCCAGGTCAGGTCTCTTGTTTTCCAGACTGACGATATATGTGCATAGTAATTTCTGTCTGTTATCGATGGGATCGAAAGTTCTGGACGTTTCAGCCCCGTCCAATGAAGTAATACGCACACCTTCACGTTTCCCTTCTGGTCGATGAGAAGACTCGTAATTACTCATTTAAATAGCAAATAGCTTTCATTCATGGTCCTGACTCTGGCTAACTTGGATCTCACTTCTTACGTATTATATACATCAAAATAGATATTTAATATAATAACAGTGTTAAATTACGATGTGATACGTATGCGTACCATAAGATTTTGGAACTTATATACTATACGTCCCTTTTCTGCTTATTTGCGTAAGCTGAAAGTGATTAACTATTGTTAATAATTTATATTCCCACCACTAAACTTTTGTAAACCCAGGAAGTATTTTTCTAACAATATATATTTATTTTCCCGTTTAATTTCTCCTGTGTTTGATAAACATTCCGTAAGTGCAAACAAGTTCTATGACTAGTGTTTCACCGTCAAGAAAATTGTTTGCAAGTTAATACTAAAATTGCAAATAAAGGAAATTATAAGTTTCTAAGTTTTTTCGTCTAATTTAATATACATAATTTGCAAATTCGTACTTGTTTGAGACTACATATAATTCTCAAATCGTGTACAATGTATAGACTAGATATCATATCTCGTCTTTTTGTTAGACGTAAATATGTTGTAAGAAGAAAAGTAACTACGTCTCAAACAACTATCAACCACTGGAGTTGTTTGTTCCCAAACTATGAGTAATTGATGGATTGGATGTTAATTACGTTCGCAGTTATACCTCTGGCCCTTTGACACAGTAAACTCGTTAATAAGTACTTTTTTAATGTAGTATCAGCTGTTATTCAACGTGAAGAGGATGGTGGTATTTTGGATGACGGGTTAAAAAATGTGCCCAACGGCCGAGATTGGTGTCGATTGTAATGATTTCAGCGGGGCTCCAAGTATGATTAGCGACAATCCCGACGCCACTAGACCTCCCTTGTATTACATGCAGTGCATTACAGAAGTTTTACGTTTTCAACTTTTTTATTAAACTGCCAATTAATACTTTGACAATATTTTTCTGTTACTTAACGCCGTAGAGTAGTACTGATAACAAGATCAAGCAATATGCAAACTTATGATTGTAGGTTTAGAACTAATATAAACAAAAAATATATATCTACAAAATGGACGGAACTATTGGCTCGGAATCACTGAAGGGAAGATATAATAATTTTATCTGGGTTGTATTATAATTTTAATAAAATTTGTGATGCTCGTCTTTTAAAATTTAAACCTATTTATCCGATATGAATACAGTGTTTTGTATAATGAAGCTTTAATATTTGACGGGTCTACCTATTTTTTATGTTATCGTATTCCATTAAGGGCATTTCTGTGTGTCAGATAGTTATTTTCAATATATAAATATAATACTGATTTCATAGTATCCAAAAGTTCAAATATTGTAAATAATTTTAGATAAGCGGCTGCAAGTCTCATTTGTCGTCGTCGATTATAACTATTTTGAGAAATGGCGCGTTTGCGTAGATCGTGCGTTCTGAAATCTAATTGCTGCGTCGCAGTGTGACGCCTTTACCCTGGTAGGTTTGTTAGCCATTGTTAATTGCCGCTCTTCCCTTGACACTACACCCCTAACAAGCTCCCCTCAAAATCCTAAGTATACCGGGTCTCTCCACTTTCCATCCCGGCTGTGTTTCTTAAAATCCCCTAGCCGCAGGTTTCGTCCCATACTATTCCACTTTCATATCGGAAGGACACGTGGCACGACGATGACTATATTACTTCTGGGCTTTGGTTGTCAGTTGCATTGGAGAGGTATCGTGTCAGGATGGAAGGTGGAACCAACTTTTTTTATCCAAGTACATTATATTTTCAATAGCATCTCAACGAAATTGTTTTGTTAGAAACGAAAATTGAGTACCTATCATTAATTATTTTTTTATGAATTAATTAATAGTAATGTAGATAGACTATGTCACCACTCGCTTTTGTTATTTCTCTATCGATAGTAACCAAATTTGTCAATGGTACGCTTAACGGTACCAAAGCTTTCTAACATTTATGCTAGTATAATTTTCTTTACTTGATAGTTTTTTTCACTTTTTTCAATTTGCATGTGCTACTGCAAGTTAGTATACTCTTATCTATCTCAAAAGCTATCAATTTCCCAGTATATTTATACCTCTGTTCAATCTTTTGGTGAATATATTACAATTTTATATACCAATAACAAGTTTTTAACTTCGTAATTATTTATCTATGATTCAAAATTCGGAACCCTTCTACTTTCTGTTTCATCGAAACTTAGTCGCGTCATTTTAGTGTGCGTTCCCGTATCTTGTGACAGGGAGCGGGATTTTCCGGATCGCTAATCCCAAATGTTTCTGGCTATGCGTGGGGCTTGGGCTGTGAAACTGTAAGAATTACCTTCAATCTTCCCTATATTTTATGCACAGTAAGTCAAATAGCTCTGTTCATGAACTGCACAAACCTCCCACAATTCCACTGAGAAAAAAATTTCTCATTGTATTTATACGGGTTCCCTTGTAATTTCATTATATTGTTAACCTTTTCAGGCTGTATATGCCGGCGCTCAACATATTTGTTTTAAATTAACCTTGTATTGTGATATAAATTTGTTTCTAATTAAAATTTGTAACAGCCAACCCCCAATTCATTTACTTTCACATTCATACAATTTTTAACAAATCTGCTGTTCGAGATTTTGCATGCTTGGGAAGTGGGAGAATCGCTGAAAGAGTCTAACAACTGAGTACAGCTTCATATCGATAAATATAAACAATATTACAGTAGCAATAGCTATCTCCTCAATACGGCTTTACTCACATTCGTCGGTGTGTTTAATTCATTTGATAAAGATAAATACGAACTTTAACACTCGATTGTTGAATTGATAATAAAGAAAAACATTTAGATGGGCAAAACGTTTAATCGCAAGAAGTTAAAATAATACGTTATACACCTTATTAATATTTTCACTCTCATGATTAACATTAACTGTATCTGGTTGATTTTTGCTATACAACTTTTCACAAATTAATATTTTATGAAAATGTAGTTCCCTGTCTAAAATGCAAGCGTTGTCACAATTACTGAATTTAATACAATGCTTCGAGATAGGATTTGGTTACAACTTGTCAGTTTGAAATTAGACTTATAGTCTTAAATCCTTATATTCAAAGTTCTCTTCGTTTGACCGATATAATAAAAACCAGAATTTGAACAATTAATTTTAAAAACAACATCAGTAGTAGAAAACGTATTAGTAGGCTCTTTGTGTCCTTTAATAAAACCAAAAAATAAGATTTTGAGTTAAAAATTATTGAAAAATGGAACTTTTAAAATAAGTGCGAGTATTCTTTTGATAAAATACCACAGAAAAATAATTGAATTCAAAACGTAACAGTTTATATTTCATGAAATATTGTCGATTTAAATTTATAATTGGTATTAAAAATTATGTTCCTGTAGTTATAATCGGAAAAAGTGCCAAAATTGTGGACAAACCGTTGTATATAATATTTTTTGAATAACAAAAAATTCTGACTTGTTAGTTGTTTCTCTCTCTGCTGGTGCATGTGCAATCGCATTAAATCACGATGAGTGTTTGTAGATACGGGAGGACTTTCAGTCGTGGCGCAGAGGCAACAACATACATTATTGTCAGTAGCAGGGTCAACTTTGTAAAAAAAATGACTTTACTAATGGATATTTAGTGGTCGCCTACCAATACTGGCCACTTACTCTAAAAAAATTATGAATATTCAATGAAAAGAAATTAATAAGCTCATTATTAATTTAAATTAAAGTTAGGAGAAGAAATAAAAAACCTAATGTTTTCTGATGATATTGTGGTATTAGGAACTCGGAAGAAGACTTGTAAAACATAATAAATGGCACTAACGTGATCCTGGAGGAAGAGTACAACATGAGGATTAATAGAGGGAAAACCAAGGTGATGGAGTGTAGGATAGGAAACAGTGGAATAACAAAGGCTGTTAAATTGGGACGGGATATTTTGAAGGAAGTTAAGGAATTATGCTAATTCGAACTAGGGATGTTAGAAGTATAGTATACACAAAGAGCGGGATAGCACAGGCAAAAAAGAGGAATATACTTACGGCTAATACAAGTACGAATATTAGGAAATCATTACCAAAAATGTTCGTATGGAGTGTGTTATGTGGATGCGAAAAGTGGACGATATTAGTTGGAGACAGGAAAAGAAAAGAAGCTATAGGAGAATGCTGAAAATCAGATGGGTGGATAGAAGGGGAAGACAGAACAATTTGGAGGACTCTAACAAAGAGAAGGGATAGATTAATG
Organism: Eucriotettix oculatus; assembly: GCA_034510155.1. Lineage (NCBI taxonomy): Eukaryota > Metazoa > Arthropoda > Insecta > Orthoptera > Tetrigidae > Eucriotettix > Eucriotettix oculatus. The sequence continues at coordinate 141,669,412 of CM067377.1, forward strand.
GGCCACATTTTGAGACATGAGGGTATTGTAAAATTAGCATTAGAGGAAAGTGTGTGGGGCAAGAGCAGAAGAGGGAGGTCAAGGATAGAATACGCTAAGCAGATAAGGGCGGATGTGTAATGTAGTAGCTTGCGCAGGATAGGTTTAGCATGGCGGGTTGCATCAGACCAGACGTAGGACCACGACAACATGAGTAATTATTTATATCAGCTATACCAGCTCGTTTCGCCATTATTGATTTGAAAAGAGAAATGACGATAATTAAGAAACTCGTAGAAACCATAATTTAATAAACTGGGTGAAAAAAGGTCTGACTTTTAAGCTGTGTAGATAAGTCTGACTATGAACTAGTTTTATTTGATTTTGTGTTGTCTTAACTGTATGGGAGTAGTAATGGAATCGTATGTCACCGTATGTGGTAATCTGCAGGAATAACAACCTTCTTGTATGATTGTCCACAGTCAATTAACTGTCGTGGCCCGTCGCCGAGATCAGTGTTGACGTCAGAACGTTTCTAAATGGCAATATGGGCTGTTAGCCTAGACGACATAATGTAAAGTAAAGTAAGTTACTTGAAGTCGGGATAATGCCTTCTGAGTGATATCCCGCTTTGAATGGTGTTAGCCCGTTACGCAGCTCCGCATTGAAGTTTAAACTCAGGAAGCGTTTTATGAGCGCTGCCTTCTCTTTATGCAGCACACGCTTTAGGGAGCTCGCACAACTTTCTTTTTTTCCGCCTGTCAAGTTTCAGCCAGAAGAAACTGACACTCAAAGCAAGTATTTCAATAATCTGCGTCAAAGAGATATATGGGTGCAGAAAGAGCCTGGTCCTTCTAGGATATCAAATGCTATTTTAAACTTTCTGCTTAGATGTATCTGTGGCTCTAGCGATACTTTTGCCAGGTTTTATAGCAGGCAGCGCTGATGGTTGTCTGGCTTTTAGAACAAGTGGACGTTAATGTCTGCTTATTTCTGCACCGCCAATTACTTTCATAGCCTACTTGATAAGCGATTATTTTACTTAAAACTTTTTCAAGTTATATTCTCACTACAGAAAATCTCATATGTCATAGTTCTTACTGACAATTGATTTCTAGCTTAATAAGGTAATATTTTGACAAAATCTTTATATGTGTTGCAGATATTTGAGTCACGATGAGTCTTGTTTTAATTAGTGTGATGCTTGAGCAGTCCCGGTGATGTAGGGGAGAGGTATAAAATGAACTCAAGCTTGGCTGCTAGTATGAGCCAACTACCACCGTCTCCAGCATTACATTACAATTACAATACTTACTGCATATTTCACATAGAATGATAAGTACATCTTTACTTTAAAAGACAGCAACCTTGCTTCCAATTGAAACTCTTCCAAAAGCCATGAAACTGAATTTAGAAAAAAATAAAAATCTCGACCGGATCGAGATCCGAACACGGGACGTGTTTTTAAGAATTAAATTAGAGACTTGCGATGTTAATATGTCGTTTGTATTTTTCAAGGTATTTTGTTTGCATAGCTCACTCAATAAAAGCACCTATTTGTAACTTTCATTACGATACTAAAAATTGTTAATAAATTTGGACGAGAAATCCACTCAATACTGAAATCATTCTGCTATAATTATGATTAGCTGATGAGATTAACTTTAAAATAGTACATGAAGCGCTGATAGAACAGTTCAAAAACTTAATTTGAAAAAATAATTCTAAAATTAACGAATAATGTATTAATATAAAAAACGTAGTGACTCTGACCCAGTGAGACAACTTGAGATTGAGACTCTTCTGATTATGCGCTTCATGCTTTGTAATGGCCGGAAAAGATAATTGATTTACTTTGCAAACGAAGAACTCTCAAACTTAAAATCCGTGAATACAAACTTCCAGACAGACAGAAACATCCATTACATTTATTGGGGTAAAATAAACTTCTTTTTAAAATCAAATAAAATGAGCAATTACTAAATGTTAAATTTTACTTGACGCGACAAATAAAACCAATTTGCATTTACATCGTATCGACAATCCAAAAAAGTTTGTTTATTTCTGTAACAATAGATGTAGTGAGAATGTTCGCCCTCTCTCAACCCCCCCCCCTCTCTCTCTCTCATGATGCCAAAATTAAGTTTATAATAACACAGTAAGTGGGATTAATGGTATAGGAACGCATAATAGGACTTATAACTCGCAGTTGGTTTTCACGCCGCCTTTCGCACGACAATCCAGTGGATCTATAAATGTTTACTTTAATATCTTCTGAACTGTACAAGATAACGAAATGAAACATACACGAAAATGTAAGTTAAAATTCCTGTTTCAACCCCTGAATTTTTCATTGAAATCCGTTGATAACTTACTATAATAGGCAAAAGCTTCTATTTAAAATATTGCAGTGACAGCCTATTTGTGGAGTATTATTCGACTTATATCTTAGTTCTTTGCAATAGTATATTAAATTCTTCTGAAAATAAATAGCACAAGTAGGTTGGCGTGTAGCGTGCGGAATGGATGAAGGTGAGAGAGTGGAAAGCATAGTCGTTGGAACTAGCATTTTAAAAAATATTCATAATATTGTTATTAATGTGATATACAGATAGCGCCAAGCTATTTTTGCCATACGTTGAACTTATTACCCTTTAACTTTTATGGAATAGATATTTTAGCGCACAACATATCCTGAACAGAACGCACTCTGTCCTTGCGTCAATGTTATCAGAATACCTTTAACACTACGACGTTAACCTAACAACAATTCGTGTTGCAGTGAGCCTGTCATAACCCCACTCAAACGGACTACTGCGCATCTTCACACGACTTGCTATTTCTCACCACTCTGCGTTAAAATCGATAGGTGGTAAGAATGTTGAAACTACGGAATAAAATAGGAAGAAGAAGATCATTTTTTTCAATCTCATCATTGTTCCGTGAATTACAATTCATTATTTAGATTCAGGATGCTAATGTCGAACTCCACTTTGCATTTAAAATATAATTTAAAAAGATAGTGTGTTTATGATAAGCACGATTATTACATTGCTTCATTGCTTCAGAGACCACGCCAGGAATGGTGAAGAAATTCCACAACATAGCATTGGATGACCATCGACTGAAAGTACGCGAGCTAGCAAACAAAACGTTCTGTACATCGCATATTGACTGACGAGAAAGCTGTGCGTGGAACAAAACCAGCGAGCTTTTGGTCGTTTACAGGAATAAACCTGAGATTGTGTATCGATTCATAACGATTAATGAAACATAGGTCCGTCACTTCACACCTGAGACGAAGGAAAAGTAAAAACAATCGACTGGAACGGATTAATCGGTTCCGTAGAATTTATTTTGGATCGACATGGAATAATTTTCATTGATTATCTCCAAGAAGGTAAAAAAATCAATGGGGAGAATTATGTAAACATACACCAGCGTTTGAGGTATGAAATCAAAGAAAAAGAAAGTGTTGCTTCTTGGAAAAGCATCAGGTCAGACATCTGTTATCGCGATGACCAAAATCAAAGAGCTAAAGTTCTAATCCTTCTTCACGCACCGTTGTATTTCTTCTTTCCAAGTTTGAAAAATTTGACTCTGAGATAAAAGATTTTCCAACAATTAAGAATTTGAGGCCTCGGTTGATGGCTATTTTGAGGAACTTGATGGTTCTCACTTTAAACAGGGCATCGAAGATATTGTTCATCGCTGCGATAATCGTATCGAGCTAAAAGGAGAAAGCTACGCTGAGAAATAAATACTTTTTTTCCCAATTCCATGGTTTTCTTTCTTAGATCCAGTTCTCCTTGGACTACCGTCTTAATTAAATCCTCACATTATAGCTGAGACGGCTGCCTCGCATTTATGCACCTATGTTACTGCCTCAAATAGGGTTTCTACGGTTATATAAAACAGGTAATTATTAACAAACATCAAACCAAAAGTTCCTTTATTTTTATAGAAATTGTGTTTTTTTGAAGCTCGATGAATCTAAATGAATTTCTAATGTAAGATTATACAACAAAAGTTATGTGATTATTTATGAAAATAGAATAATGTTGTGTGACGAACGTTTGAAACTAACGAGAGACTTTGAGAGATGAATCGCAGGAGAGAGAGGCCGATTATGAAAAATCTAGATTGGCGATGTTAGAAGTGATAAAGTGGCTGTATGAAGCAGGTCCGCAATAGTTGAGGAAGGAGGAAGCCGACGCCAGAGTGCATTTGGTGCGCTAGCTCGATATTGATTCATGGCTCCGTGTCAAGTGGAATGTTCCGACATCGCGCACACGTCCCATAAAAACACGCCCTACACGCACCCAAAACTAGCCACGTGTTTCTGCAACGGATTCATTCGGTTACCTGTTGAGCGATGTGGTTAGTGGTAAATGTCAGCAAAGTAATTTATCTTTCACAGCCCTGCCGTGAGAGCGCCTCATAACGACTTATTTAACGACGATCACTTGTTGACGCACAGTTCCGTCTTCCTCAGAAATGTGCGAGTGGGTGCACTGCGCATACGGCTTTGCTTCTATTTTAGCCCAGAAATATTTCTAGATGCTTTCCATAACAGCCCAATCTATAATCCATTACTTCTTATTTACCATAATAGGACATTCTCGTGTAGTCCCATGCGCATACACAAGAGTTGTCTACTCTCTTCTGAACAGTCGGCCAGCTGCTTCCGAGCCTGCCCAGAGCGTGGATAGGATTGTTTGAAGTGTATCAATGGTTACATCCCTGTCCTTTCTGCTTCCCTCTTACGTTGACAGGGTTGAGGACATCGCGTGGTTGACGTCAATTAGGGCTTCAAATAACTTTTCGACTACTTTTTCGTTTACTTACAAACGTTTGAAATTTAAATGCTAACTGACATGGTAAAATCTCCAGCCAGACTTTCAAATTCTATCAAATAACTCCGCGTCTAAGCTGAAATGTTTTCCCATTAAAGTGTTATGGTATGTGACAAATACGTGACATTTGGGTTTACTTACTTCAGTATTTCCTTTCTAATGCTCATCACATACGCAGAACTCTCAACAACAAAAAACTTGAAAATTATGCACAGAGTTAAAAAGTTAATAGTTAAAATCTACCGACGCTTTAGAAAGTCGTGTCCAGTTACCGTGCGGAATAATACGGTTGTAGTACGGAAAGTACGGAGATCACTTTAACATGAAATTTTGTTACGGTAACTTTGTGGTGTAACACTTTTCTGAAGACACTGGCGTAAGGAAACATATATCAGGCTAAGTTGTACGTCAAAAAAGTCATCTTTGGAAGGGATGATGAGTACAGGGTGCAGTAAACATACCTGGGCGTTGTCTGTATATCCCATTACTAAGAATAAAATGAATATTTTTCAAAGTTCTAGTAAGCTCTCTTCCAACTACTATGCTCACTGACAACAATACTCACCGTCCAATTTTCCCTTTCTACGGAACGATGAAGTCAACTGGCCGCCCAGGTTTCACCTTTTTGGACATTTTCGGGTGAACGTACGAAGTAGCATATGAAGAAGAATAATCTACGAACAATCGGAGACGCTCAACAGAACTCGCTAACAATTTGCCAAGAGATGTGTCGGATCTCAAAAACCCGTTTAACGAAATAAAGCGCAGATCTGTATTTCCGTGATGTGTAAAAAAATTATAATTCATAAAGTAATAACGATTAACGTGTAGTTTTCACTTGTGAGACTTATTGGAAGGAGTATACTTACATTCCGATTCTTGCTCCCTTTCTTCAGATCTCATACTGCGAGTAGCATTGCTGTGATTCTCAAGTTTCCTTTTATCAACAAAATCCAGTAGGCTCAATTCTTTTTCCCAAATTAGTATGGAGTAAAATATTATTAATACCCCTGTATCCATCAAAACTTACGGTAGGCAGTCACTATAATTTTTGGTGGTCCAATTAAAACATACTTTTACGAGTTCTCCAAAGCGGTAATTTTTAGAAACGTCTAAATGTTTACAGTCCGAGTGATGGATTTCGACAGCTTTGTTTTCCACAAGTCTGAGGGGCGGAATGGCCTGTTTATTGTACTTTAACGAATACAATTCATGTAAACAATTGTACTAAAATGGCACAAAATTCACTGCTAATGGAAAATACTATTAATCCCCCTTGAAATACACTGTGATTTAATGGACGCGTATGCTTAATTTGTCGCTGGAAATGTGAGTAGGAAATTGTAGCATGGTCGTTCACAATCGCATTATGTCCCAGCAAACATTTATAAACCATTTATATTTTCAGTTTCTGAATAAATACGCTTTTATGATTTGAAGTTAAATATATACTATATACTATAATATATACTAAATCACTTTATGTATATATATATATATATGAGAGAGAGAGAATTTCAGGAATGTATTCCTCAATGAAGATGAACATCTGTTTGATAATGTATAATTTCAGAGTAATCCGAACTTTTATGAATGTTAGTGCATGACTTGATTTATTATCTGTACCAATAAATAAAATTGAATGTGTTTCTATCTCTCTCTGTGTGTGTCTGTCTGTATGACTGTATGTTTGTCTCGGATAGGCTCTGAAACGGCTCAACGGATTGCAATGGAAAGCGATCATAAATAAATGATACTGTACTTTTTAAATATTCAATTATTTCAACTTTATCAAAATTCTATAACTATTGTTTCGTTTTTCGGGAAAAATAAAAGGAACTATTTCCTCGCTAACGAACTGGACTAAAATGCGAAATTCTGGCTATAATTTTTACATGAGTAAACACCTTGCGAATAAAATACTTCTTAGCGCCCGTCATATACTGGCTTCGTGTAGGCTTTGTGGCAGCCCGTCAGACAGTACGCACTACACTAGGCACTTTTGATCGCATTCGAAACTCAATGCGAAGAAGAATACTTACCTGTATTGAGTCAAAATACTCTGAACATTTCATCTGAACAGACGTTTCATCTAATCAGTTGAGATTCATGTAAACGGATCAGTAACTTACAATGACAAGTAGTCATTTGCGTGATGGAGAAATTACAAATATATATTTGAAAATACGATAAAAAGTGTATTAACTACTTACTGTTCGTACTCGTGAGACAAAAATCACGTGGACCGGTATTATTACTCTTTTAGTTCTTCTGTTGAGCCTGGAAATTATTCTGAATCTTTATACAGCCTGAATTCCAGTTAACCGGGCGACCTATTGGATCACTTATGTCTTATGTATATACTTCCTTACAAATTATTACCTGACCTGTTGCATTTTATGTTCTCAATTCCTCTCCTTTTCCGCTACTTCACTTTTAATCAGGCCCCGATTTTTTCTTATCCCGTGTCTCGGGGAAAAAGCTAGGCTACTGGGAAAGAGCTCGGCTGCATGTTTTAAAGCCTTCGCAGATCAAAAACCTTGCCAGGGAATTCGGGATAGAATGAAATAACTCGCTCGGTACTGAAAGATAGATCACTTTTTCATTATATATGCCAGACAGCATAAAAAAAACGGATTTTGGCAAATATTCATTTCCAAAGAGGACGATAAATGACTGGAACGAATGACGTGCAAGACTGTCTGGAGCACGTCCTCTAACACAAATATAATTTAAAGTGAGCTGTTTATGGTGAATGTGGTCAGTGTAGTGTAATGATTCATATCTCCTATCAAAATACAAAAGTGAAGTTCGTAGTTAACATATATTCTCAGGTAAATTTCCTAATAAGCTGGAATACACGTGCATACGTTGGATTAAAAAAAACAATAATTGTGTACTCATTTATTTGCTACCAGGAAAACTTCCCGTTTGTAGATTAAATAAAACATACGCACATTATAGTTACAAATGTTCAATAATCCACTGGAGATAGGGGACTGATGTTGCAAAACTGAGTTTTTCTGTCTATTCACCACTTTATTCGTGAATATTCTTTTTCACTTGCGGCTACCTCTCGTCTATGGTCAGTTAGAATTGTAGGCAAACATACTTGTCACTTACTTGGACTAATAGGACCGTAAACACAATATGTCGGGCTATTTGTGTAGGCCATGAAACGTATTTGCTCTCCTTCGCTTTACGGTGTGTTGGGTCCAGCCAAATTACATTAACACTTAGCTTGTCAAGGTTCTCTAGTGTAAATTAGACTTTGGGTATTTTTCGTACTGTTCCCTTGTATCCTGGTATTGTAGACGTTTTTGTTGTATTAAAATATTCTTTACCTTTATTTCACTTTTGAATTTTCTCGTGTGCCTGTGTTCATACCAATCGATTAATTGAGTTGTGTCTTCTTCTGTTTTACAGCAAGATTGTCCTAACGGGAGGCTGACACCTGCCAAATTCGTGGACATGTACAAGATGTTCTTCCCGAGCGGAAATGCGGAGGAGTTCTGTGATCATGTATTCCGGACATTCGACATGGACAAGAATGGTTATATAGACTTCAAGGTAAACCAGCTGTTTCATATTTTAACTCGTGATTCTGTAAAATTTTCGGTGGAATTATCATAGTTTGTAGCTTTCACGTTGTTATTTAGTGTTAATCTCTAATGGTGTGTGTTTTAGATACACCCATTTCGTATTAAGTATTCAGTTTGAAAATTACTTTCAAAAGTTGCGAAAGTTGTATTTCATTATCCGGTTTATAGCAGATTCTGACAACCATTAATTATAAATTAGGAGTTTGTTTAGTAACGATTATATTATTACAATTTACTAAAACTTTGATCTACTCATCCTGCACCTGCACGGGCCACTGACAGCAGTAAAATAAAAGTACGACATTATCTGAAAGCCAATCCTGTGGACTGTAACTGTCCTACTGCCTAACGATAATTTTGGGCGAGTTTTGAACCCGTTTTCCGTAATAAATTCAATCTAATTCATTTTAACTCCAAATTTGCATTAAATATAATGGATCGTAATAGATCATTATAAATATTTGCAAGCGTATATTTCCTTTTATATTTTCAAAATATTAAGCCGCTTTGGTTAGGCCTACTGTTCACTGAATAGTATTAATGTGTGTAGCCCATTTTCATATTGAGTTTGTGTGTTTGGAGAATAAATTGTAAATTAAATCCCCGTTTTGTTGGATAGTTCCGAGGGAAGCTTTCAGGTTCAAGTGTTTCAGAGGCCACAAATTTTTGTCACTTCTGTTTCCAACTTGGGCGAGAAAGTTTTTATTTTTTGTTTGCCAAGTGTCCTTGCCCCAAACTGATGCGGTGAAAGTTGTTCTTCATCCATATTCAGTAGCGTGCATCTCAGTGGCTCACGAGAATAAAAGTTAATATATACATTGCCTCATCATTTGCGTAAATTATATCGTTCCAATAAATCAGTTCGTTTTCTACACCTTTTTTATTTATTGAAAATGTTCTGAAAATGTATATACTCGTACTCAACTGCCTGATACACACCTCGGAGGCACTACCGAAAATTTCTGTCTAATTCACCGTAATCACCTTTAAAATTGACATATCGCAGTTCTTAATCTGAAACCTCCCTGGTAGGTTCTTCCTCGTGAGCGTGTTGAACATTACCACCTATTCTGATCGAACGTCCTTAGCTGTGTCAAATCTTTGGCTTCAGAAATCGATTTTCATCCAAGCGAAGAAGAAAAAGTCATCAAGGTGCTTGCGGATAAGGAACAGCAGACATCTTGTTCTTCAAAGAACAGTCCTCAGTAATGAACGCAATCGCGGAACGAACGTCGCAGCATTCCGTCTCATGTTCAGATCGTCGGAAAACTTCCCTTGGCCTATGAAATTAATTAGTGTTCTGCCTAACGGGATATCCAAGTGAGGAAATTTCTTTACGAGGAATCTTTTCCTCTTCCAAACGGAATTACACAGCGGTGGCTTCCGTTGTCTTCCGCATGTAGATGAAGGACCCTTGCAATGCTCTACCGTGCGAACTTGGCAGCAAGAGCTCTACAATAAGTTTTGGTGATTGTTAAAATGCATTATGCATTCACGCAACATCCCGAGACCGCTGTGTTGTGTGGCAGCGATGCTAACCACTACACCCATAAAATAAACCCCACGTTATATCAGATGCAGTGGCCGCTCTTCCTCGACAGTAATATAAGCATCAGCGACATTTACAGGCTTTATTGCATGTGAGCTCACGTACTGTGCCAAATAAAATATTGAACTCTTTCTCTTAAAAACTCGCGGCATTAAAAACAACTTTAAAAAACTGTCAATTGAGTCCAATTTATAAGCAAAAAAAGTCTCGGCGTTTGGTTAGATAAGGTCCGCACTCTGTCGGCGAATATTATCCAGTGCAAAAAATAGCAAGCAGCTTCCTCGGCGTCTAACTTCGTCCAACCTCGAAGAATCATGACTCTTGAACTCATCTTCGCAAAGCTATGTAATACAGCCCTTTTCCCTTCTTCTCTTGATATAGTGAAATCACGGTGCACTGCGATGTGTTTTTACAGTATTACACAGTTAAACTAAAACTCCCGTCGAGAGCTTCCTCACTCGTTTTTATATCCCGCAAAAATGTCATCCGACAGTTTTCAAATAATTTTACTGAACTATTTCCCGCCACAATATTCTCTGTCTTTACGACGTAGTCTCAATAAAACAGATTCCGTCATTATTACCTCCATTCTTTTTCTTATTCGGTTCTACAGCCCATTGAGGGCCTGGGCCTACCGGGTCGACTCAGGTCTGTCATCTTGCAAGACACATTCAGAATTTGGAGTGATACGTGGTCAGCGTATCGAATCTCCATCATTATCTCCATTAGTATTCGATTATTATTTACTTTTTCTACGTCATATCTAGTGAAATGTCATAAAAGTACATCATGTATCCAGAAACTCTGCAACTTTATGAGCATTAACTTGGTATTAGTAATTTTCAAACGTTTTTCATTATATTATCAATTACAAAAAAAAATGATTGTCGTTATTATTCCGAAACACTGGCAGGTTATAGCCCGCCCAGTCGGCACCGTCTTTATTACTTACTCAGGCCATCATTTTGCAATATCCGGGGGATTTATGATGGGGAGCACGTTACAGCTGCTTTATTTTTCGTCGGAAAAACTTTAAAGGAGGTGCTCAACCGTATAACAGAATCTGTGACAAAGAAATTTATATCAATGATAAAATTTAGGTGTAGGTATAGTACAATATAAAATATTTTTGAAGTACTCACTAATTAGTAACGATCAGCGACCAAACTTTGAAACCGCTCACATTGGTAATGAACCAGAAATTGTTTTATATGGCCCGTGAGTAAGGTTTTTTAAGTTGTATGATAGTATTTTTTTGCGTGTGTGCGCGTTATTATGGGGGTCCTGCTCACATACGGGTCAATTGGAACGAAGTGATTGATGTGGGACGCAGGTGAACTCTCCGGTAGCCGAGACCCCCCGAGGCAATTCAATTACGGATCTATAACCGTCTCCGGATACAGCTCAGGGTCGCCTGTCAAGGTGCAGCTTCACTTCACTCCACTCATTATTACCTCAAATAGTATGTTTATGTTGCCTAATTGTCATCTTGCTCATCTTGTCTACAAACTAACTCTGGATTCGACTATTAAAACCAGATCTGCCTTAGAAATATCAGTAACGTTCGCTGAAATACTACAAATTTCATATCAATAACTTAGTTTTTCGTTATATTAAAAGTTTTACCATAAAATATCTTATTTGCAATTTACAGTGTTTCTCCTAGAGAAAATGGTTCTTTCATTAGTAAGGAGCACGATAAAGACTAATAAAAAGTCAATAAATTTATCACGCCTTGTTTCTACAGCACGACAAAACGACAGTCACTGGTGAACAAGTCATAAATTAATATTAATTTAACATACTTGAAAGTATATGTGACGCAAGCCTTTATTTTCCCGATAAACGTTTCCCTTTCAGAGTATAGTTGACCCATTTCCGCATTAGTGTACACATTTTTCGAAAGACTTTCGCTATCTCTTCATGCCACATTTGGCGGTTCATCCGATTGCCTAGCCATGTAGTTCGTTCCAATAATTTCCTTTGAAGAATTTGTTCCGTGTCGGCGACCCTGATACTATCCTTTCTCTCTTCCAGCCTCACGTTTTTAACACGTCAATATCTTTCTGAAAACGGAACCATATTCTAATACTTTATGGTCGCTATATTAAGCTCATGCTGACGTAGGACCCGAACGGGAGAAGAACAGAGAGTCTTCACTACAGGTCCTCTGCTATTTTTGCTCAATGTCGTTCGTAAAATAATCGTCACTTATTTTTAATTTGACAAAATACAAACTTCCTTATTTTAAGTACCTTTCGCTACCCCAGTCTCCAGCTATCTCCGTAGTCAGATCAAACTTAATGGCAATTGACTAAGTCGGATATTGTAGGGCTCACCTGTGTATGTGATACACATTGAGTGTTGTCGGTTTAAAATCATCTTCTTAGGGTCGTTAAACCATTTTTGTAAAAGGAAATCTTTTCTGTAACAACAGAGTGCAAATCAAACAACCACACTTCCCGTTTACTATTTAACGATTCGACAATTCTTTTCAAATATTCAACGATATTTTACATCACCCAAATAATCCAGCATCGCACCACAAATAAAGGTGAAAAATTTACGGCCAAATAATTGTCAGAATTAAAATTGTTTATTGATTAAATTACTTCACTACGTTTCGTAGTGTGATCTACAAAAATAATTCTAATTTGAGTAATAAGATGAAAAAATATATAAATCAATTCAATATGCCTATATATAAATTACATAATATGTACTTACAGAAAATATATATATAAGCATATTTATTAAATCGATTAACGTGTGCTATTAAGTGACAAATTAAATAATTTCCAACCGAGTTTTACAGACAGTTTTTATTTTTTACTTAAACGACGTTTCGGCGCAGATTCGCGCCTTCTTCAGGTTTATAATCAAATTATTGTTAAAATCCAATTATCAAAAGCTACAAAATTGTAGCAAACGTTAATTTCTTTGTACCAAAGTGTGGTCCAAGGCTGTAGAATTTAATTGATTTATATATTTTTTCATCTCTACTCAAATTATAATTATTTTGGTAGATCACCTGAGGAGGTTCCAAGTAGTGGAACGAAACGTAGTGAAGTAATTTAATTAATAAACAATTTTAATTCTGACAATTTTTAGCCGTAAATTTTTCTCACCTTCATTAATCAAAGTACAGTGAGAACAATTACAGAATTTGTTTTAAATGCCACAAATGTTTTCCGTGCTTATAATAGTTCATATTAAACTTCCTATGACCTGAATGTTTACAACGTCGTTCTGCTATTTCACACTTTGAAACATGGAATTAATTTCTTTGAAGTCGATAATCATCTCACTGACTGAACTTTCTCAAATCAAAAACAGCTAACAAAGAAGCAGAATAAAAGTTTTCATAATTATGTCCTGTGCTACATTAGTTAGCAACTTAAGAAGATGCGTAACACCTTAGGTTGGATTTTTTTCGACTGTGATTACATAGGAAAGAAAATATCTTTATGATTTAAAATGCAGTTTCAGAGTCCAATTTTCTCTTACCATCCTTGTTCTTGTGACTCATAAATACGCAATTTAACTTTCGAAATTTAGTAGCCCATAACAATATAGAGATTTGCGACATTCTGTCAATTCTCAATTAGCCGATTGCTGGGGTAGTTAGTTGCATGGCTTCAGCCACATACTTTTAGATTCAATTCTACCCCCGGAAATTTTCTTTTAACCAAGTGAAATATCATCATCACGTTTCGTCTCCTCTCCATCTTTTCCTGTCTAGGACGAACACATCTCGGGGGGAAAAAAAGAATTTTCTTAAAATATTTGTTTACAGTCGCACCAACTGTTAAGTCATTAACTATGTCACAGTATGGTTACTCAAATAAACACAACGCCCAAGCCCATATCAGGATTCGAACCCGGGACCTATGTGGTGTGAGACAACGACGCTACCCACTACACCATATATATTGAAGCAAAATCTTTTTTTTATAGGGAGGAGCGGTTTCCTCTCACAACCATATACGAACCATTGTTTAGGAAGGGGAGCACATTTCTTTTAAATTAGTAGTGTATGGGTTCTCGTATTTAATTAGTTTGAGTGTATACATGTATTCAATTTATAATTTTAATCTAGCAGTGATAATGTATTTACTTTTTGGCTCTTGTTTCAATTGGCGTCTATGAATTCGTAATTTCATGTCATTTTTCAAATAGAGAAGTAGAACCTTCATGTTCATTTTTACAAATTCGAACATATCCTTGTGAATTTATTGAACATCCTAATACTGTGCTTAACAGTAAATAGAACATTATTCTTGTAAGTGGCCATTTTCTAGCACCTACTTGCTATAGACTGCGTGACGCACTTGCATAATATACTCATTATTTACTATGATAATTTCGTTGTAACTGAAGTTAAAGATGTATAGTAAGAGACGACTTATTGTACTACAGAAAGTTCCCTAGAGCATAGGAAAAATTAAAGTACTGGGTTACGATTAAAAATAGAGGATCCTGAATACTGATAAATACTTTTTAAAAAATATTCACTCTGAAGGAGAAGACTAATTTACCTTCTGACATTCAGAATGTATCTCTGTTGTATTGACTAAATACAACTGCAGTCAGTATAAATTGGATTGATTGCCTTTATAATTTTCAGTGCACTGTAATGTATCTTTGTAAACATTTATGTATAAATCTGAGAGCGCTAATGTGGAGTAATTGCTGCTATAAGACGTTGTATATTTTGCATGCCTTAGACTGCAATATCCACCTGAAAGGAATAGTCGACTTTCTGAAAGTTTTCTTATGTATTGTGCGTCATTTCGATAATTCTATCATGAAGTATATTTTATTAATTTCTTTACTGTATTCCATATCAACACTCAGCATTTTTTGTTCTTCCAACGTTGTTACTTGAACTAGATTAGGGAATTAACCCGTTCAAAAAGTAAATGTAAATTACAGATAACATTCATGCAGCAATTCTATTGAAACAAAACTTTTGCTTGCTCAGCATCCATTTCGTTTGTGGTGAATGGCCCGCATTAAAAAGGATCCCCGCATGTGTCAAAATTGTTAATGGAGTCGGGACAATGTATCCCGTAATTCCAGCTTTTGTGGGGGAACGCGTTTCGCCTGACACCTGTCGAGATGTCCTAATTAATGTGTGTAGTTAGACAATTGTGGAATGGATGTGTGGTGCAGGACAACGAATCTTTGGTTCAGTAGTTATAAAATTTCGAAACGTTAACAAATATACCACACTGGTGCATGATGTAGATTATTCCGAAATCAATTGAAGCACTAATATTAGGCTGCTTCTTACATTTCCGTAAAGGAGAGTAGTTTTTGCGTAATTCTTCAGATATATTTTGACACGGTACTTCAACTATATGCGCACTTTTGCCAATATGGTTTAGTATGTGAATACACTCTTTTTGAATAATTCGTGGTTCCAGTCCCAAAATCACTATATTTTCGAGCTTATATATCATGTGTCGTAAAAAAGTATCTATGCTGTCAAATATTTGAAAATCAATTGCCTATGCAAATGTCATACTCCGTTGTTCACATCTAAACAATGGAACAAACAAAATTTATTTCCCCTGGTGATACGCTTTCCTTTAATACTCGTTTGTATTCTCACTAAAAATTATAAATATTATTGCGTAAATAATACGTATTATCATTTTTAAGTGTTCTGCCTACTGCCAGGTCCATGGAATTGGTCTCGAAAATTCCTTCCCTACCTTTCTCTGTTCTGAGCTGTTTCCGTCATCGCCGCAATTTCTTCTTTCGCCCTTCAAGTGGTAAATAATACCAGCAAATAAAATATATGTTTAAAATTCCATTTTATATGAAAAAATTTAGTTAAATAGTGCCAATACATAAAATATTAACTCACAGTTTTGAAACGATTTTAAGCTGACAAGCGAGGTATTCCATAGGTCCGGAGCTCACTGGATATGAACTTGGACATGTACACTCATGAAACGTGATTCATGAAACAACACACCCTCGTACCATAATAATAATCATCATCAATTCCTGTTGTGTCTCATGGAACATAAGGCATCAACAAAGCATCTCCATTTGGTGCTGTTGACAGCCAGCGTCTTCACCTCTGTCAAGGTCTTGCCTTCTTTGCTTCCATGTGAACAGATCGCCATGTTTGTTTGGGCCTCCCTCTTTTCCTTTTACCCTACGGGTTCCAATCCAGTGCCTCTCTCTCAATGGCTTCATTTCCCTTCCTCAGTCTACGTCCGATCCATATCCATTTTCGCCGCTTTATTTGTACGTCCATCTCGGTTTCTCCCGTCAGTCTCCATAGTACGTGGTTGAAGATTACATCCGCCAGTAGATGATCAGAATATTTCTTAAACAGCGGTTGACAAAGGTAATATTTTTAGTCACTTTCCAAGTCTCAGGTCCATATAATAGAACAGAATTGACATTACGTCGGAAGATGCGGAGTTTGTTCCTGGTAGATTTTTTGTTTTTCTTCCACACCGCATAGAGCCTTCCAGAGACATTGTTTTCTTTTTGAATGCCTTGCGACCCATCCTTTGTATCTACGCCATCGTTGGTAACTGCACTACCCAAGTAAGTGAAGCTATCCACTATAGATACACCGTAGAGCAAAAATGGGTCTAGTTTGTTCGTGTGAATCCGTAGGACTTTGGCCTTCTTTGAGTTAATCGTTAGTTCCTCCCCCCCTTCGCCTTCTTTTACCAGCTTTGATTGCATTTCATCATGTACCTCAGACAAGAGACACAAATCGTCAGGGAAATCTATATCATCCAGCCTATTAAAGGTACACCACGTTTCACCTTTCGCGTTACATTCTGCCTTACCGCATAAATCAGGAACATAGTTGTAATGTTTCCTAATTTATCTATCTTGATGAGATCGCGTTGTGGATGGTTTGGAAAATGTAAAGTGAATTTTCAAAAAATTTATGAAAAAATAAATAAAAACTGAAAATTATTTGAAGACTGATCACTAGGTCACCGCCTTTGTTTGAAAATTATATCCTGAACCTACGAAAAACAGACGCATCTTAAATATAGTCTAAAAGGATTCTGTTCATGGAACATGTTTCGTGGAGCCGTTCCTTCTGAAATGATGCATCATTACATATTTAAAACATATGTCTACATTCACATTTCTCTCACTAGTTAAAGATCGAAAGGTTCAGAAGAGAATAAAATAAGCAATTAAATTGAAAGTGATTATTTTTGTAAAATTGTTGAACAGTTTAGATTTGTTGTATATTCCATTAGTCCCCGGTTGAGAAAATAGGACACGTCATCGATTACATCAAGTAACTAATTATAAGAACAAAAATAATGTAACTTTATTAACTACAAATATTAATTACGTAAATAACTATAATAAACAGGATATAGTTAAAATCATTGGAAACACTACACGCACACTAAAGAGCACAAAAACTCGCTGAGAAACAAGCATAAACAATGGAGTTTTTTACTTCTGGGAGCTGCACGACGAGGAATCTGACCTTTGTAGTAGCTCCAGACAATACATGAAACAAACGAAAGAGCAGAAAAACTGTACAGAAAGGCTTTACATTTATGTAATAGGTAATTTTACAAATTAATGATCGAGAAAGTGCTGTACAAAAAAAGCGCAATTTAATAAAATATTTTTACACTGATTCATGAAACTTTTGTAGTTATTTTTGTTCTTAACCTCTGGAGGAAGTTGTTAATCAGTCTAATGGAAATCGAAGTAACTACATTCTATTCGAGAACAATAGGAATTAATTTAATCAAAACGTGCCTCTGGGAATTATTTATATATTAGATATTATTTAGATAGAAGATTCGAGAATCCGTACTACATTCAATTTAAACATTTAAACGTGTCATATCATGGAGAAAACAACACCGAATTGACCCTTCCGTCAAACAACGAGCCACTGATTATTATAGGGACTATAATTGTAATATTTTTTGAACTTGAATCATAATCTTGAAATAAGAGAGTTTCAAATTTCATTTCATACGCTCGTAATTTAATCTTTGTACCTTTAGTAATCAGGTAATCACTCATAAATAGGTAATTTATCTTTTGTCATTAGTTTTACTGCTGTTGCAATAATCTCCGTACTGGAGCAGGTTTGTTAGTTACCCGTGGGAACTTGTCTAGATTTTTTTTTACTTCGCGACCTTTCCGAAAGTCTTGCCACAGGTGTGTTAACAATTCTACGTGATTGAAAACGCCGAAGTTCGTTACAGAGTTTCTATTCCTCGTTAGCGGTGAATGTTTATTTAAGATTGTTATTCTGTCGGCACATCTTGCTCCTTGAGACATGAATACTAACATGGTTTAGCTAGCAGCTTCGGCAAACTGTGTCTGCCGGCTGCGGCGGCCAACTTTGCCAAGTTTTTCACACGGCAAATAGCGTTCCTGTCATCACCCACAACGACGTAGGGCGTAGCAATGGCTCAGACACTTGCACAGCTGTGTGTGGCTTTCAAATATTCCACGAGGAACTGTCGAATCTGCACTAGTACCGAGACTGTTGCAACAGCAGTACAACTAATGACTAAGGAAGGGGAATGTTGAAAAGATTTGGAAGCCTCTTACATAGTGCTTTGGCTAATTAAATCATATTAAGTACACACCTATAAACTATTTGACCAAATCATTGCAATAATAAATAAAAATGATGTGTCTGTCTGTCTCAAATAGGCTCCGAAACGGCTCAACGGATTTCGACAAAAATTTGAGAGTTAAAAACAGGAGTTTAAAATTAAATTTTCGAGCATGTTACATTCAGATATATTACAGGTTTCAAATATATTAATATAAAACAAATAAAAAAAACATTCTCTATCTGAAAGTTTTCGTGGTCATACGCGTGTCGAGATCTCCAAAAAGTGTGTTCGGGTTACTTATACTCTTGATCTATAATTATATATATTTTTAAATAATAAAAATTTCGCGCTGTAATTGACCTGCCTTTGGCAGAGAAATAACTCCTTCAGGAATAATAAACTTATTTGGATCGTCGATACGATGTACTCGTAAATGGGTTTTATTTGGAGTGTCAGGTAAAATTTAATATTTGGTAATTACTCATTTTTAAAGGAAATAAAATAAATATAATCTATCCCAATAAATATAATTGATGTTTCTGTCTGTTTACAATTCGATGATTCCAAATGCGTAGGCTGAATAACCATAAAAATATATAGATTACAAAAATTGTTTAAAGAATAGTCGTATATACATTCAACTTTATCAAAATTCTGTTCCTGTTGTTTTGATTTTTAGAGCAGAATAAAAACAGACATTTGTCCAAGTTCCGCGCGAAGTCGCGGCCATAGCTAGTTGTGATAGTTTTGGAATTGTAGTACATAATGTTTATCATTTTTCGAGTTGTTTAACCATAAAAAACTCCAGCGTGAATTTGATGCTGTAATACAACAAAGAAAAATATACTCCGTTCGAATGTTGACACTGAGAGAAAAATTAAAACCTCTACAACCTTTTTTTAAAATATGGATGTATGTGTTTTACTATTTTATTAGTATACACGAATTTGCTGGAGCTCGGTAAATTAATAAATATTATGGGGAAATGCCCAAGTGTAATTAAAATAAATTTAAGATCCATCAAAATTATGAAGGTGTGTAAAAGTTTATATCTGTCATTAAAATATAGATGTAACAATATATGGAAAATGTTCTGTGTATTAAGAAAGTAGAAATTGTAAATGTACTAATACTTGGAGAATATTATTTATTTTTAATGACTATACTAAGCTTCTTGGACAGAGAAGATAAAAAAAATGGAACTTTGTCGAGATGAAAAAACGAAATACATTCCTTTTAAGTAATTATGTGACGAAAACAAAATATTGATTAATTTCATTACATTTTTACGGTTTTTTAAAAAGTTGTTTACAGGGAAGCGGTTCACTACACTAGTTTCTCAACTACTTATTGCAGTTAATGTTCCCACACTAAATTTTAATTTATGTTTTTCTAAGAACAAGTTTTTTTAATTTGTTTACTTTAAAGTTATAGAAGCATTTTTTAAATTTCATTACATCTGGTATTCATTTGGTTGTATTTTTTAGATAAGTGTTCGTTTCCTGATTATCTATATAATTTTATTTTATCTGAAGGGTTTCATTCGAATTTCAGTTGTAATAACTACATTCCTTGCACCAGTTTCCCTCTGTCTCTGTTCGGTATTTTTGGGGGACAAGGGAAGGGTGACAGGTTTCATGAGTATGATCTAGTAACTGGCATCTCTCCTTTAATAGCATAGGAAAGGGGGGAGAGCGCATGGGGAAGTAAAGCAGCCAAAGATTAACTAGGACCATACGGTAAGGAGCCTACCCGGCATTCGCCTTGTAATAAATTGATTTCACCACAATTTTTTTCAAAAATACTTTATTTTAATTATTTAAAAAAGATAGTTTACAAACGTAACGCCTTCTGCAAGGAATGATCTTTTTCTGCAGTGGCATACGTAACTGCAACATACAACCAAGATCTGAACTGCGTATGTATATGCTATGAAATGACTATAACTGTATAGTGTTAAGTCTGTTGGACTGAAGGAGGCTGAATCTCGTGCGTGAGGTCCAAATTTCTGTCCGCCAGTTTTAACTGATGAGAGCTGCTACAGAAAAATAGAACTCAGCTCTGCCAGATCGCATCAGACCTTGAGAATGCAGATATTTGAGTGCCCCCTTTCAGGTTCGAGATCGTTCTCTCTATTACTCCAGTGCACGCCGCGGCCCCCTTCCAGTCTTCTCAGCTCTTATAATTATCATCGATGACGTAGGCAATTCATATCTTATCTTATGTGGCCAGCTACAATGAATTCTTGTACTCTGGCCACCCACAATAAACCCCAAAGCGGGGATGCCCCGAGAAAAGTCTCAAAAACAAACCAGAAAGTAATTCAGGTCAAACCCTAGATATGGCTGTTGGTACTTGTCCAACCCTATTCCGAATACTGAAGTGGCGTTTGCTTTGGCGCTTTTCCATTCAGGTATTTCAAACAAACTTCCAATTATTACTGAGTTATTAGGAAAAACCAATCTGAGATTATTTTACATCGTACATCACTCAAGAAACCGCATGGATTTTGTTAGCTTTAAACCCTTCAGATTTGTGTAGAATGTCAAGTGCTCCGGACTTTATTCCAGTTTAGGTGGATTTTTCATTCGAGGCGTAAAATGTTTGAAATTATATCGGCTTACGAGAGGATTATCATATAGGTAATAGCATTATTCATGGCTTCATATTTGATGATTTGATAATTTGAATTCACGATATTTGCTTTAATCTAGTGGTTGTTATGGCATAACAATCGAGGTAATGCGATTAAAGTACGGTCTTCTAATGGACAAACCTATTCACAAACAATTAGAGCAAACCTTTGTCGGATTTTCGGGAATATCTTTGCTTAACGCAAATCTGTGTAATGTATACCGTGCTTTTGATCTTCATGCTGATTATGTAATAACTGTACTGAACGCGTGTTACAAGCTGTCAAATTAATTATCAACATAACGATTGGATTTTAGAATATTTAGAGTTTAATTTCCTCGCCGAAGATTTTTGTCGGCGTTTACGTATGTTATTAATATTAGGAACTGTCTTCCGTGTTGTGTTTGACCTTGTCCTGTGTTCTTGCGCAGCGTCAAGTTACAACTCAATTGATGAGCTCAAGTGCAGTCGTCAGCGCCTCAACATGAGATTGCTCATGGAACTTAAAGAGTCGACTATAGACGTATAACATTTTATTGCAAGCTTACGATTGCTGACGTATCTTCTTTTCCTCGACATAAAGTCTACGCTAGATGTGACCTATTTTTCAATACGAGATGATCCCTGTGGGAATTTTCTCTCGCAGGTATTTTTTCCCAGATTGACTGCGGGACTCACCTGAGTCCGTCGGGAATGCCTCGTACTCTCTAGTTTTATCAAAGTTCTCACATGCTGGGGCACCTTCACCTATTTTAGTAGGTGTATGTACTCGCATCGAAGTCCTTGGGCATACGGTAAGAGTTGTCTGTCGGTACTTTGGATCAGTCGGCCTTCATAAACTGGTCGACCTACCTGATGTTGGTTTTCCCTGCATTTCGTTAGGTGAAACACCGGGTAGAATCCTTAAACTATAGCCCGGGCGCCCTAGTCAAACCTTGGCTACCTTCCTATATCTCCCTTTTCAATTCCCTTCCTATGTTATTAAAGGAGAGTGGCTTGTTTCAAGATCACCCTCATGTAGTCTGTTAGCGAAAAAAAAGGACCTATTTTTCAATAATGCAAGAGGTGCAAAAATTGTGTATGGTCCTGGGCGAAGAACGATGTACAGAAGTGGAACAGAAATGTCTAAGCTCACATAATACTTTTAATTTTAACTTTGACTTTTAATCATATTTCGTTATTTATTGTCAACCGAATGCATGTCTGTAAGAGCTTTCTTACCAAATATGAACTGAGACGGTTTTTCCCAATCTATTCATAAAATTAACAATCATGTTCAAACAATGATGATTGATTATTATTGGAAAAAACATTTTTAGGAAAACTGATAATGTGAAGTTCTCTTGTTATATACATCACCGGAGCGCAGCTTTGAAAGTGGTTTCACTCTGCTAGAATGTAAGATTATAACTTTTAACATTTGTAGGAATTATATTTTTTTTATCAAGAGGCAGTTTATGAGATTTTAAAGGTCGTCTATTGAATTATATTTCAGATATACCCTATTTAGCAGTAATGATTTATTTGCAACCGTTTTGTGAATACGTAAATGAAACGATGAAATAGATTCGATTATGTATATATTGAAGCATTATTATACAGATGCAGCGGATTATTGATCTTTTCCATTTCATTGATAATCACAACGTTGCTCTTATCTTCGTAAATGCCCTAATCGATTTTTGCTGTATGGAAATAAAATGTTATCGGTGTTTCCTTGGAACAAAAAAAATGCGATGTTTTCAATTTTAATTATTTAATTGTTTTTATTTCTATTATATTGTAAATTTCTTGTATACCAATAATTAAATCCTTACTATACTGAAGCTGACACATTTACAATATTATTTTGTATATTTCTTGGTCAGGTATTATTCATGCTAGAAGGATATACGCAAAAATTATAATTGGCTGCTTATGAATACATAACTATGCCGAGTTAAGGGTTCAATTAATTGACTAGTGATTTCAAACATAAATTTCGTATAGTAAACTTAGTAAGGGAGGTAATCTGAGGTGATCTTGAGAATGAACGCCATTTCTTAATCCAGCCAAAGATATCCCAGTCTATTTTGCAAGTAAAATGAAAAATGTGTAAAAATACTTTTATTATATTAGCTGAAGCTTGTTGCCGTATAAATGTTTGTTTACTTGTCGTAAATAAGGCAGGCAAAGCTTGTTTCTCCGTTCAGTTCTGAACACCGAAAGTTTACGATGCGACTGTGAAAATCCAAGTCCTGCGTCCAAAATAGCGATGGCGAGGAATAGACAGAAGATTGTTGTCTTCTTGACCTCCAGACTATCGACCAACATATCGATTGCTACTATTAGTTACAACACCATCTCCTCTTAGCTTTAGATTACAAACACGACGCCCCAAAGCAACACACGCGGCAGTCAGTTCAGCCAATAAACAAAGCTTCCAAATGTTGTAGGAGGATTGCCACTGCTTTCCAAAATGCTGTTGATGTCTCCAATAAACATTGCAAAATGATACTGCTTTGAATTGTTTGTATTGGTTAAGAAATTTCCTCCACTGAATACACAATCAACTGTCAACTCTTACTATCACTACTTTACCTTCCACATTCGACAATTATAAAATGAAATTAGATTCCAACGCTCTCTTTCCCGTTTCTTATTTCACATTGTCTCTATTTTAAAATGAATAGGATGGTTTGCAGCGAAATATAATTATTCTGGCTATGAAGATTGTTAAAAAATTTGTAAATCTTAAATTGTATAGGGCTATATGTGAATTAATCCAGAATTCTTTGTGAAATTGAAAATCAGAGTAAACAAAATAGATTTCAGAAGGTATAAATTTAGTAGCGTCAGCAGCCTCTTCAGTTAAGAGTATTTCTTCATCCGACACTCGTAACTATACTATCGTTGCTATTCCTGCCCTCAAATGTACCTTCCATCACTCGGGTCTAGCTATCGTGTCAGTATACGATGCGGAGTGGTTCACTCCCCTGTAATTTCAGTGGGGGTAGACCGGAACTCACTTCAGCACGAAGCTTGTTACCGAAACTTGGTCGTGAAAAGACTATTTTGAAAGCATTGACGCCATGAATCATACTGTGCTAAGTTGGGAATATGCTCGAAGTCAAAAATGTCACCCGTTGAAATTAAGGGATGTTAAGTATTATATTTCTTAAATATCTCGTTATTTTGTCAGTTGATGCGCTTATATTTATAAATGAACATTATAAAATACAGAATTTTAAAATGTAATGCGATTAAGAAGAAAATATATAAATATTGTGACGTACGGCACCGTATATTAGAACGTTATAAAATGTAAACATTTATAAATAAAACTTGCGATGTATGGGAGTTCACATATATTAGTCCGCTACAGTATTTAATTCGACAGTAATCTTTTTGTCAACACGTGACCGTCACATTTTTGAAAATTTACGCTTTCAGATTCCCTTCTTTATGAGAGCTGAATTTCATCATGTACAATTCTTAAAGAGACACTATCAATCTGAATAACGCTTTAAATTTCCTTACCCTCCACACCCGACCCCACGATTGGTAGTAGTGTCTTCTCGCTACAATCCTTGCTTGCTTCCTTTCAGTTCGCAAGGATCAAGTGTACAAAATTTGGTCGAAATGCATCGCGCGTTTAGATTTCTAAGCGGCACATACACAAACATACACACAAAAAGTACATTATATTTATTAGGAACCATATAGGAAAAATAAAATTGTGTACGGCCCGGGTCTATATATATATATATATATATATATATATATAATTAATCTACTCTGCGACTTATAAAACATTTTTCATATTTATTAAGTACAGTAATTAAAATTTTTCGTTACTTATTATTATGTAGCGTAAAATAAGATTTTATATTTAAGTTATGGTACTTTTTAATTGTTTTTCGCGAATTTCGCATCGGATAAATTAACTTTTAGTTACAGAAGAGTCTGTAACTGAGTCGTATTCCGTAAACATTTGCATTGCGGCTCATATAACATTTTGCATTATTATTAACTATTACAAAGTATCATTACTTAAATAAAATGTTAGATAAACTTAAGCATTACGCTGAACTTCAATTTAATTATCTCCTTGGACAGATTACGTGATGGCACAACCTACCCTGTTACAAGTTCTACATGTCTTTAGCCATTTTTGGCTCGAAGGGGGGGGGGGGAGGAAGGAATCTAACTCTTAGAAAAATCAAAACGTTGTCTGGGCTGAACACTACAATAATATTTCATGGCAATATGAGGAATGGTATAGGAAATCATAAGGGATAAACATAAAGTCTGAGAGCAGAAATTGACGTGAGACTTTTTTTGGCCTGAAATGGGGGAAGAAAATAACCTTCTTCTTCAAAAGGTGAACAACGCTAAGCACACAAAAACTCACGGCAATCGGATGAATGGTATAGACAAACTTTTCAACTCGCAGTGTATTTGAACTCATAAGCGGACTAAAAAGTTCTACATGGTAGTTATATGCTTAAGTATTGTAACTAAAGATATTATAACTATCATTGAGCTCGTTTCTATTGCTAAGAAAATATTGTTTTAATGAAATAAACAAGTGGCTAGCTGTGGTTGCCTCGAACCACAGAGGTCCCGGGTTCGAATCCTGGCATGGGCTTGGATGTTTCTTGTGTCTGAGAAACCATACTATGAAACCCCTACATGCATATCAACTCCCCTAATCGTGTACAGTCACTAATGACCTTGCAGTTGATGCGACCATAAACAAAAGTAAAAAAATAAATAAATAAAAGGAAAACGGCCGACCTCGTGTGGTCTAATGGCTTGCGTAGCTGCCTCACATCTCAGGGGTCGGCTTGGATGTTTGTGTCGTTACGGGATTAAGGCTGCTGAAAAAATGATGCGCTGACCACGTGTCGCTCCAATTTCGAAATGTGTCACGTAAGATGGCAGTCCATAGTCGACCCGGTAGACCCAGGCCCTCAATGAGCTGTACAGTCAAAATAAGAAGAAGAAGAAAAGGGAAACGACTTCTTTCTATAGCAGTTTCTGGGTTGACATTGTTCAATAATTACTAGTTATAAACTTGGGTGAACTACATAACGGAAACTACATTAAGATAGTTTCCAAATTTGTTCAGTTTAGCTCTCGATCCGATGTAAAAGATGTAGATTAACAACCATGCTTTCCTTCTTCAGTTCATAACATATTGCACATACGTTGAATTCAGTGCTAAGAGATTGTGCCAAAGCACACGTTCAGAAAGCCAAAATGATTGCTTACAGTTACAGCGATTAATTTTTGTTTGACGTAGAAGTAATATTAATTTTGAAGTAAAATCTATAAATAGTATAATTTAAGGTTTTACGCTAGCTTATTTGTCTCTTTTTTGGGCTGTATAAATTTAATTCTCAAATTCCGCGTTTAAGTTTTTGTAGAACAATTAAAATTTTAAGAAATACGTGCTAAATAAATCTACGTTAGATGATGAATCATACTTACGAGGGCTATTTTTAAAACGAGTACCGTTTTAATATTTTTAATCATCAGTAGAGATTTTGAGCATGCGCTATCACATCAGTCATTAAAAAGCCAGATGTAGCTGTGGAGCGTCGTCACATTGTGTTCTCCTTTCGTTAGAACGTTTCAAAATGTTAAAAACAATTGAACTACCCGCTGCCTTCGAAGTCATATCAGTGATTCGTTTCTTGAATGTTACTACAGCAAACATTCATTAGCAACTGAGTCTCACGTCACTCCCGAATCAAAGCAACAATCCATGGAATGGAGTAACGCAGCATTCCCCGCGAAGAATAAAATTAAACAGACGCTATCAATTTGATAATTGCGTGAGTTTTAGAGGGAAGTAATAATGAGTTGTGGAATGATAAGTGGATTAGACAGTTTAACGAAGGCCATGAAAATGCTGACGATGAGCCGCGGTGCTGCCGGCTACGTGTGATTCCTGACGGCATCTTTCTTTGACGAAGGTCTACAAAAATTGGTTGAATGATTGCCTGAATGATCGTGGTCACTAGTGTGTGGTCTGAGGTAATGATTGATTATAAAATATCTGGAAAATAATGTTGAGTGAATTTTTAAATAAATATCGGTACGTACGTTGAAAACAGCCCTCTTAGAATTTTTCAAAAACTCCCTCGTGTATCGTCTTTAGAACCATTTTTCGATTGTTACGAATAAAACAACCTCATCGTGTGTTTCTTTTATTATTATTGTTTTACTGTGAACGTTTTCGGTTCTCCCTTGCGTATTTTAATGCATTTTCGTTTTCTGAAACGTGATTTTGAAGTCCATAGAGATATCAATACTGTCAAGTCAATATATGAAATGGATAATACATGAAATTGGAGTCTCAGTGAAATATGGACGTTAATGACGTTTACCGTGATGGCCGGAAGATTTTGATTTATACAGTAGGTTAAGTGTGCAGCGCAAGGAACGGCTGCTATTTTCCTAACAGGGACGGGGATACGGCTATTTGGGGAACTTCTTTATGCAGGGCAATCTATCACATTCAACATGAAATAGCGACCGCACTGTGCTGCTATTCTCGTACCAGGACCCACCCTCTGAACAGCTTTGCCTCCTTCCTTCGCCCACCGTGCTTTCCTTCTTCATAAACCCTGCAGCGGCGACTAATCATTTCTCTTATCAAATTAACAAGCAATCTTATCCAGTAAAGCAATTCGGTCTCGTTACACGTTGCCATATTTTATGTTCCGGGAGCTTTCGACGAACTGTCTTATTCATCCATTAATATCTTGTAATAAAATAGATTTGACATATATGCATAGCGAATTATTTTAATTTACTTCGTACAAGAATTTTATAATGCATTACCTTAGCATTGCAGAATCTATACCGCAGTTAAGATTCTTAAATCTGGAGTAATCTTAACTTCTGCAGTATAAAATTCTGCATTGATTTACTGAATAACGCTTGTTTTACACTATCTGTTTTTCTCCCATCAGAGAAAGGAATACACACACACTCACACACATATATATATATATATATATATTACTATCAATAGTCCATTCAAAAAAATTAATTTCGAAGCAATAAACTTTATCTAATTGTTAAATGGTAGAATCTTTATCGTAACTCTTTTCTGTACTTCACGTATATAGAGTGAGAACTGTTTAAAATTGTACGCAGTGATGTGGCGAACACATATACTAGCAATTCGATATTTGACACTAAAATAGAACCACGAATTTCCTTGACGTCAGATTCGCTCCTCACCACTTGTCCCAGTAGTGCATGAGTACGAAAAATCAAAGTATAATATCTTTTCCATACTTTCTGTGCGAGTGGTTCAAGTCAGAGGTCAATTTTGTTTTACAATGTTTGTGTTTCTTTCGTTTACATTACTGGTAGGGTTCTATTGTTTTCATTTCTTATTGCGCACGCAGTATAATGAGTACATTTGGACCATTAATTAATTTAAGAAGTAAACAATGCAATTGTTATCGGTTTCAAAGTCATTCCATTTCCCTGTGAGCTTTATGGTGAACAATAATTTATATCTAATTGTCGAGAAAAGTACAAACTTAACAAAACTCCCGTCTTGTTAACTACTTTTTTTTTCAAGAAATACAAAGAAGCCTGCATATTTATTTTTTGGGTGTTATTTGTAACATATAATCATCAATTAATTTATTATAATAATATCTGTGGGGTAAGAACAGAAGAGGGAGACGAAGGATGAAATACGCTAAGTTGATTATGCATGCATTATGCATTGTTTACATTACTGGAAGGGTTCTATTGTTTTTTTTTTCAAGAAATACAAAGAAGCCTGCATATTTATTTTTTGGGTGTTATTTGTAACATATAAATCATCAATTAATTTATTATAATAATATCTGTGGGGTAAGAACAGAAGAGGGGGACAAGGATGAAATACGCTAAGCTGATTATGCATGGAAAAGTTTGCACAGAACAGGCATGGCGAGTTGCGTCAAACAACCACCTCAACAATAGTGTCTTATTATATATTGTAATTATTTATTAGTGAACATCTAGTGTAGTTTCTTCATGAAACGAGCTACTTGTGTGATTCTCAGGGGATATTTTATAAACGATAATATGATGCTGGGTCTATTCATAATTCATACTTTATCTCCTTTCCGCTGCCGATGTACTATGATACTTGTTTTGTTTTTTAATCGGTCACATAATTATTAAACTTAACAACGTGATATTAAATTTTCCTTTGGGCTGAAGTTTCTACGTACAAATCTAGTTCTAAATTAGCAAATATCTCAAATAAAATATAAACATATAGTTCTTGTGTGAACATTTAATGTCTCAGATATTTGATTCTGATGTTTTAACATCCTCTGTTCTTAAACGGCTATATAGTGCACCTGAAACATTTAATTTTTTACTTTGTCTACTCGGTCTAGTGATAAAAGCTTTTTAGGGAATACAGAATGCCAAGTACTAAAAGGAATTAAACCGTTATAATACTAAGTTCTCCTGATAAATATCAGTTGGCAAATAATTTTGCAATTATAGAGGCTAAAGTTACTTGGAAGAGAGACTTTTTATTTAAAAAGTTCAAATGTTATCGATTATTTGTTAAATTGTTTTGCCGTCTTTTCAATCACTTTCATAAGTATTGCCCCACAGTACCTATTTCTGACTCGCAACATGTTGCTTGTGATGCAGAATGGACGTAATTGGAATATTCTTGACTATTGCTTGAATGTTAGTTTGTTCCGTTGGAGGAGAGGAAGAGAGGACGAGTTGTGTTTCAGCATGCTGAAAGAACATTTCTCGATCTCATATTTTAGAGTTTCCAGTGGCGACGCCCAGTACTAGAGTGGCGGAATAATTTCACAGATTAAAAGAGTGTTTCCTCGGGAGCTTTTACCCGGATGACTCGTGTAATCACAGAAGTCCTCTCAGTATCTTCCTTCCATCGCAAAAACCCCCAACCTCAGGAAACTTTTTCAAACTGAACTCTGAGCCTCACTATCATGTTATGTAGCTGACACTTCACATTTATTACTGGGATTTCATTTTCTCCGCTGCACAGTCGGCTTTTGTTTCAAGATTTAACTCAATCATAAATTACCTTGGGCGCGTAACGTTTCCTTAATTGATTTTCCTCTTCTAGACGGAAACTTGAACCGTCAGCCGGAATGGCGTGTACTCCGACCGAATAAAATTGTCGGAATAAACAAACTTCTTAATAACTTAGTATTAATTAATTACTCAAGTAATTACTTCTAGTATCACACATTCCTATAAGGAATACTGGGTTTAATGATTTAAGTACTAACAACAATCAAATAGTAAAAAATAAGGGACTTATCACGTAGGAAAATAAAAAGGTATTGAAATGTATCAGGCTCCTCACGCGACTCACAACTCCAACACTAGCGAAAGTAAACGTACATTACGTATAATTTAAAATGTCTATATTTTTTTAATCTAGGTCAGAATATTATCCAAAAAACGAAAGTATAATTATTTAGAAACTTCTAGTAATATTTATTATTAAATACTTCCTAGTCGTCGGCTGGAAGATTATCTTCTCGCCTACTTGAGACAACACAGCCAATGCATGCCCTGTAAAAAGAGAAGTATATTTTATAATGCAAACTGGGGGGGGTGACATTTAATTTAAATAAGGACAAATTTATCACTTTAACATTAAAATAAATTTATATAAATACAATTTAGGCTACATCATATAGCTCAGATTTAGTTAAGACTTAATTAATGTGGGGATTGGTGTGCAGCAGGAAAATAGTCATACGTAATTTCAATTAGTTGGTACTGACACACCTGATTTCCGCGTTAGGGAGACAGCTGCTTCCTTCCTGTTCCCTGGTAATTACGTGGTTGGGATTCCATCTGCTGCTGCTTGGAGTTCGCCTCGGTATAGGGACATCCTTCCTTCTATTTCGCTAGCAAGATTACTCGTTCCCTTCTCTCTGTTACAAGGGCCAGACTCTCTTGTCGGGTCTCGTGGTCAAAATTCCACACTAATCTGCTCAAATACTCGATCCAGACTGTATCTTCTCTATGTCATCTCCTCTTTCCTTCTTAAAAATACCACTTCTCCACTGACTTTTTCTCTATCTCGTCTTGTCTCAGGCCAACTATCCACGTACCCCCCACCATGAGGGTGGATGCCGCTGCTTCAATCATATTTCCAGCTTGGCCCGCGCTTGTCTTTAGATTTCGCGGAGGGACAAGGGTTGATGTCCTGCGGAGATAACGTCTGATAATCCGCGGAGCTCAGGATTTCACACGTTTTGGGTCGCTCCTCCCCACCTGGTCGACGTCTGGCTTCCCTATTGAAGCCAATAGAAATTATCTCAACCAAGTGTGTGTGGCAATCGCCACCTTAATTCACTACAATTTGGCAGTGTGAATTTTAAGTTACTACATTTTTTAATGATTAATGACAATTTTTGATAACCTCAAAGCAAACCGTACCGCAATTTTTCTGTAAAGCTAACAAAACCATGTCCAAGCAGTTTAAATCGGGTTTCTGAACGTACACCAGTTACTTTTAGTAAGACTATACGTGACTATACTATATAGTTTAATATATGGTGATCAAATGTCACGGAAATTTACATTACAACTGATTCGGTTCCACGGAATTGGTTGATCAATCAGTTGATTATCGTCCACTTGTTATTTCACGCGAAATTGGTCTACAAGGAATCTATCTGAACAACTGACAAAATATTGTTCAACCACGAAACTCGTTGCTCTCGGGAAAACATCGTTTACGAAGCTGTGAACTCTTCACTATCACAGATGTTATACACATTTCAATGACCTGTATGTTGCGGTAGTTGTTAGAAATAATTTTTTAAAAAAAGAATACCATTTAAAGGCGTGCGCGACTTGACGATCTCTGTATAACAAAGGGAAAAATTAATCGAAATCTGTTCGACCGTTGTCTTATGAAAATCGAACAAGTTCATCGTAACAAACTCTAATTTAGAAACAAAAAATAACGTAATAAATATTACAATCACAACATTTTTTGAAGAAATGAAGAAAATTGTACAGAAGCATAATAATATGAAATTATCTGAAGTTCTAATTTTTTTCTTCCTCAGTTTCGATTTTACAGTTGTAAAATTAAAAATGCGACTCTCTCCAATGTTTCCAGAACTTTGAGTAATGGAATCCATATACAGGCAAATTGTAATATTCTTTTTTAACAAAATTTCTGAAGTTTTATCCGCAGAACGCCTTCGGCAAACGTTATTCTTCCAGATAA
This sequence comes from Eucriotettix oculatus, assembly GCA_034510155.1. Classification (NCBI taxonomy): domain Eukaryota; kingdom Metazoa; phylum Arthropoda; class Insecta; order Orthoptera; family Tetrigidae; genus Eucriotettix; species Eucriotettix oculatus. Next base: position 141,701,880 of record CM067377.1, read on the forward strand.
ATCCGCCCGATTTTATTTAGAAATAACTGAAGAAAGAAGGATGCAGACAAAGGGAGGCGAATCATGCGTTACTCTAAAATCACATTACCACAGAGCCTTCTTCATCATTTTTCTGGCGTAGGCAACACAGCTGCGCTCAAGATTGCATTCTTCTCATTTTTCTCTCTTCAAAATGTGTAACTTCTATAGTTTCTACATATATTTCGTCGTTGTTTTCACGCCACCAGTCTTCCTATACGAACCTGTCTTTTTCTCTGTGCAACCGTCATAGATTCCGAAAATCTAGGATGTATTAATCGAGCACTCATAAAACGCAACGTTTCCTTTAATTAGAGCACGTATGTGGAATTTCGGTGTGTGATACTTGTTCTACTTGTTCATCGAGCAGGCGACCATATTTGGAGAGCAGACGAATGGCACGTTTCAAAACTCGTACGACACAGAAATGATGAAATTAATTGCAGTCAATTGCAGACTTAATTTACACTTGCCTAAATAAAATCAGTCAGCAAAACACTCGTCCGTTATACTTAGAAATCCAAACGCAAAAATGTAGAAAGTTGTTAGACTCAAAGTAAAGTAGAATCAATTTACTATAACCACGAAATTTCGGGATTGTTTTTATTTTTTATATTAATGGTATTGTTTTCCATATTTCAGGAATTCCTGTTGGCCATAGACGTCACTTCGTCCGGAACACCTGAAGAGAAATTAAAGTGGGCCTTTCGTATGTACGACGTTGACGGTAATGGTGTCATTGACATACAAGAAATGACGAAAATTGTACAGGTATTTCCTTTCATTAGGTGATGTATCAGCACACTCTTCTATATTCAATATCATTATTGATTCGTGAAATGGGGCGGCGTGTCTGAAAATTACGTTAAAATAAACCTATTGAACTTCATTGGGATCACTATCCGAAGATACTGTATGATAATGAACTTCTTAAAGTATTATTAATACATTAAACTATGTTTTATTGTACATCTCATCAATCAATAACAAAAACATGCTACAGTCTTTTACAGACTATTTATAATTAAGCTACTGTTTGCATTAAAACTTTATTGTATCATAACAGTTTTACAGATTGTTACTAAATAAGCTTACATATATCTGTCATCTATACTTGCCTCTTTTTTCCTATACCAAATCCATCCTGTTACTCTTGTCAACTCTCATTTCGACTTATACGCTAAAGTTGGAAAATATTTTGACTATCATGATAAAATATCACAAACCTTTTTGTATTTTTATTGGTATAAACTAAATAATTATTTATCTGCCCTTAATCTAGACGAAACTGAAGTCATTAATATCAGCTCTTGTAGAGTTATATAAAGAGAATACAAAATATTATTGTGATTCATGTTTCTTTGGAAATTAAATGGTATCCTGTAATATAAAAACTTGTACCAGGATATTAGAAAATTAAAAGTACTAAAGGAAGTAGTTGTTGGACAGTAAACGTAAGTAAGGTAAAGATAATGGGCGAAAACTTCATTTACACCTATTTGCAGTGCCTAATTAGGCAGCGTATTGGGCCTTTTTTACTTTTTTTTCCCGTAAAGTATACCACCTTTCATGTTGTTGGTGTTATGAATATATATTGGAGGTGGTTTTTTGCACTGCTGGTTTCCAATTCCTTGACAAATTGAAGTGGCGAGAAGGGATTGATAGAATGGATCTCTATACGCTATATTGTTTTCTTTATCTTTTTGTTTGGGTGCTGGAAATCGCCCTCCACTTTGCGTGAGAGTTGTAGTGTCATCATTGGCAGAATTGGTCAGTACACAGGCCGATTGTGGAAAACACAACGGGTAGAGTTCGCAACACGACGGACTTAATTGTTGCGAAGTAAACACGTTCGCACGACTTGTGGGTTTAATGTTTTCATATTTAAAATATTTCAAAATTGAAAAAAATATAGCTCAGTATTATGTTAACCTCGATTAATGATCCACACCGCTGATACTCTGATACTACAGGACAGTTGACAACAAGATTAAACTCATCGTTCATACACCTGGTTACAGAAAAATTGTAAATGTCTTGGAATCACAAAAGGCTGCAAAAAAAACACTAAAAGTAGTTTAGAGTTGTAATGCACGGTTCACATCCCTCGTGTGACACGATTTCAATGATGGGTGAATTAAGAAGCCTAGGATTTGAGCTAATCCAAATGACTAACGCTATTCATCCAATTACGAAAGGCCCTTTGTTAATGTTCTTCCTTGACCTTAATCCGAAAAAGGAAAACGAAAAAATTCAACCCATCTATGCCATACCATTGTGTAGTTGAAGTTGAAATTAATACCTTCAACATCTTGATCTCCAAAATATACACGCTTGTGACCACAATACAACCGATTTTGTGTTATCACAAATCCTAGTCGTTAAAGAAATGAAAAATTTAAACGTTTGCTTACTAAATTCTCAAGGAATTGACCAAAAAGTAAATGAAATAGAGCTTTACTTTCAACCATATAATTTTGATATTCTAATGGTCACAGAAACCAAATTGGCTCCCCGTGTTAAGCTGTTTCGATCACCCAGGTCAGAGTCGCAAAGGTGGCCCTCTAATACTCGTCAAACCCATTATCAAGCACACTGAATTAGAAATATATGCGATAAACGAGCTACAAGTGGACAGAATATTAATTGAGCTGGGTCAAACCGATTACCAACTTGGGGCTTTTTACTCTGCGCCATAATCTTCAGGAAGTGCACTTCTCGGATGTTCTCCCTGAAATGGGATGTCGCTTTCTACACTCCCCATATGGGATTCTGATATAGCGAATCCAGACTTTTGCACAATGTTGGCTAGAGTTCATGAGTCCTACCGAACCCACCTTTACCCACTAAATGGCAACACTCCTGACATTCTGGACTACTATACACCACGAACTACATTCAGACCACTACCCGGTTCATCTACCACTAAATACAACACCCACATACCGCGAGACGGTACTATCACTATTGAAATTACCACTCAAATGGAATAAATATAAATCCATTATAGATACAAATATCAACCTCAACAGCCCCGTCAAAGGAGCCAAAAGATGTTGATAAAGCAGTCTCGGACTTAACTAGAGTAATGATCAGCAACTGAATCCTATATAAAAACACACTAAATGAATAATATAATTGGACAGCGACAATACCGAACTCGGTGGCTGAGAACTCGGTTTCCTCAGAACAACCAATGCTTCAAGAGAGCGATACGAGAACAGCTCAATATCTACAAGGCGATGATACCCTGTCGAAGAAAACGAAATTCGCAATTAAACAAAGAAAAGTCATTCCGACGCTAAAACTCAACAATCGGTGAATGTCCAACATCCAAAGATAAAGTGGGCATATTTGCCGCACACCGAAAGAATCAATTCATGCCCAATCCTACCCTCAACGAGTGACGTTGTAAGAAACTTAAAGACTCATTGAACCAACCACTGCAACTGTCACCACTTCCGGCCCTCTTCATGCTTAAACAAGTTTCTGCAATTATCAACTGTTCACCAACTATGAAAGCTTCAGGTCAGGATTTAATTGTACAACAGCTCATTAAAAATTTAACAAGAAAAGGTCTGGTGTTTATGAGGCAAATAAATAATGCTGCTTTGAAAACCATCCACTTCCCATGCCAATGGAAACATGCGACCATCCTAATGATCCTGAAACTTGAAGATTCCAGAAGAAAACCTGCAAACTATAGATCTATTAGTTTATTGTCATTCGTGTCTTCAATAGACTACTCTTACCTAAAGTACTATCTTACATTGATCAACCTTTTCCCACCCTCGCAGAAATCAACTTTCATGTCCACTACAAATACAATGAGGTGTTGATAAAATTGTGGATAAAAAAAAATTGTAGGTCTCTTCTTAAACACCGAAAAGGCATTCGATCAGTCTCCTTCTTCTTCTTCTTCTTTGTCTCTGCAGCCCATCGAGGCCTGGGCCTACCTGGTCAACTGTGCAGTCATCTTGCATGACACATTCTGAAGTTTGGAGTGACACGCGGTCAGCATATCGATTCTCCAGCAGTCTTAATCCCATTCTTTGTGACCAAGACATCACAAACATCCAAGCCCATACCAGGATTCGAATCTGGGATCCCTGGATTCTGAGGCAGTCATGCTAGCCACTAGGCCACATGTCGGCACTATGGTCTCCAAGGGAAACTAAAAGAACTTCTTCTTGACACATTCTATAGAATCGTACTATCATATCTCCATTCTAGGACCTTCTCTGTGTAATATGATGATGCTACCTACAGATTAAACACTATTCATGTTGGAATGCAGCATGGCAGAGTTCTTGGCCCTCAAAGGTTCAATTACAATTGCCCACTTTGCTGATGGATGACCGCTCTTTCCAAAATGAAAGTTACAATAACACCAGAGATAACCTTCAACAGTTTGCCTTGGAAGTTAGTCAGTGGGCTTCAAATGGAGAACTAAAATGAACCCTAAAAGATCTCAACTTTTCCTATTTACCTACTGGAGGAATTTACCTGAAAATTGGTCAATTCACCTCAATGGAACTGGCATGGAGCTCCCATATAAGTTCTGTTCTACAAAAAAAAACAAGAGCTCACCTGTATCTCGTCAAAGACCTCATTGCCAGTCTATCTCTCATTCAACCAATCTGGTAATACCCATGTGAAATTTGATCTTCAGCATCCAACTCTCAAATCAAAAGAATAACAGATGCTCCATGGTATGTCAGAAATAGTACCTTGCACTGAAACTTGGATATACCTAACATTACTGAAGTTCTAAACAAAACATGTATAATCGTCACCACCAATGAATGAGAGATCAGTCCATACACTCTTGCAAAAAATAAACCAGAACCCTCCACGACGTAGAGCCACAAGAAAACTAAAAAGAAAATAACACTCAGATTTAATAAACTATTGACTTTGTTGTGAAACTTTAATATTCATTTAGCACAAAAAATATGCAGTTGCCTTAAAAACTCATTATTTTATAATATTGTTCACTCAAAAGTGTACTTTCATTGTGCTCTATCAATGGGTGGGTACCACTCTATGTTTCAAGTCTTTATTGTAATCCTTTTCATATTATTTCGCATGAGTGTAATGTATCCAACATGTACAATAAAGTTCATATTATATATTTCTTTATGTTAAACAGTGTTGCCTAAGCAAGATGAATAAGTTGTAATTAACAAATTATGTATACAAGAATGACTGGACATGTTTTTATATTTAGAATATAATAAAATCTAACTATATGAACTGATTATTTGTTGTTTGATTTTCAGGCAATTTATGATATGCTTGGTGCATGCTCATCTAACAGACCAGCAGACTCGGCTGAAGAAAGAGCTAAGAACATTTTTGCAAAAATGGATGAAAATAATGATGGCCAACTTACTCAGGAAGAATTCCTGAAAGGTTGTCTCCAAGATGAAGAACTCTCCAAGATGCTTGCACCATAATGAGTGAATGAAAGAAGAATCATCCACAAATTCTGCAGAATATTCTTGTCATTCATGTCTTCTCTTTTACAATATTTGTATGTCAATGAGATTTCTGTTGTCACCGGAATATTCTGAGCAGTGATAAGATTGCTGCCCCTTGGGATTTTACAAGGAAACAAGAATGTTACACACTGTGCAACAGATATGGGAGTGATGTGTTATAACACCACGATACAGCTATAACAAACATTCCATTCAAAATATCATGAAATATAATGAAACATTTACATCACTTTTTTCTTACATTCCTTCAGTATTTCTATTATGTGATATTTTAGTATTTTGGTGTTGAATGTGAAACACTACAACAATCTACTAACTTTTGTATTGTGTGTTAGTGTTGATAATTGATGTCATTTAATTTACGAACTGAATTCATTGTTTGGCTCTAACTTATTCAGGTTACATAAGGTTCAGTCATTTGTACAATCTTATTTGAAATGCATTTATTCTTTGTACCCTACTTTCCTGTTTTTCATTCTTAATTCTCAAATTACTACAAAATCTGTTTTTCTGTGAATTTCTCTTTCTGTTACACTGTAAATGTGAACAGATTTCAGATTTCTAACCTATTGATATAGTTCAGATTAAAATAACACCACATGATATTCTTCTGAGCTGAAATAGTAATTGTAAGTAGGCCTTTATTGTTTCTCAAAACATTAATCTACAAATAAGTTTTCATAACAATAATTGACAGCTATATTTTATTTGCATTATTTGTCTTCTTTCCTTTATTTCTTATTTCATCATGTGTATTTTATAAACGGGTCAAATACCTGATTATACAATTGGACTCTTCAAAAAGTGGAAAAAAAATATTTTCTAAGCTCTTAATATAGCTAATCTTCTTTATTCTTGTATATTTCCATTGTTTCAAAGCATCAAGATATAATTCAATGTTACTTTCTCATTATTAATTCTGATCTCCCATTATTGTATTAAACATAATCTCCTGATAAAGGTTAGGCCTATACTGTTGCTTACATTTTCTCTGAAACTGCAAGATAACGAGCTATTTTCTTGTCACTAAACAAGAATGTATCGTGCAAGATTTAAGATAGTACACTGATAAACCTGATATAATAATAAACTTGTTTGATCAATTAGATTTGCTGACATTGTATTTAAGAACAGAAACTCTGTAAAATGTTTGTTTCAACTTTTACCAATGTGAGGAGACCATATTAAGACATCATGATAAAATTGAAGGCTATGTGACATGGTCTAACTGACAACACATCTTGATTATTAACTGTTGAGTGCTGAACTGTGTTTTTAAAAAAATCTCACTGTCTGCTTTCTGACCAATATTAGAGCTGCCTGAATTGTAATTAATCAGGCACACTTTAACTTAGAAACTTTCTCACAAGTCTTTTATTCCGAAGGCACACTAAAGCCGTAAATTGTGTTGTATGAGCTTTGATTTGCATAAAATATATATTCACAAATTGCATCTCATAATTTTGTTGTTTGACTTATTAATTATATGTATTAAACTTAGTTCTGTTGCTGTAAACTTAAATTATAATTTATTTTATTTTATCCATGATACCTATACCATATCCTATAATTAGAAATAGAATTTGTACATAAGTAGACACGTAGATCTTCTTAATATTACATTTTTTCTCACTTTGTTACAGCTATTTTCATTGCGTTAACTTTTCACTAATAATTTCAAGAAGTAGATAGCTGTATTTCAAATCATACATTTGTTTTACTATTGTTTCCTACTGTTGAGTTATGAAACTCTAAGCATGCACATTAGCTAACTACTAAACTTCATATCCATAAGCTGGTGGTAACAGATATATCTTCATCTAGGTGATGGTGTGAACATCTTAATGCTCATTAAAACAATGCTATCTTGCCAAAAAAAAATACTTTCTAATACACATATTACTTCTGTAAACTATTGTTACAACATTTATATCAAAAAATCCTTGCAAATACATTGCAATTGTGAATTGTACAAAGTAAAATGCTTCAAATTAAAATAAAGCTAGGCACACGAACTTATTTCATTTGTTTTGAACAAAAAATGCCCTATAGCATATTTTTTATCTTTAATTTTAGTTCTCATCTAATTGTTTATATTACACAACTAGCAAGTAGGTTCTTACTTGGTTATTATTAACAAGTTTCCCATGACACATTTGATCAATTTAATATATTACTCATTAATTAAAAAATTGAACTTATAATTTCACATGATCTGGTTTCATTTTTCATCTAAGGAATGACCATGAAGGGGGCACAAAATAAAAATACTATTTTTAGTAAAATTTTGTTACCTTTGGCACAGCTGGTTTATGCAGCTTATATATACAATTCTTTGTTTAAGAGAAAATATATACAACTCTTAAACCCTCTTTTTTTCTACTTTTAAACAAAATACATGACATAATTTCACCCACCTCTATACTTGTCAAAAATATTTATTTAGTTTGTCAATAAGTATTTACTGCTAATTTTTGATGAGATGCATTTTTTTCCAGAACCACTCATAAATAAATTAACAAACTTTGATTTTTATGTAAACTAACTGAGATTAAAATTGTTTTACCAACAGAAAATGTGCACAGATTCTAGTTTAAAATTTATTTTTATTTGACACTTTATTTACTAATAGTTAACATAAATAATGCAGTGAAATTACTTTAAATGTAAAAATAATATTGCTGAGATTTGTGTGAACAGTATTTCAAATGTGTTATGTACTTCTTACTTATTCTATGACATGGTTTCTAAGATATGGTTATTCATGAAATGTTAAATGTATTTAATGATCATAGTTTCCATTGGATGTTTTACTGTATAGTATATTCTCTGATTTTATTATTATATGTTAAAATTTTGTAGTTCTATTAAAAATTTAAAGACACTTGTTGCACTCTTTTTTTTAGCATTATTTTCTTCAGCAAGGAAATTGTTTTGTTAAATTGAATTCAAATAGAGTAAAGTTTAATCATTTTACCTGGTCGGATGAATGGTATTCAAATATATAATTATGCATAAATCCTCACAACATGCCACAAGGCAGCTTCTCCATCAGTGTTAAATCAAGAACAGTTCCAAAACAGATTAATTATTTTTTTTAAGTATTGAAGAACTGAATAATTTAACTTGTCCATGCACTTTTCTATTTTTGTACTACTTCTGCACAAAGTGTTGTAATATAATGCTGACATATTTATCTTCAATTTTTATGCAGTATTCAATGTTTTACCATACTGTATATAAAATTATTTAATTTCATATTGAAATTATGTACATCATAAAAATTTAAATACTGAATTATATCTAATAAATGTTTATAAGTTGTAAATTATGTATTATTATTGCTAAAGAACTTTAAAACTAGTAATTGTGCCAGATGATGACCTTCCATCAGAGTATATTAATTTACAAACTTCTCATCCTGTTGTAATATGACAAGGAATTAATACTTATATTTTTCTTGCATTTAATTGAGGATTTGTGATGGAATCTCATTTTTCTGAAAGCAAGTAAGATTACTCCTAAAACGAAGTTGGGCGTAGATGTTATAAAATAGGTCTTTCTAGTTCAGGTTGTGCTAAATATGAGTGGTGACATAAAACCTATGAACTTGTAAAATAAACTTAAAAAGTGGAAAAATCTATTTTCTGTTAACAAATATTTATAATTTCATTGCATAAACAACCCTTCAAAAACTTTTTATATGATTAAATAGTTGACTCTGCTTGAATTTACTCTACATGAGCTTAATTTTCTTTTCAGATTCTGGTTAGAAAGGCAAGTTACTTGAATATTAACTCTTAGGTAGTAGGACAATAGACAATGGGCAAACAGAATAGTAAATTGAAACCTGAAGTGCTAGAAGATTTAAGGCAAAACACAGAATTTTCAGGTATGCTTTACAATTATACAGATTCATATGTAAAACAGATTTCTTTTGTTAGATCTGTGATACTGTCAAATATATCAATCTCATCAATGTACAAGAGTGAAAATTTTCTCATTTGAATTTCTACTTCATATATCCATTGCCTTCTAATATAAATATAAATATTTTTATTATGCAGATGCTGAAATTCAGGAGTGGTATAAGGGATTTCTGAAAGATTGCCCCAGTGGTCATCTGAGTGTAGAAGAATTCAAGAAGATTTATGGGAACTTTTTCCCATATGGGGATGCATCTAAGGTAAGAAAGAAGCAGTACCTTTAAAGAATAATTTTACCTTTATATCTCAGAAAGACACTGTTGTGGGTTTATTCAAGCTGGAATTAATTTTGGAGAACAGTGATGTGCTACATCATTATTCAAGCTGGAATTAATTTTGGAGAACAGTGATGTGCTACGTCATAATGGAAGTTGGTAGACTCTGAATAAACCAATTAACGTTATCCAGAGAAGGACGTCAATTACTGTTTAATGCTAAGTGCAGTTTGTGAAGTTCCATTTGCACATATTTTTCTGACTAATCTGATATAATGTTACATTAAATCTGATAAAATAAACTTTCATTAATTATTATGATATATAATGAAGATATTTAAGAGAAATTGTGAGTTAACTGAATGAAAATTGTTTGTGATACTTTTAAATTTAATTACATTTTAATGCTTCTGATCGTGTCATCTAATAGGATCATATACTTGTATTGCTTTTTATGTATTTCATTGAATTATAAATGTTAAGTGTTATGAGGTAAGACCAATTGAGTTCTACCTTTAAACAATTAAGTCATTATTTGTTTCCATTAAGTATATTTTCCCTTCTATATTTTAGATACAGTTCCTATTATAACAGGCATTTTTAAGTGCTTATATTCTATGGATAAACAATCAGTTTACCATAATTGTTTGATCAGACAATATATAGTACTTTGATATTGTTAGACTGCATTTGTTTTGTACATCATATTCTGTTTCATCTGTTACAGTTTGCTGAACACGTATTTAGAACATTTGATGCCAATGGGGATGGTACTATCGACTTTCGGGAGTTTTTATGTGCCCTGTCTGTAACTTCGAGAGGAAAACTTGAACAAAAATTGAAGTGGGCCTTTAGCATGTATGATTTAGATGGTAATGGGTACATCTCGCGGCAAGAAATGTTGGAGATTGTTACCGTAAGAATTCTTGATGGCTTTTAGATAGTAGCCATGATTTTTTCTTTATGTAGAACTAAGTTTTTATAACTGGAACATTTTGATATTTACATAAATTACTAATTTATTGTGCATTTCTTTATTGTATTGAAAGTTATAAGTCAAAAATCTAATTGAAGAAATTATTTGCTAAAGCTTAAAATTTCTTTTGTGATTATGTGCATGATACTTGCACAAGAGCACATCCCTCAGTATTCTTTTATTGCTCCAATCTTCGTCCACATTGTTTTTTGATCTTATAAACTTTGAAGATTAATTTTGTGTACTAAATACACCGGTCATTAAATCCTCACTTTTTCAGGCTATTTACAAAATGGTCGGCTCTGTTATGAAAATGCCTGAAGATGAATCAACTCCAGAGAAGCGAACTGATAAGATCTTTCGACAAATGGATAAGAACAAAGATGGAAAGCTTTCTCTGGAAGAATTTATTGAAGGGGCCAAAAGTGACCCTTCTATCGTACGATTGCTACAATGTGATCCTCAAGCACAGTGAGATAATTGTTGGCTATAAAGAACATTTGTAAATCACCTACATTATCAGCATTGATAAAAAAATGCATGATAGGCCCACAAAGGCTTTGGTACAAAGACTTAAGCAGGACTGAGTATGGGAAATAGTTCAAGAAAGCAGTTTTATTGATAGAAGTCCATTTTTAGCGTATGGTGCAATTAACGCTGATGATGAACTTCTGGCTACTTACATGATGGCTCTGTCACTGCGATTCAAGTTTGCTCTTAACAACCTGTTAATGAGAATTTATAAATATAAGGGGAAAGTATGGGCATGTTCAAGAGAGACACAATTGGGAAGGATGCATGTTACATGCTTCTCCTTTCGGTGCATTGGTTGAAGGAATGGTTAATTTTATTCAATTGTGTGATACAATCTGCACATTTTGTGTGCATGTTGCACTTACGTGAATGAATGTGACATTCCTCATATTGTTCACAGCTATTTAATTCAATAAAGTGTCAATTTCTTCATTTATATTATGTGTATCTTTAAGTAATTTCCCTCATATTGAATAAGCTTTGCATGTGTTACCAAAATGTCTTATTTTTATCTTACAGTTTAAGCTCTCCATACTTGTCCATTTCTTTAATTAAATATTTATTCTTAATGTTTTCACTATGAATGTTTTATTTCATTTGCCTGTTCATAAAATTATTACTAAAGTCAGTTTCCTTCATTTTGTTAATAATATTGATTACATAAAAAAAAAGTGAGACACACAATGTAAAATCTTTTATTCCATTACTGTTTGGTGTTTCCAATACGTGAATGTCAGATTTATTCTGCTTAGTGATGTTTTTGCTCTCTGTCTCAGGAATAATTAAGAGAGTCTTTGAAATATGAAATTAATGTTGAATTGTGAAATTAATGTTTGAATTCTAGAAATAGACTCACATTTCAAAACATCACAAATATTCCACATACATTCATTCTAGCTACTTTTGAAATATTGTTAACATAATATTCTATTCTTTATAATACTTTGTGTTTCTCTATAATTTACATTCTTTAAATATAAAATATTTTTTTCTCTTGGAACTATCAAATATAGTTGTACTCAAAGGTTATGACATATTATATACATAAGATAAAATAATTACAACAAATTCTTCTATTACAGTTGTTTAAAATTTAAATTTTATAAATTACTTTTACTCTGTGTAATACTTACATAAACTTCTGAAATAAATAAAGAGTGGTACTAATTTCCAACATGCATTTCTGTTCATAATATTTATGAAATGATGTAAATAATGCTCACAGTTTGTTGTTATACAAATCATTTAAGAATAACTGAGGAGTGTCCTTTTTAGCATTCAACTGCAGTTAATTCACAGATATATTTTGTCCTAACTAAAGAAATTTATCACCTGTCCTATACCTACTTAAATTTATAGCTTTATATAATAGTGTATAATTCTGAGTCATTATTGTTGGTTATCAATTTATTGAATATATTATTATTTATTTCGATTAACTTTCACTTATTGTTTTTGAAGCACTTTCTGGGTTATTGCTGCAACGCCTTACTGAAGAATTTTGTAAACTTTTGGTTCATCAATACCTGATGGTACAAGTTCTGTTCTGTCTTTAAGTTTTCACCTCTTAATATTATTTTCAAATTCTCATTTAGTTAGCATGTTTATTGATGATACTAAATTAATGTTTTTATTAAAAAGTGCATGGGATTCGCTTTTTCTAGATGTTCATGTCTGTATTTCATTTCTAGGTACTTTCATGTTTGGAACGTTAGTGTGTTTCAGCCTGTATTAGAATATGCTTGTTCAAATTTGTCTAAACTGTTGTTATGAATTGATATTACTATATCTTTAATAAATACTTGAATATTTACTGCTTCCATATTTAATGTAAGAAATCTAAAATCATCTGATGGCAGACAGTAGAAAGCAAAATTTTGCTGTGTAGCTCTATTTCCTATCAACTATATGATTTTTTATTACATGTTCTGTTTGATTCAATATATGATTTTTAGTTATAAATTTTTGTTGAGTGAATATTATTTAAGAATATACATTTTAACTCATATAAATGGTGACTGTCAGTTAAATTATTGTGAATCATTTTTTAGCATTTATAGGGTGTTTGAATCAGTTTAATTCCATGTAAGAGAGATCTCAAATTTTTGTTGTCTGCCACAGATAAGACTGAAGTTAGGGATTAGTATATAAAACTTTGTACAAATTCAATCCTAAAATAAGAACTGACAATCACATTTGTATTGATGTTGGTTAATTTCTTGTGTAACCCAGTTAATTTTGCATAATCCTGCTATAAACAGAGACAGAATTCTATCTTGTTACTCCAGGTGTTGATGTACTCATAGTTAATTATTTCTGAGCAATGTTTCTAAATTGTTGAATTTAAAATTATATTTAGGAGCAGATATAGAAAACATAATTTAAACAAATGCATTGGTTAAGAAAGACTAAAAGATATAACATTTTATATTTATAAACGATATACATTATTAATCTCTAGGCAATAATATGAAATGTATAAGAAACATTATTCGTGTCCTAAAACTATGAGTACAACATATGATTATTTGTAGTATGTTATTCTGCATGAAATTTACTATGTGTTTTTTCATAAATCAATTTCTTACATTTGAACTTTCATTAAATACTCCATTTGAATGTGGATAAGTGTTGTAATTCACTCTTCTATTGGAGTTGGAATTAGTAAAATGCAGAAGGTGTAGTTTCTTATGGTTACATTGTAGAGAGTGGTATAAGAAAACCTTCAAAAGTAAATGTGCATTTGAAAATGATTTTGTCACAATATCAGGGAGTATAAACAACTTGGTAGTTCATTTTACAGTTGCTTTGAACACAATACTTAGTAACATTCGTCAAAATGTGAATTTGTTACTTTTTACAGAATTCTAGGAATAATGTTGCATGTATGAACAGTGGTTTAAAAATACTACAATATTATGAAACAAGTATGTTGAGAAACAAAACATTTAAAGGCCTAATTTGACAATGAATGGATTAACTAGTCCATAGTATTTTTTTTAATTAATGGATGATTATTATTATTAAATAGTTGATTGTAAAGCAATTATAACACATTAGAAAATGGCACATAAAATAAAATTGTTATATTAATGAAAATTATAAATTGTGGTTAACTCCTTTAATAAAGAAAAAATAAATATTGTGATTTACATTCCTGTGCATCAGGGGATATTGGTAACAGAAATAATTTTCTTTTCTATCTGATGTCAAAACTCTGCTATAAATTTTTTGTATTGTTACATTTACAAACTAATTATAATTTCTCATACCTTCTGTTTTCTTATTTCACTGTCATATCCTTATATAAAGTACTAGGGATCATTAATTTTATTGTATGTGTAGCAACATAGAGATATGAAAGGAAAGATATTATCTGACAAAGTGGTGGGATAATATAACAAATGTGCAGCATTTATCGTTGTCATACAGCTACTGAATGGTTGTAATGTGATCAATTTATTATTGCTTGTTTCTCAAAACTAACTTACTAATGTTACAACTCTGACAAATATAATATTTCTTACTTGAATTGTTTTTGTAGTATTTTATATTATGGAACAAGTCATTAAACTGTAACAAAGTAAGAAGTTTGATTTTCTCATCAAATTAAATCTATTGTTTCAAATTAAATAAAACAGTTGTTTTTATAAATTATAAATATGTGAACATAATCATGTTGGTAATGTACATCTGTTTACAGAAATTATTCATACCAGTAAAGACAGGTATCACATTTAAGAACAACAGAGTTTGGTATTGGTAACTGTGATAATTTAGATTTTGTACATAATGTTATTAAAAGAGTAGGATACAGGTTACTGTAATAGTTTGCATTTTTTGTTTTATGTATGTGCTTGTCATTGCTCAACTAATTTTATGTCAATTATACAATGATAAGCTGATTTGATGGTTTCATCTTCTTTTGCCAAAATTTTTTAAATAGTAGTTCACAAATTTATTTTATAGATAAAATTGAAACATTAATTTTCATATACAATGATATATGGAACATATTAATATCCCCAGATCTATAGAAATAGTTCGATTTTTATAGCTGATACAGTTGTACTGTTTTATAAGAAAAATTGTAAAAAAAACTGCAAATTACTTGTTCATTTCTTCCTAAAAATAATGAAAGCATTAAAACAAGTTATTTGCTAAAATTCTAAAAAATATAGTTAATAGCTTTCTGTTTACTTTTTATCATTTTCGAACCAAATTTAATAACGAAATTGGCAGTATCGACAAATTTTACAGGTGAGAAACATTGGAAAGATGTTTCCTGTCATCACAATAACTGTAAGATATGAATACTCTTGTTGCAACATGTACAATATGAACAGATATTTATAGACTGTAATAGCATATTTGTGTTGGGTTATCAACAATTTGAAGCACAAAATGAAAGCACATGCAATTCTGGAAACATGATGTTCCTCCAACTTAATTATTTAAGCGTGTCATCGTGTTTCTCTTTAATCTTTGATAAAGTAAATTCTCATAATTGTCATTTTAATATGGGCATGTCTTTGATGTTTCTTCCAACAGTTTGTTCACTTAAAATGATTGACAGTTCACTACTTATTGTTTTATGAATTTTGTCATAAAATTATATGTACAATAATCCCATTGCTTTGAAAGTTGTAAAAAATTGCCTTCTATGAATTAAAATGTTACCATGAACAATTATTTTTATGTAAAAAATTTATTACACTTCCCAAACTTTCAATTCTCTCATGTTTTTATTAATTTTACATTTACAATAGAGTCAATATTTACATAATTATCCTTATTTACCATGTAAATATTAATGATGTTATCAATGATGTTTTCTATATAGATCACGAGTACAGAATTGTTACAAACAGAATGTAGCAATAAATATGTGCAAGAAATGGTTATTTAACATATATTCGTATTATATTTCAATTGATGTACTTGTAATTTTCTTCCTTTTCCACAATTACAGTGAACCAACACACCTTATCTTAAAGTAAATTGAAATAATTTGAATTCTGAAGATAAAGTGATTTTATAATAATGTTTAATAAAATCCAGACATTTGAAGTGCCAAAGCAGGAAATCAGTGTTTGTAATTTCATTAAAACATGCACATCATTTTATATTAAGAAAATAAGAGGCCATTTCATGAATATTAGACTTTGACAAAGAATCTTTTACTTAAAAGTCATATTTTACATTGTAAGGCAGCAGATCTCAGCATTGGCAAATCTGGTAATAAAAGTCACACACAATTACAGGTAACACAGATCAAATTTATAATGGTTCTAATTGTGTTAGTGTTTTTTTTTTCATATTCACAACCAACATTTTATCTGATGCTTGTTCTTTATTTTTACTTTATTTTGAATTTTCTATATAATAAACGTACATCAGTTTTTATTCTTGAGATTTTTTATGTTTTTGTGTTGTTCAGTTATACTTATGAAATCCACTCAATTAAACAGTCATTTAATTAGTTTGGGCATACAAAATATTTTTGAGAACTGGATTACATATGTACACTGCAGACCGATGGAGATTTTAATTTTAACTTGCAATATTTTTCTGATCTTTGCTCAACAGGGAATAACCTCATCTACCTCAACTGAAAATCGTCACATTTTTATGCAAATATTGCATATTTAATTATGTCACACAAAATGAAATAACTTCAATCATTTTGCCCTTTTAATTTCTTCTTGTTAAATTCAGCCTCTATTTCAAGTAACGTTTTACCCCGAGTTTCAGGTAGGAAAAGTGCCACAAAAGCAGTTCCAACCACAGACATAACAGCAAAAAATATAAAAACGTTTCTCGTCGTTTCGATGCCGTCCGAACGGAAACTTGTCAGAGCTGCAACTAAGGCTGGATAAATCTTGAGGACGGCAAAGCTGAAAAGATACGCTAGACAGGTCGTCACTCCTCCGGCAAACCCGCGGACCCTCGCAGGGTACAACTCGCCCAGCATCGCCCATGGCAGCGTGTGGAAACCAAAGGCGCCGCTGATCTGAAGGCAGAAAACAACATCCTTCAAGATACTGCTGACGTCATTTCCACAGAGCCAAATGCGTAGCCTGCGTATTAAAATTACATAGATTTGAGTTTCTCCTTAAAATAATGTTACTGAAATTACTCTGTCAATTTTCCATGCAAGAGTTTTGTTTCATATTGCGATACAAGCTGTGGTAATTAATGTTATGTGCTGCATAACCCCACGGAACAAATTTTAGCAGGATAAGGGTAATACTTCTACAAAATCTACAGTGCTGTTAATATCCACGGCCCATAATGTGCTACATCTCAAATTTCGTCTGCATAGCGTGTAACAGAAACGAAATTTTAAAATTGTAAAAATATAAAACCATAGTGGCGCAAGTTCCTAACACGATTGTATTTTTACGTATCACATTTTTTAAAAAAAGACAGTTAAATTTAGGAAAAGTCACATATTAAGGACCATACGGTAATTTTCTCATAATTATGAAAGTCACCGAAATAGCGTCTGTTAAACGTTTTTTATTTTTAATAAACTTTGATTAAACCACAAGTGTATAAAGAGTAATGTTTTTATTAATTCGTCAACTGTATCCTGATGAGGCTGCCTACAGCTGCTGCATGTCAGGACGCTGTGATTCTGTAGCTTACATTATTGACAGGGCGCTGACAGACCCGAGCGATTGTAAAGCGCCAGGAATTGATAACATTCCAGCAGCGGAATTGATAAGATCATCGGGCGAAGAAGCAGTATCATAGCTATTCAGGATAGTTTGTGAACAGGAAGAATACCAGGAGATTTTAGTAACAACATAATTATACCCATACCGAAAGAAGACTGGGGCTGATAGATGCGAACAGCGTAGGACAATTAGTTTAGTGTCTCATGCATGCAAAATATTAACGAAAATAGTATACAGGGCGATGGAACGTCAAATAAAAAGTGAGTTAGAAGAAGGTCAGTTTGGTTTTAGGAAGAATGTACAGAAAAGAGAAGCGTCTAACTTTAGGATTTAGAAAAAGCCTGTGATAATGTGAACTAGAACACACAATTGAGAATTTTTAAGAACACAGGAATAAAATATCGGGAAATAAGGCTTATTATACATTACCTATAAAGAAGGCAGTGAGCAGTAATTAGAATTGAAGATCAAGAAAACAAATAAATCAAAGTGTGGTGTTTAGTATTTGTTTACACCGCAAAAATATTATTACAACAAGGAATTGTTAAATAATAAAAAGAGTATATTTAATTTGAATATATTGC
This sequence comes from Eucriotettix oculatus, assembly GCA_034510155.1. NCBI lineage: Eukaryota > Metazoa > Arthropoda > Insecta > Orthoptera > Tetrigidae > Eucriotettix > Eucriotettix oculatus. Next base: position 141,720,380 of record CM067377.1, read on the forward strand.
ATTTAATTATTATGATAATAATAATTGAAATCGTGGTATTACAATGTAGAATTTCCAAAAGAAATATAACTCAAATTAAGTTTTAGTAAAAATATTAATTTACGAGTAAAATGTATTATCAGATTGGCTCAGTCGGTAAAGCAAAAAGAATCTATGCAGCTTCTAAACGGCTGCTCCCGGGAACGCGGGTGACGAACGATATAATTGAAATAAAAACACAATCGCGAATCAACGAGAATGGTTTTGTTGGAAAAGCCGGATAAAAATGCCGTTACCAGATGTTCTGCCTGGTGACGTCGTTCTTGGTTTGCCGTTGCCGGAGGTTCCTTTGCTGGATCACGTCTTCTAGATCCTCTAGCGCCTCTTCTTCAGATTAAATCTCCATCAAATGTTATCTTTTTGTTTTCCGTACTCACATCAAATGAATCTTCTTTCATGAACATGCCGAATTTAACTTTTACGCATGTTTCTTCTTCAGCCACTGCTCTCTCACCCCGTCTTTCTCGGGACAGCTCCCGGGACCAACTGTCCAAATACAATGCACTCCAGGCAATAAATAATGTTGTAAACGTCGACGTTTCCCGCCTACTCAGCCTCACCAAACCACCCTCGCTTTTCGTCCTGCTGTACGCGAATAACAAAAACTAAATTATTTTTGCTTTACCGCTTCAATGTAGGGATCATGAGTCTCCACAAAAGGAAGGAGTAGACAGCAAAGAAAAGGTGTTAGAGTGGCTTTTGAACCAATGGCAAATCGACTCGACCGCCCAAGATAAATGCAAATGGCCTCGCCAGTTACTACCGGAAGTGCAAAACAGAACCAAGTACAAGCACATGGAAGCCACAAAGGGAATAGTGTTATTCTATAGTACAACAGCAAGCTTCAGACAGCTAAAAGCGAAAGACAGTCCAAGGTGGTGATGATACAGCGCACCACATAGTGTGGAAGTGTCCCAACTGTATGCTGCTTTTTGAGGGACTGAGAGGAACGGATTATACAAGGTGATGGAGGAAATAAAAATCTTGCACTTTTCCGACGATATTGTAGTATTAGGGGAACCAGAAGAAGACTTGGAAACCATAATAAATGGCATGAACGGAGTCCTGGAGAAAGAGTTCAATATCAAGATTAATAGAGGGAAAACCAAGGTAATGGAGTGTAGTTTGGGAAACATTAGAGTAACAAAGGATGAGGGATATTTTGAAGGAAGTTAAGGAATTCTGCTACTTGAGAAGCGTAATAACTAGGGATGGTAGAAGTATAGTAGACATAAAGAGTAGGATAACGCAGGCAAGGAAGACTTTCGCGAGAAACAGGGATTTACCTACGGGTAATATAAGTGTGAATATTAGGAAATCGTTGCTAAAATGTTCGTATGAAGTGTGGCGTTATATGGGTGCGAAACGTGGACGATAGGAGTTGGGGAAAGGAAAAGAATAGAAGCCTTTGAAGTTTGGTGCTATAGGAGAATACTGAAAATCAGATGGGTGGATAGTTATAAACAGAATAGGGGGAAAGCGAACAATATGGAGGACGTTGACCAAGAGAAGGGATAGATTAATAAGCCACGTGAAAATGTAAAGGCTTGTGCAAGATAGGTTAGCATGGAGGGTTGCATCAGACTAGTCTTAGGACTAAATACCACAACAACGGAGGATCCGGTAAAGTTGAAAATGCTGAAAGCAAGAAGAGAAATGGAAGCCGAGCGTCCATTAATGCCCCAAAACCTGCCACCACATGCTCCTCCTCCAACAGTATTGAATTTCAAAATGATATTAAGAAATACAAAGAGTAGAAGTAGCGGTGCAAATCCGCCAATATCCTGTCGGATACAAGTAAGGATGTCTGCCTGCACTGCTTTAGTGGGTGGGAGGAAACCTCCCATAACCTCCCTGGGCAACCATCAGCAAGGGTATTTTTCCTTCATAAACGTGTAGAGGAGAAAGACACCCTGGTCAAACATGTTTTGGTATAAACAGGGTAACGGAAATCCTATATTAGAAGAAGAAAAAAAGCTCAACTGACCTGATGGCCAGAATTGTCAAAGTGTGTCTGTAATAGTAAGAAGAGTACTTACAACATACACTATCATGGCTACGAGTGGAACTGCCGACAGCGCACTTTCGCCCACATTTTTCAAGTCCACCAGCTCCAAATAAATAGCCAAGGTGACCATACATAATGTCAACCCCACTCCTGAAGCCATGGACAACGGACGTCGCCCACATCTGAAAAACATGCAACATATTAAACAGACAAATAGGAAATATTTACTATTTTACACATACAAAATACGTCCTGTGGTCAGCTTATCCTTCATAAGGATTGCGGAATTTAAGATACTCTTTGAGTAGGTTCTTTGATTTTGGAGTTAGATACGAACCTTCAGTTTGTTACGTGTACTCCATGACTACAATATTGTTGTGCGAAATGTTTTATAATGATGTGTGTTAAGTTTTAGAATATAACGATAATGTTCAGTTATGCTATCTATATTACGTTTAAATATTGTTATTGTATAATTGTATGTGTTTGACTTATTGTTTAATGAATAGTTGCAGACGAGTATGACGAAAGTCGAAAGCTATTGCAAATGTTAATGTTGGGCTTATTGGCTTTTTAAAGTTTAAAAGCATTTTTATCAATTATACATACACTTATCACAGATACGGAGTGAAAATGCAAACGCTCTTCTCTTATACACTACCGCCATTGTTAGAAAACCCTCGCCGTTTTTTAATATTTTCTGAACTATGAGACTTTCACTAGTGATGTGAACTAGTTCAAAAGAACCAACAAGTTAGTGAATTAATTATGAGAACTTTCGTTCGTCAGGTAGCGACAGTTTACATATAGTTTAAGGATCCTACCCGGTGTTTCACCTAAAGAGATGCAGGGAAAACACTAGAAAGTTTGCATCAGTTAGGTCGGGCTATTTGCTACTATTCTCACGCCCTTCCGAATGACGGGAGACGAGTTTGCTGTGGGGTCGCAGCATTCCCTACTTCGTGTCTTCACCAGTTTCAGGAGGCAGTTGGCCAACTGATCCAATGGGAACACCGGACAACTCTTGCCTTATGTCCAAGGTCTTCGACCCCAGTACATATGCCTCCTAAAATAGGTGAAGGTGTCTCTGCATGCGAGAACTTTGAAAAAAAAAACAGAGATAGTGCGAGGCATTCCCGACATAATGAGGTGAGTCTCACAGTCACTCTGGGGTGAAACGCCTACGAGAAAACTCCTGCAGGCCGACATTCAATCCAATTGATATTAATATTTATATTTATAAATATATAAAGTCAAATAGAATGCGAATTGGTTCCAGAAAATCAATATTGGCTTTGCATCACGGTTTAGAAAGCAGGCTTACATCCATGGCATTTGTAAATTTATAAAAAGCGTTTGATAATGTGAACTGGAACAAAGTGTTAAGAATTTTGAAGATGGCAGGATTAAATTATCGAGAAAGAAGAGTTATCCATAACCAGTACAGAAGGCAGTCAGCATTAATTAGAATCGAAGGACAAGAAAGGAAAGCAGAAATCAAGAAAGGAGTAAGAAAAGGATGCAGTCTCTCGCCCATGTTCTTCAACTTAACAACAGGCGATGAATAAAGTTTAAAGAAAAGGTCTACAAGCACCGCCTTATTCTCCACCAGAAAAGTATTCACAATACCGGGATACTTTTATACTACAGCCTTCCTCCAGAGGTTAAAAACAACAACTAAAAAAGTTTTGGCGCGTTTTACTCTGTACAGGATTTTCTTAATCGTCCTTCTAATATTTAAAATCAAGGTTCCTCCAAAAGTGTTGTAAAATAACACACCACATAGCTTTAAACTTTCTGTACAGCTTTTTCTGCTCTTTTGTTTGTTTGTTTGATGTGTTGCCTGGAGCTACTACGGAAGGCCAGATCCCTGGCCGCGCAGCTCCAAGTAGTGAACATTCCATTGTGTGTGTTTGTGCTCTATTGTGTGCTTGTAGTGTTCTAAATGACTTTAGAGTATATACTTTTTATTTTATTAACATATTTTAAGATTATTTGTAATTAATTATGTACCTTATTCTGTTCCTAAAATTATTTATTTGTAATGTGTGACGTATCCTATTTCCTCAATCGAGGACTAATGGAAACAACAATAAATTTAAATGTAAACCATACTGCAAGTAGACGAAATAAAATCCCTAAGGTCTGTTGATAATATTGTGGTATTAGAGGATCCAGAAGAAGACTTGGAAAGCCTAATAAATGGCATGAACGTTATCCTGGAGGAAGAGTACAACATGAAGATTAATTTAAAGAAAACCAAGGTGATTGAGTGTAGTGGAATAACAAAGGTTGTTATATTGGTAAGGGATATTTTGACGGAAGTTAAGGTTTCTGCTACTTGGGAAGCGTAATAACTAGGGATAGTGGAAGTATAGTAGACCTAAAGAGTAGGATAGCACAGGCAAGGAAGGCATTTGCAAAAAGAGGAATTTACTTACGACTAATATCAGTATACATATTAGAAAATTGTTATTAAAAGTGTTGGTATAGAGTGTGGCGTTATGTGGGTGCGATAGGAGTTGCAGACAGGAAAAGCTTCGAAATGTGGCGCTTTATGAGAATGCCGAAAATCAGATGGGTGGATAGGGTAAGTAACCAAGAATATGCAGAAGTGATAGATTAAATTAGCAATAGAGGGAATTGTGTGGGGTACGAACAGAAGAGGGAGTAGAGGATATAATGGAATATAATCAGATGAGGGAGGACATGGGATGTCCTAGTTATGCGGAAATGAAAAGGTTTTGAAGGATATGGTAACACGGAGGGATGATCATATCAGTCTTAGGACTGATTACCACAACAGAAACACACTGATATTTATATATTAAATGTAAGTATTATAATGACCTTGTAACAACAAAGGAAACAAGCAAACTGGATATGAACTGAACGGCGCCGAGTATGACCGTAGCGATGTAAGGGTCTATCTTCACTCCTGCGTCCGTTACGATGTCGACAGCGTAATATACCACGACGTATATGCCTGAAAAGTGCATGAAGAAAAAGTATCCGTTCAGGACAAACAAAGGTTTCCATACCGAAGGTTCTTTTATTAGTTGTCCAGCAACTTTCAGTTGGTAAATAAAGCCGTTTTCCTTCTTCTTGCTTATTAGATTATCTAGGCTGGTAGCAGTCCTACGGTATTTACTGTCCGTTTCTAATGACACATCAACCGTGGAATTTGGTGAAGAACATGCGATTCCTTGTAAATTTGCGTTCATGTCATGTTTTGCTTGAGTATCGCTTTGCGTGTTCTCTACTCCTGTGTTTGCTTCCTTCGCGGCTTGCTTTAATTTATCAAGTTCTTCCTGTACGTCAGAAGGCAGGGTTTCTTTATTTCCGATTCCTCTGAGCTTCCTCAGCGCGGGTTCGGGATCTCGGCCCTTGAAGGCGAGCCAGGACGGAGATTCCGGCAGGAAGAACCACGTGAGCAGGATGGAGAGAGCAGGCAAGACGACGCAGACGGCCGAGACTCCTCTCCATCCTTGGCTGGGCATGGAAGCCCCGAGGGCGTACACGAGCATGATGCCCAGGGAGATGGACAGCGACGTCCACGTGACGAAGGTGGGCCTGAGCCTGGGCAGGGAGGTTTCGCCCAGGTAGATGGTGGCAGGCAGGCTGGCGAGGCCCGTGGCCAGCCCCGTGAGCAGCCGGCCTGCGTACAGCTGCGCCGTGTGGGCGGACGCGGGCGTCGGCGTCAGCGCCAGCAGCAGCCAACCCGCGAAGAACGGCAAGTTGAGCGCCATGAGCACGGGGCGCCGCCCCACGCGGTCCACCAAAGCGCCGCACACGAAGCAGCCCACGGGCGTCATCACGGACGGCAGGCTGGCTGGCAGGCGGCAACACAACAACACTTCTCATTTCAGTGACAACTTTATAGCATCAAAAGGTAAAATAGTTTACTTCATATCATGAACACGGTCCTGGAGAAACAGTTCAATACCAGGATTAATAGAGGGAAAACCAAGGTAATGGAGTGTTAGATTGGGAAGGAACATTTTAAAGGAGGTTAAGGAATTCTACTACTTGGGAAGCGTAATAACTAGAGATGGTACAAGTATAGTAGACGTAAACAGTAGGATAGCACAGGCAAGGAAGGCTTTCACGAAAAAGAGGAATTTACTTACGGGTAATATAAGTGTGAATATTATAAAATACTTGCTAAAATGTTCGCATGGAGCGTGGCGTTATATGGGTGCGAAACGTGGACGATAGGAGTTGCGGAAAGAAAAAGAATAAAAACTTTTGAAATGTGATCCTATAGGCTGAAAATCAGATGGGTGGATAGAATCACTAACGAGGAAGTTATAAACAGAATAGGGGGAAAGCGAACAATATGGGACGTTGACCAAGAGAAGGGATAGATTAATAAGCCACGTTTTAAGACGTGAGGGTCTTGTAAAATTAGCATTAGAGGGAAGTTTGTGGGGTAAGAACAGAAGATGGAGGCAAGTATGGAATACGCTAAGCAGATTATGGAGGATGTGGGTTGTGCTAGTTATGATAAAATGAAAAGGCTTGCGCAATATAGGTTAGTATGGAGGATTGCACCAGGCCAGTTTTAGGACTGAATACAACAACATTTTAAATCATTCCCTTGGTTTAATAAACCTAAAACTGAAGAACTGTTTGTTATCAATTATAACGTTTCATAAGTGGGTATTATTTAAACATTGTCTATTCTGAGATCATGGAAGTTGATAAGCTCAATTCAGGCAACATTGATAATTCTTTAGTCCAGGAGTGTGGGAGGGGGGAAAAGGACTTCAATAAAAAATACGATCAACCGAGGTCCGTGTCTAGTGCGGGTTTATGGAAATGACAGATGAATTATGACAATCGGCATCAAACTTAAATTATACTACAGCCCCACAGTGAGGGACTGTAAGGTGAGGATACATTCGTGACTATTGGAAGATTATTGGTGAATAAATTACATAACTTTATTCTATGACCACTTATTAAAATTATTCTACTCCCATATGCAATTAAGTAGTGTATTTCTGGCGAATAACGTAGCGCGTGTTTGATCGCTGGCAGAGAGATTCTCTGTCCATGAGCAACGCAGGTTACTTAGCATCGCGGCTTGTTTATTTAGCTCCCTGACATCACTTTATCTCGCCTTTGAAAATATTTTATCAAATATAATAAAGATATATTCGAGTTATTAATTGAAGAGGATTTACCATTCACTCCACATAATTAAGAGAATATAATAATTTTAGTGAGCACAACATTGTCAATTATGAAGGAAATATGATCACATTATATTTATGAATATTAAGATAACTATAAATAAAAGCTTAACACAGAAATTTGCTTAATTTAGTTAGTTTAAGTGAAACGATTGCGTGGTAAATAAGGAAAATTAATTAAAGGACTGGATTAAAACTACTTTATAATCGAGTAGGCAAGTATGAAGTACATACCAAACCATGAGGCTTGATCGGAGTCCAGTTTGTCTGGCCTTTGGTCGTCTTGCAGCTGTTGCATGGATATCGCAGAGAAACCCAGGGCGATTCCCGAGGAAACTGCGCCCAGGACAGCCACCATTCCTATCACCACCTGGGGAAACGTGCATTAAAGAGGCTCGTCAAATTTTCAACGCATTTTTGACACCACCTTTAGAAAATTTATAGATTACATTTCAATTACTTTATAAACATTATATTACCAATAAAGCTTAAAACATAGATATGAGGTGGAAAATTTAGAAACCAAAAAATGTATATTAACAAGTATTGAAATAATTACGTCCATCTCTTTCGAAACGATGCGCAGTTTCGATAAATCGAGAAAATTTTAAAATAGTGTAGCGCAGTAGAACCCGGTCCATTTTTTTCCTATTTATGGAATTTTAAATTATTTCGGCATGAGCATGTCGCTGACCAGGAAGAAGGAGTTTTTCCGGGCACCGAATTGTCGGTGCGGAATCAAAACAAAGAGACAGCGGTTTAAAGTTGGGTTATAAAGCTCAGACACCTCGTCGCCGGTTTCGGAATTTCCTAATCGGTCTGAGAATTTGGTGACCGGGTGGCGTGTTTTCCCCAAATGTAACAAGGGATATTATTGGAGAATGTCCATCCGTGCCACCTTGGTGATAGGTGTCCCATAAGTTTTGAAAAAGGCAGGTGGATACATTTTGGGAGCAGATTGGTGGCGACAGCAGGTTGGAGGTGGAGAATACACAGATTGGCAGGAGATTGGTGGTAGAGAGTGAATTTGAGAGATGTAGAGATTGATGGTGACACAGATTGGTGGCGAGAGATTGTGCAGTGAACGATTGACGAGTGCAGCTGCAGCGCCGGTGTAAATTACGGACTGATCAGTCGAGCAGGCAGTGGAGAGAGAAGGTGTTAACAACGAGGGAAGAATGAGAGAAAAACAGGAGTTTGTGCTATTGTCTACCGGCCGCTTCAGAGTTCAACAAGGAAGTTCCAGTGGCATCTGCATCAAGACGCATATGACAACAACACAGGTTCGTCAACGAACGGAATATCTGCTGCACGTGGTCACACAAACAATAATTACCCCTGAGAACTTTAGAATCATTCCCTTTTAATAACTTTATATTAGTACTTGTTATATTCTCGCCGGGCCCATTTGAATAATAAATGTACATATTAAACCTTAATTTTTAAATTCATTAAATACTTAATACTCCTCCCCCCTCCCCCAATCATTCACAATAGGACCTCACTAAAGGAATCGTGGCAAAGCGAGACGGTTCACATTCTTGTGAAAATCAGTCACTGGAAAATACGAGATATTCTTCTACAAGATTATGTAAGTAAAAGTTGTTCAGTCCAGTTGCGTATAAATAAGTTTAATATGTATGTAGTAATGAAACTAGATTAAATGAATTAATAGAATTAATAAGTAGCAAAATAATGAGCGTCATATTTTACTTTAAAAACTTGTGATGGTGGGGTATTAATTTATGTTAAATTATATTATTTAATTACTGAAGTTTATTTAACACTTGAAAAACAAAGTTAACTTTAAAATTTAATTTTCCGTCAAATAAATCTTAGTATTAAATTTATTTACTTTTTAATTTAATTATAGTAAGCCAAAATTAACACTCTCTTACAGGGCGTTAACGAAATAAAACCATGCAGCACAGGCATATTATACGCACATTGTTTTGTTTCTCGGTCTGGAAACTTGGAAACCATAATAAATGGTATGAACGTGGTCTTGGGGAAAGAGTTCAATATGAAAACCAAGGAATAACAAAGGGTGTTAGATTTGGAAGGGATATTTTGAATGAAATTGAGGAATTCTGCTACTTAGGAAGCGTAATAACTAGGGATGGTAGAAGTATAGTAGACATAAAAAGAGTAGGATAGCACAGGCAAGGAAGAGATATGTACTTACGGGTAATATAAGTGCAAATATTAGGAAATCATTGCTAAAAATGTTCGTATCGAGTGTGGTGTTATATGGGTGCGAAACGTGGACGATAGGAGTTGTGGAAAGGAAAAGAATGGAAGCCTCTGAATTTTGGTGCCATAGGAGAATGCTGAAAATCAGATGGGTGGATAGAATCACAAACGAGGAAGTTCTAAACAGAATACGGGAAGAGCGAACAATATGGAGGACGTTGACCAAGAGTAGTGATAAATTAATATGCCACGTTTTAAGACGTAAGGGTCATGTAAAATTAGCATTAGAGGGAAGTGTGTGGGGTAAGAACAAGGATGGAATACGCTAAGCAGATTAGGAAGGACCTGGTTTGTGATAGTTATGTGGATGTGAAAAGACTTGCGCAAGATAGGTAGCAGTCTTAGGACTGGAATATCACAACAACAAGGGTTCTTTTCTGCAGTCCACATAGAATATTCATCAACATAAGCATAATTATTTTTTGTAGTTTCTGTTAAATCATTTTTATGAATTTGTAAATAACTATTCAAATATTAATATTTCAGCACTTACAGCCACCTGTTTTGCATTTAATTAAAACGAAATTACTCCGTATACAATAACCTCAGATTATAAATGTTCTTACATTGTAAAATGATATGCAATTAATTTCTTGAGTGTTGGCTTTGATTGTAGGTGACAACTTATATAACATTATTTACGTTTTTTTAAAAAACCATCTACACAATTAAGATCATAACAAAACGCTTTACGGATTTGTTGACGGAATTGCTACAAAAGGAATGCGCTGATGAAAGCTGATTAATCGTGTGGAAACCCGTCAATCAAGTACACGTCACTCAGAAAAACATCTATAGACGTTTCTGATATAAGATGAAGATGATAAAGATAAAATGTATAAAACTATTAACGGTATCGCTATACTGAGAAAAATAAACCGCAACCCATTCTAGATCGCAAGTGTTGACACTCATATGTTACATATTTCTTCTGTGATTTTTAATAGCTTTATTTTAGGCGGCATTAACTGCATGGTTATTAGCGACCGAACTGATTTGAGGTTACAAATGTGAAAAATATATCAAAGTGATTGCACCATAACAATTAATTGATTGAGGAACTTGATAATTCTTTGTTGGTAGTCCGGTGAGTGGTTTATCTGTTTTGGGTTCTCGTCCGGTGTTGACCGCCCGTGGATACTGGATGTTGGTCGTGGTGTCAGCTATGTTGGAGCCCTTTCAGAAGATGGCTATATCGCCCGTGTATTTGAGGGTTTCAATGGGAAGAAGAAATGATTTACCAGCTTCGTTGATAGTTAGAAGGAAAGGGGTTACACTTAGGCTAGAGCCTTGAGAGATATCGTTGTCTATTGTGGTTGGTTCGGAAAAGATGCTGATAATTCTAGTTTTAACGGACCTGTTATAATAATGCTTTTGATGAACTGAAATTTGTTTCCATGGATTCCGAGGCGGCACCTTTCGTTTAGTATACACCACCATCGGAATCTATCGTAGGCCTTTTCAATATCCAGCCTTATTGGGAGGACATGTTGAGAGATATTTGATGATTCTCGAATAGAGTAGGCTGGCGTGGAATGAACTTTTCTAAATCCGAACTGGTGATTGTTAATCATATTATTTACTTCCAGAAACCACATAAGTCGTTTAATAATGATTTATGAATGGATCTTGCATAAATTGGTAGTAATTGCGATGGGTCTATAGTTGGCGGGGTAGTAGCTGATTTAGTCGTGTTTTTGGGTTGGTACCAGATGGGCGGAATGGAATGGGTAGACCAGATATTGCCTTAGATGTTGAGGATGAGGATTAATTCAATGTCATTACGGGGGGGAGATGCTTTATTAGTGCGTTGAGGATGCCGTTTGGGCCGGGGGAAGAATTGCTGGTTTTGTTGATAATGTAGAGAAGTTCTCGGAGATCGATTGGATCTTTCAAGGAGGCTGCACCCAAATAGTGACTGGCTGTTATTGGGAGATGGAAAAGGTAACTTGTCTGGATGAGCCTTGGGCTTTTAAGCTAGTTTTCTGTCGTTGAGTAAGACGCTAAAGTAGCAGCGAAAGTGTCTGCAATTTTATTGGTATTGGTGACGATTTAATTTTTTAGTTCTTTTGAATTCGTCACATTCGATCTGTGTTTGAGTAATTGAAATACTAATAATTGATTAATATTTAGACATCACTATGTACTTGATAGTAGCACTTACACGATTTTAAACTATTTACATATATAACATGTAAGTTATAGCCTCGACCCCGGTAGTGGCAAAATCAGACTCAAACGGCAAGACCCATTTTTCAGAGGTCGTTTGTCTAACCACACGATTGTAGCAAGCGCGCGTAAAAGTGTAGGCACGTACTGTTCACGTGCTTCTAAGCCGTGGTTTGAAGGGAAATTTTGATTGGCGTATTTCTTGAATATGGCTTAAGCCAAGGGTTGTAGGGAAATTCAGCAACCGGCATGATGTGGTGAATGAAAGATTTTCGCGGGGCCTTGAGTGTTCATCGCCGAGAAGAAAACCAAATTTGGTTAACGAACAAACCAGAACATCTGAGTGGTGTTACGCCGTTGAAAAGGCGATTTGAGCTGTTTGATTTACGTCGAACAATAGTGGTTTTTAAGTGTCCAGCGAAGTTGACGAAGAGTGTTACGTTTTCTCATGACTGATAAATAAATGTGCTATTTTTTCTTAAAACCTTTGGTATTTTTCTGTGGGGCAAAAGTACCTGACGCCCAAACATTCTAATATTGAATTACGTTCAACGGTAAGAGAGTTGCAACTAGATAGAAGCAACGAATCTAAAAGAAAACGAAGGAGACCCCTTTTTATGATACAATATATATAATACCTATGTTCGACCAAAACTAAAATGCAATTAATCACATCATAAAAATATTACAGAAAATCTATTTTCGTTCCAATTTCCTGTTTCATATATCATAATTTATTTAATCAATGAAGTTTACAAAAGAAATTGTAAAATAATATTATGAATAAATCATTTTCATATAGGAATGACTCCTCGACTTTCTTCGTGTATCAATAAATTGTGGATCTCTTGCACTGCCACGTACAACAATAAAAATCCATGCACATTTAATTTGTTATGAGGATTATAACTAACCAATGGATCTCGGTATTAGGCCACTAGGAGGGCATACCGCTTCCGTTTTTAATTAATACTTTGGAAAGGAACTGATCATGTGTATTCATCATTTTAAGATTTTATGAATGCGCAATAATGTTATGCTAAGGTTTAAAAATAAGTTCTGTATAAAACTTGACAAGAAAACGTAATATTAAATCGTGACATGACTGTTATATATGTACCGAAGAGGGAAACAAATTCCAGTTTACAAGTCCTTAATCTTCCGGAACTTGTACAATGTTGTACCGTTGACGAATTGGTCTGCGCCAGCTGATATCAAGTAAATCTTAAGTTCCCTTTGTTTTGATTAGGACGGACAAAGCAGGATTGATTGCCTTCGAAAACTCTCACACGACTGCACACGAAAATGCGATAAGATTAGTACAGTCAAGGACGAGCCAAAGGTTATTTTGCGCAAAGGAAAGAAAGGCGGGGAGACGGAAGGCAATCACACGGTCATCTATAGCAATCACAGATAAGTTGGTTCCACACCACTAATCAATTTTTAATCCGCTTCAAACTGATTTCGTTCAACTATCTACATAAAAGTAGTAACTTATCCAAACTGTGAGGTCAAAGTCGGATATTTATCGATGCTAATCAGCAGTTCAAACAACTTTCAAGCCGCTTATAGTTATGTAAGTTACCGGACTTGTAAAGAGTAACTTATAATTTTGACGTGCCGCACGTTTTAAGTAGTTAAGAAATGAACTGTAATTTCTAAATGTAGCAGCATGCAATTGGAAGATAATCCTCGTTTAGATCGTTCAAACATATAGTGTCAGGCATTCCAACGTTCTTACGACACAGACGGTCATATTGCAGTGGTTATTCAGCACAAGTAAGCAAATAGAATGTTTCGATGTCACTGTCATTATCATGTATGGCTTGTTGTACATCTAACTTAATTACTGAAATTAACAGTGGCCAGCACTTCGTATAAAACGAAAATTCAAGCCCTGGCCAAGGCTTCAGGATAACTCCTTAGGTCCAGCTCAGCAAACAAAGACTCTACCACATCTAAAAACAACTGGTGCTGCAAATGTGTTTATGCAACATATTGGTACATTTCCCTTACAACACCTTGTCCAAACTGCATTTCATTTCTCGAGAGATGTCCATCACAGAATACTCAAAACATAAATAACATGAATTACCATCACGTCGCTTCAATTTGGTTGGTGCCGAGCGGTAGGAACTTTATAAGTTGGTTTCAACCAGAATTTTTTCTAACTATCCAAGGAGAGAACGGGGACATCTTGATAAAAAGTGGAGGTCTTCATGGTTCCTGGAGGATTGACCAGAGACCTCGAGGTACAAAGTTAACCATTGCCTGCCGCGATCACAGCCCAGAATCACCCGGCTGAAGAGTTACCCTTCCTTAAAGCCTTTGAAACTTTTCAGCCCATTCAAGCAAAACAGAAACAACTGGCAGGCTGCGTATCCAAACTTGTAACAGCCATCGACCGTGCCAGGCGATTTCATCATCGGATTACGCGGCCAATCAAGACTGTGAGTCTGAATGATGAATGAGAGTGACAGTCCAGGGTTGAACTCTACACGGTGAACCAGACTGACAGTTTTCGGTTGCCTGCCCTAAGTCAGCAGTAGCAGTTGTCCATTTAAAATAGATCAACCGCTTTTGCTATAATAATGGCAATAATGTAAAAATTAACGTCTGTGGAACCGATAAAAATAGATACGACCTTACATTAATAGACAAACCTTATAAAATAAAGAGAACTAATTAACAAATTTAATATGCTGACGTTTCGTTGTTGACTTTGCGTATTACTCAAATGGCTCTTATAAAGTAAACTGACAAAACTTGAAACAATCGGAAAACAAAGATTTAATGTCTATAACACAGTATCTATCATTATAATAACGGCAATTGTCACTAAAAGAACAGAGAAGCGTTGACGTTGCGTCAAAGAATCGTTAAAACTCGCGAAAAGTATATGTATTTATTTCCTGTGTAAATTTCAGCGACAAATGAATTATTTCGTAACAAGAAGGGATTCAAAAAATTTCTAGAATTAGTTGAAGAGCATCTGTGCAGAAAAAACGATAGTAGAATAAAACAATGGGTCCATATCGAAAAGAGCCAAATTGATGTAATATTATTCTGTACTTATTTGGAGAGATCCGTTAATGGGATCAAAGTTGATTAGTGTAATAAATAGGTTGTTAGATGTTCTAAATGGCTACTTTCGCCTGTTGAATATCTTAGTTTGGATATAAATCCCAGCGAAATATTTAATATTAAGGGTAGGAGTAAGCAATACGCAGGCAATTATTAACATTTATTACGAGTATTTTAACTAATCAATATGAAACATGAATAAGTTCCTACTCCTTAGAGGAAGTTATAAATATAATTACTGCCGCTAATGATTTTAATTAAACGCTTTTTAAAAAATACTCAGGTCATGAGAATTTTTCTCCTTTTATTGTGACATTCGTTTTACCTATCAGATATTACTGTACCGCTTATCCGACAATTTTTTGATATTCCAAGTACAATATTAATTCAATTAATTACGACTCAACCAGACGTGCCTTTTCCGAGAACGCAAATTAAAGTGATGACAAATAACGTTACGTTACATGTGTCGGATATTGTTCACTTTCTGAGGAATTTGTCCGAATCTCTTTATTTGTGGGATCCGCTTTGCGAGAAGACTGCAAAAGAATTGGATAAAATTTTGCAGCTATTGAGAAATCTTCTTCTTCTAGCCGCTACAGGGTCATTAACCCCTCAGCATCGGCAAACGCGGGTAGCAGGTAGAAATTATTTGTCCTGGCCCCATCACTTTGGAGGCAGGGTTTGATTCAGTCTAAGATCAAAATATCTAGAAATCCGTGATTGACGGTGTCAGTCCACCATTCACACTCAATCGTATGATTTACAGAAAGTTTCAGCCAATACTGACCGTCAGATTGGTCGTGTAAGGGCCCCATGACCGCCTTCAGTCAGTCTCAGCCACTATCCTGGCAGGATAGTAAGCAGCTTCACATATTTACTCCATAGAGGACCACACGACCCCCTTCCGCTTACCGGCAGTAATCTGTTCACCACCAAAGGCGGCTTAACGAGGAAGTCATCGTGAAAGCTACCGCGGGCCTTGTATAGGAGCAGAGGCTTAATCCTCATCACATCTTTGGGAACATATTCCATTAGCCCAATGCAATGCTCCCGTGAAGACCATTCATTTTGGAGGGCATCACAGACAAATCTGTTTTGGGGTCCATTTCATTTATTTCTTCAACCAGACTCTTGAGAGGGTGTTTGTGGTAGTTCAAAGTTATAAGACAAATATAAGGAATCCCAACCTGCTCAGTTATATTTAATTTTCTTTTGTCTGTTGGGGCAACTCTGGACATTCCTACCAAGACAAGAATATCATCCAGAGCTGCTCTGTGTGATGCTTTGTCGAGCTGAACCTACGTGTGATTCTGCATTTTCCAACAGTTGGATCTACCTGATGAACGTTTGCCTTAGGTTTTCTCTGTAGAACATTCAGGCGATTATGAAGTAGAGTCTTCAAACTATAGTCTGGAGGTCCTGTGGACTTCGTTACCTTGCTGTCCCTTCTTCCTATAGAATGGGAGAAGCCAGTTCATGACCCTCATGTATTCTAAACCGACCAAAGAATGAACTTTGGTATGATATATTTTTCTTATTATTCCATCTTCTCTGTATCACAGAGTATATATTCAACTGTAAAAAATATTTATTCATACTGTGAATATTCGTTGTCTGCGTTCCACCGCGCTCACTTAATAAATTTTTATTTACTTGTACTGAAAGTCTTCAGTCGTTCCACGTGTATATATGTTTTGGCCGTCTATATGACTCCTTGTTTGTAACTTTCTTCAAGTTCACTAACCATTATTTTCTAATTACGCTCGAAGGCCGGAATCTATAAATTAAGCAATTAGTAAGTATTGAGAGGTGGCAAAATGAAGAGGTCATTCTCTCCCAGACGTATATTCCAGGAAGAGTTTTGTTTTCCACCACAATAATTAGTAATATCAGAAATGAAATTTTCTATCAGAGCTTTTCGTAAACAGTAATAGGAAAATTTACTTCATCCATTTCTGAGATAATCCGTTGATAGTCTTCCTATCTATAAATTGAATGATTTTATTAATGGACACTACAATTCATTAGGAAGTTCATCGGAAGATCGAGCAGCACAATAGAAAAACGTACTAGCAAATTTGTCCTCTGTTGTACCAGGAAAAATACATGAGTAAACTCCACTGATGACGAACAACATGTTTAGCAGATCATAGCAAACAAAAACATAATATTTGAAATGTTGTAATTCCCCGAGTCGAATGTGCTAAACACTGATGTAGCTACGAGACATCCGGGTGGATGCTGCTTGTGAAATCTCTAGTTGAATGCTACTTTTACTATCATATATTTGAGGGAATAATATGAATAGTACTTTATACATGTAATAGGTATGGAAGCTCAAGTTTGGCGTCGCCATTTTTCGATTCATTGCATATGGCACTGTAATCGACAGATATCCAATATCTCGCTTTATTTTTCAATTGAGAGCCGATTGAACCCATGCAGGGATTTTGCGTAACATCGCTGGAGCGTGAATTGGGATAAAGTAGGGGAGAGTCATTTTCTGCTAATCAGGTACACTGGGAAGTTTACATACAATTTTAAGAATTGCTTCTCTTCTTGATTCAGAAACGTTCCACTGAAATCCAGTCTACTCAACTACTATTTAAGACTTGTTCTGAAACACGTTGTGTTTAGAATTGAAAAGAACTGTTAATGAAGTTACTTTATTTTCATTTGAGTTTGTTTCAAAAAATGTTTTCACTTGTTACTTTACTTTCATTTAACCGGAATCACCTTTTTTCGAGTAAATAGCAGAGAAGTAATGGTTTATTAACCTATCAATAAATTAATAAAGGTTGTTTGTTTATAATTTTTCATTCAGCGTGGACAGATAGTTACAAATTCTGGTACACGTATTCTTAAAAACCCAAGAAGAAACACTAAGGGACGGAGGGCAGAAACATATGTGTAGAGAATTATAACTAAAGAAATAGGTGAAGAAATAGACATACGAAATTTTGAAACGACACCGAGCATTGCCATTTACTCTCTATACGGGCAGAGTTGAACAATTATATCCGGGAATACAAACACTAGGAAAACTTTATGATAACCACAGCCCATGATCGTGCTTTCAGTGCGCTCAAGCATCCGAACCCCACGATTCAACAACTCCATGACAATCCTCTCCCATCTCTGCGCTTCAGTCGACTCAATATAAAACTCCCTATCGACCTCATCCTTCGCCCTGAACATTCAAGCATATCCTAACCCACCTTACCATCATTCCTGCAGACCACATCCGCATATATTCTCCAATAATCAATACACCACCTGTCAAACCTCAACCACTCACATCGTATGCCTCTCAGGTACACACGGAAAAAATAAAATAAAACAAACTAACCCATCTGCTAAAGTACTAACTACCTTCATGCTTATATGTGAATTATAGACATTTTAAACACCATAAATTAATATACTGCCGACCTCCTGTGGTGTAGTGGCTAGCGTTGCTGCCTCACAACCCAGAAGTCTCGGGTTCGAATCCTGGCAAGGGCTTTATGTGTGTGTCGTCATTGGATTAAGACTGTTGGAGGATCGATACGCTGACTACGTGTCACTGCAAACTCCGAATGTGTCATGCAAGATGACAGTCCGCAGTCGGCTTGGTAGGCCCAGGCCCTCAATGGGCTGTAAAGCCAAGGAGAAAGAAAGAAAGTTGTCAATTACTAAAACTGACGGAATAATTTACTACCTTTTTTAAAAACATAATTATAGGTTAGTTCGTTCGCTCATCGTCACGTAGCTGGACCAAAAAAAAATCTTCGAGAATTTACAGATAATTGTCATCATGGCATACTTTAATATTTCATCATTGAATATTTACTTTAAGTTAAAACAAATTATACAGCTAAATAAAACACAGCTAACTTTTTTAACAAACCGACACAAGATTATTTATTTATTATACTGCAAGCTTCTGTCCATCATCAATCATTTAATCTAAAAAAGATGTATAGTTGCCATTTATTTATACAGTGAAACTTTACACAAAGATTTGAATTTAATAAATGCAAGCAAGTTTCGCAAGGAGTGCCGAAGCAGTCATGTAGTGAGGTTCCATGTACAGATAAATTTCTACCTGAAGAAACGTCGCAATATTTCATATTTTAATCATAAAAATACTGATAAACATGCCTATTAAATCATTTATTAATTAGGTAATAATTGCTATTAGTAGTCAGTGGCGCAGTGTGGCGGGGGCGGAGAGGACAAACAGCCCTGGCGGCACTTTTTGGGGGCGGAAATGTTTCACGAAAAATAACTTGTAATTTTAATTAATGAACGCTGTACAATAAACATTAAAAAAAATTATTTTGGACGAAACGTTGTTTATAATTTTGGTACATTTCGGAGCCTTTTTGTTTAAAATACCTAAATAAGGGGGCGACAAATTTGGCTAACCCCCGCGCGACTGTATCCACTCTTTAATTCATCTTAAATTATGGTTTTGGCCTTTATTATTTGTAATAAACGGAATAAATCTGAGAAGATCTATTTCTAATCCATAATCAAGAATTGGATGAGATTAAAATGATAGTTCTTAATGTTATCAGTACCTTCATAAGTTGGTTAATAATAATAGCTTAATTAGCTCATCTTTCATATTCATTTGTAAGAAGCACGACGGCTTTTGGTACTTGAAGAAGTAGTCTTACTAAAATTATACAAATTCTATCACATCAAGATAACCGTTTAGATTCAGGCTTAACACTTTATATTAAATAATTATATTATAATTGAAAAATGCGAAAAATCTGTTTTATTATATTTAAGTTTTGAAATATTTATTTGTAGAGTGCACAGCACCATCCAGTGGGAAATCTACAAACTGTCGGTCGTCGGGTGAACTTTTGAGTGTGCGGTTGTGTGTAGCCATGTGATTAAAATTAAGTTACCTTCGAATCCCCAACAATTAGTAGCAGAGACTGGTTCGACAATGCGGATAATTACAAGCAAGTGAAATTTTACAAAAACGCGAGTGATAATAAAATGGAACTGTCAACACAAAGAGTCGAGATTTTGCTCGGGGACAATTACCAAACGTGGTCATTAAAAATGGGTGCCATTTTGAGAAAAAATAAACTTTACAAAACAATTATCGAGAAACCTGAGCCAGTATGGAGAAATGAAGACCAAGGAGAAAAAGAAGAATGGGAATACAAAAATGATGAAGCGTTTTCAGAAATTGTGACCACATTATCGCCCGAACAAGCTGGACCGTTTATTGGATGTACTAGTGCTAGAAAATTATGGATGAAGCTGAAAGAAAATTTCGAAGGTAACGCGCATGACAAAGTAGTAGACGCTATGATGGAACTGAGACAAATTAAGATGGGAGAGAAAGAGACAGTTGAAAATTACATTACAAGAGCCCGAACAATGGAAGCGAAATGTGCTACTTATGGACAATCAATTAGCGAACGAGAACTGGTGTTCCACGTAGTGCGAGGTATAAATGAAAAATTTGAAACAATAGCTGCGACGCTCCGAATACAGAGGTCGGCAATTTTGGACGACATCAAACAAGCCTTGAAAGAAGAGGAGGCAAGAATGGGAAACAAAACTACACAAAACAAGAGCGATGCGGTTTACCAGGCAAGAAACCATACAATAAAAGAAACTAGAACTTGTTACAATTGCAACAAAGTCGGCCATCTTGGAAGAGATTGCTGGCATAGGAAGAAAGAAGGAAATACAAGACAAAGTGAAAATAATTCAACCGCTAGAGGACAATCTTGGAGAGGTCGAGGAAGAGGTCAAGGTCATGGAGGTGGAGCAAGCAACAATCGAGAGAGGAATCAACACCCAGCGAGCGTAGTAACAGAGAGGGGTGACAATCAAAACTTCCACGTAACAATTAAATTAACGGACGTGGCTAATGCAGTATCAGAGGACCCAGATAGCGAAAACATTTGGGGAATCGATTCCGGATGTAGTATTCACATGTCACCGCATTATCAAAATATGACGAATACAAGGCCTTACAATGGAACAGTGGTATTGGCAGAAGAGGCGAGAGAAATCGACGCAACAGCCATAGGTGATGTAGAAGTAATAACCCGAGTGGAACAAAAAGTGTACAACACTACAATTAGAGATGTACTATACGTACCGAGATTAAGAATGAACTTGTTATCAGTGCGAAGCCTAGTGAAAAATGGGAACTCGGTCATATTCGACCAAAACGGTGCATCAATAGTGAACAAGAAAGACGTAGTAGTAGCGACATCAGAAGACGTGGAGAAGATGTACGTCATCAGAACTAAGCCGAACGAATACATTGACAGGGATGTTTTACATAACGATGATTCCAACATGACGGCGGTAGAGAAGCAGACGTGGCACAGACGGATGGGTCACATTGGAGAGAAGTACTTAAACAAGATGAAGAAAGACAAAATGGTCAACGAAATCGAGTACAAGGATGTTAAATTAGATAAATGCACGGATTGCATTATCAGCAAGGCAACACAAGCACCACATAAGACAGTGACGAACGAGAGTGCAAAGTACGTGTTAGACTTGATACACGTGGACCTTTGCGGGCCCATGCCGGTTGCATCAATGGGAGGTGCGAAATACATTTTCACAATAGTCGAGAGATACAGTCGAAAGTTTTCGTATATTTCTTAAAAACGAAGGATGAAACTTACAACAATTTTAAGGACTTCGTGGAACGCAAAGAAAATGAAACAGGGAACAGAGTCAATCGAGTACGCAGCGACAATGGAACTGAATTTACAAATGGACAGATGAAAGAGCTAATGCGACACAAAGGCATAAAACACGAATTGACGGTACCCGGAAACCCAGCGAGTAATGGCATAGCCGAACGGATGAATCGGACAATATTAGAGAAGACAAGAGCACTATTACAAGATTCGAAGTTAACACACAAGTTTTGGGGTGAAGCGGCATCAACAGCCGCATACCTGCTGAACTGTTCGCCAAATAAACACAACGGAGACCAGACGCCAATTGAAAAGTGGACTGGAAGAAAACCAAACCTCGGACATCTGAGAGTTTTTGGTTGCGTGGGATATTACACAACGACGACTACATGCAGAGGGAAATTCGACCCAAGAGCGGAGAGAGGAATTTTTGTGGGATATTCCAAGTCAAGACTTGCATACAGAATGTACAATCCATAGAAGCAGAAGTTATTTGAGTCGAGATCTGTCATTTTTGAAGAAAACAAGAAGGGAGGAGAATTACTACAAGGTCAAGCGGAAGAGACTGAAGATTATTTGGTCGAGATGATAGAAGAATTACAAGCGAAAGAAGGGGAAACCCGAATATTGGAAAACACAACAAATGTAAACAATGAAGAAGATGAAAGTAGCCATGAGCAACTAGAGGAGGAACCACGGGAGAACGAGCCCCCGATAGCTGAAATGATAACGAATAAAAGAGGGAGAAAACTGGGTGAAACGAACATACAGATTCAAGAAAGACATCGTATGGAGCGAGAAAGAAATTAACAACTATTGAGAGGAAGTGGAGTAAGAAGATCACAACGAATTGAGGAAAAACATGTTGCAAATATCGCGTTTGAAATTCCTAAAACTGCGGAAGAAGCCTGAACAATCGAGCAGCAAAGGAATGGACTGAAGCTATGCGCGCAGAATTAACATCGTTAAAAGAACACAACGTCTGGGAACTAGTCGAAAGGAAGGATAATATGAAAGCAATTAAATCGAAATGGATCTTCAATATTAAAGAAAATCCAGATGGAAGTATCAAGAAAAGAAAGGCAAGATTAGTAGCAGTCGGGTGCAGTACAAGACCAAGTGTTGCTTATCATGAAACATTTGCACCAGTAGTAAAGATGGAAAGCATACATCGTCAGAAGAATTAGAGGCGGACCTCCTAACTAAAGCAATAACTGAAAGAAAACTACAAGCAGCTATCGAGATGTTGAAGCTCGGATGGTCTGCCCAGAGGGGGGAATTGTAGAGTGGACAGCACCATCCAGTGGGAAATCTACAAACTGTCAGTCGTTGGGTGAACTTTTGAGTGTGCGGTTGTGTGTAGCCATGTGATTAAAATTAAGTTACCTTCGTATCCCCAACATTATTGGATTTCAGAAAGATAGATGCTATAGTTGAATTTTATAGCATTATTTACCATCACTTTTATTCTTAAAAAAAACAAATATTTATTACATTTCTAATTGATAAATGTATAATTTTCGTACGTCTATTTAGACGTCCGCGACATGTGCAGGCATAGAACAAACGATTTATACTTTTATCTCCACGTCCACGACCTCGTTTAAAACATTTTGCATTATTTTCCTATTAAAACATTATAGTATTTCTCGCTTCGATTTCACGAGTCTATGCACACGACTAGAATATAGGAATTTTATGAACTCTGCTGAAGCAACACGATTGGTGTCGAAAAATTGGCAAACAGAAAAGCTTTAGAGCAGAGACTTACATGTCGATAACATAAACAGTTTCAACGTGCCTACTCTTCCTCAAACCGATTTGCTTATAACGTAACGTGATCATGTGGTGCTACGGTTAAAGGCACGTTCCTGTTTATTTTGCTGGCCTACGTCTAGAGTAGAGATTCGAGATTCTAGATTCTCCTCGTTCTCCAGAAGGAAGGTTAAAAACACGCTACAGTACGGGGTTAATACCTTTATCTGTTCCTAAATTTGATTTAATTAATAGGGAACGGAATATCCTCCCTCTACAGTGTCCTATTGTTTACTAATTTCAACTATTAGCAGTTAAAAGCATAAAAGCAGCCTCCAAGCTACTCAGCTTATTTTAATGACCGCAATTGTCATTACCAATAAGTAGCTTCACATAAATGCAGTTCGCATATATTTACGTAAAAAGTATTCTATACCAATAAATAAAATTGAAGTGTCTGTCTGTCTGACCGTCTGTGCGTATGTTTGTATCGAATAGGTTCCGAAACGACTTAACGTTTAAAAACAGGAAATTTAATTTAAATATTCGTGCATATTTCATTTCGATAATGATATTAATATAATATAAATATTAATTCTTCGGAAAGGTTTCTTGGCATATGTGCGTTCAAATCTCCAAAACGTGAATGGGGGTTACCTATACTCTTTATCTATTTATGATTCGAAACTGCTCAACGGGTTTCAATGAAAATTTCAGGGATTGAAACAGGAATTTTAACTTATATTTTCGTGTGTGTTTCATTTCGATATCTTGCAGAGTTATTTTTGGGGGGGGGGGGTTAACAGATTACATGAGGGTGATCCTGAATCAGGAAACTCCCCTTTAATAGCATAGGAAGGGAATTGAAAGTGGGGGATGCAAAAGGTAGCCAAGGGTTGATTAGGGCCCCCGGCATTGAATCTACCCGGTGTTTCACCTAAAGAGATGCAGGGAAAACCCTAAAAAACCTGCATCAGGTAGGTCGGGCTATTGGGTACTATTCTCAGCCCCTCCGAATGACGAGATGTGTGTTTTCTGTGGGGTCGCAGCATTCTCTTCTCCGTGCCTTCGCAGTTTCAGGAGGTGGCTGGCCGACTGATCCAATGGGATCAGCTGAAAATTCTTACTTTATGGCCAAGGTCTTCGACCCCAGGACATAAGCCTCCCAAAACAGGTGAAGGAAGGTGTCTCGGCATGTGAGCCCCGCAGTCACCGCGAGAGAAAAACTTATTAAGAAAAACTAAAAATCATTTAAATGTTGCAGAACGCAGTAATATGTACGGTTATTATTAACTATTAATACACTCAATTTATAAATGATTATTTGAGTATTATGTGACATTAAAAATTAATAAACAGGTTTATTAAATGAATGCGGTTCAAGTACACAAAAACACAACGCTTCATTTCTATTTACATAATTAGATGTTGAATTTAACTTAATATACAACTACGATATTTTGAAGTCGTTTTAAAATTATCTCATTTAAATGTAATTATATACAATGATTCTGAAATATGTAGTAATTAGATGAAAAAGTAAAACAATGTAGTTTTTTTTATCTCACATTTTTATCTAATTTATTGGCTAATTACGAACCTAGTTAGTATATATTTAACACAGACGCTTTTCTTTATGTTCTTAAACTGGTTATTTGTTTTCACATTTAACCTTTACACAAATTTTCTTTATTTTTAGATTATAACAATATCTGAAGAGATCCCATAAAGTAGGGATGAGACGTTGTATATATTTAATATTTTTATTATCTCATGATTGTAAATGTTATGCTATTAAAATTAATGTTCAATTCATTCGTTTAATAAAAGTGTTTCTGATTTAATTCTCACACACAATATTATTAAAAATCATTATAAAGAATTATCAAACACAACCGCCGCCTTTTTTTAAATTATATTATAATTTCATGTAAGGGAGTAAAACTGAAATATTGTTTAATAAAATACATATAAAAAAAAATTTAATCACTTCATTGCCCTACGTGGCAGTTTATCCATTTTGAGACCTCGGCACTTAATCTTAAAAAAAAATCTTCACTGTCGCGACATTATCTGTTATATTATGTAGTGGGTCAATGATAAACTTCACAAATCATGATTATTAAGTAGGATTAGAATGTGAATTTTCTTTTTGAAGAATGAAAATATTTAATCACTGGGAAACCATGTCTTAAGTATCGCAGAGTGAAGAATAAGACTGATCGTTACCATAATCGGCAACTCCATCGCTAATGAGCCACGCCCAATAGTCCAGCAATTCCAGCCTCAGAAGTTCCCAAGTCTCAGTGTTTGTTTCATCATCTAATTTCCAAAGGCTTACTTATTATTTGTAACAATTCCCAAGTCGGTCCTTCTATTTGAAAAACGGATAAAATTGTCACTTCAGATTTCATCAGACACTTTCATCCATTTGTTTGAAACGTAAATACACGTTCAACCGGGCAAAATGGTGTTTTTCTTATTTAGTTCAAAACGTTCTGCGGGAATAAAAATAATGAGGTTACTATTTGCTTCAGTTTTATAATAATGAGGACTCAAAAGTGGCGTTTTGTCACGTCCGCCATTGACAGGCTTCCCAACTAAAGGCTGTACTGCACATTACAAGACTTCATTACATATATATGAATCTTCATTTCTACCAAATTTGAACGAAATCTGCAGTGGTAGAGCGTCATTGATTTCGAAAATTGGGCCACTTTGAATTTAACAACACAACATTTCTGTACACATTTGTATCCTTTTGAAGCTGTGGTCCTACTTCAAGGTCTTGAGGATATAAAAGTTTCCTCAGTATGGCTACGAATATTACTACCAAGTAGTGTTATGCTATTAAACTAAAATTTTTATGATTAATAATCATTTTTTTTGAATTACACAATTTTTAGGGTTACTTAAAAATTAGCAGTTTTTAGCATTTTAAAAATTGTTTCACCAAAACTATTTAAACAATTAAAAAACTAATACTTGTATTTGAATGTATTAGCGTGTAGATTATGTACAAAAATAATGAAAACAATATCTTAATATTTGTGACGCATAGAAAGTTTTTGGTTACAGAAATAATGAAGGTGAGAAAAACACATTTTTCTGAAAAACTAATAATTTATTAAATTAGAATCAAGCATATTAATTAAAACTGTCCTGCAGCATATGCTACAGCTTCCTTCTTTTGTTTGGCAGATTCTTTTTTCAGTCTGCTGAATTTATAGGCATGTTAATATAAAAAATAAGAAAGTCGATGTTTTTCTCCAGATTTTGGCCGAAATTTCAACCCCCGTGTCCCTTAAGGATCCTACCCGGTGTTTCACCTAAAGTGATGCAGGGAAACCCCTAGAATACGTGCATCAGGTAGGTCGAATGACGGGAGATGCGTTTGCTGTGGGGTCGCAGCATTCTCTTCTCCGTGTCTCCGCCAGTTTTAGAAGGCAGCTGTCCGACTGATCCAATGGGGTCAGTGGACAACTCTTACCATACGCACAAGGTCTTCGACCCCAGTACATACACCTCCTAAAATAGATGCTGGTGCCTCGGTGTGTGAGAACCTTGAAAAACCAGATTGAGCACGAGGCATTCCCAAAGGTGAGCCCCGCGGGGAGAAATGCCTGCGAGAGAATACTCCCACAGGCATCTCATTCTTACACAAAATGTCTGTTAATGTTCGTTGAGTACACAATTTTACTAGAAACAGCTGTGAAAATACAATATTGCTTGTAATTCAAAAATAATAACGTCTGCGGAATTAACGGCCAAACGAAGAACGCTGCGGTGAATTTTTTTAAGTCCGGGAAAATTAGGTACGTTTCACATTTTGAAGATACAGGCAAGGTCTACGAAATGTATATGGATAAAATACAAATATTAAGTATTTCCCGTTGTAGTTCATGAGGACCGAGATTTTTGTAAACGGTATATGCAGCGTGCTATCTGATTATGAATTGTGATTTATTAAAATAAAAATAGTTACGGCTTGAAAAGACAGAATTGAGTGTCGAAGTACTCTCGTGTTGAATAGAGACATCGTTTACATAGGAAAATGATAAGATCGCTGGCGATACACACGCTACGACGATAATTCGAATCAAAACAAATACATCGTTTCCTTTACTGAAGGCGTGGATGAATGTAAATATGACCTCTTCCGTTGTAACAGAAATATTCATCATCACTCACATACATCTTTCAATAAAAAATTGACGTTGAAACAAATAATCGAATCATACATATAAAAGTGTACCTGCTTTAAGAGAGACATTACACTAGGATAGGCAAGCGAGCTCTTTTCTGCGAAGAGAAGTTCCGCTGGCCGATGACGACGATGCACTGAGGAATATGGGGACGGGGAGGAGGAGGGGCGTTTATGTCATAGCTACTAAACGGCTCGTGTTTATCTTCTCTTGGAGGATCATTAACGCCCTAGTGGGCAAAAGATTCAGCAGACAAGATAAGACCAGCAATGCAAATAAAAATCTTATCGTTCGTAATTGAGGATAAAGTGTTAACGGAAACAGCTCACGAGGTGTTAGGAAGGACTGAGTGATATAACTGTACCGTCGCTTTTTATAGTCTGCCAGGATTAAATTTGCACGAGCCGCGTATGTGACTGTAATTGCGTACACGTTACGGAAGTGGAATCTAAATACAAATGATATAATGGATTTAAACGCGTCGCGTAATCAATCGAAAAATTTGTTTATAATGAGGAACGACCAAAGCAACAAGCTAATGAAAAAAGTTGAAACGTTGTTGAATCGCTAGAAATACAGCAACGCGGTAACATGTGGCTGGAATCAATACAATTACTATAGGTTTAGTGTGCCACATTGCCATATTTTTAACTCCATTTAATCCTTTTGCTTCCCTGTCTGCTCCAGTTTCGCAGAGAATTAAGGGTGCTAATCCATTCTTTGTAATTCTTTTAGTATTTCGTGTTTTCATCTCATTATTTATTTTTGCATTCGGTACGTTTTTCCAATCGTGAAGGAAAAACCTTAGCTGCTGGCTACCCAGACGGTTGTGGCACAGCCAGAAAGTCCAACCATTCAGATATTCGTGCAACGTGCAGTGGTTCGTATCAAACAAAACTATATACAAAGGTCTGGAAACCTCAACTTAGACGAAAGTTATCACCGAACGAAACAAGAGGCATGAAACGAGTTTGAGCAATCACAACGAACCCACAATCAGTAAACATGTAGGGCAATAGTGGACGTGTCTATAGATTAAAGCACACTCATTTTTTATATTTACCATTTAGATTCTCTTAATTGTAACTTATATCTTGTAAATCATTACTAATTGTTCCAAGTGAACAGATTGTAAATTAGCAGTATAGACAATAATAATAAATAGTCTGCCCTGTAACGTCTTTATACTCTATCCGTGGTGCCCAGTGTAGATACCCCAGGAACCAAGAGTAATGGGGGACTTTTTACCACTCTAGAAGAACTTCTATATGTTATTTCTTAAATTCCCTTTCTAGTTTTTCTTCCGTAATACGAAGTTCTCTTGCCAGCGTTTTGAATTTTTTTTACTTTCATTTTAATTCTTTACTCGTCCATCTTCTTAACTATATATATATATATATATATATATACTTTTAATTTGTGTTGTTGAGTTTCTGATGTATAACGACAGTCTAACATGTCCGATTCATCCCTACCTACTTTGTGAAATCTTGCTTTATTACCCTACGTTTTGACTATGATATTGTAGTATTAGGGGAATCAGAAGAAGACTTGGAAACCATAATAAATGGCATGAAAGGGGTTCTAGAGATAGAGTTAAATATGAAGATGAATAGAGGGAAAACCAAGTAATGGAGTGTAGTATATGGAAACAGTGGAATACCATATGGTGTTTTGACAGAAGTTGAGGAATTCTGCTTCTTGGGAAGCGTAATAACTAGGGTTGGAAAAAGCATTGTAAATATAAAGAGTAGGATAGCACATGCCAGGAAGGCTTTCGCGAAAAAGAGGAATTTACTTACGGGTAATATATGTGTGAATATTAGAAAATCGTGGCTAAAAATGTTCGTATGGGTGCGAAACGTGGACAATAGGAGTTGCGGAAAGGAAGAGAATAGATGCCTTTGAAATGTGACGCTATAGGCAAATGCTGAAAATCATATGGGTGGATAGAATCACAAACGAGGAAGTTCTAAACAGAATAGGGGAAAAGCGAACAATATGGAGGACGTCGACTAAGAGGAGGGATAGATTAATAGGCCACGTTTTAAGACATGAGGCTCTTGTAAAATTAGCATTAGAGGAAAGTGTGTGGGTAAGAACAGAAGAGGGAGGACAAGTATGGAATACGCTAAGCAGATTATGGATGATTTGGGTTGTGCTAGTTATGAGGAAATGAAAAGGCTTGCGCTATAAAGATGGAGAGTTGCATGAGATCAGACTTAGGACTTAATTCCACAACTACAACAACAAACATTTCTGGAGTTTCTGCCCTAGTCATAATAGAATTAAACCACGACGTTTTTATCATTTCACTTGACGAATATAGTTACGACCCGGGTGGAAACTCAAGAATTTTTTATGCAAAATCTTCAGCTGGAAAACCTACGATTTGTTTCCAATTCCCCAATTGACCGTTTGCACCACAGGTGACATGCACCCCCCCCCCTCAATTTTAGAGGGTCTTAAACGAATCATACGCAAAAATGAAAGATGGATCCTTTCATTCTATCCAACCACAGACTACACCCCAAAGAATGGAATGGAAACAAGCCGAATCTCCATGAATAAACACCAGCCGTCCTTTAACATATTTAAGTACGGTTCACAGGAAGTATTTCCGGAACATTAACTGGAAAATATTATTCTTGTGCCACTGGCACAAAAAAATATCTGACTTCTTAATAACGGAAAATTCAGCGTTCAAAAGTAGTGTAAATAGATTGAAAACAAGAAATAATAGTATGTTTTCTATAAATGCTGATATCAGTTTTTAAAAAATCGCCTGCATGTATTCTTTCATCTGGCTTACCACACGTATGTATTTTGTACAGTAGTTGGTATTTGACTGAGCTGTCTGTTGTCCCGTTCGTAATTCAGCTAATGTCCGTTTCAAGAAACTAAACAGATGCGCAATTTGTTTGGTTCTAATTCAACACAGTAGAGATATAAGTTATTTTCACCAACGGATTGAAATTCTTTCGATCATAGAGTTCTCAAATCTTCATTCGGGTAATTCCTGTCGTTTCATACCACTTACGGTTATAATATGCCGAGTACTTACCTTCAGCTGTTACAAATTATATAAGGAAATAAAATGCGGCCAATTATTTCAACAGACAGAAAAGAAAATAATTATTAATGAAGTGGCATATAATAAAACAGTTCATGATTAATTATGATAAACAGACAAATGAAGTGATTTAAAATACTGAGTAGTTACAATATTTAATTTGTGATGTTACTTTTTTTCTTCTTAAAATATTAATTGCTCATTATTAATCTAAATCTTAGTACCGTGGTTCGAGAAGTCTAAAGATTTTACTTTTACAAAAATTTTACAATAAGAAGTAAAAAAAATTATATTTATTTTCCCTACTTTTTAAAACATCAAAATACAATTATTCCTACATTCAGGGTGCCTGTGGACTTTGAGGTTTTATTGGTAACAATTGCGACACTCGGTCCAGACGTATTATTATAAAAATTTCATACGACCTGGCCTTTACGACTGCAATGGCGGTTTGTTAGTTATCCATCAGATAGGACCCTGTCTGGTCACCGGAGTGATGATTGCCAACCCCAGATTTCTTCAGTGATTACGATGCCTCTCGTGTCACCTCAACCGCACGTTCAATCACCGCTTCTTCACGACCCCTTTACGACTCATTCACGGTTCGCCTCTGTGCTCCTTCTCCAAGATCTTTCCCACCACGTTTTTCAAGACTTCTTTCTCTTTCCGTAAATATTCTTTTAATTTCTTGGCACGTCTCCTAAACTCCACCCATTGCGGAACCTACACGATCACTTGCAGGGCTCCTCTTCTGCACGTCTACATTAAACAGGCTAAGCGACCTCTAGAATTTTGGATTTTCTTCCACTATTCTGCCTGGCCATAAATCTGAAGACCTCTGGCCCCTTAGACGGCTAGGAAATTCCAGCCAGCTCCTGTTGACATCAACCACTGCCACGTCTATGTAACTTATGATTGAAAATAATAATAGGTTATACGTGTAGCAAGTACAATTTCAAACTTAATTGAGTATGTCTAATTCTTCACCTTGAGTAAAACTGAAAAGTGATAGTCAATTCAATTATCTTTAAGAGAACATGGTATACAAATAACTTCGTTTGTGCTCAGTAAACTAAGGAAATAATCATCTTTTTATGTAGTAAACTTATTTACAGCTACAATATATATTTAACAATTTGGATATATGTGAGGACAATTGTTCGAACTTCAGAATTAAAAACACATATCCAGCCAATTCTTGTATAATAAATAAATTACACAAGAATTGGCTGGACATTTTTGGTTCTTAATTCTATATACGTAACTTAAATACATAAAAATTATTCAATACTTAAATCAATATCTTTGAAGTTATTTTTCACATTCTTCTGCATAAAGATTTGATATAGTTAACAACATTAAAAACAATGTCATCAAGACAAGAGTAATCTATTGCTCTGGTTCACTGGGGGTGGGTGGAAAGGTTCCCCGTGGAGGGAGGTGCTGTTACCACATACACATACACGTGGTCGTAAATGGAATTTGTATACAGATCACTAAAAACAATATAACACACTGCGATTGTTCGTCAACGCTGCATGTAATGCTCTTTGTTCAAGTGTTCTGGTTGCTGAATTTAAGATCGAATCCCTCGCGGGTGCCGTTTATTTTTAAGCGGACTAAAATTACTCAGGATTCCGATTTTAAATCTTACATGAATCAAACAAAACGAACTTTATGGGAGTCAAAATTAAAAAGGAATTTTAAGTAGAGTCTCGCGAAAAGACAATGAAAAAGAATATTCTAATATTGAATTTAGATATACCTTCCGACTAAATAATACAAAAGTTATATTTTAATGTTTATTTTAATTATTATTAAAAGCACCTTAGAAAGTTCTTTCGTCTGTCTAAAAAGTAAATTAATCGTAATTCCTCTATTTTTGCGACTAATTGTATATATATGCCTTTGCTTTATTATATCATTCTATTCATGAATTGTTAAATGATGGAACATCGCGAATAACTTTATAAAAATACAAGGCTGTTAGTAAATAATTGGAGTTACAATTACGCTAAAAATTGGTCAGGTATCACAGTAATGCCTCTATGAAACTATTGAATGCGTCATTGCAACTAGTAACATTATCCTCAGACATAAACATTTAAATTTCCTATTTCTCATCATGCCAGGATATGTGCTCAGGTGCTACACAGATGAATTATTTGGTTCGTAACTTTAAGAATATTTAAAATATAGTATTTTAGGATTGTGAATTTCTGCTTATATTTCGAAGACTTTAAACTACCCGCCTTCCAGCGCATTCCCTTCTACATACATCTGGGCTACATTTTATAAAGCACGAAAATTGTCTGGAATGAGAAATGCGCGTGCGCAGTATTTGCTCTTCTTTTCACTGCCCGCCCACAAACAAAGAACAAAAAAAAATTGTATGGGCTACGTGCTGTCACAGCTGTAGACGGCCTCATCAGGCTACGGTTTTTAATGATTTTGACGAATTAATAAAAGTATTATTGTTTATAGTCTTGT
Source organism: Eucriotettix oculatus (assembly GCA_034510155.1). Classification (NCBI taxonomy): domain Eukaryota; kingdom Metazoa; phylum Arthropoda; class Insecta; order Orthoptera; family Tetrigidae; genus Eucriotettix; species Eucriotettix oculatus. The sequence continues at coordinate 141,753,337 of CM067377.1, forward strand.
GGTTTATTTGAATGAATTGTTAAAAGAAAAAACGTTTATCAGATAACATTTTGAAGACATCCATAATTCTGAGAAAATAACCTCACGATATACAATATTGCCATTATATGTGGCTTTTTCCTAAAATTAACTTTGTTTTATTTTAAATGTGTAATAATTAAAAATATTATTGTGTTAATAATTTGGGCCAATTTGATCTACATATTCACGATTTTGAAAAATCGTTTTTATTACACGTTATGTTGGCGAAATTAGACATGTTGCATATTACGAGCCGTGGAGTAACCTGTGTGGGCTGATGTACATTATTTTAAATTTAAATACTCATTGTCTTTATACCTAAAATACAATTCGTTCTAATCTCTTCATTTGATACCAAATAATAACAGTACTTATACGTTGTTTAATCTTTAGATATTTGCATAAATTAATGTCTATTGTATAAGTAGACTTAATCGATAACTCGATTTAGTCGCTAAGTGATTTTTATCGACACTACTACGATATAATCGAAGCAATAAAATAATCTAGATTTATACGAAAACCTTTGACAAACTTATGGAAGTTCGTGGATGCGGAATGAATGACATTTTCCTTTCACAACGCCAGACAAGCTGACACAAGTGTGTATAACTCTTAAGGATCAAGTAATTGTATCAAACTTACTGACGAACTGTTTATTTTTAATTCGCTCTCGTTACTCAGTTTTACTGTGGTATTTCAATGCTCGCGGACTACTGACATTACTTGAATATTTGATTAATATTGGTATTTTGAGGAGTTTTAGACGTAAATGAATAGAGGAAAATCAATCTATTCTTACAGTTCGGATGAGGCATTGAGTTACGGTTCCATGAAATGAAATTTTACATACTGTGGTCAAATTGGGCCTGTATTTTGCCTGGGATTTGTAAATAAAGACTTTAAAATTCGGATATCATTATCTTCCATGCATACATTTCAACTGCGTTATTTAGGTACCCAATATTTTGGGATTGTAACATTTTTACTAAATAATTGTAGATATTTGATTCGTGTGTGTGATCTTAACCTCAAAAGTAGTGAAACCACTATTGGTATATTCAGTTATTTGAAAATTAATTGGAAAATAAAAGTAACATTTACATCTCAACTTGAACAATTGTAACTTTTACAATTAATTGTGGATAATTTGTGTTTAATGAAATAATTTTATTTTCAGAATGTTATCCAGAAAAAATAAAGACTTGCGTACAATCAAGGAAGGTGTTGTTGGGAAATATGTCAAAAAGGAAACTCCTCCTGAAATACCTAGTAAGAAAATTTATTTGCAACTTTACTCAATAAATTTGCTGTTTTTGTTATATATATATTTTTTTTCAGTTATTAATGTGTGGTCCACTGAACCAGTTAGGAAAACTCAACAAAGAGCAAATCAAAGTTCATCTTCCAGTATGGTAAATACAATTTATTTTCCACAATAAAACCAAATTTATTTATGAGTTAAAATGAGAATTGCATTAATAAAGTCCTTCAATTTCTTCTCATTCCTAAACATGTATTTAACTTCGATAAGTAATTACAAAGCTTGCTTGTTTTCCTTTGGAACTTAAATTTCACAATTATATATTTCAAACAGGTTGGCAACAAGAAACCTGTAATATTGTAACTAAATTTTGTTAATTTTTGTGTGAATGAGAAACTATTTCCTTTCTGTGTTGCAAAAATATATAAACTACATTCACTATGATATTCATACATAAAAATAAGTAAATATAAATTTTGTTGAAATATTTTATCTAACTTGAAAATATTACAATAAGTCTTGAGTTATTCTTTTTTATTTAAAAATTATGTATAAATATTTTCAGCCTTCTCCTCAGGCTAGTATAGTTCAAAAATTTGGCAATAATCGAATGACTCCCAGTAACTTGGGAGGGCATGAAGGGAAATATACACAAAATAATTCTGTCCCAGATTTGGCACAAAGGTAATAATTTACAATTTAATGTTTGTAATTAATTTAGAGTATCGAGTTAAATTTATAACATTCTATGCCTTTATTTACTCACTATAAAGACATGAATATATTTTGTTTAACATTCTTTAGACAATAGAATAATAAATATTTAAATTAAAGGTTTGCAAGTTTGTCTGCTGGGAATAGTAACGAGTCCCCTGGCCAGTCTACCTCACATATACCTACTCATATTTATGGTAGTGGAATGGTTCCTACTATGAGCCATACATACTTCAACCAGTACACAGGTTCAGAATTCAACCTGAATAAAGTGGAGGTTAGCTCAAGCATTTTGTGTATTCTGTACCTAATAAATAGCTCGCTTTATAATGTGAAGGGACTAGTGCATAAACTAATAATTGATGTTGGGTTCATGTAAAATAAAAATTCATTATGGCCTATTAATTCATTTTTAGAACACTTTAATAATTGTTGTGAGCAGGAGAATAAAGTTTTAATATGTTATGGATAATTTCTTATTTTTCAGTCCCCACAACTAAGCTCTAGCTATATTTCAGTTCATGGGACTTCAGATATAGCTGAATTACATGACCATCTGCCTATGCATCATGAAGTTAGTTACAGGGATTCCCCAGCATTCCATGGAAGATTAGATGAATATCAGCTCTCTACTTACCAGCAGGTAGATAAATTTTTTAAAATTCGTTTAGGGAAAGTGCATGAAAGTATGTACTCAGATCCTGTTTTCCAACAGGTGTCTGTGCCTTATAATCAACGATTTATAAGTCATCATTCACATCATAACATTCACAATCTGCCAGTTTCCGTTCATTCATCTTCTCATCAGCAGAGGCGTGGAGATCAAGCAGCATCACAAGGTATCCTCATATATCGAATCACTATTTCTGTGTTGTTTGGTTTATTTATTTAATTGGTGAGCCATGCTATTTTGACATACTTTAAAAATAAATTAAATTAAGTTCTATTTTATTGCAGTTAGAAAATAGTCAAATTTGAGGTGGAGGCTCTTCAAAGATCTGGGTTTAAGTCCCAGTGGTGCCAAATATTTTCAGTCTTTTTTTCTTCCAATCCCCTATGCTTAGTTAACATATGCCTTTCTGTGAGCATAATTCTATGCCGATCATATGACTTAGTGAGTTTCCTACTTTCTCCCTCATTTTTATCCATACTATACATATATATAATCTTTAAAGATTTTCCGAACCTTCTGATAAAGGGAGGGGGTGCCTCTAAACTTTCAAGAGTCCACATGGTGTCTGCCACCCAGAAATAAAGTATATTGTTAATAACTATATAGAATAAAATATTCAATGGGTTTTTAAGAACTAAATTACAATTTGTTATTGTTAAAGGTTCTGGTATAGATCAAGCAGAAGAACTTCCCCTTCCACCTGGATGGTCAATTGATTATACCATGAGAGGACGTAAATATTATATTGACCACAATACAAAGACTACTCATTGGAGTCATCCTCTCGAGAAGGAAGGTCTTCCAACAGGTTGGGAGAGGATAGAGTCCCCAGAATATGGCATATATTACGTAAAGTGAGGGTTGATTATATTTTAATATTTACATTATGAAATTATAATTTATTTGTAACAGAATATTGCTTAATATTGTGAAATATAATTTTACTAATTAGAATATTTCATTGGTTTTGTAAGGTTTTACCAAATTTTAATTTCATACTGAAGTCACAAAATATTTGCATTTTATTGTGTTTAATTTCTAATTTTTAAATAACTACTAGTGTTCTGCATTCTGCAATGCTTATTCCGAGTTACTTATTTTCTAATTGGTATCTTTAAAGCCATATTACAAGACAAGCACAGTATGAACACCCTTGTGCTCCACACTACATTTACCAGCCAGAAGTACGAATTCAGTTGGAAGTTCAACCTCGTGTATTGGCACCTCCACCACGACACACCCATTTCCATCCTCACAGTGTGCTAGTGCCTGCAAATCCATACCTAAATGAAGGTGGGTTGTGTATTCTAGATACATTGTTTTTTATGTTTACTTGTAATAAATTTGAAGTCATGATTAAAATCATTTTTGTCTCAATGATAAATTAACACTGCAACAAGACTGTTTGTCAAAGTTTGGTATTCAGTGTTAATTTGTCATTGAAATTGGTGAAATGTGAGGAACCTAGATTAATTCATGTAATGTTTTTACTTCATCGTACAGAATTGAGAACAAAATGAAGTATTTGTGGCTTAAGCAGTATAATTTTGGATGTAAATTATGTGAATATGGACTAGTGTCTGAAAACTTGTGTTTTAATGTAATGAGGAAGAAAAAATTAAATGTCTTGGGCTGTTTTATTGGTTTATATAAGTTACATAATTTTTATCATTCTACACAGGTCATTATAGAAATGTTTATTCATAAACTTGATAAATGGTCTAAATTTTTCCAACAGAAATTCCTGAATGGTTAGCTGTGTATTCAAGAGCCTCCCAAGAACTGGATCACAAACTCAGATGGGAAATGTTTAGATTACCTGAACTAGATTGCTTTAATGCCATGTTGACTAGATTGTACAAACAAGAGCTAGAGGAAATTGTTATGCGATATGAAGCCTATAGGTAATGTTTTACTAATCTTCCACAAGTTTCCTATTTTGGAGAAATATACTATTAATTATTTTATTAACAATTAATCTATTACACTTGAAGCATAATGTTTTCTTTCTTTCCAGAGCATCACTTGTATGTGAAATAGAGCAAAGGTTGTCTTTGCCATTAGATAAAAATAACTCTAACTTGGAATTTCTGAAAGAAGCTGCTCTTTCTCAACATGTAGAAACTAAAGTTTGATTATGATACATTACGGCTACAATAAATTGACAATGTGGCAGAAAACAGGACTAGTCACAATTGCCTTTTGCTGAGTTCAGTATTATTTTTTAAAATGTAAGATATTCTTTAATCATTAATCAAGTGCCCATATCATTGAAGAATCATTTTTGTACTCCTAGACTCTATTTTTAAACTATAAAGATGTAAGCATATTTTAATAAAATATTTTTAAATTTAACAGTTTTATATTAATTGGGAACTTTTGGCTGAATCAAAATATCCAAACTTAATGAAAGCAATACAATTTTAGTTTTCTACACTAACACATATTTGAAGTGTAAAACCTAAAATTGTATTGTTTACAAGATGTTTTACAGATGAATATGAACATAGTCTGAAAGCTTCTGTTCTTAATTCAAAGAACAAACAAATACTTGTTTCTATCTATGGACTGTTTTTATTGGTTGTATATATTTACATTAATTAAAAATATCTGCAGATAGCACTTGAAATAATATATGTAAAAAATTTGCCTTGCGTGTGCCAATCTATCACACTCATGAATTCGTTGTTACTAGCATCTACTAAATGTATTTTAATATTCTTGTACAGCAAAAAATCAGTGGTGATAATCTTCTAATGCATATCTACTATGTGTAAAAGTGTCAAGCATGTTATTCATGAGTCGGTTAGAATCTACATTATCCTGTTAAGAGAGGGCTTGAGGACCAGGGCGCTTCATTTAGCTTCTGGGTTTAATTAAAAAATCTCAATGTTTCCTTTTATTAATTTTTTATGGGGTATCAGGCTTAGAGGGTGATCATGAAATGGTAAACTCCATAGCATAGGAAGGGAATTGAAAAAAGAGGGATGTGGAAGGTAGCCAAGGGCTTTTGGGTAGTATTCTCATGCCCTTCCAAATGATTTGAGATAAATTTGCATGTTGCAATTAAATTTTGTAAAAAAATAATTTCAATCAGCGGGAATTGTGTTAATTTTGCAGGATTGTTGGTTTATCAGAACTATTTGACAGGTATTTAGCATTTTCCTACATCTTTAGAATATCTGAATCTCGACCTACCTGATGCTGGTTTTCTAGAGTTTTCCCTGCAACTTTTTAAGGTAAAACACCTATAGCTAAGGGGCCCTTGGCTGCCTTCCACATCTCCCCTATTCTTGTCCCTTACTATGCTATGAAAGGGAACTTGGCTGTTTCAGGATCACCCTCATGTAGCCTGTTAACTAAAAATTAGCATTGTCATAGACATAATGTGATGTATGAATACAGCGAGCTCTTATGTTCAGAAATACAACTGTGCAGGCTGGCAAACACAGATTTCATCAACTTTTGTTCCTATAGCTGGGCCAACGCCAACTTTATTGAGAACAATGGAATATGTGATACCTTACCGACCTCCTGTGGTGTAATGGTTAGCATTGCTGCCTCACAAACCAGGGGTTCCTGGTGTGAATGTTTGTTTGGTCATAGTCGCGAAGACCGGGATTAACACTGTTGGATAATAGATATGCTGACCACATATCACTCCAGATTCGTAATGTTTCATGTAAGATGCCAGTCTGCAGTCAACCCGGTAGGCCCAGGCCCTCGGGCTGTAGAGCCAAAGGGAAGAAGATAGGGAACTTCTCTCCGATGAATGATTTATTTGATGCTACATTCCTTTTCGTGTTCGAATCACTTAACATGTTCCACATTACAATAACCATAATTTGTCATATTGCGCGTGTCCGTTTTTAAAACTTTAATTTTGACGTTACATCGAGTAATTTGTATGATTGATTTGTCATATTTCGAAGGAAACGTTATCTCCCTACGCTGTAGTTGTAAGGTTTCACACATTCAAAATCAACGACCTTACCTGACTGAAAGGGAAGTTCGTGACGCTCCATTTTCCAGCTCGCCCTCGTCTAATCTGGAGAGAAATAGAGGAATGCCAGCAATTCTTTTGGGAAGATATAAGTTACTTCCGAGGAGAATTACATAACTTAATGTACGAAATCTTATGTAAAGCAAGGGTCCGCGTTGTGATAGCACCTAGAATAAATACGTCCATTGTGTTATAGTCGACAGAAAATAGCCACAGTAATGCAAATCAGCGTCCTTTAATGTATATACACAATCTATGTGCGTAACCACACCGGCTATATACACACTTGAAATATAAATGGAAAAGATAGGAAAATTCTATTACAAATAACACACGTATTAACAGAAAGAAGCAAGGACAAAGTTTTTATTGAACAAAATAATTCATCGTGTCTAACTAAACAAAAATAGTAATGAAAATTGAAAATAAATTTAGCAAATAAAGTAGTATATAAATAAATGAATGATGTAAAACTATATACTGATTGATTAAAATTCTTTCATTTTTGTGTATTTATATAAGCCTGACGTTTTCCCATATTGCATTGATGCAATTGTATGGAAATAAGTTTTTTTTTATTCTTATTAATGCAAATCTTTAAAGTTCATAAAGAACATCAGTTTGGTTGAGACAAACATTTAAAGGTCGTAAAGCAAATCCATAACAGATTTATCAAATCAGAAACGTCGAAAATTATTAACTAAGCGGATGCTCAAAGGATTTATACAAATTGTTAAGGAGCTAAAGGTGGGGGATGATGTGATGAAACGTCATAAGATCTTCGTCGAGATATCGATTTACCGGTAGAAAAATGCGCTTTTGACAGGAAAACAAATATTTTCTGCGTCGAGTGATGAAAACGAACTTGACGCGAGATTAACGAGATTCTGGAACGATCAGGAAAGATTCTAGAATGTTGTGGAATAATCTCGATAGAAACCACAACAATGTTGGAAAGATAATTAAAGAAGTGCATCCGTTTATTGACAGACAATACAGATGTCAAACTGTTAAATAATAGAAAATAATCAGAATAAGTTAATGCAATAAAATGATAGAAATCGTATGAACGTTCTAGTAGTTAGTTAAAAAGAAATATAGAATTGAATTAAAATAAGAGAATTTATTAATATTTATAGTATAGGCAGGAGATAACAAGTCCTAATAAATTGTAGGTAAACAGTGTAACCAATCTGCTACCGGCTGGTACGTTACAAAAAACTTTTCTCATAGTTTTGTCGACGACTGTCGTTTAACAACGGTATTTCCCGCACTGCCTTCCAGAACATTGTTCTTACTCTAGCTAATCAGTAATTGCGCCTAGCTTTAATACTTTACATGAATTGACGGTAATTTTATATCCAAACCTGTGTATTGTTTTGGCCCCAAACAGGTAGGATAGTAGGAAAATTTCTCTATCTGTCATTTAAACAGAATTGTTGATATGAAACATATGAGCCCCTTATTACCTGAATGATTCTGCACATTAACCCCAAATGACCAGCAATTTTTTGCAACTCATTAAAATTAATAGCTGGTAGTAATACAAAATATGTATATATACATATCTACAGTTATGAATGACAATCCTGTATAATTTCAAGTTTACTTTATATATACAATTATTAATTAGTTACATAATGAGAAATGAGAAACTAATTTCCTGTGGCTATTAGTTGAGAAATTTACAATTAAATTCATAAATATATTTCAACGGACCAAAGTTTTACCAATTAACATAGAAAAAACAATAATGTATAGATATTGATTCATGAATGTGTTTCAGCAGACCATCTGCAACATCAGAATGGATAAATATTTTTTACAGAACATAGTTATAGATATATTTTTCTCAAGACTGTGTTACATTGAGCAAATTACATGCTACTTTGTGAGTAAACTTTTTTCAACTTTTAAAACATTATAATTTAAATTTTAATACAGTTAAAACTAAATTATAGCATCATTTTTAACAAACCAGTAAGGAAATATTGTATCAGTAATGAGATAGGAATATATAAACAAATTACATTGCAGGCATATTAAATTTATTCCATTAATGGCTGAAAATATAAAATTGAAATTAATAATTTTTAGCTATTACAAACATTGTGGTAATTGTTAGAGTTTAGGTTTTCACATGATTGGGTTATAAAAATGGATTTCATAGTATTTTCCCAAATCTGGTTTGTCAACTTGTTGACATCTGTTATATGACAAATTTTGTTTGAATTAGTTGAATAAATATAAAATTTATTTTCAACTCATTACAAATTTACAATGTGTTATAATTGCCTGGTATTCTTGCTAACCAAAATGTTCAGAGATAATCTCAGTGGTCAGTAATTCAGAACCCTCATGCAGAAGAACTTTTATAGCAAATAAATAAAAAAATGCAGCAAAATATTTATTATTATTACTTACTTAATAGTAAATAAATTATTGTCTGACAAATATGGCTGTATTTTTAATTATTGTGCTTAATGCCAGGTAATTTTTTAAAATTTATATAAATATACTTATCTGACAAAATATTTTATTTCTTTTATTATTCAGTGTTACATCCATCCCAATATTCCTATTTTTATAATAACATTTTAGTAATGTGTCATAAATAAAATAGGTCCCTTGAATAAATAATTTAGTTTATTAAAAAGTATAATAATATATTAAGTAAATATTTTAAAGTCACGGAGTTTTAGAAGCCCAAAATTTTAAAATTACGTTGACATCTATTTGTAACACTTAAGTATTTATTTTTCTTTTCTTTTTTTTCTTTTTTGGTAACAGGCTACATGAGGGTGATCCTGAAAAAGGGAACTCCCCTTTAATAGCATTGGAAGGGGTTCACAGATGCGGGAATGAGCGCGCTGGGAAGTGGGCAATTTTAATTCTAATGAATCGAAGAAGAACTTCACACTCTAAAAATTTCGAAACAAATAATTCTTCCTAAATTAATTAATGTGCTGTAGCTCATGAGCCCTTGCTCCAGCCGCCACAGCTTATCTGTATTCTTAAACTATATATAGTTTTCTATCACGAGGAGTCGCGAACATCAGTCAAGGGAGTTTTATTATCCAGCAAAAACTTTTACGGGAATGACGCTGTTTAATGTTATTTTTTCGCGGCCTGGGGCGTAGTTTGGGAATCACTAAGTCTATACCATTAGCGGATGCTTTTGTCACATAGATCACATAAGCGAAACGCACCTTGAACTGAAAAAAAAATTCTGTTTTAGAAAACTGCAGAACACTAAATTCTTTACGCTCAGTAGTCGCCATTTTTCGTGGGTGACGCAACAAAGCAGAACTCACGCATGTGCTTATCTACAATTGTTTGAGTTACTCTTTATAATTGCGTTCTTGAAACAACACTCTAAAACACACAGTTGATACTATTTGTTTTATAAGTGGGACATACTTTTAAGGACACCCTGTATTAATATTTATTTTAAATTTCTTCTGTCTCTTTTACAAATCATATTATTTTAATGTTGATGTACTTACGATATTATATATATATATATATATATATATATATATATATATATATATTGCTGAATTTTCCAAAATACTTTCCAATGTGGGGTCCGAATAGGTGTTCCTCAAAAATTTTAAGTGATACTATGTATACTATTGAATTATGAATTACTCAACCTAAAAAATAAACCTCATGATCTGTTAAAATTTCCGAATATATAGTGTTTATTGCAGAAAAGTTTGGAAAACCCTGCACTATATCAATAGTGTGACATACTGGATTAATTATGATTTTGATTACGAAAAAGTAATATAAAATAATAGATTATTCGATTGATGGCCAGTTTTTCAAAGGTGGGTCAACTTCTCCCCTCATGATGAGGTAAATAATGTATCATACTTCGAAAAAAAGCACATGAAGAGAAAGGAAGAGAATTTTGAAATGGAAGCCATGTAATCCTTTTTAATTATAAGGAAAGTAAATCGATGGGCTTAATTTTATCTCTGATTTATGAAAAATTAAATAGAATTTTAGGACTGATTTCAGACTTTAATTTTTAATACAGGTTTTTCCCAATTAATCATCATAGGTTTTCACTATCATATATTTATAAACATGACACAAAATTTACAATTTTTTAAGTTCTCCCAAGGTTTCTCCACAAATCTAACACCATGAGGGTGCAAGTGTTATATATTTGTGGAGGAACCTTAGGATTTTTTTAAAAAAAAATTCGTTATTTTGACACATGATTCTAAATATGAGGTATCTGATGAAAACGTATGGTGATAATTAGGATAAAAACCTGAGGAAGGTACAAATACATACTTATACATTGTTATTTTAAAAATAATGTATGAAATTTGCCATAAATCTTTTATTGAAAGTTAATTGATGTTGTACTAGGAATAAAAGGACTCACTCAAAATAAGACAGTAATGAACCATGTTATTAATACATAAATATGGTCAGGGCTGGATTTAGACTTGAGGCCCTAAGCTATTGAGTCCCTTTATAAAACCAGATATCTTGTGTTTTTGACAAATATGATTTTTTGGGCATCTAAAGGGTTAAAATGAAAAACAATTTAGTAGTTTATTGAAATAATAAATCTTGAACTCATAATCATTTTTGGGACGTCAGGTCCCACATCAAGGTCTAAATACGAAAGAACTTTCAGGCAGGCTATACCATTAAAAATTAATTGGAAATGGCCATTTGCTGAATAAAATACCTAGATTTATGAGACATTACTTGGTCAGGTTGAGAAAAGTTTTACTTCATAAATATTGCTAATTTAACAGCAGCAGCTTGAAACTGGTTTTCATCATTTGTCTAGCATGCCATCTATAGTCCAGTAATGAGTATATAAGCCACCATGAGATAAATATGCCAGAGAAAAAAAACCATAAGTTTTACTTTGGACATATTTTAAGTAAGCTATCTCTAAAATACAAATTATTTATATATATTAGAAAGTATGCAAAAATTTTATGTATTTAAATGTTTTCTCTGCAAATGCATGGCAGATAACATGATCTTCTTTTCAGTTATTTCAAGCATTGAACTACGGCAATAGCATAGGAACAGTCGTGCATTCCCATATTTCTACTCTTATTCGACTACAAAATTCAACCACACAAATTCTTAATTACGTAAGTTTGATTGGTATGACATAATATTCTAATGTTTGGTTTCATAGTTTATTCAAAAGTTGTGTGTAATCTTTCAATTATTTATTATTATTGTTAATATGTAGAGTTATCAAAATTGTGATGTTTATTAGCATCATGACTCTGTAACTTACCATCAATTTCTATTAATTTATATTTGTCTCAATCTTCCCGTAGTTATTCCTTTTATGACTACAATTATCTGTATATTACTTCCTCGCCCTGTCCTTTCCATATACTCCTATCCCTTCAACTCTTCTCTAAATCCCTCTAAACTCCATTATTATCACCTCTTACCTCACTTCTTGCTTGTCCATAATTTCACCTCTGTAGGCTTTCAGATCACTTTTAAATCACAAATTTGCTGATGTAAGTGACACTGTCTCCTAATTCCCATTTCGCTATTTTACTATGCAACTGTTCCGTTATTTATTCACTTTCCTTATTAAAATACATTTTTATAACTTACTTGATATGGCAATAATTAATAAAACTGTGAATTTGAAGGAGAGGGTGGAACAAAAACTTTGTAACATAAAATTAAAGTACAGGAAGGTTGAGAAGTAATGCAAGAATCATATGAATATATGAAGAATGATAATGTTATAGAATATTATTACATTGGAAAATAAACCCAAACAAACCAAATATAAAAATAAATATTTAAATAGAAAAATGAATGCAAGTCAAGAGGGAAAATATGTAATACAGTAGGAAATTGAGCAAAGATACGGGGGGGGGGGGGGGAAGCCTATAAATATGTAGAGGTTGAGTGAAAATAACTGCAATGAAGAAGGAGACAGGCATTAAGATGAATATAGTTGATTTTTGTGGAACATTGTCAGCACTCACAAAAAATGTGATACAATACTGATTGGATAAATAAATAATAATAATTAGACCAAGTCCTCAAACAGTATTTTGACTTTGAATAGGAATGTTGTTCCGTGCCCTTAAATTTCATTACCTTAATTGTTTTACAGATAATATTAATTGTTTCCAAATGAAGTAGTACTGGTGAATACGCACTCATGTAAGTGCTGTAGGATAGCACATAAATAAATTTAGTAAGACTTTTTTCTTCTTTTTATGAATTGTATTAACTGTGTAGATCCCATCTTCAACTTCAAAGGATTTGATAGGACCGTGTCCAAACCCCCAACCTTCCTCCCAATAAAAATTTTGAGTTACAGATTAATTATTTCAATTAATCAATAATCTGACATTTTCAATTATAAATAAAAATTCCAGACAATTTGTCAGAAAACAATATTGTTGTAATACATTTATAGCGCTTCGTCCATATTTGTAATCTTCATCATTTAAATGAATACTCTTATATCCAAATGCGTCGTTGACTCTACCAGCGTCGGTTAACGCCTAATAAGGATTAAATTTAGCCTTAAAAACGCGAATGAAATAACACAAAAACAACACCTAACATGTGACATTCAAATGTACACAGTTGTGTTCAAGTACATCTATCTAAAAAATCCATTGTCATAATGTGAAAGTTTTGGAAGTAGAAATTAATTATTTCTGAAGACTTATGTCCCATACAAAGTGCAACCCTAATGCACTCAATTTAAAAATGACAAATACTTCACACAAAATCCACGACGCAAAATTGTGTACAGCCTGTTTTATTTATATTTTAACGTAATATTCCGTATTCGAGATTTTAATTGTTATTTAAACGTGGTTGACGTCTTAAATAAATATCAGTATTGTTTGCTGAAAAATTGGCTGCATGTTTTATTTATAATGGACACTAAAGTTGATCAGGTTAATTTATGTTCCTTCAATTGTTACAGATTGAGTCCCACGAAGAAAATGAGGAGTAAGTAGTATTTACACAATGCATTGACTTATTAAGAATTAATATTATTATTTATAAGATTAAACCTGAAAGATTTAATTTGAAGTACGTGTTTTTTGTTGTTATCTATACCAATAAATAAAATTGAAGTGTGTGTCTGAAAGTTTGTCTCCAATAGGCTCCGAAACGGCTCAACGGATTTCAATGAAAATTTTAGGTATAAAAACGAAAGCATGTGAATATGAATAAATAAACTTTGTATTTTGTAGTTACTGATATTTAAAATCATTAAAATTTTGTGTTGCTACCGTAATGTTTTAGGTGCCGATATGAAGGGGAAAAAAATGCCAAATAAATAGATTCCAAACGTATATCGTTGCAGCTGAATATATTAGACTGCAAGGATTAAATTTCAAAGTTTCAAGAATGTACAAATAAATCACAATAATAATAAGTTAAATATTGGATTTTTTCTGCGCATCTGTTTTTATATTTAAAGAATATAAATTTGATCTGATGTGAAACATTTCGTTCATCAACCTAGAAAAATAATTACTTTCAGAACCTAATATTTTAACAGTATTCCAATTAATCCTGTAGTTTAGTTAACACAGATTGTTTATCTACTGCTTGTTTTAGGTTTGTACTATGTCCTTTAATTCTTGTTTGAAGGTTGCGGATAGTCTGATCAATTTAACAACTTTGACAGTCCACTCAGTAAGTAATATTAACTTGGTCTTGGATTGGACTTCCTAATCGTAAATATGATTTCTAACATAACTAAATTTTAAAGTTTAACAGATATAACATTCTGTAGGCAGTAAAGTTTGGATTCTTATACCTTTGGCAACTTTTTTCATCAAAATTTTACTTTACCCGAGGAATTCCCAATTATAGTGACGAAACGTTGGTTGAACTTAATAAAAACGTCTGTATATGGTATTTCGTTTAATTGTGAAAGGGTAAAAGACGTAATTTATTTAATAATTAAGAATTCCTTAAAAAATTATAATTAATAAAAAAATGTTATTCTGTTTTGCAGAGCTGTTTATGAATTATTAGAAACGTGGACATTATACTGGCTCCAGACCCTTAATCTAATGTATAATGAAAATATGCAGTGTTTAAATTTCTTAAGAACCAGATCTCAAATCCACAGAGTGCCTTAATTAGTGTCGAACGGCTATAATTTAAATCTTAATGTGTCTGAACTTCATTGAGAATTGACAAGAGATGAGGAGGTGATTTATTGAAGAAGATATAAAATTCAAGTTTACGACAAAACGTGGAGATGGAAATACAGTTGTTGCGCGAAAAACTTCCTGGAAAGAAAATTTGAATTGTTAACAAACATTGTCAGTTTGGTTGAAACTGTTAATATGTTTTTGCCAATTAATGGCTACAAAGAAGTAAGTATATTGAAACTTCGTTGTAGAGTTCGTGTCCTCTCCTGTACTATACAAGTATCCAGGGTAGTCCTGAGATATTGCGTTGTTTTTCTCATCGACGTCTGATTAGAAACTGTACAGTTTTTAAGTGCTTCAAAGACTTTACAAATTTCAAGAGAAGTGCAATAAAATAAAACTACAAACACAGGCCATATTCAGAATTGACAAAATTCAACTCGGAGATGAATCTCTGTTACAAGATATTCGCCAGGAGCACGTGCCAGGCACCATTTATACTGTCGTTCCAGGCCAATGTTTTACGCTGGTCCTGCAACTCACGGAGAAAAGAAGGAAATTAAATATGGAATAACTAAAAGTGTACCTGTATTTTTTTTTACTCTGTAGCAAAAATAAATCTGATTATAAATTTAATTTTAAATCTGAAATAGCCTGCAAGTTTCAATTTTTTATATATGTTGCTATAATTACTTTTATACTTATTGTAATAACTATTAAATAACTGTAACAAATATTTAACACATTTGGTTTCATATGAACCTAACATCTTTGTTAGATTACAGTGAAGATTATTAGCCTATAGGCAACAAAGATCAAACTTATAGATTTTTTGTCTATTGATCATTTTAGATCCTAATACATAAATTAATTTTAAGTTTAATTCATAATTTAATCATGAACTCCTCTCCTAATAAATGTTTTTGACTCTATAAACATACTTGCTTATTTTTATTTAGCATGCTGCTTAGTGAATATTTTATCCAATTTTGTATTTATGTTGTGTAATAATGTTAAGTAGTTGTATGGTTTGGATGGAATATAGTCACTTTCTTTCATTCAACCATGACAACATTCTAAACGTTATTTAATTTTGTTTTTAAGAAAATCAATATTCTAATAACTTCTCTGAAATCTCTCTCTCTACATTCTCCCTCTCTGCTTGTGAGATGGGATTGACAGAGTGTAGAATGTTTTTACAATACTGTTAGAAAATTACTAACATTTATAGGGATCAAAACACTTAAAACAAGAGACATCATGTTATTAATAAATTCCAATTTTTCATGAGCATGTCATAATTTTTCCTGCTACTGACACTATTTTCAGAGAAACTGAAAATCAAAAGGAAGTTTGTGCAAAAAGTTCAGACAATTTAAAATCCAATCATTTTCATGATAAAAATAGATGCTTAACTTTCTCTATGTAATTTCCCTAAATTTATCAAAGTTGATATTGTCATTTCACTAACAACAAATTTTGTTGTCACTATCCATAAGACCTGTCTTTTTCTGTATATGCAGAAATAACCAATTTCATTAAATTCAAAACAATATATTTTTTAAACCTCTCACAGCTAATCATGCCAGTTATTATGAAAATGACAAATCCATCAGGTTACTGTAGTATGACAAATAGTGTTCTGAAAATAGAGGTGAGTAGCAGAACATATTTCTGCTACCATAAATATATTTAGTGATGATTTTTTCGTCCTGAATGGGCAGTCATCTTTCTGACACCTATGTATAAATAGACAGTTATTCTAATAGATCCACCACCATACTGACACCTCAGCACAGGTGACTACTCTATAATAAATTTTGAACATAATCTAAAAACCCAAGTTCCAAGCTGCCCATAAGTACACATTTTAGGTAATACACATCATGGATTAAGATCTGGCTGATCCACCAGCATAAAGAAATAATTTATTTATTTGAAGGGATTAATTGGGTTGTAGCTTATCTCTTGGCACTGTCCCCCACACCATTCTGCTGAACAAGATGCATCATTTCAGAATCAGGGTACTGCCCTTAAAATTATGAAACACAATTAATTGGTAGGTTTTCTACATTATACTGGTTTACTGACTGTCAATGGGGGCATCCCATAAAGGCTAACTCATTGGGTCTTCTGTTTATAATCTGCAATAGAGACGTGATGCTTCTCAGATAGCAGAAGACAAGTACTTGAATGCACATATGAAACTACCACTCTTTAGAGACTATTAAATCCCTAGTCTAGGCTAAAGAGTTATTAAATAAGTGTGATTCCAAACTAACTAGTACTTGAATGCACATATGACACTACAACTCTTATGAGACTATTAAATCCGCTAGTCTAGGCTAAATGAGTCATTAAATGAGTGATTCCAAACTGATGCCTTATCGCTTAATATTCAGAAAATACAAGCAATCATTTTCTCACTCTAACAAATTCCCTCTGAGTTGGAGGAAGTTGCATCAATACAATTAATTTGAATCCATGTCTACTGAAAGTTAATACAGAGTCACACAACAAAATTATCTAAAAATTGGGAGGAATTATAAATTTTATCTGGAAGAATCTGATGAACACATGCCATCACCATGTTTGTGCACAGCATATTTTGCCCTATACCACAGTCACATTTGATTTTGTATGTGATTGTCTGGAAATCTACATCAAGTTATATGCATTGTTATAGTAAAAAGGAGACCAATTTGCCAGTTTTGTGTATTAGCTTCCAGAACTTACTACAGTTCTTACAAAGAAATTGTATACTAACACTGACTTCACTTGGTCTCCATCTTAAAATGGGCACTTGAAATTAAGGACACTAGGAGTGGGCAAGGAATGTACCACAGACATCACACTGATGTGACCAAAAATTCTTTTTTTTTTCAAAATTATCAACCTTTTAATTTCTTGTTTACATTTAAAAGTCTATTTAATGCTTCAAATCAGATAATAAATTTAAATGCTATTTAATGTTTTTAGCACTTTGTTGTATGAGTTCTGAGATACAGGCAGACAATTATATCCTTTAACATCTATGCTATTTGATCCTTTGTTGATGTTAGTGGTATTTGTGATTTGAAGGAATGGAGTGTAATCAGGGACACACACGAAATTTTGAAAATTTTTATAAATACTAGTAATTTAGAATATAAGAATTATCTGGACCTGTAATATGTATTTTTTTAACAATTTTTCTTTGTTAATTCAGCTAGTTTTTAGTGTTTACAATATCTGTTTTGAAATTAAAAATTGATCAGAAAGAAATTAATAAGAAACTTTTAATGCAAAGTACTAATAATGCATTGAGTACTATCAATTTTGAACTTCATCAAATGTATGTATATAATTCGAAATGAGATCTAGAAATTCATGTTGTTGTAGTACTCGGTCCATAGTCTGGTCTGATGCAACCTTCCATGCTCACCTATTTTGCAGAAGCCTTTTCATTTCTACATATCTACCACATCTTACCTAGTCTGCTTAGCATATTTACTTCCCTCTTCAGTTCTTACACACTTCCCTACAATGCTAATTTTACAAGTCCTCATATCTCAAAACATCTCTTAATCAAAGTCCTCTCTTATTCTTGTTAGTAACTCTATCCACCAATTTGATTTTAAGCAACACATTTCAGAAGCTTCTATTCTTTTCCTTTCTGTAAATCCTACCGTCCACGTTTCGCACCCATGTAACGCCACGCTCCAAATCAACATTTTAATAATAATTTTCTAATTTGCACACTTGTATTACCTATCAATAAATTTCTCTTTTTTTGCGAAAGCCTTCCTTACTTGTGCTATCCTACTCTACTATACTTCTACAATTACTAGTTGTTATGATTCCCAAATAGCAGAATTCCTTAATTTACTTCAAAATATCCCTTCCCAATCTAACACCGTTCTTATTACACTGTTTCCCATCCTATACTCCATCACCTTGGTTGTCCCTCTATTAATCCACATATTGAACTCTTTGTCCAGGACCACGTTCATGCCATTTATTATGTTTCCCCAGTCTTCTGACTCCCTAATACTACAGTATCATCGGCAAATCGTAGGACCTTTTCAATATTCAAGTTTAACTTTCTTAATCGTCTGTTCTATATATTAGCTAAATAGCATCGGCGACAGACTGCATCGTTGTCAAGAGAGCGGAAAAGCATAGCGGACAAAAATAATATTATTATTTAAAATGAAAAGTTGATGATCTACCGAACTTTTGATCGCGTAAAATCTGACTCAAATTGCAAGATAATTTATTTGGAATATTATTTCATCGAATTAGTGTATGGTAAGAATTTTTCAGCTTTCGATTCATATGTGCGTGTTCACCACGTTCTTTCAAATGTCAAATATAAGTTTGTAATAATCTGAGTGGATTTCGAGCAGAGATGTTATTTGAAGCTGAAGCAAAGATATAGTAAGTGGCTGAATATTTAGAAACGGCAACAGGGCGGCCGTGTCGTGAGTTGTGGTGGCGCTCACCAGATAGAGCAGTTTTCAGTCGAGGCGTAATGTGTCCAGGCTTTGGGTGGGAGACGCTGTAGCTGCGCTTCGGACGTAAATAAACGGGTATGCGTGGCTTGTATTGACGTCAACGAAACATGGTTGTGTTTAGGGAAAATACCTGGAAGTGCTTTTGTGTTTCTTCGCGTGCAGATTTAATTTGTGGTGTTTGATAAATGAATATGTATTTAACCTCGCCATATTGAGGTATGAATACGAAGTGTTTGTGATAAAAGCAGGTTAGGGTGTGATATTTTGTTTTGTGATGACAGCTTGTCGCGCCCACAATGAGCACGAGGCCGTATTTGCAGCCCTATCTTAACAACTCTCTCGCCATCCGGCAAGAAATTCAACGTTTTGAGAGTGTTCATCCATCAATTTATGCTATTTACGATTTAATAGACCTGGTACCTGACGCCCTGGTAGCCCAACAAATAAGGGATCATGTCGTCTGCATCGAAGGTAAGTGTCTCAGCAACCTCTTAATTTGTCTACCTCAGTATGTAATGCATACCACTTGACCGGTCTCTTCAATTAATGCAACAATTAGTGCATCCTGACAATTTGAAAGCACGCGGGCCGGGAGTGTCGTGTGCAAGTAGTAGTAGTAGTTCAGCCCTTCGTTATGGGCGGACAACTTAACTGAACAGGTTCTACGACCAAGGCTGCTGTGCAGTAAGGAATTCATTGAGGAAGGAACAACTCTCAGCTGTGACTGACTAATCGGACCCTCTACTTAAACAAATTTTCTTTTCGCGATTAACAATGGTGTCGTTCCACCATATTCTTGTTCCCGTCGTAGTCAACAACAGTTTTGAAGACAATAGGAATATATTGATGTAAAGTTTTTATTGTTTTTAAGAAATTAGTAAGCAAGGTAAGAAGATCGATGGCTGAGATTTGACTCGTCTGGCCTGAAACCCAAGTTAAGGAATTTGAGGGTAGTGTCCAGATATGAGGAGTTTGGTTGCCTGATCAAATACTACAATTTAAACGCGGTCTGAGTAACGAGACAAAAGATCTAGAATTTGATAATCTGTAACTGTCAGCAATTGGTAATTTAGAGTTGCTGCTTTTCTGAAACACAGGGTGGCTATTTGCTCCACTTCATTCAGCAATGGTATTAGTTCTTGACAGAATTTATAGAAACATAAAAAACGAGTTTTCGTTTCGAAACGTATGGCTTTATTAACAAAGATTAGGACGAAATGGGCGTTCCTGCTCCAGTTGCCTTCCGGAGCGAGTTTCTGGTCTTATAAATAGTTCTTCAACGCCATTCATTAAGCTTTCTTTATTTTTCTTCAGTTAGTCTATATTATAGTTTATCGGAAAATTTATTTATTTGAATATTCTCTTGATCTTAGAATTAATTACTGAGATGATTAGTGAACTGGAATCATTGTCAATTCGTTCACGAGGTTTGGTAATTGATGTGTTCCATATTTTATTATAAAACATTTATATATGAAATCGTCCACAACTGTTAGACCTGAATCTCTGAATAGCATTTCCTTCCCCGCGACTGCTTCATTTTTCTAAATAATTGTGCTTGGAGACGAGAGTTTGCAGGCTAGATATATTTATGTATACATGAAAGGTTTTCAATATTTCAATTAACTTTGACAAGCAGTCCAACTCATTTTCTATCATGTTCTCTTATACCTTTTTTCAGTAATCTCATTTAAACTAATCAAATCATGCAATTTTCTACACTCAATTTAATCAGAGCTGTCATCCAATAATATTTGCAAAGAATTAATTTCTCCTCAGTGAGGAAATAGAATAATGACTAGAAATTATTTTCACCAAAAACACAAAATTATAGCTGTATAAGAGTAATGCGAATACAGTGTAGTGTTTACACTAATTTAATAGTATTGAGATAAATATAATTAAATAACTTAATATAACGAAACAGAAACTTCACTAAACATTGCTATGAGGCAGTATAATATTTGCCAAGTTTTTTACAATTCATATTATAAATAATTACTTAACTATTAATAACAGTAAATAAGACAGATACTGAGAAAAAATAAATGGGGAATTAAAGTATAAAGAGTAATTAAACATAGGTCCTACAGTGAGACGCACTCAAACGACGGATTAGTCACTCGTAACCGAAGGAAGAGCAATCGGATATTCTGTTGTAATTCCCGACCAAACATCAGCCAAACTAAGAAAAGAGCTGACAGAAATAAACAGCAAGTAAGCGAGTTGTTAAAGAGAATATTTACAAAGCAACATAATCACTACTTATGCAGCAAAAATAATTGCAACTATTAACATGAAAGAAACTTATTAATTAGCGTGCAACGTTTCGCCTACATTTTTGCGACTTCATCAGGCTGAGAAGTTAACACTACAAAATTAAAGATACGAGTAAAGTGTCATAAATTATGTTAAGATTCTTTTGTATTATCGTACAAAAAGTAGTAATAGAATTTATAACACTTTTAACGATATATTTAGTTTGCATCTTTGATGATTGCATCTTTAATGATTGCATTGTTAATATCATTAATTATTTTACACAACAATACAACGGTAGATTTCGGCTGAACGAGTCGTATAAAAACTTTATCGAACATCATGATGGTTACGCTATAAGTTCTAAATTTTTTAGTTTCAACGATGTTTTTGCATACGTTTTAAATGTTTTCACAATGAATTATTTATTATTATCCATATATTTATCTCTATTTTAGTCTTATTAATTTATATAGAATTCTAATTTGTTGCATGATGAAGATACAAAACATGGTGACGAAACGGAGCACGTCATATTAAATTTTAATTAATAAAGTTTGATATGTTAGAATGTATCATTTATATATTTATGTTATATAATTTAAATGCATTTCAACTGTTATCATTGAGAAATTTCTCTAGTGAGTAAAACACTCCTCTCAATTACGTATACTAATGCTATAGGTAGAAGACCGTTGTATTATATTATCATCACCGTATATTGAATAGTTTTCTGAGCCATGCGTTCTTTTTCTATTCTATTGGGATATTCCTGAAATCCGCCATTCTTTTGAATCATATTTGCATTCAATGTATGAACCAGGTAGAGTAAACTTCTTTTTAAGTTTCGAAGAAAAGTTTACAAACTGGATCTATAATCCGTACCAAAAAGTATTGTAATCGCAAGTTTCTGCAACTTGATAGTTGCCCCAATTTGCCACCATTTCATAGCACATGAGTGAAAGAAAATATGCAAAGCAAACCATTTTCATGTTGCATTTAATGTTCTGAGATGACAGCAATCTTAACTGCTACCGTCAATTTTTCCGGATTACTTTATAGTACGTAGTGTAAGCAAGTCCTGGGTCATGTAACTAAAATAATGAGTTTATTTTTAACATAATAACTGTCGTATAAACAGACATTTTGAAACGATTTCAATACATAGTTTTTTTTTTCAAATTGGTGTAAGGACCGTACCGTTAAAAATAATTTTGTCGTCTTATGTTCATGCTGGAGTGTGTTCTGTTTTCGCAGATGGATCGATGCATGTCTTAAGGATTTTTTTTTTGAAATTAGAATTCTTTCGTTTCCGCGTTTCTTAGATCTTTGTAAGAAATGTACTCGTCAAGTTTTGCGTAGCAATTCCAGGCTATCATTTTTGTGTTGGCTTCATTGTTGCGAATCCAGTTGATGAAACAAATCTTGTCATTGACTACTGCCTGTAATCTTTGAAGTCAGTCTTTTTGGGTGTCGATGTCAAAGCAATCTGCGCCATGACCCTGAGTCCTGCCTGTTGAAGGTGGGAAGCTGTTGCGAAATATTCAGTGGTCGCATCCTGCAGCGGTTGTGACCGGCATACGTACTTACTACACCTGCTTGCTTACCAGTCATCTTCAACTTACATAAATAAACACTTATGGAGCACTTACTTTGCTGTAGTCTTATTAAAATATTTCGACTTTGTTTGAATATTACCTTCGAAGAGAATAGAAAAACAACTAAGGCTGTTTATAAGGTATGAAGAAAATTGGGGAAAAAATCAGTCTGTAAACATTGAGCTCATTCAGTGGCTAAAGAGGGCAAATATTTTTTAGTTATTAGCGAGTCTTATTGAAAAGTTATGATTTATTCGTTTAATGCAAACTATCATTTTTTTAGAGAGAGAGAAAAGGGAGGGTGTAACGGGCTACATGAGGACGATCCTGAAACAGGCAACTCCACTTAAATAGCATACAAAAGTAGCAAATGAAATTTATTCGTCTTGAAAGGAGACATCCAAGATTTTGGTTCCGCAGGAAAACATTAATTGAGTTAAGCATATTATTGATGTTATTTCTTTCAGTAGAATAATCGTTAATACCTTTGAATGTGGTATGTCTAAATTAATTAACCTGATTGTAATAGTTTATTATTACTATTACCTGCAATCGAAAGAAATTAAAAAATTCATTTACTTGCTCATAAATGAGACAAAAACTTGTTCTAGTATTATTCAGAAACCACGGCATGACGAAGTAATATTTTATTTCATTCGGGTGCTTGTTTAAAGAGTCCCTTCCTTCCTTTTAGGCAAGTCCCCTTTCCTCTCTCTATTCAATTACAATAAATGTTCGATTTTTTTGGGGGGTGGGTGGGTGGTGTAACAGGTTACATGAGGGTAATCCTGAAACTGGCCACTCCGCTCTATTAGTATAGGAAGGGAATTGAAAAGGGGGTAATGGAAGGTAGAACAAGGTAGCTAAGGGTAGGCTAAGGTCCCCGGCCTATAGTTGTAGTTCACCTAAAAGAGATGCAGGGAAAACCCTAGAAAACCTGCATCAGGTAGGTCGGGCTTTGGGTACTGTTCTCACGCCCTTCCGAATGACGGGAGAGGACTTTGCTGTCAAAGGTAGTCTGTTTGTTGTTCAAGGAATAATGCGACTGGACTACGAGAGAGATTAATAAGTCGTGTGTTTTAATCCACACGTTGACGTGGCAGATTACGATTTGTGCTCGGTCATTGACATGGAAAAAGAGGGATTTGCCTCCAGTGTACTAAAGGATGTATTGCAGTATTATCTCTCATAAAGCGTTTAATTTCAAAAGCCAACAACGTTGTAGTATCGCGCTAAGCAACGGAATTCGAATAGGAAAATTTGGAATTAAAATCCGCAATTTTAGTTTTCTGTTAGGGATTTTCTTTTGTTTTTCGTCTTCTATCCTATCTTCTCCCGAAAACAGTCAAAGAATAATCGTAATATTGCCTCCCTAAACCAGGATTGCGTTGTGTAACGACGCAGACAATTTTAAATAAGGTGAGTTGAAGCGTGATGAAAAAGCGAGGGAAAGAACGTGAAGGTCGGATTTGTGTCACCAGTTTGTGCAACTGAGGAAGAAGGGCAGCAGCAATAAACGTTACGCGTTTCTTTTCTTGTTGTATTGTGATGGGGTTGGGGGAAACAAGAATAATTTTTGGTTCCTGACTTGGGAATTGATGAGGAGAAGTTGGGGGAAGGTTTCGTGCCAAATGTTAAGGCGTAGTAGAACATTACAAATAACGGGGGACGTTGGCACTATAATAGCGCAAATTGATTCATTCCACAATCTAAATTTTGTGTATAAATTATTCTTCGCTAATCTATCAAAATATATCTAAGGATTGAAGGTTTTATTGCGCATGCTCGGCAGCTTTTCTTCTGCGAGTCCGTCACAAATCATCTCAAAAAACCTTAGCTTCTCTTTAGTATATTTCCCTTATCTCAACTGTCCCAAGATCAATTAGATAACTAATACTGTAATAAATCTTAATCAAATCTCGCTATAAAAGCCAAAACTCTTGCCAGGACTGTACAAGAATTCAGACGCACAATAAAGCTACATTTACAAACTACAATATGATATAAATTGATTACATGAGTTGTATTCAATGTAATTGGATACTAAAATTGTTTAACAGCAGGAGACATTAATTTTGAAGGACTTTGCGGTAGGGACTGGTTCTTCACATAAAACGTTCTTAATAGGCGACCTCAACGTTATCCATATTGGAGATAAGTCTTGGGCCTGTCCTCGCGGCTGTTTTTAACATCATTATTCCCTGTTTGCGACAACGTCTCTCATCTCCCTAATGGCCACGCTATAAATACGCATTCTCGAATCCCCGCAGCCGCCACCTCTAGTCTTTCAAATTAACAGCAACAGCTAAATAACACAGCCCCACGTATAACTCACCTCGATTTGTTTTGCACGGTTCAACGGATCTTATTTATTATTATACAATGCTTGGAATTTTTGCACAGTCGCAAGTATAATTCACCTCAATTTTCTTAGCACCGTTCAGCGTATATTATATATATGTATATATAATAATAAGTGGGAAGAAAGCAACCTCAATTGGCTTTAAAAGTGGAGAAATAAATCCTATAACCTTGAATTAGCAAGGGGCCAACTATGTGTTGAACATTGCTTATTCGATGTTGCGAAGAAATGAATGATATTAAAGAAAACAATACAACAGAAAGAAAAAAAATAAAGTTGTGAAAATTCATGTAAATTTTCAGACGTTGTCGCCAACTCATGAACTGAAAACTAAACGAAAAGATGGAAATCTGCTGCACTGCAGACCCCAGATTGGACAACTAGCACAATTTCGCCACTGACCTGTATAAATACAGTGCAAATGTCCCCGAATACCAACCTGACACCAGCGATTTTAATGATTGTGTTCTGACAAAAAATTGGCCTGGTTCATAAACGGAGAATGTTTTATTTAATCTATAGAATATAAAAGGCAACTTTCGTTATGTTTAGCTGTTCGTTTTTGTGCATCATAGCAATTCAGAGTTTCGATATTTTGTTTCGCGCCTGTGCAGAAACAACCCGTATTTAGTGTTTGTAATATAGGAAAAGATTGTGCGTACTGCAGTTTAAATTAGAAAACGGATTTTGTCGCGTTGTGACGCAGTAAAGAAAAGCATGCGACTGCAAGAAATAGCACTCGTTTGTAATTGCTTTCTCTCCCATCCAGCATCCAGCTATTGTCCGAAGACTCGCCTCCGCTGTCTTCAATTGCAGAAGAAGTGCTGCAATCATAAAAATTATTCAAACAGACTTTGTGTAGCCGCGGAGAAGTGAGCTAACGAACGATACTACATTCCAAAATGAGTGATGTGGGCACTTCATTGGAATATCTTTTATTGCACGAAGAGGGGGCGAGCTAATATTTAGGGTGATCAGATTACCTCAGCGATAATTCCAAACAAAATAGAAGTGTTGAATGAAATTTGTTTGTCTGCAAGGGGGAAATCCATTGGAATCAGACGAAAGTCTCCATTCCTTGAAGTTGGAGAGAGAAAGTTATTTAATCGGAACCTCCATTTTTATTGTAAATTAGATAACCACCCTCCCGCGACTTTGTTCGCGCCGAAATAGCTCTCTTTATTTTGCCATAAAAACGAAACAACAGGTACGCAATCTTAATAAAGTTGAATTCATTGAATATTTAAAAGTACGGAATCATCTAATCATGATCGCTTCATGGAATAACCTTATAACTCGCAGTTGGTTTCGAACAGGCACCCGCTATCATACGTTTTGGAGCCAAAAAAAACCGCATCCCCCCTTTTCAATTCCCTTCCTATGCTATTAAAGGGGAGTTGCCAGTTTCGACGATCCAAAGAAGTTTATTATTTCTCAGGGAGTTAGCTCTCTGCCAACAATAGGATAATAACAGAGCGAATCCTACTTCAACAATAGATGGAGTGCTTCGGAGCAAAAGCAAATAAAGAGTATAGGCAACCCGCATGTACTTTGGAGACTAATGCGTGAATAAGAAATATTTTTATATATGTATATATATATATCATATTAATATCTCTTGTAATATAAAAGATGCACGAATATTTAAGTTAAATCTCCTGTTTTTAAACCCTCAAATTTTCATTGAAATCCGTTGAGCCGTTTCGGAGCCTGTTCGAGACAAACATGCAGATAGACACTTTAATTATATTTATTGGTTTAGATTTGGATCCTGTAGGCAGCAATCTATTGATTAAGTTTCTTCTAAGGATTGTTCGCAGCTGTTTATTTGTTCATCGAAACTAAATTTAGTGATACATAGCAATGACGACATCGGGTTGTAGTACTTCGTTTGAAACTCGGTGTCCTATTTATGTGCTTGACATTTTGACCTTCAATGTAAATTGTAACAAAAATACTATGTTCACGGTGACAATAAATACGAAACGGGAAAGTGACTCCGAAGTTCTAAAGATCAGCCGGTTGTCGTGATTTGTGACTTGCACCGCGCCTGACCAGAGAAAGGAAGAGTAGGTCTCAGGGCTCTGGAATATTAGCTACGCTGCTTCCTTCTCTTCTTGACGCTGCTGTACATTGAGCACCCTGGCCTACCGGGACGATGGTGGACTGTCATCTTACAAGACACATGAATTAAGAGTCGTAACCCAGTTTTCGTGTTCAAGCGAACGCAACACATCACTGCACATGCTGGGATTCTAATCCGGAATCTGTGACGTGAGGCGGTGATGCTGACCCCTACACCACAGTCGTTCGGCGACGTTAAACTTTAGTACACATATTATTCCTTCTAATTATGTATCTGCAGGAATTAGTGCGCAAGCCTCTATCTTGACATCACAAGTTTTTGGAACTTTAAGTTCGCTGAAAGGTCACAGTAACATGGCGAGGAATTCCCTTATTCTGTTAGAGGGAGACGACAATGGGATACTTGACCAATTTTAGAAAACCATTATATATTGTGTATTATATCATTTTATGTAACATATAGTTTTTTATGATGCTCTGCTTTATTGCGGCGGAATTTGAGCACATATAATCGGCGCCTGAGTCAGTCTCGGACGCTGTGACGTCACTTGCTTGGTCAACACTTTGGTTTAGGCCGGCATACAAAAAAATAAATTAAAAAGAGCATTTTCAGAACTTGAAGATAATTTTCTCACGATGGTATCAGTTACTATCAAATAATAAATGAAATGAATTGCTAATTACTTACGTCCATTTATTGTTAAAATAAATACGTGTGAAAACAAAAAGGCTTCCTATTTCATTTAGACTCAATTTTTCTAATTTAGTCTGTATTGTAGACTATAAAACAGAAGAAATTAATACTTATTTCATGATTAAAAAATATTTATTAACATTATTTCCTTAATTGACTATTTCAACTTCTGTGTAAAGACTATGTTAAGCTTAAAGCAAATGAATTAAGCAGACTAATAAAAGTAAATGCACTTTATTACACTTACCTGATACAAATTGTTTTAGTTACATTATCTATGTGTTTGATATAAATAAATAGTAATTCAGCCTATAATTCAGAACAAATTTAATATAAACTTTATTTACATTAATTCTTAAACGATGTTTCGATCCTAATTTGCATCCTCATCTGGTGATTTTTAAAGAGTCATAAAAGTGAGGATGATGATGAAAATTTATAATTTTTATTGGCCTGTTCGCTTGACATGTACTTCTAAATTTTCATCGTCATGAAAGTTTATAAAAAGCCTGTTCGCTTCAGCGACATGCACTTCTAAATTAACCCTTCCTTAATTTATAGATTCTTTAAATTTCACCAGACGAGGTTCCAAAATTAGGTACGAAAAGTCGTGTAAGGATTAATGTTAGTAAAGTTATTTATAATTTTTAATTGTAGGCCGATTTACTATTTACAAGTTTTTTTTTGTATCAAAGTTTTTTTGTATCAACATCAAAGTTTTTGACTGTAATAAAATATTTTACTTGAAAATCGGTTACTTTACAACGAAGCATATGAACATTTTATTATACTTACATTACACTTCTCATATTTTTAAGATCCACAGCATAAATAGTTTGGTTACTTTTGGAGTAGTGTCAAGCCATTAATGGCAGTATTTTAGGTAGGTTATGACTTTCCGTCGTCACAAAGTTTTTCTCAAGGTTACAAAATGCAAAATTAGTTTATTACTAATTAATGATAACTTAAATACAGAGAAAGAAGGAAATAACTAGCAACTGCATAAGCGCTTACACCACTCAAAGCAATACCTACAAGCACCTGACGTTATGAAGCTTACAGCCAATCACAGACCGTTGTCGATCTCGTGGTCGACGATCTAAAATATTACATTTCATTTACTCATTTGTGCAAATTATTCTTATTTTTTCGAAAAGATCGTTAGAATTTATTTCTATATGAAAAAAAAATTACGATGACAAGTTGATATATATTTTTAATATATTCAAATAACCTCTTGCAATGGGAGTTCTTATTTTAGAGCCTCGGGAGCAAGGTCGGAAGGCAAATTCAGTACAAGTTTGGTATCATTGGATGCCCTCCTTCGAAGCGAACGAATTCGGAGATATTTAACCATGACAGCGCCGTCGGAGAACGAAGTGAAGTGAATGTAACTTTTTGAGGACTCCAAATCTACTTTAAAAGAAGGGAGGGGGGGAGTTCAATTTAAATTTGATTTCTTCCACAGCCCCTACCAACAGAGGGCGACGAATCGCGTTTGTAGTTCCCCATTTGAAACAAACAAATTCCATTACCTACTTTTGTTTGATATGATGAGTACTTTTCGAGATATTAGAATGTATTCAGAGAAATTGGCCACCCTGTATTGTAAAAGTAAATTCGCTCTAAGGCTTTCGGGAATTTTTTTTTGTATATTAGTACATAAGCTGGGAGCATTGTCGGTCTTGTAGCGTGGATGAAAGGCGTCCCTTAACCATTGTGTCAGTCCTGCGAGACCCAGATCAGGTCATTGTTTGATTTTGGATGGTCGATGACCTAGCAGTGGCTGACGACCACAACATAACGGAGAAAGTTTTGGTGGATTCCCACCGGAAGTGGGGATAGTTTGTGGAAGGCGACGTGCGGAAATAATCGCATTTAGTCTCAGATGTATGTGTTGGCGAGAGACTGGCAGATGTGAAAAAGTAACTGGAGAAACAGTACAGTTTGAGTTTATTCGCGTGTTTTATCCGTACAGCAAACCGTACGAGCCGAGGTGCGAAAGTTCGTAACGTAAAGGAAGTGCTCACACTTCGTCATACCGCTGGAGCGTAACCATAAACTGTGGATGTGCCGCTGAACTTGTCAATCTTTATTTAACTCTTGAATTTTTGTTGTAAATATTTTTAGTTTAACTAAGTATATTATAATTATAAGTGAGCGTTATTGGGACATGCAAAT
Organism: Eucriotettix oculatus; assembly: GCA_034510155.1. NCBI lineage: Eukaryota > Metazoa > Arthropoda > Insecta > Orthoptera > Tetrigidae > Eucriotettix > Eucriotettix oculatus. The sequence goes on from CM067377.1 coordinate 141,783,843, forward strand.
TTAATGATTGAGGAGACGCGTGACTGAGCTTCTTCCTAACTGTAAAAAATATTTTCTTTATGAATTGTTTTACATTTTAGTCCTCGTATTTTTATTATTAAAAAACCCTCCATAATTAATTAACCAAAGCGAAGACCACTTAGAGTCTCGTGTTCGGCTCAAGAGTTCATGAGTCTTTGCTCGAAAGCTATCAGCTCGCTCAAAGTACCCCGCGGATCGCTATTGTCATTTTTACATAATTATAGATTAATTCTGCATATGCAGGGGCACCCGGGTCGGCATTCATGTAAATTGATGCCGAGGAGTGGGTAAGCGTTACGGTATTTATGTAGGGGTATGAATAAGGGCGGATTGATGCTGGAATGAAATAAAACCTAGCTGTCTATGAGGTATTAACGAAATCCTTTTTTTATTATTTCAAAGGCCCATGCATGCCCTTTTAAATAGAAAAATAATTTTGTTAATACCTCAAACAAAACTTGTTTTATTCCATTTCAACATCGATCCAACCTTATTGGAAAACCCTATATTATGACAAATTAAAATTTCAAGGTTTCTCTACAATGTCATGCATTCGCATGAGATTGTAGATTCTAAGAGAGCCGTAAACTAGTAAAGTAGGGATCCTCTGCAGCTTCTCGTTGTTGCAGAATCTGGGCTTGACTCTTCAATCGATGCTGGTTTCGAAAGTGAAAAGGAAATGAGATGTGAGGATTATCTCGAAGACTTGTTAAGTTGCAAGAAAGGTCAGGAAGGTTCGGTAATGTGGGGTGGGTGCCTCAGTCTGATCAGGTAAGAATCGGAAGGTTGGGGTGTTTACCAGTTAATACACAGATATTTAGTTTTAGATACGCGTATAATTCATCATTATTAAACACTGTAAGAAGTGGGTAAGGAAAAGAAGGCCGTTAGGGAGGAAACTTAACAGGAAAGCGAACGATAGCCTATGGCGCAGTTATACGAAATTTGTATTTTCACAAAGCTTAAGTTATATTTTTATTTAATTTATTTGAATGAATCTTTGTACGTTGTAAATTTGAGTTAGGATGTGTATATTTTTTATGTGAAACTTCCAGTAATTGCCTTTCTTTGAAAGCATAGAGGCGGCTAAGTATAAAGTCGTCTGTTGACACCCTCGCCATGTAACCCGGTCAATGCTCTCAAGCCTCTACCTCAACCTGGCTCACATCCCATGCTATCACAGGAAGTCTCCGTATCAACGCGTGCTTCCCAGTCACACATTTCACTCACATTACATTACACACACAAAATAATCTCTTCCATTTCTTATTTATAGTTACAGAAAGTTTGTCTTTAATATTGATTTCCTAGTGAACGTTTGACGACCAAAACTACTGCAAGACGATCAGCTGAACTTGGTATATGTTAGATTGGGCGCTCCACGTGTCTAGTACTCCTAGACTTTTCATCGATTTTATTTTCCTTATATTATGGAAATTAGGAAGTAGCTTTTCTCACCTTGTGTTACAAAATAGTTCTAAGATTTCGGGTGAATAGGCAGTGTCCAGCATCAGGTTTCTCTTTGAAAATCCTGTGTTTTTGCCACGGGTACACCTCAAACTGTTCAACATCAACTTTTATGTAAGAAAAATAATGTTTTGAAAATGTAATAAATTGAAGGTAATAAATGTGATGATAATATGTTGTAATGTAATGGCGGGAGAAATTATTCTTATTAAATTATAATTAATTTCGTCTGAATAATAAGTCTCTGTATCATAGAAATGAGCATGTTTTATTTTGAGAATTTATGTAAAACTAGTTTTGCAGTTTGGAGCTTAGCGTAAATTGTTCAAAAGTAAATAACACTTGCCAAGTGTGTAATTTTAACTCATTGTGAGAAGATAGTAGAAGTCCACCAAAACACCAGCAATAAAAATTGATAATCAAAATGTCGCAGAAATAAAACGTTTACATGCTAAAAATCGAGAGTTCTCCTAATCACCAGGACTTGTGTAAGGGAGTTCACGACTAAATTGTGTTCAGGAATCAAGTGATTTTCAAAAGAAATAGTTTAGGTTATCTGACACGAATTTTAATTTTATTTTGAAACTACTACTGTAAAATGTTTGTAATTGAAACGATTCCAAGTAAACTTCAGAAGTTGTCAGTGGTGTTACACGATTATATAAACATTTCGAAAGAGTAACAAAAATTTAACCAATTAATCATTTTATTTTCACCTAGGAGTTTGATGCTGTAAGTATTTATGTTTTTTTAAAAAAATATTGAATTGTTTGAACAAAATATTTAAAAAATAATACTTCAAGACGGTCAATAATGTTCCCTCTAGAATTTTCACAATTTTTTGCTATATTTGAACCAATGAAAACTTTGGAAGTCACAAAGTTTTTTATTTCCGCTTTGTAACACAACAAATGGCGAGAATAACACAGCTAGACCAATAATTCGCCTCGTTCTAGAAAATGATTTTAAGGTACAGTAAGAGATAGGCTCACAACAAAATGTGTTGTAGTAAATCAGATGCATGCTTTTCTTGTTACAAATGAGATGAAAACAATAGGTGGTCTTTCAAGTTGGGGACTACCTCACGACTCGGCGTCTCATGTTGATCCAGAGTGAGTCACGCGGGTAAAAACTCGTTGCATCAAAATCATCCAATTGGCCTCAGCATAATAGACGTGACCCTCGACGGAAAAAGCTGGCGTCAGACCAAACTGGTTTCACATCAAAAAAGAAGTACTTCCCCTTACGTCACGCAACCCACGGCACATGCCAGCTGCAGCCTTTTAAAGACCACAATTCGCTTCTAAACTGCATACTACGAGGACATGTCTCCCACGCACTTCCTACAACATGTAAACTTGGCGTGCTCCATTCACTTGGCGCCACCATTCAGTGTCAAAAATTCCGGATATTAGAGTCGGAATACTGTGGTCCGAAGCCACAAATCCTTAAATCCCTGATGGAAATATACGCGCTGTACATAATTTTATACAAGATTCGTCTGCAATTTGACAATAGAAATGAAATATTACGTGGGGCTCAGACCCCTGCTCGCTTCGCTCAACCCCACAACGGTCGAGAGGCCATCGAATGTAAAATGAGAACAAAAAATATACAGCTATTCATGCGATTTTTTTACGTTGCACAGCAAGTTTCAAACAATTTTCTGACTTCAAACTAATAAATAAAAAGACTACCAATAAGTAAGAAAATAATTTTATTACTATTTTATTATGGAAATACTGCGTTTCGTCAAACTTTGTGGACTTCTTCACGTACACAAAAAATATTGTAAAATAAAAAAGTGTAAAAGCTCATTCATTTAATAAAGTGTCATTTATTTTACTTTATTTTGAATATTACACTTCATATTTTAACAAATTTTAATATACTCAAAATTAATATTGATTTTATAATTCACAAAGAATTCGCAGGAGAATCCACAAAGTTGGATGAAACATAGTATTTGTGTTAATTAAGTAGTAATAAAATTATTTGCTGATATATTGGTCGTCTTTTTTACTTATTTTACACTACAGATTAGCAGTTTCGTGTGTTTGGGACTTCATTTGACACAACAATGAGTTGATTGAAATCATTAACTGCAATTTTAGATTATGCAAAACAAAAAAGTGTGAACACTGCTGCAAACATTTAAACTCTATATATAAACAGCGTATCAAAATTACAATTTCTAAAAGGCTTCGAGAACTCTTCATCCAGCGGGAATCCTACGATCCAAAAGGCCTATAATATTTTAAGTGATATTTTTCTAAATTATCCGATTATTAATTATCTAAACTCATCAGAAAAAGTAAAACGTGACACACGGAAACAAAGGTGGGCTTTTTTGACGATAGGAAAGTCACCTATAAGACCTGGAGGGAAGTCGTACGGTCAAAATTGAGACCAGTGAAATCATAAGCTAATGTAAGTAGGACGTACATTATGTTTCAACACGTGATAGTTGAAGTCTTATAAGTAGTAGATATTTAAATAGATTTTTTATTACGGTTATCTAATTTTAAATCGGAATATATTTTAGAACACATGATAAGAAAGAAGAGTCCTACGTTCATGGCATTTGTAGGTTTATAAAAACCCTTTGATGATGTAAACTGGAACACACAACTAAGGATTTTGAAGAGGACAGGAATAAAATATTGAGAAAGTAAAGTTATACAAAATCTCTACAGAACGCAGTCAGTAGTAGAATTGAAGGGCAGAAAAAGAAAGGAGTAAGACAAGTATGCAGTCTGTCGCCCATCTTCTTTAACTTATATCTAGAACAGTCGATGAAGAAACTTAAAAAGGAACATGGAAAATGAATCCTATTGAAAAAAGAAAAACCGTACAGTTTGCCAATGATACTCTAGGTATTCGGGTAGTCAGAAGAAGGCTTGGAAAACATAATAAATGGCATGAAAATAGGCCTGGGGCGGATGAGGATTAAAAGAGAGAAAACCAAGGTAATTTAGTGTAGTATGGGAAATAGTAGTATGGCAGCATAATAACTCGGAATGGTACAAGTATAGTAGACACAAAGAGTAGGATAGCACAGGCAAGAAAGGCCTTCGCAGAGAAAAATAGTAATTTACTTACGGCTAATATAAGTATGAATATTTGGAATTATTACTAAAATGTTCGTATCGAATATGGGTACGGAACGTGGACGGTAGGAGTACCAGGAAGGAAACGAATAGAAGCTCTTAAAATGTGGTGGTATAGGAGAATGCTGACAACGAGATGGGTGGATAGAATAACTAACTAGGGAGATCGAAGCAGAATAAGAGAAGAACGAAGAATATGGAGGACTTTGACCAAGAGAAGGGGTAGGTTAGTAGACCACGTTTTGAGACATGAGAGTCTTGTAAAATTAGCATTAGAGGGAAAGGTGTGGGGAAAGACCAGAAGATGGAGACAAAGGATGGAATAAGCTAAGCAGATTAGGTGGTAGCCATGTAGAAATTAAAAGGCTTGCGCAGAATAGGTTAGCATGGAAGATTGCATCAGACTTTATTTGGACTGAGTACTACAATTGAAAGCTTGAGAATATGTAGATTATCGTTTTCCTTTTTTGTTACGTGTGTCATACTATATTTTCAGTGCTGGTAGGAATTTGAAGAACCAATTGTCAATTATTCATATTATTCTTATACTAGAAAATTGAAACATTTATACAAATTTAGTATTTGGTCGGAAATGAATTAATTCGTTACAAGTATGTTGGCCATTTCGTAATTGTTACAATTAGCCCCTACGCACCCTGATATTTTTTTAACGAGGGAAATTGTGAAATCCATCATGGATACCCGAGGGGGGTCCGCACCCCTCAGGTAGTGTGAGACTCCTACTCACTAAATCCTTTCTCCTTGGCTTATGTCCACCGCGGAACCGCTTTCGCATTACGTCGCGGTGGGGCCGTTTAGTAGCCTCTTCGGCACCTCTCTGTTCCATCTTGCTTTATTTCGTAGCCCTAACTTTTGTTAATTTATCCTATACTATTTCTATATATATATATCTACACACATAACACACGGTATAAAATATAGTACCCCCCTCCCTTATTATATATATATATATATAAGAATTACCCTACTTATATGTCATGTATACATCCAGTATACGTGTCAAAACTGGCGTCACTTCACCGAAAATTATGAATGCCACAATAAGGTTGTCCATTTTAACAGTTTCCCCCTCCATCTATTCTCTATGTATTTATTTGTTATCCTGTAGTAATTCAATATTCACGAATCGAACGTTCTAAGATTGTCAAAATGAAAACGAGCTTATGTTACTTAGGAATAGAATATGCATCTAATTGTGAATGATGTGAGGTATAAATGTGCAGGGAATAGCTTATATTTGGACAGGTTGCAGGTAAATGCACTTAACCACACAAATATGTGTTAGGGGCTCGCGGCCGGAATGCATACACGTGCGGTTTCTGCGAGGTGCCGCGAAACATTTAGTATTCATGCGGTCATTCACAACCACTGATCAATACTGTAATAATGAAATAGTAACGATTTGCCTCAGTGATTTCAGATAAGAAAAAAACTGAATCAATTACTTTTAATAATATACATTCCATTATATATATATATATATATATATATATATATATAATGATGAAATAAATTCAATTTAAATTCTTCATATCCATTAGCTTTTATATTTTTCTCGAATGAAAACGTTCCCTAAAGCAATTTTCAGTTTTAATAACTGTCTACGAACTTTTTTACAATAAGGATTAAACTATTAAAGTATAATTTTGGTATAAATGCATTGTTCCTTCGTGAATGTAATTTAAAGTTTTCGTATATTGATAAAACTTTTGTCTACAAGCTTCCATAGATACCCCAGAAAAATATTGCACCTAACTAAGTTATAATTTTATACATCCGTTATTTGTTTAAATTGAAAAGTTTGTAATTAATTACAGTATATAAATGATGTATTATTGAATATATATAATAAATATTCAATAGCAAAGCTTTGTAACCATGTAGTTAAAATTTTTTTACTTTATTTACTATCTACTTATAAATTTATTGTTTTTTATTATTTACTGACCATGTGTTGTTGTATGTCGTGGTATTCAGTCCTAAGACTGGTCTGATGCAACTTCCATGCTAACCAATCCTGCGCAATTTTTTTCATTTCTACATAGCTACCACAGCCCAAATTCTCCCTAATCTACTTGGGGTATTCCAACTTTAGCCTCCCTCCTCTGTTCTTACCCCACACACTTCCATCTAATAAAAATTTCACAAGAACCTCATATCTTAATTTCCTATTGTCCACGTTTCGCACCCATATAACGCCACACTCCATACGAACACATTTAGTAACAATTTCTTAACAATTCGTACTTATATTAGACATAAGTGAATTCCTCTTTTTGTCTGTGCTATCTTACTCTTTACGTCTACCATCATTAGTTATTATGCTGCCTATGTAGCAGAATTCCTTAACTTCCTTCATAATATCCCTTCCTAGTTGAACGCCTTTTGTTGTTCCACTATTTCTATTCTACACGACTTTACCTTGGTTTTTTATCTATAATCCTAATGTTGTACTCTTCCTCCGGAATCACGTTCATGTTATTTATTATGGTTTGCAAGTCTTCTGACTCGCCTAATACCACAATATCATCAGAATACCTTAAGGGATTTATTTATTCTTCTTGCATTTTTATTCCCTTTCCATATTCCATTTTAATTTTCTTCATCGCCTGCTCTGCACATAAGTTAAAGAGCATGGGCGACACATTAGATCCTTGTCTTATTCATTTCTTGCCCTTCAATTCTAATTACTGCTGACTGCCATCTGTAGAGGTTATGGATAACTCTTCTTTGTAGATATTTTATTCCTGTCCTCTTCAAAATCCCAAATACTGACTATACACTCAAACATATTTATATTGATAAATATTTTTAAAAAATATTGTTGAAATACGATATATTTAACCAACCGTTAAACATTTTGTATATTTAAAAAAATTGTTTAATCATTTTATGATGTAAATTAATTTTATGATTAGTTGAAATATGCTAACCAGTCGTTAAGTATATTGAATGACCAAGTCTGACGTTCCAATAAAATATTTGTTAAAGCATCAAGGGCCCTTTCTGTGGCTCATACTGTATCCAATTTTAAGATATTTTTCAGTCGTCTACCAAGTTTGTAATAGTAATCGATTTAGAATGTTCAATGGACTATATTTGCCTTGTTTCTTCGAAATTGGACTTGAAACCAGATTAAAAAAATCAAAGCTAGAAGTGCGTTTCACATGCCTTTCCAGAATTATACACATTTATATATTTGTGACTATTAGAGATAGACGAAAATTGTAAATAAATAAGGTGTAAAATATTTTATACATTACATTTTTTGCATCGGAAAGGAGAGTTCTAGGAAAAACTGGATTTATCTAAATTTGCCTATCAAGATGGCGCAAACTTAAGTCTAAAACTTTGATTTAAGTTGGTTCCTTGCTGTTATTGAATCTTCGTACTATGTGGAAATAGAACGTGGGTAGCGATATCATTATACCCGTCAAGTAAATTCATTGACCGTTCTGAAACTCCACAACTAAAAACCAATGCGAATTTTTGGTTCTGAAAGACGCATTATTCTGTTGCACCAACTTTTTCCCTTTCGAAAGGTTCCGAATGAGTTGTCTATAATAAATGAACAGCAAATAAGTTAAATTTAATGAACGGATTAATTACTACCTGATTAATTATGAGTAATGTTTTACATAAGATATTTATTGAAGGTGTTGAGAACCCTGGGGGTGTTTTGGGAATCGAGTTGGAGCTGAGGACCGGGAGCACATTCCAGAGAACCTGCTTTTAAATCACGGACAAAGGCACCCCACCTGTCACTGCCAACACGCTTTTCAGTACAAACGCCTTCAAATACTACACTGCCTTCATTTGCTACTTGCACTGCCTTCTTTTCAAAAACGTTCTGAAGAAATACTACGGCAAAAAACGTGTTCTTGGCAGTCGGCAAGATCCTGACCGAGACACAAGAAAAGATCTCTCGAGGCGAAAAAAATTGCTGACAAGTTAAACACTATTATTTTAATAAGATAATTTTGCTTTTCTTCATTATTTCCTCATTCTATGGTATACTGACGCGTTATGTTTTTCAACTGCTACTCCTTCGTTTACCCGGGAAATATTATTACCAGAAGAATGGGGAATTAATCACAACCACATCGTGACGGATTATTTTTGTTATGAATGTTTCTTGGCTATGATTTAAAAAAATTATCTAATAGAGTTTAATAAATTGTTAAGAATTCTCTAACTGATACCGCAGAATGTACGGGTCATTCTCGGAGCTCTAATTTAACTTCATTACTTATTTAATTTTTTCTACGCTACATATTACGTTTGTTTTAATTTTGATAAATGACGATATTTACTAGGTTGCAGAATATTTTTTATAAAAAACGCTCCCGACATAAATCTAAATATTTTTGATTGATAATGGCCAAGTCAACACTGGATTGAGCAAAAAACTCGATTTAAAATTTCGTCAAACATTGAAACTCAACAAACTTTGTTCACTCATCCCAAAATTCCACGTGGAACAGAAATATTAATCGTGAAATCGTTCAAGACTAGAAAATCCTCGTTTTTTGCTAGTTTCACATTAGTTTATTTTTTGTATATATAGAAAATAAATATTAGCTGACAAAAAGTCATTACATATCAAGAACAGCAAATTATATAATTAAGTTTCCACCTCAGAGTAGATATCAAATAGGAAAACAATTGCTATATAATTGTCATTTAAACATAAAAACTGACATATATCAATATTAATTTTCATATGAGTTACGAGAATAAGTTATATATAAAATTTAAATCTAGGTTATTTATTTATTTGTTTGATGTAATGAGATAGCTGATTTCGTTGGCCTTGGTGTCACTACCACGCGTTATCTTGTCTCTTCACTTTTAGAGAAGCAGAGGAAACGGATCGAAATTTATCTCCCTACGGATGCATTATATCCGTTTCCTTGAACCTTTTTTTGGAAGTCTCGCGTTAGAAACACGCATTACTTTCGGGTAATGGCAAGAAACCGACCGTAATAAACATTTTTGTTTTAAATAAGGTAATTTCATAGTGTTTGTTCTCAACGTATTAATAATAATAGGGGAGCGTATAATCAATTCCCCTTAAATTGAAAAATCTAAATAGTTGAAATCTTTCTAATTTACGCTTACATTTATTGATATTGTCTATTTTAATTTTGATTATCGTAAATACTCAATTAGTATCACGCTTATTGTTAATCCATTAATTTTATTATAGAGGTTATGAACGAAACTAATTATTTATTTTGACTTCATTATCCCAGTAAAGATAGGCACTAAAGGAGTGGCATGACAGGAAGCACCTCCTCCAAGTTGTAGAAGTATAGTGTTTTCAGTTGTTGTACCAATTATTTATTGTCCATATAGGACAGATTGTAAGCAAAATGAGTTATGATAATAATAGTAATAAATATTATGCACGTAAATGACTTTACTCCATTGTTGACCTTCCTCCTAGATGTCTTCTGGGTACTGTAGCGTGTAATGTCCAGGAATCGTATATTGGAACAATATTCGCTTAGTACTTAATTGCAATTCGAGCTGCAGGATGAAGTTGAAGAAATTTATCATAGAAATGTTTATGTCCAAAATATTTATCAAATTTTTTTCTGATTTATTTGACTATTAATATTTTATGATAATTTAGAAAATGTCAGATATTATTATATTGAATTTGAATGAAAATATTGCGTAAGAGGGGCTGGGAATCTATCTAGAAAAGGAACGGAAAACAACACTGGAAAAATATGTCGTACCGTCAGAGTTTCCTGTATAAAAATGGTCTCACGGAAGATGACACAACTTTTCAGCGATACAAACGGAAAAGAAAAATATTCCTTGTTGTAAATATGGTTCTGTTACGCAAGAAACCGGAAAATGAAAATATCACACTGGAAATCAACCTGGATATTTTCGTTTCCATTAGTCCTCGATTGAGAAAATAGGATACGTCATACATTACAAATAACATAATTTTATTAACAAAATAAGGTACATAATTAATTACAAATAATCTTAAAATAAATTAATAAAATAAAACGTATATATTCTAAAGTTATTAAAAACACTACACGCACAACAAAGAGATCACAAGTACACACTGAGAAACGCTAACACACGCAATGGAGTTTTGACTACTTGGAGCTGCGCGACCAGGAAACTGTTCTTCCGTAGTAGCTCCAGGTAATACATGAAATTAACAAACAAAAGAGCAGAATACTGGATTATTGTTAACCATTTAAAGTATATAATTGAAATATTCGGTAGGAATTGCAGAATGTAATATACGTCTGAGAAGAACATATGCTTACCCTTTACTTGCGCAGAGGGATCAAGGCTTTTTTTTTTGCAGACTGTAAGAATTATTATGAGAAAATCCAAGCACTCCATTTATGTTAAATATGAAAACTGAATTTACAACGTAGTTTTAACATACCCGACTTTTTTTTACAAACACTCCAGTTCTGTGACCTTCACATACTCCTCGCTCCCGGAACGTCTAATTAGTTGTTACAGAAAAGCCATCTCTGGTTTCCCCTTCTCCGTCCAACGCTTTGAAATGAACTCCGTAGTCCATCGTTGTACGTTTACGAACTCTGTTGACATGCACGTGCCCTCCATTTGTTTCTCTGAAGACGATCAGAGCTTTTGCGTGTACCATTGCAATTAAATTTCCACTCTACAGATGAGGTTAGATATGTGTGATACAGTTTGTGACCTGTCAACATCGTTCTGAGACGAAGGATTAAAATCATTTCACAGTATACGGGTGATTATTTGTATAATTGAACTTCAGGATTAGAAACAGAACGAAAATTGAAATATGTTGATAGGACTTGCTGTGGTTGTGTGTTAGCGAACGTGAGATCCAGGCGTGTGTGGTTGAAGTGCGACTGTCAGGCACGAAAGTTAAAATGACGGGCTGACGTGCATGGCTTAATTTCACTTTATTTTAATTCGCCTTCGAGTCATTGAAAGTTATTTTTGTGTTCCGGGAATCTCTACGTAATTTTCATTACCCACGTGTCAGTCACCTCTGAGTTTCCCACAAGCAATTTCGAACCTTCCCAAAATCGATCAACGTGTACAGTTCGTGAGCTATAACATGGCCTGTCAGTTGCGTAGTAGAGAAAGGGGAAGGTGAGTTATCTTTTTATAAGCAACTTCCCCTGCGCAGCGCTATTGTCATGCTTGACAACATATATTATATTCTTACGAACGGGATATACAGAGTGAGGCAACGTCTTTTTACCAAACGCTATAATTAATAACCGTTAGCTTTTACGTACGCGTTCCGATGTGCAACATGTCCTGAACTGAAAACAATATATTTCATAGCGCCATTGTTTTCAGTATTGTTTTTACACTACCAAATTTTCTTAACAGAAATCTGATGTAAACTGAGCTCTGGACTACCTGCCACTACAATATTATTTCATTACTCACGTGTCTGCTGCGCATCATGTTGACACACGACTAGCTAAATCTCCTCAGTTATAATCAGAATAAAAGAATGGCTAAGTGTCAGAAACAGAATAATTTAATTTGAAAACGTTTCGTCCCTCAACCTTCGGGACCTCTTCAGTTCATTCCAATACTACCCTCACTTCCGGGGAACCTCCACCATAATTTTCTCTGATCTCCAACCGATGCTCGGCCATTGATCCTCCAAAATCACACTATCATTGACCTGATATGGGTCGCACTGAACTGACACAATTGCGAAGGGTCTTTTTTCATATGTATTACGAATTCCGCATCAATGCTCACAGCTTACGTACTAATATACAAAAATTTCTGGAAAGCCTTAAGGGTGAATTTACTTCTTACAACATATCGAATGTTTGATGCAGAGTTATCTTTTTTCCTTATTACTTGGAAAAAGGCTTTCAGAGTTTGTATGCTATATTTTTAAAACTTCTATTGTTGCCTATGTTATGTACGTTAATTTTAGAATGCGTATTTAATTAATAGTTGATGAATTAACATCTATTTATCACAATAATTAAATAAAACCACCACATACAGAGAAAGTTTTTGTACACTGAAATAACCGTTTCGCCACCATACATGGACTTCCTCTTGTAAAGTAACTACAAAAATTGTACAAAATATTGCGTTAAAAGTTATTAACATTTTAAAACAGTAATATATATTAAAATTTAAAATTTTGAAAATTTTATGAAACATTATGCCAAGTGTATCAAAATATAAATTTGATTGCCTACAAGGGCAGCTTCAACCGAAATATGATACAGGAATCAATGTATTTGACAGTTAAATCTAATAATGTGTAAAAGTGGGACGTTAGAAATGGATTCATTAAATTTTTTATCACCAAAAATTAAAAATTGTAAGTTTTATTGTTGTTATTTAGGGGGTGAAATTTCATTAATTTTTAAAGTATAACTTTTCGTAAAATTTTAGTAGTAACATTACCTGAGGAAGCCCCAAATATGGTAACGAAACGACTAGTCAACTAAATAAAAACGTGTGTGTAGCTGGTCGTTAATGTATTTCTTACTTAATTTATATTACGATTATGGCCTGCTTGTATTGATGAGCTTTTACACGGACATTGGCCATTTCTTCAATTATTAGATTGTTTATTATCAATTTCCTTGCAATGGTGTGTAGAATGTGATAAATGTATTAAAATGAAAAATTTTCACCATCACTGTTTTCGACATAGACCGCAGTAATTCTACAACAGCATCTTTGTGGTCGTTGTTAAATCATTCTTATATGCGGTCGACCAATTTTTTTTAACAGGCTGCATGAGGGTGATCCTGAAACTGGCAACTTCCCTTTAATAGCATAGGAAGGGAATTGAAAAGGGAGGATGCGGTAGGGCCCCCGGCCTATAGTTTAAGGATCCTACCCGGTGTTTCACATAAAGAGATGCAGGAAAACCCTGGAAAACCTGCATCAGGTAGGTCGAATGACGGGAGACGTGTTTGCTGTGGGGTCGCAGCGTTCCCTTCTCCGTATCCCCGCCAGATTTAGGAGGCAGTTGGCTGACTGATGTAATGGGATTAGCGGACAACTCTTGCCTTATGCCCAAGATCCTCGACCCCAGTACATAAACCTCTCAAAATAGGCAAAGGTGCCTTGGCATGTGAGATCTTTGAAAAATACCCAGAGGGAGTACGAGGCATTCCAGACATAGTCAGATGAGCCCCGCAGTCACTGTGGGGGAAAATGCCTGCGAGAGAAAACTCCTTCAGGCACCTCTATTCTCCCCGTGGTCGACCCAAGATATAAACGTTCTTATAAAATTCCTGGACTTTTACGTAAGTGTGAGATTGCAGAATGCACTGCGTACAATATGGCATGTTTAAATGCGCAGTAGGAAAAGGAAGAATTGTCGTTTGAGGAGGAACTATCCCTTCAACGGACTGCCGGAACGCTACTAACATTGTCAAAAACATTGATTGTATTCATACAAACGGGATATGGAGACTGTGGCAACGTCTTTTTAACACACCCTATACTCGTCATCTATTACATTTTACGGATGAATTTCTTGACGTGCAACACATCCTAACCTGACAGCAATATATTTACTAGCGTCAATGTTTTCAGAATTTCTTTTACACTATGAAGTTGCATTTTCAAATGTTCGATTTAAAGTGAACTCCTGTCTACTCTCATTACAATGTGGGCAGAGTTGTTCACTGCGTGCCATGTTGACACATGACTAGCTAAATCTCCCAGATAATATGCAACCCTCAGGTTAGGTCAACCGCTGCTGCTTTCCATTGTCATGTGGGACTCTCCGCGACCTGGGGAGACACTCGTGAACCACGTGGTCCGGGTAGCAATATTGCGAATAACGTAGAATAGGCGCACTTAGCCCCCCACCCCAAGTAAGTAAAGCTACAGTTTGTCAGAAGCAGGAGTGAGACGTTCCCACGTCTCAACACAAGGTACTATGATGAACTAAAAGCTCTGTAGTAATGAGAAAAGCGGGCATGAGAACCTTGGTGGTGTGATGGCGACCTGTTTGAATAGTGATGTGCGTTCCCTGAATGGGCCGAGTGTGAATGGCAGGCGGCCGGCCGGCAGGCTTATTAGATCGTAATATTCAGGGCCACGCACAATTACACCTTACGACCTGCCCCAGCCCCTACCTCTACCTCTGCCCCTGCCCCTGCCACTGCTCTGTATCGATTGTGACGTGTACGAGGTGCTGTGCTCGCCTCGCCTCGTCTCTGACGTCACTCCCAGCCCCACCTGCTGCATTGTATTTATGTTATTCACTCATAATAACACATCATGTTTTAGGAAGCTTTACCACAACTTAAAGATCGTAGACCAAAGAAGGGCAGACATTAACGAATGCTATATCTTTACACCAATCAAAGTGTGAGAAGCAAAACATTTCAGAGAAATACATTATTATCTATAAAACTATAGCATCTCAAAATTTCCCTAATAACAATTTTGCAGAAATGCCATTTTTTGAAGCCGACCTCCTGTGGTGTGGTGGCTAGCGTTGCTGCCTCACAACCCAGAGGTCCCGGGTTCGAGTCCTGGCATGGGCTTGGATGTTTGTGTCATCATGGTCGCGAAGACTGGGAGACCGGGCTTAAGACTGCTGGAGGATCGATACGCTGACCACGTGTCACTCCAAACTCGGAATTTGTCTTGCAAGATGACAGTCCGCTGTCGACTCGGTAGGCCCAGGCCCTCAATGGGCTGTACAGGCATGGAGAAAGAAAGAATAAAACCATTTTTTGAAAAATCTATAATCCTACTTCTTCAATCCTCTTTGAATGTATTAAGTTTCTAAGCTTTTGATACTTGACTGAATAATGTGATTTAAAAAATGATTTAGTTGATGCTCTCAAATATATCATTTCAAAGTAATTTAGGAAATAGTGTAATATTTCGCGAAACACCTGTCGGAATAAATGTATTCATGGAATAATTTGAAATATTAACTTTTATATATAAGTTTTAATCAGGAAATAAATTTATCCAATTTTTCGCCACATTTAATTATTTTATTCTTTATTAAATCAATTAACGTTCGTTTTCGCAGTAATTAAATGAAATAAATTAACGAGCAGATACAAAGTTTTTATTTAGTTGAATTCATGTTTCGTTCCCATATTTGGGGCTTCATCATATATTCTTAAATTTTGTTAATGGTTTTTCAATAAGGGCGGGTCGATGCCGAGATGGTTTAATAAAAGTGGTTTATGATGTATTAACAAAATTGTTTTTTTTTGAAAGGCCCATGTATGCCATTATGTATGGAATATAACATAGTTCAAATGCCCGACGCGGCTTTTCACGGTGGCGTGGATCCGATTGACCAATTTCTTCAACGTCTCTGCATCATAGATCTGGCTGAATTTCAGCTATGGCTTGGTTTAAGGGCTATTGCGGCTTATTGGCATAGACCTGCGGCTTCACAAGAAAAAGTCTCACCATTCACGTCAGCTCCGCAACAGATGAGCATACCCTCAAATCGTTCATGCAGAATGTCCATCGTATCGTCCACTATGTGGCACGAAGCGGCGTCCTGCAGGAGCCACGTGTCGTTTGCGTCCATATCGTTTAATTAGGCCAAAAGAAATCGGTTATCGCCGTTCTGTAGCGTTCGTCGTTGACGGTGACGACCTCACCAACGTCATTTTCAAAAAGTGTCCGTCGCGCCGATGTTCGGGGCCGATCTGACGTTCCTTGATGTACGGGTGTTGGCTGATTGTTTACCGAACCGCTGGTCTCGAATTTGGCCACCAAACGTTGGAGAGACAACTTTGAGGGGCCACCGCGGTCTGCCGTAAAATGGCGTGCATTTTGATAATTTTATCATTTGTACGTGCTGCTCAGTCGTGTAACTTGGCATGGTGATTTGGCATCAGTGTCTGAACAAGAAACAACAGATTAGACAGACGCCATCGAAACAACATGACCGCCACAGGCTGCCAACATCGACCCGCCCCATTTGAAAAACTTTATATAAAAATCTATGGAATTCCGTGTTCGTCGAATAAAACACAATTTACAGGTATGTTTGAAATTATTTTCAAAAGAGCGTTACACAAAAACGGTAGAAAACGGGAAGTTCAAGACACGATTGCGGCCGCAGACTTTTCAATCCGTCTGTAACGAATTTATAAAGACACCAAACTCACTGAAATACCAAATTCCCCATACTAATTGACATGACCAAGATAATTTGATCTAATTAAGACTATTAAACGCATTAATAAATGCGCAAAATAATGTGACGCAAGGGCAAGGAGATGGGGGCTTGGAACGATAGGTGGAATCTCCGCCGAAGCTATCACTTCTGACGGAAGATTTTACTCGACCGTTACGTGACACATTTGCGTTTATAGCATGTAATTATAATGTTGCCGGCATTTATTCATTTCGAGAAGTGTGGTCTTTTAGATACATTAACATTTTGAGGCATTTGCAGAATTCTTAACAAAGCTGAAATATACATGTTTCCTTGTTTTAGGGGAAAATTGCGTAATGTTTTGTAATTTTTATATCCATATATTGAATTTTAAATGTGAATTATCGAGTGAGAATGGTTTGCAGTTGCATGCCGCAGGATGGCTTGTAATTAATCCGAAGACTGTTTCTCATCGACGATCGATACTGATTCGACTGACCTACTTTTAGAAGCCGACAACTTATACAAAGTTGCTATTATAGAATCCCGTTTTATAATTCACAGAACCTTTTCAATGTTAAATATCGAATGATACCAGTATGTAATCATGATTATGTAGCTCTTAAAAGCTGTATTGGTTTTTATAATAGGGTACAATTTTCTTACGCTTAAATTTTTAAGCAATCAGTTAAGTAATTATTGTTTCGATTAGTTTTGAATTATTCATGGTTGTGGTCTCATCTTCGGCCAGAATCGATATTTGCTTTATAATCGTTTCAAGCTCCTCCAATTTATTTTCATTCTTTGAGAGAAAAATATGGGATAAATATTTCTTTGTATTGTGTATTTCCTATAAAAATTGTGAGGAAGCTTCAGTCAGGAACTTTCTGATTACTGTAGCTATAGATATCCATTTCTCTCCCAGTTACATTAATTTATCTCCATAGTTAGTCTACATGCTACGTGAGCATCCATTTGGCGCTCCTCTTTTGGTTTGATCGGATTTATGTAGAACTGTGCTTGCGGTTAACCGCAATCTGGTTCTGTTGCACACATCTTTTGTGCACGAATAATTATTGTCTCACATGGGGTTGAACGTTTAGGGCTTTTCCTATATCATTTCAATGCGGAAGACCATGATTATTACTAAACAGTCATATTTCGTGAAAAATAATATTTTTATTTCTAAACAAATAAATTTTGTATGATATAGTTACTTACAATTAAAACTTTAACAGAAATTTTGCGTTACTACTGCAACATTCAGGGCGGAAATGAGGAAAAAATGTTAACGAAACATGTGTGTTTTTTCAAACTGTGAAACTACATATCATGAGTTACCCCTACCGTAGTCGCTAATAACAATAGTGGTTGACGCGACTTTGAATAAAAACATTAAAAAATTAACATTAGCTGAGAAGTCCCAAATATAGTGTCGAAACGTCGATTCGTGTAAATAAAAACTTTGTATCTGGTTGTAAATTTGCTTTATTTAACTACTGTGAAAAACAAACGTTAATTCATTTACGATATATGATGAAATTTCTTCTGTCTTAAACCTCTTGAACGAATCTAAATATATATATTTTAATTGCAAAATAG
This sequence comes from Eucriotettix oculatus, assembly GCA_034510155.1. Taxonomy (NCBI): domain Eukaryota; kingdom Metazoa; phylum Arthropoda; class Insecta; order Orthoptera; family Tetrigidae; genus Eucriotettix; species Eucriotettix oculatus. The sequence continues at coordinate 141,802,194 of CM067377.1, forward strand.
TCAAAATTCGAAATCTGAAGTAATTTAAAAATTGTGGACGAAACGATGTATCAAATATATTGAATAATAATAAAAATACTGAAATTTTTGCTGTTTCGAAATTTATTTGTTAATATTGTAAATGTCAGATTAATTGAAATATTATTAGAAAAAGTGAATGTAACATACAACAAGTAATAAATGTAACGATGGAGTGACGCAATTTTTTGTTAAAAATTAAACTAAGCAGTGATAGCAATAAGTATATGGAAATTTTATTTTTCGGAGAAGAATAAAATAAATAAATAGATAGATAAAACAATTATTGTAGTGTAAATTGTAATTTGGACCTAGAATTAAATTTTTAGTTACAACAAGCCCTAAATTAACTTTAATTACATTTCTTCCACGAAAAGCATCCACCTACGAATATTAGCAATGGCGCAGCTCATAAAAGAAGTCATAGTATAATATAAATTAAACTGGCAGTTGGCTAATAACAAACCAAAGCATAATTTAAAATTTCTCGGCCAGAAAAGTCGGACTCTTATTTTACACACGTTTTCTAATCTTGATTTTTAATTACGCAATCCAGAACATAGACTGAGTTACATACCTATACTTTTTTAAAGAAAATTTCGTGAATCTTAATTCGATGAATAGTTCATTCAAAAGTTAATTTGTATAAACTTATTAACAATTTATGCATTACGATCCACTAGTGTTTTAATATCATGTAACATAAATGCATTACCTAAACACTTATGTGATGTCTTTGCGACTTCCAGGTGTCTAAATTTTTGTTGCTGGAATAAGAATGTCTCAAATGTCAAGTATCGGTGTCACCTCCCTGAGGAATTTGCTGTTTTTGCAGTCTGGCGTCTCCGAAGTGCTTTGAGTGGGGGATCCTTGACTGGGTCTCGAATTCAAACCTGAATAATACTGTTCTGCGTCCCATAGTTACGTGTGTATTGATTAAGCCATTAAGATACAGTTCCCATGTGTCGGGTTTCCTGTCAATGCTCGTCAATAACATAGTCCAAATCCCATAGCTGGGCAATTACAGGCCACGGAGGCGTCGCAACACAGTCACTACAGTTAAACACAACACGAGTATTGATCACAGAGCTACCAGTTTTCCTTAAGCATACAGTGAGCTCATTATAAATTTTTAAATATCGCCAAACAGGGTCCGTGAAATTATCAGCTCTCTGCAATAAGATCAACCTAAAATCACTCTAGGTGGCTCAGTTTCTTGCTTGATTCGCCAACTTCCAATTTTCTATTATAATACATTACTTCCACTAATGTTCGTGAAGTTTACTCATTTGAGATTAATAGATCATAATTTCTTATTTGGATTACAGCACATTTATTCTTCCATTTTGAATAACTAACAAGGCAGAAGCTAGCACTTCTATAACAATTTTGATTCTTGCTTAAGTTACAAGACACGCTTGACCTTCATAGTAGGTTGGTCTTTTCATAAATATTAGTAGAGCTGTGTAAGGTTCTGAGGTTCAGGAGGGCAAAAAAACAGAATTATGTCAGTCATAATGTCTCTAACCGAGTATTACTTATTCAAATTTCTCATCGATCATTCATAATTACATTGTATTTCGTCACAATCCCACTATTGCTTAAAAGTAGCCTATTTGGAGGTATAAAGAGATTAAAAACTACAAAAAAATAATATGGGGCAAACTTTACGGTTCTAAAAAAATGGAATGGAAAAAAAATTAATGAAAAGAAAAATTACGAAGTGTGAAACGAATCGTTTTGTAATATTGTACAGAAATGAAATATTAGTAAATGCCGAATTATATTCAATTAAAATATAAAAACAAAGTAGATATTTTAATAATTGGACTATAAATCTCTGGGGACCATTCATTGTAACTGAATAAAAACCTGACTCTGAGATTGAAGGAAATTCATTTTCTTCTTTCAAAAACTGTTCAACAGTGCTATGGCAATACCTCAAATTATATCATACTAAATTTTATAGACCAAAGCCGACAGTTTGCTTGCAAAGATGTAATAACTTTATGGAAAGTACTAATCCGATATTGCGCTGTCCGAGACACAAAAAGCAAAAAAGAAGCGAAAAAATCCGAGAAACATCAATAAGGAGATGAGTGAATCAAATACGGTTTGAGCGAAGGAACAGGATGATAAACAGCGAGGATAGAAGTATTTACTTCCATTCGAATCACTTTTGCGTAAAATTTAAGTCTTCCTACAAATTATTATTAATATCTTTGTCTTATTTTCTCGTTTTACGTTCAACATTTTCTGTCGTAATCTCAATGCGTATTCGATTTATTCGTTTTATTACTGTCATTTGGTTGATTCTTCTCGCTGCTGTCGTCTTTGTTGATTTATTTACTTCGATTGTTTGTTCCCCTCAGTCGTAACACATTCAATAATGATAAAACATAATAAAAACGAAGAAAAAAACATTTGTGTTAAATGATTATAAAGACAGACGATTTCTGCAACATTCGAGATTCTAGAATTCCTCACTAACGTCATCCAATTTTTACCAGGCGTTTATTTATTTATCACGTCAAGTAATGCAAAACATTTGAAACAGTGAGAAAACTATTCCGGATGTGATGCAAATAAAATAGAAGTTGGAAGTGCTAAGCTTCCAAGAAAACTTTTAATGATGTTACATCCCAATTTAATTACAATTAATTAACAAAACAGTTACGGAACACAATTCATTGCTGTACAAACTATTCATTTCGGGAGGCAACGTGATTAGTTGGCAATTTGTTGAAATGCGAATTCGTTGTTTACTAATTACAATCTCATATTTCGGTCGACGCACGAGAACAAGCTTAAAAACATGGAAAAAGCCCTGATGGAAAACGCGACAGAACAAATAGCTTTCATTTAACAAAACGCGACAACATATTACTGCTAGAACGGGAAGCTTTTATTCTGTGCAGCTTTAATCACGAAACCAATATTGAAATATTGACAGATGCATGTTCGACATATTCAAAATAGCAGATCTCTAGTCAAATACAGGCAGGTCTTATTAATGGCGTTAATGTTTAACTGAAAATACACTTTTAACGCTTTTTACACTTTTATTATTATTATAAGTCGCACGAACCTTGCGCTCATTAGCAACAGCTACATTTTTAGATCACATATCTACATAGGTTACATTTAATTGGTTTTCATAATTTGTTTCGGAGCTTTAGATCATTAATGAATATTATTTTATGACTAGCTAACCCCCGCGACTTCGTTCGCGCCGAAATAGTTCGTTTTATTTTGCCATAAAAACGAAACAACAGGTACAGAATTTCCATAAAGTTAAATTCATTAAATATGTAAAAAGTACAGTATCACCTATTTATGATCGCCTCAGGGCAAACCTTATAACTCGCAGTTGGTTTAGAACAGGTCCCGCTATCATACGTTTCGGAGCCACCCTCATGTAGCCTGTTAACCACCCAAAAAAAATTAGCAATTCGCGGGAAAGTTGTATGGTTTTATAAATATTTATATAAATATCTTCTGAACTCTTCAGCTTAAGTGAAGTAATTCGCCCAGGTCGACAATTAATGTTACCTCAGACACTATCGCTGTAGTGAAACGAGTGATCCGAGAGAAACGGACGGACGACAATCAACTAAGTGGCTGCAGAATTGAACATCAGTCATGACTGCGCACCATATCATACACGAGTAGCTGCAGTACCACAAAATATCCGTTGGATTGATTAACAAAGCATCTCACACTCAAACTGAAAGAACGACGAATAGATATTTGTGAAACACTCGAGTGACGTAATGACACCGGAGCTGATGGATATTTAAAGAGTGTATGGTGATAAATGTTGGGTTCACAGCTTGTATCCGAAGACCAGGCGAAGCAGCATACATCATCAGCCACACCAAAGAGCTTCTGTATAATTGCGTCTTCCGGTAAAGTGATGTTCACGCTCTCCTGGGACATACGTGAAGAGCATATCATACTGTGATATATGCTGAAGTGTCATTTGAAGGCTGAAATCCGGTAAAATTGTCGTAGTATTTCTCAGTACTGGTGTACTCTTGCAGCATGATAACACAAGGACATACATCGCTCATTTAACAGTCAAAAAATTTTGGATCTTCGTTTCTAGTGTCACATCCTGCATTTTCACCCCCGATCCAACGCCGAGTGACTATCATGTGTATGGACCCCATAAGGAGGCACTAGGAAGCACGAACTTCACACTGATGAGGTGAAAGACACGGTGCATGAGTGGGTACGCAGCTAGGCTGCATATTTCTCTCGTAAAATAGTGGCACAATTGCATTGAATGTGCTTTCAATTTTATTGTTATTTTCTTCATAAAAAATATATTAAGGTTACTTTTTAACTCTACCTCGTATAACTCATGACGGGGTAATTAATATCGGTCTTTGTTCCAAGTTGCCACTCCACGTGCCAGCCGACGTTTCGCTCGTTACCTCCAAACATTTTCAGGTCTATGACGACATTGGCGCTTAAAATACTACGACATAACGAATGAAACGTCGACACACAACGAAAAAGTACGAACCAAACCGGGGACCACCTTCTTAGTACGGTTTGGTCTTTTCCCACCTAGTTATCCGATTTAACTTCTCGTCCAATGAGAGATTTCTCCATCCATTGTATAGACCTGAATACAGGTTCACTAAATCATATTCTTACCTGGCCTAAATTTAGAACTTCATTAAAGAATTGATATTAAATGTGAACCGAAAAAAGTTTTGATGATTTCAATTCAAGTATAGTACAAATGCTTTCAACAAAATTCAACTACAGAGGCCATGGCATGTCAGTTCTTATAATATCCATTCTTCACTGAAGTTCTAAATTTAGGTCAGGTACGAAAGTGATTCAGTAAATTGTAATGATCCTGTATTAAGGTCTACAACACAATGGAGAAATCTCGCACCGGGCAGTCGTCTCGGATAACTCATTTGGAAAACAGCAACCGGGGAGGTGCCGGGATATCTTTTCCATCTCGATACATTAATTCAATTTAAAAGACTATATATTCTTGTGATGAAATAAACCTATTTCAATAATTTTATTAATTTATGGTCAGGTACAGGAAAGTAGCAATAAGGTTTAAGGTTGACCTTTCAAATCGTCAGGTATTATCCATTAAAACAAGACGTTAAGTATGCGTCGAAACGTTCGGTAATTTTAAATTTCGTAAATATTTTCTGCATGACGGTCAAATTTCTCATTATTATGTTACCTAAAAATGTAACGCGACACCTGTGTCCTGCTACTAATTCTATGAATCATCAACCTAGGTAATTCGATATCTTATTGAATCACAAAAGTAATGGGATCAAATAACAACTAAAAGTGGTTCCTGTTTCCTCATACATTCTGTAGTTATTAGACAGATAAAGATTAAGGAAAAATATTAGAGAAGAATAGTTAGAAAGCATGTTAAAAAGTACATGAGAATACAGTCCCAGTTTCTCTGAAGAATGAAACACCCTTACACAACTTTGTCAGTTCGTTGCTTAAATTAAATGAACACAATATTCCCAGCACTAGATGTCAATTTAGCCCCAAAATTACAAGAAGTTTCAACACAATGAAAGTAAAAACGCTGTCATGTTTATCAAATTATATTTTCCTTTGCCTACATTCATTGGCCATTTCACCATAATTCAAGCTTAATTGAGATTTAAATAAAATATTGAGCTTAATCTCACTCAATATTATAAGTAATATACAATAACTAGCCAATTCAAAACAGAAGACCTTTCGTCCCCAACTTCTGGGACCTTTTCAGTTATTTCTAGTAGATATCTTAAGTTGAGACATGTATTAACATATGTATTCAATATTTGAGAATTAAATAATTTATTAATAAATTAGATATACCTCACTATATGATCATATTTTAATATCTTCAGATTTTGTATCTTTATTTAATTCGTGTCCAAATAATTTAGTAATTGAAGGTTTTAGAAATAGATGGCACATATTTTCTAAATTAACAAATATTCTCCTATGTGAAATTCAGCCTTAATTAATTTATTTCAACTGAATAGTAAAATTTTTATCATCAGACTAATGGTTGCCCAATTTCTCTATTTTTTTCTGAAATTGTGATGAGAGATCTGGAAAAATATTGCATTTCTTCTATATATTTTCGACTCCTTTTGTAGGACTGGTTGATGATATTTTTTATTGCATAATTCCCAAAATCGGAATTGAATATATTTGTTAATGCGTTTCTCAACTTTCACCCGAATTTAACCTTATAACGTAAGAACATAATCATACAATTACATTTCTTGACGTTTCAATCTTTCTTTTTCGTAACAAAGTTTCAAGAACTGGTTTCAAAGCCTATCTACTCCCGCTTTTTTCAGTTTGGTAAAAAATACCGTTAAATTATCTCACCTTTATTTACACAAGGATAATTTGGGAAAAAAATTATATTCTCCCAGATTCAATAAGAAATATATATTAAAAGTAGATTGAATTCTTTAATTTGTAAAAATAATTCATCCACAACCAATAGTAGAATAAATCTGTGGAGTACTTTGTTTTAAGGAATTTGTTTTGCTAATTTCGGTGATAGAGTAATAATATTTAGAGCATTTAATAATTTAAATTTGTTAAAAATTTAAATATTTTGATAGTAATATTGATTAAGACAATATTGTTTATAAAAATCGGATGTTTAGACTGTAAAGCTTATTATATTTGTCAAACAATTCGCAAGCTTGAAACCGTAGTTAAGGAATATATACTGAATGTGTAAAACAAAAATTGAAAGAAGAACGACAAATTCACTAAAAAATTTGAATATGAATTTAGAAATTAATAATACTGACGTTTATACTGGCACTTGTCCTTGTCAATACATGGCACATGCCGAAATAATATTAACAAAGTAAGTACAAATATGTAACAAAGAATATTTAACAAATATCATAAAATCAATTAGATTGAGAAATATCTTGCTTTATATTAACAGAACAATTATTTGAAATAATAGTAGCAATTCAGAAATTAACCTCTTCTTAAAATTTATTTCTTATTCATCGTTTGGTCTTTTCGAGTATTGCTATTCTTCGGTTATGTCGTTGGTTCTCATGCTTGTAATTCGTTCCAGCCCCATATAGTTCTATTGTTAAAGGAGTCTTTTTCCCTCGTTTTGTGCATTGCCTCTTTGTTCAATTTTAGAAGTGCGGTCATTACTTAGTGGACTTGTAAGGTTTCGTTCTTCACTCGACACAGGTTGATTTGTGCAAGTGGAGCACTTCTTTTTCAGTTTCGTTTCCTGTTTCTCAAAGTACTGTTACATTTTCTACCCGCACGAACCTGTACATATTCCTAAGTGCAACTCCATATTCCGTAATGGGTGAAACCAAAGATCCGAGTGTTCCTTACGCTCAACTAACGCGCCGGTTAAATTCGTACTTAAAATATCACTCAACTATTTACAATTACCGGATTTTCCATTTCCTTGTCTCCGTTCTTACTCGGTGAATTCCTGTTCCGACGCTGCTCAGATTTACCACGGACATGTGTTAATCAGTTGTATCTGACCCAGAGACATTTAGGGCGCCAGCTAATTTTGTTATGATTTTTAGTGTGGATTTTTATAGCATAAGCGTGTAAAACTGTGCACATTCAACCAGCTTGACGCCTTAAATGTAACATTAATTTTTTTTAGATAATTATGTTTGCAATTCGAAGTTTTACATATATTTTTAACTGATTATCGTCAATTACTCTGACGCAAAACGTGTTAAGTGCGTACAACTGAGGAGATTTAGCTAGTCGTGTGTCAACACGATACACAGCAGATAACATCCCCGATATTGTAATGTGGGTAGTCCAGAGCTCAGTTTACCTCGCGGCTTTGTTGAGATAAGTTGGTACTGTAGCAGCAATATTGAAAACATTTCCGCTAGAAAATATATTGTTTTCAGGTCAGCCAGGACTAAATACGTATAGGGTGTGGTAAAAAAGACGTTGCCTCAGTCTGTATATCCTGTTCGTAAGGAAAGTTCCTTCTCAAACGACAATACTCCACTCCTCTTCTTCGTTTTCTAATGCGAATGGGGTATTCCATTTTACAGCTCACGAAATGTATTTCCCCTCCTTCGTTGCATGCAACAAAGAAATTTCCCGCCTGCAGACACGTCGCCAACAATTCACTAACACAATGTACACTTTTTTGAATAAGTTATATATAATCGCTCTAAAATTTAGTTATAAACACAATTGCCTTGCTTTATTCGAATTGATTTTCATCATATTCATTTTTTAATTTTTTACTGCCTCCCGGCATTTTTATCTTTTAGTCTCGCTCTTCCTTTTCTTCATCAAAGCAATCATCAAGAGGTTATCCTCTGAAAAAAAGAAGCGGCATATCGTTTGATGAAATACGCTGAGAATAGATGGAACCAGCCAGCCTTGTCCAGTGGGAATAGAAATCACTGTAGTGTATGAGAATGCGTTAATGGTGATCATGGCTGGGCTATTAGTTACCTATATTTTGAACTTCTCGATAAGGGGATTGTGAACCACCACATGGAATGCTTGGGATACATCGATTATTACTGCATGTATTCTACTAAATCGGTCACTATTTGGTTCACGATTATCCCGAACGGGAGGCGTCTACATTGAGTCCAAGTAATGATATCTTCAGTGATATCATTTGAATGAACTGTGGTCGTTTTAACTGGAGCAAAGCGTTTCAAAGTAAATAGAAGCTCGTGATGTTGCTTATCTTAGGCGGCCGAGGACGCCTTGTCGTTGTCCATTAAGTGATTGCTCGGCCAGTGGCCTTGCTTAGTTGGATTTTTGTTCATGTCAAGCCATGCTATTGACCCGCGAGTTGGCATTAACCTCACTCCGGACTATGTGGAGAGCAACTGATCAATTTCTGAAAGCGAGAGTCAGTATTAGTTTGAAGGCCAAGTAAAGTTGAGTCAGGTGCGATTTTCCAGCCGCAAGTGCAGTCACCCGTGCAGAATTACTTTCCTTCCCGTTTCTGTTGTGTCTTTGGAATGTTGCTCGAGTGCTTTGAAGGTATGATTTTTTTTGGTGAGGCCAACGCATTATTGAACAGCCACTCAGAATTGGTCCCACGCTCCCGCGGAAACCACTGCTTAGTATTTTTGGAATAGTGTGAAGGGGTCATTAACGTTGCTTATGAAGACGTGCGGGAAACGTGAGCGCAGTGCAAAATAAGGCTTCAGTGTTTACATCCATACTGCAGCCGAGAGATCAAGTCCATATGGGAACATAGTCCATAATCCACAGAAGTTAAATTCAACAGGCACCAGTTTAATTATATTACAACATCACGATTATCGTTCCGAAAATGCTCCATAGTGTCCCGGTTCAAAGAATCGCTAGTTTAGGTATCATAATTTGTAAGTTAATATTATTTTTCGCGTCAGAAAGATATGTTTTACGAATTTTCTAAGATTAGCTGCTTAAAATTTTAAATACATAATTTATTTGTGTGCCACCTCCCTATTATTATCTTGGTATGTCATATCTATCTGAATAGCGGGCGGACAATTTTTCTTCTCTAATATTAATAATATGAAATTTTGATTTTTCAAATTAGTATTTTCTATATGAGCTAAATTATCTTAATATTATATAAGAATCGCACTATTTTCCAGTTTTCGAGGACCCATACTGTGAATGTACGATGATAAATGTTACTTTTGTAGAACAGCTCTTTTCTTTTCATTTCGTTTGACCGTGTTTCGGTCCAGTATTTATGGTTTGTGGGCACATTTACTGAGAGGAATTAGAGGCTATAATATCCATCCATCGTTTGGCCATTGATCAAAAAGTCAATAGACGACCGATATTAATCAAGCAGGCGGGCCGAGGATTAATTTTCCCAGTTGTTATGTCCTATTGTATGACAACGGAAAACGAAGTATTGTGGTCCATTGGTCTGGATCCCAAAATGTCGATATTGTTCCGTAAGTCACTTGTCTGCCGTGCCCTGAATGAACTGCCTAATTAACTTTATCGTTCTAACAAAACACTAAACTTGAAGTAAAATCATTTGCGGAATCCTTATAAGTTTACCAAATTACAGCCTGTGTTGAAACACGATTTATAATTAAAAAATTTATTAGTTCCAATGCCACAGTATTTAACAGGTTTTAATAAGTATGTAAATTTTATAAAATAATTGAATACGTGTCAGTTGCTTTCTGAATACTTTATTCTATCCACCCTCGTCTTCTGAAAATAAATATTGTAAAAGTTAAGAAAAAAGAGCTAAACAATGAATAGATACGTGATATTTAAGTAATGTTAATATTATTACAAATATATTAATTAATTTAATATAAAGTTTTGGGGAATATAAATATTAATTTTTCTAAATATGGTGATATTGAAAAAAATAATATTAAACAATAGGAGAAATAGGCAAAATGAAATATAATATTAGCAATAATAATCAAAACGCCGGAAAGTCCTACAGCAGTCTCCGTACTCCCAAGTTTTTTTTAACGTATCTTACTTAAAAAGTGGGACGACAGCCACCTGAAAGCTGTCGAACAACGTTCTTGCCTATGCCGAAATTAATTGATACTTTCATAGGCGAATTTTAGTTTCTGGCACTCCATGACTGAGAAAAACGGGTCTGTTGTAAGTGAAAATTTGCACACACAGATCCTAATTTCAGTTTTATCGGCGACAGAACAAATGCCCAATTGGAGCTTGAATATATAATTTTATGATGTAATTAAATGAAATTTTAGTTAACAAGAAAAGTGTACAGTGGTGGAAATGACAATTTTCTAATTATGTATGCCCTGATATTTGGCCCGAAGCTGTATAAATACTAGCAGTTATTGAATTGCCCCGTCAGGAAATGAAACGGGCCCAGATTTCATCACTTTCATAATGAGAATTGATGAGATTGGCGAGCAAATCTGCTGTGAGTGGCTCTTCAAAATTGTTAGTTTATTGTGCAGTTATAGGAGTACATTTTTATTATATGTGTAAGAAAAGTTGATTATCAAAATCTTTTTTATGTTGTAATTTTATAACAATTATATTTTATCAACAATGGGGCCATACGCGCGTAATGAATTAAAATCTTATCATTTTTGTGGTGAAAATATGTAAACATATTTTAACTTTTTGGATACCTTTGGGGTTCGACCGTTAACATAACATAGGTTTATGGTATACCTAAAGATTGAAAGGAAATAAGTCTTTTCTTACTATTATATAAAGGACAGCGTTAATTAGAAGGAGTCGGTCGCTTCTCGTGAGATAGAAATAATCGTCGTAGAGGTTTCTTGATTCTACATTTTATTGATCAGGATTCAAGTACTTACTGTAGTTTAATAGTTTGTATGAACATTTGGCCACTTATGTTAAGGCCGTGGCATCACTGTGAAGCTGTTAATGGTGGTGCGTGGCCTCTTAGTCATCACTTTGTAGGAATGGCTGACTTAATTAATATTGAAGCTGTCACTTGTCTGTGTAGTGCAAGCTGTGAAGGAGTCGGTGACGCATATGAGTGTATTAGTCCACTATCACTGACGATATATCGTAACCATGGGGAGTTTAATAATATCACACCATAATTCCCGTATCGCGCAAATCTTTTGCGTACGTAATCTGTTGCTTATGAATTATGTTGTCAAATAAGAAAATTGTAGAAGTTCGTAGTATCTCTACTTTTCCGCGTGCCTTTGGAGGTCAAATACGGGTAGCTTCTTTTTGGTAAGTGAATCCCAACTATTGATCTGTTTTCATGTCTGACGGCGATGCTTAAATTTATCACGCGAGAGCAAGTTCGCAAATACGGAGAAATCTGCAGCAGTTGATTACGAAGGCAACTAAACCTAGCCAATTTTATGACATACGATAGCTGAGTTAAGTATACCGTTTCACGGATATAATATATATGTATAGGCGTATATAAAATAGTTTTTTATTTATCTTATTCAGAGTCGCATCAACTACTATGGTTATTTGCGACTACGGTAGGAGAACTAATTTTCTCTAATTTCACGGTGTGAAAACACATACAACATCCATGCTGATGCCAAGATTCGATCTCAGGACCTCTTTGATGTGGGGCATCAAAGCTTACCACTACATCACTGGAGGTCGGCATAAAATACCTTTATTTTAATAAAATATAATGAAATATTAAATTTTCAATGTTATTACAACGCATTACAATAATTTTAAATTAATAACAAAAATTGCACGCAATTTATTGTAAGAGAAATATAATTAAATGTTATTCTATATTGTGGTTTTTGAATCTCAATATTCTATTTCTATTAATCAATTAAAGACGTATTTATTAAATTTTATTTAAGATTTATAGCCGCAGAATTATTTTGATCCGGTAACTTTGGACGTTTGTCACTAACTTCAAAGATCCGAAATCGTACTTAGTTAGGGAATATATGATTGATCATTGAATGTTTGGAATCGATAAATTAATAAAATGATCAGAATCACTATTTTTTGCTCTAGCGAGTCAGTGACGAGGCTATCTATTTTCGGGTTATGTTTGCGTACCTGACCCGTTCAGCTCTCAGGTTACGACAGTCAACAGTGTGAAAGCTGTCCTCAAGTTTCTCCGTCGCTTTCTGCCCGCGTTCCTAGTTTAGCCTGAAATATTGCATTGGTACGCCTCAAGGGACACGTCTTGTGCTTCCACACAGGTTCCAGGAGCTAAATATAACACGACGTGCCGAAACCACAGAGAAGCAAGTGTGTTAAACCACAACTTTAGCAAGCTCCGGCCCCTGTGCCGAATTCTTTCTGATCTCCTGCTGCTCACGATGATATAACATGCTGACGTGAAACAGTTTGGATGTCCGAGAGATTTAACCTGTGTTGGTATAACGGAAATTGAGTGAAAGTATGCCTTATATGTAACAGGTTGGTAGAGCTATAATTTTTCATGATGTTGTATTTGATAGAAATATTGAGTAACGACGTTTTAGGGAAGAGAAACATATGAATGGCAACTACGTATTTGGAATTGAAATTCCTGGAATTGTACTCATTGTAATTTCTTGTTTCGCATTTAAATGGAGTTAATAGTCGTTAGTGAAATATTCTGACGATAACGTAGTTCTTTGTGTGTGTAAAGCAAGTTTTCTGACTTACACTATCAGTGATGCAACCCCCCAAAACATTGCGACAAGCGATCGACAAAATAAAAGTAATGTAATGTTCTGACATCATGAACTTGTCCCTTTTCTTTGGGATTAATGTAATTATACTTCGAGGATCAGAATGGACTTATAAATTCGAAATACAGTTTCATGCATTTTAGCTGGGCTTCAATTGGAAGTAATCTTTTTTTCTTTGAACTAAAATTATGTTTTACACTACACTCACTATACTGCCAATCATTCACTCAATAAATAATTTAGATATTAATTTTTATAAAGATTATCAAAAAACCTTGACGATTTAATTACCACAGAAATTTATTTGATTTTTACATACGTTATATCCGAAATGTTTTCCTTTAATATTATTGTATACAGTGGAGGCTGGTGTCATGTGCTGTTGCACATAAATTAATTTAGGAAGAATTATTTGTATCATAATTTTTTAAGAAACGCTATACAATAATTGGTTTTAACAATGTGAATTTCGGCTTCGATTTTGAATTCTTTAAACTGCCGGACCATGCGGCTGTAGTACATGATTAAAACTGAGACATGCGCATATTCTGTATTCCCCCAATCCTCCAGTACCAGTCAACCGTGTCATGCTAATGTTTGAATTGTTTCTGACGAAGGAATAAATACATTACCTGTCGTTTATTTGAAAGAATCAAAGGTTATTTTAAAAGAGCGAAACCCCGCTCTTCATCACACAGACAAAACTACCGCGCGGTCCTGAACACAATACTCTCATCTTATGTGACGTTTCCTATTTTTTAAAATAAAATATGTATCAGTGGAATATATTTTTCGAGTAGAAATTTGTACCAACTTGGTTTCCATTTTTTTCGTATTAAAAATTAGTCATTTGTACATTTTGCAGTCAGAATATTACGGGTCATTTAATTTGTCGCTGAAAAGGCTATTGGTAACACTATCGTTGTTGTAGATTTATTAATAGTTTACATAGTTATCCTTAAAAATGTGTTACATGTGGTGAAGTAGGGCATAACTTTAAACCTCGGGAACCGCTGTTTATAGTACAGTATATAATAAGTGTATGCCCTGTAAAGTACCTAAAATTATTTACACATATATTATAAGTAATTTGCAAATTAAACGTATTGTAATTTAAAACAACCTAGACAGTTTGGCGTCGGCTGGGTTTTCTAGACTCATAGAGACTGCAGGACACCTGGCTGTGTCGAGACATAGTGTTTCCCCCAAAACATTGGGGGAGTGCCTTTGATAAGAGACGATTTTGGCCCCGCCACCGAAGTAAATAATTTAGGGAGTGGGGAAAAGTTATGAAAAAGGGACGCAAATGGATTTTGCAGCATTAAGCACTAAGAATTTGGAAATTTATGCCTTCAGAAGTTGGAAATTAACAGATTGAAGGTTGGCAATTGAGAATGAGCATTTGTATAATAATGGATGGTGTGTCTTGAAGCATGATTGAAAGAGAGGGAGAGATTGGTAACCAAGTGCAGGTCGGAGAATTCTTGAATTGGTTGATTCCGGCGGAATGCTTGCTCTTTTTCGTGGTGGAATATAAGAAGACTAAATGAGCAAGGGGTTTATTGGCCAACAGGCAGTCAGTTTGAACCAGTCTCAGCGGCGAATTCCGGGCAAAGCTGAAGATGGTAATTGCTGTGTAACCTTTTCGTCGATTTCCTCGTAGTGTCATTCTGCATAGATTGAGTGTCTTTAACTCTGTTTCTATGAGAATGCCCGTAAATACGACTCCAGATATAGATATCATGTATCTAAATGCTAGTTTGTAAGAAATGAAATGTTTGTGAATATTGTTAGTCATAAAAAAGGCCGACTTCGTAAAATGAATTTGATTAAATTATTGTATAATGCCAATAAATTTAAAATTAATGGATTCCCATTTTATATCATAATTATATTAATAATTATGTATAGTTATATTAATTATATTAAACAAGTGATACCCCACATTTCATTTCGGTATGTTTGCACGGAAGTGGTGTGTACTCGTTATTTATTAACCGATGAATTTCCATAAGTCAGTTTATTTTGTTGTTTCACGAATCCTTAAAATATTATAGTTAACGTGGACTCTATGACTTACGATTCGAACATATAATGTTCGTTACTTTCAATGAATTTCATTCCGCTAACAAGATCATAATTTATTAACTGGATCAGAGCATGGCGCATGGTGTTTCCTATACCAAAGGTATAACCGACTATAATAGTATAACAAAAGGCAGTTGGAGATTTGGTAGAAGTCGGGAGAGATAACATTGACTTGGCGCCGCATTACATGACACGTTTGTCATTTCTAGTTTGACTATTCTAGGTTTCTGGCTGTCGATAGAGCCTCAGATAATGCCAGACTATGCCTTGAGGTTAGTGTAGAGTTATCATCTGAAACCTTCTAACCAACAGCATATTGCTTGGCTTAAAAAGACTGTAAGAATTGATTTTGGAGAGTGTTTTAGTCCGCGTTTTAGGATAAGGAATTGATGCTAAGTGGCACGGCGCCGGAAAGTCCTACAGCAGTCTCTGTACTCCGAAGTTTTTTTGAACGTATCTTACTTAAAAAGTGGGACGACGGCCATCTGAAAACTGTCGAACAGCGTTCTTACCAATACCGAAATGAATT
Organism: Eucriotettix oculatus; assembly: GCA_034510155.1. Lineage (NCBI taxonomy): Eukaryota > Metazoa > Arthropoda > Insecta > Orthoptera > Tetrigidae > Eucriotettix > Eucriotettix oculatus. The sequence goes on from CM067377.1 coordinate 141,817,989, forward strand.
GATACTTTCATAGGCGAATTATAGTTTCTGGCACTCAACGAATGAGGAAATCGAGTCTGTTGTAATTTGCACACACATCCTAATTTCAGTTTTATCGGCGACAGAGAAAGTGCCCAATTGCAGCTTAAATATATAAATCCCATACTGAGGAACCCTCGCTTACATTTTTAAATCAAAAACAGAAGAAAGTGAGGATATGTTAATAAAAAATTGATTTATTAAAACAAATATATGAAACACAAATTTTGGGGCCATCAATGTGCCACAACTTACTCAGCAAGAGAATAAGGGTCGTGAATGTGGGGACTTGCCCAGCAGAAAGATAGTCAATGCGCATTTTTGACATTGGCACTGACCCACCTGTTTTCCGTTCTTCCGCGTTTGTGATACAGCTGCTTCCTTCTATGGCTCTGGCTGAATCCCCAGAGTTCGCGGCCTTCCTTCAGAGAATTATGGTTTTGCGATTACGTTGACAGACAGAAGCCACGTTGACCTTGTCGTCTTTCCTTCCCTTACGCCACCAGGATTACTAGTTGCCGTGTCTTTGTCGCTAAGGGCCAGACTCATTTGTCTGGTTTCCCAACACTATCCTCCAAGACTCGAAACACACCCTATTCTCTCTCTCATCTCCTCTGACTTTCTCCTTATTCAAAATGCCACTCCAGAGTAATTAATTCTCGAAACCTCGTATTCTCTCCGCCTGGCTATTTCAAAGTTTTTTTTACAAAGTATTTACTATCATCTCCTCTCTACCTTCCTACTTCTTCCAAATTTCTTTCCCAATTCCTCCTCCTTCGAAGATTATTCCCCAACTGCCCAATTTCTGTATCTTCTCTCCAGAGCGATTCTGCTCTTGCATCCGCCATGGGGGTGAAATGTGGATCACATGATCAATGCAGCTTGGTTTGCGGTTTTATTTATATTTCGTGGAATTCGGTTGGTTGTTAATTGTTCTTCGGACCTCTCTGGTGTCTAGCACTTGCAGTTGGGATTTTAAATCAATGAAAGAACAAAATTTTCAAAGGCAAGAAAGATGAGTGTTTGAGGTGTAGGAGCCCTGACGAAACATGTGGTTGCAAGGTCAACAGCTCCAGAACCCCTCACCTCATTCACCGGCAGCCTTATTCAAGCAATAGTCAAAAACTGCCCTTGGTCTACTGGTTACCTTTTCTATTTCATATGGAAGTTGTGGGTTGGTTCGTGTCATCCTCGCTAGAGAATCGTTGTGTCTTAAAGGGTTACAAGGCTGTGAAACACGTTCTAGACGAAAGGGAAGAGCGCGTGGTTTAAAATTAAACTAACAGACAAAAACAAAAAAAGGAAAATCAGGATCTTCTCTAGATATCGGGACGGAGGCTTGTTCCGTCCCATTTGTGCAACGTAGTCAAGCGTATCTTTCGTCAATGATTCTTTATATTTTGAATAACATCGTCGTAAATTTCCTAGGATTGATTGCACCGGAAGGTTTTTCTACGTATATACGTTATGTGAGGGCATTTTGAAAAAAATATTTTTTGCTCATTAAATTTTATCATAATTATAACCTCGAAAGAAATTATTCCTCAAGTGATTGTGAAATTTTGCTTCTGGTTGAGGTATGTGGTATTTTCTGGTATATATCCATAAATGAAATTACTGCCAAAATTGAATACGTTGCGTAGACTTTCGTGAGGAAGAAAAGCTAGAAAGTGTCAGGTTGCACGTTATCATGCAGCCGTCCCGTCAGGTAAGTTGAACGTTATCTGCATTTCTTGGCCTTGTCACCGCTACAGTTCGTAATTAAATTTTGCGATTGCACTTCACTGTCTCTATAATATTTTAAAACGTTTTTGGTTTGTAATTTGATTTAAGAAATTTAGTGTGTTATTAAAGCTATAATGAACTTCATACTTCATGAATTAGTTTATAATTTTTTTAATCTGTTCAAGATTCTATGTAATGACCTACTTTTACTTTTTCCATTGATTCCCTTCTTTACTCTAGGATTTGGTCTGCAAGTTTCGTTCCGTTTATCTTTCGTATTTATGTTATCTACAAACTTTGTCCTTATACAGGAAGACGGGGTCAACTTTGAACGAGGCCAGTCTAAACTTACAACTGAAGTTCGTTACCGCTGTTTCTACCAGATTTCGCTGCAAGGCTGCGATAAAAACACGGGAAATCTGGGTCTAGTTGAGAAGGGAAGAGTTGAGAACTTGTTTATCAAGTGTACCGTCATCGCTTAATGGCCATCAGCCATTCGACGTAATGGGCCAAATGGACACTGAATGGCATCACTTTCAGCCTATAGAACGTATGATGATCCACGGGCAAAACGGAAACATTACATAATAGTCATATTGCGTGGATCCTTCAATGAAGCTATGCTTCAAGGATATGGAATGAGTCAAATAGTTTTCATAACTTTAATTATTAATAGGATATTGTTATATCTAGTAACACATGCTACTACAATTGATAGTAGTACTATTTATTTGAAAAGGAGAAGGTACAGATACGTATTTAGTGACAGGCCGGACAAACCCTTGCACGAGGATTGGATGTATCCCGCGGGCCAGGGGTTGCCCACCGTTGCTATAGAGATATGAAAATAGAAATATGCGATTTCAGATCGCATAAAATCGAAATTTAACGTAGTAATGTGTTCTTTTTTCATGTAGTGTATTGTTTTTCTCCGTTTTGTAGATAATTGATGTAATTAAAACAGTCTTATAACACCGTGGTGACAATCTGAGCCTTTTCACTGGTACATTTTTTTGTTCACGTTGATGAAAAATCATTTCAAATAGAGAACATGATACCTTGTAACTAAATAACTGAACCAGATTAAAAATCAGATCGTGCCTTGAGATCAGCTTTATCCCAGTCTTTAGCAGTTACTGGAGTTGCATTTTTATTGGGTTTTACTTTGGGTCGAGTGTTTGTTCAGCTCACGTATTGCCAATTGTTATTCTTGATTAATATACATATAGAGTTTCCATGCATTAAAAATTTCTTTTGTGAAAGGGTCATCCTTAATATTTGTATTAATTTAGATTCAGTAATCAGTGAACTAGGAATAAAACACGATAAGGAACAAAGAACAATAATACCTTCGATTCAAGTGAATGCCAGTTCTTAGGAATAACATTATTTTGTGCTTATCTTGCGGAAAGTTCTGGATAAATTCACACGAGAAATGACTTTATTCAGATTGCAACAACAACAAAACAAAATTTACCTGAATACGAGACCGTTATACACGTGTCTTATAAATAACAAACATCTCCCATATTCAGTTGAAACTTCTGTTTTCTGAATAACTTTACAGACAAAAAACATCCTACAAGACACAGGTTTTTAAATTCGGTTTATTAATTTCTATCTGGTTATTAAAACCGAGGCTGTGCATCCAGAGCAAGGAAATACTCTATGCAAACACTTCAGTGATTTATTCAGATCAAAGATAATGTGCAAAGTGGTAAAAGATACGTGCCGTTTATTCCGGTTTAAATCAATTTGTATCAGAGCCATTCGTACCAACTGTTGGTCGGTCAACCACACTGCAACATAAATCCACGAAAATGACGTAGAAAACTGTGTCCAATTGCATCATGAAGTAAAATAAATTCAAGATCTGGAGCACAGGGGCTGCAGTGTTTGCTTACTTTAATCCTCTTTAGTTATTACGTGAAATATATTTCTTATTTGAGTGACAGAGAGTAATATTTTAAGTAAATATATGGTGGCCAAGTCCACTCTTGTTGTATGTCCTTCACCTGTTTGATGTAACAGTTAACGCAGTCAGAAGCAAGTACTCTCAGCTATGTCAACTAACGTGTCCGCTTCTTGGTAATGCGCACATGGAACGATGCATCTCAAGAAACAGTTCCATGTCGTTTCCAGAACCTCATGGATAATTACAATATTTTTATATACAAACCTAATACGAATATTAAATATGTTGTGTATGAGACTACCAATATGTCATGTTGTCTTAATTCTATAGTTTGCCGGAAGATGAAGAATAATTCTAAAAGTAGAGTTTCAAATGATTGTAAAAAAAATGCCATTGTCGGTATGATTCCTTAAGATCTCGTTTCTAATGCTGTCCTTAGAAATTATCAGTCTCATAATTGCAGTTAGTGTTTTTTTTTTCAGTCGTCCACTGTCAATCTCTTTACATGAAAACATATGCGGTACACTTAATAAATAGCTTAAATCGAAATTTTTATTAATACACACTCAAGTGTTCCAATAGTAATACACACTACATTTATTTTTCAGTCTTCATATTTTCAATTTATGTGGTTCATCCTTTCCGCTTGTGTTCAAATGTATTTCAAGATTTTCCCGTGAATTGCGCTGTTATAGCATGTTTTTAAGGTGACTGTTGCACATGACATTGGTTAGAAGGAACGTGCTGTTATGAAATATGTAGTGAAGGAGGGCATGAAAATATTTAGGATACTCCTCACAGCGAGGGACCCCACACTGAAATAATTGTCACTCACAAGTTGAAATGGAAGATGTCATTGTTTGCGGGTGGGTTCCAAGGATGTGGAAGAGGCTCCCCAAGAAAAACGTGCAGTGACTACTATTTCTTTAGTAAACTGAGGAAATCCCTCGGTGGAACGAGGATTGAAGATGACTACTTAGTGAACGCTGCCAAACAGTGGCTTCTTTTTGCCATGCTGATATACGGGACCTAGTTCCAAGGATGTGGATTATGTTGTAAAATGAATTTGTGCTCCTACACACTATGAAAATAGGAAAGGAGTAGAATGAAAATTAAACTTTTAATAAAAGTCTCATATCCGTGTACCCCGACAAAACTCAATTGGGATACTGACGGTTTGTCAAATATTATTTCCTTACCGTTAAGAAAGACTTAATATTCATAGGAAGATGATGCGAGAAAGGGAAATTTGTGGATTGTAAACCCATTCGTAGAACATGAGAATGTTAATTTGACTGATACGGACCAGAAAAATTTACATTTTAGTGACTACTCTGCCTTCAAATTACAATTCAACCCGAAAGATATGACTCAGTTTTGGGTTAAGCTAAAAAATGAGTATGTTGATTTTCATAAAAATGTAATGAGAATGTTTCTACAATTTTCAACAATGTTTCTGGGAAAGTGTATATAAAACCCAAACCCGCTTTACGCTATGTTCCAGAAATTATGGAATGGAATATAAGAAAATTAGCAATCATCCTATTGATTTTTAATTGTGCATTTCTTGATTTATTTTATAATTGATTTATTCTGCATGGTAAATTTTCTGTGGCATCCTGTGAATGTAATAAATTAAAAGATTTGTTTTTTAATTTTATAATTACAATGAGTTGTATTTATTTACTTAAATGCTTTATAGTCCTTGTTTTATGTGAATAATTTTTTGTGGTCTACAAATAAAATTAACGAATTTAGTATCCCATTGTATATATTTGGGCCTGATCTACCGGCTGGATTGCCGGACTGACATATTTCATGACACGTTCCAGATTTTTTGGAGCGAAACGAGTTCAGGATATCGATTCTATTCGCGCCTTACCCCCAGTTTCAGTGAAAATGACTAGAACAAACATCCATGCGCATGTCGGGGTTCTAACCCGGAACCTCTGATGTGAGGCGGTGACTCTTGAATGATATATCACAGTTGGTCAGTTCATGAACAAACTAATATAATAAAATTACACTCTATTATATTCATATCTGATACTAAAGATTCTTATAATTAGACCTTTGTTATTTTTCAGATATTCTCACTATATTTTCACTAGTTTACGTACGTGTTAAGGTACAAGTCAGCTTGACGGCTATGATTTTTACCTCTTTTATAGAAATAAATCCGTTTATAATATTGACCTGTTTGCTCTTCGAAATATTTTAAAGGAGCTAACGTTGGGATATAAATTCAAGTAAATCGGAAGAAATAATTGAATGACGTGTTCTATACGAGGAATGATGACACGTGAGCAGTGAAACATTTTTAAGGTACTCGACTTACGTAATTCCGTGATTTGTATTCAGGCTGGACCCGTAAAGCGACACCCCGTTTGTGGAAAAGGAATTGTGCTCTCAGTGCAGGTAATGCTGCCAAGGGGAGGAATTAATTACAGCTGCATTAGGCCTCCTCATTACCGCTAAATTGAGAGTAATCTAAAGAGAGCCGAGTCAGCGCTGCTCTGCCAGCCAATCCCGAGCCGACCTCCTCTACTCCAATTCGCCCATTTGGCTTGGACTCGTGACTAAGATATGAGAAGTAATTTTACTTAAAACATAGACTTCAATTACAAGTACAAAATGAGTTACAAAGACAATATGTATACAGCTAAATATAAAAACTAGTGTTTATGAAGTATTAGGTTAAACGATTAAAATAAAAGAAGCAAAATTCAAGCAATGTCGAGCAGTCTATTATCAAATTTTGAGGTAAAGAATTATTATGAGTTAGCAAATTTTTATCTATCTATAATATGGTATTTATTTTATTTAAAAACTTTGTGTTCACGGCATTTCCCAGGGCAAATATCCTTTCAGCTCGAGTACTGAGTAGCCTGTGACGACTACAAGCCTGACGTTGAGACCCGTTTTTTTTTGCTTGGTAGTCCACTCTCTCTAACCATTAATAACTGCCTCTGTGGAAGTGCCGTCGTTTACCTGGTACGGGTAACGACGCTTCGAGCGCCTACGTTCATCATGCGTTCAATGTCAATAATGATCACGTCTTTTGCTTCTACTTTCGCAAACAACACACTACAACTGTTGATTCACTTATTCATTCCCATTTTATAGCTATTTAACCCTGGCGCTGTCAGGTGGTCATAATAATTTGGCTAATAAATCAATTAATTATGAGAAATGAACAGAGTTAATGGAAGATAAATGTATGTTATTAAAATGGCTTATATAGGAACCCCGATTATATGGACGCATCAGTTACACTGTCTTTTTTGTGGTATGAATTATGTGCATGGCGTCTGTTGTCGTACACGTTGACTCCAGTATCTACGCTTGGTGTTGATGAAGCAACGTTTCCTAAACGTCCGCGCCCACCGGCGATTTACGAATGGCAATATCGTATTTTTATTGTTACTTGTCAAAATTTCTTCGTTATGATCTTTTTTAATATCTGCACCTTCCAGTCTAGTTCCGACTTTTCGAAATGGATTACTTAATATTTTTTCCTGATGCTCGATTCAAATATTCAATTTGCTGGGCCCTGCGATTAAATTACAAATTTTATGCTTAATTATAATAACTTAATTTTGTAATGCTTCGAAGGTAATGTTGAAACAGTGTAAGGTTATCTGACACTAGCAGACATTGAAGATCAGTGGGCGTAGGTGTGGGTGTGTGGACACGTTTCAGTCCTTCGCTCAGGGGACTGGATATCAGTTCACATTGCACTGCGTGGGAATCTGGGGACTTCGAACTGAATCGCCATTTCCTTCCTGCATTCAGTTCAGGAATATGCTTGCATTTTACACTAGTCGCATTTAGTCTCGTTGGGAAACCTTTTTGTGCCATAAATGCAGTTGGTGATGAATGAAATAATTTAATGGGACGTATCTATTTTCGATACGTCAGTTCGAATATAAATAATTACGTTCTCCCAAACTTCAAGATACAACCATATACAGAATGTGGACGAAATTGATATTTGATTTATATATTTTTCTTACCACTCTTTTTATCTTTTCTAAAGCTGCCTACTAAATATATTTCGATTTAAAATTCTAGTTTTCTAAATATCAGAAATCAATGCGGAATGTCTTTAACGAGAATATGTAATGCCATTTAAACATTACAGCAGATCTGTATCCATTGACACATATTCATAATTACCTACAATCCCAGCTATAAATACAGTTAAACCAACAAATAATATTAAATAATTAATTACACTAATAATTATTGGATTAAATGGGATCATCAAATAAACGCCAGCAGTAACTGATGATGAATGTACTAATGCTATTGCAACAGGTAATCAGGCAGAAACAAGAATCTAAGCATTCTTGACAAAATGATGATTTACTTATTTGAGTCATGAATATTACGATTTTGCTGAGTTATACCTAAGGTAGGTCTTCAGTAGATCTTGGAATAGATAGCACGTGTCATGATTAGAAAATGACTCCTCCTCTAGGCAATAATTTCTAGGTAATGCTTATTATCATAAATAAATTCATCGGCCACATCTCGGAAAGAAATATTTAATACATAAGACGTTAATGGGAAGTCCAGCTATATCTGGTATCCATATCAGCAAATATTTTGTCATGCGAAAATTTTGTGTATATTTTCAAAGGCATGTTCTGCCTACAATTTCTGTAGTAACCGAAATAAATTTGTCAGTGTATAAAACAATTATGTTTAGTTCTCCAAATCAATTGTACACCTAATAAAGTCCTAAATACAGAACGAGATTTTGTGTAGGAATGAAAATGGGAGGTGTGCAAGGTAGACTTAACTAGATTTTTATTATTATTATTATTATTCAATCCATTAGTCCTCGGTTGAGGAAATAGGATACGTCAAATATAATATTACAAGAAATATACAAAATTTTACAGCTAAGAATTGACAAGAAAGGAAAGATAAAATTCAATTTTCAGTCGACGGAGAAGGCAGCAGATCGTGCGTAGGTTCCCGTCGAACATGAAAAAGAAAATAAGTCAGCAGTTAAATTCTAGTAGAGTATAGTTGTAAAATAATAAAAGAATTTGATAGGACACCAGCAAACTGTTTTAGTCCTTCCTATCTACGAACTCTTTGAGTGAATAATACGCTCCATTCATTAACAAAGATTTACAACTCTTTATAAATGATTTTTGAACCTTTAAAGCTTTTATTTCTTCCGGGGACTATTGTATATATTTATACCGGAATAGTGAATGCTTGTTTCAAAAAGACTTAGACGATGTTTTTCAACACGGAGTTGAGAGCGATTTCTTGTGTTGTACGAATGGCTTGAACCGTTTTAACCAGGCTACAGCTTAAGCGTCTTCCCCGGTGATTCACATGAAACAGATACTTGGAAAAACCCTAGAAATCCTGCATCAGGTAGGTCGGGCTATTGGGTACTATTCTCAAACCTTTCCGAATGACCTGAGTGGAGTTTGCTGTTGGTTTTCTTCTTACTTTCGTCAGGTAAGGTAATATTGACACAATTATTATTCTGATGTATATACATTTGCTGTTGTTTTTATCAAAGATATGAATGCAAATGATTAAAAATGTCTTAATGAAACATGGGAAATTAATAAAAATATTCGCAAAACTGTGATTTTCCAGGACGTCAAACGTGGCACAAGTGTGTCAGATTGAATTTCTGCTGTGCCACTCATGGTTATTAAATGTAACCCGATCATTTGTTAAATTCAGTCATAATAAGTTTTACGCGTTCCACATTCTAGGAAACTTGGATTTTATAAATTAGGAATAAAGTTTTTCTCAGTAAATTGTTTGTGTGAACAGTTCTGTAGAATTGACGTAGAGCGACGTTTTGAAACTTCATCAATTCTACTCGGTTAGAAGCCCGAGAACTGTTTATACATATTTTAAAATTGTTTTTATAAAAGCTATTTTGTCGAGGATACCTTCCATTTCTTCAGTGAATAACTGCTCGTAGCCCTATCACTTTGTTGGAAGGTGATGAAGCTGGTGCGCGAGTTTCACGGACCTATCTCACTTGCCAATTTGTTCCACGTTGCGCTCCACTTCATACAAAACGACTCAGCACTTTTTTCCTTGCATATCTGTGAACTGCTTTGTTTTCTTTTTCAATATTGGTTCCACTTTCCACAGACATTTTTCACGGAAAGAGTTGATTATTAAATGTAGCCCAGGCGTTCAGAGTTTCCAGCGACTAATTTAATTACGGTAATGGTTCGTTTAGAGCGGGATATCTCTAAAATGGCGTCGACGATACCGCATTACATTGTCGTTACACCGTAGTATTAGGAAGATGATGATGATGATCTCCGTCACTCCGCTTTCAATTATTAAAGTAGAAGTGTTAGGTTACTTGTGCTCTGGAGTTCCAGGAATCTCTTAAATAAAAGACTTGTTGACTTTCTCTTTTGATATCAAATATTGTGTAAGGCATTTCTTCCTCGTAGTGCAATTATCCTCGTACAAGATCGAAATAGTGTTGACGTCATGAAGACTTTTCAGCTTATAAACTTTATTGTGCTGTTTACTTGTACATTGGAGCCGTGCTGTTTTGCTACGTCAGGCAGTCTTACAACTGCCGTAATTTTTCTCGAAAATGACAATATTTCTGAACATCTCGGTACCATGAACTCTGGGAATTTTAAATTAAACACCACTTGTTTATCAGTTTACATCCGTTTCGCAGAAGACGATATAAGTGTCATCCGCATACAATACCAACTTTAGGGGACTATTATTACCAGTTGGCGACTTCCTGTGGTCTAGTTGCAAGCGTCGCTGCCTCACAACCCAGAGTTACAGGGTTTGAGAATCTGGCATGGGCTTTGATGTTTGCGGCGTCATGGATTAAGACTGCTGGAGAAACCACGTGTTACTCCCAATTCGGAATGTGTCATGCAAGATGACAGATCGCAGTCGGCCCGGTAGGTCCAGATCTCAATGGGCTGTAGAGTCAAAGACGAAGAATATTACCAGGAATGCCGTTTATTTTCAAAATAAGTATAGGCGGTCTGATTATTGATTCCTGTGAAACTCCACTCCTAGTCTGTAAAGGAATATATTAAAATTTTGATTTTCAGTGGCTTTGACTTGCTTTCTCGTTTGCATGAAATCGTAATATTTGATAAATAAATGACGATATGTCGCTCATGGGGAAAGCAAAAGAATAGAAGCCTTTGAAATGTGGTGTTATAGGCGAATGCTGAAAATCAGATGGGTGGATAGTATCACAAATAGGGGAAAAACGAAAAATATGGAGGACGTCGACTAAGAGAAGGGATAGATTAATAGGCCACGTTTTAAGGCACAAGGGTTTTGTAAAATTAGCATTAGAGGGAAGTGTGTGGGGTAAGAACAGAAGAGGGAAGCCAAGGATAGAATATGCTAAGCAGATTAAGGAGAATATGGGTTGTGCTAGTTATAATGAAATGAAGAGTCTTGCGCAAACTAGGTTAGAATGAAGGGTTGCATCAGACCAGTCTTAGGACTGAAAACCACAACAACAACATCATTAAAGTTAATATTCAATTGTTATTTATTATTTTAAATGAAACTCAGGTTATACTTCTTTCAAGTGACACATTATTAAGAATAGATTTACAGAATTTGTTTAGATAAATAAGAGTAAGACAGTTTTACAGGATTTTATTACCATTGGGATGAGATAGTTAAATGAAAAGAACATAATTATGATTGTTTGAAATTGTACAGAATTTAATAAAATTTAAAACTTAAAATAAAATTATATTACATAGATACTTTTATATTTCAACGATATTTTATATATGCTCCGGCTATTTATCAAGCCTGAAAATCTTTTTGAATTCACATTAACTGGACATATAATTAAAATTTAGTAGCAACGAAACCTGACGAAATGAAGAATAAGCATTAATTTTCAAATTTATCATGTGTTTTAGTTTTCACTTCAATATCCAACAAAATTCTCTGTAACCTCACAACACTTTTCGCGTGTCTTTTATCATTATAAATAAGAGGTTATTGTGAGCTGTATTTTGCACAAAAGTTTCTAAACGATTCACTGAATATTCCAGGCAGCATTGCAGATGGAAGAATGTACTGTAATCCATGTGAGTACACTTGAACACCGCATCGTCACGAATGGATCCACGCCCCTTCGCCCTAGTACCCTAAACTCCCCTCTTTCTCCTCAAAATGGCCGCGGGAAATTACATAAACAGCTTCAAAGTCTCTTCGCACGAGAACCTAATTTTTTAAAATATCAAGCCACTTCGACAAAGATGGCTACGACGAAAAAAATTTAAATTTAATTTCTCCCGGGAATTTACTCTTCTCTTTTTCTCATCGTCTTCTTGGCCTTGTATCATTCTCAATTTAATAATTACATATCTTTTCCTTAAATTCTCAATCAGCTACATTGAAGAATATTACAATACATAATCATTTTACAAATTTTATTATTCATACACTTATTTGTTGACACGCTATCTCTACCATATTCCTTAACTTTAGTGTAATTATTACCCGAAAACTTTAAGACTGCCCTTTCCTGCATTTAACACTATTTTAACGAATCAGAGAAAAGTCCAAGCGTGTGATTCAACCTCCTGGGCCTTGGCCAAATTTGCCGCCCCTTTATTAAGGTACTTAAATACAAAAGGCTCCAAAATTTATTGAAATTCAAAACGATCTCTTCGGGAGAAATAAATGATATTGTGTATTGTACAGGGTTCAAACATTTAGTTCAGATTTCAAGGTGTTGTTTTTTTTGTGAAATTTTGCCGCCACCAAAAAGCCATCGCAACACCCCCGCCTCTGGTCCAAAGACACTACACGATATCTCGTGACAGTCTTATGCCAATATGATTTGAAGTCGGTGTCTTTACTCTTGTGACACTTTGTCCTTGTTCGTAAGTCATAATCCCGAGATATACTGCTATTCCCCTTCACTTACAACTGAGAAAAGTTATAGCTTCATGTTTAACGCTTTTCCTAGGCCAGAACATCGTCATATTTATCATTTTATTACTGTGATTTTATCACATTAAAGATTTATGTTTCTCTTACGTAAAGGGGCCGCCACTGTCAATTATGTAGTTGAGAACCATTACATGGGTGCAGTGTGAGTGAGACACACATGCACGCACACACACACGCGTGAATTTCACCTGTGCTAGGAGAGTGGAAGCAGGATGCCAACGACCTTGACCCTGCAAGTAGGTTGGTGAAATTGCAGAATTCCGATGTCTGTTTGCAGAGGTAGTCTCTCGCTTGCTGTCAGTGTTCAAATTAGCTTTAGGATTAGCAGATAAAGTTAATGTGAGCGGGTGACAACGTGGCACCATTAGCAAAACTGGGATGTCAAGAGACTTTCCGCTGCGTCCATCAGTTTTAATGAGGCGTCTGTTTACCAAAAACTCTCAGTGAATGTCGGATCTGTATTCCACTGGAATGGATACAATTCATTTTGTGATGAATGGAAAAGCTTGTTAGCTCATCATTTCTAATCACAGCAAATAGACCGGCCGAACATCCAATGTTTGCTGCAAAGTACGATCATTGATGTAATTTTTATTTATCTCTAATTACGTAAAATACATAATTATTACTGTTTGTACACACAAGACTTCATCACAAGTTGGTAATGTGATCTTACGTCTGTTTGTGCGACTATGCACAAAGGAAGTGTGAATTAAATGCTTAACTGCATGCCACCTTTCATGTTTGCTACTATCAAGTTATGTCAGATAGGTGTGCAAATATCTGCTACATAAGGAGTATAACAAGCTTACCAAAGCTTAATGTATTTGAAAATAGTTGGGAAAGCCACTGTTGTTTATGTTCTCATCTACACTATCAGTAAATAACATCAATAAAGTTGCTGTCCCACGGGATATCCTGTTGGTTCTTAGCTCTGTCCAGAGTGGCAATGAGCTTTACATTCGGGGATGTCTCGTTCTCCCTCTGTTATTAAGGTTCTGACATGCCGAGGCACCTTCATCTCTTTCAGGAGGTGTATGCACTGCGGTCGGAAACTATGGGCATACGGTAAAAGTTGTCCGCTGATTCTATTTGATAAGTCGGCCAGCTACCTCCTCAAACTTGTAGAGGCACGGAAGGAGAAATGCTGCGACCCCACAGCAAACTCGTCTCCCGTCTTTCGGAAGGGCATGGGAATTATACCCAATAGCTTGACCTAACTGATGCAGGTTCTCTAGGGGTTTTCCTGCTTCTCTTTTAGGAGAATCACCGGGTACGATCCTTAAACTATAGCCAGGGGGTCTTAGTCCACCATTGGCTACCTTTCTCTACCTTCCACAATCTCCCTTTTCAGTTCCCTTCAAATGCTGTTAAAGGCGAATTGTCTGTTTCATCATCACCCTCACGTACCCCCCCCCCTCTCAATGAAGTTGCTAATTGTTTTCAACGTCTTGCAAAAATTTTTATAATAAAATAAAAATGTAATCTTTAAAACATGAAAATATATCAATCTCAGCCGTTTTACACGATAGCTTCTAGCAATTTCATAATAGTAGTCAAAATTTTCATACTTTATAATAGTCATGAAAACTTCCAGTTTATCATGCCGAAACATTGCGTTCAACTATTTACTATCTGTGCAATGTGCCACATAAAGTGCTTAGAAAGTACAAATTATGCTACTTACATTTGAAATAGCTGTTTTCAAACTATACTCACCAGCCTTTATAGTTATTTAAACACCCTGTCAGTTTATTCATTTATATTGAAACTTGTACCTTTTCACGTCTCGGTCCGTAACCATTTCTGGGCAATTTTTCATCGTGTTATGACAATCACGTTCCGCATTTCTCTAAGGTAACTGTAAAAAGGAAACTTTCTCTATTTCTTGTCGTTTATTACAGCTGAACATATAGATCCGAAAATTTACGAGTCTCGTTTATTGTTTGGATCTTAGCTTTATCATTTTACTAGTAGTCGTATGTGACAAACTCAGGCGTTCTTTAGTCAAATAAGACTGTCCTTACTTTGCTACATAATATATTAATTTATTTACCATATATTCCGACACTGAACAATAATGTGCTCATAGTCTTCGCGTCTAAACTTTTCGTGTGTCGAGGCGTTCTGGCTCGCTGCAATATAATTTATGAATTTTAGGTTTCCGTCCGTTAATGAACACGTGACTTCATCACGTAAATGTGCAGTTAACTTAAATTGCTACCGATTGTTAATAATTATAAGTAATTAATATTCGATCACAATTTAATATAAAGAAGAGGACACATAACAATGATTTTCGGTTTCTACAAGGCTGTAAACAACTCATCACTTGACTCAACCGTAATCATTATTAATTAAGGAACACTACTTTTAAGTGAAAGTTGTGTACTGGACCTCGTAGTATCGCTATTATCTGCTGTTCCATTGATATAGCGATTACGATAGTAAAATTGGGTAACTAATTAGAGTTATAATACTTTTTTCACTAACAGGTCTTTTGAAAAATTTATTGTATGTTATTCATAGACTGTGTTTTAGTCAAAGCTCTTTCGATAAGATATTCAGAGAAGGATTTACGATAGTTATTAGACAGTATTCGTTGAAACCGTTTCAGAAACCCGGCAACAATTTTCCAAATCGAGTCTTAGTATCTGTTTCCTCCTTCTACTAATTCAGTGAACTAAATCTGCAGGATCATACTTAAACGTCCTAAAAGAAATTTATTTCATTTTATTGATTTACTAGTTCGTTATTGACGCATTTCAAATAGGTGTTGTGATTCTGTAGCATTACACTTGTCTACAGTATCCATTGGCGTCGCGACACCGCGAGCTTTCTACTTGGTCTGAGAAGTACAATGGCGAGAGAGCGAGAGAGGTCGTTAAAAGCTGCAGGTGGCGAGGTGCCGCAATCCTTTCACATCCTTCATGCGGCTGCCTTTTCTTCGGTTTCCCAGCTTTTTATTGTTTCGGAATTATTATGGGCAATAACGCGGTAAATTGCGTTCTTGCCGTTCTCGTGGTTAACCTTTTGCCTTCCACCTCCTCACAACAATGGCTCCGATACAAATTCATAACTTTTTGTCGTATTTTTCCTTTCGATTTACAATCTTTTTTTATACGAGAACGTGAGTTCAAATTGAACGAACTGAAACACCATTTTAAGACTATATAAAACCACATACAAAAAAGTAAGATAAAATGAATTTATTTCTTGTTAAACTAATTTAAGGTTAGTGGCGTAATGTCCATCGAAAATATGTTTTATTTTGAAGGCATCAATTATTTATATGAGTAAATAATTCTACCATTCCAACGGTAGTACTTTCCACAAAAATATTACCTTGCACCAATAAACCCAGTGATAAGTTTCCTCGAGCTTATTAGTTAAACCCTCTGAAGTTCAGTGTAAAAATTCATCCGTCTAGTTTAAAATGATGTAGGTGGTTACTGTGGGTTGTATTAATCTCAGAATAAAACTTAGAAAGCGCCGAATTTTCAAAATTGAATTAGTATTTTTTTAACACTTTGTTTTATTCAGATGAGTTTAGAATCTAAGTAAGGAATAAATAAGTACAGGATTAATGTTGAATTTCCTGGCCGCATGTTTGTGCTCACCATGAGCAGGAAAACTGGACTTAAGACTGAAGGAAAATCGTCACGTTGACTACGGGGCACTCAAAAATATCAGGAATTTGTCTTGAAAATATGGCAATAGACCCGGTCGGCCAAGGTCGTAAACAGTGTCTTTTTCTATGGAGATATCGCCTGTCACTTTTAAAAGTGCGTATATCTGTTCTCTTTAAATTAAACCTCACATATAACGTTAAACACATATTCTACTTATCGATTTGTCAGAAAGCGGAGTGAAACATCTATGCGAATTAGATGGTTTATAAATGAATATAAACAGCCAAAATTTTCCTAAATATAAAACGCGCGTGTTCAAAGTTTTATAATTGCAAAATAAAAATATTCGAATTACAAACAAAGATATGTGATAAAATAATAAGTAGCCAAATAAAAGACAAACTAACTGTTAAAAGAATTATCAGACTTAGTTTCTCTATAATTTAACTACCTCTCTTTTCAATTTCAAAATAATTTAGTATCATAAAAATAAAAATTACTAAATTAAAATTGTCATGTATTTCCAAATTCTGCTATTAATAACAGCTAAATATACTATAAAAATTAACTTCTATTGATATTAATAATAAATACGACCATATTACAAACAAACTTCAAATTTAGATTCAATTCCAAAGTAAGCTAGAATTGTAGGTCGCAGCTAAGCGTATTTTCCTAACGGCAAAAATCTGAAGACCGGAAATTAAACCTAAGATCAAAAATAAATACAGGAAAGGGACAAAGAGCGTAATCATATAGCTGATTACGTCTTTTTGTGCCACGCCTCATATGACGTACAGTTTACGCAGTAACGACAAGAAACATGAAAAATTAATTTATCAATGGTTTTTGTTGACTGTTATTAGTTTATTTGATAAAAGATTTGAAATATGAATATCTTAACGATATAAAAACTTATGTACACGAAATAAATATTCCGAAGAACCAAGAAAGAAATAGATGTTTTGAAAGTAAAATGTATCCCTCAAGAATTGTAGTTTGTATTTATTGTGCTAGTTGAAAATTAATGTAGACGTTAAATGTTCCCTTTAGGGTAGACGATTTATGAATTAAGTAGTATTACTATTGCGTAGTCAATTAATTTCTTTTTCAAAGATAATTGACACCTGAAGGTTAACAGTTAAGCTTTACTTGGCAACTAGATAAATCGGCATGTAAATCTCTGATCAGCAGTTCAATTGAAATACTTTTGTCAACTCAATAATATAACGGGCGTTGCAACGAATTGTAATAAAAGAAATCAGTACTATTATTTCGCCCGTCACAACTCTGCGTTTTAAAATGCAGAATGAAATTCCTGCTCAAATTTAAGTTTAATTTCACTCCAGTAAATGCTAGGGATTGAATACATCTGTCTAGGCTACAAAGCGGAAATATTTATAGACGAAGGTTGATGTGGGTGGTGTACTTAATCGTTCAGACCACGTTTCTCATTAAAGCTTGCGGTAAAGTCGACACAGGAACGACAAGAAATATGGAACGGGTGCCATTTCTCATCCGGGTAGCGGTTTCTCCCGCGAGGACTTCCTGTGCTATATGGCCATCAAAACCGTTCCAAACCAACATTTCACTGTCCAAGCACAACTGCCTCCTCATATTCGAATGGCGCGTAGTTGAAAATTAATTTGCAACAAGATAACACCCAACAGGTTCAAAGAGTCGTTGGTTTTATCGCGTTTAAACGAGCTATTGCAGTCAATCACGGAGGCGTGGGATGCTACTGTCGTTTCTTCCTCCAAGTCACTTCAATTACGCTAATGGAGACTAGCCGATGCTCCGCAAAACACTGACAATCTATCTACTGTGCCCTGACAACGAAAACCATTTATCTTGCTTATCTCTTCCTCAGGGAAGCCTTTCCTAGATGTCTTTGATAATTTCCTGTAGCGACACTTTTCCTGTTCTTAATGACGTTTTTAGTAAGTACTTTCAGCGTTGATTATTTACACAGAGATCCACTCTATTAAATATCGTTTAACATTTACTTTGACTATGATTAAAATAATATTCCTGAACGGACTGTACAGGTTACATAACACTGTCGTTATTATGACAAGAAGTAATTATATAAGAGATGTTCTTTTATCCTTACAAAGAACACGTGGAATCCTTCAAAGTAAATTTCCTTCAACCTGCTTGGTGTAAACACGGATTGCTGTCTTAAAAATTGCTGACTGATCTGAAGGTTGGAATGAATTTTTGAGCTCATATACTTCGACTGTAAAGGGTTTCACGCTCGTCAGACTAGTGTGTAGATCGTTTTGCGCAAACCTTATCTAGAGACATTTGGATTAATCCGGTGTCCTCACTCAAGTTTCAAGGCCAAAGTCAGGACAGACCAAAGAAATGTTTTTCCACACAAAAATCTGTTGTCTTGATCTGTGCAGACTCCACTCGTCTGATTCGTCTTCATACTTTTGTCTGACGTTTGTGATGACTTTTATTTCTGCCGCGAGTGTTTTGATATTTAATTATACTTTACTGGATACGAAATGGTCGGGTGGCAACTGAGATGATAAATTAGTAATTTACTGTAGCGATAGTTACCTTCACAGTATTAGATTAGGTTTATTAGTTCCACAAGTCCACTGCTAAGGAAATTAGACAAATGAAATTTATCCCTTTGTCAGTTTTTTAAATTTAAATATTAAACATTACAATGTTTCGTCTCTCATTTGAGATTTCTTCAGGTACTAAGAAATAATTTACAATGGATAACATTAGGTAATATGTTATGATATTTTTTATGATAATTGTCACATAAACTATTTAAATCAAATTTATATTAATTACATACATAAATACAATAGAAGCAATCCTATAAAATAGAGAAAATGTAAGGATTGTAACACATTACAAAGAAATATTACAAAAATAAGAAAGCTTGTTTGTAAACTAAGGATAATAATTATTATTTGTAATAGTTTATAAACTTCACTTCAGGAGTTTATTTGATTAATATTATTGCGAAAACGTTTATCCGAATATATGTAGATATTTATACACTTAATAAATAATTTGCATGATTACTTGAATAATTGCAAAGTCAATTTAAAAGCGAGATAAACGAGAGACCTGTGATGATAATTATGTTATTGCAGTTAATAATACGTTATTGACATAGTGTTGGCGGTGAATATTAATAGAGTTTCGTGTCGTAAGCGGAATCAGAAGAAGAGAAGTAAAGGAATAGTTATTCGAAGAGCGGAGAATGAGATGCCAGCTAACTGAGAGAGAAATTATTGTTAGTTTATATCGGAGTTTCACAAATAAAGTAACACTTATGTTTGTCTTATGTAACAGGCTACATGAGGGTGAATCTGAAACAGGCAACTCCACTTAAATAGCATAAGAAGGGGTGTTGAAGATGGAGCAAGGTAGCCAAGGGTTGACTAGTGTTCCGGGCTATAGTTTAAGGATCCTACCCGGTGGTTCACCTCAAAGATATGCAGGGAAAACTCTAGAAAACCTGCATCAGGTAGGTCGGCCTATTGGGTACTATTCTCACGCCCTTCCGAATAATGGGAAATGATTTTGCTGTGGGTCGCAGCATTCCCTTCTCACCAGATATGCAAAATGTTATACAAATTCAAAATACTCTCGTCTGTAGAATAATTTATCTAGCTGCTCTTCTCATTGACTGTAAATCTTGTGAGATTGACTTGAAATAAATAATTCTGTAGTATCAGTCGGACTTACAAACATTAGAGATTTATATTTGTATTCTATAATTTAACGACTATTTTCTAGGGAACTAAATTGCGTTTAGCTCAGGCCGATTCACAAATTCATTAATAGTGTCATATGCGCCGTTAATGAGCAAAGATTTGCATTTCTTAACAAGTAATTTCTAGCCATTAATAACGTAAGGCCGTTTTGTACATTTCTTTAGTTTATTGCTCAGTTTTATTAACTGGAAATGCACTAAAATTGACGTAAGCATTAGCGCTCACAGTTAACGTTGAAATTGAGCGATTATTTTCGAATAATTTTCGTGGTTCAGTTTTTTGAAACAGCTGGGTATGTTTCGTTAAGAGTTCACGTAACATTAAAAATGTATACCATCTTTTTTTACGTAATATTGCCGGAGTAATTTACGTTTCTCTTTTCGTGAGAGAGGGGGAGAGGGGAAGGAAAATGGTGGAAAAGCGGAGTATTATCCGGATTCTTCCTCCATCCATGCCAGTGTAATTAAATATTTTATGACACAGCTTCGGGACTCTGGGGTTAACTTCCATGGGAGGCAAATGTTAACAACTTTTTAAACTTTTAATATACTGGCGGAAAGGGAAATTACTAAAGCTTAGCAGGATGATAAACGGAAATTCAAAATTTTATAGTTGTCAGAGCTGAAGTTGTAAGGACGAGGTTATCATCTGTTAATCTATAGCTGGAGCACTTGCGCTTATCTTGAGATTAGCTTGTGTTACCAGAACATTCAAGTACTATTTTGTGGACTGCCTTCTAATCACGATAAAAATGCCCTATGGAAAGCTAAAAATTTATTTCGATGTGTTAGTTTCACACAAATAGAATATAATGTTTTAAACTTAACAATTCTCTTCTCTGTTCATTCAAAAACTTTGAACTGTGTCTGTTGGAAGCAAGAAATAATATCTTATCTAGGTGTTAATTATTTAGTGCAGCATTTCAGTATTGAAGTGATTTTTACTCTTGAAATAGTATATCTAATTACTGTATACAGTTCCACCCTAAATGGTATTCAATTACAGTTCATAATTAAATTAATTATGCCTTTAGTTGAATTAATTTGTGCCAGGTTTCGGATGGTTAATAATTGTCATGATTGTGAGGCATTAAACATCTACTGGATACTATTTCGTTTGTACGGTTAAATGTATACAAATTCAATTCTAAATCTTTTGGTAGACACTAAATTGAATTGGAAACTCATGTTAATAATCTAATAAATACTCGTATCTAACCAGTATTTGCAGTATGAATTAAACTAGTATGTAAAACATCTTTCATTCATAAATGGCAATACTGTTTTGGGGCACTTCTACAGGGAAACACATTGCTCTTTTATTTTGAATACGTGCCACCTGTATAAAATCATTAATTTTTCTATTGAAGTGGATGTAAGTAGTCTGGTTGTACTATTACTTATTGTAAATTAAAAATATTTCAACTAAAACTAGGGGCTATGTTTCACTTGACACTTGACTTTCAAACATTTATCAAGCCTCCTAAGACTCTCGATACATAGCTAACATCCGTCAGTCTGTCTCTCTGTATTGATTTTACATGAACCCATTTGTATTCTTTAAATCTCTTTCCGTCCTTTTCAATTTTTGTATCTAAAACAAAAAACCCACATTTTTATACTTACATTTAATGATTACATTTTATTGGTTCAATTTTGTTATGACCACAATTTACTGAATTACTATTTTAAATTAAGGGTTTTATTTATACCATTAAGAATAATAAATTGTAAAATATACACTGCAATCACACACATTTTGTGTGAGGCCCGTGGGAAATTTCTCATGCAAATGGATTCTTTACCCCATGAGGTATGGGAGAGTTGGCACTAAGTTTTCAGAAAAATTCATAATTTATACGGGAATTCGGGGTCTAATGGGACGCTTTTTGTTTAACAATTTTTGTAAAATTAAGGAAAATGAGAAATGACTTCATAAAAGTATAAAACATTGGGCTATTCTACTAATTACTCATTCTAAAATCAATATAAATTAAAACAACGAATTTAGATTTTTGATTAATTTTTAAAATGAAATCCCCCTGGTGCAGGATGTTTTGTATTTACAATTAGTGCAATTAAATTAAATTTAAGAAAACTCTAAACACCTTTTGTGTTTTCTTTCTTGTACTTACTTAGCGTAAAAAATTTATTTGCAACTGCAGTCTTTCCTAACATTTTACTCATTTTTTCTGTTCCTTTTATTTATTAATCTATTCTTTTTGGGTACAGCATCCTGTAACTCATTCTTATAAGTTGAGTCTGCCAGTTGTTCCTTTTATTTTAGGGAGATATATCATTTTGCCTTATATAATAGTATCTCGTTCAGCCCCGCACACTTGTTACAGTTTAAAGTTTTTGACCGAGCCTTAAAACAAGTAGATTTAAACCTAGTTTACGAATACATATCATTAAAGAGTTAAAAGCGAGGAGTTTTGTAGATTACCTTTGGTCGAAATGCTGCAAAAATTATAAATTTTAAGATGTAAGACGTCAAAACAAGAGTTCATTCATTGCGCAGTCAAAACTTGGTCAAGTTGGCTGCCAGGACGTCTTCCTTGACCAGTTATAATGTTCCGCCGCCATTTACTAACCTCAAACACTTTCCACTAAACAAAAGTAGGGTATTCCGTTCTACTCCGCTATCCCATTTCCGCCCAGACTTCCCCTAGGTCTTATACAGGATGTTAAGTTTATCTGAAGACATTGAAATATCTCGAGAACTACACATCGGATCAAAAAAAGTGTGAATGAAAAATGTTTGTCTGGAAGGGGGACATCTAATGATACGAAACCCCCTGGGTGTGGGGTATTGAAGAGTTAAAAAACCAAATGAGAATACCGTTGAAAAATGGCGATATCTCAAGAAATAGGCACCAGATCAGCAAGATAAAATTAAATGTGTTTGATATTATTACAAATGCTACTTAATGGCACCATAACTGTCCACTCAAACTCCCCAGGGGCGGGAAAACGAATTATGTCAAAATTTTCAATGGGAAACTATTTATTAAATAGGAAAACTTGGTTTTCTAAAGTTAAATACCATTCATTTGAGTTCCTTATTCATGGAAATTATTTCGCAGATTGCGCTGCCAACGAAAGAATACGAAGACGTTCATTTATTCGTTTACTGATAAGTAGTAACTACGTTTGGCGTTACCCAGGAACAACGTCGTGGACGTAGTATTTTCTGTTCCCTTGGTGTGCTTATTTTATGCGAGTCCCCTTGCCTGTCACAATTTATGTTGCTGGCTTTAGGTGCGTTCCCTTGCGTTTCATGTTCAATTACTTACTTTTAAGAATATCAAACACATTTAATTTTATTTTGCTGATCTGGTGCCTTATTTCTAGAGACATACCCATTTTTCAAAGTTTTTTTTACCCATTTTTATTTTTATTGATTACAACGCCATCTCTGACGGAAATGACTTGAATCGTAGGTCAAAAAGGAGTAATTTTTTCTGTAGAATCAGAATCTGCAATAATAAATGAGGGCTCTTAATTTATTTTTTAACTCTTCCCTCGCCCACCCCCCAGGGGGTGGGAGTGGGGGTCCAGTTTCGTGTCATTTTATGTCCCCAGTCGAGACTAACCATTTTCATTCGCACTATTTTTGATCCGATGTGTGGTTCTCGAGATATTTCAATGTCTTCAGATAAACTGAACACCCTGTATATTTTTTCTTAAATGGAAATATATGTGGTAATATATACATGTATATATAGACTCAAATGTAAATGTAGAAGGCTGGTATTAATAACAGTTTCCCGCACTTAAATGTATATATTACTACTGACACTGTCTCTGCGTGACATCAAACTTTTTATTGCTTAATGAAGCAAAGATCCTTTTTATTCATAAATATTTTTTTGTTTTTTGCATTCGTTTTCTGTTTCGAACGGGTTATAAGTCTTGTAAGACGTAAATTTTGTCTTTTTCTTTTGATTATGGGTGTTATAGTGTCGTTATAACTTACCGTCTCATCAGA
The DNA here is from genome assembly GCA_034510155.1 of Eucriotettix oculatus. Taxonomy (NCBI): domain Eukaryota; kingdom Metazoa; phylum Arthropoda; class Insecta; order Orthoptera; family Tetrigidae; genus Eucriotettix; species Eucriotettix oculatus. The sequence goes on from CM067377.1 coordinate 141,841,991, forward strand.
TGTGGGTGATTTTGTTTGCGCTGTATCGATTAGGTCTTTCTCTCTTCTGGCGGCAACAGCTCTGAAGTTGTTAATCATTCATTGACTGTTGCGACTGTAACCCCGCGGATCAGAGCGGAGAGCGCACAAACACTGACTGTTATTGTAGGGGAGGGTTACTCCACGCTATTGTATCGTGCTTAAAGAGGACCGTCAACTGCGAGCACGATGCCCAGAGCTTGCCTTGTTCCATTGCGATCACAACCCAGAGCCGGATAGGAAGGACTTGGAACAATCTCATTCAACATAAAACGTATTTGTACTTGCCCAAAAGTAAAAAAGAATTAGTCGAGAAGAAGGAAATGGACAAGCTACCATTTGTAAATAGTATACTACCAAACATCAACGACTGGCCGACGGAAGTTCTACAATTTTATAACAATCCACAATTTGTGTATTGTTAGTATGTTATAAAAAGGTCTAGGAATACAAAATTTTCTAAGTACCAGTATTATGCAATTTTTAGGTGCCAGTTTAAATTATTTTGAACACTTCCTCGTTAAGACAATCCAAACGCACGAAGTTTAAGGCGCGATGCAGTCTGGAGAAACATGTTTCATTTGAGCATGCAGACTGATGAAACGCTTTTCAGGAGACAACACGCATGCATGCATGCATAAGTGCTACATTCTGTACAATCATTTATTTTATATTAATAGTACGTTCCAACTTGCTATTTACAATAATTTGATTTTGATTAATAATACGCGATAACAGAAATTATGAATAGATCATAACTGGTGTGTTGTGGAATTTGCGATAGCAGATCCATTTTTTTGTTGTTGTTGCGGCATTCAGACTCGAATCATTCATTGTTACGAGTCGATTCTTTTAAACGACTCTTCGGCTCTCCGTATCCCATACGATTCTATTCACAACGTTGAACATTTATAACCTCGTACCAAAATATGCTTTACCAAATCAATACTTACCTGACGTAAAGTACAAATAAAATAAATAATTCCAATTACTATATGTCAGAACATGCATTTTAATATCCTTGGAGCCAGATAATAGTTTTTTACACGTATTTGAATCAAAATTTGACTTCAACTAGGTTGTATTTTATAGATTTAATTTAGGTTTCATTTTTTTGTATTGATATAGTACGTGATGCGGGTCGAAAGAGGGATCGAAACATTTCACTCATTTTTTTTTGTATTCTGTTGATCAATTCATTTTTCTTCAAAAGGGGTTAATACAAAACCATTAAAATTATTTGAAATTACTCTGCTTGATCTAAAATCAAAATAAATGGTGATAAGTGAAGAGATTACAAACCATGAAAAATTTGTTATAATAATTAGAATGATACCGAATTTGTTAAGAAGAGTCAAGGAAACAGGAAGGTTACACGATCCATTCACCACGGCCTAATATTCTGGTAATAAGTTTTCCGTAATATTAATTTACGGCATTCTCACGCTTGCTATGGAAACCTGGTCAGGGAGTGTTCCTTGTGAGAACAATCGAAATGTCAAGCACTACCGTTACACGGCAAAGCTACATGATAGCAAATATCAGATTTCCGATCAGCATGTCGGAGTGGTGTAATATGTCGAGTTGTTTCACATGCTGCCTTGGTGACCTAGAAACAGACATTTTTTCAAAAATTCTATCTCTTGGCTCCCAACTACCTCAGTTTCGTTTTTTATGTAATCACGGACAGGATTCTTCTACACGAAAATTGTTTCTAGTTTGGCTACGTATCAGCTGGGGGAACATGTTCATATATCACAGCAGTCTGTAAATGAATAAATTAATACGTTTTATAAGTTCAGTACGTTACAAATTGAAGATATCAATATCTCCAACAGAGAAGCAAATGTTTTAAAGGCACTGACAGCCGCCATCTATAATAAGAGTAGTCGCTGCTTAATAATATTTCTGGGACATGCGTTCCACTTTTACATGAATATGTTTTTGTCTTGACGTCAATCGAAAAAATAATTGTCATATCACGAAAGTGTGTATAAGAACGATAATGATCGGAACTCAGTTGACAATGCCGAAGCTTAATCAACTTCGTAGTATTAATTTTATGTTAAAAGTTCACAATGTGATTGTGGGGCCAAAAAAATTGAAACATGAACGGACATATTAACAAACCCTGATAATTTATAATGATTGTATATATATATATATATTTAACAATTAATATGGAGACAGAAAGTTTGTGAATTACCTGAAGTTTACAGATGGCAAGCACCATGTAGGGTTTGAAGTTCTTGAAGTTTCGGAGGCACCGTCCCCGTCATCAGAAGGTCGACGGCTAGCCGTCACTGGAAATGTTTCCTAACCTTCTGATGAAGGGGGCCGGTGCCTTCAAAAATTCAAGAACTTCAAACCGTACTTGGCGCCTGCCATCTGCAAACTTCAGGTAAGTCACCAACTTTCTGTCTATCTTTCCTGTATTTTAGTTAACCTGACAGTTTCATTTTCTGACGCATATATTTATAAATTGTGGAGGCGTTTTTCTGTCAGCGTAGACCCGCAGACAACTAATCAGTAATATGGAAGCCAGGTCGTATTAAATTGATACTAATAATTTATGTGGATTGCGTGCCCACAATTGTAGCCAATTAAGCCAGAAACCCCACAAACTCCCTCATTTTTAGGAATACATACATTTTTGTTTTCAGAATTGTGTATAATAAATATATAAATCTTTTTCTATTTATTGTAAAATGAATGCATATAACTTCATTTACAGTTCCATAACCACGAAACTAAGAGTTCGATTAATAATGAAATATTTATATTTTAATAATATATCTAAATAAATATATCCCGTTATCCTTACTTTTATCTTTTAGTAATTGAACTATGGGCATGAAACGTGTTGGACACATTTCCTGATAATTCGTCGAGATTGCTGATAACAATGTATTTCATTAATCATGGAATGGAACGTTTGGTTAGATTAACCGTTAGAGTATAATCGTACGATAAGGAATGATTTCTGTATCTTATAAAACTCATCTCGCTGTGTGATAAAATTTCCACATCATGATGGGTTAGAGGAAAGAACGTTCTCGGGTTATTTTAGTTTCCATATTTATGATTTCTCCCACAGCCAGGTTTAGATAAAAACTTAGAATATCTTGTGATGCCGTTTTGATTGAATGTAAATACTCTGCCTCAGACAGTGCAATGTTGCACGTGTTGTTGCGATTATCAACAATACAACAGAATTCGGTATTATCAACCAGGAACTGACGGAGGAGGACTGTTCCCGTGCACGAGTATCAGTATTTATTTGTGCAAAACCCGAGTTTGAAGCAGCAGGAGTTAGATATAACGGAAATGAAGGAGGGATGCTGCACTTGGTCCGGTTTCAGGTGTTTACGCTCCGTTGGCACGGAACAAAAGGCTCTTCATCATAGGATTTGGGTCTGTCTTTGGAGAGGCTACGAGGGTGTGTCGTTCCGTCTTCACTCGGCAGCCACACCCTGCTCAGATGCGCCAACTTCTGATTACTCTCAGCAGGAACATCTCAAATCACTTATCTCTTACTTTTCACACACACTTATCTGTTTTAATTATTATCGTTAGATTGCCACAGCACGCAATCATACCAGGAAACTGTACGAGTTTCTTCACCATATCTTTGAACGTCTAAGACTGTTCTACCTTCGGACTAGATTAGGCAGTCCGGCCTGATGTAAATCTGTGCCCATGGGACAAGGTTCTGGTGATTTAAACTTTGGGCAACAACTTTCTGAGCGAACTCGGGGCCGTTTCCATTGGGACTGCTGCTTAACCTGTATTAAATATCCAATAACATGTAACATAGGCGGACTACAAAGCGCATATAAAGGTTTCCGTCCTGTTCATAAATTGGAACTCTTTCTGAGACAGCTTCAAATTCATGAGTTTAACTTGTTTCAAAGCGCGTTACATATCCTTTCAAGTAATAAAGAGAGTAGGATTTCTTACCAAACCAGCATGCCTTGAACTTGAGCCCTCACCATCGTATTTCTTCTTTGAGAAACTAATTGTAATGAAACAAGTGCGTGACAGTTCAATGTGAATTTATTTTATTTTATTTTGCCCCAAAAACTAAACAACAGGTATAGAATTTCGATAAAGTTGAAGTTATTGAATATATCAAAAGTACGGCGTCATTTATTTATGATCGCTTCAGGAAAACCTTATAACTCGCAGTTGGTTTAGAACAGGTCCCGCTATCATACGTTTCAGAGTCATGAACATTTCCGGCAGCAATTCAATGGATTTATAGATATTTATATGAATATCTTTAGAAATGAAACATATACGAAAATTTAAGTTAAAATTCCTGTTTCAATCCCTGAAATTTTTAGTGAAGTCCGTTAAACCGTTTCGAAGCATAAACAGATTAGGAGTATAGGCCATATGGACAGACTGACAGGCAGTCAGACAGATAGACAGACCCTTCAATTTTATTTATTGGTATAGATATGGGTAAAATTAAAGGCATTGTGTCACGATAGTACATTTACGTAACCTGCCGACTATATGTAACTTATGCTTAAACGATAATTTGTGTAGACTCTGTGTATAATTGTAATTAAATATATACAATACGTCAACTTGGTAAAACGGCGATATTAAGCTATGGCTACCTGTTTTTTTAAAATTATATTTAACTAGCGTTTAACTGCATCTTAATACAAATGGATTGAACTTATTCGAATGTTAGGCTGAAACATGATGGATCTGGAAAAACACACATAATTATATTTATTATTTCCATTAGTTCTTGGTTGAGGACATAGGATAAGCCATACATTACGTCATGTAACAAATAATTATAAGACAAAATTAAATATGGTAATTAACTACCAAAAATCCTTATATAGAATTCGAACCCGAGTCCTATTTGTTGTGATAGCGACTATTGCCGCTAGACCACAGGAGGATGGCTCTGAGAGACACAAGCACACTCATAAACTATGGATATGAAACGTCTTGGAGCTTGACATTGGAATCTGACATTCCGTAGTAGCTTCAGATAATACGTGAAACTAACAGACAAAAGAGCAGAAAGTGTAAAGTTATTTAATATATTTTACAAAACAATACATTCAAGACTTTTGCTGGAACATTAATTTAAAATATTCGGAGAACGATGAAAAAACTCATGTACGGAGTAAACCACGCCATTTAATAGAATATTTTTACACTTATTCACGGAACTTTTGAAGACTTTTACGAAATTATCCCATTGAGTGATACTTTCCTGATAAAGAGCAAAGCGATGCTTGTCCGACCTTAAGAGTTGAACGATTTCTAGTCGGGTTTAATTAAGGATTTTTTTTTTCAACGGAAAACAATAATACAGTGAGAAGTTTATACAAACATACAATCAAAGGCTGAAGAAAGACTTGGGGCATATATAATGCACTCTAGAGTGGCTATAATTATTTGAAGATTAAGAGACAAACTGAAAATAGGGGGAAAATTACGAATGAATTCCTGAGCTCACCAAAAACTGCGAATGCGTTAAAGAGAATAAAAAACAGTGAACTCCGCAATACTACAGACGCCATGTGACAAGGTATACATTTCAATGGCCCCTACGTTGACGACCGTGCTATCTTGGGCAGGCAGTCTATAGAAATAATTTAAAAAAAATACTATTTAATGATGCTATGAAAAAATGCCATAAATGAACCAATATAAAACAATGAAATAAGACTTATGTCTCATAACATAAAACCAGAGCTTTCGGTCAGACCTATTCTGACAGAAATCCCCAGTTTTATATTTACCTATAACAATATAAATTTCGTGTAATTGTGTCATATTGGGTATTTTTGTTTTTAAAACATTATTAAATATATCTAACTGACAGGTTTGTGAGTGTGAATCTCAAGATAACTAAAACGACTATTACGAACACATTTATGTTGATGTGCGCACTCTGCATTGTTATATTTACTATACTATTTTTTTTACCTTCGTGGCGCTTTTTCAACATATTCTCTCAACAATTTATAACTCGGGCGTTTCCTTTTAAAAGTTTTGGACCAATTTTTCCCTAATAAACATCATTGTTTTAATGACCAATAGTTTCTTCTTTTATTTTATTTTCAATCGAAACAGTAGGTCTGTCGATGTGATATATTTCTGATGATTGAATTTTCAAGTTCGTTTTTTTGTTGCTTTTTAATGGTGAATTAAAATATTACTGCCAGCCATGCTGGTATAGATTCTCGAGTGGCAAAATGCCTGAGGAGCGGTAAATTTTTGAGGCTCCGTTTCTTTTCCGCAGCGGAAGTAGCTACTTAGATGAAATTATACGTAGTCTGAGTGACATCTTAACCGTAGTCGGTTCAGAAGCTGTGGCAGGCAGATTTCCTGGAGTGAGCAAAGTTGGGGGTCGTAAGCAGATGCTCATTCCATTGGAACGCCCTCATAAGGGGAGATAGGATAGGGTTAGGGTCTGCTGTGTTGTTCCCGTGTTATTTTACGCTGTGCAAATTAGAACTGTTGTAATTAGTTTTAGAAGGGGGACGCTTTTGTAGACGCGGCTTGCTTGTTAAGTACTTGTGGAATATGCCCTTTTAAGGATGCTTCCCCTCGATAAAATGGGTTGAAAGACTCGTATTGTTTGCTTGTTCGACGAACAGGTTGAAGTAATTTTAAATACACCAGAAACCCATAAGTCAGAGTCATCTTATGCATAAATAGGTTTATTAATGAGTTCATCCGCCAGCGTTGAATGTGACAAAACTATCGTTACGAGAGGCGTTCGATAAATTCTCAGCCTTTCAGATATGCGGTTAATGGCTACAAAATGTAATTATTATTTCAAATAGTGTGTTAGACGTGTAACTATAAAGCTTCCACCTAAATTTCTCAATTTTTTAGTTGTAGTAATGAAGAGAAGCAACCACGTGTGTGTGAGTAATAATTAACATTCATATTTATATAAAATGCTTTATTATTCCTCATAATACATTAAATTATTTTCACAGTTTCTTTATATATAATATTTTTATAAGTTTCATTATCAGTCAGTAATTAATTTTTTAATTCCTGAAACTGTTTAGTAATTTTTACATGAAATTTCAAAGTGTCTTACCAGTTCAATAAATCAATAATCTCACATTATCATCAGTTATAAATTAAAAAATCCAGCCAAACAATATCAATCTTTATTTAAGATCCTTACAGCTTTTGTCCATATTGATGGACTTCCTCAGATATATTTTAAATGGATAGTCCTACTTTTCGGCCGTAACCGTTTTTAGACACAGATTAAGACGCATAATTCGCTGTATGTGTGTGTAATAGGTTTATCCATTTAACATTTATCTGAAAAAGACCACAAATGTGAACGAAACTTTATATAAATCTTTAACAAATATTTTATTGATTTTATAATAAAGGTATTGGGGCGGTTACTTAAATAAGTTCATATAACTTTAAAAAAATTCCAGTAGTTGTTGTTTTGCAAAATATATCAAAGGTTGAATAGATGTTATATTTACCATTAAACGAATATTTCTGGCAGCTGAAAAGAAGAGCGGTAGTACCTCCATTTTGGATGATCTGAGTTCTCAAAGCGTTAGGTCCCGAGAAAAATATTATAGTAATCCACACTGCAGTGTTTTAAGATACTTTGTAATATGGCTAAGATATTCGTAGATCGCGTCCACAACATTTTAAATTTGGATATAAAAATGCTGTCTGCGCGATTCTTGCCGCGATGACCGCACTGTTTAGATTTTTTGTAAATATATTTCAACTGAGTATTAAATTGTTTCATTACTGTATTCACGTAGTTTTATTATTACACCTCCGAGACAATTCTAGTGGGTGAAAAGTACAAAAGTAGTGGGGAAAAAGTGATGGCCACGGTGCTTTGGGATACTCAATTTGCGCCTCCACGTGCATATATTTGTTCAGATTCAAGCGATTATTTCTTGATCCATAATTTAATGAAATATCTGGAATTGGAAGTTTTCTTAAACGTATACAAGTATCAGGAAATTTTAAAAACTCTCTGACAACATAGTCTATCTTCAGTTTGGGAACAACACTTTGTTAACCTTTGAGAAATAGTTTTATTCTCGAAAGCTATTGACTAAATATATTGTTTCAAAGGAATAAAAAATAATTTATTTCTCTTATCAAAGAAAAGTCATCTTTAATTTTATGATTTATTTATTTAGAACACGAGGCCTCACAAAACAGAAGCTTTCAGCCTTTAGACTACAGTCATCTGTGAGCTAAAACCATATAAATTTACAGCCTGTAGCGGCGCTAGTCTTACAATAAATTATAATAAGTAATTATATTATTAATAAGTTATTGTTAGAGTAGTACGTGTACGCGTTGCAGGAGGGTGTAAATGTATAAGGTTTTAACATACAGAGGATCATGACCGAAAGGCTGAAAGCTTTTGTTTTGTGAGAACTTGTGTTTTAAATAAATAAAACATAAAATTAAGGAGGACTTTTATTTCGTATAAGAAATTAATTAATTATACAACCGTGATTCAAATAAAATCAAATGAATTATAACAACTTCTTTGTCAGTTTTTATTTTATTTTAAAGATGATATTTGTTACGTTTCGTCTCTCATTTGAAACTTCTTCAGGTATAAAAATTTAGCTGTTTATGGACCTCACTCCATGACTCATTCGGCCGAAATATCTTTTAAGTAAAATAACGGCATATATTATTATTTAAATGTCAAATAAACTGTTAATTAAAATTCGATTGAATTATTTAGATAAACGAATAAATTGGTAAGAAAACCCATTTTCTTATTAGGCCAAGAAATGTTTGAACTACCCCCGTATAATAATAATAATAATACTAGCTCAGTCAGTGTATCATCATCTAAGACTACACGCCATTCAGTAACAGGTTATTTTAGTGCGTTTTTGCGTGAGGCTGTTTGTTCTGCTTGTGTCACGGAAGCGGAAGAGCGTAATTTTTAACAACGATGTGTGAATAGTGTCAAGCTTGGATTGAAGAAAAAGAAAGAACAGTAAACTTGGAGACAGTAAACCCTACGGGGAGAAATGAGACAAAACAGACGACACGTTCTGTTGAGTAAACAGGTTTTCACGGCAAATCTGGTGTAAATCCCTTCATGACCGACATATACACATTCTGAAAAACTTCTGTGCCGTATGGTATTTCAACTTTAATTACCATATGAACCTTGCGTGCAGCCTTTCAAAATACTAGGACGATTCTTCATGACTAATTAAGCTCTTCAGGTACGTCTAGCGACTCATTCTCCTGTTTAATTCTTTACGCCCGTTTTTTTCTTTTAGACAAGCTGAAGATCGTCTCGTGGACTGGCATGAATTTTCTAAAACTTACAGTTGACGTATTTACTATTTCAAAGAAGTTTCGTTCACGGCGAGAATAAATAATCAGAACACGTCAGCAGTTTAATTGTCAGCTATTTCAGCCCATTTTTAACCTGTAATCTGCATCACTTAAACTTTTACCCTTATGATCCTGCCATTTCGTTTTTCCCGGTACCTCTTTCCAATTGGATTTCATCCAGTTAATCCGTCTGTGTTCTTCGTCTTTGTGATTTCTTAATATCCGTTTATTACTGTCAAATGATTGTCTTAGGTTTCAGTGAATATGAAATCGCTAAATATTTACAAATATATTTGCAATAAATATATTGACGATGAGCCTAACTATGTGAGTAGTAATACATAGTACAACAGCCTATACATTTAGAAAAGAAATTTAATATGGACTCCATTAAACAGTAGTACCAGACGTTTCGTTCCTTAAATTTGGAACTTCATCTGGTGTGATTTATACCTGCACTTCCCTGGGAAAGGGGGGGGGGGTCGCTAAACGTTTGTAATTATACATCAATTTTTGGAAGTAACATACACTCAATGCAGAAATAAAAGCAAATACTCGATTTTTTTTATTACATTGAAGCATTCCTATGATGTGCAGTAAGAAAATATTTATTTCGTTTTGATGTTAAAAATCGATTTCTTCTGTTTAAAATTCCAAGAAGAATTTGCAGAATTATCAAGTGATTCTAACTTGCGACTTATATTTAGCATTACATGAATTTTGGATTAAAATCAAATCGGAATATCCGCTAGTATCGGAAATGGCACTAAACATATTATTACAATTTTTTCAACGTACTAATATAAAGCGACTTTTTCACACAAACATACGTAAATTCAAAATATTGTTCAATTTTAATATATATTGAAAATATAATACGACCTACATTAACTGAAATTGAACCTAAATGTAATTATTTATATAAAAATTATCACGCTCATCCGTCACATTAATATTGTTTGGCCTTAAAAATATTTGGATGTGCTTATAGAAATGTTCAAACATTAGGAAAATTTATTTCTTCTTAAAAATATCTCCTTCCGTAACTTATCGACATTATAAATTCTACATTACATTCATTTTTATTTAAATTTTTGACATTCATTTCATTACATTCTGGGAACTGAAAAATTATCTTGGCTGTAAATTAGTCGCTATTCGAAGAAGTTTAAGAACCCAGGACTTATTTTATAAAAATACAAAATAAATTTACAATATGATATATATTTTGCCATCTGGGAACCGAAAGCCATAGTCCAGGGGTTGAGAGCTGGACTGCAGAAATTTGCACTCGGATTCGAGTCCCGCTGAACGCAACTATTTTTTATTTGTTTATTTTATTTATTTTGTTTACATTGCGTTCCAAGTATTTTCTGTTTTGAGAATGTTCTGTTTCTGGAATATTCCATGAATGTATAAATAGTACTGGACCTCGAAACGGAGGCAGTTTCTCTCAGTACGAGCCTTTGTACAGCACTTCGTATTAAATAAACGTCTATAATCTCTAGCAGTGTGTGTTACTGTATCTCACTATCTTTCAGAAACGTGTCTATATATATCTATATATAATTATCACATAAAAATGAAATATTATTTTTGTAATCAATAAATTAATAAACTGTCATTCCCCGGAAAGACGTAAAAGCAGACTTGTAATTACAACAAATTATTCTATACATATGCAAGATGATAAATATAGTGGAAATCATCAATACGTGTCTCAAGTGTAGAAATGCTTAGTATATTCATGTTAATTTTGCTCGTCGCTGTCTGCGCGGATCGTCGAAGTTTTTTATACTTATTTAAAATAATATTAATAATCGTTTTAATAATTTAACAATTACATTGGAAAAATATACGAAAGGTGAACTATACAGAAAGGAAATGATAATTTTAATTAGGAAAAGCAGAAGGTAAAGAGATCAATTTTAAATGAAAGTCAATTATACATTTCATATGACAAATGCATATGTTCGCTTGTAATATAATACACACCCGTAGAAATAATATGAAGGAAATGGGAATATACAAATAAACATTTCATTTTTTATTTAGAGTCCCGTCAACTGCGATGGTTATTAGCGACAACGACAGGAACTTGTTAACTGTTAAGGGTTTCGCTTTACGGATTGTGAAGCGAAGCAGCAACACTGATCGCTACACCACGGTACATCGCCCTAATTTATTGTACTGTTTATAAAGGTCACACTTGCTTTACTAACTTGTATTGTTGGTATCTGAGTCATTTTCCCATTTTTTTTCTGTTGAGTATTATGAATTTTAAAATTGCCAGTCGTCTTTTCTAACCTATATACTTTGTCGCTGCACTGTTGCTTTTAAGGAACATTGTAAACCGTATTCTGTTTCTAACAAACGTATCTTTGTTTCAGGTACGTAAGTGCTGCGCTCTGTAGATACTTCCTGTGTGGAGGAAACGGAACGGAAACTCGTGGGCTACAACAGTAACGTTTACATTAGTAACAATAACAGTATTCTTATTCACGACCAGATTGTGTTGTGTACTTTAAGTTAGTATAACACTTTCATAATTGAAGGATTTACGATATAATTTAAGTAGCCCCAAACATCCTCCCGAAAATAATACTTCTGACGGACTTGGAAAATATTCCGTCGGACAAGTAAGTTACAAGTGGGTTCCATCCAAGCGCCCCAGATTCCTGAATTACAATTCGATTGTATTCTGCAATTTTTTACCTTAGTTGTAATCTACTTAACCAGGGAACAGTAATTGGTGACTGTAAAATAAAAATAAACTTTTTATGGATTACGTATTTTTCCAACTGCCTTGCCCAAATTTTCGTCTGAATAGTTGGTATATTATGAAAACATTTTCAGGCATCGAAGGGAAAACAATGGCACATTAATAAACGAGTGTTTTTGGGCTAACAGGCTACATGAGGGTTATTCTGACATAGACAACTCAACTTTAATAGCATAGGAAGGGAATTGAAAAGTGGGGATGCGGAAGGTAGAGCAAGGTAGCCAAATGTTAACTAGGGTCCCCGGGCTATGGTTTAAGGATCCTACCTGGTGATGCTGGGAAAATCCTCGACCTACCTGCATCAGGTAGGTCGGGCATTAAGTACTATTCTCACATCCTTTCGAATGACGGGAGACGAGTTTTCTGTGGGATCGCAGCATTCCCTTCTCCATGTATTCCAGTTTCAGGAGGCAGTTGGCCGACAGATCCAATGGGATCAGCAGACAACTCTTGACATATGCCCAAGGTCTTCGACTCCAATACATATACCTCCGAAAATAGGTGAAGGTGTCTCAGCATGTGAGAACTTTGATTAAAAAAAACCCAGAGAGAGTGCGAGGCATTCCCGACATAATCAGGTGAGCCCCGCAGTCACTCTGGGGTGAAGCGACTGCGAGAAAACTCCAGCAGCGCCTATTTCTTGTTGAGGTGGTGTTTCACCTAAACCTGCAAGGTAGCCAATGACGTATTTTGTTATTGTGACTGCGCGCCCCGTCCTAATATGGTTGCAGACACCTTGCATACCGAAATTTCGGTTTCGCAACTATTGTGTGTTTGAGTATCTTTCGCCTTTATCTTCTTACATGTTGTTATAGCCTAAATTCCCGAATATTATAACTCGTGAAATTCTCTCAAGTTCTCAGGCTACAAAAACGAATACATTGTTCGAGTTTACTAGCAAAGACTTTTTTGTATTATAATTGCACATTTACTGCCCATATGTAAAGTACACAGACTCTGTAATTTGTATATTTTTTTATAATAGCCCTGTATTACATGAAATTTATGAAACAAATTGATTAGTTTTTGCATGTTCATTTGTTCTTAAACTTCACACATATACAACCCGCCGCCATGTTTAATTCGATTCTTTTATCAGATACGAGTACCATGGTATAATTTGGATATTAATAAAATTTATTGCTTGCAAGTTGTAAAAGTAAGGTAGTGTGTTTCAGAGTAATTTATTTAAATATTGTATTTGATGTAAGTATTCACGTACTTATTTGTGGACCACCCCTTCGTTGTTGTACCACCTATTTGTGGAAGTGTTGTTAAGTAGTTTTATTTGGTTCTCTATTAAGTTCGCTGTATATCAATTGAGATAATTTTGCTGCTATTCCTGAGCAGAAAATTAGTTGCAAGTGGCTCTGCGTTTGGCGTCAGTGCGAATAATTGGTCAAGTGTCAGGGAAGGCCCAGCGTACGGCGCAGCGGCGGCGTCTGGAAACGAGGGGATAAATTGGATTCCGGTCCTCGTCCTCGTTTCCGAGTTGTTTATTTGGCTGTCACGAGCCAGAGTGAGCAATTAAAAGAGAGCGTCGAGGCAGTTTGGCAGACGACTCGACTGTATCATTTGCGAAGAGCTCGTCATTTGCGAGTTGTTTCGAGCGTGAAGATTGGAGAATTGCTAAGTCAATTAGATCCATCAATCGCCAATAAACAAGAACGAGTGTTTTGTTCACAGTCTGTGTTTGTGGAATGAAATTTAAAGAAAAGCTATACCGTCGGTATAAATGAATAAATGTCTTGTCAGATTCATTATGCACATGATGGAAATTATCTCTATAAGCGTAAGATTAACTCAGTTTTCCATAATGAAGATGATCTGCGAAAACACGGATATCGTGACAAAAGATCCACATTGTGGCTTTAAAAGCAGTTTAAAAATCTACTGACGCTTCATTTTAAAAAATTATTCTATATAGAACTTACGTTCTATTTCAGTAAACCATTGTACTCATTTGATTGTATTTAGTAAATATGGGCAGTTAACCCAGCTCCAGATTCATGAATTCACAATAAATTAAATAACTAATAATAATTTGGCATCACTTTTGGAGGGTTTTTTCAGTTTTAAAAGGTATATAAAACTATTAATCGCAGATTTATATATATAAATCAATACTATCCTAGGTTAAAAACGTGGAATATTACTTCAAAATAGAGGCTAACTATTATAACAAAACATCAATTTTTATTGTTTATAGATTGTAAATGTACTTCATTTGATTGCTTTTCCAATCTCAATAAAATTAATGAACGAGGGGTGTTGTCCGCCTTTTAACAAGGGCATGTATTCCACTGTGGTAAAAGGCGTGCGCTTGCCATCGAGGAACGGACGTTTTCCGTGAATGCAAGTCTCATCTCCGGTCACAAATTTTCCCAGAAACACCTCTTTCTTCAAATTGAAGCATTGGGGTAGTTCAGACGCTATAGTTTTTCTTGTCTCTCTATTACGGTTGGTTAACATTTATGTTGCTCACCGTGCTCAAACTTTCGGGTATCCAAATTGTTGAAAAATAGAAAATTTAAAACTTTTATAAGAGGCAATCTTTTTATTTATTAAAGAATAAATTTTATATTGAATCTGCAATTATTAAAAACATTTATTAAATCATCCAATTTATTTAAAGAAATAATTTTAAAAATGTCAATAATTATTATATAATATAATAATCTATAGGTTTGAAATTAAGTTTTTTCTAGACAAGTTCCTCGTAACAACTTCAGCAAAAAATCTGAGCAAGGAGGAACCTATTGGAAGGAAAAAATCTAGTGATGAATAGTATTATTATAAGTAAGGAAAGTTGATCGGAGGATTAAATTAACACCAATTTATATCACGCCAATCAAGAATAGTGAAATCCTTAAATAAATTTTGTTATTTTAATTTTAAGTGGGATCTAGTTGGATGGACGACCCTGTGTGGACCTTAAACTTGTTACCTGGCCATGGGAAGGTAATGGTCTTTCCCAACCGTAAAAACGTATACCTGCTGTCCTCTGACACCTTCCCTAAAAATTTACTCAAACATCCCAACACCTTCGGCAATCGCGTGTTACCTCAAACTCGATGAACATATCGTCGCTGCCTTGTGAAACTATCGAAGGTGCTTTTTTCATAATCGATACCTTGCGCTTGTCTTTATGATACCTAAGTTGGAAAATCTTAGAATTCCAAGGTTTTTTAGAAACCTTCTTAGATACTGACTTTGACAAAGAACCGAATCTCACAATTTTCCCCTAATGATTACAACAGTTTTTTTCTGTCTTGAAAAGCAGACCTTTTCACATTCGACAGTTTGACATGGTAGGGACGATATGTCATGTTCAGTATACTACCGTATTATGTAATATCATCGTTAAGCACGTGATATTGTTAAATTGTAATTATCCTGTTGCAAGATGTAAAATATATGTCTTAAGGGTAGGATCTTTTTTGGCCTGAAAGGGTAGAAACAAAGGAACATAAATTTTGATTGGCAGAAAACTTCTTTGGGGTGTTCAGCGATAAACAGGAAACTTTCACGGCAATCGGATAAAGCGTATCGGAACGCTTTATAAGCCTTATAACTCTTAATTTATTTTGAACAGACCAGCTTTCCTTCAATGGATTTACAAATATTAATTTTAATACCTTTTGAACCCTGCAAGATATCGAAATGAAGCATGTTGGAAATTTTAGTTAAATTTCTTGTTTTAATCCTTCACGTTTTGATTTAAATCCATTGAGCCGTTTCGCAGTCTATTCGAGACAAACTTCTAGAAAGACATTTAAATTTTTTTATTGGTATAGATAATAAATTTTGGAATGACAATAATATTGATGATTCTGTTTAAATGATGAACTAATTAATTATTTAACTAACAAAGAGGCTGTTATAATTCATTTAAATGTGAGATAAACTAATTTTCCAAGATTATGTTTTATAAATATTGAAATGTTTATAACATTTACCTGAAGTCGTTAACAGAGTCGGATGCGACGGCATCTCGGAATAGTATAATTGGTAAAGGAAGCTGGCCTGCAACAGGGAAAGTGAAAGAAATCCAAATGAGGAAAGGCGGCCGAGGGGATTTGACCCTGGTTAGCTGTGTGCGTGGGTGTGGAGCGCTCTTCTCGGTGCTGGCTGGGGCTGTTGAAGAGCCAGGACAATGGCGAAGAGAGGAAACCTGCCCCGAGACAATTGTTAAGAGCCTCTCCTCGGTCCCTTTCTAATTTACTCGCACGCTGCCGTGCCGCACAGCATTTACTCTGCAAATATTCTAAAGTAAAGCTATGCAAACAGCATGTGAAATTTTTCTATTAATTCAGTGTGGACGAGCTCTGCTTTCAGGGGACTTCGCGACCTCTCACTCGAACGCGATTCAAGTGCGAAAACTAAGTAACCAATATTTTAAAGTGATCAGTGTTGACTGAACTCAATACGATACACATACGCCAAAATCTGTTCCTTTACAGTTATTCTCATTATTATTATTATATTTAAAAGTTTTCTCACACTAAAATTACTAGAAACTTTAACCCTTCATTAATTAAAATTTTTAGTCATTGAATTTTGTTTGAAAGTAATATTAATTTTGTGATTTTGTAATTACGTGAAGTTCCCTCGAATTGAATCACATTCAGTAACTCAAGATCTCAGCTGCGTGATATAACGAACACTTTATACGCCGTTGGAACTCCACCACTTTTTCTGGCTTTAATTATGATGGATTTGATGCCTTCTCTTATCTCTACGACGTTCATAAAACTAATTTTACAGCAAAGTAAAGAAATTTGTTCATCGACAATATTTCTTAATACACATGATCTACTTGTCAGCCCTGATTTCTAATGCGTAAATTGTATTGATATATCATTTCAGTAAGCTGGTAAAATAATATGTTCGATTTATATTATACTAGCTGCGTGCCCGATGATGCCCGGAAATCCATTCACATTAGCCGAACACACTATACAGTATTTAATATGACACTAATCTCTTTGTCAACGCGTGATTAAATTATCAGCAAGACAGTCACATTTCCGAAAATTTAACTTCCCACGCCCTCCAGTTATGACGTCATTTCCAACGCGATGACTGCATGTCATAATCAAGTCAGGAAGTCTACTGATACCTTAAATAAGCACATTCGTACAAAAAAGTTCACAGAAACAGTCGGTTATATTTATAAGGAGAAGATACTCTTCGGTCTAATTAACACTAAATGATGTGTGTACATATGCTTATTAAAAAATTAAAATTGGGTGTGTGTGGATCTGGTCTTTATACAACGTACCTCAGTAATGTCCTGTGACTTATAATTTTTTTACATATTTATTATCTGATTAAAATTATCATTACTTAGGTAAAATCGTAGCTAACTTTAAGTATATCATGCTCGATAGATAGATTCTCTTTGGTTTACTTATCTTAATAATTTAACCCTGACGTAGTCAGTTACACGTCAAATAATTTTTAAATCTAACTAATATTTTATTTAAGTGATGATAATTTTAATTGGTTTTCCGCGAACGTCGTCGTCGTCGTCTCTGCACGCACGCAGCTGATAACATATCTCGTTTGGCAAGCTTAGAATGTATCCTGTTGTAACTTCTATGTCTTTTGAATGGTATACGATATAATTAAGAACAAACACCGTCTTAGAACAGAAATGGACGTGGGACCTATTTTCGCCTGGAAGGGGGAAGGAAGGAACCTAAGTATTCAAAATGTCAACAAAAACCTTCTCTGGGGTGATCAATGTTAAACACCAATATTTCATGGCAATCGGATGACTGGT
This sequence comes from Eucriotettix oculatus, assembly GCA_034510155.1. Taxonomy (NCBI): domain Eukaryota; kingdom Metazoa; phylum Arthropoda; class Insecta; order Orthoptera; family Tetrigidae; genus Eucriotettix; species Eucriotettix oculatus. The sequence goes on from CM067377.1 coordinate 141,859,939, forward strand.
ATATGAAATCATAATGTGCAAACATGAAGTTGCAGAGCAGATGATTGACGTGGGACGTTTTTGCCTCGAAAGGGACAAAGGAAGGATCCTAAATCTTCAAAAGATCAACAGAAACCTTTCTTCGGGTGAAAAGAACTAAACACAAAAAATTTCACGGCAATGGGACGAAAGGTTTAGGAACGCCTGAGGTCAAACCATATAGTAAACCTTATGACTCACTGTGTATTTGAGTCAGATCCGAGATCTCGAGAGGGTTGCTTATATTGCTTTTTATTGGTATACAATATATATTTCGCGTGTGATTCGTCCCCATGTCTCGTAGGCTTGATGCTCACATTTGAAACTAATAGTCTTCTGCTCATAAATCGCATATAAAGACTTCACTAATTGATGTTGAATGTGTAAAATAGCTCAGGGTACGGTACGGGTAGGATCAGGCTCGCTCGGGTAAGGTGCAGATACAGTTTCTGACGCCGTGACGTCATATTTGTTCAGGTCCACTGATTTGAAGCTAACTTGTAAAATTCAAAATAATCCGCATTACCGAGGATATCAATATACACATATAATATATTATGGAGCTTATGATTGTATCTATAGCTATAGAAAACAATTAATCAAAATGATTAATATATTCGATTATCAATATAGGTATTAGATATAAAGACAATATTCATAGCCTGTCCTCGTTCCTCAGAGATGTTATTGCTGGACCCCGCTCTCGATGGTACAACTTCACCCGCAGTACTCTGTACTAATATTATGCAAATGTACACTTCAGAAAAATCTTAAAACTCACTTCTGCTGTATCATTATTATTAAAACTTATTTAAATTATTCCTTTTACCTATGATTAATATCACTATCAACCGCTTAACATTGTGATTTTAACATTGTTGTGGGAGGAAAAAACCTGAAGAAGGCATAAAAACATGCCGAAACGTTGTTACAAGTAAATTTCATAATAAAGGTCTGTAAATTGTTTAATTGTAATTTACTTTTAAAATTCAGCAACTACTTAATATTTAAATTTATGTGATGCGGAAATAAAAATGATTTACGTTTAAATTGTACAAACTATCCAAAAAAGTTCACCTTTTTCTCGGAGTGATTGTTTACTGCCAAAGATATGCAAATCCAGCCGCGAACTATTTCTCTATTTAAAAACATGAATTGTGACTCCCCACTGACACATTACAGCCCTTTCACAATACCACTGTAGGGCAAAAATTTGCTACCCAAACGTTGTGTAGTATTAGAATCTAGATAGATAACTTGGAGCATATGCTGTAGGTGTTAGTGGAGGTGTGCGTGCGAGAACATTATAGCGAACACGGGAAATTACTTGGGGGGAGGGGGGGAGGGAGGGTTGGTGATGGGGGACAGTAACTGTGGCGCCGTTTCACCCCATTACGCGGCACGGATGTTACCTTCCCGTCTCCAGATAAGGAGCACGGCTGTACAAATTACTTTAATTTCGTCTGAGCTCGGAATAACCCTTCTGCTCTTGAGAAAACGATATCTCATTGCGGAGTGTAACTATAGCTTGGTCGGAAATATTATAGTCATGCCATTGGGTTTCAACAAATATGGCAATGGAAGTCGATTTCATTTACGAATGCTTTTGTTATCTGCTTGTTTTTACAATTCTTATTGACCTTCGTAGTAATTCGGTATTATATTTGTCTTACACAGATTAGGTACTTAATATGAATATATGTAGTCCTACTTGTGGAAGTCGAAATATAAGAATAGTTGAACAAATAAATGAGAATGTCTTTAAATATCCTTGGGTCCTATTAAAGTTCTGAAATCATTTTCCCAATAATAATTAACAATAAATATTAAACCAGCCTACAAGTGAGAAAAAATATTTATTACGAACTGTATTGACAGAAGTTTGTACGTGACATTTCGTTCCTGTGTTTGGAAACTAATATTTATGTTTAAATAGGAATCAAGATATTAAAGATGAGGTTCCAAATTAAGGAGCAAACAGTTGTGGACGAATTTTACAATATTATTGTTCCATCCTCCTATTATACGAGTTCTGTCCATAACTATCTTCGTTATTCTTCTCTTCATGAAATTTGTCTTTCTCATTACCAATGCAATTTGCTTTATGTTTATTCATCCATAACTGTTAATCTCGCTCCTATCTTTCACGAAGTCATTAATCATTAGTGCGTTGGTTGTAGTGATTGTATCTATAGCTACTTGCATTTCCTACAACATTTCTGATCAATAGTAAATAGTTGCTTATCAATGAAACTAAAAGGCAATTTGTGCCTTTTTTATTGGTTACATGAAGGTGATCCTGAAACAGGCAAAGGAAAGGAATTGAAAAAGGGGGATGTGGAAGGTAGAGAGCTAAGTAGCCAAGGGTTGATTATGGCCCGCCGGCTGTAATTTAAGGATCCTACCCGCTGATTCACCTAAAGAGATGCAGGGAAAATCCTACAAAACCTGCAAAGGAATATCCTCCCTTTTCCATTCATTTCCTGTGGTATTAAAGGGGAGTTGTCAGATTCTCGATCATATTAATGTATTATAGAATCATCTTAATGTACCCAAAAGAATCTGTTTAAAATGGCTTTTTCTGACTTCTTTTTATGTAATTTTGAAATTTTAGATTAATGACTGAGAGTAATTTCTTATTTGAAATTTACATATGAACCTTCTCCAGTCAAAGATCAACTAAGTTGCGTACGTTAAAGATTATGTAATATTTGTTGTAATAATATTGATTTAACTTTCTTCGAGTTACAAAGCGTCATTCTCACTTTCGAATCGTTCTCATAAATATTCGCCATATTATTATGGTATTTCAGTCCATATTGTTGATCTTTCAAGCATAGTTTCAGTTATACTTCGTGGGGCGTTTAGATGAATTATTTATGTAATATTGACTGACTTTTTATAAGCCTTCTACCTTTTCCTATAACTCTAGTGAAACAGAACTTCCTTATATTTTCTTCATAGTATCTTTAAGTGTGTGCTGCTAATAACATATATATCCAAAGAGAAATTCTCGAAAGATATATTTAACTAATAAGAGTAGTGAGATAATTGCAGGGATGTTTTTGGATTGAAATTCTTTTCAACTATTCAACATTGTGCTTTAAAATATAGATAAACCATCCGATTCAGTAAGAATTTTATCAGCTTTGTAACCTTTCACCTTATATGAGTAAAAATATTTTCTTATGTCATTCTTTTTCGCAACCCACATTGTATTTCCTGATAAACTAATGCAGGAAGTGTGTCAGATAAATATTTATATCTTACATATTTGATTTTTACGCTGAAGTATTCTGCTCGATTGTTAAAAAGGAAAAGTTACGTTTCCCCAGTATTTTCCACAAGACACTTGGTTTATTTGTTCGCACAGCATATATTTGTGAGAATCCTCATGTTCAACACCAAAATATATAATAATATTTAAATATAGCTGGAGGAGGTGAAGCAAACTGTTTTAGAGAGTTGGAACCATGCTCGTACATGTGGGAAACACATGCTTGGGCTGTTTACGTATGCAGACCACGGCACGGCACACCTCACATAATATATTGCTTTATTCTGATTTTGCTGCTTGCTGCGGCATTCATAATATGATAACTTGTATTCATACATATACATTAAAAATATAACAGAAGTAAAATTCATATTTTTTATGGCTTTATGATTCGCTAAAGATCAAGCTTCTTGATTTGCAATTAGTGATTTGCTAGTAACGTATGATATGATTCATTATAGAAAAGGTTAATCAAGCCGTATTTAAATTAGTGGAAATGCCATTATGGCATGTGCGAAGCATCTTGTTCCTTTTATTCATTTTTGTTATTGAGATTGTGTGTGTGCAATCCAGTCAGACGAAGAAATTAAATAAATATATTGAATAATACGTTTAATAATATAAAATTAGCATTTTTTTAATTTATTGAAGATTTGTTCCAAATTTTATAATAAAATGTTGAGAAAACTATTTCGTATTACATCACTTCGATAGCCGAAACGTGAGTAATAAATTTCAGTTAAAAACATCGGTACTTTAAAAATTAGTGATGAAACTTTGTGTAACTAATTATTGTAACAAATGTTCATTGTAAATTTTGATCAATCAATACATTAATTTAACCGACTGGATTAGTCCCATAATACTTAAATTTTATTTCCATTATTCTTGCTTAATCATTGTTATATGCTCGGAAAATTGTAATTCCTGATGTTATAAAGAGTCAAATTCTTAATTCGATTGAGACCTAGTGATTGTATTTTATCCTAAACATGTAATTAGGTAATATCTAGGGAATAAATCAAATTTTAATATATTTTTATATATGATCGGGGCAATAAGAAGATTCTTTCAGGCTGTTTGAGGGTATCAGATGACCTTACAAACGTTGGCAATACGTCATTTGGGTTATCTTCTTAGGAAACGTTAGATAACCTAGGTTGTCTTTTAAAGTTAATTAAATGTTACTTCCATTTTCTATGAAGCAATTTAATGTAATGTCAAGCATTGGTTACTTTTCATTCACCAGTTCAGTGACAAACGTCGTATATGCGTCCCTTCGAGACCGTTACTTGTACGAGAGTTTCTTTAGTGACACTTGTAAAACAATTTTACAGTAATTTAGTTATTTGCAGCACGTTTTTGTGCCATCACATTCTGTTTAATGTACAGGGCGCGGCAGAACAGGTTTGTAGGGGCGAATACTCGAGTGGTGGCAGAGGTACGCTGGTGTAGTGGTCTCCCTCTGTAACGTACGCGGCCTCATTTCAGTAGCCAACATTGTTTGGCCTGGAAGTCAGCGTGGCTTTACCGAGTGTGTGTGTTTGGAAACCAGATGATCTGTGGGCGTGACGCGGAGGACGTTTCGGTGACGGTTCAATGTTTCCCGTGCCTATAATGCTATTAATGAGACCACAATTCATTCCTGGTTTAGGCAGTGCGATAAACCTGGTAGCACACTGAGAAGACGTGCCCATGGCCGACCTAGGTCCATTACAATACCAAAGAATGAGCAGCTGATGGCAGCAGCGACAGAGTAGACGTCAAGACGTTCTTCTAGAAGACATTTGGATTTTCACATAAGTGATGTCCCAAGAATCTATCAGCAAAGATCTCTCTGGACGCAGTAGCGACGGTAACGTATTTTCAACTCAGCGAGACTCTAAATAAGCAAAATAAGCAAAAATTCGCCACTTCACTCAAAATAGCCACATTATTATTCAAGAAAGACCACTACATCCCTAAACTAACGATGTAGTATTATGTGCCCGTACTTCTTCGAGGTGAGAGACGTTATCTTGGCCGTGAATTCCGAACGACAATAGTCGAGCCTAGAATGTCTACGTTTGTTTCAAGATGCGACTTGGGAATGTGTGGTACCAACAGGCAAGAGTTACAACTCACATAGCTCGAAATTTACTGAAAATTATTAGAGAAAATTTTCCCAGGCTTCTGGTCTCTCTCTGAGGTGTGATCTGCACTATCACCATATTGGGTGAAGAAAATGTTATCAGATCTCTACCCGGGTCAAACCGCGTCTATCGCCGACCATCTGCAGTCATCTTCTTGTCGATGACGACAGTGAAGATCCGAGAATGTTTTCTTCAGCATATACGCTAGGGAAACCTTCGATCTTTCATTATGTTTGTAATGAAAAAGTGTATAAACCTTTCTATCTCACCCTGCCAGAGGTACATAATATTATTGAAGAATTTAACGGTATACCCAACTATATGTGTGAACGAGCTGAACGAAGCTACAGAGGTCGTGAAGAACTGTGTGCGACCTCCGGTTTTTGGAAATTATGTAAAAAATTTAGTGATTATTAAATTCTATATATTGATAACTTAAAAAATAAATATATTTTTTCTTCCTATGTACACTATTTACTTTTTTTATAAGCCTTCAAAACTGCACCATGTGTCTTTTATATCACTTTACTCAACAGTATTAATGTAAAATTGTCGTGCTTCACTTTTCCGAATTTTGTTTAACATTTTAAACCCCGTAGATGAATAATTTTCCACAACCCTTTTGGTTTTTTCACCTGCTATTCTACTCAATCCGTTTATTAAATACCAGTTATGAGAGAAATATATCTATATAATTTCTTTTCTTGTTAAATAAGAAAATAGAATTTTTTTTCTGATATTACCAAATCATGGCCGCGCTTCACTGGCATACATTTTAAAACTGTAAGTGGTTTCTAATAAAAGAAGCGTTTTACTATTGATATAATAGGAAACTTAATTTTTCAGGTGTTACTTGGTGCGATTCAGAGGAGAGAATCCTATTTCTTAATCTCTGAAACGTACATAGGAAAATCAGTTATTTATTATGACCTGAAGTGAAGATAGCATTGTCGTTATATTTGAAATCTTTATTAAGAAAATTCACGCACATAGGCTAGTGCAATATTCCACCGGAGGTTCTCATTAATTAAAATTAGTTTTAAGTTCATACAGACGTTTGATAAGAGATACCGTCATATCTTTGGAGAACCTTACGAGGTGTGAATAAAAGCAAGATCCGTACATTCCATTTTGAGTAAAAGCCTTGTTTATGCAGAGTGTGTCGGCGAATTTCGTGCCGAAGATACTAACTACGGATGGGAAACAAATACGTCCAGAGGTCTTTCAAGGCGCTGTGGAATGCGAAGCCGTTGTAATAATCATGATCAGAAAAATAATATGGACGTACCGTGTAATCTTTCGCGACCTTAGCGGGTTCTCTGGCCTGATCTAGATTGACCTCTGTAAACTTAGGATTTCGCTAGCGAAACTCTATAATACAAAAGATCATGGGAAAATTTTTCATTACAAGTTTATTTATTTTTAAATAATTTTTTAAATATAATTTCCGTTATAAGGAATACATTTATTCGTCCTCGAACACCAATCCTTAAATCGCCTCTGCCAAGTTTTGCTAGGAGTACGGACACTCATCCTCCCAAGCCCTAGGAAGGTCCTCATCACTGGAAAACCCAATCCGTTTCAGCTTCAAATTCACTGTGGGCAAAGTCTTTTTAGGCAAACTTTTCACAAGTTTCTCTCATGTGGTATCGATTTAGACATCATGGTGCCAAACTTGGATGAGCGATTCAATTAACTGCGCCTTTGTTGTAATTTTTATTTTTTGTATTATTTACATGACTTTTGCAGAGACGTTCTTCATTTGTATTTATATCTGAACTGTTACCACGCCTGGGAAGTACACTGATCTCTCCTTTCTTGAAAAACTCTTTAATACTAAGAGCTTGATGTCATGGTGTTCCATCGTTCATGAAAATGAATTCTCCGCTCGGATACCAACCACTAACCTGCGGTAGTAGTTTATTTTTCAAAATATTCATGTACTGATCCTGCCTAATAGTGCTTTCAACAAGATACAGTCTCTCAGGACCATATACTGACATTAGGCTCTGAATCCCGGATGACGTAGAGTGTTTTACAGTTTGTTTTATGCGATCTGGGTGGAATGCCTCATTTGGTCTTCTTCGTTCGGATGGAAGACGATGCTGTGCGTTTGGTGGGATCAGCAGGGTATCGTCTACTGTGAGCTGTCGACCGTTACTACTACCACCAACTGATCAAACTGCACCGTGCACTGTATGAAAAAGGCCTGATTTTAAGCAAAAAAATAATCTGATTTTTCTCCACGATAACGCACCATCGCACATGTCAAAAATGTCAAAAGGCTGTGAACGTGGAGGTGCTATCCCATGCCGCTTATTCAGAAGACCTGACCTCTTCCGACAATCGTTTTCGTTGATGGGCCATGCGCTAGCTGAGCAACAATTCGATTCTTACAAAGACATGGTAATTTTTTTCGATTTCTATGAAAGAAAACCCCTCTATTTTCTGACTAAAAACAGCGGATTTAAGCTTATATACGTGAGATGGTTCGTGAGAAATTGTGGAAATGCAGATCTAAATTTATATGAAGGCGCCACACCCTGCTTCATAGACGAAGGACGCGACTATCCGGCGTGAGATAAGTAAATGGCGGCGCTCCAATAAAGCAGAGTGAGGCGCCGCCCTGTTTTCTTACCCAAATTGCCGCCAACCATGGCATATTTCTCACTAAATTTGTCCCTCAAGCTTATCGCGACATTCAGATTATTACTCATATAGTTGGCATGCAAAACATTCTAATGATTGCGTTTATGCGTCGGAAAATTAGAGGGCGAAAGGACGGATCAATTCATGTAGTAAATTTCGACGATTCTGAATAGTACATCTTTCGTAAAATTTACATATAAATATTTAAAATAGTAATTAAAATTCATATAATAATCTGTGGTTATGGTTAATCTGAAATAAAAGTCCCCTACAGCCTATACAACGACGTTATTATTTTTCTTTTCTTGGTGGTAGAGCCCATGTAGGACTTTTGGATTATCGGGACTATCTGTCTATTTCCTGACAAATTCGGAATTTGGAGTGATTTGTGGTCAGCGTATCGATTCTCCTCCATGCCCTTGCGAGATTCGAATCTGGGACCTGTGTGATACAAGGCGGTGATACTGATCGCTGCACCACAGCAGATCTGCATATTAAAGTTATTACTGTAATATGAGATATGAACACATATTAACACATACAATATCCAAAACCAAAAAAATGTTTAGTACATTGTACGATAAATTACTGTCGTCTATATCTCACTAATTTCACTGTATCCTGTTATATGTTTTTAAAATAAGCACAATGTAATGTAAGGAATGGCAATTGATCGATCTTACTAGGATCGATTCATGTTGTGATAGCTTGCAGTGAACCACTGAAGTGTCACTTGAGTGAAGTGAACACAGTAATAACTTGTAACAAAGTAATTATGTGTACAAAAAATTTACAAGTAAAGATTAAATTTATTAAATATATGCAGTGAAAAAATAATGTAGGTTATTATAAAATCTTTTAACTTATGACCATATAAAGTGATAAGATATAATATTGTTCACACAGGACGAATATAACAAAATAGTCGAAGGCTGCTTCCAAAACGAATTCTGATAATAAAATCTTGGAGACTGTTTCTGGTTTTTTACTTCATTCACGTCTACTCATTTTAGGCATTGATGTAAAATAATGTTGTTTATAAATAAAATAGGATGAATGACAGCGAAAATTTTGTTTCGCTCTTCACCAGATTTTACTTTTATTAATGCTCGGCCTAGTACACTTCCATTCCCCACGTTGATTAGTGTTCAGCTACAAAAATGGTTATCTGTTGCTAATTTTATCCATACGCGCCGCTACACGTACAATTTCTCTGATCTAAAATAAAAATTGGCACAGTCAATAACTGTCGAAACGATCCGGGAAAATTCATTTTCCTTCCCTGTAATGCGGCACAAATAACCTACATATGTCACAACTGGATTTTCATTCGAAATATGAATCGCGAGGTCAGGGATTCGTTATTCATTTATAGCAGATTATAACCTGTTGGTTGGAACTCTTTCCGTACGCACGATCAAGTATCTGATTAATGTGCTTAATGCTGCACAGAGCTGAGTCATCAATGCCGTGTTCATTTAAACGTGAATGTGCTTGATGATAGTTCCATGATATTTTGTAATGTTTAATAACTTGTTGAGTAGATTAATGATGCGAGATAATCCCAGTGTGGTAGTAAGTAACTGACTTACAACCGTAGCAACAGTAGATAACATTGAAAACTTTAGTTCAATGGATATTTTATTTAGAAAAAGGTGTCCGTTGGTAATAATAAATGATTATAAATTTGGTTACAAAATTAATTTAATTACCAACTGTGCTCTCTGGAAAAATATTAATTTAATTTGTTAAGTGGTTGGAGTGATTCTGATAATTACTTATTCCAGTTTAAGAGTTCGTTTTTTCCTAGGGTAGTGTGGATGGTACTCTAGAAAAAAAAATCTTTGCGAAAGGAAAAGTTGAGAAATAAGATCAATAGTACTTAATAAGTATAAGAGCTAAAACACAAAAGGTATGAAGATTTTTCTTAAATTTAGTTTAATTGCACTAATTGTTCGGAACAGGAATTATGTTATAAAACTTAATCAAAAATCTAAATTCTTTGTTTTAAGTTATATTAATATTAGATTAGGTAAAAAATAGAATAAACTAGAGTTTTTTGTTTTATGAAGTCAGTTTTCTTTTCCATAATTTTACAAATATTGTTAAACAATATAATCAAAGTGATAGAATGAACGTAGACTTTCCCGGTGAATAATTCGGACGAAATCTTCACGGTTAACCAACCGGGTCAGGTATTTAAAAGAACACAACGTTTTAGCCTGAAGACGGCGGCAGAAGATGGCCGCAGAAACGTTGTGTTCTTTTAAATACCTGACCCGGTTGGTTAACCGTGAAGATTTCATCCGAAAGTGATAGAAATTGATAACGAGAAAGTATTTTCCTTCATACATAAAGAAAGTTAATTTTAGGATTCCGGGTAATATTGTATATAGGATCTTGCTGTAGGTTTCTCAGTTATGGAAGTCCTCGAAATGCATCCTTTAATTGTTTTTTTTCTTTTAAAGAACCTCTATTTAATTCAAATAAACTACCAGGCCACAAAAAATCATCTTTTTATAAAAAAAACACTGTACGGCGCTGTTTTGCTTGTGGAGATTTTCGGGTGGGGCAGGCGTGTGGAATGAAATTTTCACATGCGTTTTTCTCATTTCAGACAAGAATCGTGCCCTACAACCCACAATTGCACAAGACACGTGCAGGCAGGCAGTTTGAATTTCCCAAAAACGAAGCTGCAATCCACACTCTGAAAATACTATTATTGTAACGGGTCTTAAAATTACGAAACAAATAATTCTTCCTAAATTATTTAATGTGCTATAGCACATATGCAAAACCGCCACTGGTCGTAACCCTTCAACATTCAGCAAACATTGGGTCATACCAAACGCTGGCCAATGTAAATCCCCGTCCTCGAAACTATTGCGTCCTTGTCTCTCAAATAGCGCGATAATTTTTTATAATACCTATTAATTGCACGCCTCTCAAGAGTAGACTGAGTTGAGTATGTTCGTTTAGCTAAGCAGTGATCGAACTCGCGAATTTTTCAAATTTTTGTTTTTATATTTGTCCACACTATATATGTAATCCACTAATTAGTCTCGTTTGGTCTATAGCCCGATTTAAATCATGAAGCATCTTGACGTGTCCGCGTGAAGGGAGGCATTGTTGCCACAGGAAGCAAACTTCTCATACAGCAGAATAATACCGCGACTGAACGGCAACGCTAGTTGACGAGCTCTTTATTTCAAACGCTGTGTGTGGTTGATTCAATGATTCAATACGTACCAAAACGTTTTTAATTAATTAATTTAAAAATAGAAGATTGAGCAATTTTTTTGGGTTATTCTGGTAGCTGACTCAAAGGTTGATTTAATTTTTTATGTGCTGAATGAAAACCGAATTCAAATTTAAATTTAGGCTCTTGCTAATATTATTAATTTTTTCTTGTGATTTTTGGGGCTGAGGTTATTGTAGCAATACAACGTGAAAGAATCGGAACTAGCTGTGGCTTCAGGCGGGAACGCTGCTGCTATTTTCGGGTGAGTGCGTACCTCATTTAAAATTTAAGTTTCGGGCTGATGTCCATGACTTTATATGACATTTTTTTTAAATGTGATTCCCTTACGTGCCTAAAGATGTGGTTTTAGCTGGCTAGACTCTTTTAAAAGTTTTTCATGATTGAATTTGCGGTCCCGTTAGGTTTTGGGATTTCGATTTTTTTAGGAGTTTACTGGATTATTATCTGGATGTTGTGTTAGCCATTAATTTTGATTGTGCATTGTTAATTTGTCCTAGATTGCGTATTGTTTTAAATTTCGATTTCTTGCAGTTTTCATAGAATATTCTGGTTCTGTTTTTGATGCGCTCTGGAAGTTTTCCAATCGGAGTGTGCCATTTTTATACCTGGAAGTGGCCGCCGTTAATACTTATCGTCATCGGACTTGTTATTTAAAAGAGACTGTAGTATCTTGTTTTCCTGAAAGGTTTGAAAGTCTGCTTTTAAATTCACTGAAAGAATAAGAGGGGTTGGTTAACAGTTCTTGATGAACAAGAGCATATATTAATTGCTTAAATATACTTATAAATTTATGACTATTCTGCCTGAATATCCTTGACTTAAAAAAATGGCACGGTTATAGAGGGTCCATATGGCGTGTAATTATAGATTCAGCGACAAAGGAAAGTGCAGAGACTGTCGTGAAACGTTGCAACGGCATCCGGCCGGCCGCAGTGTACAATATTAAGCCAGATTCTGCACCAAGCTATTGTAGTCTTCACGGCTCAATTGCACCGCGCCAGCTGGAGACTCAACAAACACCACACACGTGCGCTGCTGCAATTAACCCTATCAGCATTTACATAACAATGCTCAACAGCTACGAAAGAGATCCATCTCAGCCATCCATCCTCCGGCGAGTGAGCTTACTGGACCTTCCTTCCTACGATTGTTTGAAGCTATTAGCACTTGACGAAAAAATTGCATTGTTCGCACATAAAACAAACATGGCAAGCAAATATTGAAAAAAGGCAATTACATATTATAACAATATAGCATAGTGGAGAAGAAGGTATTTTGCTAATTTGCGAATGAAGCACTAGCATGCTGTAGATGAATAACTTATCAAGTTCCTGGTTGATGCTTAAAGCATTGCTCTTCACGATTCAAAATAGCCTAAAAATTAGTTACAATTACAACGACCTTGACTTTTAGAGGTATTATGTACAAATATGAAGCCCGACTAGTATACACATATTTTGTAGTAGGAACAAAGCTTAAAATTCGTGCATTAGACAATATGGAAATTCCTTACATAATGGACTTTATAAAATAATTTGCAAACATTGCCCTTTTTACTAAATGTGATAAAGTAAAAGCCAGAATTAAAGAACGGTGTTGTGTTGATTTATGACAATTAAAATTTTACATTATTTAATACTTTTATTTCTAAATTCTTTACTAATGACGAAAATAATATCAAGATTTATTCAATAAAACGGTCAGGAGTATATTCTGCCTGTTTCCCACGTTTGATTTCGGTTATGGTTGAAGAGCTCATGGCATATGATACTTTATGTTACATACAAAAAATAAATCAGATTATTTAAGGAACGAAACTAGAATCATTTAGAAACTTGAAAATTTAATTCCTTTATGAATCCATCGCCGACATTCAGAAATTGTTTTAAAGATTACTTAAAATTAAATAAAGTCATTCAATATGCCATGTATACTGGTTTATATCTCAGTAGCAGATCAAGAGAAGCATCTATAGGTAGGGGTGGGGTTTAGGAATTGTAAAATTTATATTTGATTAGTATAATAATTAATTAATGCAACTCTTATTTATACTTTTAACAATATAACAATGGTTGTCCGAAAATACTATTTTGTATTGTTAACTAAAGGGTAATTCTTTGGCTGCATGCTTTATAAATTTAATGGATTAAGTGTGTGGGGTAAAAACAGAAGTGGAAGATGAGGATGGAATACGCTAAGCAAATTAGGTTGTGCTAGTTATGAGGAAATGAAAAGACTTTGGCAAGAGATTAGCATGGAGGGTTGCATGAGACTGAATATCACAACAACAAGAGTAGTTATAACAAGAAGTACTAAAATTGTATTAATTTTTGAAAAATTACATTGCTTTTTGGGAGGAATGTACATGTAACAATATAGAGGTGTTAAATTAATTGTATCTTATACGCAAAAGTCTGCCCATGCACGTGCTCTTTAAAATAGATTCACTTTCTAAAAGCAAGGTTTTCAGGTACTGCGACTTGAGTTCATTTATTATTCTCTGACATCTATTTTTGTCGACCACTGGATATAGACCAGTTTTTTTTAAAGAGTACACACTATGAATTCATTTGGACATCTGCTAACGTACTTATGTGAATGATGCTGTTAATGTGCTTCAGAATGGAAACTGGTTCCGGTGCCTCTATCCCCTTGTTGTTTTAGTGCGAATGTACTAAAGTTTTATTATATACACCAACCAACCAATCCAACGAGGCTGTGTGAGCACAATTGTAACAGCTTCGAAACGAGAAGCGGCAACATCGTCGTGCCAAATGTCATTTTTATCTGGATCAACCTCTGTACATCTGCCGAAACTAGGCTGTTTTTTTTAATAAAATACAGCAGATTAACAAGGGGCCACGAGGAAATTCATGATATATAAAGGCAAAAAGAAGGTTCCTGCAGTCAATTAAAATGTTTCCTTAAAATAAATCCACCATTTCTGTTAAGTATTGTTTGGTATACACACCTGTCAAAGTAGAGGAGCATATTATGCGTTTTCTTTATTGAACACAGGGTTTTAATCTTGTTCGATTTCCGAATATAGCCATAATTACCTCCCAAACGTTTTTCTGTAACACTCTTGTAAAAGAATGTACTCTTTAGTAACCTGATAATCTACAAACCGGACAACTGATTCATCTTCCTATTTGCACCAAAATCGTGCCCCGTTCTTGGAAGCCAAAATTCGTTACGTTATCGTGAAGTAATTCTTCACCCTCTGTTTGAAGCTTCTCTTGAACGATCACATGGTGCATCACGGACGTTCTTTACACTTATAAATTTCAGTAGGCTCATTGCAGTTTACGTCGGTGGGACTTGATGAGGCCATTGCCCGGCCTACTAAGAGGGGCCGATGACTTTTCGAAGTAAGTAGGCTTCCCTGATCACCTGTAGCTTTGCGTAATATTGGGCGCCACTTTCCATTGGCACTTTCGCCGCAATGAGTAATCACTCTCCTGAAAACCCTGTGTTGTGGTCGGATGGTTTCCACGCTCCTGGTGTCACTTCCTCCCCCCCTTCCCCGCGGGTAGTCACCGTTTTTTAGTAGTAATTTAGCTCTGTGTTAACTTTCCTACGCTTGGCATATCAATTGTAAAATTTTATAGTCGCGTCAGTAAAGACTTCGGATGGTGGGTATTGAGTGGTTGTCGTGAGGGATTGGAATTTCGGTGATCGACGCATGAACTTTTTTCTGCTCACTAGGGTACGTCAGTAAGTACTCATATGACATAATAATAGAGAAATGATTTCTTCCGGCGTGTATTGTTTTCTAGCGAGTTATTTTTTAGGTTATCCTGTAAAATAAAATTGCAGTCAGTCAAATCTGGAGGATTTGTTGGATGCTTCCTTCCCGTAATTCGGCAATTTCTGCCATCGCAATTCCACCGATGTACGCATATTGGTCACATATGTGCATTTAAAAAATATATGTTTTGGCTCAAGTGGTCCCAAATTACCTCCGTTTAACATTTTGTAAATAGATGACGTAGGTAATTACCGTGTATCCGAAAAATAATTTCCTTCGCCTTCCTGGCCGACTCTATGTCTTCTTATAAGAGCAATTAACGCCTGCATAAAATTTAAATAGCGTTAAAATTGACTGTCCGTATAGCATACAAGACTATAAAATTTTGAACAAGAATTTAGAAATTGATGGACGTTTAATGCAACTATTGTGGTTCTTTTCAATATTTTAGACAAAATGAAATAACGTGAACAAAGATAGTACCAAAAAAATAACCCAAAGATGTGGCTAACAAATGAACATTATAACTTTAAATTTAATTGAGAGTTGTCTTCTTTTACATGAACAGAAAATTTATTGAATATAATATAAAGCATTTCAGAAATGTTCCTTTTCATAAAATTTAAATCCTTGTCTAAAATAACTATTATCAAAATGGGTCAATCCAAGCCAAGTGGTCAAGAAAAAGTAAATTGGCTGTCGCACCATATCAGAAAAAATTGATATTTTGTTTGTACATTGCCTCATGTTTTGGCAGTTCAGAACTAGTTTTGTTTCATTTATATTGTGTCCGGATCAAAAAGGCGGCCGTTTTTGTTGTAGCGCGCACGCCATTTTTCGCGTTTGTAGGTATCTACGAATTTCTAAATTATCCACGACTGTGCAGACGTATCCTTTTCATATTAACTGCATCGTGTTCAGTACATTCAGGCCTACAAGTTAAACCCATACTTACTAACCTAATAATATTTTTTAAGGACTATGTGTAGCACGATTACAAATGAAGAAAATTCCATTTTCGTATGCTAATTTCCCCTAGAAGAAATAGTTTGCAAACCTCAATACTTCCCATGATTTTACATATAATGGTGTAGTTGCTCTATATAAATTATTAATGGTAATAGACGTTCCCTTTACAAATAACTCCTCTTCAAAAATGCGATTTTTCAAATTTTTTCAATGTTTGAGACGCTATATCTCTGTTGGGCATATACATAAATATCTTAAACTTGTTAGAATAATTGGTCTTTGTAATAGCAAACTACGATATCAATTTGAACTTTGAGATTTAACTCTAAGATAGTATAAAAAATTGTTAAACATAGCAAGAAATGCTCAATTTCCACGTGTAGGATAAGTGGGTATATCTATATAATACTTCAAATATTTAGACATGTTAAACTAAGAAAACTATTTTGAGAGCAACATATAATATTAGACAACAATTTGTGATACTTGAATAAGTATGGGTTTAAAAGTAAGTTTGCTAAGGCAAGACAATTTCAGAAAATACGTGAACAAGGAGGAACCAATAGGAAGATATGAAATTTTGTGATTAATAAAAGTATGGAAAGTGAAATGAAGGATAAAATTGACACACAAAAACTGTGTCTGAAAAACGGGTCGTTAATTTTTTCATTTAATTATTTAAATATCTGACGTTAATTGACTTAATAATCATAGCTGTCAGCAGGACTTTCTGGCTTCAAACGATATAATTGCGGCACTTCACTTGTGTGTTACAAATTACTAGCAAGCGCGTTAGGATGAATTATAGTTCAAGCAGTATAACATAATTTCATTTTTAATCGATGGAACTTTCAGGTCTTTTACTATTTGAATGTAAGGGACTTAAGACTTTGTTTTCGATACGTTGTATGAATTCCCGTTTAGAAAGCAACAATTATGTATCGACTGATACCGGTGGAGAAGCTCTGGCCACACTATTGCAGTTATTCTGCACTATGAGCAAACATGGCCGACGCCCTGAGGTCTAGTGACCTCGCACCACAGAGGCTCCGGGTTCGAATCCTAGTATGGACTTGGACGTTTGTTGGTTTCAGAAACCATAATATGACACTCCTACATGGACATGTTGCCCTAATCGTGCAGGGTGCTTGCAGAAACTATCCCAGACAATTTGCATGTATAATTGAAACTTCTCAGCAACGGCTGTGGCTTTGGCGACACATTGTGGTTACAATTTGACTCGTAGGTCAGTCAGTGCCATGTCGAGAAATTTTTCGATTATTTCTGGCTTCGACACTTCCAGTTTACGTCCCGTACGATGTCCGACCTCCTTGAAACTCATTTACTTTATTAATGACTGGTGTAAATTCAGTGCCAAATGTGCCTTGAACTACGACCCAACTCTTCTTTGATTTATTTAGGCATATTGCTATTCAAATGGAAATTTTAATCACTTCCAGAAATCATTCTTTGTTATTTGAAAATATTTAAAATTGTCTGACCTCTTAATAAAATAAACCAGGAAATAGTTAAAGCTGATACTTTATCAAAACAGCATATAAAGATAATTGTACTCGTAAAAAAACGTTTAGACATTGCCAGTCTCATATTCTGATTTTTTAAAGACTTTTTAGCCTTTATAAAGAAACACTAAAAGTAATGTGTATTTTGTAATGAATGTTTGAGGATACGTTTCGTCTCAAGTGTAAGCTCTTCCCCTTTCTTTAAGTGGTTAAAGTAAATACTCGTTCCTATTTATATAGGGGGTTTTCAATAAGTGCGGGTCGATGGTGAAATGGAATAAAACAAGCTGTGTGTGAGGTATTAACGAAATTCTATTTTTATATGAAGGGGCATACATGGCCAACAAAAGTTAAAGGTCAACAGAGAAAAATCTTGAATTCGAAAGAAGACATGTTGATTCTGTCGGTCGATTTGCTGAAATCATCAACGTAGTTGTACTGCATCGAATGCATTCCACTACTCACTTTCATATATATTTTTTGTTTTCTTCCTAATTTAACCTCATACTAAGGAGCGCCCCGTTTTTGCATAGCAATTTATTTCTATAAGGAAATGGACGCAAGCAAATATGAAACATGCCACGAATTTGATGTTCCACGTGAAGTGGAGCTTTGTATTCCTGAAATACGTTAATTGGCTGCGTCCACTTGAAGGAACGCGAAGGATAGTCGCATAGAATACAAAAATAAATAAAATATTACTTTAAGCCACACCTGCTTCTCTTTCACTCGAACCGCGAAGAAAGAAAAATATTTACAACAAAAAGTTAATGATTTGAATGGTTCTTCTTTTAATAGGTTTACAGATTGCGAATAAAATGTTATTTGAAAGTATGATGCAAGACAACACTGCCGTTATCTTCTTTATATATAAAATTCTGGTGTTTGTGTGGTCGTTATTCCTCCTCTCCTAAACGGCATGACCGTACCAAATTTTGTATTTTTTTTATTTCTCACATTCAAAACAAACATTTAATGCCAAATTTCCAGGCCCTTATGAATAATATGTGGCATTTGACTTAAGCATCAATGTATGCGCAGGTTCATTGCGTCGTAACTTGGCATTGTTTTCACATTTTGATTTCGTATTGCTGTTCTGTTATATTCTGTGTATTGCAATTCCATGCAGACTGAGTGAATTATTTATCGATTAATTCAACATTGAGCAAATGAAGTGTATTTCAAATAATATATTGAGCGAATCTGAAAGGTGTATTGTTTCAATTACTGTTTATGCACATGTTCATTCGGCAGCATTCCATCTAACCTCCTAAATAATACATTTCATTTTCAGCGTTCATTTGTGCAGTTTTTATTATGGGGGGGGCGAAAAGTTACATTTTCAAAAAGGAGACGCTCTTTCTGATTGTTTAATCAGGAATTGACAAAGAGATTACTGTCGAATTAAATATTGCAGTGGGTTTACGCCGGGCTAAAGCGTGGTACTTTTATTTTGAAAGCGTCTGAGGAATATTAAGGTTAATTCATTAAAGAATATTTCGCAACTGCTGTATTTATTCACTCAAAGAAATGGAGTCTACATACTCACAGAACTGTTGCAATGACGCCTTTGAACATAGGTATGGAAAATATCAATATTTTTAATTTTTATTGTGAACTCCGTCAGGATATTTCAGTTCCTGTTGAGATTATGCTCAATAATCGCACTTAATTATTTATTATTGGGCAGATATCAATTAATTTAAAATGTAGAAGTTTCGACTAAGAACAAACTCATTATTATTTCGTTTGAGTTTCTATTCTCAAAGGACTAAGCATTATTTCAGTTTGGCACTAGAACCACCTATACATTGAACTGCACAGTTCTCCGAATATTTTTAAATAATCACCGTGGTAATTTTTATGAACTTAAGTGCTGACGGTTACTAAAAGTTTTAGTAGTAGCAAGAGACACTATCAGAGAGATATCTAATAATATTGCCTCTTGAAATTTGAATAAACCTGAAATACCTGAAACGTAAATGAGTTGACTAGGTCATATCTTTTTAGTCTTTCATAGATCACTCTGGTTCTAAAAGTTACTCCATTAGTGGATTATGATGATTGTCAAGTATTTCATCATTCTTCATGGCTTTTTTACGGATATCGTCTTAAACTACTGGAATCTGTAGTTATGTTCAGTGGTTGGCTACAAATAGAGCGTCTGCAATTTTTCTGAGGGTCTTGGACTGACACCTTTCAATGATTGTCATGTTTGGTTTCGCTGCTCATTCCAATCGTTCCAAGTCCACAGGCCCAAATTGACTCGATGAGTGCTGTGTATATCAGTAGTTGATCCACATATGCCGACACTTGATAACTATTATGATGTGTTGGTTATAGACACTTTTTATGGAAGGGGATAGGTTTGTTTCTAAATTCTCAAACAAGGAAAAAAAAGGAATCATAACTCAGAGTCCGTTGAATAAAAACAAATAATTTGTGGCCTACTGAAGAACTTTCACTCTGAAGGTGAGATTGCTAGTGGCTGATGGAAGTGACCAATAAGCAGAATAATGAACTAGAAGATTCTCAGCTCATTTAAATAGTGAAAGATAGAATGTAGTGTGTCATTTATGATAATACGGATTTGAATGTACTCGAGGATCACTTTATTGTGGGCGTAAATTTTATAACAGTATACATGATCTACGTAAAAGTTTATAATGACAAAACCCGAATTATTTGAATGCTTTTAAATTTAGAAAAAAATTGCACAAATTGTTTGGAAATAGAAACGTCAAAAAATTAAATGTTAATATCTTAATAGTTTATTAGTGACTCTGTTTCTTTAACGTTACAGCACGAGTTTTAATAATCGGCGTAAGATTAATATTAAACGATGTTACACGAACAGAAAAATAAAATTTCTTTTTTAATAAATTAGATTAATTACAAGTTTTCCGGTTGATGGTTTAGATCGAAGCAAATTCCACTGTCATAATATTATTTTTAAACGTGAATTAATTGCAACAAGAAAGGGTATTCATATTTACAAAACGGCTTGAAAGGCATTGAATCTGTAACTATAAAATGCGCATCAGAATTATTAAATCTGAAATATAGAGCGTGTTCAAAATCAGTTCACTTCTTAAAGCCAAATCTCCGTAGATTTGTTGCTCAGTTGAGTATTACCTGGAGTAACATATTGTATGCAGGTTAGGTTTGTTGCAGATAAATTGGCAGCTGCATTTGTATTGTCTTTAGCGTAGAGCCCTGCATAGAAGTGCCATCAATCAGTGTCAATGAGTTTGTTCAGTGATGCGCTCTCACGGTTCTGTATGCCAGCATTCGACAGATTTGATTCATTACTTCCCCCAAAACATCACTCTTCAACCAAGTGGTACAGTGGTTTCATTTACTTCGATGCCTCTTATATATGTGTGATTTCATACAAAGTGATACCTTTATGATTTAATTAAATCAAATCGATTTTCATTCCATTTTAATATAAACCTTACGTTTCAGGTATATTGACCTGTAGTCCTTGTAGTATTACACAATTGTAACAAATAATGTACATAGTGATTGATGTTTTTTTAATGCTTTGTATGTCTCTTCATTAGTGCCTTGTAAAACATTTAGTACTGAGAATTGTGTTAATTTCTTAAAAGCATATAGACTCTAATTGGATCTGAGTACGTTGTGGCTGAATGAATGGTCACGAGGTTCTGTGAGGAAGTTGTAAGTATTAAGAATCTGCTACTAATGATTTTTCAGTACTCGAATGTCCCATAATAAAACGATATTATGTAACTTGTAAAGATGATTAGACTGTTGAACTAGATATTGACTATTATTAATAATAATAGGAGCCTGTGGCCCGTGCAGTATTTCGCTCGTCATTAGCCAGATCGGCTCAAACATATCGCAAACATGCACAACGAATAAAACAATTATGTAATTTTGATCTTGACCATCAGCTCCATACGATATTCGAGTACAATTATTGAAGGACTTCATTCTAAATAATATTCTGTTCGTTCAAATAAATTTTCTGGGCATCAAATTTTAATGATCAAACGTGTTTGAAAAATTTAATAGACGAAAACTGAAGAACAATAATTTTAGACAATTGACCACTATTGTGGAGACAGGCTACCTCTCCCGTTTAGTAAAATTCTAGCTGATATATAGGGGTTGCGGAAGGGAAAAAGTAGAAATGGATAACTGGGACATTTGCTTGAGTGTGATGCAGGGAAAACGCTTGGATCAAGCAGGTCGGGCTCTTGTCCCACAGCTTTACTGTGTCTCGAGTGGGCTTTGCTATGGGGACGCACCATTACCGTCTTCATGCCTTTGTCGAGTTCGGAGGCTGCTGCTTCCTGTTCCAATTTAACTAGTGGACTTCGGCCTGTAAAACTAAGATTTATTTTATGTCATTTCTACGCAGCATTCAAGAAAAATCTATTATTTAGCGAATAGTTAATTTCGGAGTAAAAGCTAATAAAAATTCATTTACTATAGTCGTAATATAATTTAATTAAAAATTCAATCTATAACGTACGTTCATAATATAAACGAATGTAGAAGTTAGGAAAAATATATAATACGTTTATTTAAAAGATTTTACGAGTGATATATCAAAAAAGATTAACACTACACCAAACAGCTGATTTACTACGCTCCAGTTCAGTATCCCTCAGGGCAAGCTTCGTATACTACCACAGCTCACCCCCACCCACTAGTTGATAGTACTGTAGGTGTCGCAGCTAATGGGAACCTTAATTCAAAACCAGAGAGAAAAGGCGTCCTGTAGTAGCGTTCTCCGACTTTTCTTTAAAGGGAGTTTGAAGGCCCTACTTGCCAATTTTAAATAGTGATATTCAATTACCACAGAAACCGTTATAGATACACTTATTTTTAAACTTACGAAGTGTGTGTGGGAGCCGAATAAATAAATTATTTTTATTAATTATTTAATTTATTTGTTTTGGTGTATTTTGGAAGTCGTCTTGTCCATAAGTAATCCTTCAAATATTTTATTCTGCTTCCACACATGTACCATAAGATTAAAAATAAGCTGTGTAATTTTCAGCGCTGTATCTATAACGGTTTACGACAATAGATAGTTTAATTAAAATGGCAGAAAATACCATTTGTATGTTAAATTATGAGACTGAATAAAATTTAAGTTCGTTTACTCTCAGCGGTCATCCTATGATTCAGTCGAACTTCTTATATTTCAGTGAAATGTCACGTGTCAAGAACACTGACAATTATAAATCTTAGACCCTCACAATGCGTGCATACTTTTATATATTAGATGTAACCACAGGGCATTAATTCACGTCATCAAGAAGAATGTTAACATTATTTCCGTGTATTACCAAAGTTGCCCAAACATTATCCGGGTTGACAGGTGGCCAATGTGGTGAATCCCAACAGTTCAGCTCTGTGATTCCAAGGGCAACCTTTGAAACCTGTTTGTCGTAGTCGGATTATGTTACGAGGTGACAGCGTTGTGGTGGCTTAGGTTCCTGTGAAATTACTGGCGATTATATCGTGATTCTTACTCGTAGCACTGCTTTCTATTAGACACGATGCTCCCTCCCCCTATGTAGTATATAAATCTGTCAAAAATTAGAAGCGTACACCATTAGTTGGGTTTTTAGTGAAAGGCAAAGGGATAAACTCGCCCGATAAGTCCGGAGACGAGTGCAGGTATTTAAAAATGTGGTTTATGGAAGGATGCGCAAACTCGATTGTCGTGGAGGTGAGTTTTCCAGGCGTGATTACATTTCATGAACACGATCCCTTCAAGAGAATGTTATCCAAGGGAAAAATGATTTAATAACTTGGCAGTCCATTACATGAAATAATATTATTATTGTTCATGGCAATCCACAACGAATTACACGTTATTTATATTGTGCCTATTATATTAAGCAAATAAGTTTTACGTGCTACCGGCTACCACTTTGCTCGTCGTACTTCTCCGTCTTATTTCCCGCAAAAAATTCTCTACTGGACCA
Organism: Eucriotettix oculatus; assembly: GCA_034510155.1. Taxonomy (NCBI): domain Eukaryota; kingdom Metazoa; phylum Arthropoda; class Insecta; order Orthoptera; family Tetrigidae; genus Eucriotettix; species Eucriotettix oculatus. The sequence goes on from CM067377.1 coordinate 141,883,495, forward strand.
TATTTATGCAACCAATATTGCTTACTTGGATAGTTCGGAAAATTGTTGGCGAAATACAGAAAAGTAGAAACAACATTACGTATTTTCAACCATGTTTTTGACTTTTTTGATCAGGAGAGCATATTAGTTACGTGGAAAACGAGTCATATGGAGATTGTATTTATTACTTAGGTAAATAATGAAAGGTTATATTTTCACGTCTGATTTTGTAATAATATGTAAAAATTTCCGACCACTTTCAGACTTTATTTATAACAATTTCCAAAGAGAATAAAAACGTTTCCGTAATTATTTGTACCTTCGTCAGGTTATTATCCTGTGGAGAAACATTGTTGAACCTCGCTGCTTTCCTCCTCTTTGGAATTTGTTAAAAACAAAGTCTGAAAGTGGTCGGAAATTCTTACTTATTAGTTACATAATGTTTAACAATTATAAAAGACGTGATAGTCACGTTCTCCACCGTTTCCAACGGCAAAAGAGTTAACAACGTAATTCAAAGTTTCTGAGTTTTTGCGACGTTTCATTGCTGTCGACGAAACACTGATTAAATATTTCACATCTGAGTAAGTGCTTGTCGGATAATGCTATGAAAACTCATTATTTCTGAGGTCTGGTTTGGATTTTTAGTGTGTTCAGAAAAAAACAAATGTTTCATTGAATTATTATATAAATTGAAGTAAGTCTTGTAAATTAAAAGTCAATATTTATCCAAGAAAATCTTTTTCCCCCAAGAGGACAACGATAATCAATTTATGCAATTTATGCAAATTTCACTTTGAATTGATTCCATAACTCCAGAAATTTCCCCAAAACCATTTTTGCCTTCTCTTAAATTATAAGAAGTGGTATGATTTGCTTATAATGGAATAGATGATACAGACGCCTATTTCGCTGCGTTGGAAAAGCGCTTCATACTCAATGTATAAAACAGTTGAAAATGTAATCTTAAAAAGGATTACAAAGTGACAAATAAATTGCAAACGTTTTTTATCTTTCTGCGGCGGAGAACTTCCTGAACCTTCCTCATGTATACACCATAGCGCTACAAACAACAGTTTGACTATTGTGGCTTGATTGTGGGTCATAATTTGTACTGAACTTAATTTGGGGCTTTATTGTCGGCGGCTGAGCCAGACACAACCCCGCAAGACTGATAAAGTGTTTTGTAATTTATATAGTGTGGACGACTGGCTACTGTAATTTAACCACGCATTGGGAAGTATAATTGTGTCATTGCTTGTTAATACAACTGTCTTTTTGGTAATTTTTGATAATATAAAATTACCTGGCGCCCTTCATTTTGAAAGAAGCTACGACGAGCATTAATGAACGATAACAATCGTGAAAGCGAGGAGGTACTTTTCAATATATAGGTGTAAAGTGTGAGAAAAACAGGTAACTGCTCGTTTCTTGTTAAAGTTCTCAGAGTAATTGATAGGAAGAAATAGATGTTCTAAATTAATGAAGGTTTTAATTGTTATGCGTGCTTCGTTTGGAAGCTCGTCAGTTTAACGATTTCATATATTAAAACCCCGATGGTTCATCTATTCGAAACAAAAAAAAAATTCTGGAAATGAAGCAAAAATGTGCTGTTGTGGAAGGGGAAGATACTAAGAGTGGTGGAAGAGAACAGCAGATACGTCTGGGAATCGGTCTGTATCATCGTAGTAATAATGTTATGGGGAGTAAATAGCCTGGATCGTCTTTGAGGATGTGGTACGGTACTGCCATTACATCTCCTTAACTGGATCGGAGAGTTTAAAAGCGAGGTAGTAGCAATTCTGAGAGCATTCACGACAAGCTTATTGTTCCTTTCATCCCATTCAGTTGTTTTACTACGGAACGTCTCGCTCCCGTCATAAATAGACGTAACCAGGTGGTTTACAAACGAGGCTAATGACGATTTTTTTGCATAATAACGCCATCAGCGAAACGACTTTAATTTATGTTTATACTATAGTCACGTAAAGTAATGGTCTTCCAACACAAAAGACTGCAGGTGGCGTCGCAGTGCGTTTTCCATTAGAAAGCTTAACGACTTCCCCGCTGTTGTAAAGTTGAGACACTTAGACGCCTTCACGCACATCCATCGCGAATCTCCACATAAAAGCTGTACACTTTCTCTGGATCTGCCTTTTGCCGTGCGTGTCAGATTCTCTTTCTTCCTAGCATATGTTAAGTAACAATTTTAGTTTAAATGAAGGGTTTTTCAACGCCGTTTCAGAATTTCAGTTGCTTTATTACTATCGTAACAATGAATGAGCTTTTAATAAGTATCCTTAAACTCGTCGCAGGCTAAAATTTCTGATATTTGATTCCTAAATGTGATTCAAACGAGAATCTAAATTCAGTCGCTCGACGATTTCTTCTTTAAAGTGTTGTTGAATGGAGGTTAATTCAGTATGGTATTTTCTTCGAATTTCTAAACGTGTGAGACAGAAGTGTGGTATTTAGAAAAGAAAGCTTAGAAATAAAATACATACATCATCACATGAACCAAGACCGCTCAGAAGGTGTAAACACTGTTCTACGAAGAACTTTTTGATGGTTCCCCGATGTTTATATCTACATCATGAGCTCCGCACTATTAGTGATTTATTTTAGCATGTTTTTCACGTCATATGAAATGGCTCGAGGGACGAGAAGTGTGTACAATTATTTGATTTTTTCAGGGAAACGGCAATAGAAATTTCGAGGTGGTTCTTTCGACATTCTAGAAGGAACCTTTTTTCTTAAAAAAAATGTGTCTGGAGTTTCCATTTTTGTAGTAGTAGGGTATTAACCTTTCACTGTGACTCAATGCTGCGGCCATACAGCGTGAAATATAAATGTGTTCAACCATGAACTTTCAAGAATGCTTAGGAAAATTGAAAATAAATAAATGTACTCAATAAAATGTAAGGTAATAATGAAAACCATCGTATAAGAGTTCCGAAAATTTCGTTAGTCTCAGTGTTTTCTCAGGTTTTCCCAAATTATCAGTCGACTAATTGTTTATATTTAATGGGTTCGATTTTCCCGTTTAGTATGAGCTATTTTTTATTCACGAGATTTTATGATTTATGATGACTAAATAAAACATAAAACCATAATTTGACAGAAAGAAAACAAATGAACATTAAATTGCTGCAAAGATATTAATTGTTCGGACAACATGCTAAACTATTTCAAATGAACAAAATTTAAAACCCGTGAAATATACATTTTTCATGGTGAACTTAAAATGAATTATGCAACTGTATTTAAGAAAGAAAGGAGAAATTTAAAATTCCATTTCATTCATGGAAAAAAAACCCAAAGGTATCACAAAAGAAAACGGCAAGGTGTTTCGTATCTAATAGGAATGTTTTTTCTTAAATTATGTTTTTAATTTCTAATGGTTTGTTCATTGTAACACTGAACAATCTGCATTATGTATTTTCCTTTACGTAGTAAGTTTAAAAATGATACACAGACGTGTTAAGTTCGTACTGTGCGTCACTAAAAAAGCTAGAAGTGTATTTTTCTATTTAAATTAAAAGGACTAAGAGCTTTTCGAGTTTATTTTAACGCATCAAGAAACTTAAAAATAGTTTTGTTATTGTTGGCGCATCTTCCATCTCTCTACCCTTAATTTATCTCTTTGGGGATTCTATATTGAAGAATCGTTTCATATATCGTAACATGTACGTATATTTTAAAATTCCTGTTTCTAGAGTCAGCAGTTTTAGCACAGTCAGTCCGAAGTAAAGCCTCATAGTATTAGGTCATTTCGGAGGAAGATTAAAAGACTGATATAAAATCGGGGACAGAAATTAATCCTCAAGCAATAATTTTCACTATGGTTTTGAGAGAATTCAATTTGAAATAATAGAAATAGTAATTTTTAGAGTTTAAGTTACGTATAGTCAAGTTCTTAGTACTTAATGTATTTTATCTTCGTTGTTGTAACTGGCACCGGACGTATGTCCCATTGTAGTTTAATAAATACATACATTTGTATACTTCGAATAATATGGCAGAAGTTATTTGTAAATCTAAGTACTGCGAACGCTATTTTGACGTTATCAATAATTACTACACGTTGTTACGAGTGTAACTTGAACGTTAGATCTGAAGTAGCGTTGCTTTTTATTAAATTTCCCGTGATCAGCGCCAGAACCGGCGTCACGTACACTCGCCGGTGGTTCAAAGTTAAGTCCACACATCGATTGATCACGCAAAATTGGATCGTAGCAGAAGCCTTTGCGAAGAGATTTATTGCAAAAGGTCACAAGTAACACTGAGCTGAAATAAAAGTGTGTCACTGTGTTTGAGAATCTAATTTTGGATCTCACACAAGTTTGAGGATGGCTATTTTGAGTGTTGTTAATAAAACATGCTGCTTTAAAATATATTGTCGTTTCACATAAATAGGCAACACTATTACATTTTTGTTACTGGTGCATTGGAAGAGAAATGGCCAGTCCTACCAAAACCTCGCTTAACCAATTTTTATCATAAAAACAGAGAGACATTTTTTAGCTGTGACAGTCAGCTAATAAACACGATATTCGTTTGTTTGTTTACAGGTTAGGAGCATACTTTTCGGTGGTTAACATGTCGAAGTTTGAGACCAGTAAGGATCATTTGCGGCACGTGCTGATTTTATGTTCAATCAGAAGAAAAACGCATATGAAAGTAATCGAATTCTTGTGTAAACTACGACGAGCTTGCTCCTACCCTCAAGACTTGTGAACGCTGGTTTCAATGATTCAGAAGTGGTGACTTTAATGTCACAAACAACGAAAGATTGCTTCAACGCCACAAAAGAAAGGGATTTTTGCATTGGGTTATGACTGGCGATGAAAAATGAATTTCTTTTAAAATTTCCAAACGCAAAAAATCATGGATAACACAAGGGCAACTATTAACATCGAGTGCAAGATCATATCGGTTCGGGAAGAGGACAATGTATGTGTGGTAAGATGAGAAGGGTATCATGAACTAGGAGCTTCTCAAGCCTGGTGAAACACTTAATACTAACCGCTACCGGCAGCAAATGAGCTATGCGTTGATCGAAAAACGGTCAGAATGTGCTGAAAGACACTGCTTCTGCACATTCGGCATAACTGGTTAAAGGAACCATTTCCGTCGTTGGTAGGTAACTCTTATCCCGCCCACCGTATACACCAGACTTGGCGTCTTCAGATTACCATTTGTTTTATTGGTTGGGACACGCCCTGGCTAAGCAGAAGTAGAAAACTGACTTGAAGGATGGAACTTTCTTTTGGAATTGTATCCATAAATTGCCTGAAAGATGATCAAAATGTGTAGAAAATGATGACATGTTGAATAAATTAACTGTGCCCGTTATTCCTAAATTATTGTGCAATTTTAATGATAAAACATTTTAAACTTGTACACCTGGTAGACTATAGGCACATTGTTTCTACTATCTTTCTACAAACTCACCTTCACTCTGAAAAGAGGTATCCTCCGCTTCTGTATCTCAGACCGTGCATCAAGCTATTCCTGTGGTCTTCAAACTGTTTCGCAGAACTTCGGGGTTCCGCGAGTCAAAATTGTTTGTGTAAATACGATTGCAATGTTTGTCCTATTTAGCTGGTATGTTTGGCATTTTGAATGAAATAAACATGTGGGTGTAAGGTGGGTACCCGGCCTATGGCTATGTTCTTGATATGATCCCCCCCCCTATTTTTTAAAATAACTAAACAATCCGATGGCTGGATTTAGAATTCAGTTGCTGACTGCCTAATATGTACCGTTATATTTCTCATGCAACCAGGTTTAACAATACGGCATCAATTACCCGTTTTGTTTTTCGTGGGGTCTTTTCTTATTTTTCACCAGTTAGTCTCATTTGTTTTATATATGTTTTTCAGACTTGTTTTATGAAGTCCATTGCGCTCTATTCAGTTTTTAACGCTCTTTCGTTGATAGAGTATCGTCGGAAACGAAAGATCACGAAAACTGACCTGCTTCTGATATGGTCATCCTGTTGGAATTTCAATTTATGATTTTTTAAAAAATATATTATAATGTCAATTTTGTAAACAACTTTCTTTCCCACGTACAAGAATACGGACCTAGCTTTGAATAAACCAATGATTCTTTAGTAGATTATCATGTTACATCAAGAATATTTAATTTTAGGAAAACGGTGGTATGAAACTAAAAACTGAAGTCCGGATTTGAATTACGTGGAACAAGGTAAGACATACGTAAATACGGCCCTGATATGGTCAATATGCAGACTTTTGCTTCTTGCGAGAAGAATTGAAATATGTTATTAAGAAATTTAATTAGCCTACCTACAATTTTAAAACTGACTTTTTTTTCAAAATGCTACACAAAAATCCTCGAACCTTAGTATGGTCATATCTGGGACACCCACCTTACTTATAAAAAGTAAAGAAAAATTTTGTGCATTCGCTTCAAAAAAGGTAACATGAGGTCATTTTATGTCAAAGATAATGGACGTGCAATACTTACCAAAACTAAACAGTTTTCTAATAAATTTGGGCGACAGTGTTAAAAATTATATAAACGAGGATCTTTTTCAACTGATAAAGCTTGAGGATAATATTTCCCAGTAGAGGAAACTTAAGTTTGACTGGATAAAAATCCGTTTGAGTACTTATTGATTGTCAGGATAGACGACGTGGAAGAACCAGCATCAAGCCTCGCGTGTACCTCTCAGCTTTGTGGAACGTAAATCCTTTTGTGACGTGTCAAGTCCGAAAATCCCTCGTCGCAAGGTGGCCACGCCACCCGGTGACAAAATCAGAAGCCTTGCTAATGAAGGAGAGGGATTAACAGATTCGAGGTTAAAAACTAAATTTAGACCCAAGGTACTTAGATTTTTGGTGTCCGATTCATACATTCATTCCGGGTGGGCGTTTCTCACACCGCTATAAACATCTTCATATCATTCGATATAACTTATTTAATCTAAAATATTTCTAATGAATATGAATAAACGCAAAATTTAAATTGGATTGTAGTTGACATCTATAGACAAATTGTGTAACTCAGTAACTAAATATAATGCAAGTAATTCTTCACATGTACTTTCAATAATCTTTTCGCCCGAGGGAGTCAAGGAGTAAATATGAATTGCTAAATTTGTAAGTTTTGAACCACGGTTATTTAATTTATTGTAATATTACGTTTTATAAAACTTTGATCTACTTTGAATATTATTTTAGATATATCTTTTAAGAACGGGATGGGAAAATAACTCATAATTTTAAGGGTTTCGTGAGTCGTCAAAAGTTTAAACACCAATGACCCAATGTAACACCAACGTCTTGTCCATTTCCGTCCACCGATACACGAAAAACATCCCAAAAGTCCTGTCCATCTTCCTGCATCCAAAATCTTTTTTCGATACCCACATTCAATTTACCTGTCCCCCGGAAATCATCCTCCATAACATAAAACAAAAATACCAGGTCGCACAGCTCCCCTATTTCCCACCAATCAATAACCGTCCAATCCCAGATAAGTTGCAAATCCAAGCCGTTTGTATTTCTATTAAAAAAATTTGCACGTTATATCCCAAAGCCAAATAATGTTAAAAAATTACGAGAATGTCTGCGCCCTTCACTTCACAATCAAAACAATAAGAAAGAACCTCTATCAAAATCCCGTGCTGAATAGGCCTTATAAACGGCATAGGGTTCAGGTGGTCGTATAATTCTGAAATCGACTTCTCAGACCAACGTTCACTTAAATCTTACTGGCCAATACAGGATTTAACTTACAAATATATAAATCAAGATGAGTGTCTCAGTATGATTTCTTTCAGTTACCGAGTTAGTAACATGTCCGTTTTGGGCAGATTGAAAAATTTTAAATAACGTTGAGAGTATAATCATTTCTGTGTTTTTGGATAGCAAAAAGCAATTGGTTGTTTGAATTAACTGAAGATTCCTTTTAAAAACATAAAAATTGGGGCTTATATTTTTATATTGTTTTCTGATTAAATAAGGAATAGATTAATAAGCCTCGTTTTGAGACAGGAGGGTCTTGTAAAATTAGCATTAGAAGGAAGTGTGTGGGGTGAGAACAGAAGAGGGAAGACGATGATGGAATACGCTAAGTAGATTAGGGAGGATTGGGGTAGTTACGTAGAAACTGAAAGGCTAGCGCAAGATAGATTAGCATGCAAGGGTTGCATCAGACTAGTCTTTGGACTGAATACCACTACACACACGAGTTACAGATAGATGAAACACAGGGAACTTATTAATATAATTAATCGAAAAGCAAATATAACTACTGGCAGGATGTGCGATGCGTATTATCAATTTACAGGAAGAGAATACTGCTATTATATATTTATTAAAGTAAGAAGTGTAATGAAGTATTCAGCTTAAGATAATAATTCGCCTCAGCAGAGCTAAAATTGAAAGAAATATAAATTTGTTTAGCTTATCTAGTATAATATTTCATAGAATTATAGCAAACCACTATTACGTAATATACCCTATAACCTTTTTTATAAAATTTTATTTTTTAATAATGTCTAAAATTTTTAAGTATACTGCAGGCACTTGCATTGACGCATCTCCAATCTATGAAAGTTGGCAATATTGTTTTTACATTTTGTAAAAAATCTGTGCACAAGGAAATCAGTTTAAGATCGCATTACATGGATCCATCTTTTAACTTCCTGTTTCGAAGAAGATACTCCTCGTTGTTCCAGCACTCAGCCTTTTTCCTGTTCCTCAAAGGCTGATGCGGTCTTTGATGTGGTTCTTTCCGGCTTCAACACAATTTATTTCACGCGCTGTAACTCGGTTGTGGCTTTGTGTCTTGATACTCTTAAAATAATATTGAATGGAAAGTAACTTACCAAGACGACAAAATTGTGACGCACAAAGCATTATTGTAATTTATTGAAGAAAAAAAACAGGTTGGACAAGAAAGTTATGAAATGAGCACAAAAGGCCTTAGGCACATGAAATGATTGAGTTTTTAAGAAAATAGTTTAATTTCTACTAGAAGTTCAGTAGTTCCAGTTTCTGCAAGGTTAAATGCAATGAATTATTGCAGTATGAAACTGGTTTAAATATTTGTTTTCATGTTTTGATTCTCATAATCATAAAAATATGATGTATAAAGCTAATGCATTTGGATCTGACGCCATCTTCCCCATCTCGAAGTCACTGTCAGTTCTTGCAACTAATACCTTTCTTCAGTTTTTCATGCGTACATTAAGACGGGACTTTTGTGGTGCACACGAAATATTTGCTCAGGCGCCAACGTGTTTTTACAGTGTAACATAGGAAGGAAAAATATTTTATCCATCTGAGTAATAAAGTCCTGCTTTACATTACATACATAACACGAATATTGTGACTAATTTATTTTCCATAACTATACTTCAAGTCGAACCAATAACTTCTCTCTTTTTTTTATTTTTTTGATAATTTTCTGAACGAAATATGTCGGCTTTTAACATTTTACTCCTTGTAGAATCCTCCAGGCGGAAGGAAGACCTACTTTTCGTACTTTCTAACATCTGGCACACCTCTTTTAACGGACGAAAATTGTGTTTCCTCAATTTTCTTGTGAAAGGGATTATCATATGTGATAATTAAGATATTCCTTATTTTAATAACTTGTTTTGACAAAGCTATCTTACCTTAACGACACACTTTGAGATTTACGCTGTCAACGGTTTCCACCTGATGAATATGAAAGTCTGATGTCTGTCACGTTTTACTAGTGATCAAAAGTTATGAATATTTATCTTACTTTTGCTGCCAAGAATAGGATTAGCACAGGAGCACTCTTAACTCACGGTTACAATAGATAATAAATATTGATTATTTGCATAGCAACTCTGATTCATAAAATAATACTATGATATAATGTATTGAATTCGTTTTAAGATAAATACAATTTTCATAAAAGTTGTAGTACCTTTTGGTTTATTCGATGAAAGTATCTGAACTGTTGTAGATGTATTCCAAGCATTTCTGAGCTTCGTTTTCCCATGTGGACATGAGTCATGGAAGCGTCCGGTGCATATGTGAAGGGGAAATTGGTACACATGCCTGTTTTTTTTCCCATTGCGCGGAAAACGAATACAGCTGGCACTTGACAGGAAGTAAAGCAGTCGTTGGATGGTCACCTGATTAAAAATATGTTATGTGAGGTTTCTGCAAATTGTGCACAATGCTTGGATTTGTCTAATATTATCTACTCAAATAGTCGAAGGCATGACGCTGCCTCAAAAGATGCTCACGTCTGATTCGGGCATTCAGGGCCAAGATAACATTAGACTATAGTAAAAATAATTCATTTGGATTGCAACTGCGGTCTCCGTATCTGTATAAATAAAAATTAATGTATCGTTGTTTATCCCTTATGCATTCCTATATCAGTCATCAGGCTGTGATTAAGTTTTGGTGAGTCTTGATGAAAGCTTTCGACAGATGGCACACGACCCGCCGCGTAGTTTCCTAATAAGTTCAAGCTTTTTACCTTGCCGAGTCCTTTAAACAGTGTATTTCATATTGTTTTCGGATTTATGAGTGCGAGACCTGGGCAGAATTGAATTGAATCAAATGTAAACGGCAGTATTTCAGATCGTGCGTGCTGTTGTTTGTGAAATTCCAATCGATAATCGATATCACATACAATTCCGGGTACATAACTCAAAAGACGTTTGTCTTAAACAAAGGATTCTGTAGCCTGTTGCTCATTAGCCATAAGTTTTCATCTTTCTACCGAGTCCTGCATTTAAAATAGGTTTAGAATCACTTGCATTAAAACTGCAATTTGTAGATGTATTAAGTAATACTAACGTAATTGTTATTGTGGAAAACTGGTATGAAGAGTACTCTCTTCAACGTTGTTTCTTTGATGAAGCTAAAGCCGAGCGTTGCCGTGGTTTTCTAATTGTTTCACGAAGAGCGTTCGTTACTCAGGACTTTATATATAACTGATGAGTGTGTACGTATAACTGCGAAGTTATCATTATTTATTTACTGTATTTTACTCAGGGATTTTCGTTTATTACAGCCATTTAGAAGTTACAGCAAAATAGTTATTGAAATGAATAAAAATTTGACTTCTGAAATTATTTTCGTATTTCTAAGAAAATGTAAGTATTCAAATACTTGGGTGTTAAAGTAGATATTGACCCGAAAAATGTCAAATGTTTCTGTCATACACTTTATATCTAACATTTAACATATGCAAGCAGGAATATTCTTCACCTCCTTAAGGTATTTTTTTTAAACTTCATTGATAAATGGACTGTTTTACTTCATTAATGTATCTTGTGAATTTTGGATTCCCTTTAGAGTATAGGGAGCCTTAACCCAATTACAGTACCGGAATTTTTACTGTCGTTCTTAATTCATGCACCAGGAGAATTATAGACGTGGTTAAGATTACTTTCAGTCTTCATCCTTGTTTATTCAGTTTAGGTCGGTGTGTGTCCAATCAATGACTTATGTCTATTGTATCAAGTGTTGAGGCATTAATACCAAATTAATTCATTTTTTGGGCTAGTGTAATTAAATAATTAAGTAGATACTAAAGTTTTCTTTTCTTTTTCAATTGCATAACCGGAATAGTTTTTTTTATTCCAATGTTTCTGCTTATTTAGAAGTTAAGAGACTGGTCCCGTCGCGTCGCCATATTGGAGACGACTTCATAATGCAAACCGTGAAGGATCTGTTCTCTGCTGATATAATAGCCACAAGCGTGTGGAGGATGTTGCATTCCCGCACATACACTTACGAGGTCGCGATCGCACACTTCCTGCCTTTGCGGCCCACACAACTGCCGCTTCCGCCCCCGCCTGCCTCATAATCAGCCGTAAAAGTAAATTTATGTAACCTATAATTTTATATTCATATTTAAATGCTGTCTCAAGTAACGCGTTGACTTTGGTTTGCCTGATTGAAACAGACGTACATCTCCGATCCCGCAAAAGTTGTTGCACAGTGCGTAGCAAAATTACCATCAATAATATATGGCCTAAATGCAACACTCAGTTTGTTTATTCGACTTATCAGATATGAAGGAAAATATCCGAGCGTCTGACTTGTCTTTTTAATTTTCGCGTAGATTTTTATTTCTAACATTTATTATCCATTCTGTGTCTTATTTTGAAGAATTTTAAAATTTTACTTTTAATGTAATATTTGAGATCATGTGCAATTTAACCTGTGTCGTTTACCAAATGATATTCGTTGCAGCAAAGTCAGTGTTTCTTCAAACGATATTGTCTCAATATTCAAGGAAAATATGTAAAGTAATATTTATTTATCAAAAAAGGATGTTGTACTGTTAAATTTTTTATTCTTCATCTTGAGAAAATGAAAACCTCTATTTGTATTATTTACTTGTATTGTCAAATACGAAAGTCTGAAGTCGAACGTAACAAGTGTTTGATTATAACGGACAAAAATGCTTCCCTAACGTGACATTATTGATACGTTGGCGTTTAATTTGTTTTAAAATAAAGTGTATCCGAACTTACCGTTTCTGTATTCAGATAGGAGCTGCAATGAAGTAGATATAAAATAATTTTTTTGTATAATAATATGAACTAAATTACTTTTTAAGAGTTCAACATTATTAATAAAACAATTTTGTGACTATTTCATAACATTAAATAATAATATTTTGTTATTTGTAAGTAATATACCAGAGATGGAAATATTTTGACCATTAGAGGCCAAATTAGGCAGTTATAAAGGAGGATGTATAAGTTAATATACCTATAAACGCAACTTTTATGAAATTATTATAGTTGCTCAAACTAACATTAAGTGCTTTTAATGTAGAATATTTTTGTATTCACATATTTTAATTATTTGTTTAAGAAACAAATACATATTTAAATAACACTTCTAAATGAATTAATTTCATTATAAAGAAATAAAATAGAAAAATAATAATACGAAGTAGATCTAGTAATAAAATTAGTAGAACTATTTTAAATAAATTATTACACAAGAAATAAATGAAATATAATAATAATATTATTGAATATATCAGCAACAATACGTAAATTCATTTTCAAACCAATAGAAAGTTCAGATTAATGTGAAATTTGCATTTGTTACTTGTAATTAAAAATTTGCAATTTTCGCACTTAAAATAGTTTTCATTTTGTCGTGAGAGGAAAGGTTTCTTGCAGTAGAAAGTACATTCAAAGCAAGAATGTAAATGGCGTACATGTTTGCGTAAATAAACTCAACCATTTTTCAGATTTCTATTGGATAAATTTCAGCATCAAAAAAGGATTTGAATATCATATCCTCTGGAACTGAAATGACTCCATTTATAGTCCCATAAGAGCCTTGGATATATATATATTAAGAGAGCTTCAAAGTAAATATTGGTTGATTGATCATTAAAATCTGAAAAGCTATAAGTATATTCTCCAGTAAGTAATCGAAGTAACCTACATATTCATCAAATATTTTATTTTCATATTTCGGCTCCTTCAACAATTCAGCAAGGTCTGTTAAGTGTTCTATTTTATCTTGCAGGCGATTATTTTCTTTTGTTACGATGTTAAACAAAACTGTTTCTGCAAAATTATTCAGCTGATAGATCACATAGTCTTCCTTGTTCTTGATAAAAGTTTAATATTTGGTCGTCGTAAATTTAAAACTTTATCATAACCTGCCCTGTTTCTAAGCAGAGAACTTGGCAGTAGTATGGCGATCTTCGTCTAAAGTTAGTAAAATTTTATTATTTAACTATGTATATTGTCTATATTTTCATATGAAAATAATTGCCTCGGTTTGGGATTACGCCGGTCGCGTTCTGACGTATTATGGACAAAAACCGAGGTTTCACTGTATTAGCTTAAATGAAGGCCGCACAAGAAACTCACACGAAACTGGACGTTAAGGAACACAGTTACAAAAATTAATGAGTAAATATCTATTTTATAAAATATTTTCATTTTGCGAACATAATAGCCAGATTCTTTCCGTGTTCTGTAAAATTGATATATTTTTGTACTTGGTTTATGCACGCCGAGGAACACTACAGTTAAGTACATGAACTTTACAATTTAGGGTTACATTTAATGCGATAGATAATTGTCGGAGAAAATAATATTTATTTTTGGATTCTAATCCAAGTGCGATTTCAGTAAAGTACATAATATGAGTCGCCATGCACAGTATGATCTATTTTCCACTAATTAATGTAAAGCGATTATAAAGTTAAATTTGTTGGATTTGAGTGGTATTCAATTTTAAGCCAGTATAAAACTTTTAATTTCTCCAATGTGCCGTTGAACCGTAATCCGAGTAAAGTTAAATGTACGTCGCTACCAGATTGTTTTAATTGTTTAAATGAGGAAAGTTGTGTGGTCCAGGAAGTCGAGGTTTGTCCTCAGACATGAATGTTCCAGTGTGGAATTCCGAAACGACCGCTGGCCGTGTGTTAGGAAAACATTCGCGCTCGGAACGACACATCTCTTTTTACGATGTAGCAAGAAGTTACTTCGGGATATAACTCTGCGACCCAGGAATCCTGTGCTCAAAGCCAACAGTCAATGTGTCATACCCGTACTTTGAGGAACTCGTAGGCCTTTCACTTCCAAGGATCTTAAGTTTCTTTCATTGACATGCTTTTTAGGTATTTTTAACTATTTTACGCGTTTTCTTTTCATCAAGAGCGAGCTATTCCAAAATAATTTTATGAAAATAACTATTATCCGGCTAATAATAGACCTTTATTTTTTTTAAATCAGTTTAAAATAGCGTTGACTTTTCAGTTCATTGTTATGCCTTTTTAAGATGTCTTCCCAAATTAACACCTTTTTCCTTCAAAAAACGTTAAAAGTAGTGTATCATTTTTATTATTAATTATAAATTAACTTTGAACAAAACTTCAATCTTTTGGTCGCCATGACAGCGCAATATCTGTAAATTATCTCTTAATCAATTATCATTGGTCTATTTATAAAGTTATATTGGTTCTAATACCTCCAGTAATTGTTTTAAATTGTAAGGAAACTGTAGCAGTTCCAACTCAAAGATTGAACAAAGAGCCAATACAACAAACAAGTGCACGTATTGGATCTAAAGAAAAAAAAATTATGAATATTAAAATTGGATTAAAATACATTTGTTATTTTACAGTCTATATATATATATATATATATATATATTTATATTGACACAATCAATCTTCGAATCTTTCGGCTTCTTCAGCCATATTCATCTATGAAATATTGCAATATTTGTTACAGATCCATTATTCAGCTTACACATCGTTTCTTATGAACTCATATCTATATTACCTTAAATTTACATCTATATCTTACATATAAATTTTGTACACATCTTATACGGATAGATTAAACAAGAGGATGAAAAAAAATCTAAAATTGTAGTAAATGAAGTAGTTCTAAATAAATCCTATATGTGGAAACAGTAGCGGAAAATAGTAAGTCTAAGTTGACTATTTTCATAGATTGTGAGCTTATAAAAGTATATCAGTAAAATGTGTAAGATATAGTTGTAGATTTTAGATAAGATAGAATGAGTTCATGTTGTTGTTGTAGTATTCAGTCCTAAGACTGGTCTGATGCAACACTCCATGCTAACCTATATTGCGCAAGCCTTTTCACCTCCCCATAACTAGCACAATTCACAACCTGCCTAATCTTAGCGTATTCCACCCTTTCCTTACCCCACACACTTCCCTCTAATGCTAATTTGACAAGACCTTCCCTCATGTCTTATAACATGGAAGATTAATCTATCCCTTCTCTTGGTCAACGACCTCAATATTGTTCGCTCTTCCCCTATTCTGTTTAGAAGTTCCTCGTTAGTGATTCTATCCACCTATCTGATTTTCAGCATTCTCTTATATCACCCACCTCATTTCAAAGGCTTGTATTCTTTTCCTTTTCGCAACTCCTATCGTCCACGTTTCGCACCCATGTAACGCCACGCTCCATTTTTAGTAACGATTTCCTAACATTCACACTTGTATTACTCGTAAGTAAATTCCTCTTTTTCGCGAAAGCCTTCCTTGCCTGTGCTATCCTACTCTTTATGTCTACTATACTTCTACCATCCCTAGTTATTACGCTTCCCAAGTAGCAGAATTTCTTAACTTCCTTCGAAATATCTCTCATCTTTTGTTATTCCACTGTTTCCCAAACTACACTCTATTACCTTGGTTTCCCCTCTATTAATGTTCATATGGAACTCTTTCTCCAAAGACACCATTCATGCTATTTATTATGGTTTCCAAGTCGTCTTCTGTCTCCCCTAATACTACAATATCATCAGAAAAGCATAGGGTTTTTATTTATTCTCCTTGCAGTATGATTCCTTTTCCATATTCCGTTTTAACTTTATTCAGAGCTAAGACATGGAAGTTTAATGTATCTCTAGCAAATATAATATTTTATAGATGAATATGGGCGAATGATCTAAAAGATTCTAACATTGACTGACAGATGATCGTTTTTGTCAAATAAATGAAGGCAGTAAAATTAAAAAGGGGGTTTATTTCATATCAAAATGGATGATTAATTGTATATTGTCAGTTTTATAATACACGGTTAAAAATTTATGCTTTGTATTTTAATTACTGTGAAATATTGAAGCATTTATGTTTAATTTGAATGTCTCGAATAAGAGTCATTCAATTATTTAGTTTTTGTACTATTTTATTCAAGTCGCTTCTGCTGCATGGCTATAATCGTAATAATATCGACGAGAAAAATATT
Organism: Eucriotettix oculatus; assembly: GCA_034510155.1. Taxonomy (NCBI): domain Eukaryota; kingdom Metazoa; phylum Arthropoda; class Insecta; order Orthoptera; family Tetrigidae; genus Eucriotettix; species Eucriotettix oculatus. Next base: position 141,900,218 of record CM067377.1, read on the forward strand.
TATTATTCATATCTATTTTATTTATGGTATTCTCATCGTGACACATGTAAAGAGGCCATTATCTTGTAAGTCGTTAACCTATACCCGTTGAACGATAGTCGGTTCTTCGTCTCCAGTTATGCATGTATACATTTACAGCTATTGGGCTTTTTAGCCTTTCTTTTCTTCATACAACCCATTATAGAACTGCTTGTTTGCGGTGCCTAATCGTTTATGAAATCAACGTAGACTGGTGGAGCTACCAATAGGGGTGAGCGTGATAAAAGCTCGCTGTTTTCCTGTGAGAATCCTCCCTGTGCTCGCTATCTGCCCGTCACACATCGTCGGTGAAACGATAGGTTCTCATTCCAGTTACCAAGATCAAACGAGTCCTTCGCCTGGAAAACAACGGCCCTCGCATGTCCCTAATGAGCTGGGAGCGACGGGGCGCCATTAGTTAGGCAGTATCCGGGGTCCTAGCCCACACAAAATTACATTCACAAATATTATTATCTCTTCACCACAAATCATATGAATTTGAATACGGTTACAGATTACTCTGTGTACAATTTTTACATTTTTATCTGGTCCCCTAACAAAGATGTTGGAACTCATTATTTGAAAAAAATACAATAACTCAAATTTTAATTGGTATGCTAGCTACCATTAATATTTTACATAAACTAGCAATTATCTTTTATGTTAAATCACAAAATATTGAAGATGATAAACTCTTCGTTCTTAGAGGAATTAGCATACGAGAGCTGAATTTTTCTTCTGCAATCGATAATTTTGTGCATACAGTACAAGAAAAACTAATACTCGGTAAGTAAATAGAGGTTTTACTTGTAGCCAAGAATGTATCGAATATAATGCAGTTTATTTGCAAATGAATCGAAACACAAAAAACAGCATTCGGTCTGCAACACATTTTTTAGCCGAACACTATGAAAATGTAGAAGTATTAGCTTTGAAAATACCAAAACATAAGAGACTTCAGGAACAAAATATTATTTTTTTCCCTAGGATTATCAAACAACCAATTACTTATTTTCTATTATGAATAGACCCTTATTAACTAGTCCTTGCAAATAGGTGTGCACTAGTATGTTGTTTTGAATTGAATTTTAAGGCCTCTCTTCTATGCCCGCTTTACATAAATATTTAGTGACTTTACCATTAAATTAATTACCGTCCGGCCATTCAACCTGGGTCATATATTACATTTATTTCAGAATTCATAATATCTGCATGCAAATGTATGGAGTTCTTTGTTTTCCAAATTCTGACGTTCGTCGATTAAACATTTTAGAAATTCCCGTGGGATCCGTCGCTCCTTGAAAAAAAAACTATTTTGGTATAAATAATTTTACATTTTTACACGATAAATTTCACTGGAAACGAATCACTCGGACAGAAAACGCGTGCGATATTAAATCAAATATCAATTTTATGTTTCAAAATTATTTTTTAATCAATCCTTAAACGGATAGAAACTGTAGGCAGCGTAAAGAGACAAAAGTTGTCAGAGGCAACGCAAATTTGTTTGTCTTCGTTGTAAAACTGCTGTTGGTATTTTGAGTGGGAAGCTGATTAATTTGAAGCTTTTATTGGCAACAGGAGGCACATCGCGGTGTTTTGTTTGCCTGGTTTGTATGCTCGTGTGATGCAAATCATGTGGTATTTATGTAAGGGGGTGGGGGACAATTGAAATGAAGAACTCGCAAAAATGTGTTGTCAAAGTTATTGTCAACATATTATGTGTTTAGAGCGCTATTACATTTCCCTTCAACGAGCATGTTTTAGGACGATCTCTGATATTAATTTCCTTTTTGCTGATTGGTCCTTCATTATTGTAGATTAAAATTATATCTTTTTTTTTCTAGTCAGACCTCTTAACCACTCGGCCACACAAAATTATATCTTTTTCACAGTTAAATTTCTTTACATTCCATCATATTGCGACTGAAGGTTTCTAATGATTTGTTACCATGTTTTGAGCACTGCCGGATGCCATTTTTAAAGCTCCCGAATGCCTCGTTCTTGTAGAAGACTTGTTTCGAAGTTTCTGCTAATATTATGTTGTCACAGACGGAGATTTAGTGGCAATTTGGTTGAAAATATCGTGTGCTGGAGTCATTTTCATCTGGCAAGTGTAACGAAAGTGGAAGTTTGTCCATTACAGCAGACGAACCATTAGCATTATCTTCGAGTCTCTCTCAGAATGGTCTCCATAGTCTACAGTAACTGTCTTTCTATGAAAGGTTCTTTGATGCTTGAACATATTTGCCAAAGTTCTAGGAAAGGATGGTTAGTTACAATGTTTTACAAAATGGTAGAACCTAGGCGAAAGTAATTATAGAGTTAAGAGTGGAACTAGTTTCTTCGAATATGTAAAGGAAGTAAAGATGCAGAATAAAAGGATTGGTCTACGACGCTTGTCTTGAGAATTGATAATTTTGTTAATAATCAGTTGAGCTTGACTTTTACCTGAGATTAATGTCACATCAAATGCATAATTTTCTCCACCACAATAAAATAATCCATATCATCCTTAATCAAAAGTTCCATTAACCACTCCAATGATACCAAAGTAATCCACCTTCTCTTACACATAACCGCAGACTAAAAAGAAAATTACACATAGATTACCTCCTTCCACTCTCTCATTCCTGTATAACTCAACGTTAATTTCTCCCCTGGTAAACTGGCACCTCATTCACCTTCTCTCAAAAACTCTTCCTATTTATTAACTCTTTACTCCAAATTATGTGATAAAAGTCACCGCCACTGAAAATCTAAACCAATATTAATAACCATATAAATAATCTTATTTTCATTCCTACTTACATAACTTGGTCTTTTCTCTGGCTTTTAAATTGAATGTCACTTGACATTACAATTCTTTCAAGTATTCATGTCGATTATTTATTCGGTGAATAAATACTGTATTTCATTCTAAAACAACTGTTATTAATCTTCGATATATTTTTAAAAACTTTTCTAAAAAATTGTCGCTAAAAATACACTTACTTATTTACTGTTGGTGTCCAATCATATTTGTGTCTGTCAATTTTGGTAAAAAAAATGACCCACTATTTCCTGTGCCGTTTGTTGATAGGCTGTATGTAATGTTTGACAATCAATTCAACCTTAACTGTCAACTTTAGAATTTTTATGTAAAAACACATTTGTTAGTATCAATACAATTTACTATGAATTTACTCATACTGATCTTTATGGGAATATTCTTAAAAATATGGCGTCATATTTTGTCAGATAGAAAAAGTGATAAGATAGATTTTCAAACCGGTTATGTTTTCAGAGACCTTTTTTGACATTTTCTTCATTTACGAAAATAATTTTTACGTGATAAGGATTGAAAAATCTGGACGAGACTGGAAATTCAACCATGTATACCATTTTCAATCCTTATCGTTCAATTCAAGCCGGTTAGTCTTAAGCTTCTATTGGAAGCATTTATTGTATTATTGAATTAAATGTGATCTAAAAATTTCGTATAAAAAGTTTACAATTTTGAACATAACCTAATTAACAATATAAAATAAGTGTCACACTTCTGACATGTTTTTTTTATTCAACCAAGGAAATCTATCGTCAAATCATTTTAATTTGCAACTTAAAAATTAATTTTATACTGTAAAGATATTGTAAAAATAACGTCATGAACTAAGAATGAAATTATTTGAATGTGTTCATATGTGTTTATGATCAAAGCAAGATACTCCCGAGACGCTAATTGTGCTCTTTTTTTCTAATTCAACGCATTTTCCGTTACTTAGAGCCAAATGTTATGGAGGTTTGGAATGGTTTGAACTAATGATATTCCTAAAATCTAATCATTTGCTCTTCAGTGTTCAGTATGTTCCACCAAAAATCAAAATTTTACAAATATAACATTTACCACTACAATAATTTGACTTTTTTTGAAATCTGAATTTTCCGATTTGCTGTATGCGATATATGTTCAGATAGTGTTAATAATTCCTTGGACCAATATCCATCAAATAAAATAACAGTGCCCCAATGAATATCGCAGGATGTTATAGCAGAAAGTATATTTGTATAAGGGTAAAATGAATCTGGGAAAGTTGTTAGCAGTTATGAACATGAATTCTAAAAACACAATAACCGATAACTTCAGTTTCAGAAACTTTTAATATCAAAACACTTGCACTATTGTAAATTTACTCAATACCTCAGGATAGGAAGTGTAAATATTCATACAGTTTAAATTCACTTGAGAAACACGCGGCTCCATGTAGCACAAGAAAAAACATAATGAGAGAGATTAAACTCCAATAATAGTCAACACAACTTCTTACTGTTGCTTTTATTTTTTACTCTAATAATCATTACAAGATACATTTTTACTTATAGAATTTCATCTAGACGCACTTCATTGCTAAATGTTTTACCGTAATCCTTATCAGCTTTAAATCCAATCCTAATCAGCATAGGCATATGTAGGAGTTAATTTATATGATTTAGTTACGTTTAGCGGTTGCTGGACCGGTATTTGAAATCTCATTGACCCTGTGACAGTCTGTGGGCGCCTGAGAAGGTGAGGACAGTATTACGAAAGACCCTGCCGTGTCCTTTATAAACGCCTTCCGAACGACAAAACCAATTCACCTGCGGAAAACATCCATAGTACTATCAACTAGGGAGTGCGGCTGTAAGTAGATTGAGTTGAGTGATTATGAAAGGCCGTATTCACGCCTCATTACTAATCTAGTGAACGTCTGTTGGCCCAACTCCGATTTATTTTATTCGGCATTTTATTTTAAATTATTTCATATAGTTAAATCAAAATTATTTTACGGACAAGTAACAGACATAAATATTAAATCAATTAACGTCTGATATTAGGAATTAAAATGAAATAATTTCCGACCGGTTTTTCCAGTGAGTTTTTATTTTTAATCAAACAACGTTTCGGCGCATATTCGCACTTTCTTCAGGTTTACCTCCTTACAATCTGTGAAATACATATTTCAATTTGAATATAAACTTATACATAGCCAAAAACATGAATACAGACAATCAACTAACAAACAACTTACCAAATTATTGTTACATCCAATTTTTAACAATGAATCATAAAATTTTTATAAACGCCAATTTTTTATACAAAGAGAGGTCCGAGGCAGCACTAAAAACTTATTTAGCCACAGTTTGCACAAGACTGAATGACGGACCGTCTGGTTTTTAGGGGTTTGACCTATCGTATTATAAATTTACAACACCGTCCTCGTGGTCTTGGGCTAGCGGTGGCTCGTCTCACTAATCGTAAATAGCGACTTTACAAAAATTTAAAGCAAGACACTAATAGGTTTTATCCTTTAAGAATAATAAAGTACAGAATAATATTCTAATGACAATATTTGACAATTTAGAAAAAATACACAATTTTTTAATTTAGAAAAAAAATACTAATTAAGATTTACGTAGCAGTCTATTAATTAAATAATAAATGTAACAAATATTGACAACTATTAAAGTACTAAACAATGGACTAAACATTACTTAAGTTTAAGGTATCGTTATGAGAATTCAGGGTGTTCGTGTTTGGTTTACTAAATAACATTTCCAAAATATTTCTCTTAAATAAATTTTCCTAAAAATTCTAAATTTGCACATTATTTCAATCAAATTCATGGGATTCCTCGAATTTGTGTAACGTAACATCATGGTTTGCGGTTTTAACATTGTTTTTATGCTCTTTTAATCTAGTTCCTATAGCTCGTTTAGTTTGCCCTATATATAACATTTACCACAATAAAGGTGACCACAATTAATTTTGTAAATGACAGTATGGAACATATCTTTTTTAATTTTATCATTTTTCCTTGTAACGAATTAGAGTTTATTGTTTAATTAAAAAAATACTTTGAAATTGAAACTTGTTGATGTCGTTTTTAATTTCTCGCTTTTTTTCCATGAAACGGTAATGGTATAAAGTCAACGGTTTTTGGTTTGCTAGTGTTATTTGCATTTTTATTAGTCCTCAATTTTTAATTTAAATTTGTGGAAATCGATTCTTTTTGTAAAATGTTTATTAATAAAAGTTATTGGATAGGAATTCTTGATTAAAATCTTTTACAATATTTATATTTTCCTTATGATTCTTCTGATTTGAAAGTGTTGATGCTTTATCAATAAGGTTAAAAACAATAGCTCTTTTTGTAACACTGGATGGCTAGATAGAAAACGTAAAACACGGCCGGAATAGTTAAGAATGGCTTTCGCAAAAAAAGATGAATTTACTAAAGGCTAATATAAGAATGAATATTAGAGTTTGGTGTGATGAGTACGAAGCGTGGACGATAGGAGTTGCAGAATTCAAAAATATATAAGTTTTTGAAATGTGGTTTTATGAGAGAATGCTGAAAATCATATTTGTTCATAGAGTTACTAACCATCAGGTTCTAAGCAGATTAGGGGAAGAGATAACAGTATGGAGTACTTTGACCAAGAGAAGGTATAGATTAATAGGCCACGTTTTAAGACATCAGGGTCTAATAAAATTATTAAGAACAGAAGAGGGAGGGAAGGATGGAATAGGCTGAGCAGATTAGGGTGATGTGGTAGTTATTTATGTGGAAATGAAAATGCTTGCGTAGAATAGAGTAGCATGAAGGGCTAGGACTGAATACCACAACAAAAAAACTTATATATGTATTTAAAGTTAAGTCCATAGTAAACGTCCAAACGTATCCGATATGTTGCGCTCCAATTCAATAGATTGTTTGGTATTATTTTCCTGTAGTTGGTTTGCATTAATATGATATAAAAAATTGAAGTTTTACAGACAAGTTCAGGATTGAAGAGGCGCTGCGGGAGTTTTCTCGCAGGTGCTTCAGCCCAGAGTGACTGTGGGGCTCACCTGATCATGTCGGGAATGCCTCGCACTCTCTCTGGGTACTTTTTATCAAGTTCTCATATGCCGAGACACCTTCACCTATTTTAGGAGGTATATGTACCGGGGTCAAAGACCTTGGGCATATGGCAAGAGCTGTCCGCTGATCCCATTGGATCAGTCTGCTAACTGCCTCCTGAAACTGGTGGAGACACGGAGAAGGGAATGCTGCGTCCCCACAGCAGACTCGTCTCCCGTCATTCGGAAGGGCGTGAGAATAGTACCCAATGCCCGACCTACCTGATGCAGGTTTTCTAGGGTTTTCCCTGCATCTCTTTAGGTGAAACACCGGGTAGGATCCTTAAACCATAGCCCGGGGGCCCTAGTCAACCCTTGGCTACCTTGCTCTACCTTCCGCATCCCCCCTTTTCAATTCCCTTCCTATGCTATTAAAGGGGAGTTGCTTGTTTCAGGATCACCCTCATGTAGCCTGTTAACCAAAAAAAAAGACAAGTTCAGTAGGTAAGTAATAAAGAATGAATTCGGCCTGTCCTGCCTAATCTTCCGGGCAAGCTCAGTACACACTACTTGAGACTCCGTCAGCCCTACCGCAATTTCTTGTTCATGATAATATGAATGTGGAATGTGACTCTTAGTTTTAAAGCAACAATTAGAAACAGTTGTGAATTAGATTTCCTTCCGGTGAATTTGTTGTAGGTGCATTGCTATATAAAAGTAGAATTAACCTAATATAGGCTAGCTAAATATAGTTCTTGTAGTATTGTTTTGTGTAACAGTGTGTTTATTTGTTTCAGGTGAGTTGCAACCTCTAGTGTATTCCTGAATTTAGTATGGGTAAGCCGACTAACTGTGTAATCAAAATGTGTTATGAAATTAATGTTGCATTTCTGTGAGTGTGAGTGAAAGGAAGAAATATTAAATTTGTTCCATTGAATAAACGTTATTGTGTAATATTGGTCGTATTAAATTTGTTGCATTGAAGAAATGTTACTGTGTAATATTGATCATAGTTTTATCACTTTGTAGTATCAAGCGTCTTCTCATTAAAGTTAAGAGCCGTGCTAATTTGTTTCCTGATTGTAATAGGTTCGTTCAACCATATCATCATAATTTACCTTTTTCCGTGGAGTCCGAAAATAATGTAGTCAAACTGGTAGATTAAAATCTTATTGTGAAACCAAATACTTTTTCTTTCCCATTTCCAAATAAGTCCATCAAAAGCTGAAAGTAACAGTTGCTGTAAGTTGATAGTTTGACTCCGTCTCTGTAGGCAATAATCGTCAGTAGCCCGGATTATAATTGTCACCTGTGGCAAATTTTTTGTATCTTATTGATACGACGGCTGTTTTAAAATAAAGTAGGTCTAATTACATTTATATAAAAAACATTTTTCAGATATTTTATTATGATCCATCACCATATACCTCAGACAGTTACCGCCGGTGTTCAGGCACTTGTAACGGGAAACCAGTTTTTTGTATGCCTTCGACAAAGAAAGATGCCGTCAGTGACAGACTACCAACCGCACTGCGGCTCATCGTGTACATTTTCAAGACCTGTCTAATCCGCTTCTTCACCATTCCTGTTATATATGAACACAATGAAACGAACGGAGAAACAGACTGTAACAACTATATTGCTCTATAATCCACACAGTAACAATTGGCAGACTACAGAATAGTGACATTCATAAGGTAGTAAGCATAATTGAACTATAATACAATTACAATTGATTTGAAATACATACTTTCATAACTCATTATTGCTTCCCCATAGACCTTACAAAATTTCCGGTGAATGTTTGCTGGCGTAACATTCCTTGCATTCACGATACTAATCACTGATATGAATTCGCTTTGGCTGGGCGTTCAGTTGTTTTGAACATTTCGAAACGCTCTGTGTGCGGATGTGTTGAGTAATGATTGATAAGTCCTAGGAACTAAAAAAGATTATATTGTCTGAGAATATTAAATATTTGATTCGGATAGTACATTTCCACCTTCATTCAAGTATGAAACCGGTCTTTCGAGAAACAGTTATTTAAAACATTAAACATTCCAAAAAAATAAACACGTAATATTCAAACATTTTGTCTCATCTAAAACGTAATAAACGACGATTTTCTGCTACATTATGCCTCTAGAACATTCCTCTTGATGGTCCAACAATAATCGACTATCACATTAGGATTTCCTTGATCCCTCTTTTTGATAGCTGAATTCATGAAGGTTTGTTCCCTGTGCTCATCGTTCACTGCGCCAAAATTTTACGGGATGAAATCTAGGAGCGAATGCAGAAAGTGTACTTCTAAGGTCATATTACTACAAAAATCTTTATTATAATATCGTTACGGCAACTTCCCGCCTTTTGATTTCCACAAAAACTAACTTTTTTAATCTTAACATGCTGCCCCATTATTGTTGAACCATAAAGATACTCCACAGGCGATATATGGTAGAAATTCATTATTTCCTCTTTTCTACGTCACTCAACACGTTTGCATATTGTGAAGTTAACCATGTAGAAAATATTACAGTGTTGGAAATTATAAATGCCAGTGTCTCGAAAACCTTGTGTGATGGGTAAAATCCGACATAATATTTAAATTCAGGAGAAATAATACAATCAGAAACACGTATGTTGCTGTTTTGAGACTAAAGATTTTTTTGTTCCTGAGTGCGGAGGACAGAAAAAGGGTAATTTAAAGAATAGAAATTAATTTAATAACATATTTTGCTGTTGGAGAAATTCCGAACACATATTTGAAAACACGACAAATAACTGCAACAAGTACAAGGAATGGTACTCCTGAGGCAAATATCATGTTGTATGGTGTAATTAAATATCTGGAAAATAATGTTGTGTTAATTTTTAAGGAATATATGGTTACGTACTGTTGTATAAGGAAACTTTTAATTTTCAGCTGCGTTTCGTGTTCTTTATCATCCGATAATAACCACGTCTGTCGCTGTAATGGCAGGAATAATTAAGAATTAGCTCGTGCCAGTTTTGTTTAAAGAGGGTGCTGTATGAATATCCCCGTAATGAAAGTGTAGAGCATCGTTATTTTTAAAGATAGCGTGGTCTGCCAGGGGCAGTGCGGTAGTTGTGTTATTTCTCAATAAGGTTGTGTTGGGGTGAGGTCTGGCGGGTCAAGAGCGCGTCCTCGTGGACTAATGAGTCTCCAGCGAAACAACCCTCCACGCTGCACCTCACTACTCTTCCTTTGTGCGAATACAGCTACCAAGCTACGGCTCATCTTAACTTAATTTCTATTATAATAACTAATGGAGTTTGGGTTAAACACCGCGTCGGTTTAGTCTTGGATACGTTAACAGATTCAACAGAACTAAGTTCAACATCCCGCTCAATACGAAACGTTGCATTCAATCATCACAATCGTTTTCTGCGTATAAGCATCGTTTCAGCAACATTTATCTGCTAATCCCGCCCAAACAATCGGCCAGCCAGTAATGCGTTTGTCTAAAAAAGGCGGGATTAGACCAAGGGATTTAGTCATTCAGGTCAGTGACGAAATGCTGGGAGCTATAGGCAGGCGCTGGTTTTGTTCAGCTCTCTCTCGACTCTTCCATGACCGAGTGAAGACCAGGCTCGATCCAGCAGAGAAGCTGTACAAGTATACAGTCCATGCCGTGTTCTCAATATGACGCTGCCTAAGTAACAATAGAAGAGAAAAGAAAATTCAGTCAGGCATGATTAATATTTCTCCTTTGTTCTAGTACAAGGCAAGTAACTTATAATTGTAATAATTGAAAGGGTGGGAATGTTTTCAATCCAAACAACATTCCGGTTTTTGTCTATATAAGTAGAAAGCAATGTATGCGTGTTTATAGAAACTCAGGCTACATGATGGTTATCCGCCTTTCTCGCTGTTCCCTATAATAGCATAGGAAGTAATGGAAAAAAGAGGAAACGGAAGGTATAACAACGTAGCCAAGGGTTGCCTAGGACAATCCGACTTGAACTTAAAGGATTCTACCCGGTGATTCACCTAAAAGCGATACAAGGAGGTAGGTTGGGCGTTTAGTACTATTCCCACGCCAATTTCGGTAACGGGAGACAGTGCTTTTGTTGTGGGAACGCAATAAATTTGACTCCACATGCCTCGGCCAGTTTGTGTTGTGGAGAGGGGGAGGGGGGCAGGTGGCTTACCGGCCCAATGGGATCAAGGAAAAACAATTTCCGAATTCCCAACATCCGTGAGGCCGAAGCATATGTTTCGACTTGTGGGAGACTTACTTTAAAATTATTGGCCGATGGCTAAGGAGGGAGGAAAACACAAGAGGAAGAAGTCAGCCCTTCGGTCCAACTACCACACCCTCTCCTGTCAAGCTGCTTCTTCGGAGATTACTTCCCAACTCGAACAATTTCTAATTGCTCTCGTGCCGTGGCTCAACCGCCAGGTACTCTCTAGACTTCTTCCTTCTTCCAATGTTCATATCCGACTCGTGCCGTGGCTCAATTTCTCACTACCATCTTTCCAAGTTGTCTCTCTCGTTCTTCCCACCATGAGATGGATGGCGGATCACGTGACCCTCAGCCCCAATCAAAATTCCAGCTTGGCCAGCGTTTTTTCTACCTAATATATTTAGGGAGATGTGTCCTTCAAAACACCCGGGGTCAAGGAACTGGACTCGGGTAAAGTTCTTTAATCCGACAAACGGTGGATCTGACGCATTCCGGTCGCTGATGTCTCGCCGCGCTGTCGCCTTGTTGTTTATCTCTGACTGAGTGTCTCCAGTTGGCGAATTTCTCAGCCATGTGAAATAAAATGGAGAATGCCACATCCGCTCATTACATACTTCAGAAATAGAAAATTCAACTTAAATCACATCACAATTTTTTTATATTTGATTTATTATCGTATAAAAATGAGTATTTTTGACCAATAAGGAATTTATATCTGAAAAATCAAATATCAATGATACTTTTTAAACGTTGTTACTATTTTGAATAAAGTTTTCTTATAAAATGTCTGTTATTTGGTGAAAAAGACAATTTATATAATAAATTCAATAACCAAAAGCAGAACAATTTTATTTGATATTAATTTATCCGCCTTTAACCGTCCTTAAATATTTTGTTCGCACGAAAAAACCTTAAGTTTATATCCAAACCTAAAAATAATTTGTGGAAAATATGAACGTTTTCCTTTACCTGTTATTCAAACTTAATGCTCAAAAAGAGCATTGCGGCTATTCGGTGTCTGTTTTTCTTTGTTTAGTTCCGCAAAACGGCTTATAATTTTGTAAATGAACAGAAATCGTACAACTTACCATTGAGACAAATCACTTAGATAATTCATCTGTTTCCTCATTCATCCGCAACTCTTCTGAAAACATTTTTAACATGAAAGCAAACACTTAAAAGTACATCACGGGATAATTCAAGCCTTTGCGTTACTTCGTCAAACGCATTTATCACAATTCAGTGAAAAATAAACTAAATAGTTTGAAATTTCCTGCCCTTATTTCAACGAAGTCGCTGTTTTGCTATACTAAATTTGGGCAGTTCAAAAGTGCCACAAAATCTGATGTGTTTAGAAAGCCAGGCAGGCGGGCAACTCTCCCACGTACAGTAGCGTGGGAGGAAATGTCTTCCAGTCTGGCGGAGACATTCTATGTGAATCACTACACCGATGCACGGAGTTGTTTTGCTCACAATTTATGTTTTTCCGATTATCAATACCCAAAACTTGGTAGGAAACACGGAGTGTCATTATAAATTTTTTGCGAAAACATACTGGGAAGTATATTTGAGTACGAGTCATATCATTAATGATTTATCCATGGTATTTCTAAGAATTTACTTTTCATAATGTATTTCTTTTGCACTGGTATTTGCGCCCATTAACGTAGATGCTCAGATTTTTGCAACTTTTATTTTGTTATTGTTGTTTGTAATATCCTTTTCACGCAATTTCCCTCGTAGGCCTGTTACCATCCAACTTCATGACATCGGAGTTCGATCAAAAATATACTCTGTCATTTACTTTATACATCGTACTATTCGAGTTAATCGCGTTGATAGCCATTTGACCCAAATAGCCCAGATTGTATTACCTCGTCGTTTATTAGATTTGAGCTCGTAGATTGTGCTTGGCACAAAATTTTATCAGTTTGAACACTCGAGCTGCCAGGTATAGCTTGGAAATAGCCAGTAAATTCAGAATCGTTTGGATGTTAATTCGAAGGTTCAACTTCTTTCGTCTTTGCATGTCTCGTTTATCACCGCAGAATCCAGAAACATGAACATACGTCTCTGTCTTGGACCGAATCTAAACTCTGATAGTTGCCAACACGTGGGTTTACTTAAATTACGTCACACACTAAACTGTCGTAGTCGGGCTTCCGTAACCTCGTTATTTGTGTTTGTAGTTAATCTGGAGATCTTATTTAAACTCAAGAATTGGAGAAAGTTCAAAAAATATTCAAGACTTGTTTATTGTACCGAAACAGCTTAGATACGCCATACGACGAACTTTAGCATGCATATAATGCAGATCAAGTCTCACCCAGACGTGAGGGAGCGTCTATCCTTTTTCTGTACAAGCTCTGTAATGACAAAGGTGATGACAACACATTGTTATTATTTTTCGTCTACCATCGTTTACTAACAGATACCAGCCCTTATATTATAGCACAAATATTAAATCAAAGGTTCCAATGCACAGATTGACTTCCCTATACAATCAATTACCACATAAATTACATTTATTCCAATACAAAATTTGAACTAATAATACTTAAATATCACTTTTGCTTTTATGCACACTTTAGAATTGCTTACTTCATGTCGATTGAATGAAAATTCCAGTGCCTCAGGCCAGTTGCTAGATAAATTCTTCAAGAGACATTTGAATTTGTATATCACATTATATCAATCATATTTAAGTGTCTTAGTGCAGTGCAGTGTTACCTACGAAATTTAGTGCTGCTTGTGAAGTTTGTATGCCATATAATAATTTTTATTTTTGCATTACAGATAACTTTCTTCCTTTTCTTCTCAGGATTCCTGACATGTATTTGTGTTTAATAATCCTATTTCATGCCTTTTCAAATATTTACTCTTCGAATTATTTATATTACTATTCACGTATCGTCCTAAAATTTATTGTCCTTATCTGAGTATATATGCAATTAACCTCAATTTGACATGCCCTTCTTCCTCAGCAGAGTAAAATATGTAATCTAAAAATAGGTCGTTCCGGAGTAAGTGGTTTAAAACGAACGACTCCTTCCGATGGCGCGGCTTCCCACTCGCTCTGAACTAAGGAGTGAATGATTCTTTTTACGGCTTTCGCTCTGAGGAGTCTCTACCACTGCGCATCTCTGCGCTCGCACAAACAAGCCGTTGCTAACATACACGCCCCCGCTATTACTCTGAGGCGCAGTTCTTCACGAGTGACAGCGTTTCGACTCATTCCTCTTGTGAAGTGTGAGGATCAATGTCAATCAAATGCTCACCTCTCTCAAAAGCTGTCAACGATGTTTCAAATGCTGATGACTGATAAATTAGTCCTCCCTTTGATGCACTCATTTCGTTCTCGTTCTTGTGGATTTATTTAAAATATTATTTGATCGGCTGAGTTGAAAATAAACCCAACGATCATTACAATCTTCGACGTGCTTTCGTATGTAATTCATAATGTACTTTCAAATTAATGCAATAATAAAATAAACACGCATCTCAGCCATCAGTTTAATTACCTTGTTTATTACATACTAGCTAATCTCGCGAATTCATTCGCGCGAAAATAGCTTTTTATTTCGCCCTGAAAAACGAAACAACAGATACAGAATTTTGATAAAGTTGAATTAATTGAATATATAAAAAGTACGGTATTATTTATTTATGATCGGGTCAGGGCAAACCTTATAACAGTTGGTTTTGAACAGGTCCTGTTTTCACACGTTTGGAGTCAATTTGATACAAACTTCGAGACAGACAGAAGCTTCAACTATATTTATTGGGATAAATTACATTTATTTAATTTGCTTTTCAAAATGAGTAATTACTTATTATTAAAATTTACCTGACGCGACAAATAAAACCAATGTAAGTATACTTAGTATCGACGATCCAAAGAAGCTTATATTTCTCTGTCAACAATAGGCTGTAACAATAGAAAGAATGAGAATGCTCGCTTTCCCCCCTCCCACCCTCTCTCACGCTCTCTCTCTCTCATGCTGCCAAAATTACGCTTATAATCACACAGTAAGGGGAATAAATGGTATAGGAACGCCTAATAGAACTCATAACTCGCAGTTGGTTTTCACACCGTCTTTCGCGCGGCAATTCAATTGGTTTATAAATATTTACATTAATAACTTCTGAACTCTGCAAGATATCGAAATGAAACATACACATAATATTAAGATAAAATTCATCTTTCACTCCCTGAAATTTTCATTGAAATCCGTTAAGCCGTCTCGGAGAATAGATCAAGAGTATAGGCAACACGCATACACGTTTGGAGACTTCGATGCGCGTATTCCAAAAACCTCCCTGTAGGATTAATATTTATATTCATATCTTATGCAACATATCGAAATGCAATATGCACGAATATTTAAGTTAAATGTCGTGTTTTTAAACCCTCAAATTTTCATCGAAATCCGTTGAGCCGTTTCGGAGTCAATTGGAGACAAGCAAACAGTCGGACAGGCACTTCAATTTTGTTTATTTGTATAGATATGCTCCTAATATTCATACTATACATACACACATGCTAGACACAGATATATAACATATTTTGCCTATTCGGGTGACGCAATTTCATAATAGTTGAGCGCAAAACTCAATTGATCGACTCACTGCAAGGAGCGAGAGTTGAATAGATGGTTTGGAGCGACTGTGACTCATCTATAATGTATCATAATCAAAGGTCTACTGTACGTTATTGTAAAGGAATATTCATACTTATAGATCCTTCCATTTAACCCGTGTTTTCTGCTGCCCGCCTCGACTTTTTAAGCTGGTTTGAATTACAAGATAAACGTATGGCATTTTGATTGTAGAGCAAATATATTATCGAGATAAGAAACGAGAAAGGAATATGCTGGGAGGCAATGGACAGGTGTGAAACGAATGAACATTCCAGAATGTGGACGAACAAAATATTTATCTAAAATACTTTACTTTCGAAAATTTTCTAGGATTAGTTACTCTTTCTATTCAAATCGTGGCTCTTTTTAGAAGCAAAATGTTTTTGAGAGAAATTATTTTCTGCAAATATAGTCCAATTAAAATTAGATTAGTACTTTCTCCCATCGTTTGCAGCATCTTCAATAGTATTTCCTTATTTATTTGTTTGGCCTTATTGACTAGTCGATTTACTCATTTAGTTAATTAAAAGATAATTTTGGTCTGCCATGTATTACTGTTTTAATATGTTTCTTACATACGGTACGCGTAAAAAATTTAAGTTTGTAGTTGGCACGTTCTCAAAAAAGGTTGTTCATCCCTGTTTTAAACAGAGTAACAATTTCATGGTATCTCCATTATTGGACTGTCATCGCGTACAAGTAATTAAATAACTAATTGTCTGTTGACGATAAAAGAAACTCCGTATTTACATCAGGCGTCCGTATTTCGTGTCTTGCTTGAATTTTGTCTGTCCCTTTAATCGTAAATATACGTAAGCAATAACGTTTCAGCAATGGTTACGATTTTGCTTTGATTCATTTCATACAAATTCAATTTTTTTAAAACAAAATATAGCTGTTCTTGAAGAGTTTCTGTTGCCTATGCTGTGTCCGTTCTTCTTATTAACATCAATCATTCCGTACATGGCAGAACTCTAACTTCGTAACGACGATGAGAGTTCTAGTAGTAGAACTCGTTAAGAATCGTCTTAACGCACAGACATTTTCATTGTCGTTTTCAGAAAATGTAAATGTGCCGCTGTATCTAGTTTTGGTGGAAGAGAGATCACAGATGCCCTTCAAGTGATTTTTCTATCGTGGTCAAAGTTGAGCCTAGTCTCCTCCAGAGCAGTTCGACCTTCCCCGAGAAATAAGTCTAATTGGAGTCACGGAGATTGATTGACTGCGCATTGTGCTGACGTTTATGTCTGTTGGTGTGCGTTATGGAGGGCTTAAATTCGAGGCGAATGGCAGCTCACGCGTCGGTATCTCGATGGCGCCTGACACGTGGGACAAGTGCGTTCATCAGATAGGACTCGCTTCCACAACAATGGAGACCCGCCGGCAAAATCGATGACGCTTCAGTCCACTCAACTGCATCACCAGAAACAAATCTTCACGCTTCCGCCCACTGACCCCTCTCGTCGTAACTCTTCTCTACGAACGTTCCACAACATCTGGTAGGAACTTAAATAAGCAACCCCCTTATCATATATAAGTTGGACATCTGATTCACGCATTAGAAACTGACACTTGTATATGGTAGTGACATGGCATGTTCACAAAGAATTTGTATTATTATTAATTACTCAATTATGTTACTAAAGAAACTGTTGAGATAATATTCACAACACATTTTATGTAGGAGAAAAACTAGTAACGTGATAGTTTATATGGGTTGAAAAAACATCAAAGTAATTGAATTTACTTCAAGTACAGTGAAAATGTTGGCTTGACAATACACGCTTGCTTCTATAAATAGCAACCCTGAAACAGAGTAATGGATTTTAATTAAAACTCCGTTAGAAATACCAATTTACATGTTATTGGATATTGTTATTAAGATTGCAATTTTGGACATAAATATTCGATGTTTTTTCTCAATTGAGTTATTTAGACTGCCGATAGAGGATGAAAATTAGATTTTTTTTGGAGAAACGGGAAATTAGATTTAATGTTTCATAATGGGGAAACAGTAGTCTCTTAGCTTATTCTGCTTCACAATTGAATTTTCTATCTAGAATCATTATTTTAACTGAATATCAAGGAACAAATTGTCCACATTGAAACGCAGAATCGTCTATCAACTGGACAATTCTCAGAATTTGATTGCTTGTATGACGACTGAGGTCGACAAAGGATAACGTATTTATGGATTAGTTCTCAATAAACTCTCATTTTATGTTACAATCTTTTGTCTGTATTTGCTAGCATCAACAAAAGTAAAGTTTGTTTACTTTTATTACAATAACAGTGTTCCTGGTAAACGTTTTGAGAGTAAAATGGGAAAGAGTTTAATTTACTTAATAACTTCATGGACAATTATACTCACAAGAAAAACAGTTTTTTACAAATTTATATATATATATATATATAAACACACATTGGGAAACAAACATTGACAATTATAAATGAATTGAATTCGATAGGTTTATCGCAATACATAACCTCCTGAAATAGATTCAGGAGGTTTTATTGTCATAAAATCCTATAGAATTCAATTTATTTATAATCGCCGAAGTTTGCTTCGCATTTTGCGTGTTTTGTGCCTTGCAGATATAATGAAATTGCTGAAGTTAGGTATCAGATCCTTTAATTGTATAGAACAGTTTTCCTGTTTTATTAGATTTATATAGCTATTATGGAAATTTAGAAAAAGTGTTCGGTTAAATACCAGAGATGTGCAATAAATTTATAACGGTCTGTGTTGCTGTCTCGCATCACAGAGGTCCTGGGTTCCTGTTTTATTAGATTTATATAGCTATTATGGAAATTTAGAAAAAGTGTTCGGTTAAATACCAGAGATGTGTAATAAATTTAGAACGGTCTGTGTTGCTGTCTCGCATCACAGAGGTCCTGGGTTCGAATTCTGGCAGGGGCATGGATGTTGTGAAACTAGGGAAAACGAGTCCCCACCGCAGTAAAACAACCATACTAGTTTAATCGATTTTAAATAAAAAATCTAGAACGACTGTAATTAATAGTTAAAAGAATATCTTATCGATTATAAGAAAATTATTATTTTACAATTTCAGTACAGAAAACAAACAGATGTGGTATTAAGGGAATGTTGGGTCGGGTAGCAAATACCTTTACTCATTAGTCACACAGTCGTATGGGAATTATTTATGATAGTCCTGAAAGAAACGCTTGTAACGATAAACAGTATTTTAATTAGTAGAGAAACCATTTCATTATCAGGGATGAGGACAGGTTCGCTTACGTTTTGGTTCTCGTTTGTTATTCGGTAG
Source organism: Eucriotettix oculatus (assembly GCA_034510155.1). NCBI lineage: Eukaryota > Metazoa > Arthropoda > Insecta > Orthoptera > Tetrigidae > Eucriotettix > Eucriotettix oculatus. Next base: position 141,919,240 of record CM067377.1, read on the forward strand.
TGGCTGCAATTTTTTCTCTTCCAAAAGGAAGTGTTAAATAATAATTCTCTTCCAAAAGTGTCAAATAATAATTGGGGAAAAAATCAAAGTACTACGGCACTCAATAAAATAAATAATACACGTGTCTTTTAATTGACCAGTTTATTGATTCACCTTAAGACAAACATATCCAACTTAACGCGTATAGACAAAGTATACTGCAGTTCTACTTTAACAGCGACAAAATGTAATTGGGAAAGAATTTAAATATTTGGCATTATATATTTCGCCTCTTTCGAAATTTATGGAAGTAGGATGTCGATTTAGTAGCGTAGATGTACGGAAGTATAAAGTTTATTCGCGTAAATTAAGTTTCATTTTTTGTCTGAATGACGTTTCGGTGGAAGTCCGGATCTTTTATTCTACTTTAAAGTTGATAAAGAGTTCCGTTATTGCCTAATAGATGTTTTATTTTGATTCCAGCAATAGGTGCATAGAACTGATCCCAATATGTCTATTGCTAATGTCAGTGATACGGAATTGAAGGTTGAGAAACAGGTCTCGCCTCGTGTACTTTTCTCGCACCATTTAAGAAGACCGGTAGCGATCACTGCCTTGGCAAGACAGCCCATCGCTTTACAGAACACGTAGTGTCGGGGCAGACCAGCCTGGAGATCGTAATCTCCAGCACTGGAGCTGCTGCGAGGAATCCTTATAACGCCCGAAATGCGGACACTGGCTCGGCTCCTCTCACCATACAAAACGCATCGACCGAGACCTCAGCCTGGTTCTGGGGTCGAAGACCTTGCGCAAACTGTAAAGCTTGCCCACAGACTCCTCAGACACTCTCCCGAAAATAAGAACTCAGCATCTTAGACGAATAAGTCGCCTGGTAGGGAAAGACTCAGCTTTTTAAAGAAACTTGTAATCTAAGCACAGGAATCCAATTATATTTGTGTAGAAATAATGCAAAAATAGGTCTGATGATTAAAGTCCGCACATCTTCATATATAAAAATACAGTGTTCAGGAGTTTTTAATTATTCTTCTCCTAAATATCTTGACCGATTTCACTGTTTTTTTGTTTTTATGGGGTCATCTGGATGGTTCTTAACTATATTTGTACCCGGTGGGAGACGCTGTTTACGAGTTGTAAAATTTTTCTATTAATTTTCTCAACATTTTTTCTCACACAAATAAACATATAACCCATATTTTTAAGTTGTCCGTTTGAATGATCCATGGCATTTGACTTGAGCTAGTTAATTGCGTCGTAGCTTGGCATTGTTTTGACATTTCGTTTTCGGATTTCTGAGTTCTGATATATTGCGTGCAATAATGAGTGACTTATTAATCGTTTCATCTGACATTGAAGAAATGAGTGTATTTGAAATAATCTTTTGTGCAAATGTAGAAAGGTACATTCTTTGAATTACGACTTAAACACATGTTCATTCTGCAGCATTCCAACTAATCTCCTAATAAAAAGTTAGTTTTCAATGTTCATTTGCGCGATATCGATGGCAGGGCCGTTAAAACGTGAATTTTAAATAATGGGACGATCTGACAGTTTAATAGCTTGTTGACAAAGAGGTTACTGTCGAATTAATTATTGGAGCAGTTTATTATTATTACGAGAGTATTTTACAGAAAACCTAGTCCGATTTCTAATCAATTACATATTAGAGTTATCTTTCGAATGTTGGTTAGAGCCTTTTCCAGTGATTCTCCTCCTTTTCTTCCTTTTGGTAGAAAAAAGAAGAGAATATCCTAGTTAACGTCGATCTCATGCCTGGTGCCTACAGTAATAAATGCACGAATAAATATATCTAGTTTTGCAGTTTTTCATGGCTGTATTTTTATTTCATGTTGATTCCCCCGGCAAAAATCTAATAGACGTCGCTATTATATATTGGAGTAATGTTTTTGAGGCGTTCCTCTGTCTCGTATTCAGAAAATATGAAAACAGAAACGTGAGATAGTTGAAGGCAGGAATCTTGCCAGTGTTAAAATAATTTTTGGGTACCTCATTCTCGGAACCGTTATGGGTACAGCACTGGAATATTCAGAGCTTTTTTTTAACATTATGACTTGTCTGTGGATTCAGACGTTATTATAATATAAATTTTAATAATTTTATTTACCTAAATTTCCTTTTATGGAAGATTTTAGAACTAATAATTCAAATCCTTTATTTTTCTTCCACAGATATGCCATAATGTTAAAAATTAGCTGAGAAATTTCAGTTCTAGATCAATAATGGTTTCCGAGAAAAGGGTACCTATTTTATCCTTAACAAGACTGCCTTCAGACTCCCCTTAATGGTAGATTGATAACTACTGTCATTCTTATGTGTTCCTATAAAGATGTGAATAACTTTAAGCTTACTCTTGGTATCAGCAATAATTATATGTAATGTTATATCTAAATTAAAATTGACATGTGAAATAAGAAACAATTTTACCAATTCTTTACCTCCCTTTTCGCTGAAAAGAAAAACACTTCATTCCTACAGTAGTATCAACGAATATTTTAATATGGAACACATATACTATGGTAAAAAGGTCCTTTTGTAAAATTTGCTGTAGAATACATATAACACTTTTATTCTACTCCATAACACTTCACTATTATGTGATTAAACATTACAAAAGTGTCTATTATACATTTAATGTCCACTATTATTTCTAAAATTAGTTTATCTAAAATGCTATGATTTCGGATTTAAGTTGTCTAAAAGTTGTGCAAATCCTCCTCTGTCTGTTCGTAAATATTGTTGTGTAATTTTTAATTACAATTTCGTTGTAAGAGTAAGGAGGTCGACTTTCTTAAGTGATCGTATGCTTTTATTAATTACATTTGTTATCAAAAGTAATACTTTATTCATCAGGAAAGCCAATGCACACGACGCCAGTATTAAAACAAAAACAACTTTTATAATTACGCAGAACTGACGTTTAATTATTATAAAAAAATCAGAACATCATATAAGGTATAACAATGTAACATTAAAAAGCATTGTCTAATTACATTTCTGCGAGAAAACTTTGCTTTTAAATTTATCATATAACGTCAGAATATATAACTAACCTTTTGAAATTGGTAAAACTTTGTATTCTACTGTATAGTAAACATTTCAGCGATTCGGGAAAATTTATCTTAATTCATCAAATTTGAAAACTTAAAACTGCATCGTGGCAGTGCAGCACATACGAAGCATCTATGTAAATTGTCAATTGCTATTGCAATTACAAGCTGAATCCAGACGAATGCTAGTAAAAGCTTGTCTCACGGTCAATGGTGTTTCTGGGTAAGTCGTCCGTTACGACCCATAAAATATTCACACGTGCTGCTGTTTTAGTAGGCTCCATAAACAACACTTCTTGGCTGGACGCTAAAAGCGCTCTTACATAAAATGCCGCTCGTTTTCCAAATTACACGGCGCCAAGAGGTCTCCCATGTCACAGGAATCGTAATAGCAGATAGCATGAAGAAAGAAACTGTTTCTGGTAATGGTTTTTCAGTATTTCAGTCAACCTATTTGCATTCAGGTGCACTCAGTGTCAGAAATATAGTTGGTATACCCAGGAAGAAAATAATAATTCATTAAATATCGCGTAAATCGTGACGCATCACCGATCCGGATCTAAACGCCTAGCAAAGACTATTACTAGGATTATTTGGTTGACAATAGTGTATTCTGATCTAATTTAGCTTTAATAAATACTAAAATATTGAATATCCAAAAAAGAGCTTGTAAACGTCTTGCTAAGACTGAGAGTCTTGGAGACGAGCATGAGACTCTCAGGTGAGGGTGGGATAAGGAGTTGGTTGATAATAACGAACGTTAATTAATTGCGAGGGAGAGTTAAATAAAAACCTTAAAAGTTTGATGAAAAATCGAAATGGGGAGCCTGTGGTTTGTATGTTGGTACGAGTTTTAATTAATGTACCTTAGACGGCAATACAGTGCAGGTGCGCAAACACTGGAGCATGAATAGTATAAAAATGTCTACCCCTGATACGATCAGCATTCGGTAATTACATTTTTGCCAAGTGAATGTGTGAAAGACATTTATCGTAGAATGTAGGTCCAAGTGTATGAAATTCGCAAATTGCCACGTCTGTTTCGAACACAGCATCAGGAGGGTAGGTTATACTGATTCTCTTCTGGGACGATAAAGGCGTTCTCTTACAATATAATTTAATTTTTAAATGCAATTAATAGGTGTTAAGCCGGAAATGAAAGGACTATCTTGATGTGATAGAAGTTGTATTATATACTAACACTTATATACAGCAGAATTAAACTACTTCCATAAATATCAAAAATCTATGTGAAACTTACACTAAAATATAAAAGATAAGCTAATAAAGCTTTTGGGTTCATACCCCACATATACTCCTTCTCTTTTAAATTAGTAAGGCGTCCATAAAAATACTTTTTATCACCATAATAATTATAATAACCTTAATCTCCACATCATCAAATAATTGACTAGGGTTTAGAAATTAATCTTTTAAGCTTTATCCCGTTAATTACATATAATAAAGGCTTTAATACAAATTCCAGAGGAATTAAATATTTTATTGTTCAATCAATTGCCTCCATCAGCTTTTAGACTATTACTTAACGATCTATTTGATCGCGAATTATTATTAGCATTAATAGCAATCAAAATTTTAATAAAAATAGGTGCTGCTCCATTACACTTTTGATTCCCAGAGATCATAGAAAATATAGAATGAAATAATTGTATTATATTAATAATCTGACAAAAAATCGCTCCAATACTTATATAAACATTAACCAAAATATAACTAACTTTTTTATTTTAATATCAGCTTTTGTGGGTGCAATTATAGGTTTAAATCAAATTTCTTTACGCTTAATAATATCTTATTCATCACTTAACCATATAGGATGAATAATCATAGCCCTAAATTCAAATTCCATCATTTGAACAATTTATTTCTCAATTTATTCTCTAATCGCCATCCTGATCTCATCATCGTTTAAATTAAATAACATCTTTATAATTAATGAAATCTACTTTAATAAAAACTATAATAAAATTAATAAATTCAATTTAGCTCTATCTTTCCTAAGACTGGGGGGAATACCCCCTATAATAGGCTTTCTGCCTATTTGATTATTAATTGAAGAGCCTCGAGGGACCACTGTTACCACTAACACGTGCACAGACTTACTCAAATATCATCTTCGACCTGCTATCGACAAGTGTTCTTCTGCAACACGACAATGCACGGCCGCATGCTTGTGTGACGGTTGCGACAATTGCAGACATGCGGTTCATCTGCACTATAATGAAATTTCACTTCTATGACGAGTTGCACGAGTAGTTGCAACGCCTTCCAAATTAATTGTTTTGTTCAGGAATTCAGGCCCTTCGGAACCGTTCGCAGACCTAGATTGTGCTTGGAGCTGACTGTTGGAAGTGTGCAAAATAAATAAAATTAAAATATTAATTGTGTGTTTTATTTGACTCTCCCGCGTGTAAAAACTCTGGAATTTTGAACTACACACTATTTTGCATTCGGTTCACATTAGGACATTGGCCTTCTCATCGTAGGACACCAAAAATGATCTGTCAAGGACTTGCCGAAGCGACAAAGCGTTACTAAGCCGTGATCCCTCTATAAGCATACGCCGACTTCCCGTCCCAATTTGCAATGGCCGACATTCAAAAATTTTTATAGAACAATTTTTAAAGAAAAGAGAAATAAAACCTTAATTTATTACAACACATCCCTTGTTGTCTTAGCCTGTGATATTTATTGGGTAATACATGATGAGTCAGATAATTCATTACGACGGCGACAATATTATTAGTTTGGAACATTTCATTGAGGTTTCCGTGTAAATCATTGCAAAAGATCACGTATGAAATCTAAAAACAAATCCACCTTAATAAAACTTTTACGCGTCCATGGTCTCTATTGAAATGAAAATAATTTAAAGCGACTCGTGGTTATACATGAACTTGTAGTTGCTGGTACCCATATACGTAAAACATGAAGTGAGTAAAATTAGTGGTGGAATTTTACAAGTGCAAGTCTGTCTGCTGTCTGTGAGTGGGTGGGTGTCGAGAAAAGGAAAGAATCCGAGTGCAGTGGAAGGGAGGAAAGCAGGGAGAGCGTAATGGATATGGAAATAACATGCGGGATCCTGATTTGAGATTCCCACGTTTCTACGAATCCTTGGATGCAGTCCGGTATCACTTAAAATCCAATTTACTGTATCCTGAAGAACGTTAATTACAAATACACCTCGACCTCACTTTGTTGTGACTGAAATACAAATATTTTCAGGTTTATCGCGTATATTTCAACGTAGAATAAGTTTCAGTTATATTAGAGTGTGACAAATCTTTGAATTTAATTTTTCTTGAAAAAGGATCGGGGTGTGAATTTATATAATTTTACTGCCGTTGACAATTTTATCGGCAGTTAAGAAATAAAGATAATAAAAATTGCGATATAAGATATTTCTTGGGTATTGGTTGCTTTGCCCTAATATTTAAAACACTTCACAAAATTAAACAAATCATTACTGCAGTCCCTTAAAAGTTGTATATTCAAATAACTCAACGTTTTATGTTTTATCACCGCATTGAGCGGCACTTTCAGCATCATTAGTTTGCACCTAATTCTCCGACTATAAAAAAAATCCTTCTTCGTCTAATTCTCTGTTATCTGGTACCCCTACTACCTTCAATTCTGATATTCACCGCCAATAATAAGCTAAACAAGTATTAATTACCGCAATAACAAAATTAAATTCACAGCTCAGTCATTTCTCTCACTATGTGATTGTTGGTCACTGGACATTTAATTATATCACATAGTCGTGTTAAATTTTATATACTATGGAAAAACAACTTTAATATCCTCGGATATGTTATCGTAATAAAAAAAATGTGTAAGCTTAGATAAACAGAAATATTTAATTACGAAGCTGTAGATGCAGCTGGCAGATCGACAGTGAAAATTGCATGGATTACTGTATTGAAATAAAAGGTTTCAAACTGTTTACACTGTACAGATTCTTATTCCTGTCGCCTTGGTTATTTCTTCAGTGTTAATTTTTGTGTAAACTTTAATAGGGTGGCGGGAATCGCAAACTTATTTATTGCTGTTCTGTAATCCTTGTGGAGCCCCTATACGGGATTCTTGACGCCCGCAGTCTTCGCCACATGACTTATTGAGTGTCATCAAATCTGGCAATCCCACAGTTCAATAGCACTCGGGGTGGAGGATTTATGCGCTCTGCACCCTAACTTCCTCGTGCCGACAAGAAATAATTTCTATAAATCTCCAGAGGGCTTTCCTCGACGTCGATATTCGCCGCAATCATGCTGCAATATGTCTTCCCCGGGGCGCTATCAGAACTCGCACTCCTTGCACCAGCGAGCATCAACACGAAATAAAAGAAATGTCCCAGTTCTTCAAGACAGTTGATTAAGGTGTATAGGAAATATTGGTGCAGTGCTGCTTCTTCAATCCCGTGATTTGTGCACATGCAACTGATTCTTTCTAATTCGCGATACCCAAGACGTCGCTTTCTGATAATACTTGGGCATTGTTCAAACATTACTTTTTTGAAAGAAAATTGTCGTATGGTAGTAAAAAGCCCTTTAAACAATAATATAGACAGATATAAGTGGTTCGAAAATTATTAAGAAGAAATTAGACAATATTTTAAGTCAATCTAGAAAGCCGTCTGATCAGTCCTTGACTCCTTCCCGTAAACAACAAACTCATTTTAATTTACAGAAATTGTAGATTAACGCAAAATGTTCCTCAACCTATTTGACACATGCGAGGGAGTCTTGATAATTTTATGTGGTCGTTCAACAAAATTTAATTAATTAGCTTTAACCGCAGATGATGTTCCATCTCGAATTTATAGCACTAATCGCCCTATTTATATAATTTACTATCTGGGTACGATACCCATGAATTCAATTACATTAGCCCGCTACAGTATGCCATTCGACAGTAATCTATTTGACAACACGGGGTTAAACCATCAGCGAGAGCGTCACATTTTTGAGATTATACCTTTTCACGCCCCCTACTTTATGAGAGCTGAATTTGATAATAACCACCACGATGAAAGTATCTTAATCAAGGCAAGAAATCCATGATACCTTAAATAAGCACAGTAATTAAGAAAGGTCAGTACCGAGAGACACAATCAATGACACTAACAGCAAAAAAGAATTATTATTCGCATGAAAATATCTGCCGTTTAAGCACGTTTTAAATTTACGTACCCTTCACAGGAAGTTAGTACTGTCTTACACCTTGCTATTGGTTCGCAAGGAACCCGTATGCAAAATTTAGTCGTTTTTGCTCCACGCGGTTAGATTTTTATGCGGCATACACAGACACAAAAAATGTTCTCATTTATTTATATTTAGAAGGAGAAGATAATTGAACCATCTCTTCGATCTGATTACTGTGAAATAATATGTCTAGATACATGTACATATCAAGGAAAAAATATAATTTAGTGTATTCGGCCTAGGTCTTAATATATAACTCAATGATCTGCACTGTGACTTACAAAACATTTTTCACATTTATAAACTATTAATAAAGTTTCAGTGCTTATGATTACATAGCTGTTAAACGTAAACTAACATTTTATTAAAGTATTAATACTTTCGGTATATTTTTCCGATAATGTCGCATCGGATAAGAAACTTTCAGTTACAGAAAAATCTGTCTCGAGTGGCAGTCATATTCCACAATCATTTGTATTGCGACTCATTAAACATTTAGCATTATTAGCTGATTAAAACGTATCATCACTTGTTTAAAATGTTTGTAAACTTAAGCATTATTTCAAGCCGAACAGCCATTTAAATTATTTCGTTTGACAGGCTCCATGAGGGCATAATCTATGTAATTGCAAGTTTTTTATATCTGTAGAGTAAAACCTTTGTTGGCCTGAAAGAGGGACAGGAAAGAACCTAAATATAAAAAGATCGACAGAAACTTTCTTTGGAGTGATCAGCGCTAAACACAAAAAATTAACGGCAATCGGTTGAATGGTATAGGGACGCCTAAAGGTGACCCTTATAACTCGCGGTGTGTTTGAACAAGTCCTGTATATAAGGATTGGAGCTCGTCGCGTACGTTGTAAGATGTAATAGAGGATCCTGCTCGGAAATGAGTGAGAGCCAGGTGGAGGTTGACTTCCTCCTTCCTGGTTTTCCTCTTTCCCTCCCCCCTTGGTCCATGGCCAAGGTAGCTAATTTAAGACTCCTGCAGGCTGAGGCGACCTTGGGCAGTTTGAGAGGTGTATGTACGGGGATCGAAGACCTTCGGCATACGGTAAGAGTTGTTCGCTGATCCTATTGGACCAGTCGGCCAACTGCCTCTCAATACTGAACAAGGCACGGAGGCGGGTTTGTTGCGTTCCCACAGCAATCCAGTCTCCCGTCATCAGAAGGGCGCAGGAGTAGTACCCACTAGCCCGACCTACCTGATGCAGGTTTTCTAGGGTTTTTCCCTGCATCACCTTTAGGTGAAACACCGGGTAGGATCCTTACACTATAGCCTGGGGGCCCTAGTCAACCCTGGGCTACCTTGCTCTACCTTCCAAATCCTCCCTTTTCTACTCCCTTCCTATGCTATTAAAGGGGAGTTGCCTGCTTCAGGATCACCCTCATGTAGCCTGTTACCCAAAAAAAAACGCGTACATTGTGTTTTATTTATAGAGATGAGAAGAATGAACACTATGAGGAACCACTTCTAATGGAGAACAAACATACTAATGATCCCAGTCCTAATTAAAGTTTTATCTGTATTCTTATACCATATTTCGGTTGTAACTGTTGTTGGCTCAATCCAACACAGTTCATTTGCATATATTTGGACCTCTATTTTATTTAAATTAATGTTACAACTTCAAATTTTAAATTCCTGGATAAATTTATCCAATGAAGTCCCAAATATGACGACGAAACGTTATAGGAACTGAACAAAAACTTTATTTGTCTATAATTTGTTGTTTAATTTTATTTATATGATTCTTCCACAACATCAGGACGAATGCATACTCAGTTTGAAAGCAAAGCAGTAAAGCGTCCTCAATATATTTCTGCTGATTACTTATTCCATTCAACGTCAAAGATTGTACAGCTATGCATAGCCATAGTCATCTGGAATTGCTTGACAGAAAGGTGTTAGTTAATAATCATTTAATTGCAATCTTTAACCATTTCTGAATTTAGTCTTGTACATTAAAATTAATATTCTTATCACAACTCGTACCTGCTGACAAAACGTTTTTTATTATAATGGATGTCTGCGAGTGTTGTATGTTATGTTGTTTTGAAACATTTTCAGATAGTTATTACTATGCATATCCGTAAGCTTTTGGTTTCTAATGGTTGACGTTGCTTGGAATAATTACATGCCGAAATAGATTGAGGCCGTTTTATTGCTGTAATAACGTATCGTTAATTTTTTTTTGTTCCTGAAGAGTAGCTGATTAGAAATATAATTCCACGCAGGCTACATTGAAGAACAAAATCGACTCATTAATGCCGCGCTTGCAAAATATCTGCTTTCATGATGGCTGAAGCTTAATTTTTCTTTTTTTGCTCGAAGTTTCAGTTTTGTAGGCCAGAGGGTCTCAACCCTTGTACGTGGGAGTTGTGAGCCGTGAAAGTTTCGTCAGCATAAAAGAAGGGGAGGGAGTAGATTTTTAAGTTGTCAGAAATCGGGCCCGGCCTTCTCATCAATGCTTTAGGTGTACTATTTCGCCCCATCGCAAACCGTTGCATCATTAAAGACTTGAATTTGTAAGAAGTTTTTACATTTTAAGTACAAATTACTGCAGCACGGTGAACCCGCTTTCAGCAGGGTTCTGATTAACATTATATAGGATGGAATAGATTATAAATAAATAAGTCAATCAGCATATTCGTCGGAAAAAAATATGAAAACTTTAAATAGAAAGAAGTAACACTACGATATGTTCCGTCAGCTTTGAACATCATTAAATTAAATCAAGAGATTAAAGCAGATGTAATATTTAGATGTGTTAAACACGCGAGTACGGCAGCCGAAAAAAACGACCTTAATTGAAAATTTTGCCATCGACTTATTTTCAAAATAATCAGATATTGTAACTATTTTAATATATTATTTTCATATATACTATCTTTAAGAAAGGAATATTGGAAGTGATCTCAATTAAAAATAAGGAGGAAAGAGTAGAGTTTTCTCCATATACGATATCCCCAAATTATTAAGTATAAATTGTACTGTCCACTATTATAAGCATTTAGTTAGAATGAAATAATCTTTTAACCAGATTCCAATCTTTTAACCGTTTCAAAACTCAGTCTTGTGCGTTAAAATGTTTTAAAAAAATGGCAATTTTGGAACAAACCAAGCACATAGTGACAGTCTACAACTTGTAATGAATAGAAGGTGACATAAGTTAAAATTAAAAGCCGGTTCTATGGAAGTAATTGATAAACGCAAAATCAAAACTTTTCTTTTTAGCGCCTTTACTACCAATAGCATGCACTATTTTGCCAATAAACCGATTTGTTTTACGTAGTACTTTCAACTAGCGATTGTGGATGAATTCTCAGGGAAGCAGGTTGTAAATTGTCAAATAAAATCAATACTATTTCGATCTATAAAAGTCCATTTTGTGAGCATTGAAGCGTGAATAGGGCCTTACCTAATCTTATATACTAGACAAGAAGCCCAAATGCCTGTTTCTCAAACAGTCCATCCGCAGTCGCAAGTTGATAGAACTGTAAATTGGAAATTAATGAATATGTAGTTACCAACTTTTTCACAGAGCTTCGAAGTTAATCACAGTCTAAATAAAAAAATAGGAAAAATATGAAGACTAAAGTGAAACGTCAGAAATAATTGTGCTCTATAACGTATACGTTTGAACGGTATAAACTAAAACGACTCATCATGTTTCAATAAATTACTATATATATAAAATGCACTTTATAGTTAGCCGTTTTTCAAGTTAATATTGGGAGATTAAAGAAAAGCCAACTCATATTTGAATTATTGACTATGGATGAGTGCATTCATTGTCTTTGGATTAATAATGGTTTGAAGACTGATAATTTACGTGTCATACGTGTGAATTGCACGTAAATGAGGGGGATGCAATGAAACAGTGTTATCTGTAGTGCTGTAATTGAAACCGCATACAGTATTAATTAATATTCGTTTCATCTATACGGAGGTGGCATAGTACGAGTATATGAAGTGCATTGTGTTAATAAGTGGAGAATAATAACGAAATCCCTATGCCACTGCTGTTGACACTGCAAAGACCCGATTAATATTGAAATTCATCTTCATGTAGTATAATGTATTGAATATTATCATCTCTTACTCTTCAATATTCTTTAAATTACAATTGCTCAAAGCACGAAATTTCTTTTTTCGAGCGGCGCCACCGCCATATTGTAGTTATTAAATCTCACCGACGAGTATGAAACAATGCATTCGTTTTTGGCGTGTTGATTTATAGCGTGATGGCAGGATCGTGGGCTGACTAGAGTGATGATCGTCGGGCGTATTCTAAGCGCATTCCTCGCGCAGTCATGCGAATTGGAGGCTGGACTTGCATTTGCAGCAGTTTTGTTCTGCCGAATCTGGTTGCCTGCCTGGCGGTGAAGATTGGCCACAGCAGCTTCTTTGTCCGAGTTCAGCGTACCGTACCCGGCCAGGCCGAAACACGACCTCAACGAGCACCTTTCCTCCCACGGTCCCAAGGTGACACCGTCATCAGCATGCCCAATGTAATCAGTGATCCCGTGGGCGTAATTAGGCGAGGAGATTGTCCGTTGGGGCTGAGTCGGGGGAGGCTGCGGCGCTCGTGTTTATCCAAGTTTCGGGTGCACTTCCCCCTCAACCACATAGCTTTCAACAATTCAAATGAAAAGGAAACATGAAATAAAATCAATTTATACCCGATTGTCTCCCAATAACCGCATCGTTTAGTTGAATTGGAAAACTTATTTTGGAATGGAACAGTTTCTTTCGTTCAAATCGGGAAAGAGACTTGAATTACGAACAAAGTTCGTCCGTCCTTTGTCATCCGTAATTCTGTCATAAATTAACAATCAAACAAGCCAAATACATGAGGTTTTATTGTACCAACCATCAATACTAGTATTTTTCTCTTGCCTAAAAAATATAAGTTTAATAGAGAACGTAAATTTTCCCGACGAAGATGCTGGATGAAGAGTTCTAGGGATTCCAGTCGGGTGATGTCGTTTGTAATGCACAACGTTTCTATGGTTGACACCGCCATCTTCTTCAGGTGTATCACCTGGAGTCCCAAGAACTCTTCATCCAAATATAAGTTTTTTAATCTATTATTTTAAAGAAAATATACCCTTCTATACGTTGACAAACTGTCGCAACACTTTTTAAAGAAATTCCGTTTATAACTGCACCAACATCAAGGTCATTAGCGACTTGCTAATTAGGTAGCTTATTTCTTTTAGTCATGTTTACTCAGTAGGGAGCTTGAATACACTCCCAAACGCCCAGACGCTTGCCAGGAATCGAATCCGGGACCTAGACCACAGAGGCGGCGATCTCAACACTTTTTTCCTTTATGGTCACCTCAATTTATTACCTGGTGTTTTATGTACCAATTGGAATCCGAAAACCTTAACATTCTAATATTGAGCCATATTAAATCTATTTTAATTGAAATCGTTGTAAATTATTCATATGTAAAGAATATATTACGTGCAATATACGATGTGTATTCAAAGAGTAACGCGAATTTTGTCATTTTCCGGATTGTATTAATCTGATTCCTGTACTTTCTTCGTTGTTGTGTTGGTAAACATATCTGACAATTATCTCTACTTTGTTAACCATATCTTGTGTTTAGTCCAGAGGTGGCCAAACTGTGGCGCTTTGGACGATTAAAAGAGGCGCATAGCAGCCTGTTTCTATTTCGGTCAAGAAGCTCCATTTCATTATTAAAAATCATTTTACAATTAGAAATAAACAAATGCAATGAATGGCAAAGCCAGAAGAATTTAATAACAGCTTCTTTTGGCTAACAGAGAGAAGAGACAATTTCGAGTTCTAAGGTGATCTCGCTCAGTGCCAACAACTGTTGTCCAGAATCTCTGTCAGCTATAGCAGCATCACGAAGCTGGTACAGGAACTTCAGTCTTGACTTTTGTAGTTCGGTGCTCGATTAAACCGGTGTAAATTGATTAATTTAACCTTGTCAAATTGATTCCTTTTCGTCCCCTAACCGTAGTATATTCTATCCTCATATCTATTTTCCAACCCCTAACCATGAACGTAAGACGCTATAAAATGTTTTCGAGTAATATGGCGCTTAGTATGCAATTGTTGGCCACCCCTGCTTTAGTCTGTTTTCAGATGTTAAAGATCTTACATGTGTTTCGCTGCCATCAATGATTATTTGTTTTAAAAATGGATCGGAGAATTTGCTTCAAAGTTTGATAAGAATGGAATAAGTGTGGCAATGTTTTAGAAGTAGGTTTTTGTGAGTCTGCTATGAGTATAACAATACATTACCAGTGTTATTAATGTTTCCAAGAAGGCCGTGAAGTTGTTGACGATGACGAGCGCCCTGCACGCCCCAGAACATCAAAAATCGTTGTAAAAGTGGAAATAGTGGGAGAAATGATCGCCGATTTATAATCACAGAAGAATATGAAACGTTTGACAGAAAAAAAATTGTTAAATTATGAACAAAAACAACGGTGAATCGAAGTTGTTCAGGAGTCGCTAAACGACGATACAGAACTACTGAAAGGGGTCAGAACAGATAATGAATCCTGAGTTTACGTCGAAACTAAGGCTCAATTGTCCCAACGGAGATATGATGGATCACAAATACCCAAAAATTGGAAAGTGATGGTTATGCTCAATTTTAACGGCATAGTTCATCATCAGGCACTCGGCTACAAATTCAACGCCGTCTGAATTAAGAAATCCGAAAAAAGAAAGTATGGATGTGTGGCTACATAATTCACGGCTTTCGTATCACGATGTTACACCTGCTCACACTTCTTCGGATACTGGTAAACTTATTCGCCAGTCATGGTCTCGT
The DNA here is from genome assembly GCA_034510155.1 of Eucriotettix oculatus. NCBI lineage: Eukaryota > Metazoa > Arthropoda > Insecta > Orthoptera > Tetrigidae > Eucriotettix > Eucriotettix oculatus. The sequence goes on from CM067377.1 coordinate 141,934,357, forward strand.
GCGACTCTGAATAGAATTTTAACGAACCGCGTTGTACAAGCAGAGATGAGATAAACGCTGTAGCAAAGATGGAATTGTAGGCAGAATTGTTTCGGTGGTTGAAGCAGCGGTGGCCTAAGTTTATAATATGTAATGGGGACTATTTTGAAGGGAATACTATTAATGTAGACGAATAAATAAAATTCTTTCAAGGTAACGTAAATTCCCGTTACTTTTTCAACGCATCTCGTATAATAAAGTTAAGATGAAAAATCAGTGAGACATGTGTAATATTTCTTGGGAGCTAATGAATAAAGGTTAATGTTAACTGTCATCTAAGCGGTGGGATAAAACGTAAAACCCAATACCTAGTAACATGCATTTTATTTGAAAAATCTGAGAAAGTCGTGTGTAATATTTTTCTATGAGGTATTGAATAATGGTAATAGTAAATTATAAATACGCTAATTCAAAACAGTCAGTACTTTTTTACTCGACTTTTCATCTGAAGTATATTACGTTGGGAGTGGTGATGACCTTCATAAATCACTCTACATATACATATATGTTGTGCTTTCCCATTTGGGGTCTCATCCAACAAACACTGTGACGTTCACTTCATTCTGGATGAAAAATATTTAATGTACTTTTTTTCCTTGGACAAAATAATTTTCAACAGTAAATTTTTCTGAGCGTACCTCTATATTAAAAAGAATTTGTGTTTTATAAATGTATAGCAAACCACCGAATCTATGGAATACTAAAAGGTTGATCGGTGTAAAAACAGACTGTTGTGAAAAATTGTTTCATTTGCGTAGTATTCCGTTTTCTTTATTCCGTTGACCATTTTCCATTTCGTTTTATCGATGCTCAAGGTAATTCCTAATTTCCTCGTTATGTTGCCCTATTTTTATGAACTTTATTAATAATCTCTTGTCTTATCTGCTACATCCATTCAATCACGGAATTTTTTTATCGATAATGGAAGCCCTCCTTACAGTACACGGGTTTTCTCGAAGACCGTGGCCCTACGTCTATTTCTATTCCAGCTGTACATTTTCCCCACAAATTGGTGCCTCACACATTTTTGGGAATATTTAATATGTTGCTGTTTTTTGTTTGGTATATTATACATTAATTTTTTCATAAGTTACTAGTTTTATTTTTACTAGTAACGTATTAGATGTTAAAACTATTTCGCTCGTGAATGTGGGGTTTGATGATTGGGCAAGCCGCCACCTGACCCCTGCCCGGATTAAATTACTCTAATTACATTGCACGCGGCTAACGAGAACACAATGTTGCAGCCTATGACAAACTCAGAAATCGATAATTAAAATATTGTTGCCTATGTTTGAATAATTTTCAGTAAAACAACATCTGCCATTATCGAATTCATTTCTGAGTGCCAGGTGGTTTACATTTTCTGTATGCAAATGTCAGGTGCAAGCAAACAGGACTGAGGCGGAGAATATACAGATACGCCTCTATATTTATTGCAATCTAATTTTTACAGTTTCGTTTGTAGCACGAGGAAGCAATCCGTATGTATTAATTTTGTTTCGTCGTATTTTTTCTATTTACTAAATTTCTTTAACCAATTTAGTGCTGCATATATGTTCGACAATTTTCGTTAGATTCTAGTCGTTCTCTTTATAGTATATAGGAGGATAGAACGTCAAATAGAATGCGAGTTAGGAGAAGATCAGTTTGGTTTTAGGAAAAAAAATGTAGGGACAAGAGAAGCAATATTGAATTTGCGTCTAATTTTTTAAGACAGGATAAGAAAAAACAGGCCCACATTCATAGCATTTGTAGATTTAGAAAAAGCCTTTGATAATGTGAACTGGAGCACACTATTAAGGATATTGAAGAGCACAGGAATAATATATCGAGAAAGAAGTCTTATACACAATCTCTACATAATTAGAATGGAAGATCAAGAAAAGAAAGCAGAAATCAAGAAAGGAGTAAGAAAATGATGCAATCTGTCGCCCATGCTCTTTAACTTATATATATATATATATATATATATATATATATATATAACAGGCGATGAAGAAAGTTAAAACGGAATGTGGAAAAGGAATCATACTGCAAGTTGAAGAAATAAAAACCCTACGCTTTGCCAATGATATTGTAGTATTGGGGAGTCAGTAGAAGACGTGGAAACCATAATAAATGTCATGATCGTGGTCCTGGAGGAAAAGTACGACATGAGGATTAATAGAATGAAAACCAGGGTAACGGAGTGTACTATGAGAAACAGTGGAATAACGAAGGGTGATAGGATAATTTGACGGAAGTTAAGGAATTCTGCTACTTGGGCAGAATAATAACTAGGGTTGGTAGAAGTATAGTATACATAAAGAATAGGATAAAACATGCAAGGAAGGTTTGCGCGAGAAAGAGGAATTTACTTACGGCTAATATAAGTGTGAATATTGGGAAATCGTTGCTAAAAATGTTCGTATGGAGCGTGGCGTTATATGGGTGCGAAACGTAGAAGATAGGTGCTGGGGAAAGGAAAAGAATAGAAGCCTTTGAAATGTGGTGATATAGCAGAATGCTGAAAATCACTAACGAGGAAGTCCTAAACGGAATAGAGGAAGAGCGTACAATATGGAGGACGTTGACCAAAAGAAGGGATAAATTAATAGGCCACCTTTTAAGACGCGATGGACTTGTAAAATTAGTATTTGAGGGAAGGCCAAGGATGGAATACTCTAAGTAAATTAGGGAGGATGTAGGATGTGCCAGTAATGTGGAAATGAAAAGGCTTGCGCAAGATAGGTTAGCACGTAGTTTTGCATCAGACCAGTCATAGGACTGATTATTACCACAACAACACTTTTTATATATATGGAAGTTACCGCACTAATTCCTGACACAATTTTCATTCAAAGTCTCTCCTCCACCAAATTTATCAGTTTTTTTTAATTCATTGATATCACGTGAATTGCTTTGACACCTTTTATTATACTTTCCTCAGTGTATATAGATTTTACGTTTCAGATTTCTTGACGATATGTGACCCATTACGTAATACTATCTTGCCATGTTATTTTGCTTAAGACTAGAGGAAAGTAAATGAGCGTCTAACGATTTCCTAATTGTGTTAGAAACTCGAATTTTTAAATTAAAACAATCCGGTAGTCAATAAACACTATTTTACCTCGTGTTCAAAAAAGCACTTAGTAGTATTAAAAAATTCGTTAGTTCCATCTGAAATTTGCGATTGTTAGGGAGTTAATCCGACGGGAAATGCCAAAATGAGATAGACGGAGCTGGACAACTTTTAATCCCCTTCGGAAACCGCCTCGAAGTTAATGTAACTGTCCATAAGCCTCTTACGAAACTCTGCTTCATTCCACCGAATGCTGTTTGCGTTGAGACAGTTCTCTCGAGATTTTTTCTATTTTTTGCAACGAAACAACTCAAAAGCCGATTCATTTTCCTCTGAGGACATCACACAAACTGCAAAAAGGCGCTAAGTCATAAGAGAGGGCTTAGCAGGAACACTTCCAGTACACGCCTCGTCGTTGAGCTCGGCTTAGTGCTGAAATCTTTTTATTTCATGGTAAAGGGAAATATGGTCAGTTTTGTTGGTAAGTCTGACTGGATTTGGCAGAGCATGTATTATAAGTGAAATCAGTCTTGACAAAATTGATGTATTTTGCATCTCCGTGCTTGCTTCGTTAAATACTTTGACACTTAACTAATATAATTGTGAATTATGTGTGCATAAGCCATGAAGGCATTAATCCCATCGTACATTTCAATTTACATCGAAGGATGGTTTAATAGTACCATTTTATAACAATATAGTTGTATCATATATGTATGACCTTACAAATTTTTACTTGAACTTCTCATAGGTTGGGTAACACTAAAGTATATTCAAACTCTTTTGTATAATGGGTCATTCCATGTCAGTTCAACCCAGCCATGACACCCATGGTCTCAGATTTTAATGAAACTTGACATGTTTGTTCCTTTTATGGATATAAGGAATGATATGAAATATTTCTGCTCTATCACAAATGGTTTTTGTTTTACAGCCTGCTAAAGTTTTTGAAATCGCGTGTTTTTTTTCAATCGGCGGATGAAATGCAATTTGTTCTTCCATAGAAAATATATTATATCATCCTTATTTACCAACCAATGTTGATGAAATTTTTTATGGGAATTCTTCAATAGGAAAGGAAGCAAGAAAAAAATTATTGTAACTATAAACTATCTATAAGTGGTCTGAAAAAAATTCTGAAGTGATGACAATTTTTTTAAGGAAATATTACTATCGACACGAAGCGGAATATCATCGTGAGGGAAAAGGATAACGACAAAAGTTTTTTATAATTATTATTCATAAAGATATACACTACCACATGAAAAAATAAAATCAATAGTTTTTTCACACCTTGATTGTTTTTCTTTACTTCAAAAATAGGAAATGGGTCATTCCATGTCATGTGGCTTAATTTTCAGAACCATTGCCGATTTTGATGAAATTTTTACCTTTTGTACTATGAGGCTTTAGATAAACATCTGAAAAATTTCAGTTCGAAATGTGCGTTTCTGACTGAAATACGAGTCTTTTCGCAGAATGCAGCCGTTCGTCAGAGTAGACGTCGTTCCAAAAATGCCTCTTTTGAGCTTTAATATTGCGGCAGATATGACAGAATAGATCCTGAAAATTATTTTCTAGGATAAACCTAATGCTTAGATTACGAAAATAATAAAGAAAAGTATCATCCCTAGGCAGCATGGGCCTCCAAATTGCCGATAAAAATTTCGTTATTTTTTTTTCTGATTTTCAGAGAATCCTGACGGCATTCATATTTTGTACTTCGCATTTCTACACAAATGTCTACAATTCAGATGTTTTACAACTTTGAAGCTCAAAACTATAGTCAACTCATTAGTTATTTCAAATAAACGTATCATAAACAATTTTTCTTCATAGAAAAAAGTCCAATTAACAGTTTTATTAAATTAAAATTTTCATTTTGTTTAAACACAACCGTTTCACTTTAAAAGCTATAAAATTAACCACTATTATCCTAAACAAAAAATTATCTTGATAAACTGTGATTTTAAAAGAAATTAATAAAATAAAAATTTTAATTACAAAGTGTATGTTTATAATATTTGTCAGAATGGAAAACTCATCAAGAAAAATATTTCAAACTCTATGATACTGAATGCCGGACACCCAATATCTCAATATGTTTACTCTTTCCATATATTGATATAAAATATCAATATGAATGTTTATATTAGTATAATTTTATTTTATTTTTATTTCTTTATTTTAATTTTATTTTTTTTATTTTTAATTGTTTTTTAAAAAATATTTTTTATATTTCTTTAACTTATATTCCTTTATTGGAATATTAAATGTATGTTGCCACTGGGATCAGCCCATTGTAACGTAATAAATCTATCAATCTATAATATTGCATATGGCTGAAACCACAAAAACTGCTGAAAAATTACTGACTATGTAAAATTTCCATTTTTCACCACAGAAAGATAATTTATTTTGCAAGGACTGCATTTTTAGAATTACCTATCAGATTATATACAATTTCTAATCTAATTGGGTAACATGTACAATGTAATAAAATTTCTTGTACTGACGTCATGGAGAGGTGAAGGTCCAACAATGCCATTTATCTCAGTTTCTATAGAAGCCTTTCGACTAACATGTCTCCAGTCTTCAGTTGAGCAGTAACGATTCTAGAAGTGAATTGGGATGAGATTCAGGCTTCGTGTGATGTTTGCGTCTTCAACATATGGACTGTTCAGGTCAGTTTGTAAACCAAATTAGGCTACATCCTTCTGTCGTCTATAACTGTGCACAAAATAATTTTTATTGATATTAATTATTCAACTTTCGTTCGATGTGTGACATCTGCATTACAACCTTCCTAATTATTCACTCACGCCATCTATCCTATTCCTTTGCGAAATACACAGCTGTCTGTGAACGATAGCCGGAAATACTTTTCCAGTGAGCTTCCCCTTGTTCCACGCACTCTGACGTTATTTTGTTGGTAATGTCGCAGTATCAGCCAGAATTCCTCGGCAATTCTCGCAGTCCATACTTAATGCTCTCTTTTTTCACCGACGCATCCGTTTTTCTTATCTGCAATTCCGAAGTAGAAATAGTTTTCTAGCCATAAAATTCTTTACTTCTTACATCACCGCCATCAGACACTGTCTGTCCGACAAGCTTTATTTATAGGCATTTTATGGCGGTAGGACTTGACTGTCAAAAATTTATGTTACACGTCCTCCCGACTCTGCTAGCAGAGTATATTCGTAATTTTTATTGCTTTTACTCGTGCGCCTTGCAGAATTTAAGGTGATTGCAAGTGTCGTGAATATAACCAGTTGTAAATGTATTCTGTCTTTTTCTATATACAGGGTCTTGTTCTGGTAATTTAGGCCTGCATTTACCCCATTCGTCATATTTTATTTATTTTTCTTTTCTCCCTTCAAATGGACTACATTTTGAGTTCTCTTCTATTCTATTCTTTATATTTTTTTGTCACACAAAAAATTCGTCAAGGAAGCAGTTTCTTTTTAGGGAAAGTGTCATCCAATTCCTCTTTTATCCTCAGAAATGTACTGATCAGTTTTCATCAACCGTTCTTGGCTTCACTTCGTTTGTTTCCTTCAAGTTCATCCTTGGATGTAGTTTCTTTTCTTTTGCCTTCAGTGTCGGTGTTTACGATGCTTATTATACAACATTCCAAACAGGACATATTACGTAACCACGGTACTGTTTGCTTGTTAACAATTATTTTTTCGTTGACGCTGTTTTTTTTTCTTTGGCCATGTCTACCCTGATCCATTAATCAATTTAAAATGTACACTAGCGCAGTTTTGGATTTTTATAATTATTTGTTATTCTCCTGTAAATTAATTATAGATAATTTTGGTTGCCTTTAAGTCTAATCTAAAGTCTTTGAACAATTACTTCTTAATTAATCTCACTATTGATGCGGTGCTTTGTCATGTCCCGTATGACCTTGACCATTCTCGCATGAGTCATTCATTTTTTGGTGAGATTGCACCGTAAAGCGGGACACATTCCTCGAGACCTCCCCCCCGCCGCCGCCGCCGCCCCTCGCCCCACCCGCCCCCGCCACCGCCGATGTTGCCGCGGTCTGTCCGACACTTTATATCGGAATTCTTTTCGTCGTAAGAGCTTGTGTGAAACCATCAGATGCAAAAGAAAAAATTTCGTAACTTTGTTCTTCACCGTTCTCGTTGGACGAAAAGTTGTAAAATACAACGCGTTTTCAAAATTAAATTTATAATTCTGTGCTTATGAGCTATTGTAATTTTGACATTTAAATGACTCCATAATTAAATTCTTATTCAACGCACTTTAAATCACAACTGGTTGTGTGAAGGTCGTGGCTTCTCCGGCATACCTGACCATTAAAGCATATATTCGCGAAAAAAAAATAGGATGAAAATTTCCTGACTTTTATTAGGTCTGATATTGTCAAGTTGCAATCACGGCCAAACCCCATGTAAAAGTGTCGTGATGATCTCTTAAGTCCGGGATTCCCATTACAAGTTCCACGTTTACGCGTCGACTATTGAATGAAGAATTTTTAAAATATAATTAATTGGCGAAAATGCTTGTGTTTTTAATTCTTTTTTACTTTGATTCAATTATTGCAAGAAAGATTGTGATCTAATAATAGAAATACCAAGCAACAGAGGAGGTTGTCCCACCAAATTTGTCTCGTGGAAACCGGCCGGCAATATTTCGGACAGCCGCTGTCAGGTAGCAGCACTCGCCAAGGAAGGTTGTATGTAGTTCCGGAGGTGTGCGATAGATGGTGCTGATAATTGTACGGCCTCTTGGATAACACCACATCAGCCTTTGAATGAGATGGCGGGACGCTAAATTTTAGCAGCCAAGTATTTTGCTCATTATTAATATAACTGTACATGTGTTTGATTGAAATTTCGTTTTGGCAATCCTTCCCTTGAAGTTTACCTCAAACTTGAGCGTAGAACGCGTTCATAGCTCTTAAAGAGCTCAATTTAATTTTCATTAATTAGATTATGTCGATTATATTAGGAGTTGGTTAAAAACTGGATTAAACTGTGAATAAGAAAAAAAAGGACCAACTGCGCGGCTAACACTCTTTCTCTCCCATGTGAACAGTAAACCGATCTTATAATTGCTTATAGAAAAGAAAGATTGGTTTAACTTCCTAAATAGACTTACAAATATACGAATTCATTTTTGCAATAAATTAATACAGCGCCCTTGATTTAAATAGTATACATTCTCTTTTTTATGTAATATGAAAATACTGGGGCTTCAGTTTTATTTAATGCATGTAAAAATATTAGTAATACTAATTAATATAATCAAGTATAATTTTTTTACGTACCAGGAAGATTAATAATTTCTTTTAACTAGGCTGAATTAATCATAGGACGTATTTGGCGAAAAATTATTCGTTCAATTATTCTGTTTACCATGTTGTTGTGATATTCAGTCCTGTTTGTCACTACAAAAAAGTTAACTGTAAATAAAATTTGCTGTGACAAATATATACTGATTGGATTGTGAATACACAAACTAAGAGGCAAAAAATTAAGTTATATAATAAAAATAAATAATGGAATCATTTTATCACTTAATTGGTTTCATATTACTTCTTGAGGTACCTTGTGTATGTAATCATATAAACTATTAGCTAATTTAATCCATAAGCCATTGTTACAACCATACAATATTGTTATTAGGCATTTCATTATATAATTCTGTTACTGATCACCTACTTATATAAATCAAAAGGCATGTGGATTATAAATGTTGAATTTGTTAAAAATATATTATAATATATATTTCTCATAGTATACATCAGTAGTTGACATTCTGATGTTTTCAACTAAAGTAATAATGTTAAAAAGACTACTGGTAATGCACAGAGTAATACAATGATAAATATTCTTTCATATTCTCATCTTTACCCTCTATTAAATAATATCCGTTCAGTTGAAAACCTTTTAGTTTCCATCACATATACCTCAAGCAGTTTTTATCTCCAATGTCTAAACCTAAATAAAATTTCTTAGTGTTAAATATTATTTAATACATTTAAATCCTGTTCTGTTAATTTTATGGACTGAAACTTTGGGATCTAATAACTAATTTACATACAGTTAAGGTGATCACATTAATTGGACAGAAGTGTAAGTACTTCATCATGTAAGTATGAAAATACATGTCTGATACATTCAAATTTCTCTTGCATCCTGGAAATAGATGTTTACTCTGAAGTAAGTTTCATATATAATGTCTTAGAATGTTTATCACAATAATCCGTATGTTTTGTAATTTCAAATGCTTATGTGTACATTTAAATGAATCATTATTTGTATTTTAAATTAATTGTATTTAATGAAATGTCAACACAAAGCAGCCCTTAAGAACATTTATCTGTAAAATTTTAGCTGTACAATTGAAACTATAATTTAATGTAAGAAAACTCCATTGGTGAATAATGAATTCTAAAAGATTGTATTTTACTTAGTTAAATGTAGGGTAAGCTTACATAGCAATGTTTATTTAATGTAACAAACCATACAACACACACACATATGATCAAAGTAGTTGCATTTAACAAACCAACAAAAGGTAATTCAAGCTAACTGAAGTTTCCACAGTTAATCCCCTAATTTCATTTATCCTATTGGTTTAGCAGGTTTAATATTCTTATCATTTTCCTACCCCTTGCACATTCAAATTTTCCTTTGCATTAAAAAAGTATCCTAAGTATCATGGATGAATTGACTTCAAATATTCTTTATCTATACCAATTGTGATTTCTCATAAGAAAACGGAACAGCTTTATTTAATAGAACGATGACTAGTGTTATGTCATAATGTTCAGATACTTAATAGTATCATTTATTTTTGCTTTTGTAACTTTCATAAATTGATGTGTTTTAATAATTTTCTCCCATTATATATCATGTTGAGAAAATCCTCAGTGTTTGACCTATCTTGTGGTTTTATATTATTGCATTATAAAATTAAGTTTAATAATTTTATTTTATAATTTTGACTTTGTTATTATTTATTTCCCCCAAATAAAAGTATTTCTACACAATACAACATGTAAATTTGATTGATTAAAATAATTACCTGTAGCAGACAATTTTTAATGGACCAGATGTGCACTTTATTTAAATTTAAAAATATTATTAGAATCGTCGAATCGTACGTGTTTTCATTTTCTAAATGATATTGCTTCAGTGTATTAACTATTTCTAATATATTTTACTCTTATGCGTTTTGTGATTTACTTATTAGATATTTATGAATGCAGTCTTTTGTTGCCGCAGAAGTATTAACTCTATATCAAAAATCATAAAAGGCGCCGCTCACGGTCTACTTTGGCAATCAAATTTGCCATCACGGACTGCCAGTGCCATCTGGGGAGTAGCCGACGAACTGTATGAGGACGAAGGAGTTTTCAGCGGTGTACCTAGATGGCACTAATACGTACATAAATTCGCCCAGGCATTTCGTTCTAAGTATGAAAAGTTATCCGAATAAGAAGAAAAATACAAAGATTTTCCTCGCTGTCTAAACAGCTAAAGCAGATTCACAGTTATTAAGACGATTTTTGAATGGTCAAGATAATTTTGGAGTTCCCGGAACTTAATGAAGTTAATATGTCTAATACAGTTAATATAAATTAAATCTATTATAGAATGTAGATAACGTTAGGAATAATTAATACAAAACCATTCTTTGTCAAGTATATGTTTAATAGAATATATAAACTTTCGTAACTATTATTTCCCTTCTTGAACATTTTTATAACATACAAATATAATTAACGTGAAACAATATTAATGATACGGTTGAGCTGGTTTATTGTTAATTAATAATTAAACCTCATCTCAATTTCAGTTATTGCAGGTCAGAATAGATTTTAGCGTTTATTAAAGTTGAATGATATATTGATGTTATGTATATTAAATGTGGAAAAACCCGATTCACTTAAATATCGCGAACAAAATAGAAGTAATATGTTTAGTACCATTTCCGATAGGACTGGATATTCTGATTTGATTTCAATACAAAATTCATGTAATAAATCTTGGGAATACCTGAGTCGCATATTTGAAACACTTGTTAGGTCTGAAAATTATTTTTTGGACTTTTGAAACAAAAGTAAATATTTTATTGCTGTATGTCATATAAATGCTAAAGTGTAATAACATAACACAAGGCTCTTATGTTATCGAGTATTGTCTGTACGTAGTGTGTACCCTACTTCAAAAATTATAATTATTAATTTTTTAAGTAATTAAAATTAGAAATTTTTCTGACCAATGTTGCATTATAAATGACCATATGGTTAGTTTGACTAGTTCATATTACAGAATAAATAAATATGTGATGTTACTTCTAAATTTCAGTCTTTATTTAAGCTTTCAATTGAATGCCATTCCTGAAATCGTTTATATGACCATTCTACGAGGCTGATCACCAAGAATTTAAACCCGTAGCCATCAGCGCTATTAATTCATTCAAAACAAGGAAGCTTTGCGCTCTGTTCCCGTAGAGCTTGTATGTCATTACCGTTGTCAGTTGTAAAATAAGTATTCTTGAATTTCATTTCAAGTGTTCATCTTGTAGGTTTTGTTCTAAGTATCATTTTTGGCGCAATGAGAATTTTAATATTTAGATAATACATAGGCAAGGTTAACGGAACAAGAGTTTCGTACTTGAGTTCCAGTCTCGTGAGACAAGTGTGAATACCTGAACGTAACGCCAGATAATAGCCTACGATTTTTCGTAAACTATTTCATGGCTGCGAAGAAATTGAGTAGCAAACCTGAGATAGAGTGGATATTGCCGATAAAGGTAGATCTGCACCTGTATGGTTGTACTCAGACTCATCCAAAAGTTCTTAAGACATATAGATTGAGAAATAAAGTTTTTTTAAAAATTTTCTTTATCTTAATCATTCTACTTTTAGATATTCTATGTATCGCTTTCAAAATTTCTAAGCGTCTTCGCTTCTTCCACTTTCTACTGCATGGTCAGTGAATTTCAAAATATTGTTTCTGAGTACATTTTCATCAATTGGAAAATTTAAGTGTAAGTAATATTGAAATTGAGGTCAATATTCAGATCAAATTTTCTTTAGTAGTATGCAACCAACAAGGCACACTCGTACTGAGCGTTGCAGATCTCTTATCGTGTAAGATCTATCTGAAAATTACTAACTTCATATTTCCTGTTGTCTCTTTCATGTATAATTGCATTTTCTATTTTTAATTAATAGTTTTTATCTTTTATAAATGATAAATATAAGACTTCGCTTTGCAGTCTTAGCCTTTTACGTCAGGTCGTATCAGTAGCATTCGTTCAATATTTGTAACCTGTTTAAACAGAATGTTTACTATAATATAATTGCTTGAAATTCATAAATATTTATATTTCGTCATATCGTGTCATTGTCTGGCTATTATTATTTTACAAAAGTAATTGTTGTATTACGTTGTAATCTTAAGACGTCGATGAATGCAGTCCAGGAAGCCTAATTTTATATTTCGACCTCTACTTTTTAACAATTAATGTAAAAATTACAATAATTATAAGCGTTAATTTAAAAGAAATTTGTTTGCCTTTTACCTGATGGATTCCCATTTTCGTGAACGAAACGACGTCGTGGTCTTTAAATATTCTATAAAATGTTCATTTAATATTTTTATTACATTATCCTTACCTTAAAAATTTATGCTACATTATATATATTTTTTGGCAACATCAATACTCCTACAATTGTTTCAACGAAAATAGTCTATATTATTCACTACATATTAACTTATCCAAAATTAGTAATAACGTTCGATAACGATCGGGGTGATAAGTTATTCCAAGTAAAATAAATAAATTACTTAATTATAATTGATTACACAATTAGTACGTTTCTTTGTTTATGTAGTGTATTGTGTGTTTTACAATGGTGTTACAGCAATATTGTATTTCTTTTAGTATTACGCTCTGAATTATTTTTATGATGATTTATACCCAGTTTATTGTACTTGACTTTAGTTAAATAATTCTTAGTCTTATAATCAGGCTGCCATTTAATAAGTGTTAATATTTTTTCCTATTTTAGGTGTTAATCGGTATAGAGTGATGGGTAATATTTATTTATATTAAATTTGTCATTAACATACGTCAGTATTGTGAGGGTTAGTTTTATTATTAATGTGATAAAATGTTCATTAATGTGATTATATTTTTATTATTTCGTCTTTTTATTGTTCCTATTTTTATTTGATTGACATAATATTTTTGGTTGTTAATTTTAAGATTTTTGATACAAATTATTAGCTACAGATCTGTGTGTAGATATTTCAAACACTTTTTTACAAAATTAATTACCTTTATGTCTAACAGTTGTGCTGTTCAAGCCAATTAGTTCGTTATTCTCTCCTTTTCTAAAGTGAGTTTAATTTACGATTGACTGCAATTAACTTTTTGTCGTAATAAATGATTATGTAGGATTGTGTTATTATTTTAAATAATTTTATTGTTGTTAATTGATAAACACATTGGCAACCCGTTTACCTTTTTATAAAGTCCGTTATCGAAATTGCAATGATAATTTTCTGCTCTTATTTTCACGACTTCTAAAATCATTCTTTTATTTACTCTCAGTAAAATATTACTACAGATGAATCATTTTCATCGTACTTTATGCGAAAAATGAAAATGAAGGAATATATATTCTTATTAACAGTTTATATGAAACGCTATGATAGTAACAACCATAGTTGTAATGTGTAAATGTACGAGTTACTAACTATATAATAGTATTATCATGCACTTATGCTACGAAGTTCTAGAACTATATGAATCCTAACTTTGTTTATTCCGCACAACAATGAATTTGGACCTTCATTTTTATCCACACACTTTTTTATTTTACTTTTCTTCAATTGTAATTTTTTCTATTTATTTACGGCTTATTCCTTAAAAAAGTTAATCGATTCTGGGCATGTACACGTAATACCTTTTATATTCAACGAGTCTCTTCAGCACCTTATATTTATTGGAGGTTCGGACAGGCTCGTTTCAATAAACTGGCCTTATTTCCATACATTATTATGGACCATTATTCGAGTTAGATCCAGTGTTGGACGGAGACGCCGCTGTGCAATTAAGCACAGTGCTTCCAGAGTTTTACTACTTCAGCACTTGCGAACTTTGATAGTGAATAAACAGGGCTCAGATCCCAAATGGTATTTTAAAGAGGTATGATGAATGACCAGAACCATTAACTGTCTAATTGGTCAGTATCACTAAGAAGTGAAATAGTTCTGCCAGTTATAGCGAGAATATCACTCTTTAATATGTTTCCCATTGAATCTCAAATCGTGAAATCGGAGTGAGATTTATTTTAAATTCCATTAATTATTAAGCAAACAGGATAATTCGAAGAATATAAAAAGTTACACGCGAGGATAATTTCAGAAATAATAAAATACAAAAATAGTTTAAATATAAAATCAATTTTAAGAACATAAATAAGAAACTATATGTGCTAATTCGAGATAAAGTGTCTTAAATTTTTCGTAAATTTGAATATAAGAAGGAGAAATTTAATAATACACAAATATGTAAACATATTGTTTTAAATGGAGAGTATGAATACACAAATGGGAACAAATTAAATCACGAATAAAAAATGTAACTAACAGCAAATGAATTGAAAATACTTTTATTTAAAAAAATTCAAGCTATGATGCATTCATCAAAACTATTTTTCATTTTCTAGTTGCTCTTTTATACATAAAAAACAAAATACACAAAATAGTAAGATTTGAAAACACTTAAAATTATTGCAACGTTAGGGGTATGTCAAAAAGATGGTAAATGATTAATGCAACGAATTAATTATTTTTAGAGTTGCCATTATTCCAGTGCATCTGCTGTATCATATCAAACTATAGGACTGTTTTAATAAAAGCTTTCCAATTTATTTTTAGCTAAGGGTTGAGGATTTAGCACATGTAAATATATATTTCTGTGTTTTACTTATAATTATTATAAGTTGTACAATTTTTGTGTGTAATTAAGATGTTTTCGTTATGCTTTTACGAACGAATGGTTATGATCAAGTATTTTTTGAACGCGGTCGGCGCTTACACCCTTCCTCAGACAGTGGAATTGCACCATTCTTCAGATTTATGAAAGTTGTCTATCCATCCTAAATCTAAGAAAGATTTGCTCCCCTCAAGTCGGAAGTTAGGCGTGGATAATTTATAAACGGCCTCTGCGCGTACTAACGCAAAGCATATATTAGGACACTTTTTTACAACCGGAAGCTAAAAATTTTCCTATTGGCTGCAATTTTGCAAAGCAAACCTATGGACGCCATTTGAGATTGCAGCCTATTGGTTATTGGAAATGAGAGGAGGAAAATTCTTGGCAAACGAGATGACATGGAGAGAAGTTCTGAACCAGAGAGGCGAGCCGCTGGCAAGAGCTGGGTAAAGCTTTTGAGTCCTCGGCAGATGTAGATTTTGGTATAAGTTTCTACTATTTTGGCACAAGGACCGTCCGGTGGACTCAACGAGAATCGACTTCTGGCGCCTCCAGAAAAAGCAAACCGCCACCAGAACATGCATCTACAGTCTTCTACAGTATCATTGATATGGAATTTAATGAGTTTAACCAATAACATTGCCAGACGTATTTACCATAGAAACGGTTCTTCCTTTCGTTCACCCCATAGGTGACCTGTTATTAAAGTGTCTCAATATAAAATCATTAATACCGTTTTCATTGTAAATAATTTTATTGTATTCTCTTGTTTGCATATCGAATCTTGATTTTATTATTCAATTTAAAATCCTTAACCTACTTACCCTTCATAAATTTACCCCTTTTAACCAATAAGTTAAACACTATTTATTTGTCTATCAGAATTATCGCCCAACAGTAGAGATTAATTTATTAGTCATAATAAGTAAATAAATCCCAGCCCTTAATTCTTTTTACAAATTTCGCCCAATTGTAGGGTAATAATAAATAATAAACCCCCCTGTTTATATATTATTACAAATGGCGCCGAACTGTATAATAAATGAACCTTCCCCAGCGTATTTTTATTACTAACCCAATTTATTTTTTTAACTGATAGTCTTCTTGAAATGAAAATTTATGAGGTACTTCAATTTCGGTTCTTAATAAGGTACTACATACAACGTTCCTTTATGGAATGTTTTGGTCTGTTCCACTTCTGCTCTCCACTTCTTATTATCCCGTACAATTTATATCCATTCTTGACATTCATCTGCTTAATGTCTTTGAGTGTGTCATCGTTCCACCTGTTTCTGGGTCTTCCCTTTTTCCTTGTTAACGGATTCCAATTGAAGATCTTTTTTACGTATCTGTCTTCATTCATTCGACATGTGTCCATACCATCCCAATCTCAATGCTTTAATGTCCGCCGAAGAATTTTCTGGCCTCGTTTTCCTTAGTTTTCTTCGATATTTTTAATTTTATTATTGATCCAGTTTCTTTTCTTGTTACAGCATATCCTTCAATTTGCTCACACCATAAATATCTACGTCTTATCTGAGGAATGATTTAAGAAGTAGTTAATTCAGTACATACTTAATGAATTTATGTATTGAGGCTTTTGCAATCGGTAAAAATTATTTGTATGCCATTAATGTCGGAATGCAACGATTAACACTTTCCGTCAGTATTCTCTCAAATTAATTGTTACCCTTAACGGTACACTTCGTTCATAAACAAGAATACGTATCTTAGCTTGACTTCATTTTTCTGTAATTTATCCACTGATTAGTCAAGTTTTGTCTAAGTACTTGGAAAGGGCTAAATAGAGTGAAATATTGTTCAAGTAATCGTATAAATATTTATTTTATATAATATTTAGTAATGTATAGTTAATAAATGATTAATTTATCAAATCCGATATTAACTACAGTCAATATACTGTAGTTATTTTCCGAGCGTTTAATTTGAAGACAAAATTAATTTGATCGTGGTGGAGTGGTCCCTGAAGCATAGTGACGCGATGTCGCGGGCCCTTCCTTATTTATCACTGGTGTTAATCGTAGCGCAGTGTTGACAGTTTGACCTAGTTAGCAAGTGTGCAGACTACTCTGCAACGTCCCTCGCAGCCAAGTGTGCTAAAGTTACCGTCCATCTCGACAGGCAAATATATCCATTACTTGAACGATAAATTAATAACGGAAGGTTTAAATTGATTAAATTATAAAATAATAGTTTTTAAACAAGATTACAATTTTATTTTGGATAATTAAATAAACTGCGTAAGAAAATGATATTGACATCTTTCACAAAGTGGACAAAAAAAAATTAATTACATTTTCCTTCCAACTGAATTGGATCAGTTTCTATTAATACTAATAATTAAATATATTGGTTATAGGTCTATTGTGAATTAGATTTTGATAGAAAGCCGCATTTGAAGACTGATTAACTCACGAATGCTAGAACAACGGTGATTATTAACACTCCCATAAATACCTCTGAATGTTTTGTCAAAATCATTTAAAGTGATTTAAACCTTTCTTATTACTATTAACTTATCTCGCAGTTTATATGTCTTAATTACACCGTGGCCGGTTTATCGGAAGACATTGAAATATTTCCGAAACACGCATCGTATCAAACAAAAGTAGGAAATGAAATTTATTCACCTTGAAAGACATCCAAGATGTTGGTTCTTCAGGAAAACATCAATTGATTTAAGCATATTATGGATGCCATTTCTTTCACTAGAACAATCGCGAATACGAACACCATTCGCTATTGCCTTTGAATGTGGTCTGTCTAAATCAATTGACCTGATTGAAAAAGCTTATTATTATTAACTGCAATCGAAAGAAATTTAAGTTCATTTACTTGCTCATAAATTAGACAAAATTCTAGTATTATTCAGAAACGACGACATGATGAAATATTTTGTTTCTATTCGGGTTCTTGTTTAAAGAGTCCCTTTTTCTCTGTCTATTCATTTACACGAAATGTTCGAATTTTGCCCATCAAACTGTTTTTTAGGGGGGGGGGGTAACAGGCTACATGATGGTAATCATGAAACAGGCAACTCCGATTTAATAGCATAGGAAGGTAGAGCAAGGTAGCCAAGGGTTGACTAGGGTCCCCTGGCTATAGTTTAAGGATCCTATCCGGTGTTACATCTAATGAGAAACAAGGAAAAGACTATGAAACCTGCATCAGGTCGGTCGGCCATTGGGTACTATTTTCACGCCCTTCCGAATGTCTGGAGACGAGTTTGCTGTGGGGTCGCAGCATTCCCATCTCCGTGTCTCAACCGGTTTTAGGAGGCAGTTGGCCGACTGATCGAATGGGATCAGCGGACAACTCTTGCCTTATGTCCAAGGTCTTCGACCCCAGTACATAAACCTCCCTTATTCTCATTTAAAAGGCTGTAAATAACATCTGCGAGGATTGAAACGTTTGAGTTTACTCTATCATGACACGAGCTATTGGCCCTTGCTAATAAAACCTATCTTTAGACAACCTCTCAGAAAGCAATCCGGTGAACTAGCAGACCCATAAATCGGGCCACCTCTGTAATTTGTCTAATACTTCTGTTATCATTGGATGTTTCACTTTTAGACGATTAATTTTCATAACGTAATTTTTGATACGGTGAATTGGTTTCGAGGTATTTCAATGCCTTCAGATAAATCGGCAACTCCTATATTATTTATACGATATTAATTTATACCCCTGCACGACACCGTCACCCCTTTTACACCTTCTTCTCTAGTATTATCTGCAACCCATCATCAGTACATTTTTGTAGCTCGTGTTAGGTGTATTAAACAATTATATTTCCCCCTTCGCCGCATTTAGCATTGTTACATTTCGTTTCCTGGTTGGATACTGGAGTAAGCGACGGTTGGTTTGTCGCTGGCTGCCCCGGGTCCGAACCCTGACCCTTAGTAATATGTTGACAGAGGCAGCAATCAATAGCACGGGTCGTGAAGTGACAGGAGCCTGCTGGTTAACCCTCGACCCTGACCATTGTTTCGCCGGCTGGTGCCAATACGAAGGGGAGGGATTGATTAAATTACGAACCCCTTCGCGACTCCCTCCGAGCAGAACTGTTTGCTTCTTTATGCATTTCTCATAGAATTTTTTTCCTCTGTATTTCCGGGCGCGAAACAATGCCTCGCCACTTCCGCTCCCCTCGTCGCGTGAGCTACTCTTTCGCTGGCTTGCCTGTTCAATTACCAGTATGATTTCACCATCTATTCTTCCGTACTTTTCTTGTTTACAGAAGCTCTTACTCCTGAAAGAAAATCTTGAAACTAAAAGTTTCATTAAGTTAGGGTTTGTAAACGTCATGTGTATACTTCGACATTTCCACGAAGAATAGCTCAAACCGTCCACCTGTATATTAAAAACGCTCTTTGTCAACCCTACGATTTATGCAGCTTTCATTTACAGTAAAGATTTAGAACGCCCACATTTTCTGTCTACCAAATATTTTCGCCACAAACCTGCTACTAACTCATTACCACCCTATATTTTATTATTATCAATATTGTTATGTCTAAGGGTAGAAGAGATTTTATATTAAAATTTGGCTCTCATTTTAATTTATATTTTAGCTTCCCTTCTTAAGAAATAAAAACCCTACGCTTTGTCGATGATGTAATATGAGGGGAGTCAGAAGAAGACTTGGAAATCATAATAAATGACATGAACGAGGTCCTGGAGGAAAAGTACAACATAAGGATTAATAAAGTGAAAACCAGGGTAGTATGGGAAACAGTGGAATAACAAAGGGTATTAGAATGGGAAAGGATATTTTGACGGAAGTTAAGGAATTCTGCTACTTGGTCAGAATAATAACTAGGGATGGTAGAAGTATAGTAGACATAAAGAGTAGGATAATACATGCAAGGAAGGCTTTCGCGAAAAAGAGGAATTTACTTACGGCTAATATAAGTGTGAATATTGGGAAATCGTTGCTAAAAATGTTCGTAGGGAGCGTGGCGTTATATAGGTGCGAAACGTGAACGCTAGGAGCTCCAGAAAGGCAAAAAATAGAAGCCTTTGAAATGTGGTGCTATAGGAAAATGCTGAAGATCAGATGGGTGAATAGAATCACTAACGAGAAAGTTATAAACAGAATAGGAGAAGAGCGAACAATATGGAAGACGACCTAGAGAGGGGGTAGATTAATAGGCCACGTTTTAAGACACGGGGCTCTTGTAAAATTAGTAATAGAGGGAGGTGAGTGGGTAAAAAGAGAAAAGGGAGGCAAGGATGGAAAATGATAAGTAAATTAGGGAGGATATGGTACTTATGCGAAAATAAAAAGCTTGTGCAAGATAGGTTAGCATGGAGGCTTGCATCAGATTAGTTTTAGGATTGAATACCATAACTACAAATAATATGATATTGGCTAATTTTACTCACTTCCGTAATTTATAATTATATATATATATATATTCATCCATTCTCCTGCATATTGTTATTTTGCTTCACAGCTATTTGCAAATGCTAGCGTATGTATTATCAATTTCTACTTGCTTTTTGTTTACAATTATTAAGTTTTAATTACATTATAATGTTAATGGTAAGAATGATAATTTTTTTAAATAAACGGTTAAATACTTTGACGGCGACTTTAGAAAAAAAAATTGTTTCTTGTGTGTTGACACCTGATTCAGGGCTGTTATTGGCTATTATTTTATTGTCACGGCCGTACCTAAGCTGATGAAATATGCACAAGCATATGCCAAATACTTCAACAGATTATATTTACAACACAAATTTAATTATCTTTCACGACGAAAAGTCATGCGAGGCAAAGAATTTTTAGAAGAGGAATAAACAATATGTAAGAGGAACAATCACTAATTTTTGAACAGGACCGTAAATTGAGCTCTGGACCACCAGTTACAGTGTTGTTGCTCTATCCTCTGAATTATTCTCGTTGAGGGTTAGATTCCCTATCCTGTCATATTGTTTTACCCCAACCCGTTTTGAGCGTGATGGGAAGTGTTTGTTGTTCTTGTATTTAATTTTGGTTGAAATATATATAAAAAAAACTTTTATACATAGTTTGTGCTGTTTGTTCGTAGCTAGCCTGTGCTAGTAAACACGAGTAGCAGCGTGAGCGGGATTATAACGCGTGTCTCTGAGGCTGTCTGCATTTTAGTCAAGGGCCGTTGTGATGCCGATTCTGTTGTTCTGGTGCTTAGTTAAATAAACTGTATAGTTGTTGAGAGAGAAACCATTGTACCGCGGCTTTCCACTCGAGTTGGCACGTTTAAATGGTAGCGTGCGCATGTTTTTGTTCAAACATCTGCATCTACTTAACAAAACATAGGGCCGGTCCTCTCCGTTCATACGTCCTGCCGCAAATAACAATAAAAGTATTTATTACAAGTAAACGTAATCCAGCCAACGATCAAATACAGAGCGCTCAGGAGCGAGCCTTATTGAAAGAGAAATCGCAACTCTGGAACTAATGCATTTATTGTGTCGTGCCGCAAAAGTTTCGTTTAATATCTTTTAAAATTGAATAGGCATACCTTCGGGCTTAGGTCTGCAGGCAGAAAATTGAAACCTCTCTGGGATAAGTTTAATTTCGGATTATCTTGCTGGTGATCTGAATCTTATTTACGCAGCTGAACATGAGTTTCATGCTGTTTTTCCTTCTTTCATTGTCTGAGAAGTTGATTATTTCTCATACAATGCCGAATCTTTATATATATATATGTATATATATATAATTCCACCTCAACAAACTTAATTATCAGAATCCTAAGTGTAGATTTGCGAGAGAATATTACTCAAAATACATTCTGGGTTTGAAACTTTCAGGTGATAAATCTGACGACACCAAATTTGCAATAGAACTTTCCTGCTACCATGTAATAATAAAGCAATTTATGTCTTAATTTCAGGTTGTATAACATGTGCATGGATTAGGTTTTTATTTATTAAACGTGGCACATATTAAATCAAAAGAACATTTAAAAAATGATATTAATGCTAGGATGGTCTGAAAAGTTTCCGACGTCAACAAAATAAAGGGAATGTGTTTGTTCATATTTGGGATTATACAAAATTTCAGTCACTTTGGACTCGCAGTTGTTGTTTGACCATAATTTGAGTGAGTCGATATATATTTTGTGTAAATAGTATCGAGCTGTCATTAAATATTTGTTTTTCAAAGGCAATATGCATACGCAGACCAAAGACTAGTTGGACTCTAACCGTGAAATTTTTGGCAGCTGCATTTATACCTGACCGTACCAGTATAAGAGACGAACTTCCGAGTCGTCCTCAATTTGCAAGCTCTGCGTTAATATCGCTCCAGTTCACCAAATGGTTCTAGACAAGTGTCGAATTATAGTGAAAGACGTGCTAGAGGCTATGAATATGCCCTAATAACCTTTTTTAATCTAAAGCCTGAAGGATAGAAATTTCAAATAAGATCTAAATTCTAAAATAAAAACACTGGAGGATCAAAGAACTGAAAATAAGACATTGTATCACTTATTAAGATTTTCCACGTAATGTTTAACATTAACAGTATCGGGTTATTTTTTATTAAACAACATTTTAGAAATTAACGGACAAATAAAACTGCCAATATGCCAGATTTTTTGATTTAACATTATTCATTAAAAATTCATGACGTTCCGTCCAGATTTTTGAACTTTTTCATGTTCAGAAATAATTAATTTCCAACACAAAATTTTTGAATGGATAAAAATACGTACACAGTAAGAAAATGTTGATTCTTATGTATTTATATCCCTTAAAAATTTAACGTCTGCTGGAAATTTATTATTTCTGTACCCGAAGAAGTTCAAGAATTTGGACGAAACGTCGTGAAATATTTAATAGTGTCAAATAAAAAATCTGAGATATTGGCTGTTTTTTATGTATACATTTACAAGTGTCAGGTAATATCCTTATTGAATTTCCGAAATTAATCTTCTCTCCCTGAAATAGAAACGTTGTTACAATCGAAACAATGATTAAATTTAATGCAGTGCTTGGTGATAGGATTTTGTTTACAAGTTGACAGCTTAAAATTTGATTTATGCTCTTAATTCTTATATTCAAAGTTCTTTTCGCTATATTGAGCTAACGCTCGTCCTATTTCTCACAATTTATGTTACGAACGTACTAACGTTAATTTAACTTTAATTAATATGTCAGATCGTGTTAAAATATATTAAACTGTAATAATTGGGACACATTAAAATTAAAACAATCAACGTTTACAATCATTTAGAAATATCTTAATGTATTAATTAGTTGTAATGACTTGCATAGAAGTGATCCCTGGGTGTTCTGTTAAGGCACAGTATTTGTTTGCAATTTATCCCCCGTATATATACACGTCTTGTAGACTGACATCGTCACTGACCAAGAAAATAATAACTTCAGTGGATGCTTTACTGTTGATCGAGACTATATAGACGGATCTCCTGGTACGTTTTAGTGCTACAGAGATAGACGTACACGAGTATATTATGATTTCTTTCTTATCAAGAGTTTCTCCCATTCAACAGCGCAAATTTGAATATTTTCCATGGCTATCTCACTTCTATATCCAAATCTCCTCTATTCTCTGCCCCCATCCCTACCTTCTCTGACGTTTGTTAAACCTCTTTCTCACCAACAACTCTGTTACTCTGTTCCCATTCAATCCCCCTTCCTCCGCTCTTTCCGTTCGACTGGTATCAATCATCAATCTCGAACTTAAACTCCTCTGCCGTAGCTATAAAAACGCCTCCACCCTTGATGCATATCTTTGTGGAACCAATGCCGTTCCGGTCACACCCTTTACATTTTCTGGTTTTGAATTTTGTGGACATTGGTGTTGAAATATTTAGAGAAGAGCTTAGCGGGTGTTGCATCGTCTGTGCTAGAAGTATAACGAGAGGGTGGAAGAAAGAATTCTCCTACGTCTCGAACAATAAAAACTCTGTTAGTCTTCAGGAAAAAGGGGTTACGAATAAGAGAGAAGCGCAAGAAGCGAATCTTCCTCAACTAAATAAACCTACTTGATTCAGCTTATTCCAGAGAGTCGGCTATCGAGTCCTTGGCGTCATTATTTATGAATGCAACTAACTCAGTCCAAATAAGGAATACTCAGGCCAATTTTAAAATACCAAAGAAGGGTGTCAAGCCTTATGTTATACGTGCAAAAGCCAGCAATTTTTAGTTATATTTCAAAAGTTCGTCGTTGCTAAACGACTTCTTGTACTTCTCTCTTCCAAAATATTGTCAGTTCTCAAGATCAGCTCCTGATTTAGTCTTGATGAGGTCCTAAACTATTTTAAATATGGCGCCCTTTATAAGTCCCATTTATTCCATGTCGGTTATAAATTAGCATGCGTGAAGGATTAACTGAAAAGCAATTTAGTAGTATATTGGTAGTAAAATAATAAATTTTCTAGCTCAAATAATTTTTTGGGAAGGTCTGGTCCCTCATTATGGTAATGGCCCTAAGCTTTAGTTTGTGTTGCTTATACGTAAATACGGCCCTGCACAAGAAAACAAAATATTTAATATTTAACAATAATTTTATATTCCCTTAGTAGTAAATTTATTCATTATAGCCATTATCAACGTATGACTCTTCCATGGGCCATATCACAATACCCTAAGGGGTTGGAAACAAAAAGAAAAGCTTTATATGCTTCGATTACACAGGAAAAGCCCTTTCTCTTCAAGCGCAGTCATGTGTTAGACTAACTGTGAGCCCATTGAAGAAAAACAAAAGGTATAGTGACTTTTGTCTCTCATTCTTATTCAAGTTTGAGCTGTCACACTGGCATTCAATTTGAGCGGGGAATTTGTGTTCCTAAGTTTACAGGATCACACGTAGACGATTTGCAGCTCAGATCTAAAGTTCCAAACGTCGGGAGGATTTGGACGTATTTCAAGTTTATAGAGCAGGGAAAAGCTGACTGATGGGAAGGATCTGCTGAGGATCCTGAGCCAGGCCAACTTTCATGTTGTGCTGCGGAGGTTGTGCTCTCGATAATGAAAGTCTATGCTGTTGGTTTGAATCGCCTAAAGTGTAACAATAGTAAAACGCTATCTATTTAAACGGATTCAGTAATCGTGGTCTTTATATAAAAAAGAAATTATATACTTTATTATTCAGTTCTCATAAATGTATATATATATCTGTTCAGCAATATAACAAAACAACATATTAACTGATTTATCTGTGTATTATTTTTACGCTGTCTTAAATACTTTTCAAATCGGATTAATAATAATTAAAGTTTTACTCTGTTTCGTTGCAGGTAAGCTGGAGCGTACTGGACCTATACACATCGTGTCTAGTAAGAGATTTTATACCTATGGTACTTCAATTTTCGTATTGCTTATTTTTGCATGTCATCTGTTAGAATAGGCAAATAATGTATTCCTCTTTATACCCTCATCGAGAAGTACTCGAGATCAAATTAACTGATCGAATCGTTGACAAAGCTTTATTATTGTCTGATTTTCCTTGTAATTTTGAGAACCTTAATTATGTTTTTAAAATATTATGTGCCAATCATTATCATGTAGATTTTATTATAATATTCAGTATTCTCAGAACTAATTATATTTATAATGAAACAATAATAGTGTTCAAAATCTACTGCAAATAATTTCTTAGTTTTCCGTTTTTACGACCATCTTTTTACTATTAAATTTTATTAAAGAATTTCAGTATCTTTTAATCTGTTAATTATTTATCTTACTTTCTTAAAAAGCATAAAGGTCTTCTCAATACTTTTAATTGCAATGGTGTTGTTTATAAATTTATTGTAATAATTGTTCTCATTGCAACATTAGCCAGACTAAACGATCTTTGTCAATTACAAATTAAGGAGCATAAAGTTAATCTAAGCCGACCTCCTATGGTCTAGTGGCTAGCGTCGCTGCCTCACAACACCGAGGTTCCGGCTTCGAATCTTAGCTCGGGCTTGGATGACTGTACCGTCATGATAACGGAGACTAGGATTAAGGCTGCTGGAGAATCAATACGCTGACCATGTATCACTCCAAATTCGGAATTTGTCTCTTAAAGATGACAGTACGCGGTCGACCCGGTAGACTATGGGTCTCCAATGGGCTGTAGAGCTAAGGAGGAAGAAGAAGAAAGCTAATATAAATTTTTCTTCCTATAAACCATTACCTATCACAAAACATTCAGTTAATTTTGCTAATGCTTTGTTGTAGATAAGGAAATAAATTTTAATAAAAGTCAGTTTCTGAAATCCATCAAACTGTCCCTCAATATAAAACTTCTGAATTAAATTTATTATTTGTCTGTTGTACGGGTCAGAAATTCAAAACTGATGCATGATATATACATAAATATATTATTCACTTACTTAAACGTTTTCCTTCATATTTATTTTCTTCTTTGAATGGAATTTGATTAAATCATAGGATGGTTGTTGTATGGGCTTGTACTATTCGTTTATTTACTAAATCAGCGAACTTAATTGTACTCCATCATCTGTTCTTCATCATGTTTACATCATTCGTAATCATAAGTTCTTCAAACGTAATACTTTACCAGCTACTCCATCTGATCTTTTATGATGTATCTAGGTAAAGCTTACAGAATTCGAATATAGTATGATGGTAATATTTTGAAGTTTCAACTAAGGTACGGATATAATTAGACTGGAGCTAAATAGGTCAAAAGTAAATCAATTGGCGGATCTTCTTAAGTGATCGTAAGGAAGGGAATTTAGGAAAGAAGAAAGAAAAGATTCGGTAACGTGGGTTCTTGGTATCTCAGTGCGACTTGAAATGGTCCAGAGGTTTTATAGGGGCTCCTCACAATGTAGCTCAAACTGAATTTTTGCTAGCCTATCTTTGAAATCTAAAGCGAATCAAAAACTGCTACCGTCATCTCGAAATGTGATGCCCTTGTTTATTCTCAGACAATCACATCAGGCCGTATTTCAAGCGGAATCTTACAAAACTTTTCATATTGAATAATACTGAAGGTAAAAGTATTAGTCAATATATGACAGACCAGTTTGTATTATATTGTTTTAGGGTACACGCTGTTATCAAAATAAATATGGTCTATCGAAGTAAAAGAACCTAATAATTCAACCGGGGTAACTGTCTAATCCTATGGTTTTAACTTATGTTTTTGGATATCAGGAAATAAAATATTTCAATGAGTGTGTGTTAACACTTCTATATTACTAGGAACTATTTTTTTAAATTTCGTCTATGGGGGCTATCAAAGCTTCTGTTTTAGTAAAATATTTATTCAATAACTGAATACTTAATATCTGTATCACTACATATCGCCATTGATCGTTTAATTTTCTTCACGTCCGCATGCAGTTTATTTATCAACAAGTTTTAGCAAAAAGAATGATATATTTACAAAAGAATATTAATTTACAGATTTAATTCTGTGATATTTAAATAGACATTTTAGTAGATTACTCAAACGTTTCAGTCTATGATTTTTATTATGTATTAAGTTTATTTGTGACTATAGTGTAATTCAATGTAAAAAGTGGTCTACATTTAAATGAAGGGTAGTAAATTAAATAGTGTTATTTTATTCATAAATGTTACAGTGAACTGACAATAAGTTAGTGTAAAAAATTAAATCAAATTTTGTGAGAAAATTTTTCAATTTCTCGGAAGCAGAAATAATTTTGTAAATAAAAAAATTTGTTAATATATATTTTTTTAATCAGGTTTACGCTAACCTTTTATTATTTTAGTGAAAAACTTAATTGAAATAATAAATTAGTTTCCTCAGTAACATTTAAATGGTGGCAGAATCAGTTGTGTTTGCGGATTCGTCGTGCAGGCAAGCTCGGGAGATCCTGGGGCTGACTTTCGCTTATGCCAGCCAATAATTAATGTCCGTGTTCCAGAGTGAAATGTCATTTAGAGCTAATTCGGTGCGCGGTTCTCGCGATTGGAAATTGACGCCTGTCCGCCCCCAGAACGGACGCCGTGTCCCAGACGCCACCCCCACCCCTACCTTCCCCCATCCCTTCCCATGTCCAAAGGGAGTGAAACGGAGCACCTGCCCTCATGCATATATATGCACGCTCAACCTGCGCGCTCACTCCACATTCAACACTCCAGAAATCAGCAGTAATTTATTCTACATGAGCCTATATGTCAGGGTTCAGATACCGCTTCAGTATTCAGCAATATTTGTTGCCATCTGTTTGCCTCGCTTCTCCGTTCCGTCGATCGGATTTCCTTTCGTTTAAAATTTAAAACTATTCAGTTTCACAAAAGTAATTTATCGGTGTGACCATTTTTTTTACCACCGGACGTTTGGTATTTCAACAAAAGTATGTTCAATTACGTCATTTAAATTTAACTTCGTCTTAAGCACGTATTCGTTGCACAATCGCTTTCAATATTTATTGTCTTTCATTTTGAGAAAAATTACAATGGATTCGTGTATACGAGTATTTTAGTCAGTAACTACCCGATAAATAGCAAATACACATATTGTTATTAAAATGATTATTTCACAATGTTATTTTGGGCAAACTAAGTGTGCTTTTTGAACCAGCATTAAGAAACCGTAAGTCTATCTCAGCTGAACATCTAGATAATTATAATGTTATTTATGGTATATTTGGTGCAGTAATTGTTAAATTGTACGAATTCTCTGACCCAGCGAAATAATGATTGTTTCAGTTTCGGTACTCGGACAACCGTATTTAGTAATATTATTATGTTAATTTTCCCTTATGAAACGCTAGTACTATATATAGGTAAATAAAAAATTTCCAACTAGTCTCAAATGGTCAATTTTTTTATTAAATAGTAAATGAATCTTAAGTACATATAATATGCTGAAAACCAGATGGGCGGATAGGGTAAATAACCATGAAGTTGTATGCAGAATAGGGGAAGTGAGAACAACTTGGAGGGCTTTGACCAAGAGAAGGGATGAGATTAATAGGCCACGTTTTTGAGACGTGAGGGTCTTGTGTGGGGTAAGAACAGAAGACGGAGGCCAAGGATGGATACGCTAAGTAGATTAGGGAGGTTATGGAATGTGTTAGCTATGTATAAATGAAAAGGCTTTCTCAAGGTATGTTAGCATGGAGGGTCATCAAATATACCAACTATATATTAATCAAATGTCCTGCATATATATAATTTTGTCTTATCAAAAAATAAATGCCTCTCCCAAACACTATCACTGCTCAGAATATTTTTATTTGAAGAACTTTTAGCACTGATGTTCACTTTAGTTCATAATTATTCAGTGCCATGCTTCTCCTTCAATTTTATTTTTTCCTATCACTTCAGACTTTACATTCATTTCCCCTGTATTTATTTTACCCTTTAGTAATACTACGCTGAAACCTTTATCCTTTTTTTATCGTCTTATTTACGAATGACATTTTGCCAGAATTTGTTTTTTTGCTTCCTCCTTTATACTTTGAAATTCCCATCTACGAGAGTAACAAGGTGTTTAGAGGTAATTTTAATCAAGTGGCCTCCCATTAGCTCAGAAATGAGGGCCACTTGTTTGTGTGGAATTGCTTCCAAACAGGATTCTAAGCGCATCATTTGGTGGAACAATGAAATCGCAAGTAGGGATGGTTGGACGAGGGGAGTCAAACTATTATCCTCTTGAGTACCACTTGCTGCCTTGTTGAGTAAGAAGATGCTAAGATATTCATCGCGTCACGTACTGCCTCAACTCTCAACTGTCGATCTTCCTTAAGATACGACCTTCGTTGACAGTGTTATGACTTTAAATTAAACTTAAAAATGAAATTTTTTATTTGTTTGTTATTCACTGTTCCTACACATTATGTTCAATGCATTCGAATGTTGACTGTGATTTAATTTATAAAAATATACCTTAACCATTATTGTAAATGATTAGGGGGGTATTATTTTAATTATTTTAAATGAATTTACTTTCGGATATTTATTTATCTAAAAAAACAATTATTTTAAATGGGACCTGCGCGAAGATTACAAATACATAATAAATAAGGAAATTAAAGGAGGCGATTTTAAAATTCTCATTGTCAATTATTATTTGGGCAACCACGTGCAGCAGATATTCCGTTCATTGGACGAACCTGTATTGTTTTTATGTGCGTCTCGGTGCAGATTACTATACGACTGGTCTTCCTATCTTCCCTCTTCCTTGGGGTTTAGCCTGAAGCTGCCGGTAAATAATGGTATGAAGTCGTGCTGCCGGAATTGAGGAAAACTCAACTTTTTCCTCCTTCCCTCGTTTTTAACACCTTATGCTACTCCCTCGCCTGCTCAACGTCTTTCGCCATCTCTGCCTCTCGCTTTCTCTAAGTCATCCACCTTACTCCTTCGCTGCTTCCTCGACTGATCAATCCATACATTATACTGTTCATTTTCCCAGGTTTCACCTTCGCAGCTAAACTCCGTATATGCCCCCTCCCAAGGGTAACGTTACCTCAAGCGACGTTTTTCTGCCAATCTTTGCGAGTTCTCCGTCAAGCGCGGGAGATTTTTCATGACACAGGTAACAGTGTCCCTAGAAAATTCCGAAGGATAACGCTCCCTCAGTCATTATTACATAATACAATTACTTAACACACCGAAATATAGAAGCATTTATACATTATTTTCAATCTAATAAAATCGTTTCAACCTTCCATCATGTCGGTTTGTTAATTCTTTTTAATGTGAATTGGAATAAATGTAACAAATCCTACAATAATTAATTATCCCTGCGTTAATGTATATTTCTGCATATATATGAATTTTAATTCGGTAAGTTGTATCATTAACTTTTTCGACGATATTATCAGTTATTTTGTCTCGGTCGGATATAATACAAGGTGTAAGAAAACTCGACGCCAAATTTAAGGAAAGGATTCAATATATTGGGAGGAGAAAAAAGTTTAGTAGTTCGCCACGAAATCATTAGGAAGGGGAGATGTTATTAAACACTTTGTTTCGAAATTTTTATATTTAATTAATTACTGTTCGCCAATTGTGAATTTTTTTACAATTGTTTATATTTCCCAGAAGCACAGTAAATACTGAAATAATTACAGTGAATTTTATAAATAATTACTTTGAATTTTAAGTAGCGGACCGTGTCGTGAAATATGTCGTCATGCACTAATATTCCTAAAAGTTCCGATATATTATGCATTTACGGACCCATGTTGTATTATAGTTGAGTAATTCGTTCCTGAATTTTTGTCCAGTTTTCTTGCACTCAGTATGTGCATCAATAAAAATGTGTTTATAAATTATAGCCATTATCCGACATATTGAAAATATATTCCAAGTAGTGAATTGTTTTATTTCAATGTCACTCTACTTGATCATCAGAAAGAGAATATTTTTATTAAAAATCTATCAGTTTTATTTATAACATCGTTGAAATATTGATAC
The DNA here is from genome assembly GCA_034510155.1 of Eucriotettix oculatus. Taxonomy (NCBI): domain Eukaryota; kingdom Metazoa; phylum Arthropoda; class Insecta; order Orthoptera; family Tetrigidae; genus Eucriotettix; species Eucriotettix oculatus. The sequence goes on from CM067377.1 coordinate 141,965,849, forward strand.
TTAAGTAGTTAACGTTCGTTAACTTTGATGTTTCTTGTTTACACTTTTTCTTATTTCCCACAAACACAATAAATATGAAAATAGTGAGGTCTCGTAAGGTGTACAATAAATATTTTTATTTTTAGTATTTTAAGTCGCGGGTGATGAATATAAATCGAAATACATCTCTAATGGAAACTGCTTCATAGGGAAACCTTTGAATGATATTATTTTTATTATTTAAATTTGAAATGATTGAACATAGAATAAAACTAGTGTTTAAATATGATATAATACTAAACTCCGGTAAATAATTTTGAAAGAATCAATTAATGCATTATTTGGAAGCGTTTCGACAGGTTATACTACTAATAATTTAACTGTCTCTGAGCATACCAAGAATCTATAAAGGAAAGGCACTGTTTGGTATTTCCGCACAATACTAACATAAATAGTTCCGATTATATATTATTTGCGAATGTATTTTTTGCTCTTGTTTTTCCAACAGGGTTCATGCCGTTCACCGGGAATGACCTCGTACTTTTAATAATGTATTTTTTGTTCTTCAAATGAAACAGAATTAAGTTTATTCTGAAATATTAAATTATTTTGAATTCGTAATTAAGTAGTTTATCGTACATTTAAATAAATAATTAAATGAATTATAACAGCCTCTGTGTCAGTAATTTATTTCATTTAAACGATGAAATATAATACGTTTCGTCTCTCATTTGAGACTTCTTCACGTATATTAAAATAAAAATTACAATGGATTACATTAGGTAATATTGTACAAAAAAATTGAAATACAATGCATAGTTTTAAACTTACAAAACTGACAAAGAGGCTATAATTCTTTTAATTATTTTGAGTTCATCTGGAACAGTTCACATTATTTTCGTTTAACTCTCTTTGATACTGTTTATTGTTAACTTTCAAGACTTTGTAGTAGAAACCAAAAAACTTTTTAAAATGTAAATTGGTTTTTTATCCGTACCATATTTTTTGAAAACAAAAAGTCGCATTTTATTTGATATATATATATATATATATATATATAATAGTTTTGAAATAAATAAAAAGACGACCAATAAGTAAGCTATAAATTTATCACTATTTATTCATAATTGACGTTTCGTATCCATTTTAAGACTTACTCAGATGCATATTTTCAGGCCAAGCATAATGACTTACAACATAGTTTTCTGACGAAACGACGCTTTTGAATAAATAGTGATAAATTTATAGCTGACTTATTGGTCGTCTTTTTATTTATTGTAAATTTTAAAGTCAGTTTACTATGTTATAATAGTTTAGTGCTAGATGTATATATTGATGTAGATATATATATGTGTAGTGATGAAGTTGAGGACTGGTTGCGTGAGTAGGGGAGTCTGGCCACGGTTCTCAGGGAGGGCCTGCCGCGGCCGTGGGAAAAAAGGCACGCAAATTCTGGTTGTGCTCTGCATTGCGTGAGCACGCAACGGTCAGGTCAGGTCAGAGAGCTTCGATTCGCATCCAACGCTGACTACGGACGACTTCAAACAACTTAGCAGACAGCGGGTTCCATAGAGAAGAAATCAGGAAGGTAGCCAAAAACTTGTGTTTGATGCCGACGGGGATTTACTCGGCTCATCCACTTACAGCTCTGGCAAGGATGCTTAGATAGTATTGAAAAGGCGCAGACGGAAGTCCCTTCTTCACATGACACATGCAAAGTTTTTCCTTGTAGAGGACGTCCCAATCTTGAGGGCAGGCACAACATTGAGATTATTATACGGTAAATTTATTTGCCTCATGAATCACACTAACTTCACTAAATTTTTGATACGGATTTCTTATTAAAGTCCTTCGAATTGGTTACAAAAACCTCCTGACCGAAGATGAAAACTTATTTGTTGTATCATTGCAGTCTGAAATGTACGTCAATAAATAGTGATTGTACGAAAATTATGAGAAAATATTTTATGTACTAGGTGTTTCGAAAACAATAATCGTATTTCAAAAAGTTCATAACTTTTCAGAATTAAAACCGGAATAATTTGTAGATTATTGTTAAAAAGTGGAAACTCTGAGCTTTTAAATCAGGGGTTGGCCAAATCGCCAGCCCCGAAATCCACTTTCACATTTAGAAGGCTAGCTACTACAACCCCCCCCCCCCCTCTCAATCTCTTTTCCACGTTCTCCGCCTACCAAAAATTTAAGGTTGAAAAATATTCATTTTCAATTTTTTTATTATTTATTATTATTAAAACAGCAAACAGAATAACGGTTCTATTAGCTATTTTTTGTCTTTTAAGTGTCCTGGTGGATCAGACCTCTGTTACCCCACTTTGAGGTCAATTGGCCAGCATCGTTTTAGTCTTCTGTGGTTTCTGTATTGCACCTGTGATATTTTCAGTTTTTTGTGGTCTTTATTAGCTCTGTCTTGAATAATTATTATTATTACTTAGCTGCTATTGGGCATTTGCCCTGTCGCAGCTATATACAAAGAAATCACAAATATAATTACAAAAAGTTTACACTAAGGAAGAATTTGAAGTGTAGTTTTTTATCTGAAAAAGAAAAGAAAGGAGCCACACAAAAATCATTTCACTGCACTTCACTGATTCTAAAAAATACTACTCACTTAAGTTTTCTTAGCCTATTACTAAACTAATTTACGCTACCCGGAAAAGTCGTCAGTATTTCTGCAGGCAAGGAATTCCAATTGCGTATTGACCAATTTACAAATGAAACTTTTCCTGCGTCTGTGCATTACCCTTTTTCATTAATTTTTGAAGGAGTGGTCATTTTTTAGAAATGTAATTCGGCGCCGTAAGATGGTTTGTTATTTCTTTCCAGGCCCTGTGGTTCACACTTATAAGCTTTATATATTGCGCACAACCTCACATGTTTCCTTCTTTTACTAAGAACTTCTGAATTCTCGGTGAGGATTGTTCGCGAATCGACCCCCAAACATTTTTCAGCCAGTTTTTGTATTTTTTCCAACGCTAGAGTATGATTATTTCGATATGGATCCCAGCACGTTACCCCATATTCTAAAATTGACCTGACCAGCGTTTAGTAAGCAGAATTTTTACATCCTGGATGAAAGGTATACCTAGGACCTCATGTAGAGTTTCATTGTTCACATAACTTGGAGCATCAACGATGGCTCTGCGGATTTTTGATTTTGTCCTCTGTATAATAGCAATGTTAGACTTGCTAGCACATCTCCAGAGCTCGATTCTGAATGTCCATATAGACTTAATATGGCTTTATATATATAGTGATTTTCATCTCTAGTGGCAGTTTTGATCTTCAACCAAGTAGCCAGTATAGTTCTCGAAGAAGCAAGCCCATTTGTTTTGTTTTCTTTTGTATGTGCACTTTCCAGGTTCATTTTTTGTCTAGGTGAATACCGAGATATTTTACATGTGCTGATATCGAGAGATGTTTGCTGTTAGTGATTACTGGTGGGCATTGTTTTACGACTTTATATTTTTCAATATATATATTGTAAACTTCAATATAATTTGTTTTAAACTTTCGGCTTTTGCATCCTATTTAAAAATCTATAAATTCCCAAATAAAATTCACAACATAATTAAAAAATAAACAATTAACTTCTATTGGAAACATCACTTCTTTGCAATCAATGTCTGCATTGTTGTTGGTCTCTTCCATTGTCAGTTATTCTGTTTCTGTATTGGGTTATATGAATGTCATGTTCATAAATGGTTGCGCTGAACAGTCTTCACTCTCGGTGCCACACGGAACAACCCTTGATATGTTTTTGGGAGTCAGATTTGGTCCGCTGGAATTGGTTTCATAGTCAAAATCATTTCCAATATTTAATTCAAGTTCAATTACTAATTCGTCTTCGTTAAAATGTTGAGCCACACAGGCAGAAAATGCTTCTTCATTCACTTGCAACCAAGGTGATGCAGCAAATTGTGTGAGGAGTGCAATTTTTTTAAGCCCTGAAAGTGGAGATGAAATTTCTCTCTTAAATAGGATATAATTTCTAGCACCCTTCTGGGGTTGTGGGAGGCTGTGCTTTTCGAGATGTTTATTTATGACAGGAGAATGTCTGAAGCTTCGATTTGTAAAGTTTACCTCCCAAGGCTCTAATTGAGCTGAATACGACTTTATGTCTAATATCATTTCCACCAACTCCTTTCCTTCACCAGCAATTTAGTACATTGGGCTTTTTGGTTATGTCCTCTAGAAATGAAAATTTCTGGAACTAATCAAGATGTTCAAACTTTATCCTTAAAGAAGTTAATCAATACAGGAAATGTTTATGAACTAAACCCTGTTGAATAATTTTACTTCGTTATGTAGATGGAAGTTCCCATACTGACAGTCTAGTTCATCAGTTGTCTTGAACAGTCCACTCTGAAAGGCGATGTTTCTCCCAGTTAATTCACGATTTTACTCGTAAGTCCCATAGCGTTATTCATTTTCATATTTTTCCACGTAAGACCCCTGATGGTTCACATAGTACTAATAAATTCGTTAACTGAACAGTTCTATCCGAAACAGAATCGTCAGCTACCGTTTTCCAATTTTGAATGATTAGCTTCCTCCACGATGGATTGGCCATACCGGACACAATGACTCAGCCTCCAAGGTCACGGTCCGCACTGTATGTGATTTTTTCTTGTAGTCTCAGTTTATGTGTATCAACTTTCAGCTACAACGGTTAAACTGCGGTACTGCATAACAAGATCGGTGGAAGCAGTAACTTAAGACATGTTCCCTAGAGCGTGTGAATCGTGGCTTACATATGAAGGGGGACTTGTTGAGCACCTTTGAGTGTTAAAAAATAGTATTTTCCTTTATTACAAAATTAACATTATTAAAATGAATGATCAGAAAGGAAAAATCTCGACCGGACCGTAGAGTAGAGATGTACATAAGCTTATTTTACACGGTTATTATTATTGTTTTAGAATTTCAGGGGCTATTAATTAGTGTCAGCTATTGTAGAGTGGAAATTATAGGAAGAGTTTATGAGAGGTGAATGATGCGCCAGCCTACAAGGGGAGAGTTGACGTTAGGTTATACAATAATGAGAAAATTGCAAAATCTAACCTATGGGTAATTTTCTTTTTAGTCTGCGTTTGTGTGGAGGACGAGGTGCAATTTTTAAGTAATTCTTACTATACAACTGTGTTATCCTTATATAGGTGAGAACAGATGAATAGGGCCAACTAAAGCTGAAAACTACTGTATAATTATTTTATATACCAGTGACCGTATGTTGTTGTGTTAATCAGTCCTTAGACATGCTAACCTATTCGGCGCAACCTTTATAATTCTACGTAACTATCCACATCCATCCTTGGCCTCCCTCTAATGCTAATTTTATGAGACCCTCATGTCTTAAAACATGACCTATTAATGTATCCCTTCTTTTGGTCAAAGTCCTCCATATTGTTCTCTCAACTCTTATTCTGCTTAGAACTTCTTGGTTAGTTATTCTAACCACCCATCTGATTTCCAGCATTCACCTATAGCACCACATTCCAAAAGCTAGCAATCGTATACCATTATTTAATCCAACACTCATATACAATCGTTCAGTGAACCTATTGAAACACTGAAACTATTATATAATGGTTTTCGATGTGCTCTAAAAAAATTTTAGTCCTGTAAACCTGCTAGCAAATTGCTATCCGTTAAATGTCTGTCTATGAATATATTTAATATATATTTATTTGGTGATGAGTGGTTGTTGCGAAGGTCGTAGATATATATCCAATTGAAAATGACCTTTCAACTCCAAGCAGTACGCATAATTTGAAATGAACCCTGGACACATGTCCTCTGGAACTGCTTTGACATGCAAAGCCTATGCATCTTCTCATTGTGGCGCTGTAATCTGGCAGGCTAATCGGGCGTGCATTATGCCACCGCAGCTTTTATTGTCTGCTGTCCGGTGACATCTGTGCCCCTTCCTTCACATCACAGAAAATCGCTGGACCTCTGCTCGAATATAATGTAATTGTCTCCCTTCACTCACACAGCTGCCCAACAATCCCGCATTCTGAAGTTCGTGCTTCAGGGCATGTCTGATCCCCTCAAACACTAAATGGGACACGCGTGTTTTCTATCGCTGGAACCTAACAAGAAGAGAGCTGCTAATTTATTCATGATGACAATCTGTTCACGTGGACTGGTGGTTCTGTCTACTGAACGTTTCAAACCTCTGCGCTCCGGTCACTTTATCCGCAAGTTGATTAAGCAGTCTTTTGGCGATATAATTTTCTTCTGAAGTAACTATATGGAATAAATTTCGGTATACTTTTACTAAATTCATCCAAATACGCCAGACGATGTTCACACAAATCAGTCACACATTGCCGAAAATAATTATTGAATAATGTTGGTTGTAAGAAATATAAAGTTTGTAATATGTTTAAACCCTTCAACAGCATCTTGGAGGTGAGATTGGCACGTCCCATAAGTCATGATAATGGTTTGGTTTGACATGCTTGAAGTGGTTGGTACTCGTAATTCCCACGGTGCAACGAAGACCTGGCTGGTTTGTGCAGACAAAGGCACCCTTCCATTGTCTCCGAAGACCGGCTGACATCCAAGCCCTCGCTCTGTTCCACATTCTCACTCACATTGTCCTCGTATCGCTTTGCAGTCGCGCTTTTCCCGAAAAATTCTCAGTGCAGCCGTCGCATGCGGGCAGCCAACTCCTTCAACCCACGAAGACAAACGATATGTAACTGTCATGCGTCCTCGTCCTGATCCACGCATCTGCTAACCCGTGTAGGCATCTAGTATCCCTGAAACATGAACTTCCTTCTGACAATAATACAGAAATTATCATTCTATCAACAGGCATCTTGTTAAACAAAAAATAATAATAATGACGCATTCCTAAAACTAAATAATAAATACGAACAATAATTCGTTATAGTTAACTGTTTTCATGCGTGGTTTTTATCACCACCAAATGAATACGTCGGCAGTGTACCTACGTAACACTATAAAAGTTATTAAAATTGCACAAAATTACCCTATTGTAAGATGAAATAATATTGTATTAATCAAATCAGCGGCTACTGGAAAATTTCTTTCGAACTTTAATGCGTAAGGGATTCGTCAAATAGCAAATCGATACCTCTAATGTGTATTTATCCATATTAAGCATAGTCACAATGAATTAAAAAACAATACTTATGTTTTATTAATTAATTAAGTATTCATGCGAATTTTATAATTTTTAATTATAAATTTAATTCTGAACGAATTCATTAATGAATTCCTTAGTAAACGATCGTTTGCCCCAGGGAAAGGAGTTCAATTATGATATTTTTGGATACTTTACATACATAACAATATTTTATGCGTATAAACACTTCAACTCCATCACAAATAGCATTTTATAACAGATACATACTGAATCATTATTGTCCAAACTGATGATATTTACGACAAAAGTTTTTTATATGAATAAAGAAACATACTACATAAGAGATAAACAAAACATAATGAAACTAGTTAACTGATTTTTAATTATACATTCTACGTTGGAAAATTAAAATAAAGAGACCATTTTATACATTTATATTTCTTCGTACCATGTAATTATTTTTATTGAAATGATCACAAATGTCCTAATCTTCATCACGATCTTTTAATGATTCCTTTTTTCTCATTTTTTCGCAACACGAAAATTGTGTTATAGCGGCACAACGCCATCTTGTTTCACCAGATAAAGGCATGGCTAACCGAATTTAGTTAACCCTGACAACCCAGTGGTCCCGGAAATAGAACTCACCACTTCACAGAGATGTGTATTTCTACCGAATATATTTCCAGAAATACGAACTTATTTTTAGAGCTTCTGGTTAATATTGTCCATATTGGCGTTTGAGATATTGCGAACTCGCCCTGTTGTGTCTGCGCTCGGTGTGTTTATCCAGTTTATTTATTCTTGATTTCAATCTGAAAATAACTGTCACATGTGATTGATCGAATTACGACAGAAAACGCTCTTTTGCGAGATTTACATTGCGACATGTTATCGGTGTAAATATTTAGTCTTGGATTTGGTAGTTGTCGCTTTGCTTTAGTGCGCTGGTGTGTTCGGACGTGATAAGAACGCAGATAAGTAGACACGTGTAGCCTCAAGACTCTCAACTTACTTGAATCTACGAGGTGAAAAAAGTAGCCCAATTTTGAAAACACCTATTTTTGAAAACTACAAATGCAAATTATTGTGAATGAATGGTATTTTAAAACAGAAAATATCCAGCCTATTTGACAGAAAATTTAATTACCCTTTGTAAAAATAAACAAATTCTTTGGAAATGTGTTAGAACAGTCGGCTTGCTCGTGAAAACAAGGTCAGCGCCATTATTGCGTCACCAAAGAGAAGCAGGAATCGAACCCGTGGTGGCGAGGTACGGAAACCGCTATTCGACCACAAAAGAACACTTCAAGGTTCGTGACTCATTAGTATCGCATTTCAATACTGACATCACGCAGCTGTATTGTGACCTGTACTACCACAGGGCAGAGTTATTGTCGAGTATTCTTGAATACCATTTTGGTACGTCGATCTTTCTTCTCTTCAATAAACAGATACCTTGGTAAGAATTCTTCTCTGTCGCATCCGTGCATTTCTTTCGTGAATGTATCTGTCTAGGGCTCCATTTACTAAATATCCATCATTATACGTACTTAAGCCTCTATAGTTTGCAAGGTAATGGAACGGATAATTAGGGACTGTCAATGGAAAATCTGTATATAAAAGCAACTTATTCTCAGTAGTCGACCCTCAATTCAGAAAAGGGGACTCATGTAAAAGTCAATATCTCTACGTCAATACCTTTCGGACAAAATTGATAATGGCGAGAGAATTGTTGCGATAATAATAGACTTGCAAAAACATTTGATGTCGTACCTCACGACTTAATTTTGCTTGGAAATGGGTATTCTATTCTTGCAATTGATTCGGGAATTTATAGCAAACGGAATCTTAAAGTGAGGTTAAATAATAAATAGTCAGAGTCGGTGCCACAAGGAAGTGTTATTAGGGCATTGATGATCTTGGCTTATATAAATGACTTGATAGTATGCATGAGCTCAAGTGTAAAACTTTTAGCTGGTGACTGCAGTATTTATAAGGAAATAAAGATGTAGTTGCTCTACAAGAAGACTTAAACTATATGATAATAAATTTGTCTAAGGGGCAAGTTGATTTACATTAACAAATAGTTACAAACTTGTCGCCAGAAAACTACAGATTACGAGACGATGGAATACCGGAGAATAAAATCTGAAAATCGTTGGGAATAACAATTATTAAAAGTTTAAACAGAGATGATAAAAAATAGAGAGCTCAAGAGAAGTACAAAAGTGACTAAGCTAATGGCCTGTAAATCATTAGTCCACATTATACTTGAGTATGAAGCGATGTTGGAAATCATATAGGACCCAACATGAACACGCGCTGGAAAAAATTCATAAGAATGGTATCGAGATTATTCCTTGCTATTGCTGAAGTAAATTCATGCATAGAGAAGCTTTCAGACAGGCAAAAGCGAGCATGATTGAGGGCGTTGTTTAAAGCGTTCAAGAACGAGCCGCGCCTGGAGTGAATTCACAAATCCACGCCAAATTTTATTTCACGAAACGAATGCGGGCATATAATTAAAGAAAAATATCAGAGAACAGATGTAGGAAAATTCTCTTTTGTAAACAATTTAAAATCTGGGGTCAGGCTTTTCGCGGACGACTGCATCATCTGCAGAAAGATAATGAACGAGGAAGACATGCTAGTATTACAAATAGGGCTGAGAAAAAGAAAAAGAAAATTAATGGAAGGAAAAGCAGCACAATTTCCTTTAGATGACGTACATTGATAAGAAGACGGAGTATACATTAAGGGTAACTCATTTCTAGGGTGACGACCTGCAAATTTCTAGCAGTATATTTCACAATAGACTTGTCTGGGTGAAACAGGTGAATTTCACGATCCGGAAACACATGGATTTCCTTACATTTCCTTATGAGGAACTTAAAAGAAAAGGGAAGTCCAAAATCAAAGGAGATGGCATATTTAACTTTAGCTAGACCAATTTTGGCTTGTCGGGATAACTATTGAAAATATCGAGTTTATAAAAGGGCTGATAATTTTGCACTAGTAGGACCAGGCCATAGGAACGACAAGGTAGAACACCAGGATGATAATCATTGTCACGAAGTAGGAAGAAATCAAAGCTGCATTAGCTATTCAAAGCTTATACGGGTCAATAACCATGGATTGGAATCAGCTCCAAAATGCAAACTCATCATCAATTCAAGGTAAAATGTAGAAAACAAAAAGAAAGAGATGGTAAAAATGACTGGAATAAATATTAATGCATATATTATTGTGGTATTCAGTCCTAAGACTGGTCTGATATAACCCTCCATGCTAACCTATCCTGCGCAAGCCTTTGCATTTCTACATAACTACCACATCCTACATCCTCCCTAATCTGCTTGGCATTAATGCTAAGCCCAATTTAAATGTTCAAAACAAAGTGAAGTGCTGTGTTAACTTAATATATTTTTTATAGTGGGTTTTATTTCTTTCACAGGTATAAACATTTCAAATAGTTTATTTAGATTAGTAGTAATATGTATATAGGAGAATTTAATAATGTATCTGCCACCGGGCATAAGCCCAACAGTAGATTATCAAGTAAACACATATATAAGGAATAGGTATAGTTTACCTGAAGATTGCTGGAGACTTTTCGTAAAAATCTGTGTGGATTGGCTTATAATCATTTACTGTTATAATAATTATTATTATATAAATATAATTGTACAAGTCTGATTAATGTAATGTCTTTTTTTCTGTTGTATAGTTAATTACTTTGACTAATTTGTGCATTGGTGACTGTATTAATATAATGTAACTATCACCGGACTATTGCCCATTTCTTAGTTTTTGAATTAAAAAGTAGTTATAATTAATTAAATGAAATCATTATAAAAATAAATAGAATTTAATGAATAATGAAGTTATTAGTAAAACTGTGCTTACAAAAAGCCCTTACTTATCTTGAACTGTTCCTCGAGACTCTTTTCAGAGTCGATTGTAAAAAGTTTCCACTTCCTGTAATCTATATTTGATCGTATATTTACGTGAATGTATTTTTATTCTCTTTGATCAGAGATTCCCTGCGGGTTTGAGGAGGGCTCCTGTAGGTTGGGGTGGGGGGTTTACTTTGAAAAGGGTCTATCCTATTGAGGAAGGAAGGAGTCGATTAATTTTTCTGTTTCAAAATTCTATTTAATTGCTAAGGATGTAATTATTAGACTTTTGAATGTGTAATCCATGCATCTAAAGTTGAATTTCGTGTCGCCATTGTACGTGCTCCAAAACTTGCCGTGTCGTGAATTTATGAGACAGGATAATTTTATAAATAATTTGATGCTCCAAAATTTTGGATTGTGGTCATATTCATATTAACCCACATCACCTGATCTTCAGCTTTCCATTAGTTCTTACTTGGTCCAGGCAGGATTTAACCAAGTTAAAATTTATTAAGAAGGTTTAGAAATCGATTAAATATTATAGTATATGGTGATTTACGATTATATTTAATTCATTTTACCCCAGATTACGAAAAAGATTATTTATGTTAGTAAGCACTTATTTTCTTTATAATGAATTAAGATTATTTCGATTTCGATCATTTCCAGGAGGATTTGTTATGCCTCGTATACAATTGGTATAAAATCAAATGTGACGATATTATATTTTGAATTGAAAAGGAATTTCAGTTCTTCTTATTCTTCTCATTGTGTTTGTAAATGACTCTTTAGGATATTTCATAATCACATGTTTGCTAGGAGGTATAGGTGCAGTGTTGTAATGTTGCCCTATTAGTTCGTTACACTGGTATCGTTGTTTGAATTTATTATTAGTAAATATTCGATTCCGAGAAATTTAATGTTTTGGTTGATTAATAGAAAATAGAAAAAAAGTAAAAAGCCTGCTCCTGGAGCAGTATTTCAATGCTTCATTGTAATTGTTAGGAAAAACTGTTGAATGAGTTTTCTTTTAAAGCTGTCCCTATTAATTGTGAGTTTTCCACGGCTCGTGTCCTGACCTGAGCCAAGCCGCCTGCCTTCCTGTCTGTCGTGTCTGTCTGTGCGATTGTGATTGTGCACTTGATGACCAGCTCTCAAGACAGGTGACGTGTTTCACCGTTGTGGAGCAATCGTTACGTGGACAAGTTGGCAGTCCTGCTGGTCCCGATTGTTTCCCCTCCTTACCTGCGCTCCAGGTAATTCATCCCCTTCTAAGTGGGGCACAACGCCTTACATTTAACGACCGTTGGCTTGCCGCCGCATTGAGTCTGGTCTCCCTCGTGTCGAACCTGCATGCCTAATGAATGTGAAACAGATACAATGGCGGCGGAGCCGGCCGATATCCTCGCCTCGCGAACTTTCCCATATGAGCTCCTGGACCGTGCACCGGGAGCAGGTTCCAGCCAAATCCTTTGCAGAACCAACAGACCATGCACTCGGTTTGCGCAACCTTACCAGCTTAGCAAATCCGTTATGTGCCCTTGCCAAAAACTACAACTAACAGCTTACGGAAGCGTGCTAATCGTCACCTCGACTGCGATGCACCATTCTTCAACGCATTTTTACCTCTTTTTAGTTAGGCGTTTGGCATCTGTTATAATGCCAGTTCCAGATGCCACAAACACTTTCCATTATGGCCAAAATTGATATTTTCGCCCAGTTCCCGTTTATATTTATTATATTCATATTACAACGGAATTTACTTTTGCATGTACCTCAAATTATACGTATGTTTTGAAATACAGCTATACGAATATTCTATTCGCAACCAATTTGCCAGGAAATGGAATACAATTATTTGAGTAATGCATATAACAATAAGAATGAATGCTATAATTGCAAAAATTACATTAGGTTTTTGGTGCTAAAAATGGCTCAGTTCAGCTTCCATGCAAAATCCGAATTTCATTTTGGTTTACGTATCTGCTTTTTATGTATGCAAAACAACCAAATTATAGTCTCAAAATGTAGTTATTCCCATTACTTTTTACACTATATTCTCGAATTTGCAGATCTAATATTATATATTATTAGAAAATTGATTACATTATTTATCGAGAAAAATTGTTTGAAATTAATTGCAATTTTATTTTTATATCACAGAGAATATCCAAATTAATTATTTACGTGCTTATAGCATTTTTTATAGTAAAATACTATCATTTTTATCGATTCGAGCCCATTATATAAATAATACGTCCAAAAAGTTACGTAAAAATGTGTCCATTTTCCCCGACAAATTACATTATATTTTATAATGATTTATGTATCATTTATAGGTTTGCTCGATGATATTTGCGGATACAGGCGAAAGCTCCTGAACATGTTAAGGGAGTCGGAAGGCCCCATCTGCCAATGGTAAACTAGTGATTTTCGGTACGCTTTTCTGAGAAACCATTTTGGATAAAGCGTTGAAATTTTCAAATCTGATTCATAACTTACAAAGGTTCTAAAGGATTATTGCAAACCCTTACACTAATTATCAGCTATGGATAAGAAATTTTCCATTATAAACCTAATTAAAATTTTATAGTAATAAATCATTTATTATGCTTCCACGCAAGGTTAAAAAATAACCTGTGAAAATTTTAGTGTTTCTATTTTCGAGAAAAAGGTACTTAAATATCACTAACTTAACACTGGCAAGATAGGGCCTTCCGACTCCCATTAGTATGAAAATTTGATGAGAAAAACTTCATTTTTTTACTGTAATTTTGGTATTTATGTATAAATAAAAAAATTTAATAGTCTTATATATTTTTTTAATACTTGGGATGTTCTATATGCACTATATGAACTAAATTGTTCACTTTAACGACCGATAAAAGTAATGTTCAACCTTCACATTACATAATACTTCATACCTCGTTAGAATTCCAAATTATTGTATGGTATGTATGTAATAGTTCGCACCATCGCATTATCCGCTAGCCTTAAGTCTAAGTAAAATTTATCGTGGTTACAATAAATAAAAAGACGGCCAATAAGTCAGCATATAAATAGTGATAAATTTATATTCTGACTTATTGGCCGTCTTTCTATTTATTGTATATTTGAAAGTCAGAAAACTATGTTGTTGTTTCTCATTTTTATTAGAACCACGTATAAAGTTTTCCCCCCATCATCGTGTCATTTTTTCCTGATCTTTTAACTTGAAATATTCTTTAGTAGGACTAAATTTCAAAATATTCCAGTCTCACCGGTTCAGATGTTGCTAACAAACACAAATATTTTTTCTAGATTGAACTGTTTCAGTTCCGACTCCATATTGGAGCAAATCGTATGTTTATGTCCTTTCCGCTCTCACCCTTAATTATCCTTCCTTTAAATAGCAAAATACTTCTATTTTTTAGCATCCAATTTAAATTAATTTTAAGTGAGGGCCTGTTTTTTGACTTTTCTATTTTCCTTATTTTTTCTGTAGCTCTAAGCTTTTTCACTCGTTGAAGAAACGTTAGGGCTTCATTCGAAAATATAGGAATTCCGTAATTACTAACATTGTTTCGATGTGCCCACGGAGAAGGAATATTTTTTTTCTCCATGTCTTGATGTTAAGGACTTAACGGAAGCTGTCGAGTGGAGTGGGTGGCGGTGACCCTTGCCATGACCACTTACGGGCTCCCGGGAGCGAACTGAATTGTGGGGTTTTCGTCAAGAGGTTACCCTACCCCAGTACTCCAGGGCGTGTCCTCGAACAATGCACGCAAACTTTGAAATTGATCCGCTGCAGGTTTACCATGCAACCCTTTACGTTTAGACTGATAAGCATGGTCAGGATTTTTGCTGACATATCCTCTCCCCCCTCCCCTCTGTAGGATCACATACGGTTTTCTAATATGTGAATTTGTTAACATAAGCCTCACGTTGTAAGAATAAGAAATTATCCGAGTATTTCAACCTAAATAGGTCGCCCTCCCTTTCAATTCCCTTCCTATGCTCATGTAATCTGTTAAAAAAAACTGAAAATATCACATGTTTCTTTTCTATCCCAACAACTTTGATCTGGTGAGCATGGTTAATTAAACATTTGAGTTCGAATCGATGTAATCTATAGGAATTAAATGGTTTCCTATCTGTAAATTTTAAACTTTATATTGTTTATAAATTTTATTATGACATAAAAAATCCATCTTTAACTTCTTTAACCTGTTGTCCGTACCTTACATATGTTTTGTCTCACTTTACGACCTTCAATGTTTAGGCTGTAATAACTATCACCGCTAGTTTGTCAGTAACAATAAAAATTATAATTTTGTTGCTCTCTATTGTAATATTTTTCTCGCCGAGTTGAATTTCTTTAGAAGGCCAGAACATTATTTCTGTCGGGCCATTTCTCTGGATCGTTTCAGTCTGCTCGCTGAGTAGAAGTAGAAGAGATCTAAGTACCAAAGTCATTCAGGTTTGTTTGGTAGAGATTGCTAACATTAGCGAACAGTCTGGAAACCTGCACGCGTTAGACACACTGCGGCCACAGTGTATCTACACCGCTACAGCAATCAAAGATCTATCGAACGCCATGGTTGTGTACTCGCGATCACAGTATCACGCGTTCTGAACGAGGTGTCGCCGTTGCTCCTAAAGTAAACTTTGCTGAATAATAGATTAAAAGCGAACCTATTTAATATCCCTGTGGCGTCGTGGTATTTCTGTGTTCAAATCACCTAGGTTTGGGGGCAAGGAAAAATAAGTAATCTATCTCTTTCTCGGATCAAAGCACAACTATTGACAATACTATAAAACAGGATTGCGCAAATAGCACACTCTCCTTCCCTCAAGATCTGGATTTATTACTGATGGAAAGGTCGATTATCGTTTGCCTCACATTTCTAGAACTGCATTTAGAACCCAACTTCATTTCCTACACTTACACTAATTATTGTATCCTTCATCGCAACTTAATCTTACACCTAATTCCAATCTCGTATCAATTTATTTAGATACTCATATCTATTTGTCTTGGTACCCGTGTTAACTGCCACTCATCCAACAATGTAAAAAATTAATTAAAGTAATTTTTGACATTTTCCTAATAAATTTATTTATTCAAAGAATAACGACGTTCCAATACATATTCGTAAGGTTTTTCTTTCATATTGGAATACAATAATTTGAAAGAAAAACCTAAAGAAGGTTCGAATATGCACCGAAACGTCATTATTCTTTAATTTGAATAAATAAATTTGTCCGGAAAAAGGTCATAAATTACTTTTATTAATTTTCAACAGGCGTTAACTTTGAACTTTAAATATAAAAAATTATTTTCAGTGTTAAATTTTTATTTCTAAACATAATATCCTTCCAGCTAGATACATTTCGCCCAGTGTTTCTCCATCTTTATCAAGCCGTCTAAAAAAGTAAGTTTTCGGAAGGTCCTAAAAATTGTCGCTTTTCTGGAAATGGCCTAGTTATATGTGAGATTTTTTATTAGAAAATAGAATAAAAGAGTCTGGAGCTAAATCTTGTAAATACTTTCGCCTACAGAAACCCCTCTGTTTCGATTATTGTTTCGTCTCTGGAGAGTAGTTGTGGATGCATGTCTCAAGAATAAATACATCAACGTGACAGGATCACGAAAAAGCGTCCCCATACGACCACTAATTCGATAATTTTCGACTGAAAACAAACGTGGCACTCGTATTGATGATATTCTTTTGTGACAATTTTAGTTCGTAGCCGCTGAGCGATGGAATATGTTTGTGTGGCGTCAAGTAGGGGTCGTAATTTCATTTGCAGGTCAGTCATCATATCGTAGATCTTGTTGATCATTTGTCGCGTAGTGTCCAGCAAGATGTCCATCACTGGTTGGATTTGGGTTTAATTTTTGGAAACATTTTGCCTGAATAATTAAAGCGTTAAAGAAACTGGTTTTTATCATTGTTTAAAAAGGTTTCTTTTAAAAAAAACATAAAAATAAAGAATGAACATGTTGTGTTCGTGTCTGGTTTTCTTTCACGACAATAAAATCATATTATGAACATTATTGTAAGAAATTTGTGTCTGCTGTAAGTATCCGGGCACGTACATGTTCCGAGACGACGAGGAAATTGAGACGAATCGTGGAATTTCGGAGTAGGGAGATAGAATCAGTAAACAAGGAGAAACCACTAAATGAATGGTAGACGCTGGCAGCACTTAAATGTGTGTGACGCAAGAGAGCTTCCGGGGTAAGAGAGAACTTTGATTGAAGATTTTCAAAGAAGTTGGCAACAAGCTTGTTTCCTGAGGAACAAAAGAAGATACATAAGGGCTTCAGACGTAAAAAATTGAGTTATATTTCTGAGCCAAAAGGGTAGAGTGAATCGAGTAGCGCAGTTGATAAAGAGAGGATTCGAGAACATCAGGTCGAAGGAGAATACTTGTATAATGCCGCATGAAAACCACGATACATTTAACAGTTATGCACAACATAACGCAAGGGATGGGTAATCAGAGTTGGAGTAATAGAAATGATTATGAAGTTTTATATTTTAGTATATACGATTTATAGCAGTTGAAAGACATTTGCGTATATAATCAATCAATATTACAGGCAGTAATATAATATAATGCTTATTTTATATTGGCCGCTACACTATTTGAATCTTTTATAAATTTGTGAGATATTAACGAGTGCTAAGAGAAGACTGGCGTGTTTTAACAATTCTTCCGGCAAATTTGGTTACGGTAGAACGAACGGCCACATTAACGGTTACATTTTTCCATAGTGGGGGAATCTGGACAAGGGTTGCAGGGATCAACTGTTACTAGCACGTTACGGGTGACGGGGTTTATTACACCCCAGCACAATACACTCGACACGCTACCCATAATCATGATGTAAAACATCCATAAAATAAAATCACTGCACGAGTTACCGCCGATTACAAACACGGCAATGATACTGAATTGAAATAACGGAACTGTTACACGTAATAAGGAATACCATACGTCGATTAAGGCGATAATCATTCGGCAGATTGCAGTAAACCCACAAAACCTACGCGACGCGAGTTCCACCACGGAACCGAAAGTGCCACTTCTATTCCATATTCATAAAAGATTCTTCATGAAGAATCAGAGTTGAAGGGTAACTAATTCGTTTCATAAACTGTAACGGTATTAGAAATGATAATTGTTATAATTCGATAGTTTATCTCACAGTCATGGAGTGAGGTTCCATGCACAGCTAAATTTTTACCTGAAGAAGGTTCAAATCAGCGACAAAACGTTAACATTTAATATTTAAATTTAAAAAAACGAAAAAAGGTTGATACAACTCATTTGTGATAATTTTTATATTTTAGTATATGCGAGGGTTGTTCGTAAATCTGGTATATTTTTATGAAAGCGGAAATTTTTCACTTTCGTGCCATTGTTGGTAAACATGATCCTTTCAAAGATATTCGTAAAAGTTTTAATCATATGCCAGTCGTAGTTTGTTGTTGGCGGCCTTCTGTACTGTTGGATGCCTGGTCAGGCAAAGGCAATGGAAAAATACGAATTTCGCGCTGTCATTAAACTCTTTCATTTGAATGGTTGAACAGCTGCCTAAATAAAAACCGAATTGGATAAATTCATGCGGACTCTGCCCAAGCATTGACGAACTTTTACTTCTAGATTGATGTGTTAAAACGAGGTCGCAGAAGCACTGAAGATGAAACTCGCTCCGACCATCCAACTGAGGTTACCACACTGTAAAACTTAAAGTTCGCGAGGTAGCTAATGCCGTAAGCTTCTCAACTGAACGACTTCCATGGAAAAGCTTTGTGCGTGATGTATGCCGCAGTGTTTTGACATAGGACAGAAAAACAGATTCGGAGTAAACATTTCAACGCAGAACCAAGCAATGTTTAAATGTAACCCGCAAGACCTTTTTACGCAGAGTCGTAACAGTCGATGAAACATGGATCCATCGCTACGCTCCAGAGACCAAACAACAATCAAAGCAATGGACAGAAGCTGGTGAAGTCCGTTTGTTTGCTGGAAATGTGAAGGACACTGTCCTTTTTGATTCTTATGGTATAATATTAATAGATATCTTGGAAAATGGCACACTCAAAAGAGAATTCTATAATTCTGCTCTGTTGGATCGTTTGAAACGGATGCCGATTGAGAAACGCCCAAGATTGGCTCACAAGTAAGTGCTGCTTCACTCAGCAGCAATCTCAATAGCGAAAGTGTACGAGTTGGGATTCGAATTTCGTTTCTCATCCATCCTATTCACCAGAACTAGCACCAAGTGACTTTTCTTGTTCCCGGACTTGAAAATTTGGCTTTGTAGGAAGAAATTTTCTTCTATTGATGATGGCAGTCGTGGCGTAATATTTCGCACAGTTTGACAAAACCTATTTTTGTGATGGGTTGAAAAAATTGGAAACTCGCTCTGCCAAGTGTACAGCCAAAGAGCGAGATTATTGTTGAGAAATGAAGTAAGTTTCCTTAAAAAATTCTGTTTGTTGCCTGTTTAACTAGACTTAACTAACTACCCTCGTATGATGTTTAACCTTTAAGAGACGGCATTTAAATTCCCGCAGTGGGGTCTCCCGGCCGTAGCTTTTTTCGACAGTTTAATTCATCTCTGCAGACATTTGTTACAGTTACTGCAACGAAGAAGGGGGGGTGGTAAGCAGGTCAAAAGAGACATTTTTGAGAGATAAATAGCCCTGACATCATTACGCACTCCAACCATCTTCACAGAAAGAGCGAGAAATAACTCAAATGAAGTGGGAAGGAAAGAAGTTCCCTTTTGTCCGATAAAGGTTAATGCTTGACCAAGACTTTGGGTAACGGTGAAGTTATGTGGACGGAATACTAGGCCATGTAAATTAGTCCTAGAAAAAAATCATGTAATGAGAGCCTTTGACTTTTTGAAAATACTTTATGTTGTTAAGTTTTCCCCCATATGGAATAATCAACATATGAAAAATAGAAGAGCGCATGGGATTGAGAACATTATTCGGTTACCACAGTGAATCGCGATTTACCTATGAAGTGAAATGGGTATTTGAAAATTAATTAGTCAGACATCGTGAGAAATGAGTGGACTTGATGGAAATGTTAGCGAGGGAATGAATCTCCGTGTCGTGAGAGTTAAGATTAAAGGGACTGTAGCAGTAGACACAAAACTGAAGCCGATATCGGATAGGACATGAGTGTGAAATTCTAATGGTATGTAAGGCACATCTGTTCGCGGAGATAGAGAGTATGGAGGGTGGGTTTAATGAAAGGTCAGAGGACGGTTATTTGGTGGTATTGGTGGAACCGGTCGCACTTATCCGTTGGACGTGTCACAGCGCACGTGCCTTGCCCCTGCTGTTTGGAGAGATTATGATATCTTGTAGCGGCAATCAGGGCGTCACGCTGAGGCTGGGGGGGGGGGGGGGTTGCCAGTTGTTTAGGGGCGGCCGCAGAGAGAATGGGGATGCATATCAGTCGCACTCGTTAACCACCACACAATCACAACCAATCTGTGCAAATACCACCACAATGCCTTCTGTTTAGCCTTTTCAAGTTGCCCCCGTGGAGGAAGCAAACACCCGACACAGCCAACTTAAAATTATAGGCCCAGTCGTTTTTACATCACATGATAATCTGATATTTGGACAGGAAATATAATAAGGAGGATATTTATATGGCTTAATAAACCAGGTGTTTAAATCTGAGTTCGCGTCGAAGAGAAATTTTCTGACTGGTCACATACCTTCCCAAATCCTGAATGCGTCAAGTAATTTCGAGTGAATGCAACCCGGTAAAATTAAATTAATATTTACAGTGGAATTTTCGTATTATATTGCTTGGCCAGTAAGAAATTTTAAAAGCTAACGGATCACTACAGCAGTAGAATCTAGTAAGTTTCTCGAAAGTTCCATCAAACGGCCATCCACATTCATTCTGATTTTTCTTTTATACTATCGCGCGAAGAAAATAGCTTATGCGAGAAATTATACAACGTATTGTGTTTCCAAATCAATATAATTCCTCATAATTTCACTGTTTTTTTATTGTGAAGTAATTGCAAGAATATTTAACAAATCTTCCAATGCATCATAATCATTTGCCCCTAATTTAAGAAAAAAGTTATTATTATTCTTAAACATTTCTTGTGTTTCCACCTGGGTTAAATTAAGCTTAAGCCACGACCTTCAATGGCGTCCACTGCCGTCATTCTGAGATGAAAGGGAAAGATGTCAGAGTACGCCATCGAAACGTCGCGACTTTTACCCGGGTGGAAACCCAAGAACTGTATACCCAGAATATACACCGGGAAAATCTATCATAACTATTATAATGCTCAGAAAACATATCCACAGTGAAAATCTATCATAACTATTATAATGCTCAGAAAACATATCCACAGTATTGTGCCAATATGTTGTTTTACCATCGAAACCATTTATTTATTTTTACAGTTATTACTACACAATAAAGGAGTATAGTAGTAAGGAAAACTTTTGCACAGTCTTCAGTAATTGTATTTCTTCAAATAGAATGATTTCAAGAATTATAATCATTCTGCCAATTTTAATTACATATGAAAACACCAATCATATAGTTTGATACTATTAGTAGTTATTACCTACGCTTTGTTACATTTAATAGTCCGATTTGTTATACACTAGTACACTATTCAAATACAATAGAACACTAAAATTGATAAAAATTTGTTATAAAATTGGTAATGGTGCCCATTCAGACATTCATAGTACTACTTATACAAATGGATTCGTAAGACTGGTGTAGTGTTGACTCGGAAGCATTTTCCAACCAGACTATTGATGAAGACAGTAAATCAAATCCTTAGTAACCAGCGTCACATATCATATGCCGGGAATTTACAACATCATTTTGTCAGTTTATTAATTATGGATGCAGTGAACTTCTATTTCTGAGCCACCACTTTTCTAATTATTTATATTATTTCTATTTAGTTGATCTTAAGTGCTTCGATCTTTGATAAATACTATATCATATTTTTCTTCAAATTATTCTCTATGTAGAATTTTTGTTTCTTCAAATTTAAACCCGTGGTAGAGTGTTTTTTACATGGGAGAAGAGCCTTGTTTTATTCTTGAACTTCGGTTTAAAGCTTAAGATTGATTTGATCCTTTGAGAGGTTTAGTATAATCGATGTAATATTTATCATAGTTGCCAAAATTAATTCTGTGGACCAAGTTATAGTTTTCATGAATATTAACTTAATCTTTTAATTTTGTTGGTAAGTTTTTAGTATCATTGATAGGTTACATACAGAATATTAAATTTATGAAAAGTTTGAATAATTTTGTATTAATAAAAGTAATACTGGCCTATGATTTAATTTAAGAAATGTTCAGAATGTTATTATCTGACTAATAAGTAGTATCGTCATGAACTAGTAAGGATTTATTTATAGGTTTAACAAAGTGTAAGATATTCTTCTCCATCAGAGTTTTAATCACAATATTAATAGTAAGGCATTTTAATTGATTCTTGGGAGATAGTGTTATTTAAAAAATCTATTGTGTTATAAACAAATAATTTAGAATAGACATAAAACTGTACAATTATTTTAATTTTGTCTTTGGAAAGTATGTAAACGAATTATAATACTCTCTTCTTCTTTTTCAGGTAAGGCAAACCGCTTTTACGTCGGGCGGTATCTGGCGAAGCATTTGTCTGCGTAATTGTAGGTAATTACAGGTTGGCGTGTACGTAAGGGTGACCTGACCTAGTCACGATGTTTTGGCATTTCACTGCGGTGCTATGAATACTATAACATTATCTCTGAGCTGCGCTTTTAGGTTATTAGCGATGCACATTAAAGCCTTTTACATTTGATTCACAATATAAATTCATCATTTTAAAGAACGTAACAATATCTGCGATTTGTCCATCCCATAGAGGCTTTCTTTCAAATATGAGCTCCCTTTCTTGATGTAATTTGCTACAGTGATATGTTTTATGGTGGTTATGTTGTTGCATTGGGAACAGAGCGTGGGTAAATCCTTAGTGAATGCGTGCATTTAGAGTTCATTCAATGTTTGAGTTTGCCATAGTTTATATATGGAAAGGAGTCAATCTGTAAGGACCAAATGGTTGGTTGATGGGATAGAGCTAATATGTTTGAGGGCCAAGAGCATGGCGTGTAGTTCTACGGTTAAGATCGATGTTGTGTTGGGTTTAGTGACATGGAAGTAGAGGTGTTGTTGGTGTTTTTGATTTGACTCCTGAAAAGCTATATTACTTTCCGGAAAACACAGATTTCTTCAGAGACAATTAGACATCAAAGGGCCATTAAGTCAGTAACTTACAACGTTTCGTCCACTATTTTAAGACTTCTTTAGCTATAGGCTAATTTATTTTGCAGTGAACTACAGACAAATTTTTTAGCGAATTATAAATACGAATTAACAATGTTGTTGTTGTGGTATTCAGTCCTAAGACCACATTGTTCGCTCTTCTTCTATTCTGTTTAGAACTTCCTTGTAAGTGATTCTATCCACCAATCTGATTTATAAAATTTTCCTATAATACCACATTTCAAAGACCTATTCTTTTCCTTTTTGCAACTTCTACCGTTCACGTTTCGCACCCATATAACGCCACACTTCATACGAACATTTTTAGCAATGATTTCCTAATATTCAAACTCCTAAGTAAATTAATCTTTTTTGCGAAAGCCTTCCTTGCCTGTGCTATCCTACTCTTTATGACTACTCACAATATTTCCTTTAAATAAAAATTGTTCTCTTTTGTATAACATTATTGAAATATAAATAATACAGAATTATTTCCTTTAAATAAAAATTGTTCTCTTTTGTATAACATTATTAAAATATAAATAATACAGACTTACGTTTGAATGGATTCAAATGAATATTGATTTAAATCAGCCTCCTTTGGCCGAAGGAGTCATTGTACAGCTAAATTTTTACCTGACGAAGTCTCAAATGAGAGACGAAACGTTGCAATGTTTAAATTAAATAAAACTGACACAAAGGCTAAATCAATGTCAGCAAACTATTTAAATATGGATTAAACTTTGGATGTTGAAAATGATAAAATTTTGCTCTCTGGGCTGTATCCAGTAACGGCAACGGCCGAAATGTAATTTAACAACACTGGTATTATAGACCGTTAAAATTAACCGATGTATATTTAAATAAGTAATGTTAAGACACATAAAATTTAATGTGACTTATTGTCTGTTTGACATTTGTTTATTTTATAATTTTCAGATTTTTTTATTAATAATACTTTAGGCCATTAAATTTTATTGAAGAGGGAGTAGATTTTATGACATTTGTTTATTTTATAAATTTCAGTTTTTTTTATTAAGAATACTTCATAGGCCATTAAATTTTATTGCAGAGGGAGTAGATTTTACCGGTGGACTGATAATACATAAATAGGATAAAACTTATGGAGTTTAATTACGATCTTTAGGTAATTGTCAGTGCAACACGTGAGTTGTTGGTGGCATGGGGCAGGCCAGGGACCTTCTCCGTCGTAACCTAGGCTATGGTAAGAAGTTCTTTGAGCACACGCTCACACGCACAATGGAACAGCTGAAGCGGCGCTGCTGTGCTGACAACGGCCCGTGACTTATTTACGGCTTCCCCTAGAATGAGACGATTGTGCGTTTCACGTACACACGACCGTGACCATTGTCGTCTAATCCAAGAATGTGACAAGGCGAGAAGCAATGCTTCCAGAACTTATGTGACGTGTGGCCATTGCCTCATTAAGGTTTTTTTCACATGGAACTCGAACGTCAATCTGTCATCGTAATGAGCCTCATTCCCAGACTTTTACACTCTAAAGCCTGGTATAACGCGCAAGAAAACCGAGAATTCGGTGCAACTGTCGGCGGACTGTTTATTTAATTCGCAGTTATAAGACAGCGTCCTTATCCGTGGCACATTTGAGGGTCAATTTAAAGAGTCATTTTCAGTCATGTGATTTCCTGCTTTGTAATCATATTACTGCTACCTGACTTAGTACAAACTATTTTTACAATCCATATTCATTGTTTTAACCTCTGTCGCGTGCATGATTATAAACCGTGTTAAACCAATATTTATATTTTCATAATTTCATGTTATAAAAATCTTGAGATTAATTATTATTTTCATAATATCTTTTCAGATAGTATCTGAATTAGAAGACGGTATGTTCTCTAGAGACTTTGGCTACAATGTTTCGTAGTACAACAACACTACATTCACTTAAGGAAATATTTTTCCATTATTGAAGATTTCTTTTCAAACACCATATTTGATCATGAAATATTGGCTGTAATTATAACATTTAATAATACCTCTCAGTTGTGTTCTACTTGTAAATTAGAGTGCGTAGGTAACGTGAATTGGCTTTTAGACGCTGTAAAAGTAATTTAATTTATCTTATAAATATTGATTGACGATTTCTTTGGTTGAAGAATATGTTGGTGAGCGTCCATGTAGTTGTGATTTAATAAGAATTGAGTAAACATTGTAATAGTGAAGGCACGTTGTTTTATTATTTTTTCAATATTTTGTGAAACGCCAATATTTTCATAATATGATGTACGAGTTGTTTTTAAGAAAATTGATACAGGTCTTGTAACATAAATAGTTCAATTAGCGTTGCGATTATTAGAAACGTGTTAGATGCAATGAAACATTTGGAAGTATTAGCAGGAATCACAGCAATTCTTAAGGAGTTAAGGACCATCTTAGCGGAAAGCCTCGATTAGTTATTCTTGTAGTTGGTCATCCTGCCTGCGTACTTCAGAATTAATAACATCGTCCGAATGTTTCTGTAATGTAATTTTCTACTAACTTGTCCATTTCGTATGTTGCTCCAAACACATGGTGCTATACCCTAATATTTTGTTATCTTCACAAAGAGTAAGTCACCCGAGGAATCTATTTATTCCTTAGAAGTTACAGTGGAAAACAAATAATTTTATCGACTAAATGTTTGAAGTTTATTGAGTGTTTGGTTTGCTAAAATGTATTAATGGCGGAAGAAAATTCATTCCCTAAGTGCACAGTTTACCAGAATAGTCCCATTGATTGTGTGTACAGGTTTTTCAGGTTGATAAAATTTCCTAAAATGCAGAGTGAAGTCATTTTAATAAAATTAGATAGTCCGACATTTCGATGCGAGCTTAGCATCTTTCTCAAATGGCTGCCTTTAAGTTCGCATCGAAACGTCGGACTACCGAATTTTTAAAAATTACTTCACTCTGCTTTTTAATGTTTGTTATTTATGTACGACAGACACTAATTTTTGCATTATGATAAAAGTTCCATTCATGTACGTTTCCTTTTGCGAATTGGAAGAGTTTTAATTCCTCACGTCTATTCTTAGACCGGGCTCAGATTATTTATCGCGTGTCTAATTTTCAACAGTAAGAATGTGGGCCAATTTTTTTCTTAAGTTGCTTTAGCGTGGGAAGCTAGTGTTAATATTATGAATTCCATTCGGCCCTCCTTGCGTGGAAAAAAAACCCGTGTCTGGAGCGTGTGCGTAGCGAGGAAGCAGTGCCAGAGGCTGGATCACAAAAACAGACGTGCGATTCGCCAGCCACATGCTCCCGAAACGCCATCGTTCTTGCTGGTTGCTACGATAAATAGCTTCATACGACGTACTGACTTTGAAAATGAAGCGCGTCAAACGAATCGTACCTTCAACACTGGTCGCGTTATAATAAGCTCGCAGAAGGATGGGAATACTCAACAATCCTATAAATGGGTCTGTGCATAAGCAGTAGTATATTATTCTTAAAATACCAATTTCTTTTAATTTATGCAGTAAAGCGGAAAATTGGCACGTCCTACGAGCTGATAAGCATTTATCTTTGAAGAAAAATGCTCCTGTGATGAAAGTACGATATGACATTTTGTATAACATTATATTTTTTGAAATATTAAAAATATGGCCCTTTAAATTAAAGCAGCGAGTAAGGTCCGATAACTTGAATATTTTATTCTTCTTTTCTCATCCTCCAACAGAGTTCGTGTCGTGTTGTAACCGTGTCTTTCTGCTATTGTTGAAATTACCTATTTCTTGCAATACTGTCGGTATGTTGAGATAAGTAAGTAGGATTGAGTAGTTTGTTTTTAAACCTCTGAATTATATATATTTTACGGTTGTATTTTCACGTATGATTTTGTAATAATAAGTAACATTTCTGACCACTTTCAGATTTTGTTTTTATATTTAACAATTTCCAAAGAGGAAAAAAACAACGTTTCGGTACTTATTTGTACCTTCTTCAGGTTATTATCATGTGGAGAAACCTTGGTTAACCACGTGTTAACACGAAAATCCAAACATTTTACACACATGTAGCAGTAGTAAACTAAACAAAATCAATAAGTACCGAAACGTTGTTTTTTTCCTCTTTGGAAATTGTTTAAAATAAAAACAAAGTCTGAAAGTGGTCGGAAATGTTACTTATTATATCTATTTTAAATGATCTTTCCGTTCCTCAGAGCGATATACCATATCTCTAGATAGCTTTTACGATGGTTGTATGGAGCACTAACTTATTTTATATCGATAAGGCAGAGCCAGTGCATTTGGCTAAATGTTTGAGAAAGATGTTTGCTTTTGTTGAATATGCGTTTGAGAAAGATGTTTGCTTTTGTTGAATATGCGTTGGCACCTTCGTCAATCTTCTGTCCAAGTATGCTCTTAAATATTTAATTGTTTCTTCATGTGGTATGCGATCTCTATTTACACTTATTCCGGGACAGTTTCTACGTTTCAGTGCAAAATATAATTTCTTTGGATTTTGCTTCATTTTCTGAAATTCCCCAGCTCAGTAGCCATTCCATTTTTTTTTCATCTGTTGAAGCTACAAGGGGATTTTCGTGTCTCCAGCGTAATTAGCTACAACTGTTAGAGCAGTTTCTGGGAAATTGAGTGCAAAGCTGGACCGAGAATGCTCCTCTGTGAAATATTGGGTACACTTTTGAATTTGCTTCTTGATATTTAACTCTATAAGAGCTATCACTTTAGAAGTGAATAGATCGAATATGAAAGGTTTGTTTGACTTTCAATGATAGGTCTTTATACCATACCTTTTGAAGCTCTTTCGCAGACATCTGAACAGTACTTTTCTTCTCCAGTTCTATATTGATATGATTCACTATTGGGTGAATTTGTTCAATGTTTCCATGAATTTTCCCAATATCCAAACTGAAGTTGTTATTCTTTTCAAGTCTTTCAGTCCAGAGTCTTGACATGGAACGCCATCCATACCTTCCGAGTGTAGGTAGCAAATTGCAAACAAGAATCATTCCCGTGACAGGAATTCTACATTCATAGTTAAAAACGAAATTATAATAACATTTCATTAAAGCCAAATACTAAATAAAATACAAAGGCTGTCCAAAAGTCAGAAATAGAATAATTTTAAAACGTTTCGTCCTGAACTTTCGGGACCCCTTCAGTTCATTTTTTAAAAAAAATATACAATTACATATACGTAGTTGAATTCATATAAACAAATAAACTAAGTATAAGTTAGTTGTGTGCAATTTAAATCTTATTAAAATTGCTGCTGCATCATCCGGGGTCGAAATGAGTTTAAAGCTCAGTTTTTGTGTTTTTCATTTTGACGTCAAGTTGGCCGGACCAAATTCACCAAAGTATATTGTCTGTAAAGCTATAAATCCTGTGACTTGTATAAACGTATGTCAACATACCAAGTACAAGATGAGAATATCGTGCCTACTAATCCCAGGATTCCTTGAAAATAAGAAGCGAAAAAAGAGAATTTTTTTCGGCAACTTTTCTTTATTGTTATCGTAATATACAGGTGAGAAACGAATTTTCATGGTAGATTCTCTAATATCTGCCGCAACATTATAGCAGAAAAGTGGAATTTTTGGGCCGATGTCGACTCTGACGAACGACTGACGTCTACGAAAAAGCCCATATCTCAACAAGAAACGCATATTTCAAACAGAAATTTTACAGATGTTTATCTTAAGTTTCATAGAAAAAAATTCATCAATCATAAATGGTCGTTCACGGATCTGTTCTCAAATTAAGCCACATGACCCAATAGACATAAGGGAAGATCACGAAAATAACTTGTTTCTCTGGTTTGCCACGATTAGGAAATGCCTAAGGAGTCTCGCAGGTTGTTAGTATTTGTTGTTGTTGTTTGTTACGTGAACATTTTAAAGTTGTGTTCAGTGAATTTTTGTTGAAAAATGGACTTTTGTGGGATATTAACACCGATTCCTGAACACTGTCAACATTATTTCTTTTTTATGAATCTTACATTCTCTTTATTTTTCCTTTACTATCGCATCTTGCAAACGTCTCAAAATTTTACTTGTGACGCCGAATCGTATTCATTTTCTGTCGACTTAAGTGTTGTGATAATTTTTACTGACTGTGTGATTCGCGTTGAAAATAATAAGTAATAATTCGGGCAATTCCATTTAAGAACAGGACAAAGTTTCATTCCGTTTGAGATGCTTCTATTACTTGTAAAAGTATTGTAAACATGTGCCACCAACTTGGAAAGTTCGACACTTTATGATTAGTATGAGGCAAATGACAGCAGAGATTCGTCCTTGGGGCTCTCCATGTTCACAGTCGTGAGCCTTTCTCGCTTTAAAGTGAATGTCAAGGAGAGAGAGAGAGAGACTTGCGCAACACCAATACAGCAAATCTAATTTAGTCCCAGGATGAAATTGTAGAGATTCCGTGCCTTTTCAGGTTAAGTATCTACTACAAGATTAAAATTGAAAACATGACGTAGACTGGAGCTGAAGTATCTGGAATAAACTACCTAAGATCTCAGTTTCTATTATAAAGACGAACGAGAATACATTATCAACACCTTAAAATGTTGATATTGACGTTATTATTAAGCAAATACCTTGAATATCCTTTGCAAGAATATTGTAAGCAAAGTTTTACTGTTTCTTGTTGTGCCACGAATGTGATATAAGTAATCTGTTCGTCATTTTCTTCATTAGATTCCCACATATGCATCTTGAAATTTTAAATACGGTTCCTAATGGGCGATCTTTGCATAACATCGAGCGTGACCTATATTTCATATAATTACCGCGTGTATGACAAAGGATATCTTTATGGAATTGCATCCTTGAGAGTTAAAGAAGTATGAAAGCCTGACGTGATATTTACCTAGAGGTTCTGAATAATGCATTTACTTCGCTCTCCAAGCCCAAATCCTTGTACGTGTTTCCTACCCACAACATTCGTCCTTGCGCACACACCTTGCTTTTAAGGTAATTTTGTTGAACACAGTCTGCAGCTTAAAAAATATTTGTTGCTCCATGAAGGCAAATTTCGACAAGAGTTATATAACAAAGTAAGTAATAAAACAAAACTCACAAAGTCGTATAATTAGTTCTGCATTTCGTTTACTGTTTACTCGTGCTGTGATCAGAACATCAGCCTTAAATACCATAATCTAAATAAGCTCCTGATGAATATTCGTCCAAAATATCAAAGTGTGGATAACAAAGCCGATATTGTCTATATACTTGCTATCGCTATTTTTTTGGAATTAATTACTTCAAATCTCTTTTTGATATTTAGTTGCATGCATATGTTCCATGGAAACAACATAATAATAATTCCAGCTTCTTATTAATATTACCAAAAAAAAACTAGAAATGAAATTATTCCTGAATATTTGTTGCTAGTGAGTTACTGATGATATAGTAAAAGTGCTGCAAAATCACGACTTGGTAGTGATGGATGTATACAACTAATAGTCTAATGTGGTAAATGTTTGAACGGACTAAATTGAAAAATAGACCTAAAAATTTCAGTCAATTGCTACTTTTTTATTGCTTAATATACACTACATAGTTTACCAAATTAAGATTTAGTATTTACCGGAATGTCAAATCATCCTTTCCTAGCAGAGTTTCTTGTAGAGTAATCACAACCCACATGGTATCTCACAGTCAGAAGTGCCACTTTTACTGATTAAGCAACAATGAAAATCTGCCACGTCAGTTGTTGCTCTTTTACAATTAATAATGTAAGGAGGAACACGAAATAGCTTTGAAGAAAGAAAAAAATTGAATTGTGGGTCAGTCATAACATCATTGTCTTTGAATTAATAGCACTGGATTGCGGATATTATGTGACACACACAATGAACTGCAAGTGAACAATAATAGTTTTGTGTTGTTCTGAATTTCATAAGTAATGTTTTTTTATAACTTATTTATTTCTTATTAATATTATTTCTTCGTTCGTTTTCTTTTTAAAACACGCTAGTAAAGGTCGTCTATTACGACTGCGTTCTATGCAAAATTGTATCACAATTCTGCAAGAAGTTTCAAGTGCTTGTTAGGAAGGAGAGGCTTTTTTGTAAATTTATTAAGATATTTACAATCTGTTCAAAAGAACATTTAGCAAATTGGATGGATGAATGACACATGAGGGGAGAAGTAGTCCAGTGATCACGTTCCGTAATACATTTATGTATGAGTGTTTTATTTTCTGTTTTTAATTTGGAGTTTCTGCAAAGTAGCCAATACATTTGTCGAAGCTTGCTCTTGATGTGATCCCTTTTGGATGTTAAATGCGGTTTCCACGTAAGTTTAGAGTCCAATAGTAAACCAAACTTCTTTGGTGATGGGTAATGTTGTATTATTTATTGAGACATTTGGACAGTTTGTTTTCCTGGTGGTAAAATTTACTTGCACTGATTTATTAGGATTTACATTTATACGCCAAAAGTCTAGCCATTCTTCAAGGTTATTTAAATGATTTTGTAGAGCAGCAGCAGCAGCTGTAAGGGGGACATTATCTGCAGATAAAATTGCGGTGTCATCAGCGTAGGTTGCAAGTATTGCGTTGTGAACTATTTCATCTTTCGTATTTAAAAACAGATACTCGAATTCCCTATTCTTAATACTTATGTATTACGTTGTAACTTTAAAATAGAGATCTTTAACGAAGGTAGTGACAGACGATGTAAATGAGAAATGTGAAATATATTGTAGTAAATAAAATGCAAAAGATTATGATGTATTATTGTTTCCATGAGTCCTCGGTTGAGGGAATAGAATACGCCATAAAATTACAAATAACAAGTCATAGTAAAAAAATAAAGTAAATAATTAACTACAAATAATCTTTAAATAAATAACTAAAATAAACAGTATATAGTCTAAAATCATTGAAAACACTACACGCACACTAGAGTGCACAAACACAAATCAGAAGCAATGGAGATTCCACTTTTTGGAGCTGCACGATGGTGAAACATTCGTAGTAGCTCCAGGCAATAGTGAAACAAGTAAAAGAGCATAAAAACTAAACAGAAAGTTTTGAAGTTGCGTAATTGGTAACATTACAACGCAAAACTTTTGCAAGAACATTCATTACAACTATTAGGGGAACGATCAAGAGACTCCTGTACAGAGTAAAACGCGCCATTTAATAAAATATTTTGTAGTTATTATTGTTATATTATTAATTATTTGTTATTGTATTTTCGACGTAAGCAAATTAAAATATCCGAATCCACGGAGAATACGGTCATATTTCGTATTTTGCAGCCATTCAAGTTTTTCTTCCTCAATACCATTAGTGCAGATTGAAAATCGATGACCACTCACAATACATTGTTTTCCCAATTCTTTTAGCAAATGAAATTCGCTTTATGTTTGGAGCCGCCTTTGTGGCCCGGTTATTTATACGAAGTTAACTCAAGAGTTCGATTCTCGGTCCGTCCCGAATTACTTGAATGGCCAGTGTTTGAGTTTACAACGCCACGAGCTTGTAGACTGTTGAATCGTACGCCATTACTTACTCATTAGAACGTTTCTGAAGACTCATAAAATATTTGGTACAATACCTTCTGCTTATAATGCTAAGTAATTCCAAGCACCCTTTTCGTCACCCCTATCCTTCGCCTTTGTACGTGGTGTATTACCTGGCATTCAGGACAATAATGAGAATGGACGTCCTTGATTTGGCATGACAATGTGTTATGGGGAAACATTAGCGAGGATTCCTGCTTCTATTAACAGCAACATGCATTCCGCTAAACGTTTCCCCGCGCCATTAGGTCGAAATGCAACCCTTTGGGAAAAAGCAGGCCACGGAAAGAGGTTTCTATTTTTATTACTCCTAATAATTGATTATGGTTTCCTTCTTCATGCTATTATCTAAAGTGCGGCAGATAAAAGTGATAAATCTTGTCTATGATTTTTCAATAAGGGCCGGTTGACGTTGAAATATAACACACTGCATATAAAAAAGGGATACATATGCCTTTCAAATAAAAAAGTATTTCGTTAATATCTCGCACACAGCTAGTTTTATTCCATTTCACTATCGCCCCCCCCTACCCCCCTCCCCCCGCATAGAAAGTACTATATAATATTGAATTGCCAGATATCAGGCTGTTGCTTCCGGTAAAGCACGTCACTTGGGTTTGCGGTTTCTTTACTGTAAAAATAAAGCTTTGTGGATCCTATATCTTAAAGGACTTGGCACTGGTCTCTTTTCTCTGCTCTCGGATTTTTTTTCGAAATATATTACGTGATACAAGTCAAGAGCATCATTATTATTACATCGCAGCAGTAATCATCACTAATTTGGATAGGCATATGAAACGAAAGTTAGGATGCAATGATTGAATTCATGATACTAGCAATATTACGCATAATACGGAATACTTCCGAGATGCTACAGAGTTAACATCTTCTACTAGTAGTTATCATCTCCATAAATAGAAACGCGAAGTCCAACAGAAACTGAATATTTTGACGTCGTGAAAGTAATCAATACTCGCGTCACTCGTGCTATTGTCTCCTTGAGTATCAGTTTCGTGGCAATTCAATCTTGCCATCCAACTCCAGCTTCGTCCGCAAGTTTTGCGCTTGACTGAATGGCCAAACGATTCGAACTAGCGATTATTGTCTCGTCGCTTAAAATGGAAGTCCGTTTCCTGATTACATTTACACTACTACGGTTCTTACTTTTTATGCTTTATGAATCGTACGGTCTTCCCCAATCCTCTGAGCGTTACTTAATATCTTTTTCGGGAAAATTGTAGAGGAACTAGCAATTTTACTACGGCGAAAGCGGGAAGTAATGGAGGACGCAATAGATTACATGACGCTGGGTTTCACTTTGACGTAACACGCTTATTTCGAGTTGTAGAATTGTAGATAGTTTCAGTTCTGTTTCTGACCGTTTAATCTGTGAAACAATAATTATTTAACGCTTATTGACCATTTAACGGCAGGGTAACAAAGTACAGAAATAAAAAAAACCTTCCCTTCTTTCTTTTCACAGTCTATTGAGTGCCAGACTGTCATCTTCCATGACACATTCTCGAAATTTTTGGTGAGAGTAGCGATTTTCCTACACCGTAAACCACTTTTCTAGGTGATCACGAGCACAAACATCTATGGCGGTATTTCGTGGTGCAAGGCGGAGATGCTGGCCGCTACATCACGGCAGGTTGGCGACGGAAAGAGAACAAGAATGGAAAATAACACATCTCCACACCTCCACCATTACATTTCTGTTTGATTTTACGTATGCAATCTTTATTGGAGAAATTCGTACATAAATTTTGTTTTCCGCATAAAACTCCATTCTCCAACTGTGGTTTACAATCGTTCCCGTTCTCCTTATTTGTAAATAGAAACATTGTTTTTTTTATCATATTTTGAATTCTGTCCCCAGCTATTACAAGGACAAAGTTGTCATCTTTGTCAGAATTCGTCTTAGAAGTTAAGGCGGAGCAGAGGAAACACATATATCTCACTGTTCAATAACTTCCGCCGTTTTATGTACAGAAAAATGTTTTACATTAAAAAAATATTTGTATTACATTTTTGATTTCTACAAACATTGATTAGTTCGGGAAATGATGTCATTAAAACGACATCATAATTTGGATTCTGATTGGTTTGTTCACATACACCTTTGATTTCAGGCAGCCTCACAAAAAGAAGTCACAAATAGACAGATTTGGATGAGTGTGCGGGACAAGAAACATTTCCGAATCGTCCAGGAAACAGAACTGGAAAGGCATATAGAGTGAACCTGATATAAATGTGGTTCCAACAGGTTCCATGTCACATCCATGAAAGTGGTTCGACTGTTTGTTGGGCGTGCTGTGTTTCGGCCATGTTTCTTGACCCGCACGATACCCCGATTTATCGTTTTGAGACTTCATTTTGTAGGGTTACCAGAAATCAAGAGTGTACGTGAAAACGTCGCGCACAATCAATACCTAAATATCTGAAAATATCCATTAGCCAGGAAATTCAAGTTGTGTCGCATGAAATGTTGCCGTGCATAGAATCCGACACGAAGGACGTCAGTTTAATGACATTATTTTCCGAACGTAATTATTGTGCATAGATTTCAAAAATGCATTACAAATATCATTATTTAATATGAAACGTTTTGTATAAATAAAACAGCGGAAGTTATTCAGTAGTGTAAAACGTTATTTCTCTGCTCCACCCTATATAATCTATGTTTGAGTTACATTTATTTCAGTTTTCTAATAACAACTAATTTGCGGTAGTTTATTGTTTTATTGAAATCAATTGCGGAAGTTATTGTTTCGTAACTAAATCGTCCCCTTTTATAAAGTGCATTTCTTCTCCAGATGTATCAGAACAACAGATTTTAAGCATTAGCTGGTTGCCGATTATTTTCAGCATTTTTTGAGTATAGTTTTGTTTTGTCACTTACGGCATTACCGGTTGTCGCAATCTCATCTTACGCATTATTTTTCGTCGTTTTGCGTGTCAATGGAGACATTTAGAAAGGGTAGAAGTCGCGGTCGTGGACGGAGGCGATCTCGCACGCGCATGCGCACGGCGGGTCTCTGTTTCCCCTTCCCTTCCCCTCGGCGCGACTGCCAGGTCCCGGCCCCCTGCAGGAGTTTTCCCGACATCAGCTGTGGCCAGTAGTGCGGTGTGTGTAGTGCGTAGTGAGTGTTCGGGGCTCTGCCCTGGTCAAGGCTTCAACCTGCAGGCGGTGAGCAGATGGCTGCAGGCGCACAGGGCCGACGCCGCCCCCGCGACGCCCAGGACGCCGAGGATGCCCGCCCCCGCAGAGTCCTTCCTCAGGAGCATCCGGCGTCGCTCCCTGCGCGTCAAGCGGTCCAAGTCCCTCGTCATCGACGCCGAAAAGCGCAAGTCCGGTGAGTCCGACTTTGCCATGTGATGTGTGACTTTTACGACCCTATAGTCACGTGGCCACTACGACCAATTTCTCGTTGGACCAGCAATACATATTCGTATCTGTGACTAGAATTACCTACTTACTACCTTAATTGTGGAATACACGTTTATAAACGATTTGCCAGTCAGTTTAATGATACGTTTTACATCCCGATGAAATAACTGTAATCTTCATGTGATATCAGGGAAATTCGCGCGGTGGATGCATTGGATTTTACTATTGACACCTAAATGTGACATCACCAGTTTCACCTTACTCGTTACCTGCAGTCTTAGTTTAAATAGCTCTAAAGTGTTAATAAATTATCTTGCTCCAAAATAAGGCTGCAAGTAGCTAGGCCTACTTATTTCCTCGCCTCTCTTTGTAGTTTCATCACCTTAGCTCTCACCCTTTCTGCAATACTTAGAGGCACCTTGGGACTAATTCTCGTTCATATTATTCGTGAAACTAAACAAATTTTTTACTAATATTCAGATCCGACTATGAATATAAAAGTTTAATAATATATTGACATTCTCTGACGATGGAAGTTTTGGATACTAGACGACTCGCTCCTCGAGACCACCCTACGGACGAATCGGACTCCGAGTGGCCGAAATGGTAAAATACGAAACTAATATTACCTTTCTCAGGGGTCCAGGCGAAGTGAACTATGGATATTCCAGCCTTCTATAGCTTGGCGAAAATTATATCGTAGTGCTTTCGAAATCGCGGTTCTCCACGATGCCGTCATAATCAAAATATTGGATATTGTTTCCTACTGTCGAAACAAGCGACATTTTGTGAATTACTCGACTCCTTAAGGATGATGCCTGGTGGTACTACGCGGTGTCTTTCCGGAGACCATTTAAGGCCAGGAAGGTCGCCAGCTGCGAGGAGTCACCCATTCATACGTAGCTGAATTTGGAGAATCATTCCAAACTCTACATTTAAACATCGTCTAACAGGAATTGAATTACTTGTAGAAAGTTTTAAATTGTGACAGGATGTTAAAAACTGCAGATTTAATTTTCGATTTTTCAACGTATTAATCGTTTGATATACGTCGTTAATGAAACTTGATCCATTCTTGCCAAGATCGTTGTGTTCATTCTTTCGTGTGGGTAACATGATCTCTGTAATTGCGGCGGAGAGCGCAGTTATTAATGCTCTGCCGAGGAATTCGGGATGAAGGTAGGCGAGGGGAAATATTCGCTTCGGAGCTTTCATTGTTGTCCGAGATTCGAGTCCAAATGGATGAGCGAACACTGAGAACGGCTTTTGTGGAGGGTGGCGGAAATCGGGACTTGCACAACAGCTGGGTGACACATTATAATTGAAAACTTCAACACTGATAGCACATTCCGGACCGTGTCATCACCTTGAAACAAATACTTTAATTGCTCAAAAAGGAGAAGTAAAAAATTCGTCAAAGCAGTTCTCGCTTAACTTTTTAACAATCGTAGAAAGGATTAATTTAAATTTATATACATGTCATAAATTGTCCGCAAGAGCAATTATTAATACAAATGATAAAGGGAAGATACTTTATTGTCCAAAAAACACGTATTGAATTTCAACACTGGCAGTTTTTTGTCAGTCATCGGTATATAATTCCGTATCCTCTAATGTAGTAGTTGAATCAAGTTGCTACAAGCGTTGTACGTTTTTAAAACCGCTGCCTAGTTTCAAACTAGAGAAGTGAGTGTTCAAACCTTCACCGAACAAGCTTTCTACAATTAATCTTATATATTACCAGGTAGTTTATATTACCATATCGCTGTAAGAATGAATATAATGCTATACTTTTGGAATGACATATGTCTTGCATGATATAATTTATTATCGAACTTTGACCGGTGACTTAAAATACGTTGTAGACAGGTTAATTTTTACATTGGCTAGGAAATAACAATTTGTTGCTCCTACAACGTCTGGGGTAACAAGAAATTTTTGTAATTTTCTAAAACATTTTTTAATTAAAGAACTGAGGAGACCCGTTGGGGGACGAAACGTGTTATAATTAAAGTTTTCCTTTTATGACTTTTGGCCACTCTGTGTTTTATTTAAAATATTAAATCAGATATTATAGTTAATTTATTTGTTATTACATTCACCAAACAATTCAGGTGTGAATACCCAAGCTATTAAAAGCTTTCCCGATGAGCAGTTCTAGAAATTAAAACAAGAAAGGAAATAGAATCCTTGTCAGAATCTTATTTTTTTAAAAGGATTCTTATTTTAATACTACTGGAATGTCTGGGAAGCCATAGTGATAATTATTTAATTAATTAACTTAATGTTTATTGATCAAACGTCAAAATGTCTCCCCACTCCCGTTTAATATAAGTCCTCAACCCTGTTAACACTTTTAAAGAATTACATAAGTTTTCATTATTAAGCTGTTATGAACAAAAATGAGTAAAATTATTTTTTCATTATCAATATACTACTGAATTAAATTTCAGTTTAACCCTTTAGGTATCTGAAAATTATTTTGCCACGTGTATAGATTATCTGGACTAATAGCTTAGAGCTTCATCAATTATAAATCGGGTCCTGCGGATGCTGTAATTATTTTCCGCATTATGTTTCGCTCTTATAATCTTACTTGGTGACAAGTAACAGCTAAATGATTTCGTTAGTTGCAGTTAATGGACAGTCTTATATAATCATCTTATTTCAGTCGATGAGACGTGATTATTAATATTAGATCCAGAAACAGAATTACAATTCATTGCAATGGAGAAAAAGAAGAGAAAATGCCCATGACCGTTTTTAAATTCAAGCCAATACATACACAATTTACTTCGATCTCGAGGTCATATTTTGGTAGATTGGGTCCAATGTTGTAAAGCAGTCTGTAAACAGTATTTAGAAAATATACAAATGAAAAATTAACGACCCGTATAACAGACATTTACACCAAAATTATGAAGAATTTTTATCATAAACTAGACGTTTCGACCATGCATTGTGGTTCTTGTCAATGTTTGAAACGAAAATGATCTCATTTATAATTAGAGTTATGCGAGTCATTAATTCTTCATTTGTATATGTTATTCACACACATGAATTGTTTTATAATCTTTAGAACAAGTTTTGGAAGAAGCATTGGGTGAACGTGTCAGAAAGAATGTCTGAACCTCACATCAGTCACGGAATAAACTTTATATTCTCGTTGTTACGACCGTAAGATTTTTTCTTATTTCCAAAAATCAAGACTGTTGAGGAATACTTATTTTAAAAATGCTTCATAAGTAGAACCAAAAACGTCAGATTCGGCTTACAGTGGGGGGAAAAGGATACACAAGAATGTGATCCTACTTTGAATGCCGTGTCTCGTAGTTGCACAAACCAGGGGAATAAACAAAAGTACATCATCAATCTTCCTTTTTTTGTCTACTCGCAACTAGAGCTCTGTCTCGGTCCTACATAGATTCATCGTGTTTTTTTATGTTCGTTCGGAATGAAGGCGCAATACCTCAGCGCTCTTTTTCAAAGCAAAATAACAGAAGCAATGCCAACTTGGCGGCTTTGCTTGGGAGCCCTGAACGACTTTCGTACGTATCACCCGGATAATGTCGATAGTTTGTGGTAAACATTAAAAAGGTAAGGTAGACTGCGACAGAGTAATTGTGTCAGGGTGCGGGAACCTTGTCCTGTCACCTGCGGACCAGCGATGGCCATTTATGCGGGTTGCCCTCATGTAACCGTCGCTTTTGCCCCCATTGCAACGAACATTACCAAGTGTCGGTATTTGTACCTGCGCATCAGACAGACACTCATACCAGTGCGAATAGTTAGACTCTCTGCCTCCTTACAATTCCTATCCTTTCACAATCACTCCCTGCCTTAAATGTTCGTTTCGTTTCATACTTTGATATATCCGCCGGCTGAAGAAGATTTTTTTTTGCCTTGTAGCGTTTTTCTTTTTCATAAAAATAAGATTCCCAAGCTACTTTTGTATTATATTTATTGTTGGTCTACAATTGGGCGCATGCCCGGTGGCAGATACAAAATGCAATTACTTAAACATAAATATTCCTAATCTACAAAATAATCATAGTACTTTAAGGTTTCTATACTCCTGAAGGAAACAAGAGAAACATCACAAGAATTATATTAACTTAATACTTCTTTTCACTTTGACGTTAACATTTAAATTCGAATTTGCAATTATATTATTTAAAATAACCACTTCACTCGTTTTTTGAGATTTGTCCTGAATTTATTTTCTGGAAGAGGATATCCTCCAAACACTCCCACCGGTAAATTTTCCAGTCATTGATGGTCCTATTTAGGAATGAGAATTTGCCAACATCTGCTTTTTGCTTTCTACATTTTACTTTGAGCTAATGATCCGTCTACTTATAGAACTGGGCTTTTGCATTTTGGAGCTAATTCCAATCCATGGTTTTTGCCCTGTATAAGCTTTGAATAGCAAATGCAGCCTTGCTCTCTCCCTCCTTTGTGACACCATCTCCCAACCTAGTTGTTTTACTTTTTCGTTCCTATGACACGGCCCTACTCGCGCAAAATTTGCAGCCCTTTTCTGAGCTTTCTCTAATGATTCTATTCCAAAATTGGTCTAACTAAGGATAAATATGCCACTTCCTTTGGTTTTGAACTTGCCATTTTTAAGTTCCTCATTATGAAATGCATTCGCCTGTTCCTCCCACACAAGTCTGTTGTTGAAATATACCACCCTTGAAATTAGTTCCCCACATATTCTATATTGTCTTATTTAACAAGGTGCGTTTTGTAAAAGAGATTGAGCTGCTTTTCTTTGCATTAATTTTCATTTTATTTTCCTGAGACCAGCTATTAATTTTATCTAGATCTTCTTGTAATAATATCGCGTCTTGCTCGCTCGTCATCTTTCTGTAGATGATGAAGTCGTCAGAGTCTTTAATAAATATTAAAAACACTAATGGTCCGATTACAGAGCCTTGAGGAACTCCCGACATTACATGGCCTATATCCGAAAATTGTTCTCCGATTTTGACTTTTTGCGATCTATCACTTAAAAAAGTTTCTACCCATAGTACCACTCTTTTATGTATACCTGTTTTATTTAATTTATCCAATAGGATATAATGAGACACTACATCAAAGGCTTGGGCGAAGCTTATGATAACCTCAACTATTCTACCCCCATTGTCTACTTCACCTGCTAATTCCTGAAATAAATTTATCGTTTGGCTTTCGCACGCGAACCCTTCCCGAAAACCATGCTGACCAGTAAAAAACCACCCTTTTCTATCAAGTTCAGATCTAACGTAGGCTGCTAATAAGTGCTCCGTAATCTTACACACTACTTGAGTAAGACTGATGGGTCTATAGTTTTTGACGTCTGTTCTTTTACCAGATTTATAAATTGGTATAACAATAGCAGTTTTCCAATCAGCCGGAAGAGCCGAATTATTAATTGATACGTTTAAAATTCTTATTAAGTACGGAATTATTGCCTCTCCTCCAAGCGCATTCCTCTTTCTTGAAATAAATTTTATTATAAATTGTAGTATACTCAAGACTGATTATTTGGAAAAGAACAGTATGTTTTATAAGGAGTTAAACGAAATGATAGGTAAGATGTTCGCGTTCCTTGGCGATTTTTCTCGTTTTTGAAGCACAAAGCCCGTAAGTTTACGAGAGCGGCACGGATTATCCTTTATTAATAGCCTTTAGTGTTCTCTGTTGGGGACGAAGTGGTTGGCACTGGACGGGACGAGGACGAGTTGGCTCTCCACATCGTTTCAGTCGTATGCCTCAAAACTGCGAAATCTTGTTGAACGTTACCCACATAATTATTAACATTAATGATGACGTTTTGGGATTTTATAAGATTAGCATTGATGATCTAATTTATCTCGTAAAATCGTTTTCCAGCTAATCAGTTCTATTGAAACGCTGGGTTTAGCGTGATTTGAAACCTCAAAATGTTGGCTAATTATGAACTTCACAATATCTGATTTTTACCTAAAATGTATGTATTTCATTTATTTTGAAGAACAATTTGTTTGACAGTTAGATGCGTTGACTTCACAAAGAACGTGTTCAGTCCTTGTTGAGATTTTCACTGTCACTGGGAAGAACTCTTAAAAACCATCACTTTAAAATGGGCTCCTATTTAGATTCCAGATTCGTAGAAACCTTCTGTTTCATTGTGTCTTATCTTCGCTGAAGCTAGAGACATATTGATTGATGAGAGTGATCCGTACGTTATGTATTCACACAAATTTTTTAATGGCAAATGTAATTTTGAAGTTGAAAATGAATGAATAATCGTGCGTACTAGAGGCTGTATGGACCTTGTTTGTAAATGGATCTATCCGTATGTCTGTAAGATCGCGGATGAATGGAGTGGGAGGGTTTAGTCATTAGTCTCCTCTCCAGTCAGACTCTATCCTCAGCCATGACGGAGCTTGGAGCGTCTTAGTTTAAAGCATCGACTCAGGTCTTCTTGTAATTAGGCGAATGATTCACGTCTCGTTTCGGTTACTGATCGAGGGAACTGAACCTTGAATGGAAATCAATCTCTTATGAGTTCATCTGGTAATATACTTTAAACTTTATTAGTGTTTCCGTTTTCTGAGTGCGTAATATATATATATATATATATATATGTGTGTGTGTGTGTGTGTGTGTGCATCTAAAAAATTGTAAGAAATCCATAGTGAATCTAAAAATCAATTGAATTATTTATTTGAGTTTACGTTTTAAAAACTCAATTGGAACGTCACGTTATGCGACTAAATTTTCAAGTTTTATCAGATTTATTGTTACGTTCTAATTGTTGAAAAAAACCTTTATATGTGTACTAATTGTGCCATGGATTCGGAAAACTTTCGATTGGAGTCTAAAAGTTATTGAATGTAATGCCAAAGTTAAATGTCATATTGTAACTCAGCGACCCCCTTTACACCGGTTTCGACCCCAAAGTTGATAGTTTCCTCATTATTTTCATATTTCCACCCCCACAACTCATATGCTGCAAAGGATTAAAATTATACACGAATATTGTCGGGCTAAACACTATAAAAGCAATTTTTTTTGGACTCAAATATGAGCCCTTATTATATACACAAATTCCATCCATTCCATCCCTTCCCCTAGGGGAATCGTTCGAAAGCTATACGCCAAACGTTCATAGGTCATTGTTGCGTTTGACCGTCTGTTTTCTCGCCAGAACCCGACGGTATGGGTTCTTCAAGAGACGTGGTAGATCTCGCTTGAGAAATTCCCACTCTGTTTGCCTCCAAACGCTACCTACACTCTTCTTCAGTTTCATTGTTCTGAAGATTATGAACTCTACTTGCGGTACACCTACGCCACCCGAAATATAGACGCCTCAGTGGTGGCATTTTATTACCACTAACAATAAACAACACGTCAAAACACACGAAACACACTAAGTTTTTCTGTTGTGAAAGATCGGTAATTGAATGTCAATCTATCAATACTGTATGAACACGTCCGTCCAGTCCAGTGGGGGAATTTATGATCTCTTCAAGACAAATCTTATAAGTCGCAGTTGGTTTTGAACAGGTCCCGTTTTCTCATGTTTAGAAGAGTAGATTGAGTGATACTGCTCACCCTTTTAATCTTCCCCCCTAGCTCTCTCTCATGCTGCCAAAATTACTCTTATAACAACACAGTAAGTGGATTGAATGGTATAGGAACACATAATAGGATTTATACTCGCAGTTGAATTTTACGCCACGTTTCGCGTGGCAATTCAATAGGTATTATAAATATTTACATTAATGTCTACTGAACTCTGCCGGATATCGAAATGAAACATACACTAAACTTTAAGTTAAAATTCCTTTTTCAGTCCCTGAAATTTTCATTGAAATCCATTGAGCCTTTTCGGAGCACAAGAGATCAAGAGTATAGGCAACCCGTAATCACATTGGAGATCAAACGCGCGGATGTAAGGTTGCCTTTCCGTTGAATTTTTTCATATTATGCGATTTTTAAAACTTTTCCGAATAATTATTTAAAAATTTATTTTACACAAAACTTGTCCTGTCGGCAATTCATTTATATATAGATGGCGTATGAACTCATTCTTTGTACACTCAATCGCGCTCTTTTTCTCGGCTGTCATTTTATTTAATGAACATTGCCTCCTTCCCAAAACTGCCTATACAAGTTAATTATTACGTCCATGAAACATTAAAAAATATTTATAGTTAAATGGCTTAGCAAATTGTAACTCTCGAAAATTTTAATTTGCACGTGGCACTGGCTAC
Source organism: Eucriotettix oculatus (assembly GCA_034510155.1). Taxonomy (NCBI): domain Eukaryota; kingdom Metazoa; phylum Arthropoda; class Insecta; order Orthoptera; family Tetrigidae; genus Eucriotettix; species Eucriotettix oculatus. Next base: position 142,010,350 of record CM067377.1, read on the forward strand.
TTCGTTCGGTGTCGCCCTGTCGTCCGTTTTCCAAAGTAACTTGCCGGTACCTTGTTCAGGAAAAGCTGTCTCTCACAATTACACGTTAACAATACTCCTTGTAACTAGTTGTTTTCGATAAACGTAAGCGACAGATGCTACAGGAGAGCATTGTGTCCGCGTGTTTCTTTTTTCATGACGCACAAGTTAATTGCGGTTTGACCTGACATTTGGAGGTATTTAGTTTCACATTTACGGTATAACTTCATATTTTCCACGCGACCTGAAACGCCAGTATATCATTTCCAAATAACGGTTGATAATTTGCTACTAATCATGAAATCTTGGGAACATAAATATATCATTTATCTCCATTCCAGAAATGTCGCAGTGGGTTTTTTTCTTCTTTATCATTTAATTTTGTGAATTTGGTGTTCATTAATCTTTTCTTACTAGATATGTCTTTTCCGCTCTTGTAAACAATTTAATGTTATTATTTCATTACTCTTAATATAAACTCCTGTGTCATGTTATTTCTTTATTCCTTTACTTTTCCTGATCACTTCAACAATTAAAATTGTCTCCACGTCAACACATCTCTCTCCGTATCTCCAAGTCTCTATGTTTATTAATTATATTTTTGTTCATTCTATCGACTTCTTTTGCATCTGTGTTAGTGCTATTTGTGAACTTACATCGAACTCCCGCGTCTGCAACATTTGATTCTCAATTCATTCCCAGAAACTTTCGATCCTATTCTTTTCAACTTCTTTCCATTGAACGCTTTCTATAATTCTATATACGTAGGAATATTAAATTTTTATTCCACTTCTTGGTTTGTGTTTGAAAATTTTCTTGTATTTATTTCTACATACAGCTTTTATTTAATATCCTTGTGGGTATCAATCTAGAGTAGCGTAGAAAGGGATTTAAAAGAGGGGATGCGGACTGGAGAGCAAGGTAGCCAAAGGTTAACTAGAGACAGTCCTGTAGTTAAGAAAAACCTGCATCAGGTTAGCCGGACTTTCGTTACTAGTTCCATTCTCTGTGAACCTCAGTACCTCTTGATTCTTTTGTTGCCGTCTCTTTGCTTCTTTCATTTCAGTTCTCATTTATTAATAGTATTTACATTTTTTCTGTTTTTATAATTTCACGAAACATGTACAATTGTTTTACTTATGCATTCAATTTTTTATTCCTTTATGCTCTTCTAACCTACTTTCTCTTCTTGTCTTTATTATTTCATATTTATCATTCTGTAAGTATTACAAGCTCTTCTTTTCCAGTTTCTGTGTGCGTTTTTTCTTAAATTAGTTAACCTTCTATGATTATTTCGCTTTCTTGATCTGTAACCCCGTTTCCTCTTTTGCTTTTAAGTTTTGTAGCCTTTATGTGTAGTTATGCTTTGTGTTCGTTTGCTTTAATTTTATATCGCCATCTTCTCAGACGGAATTTTCATTTTTCTTTATTTTCTCATATGTACGCCTGATATAAGCATGATTGCAACGGTAACTCGTTATGTGCTGCTTAATTTATGAGTTATTTCTGACGAAAAAATATATAATTAGATTTTGAAAAGTTTTCGTTTCGAAAGCGGACATAAATGTAAATATAAATGTTCGTCATATTTTTTCATTATTATTATTATTGTAAGTAGTATTGTGGCGTACTGATGGATGTTATAATTAATTCAAAGTAAAGGAATAAGATCAGTAGTATCAAAGCAGTGAAATTAGCTCAAATTATCAGCACGTCCTTCGCGGAAGATGGCTTCTTTCTTGAACCCACAAGCCCTGAAGCCATTTGAAAGGTTGCTTGTCAAGGTCGTAAAGAATATTCAATAATCAATATCATATTTAAAATTCAAATGCTTTTCCTGTATTTTATTTAAAATTAATATAGAGTAAATTCCTCTGGCTTGTTGTCAGAAAAGGGTAAACTAATCTGCCTAGTGGTAGTTACATATTTTTCTTCTTTCAGAGTTACCAATCCATTCGGGCCTAAAAGAAAAATTAACGTCTGTAAAGAACATACATTAGATAAGAATTAACGACCCATATAATAGGATATTATAAAAAGTTTGAAGAATATAAAACTTAAATCCATACTGAAGTAATAAGAACAAGGATAGTGGATATCGAAGAATAACCAAAATATGAAACTTACAAAAACATAAACCATCATATAGTTTATTTAGTGGAGAAGTGTCGCTTTTATGTTAACATAACATTTATTAGACTTTATGTATAACATTTCAAAAATTAACCTCTTTTTAAAATTTATTTCCTCACGTAAATGACAGAATTATCAAAATTAAATGAATGATTTTGTTCCAGACAATGCTTGGTAATAGGTGATCAAAATTTTTATAATTGTATGTTATACACGTCGTTAATCTTTGCTCCCCTTTAATGCTATAGATGGGAATTTGAAAAGGAGACAAAGGCACCACGGTTAAATGGGTCCTCGGGCTATAGTCCCTATCCCGTATTCATCTGAAAGGCATGCGTGGCAAACCCTCCAAAACCTGTATCAGGTACTCCGGGCTCTTGGGTACTTTGTAAACACCCTTCCGAATGACGGGAGAGAAGTTTGCAGCATTCCCTTTTCCATGCCATAAGAAACTTCGGATCAGCGGACAGCTCTTACCTTGTGCCCAAGGTCTGCGACCTCGGGACCTACACCTCTCAATACTGACTCAGGTGCGATAACACTAATAATCTCTCCAAGGAGATTATTCAATGAGCACCACCATTGTTTAAGGTTTTAGGGTATCCAAATAGTGACAACTCCTCTTTAATGTAGCATAGGAAGGGAATTTAAAGTGGGGGGTAGGATTATTCAGGCTTCGGAGTGATGTCAATATATTATGTAAAGATGAGGACAGCTATATAAGTTTCTGAAGTATGCCTTAGGAGCTACTTTTCAGAGTTCAGGTGCCTTTGGCCGTGACTGAATTCTCTCCTATTTCAAGTTAAAGTATTGAGCATGTAAACGATGCTTCCAATAGTTGTGGATTTTTACGTAGCATAGATATTATTCAACGTCTCCAAATTCAGTACTTGATTTTATTTTCAATCAATATGATTTCGGCGTTCAGTGGCACTTGTTTGAAAGTCATTACTAGAATCAGTTCTGCAACTATTTTGAATCCAAGTCAGTGAATACTTGAAAGATCCTGTTTTGGCGTTCTTTTGAGACTTGTTTTTTCAATCATATTGTCAATATATATCTTCATTCTTACTAATCCAGTAAAGTTCTTTTGTTTGATTTTACCTTAATATTAAGCTTTACTACCTGCTCTATTCGGTTTATATTTTAATGGGAAAAATTACTTCCGTTTGCGAAGCAGCCCGAAAACATTGTTGATTCGTTCGCAATTCGCAGACGGGAATAGCACGGTTTACCACGTAGCTGCCAGCAAACAAATAATTGACCGTCTTTTTCACGCGCCGTTAACTTCGCACCCACTTCGCTCTGCTGTACGTCAGTAAACACCTCTACGTGTGAAGGAAGTCTAATCACGGCGGAAATTGTAAACTTTTATTCACCGATTATCTGCTCGTGTTTGTCAGCTACGACTTTGCCTCCTCATACAAAAAAATACGCACGTATGTTGCTGAAATAAAAAGTTGTACGGTTCACTATTCAGTGAATTGCTCATTGAATCTCAACGAGGCAAGGAAGATGGTCAGGAATGTTTTAAGCTTCCGAGAAGGAGAATCTGGCCACTCACCAACTCGGCTCATAAAGCTTGCGCATTGTTGGCACGCACAATTCTCACAATGCAAGGCAAGCGGGATCCAACAGGTATAGGCGACTCTACACTCCGGGAAATTTCATGCGTGGCAAAAATGCTGGTCAAGTTTGGAGTTATATTAGGAAATGTGAAGAAAGACCTATTCATCCTTGAAGAAGTCCACTAAAACCTTCACTTTGAACTTCAGAGGATCTTCCGGAATGAACGTTGTCCATTCAACCGAGCTGTCGCTTACCCTAGATTGAAACCTCCAAATACTTGCAAAGGAATTTGTGAATACCGTTGTCTAAAACAGAATTAGTGTGTTAGAAATTAAATGTTAACTTTTTTAGACTCTTACCTCTGATTTTCTTATATTCCACTACAAAATGGATACTTTGACAGTATAAGTCTTTAGAATTGTTACTTTTACTTTAAAACTAATTATAAATATAGAATTTATGCTCTGAAAGGATACAGACTTTCACACTACTTCTGAACTGTCACTCAATGAAACACTCATGTAAATTCCTCCCTATTGACAGGAAGTCATGATTACAACTAGACGAACACGTAAACTCTTGATACAGCCTTTTTCAAATGGGAATCGATCTGGCTTTCAGAGAAGTAGACAATCGTTGCCTCATCGAGTGACTTCCCCTTTATCAAGCCCTTGCTTTAGCTGCTTGGACAATAAAGTGTGACAGTCCTGCAATAATTTGATTGGTTGGCTAAAGAAGCAGCTTCAGGGTCAAATCGCTTCCCATTTGAAAAAGACTATAATTGTAGAATACAATAAATTTATTTCCTTAGCGCATTAGAGTATTTGTTGGAGACACAAATTGTTCGTTGATAAGTGCACTTTCACTAGGACTGGAACACAAAATTTTAAGTTCATGTCACTATTTCAAAATTTGATTTATGTACTATACTTCTTGATTTCGTGAAACTTCTTCCAAATAAAACAATTGTTTAAACTTTTCAAGGGAATTTTTTCTCCAGCTTGCTGGTAACTTTCGGGTGTGTTGGTTACGCTAATGGATCAATGAAATTTTTAATCGTATTTGCATGTGAACAATGAAGTGTATTAAACTAAAATTATAGCAGCTTGTGTATTGTTCTATGTGAATACATGTATAAAATCCCATTTATGAGAGCAAATTTCTGTGAAAATCCGCGTTTGTTCCACACACAGGCCTGGAAATCGTATCCCTTGTAATGTTCAATAAATTCACGGACGCAGCTGTGTCCAGGACTGGGACTGGGACCGGGACAGGGACCGGGACTTGAACCCGTCCCGATTGCGGATGGGGCGTACTCTTCCGGCACGTGCCCAACCCTGACCGCGACATGTCAATACCGTCACCCTCCTCCACTTCCGGCAGCTGCCCTCACATCTCACCGACCAAATTACTGACGCGATCCCTTCAACCAGCTCAATGGACATTAATGCGTCGACGCTTGGCTGCCACACCCGTTCTGACGTCCCATCAGCATTTTCATTACTAGCACTTGAAAATCCGACACAATAATTTGTATGGTAGAAAACCGTCATGAGTTTACCGTCACATCAAATCGGGATATACCTATCCTCCGTGTCCGGATGGCCTAAACGTTTTCTCGTTGTTTTTATTGCTTCTTCTTTTCATGACGTGTTTGATGATAAATAGTCTTACTTATCCCAATGATGAGCTTTAAAAATGGTGGGTATTTTTTTGTGGGAAGATTAAGATTTGCCGACTGACAGTGAATCAGTATCGAAGTGTTGAAATTTTAACACTGAATGATAATAAAATTGTTATAGACATTATAAATAAAAATGTCTTAGTTACTGATAACAAGGAGATACTTCTGACGTTGCTGCGTGCTGATGGAAAGAAGGTGCATTAGAACCGATTTTATGAGAGATACGAGAAATTATTAAAATTGAACAGGGAAATGTGGTGATTTTGTGACCATTACAGACATGTTTCGGACTAAGGAATGCGAACCGAAAGAAGTTAACAGTTTTCATGTGGATTATTGATAATAATTGCGGATTCTGACACGAGCTTAAAATAGTCAAACTCTCTGGTGTATTGAAGCGCCTTATCGAAGTGTATTCTAGGGCGACAGCTGTTGGTACCGAAGACGTTTGGGTTTCGGGCCTCAGGCCATCACCACGTGAAAGGGGCAGGTGCTAGAAGATTCCAGATCTGTTGTTTAAACGGCGAGGACGGGACTAGTATTGTGCCGAGCAGAGAGATTCCCCAGGTGGGCAACAAGTGGCAGATGCGGTCCTCCCTCGCGCCCGCGCCAGGTGCGGAGCCGCCGCGCCGCGTCGCCTCGCAGCTGCCACCTAGGCGACGCCCGCCGTCTCAGCCTCCGAGAACTGTTTCCTCGCCGCCTTCACTCTCTTCCTGATTGACGGCAGCCGGCTCTCGATCAGCTGTTCTATATCCACGTCATCCAGCTCCTGCATCACCTTCTTCCTCAGAGGTTCCTCGACGCCTTCTCGTAGCAGGTTAGGCAACACGTTTAGCACGGCGTCGAACAAGTAGTCCAGCGTCCCGGCGCCGTCTATCTGCGCGGCCACGTTACCCACCTCGAAGTGGAAGTCTTCTAGTTGCGGCTTCCGGCGAGTGTCTGTGTGCTGGTTGAACGTCGCCTTGACTCGGACGCCCTCGACGGTGAGCGTCGCGTCGCCCCGTCTGTCCAGGTAGTCGCCGAAGCCCACCACCCGCCACTGGAATGATCCCGCAAGCCGCCCCGTCGCAAAGTCGAGGGAGATTCTCACCACGTGGTTCTCCATGTCGACGACCAAGTCTCCCGTTCGGTGAAAAGAAGCGAGCCCCGTGACGCGGATGTCGGAGAGATTTGCGTGCAGATATGAGTTGCCGATGCCTCGATCCGGCAGGCGTATTGGGTCGTAACCATCGTTGCGCACCTGGCGCCTCAGCTCGACCACGGCCATGTCGATCGGCGCCGCGGAGTTGGGGAAACGTCGAGGGATTCGTTGCAGCTGTATGTTGAGGTCGTCACGGATGTTATGGTTCACCACGCGCAACACGAACGGCTTGATTCCTTCGAAGACCAGCGCTCCCAGCCCGTCCAGGACATTCTTCACCAGCGTGACGAAGGGCAGCCCCTCGAAATCAAGGTCGAGGTCTCGGAAGGACATGTCGAGGTCTATGCTCGTGGTCTGCAGGAAGCCGGTCCTGTTGACGTGCAGAGCGGCGCTGCCCGCGAGGCGCACGTCCATCAGACGCACCGCGAAGTCGCCGTTGCGGCTCTGCAAGAACTGCCGCAGGTCGTACCTGCCCACCACCTGCAGCTCCTCCATGGCGATGCGCAGCAGCACCTCAACACAAACTAGCATTACTACTCTTACTCCTTTACACGTTATGAAACAATGGCTCGTATGAAGCCATAGGCAAAGTAATCACACCTATGTCGACTGGGGTTAACTAATGAACGAGGATTATTTTTAAAGTAAGTACCGAATAACAGAACAATATTTGTCAGACATTTTGTTTAAAAATGACACTATTGTAGTTACTTGAGTAAAGATGAATACGCCCGAAAAGGATGAAAGCTTCTGTTATGTTGATCCTTGTGTATTAAGTTCCAAATGTAATTAATTTTGTGCAGGACTTTTAAGTAAATATCGGTACTTACTTTAAAAGCAAGGATAAAATAGCTGATTTTGGAAAATCCTCGAATTGGCTCATTAAACATTTTAATTGCTATTGCACCCTCAGTTTTTATATACCATACTTGTATTTCTTCGGATACGCAAACCCTGCTTATTCACTAAAATGACCAACTCAAACATTCATGAATAATGTAATGAAGTTGTCCACCGACTATGAAACTGCCACTAGTCACTGTAAAATCATGACAATATCTCACACTAATGTTCATTAAAAATCTCTTACTTGCATTGAACACCAAGAGAACTCCTGTCCGTTTGATCAGCGTTGGGCCAAAATTACCGCGCCAAGAGGCATGAAATCATTCCAGGAAAGCATTGGAGAATTTATTCGGAATATAATTTTTTCTACTAAGGTTAAATATTGTTTTTCTGTATAAATACTTATTGTTAAATGATTTTAATTATTACAAATAAACAAATCAGCAAATATCTGAGGTTAGACACTAAGTTTTCTACAACGTTAGTCCAGATAGTTGGGCTTCTTCAAGAACAACATTTCCAACAAAAGTTAAATTCTGAATTTATAATAAAACAGAAACAAGATAAATATTTTGCTCTTATCTATGTTTATGCATTCAAATTTTAACTTCTGTTGGAATTTTATTACTTTATGTACGCAGGAAAGTCCAAAAATCTGGACGAAACGTCTTGTATAACTGAATTTTTTTGCTTATATATTGGCTGGTTTCTTTATTTGTAAATATATGATTGCCGAATAATTTATTGGATTTTAATTATTTAAATTATACAGACAGAAATAAATGTACTGAATGTTGTCTGTAGTCATTCCAAATCCCAGGTCCTACGCGTCCTGCTAACTCATTAGTACTGGTTTCGAAAAAAATACAATCAAATTATTAATGACGATAATCGAAGGCAAGCCGTTGCTCATTTTGAAGGAATGTGTATGTTGTACCGTAGAATATCCGAACACTTACTACCCATTGCGTATTTTTGACTTGTAACATAGTATAGTGTTATCACAAAACAATAATAAATATGAACATATGCTGGAACTGGAAGAGACAAACTATTGCCGTTGTTAAATATTTTCCAAGCAGCAGCAGCAGCTTATTAATCAAACTCGAGTGTAAGTAATACGTATAATTGCCGCACGAGTGCGCTATCATTGCACTGTGATCACGTGCGTCGTAAATATTTGAATATTTTCCAGAGGATTAATGAGATTATTTCGAGAGGCATTCTGGTTTCAATTTTTTTTGGCAAATATTGTTAGTAGTTCAACACGTATATATTTTTCCGTATTTCTACTTTCAAAGTCCATGAATCTATTTATTAATATATGGTACATATAAATTTTATATGTATATGTGTATATATATATGATTGTTTTTGCAGAAAATTTCATTATACATGTGAGAGTTGGACGCCAGATTATTTCAGATTCATATGCAATTATAATAAAATCAATTATCAAATATAGAAAACTATTGTGTGTGTTATGGATGTATTTTCAGCAGGATGTGTTTTAAAAGCTGTCCTAAGATCTTCAGATGGTTCGCGACCGAGTTACGTGATTAAACTTGGATCCGCCTTCGAATAGGACGCTAAGCCGGAAGACTGATGTCAACGAGCTACAAAGAACCCTTTCAGGGCTGAACCCACAGATAGGAGAAACCCTTCCTCACCCCATCCATCCCTTCACCACTCACCCTTGTTGCGTAACAGACTTCTGGAAACTGACCATAAATACTGGTACAAAAACGCTACACAAATATGACAAGAGTATGTGATATGCTTTACATTCATAATACGTCGCTCTTTCCCCTTAACTTTCTGAGAATACCCACGACCTGCGATTTTTTTAAGGCTAATCTCTCGTGAGAAGTTACTTATTGTAATACGGTGACTTTTCTTTGCAGTTTTGCATCCGATTTACCTCCTTCGTAATCAGTACTCGTCCCTATAATCTGATAGCTGCAACCGAAAAAGGATTAGCCTATGAAAAAAATAATTACATATCTACAAGCGCCATTAATTAATTCTCATCTGCAATCCTCGTGGGCCGATCGCTTAGTGGTCTAGTGAGTAGCGTCGCTCCCTCACAAAACAGAGATCCAGGGTTCGAATGTCAAATGCATTTTCATAGTCACCAAAACCCATTGCAAATCTCCTGCTGCCAGTCGCATGACAAAGCACTGCAAGGGGCGGAAGGCTACGGGAAACCTCCGCTCTGTAATTTCCGTTTAAAGAGGAAAATGTTCTCCGTAGAGAACTTTCCTCCTTGGATCTGCTGCTAGGCAAAACACTAATCAATCCATGTGACCATAATTTGTGTATGATGGCTGTATCAATTTTTAAATGTCAATTAATGAGCTTTCACTTAGGAATGATTTGCCTGCAAGTATTTAGGGGCAGAATTAGGGAAAATGGTTTAACTTAATTTATTCAGGCTTAGAATTAGTGTTCAAGTATTTGTATATTGAACGTTTATATTAGTATAATTTTATTTTTTTCTCTAACTTATATTCCTTTATTGGAATATTAAATGTATGTTGCCACCACCAGGGCTCAGCCCATTATAAAGTAATAAATTTATCTAACTATGAGCGAAATAAATTTTTAAAAGTTAACAAATTGCTTGTAGACGTTGGGATTGACGTCTCGATCTCTTACAATTTGACCCTAAACTATTACTACAATTCTCTCTTTCTCTATTCGTGTTGTAAAGAATGTCGAATTGTATCGTGGTGTTTAGTAGTCTCAAATTTGGTGGGTTTCGTAATTTGTGGATGCTGATTGCTTTAATGTTACTATATTGTTCTATCCATCACCTTTTTTACTTATACTTCACTGTCTGTTGCCCTAGTTATTTATCCCAGAATGCTCATTCCTGAATTTAAATCCTCATTATGTAACATTTTACCCGTCTTTACACTTTTAATACTAATGTGTCTCGAAATCGGTGCGTCACACTTTCATTTATTCTTTTTAAATTTTTTAAAAATATTCCACTATGGTTTTTATATATATTACCTTTGAAAGATTGAAAGGGTTTCTGTACTAATTTTAATGTCACTACATCAAAGGTTTAATGCTGGCTGTAGTCGATTCATCTATTCGTGTTTAAGCCATGATTCGTAGTGAACCGTTTCCCTCCAACTACTGTTCCAAACAAACTCCGACAAAGGGACAATATAAGCTGCGATTCCGAGCATCTGTATCCTTCGCCTACCATCTGTTCCCATGATGTTTGTCGACCTTCATTCTAAGGCACCGGATGTTCTGTGCGACCCTTGTGTATGCCAAACCATTTTTTTTCGAATTGCTCTTTTTTAGTCTTGCAAAACGACCCTGGTTTATGAATAGAGTCATGTGCACCGTATATAAATGTTGTTAGAAATTTTACACCGATATTAGATATTAAGAGACCGCGAAAATTGTTAAGAAGAGTAAAACGAAATTACGTTGACCCACATAAAAATGAACACATTACGAAAAATAAGGAACTTTACCTGTGAGGTAAAGTCCTTCTACATGCTAGTTCGAAAATTTGTGCATGATTGTGAATAATTGTGTGGGGCTTGATTGTGCTTTGTGTTGACACTTATTCTTTCTGAATTGATGCACTCCTCGCTTCTTAGATGTCAAAAAAATATAATTTTTAACGTTTTCCCCTACTTTTCACTTCACTAAAACGTTAAAATTAGTTTCTAACCAACAATCTCTTTCTTCTTAACGAAAGTGACAGTTAACAGCTTCTGTTACTTTTATACTTTGTTTCTTTGCCTGCTATATGCTTGCATTTTCAACGTCTCCATTTTTCTGATTTCAAATATCCCACCACCCCGAAAAAAAATTGTAATAAAAAATCTCGCTTTTATTTCATGTTTTAATTTTACATGCTAGTACTTTAAAAACGTTTCTTCTGTACAGTAGTACATTGTTTACACCGAAACAGGAAATATAGCTAGTCGTGTGTCAACACGATGCGCAGTGGACAATTCCGCCCGTATTGTAGCGGGGGTTGACAGGAGCTCACTTTTACCCCTTTATTTGCTAACGCAACTTCGTGGTGTAAAAGCATTCTGAAAACATTTGCGTTAGGAAATATATTGTTGTCAGTTCAGGATATGTTGTACGTCTAGAAACTCTTCCGTAAAATGTGATGAATTATAAAAATAGTCGCAGTCTCCATACCCCGTTCGTATGAATACAATTAATGTTGGGTTAATACCGCTTGAGGGGGAAGTTACTCCTCAAAAGACAATACTCCCATTCTGCTTTCCCTACTGCGCAACTAAACATACCATGTAGAATCTAACGAACTGCACAACTGATTTTGTGAAAAACGTTCGGTGCTATGCAGATGCATGTAACGCATTGTCCAACCAAATTACAGTATTCATTATTTCACTTTTACCCCTTTATTTAGGCTAATTCTTTTTCAAATAGCCGCAAGGCTAATAGTCAGTAGAGAATAGGAAATACAATAAGAGACTTATCTGTTACTATGGAATACTTTTCTAACTCAGTACCATCTGCACTTCATGTACCACAGATTAATAGAATACATGCCTCATTCGTACGAGTTCATTTATTTTACATCTTATGCGGACGAACAATGTTTTGGTTAACGTGTCGTTCATCTAACTCAGGGGCATCACGTCTAATCATTTGCGGATGCTACGAAGTTCTCAGGTCATCAGGTTTACTTGCCACGTGTTTCATCAAGTAACAATTGTAACCAGACTCGCATTTTACTCCAGATAAAAATGCATGTCTTCGGGTACTAACTTTCATAAAACTTCGGATAACTGTGTAATTATGTATTTCGGGACCCATGTTATACTAACCTTTTTTCTTCTCTCAATTTGGCGAATCCATTCCTAAAATTCTAACGTCGAGTTTTGATACAGCGTTAACTGAAAAAGGGTTGTTTTACGTAGCCAACTTAGTTCCAGTAAATATATACCGGTCATAGTGATGAAAAATGCTCTGGTATAAGTTAATTCTTACTTGTAATTCGGTGATGTCGAAGTGTATTTTCTTGAAGCGGAACCTGGACAGGCCGTGCACATTGATGTGTCTGCAGCGCACAGTCCCGATGGGAAGTGTTCGACGAATATCGGGTATGGGTAGCGGGTCGGGGACCAGCTCTCCCGGCAGACCCACGGGATCCTCCGTCTGGAAGTGCTTGAGCGTCTCCCTGAGGCGCTCGGCCAGTTTCTCGTCGTCCGTCTGCGCCAGCTCCTCTAGCAGCGCCGCGGGGTCCTTGGCTCTCCCGAGGGACTCTGCAACACGACCACACTGCGGTGCATACCCTCATTTAATTCTGCAAGGCGTCTTTGTTTTACTGTAGGACGCAGCTATTTGGCCAATGAATTTATTTGCGTCTCTATGGAAATAGATCATTCTCTAACTCTCTGTTGAGAAACTGCCGAACAATTAATGTCTCATTAAATTTTTGGTGTGTGTGTGAACCAGGAACAGGAAAAAATTATTTAGTTGCTTAATTTTAATTACTGTTGGAACCTTTTTATCATTTACAAAAAAATATGAGTTTTGTAATGTATTAATTTTCTCTTTCTTCGTAGCTGCTCGAAAATGTATTTCACCCGACGGACAATGAGTTTCGTTGATCTTCACTCGTAAAAAGTTACGTCTCTTGGAATGCGAAGTTCGGACAGATACTTGACTTTAAAGTTAAATGACTAGTTATTTTCATTCTAGGGTTGTTACTTTGAGTAGTGGAATCTAAGAATGGTACTGAACAGAACGAAGTCCTTCTTACATCTCTGGTTGTTTCGGAACACCCTGCCTATGCTCTTAACTGATATTCCTTTCTGCCTGAACATGATCAGAACTCTTTGAAACGTCAGTCAGTTACTCGTTCCTCGATTTCTACTACAGTTCTATCAATCTTAATACTGTCATAATTTTCTATCTTAGCCCTTAATCCTCCATATACTGCACGTGTATGTAACCCCGACGCCAACTTCAAATTCTGACCACAAACATGTTTTTTCATGCATTGAACAGCAAAGACAATTACTGCAACACAATCTTATTTACATTACCAAAGGTAATTCTCCAACAACTTTTTTATATTAAAAAAGTAAAGTCAAACTACTATTTTCTTAAACCTTAAAAATCTTTGAAGATGAAAATGAAATAAATGAAACACAAGAGCATGTCAAAAACACTATACTTTACCAAATATTTCTGTTTATGCGATAAATTTTCTAAATCTACGGTAGGTCTACCTAAACGAGCTTCATTTCAAAAGTCTCTGAGCGTTTCCCGGTGGTGCGACAGCTGACTCCGCGATTCCAGGGTCTTTGCTGCAAAAGTGTTCGCTTGGAGGCGCCACCTATCAAACATATAATATCAGATGGTATTGAACTGAATAGTAGTTGTTGCTGACAATATTCTGTTCCGGTATTTTACGTAAATAAGGTGGCCGAGTATAATCGTTTCCGGAGTTCTGACAGGTTGACACACTGTTCAAGAGTTAACCATTCTTAGTTTTCATATTTCTTCTCTAAATAGAACTATTGAACACCAGAGCGATATTGTTTATAAATTAATGAAATAAATATATTCGAATATTCGATTACTCTTATTTGTAATTGTATATTACGGCAATGATGCATTGATAATATAGTAGAATGTATTGGAAGGAACAAACATAAGCAAAACTTTCTTTGCTGCAGTCAGATTTGCCCTTGATTCGTAGTTGTGATCATGAGGTCAGATCTCGCGTTTCGCACGATGAAGGTATACTTTCAGTCACGGTCGCTGATCCTTGACTAGCCTGACGTCACCACCAGCCCTGAGCTGTGAGTTCAGTTTTATTCTGGGTTTGCAAATGCGAAGAACGCAATACCTTCAAGAAAACTCTGAATCAGTTCCTAACGTGTTAGTTACAATTATACATGCGTACTTAGAAGTACTTAAAAGTATTTTAACGAACTAGGACAGGTCCGAATTGTTTCTATTCAAACAAAACTGTATTACTTTGCATCTACTGCAATTAACTGAGGCCCACTGTGTTATATGAAACGCGCTTATGCAGATAATGATTTGACCCATAAGCCAAAGTTCGAAGTTCTTATTAGGCAAGTCCGTGTGGGTGTTCTTAACACAATATATTCAAGGACATTAAGAAAAATAGAACAGTTTATACCCTCATCCCTATTTTCCTAGTTTTTGTTCTTCAGTTTCCTGGGTTATTTACCTTCTATCTATGGAAAAGCCACACAAATATTTGTATAATCGCAATATGGCCTAGTCTGTCGAAGTAAACTTGGAAATATTTCACCTTTAGCAGATGTATTGACAGATTATCTTATTAATGAATATTACCAATATTTGTTCCTTACGCAAAAGTTAACAACTTACTTTGTTATAGTCTTTACATTCCGCAAGTTTCGTTATTTTTTCATATTGGGTAGTGGCTCACCTAAATTGTCTATGAAGAAAATTCCCTTCAGTTAATCTTTACGATTTTTAAAGACTTAATTGTGTCCATGGCCCCATGTTGCGCATAACATAACGTTAACTGAGATTCGTAACGGATGATCCGGATACCACGGACTCCCTTCTTCAAGGTTTATTTATATTTACGGAGGCTCTTAATGTGTTATAACACGCGCTTCTGCAATCGAAGAAGTTGTAAACAAAGATCCAAGGTTTTCTGGATGTGTGCACTAGCGGCGCGTCTCGAGTTTCAACTGCTTTCATCTGGCCCCTACTTGGGGGTTTTTGCGAGCTGCCATGTTAACGTGACAGTTCAGGTTTCTGTGACGTCAAGCTATTATCTAGCGCCCACTTTGTAATCATATTAAAGCGAATGTTGTTATATGATAATTGAACACCATTCCGATGATTATAACTGAAGATTCGTCAAGTCGCTGAAGACAACGGTGGCTCAAAAAAGTGTAATACTTACGAGACGCGAAATAGCCGAGGAGCAAAAGTGTCAGACGGAGCGTCGTTGTCGGATTCATGACTCTTCTGATCTAAGCTGGTCAGTTCAAAGTAGAGCCTTCAATAATGAGGGAGGGGAGACCGTGTCCAAGGGTCGCTTATATCCGCGATTGCGTAGTTCCGTCACAATCTACTATGGCGTCACTCGCTACTGTTTGGAACTCATTATTCTCAGGCAATATAATTTTATGCATTTAGAATCTGCGGCAGTATAGAATAAACACAAGCAAGATTCAAATTATGTAACCCTCTAAGGTAATGTATTTATTTGGGCAAATTCCCGGTGGCAGATTCATAGAACTAAACAATAATTAATAATCTGGTCGTAAGAACCATATTTAACCTATAATATATTCCAATAAATAAAATTGAAGTGTCTGAGTGTATGTTTTCCTCGAATATGCTCAACGGATTTTCAATGAAAATTAGAGGGTTTTAAAAAAACTTCAAAGTTGTAAATCATCTGCATTGTAGACATTCGTGTAGAAATGGAAGTACAAAATATAAATGCCGTCAGGATTCCTTGAAAACTAGAAAAAAAATTAACGAAATTTTTATCGGCAACTTTGGAGGGATGATACTTTTCTTTATTATTTTCGTAATCTAAGCATTAGGTTTATCCTAGAAAATAATTTTCAGGATCTATTCTGTAATATCTGCCGCAATATTAAAGCACAATAGAGACATTTTTGGAACGACGTCTACTCTGACGAACGGCTGCCCTCTGCGAAAAAACTCGTATTTCAGTCAGAAATGCATATTTTGAACTGAAATTTTTCAGATGTTCATCTAAGGCCTCATAGTACAAACTGTAAAAATTTCATCAAAATCGGAAGTGGTTGCTCGGGGATCGGCTCTGAAAACTAAACCACATGACATGGAATGACCCATTTCCTATTTTTTGAAGTGATAAAAAAACAATCAAGGAGTGAAAAAAACCATTAATTTTATTTTTTCATGTAGTAGTGCATATCTTTATGTCGTTATCCTTTTCCCTCACGATGATATTCCGCTTCGCGTCGATAGTCATATTTCATTAAAAAAAATTCATTTCACCACTTCAGAATTTTTTTGACCATTTACAGATAGTTTATAGATACAATATTTTTTTCTTGCTTCCTTTCCTATTGAAGTATTCCCATAATAAATTCCATCAACATTGGTTGGTAAATAAGGAAGATATAATGTATTTTCTATGGAAGAACAAATTTCATTTCATCCGCCGATCGAAATAAAACACGCGATTTCAAAAACTTTAGCAGGCCGTAAAACAAAAACCATTTGTGATAGAGCAGAAATATTTCATATCATTCCTTATATCCGTGAAAGTAACAAACATGCCAAGTTTCATTAAAATCTGAGGCTATGGGTGTCATGGCTGGGTTGAACTGAGTGGAATGACCCAAAAGTGAACAAAATTAGCTTGTCAGAGAGAAAGAAAGGTAGATTATAAGCAATATATAGACTTAGCGTTTATATAATTGAAATATAAGTATTTTCTTAGCATTTCAAATTAGTAGCGAACTAAATGTTTTCTTGTAGTAATGGAGCTTTCATTTTAAATTGGCAAGAATACAGTTCCCAAGCTGTCACGGATTTTCCCATGTTAATGGGGTTTATAGGATCATATCAATATGTAACGATTTATCAACAGATAATTAGTTTGTGGCAACTACCTTATACAATGTAACAATCTTAAATTTTGAAAGTTATTCTTGCTTCGGGTGTTGCAGTGGAATAACTAATTCAATCAGATTTTGTTTATAGCCTACATCTCAGCTGTTGTGGAGGAGATTTTTTACCCCGTTGTCCTGGAGGGTTATCTCACAGCCGAGCCGGAAGATAAGATAGCTTCACCGCGGTCTCTCAGTTCAAACAACAGCGACGTGAACCGTAATTTACAATCATACGCATTCCTCCAGGGGTCTATATAATATAGTAAGAACGAAAATAGAAACATTGGATATAATAAAAATCAAGAAGAAGAAAAAATAATTATTGGTGACATTTTTGCTTATGTCGAATGACCTGTTGTTGTTTTTTTCATTCCGTTTAATTCCATGTAACAACTTTTATATACCACATTTAGAATACAACGACCGAACATTACTTTCATATTAGTTTCATTCGTTTAGATTTATAGTACATATACGAATGACTATTAGAACAGACCATATTGTCTAAATAAGACATGTATTTTCGCTGTCTTTTTAGTTAATTTATGAAGTCGTATTTTAAACATTGTATTCCTTAATGTGTACATTCACTTTCTGGTCTCGCCTAAATTAATGAATTAATGTTATGGTTTTCATTTTTTTCCGTTACTTATTTTTGTAATTTTTTTATTGCTATTCCCAATAAAATTGTTCAATTTTCAAGTCAGCTGGCTTTTAATGATTTTCATTTCATTTTACATCATGTATATGCCATATAAAGAATGCAAGGAGCCAACATTACTTTCAGATTTTCGAAAAATATTCTGAATATATTTATAACTTCAAGCAAATGATTTCTAACACTAATTTGAGAATAGTTATTAAGAATTGTCAAGATCTGCCACTAAATACAATACAAAGTAATGAAAGATTGCTAAAAATGAAATGAATGACACAGAATTAAATTTTAAATTGAAAACATATTGAACATAGAACAATGTATCGTTCCTTTCTTTAGAATCTCTTTGCGTGCATTTAAATACATAATTCATCTCTTGAACTTAAATAGAAAATTTTTAAGCTTGCTGTGTTATTCATTGATTTGCCTTAATTGGGAACTATGGCTAAAAATGGTCCAAATTAATGTATTTAATGAATGAATTAATAGTTGCACAAAAAGTGTCAATCTGCAATATAAATTCAAGCCAAAACACGTTTCCCCGTATTCTTTCAGTTTCTATTGTAAACAGAAAGTTAATATTAATTCATTGAAATATTTTATTCTGAACATGCCATTGTTGCACATTTAATTAGTAATTAAAGTTAAAATTATTGGACTTTGACAGTGTCATCCTTTTTGCACAATGTTTGGTAACGAAATGTTTTCTGTCCCAAATAACAAAGAAGTGGAACAAAGTTTGGTGTCAGTACTGAAATCAATATCTTGAAATGAGGGCAGTAGGTGGTCGACGTAGTCATGCTCCTTTCTGTGGAATATCCATTGTCTTTTTGCAGTGCTACTGCCATCTATTCCCTTGGTGTCTAATTGTCACTATATTCCTTTCGAAATGCGAACCGTTCTAGCGATCAGCGAATCAGAGCGGAGGAATAGACAAACGTTTCCACATCGTCTGACTTCCCTCTCAATAAACTCTTTCTTCAGCTGCTTGGACCATAATACATGACAATGCCGCAATAATTTTATTGGATTGCACAAGGAACAGTTTAAAGGTCAAATCGACTCTTATTTGAAAAAGGCTAAGCGCAGTGGTTCCCAGGCTCTTTGCCTCCCGACACCTTTAATATATCACCATTTTTCCTGACTCGCAAGTTAAGACATTGGTCTTATAAACTCTTTTTTTTTAAGTTCGCTGGCAATACAGCTAGACTGAATAACAATTATGATAATAAATGTAACTGGGAGTTTAAACACACAAACAATGTATTGAGGCAGATTGAAACCCTTCATGGGATGGATGAGCTTGTTGCTCATTGCACATTTTCTCAAATCTCGGAATGGAAGTGGATGCATCTATTCTCATGTTATCGTCAATTTTCGCAAAATACTTACTTTTCATTGCATTGGCCGCTGTTAACTCATGTTCGCACAAATAGGACGTTACAAACGGAATTACCAAATTTGCCAAATTTTTCCTTCAATGGACTCATCCTCTTATAAAAATGTAAGTTCAGATGGAGGTTTGGCTCGAAATAGGTCTTGAATCCATTCAAATTTCTCCCTTTTATATGGGTGATCGTATTTTTCTGAAAATTCGTTTCGTTGTGGCACGTAGTCTTCAAAAACAGGTTTCATAATGCAGCTCAAATAGACTTCATTGGTGCAGCAACGGAAAACAATTATTCATCTCTTCTTCATTAATTTTTGTTTCCCTAGTGGTACTTTAGAAATTTCAATAAACTGACTTGATGGAGTCCCAAAGGGGAGAAAAAAAACTTTGATTAATTCTTCAAATTTGTCTGGTTTTTTGTTTCGTTTTTATTTGCGCTTTGTTTTTTTCATGTTAAATGAAATGTTGTTATATAAACATATGTCAATGGATTTTTAATAGTCCTGTGATACCTTTTACTGGGCTAAACGTGTCTAATTTAATAGTTTTACGCCGCCCTGCGGCGTCGCGACGCATAGTTTGGGAATCAATGGGTTACAGAATAATATTACAAATTCATTAGATGTTCATCGCAAGGGAGAAGAAATTATTTGATTCCAGCAGCAATCTGTGGATACAAATGAATAACTGGTCGAGTCTACGTTGTGTAATATTTTTAAACAATAGCTGTGTTGTGTGAACGCGTTGGCATTGACCTTGGGGCGATCTCCTAATTTTACGCGTTGTTTCGTGGCTGGATGGAGTGTTTATTTACGACGATAAGACGTTATCGTGTCCGGAGGCTTGTGAGTGGCGAGTGTGGAGTGGGCTTGTCGCCAGAGCGATGACTCAAAAGCCAGGCCCTCTATAATTACCATTGCTACAACCTCCCTGGGTGCGGACAGGACACTGACGTCAGCTCACAAACTAATCCGTCAATAAGACATCACACTAATCACTGTCCTTAGACAAATTCGGAGTACAATATACCTATTGTAATTGTAGTTAAATGTACACTTATAAATATTATCTAATTGCAAAAACACTTAATATAAAATTGAATCGTTGGTCTCGAGGCATGAAAATAGAAAATCAAACAATTCAGCAACCAATTTAAATCTGAATTAGATCTGTCTTGCAAACTGCAATTAGGCCCTATTAATTAATTCTGAGAATTTTGCATTTGCAGGCTAAACATTAGTGAGTCATTAAATGATGAAATACCGGAAATAATGTGACCCGTGCGAACCGACGGTAGTCACGTGTCTTGTCAAGACTGTCGTAGCAACCAGTTGTTGTCGTCGTCGTCGTGTCTGCAACGGTGCGGCTTATGCCATCACGAGTTGTTCCATCAGTTCAGCGGAAACTGCAAATGGACTCTGTTGTTTCCTCATCACTCTCTGTTCTGCATCGCTTCTCCGATTCCTCTCATATCTGGCAATTTCATAGATTTCCAAGCGATCCACGACTTCACTTAATTGCGGCCACTTGAACTCGCAGATCTTTGTGGGCCACAAATTTCTCTGAGAAATTAACCGAATCATCTGGCAATTGTTGGTGGTGTTCTAAATTCTTAATTAC
The DNA here is from genome assembly GCA_034510155.1 of Eucriotettix oculatus. Lineage (NCBI taxonomy): Eukaryota > Metazoa > Arthropoda > Insecta > Orthoptera > Tetrigidae > Eucriotettix > Eucriotettix oculatus. Next base: position 142,031,059 of record CM067377.1, read on the forward strand.
CTTCTCACCCAGTAAAATTCAAACCTGCATTTTATTCTTTCCCGATAATACTCTACATATATGCGAGGATAACAGTATTTTCGAGTTTTTTCACATATTCATTTATCGTTTTGATAGAAGAAAATTTGGACGCATGGTTCCTTCTTTTGGAACTTCTTCGGGTGCAAATATAAAAATGTTACGAATCTGAATGTAATTTATTTCCTGAAATGCCATGTCCATTAAATTTTAGTATTAATTGATATTTCAAAGCATAAATTATACAGGGTGTTGCTAAAGTAGCTTTTCCAGTCGCATCATATTGGAAATGGGTGGATATACAAGTATGAACCCGCTTAATTATATTGCAAAACACTTAACGTAGTTCCTGGTTGTGATATGATTCTCACGTTCGCAGTTATCTTGTGCTTACTTTGTTTCCAACTTACAACGTAGACCAACATCCGTAGTTCAGTGCAAAACGACTTTCCGAGAACATTGTATTATTATATTGATATCGAGTGTAATGAGTCAATATTTGTGAACATTTTAAAGTCCGGGCAGAGTGACGTAGTTTCATACGTCTTGCGGAACCTGTCATGGCAAGGGGAGTTGTCCGAATGCCGAGGAAACGAAGTTTGGCATAATTTATGACATGGCGACCCTTTTCCCGAGTGGGAAGTGAAAATGAGAACAGTAGCAGAGCGGACACTGAACTAAAGGGTATGTTTGGAAAATTTTAAGAGTCGTGATTATTGCGGCCCAGGATGACGGACGAAATAATATTTAAATATGTAAGAATTGAGAAAAATTTTGTTGGGAGAGAGAAAGTAGATGTGGGATCGTGGCCGAGAAAGGAGGCAATTGTAAGAAATTTATAAAGTATACTGTGGAGCTACTTGGGAGGCTTATACAACGAAAGTAGTATTTATAAGTGAAGTGAAATTAAAAATAAAAGCAGAGAAAAGTGTTTCACTGTGCGTGACTGTAAAAGTGAACTCCGGAAGGCAAATGAAAGGAAGAAATTGTATTACATTCTGGACTACAGATAAGTCAAACTAAACTTTTGATTACAGAAACTCGCTCGCATATTTGTCACTCAAACAATTGCCTATATCTCCACACGAAATAGCACCTTGGTAGAAAAAAACTCCATTCAATTAAAACTTTTATTTAAATTTATATATCAAAACAATGTAGCATAATCATATAAGGAAACCCACAAATCAAAAAAAAACATTACACGAGTCATTTTCACCACCTGCTTTAATTTGTCTGATCTTGTATCAACTATACTCTGGTTATCTTTTTAAAAAATCATAAATTCTTCTCATCATTATCGATCCTGTTTATTTATTGGATGGGATAAATTATTTCTTACAATATTTTCAATCATATACTTTGGGCCCATTTATGTGACTGTAGACCGTAAGGGGGGGTGGTTGAAAATTCACAATTACTTCAATCATTGCTATCATATTTCTATAATGACAATAACTCAATCCAGAGAACAAGTAAAATAGCATGGTCATTTGAAGTCTTGTTACGTGAATTTAGAATTAATATTTTAAGAAGTAAATTACATTGTCACCTTTAAATTTTTAAAACCTGCACCTGGAGAGGTTCTAAAACAAGGAACCATTCATCATACCAATTTTTATTTTATTAATATGTTATTATTTTTTGTTTTATAACATATTTTATTTTATATGTTCTTATTCATTAACTTATACAGAACGGGCGATGAAGAAAGTTAAAACGGAATATGGAAAAGGAATCAAATTTGCAAGGAGAAGAAATAAAAACCATGCGGTTTGCCGATGATATTGTAGTACTAGGGGAGGAAGAAGAGTACATGAGGATTAATAGGGGAAACCAAGGTAACGGAGTGTAGTATGGGAAAGAGTGGAATAATCAAGGTGTTGGATTGGGAAGGGTTATTTTGAAAGAAGCTAAGGAATTTTGCTACTTGGGCAGCATGATAACTAGGGATGGTAAAAGTATAGTAGACTTAAAGAGTAGGATAGCAGAGGCAATGAAAACTTTCGCAATAAAAGAGGAAATTACTTACGGGTAATATAAGTGTAAATGTTAGGAAATAGTTGCTAATAATGTTCGTATGGAGCGTGGCGGGCGTTATATGGGTGCGAAACGTGGACGGTAGGAGTTGCAGAAAGGAAAAAAAATAGAAGCCTTTGAAATGTGTTGTTATAGGAGAATGCTGAAAATCAAACGGATTGATAGAATCACTAACGAAGAAGTTCTAAGTTGAATAGGGGAAGAGCGAACATTATGAAGGACGTTGAACAAGAGAAGAGATAAGTTAATAGGCCATTTTTTAAGACATGAGGGTCTTGTAAAATTAGCAGAAGAGGGAGGCTACTGATGGAATACGCTAAGACGATTAAGGAGGATGTGGTAGTTATGAGGAAATGAAAAGGCAAGATAGAGTAGCATGGAGAGTTGCATCAGACAAGTCTTAGGATTGAATGCCACGACATCATTTTTTTAAATATATTTGTCAAGTGACTGGCGTATATATTTATAATTGAATGAAGTCAAATAAGTATAGCTATTAATTCCTAATTATGTATAGTATCTGTGAATCTACGCTGCGCTCAGCCGTTCATTACTGCATTGATCCGTCCAATGGTTGAAGATCAAGGCCACATGTTCCGCAAAAAGTACTTATCTGCTGAGGAGACTGTTCTAGGGATTTCCTTTAATCTTCATCAGACACGAAAAATCTGCCTTCGTCATGGAAAATTTTGGTTACTTCGACCTTGCGATTAAATGATTTTTGATGAAAGCGTTTAAATGAATGATAAAATATATTATTGTAACCTTGTTTTAACGAACGAGATCTTTCCATATTCCACAGACGTTTCCGATGATAATTTATTTCCACTTAATCAGGGGTGTATTCATGTAAGTGCAGTACTCGTTATGAACCCAGGCTTGAGAAGCGCAGCGCGTGATGAGGGAGGATATAATGAGTGTGTGAGTGCGTAGTCTCTGACGGAAGGAAGGCAGCCCCTCAAGTGCGTGAGGCTTAACGGAACGCGCCGGTGTAGTGTGGCGTGGCGTGGCGTTGTGCGACGTTTTCACCTCACGTACCACTTCCTTCCTGTGGCCATTGTTCCCGTGGTCCACGTACGAAGCCACTGAGCAGCCCCCAAAGTGCCTCGTTCAACTGCTATCGTCCAATTCCTTTCCCGTTCAATTATAACATAAAATGCGTTATTACTTTACTTGGGTATGTAGTTTTATATCGACAGATCCCTTGTTAAAGCCACAAATTTGGTTGAATTATGATAGACAATAATAATGCACGTTTTGGAGTTTTTCAGAACTATGCATAGGACATAGTCCTGTGAGAAATTATAGGCGAGGAAACGATAAAGAGATCACACTGATAAGTAATTGCTATAAGGATGAAAGAGGGAACGGAGGTGGCTTACCTTAAATCGAAGGTCGGAGTCGCCAATCAGGACAGGGATTGTTGTATTGTATTGTATTTCACATCACTACAGGTGGGCATTTGCCCGGTGGCAGTATAATAAAATTAGAACATATTTAGTAAATTAAGTACAAAGATAAATTACAGAAAAAGAAAAATTAAAATTACAATTATAAAATATTTCCCTTCCCTTTTTTACAAAATAAGTTCCTAACTTTTCACGGTTTGTAACTTATTTTTGAAAATATTTATATTCTTAGGGCAAGCCTCCAGTACCCTTGCAGGCAAAGCATTCCAGTCCCTTATCGCTCTGTTAACGAAGGAATATTTTCCCACACCCGTTTTCTGGTCCCTTTCCTTTATTTTGTAATTATGGTCATTTTTAGAGAAAAAATTTGGTCCCTGAGGAAAGAGACTTACGCCTCTGAAAATGTTTAGACCTTATCCTGTCCTGATTGTCGATGCCAAACTTCGATGATTTCACGTAATCCGTAACCGTTCCTTTTAATTGTATATAAGAGAAACTGACTTCGTCGGAGAGACAAATATTCAGAAAAAAAAGGAGAAATATGTAATTTGATATCAAGGCTTTTCTTGTTTGACCACTAAGAAAAAGATTTTCAAAATACAACAGAATGCTTCGAGGATTATTATAAACGGCCGAAATGAACTCATTTTTAGCGTCGTTACGAGACGCAAAAATCGTGTTTTTTTGGTCTAAAGGAACAGCCAACAATTGATTTTTTAAAACCTGGTTACTTTGATTCTGAATCAAAAATTTATTTGAAAATTGTCAATTGTAAATAGTTTACTTCCATCGTGCGGTGACAGTTACAAAAGAGAGCTATTAACCTTTGACAATTAGCGAAATGTGCTGGGGACTAACGGGTTCCTGATGGCGATAACAGGAAATATGGGGAAGGTTAATTACTAACAGCTGTTGGTAAAAATGAGTTGAGAGATAATCTACGCGTATGGCACGTGGAAAAGCGTGGTGAGGGTGGAGGGGAAGAAGACAACCCTTTGAAGTCGCATGTTTTCATTTACTAATGTCATCTGTCCATTAAATTGAAGCGAGACTATACCAACTTTGATTATTTATTGAATTTTGTGTTGTAGAACATAACACGCTCTAGTGGCCTGAGGAATCAAAGTTGTTTCTTGGTCTTCAGGTGCTTATACACATTATGGCTTCCTCTAAGGATGACATTTATAAACATAAAAATGTAAAACACTCGACAAACAAAAGACTTTCGTTCCAGTATTTCACGGCAATTATTTTGTCGTATTTCACTATTTTGATTTAATAAGCTTCAATTTGTTATGACGAAACCCTGGCGAAGTCCAGTGTCCAACTTCGACTAATTTCTTAATGCATTTTTTTTGGTTAACAGGCTACATGAGGGTGATCCTGAAACAGGCAACTCCCCTTTAATAGCATAGGAAGGGAATTGAAAAAGGGGGGATGCGGAAGGTAGAGCAAGGTAGCCAAGGGTTAACTAGGGCCCCCGGGCTATGGTTTAAGGATTCTACCCGGTGTTTCACCTAAAGAGATGCAGGGAAACCCCTAGAAAACCTGCATCAGGTAGGTCGGGCATTGGGTACTATTCTCACGCCCTTCCGAATGACGGGAGACGAGTCTGCTGTGGGGACGCAGCATTCCCTTCTCCGTGTCTCCACCAGTTTCAGGAGGCAGTTGGCCGACTGATCCAATGGGATCAGCGGACAGCTCTTGCCATATGCCCAAGGTCTTTGACCCCGGTACATATACCTCCTAAAATAGGTGAAGGTGTCTCGGCATATGAGAACTTTGATAAAAAGTACCCAGAGAGAGTGCGAGGCATTCCCGACATGATCAGGTGAGCCTCGCAGTCACTCTGGGCTGAAGCGTCTGCGAGAAAACTCCCGCAGCGCTTATGTATGAAGTTTACTATTTATTTAAATGATCAAATTAACTAAACAGGTGAAAGATATCGCCTTATCACATTTTAAAAATATATTTTAAATGGCAGTCAGAAGTATAACTCTGTAAGTTAATGTGCTAACGCAGGACAAATAATAAAAGTTCATTGGTTCATACTAAGGGGAAAAAATACCCATACGAACATTAATGCTCTGAATGTAAAAACTGACACTGATTTTCTCAGTAGTATATGTAATATCTGCCGACCTCCTGTGATCTAGTGGCTGGCGTTGCTGCCTCACAAGCCAGTGGTCCCGAGTTCGAATCCTGGCATGGGCATGGATGTTTGTGTTGTCATGGTCACGGAGACTGGGGTTAATATTGATGGAGAGTCGATATGCTGATCACGTATCACTGCATATTCGGAATGTGTCATGTATGACCGTCCACAGTCGTCCTGGTAGACAAAGGCTCGAATGCGGGATAGAATGGCATAGAAAAAAGAAGACATATAATATCTTAATTTATGAAATGTAATGTTATTTTTAATATTTTTGTCTTTTAGCGTTTCTTTGTCTCTACTGCAATATCTTTGGAAAGTTATAATTTCGTGCCTTGTAATTCAGTTCAACCTGAAGTCCATATCAGGACCGAAACATGTAGTTGCTTTTAAATTATATTTTATGTTTCACTAACTTTTGTCTGTTTTTGGCCTTATTCAAGGATGCACATACAGCTTAGAGTAGAAAAATTTTGACTAATTAAAGTTTTTTTTTCTTATTAAGTTTTATTCCTATGTCAATGTAAGTTATTAGATTTTAAAAACTGTCTTTTATATACATTAAACAATTTTTTAATGAGAGAAAAGATATTTTTTTACAAATGTTTTCAAAATTTTGAATGACTTCTTTTCACAATACAGCTATGAACCGTTTCCCTGATAACTCGGCTATTTCAAAAGATTTTTGTGTTCTCTATTTTTTTTTGTGGCGTAGCTGATACTCCTGCATACATCATCATGCTTTTTGAGTTAAATTCCTTAACAGATAATCTTTAAAATGTTGTTCTTAATTTAAATAATTTATATTTTATAATTTTTTAAGTATATATTATTTTTATCTGCAAAACTATTAAATTGACATAAGTGATTTTGCACCATATTGAAGATAAAGCATGAAAAAATCCACAAAAAATCAATTTACAATAAAAACCTTGATAGCTTTTGAGTTATCGGGGAAACGGTTCTTATAAATGCAATTTGTGGAAAATTGGCGTTAGGAATAGAAGCCAATTTTTAATATTTATGTGGGCATAAGATATCAAAATAATTTTTTCAGGAAAATAATCTGAAATAATTACTCCAAAAATAAAAATAAATTAAAAGTTTTTGAAGCCTCCTTAAACTTATATTAAACGTACAGACATTAATAACTATTATACTATATATTTTTAGTTTGATTTTCATTTATCTTTTTCATGTGTTGACGTATGAACTAAACGGTGACTACATTGTGTCAGAAAACATGTACGCAACTTAATTGTCTAGTATATTTGTTGTAAACGCTAACGTTTCAGTGCAGATAGTTGTGGCAGGTGGGGCTGTAAAGTGAAAGTTAATTGGCCGTACAGCTGTCTGTACACACGCGAACCTTCACTGCCAGATGCTTGTGCTTTGCTCACACAGGCACAACCATCTCTCCCCTATAATTAACCCTAATAAATACATCATCTAACTTATAGTTTCAATAAATACGAGATTTTGGAAGGGTCCAGGTGAGTGGCCTTCAACGGCGTGTAAAGAGGGGTTCGATTTAAAGTGTATGTTAATAGACGGAGCTTCCTACATACTATTAATGTTAAGTGTGTCATGTAATTAACCCGGGAACTAGAAATGCAGTTACAGGCACTCGCTTCAAACTCGATTACGAGATCTGCATATTGTGCTCAATTCATTATTATATTCCGTAATGGACTACTAAATATCCTTCTCTAATCCGTCTTACCGATTCCAGTCCATTGAATGTATGAAACTTGCGTCAACTCATAACCTACATACCGAATATATAAATGATATAAATTCAAACGCTTGAACAGATAGCAACAAAACGTGGTGGACATTCTTAAAAACCCGATTAAAACCAGTTGCAGAAACGTGAAAGAAATTATAGTTAAAAAATAATGTGCTTACGTTAGCCTGTGACGTCACTGAGCATTGAAATTGAGAATACTGGGAAACACTCCATATTACATTTCGCGCAATATGGTTGCTATGTTTCGGCTTCTGGAATACAAACACCAGGAACACAAGATAATAAAAAAACAACAATGCGAATTATGTCTTTAAATACGTATGTTTGCATATCATCGTTTTATTTAGAACCGTATTTTCAATGCGTTACATGACATATTTCACGGAACCACGGCCCAAACTAGACATTTGCTTAATTTCAGTCTTAAGGAATATCAAAGGGTGTTAAAACCCACACGTAAGATTTTTTAATAATTACAATTTAATAGATTTGTTGCCAATTGCTCATTCTGACGAAATAAGTTGCCAGTGTTTTAAACCAAATTTGGAGGCTGCATCAAGGTTATCCATCTAAGTCGCTACAGTGTGCGACATGTAACTGTGGAAAACATTTTTTTCTCGTTTACAGATAATTATCATGATTATAAAACATATGGCGAATGAATTTTCGAATGCCTGCTCTCAATTTCGTGTGTCAATCAGTGACGTCATGCACTCGACATCAATTTAATTTCTTTTTTTCCCATAAAAATTCTCACATTGTATTGTAGATCAAGCGGACAGACATTGCTTTTCCTTATTTAATAATTGAATATTATCTTCTACTGAAACCAGTTTATACAAACAAAGAAAAGACTGCCAAATGCTTTAAGACAAATACAATCTAATGTATTAATAATTATATTACAGGTTTATGCCCATAATCCATCATTCGATACCAGTTAAATCACGTGTTGACCAAGAGATTAGTATGGATTTCATTCATTTTCTGGGCTGATATAAATAATACACAGTTAACGCCGGGCACCCAGCTAGTTATAAATATTAGCACACAATTCTGTGCTGAAAATCGTGTGTTTACACGTCACGTTGAGTAAAAGATTTTTTCCAACCGGCTGAAGTATTTATTCTTACATATAGTTTCCATACCGTACTTTACCATCGTCTTCAAGGAAATATTTCATCCGATTGGAAAATCGCGAAGGTTTTTTTATTACTAAAACAGGGAAAGTACCATATCTTATTGCATAGACAATTTCGGCGACCTTTTCAAGTGCATTTATTTTCCGATAGCTACGAAATAAGTGTTATTTTTTAATTGGTACAAAATAACACAATTTTTCGAAATATGCATTCACATTTAAAGCCTTATTTTCCAACCTCAAATACGTTTCATCTCTGTATGTGAAATACAATATTTGAACCATTAAACTATTTGAATAAATAATAGCTCATTAAAACGACTGATTTATAAAGTTATTTCGAGCCAGAGTTGTTAAGTTTCTGTTCGAATGCAGTTTTATCTTTCAGACGTTTTCTCGAGAACAATGTAAAGTTGTTGTTCGAAATGCTCGAAGTATTCTTTGTTTTCGCCTCGTCTGGAGTCGAATTTCGATAAATTAGAAGGATAATTAGTACAGCTGAATGATGGCTTCTGAAATAAAATGTACTGTGGGAGCTAGTCCGCTATGTTGAATTTTGTTCTCAAAACACGTTAAATTCTGGAGTAATTATTCGTTGGAGTGGCGAATGCGGGTTTCTGCTGGTCTTGGTTTCCGCTCGCATTTTATACATTGATCCGTCACACACACACACACAAAGAAGACAAAAACAAACTACGACTAGTTTCGTGTTCATCTCGCTGCTGCATGCAAACGTTTCAACACTGCAATCAACTTTCTGTATAGTTTGCACGTGTTTGTTATTTTTAATAATTGTAGATTCTTGCGTTCCAGTAGTTGTACTCATAGTTTTGCAGGACATTATTATTTAGCGGACAGTATAAAATTTTATGCTTCTTTTTAAAAGAAGTAACCAAATAAGTCTGCAGTGCAATTTGAAATTAAATGAGAAGTACAGAAGTGGGAAGACATCAGTATGAATCTCGGGCGAGGCAAACTCTGAATACGATTTTATACTCAATCCTGACTAGTTTTATTTTTTTCGTTTAGACAAAGATTTTTTTAAATAAATAAATAAATTAAAACACGGCCAATAAGTCAGGAAATAATTTAATAGTTCATCCATTTAATAATAAAGAAGTCCATTACATGTATATTAATTAAATAGCAATTTAATTATTTGCTGACTTATTGGCCATCTTTTTATTTTAAACAAAAGTCAGAAATAATGTTTGAATGATTTGCTTTGTAAGAGTATACAGACAGTTGTAATAACCATGTTTTAGTTTCATGCCGGATTACTTCAAGGTTTGTGCAAAATTCCTATTAGAGACTTAGTTTGCTTTACACATTCGTTCCACATCTTGTGAATTTTAAATTTGTTTGTAAACTAGAGACTCGCTCTGTAGTCTTAACAAGAATTTTGTTGGAAGTTCAAAACAACATTCTCGCTAAATCTAACGAAACTGGAAAGTAGAAATGATCTTTGGAAAAACCCATGCGTTCAAACTGAATATCTGACAAGAATTGTACATCAATCATCTTGCATTGAAATAGCTCTCCTCTGTTCTTAATTCCCATCTTATAAGTTTACTCCTTTTATGAGTATCCAACAGTATAGTACAGGACTCAATATTTTTTCTAGCAACCGCTGTGACTGCACAACCAGTTAAATAGATCAGTTAATCAACAATTCACGGTTTTTCAACGCAGAAGTCGCCTGAAAGGATGTTTCTTCCTCCTCCAACCGCCTTCGTGCTTCGAAACTCTGTTCAATTTATTTTTACAGTGCATGCTATTAAACGGGCAAACAAAATATTGTAGTGGAGAACATAACTTGCTTATGGAGGCCGTATGTAACAGAAAAAACGAATAAAAACTGTTACTGTATCGGTGACCGGAGAGCCACATTAAAGGGGGTAGATAGTCGTAAGTCGTACAACATTAATAGTATGCAGATATCTATATCAAAATACAATTATATATCTATATGCCCGCGACTTCGTTTGCGCGGAAACAGCTCTTTTTATTTTGCTCCAAAAAAGAATTATGATCGCTTTATGGCAAACCTTATAACTCTCAGTTGGTTTTGAACGGAACATAGGAAATATGGAAGGTTTCGCGATGGCAAATATCTATTTATTACAAAAAGAATAATTTTACGAAAAAGTAAAAAACATTTTTCCCGGCTAGCTAAATATGCAAAAGTTCTCTACAGTCAAGTTTTACCGTGGGGTAAATAGGCTATCAACGAATTCTGCACAGAACAGTCTTACCATTACAACGTGACCCGCTCATAGACTGCTACAGCACCAGACGTCATTTCTCCGTCATCAGCCGCAGAATGTCCGACCACTCAACCTCTTCGTGGATAAGTGATCGTCAAATGGCTCTGTTTGGTTCCTACTTATCCCGCGCTTTTATGGGAGAACCAATTATCAAAGCTACGTCACGTCAGCGTAGGGCAAACGGGGGATATTTTTTGAGAATCCTTACAGCGTTAAGGGAAGGAGGAGGGGATCATTTCTTCGTACCAGAGACGCATTGTTTATTTTTAAACAGTGAAATCCTATGAGTAGGGCGCACGTATCTGGCTGCTGCGCGTTCTTATCTCCCAAATTTCTTAATCTTACTTACCATTATTCCATGAAGCCATAAGTCGCGCTACAGTGGTTTATTCCTAAAAACTAAGAAAAAGTACTTCCAATCTTTGAAAACACGGCTCTCAAAATAAACATTACGTTTATTAGATATCATCTTGGAGCTAATTTTCTTTACAATATGCCGAATAAATCTAGAAAACCAACAACGCTAAGATAGGTGAATTGAGAAACTTTTTCTATATCTAGCCGCGGTGGAGGCGGTAGCTACTGCGAAAAGGCTCCGTTGCCAATTTTACTCTTCGCTACAAAGTTGCTAGCATCCAGTGCCTCTCATTCTCAACATAACATTCCAATATCTAGGATAAGTCAATAAGTTTGTTTATCGTCACTGATACAAAATGAAAGAGAGCAATAGAGGAAAATGTTTATTTTCTTAAAGCCCGTATTCTTTTTTTATTCGTCAGACTAGAACTAATATCTTGCGGGCCGGATAGAATATTTCATGGGGCCGCATCTGGCTCACGGGCCGTAGTTTGCCCATCACTAGTCTAGATACATCTATTTGGGAGCTGAGGATTTTTGAAAAATTCTGAGGACACTTCATCAATTGGAAATACGATTCGTTACGATTTTTGTCATGTTACCTTTTGTTCTCAGATCGCCGAAAATGACAAGAAAATTATTATTTTGACGATTTTTCGCCATTTTCACGCCCTACCATTGAAAGTAGGTTGTATTTGACAAGAAAAAAATAATGTAGTGTACCCTCAAGTGCTGTAATAAATTTATCTTTAATTACATTCCTTCTTTATTATTTACGTGAACCCGAGCAACGCCGCCGCGGAAACTATAAATTTAGGATATTATTGCTACGAACAGAAAAAACTATTAGGTTGTTCGATGCTATTAAGTAATTGATGTTCGAAGATTATTAAATAAAATGTTATACAATTTGGAATAAATAAATTCGTTGGGATCGATAGTAGATCGATACCAGAAATGTTGTGTTCTAAAGCAAAGTACAGTATTTTAACTGTGAACTCTGGGCTCCAAGAAGAGTTTAAAATCAGTTATGAATCATCCAAGACCTGGTGTTTTGAGAAGAGGAATTACACAATTCAGATAAGAAAAATTAGATATTATATTACTCTAATTATTTATGTATAAAGGTACATCCACTTATGCTTTTTACCACAATGCCCCGGAGCAAAGATTTCAAGCGTCAGAAACCAATCATTAAAATATTAAGCGTCCACTTTAATCATGAAGAACGAACTTATATTTGATTAAATTATTTAAAGATTAAGTTTGAAAGTTATCTTTAATGGCGCCCGTGTTTTAATATCAGGTATTTATCTCTAATAGTGGGCGTGGCTTGTGGAATCTCCGTCACGTGACTTTGTATATCAACAAACGTCCGGAAATGTACTCGCACAATGTGGAAGCGAAACGTTCCATTCAGCGCGACCAACGACGGCTGATAAGTTACACGATATAAACTTAATAATCTAATCACATGTTCCAGCCATTTATTTTACAATCCATTACGTCATAGGTTTCGGATATATTTTACAGTCCTATATTCATACTTGTAATTTTAGAATTTTCAATAAAAGCCGGTTTTAATTTCTTCTTTCTTCAAATTCTGCTTTTATAGTCTCAATAACATCAAAGTTAATTAGCGACTTTCTAATTGAGTAACTGATTTGCCGTTTAGTCGTGTTAGGGAACGTGAAATCACAACACGAACACCCAGTTCCTTGCCAGGAAACGAACCCGGGACGTCTGTGGTGCGAGGCTGTGACGCTAGCCACTAGACCACAGAGGTGGCGGATTTTTTTTGTGTCAAATAAATACTGTCGGTCAGTTACATTCATTTTTCAATGTGAAGTTCTTTATACTTCCTATAATGGAAGTGTTTTAAGTATCTCGGGCACAAGAGCATGGCTGGATACATTTTGTAAACCTCTTGTAAGATCTGAAATGTTTTTCTGAAGGTCACATAAATCCCAATTCGTGGAAGAATAGCATAGGTTTTGCGTTTTATAATTTGGATTGAGGCGCTGGGACTCGGTCAAGACCCTCCTAACTGTTTAATTAAATTTTATTAACCTTGTAGTTGGAGAAGACCAAAAATTAACGCTCACTTACAGGAACGTGTTTTATCTCCATAGAATCTAATTCCTAGAAGACGAGCTAACTCGATTGCATCTCAAGCAAAGTTTAACAGGTTTAATTCTGCATCAGCAGGTTTGCTTTAACACAGTCGAGAACCTCGGAACAAAAGATATTTACGTACTGTGGAAAGGCCGCTGCAATCCAAGATAACGTGAAAGGTTCCCATTCACACCCTGCCATTTTCCACGCACTAATTCTTCGAGAAAGTTGCTTAATTAGCGACAATCGGCAAAGTGTTTTAAGTTATCTTTTGCCCAGTTATAATAACACCACGCCGTCTTCATAATATTATCTTACACAAAATATATCTTCTTTTTAATAATTACTGGAGCACTGATTAGTTAACGGTAAAATGGTTTGTTGTCTTTTTGCTCTTCATTTAAGTTGTGTGATAATAATATTAGTAAATGTAGTAGAGTTTATTTTCTTAACGTATTAAATTTTCTTCGTTAGCAAAGCATGCCGATGATACCAATGCGGAGAATTGGCACTTGAAATCGAGAATGTGTAGGCACAAAGTCTGTTAGGGTTGCAGTTATTATTATTCAAACATTATATTTTATCAAATTAATTTAATATTTTCATTTATGTATTCATTTATTCGTATATGTTTCATAATATTACATTTCTGAATTATATTTATTACGTTGAGTAATTAACAAGGGCAAAGCTGACACTTATAATAATTATAATACACTAAGTAATTTATTTAAATTTAACAGCACGATGAACTAGACATAACTCATGCAAATAAATCGTTGTTATGTTCTTTGAGCTAGTTTCCAAATTTTGACCTCGTTCTTGTTCCTGAACTTTTTCTCTATGTAATGCCTACTTGCGTGGACCAAAAAAAATGAAAGGCGGTGGATGCTAAATTTGGACTGTAGTCCCAAGCTTTTTGCTGTACTTGAGCTTGTTACTTATAACATTATGAATTGCAACTTTTTTGAACTATCTTATTGTTATAATAAAACCGTCAACAAGACTACGTCGGTATTCACGAATAATGTCGTCAATGTGGGTTTCAAGCAAATTGAGTTGGTACTTCAACTGACTGGCGATGACGTTGAGTGTTAGTTCCTATAGGTTCGACCGTTTTTGAATTGTACTGCCTACTTTTAAATGTTTTAGCGGTTCATAAAACTTTTGTGATCCAGTAAAATCATTCGAGACAAGATTTTAGCCGGTTTCTCGCCTTCAGAAAGCAAAAACCGGATTACTGAAGGTTGTAATATAATGTGTAAACTTGAAGCGGACACGCCATCGTTAAATGCTATTTTAAAGTTACAAACAAAACAATTTTTCTCCGTCAGGTGTTCTCAGCTCATCCCAGTGATGCCAACTTAAAGTCATGAAAGCACTAGACACCTACTGCAAATATTTTTCTCTTTCATTATTGAAAGTCCCTCGTACTTTTGCACGTCCTGAGTGATTTTGATTTTTGTTACAGACTCGTTCGTGAACAGCCAGGAGTGGACGCTGAGCCGCGCAGTGCCGGACCTGAGGCTGGGGATCGTGGGTTCGTTGTCTTCGGGCAAGTCTGCGCTCGTGCACCGCTACCTCACGGGATCCTACATGCAGGAAGAATCTCCAGAGGGAGGCCGCTTCAAGAAGGAGATCTTGGTAGATGGACACTCCTACCTGCTCCTTATCCGCGACGAGGGAGGGCCCCCTGAACTGCAGGTAAGCAATACTAATAAAGCATCCTCTGAACTGCAGATTATATATTGTATCCACTATTCATCATCATCATTAGCTCATCAACTCTTTTAGAGTCCTGGTTTCCTCCAGCAGTCTCCCCCACTATGCCCTATCCAGAGACCTGTCCACCATTTCCTAATACCAAACTTTCTTGTATCACTGTTGATGTCATCTATCCATCTAGCCCTTGGTCTCCCCCTACTCCTATTGCCACTTCGTTGCAC
The DNA here is from genome assembly GCA_034510155.1 of Eucriotettix oculatus. Classification (NCBI taxonomy): domain Eukaryota; kingdom Metazoa; phylum Arthropoda; class Insecta; order Orthoptera; family Tetrigidae; genus Eucriotettix; species Eucriotettix oculatus. The sequence goes on from CM067377.1 coordinate 142,046,257, forward strand.
AGTTAATAATCTTACGGGGATTCGTTCTTCGCCCATTCTTTTGAGCTTTCCCAACCAGCACAATCTTGACACGTTTATTGTCAAGGATAATTTTTGTTCATTATACAATTTGTACAGTTCTGCATTATGCCGAATTGTCCAAAGTCTATTTTCTTGCACAGGGCCATATATTTTACCGCAGTATCCACTATTAGTATCTTAATTTTATAAATGTATACTAAAATTAAAAACCGGCGTTAACAATGTCAAGTAGTTATTTTATTAAAATGTTTTAGACGATTTATTAATATCCCAGTAACTTACCAGCTTGTCCCATTAATCTATAAATAAAATTTTAATATATCAGTTTTACATACTGAAAACAAATTTATTATTTTACTTCTGGAAATCACTATACAATCTGTTTGTTTATGAGGCTTTAGAGTTATTTTACAAACTACTTTATTTTTCGTCATCGCTCACCAAAACAAATTTGCTTGTATCGGTTAAAGACGTTAGTTCATTCAGTAATGGTAAAAATTTGCCCGTTAATTAATTTCTTGAAGTGTATTGTTGTTCTCTCTTTTTCCTCTGAACCTATCGTTCAAGCAAAAATCTACCTCAATGAAAGAAAACAGAATATAACGTTCCTGTGTTTTGAGGATGGAAAAATTGAGTCAAATAAAGGAAGTGTAACATACATTATCGTAATCAATATTGAAAGGTTTATTCGTAGCCCTATTATGTTTTATACTTGGTGTCATACGATTACTTTTAATAATTTAACTTATCCGCCATTGCGAATGATTGTATTCAACTTAGAGTACATTGTACTTTTGGTGTGTATCTCGTTCTTTTTCACATTATTCTCCTCCCTTTCCGTTATGAGCCGGGATCGTGCGCGTATTAATCACTGCAATCCCAAGAATTAGACACTAAATGTCGGTAGTTTGTGCCATTCTTTCAATAGTCCACCTGTTCCTCTAGGGGTTTCTTGCCCTTCAGGGGCTCTTTAAATTTGTATGCGGGTTATATACACAACCATTTTTTATTTATTTATTAGAATACTTATGATAAAAGAAAAAAATAGTAATGCAGCTGGAAGCACCTCCAGAATGATACGCAATGTATTACGCGTCATAAAGCGTTCTAATATTAAGAGTAGGCGAGTGCCGGAGCTGCGCGCATGGTTTATTAAAGTCGCACTTACGCTGTAAGCCCCTTCCCCTACACCCTTTTCATTCCTCTTCTTTCTCACTGGAACTCTTCCGTCGCAAATGGACCACCAGAACCACGAGAGCTTTTGTCTTCTTTTCCACCGCTGCCTTTAATTTAATGTCTCGCTTTTGACGCGCGTTCTACAAAAGTGGAACTGGAGTTTTCCCTCTCTTCGCGGCATCGACTGTTTTTAACGTTTTGAATGACTGACTTTCCACACAAAGTGTACAAGCTTTTTTTCTAAAATTCTATGCAAGTTACAACATACAATTTATCAGGAAGTATCAGATTTTATATTGTGCGTAAACGTCAAAAGTGTGAAGTAAGTAATGTGGGACCAAAACACTGTTATTTTCCGTCGCACGAATTCATTAGACGTCTTACAACACCTTCAAACCATTACGAGAACCCGTTTAACCTAAATTTACCTTGAATAATCGTGTGCTTTATGAGGATGTTTAATTCTGATGATTGGAATAAGTTGTGAACATGCAGATCATTGAGGCAATTTAACTTTTTTATTAACGTAAGTTAAGAAACAGTCGACTATAGGTCTGTTTAAAATTCATTGATGAATAAATAGACCCGTTTCTTCAACAGATCTTTTTCAGGTATTTTTTAAAAAAATCATTAAAATTGTTTTAAGTAACTCTGTGTTGTTTGTCGCTCAATCGCACAAATATACGAATAGTGTTTGTCTCGGTGGAAAGATTGGTTGTGCGTTACTTACAAATTAATCCGTTTCATTATATTCTTCCGATCCTCTTTATTTCAACTTAAACTACCAATTTACATAGAATAACTCAGAATGTAGACATCTCGAGTTTTAATCTACAGAAAAAAGTTGTCAGAATATTGTGTCAGGTTCTACCAAAAGCGTCATGCAGGGGGCTCTCAAAAAAATGGGAATACTTAATCTTACTTGCCAGTATATTCAATCACTGATGTTATTGGTGATAAGTAACAGTCACCTATTCACATGAAACACAGATGTGAACAGCTTTGATCTCAGAAATAAAAATAATATACACAAGGTAGGGAAGTCTCTAACTTTAATACAAAAGGGTGTTTATTATAACGCTATTGGGATATTTAATAAACTTCCAGCCTCCATTAATCAGTTAAAAATAGTTCAAATATGAAGAAACTAACGTCTTACATAGCCATTCCTTCTACTCTGTTGAAGAATTCATAGTACATTCTTGAGACACTAGTATATTATCAATATTTATCGTGTACGTATTATACATCTTGTCTTCGCTGTAGTACTTAAGCATATATTATTGTAATTTAAACATAATCATATGAATGTAAATGTAGGTATATAGTTAATAGTAATTAAGAAATCACAACAATTTATGTACAGTCTCTGACTCGTTCCACATGTCTGAAGTTCTACTTCTCTATGAGATTAATGGAATATGATATAATGCTAATACTTGAAACGTAACTGACCGTTATCGTCGTCAGGTGACTTGAGGTAAATTGACCAGGAAATTCTAGATTCTCTGGAATAACTCTCTTTCCAAACCACACATAGTTCAGTTTTCCAAAATGAAACGTCTAGTGTCGTATTCCGGATAATTCATCATTTGCGATACAGAAGATTAAGGTAAAAAAAAAGATGAAATAAAATGTGAACAGAAATTTACCATACAGTTAGGCATTGTAGAATTGTTATATCGGAGAATAAGATAACAAGAACGATAACTGAGGAAAATATAAGGTGATGTGAAAAGAAGATTGCGTCCATTTAACTGCAGAGACTTACTTCAGATCTGAAATGTAGTTAAAAGCTTTTTGTTGCTGATCAAACGTTGGCCGTTTCCTCTTGCATTTCCCGCCCTGTATGCTTCTCTACAATTGTTCTCCAAAACCAGACGCTGTCGCTTTCTCTCTTTTACCAATTAGAGTTACCGTATTTTATTTTTGAAATTTCTTCACTACAGCATCTGAAACATTCCAGTTAAGATGAATAAATTCATTATAGAGAATGTTGAGCGATAATACACGGACTGGTCTGTGAACATGGCCATATAGCAATGCAATTTGTCACGTCCTCCCCTCAATTCTTGTCAGGCGCCAATGACGTTAGATCCTGAGATTGAAGAATGGGAATAGAAGTGGCGACACCCCGTCTGCTGATCGCAATCGGCGACAGTCTCTGTTGTCGTCAAGTTGCCATGACTGCGCGACGCGTCGGCGCCGTCGGGGGTTCTCCCTCGGTAACGTGAAAAAGCCTACGCGGAAGTTGGTCTACCTGCTCGTACTCATTACTTCGTACTGCAAGGGGCTTTCATCATTCTCCCCTAGCTCATCTCTGTTTCGAAGAGAGACAGCACTGACCCATAATTACATATATTTCTTTCTAACATGTGTTCTTCCCAAGTATTGTAGAATGAGGGAGGGATATTAACGTTTTGAAGTGAAAGTTTTATGTCACGGTATTGTAATTGAAAATACGAGCGTAACGGAAAAACGAGGTTCCAATCAGAAGTCTACACGTCAACCGAGCTCGGATAACTTATTAATGTCTCTGTTCAGTATAGTTTTCTACAAACATTTTATAAACTGTTCGATTAATTACTCTCTCTGCATCTCTAACAAGCGAGCGTTAGTGAAGTAGTTTTCTTTACATTTGATCGAATTCTTTTAACCTATTTTAATAAATGATTTAAGTCAGCCTCTTTCAGTTTTTTAAATTTAAATATGAAATATTACAACGTTTCGTCTCTCATTTGAGACTTCATCAATGTAGAATAGATTACATTGGGTATATGTTGTGAAAAATATATATAAAACATGGTTTTAAACTTACAAAATTTTGCCGTACATGGAACCTCACTCCATGATTCCTTCGTCCGAAATGCAGGAAAGCGCCGCAGATCTGTCTTCGAAGTAAAGTTTCGTTACAAGTTTAAACCAAAAATGCACTACAACAGTAAAGAATTTAAGTTATTGGTATTACTTTTGACGTTCTTACATTTATAGTATATTAAATTGTCCGATAAATTATTTAATCTCTTTTTACTATTGAAAAAATTTATAAACTGTAGCATCAGAAAACAATGGGTATGGAGTATTTTGAAGATTTTTAGGTAAACTAAAATCTGGAATTTACTTGTTTTCAATAAAAATATATTATTTTATTTTTTAATTTTGACGAAGTCACAGGCAACGTTGAATTGAGAAATAAAAGTATATATTATAATGCGCATGACGACAACGTAATCGTAATTTTAAATTTAATATTATTTAGCCTTAGAGAAATTCGAGGAACCATAACTTAGTTTGGATTTACGATCGGAAAGCAAAAAATTACGAATGCTCCTCGGGGAGACAGAAATGACTAACAGTAAATTGAAGGTAAATTTTTCGAAGAATTAATTAGTGACATTTCTAATTATGTGTTCAAATCCTGAGAGTTTTGCTGTATGCATCTACTTAGTATTCAGATGAATCCAATTCTAAATATTTTGGGTGCTTTTAATTATTTTCATAGTCCAGTAAAATGGTATGTCTTAAAAGATCAATAATTAGTGTATATTAATATCAATTCTGGTTCTGATGACGATATCGTATTTACCATTATTTTCCGGGCGGGACGAGGAGTGATTATTTTGAAGATTTGTGCGTGCAGAGCACATCTACGAGCGATAATTGTCATCCACGGTCTGGATTGGAGATTGAGGCAGCATCCTGGGTAATGCAATTAAAGCTCCGAAAATTGCACACACTCCTTCCATACCCCCTTTGCGAAATAATTCTAGCTTGTTTCCATTAGTTAGATGAGTGAATGCTGCTCGGTTTCTCTAACAATTATTCTGTTTGACGTATGTATGATGCTGGAATATATTTAGGTTTAGGTGACGGATGGACGAGAGAAATTCAGTTATAAATTTATAATTGAATTATTTAAGGTTAGTGAATTCTGTAACTGGTTTTTCAAGGATGCGAGCAACAGATATTACAAGTAATATCGTTAGGAAAATTGCCTTACGCCGATTAAAGTGTATTAGAATTATGGGTTAGCATCGTCTTCAAAGCGGCCTGTAATAACTCTTGCCTATTCACACAAGTGAATGTAATTATAGCATGTCTTCTATTTGTGCTTAGTTTTTCTAAATTCCGTTGACAATGATTACTTACTTCATCGTATTCATTTATTCCCCTGACATGTAGGCAACGTGGTTGACAGGCGAGTAAAGCTGGTCCCTTGCAGCTAGGCTAATATATCCATTACAGGATATTAAGGGCAATTCATACACATTTGTGCAAGTATTTAAATACGTTTTGAATATTGTGCTTCTTACTTATTTACTTTGGTATTCCTATGTCAGTGTTAACGATAGTTAGCGTCCTAACATTGTAAACTTAGAGATCAATTCGTGCCAATAAATAAGGTTTACAAAAATTGTGAAATGGGTGATTTCCACATGCGGGCAATAGTTTCCGTGCGCAAATCACGCAGATTTTCATTTATCACTGTTGTCGCAAAATTGAAATGTATGCAGAAGTTTCATCCTGTTGATGTAAATATGTGCAGTTTTTTATATTTGTATCTGGCCCATTAACTGAGATATTGGAACTCAAACTGTTTAAAAAGTAAATTTTTAAATGTGTGATTTTTCTAAAGTGTATGCTAGTTGCCATTCATAGTTTACGTAAAGTATTTACAATTTTATATGTAAAATCTCAAAAAATTAGGCTCACAAACTGTTCCATCTTGTACGATTTAGCTTACAAAAATGGAATTTCATTCATTTTCAGTTGATAATTTTTTTACACATAGTACGGGTAAAGTAATATTACTAAGTAAATAGTGCCTTTATTTGTGGGCCATAATCTTCAAAAAATAATTCAGTTTATTTGAAAACGATAAGACAACCTAGTGCTGCGTAATTAAGAAAATCACAGATTCCTGCAAATGTGAAAAGCATCATGTGGTCTGCGAAGGAATAGCCGCCTTGTCTGAAACGAACATAATAAAATATAAAAAAACCTTACGAAATACCAAAACATGATGGAATGCAGCCATAAATAATTATTTTTGCTGAGATGGTCGAGCAACCAATTACTTTTTTCTGCATCACTATGCATTGATCTTAAGATTTATTGAAATTGTTTAACGTTTAGTTTGCACTATACTTATGATTTTGTCTTGTAAATTAAATGTGTTACTTCAAACGTATCACTTCACTGAGACATAATGGATAATCTGCGTCAATGGCATCTCCTATTTTGTCTTTATTGTATCACCTGTGATCTAGTGATAAAACGAACAAAGCTATTAATTTTTAGTTCATACGGGACTAAATGGCTATATAAATAGCAAAATTGTTAAAATAATTTATTTTCCTGTGTAATAATTATTACATAATCATGTTTAAAAACAATTATATTTATCACTTTCGTAAGTTGGCATTTAAATATGCAAAATTAAAATCAATGCCTTTTAATAATTGTAGAGTGTTATTGTAACGAATTTTTTTTAAAAAACAAAGTCCTGACGAGACTTGTACGTGTCATGTTTTCGGTCATATTACGCTATTGTGCAAGTTCACGTGTCAGCGCTTTTGGTATTTTATCAGAGTTCCGAGTACATATTCGTGAAAGGATTCGTTTAGAAAACCGAGCTGGTTCTGCTGAGAACTCATTAACGAAGCGCACACGTGCGAACTTCAAACAAGCGCGTGCCTATACAAATTTCGAGGATCGTGCTGGGAATATGGAACAAAATACGTCTGCTCCATTCAGAAATATCTCTTAATGTATACACTATAAAATTGTTTCACTCAGATAAAATACTCGTGCGTTATTTTTATCTATCTGATTCTTCCCTCTCGCCCCTCGAAACATTTATATACAAGTCTTTGTATGTAATCAAATTTCCCAAAAGATACAAAATTTTAAAATTATAACTTGACATTATATATGAAAAGCAGAATTTACAAAAGGATAGTGGAGAGTATTGCACTATATGGTTCTGAAATTTGGGAAATAACAAAGGAAAATGAAGAAAAGTTAAGAGCGATGGAAATGGATTTCTCGAGACGCAGCTTTGGTGTGACGAGAACAGAAATAATAGGAAATGAATACATTCGGGAAGAAATGGCAGTAAATATCTTAGATGCAATAGAAGGTAGGAGGTTGAATTGGTATGGACATTTGACACGAATGCCAGAGGAACGGTGGTCATTAAGAATATTCCACTGGCAACCCCCCAAAACGAAAGAAAAAGAGAAGACCTAAACTTACATGGAATGAAGTAGTGGTGCAAGCAATGGAGGACAGATGTATTCGAGATGAACATTGGCAAGATAAAAGGAGGTGGAAGCTTAGATGCGAGAGACGCCGTAAGGTGTAGTTCCCACAATGTAGTTTCATTAATTTTAAATTGATAGAACTGAAGCATTAAAATAAATGCTTCTTCGCTGTCTCACCGGTAAAGTACATTCACAGACAAATTTATTGACCAAGTGGATAGGATTTTGGTTGCGTAATAAAAGTAATATTTGAATTAAAATATCCTAGCTAAATCGTACATAGAATACGTTAATCCCAGGTGTCATGCAATATACGTGAAATTGTATGAATTACAGAACACACTAATATCTTTTGTAGAAATTGTTCGTAGACATAAACCACGTTATTGGACACAAGAACTTCTTATGTTTAGGTTTTCTAAAGTTATACATACGCAATGTGGGTAAATTGTTACGAAATGCTACCAAGATTTGAATTTTATTTAACTGCTTATATGAAATAATCTATTTATGGGATAATGACAACTTCAGGCTTCCAGTTTGTCGTCTGTACCGCTGAATCTCGAGCATATGTTTTCTAGTGGCTGGGTGGAAGTCTGTTTGCTGGCCTCAATGTACGCAACATTGTGCGTGAATCTGCGATGCACGCCGGTTCGCCCACTTAAAGTTACAGGTTTCCTAATTTTTTGATTGAATGAGACGAATGTCCCCTTGGTTACGTACGATGAGACTTTTGACTAATGAATCAAGTAATAGAAATTTTTAAAGATGGGTCTCAGCAACGATGTTTCACCCTGCCCAGAAAGAAATGTCCTCTTTCCTTCATTGGTGCCGCATCCGTCGGGATATCTTTGATCGTCCACCAATTTCATACAATTTACATTTCTTCGGTATGCGATATGGCATGATGTAATCATCGTTGTGCTTTCATACTCGCGCAATACACAATGCTGCCTGGCCTGCCGGTAATTAGCTGAATTCCAACGTGTAATAATGACAAATAATCTTCGCTGTTTTATAAAGTTAATTGGGACCTAAGTACGATTTCGTATTCGTTTAAAAAATTTTCCCTCTTACCGCTTACTCCGTGTTTCGTAGAAGGAGTCGTTTCCCCCTCAGCTACCCCCTATGGAAGGTTGTGGGGATCCACAGCTCCGTTTCTTACCAAACACGTTCTACAAGTAGATGGCATTAAAGCCGGTATAGATGACGCAAAAAAAATGCGGCCTGCGAAAAGACTACCCTCAGAGATGCATGTCTTTGCTAACGTTTTTTTCGGTTGACTTTTCGAAACAATACGAACTATTTATCAATTCTTCATCGGTCTTGTAGACAATTAAGTTTAGTTCTGTTTTTTTTTGCTCAGGTGGCATCACTCGATATGAATGTATGTGTTCTTTGACTTTGTCTAGTCTTCTGTTCAAAGATGTATCGACGTGTTTGTTCACTTGAAAATAAAAATGTTGATCCTATGTTAAATCGAATAAAGCATTATTCATTTAACATACATTAAATGAAAATATTAACAGGTCTTTCATTTTCATTATTAACGCAGTCCATTTCAAATATTTTAAACCAGTATTATTGTGGAACTTCTGTATCCGTGATAAGACTATTTGGAGTCAATTTCGTGAAGTTCTTTTAGAGTCATTTTGTTATTTATCTACATTTTCGAGTGATTCATCTATAAATAAACTTAATTGAATTGTTTTGCGGCATCGATATAATTTTAATGCAACAATTGTAGAATGAAAAAATATATTCCATTTAAGAGTTTTCCTGTATCAGTTATAAAATTAAACTTTACTGCATTGCGACTTCATGTTACCATGTCTTCATATTTTTGATAAAATAAATACTGTTGTGTAACGTTATTTGCTGCTTTCTGTGGATTGTAAATAAATGTTTTGAATTAAGAAATAACTTCACTGAGTATTGAAAAAAGATTAGTTCATGACACGGGTAGGATAGTAGACATGAATTTTCGGATTTATATTTTTTCCAATAAAATAAGAAAATGATCATATTTCATTACTTGTAAGATAAAAAAAAGAAGTCGATAAAATATTATAAATTAAACGTTTCTAATTATTATCATCACTATTAACCGTCAAAAAATAGTAAAAAATAAGAAAATAACGTGAAAAAGGATGGACTGTGTATGCAAAATTAAATACTGCATTAAAAAAACAATTGTAAAAGGAAAAAATCCTTGTATTTGTAATATTTTATTAATTTTAATCAGGTCATATTTTTTCTCTTAGGTTGTTCTTATTCAGTCCAAAGACTGCTCTGTTTGAAACCTCCATGCAATCCTATCTTGTGCAAGCCTTTTCATTTCCTTATAACTAGCACAACCTACATCCTCCCTAATATTCTTAGTGTTTTGCTGTTTTATTTATAAAAAATAGTCAGAATTATAATAAAAATATTTTATTACGTTTTTGAATTCAACATACATTATTTGTTTCAGTAAAATGACATCATTCTTATCGGACGCAAATTCGGAACCTCTCCTCAATCATCTACACGGCTTTCTCCAACATTTCATTTTCAGAACTTGAAGTTCTTGACGAATATAATTTCAATGTCTTCGACTCTGTGGGGCTTTTTCTCGTGTATTCTTGATTTCAGGTAGTCCCACAAAGAACGGTCACAATCGATAGATTAGAAGAGTGCGTGGGACAAGAAACATCACCGAATCGTGGAATGACACGTCCATGAAACGTCTTCCCTTCAGAAATGGAAAGGCATAGGGTGAAATGAAAAAAAAATGTGGTTCCAACATGATAGCGTCACAGTTCACATTTCGAGAGCATCCATGGAAGTTGTTCCAAAAATATTTCCTATTTCATTTAATGATTGGGCGATGTTTCTTGGTGCGCACGGTCTCTCAATCTATCGATTTGTGACTTCCTTTTGTAGACTTACCTGAAATGAAGAGTGTGCGTGGTAAGACCCGCTCAACCTGACAAGAAATTGAAACTCTGTAGAATGAAATGTTGCAGAACTTTGAGGAGAGGTTCCGAATTTTATCCTGTCAATACGTCATCTTAATAACATTCCTTTATGAACATAATTACTGTGTATATAAATCAAAAGTCATAATGAATTATTTTTTTAATTTAAAACATTTTTCTGTAAATAAAAAGCAAAACTTACTGTTGAAAACTGCTCCACCCTATGTATCCCTGATACAATTTTCGCGTTGATCGTACGTAAAAACGAGTCAATTAAACATTAACAGAAACTACTCCCGCTGGAGCTGGTCAGATCTCCCTGGAGATGTTGTCTTCTCTCTCTAGTTTTTATGGTTCTCACAAGCCGGGAGGCGTCAGTCAGTTTCGAGGGATACATGCTCTGGGCGTCTCAGAGCTTGGCCATACGGTAAGAGGTGTCTGCTGTTCCTGTCGGAACAGTCCGCCAGCTGCCTCCCAAGCTGGTCGAGGCACGGAGCAGGGTATGCTGCGGTCACACAGCAAACTCCTCTAGCGTCATTCGGAGGGGCATGACTTAAGATTCCAATAGCTTGACCTATCTTACGGGGGTTTTCTAGGTTTTTCTTTCCATCTCCTTCAGGTGAATACCTTTTCAATTCCCTTCCTATGCTATTAAAGGAGAGTTGCCTGTTTCATGATCACCCTCATGTAGCCTGTTAACCGAAAAAAAATTAACCACAGCCTGAGCCTGCGGGAGTTTTCTCTCAGGCGCTTCACCCCAGAGTGACTGTGGGGCTCACCAGACTGTCGGGAATGCCTCGTACTCTCTCTGGTTTTTTTTATCAAAGTTCTCACATGCCGAGATACCTTCACGTATTTTGGGAGGTATATGTACTGGGGTCGAAGACCAGGGCATAAGGCAAGAGTTGTCCGCTAATCCCATTGGATCAGTCCGCCAACTGCCTCCTAAAACTGGTGAAAACATGGAGAATGGAATGCTGCGACCCCACAGGAAACTCGTCTCTCGTCATTCGGAAGAGCGTGAGAATGGTACCCAATGCCCGACCTACCTGATGCAGGTTTTCTAAGGTTTTCCTTGCATCTCTTTGGGTGAAACACCGGGTAGGATCCATAAAACCATTGCCCGGGGGTCCTAGTCAACACCTGGCTACCTTGCTCTACCTTCCGCATTCCCCCTTTTCAATTCCCTTCCTATGCTATTAAAGCGGAGTTGCCTGTTTCAGGATCACCCTCATGTAGCCTGTTAACCCCCCCCCCCCAAAAAAAATCAACCAATGCCGAGGCACCTTAATCTATTTTATAATGTGTGTACCGGGGTTGATGATCTTGGGCATACGGTAAGAGTTGTCCTCTGATCTCATTATGTGAAGACATGGAGAAGGGTATGCTGCGACCCCACAGGAAACTCGTCTCTCGTCATTCGGAAGGGCGTGAGAATAGTACCCGATGTCCCGATCTACATGATACAGGATTTATAGGGTTTTACCTGCATCTCTTTTAGGCGAAACACCGGGTAGGATCCTAAAACTATAGCCTGGGAGCCCTACTCAACCCTTGACCACCTTGCTATACCTTTCACATCCCTCCTTTTCAATTCTATTCCTATCCTATTAATGGGGAGTGGATTATCCTCATGTAGCCTGTCAGTAATAAAGAATTCTCCAGCTTGTTGCTCTTAAGTTATTGGAAATGGAGAAAAAAATTATTTCACTTGCACCTTTTTATTAATCTTAAAAGAAAACCAAACATTCTTGAAATTTATTGTAATGAATTACCTTTACCATTTATTAATTATGCGTGAAATTGTCATTTATAATTAAAATTGATTGATAATTCAATAAATAACACGTTAACTAAACTAAAACACATTAAAACTTATTATTTTAATTACACATTGAAAATAAATTATGTACAGGACAAGTTTTAATTTGAGGTCTAAATATGCCCTTTTCCTCGGGAGATTTGGGCCAAGTAGGAGAGATCACTTTTAAAAGAAATATTGGGTCCGACAATGCATGTGAAAATTATTCTATAACAATAGGTGGATCTCACCAGTGTTCCAATTACAGTGTCACTCAAGGATTCCTCGCGGCCAGCAATGAGAGGCGTCTCACCACTTCCACTCACAAGACTCAAATGTTTTAAATCCATCGCCTTTTACGACGTCCTCTAACCTAAGATTTCGCCGCCACCTCTCTGTAAGGACTGTCTGCCCACTCTTCTGTCCTTGCGTATTTATTTACACTGTTCTCCCCAGCTTTCTCCCGGGCTTGAGGTTCACTGTCGCCACCCCCACCTCTCACAGCTGTCACGCTACCCTTGACCATGGGTCAAGCTAAGACGATGGAACGCTCAAGTGTCGCTGTATTTGCATCGTGATAAAATTTGATAAAATAATTTGCGATAATGCACGCCACAGTATAGACGAATTTACTGACCTACCCGCTACGAGCGGTTGGAGGAAATGAAATGATTATATCCTCATTAAATGCTCAAAAAAGGGGCAATAATGAAATTACCAGGTGTTTTAAGCCTGTCTGCCCTCTAGTACTTATAAAAGCCCACGACCCTACTAGACTGTGCAAATATTAAAGTAATAAATTAGTGGATTAGAACGGAAGTAGGTGATCCTCGGGTTGGAAGTCCTTATCCTTCCTGCTGTGACATTCAGCTCGTCCCTACGTTTCCGCACTCTGAATACGAGGACTTGCCGTTAATCTCTTACGGCATATTTTTTTGCGTGTAAAAGAGGGAGCAAACGTCTCTCTCTTTTTTTTAGTTGCAACCTCAAATGCATCCGGGCCAAGAATTGTGTGCGGATGGGTTTTTCTGGGACGTAGAGCCATTAAATTAATTTCCGTCTCGCTGCAGCGTGCCTCTGATTGCGGAGGCTTTTTTAAAAGTGCGTAATCGATGTGTGGAGAGGATGGGATAGGATGTAAAGAGAGAGGGAGCCTCGCCCCTAAGGAGCAGCGGCGCCGTGCAGTCTCGTATCGATCCCGGAGCCGGAGCTCAGTCGGTCCGCGGACAGAGACCCGACAGTGCACGCCAGCCACCAGTCGCACTCTGCTCGCTCACTGCGCTCAATACCAACAAAGCTCGCTCTGCTCTCTCTTCACACGTAAGTATTGCCTATCTCCTGCTCATCTCAGCTGTACTCACTCCACTCAATTCATTATTGAAATGGTGTTATTTGCAGTGATCTCTACTTCAAATATACATTTTTGTTTTTATTAATTTCAGAAACAATTAATTTATGAAACTTGTATAACCCCCACCCCTTATATATACTATTTTTCGGTTCTACGAGCTTCTAAGCTACTTACAACACTGACTATTTTGCGGTTCCCCTATTTTCAATTAAAGAAGCAAATATTTCCAATGTCACTTAATTTTGTAAATTCAGTCAATTTCTTATTTTTTGTTGTCGAAATTATTTTTGTCCTTTTACTCGTAAAATGTTCTGTTTTTAATTTTCAAGTCTACATAAGCTTTCTAAGCTGATTGAAGTAATCCGTAACATAGAAATTGCCGGTGTTTTTCTGCTGAAAATCTGTTTTCATTTTAAAATATTTTAGTTACTGGACGATAAATAAAATAGTGAAGCAAGTTAAATTGATTAATGATTGTTAGATACAACTGCATGCTGCAATTTCTACGTCTCATGTTGGTGGCTGAGAACAGCAAATGTCGAAAAATGTCATTAGGGTCACTTTTATTTACGATTATATTCCAAACATTCGTGTATTTGTATTTTCTTGACAATTTTAAAACTATTATATTTATTACTCCAGTTACGCCCACCGCACTACTTAATTTTAAAATAATTTTTTTACTTAAATTTTAGAAAGTTACGAATGTAATCTATTTACTGTGCTATTTTTACATGGGTTAGATGCTTTAAATTATATATTCTTAAAAACAGTAAGCAGAATTTTTAACATGTATATAACCAATCTAAAAATCTCCTAATTATACAAAATTAGCGGCATGCTTTATTTATAGGCGGTAAGCAAAGTAATATTCATAATATTTAAGTACATTAAGCAACTCGTGTAGGCAGTGACAAGAGTCCGTGCGTTGTGTAAATTGTCCGCAACGGGATTCTGCGGTTCGCCTGCAAAAGGCAGTAATTTCCCGGGCTTTCCCAAGGGACGTGTCCCTGCACCCTTCGTGCTCCACATTTTATGACTTGCTTCAGGTCGTATCCGTCGGGTCTGTTTTCCTTCATAAATCACATCTGCTGCTGTTACTTGTCCTTCTAATTTAGACGTTACATTTAGTGTGTTTTTACTGTAAAATGGAGTGGAAACAAATCATTTTAATTACCATTTGTTCCCCAACACTGTATAAAAATACTTCCAGCTATAAAAATGATTTATCGCTCTTTCGTTTTTCTTATGTCCCATAAAAAGAAGTGGTCTACATGCAGCACTCTCGTCTCAGCGTAGTTTAGCGTGGAACGAGGCTATATCCTTTGTCCATTCTCGTGTTATTCGATCAACGACTTGTTTCCTGTGTTTCACAACGAAGTTGTAAAATCGATATGATTCGAGCCCTTTCGTACGCCTGCCCAGTTCGCTGGTTGGCTATTTATATTTTCTGAGCGAAACGGAATCCATTACAAACTCCATTCCATGCAAATTAGGTGTGTATCAAACACCTATAAAGTGCTACCTTCATTCTACGTCAATCATCTAATTTTACTGACCCATACTTATTCCATTATTTTTTAGTTGAAAAAAGGTTTATAATTAAATAAAAGTGTAACCTTAAACAGTCTTCATATAAAACACTATTTATTTATCGGCTACTTTCGACAGTTTTTTTAGTCATCCTAAATATATAATCGTTACAAAAATAATAAGCGTAAATAAAAATGTACAGTAAAAATAGCTTTTCCGTAAAAAATACTTTTTGTTAAAGCTGTATAAATTAATTAAATCAATTTAAATACATGTGTTCGTAGTTATATTCTGTACATCGTCAAACACTTTACCCAATAACGGTAGTCAACTACATGGATATACAACTGCAGTTGTATTCTGTTAATTAAAAATTTATTTTATATGCATATAATTAATAAAAACAAAGCGACAATTTTAAAATTAAATATTATGTATGCATTAATACATTACCTTGTCAATTAAAAGATGAACAAGTTTTGTAATTACGGTTTATCAACATTTTACTACCGAGTAAATTTATTATATCCGCATAATTTTGCTCAATTTCCTCTCCGTGTCTATTATTGACAATCGTGTTTCTGTTGAAGTAAATGTGTAGAGCTTCGTAAAATCTATGTTTAGTTGTAAATTGATTTTTTATAAATATTTGTATTAATAAATTAATCAAAATCAAGTCCTGTTTTAGCTTGAGAAGACTAAGGTTGGAATAATTGTTTTACTTGATATGTGAAACCGTCCATAAATGACAAACTGTTGAAGTTTGATCCACTTTGTGTTACCACTAATTTTATTCGACTTACTGAATTCATATTTTATAGTTATTGTGTTTATTCTTTTCAGTTATTAGCTTAAGTCCCTTATGATAATAAAATTCCGACATTATTATTTTTAAATACTGTATGTATTTGAATTGTTGGCGAAATTGTTGTATGTGAAATTCATATCGTTTCGTGGTAGATTGAATCCTGTGCCCCTTTGCTCGTGCAGCGGCAGCCTTGCAAACTCCAGAGTATTGCAGGGTGTCTAATTCTTTGCTATCGACTTGACCCCATTGTATAACATTCTTTTGAATCCTCAACTACTTTTTACTCTTTACAACACTTCTGCTGCTTTTGTTATATTATTATTTTTTTCGCTAAATAATCAACAATTTGGCTGCCCTGCATATTGTAGGTCTACACACTACATCATATCATCCCTACCATCAAGATACGAAAACTACATGGTTGCAGTTGTTTGAATTAATTTATTTCTTCTCACATGCTTTTAAGAATTTTAAATAGTAAATCAATAAATATAATTTCATTACTGTGGCCTCTGTATAGAGCGGTAATGCTTAATTTATGAATGGCTCGTAATAGTATTACCCCCCGAGCTTCTGTCTATATGAGATCTTCTCCTCGCCCGCGAGGTCTCGCAGATTCCATTTAATCCTCCCATTGTTTACATCGCACTAATTTGACTTTCCTCAGCCTCCTCGAATTTCTCGAAAAACTTTTAAATTTGTTTACCGTGCCTTCTATGAAGGAGATAACAACGAATCAACGGTTCATTCCACTTCAAGCTTCAAACTGAGAGACTTGCCGAAAGTTTGTTTGTCTTTATCCAGGAAAGAGCTTTTTTTAAAAAAAGGACTATTTTTACATCTTTTTCAAGGAATGGTATCACATATAATTACTTTTCGCCTATGAATTTAACAAATAATGTAAATTTTATTAAGTTTGGTCATTATTTGGAAATCAGTTTCTTTTATATTTAACTAGCTGGGTTACCCGGTATGCGTGGGTATTTATTTATATTATCCCGGTACATTATTTAATACTTGGTCATCACATGATTAAACGGGCATCGCAAACGTCACTATATGAATTTCAAGTATGCTACCAGCATCTCGAAGGAACGACTTCGAAACCATAATAAATGTATGAATGGAGTCCTGGAGAAAGAGTTCAATATGAGGATTAATAGAGGGAAAACCAAGGTAATGGAGTGTAATTTGGGAAACAATGGAATAACAAAGAGTGTTAGATTGGGAAGGGATATTTTGACGGAAATTAAGGAATTCTGCTACTTGGGAAGCGTAATAACTAGGGATTGTAAAAGTATAGTAGACATAAAGAGTAGGATAGCACAGGCAAGGAAGGCTTTCGCGAAAAAGAGGAATTTACTTGCGGGTAATATAAGTGTGAATATTAGGCAATCGTTGCTAACAATGTTTGTATGGGGCGTGGCGTTATATAGGTGCGAAACGTGAACGCTAGGAGCTCCAGAAAGGCAAAAAATAGAAGCCTTTGAAATGTGGTGCTATAGGAAAATGCTGAAGATCAGATGGGTGGATAGAATCACGAACGAGAAAGTTATAAACAGAATAGGGGAAAAGCGAACAACATGGAAGACGTTGACCAAGAGAAGGAATAGATTAATAGGCCACGTTTTAAGGCATGAGGGTCTTGTACATTAGAGGAAAGTGTGTAGGGTAATAACAGAAGGGAAAGGCCAAGGATAGAATATTTTAAGCATATTAGGGAGGATGTAGGTTGTGCTAATTGCGCAAGATAGGTAAATACTCCCGGAGCATTAAAGAAATAAAATTTGGCACCAGAAATGTAAGTGTGTCAAAAGTATTTTCGGTAACCGAATGGTTTCTTAAGAAATGGTATTTTAAGATTATTTTTCAATCCCTCTATGGAAAGGGCGGCACTATCATTTTAAGGCGTCATCCATAAAGAATGCAACACCTGAGTTGTACTTGTTGACCTAGTAACTATCGACGTAACCTTCAATACGATGACTCACGTGATTCTACTACATTTTATCGTTAATTATTTTTAGTCCTTAATATTGTTTTCGAAAAATAACATTATGCACTTAACTCTATGGTACTCATAACACCGTAAATAAAGCACCATTGTAAACGACACACAAATCTAATAAAATTATTTTTTGCCTATTTTGATATTTTTTGCTTTCGACGAGGATGTAGGAGATTGAGTTTTATTATGAAAACGCTTGCTACCGTTGAAAATTGGTAGTTTCCTTGTTCCCTCGGAGGCGAGAGTAGCGCCGCAGTACATTATTGGCATTTTGCGAGCGTCTTCCGGAATTTCTTGGGAGGTGAAGTGCGCGTCTACGTCAGCATCCCCACCTAATTGGATCTAAAACCCCTGGAGCGGGTGGCGTCTTCCGGACCTGCAGATCTTTCATGCTTCCCGTCTTGTTTCAGTTCAGCGCATGGGTGGACGCCGTCATCTTCGTCTTCAGCCTAGAAAACGAAGCCAGCTTCAACGCCATCTATAACTATTACACCAAGATGGCCCATTTCCGGAATTCCGCCGAAATCCCGCTCATACTGGTCGGCACTCAAGGTAAGAATGTCTCCAGAGATTAGCAATTCTGATTCCTTTCCTTCAATATTTATGATTATTTCCAATCCTTCCTTTCCGACAATACCATGCTATCCGCTTTCATTTTTATTTTATTACGCCCATATCTATACCAATAAATAAAATTGAAGTGTCCTTCTGTATGTTTGTCTGCAATAGTCTCCGAAATGTCTCAACGGATTTAAATGAAAAGGGTTTAAAATACAGGAGATTTAGCTTAAATATTCGTGCATATTTCATTTCAATAAATTACAGGACATATAATGCAATAATAAATATACATGTATAAATATTTCTTATACGCGCATTTAAGTGTCCCACTGAATCCGGGTTGCCGGTACTCTTGATCTGTTTATGCCCCGAAGCATTCGATCAATTGTTGAAGTAGAATTCGCTACTTAATTAACCTATTGTTTGCAGACCTAACTCCATGACAAATAATAAGCTTCTTTGGGACGTCGATACGATGTATACGTGAATTGGTTTTATTTGTCTCATCGGATAAATTTTAATACTTAATAATTGCTCATTTTTATTGGCTCCAAAACGTGTGATAGCGGGACCTGTTCAAAACCAACTGCGAGTTATAAGGTTTGCCCTGATGCGATCATAAATAGGTGATACCATCATTTTTATGTGTTCAACTAATTAAACTTTATAAAAACTCTTTACCTGTTGTTTCGTTTTTAGGGCAAAATAAAAATAACTATTTCGGCGCGAACGAAGTCGCGGGGGTTTCGTTTTACTTTCGTAAGAAGTTTGGCAATATTGCGTGTAACGTCTATTTTAAACTGTTTTTAGAAATATTCATTTCTATAAATGACTAAGGCTCTTAGTATTGTGCGCATGAACGTCGTATGTCAAATAGAATCAAAGTGGATCATTGCCTTAATGTTTGTATTATTGATTTCACTGAATAAATTGCTTTAATAAATCAATATTGTAAATTATTCATACAAGTAGCGTCTTCTCATGAAAGAACGTGACGTATTTACATTCTTCTTGAGCACCATCAACAATATGTTTTAAATGTAAGGAGGAAGCTGTACCCGACTGGGCTTTGAGTTGTCTCGTTTAAATATTCACAGTAGTTTTTATTAAATACACATGTGATTAGCTGCATAGCATACAATTTCTGTTCCATGAACCTTGACTTGTTGTCGCGTTACTTTCCGCAAACTAGCGTTGCAAATATTCCGTTTATAAAGTGTGCTGCTTTGGAATCTCTTACAGGTTAAAGAAAATTTACGTTTTAAGGAAATCTTTTGTGGCGTTTCAGTGGATTGACAAGTTACACATTTCGCTTCACAGATACTTCATCAAATTTACATGAATATTTATCTTCTATATGTTGGGTAACGTGCTGGAGAATAATATGTGGACGAGCTTTACGTCAAGGATTTTCACTTATGTGCCCAACAATGGAGCAGCCAGCATCTGTCTTCTTATTAGGGAATAGAAAATGAGCGATATAATTCTCGGTCTACTCTAATACTTACCGCATGAGGTAAGTCATTAGCAGGTGCAGCCATATCCAGGTTTCTATAATGCGATTACCTCCGACCGTTGTTGCATACGCTCATTAACTCCCATAAAGAATGGATCGACGTGTAATGGAGGCGCCGTCTTAAGGTTTCCCAGATTACTCTAGGGTGTACGGATTCTTCCAAAAATTTTAAGTACTTCACTCTTATCGCTTGTACACACACGCACACAAGGGGGAACTTGGGGCGGAAAAGGATGTTGCGGGGCAGAACGGTATACCCTATTTTTTTTTATTGGATAGTGCTGAAGTTTAGTAAATAGGGGTGGAACATTGTAACTGGACAAAGGAATAAGTTCTAGCAGTCGACTTGAGCAAGTTCTGTTTGCACCTTGTGAATGAACTCTTGATTTGGCGTCTTACATCTGTGAGTTTATAATTTTTGCAGCATTTCAGCAGAAAGTATGATACTCAACTTCTCGCTTTTAACTCTTTAATGGTATATATTCGTAAACTAGATGTCTTCAGGTGCATATAAGTTACGTATAAAGTTTAAATCTGCTTATATTAAGGTTCGGTGAAAAACTTTAAACGGAAACTAGCGTGCAGGGCGAAACGGGATCCTTCTGTATAAGGCAAAATGTAATGTTCATCAAGAAAAAATAAAAACTGACAGATTCAACTTATGAGAATTAGCTACAGAATGTTTTACTCATAAAAGAATCGTTTAAGAAGGAACAGAAAAACGGGAAAAATACTAGTAAGGACTGTGCAGTTGCAAAAAAAAATTTTTTTGCGATAGGAAAAATTGATTAAGCGATCAACCATACGCAAAATAAATATAAGAAAGAAAGCACAGAAGGTGTTAAGATTTCCCTTAAATTTAATTTAATTTTATTGTATTAATTGTAATTAAAAAACATCCTGTCGCTTTATGACCCCGGGGGGTGGGGAAATGTGTAAGTTTAATGTTAAGCATTCATAAAAAATCTTAATTCGTTGTTTTAAGCTATATTAATATTAGATTAAGTAAATAATGGAATAAAATAATGTTTATACCCTTATGAAGTGAGTTTTCTTTTCCCCCATACACATACACAGATATATATATATATATATATATATATATATATATGGAGGCCAGGGTTAAGCTTCGCTAAGGTTTATTTACCCATATTATACTTAAGAATCGCAATAGTCTGAAGAAAGTTACTCATATCTATTAAATTGTTTAGTTATGAGAGTTTTAAATACATTATAAACATTTTATATGTTTGAAAACTTTCATTCCATCACAGGGTATTTTATAACAGATGGTAAATGAGAAATGTGAACAAAATCAAAGTAGCTAAAACTAAGATGCAGGAACAATAGACACACACGTAGAGGTTAAGCAACAACTGGAAGCTTAATTAATTCTCCTTTTTATATTGTCACGTTTCTGAAGGATCGTGAGAGGTTATAGACGTTTATTCAACACGAAGTGCTGTACAAAGACTCATACTCCAAAAGAATGCCTCTCTTTCGAGGTCCAGTACAATTTATACATTCGTGGAATATTCCAGAAACAGAACATTCTCGAAACTGAAAATACTAGAAACTATATGTGAATAAAGTAAACAAATAAAAAAGATTTGAATAATTATTGATAAATTTATATGCTGACTTATTGGTCGTCTTTTTATTTATCGCAAACTTTAAAGTCAGAAAACTATGTTGTAAAAATGTTGTAAAACTATGTTGTAAATAAAAAAGTGGTTGTGTTACCCGAGTCCACATTTCTGCAGTCCAACCTCAACCCCTGGACTCACTCCTTCATAAAAGCACGTATCACTGTTTGTGATTCTAATTATTAGCATTTATTGTGAAAATTGCTGGAAGGAGCGCGATGTTGTTATCAACCAATTTTTTTTCATTCCTTTGTCTCCGTTTTTATATTTGTGTCTCAACACTTCAGTTCTGATAATACATTCCTTTACATAACACTTTTTTACAATAAACTCTAACACCACTCAGAATTTACCCATGACCGTAGAACCAACCACACTGTATATTGTTTACACCATAGTAGATATGTCGTAATTATTTCCGTACGTTGTATTTGCAAATACTTGCCAAGCAACTTTCATCACAGATTGTCATGTTTAACCATTTATTTTCGTTTTAATGGCAATCGTGGTGCCCTATTACCTGATAAATGAAGTCGTAAATATGAATGGCTGTCTCTTTAGACTTGAAGTAAATTTAATTAAAATTGCATGGCATTGTTATTCATTCTTATAATCATGCTTTAACTTCAATTTAACTGCGTCTTTTACTACTTTATGCCGCAGCTAGTTTTCTTTCACATCTTTTCTACATGTTCATCGGTCCCTGTAATTTATTTTTAGAATATTCGGTTTTCAAATTGTCTGAAACGATAAATTGAAAGGGGTAGGAAGGAAAAAATGGAAGTTGTGCTACATAAGGGGGGAGAAGAGGAAAATTCAGAAAAAATAAGTTTTGCCTTGAGAATAAAACTTTGTTCTTCGTGCGAAGTTCCTATAATATCTGCAGGAGTTTACCAGCAATAAAACTGCCTCATAATTTACGTATTCTACTTCGTACTGGTCCAGTTTAATCTCCTCCAATTGTTGCAGTCAGTGGAATACTGCTAGACATATATTTGTTGATGTGTAGCAGGACAAAGGTGTAGCTTACACTAATCTAAATAGGATACTTTATAGTGTAAAGAAATGTATCGTAAATTGCTTTCATGATTTTGCGAAAAGTTGTTAATTTATTTGAACTTTCGCAAGTAATACAGTTTTATTATTACTAACTTTGTAACCTTTGGGTTTGTTTAGGGTAATTAAGACGTTAATATTTAGAGTGGATGTCTGTTTATTGTTGGATGGATACATGTAATTACTGATGGTCCTCGTCGAGGCGAGAGCTGGCTCAGATCCAAGGTCGCCGAGGTTCTTGCGCGGACGGAAAGAACCCACCGGAAGTCAGCTCAGCTCAAATGAGGGTTACCTCTCTTAACCTTAACACAACACATGACAATTACATATCAATACCACAATTCTTTGAATATGCTCTATGTGCAGACCGCATCATTCCCTGCTTCTCTTGCTACTGTCGTGTCCTCTTGGCACCGCCTAGCGTCACGTCCTACGACTTGTCCCGTCTTCATCACTATGATTTCAACTCCCATTTAAAGAAAAACACCATATGAATAAAACACTTACGTGCCTGTTTGCTCAATTTATTTTTCTTTACATGGGGCTCGAGGTCAGAAGGAAAACAAAATATGAGTAAGCGAGATAGGTTTCAAGAAAGGACGAAAATATAAGCTCAATACTACAAACTACGAAACTGAATTAAAAGATGAGAATAGAAAAATCTCGATCGGACCTAGAATAAAGCCCAGGACCTCTACTTGATTAGATTAGTAAATTGTGTGTCTGTCCTCTGTATGGTGGAAGGTCGAACCTGATGGTGAAACGGCTTAGGTAGCTTAGGTGAAGAGTGGGCTCGCTCCCAGTATGGTCGAAATTTTCCCCAACCTGATCCTTTAAATGAACTGAAATTGTGCAGAAAATTGTTCTTTCATCGGCTTAGTGAATCTCTTTTCAATGCGCATACAGCCTACTTAATTGCATCAGGAAAGGAGATAACACTTGCAAAATTTAATCTTCAATTAGTTAGGGAAATAATAAAAAAATACATTCAGAAAGAAAAATACAGGTGGAGGTAAAATGAACTCATAAGAATGCTTCTAAAAGTCACTGGAAGACATTTTATAAAGGGACTGTAAAGTAAAAGTCTTAGTTACAGCGTGATATGCAGAAAAACGGGAAAAGTTTCAAAATTGTAAAACGCCACTTTTGGTGGATAATTGCATTGAAACGCTCCGTACAATAAAATAACTACCGAGTGAGTCATTTGCGTAACTAACGAAAATAAATTATTATTTTAAATTCTTATCATAAAAATTAGTAGATTAAAACGCCGTCACGTCAAGCTTAATTATTTAAAATATCTATTTATTTACTGTAGTTTAACTTTCAGGAAATGCATTCTAATGTGATACCTCTGCTAGCGGACAAACTGCGCAATTGCACGCATACGTATTGTTGCGAAACACTATTTTGAAATAAAAATTTAATAATATCACAATACTGTTCTCGACTCACCGATGAGAATCCTAGTGGCTGTTACCTGGGATATCGTCATGCTGTGGCACTGTCCAATGTAATTAAATACCCACGGTCACTGCAATTGACATTCTCTTTGTATATACTTTTTATGTTCCTTTATTTTCATGAAATACAAACAATAATTTTTATATTTTAACATTTATTTATTGCTTGATTACTTATTAAACTTATCGTTTATAAGTATTGTTTTAGAATGCGCTTTAGGTTGGAAACCATCGCTTCAGGCTAATCTTTGTCGCAACCCGAGAAGCGTACACTGTTTTCTTTCGTCCCCCAACGGAGCACGGGTAGCCTTTTTTCTTTCTTCACGGAGCTGCAGCCCATTGAGGGCAATTGACTAGCCGGGACGACTGCGGACTGTCATCTACCATGACACATTCCGGATTTGGAGTGTCACTTGGTGAGCGTATCGGGAATCCTTAACAAACACGGTATTTGTTTCGAACCCGGGACATTCGTGATGTGAGGCGGTGACGCTGACTACTACTCCACAGCAAGTCGGCACGGTTTATTTAAAAGTCTATTGATTGAGTACAACTAATCTTACGTCTTCCATAAAATGCTGAAAGTTCAGAACTTCTGTAGTCAGACAGACAGAGATTTTACTCTTCCGCGATGGACACATTATTTATTGAACTATTCTATATTGCAGATATACTATTATAGTGATCACAACAGACAATTAACGCAGTATACAACTCCTAATTTTTCGTGCTTGCACAGCTCTTTCGTTGATATATTTGATGGAAAAGACGCAAAAAAGTACAAGGAAAAATGTACACATGGTGAATGAGCAGATAATCAGTGGTGGACATACAAATTCGTTGAATTGCAATTTGGGTATATACTACGTAAATATTTGGTAGTATTGATAGATTTCGAGACATTGATGCAAATGTGACACATGTTCCAAGAGTGCGATAGAAAAGCAAGGAAAGATACAGACATTACATAGAGCATGGTTACTCACAATCATCGGAGGTGGATTACTGATCGAAGGATTGGGAAGTCAACAGACGATTAATTAGAGACTGAGGAGCGTAAGTTCTGGCCGACCTTACCTTCGATGTTGAATTCATAATTTGACCACGGTATGCCAAGGTCCTGGGCGCTGGTCTCGTGGGGAGCGCTGCGCCTGCACAGAAAGGGAGTTGTAGCGTCGCGACGCCAGGCGTCTTTGCTCAGGGCTGCAGGGTAGCTCTTACCTCACTATAGGAACCTCGACGCTGCGCGACGTTGACGATGGCAGCAAGTCCAGCACCAGCGGCACCTTGCTGCTGACAACAGAACACACCCTATATAGTCGTGCGTCATCGAAGGGAAAAGAAAACGATGACTTGCAGTTTGAAATAACGTCCAAAATTTTGTATTAATGGAATAGCATATCCTTTGGCTTTAAATCCGTCGCAATAATACAAATACATTAATGAAGAACTATATTATCGTTAATTTTTAGAAGGAGCTTTCAGCATACTTGCCATATTCATCTATGTAAAGAAACCAAATTATATTACATTTTCCAAACAAACATCTCATATTAATTTGTCTAGTTATCAGTTCACCGCCTGTCAAACCTCACCCACCCACGTCGTATGCCTCTCAGATACTCACACACCCCAAAAAAACTAACCCATCCGCCAAAGTAGGCCAACCAATGGACTAACGTTTACAGGTAAATTATATACGCTATTTTCATTTCGAAAATTCATTATTTTAGTATTGTATTTACTAGAATCAATTATTATACCAACTGATAGTCGTAAACATAAAAGTTTTTACATTAATTAAAAAAACGTATTTAAATGGAAAGAAAAAATCTAACTGAACACTATTAATATTTTAAGAACCTTCAATTATGTCTCTAAATTAAATTTTTTGTATAGATTTTCACACTGAGTCTAGATTCTCCTTCAGTGCACCGGTTGCAATGCTTTATGACAATGTTAAAAATATTAGATAAACAAACATTTTGGAAATCAAGACATTATAATCTTTTTTAAAAAAATAAATACGGTATAAATTCCAGGAAAAAAGTATTTAATTTTGGAACACTATGCAATTATTTTGGACCATTTAAACATTGTGCTTACGTAACATTTCAAATATCACTTTTAAATTGATATTTAAAATGTGACGTGTGCGTCTTGATGCGCACTTGTTGGGTTATAAGGTTTTTTAGACGGATCATCTACAAAAGTAAGAAGCACCATAAAAACAATCTTAATTCGTAAAAAAAATGACCAACGTAAAATAGGAAAATATAGCAGTGTATTCGGGCGCTAGGAATGTGTCCTTTGATCGTATTGGAATTTCTGTACATTTGAACACGTTTCCTGTAGGAACCGATGAACTGAATCTGGACTACAAGTAGAACCTTATAAGAAACAATTTAGAGAAAAGGTTGAAGGCTCGTATATTATAATTAGTGATCATTCTGATTTTTTTTAAAAAAAAATTTTTGTTTGTATTTAAAATATGTTGTAATTGATATAGGATGTTTGTTTTTAAAATGCTTTAATATAACTTGTTTCGTTATATATGGTAAATAATACCGAAAACTCCTGAAAAAATTAACGATATAATAAATTAAACTTATTAATTTGTAAAATTCAGACTTATGTCTAGTACGTGAGGATCATATTACAATACTATCTACTTTGTAATCAGTCATAAACTAAATTTATATTACTTGAATACTTACCCTTAATTCTTCGCGACTAAAGAATCAAATATAATTTAAAAGATCAGACTGAAAAAAAATCTCGACCTGACTAGGGAATAGAACTCGGGACCTCCCGCTTACCAGGCTGAGCAATTCCACCTAGATGCTAGAACCCGATGCGAGATCCATACTTCCTGAATACCCGAAGCTCAGGCTCACCTACAATTTTACAAGGAACCTGAGCCCGGTAAGCGGGAGGTCCCGGATTCGATTCTCGGGTGCGGTCCAGATTTTTTTTCATCCTGATCTTCTAAATTTCTGTTTCATTACCTTTAGGCTGAGCTTCAATTGAAGCATTTCTTCTCTGTTTGAAATCCAATTTTTTTCCGTGGATAAGCTCTAATCATATCAGGTAAAATTAACCAGTGATCAAGATTAAAAAATATTTGGCAACATTAACATTCTATCATAAAACGGCATATACAAGGAAATATTAGTAAATTGAAAACGAGCTATAAAAACTTTTTATACATTTATTTTTCTGTTGAGATGTTTGTGGCAATATTTTCATTACTATAAAATAATTTTTGATTAATTATTATTTACTCTCATTAATTAAATTGCGACTGATAAACGATAAATTTGGAATAAATATAAAAACATATTACATTTAAAGTTCTTGAAGTTAAAAAATATTTATTATCCTTTTGCTAAAATAATTGGAGCATTCATTTCCTTAGTTATAAAAACTGTTTGACTGGTTCCCCATCGTCTGAATTCAACGTTCAGAAAGAATTTAATTAAACTTTGTCTGTAAAAGGCCGTAAATTTATTCCATTTAATTACTGTAAAAACAGACGTTAATTGATATATTATTTACAATTTTAAATTAATTTTAATGATTTAGCCTAAATTGCCGAAATTAAATACAGACTGTCGTAATACCAGATGTAGCAGATTATTGGATTGAGGTAGCAGAAGAAATAGTTACAAGATAAAAAAAACTGTCACCTACCGGAAGCGAATGACGGACTGCATGTAAGTATTGTATGAACCAAAATTTCCGCCAGAATGCTATGTTGTAGACTTTGAATAAAAGATGTTACGTCCTATTCCTAGCATCTGCAACTTTAGCCTAAAAAATAATGGTCCAGGACCAGAGTACATCCGGCAAAACAGGTTTCATCCACAGCCTATAAAGTGAATGTGACTGTTCTTAGCATTGGCCAGAAAGTTTGTGTCACGTGATCTCTAGTCTCGGTAGGTAGTTATACAACTTAAATTATGTATGTACAAAGGGTCTGCCAACAGGAGCGCCGTAACTTACAAAGCGACGCAGTGAAAACTTCGCGAAATAACCAGTATAGGTTGCTAACATACACATTGAAAAGCAATCTTTGAATTTTGTGTTTACAAAATACAATTATTCAAATGATAAAAAATGACCTCAATGTTAATTGGCAGTCGCTTTGTAGAGATATATACATTAAAATAAGTTTGATTGTTCCATAAACGCCTGCAAATTCCTTATGTTTTCTCTTATTTAATATTACTATACTATTGCGGAGTAATAATACCTGACCTTGAAAAAATTAGTATTTAGTGTCGCGTTTATTGGTTTATAATAACAGTGAGAGATTGTTGTATGTTTATTTCATATAAAACGGAATGAATCGTTTAAAAAACATACTCGCTACCGTTTCATAACGTTTTAATGAGCTTTTTTAGAGTGCGCATCAAGACTCGGTGTAAATATATATTCTAACAATGCTGTAAAGAAAAGATGCCAACTGGAAGACCTTGAAAGAGCCGCATTCTCTGAAGAACAGCGAGCAACTAACTTCAGGTTGAAAACAAATGTTACATAACCCGGAAGAGTTTGGTCGAGATCGGTTAGTTGATCCGTGGTCAGTGCGTCGAGGCGCGTCGGTACAAAGGATTATCACAATGCAGGTGATTTTTTAGAAGTTTGAACTTCACAGTGAAAACGGTGTGTATTTTTATAGTTGTCCTGCAGAACATCGGGGATTCAACGCCAAAGTTAGATGAAGTAGGGACAAATGGGCAAAAAGGTTCGTTTTGAATGCAGAGCATGTTTCGACATTAATGTGTCTCGCCGCCTCCTGATTTTTTGATTTTTCTATTAGTTTATTTTAAGTCACATCAATAGCTAAGGTCATTAGCGACTACTATACTATTTTGGGTATCTTATCTTCATTGTAAGGGTTACTCGATTTGGAAACACAGACACAGACAAACGCCCAAGCCCTTTCCAGGATTTGACCTCGGAACCTCTGTGATACCAGTTTTTTATGTCTTCATGAAACATCGTAATAGAAGGGTTATTTGACATTGTACCGCATTTCTTGTAAAATCAATATTAAGCGTTTCTCTTCACTACTGCAAATAATTACTCAATCATTATTATTTAAATGTATGGTGGTTTGAAATATGGGCCTACGTTTCCCCATTTCGCAACTGGGATGGTGTGCCTCATCGGCTCTTTCCTTGATTGTCTTCTAGCCTTGGAGTTATGATTGAGTTATGTATCCGCCATTGCATGTACTTCAACTCCTCCAGAATACGATGGCTGTTTTTAAAGTTAATAAAATAACACATATTGTATTACCTGTCATTAATTAAACCTCACACTGCTTCCCCACATAATCATCGCCGTTATTCCGGCAATTGTCGTAACGGGAAACCAGTTATGCCTTCGTCAAAGAAACATGCCGCCTCTGATGAAAGCCAACTATGTACTTATTGTTTCACGTCATCATCGTATTTGAAATTTCTAAACCACTTCCTCACGATTCCATCACTCATTAATGCGTCCTCGTACACCTCACACAATTACCGATTAATGTTGACTGGCGTAACATCCTTGCATTCTAGAAACTAATCGCTGATCTGAATTCATAGTTGACGGTTCGTTCAATTGTTTTCAAGGTTTCGGAACTATCTAACAAAGGACATTGCTTCCTAGTGAATGGAGGATTTGATAGGTCTGGGTTGGCCAACCTTTTGCATGTTTTGACAGACGAGTTCAGATGCGCCATACGACTGGAGAATATTTTATATTGTCTTGTTCATGTTTAGCGGTTGGTAAATAGATACGAGGATAGAATCTGCTGCGCTTAGGGGACGAAAAGGAATAACTTTGACGCAGTTAAATTAATTAATTGACGCCAGATTAAAGAAGCACCAATCTTCAGATATCAACAATGATGTTCCTGTACGAGACGGTGATAGCTTCATGATGCTCCTATAGCTGAGTCTCGTTTGGTGAAGATAACTCTGGGCTATAGTTGTTGGCACTGAGAACAAAATCAGCTTGGAATTGTCTGTTCTCTTTGCTTGCCAGAAGAACGGTTATTAAATTCTTCTAATTTCGACTTTTGGCCATTCATTTCATTTCATGTCTAATTGTACAATGCCTTTTAACAATTTAAAGGGACTTCTCGTCCGAAATGCAAACAGGCTCAAGGATGCATTACGCCAATTTTAATCGTCCAAAGAGCCACGTCTAGCGCATGCGCCAATGTTTGGTCACCCCTGTGATAGGGGATGCTCAAAATTGCTACTGCAGAGGAAAAATATTGAAATGACACTTTGAAAGCTTGCCTAGAATATAGTTAGATTACGCGACGCCGTGTTAGGGCGAATACTTAAGTGAATGAACGCTTTGAATTCAGATTCTCGGATTTGCGCTTACCGCTCTTGTTTCTAATGACTTTTGTATCGCTCGGCAATTTTAGGCCAAAATTTTAGCACATATGACATCCAATCATTGTTTTTTCTGACGGGGCCGTTACTGAGGAAGCCATTGTCCGCAGTCTGAAGATAAGTGGTGTTCATCGCATCTAAGCTCAAAATTTTAGAAATTTTTTATTACCTTTGTTTTACTATTTTTATATACTTTGTGTTATTAAAGTGTTTTTTGTCGACAATTTTCTGGAGGTCTGTTGTCATTCACATAGTTTCGTTCAATTTACCTTCTTCCAGTTTTCGTCGCGACTTACGAGATAGAAAACCTTTAAATGCATTTTTCTACGTCCATGTTCCTAACCGCACTTAAAATGTTTCTCAATATTTCAAAAATTGTTGCAGAATTTCCGTGCATTTTCGTGGGGATTTTTTCGAGCAGTGGGGACAGACAAACTACATCAATAACTGTAAATCACTCCTTGAAAATTGTTTTCTTAATCTATAAATATCTCAGATAGTGAAACCACCTGAACTGAAGTGAAGACACAATTCGCATTGGATGTTTCAGAGGTTTTAAAAGTTTCAGTAGACTTCATAGATATATTCAACGTTCTCCGGAAATGTATTGGTAACGATGAACCCTTGACCTTGACACCACAGGGTCTATTAATGTCCGTTTAATTTCTGATATAATATCAGTGGTATTTTTATCCAAAAACTCTTATCTGCTTCCGATTTTCATGGGTGACACGCGAAATATAACCCTGCACTGGCAGTATGTTAACATGCAGAATTTTGTGCGTGTAGGAAACAAACAGCGAACCGTCAGATGGTAATCTGTCAAGGTCTTCTAGTAATTAGAAGTGGCTTAATGATGCACTAGACGTGCAAAAGCGGAGAGGGATTTAATTAGCGTCGAGTTTGGTGTGTCGCCAACGCTTCCTGATTTGACGAAACCCACCTTTCGAAGTCGTCCACGTCGGAGATGTCCTCAGGAACTACCGGCGCAGACCACACGCAGCTCACAGCCACCTGCACACCAACAAATGCGTTCGGTTATTCTACTACAAGAAATTATTCAGACGCCGCCATCTCGAAAATATACTCAACATCAAAATTTATTAACAACTATTTATGTTACCACACCATAGCTAAATGAGTCCAACTTTTGCATGACTTCGTTGTACACGACACATTTGATTCATGATTCACTGCATCTAGACTATGGCAACAACTCGTAGAAAATATTGTATTTGCTGATGCGTCTGTAATGTGTTTAGGACCGACTTAATTGATTCAGTTTTAGCATCACTTTCACAATTGGCTCTTATTAAGACAATTGAATCATCCGGAATAAATACGCAGAATTATTGTGGGTGATAATATAGTGCAACTAGTGCAGTTCCGGCAAAAAGTTTATTGCATTTTCAGTCTGATAGAAGCGACCCTACAAGTGTAGATCGGAGGAGGGGTCACGTTTGCTGTAAACCGTGACTAGTTCCTTATCTGTACCACAAATATATTTACGAACCCGTAAACTACGCAATAGTCTGTTGACTGTTTTTTTCATGAAACCTGTGACAACTAACTATTTTGATGCAAAAGATTGTGAAATTTAGAAAAGTTCATCAAATCTCTAAATTCTAGTATATAATATCTTTCAACAAATTACAAGCCTTGTGCTCCATTAGTTATTAACGTTAACACCGATGAATTATCAGTGATGCTCAAAGACGATTTGAAGGCAGTCGCTAACTGTGTTTCTTAATCGCATTAAAGGTTCTTCATTTCTTTCGGCAAGTTGTCGTTCAGAACGAATCACTGTAAGCAAGCTTGTATTCCGCCCTTCAGAATTAACGATTTAGATTTAAATAACTTTTGTGAGTAAACAGGAGTCCTTCGTTTAGTGAGTTGACGGAGAGTCTCAGTGCTAGGGAAGCGTCCTCCAAGAGCAGTGAGCAGTTGCTAGGAGTTTAGCGAGCTTGGACGGAGGGATAGATAATGTCACTGACACCTGCCCTTTACGCGTCAAGCGTCCTGGAATGCTAGGGCATAATTAAATCTAGAACAAACTGCAGGATATAGACGTCTTTTCCCTATATTCCTTTGAAGTGCCCTCACGACCTTCTGCAGATTTTCCGGATTCTGAAGCAGAATGCTGTACGTGCATTTGCAGCCAAGACTGTCTCTTCGGAACGAACTGTTTGATTCGATATTTCAGATAAAAAGAATTTATTTACAACATACGAGGTAATTTAAGATGCGTAAAATTATACTGGGTTTTCTGCTTTAAACATATTTTTTGATTATAAAACAAAATCTAATACCAAAATCAGAATTCCGGCTCGATAAACTTTTTAAAAAGGGCTTATTTGTTTATATTCACTACAAACTTTGCGAGGAGATTTAACGCATAAGACCACTGAAGACGTTCATAATGTTTTTCTGAAAATTTTATCATTCTTGATTGAGCTTGCAATAATAAACTTATTCACATACTAATCAATGATTTTAGAATACTGTAAAGGAAAAAGTTAAAAATATTGCAGTTTTTATTTCGTGGACTATTTTGAGGTAACTTGTCGTTTGACTCTATCAATCTCAATGTGTAATTAAATCAACATTAATCTCATCGCTTAAAGCGAAGCAATGTTTTTTTAGATCCGTACAATAATAATAAAATAAGTAAATCCTACGAAACGTGGCACTGGTACCATTCTTAATAAAAATTTAAACAAAATAATGGTGTTTCCGGAAGCACTATGTTGCGGCTTTAACCTGCGTAAATATTTGCTGTAGTTAAAAAAATTATTGGTTGCAAGTGTCGCCAGTTTTCAAATTAGTTAATGCTGTATCTTATGTTATAAATACTAATTTGGCCCTGTCTGGTATTAGACTGTTATTTGGTAGCCGAAACTAATCATTTTTCTGTTATAAAATTTTAATTGTTTTTCATAGAATTGTTACTCGTGTATTTATTTAGGAACAAAGCAAATTTAAAATTTACATTTTATTAACATTCACCTATTTCTAAACGTTTTGTAGAATTAAACGACAACACAAACTTTTCTGTTAATATAAAACAATATACTTCTCAATTCAATGTATGACGGTTTGTTAAGTCACATCTTTGCGATATTCTTTGTTTTTTTTTATATATTTTTGTTCATATTATTTCAATCTGTTTCAAGTATTGACAAGGGCTAGAAGTGTTGGTCAAAACGTCTATTAATTTCTAAATTCTTGTTCAAATTTTTTTTGCATAAGTGTCTGTTATATGGGTCATTAGTTTTAATTTTACTTATACTTATTAAGTTGCTTGAGAAAATGCGCCATAATCTACATTTCAGCTGTTTTAAGCCTGTGAAGGTATAAAAACCACATGTCGGTTTACCAAAATGATCCACAAGTTTTGGTCATACTGATTACGTTCACTTATTAAATTAGTAATTTCATGTTTGACGTAGGTGTGGGTAAATTTCAATTTATGTCACCGCACTACACCGGGTTAATTCATTTTCGTCGCCCGGAGGAATCGCCGCTACCAACGTTTACGAGCCCTAATTGATTTCATCGTTAATATTCTGGAGCTCTAATTACGTACCACGTAAAGGGGTTGCGTCTGCAACGGTAGCACCTAAGGTTTGCGGTTCTAATCCCGCCACAATCGAGCATGCTTGGCTCATATTTAAAAGTCATCAAATTGGTCGTGGAGTGACTTGACGCTTCCCGAAACGAAGTCAGCGTGAGGCGGGGTATCAAGACTTATCCTGTATATGAACTTGTTAATAATTGGACACCCTCGCCTCGTATAAAGCGTGGTTTTGGAAATAATGTTACCCTACATAATTTGGAAATAACTGATTGCGTGTCTCTCGCAAATTCGCAGAGGAGTTGTGAGTAATATCGCAGATGTAGTAAGCACTTACCAGCAGCAGCAACGGCGTAACGAGTTGGCATGCGCGTGCAGGATTCATATTTGCAGACTTGAGACTGGTGTCGGGCATCGCGTTCAGCGCGTCTTATAAGCCGAGGTCGCCAGCTTCTCCCCTCCCCTCCCCTGCACTTGTCACTATGCCCTGGACCATCCTTTCCTAGCTCCAATGCGACCAGAAACAAAGCCATTCTTTGGCTTCAATTTGAAAAGCACGAGGAAACCTCATGCTTTATCAATGTAGTTACGACTTATAAACTCATACGTTGAAGTCGGCTTTAAAGATACTTATCCTCTTAGACCTTGCAGAAGCGTTGGACATCATCGGTACAGCAGAAGCACAAATATCCCCATATTTGAACAGTAATATGCAAAGAAACCACTAAAAAAAACACGAGGAAGAAACGCAGAAGTTAGAATTCTGTTACTTAGCGTGACAAGGTCATCCTTACCACCAAGCCAACAAAATACTTAAAGATGAGTTCTAAAAGATGACGCCGAGAAGTAATCGCCCATGAGTTACTGCTACGCACATGGGAGAAACATTTTAAATTTTTCAAAAAAACTAAAAATCGGATCAACAAAGATGGTTTGATCGATTGATAGGATAGTATGTGAACTAGACAAACACGTTGCATTTCATAAATATATATTCTGACACTAAAAAGAAAAGAAACTCGTGCTGCTCCTTTATTTGCTCAACTCGTGTGTACAACTAACAGGATGCCTCCAAGCTTCAAAATCTTTAATAGACAGAATTCTAAACTAATCATGTCAACCAAAACAAACGCATAATCCAATTAAGACAATAATACTAATACAAACATATTTACGGAAGGTTATGTTCTTTATAATAAAATAAAATAATAAATACCATTTTAATGATGTGTTGTTGGTGTGGTTTTCAGTGGCCTGATGCAATCCTCCATGCTAACTATCATATCCTTAGCGTATTCCATCCTTGGCCTCCCTCTTCTGTTCTTACCCCCACCTCCCCCACCACACACACACACACTTCCCTCTAATTTTACAAGACACTCATGCCTCAAAACGTGACCTTTTAATCTGTCCTTCTCTTGGTCAAAGTCCTCCAATTGCTTCTATCTTCCCCTATTCAGATAATGATCTTACATAAAGAAAGTTACTAACTATAACTAGTACGTTCAATTTTTTCAGAATTTAATTATACATTTAGAACACTACTTGCATAATATACAACTCTAAACCGAAATTAAAACAATCTTTTGAAGTTTATTTCCTTCAAAATCGCGAATCGCCACTTTGAGATGAGGTTTATTCCTAATTTCATGTTGAGTGACCAACATGGCTAACCCATTAAGACGACAAACTAGGAAAAGTTATTTGCCAGGTAGCAACAGTTATTGGCAGCGTTACCGATATTCTTGAAGCATTGCTCTGTCTTGGCCCAAATTTAAGGGAAGTAATGAATATGATGAATTTGACGGATATTTCTTTGTGAAATGTGAAGAAAACAAATTTAAAGCTCCTACATTTTGCCGCCGTAGGCAGTCGTCTACATTACCTACCGTCTGTGGCCGGTCCTGACAATTTCTCCGGAACGTCTTCATAGTAGACCTCATTGATTCAAAAAACGTCTTCGGTATAATTTTTTGGAAATTATACTAAGAAATAGGATGCTCAAGGAATGTGATGGCCAAAAGTTGACTCGGAAAGCAAATAACCGTGTCTCATCTTTAATAGGAGTCGGAAGAGTTATCGAGACAACTCAGGGAAATAAGACTTGAAATTTGTGCAAGATTGAAAGAACGCTATAAAAGGGAAGGTGAGCATTTTGTAAACAAGTTTTTAACGTTCGTTAAAACTTTGGTTCACCATTTTGAACCAGACAAAGCATGGAATGGAAACATACCAATTCATCCGTCGTTTATGATTACTTGAAAGAACAACGTAAAGAAAACAGTGTCTACTATTAAGAAATGCTGACGAACAAAATAAACCCAGCAATGCGAGAAAACCTTTGCTGATTTCAAAGAAAAACCTTGATATTGCTTCACGACAATGCACGCCCTCACACCTCCAAGCTTGCCCTAGAAGCCAGTTTGAGAAATACACCTCATCCTTCCTACAGTCAGGATTTGGCTTCCTCCGATTTACATCCCTTTCACCAATGCAACTGAATCGATCCATCGTGCTATAACTAATCCATTTCGCAGGAATTATGTAAAATTGACACTTGAACTGATATATTGAGTCTCAGAAAATCAATATCGAGAAATATATGTGTTAGAACCTGTCGGGGAGCAATCGGGACATTTCGTTAAACTTGATAGGTGTATGTTCCGGTGTAGCAGACCTTGGGCATACGGTAAGCTACCTCCTAAGCTTGTAGATGCACGGGCCGGGGAATGCTGCGACCTCACTTCAAATTCCTCCCCCTCTATTTGGAAGGGTGTGAGTATAATACCAAAGAGTCCGACTTACATGATGCAAGCTTTCTAAAGTTACCCTGCATCACTTTTAAGTGAATATCGGGTAGTATCTTTAAACTATAGTCAGGGAGTCCTAGTTAACTCTACTACTGTTCTCCCTTCCGCAATCCCGTTTTCAAATTTCCTTCCTATGCTATTAAAGGGGAGTGGCCACCACGTTGATACCCTGATGTAGTCTGTCACCATTAAGAAAGCCGTTCTGAGTCGATAACATCGAACGCTGTGTCCCACTGATTATTTATTATATCTGCTGTTGTTAGAACATTTTTATCTTTAAAGTTTTTCAAGACAACATGAATCGGTCTGCTCATTGCTAGAGACATCATCATATCATTTATCATCCCGTTTCTTCTATAAAAGTGACAGACTCCGTGTTATTAAAAAACGGCTACTGAATCTTTTTGGAAACTATTGTAATCATTTCCGTCTTGTTTTTTCCTGTCATTTAGTGTAGTATCCTCATTAAATTACAGTGCAGAATCAATTGTTGTAGACCTTATTAAAATTAAATTTTAATAATTATTTCTGAACCAATATTTTTAATGGCTGAAGTGTTTTGTTGTTATCTTTCTGAGTATTCACCGAGAATTACACACAAATAAGGCCAACTGTGGTTGAACCTTCCTCTTTTATTCTTGGTATTGGTTAATTCGTTCACGGATCTTGTCGCGAAAGTTTTCCTTTAGTCTTTATGAGGAAGAAAATGTTCCTCAAAGTCTGATTATAAGAAAATCATTAGTCAGAATTTGTAGACGAAATAAAAAACCTTAAAATTGCTATTTCTGATCTGGGTTTTCACTTGATTTATTAACACAGGTTTTTTCATCTCCTGCAAATGACGCATTATAAACATACAATATTGAAAAATAAATCCGTATAGTCCGTTTCATTGAGTTTTCTCCATGGCGCTGGCAGGTGTGTGTTGGTGGATTCTGCCGATTTTACACGACTGTGAATCTATATCATTCAACCCATGACGAGCCTCGTGTTCTGTGCGAATATATTTCGTTGAGTGCGGTATATGAATGTCTTACATTCAATCTCCTTTGCGCTAAACCTATTTAGGACCTTGGCCTACCCAGATGATTTTTGTGAATGGTACATAGCCAGCATAACGATTCTCCTTGAGTCACAACCCCCAACTTTATGACCACGACGAGCACAAATAAAGATGCCTATACCGGGCCTCGAGCCCGGGATTATCTTGCGAGAATGCGATTCAGTTTATTGAAATACTTCTTGCGCCACTATGCAACGTTTTACTATGAAAAACAGTGTGTTTTAGCCATAGCTCGGTGTGTCTAGTAACCACTTTCTTTTTTTTAAGTTCTACATTTTCATATAATGAAGTCAATTTTTTTTATTTTCTCCTAAAGAGGTTCCAAAATAAGCAACGATACAACGTACCAATTTTTCTGTTTGATAAATATGTTCTATATTTCCATAAAAAAACGTTTATACAGCCCGTCAATATAACTTTAAAAAAAATATGTATACATTGGACATAAGTCATATTCATTATATATTACAAAACAGGAAAAGACGAAATCAATCGTAATAATCGCGTAATAATATTTTTTAGATGAAGACAAACAATTTTATCATTATATAATCATTTAATCGTATAAAATGTAATGGTATTATGAATGTAACTTAGAGTACACCACAGTATTGTCCATTTCTCCTGTTTAAATGAGAAGATTA
Source organism: Eucriotettix oculatus (assembly GCA_034510155.1). Classification (NCBI taxonomy): domain Eukaryota; kingdom Metazoa; phylum Arthropoda; class Insecta; order Orthoptera; family Tetrigidae; genus Eucriotettix; species Eucriotettix oculatus. Next base: position 142,084,918 of record CM067377.1, read on the forward strand.
AAATTATTGAGACATTAAAAAGTTTTAGTTATTACAACAATTTACAAATTCTCGGGTCTTTTACCTTAAGGTAAGAAGAATAGCAATCAGAGCCGATTACTCCTCGAACAAACTTTTGAATGTTCGAATCGTCCACCTCCTCCTCCTTCTTCTTCTTAACAATTGAAAAGCCTAACAACATTGCAATTAATAACTCGGTTTGGATGCATACTATAAATAATACATAAAGATTTAACGAGTAATAAATTATACGCTATCATAGAATTGCGCAGAACAGGTTAACATGAAGAGTTCCTTCAGACCAGTCTTAGGACTGAATACCGCAACAACAATATAGAGAAGCGTCGAAACGTCCATCTATTTTATCAAAAATAATCTAAGGACATGTAATTCATTATTAGTACACGTCGCTCGGTTACCGGTGTTTGTTCTGCAGACCTGAGCATTTCCAGTTTAGTAGATGATACAATTTCCCTTCCGTGATCATTCGATCTGGCGACAGGACACGAGTGCGCTACGTCCGGCTCACCTCATGCAGGTTTTACGGGTTCTTCATTTCCTGGCGGATGTCTCCTTCCCTCTCTCTCCCGTCCAATGTACAAGAGAGAGACGTCGGACCAGGATATTATTTTCAAGGGCATTTTTGCCCGAGTAACATTATAAAACGCCCTAGCATTCATTGTTAGTTTAATTTTAGCTATTACTTATACGTAAACGATGTGGATGCTTATTTGCTTGCAGCTTCTCAGTCGGCAGTGTAAGGGCGAGAGCAATTTTGTTGCGTCATTCAGTATGATTAGCTCGCCAATCCGACGAGAATTCAAACATTGATAAGGGGTAATTACAGCTTGTGGTCGGAAAATACAGCCAACATTTATCGCGAAATGTTCTAGGAACCAGTAAGTTACCACACGACCATCTGTTAGTAAACATCCAAGAAAAATACCAGCTTACAGAAAAAAATAATATACAGTCATTTTAGTGTTAATCAAACCCAATTTTAAAAAATTATGTTATTGTTTTTTCCGTGTTCATTGGAGTTACACAATTCTTAAATTAATATTCGAAATTGCGATGTGGGCTTGATTTGAATTAATGAAGCTACCTGTTTCTGTCCCAATGTAGACCTTCATCAGGATTGTCAAATCCTAGATAATGGACTCTAGATAAAACTGTAAACGGATATTTTCTACTAAATTAATGAACTAAAATAACACAGAATTTTTGAGAATCTTTTATTTTTGTAAAAATTATGAATCATTAATTGAAAGATTGGAACTATTACTTAAATTAGTGTCACTTTTGACATTGTTGAACGTATAAAACGTCTGTTTACACTTCACTCACGACCTTGTAAGTGTTGGGTTTTTGATGCGATTACTTTAATCAAATTTTATTTGAAGTGGTAGGATAAATGACTAGCTGTAATATTGAATGTAATGATTTGGTTAATTAATGAAACATTAGAAGAAAAATATTATAATTTAATTTCTCTACAAATTAGGCCAGCTACTGTCCAACTCAACAGAGAACAAAAATTTTTAAATCTCTGGGTATTTAGTGGCCATAAAACACAAAAGTTGGCATAGAATTTTAAGAGCACTAAATTAGGCGGGAGCGAGAAACGTGAATTATAGTGCAATATCCTCAACTATTTTTCGAAGAAACTGACAAAAATAAGATATGTCCATGTCATAGGATGTAACTGTTACCTATTTCAGTTTACCTGTGTTCGTAGATTAACAAATATTTAAATTTATGTATTCATTTTCAACAATACAGAAACTTATTTCATAAAAATTACTTGGAATTCCTTGAGTAGGGTTTAAAAGAATACTTTTCGGAAATATTCACAATTGATGAATGAAAGGACTTGAGCTCGTTGCGACTTCCATGCTTTCGTCCTTGTGGTTGTCTTTGTACATGCGTACTAACCACTTAAACACGATTCAGGCTCTTAGCAGAGACACAGCAACAAGATTTTGTGATCTGACGGGGCATAATACTATCCTATTTTAAGAACTGTACGTCTGAACATCGTAAATATTCATTCACCGCTATTCAGTTCTAATCGAATGAGGGAGAGAATACTGTTTATATCGAGTTCCAAAACATTTACGAGATTCCATGTGATTTAAATAGGTTTTGGCTTAGTTCAAAGAATCAGTTGAATCCCCAAATTGTTTGAATTAAGGTCTCTCTATTTTCATTGTCAAGAGTATTAAAACGCACTTTAACCTAAAAATAATACAACTGTCATACGTAAACATTTCTACGTCGACAGGAGAATGGCGGATGATCGTAAAAACCTTGAAGTGCACGGAAGCTCAATAATATTTTGTCATTAATCGAAAATATCTGCATTCTTTAATCATTCTGGTCACGATTGATTTCAAATAATATTCCTCCTGATAAAACGTTTAAAAATCGTATTTGGTTCAGTCCACTACTCTGAATGACAATTTGGTTGGAAGTGTTGCCGTTCCGAATGTCAAATTTGCAATTGCAAAAATGAATAAATAAAGACGAGAAAGCGAGAAAATAACTCACGATTGTGCATAAATTTTGGACATGACATTGTCTTTAATTCATATATATTTCTGAAATTTTTAGTATGAAACAAATGAATCTCCATATCGTGTCTCGGAACTTCTATAAATATTGAAATCGGGAGTGGATATGAAGTATAGAATGGTTAACTCCGTATTATGTATTACTTTTATATCGATATAACTCAATGAGAACGTGAGTAAAAAATTAATATTTTGAAATGGCTAAAGCCCTTTCAGTTATATTTTGTTTGGTTTCGGTCAGTGTAATTGAATAACCTTCCTGACGTTTACGAACAATCTGAAGTACTGACCTTGTGTTGAATCTTCTATATGGATTTTCGATAGATTAACCGATTGGTTCTTCTTCTTCTTACTTGGCCGTTCTGGGCCTTGGTCTACCAGGTCGACTGCGGACTGTCATCTTACATGACGTATTCGAATTTGGAGTGGTACGTGGTCAGCGTATCGATTCTCCAACAGTATTATTCCCAGTCTCCGTAACGGCATAAACATCCAAGCCCATGCCGGGATTCGAACCCGGGACTTCTGTGTTGTAGAGCAGAGACTAGCCACTAGACCACAGGAGGTTGGCTAACCGATTGGTTAGGTCTTAGTTATCCGGGAACAAATTATATAACTTCAGGGTTTGTGTTTTTTAAGATACGTGGATGTCTTACCGTACTCTTAAATTTTTACTCTTAATAATAATTGGGTTGAACGATATATTTAAATTTTAAGCTTCAACCTTAAAATTCTTAATTTGGACATCACGAAAATGATTATGACCAAATCCCAAATCATCTTTGACTATTAAATTTGAATTAAATGCTTCTAAAATATTACGATGGCCTTGTTTGATGACTACTCAAACAGGGAAATTAGAATTTCCATCAAATGAGTGTAAATCAGTTTTATAAATTATTTTCAAATCTGTGTGATTTTTGTTTCGCTTCTATGAAAATGCAGTGAACCGTCTTAGTGTGATATCAGTTATTATGTCTCTTATCCTGCTCGTACTAGTCGAGTCTGGATCGAGGTCAAATGTTCCGTTGACTCAGAAAACATTAAATGCAGAATATTCGCCAGTATGTTGAAACTTCCACAATCTCCCGCACTATTGTGCGAACACAGACCAGATGTCCTGGTCGGAATAGTTCCTTTGTTCTATTCTGAACCGATTTTTAAGCACCAGAGTATATAAATATTTTCTCCGGAGGAGATGTAAAATAACGTCTACATATTTATCAAGTATACTGCGAATAATTCAGATTGCATCCTAGTACGTGCGTGAACAATGACAATTAACTGGAAACCCGAAACCAGGCCAAGTTGGAGCGATTTAAACCATGAGCCTGTCCATTTAAAATCTGGTAAATCATGACGTAATTTTCGAATAAGGAATTTATTTGGAGGTAAAATGATGTTTCTCGCGTATTTAAGAAATTTTTCTTTGTAATGTGTATAAAAGTGCCGAAGCGCATTTGTGAGAGCAGCTAAGGAGCTAGGGTCATTTACACGTATAGGATGGAGGACAGGTCCTTGCTGCTTGGAATATGTGGAAGTAGGTTAAACACAGCCCAGGAAGACTTGGCCGACGCCCTGGCAACAGCTATGTTGCCAATTTCTTTTCAGCAATTCAGTCAATCTCTAAATCATGTAATTCTCGGCGAGCAAATGTATGACGTTGGATAACATAATTCCACCATATACATCTTCCTTTTTATTCCTAACTCACTAATTGGTTGCGGCTAAAATTAACCAACAATCTGAAATCATGAACGCAGATCACACGTATTTGGTTGAAGAAAATGTTTTACTCATTTTATGATTTTCTTCATTAAGAACAGTCTCTTATTCCTACTATTCTGCTACTGTAAATCTGTAATACCCGTGTCTAGTGACAGTGTTTCACAAAAAACCTAACGTAAATTATTTGAGTTGAGTGAAGAAGAAAATCATTATTGTTATGCGTTTGTTTTATGAAAATTTCACTGCAGTTAATATTATTTTCTGTATCCCCTTTCCTCACTTTTCGCACGCACAATGTCGGTCGACAACTTTTATTAATACAAAAACAATGCAGTTATATGGAAGTCTGACTTAACTTTCCCCCAAAAACTTCCGCTCTTTCCTTGAAAACTCTGGTTAAACTCTTTTGTACTTTGAGGAAGTAGAAAAGGGTATGTGAAAATTGATTGGAATCTGTTCTGTCGTTTTTACCAGCGAAACGCTTGTAATAAAGAAGTAATTTTTCGTAATTGTCTCGAGGCTGCAAGTTGAACCAAGAAACTTTCCCATGACTAATTTTGAGGATCGGGCACAGGGATACCTGTGGGAGTTTTCAGATTGACTGCGGGGCTCACCTGACTGCGCTGGGAATGCCTCGTATGCTTATTGTATTTTTTTTAAGGTTCTCACATGTCTTCACTTATTTTAGGAGGTGTATTTACTGGGGTCGAAGACCTTGGGAATACGGTAAGAGTTGTCCGCTGATCTCATTGGTTCAGTCGGCCAATTGCCTCCTAAAAGTTGTTTAGACACTGAGACGGGAATGTTGCGACCCACTGCAAACTCTTCTCCCGTCATTCGGAAGAGCGTGAGAATAATACCCAATAGCCCGACCTACCTGATGCAGGTTTTGTAGGGATTTCCCTGCTTCTCTTTGGGTGAAACACCGGGTAGAATCCTTAAATTATTGCCCGGGGGCCCTACTCAACCCTTGGCTACCTTGTTCTACCTTCCGCACCCCCCCTCCTTTTCAATTCCCTTCCTATGCTAGTAAAGGGGAGTTACCTGTTTGAGGATCACTCTCATGTATCCTGTTAACCAAAACAGAATTGAGGTTCGGGAACCGAACCGATGACTTCTCCTTAGTTATTCAGTTTCATATTCGTTTGTGTTGAAATGAATTATTCTGTTCTTGTAATTATAACTGCTATAGATGCTGTGTTTAAGCGAGTTTGTTGTGTTCGCAGATGCGATTAGTGAGAACAACCCCCGAGTGATCGACGATTCCCGAGCCCGGAAGCTGGCTTCAGACCTGAAGCGTTGCTCCTACTACGAAACCTGCGCCACCTACGGCCTCAACGTAGAACGCGTGTTCCAGGACGGTGAGTCACCTGCTACATAACTTTACTTTTTAACTTTCTAAGAGAGGGCACACGAGTTCCACGATTCTGGTCAAGTTTTAGGTAATTTGTTTTCCTTCATAAATGTGTTCTACAATTCCAAAAACGTATTGTGACAGTCTTTATTTCAAGGAAAACAAATTTGTCAAAAATACTCGTCGAAAAACTGTGGGAGATCACAATTTAAAGGTAGAATCGAAAAGTTTCTTTTGTCAAGCAGCTTTGTCTTTTATTTTAAAGTCGGATTAATCACCATTTAATCCAATATGTTGTGTTGAGATGAATCTCTTTAAGTACGAGCAATACTGTTGATGTTGGTGGCCTGGAGATATCAGCCGGTTGAATGTCGTAGGTATCTGTCACCTAGTGGTAGGAATTGACTCTGGATCGGAGTGGATGATACCAGACACGTTCAATTATGGAAAGATGGAGAAACCGGGCCGACCACGCGATGATCTAAAGTAGCTCACGGGATACCCAGTCTGTGTTAGATGCGCTGAATTCCGTTGAAAGTCTGTCAGGGTTCTGCAGCTGAAGGCCTGCGGGCCTGTGGTGTCACTGTCGTCAGAGCATGCCTGATGCTTCCCCGCAGAATGTCGGGATAACACAGGTTCAATTCGCCCTCCTTCCCATGCATTAGCATAAAAACAGCTTTTGAATTTTTCTTTTATATATACATTGAATATGTTAAATCCTGGTTGTTCCAGACACTATCCACAATTTATCTATTTAAATCTACTCAAATACACAGTCGATCTTATTTCCACATTGATCAGCTCTCATAAATGTTTGGAAATTTATTCTTTAATTCTGGGAAAACCCCAGATTTTACTATCTGTACTTCTAAAAACAACCCAATTTGTGTGTGTGTGTTACTAAGTCGTTGAACATTTCTTAACTATTTCATAAATATCAGACAACTCATTTGGTGTCAGTCATTACCTAACCTTTTTTTGAAAAGATTTATTCTTACCTTTAACATTACCAAGATTTGCCATATAATATAATTTTTCTTGGTTTATTTTCAGAAAATAGATAATAAGCTGTGTTAAGAAAGAATAAATATTTCACATTTCTTGTATTTCTGCCTGGATGCTGATATTGCACACGTCCTGTCTTATGCCAACCAACTCCTGGATTACTTATAATAATAATAATATTTTTATTTTCCATATAATTGTACAATACAACATTGGCAATGTTACATGACAATAGTTGGAATAAAATGAGACATAACAGAGTACATACATACACTATATTACAATAAGTTCAAGCTGTAAATTAGTATTCAGTCAAGTAATTTTTCAGGGCAATTGTGAATAGTTTCTCTTTTTTTTCTTAAAAAAGTTGAGGTAGTCATATCTTTATATTAGTACATACCCTAAAATAATTGATTCCCCTTGTAACCCAATGTTTAACAAGTTCTTGTTTTCAATTCCAAGTTCCCACACTGCACCTGTGCATCTCCCAGCAACTACTCCAAGATAGACCCAGTAAGTCTGACACTGCCATTTTCATATTAAACATTGACTGGAAGAGAAGTGTTTCAACAACTTTAGGGAAGGTTGAAGACTTGATAGGAAAAAATGGTATTGGAACATTTAAAGAAAATAGTTAATGATGTCTCACAAAACTCAGTTTCTCACAGCTTCAGAATGTGTATATTAACTGTTCTATATTAGCCTCATACTATGTGTCTGTATGATACCAAAAATGTTTCCTTCTCTTTGAAAATTGTTTTCAAAATGAATCATTAAGATCAACATTTCAGATGTCAAGAAACACTTTCAATAGTAAATGTTAACAAATTGGATATGAAAGAGAGACAGAAAACCATCATTGGCTTACCAAAAATTGAGGCATTGACTGCCAAAGGTGAATTTTCAAGAACCAACACTCTGTTCTTCAGACAGTGTGTCTGAACAGCCAGGCAGCCAGCTTTAGTTTCCATATTATATTCTTTCATCTTTATCGTAAATAAGTATATTATTTAATACTTTAGTTTACTATAGTTTTTATTTTATTTTACAGCTTGTCAGAAAATTGTTCAGCAACGTCTCTCAAGCTCAACTTCCTGTCTTACGCCAACCAACTCGAGGCCTTCCACTCCAAGTAATCACACTGCACCTGTGCCACTCCCAGCAGCTGCTCCAAGACAGCCCCAGCAAGCAGTTCCCTCTCCAACCAACAATGGATTCCTGACAGGATCATCTCCAGCAAGTAATGCAGTAGCCTTGGGATCAGGTCCTGGGGGAGGTGGAGCTGTGTTAGCTTCTTCACCAAGTCATGCACAGACACTAAGTCACAAGGTTTGTTGCATACTACTACAAAATGCAATGGAAAAGATTTTTCAACTACTATTGAAATTTTTAATTATTATCTATACTATATTCTATATTAAACTTAAGTATTTCATCTTATTTCTTAACACATTTCTTGCCTCAATGCAAAAAACAAAAACAAAAAAACAATTAGCTCATAAAACTGATTCATTTTGTACACCATTTACATAATTTAACCACTGTACTGTATTTATGACATAGTATTAGTTCCTTTTGGTGACCAGTATAACATGTGTGCTCAATATTAATGAATACATTAAAGTTTATTCAAGGATAATTGTGAGATATAAAAATATTAATAGTATCATTAATTTGACTTCATTGCGTTATATAAAAAAAATAAAACAGTCAGGTTTGTCAGAAATATTTTTAAATAAAATTTTTTTGCATAACATATTGTTCATTTATTGAAACCTTTTCAGATACAATTATAAGAAGTTAACAATTCTGAATATAATTTATCAATACATAATTAAATTTTGCAGGAAAATTGTCCAAATAAGGAATGATTCATCATGCCAATTTTTATTTCTTTTCTTAAAATATTTCGTTGACCTATTTGGTTATTTATCTCTTATAAAATATTTGAATGTACTATTTGTGTAATGCACTACAACATTGTAAAACAGTAAAATTTGGCCATGAATATACACTATTCAAAAGTTATTTGTGAAATTTTTAAATTTTTGTACATATTTATCTATAATATGAAATATTTGTTATTAATGTGTAGTTAATAATTAATGTATATAATTAATTGTTTTATTTACAGGACTCTGCTAATTTAATGGGAACTTTACGTGAGCCTCTTGTGCGCCAAGTTCATACTCTATCTTCTTCAGCCAAGCACAGGCACCAACAATCTGCTGATACTAATAGATTAGAAACAGCAGCTGCCTTGGACAATAATAATATCAAAATGCCTCCTCCCCAAAGCTTTGACAATCTTCAACCACCACCAGTAAGGGAGAAAGATCTTCCTACACCATCCTCCACACCCACTACATCAAGGTAAGAAAAGAAAATTTTTATTAAGCATTTTTGACTTATAGTCTGCCTTTATTATTATCCCAAATTATAAATGTCTTCAATGCCATTCATTGTTTGTGAATTGATTCCAGAAAAAGTAGAAGGCGTTCAAACTTATTTACCCCTTCTAAAAAAGGAGATGATAAGTTGAAAAATGGAGAACTAGGCAGTGGACGAGCAATTCCAGTCAAGCAAGGCTACCTGTACAAGAGAAGTAGTAAAGCCCTGAACAAAGAATGGAAGAAAAAATATGTAACTTTATGTGATGATGGCAGGTTAACATATCATCCTAGTTTGCATGTAAGTCTAATGAATTGTTTGCATTTCATTCTTCTTAATTTTTGTCCTACTTTATAGTGTCTCCATATTTTAACACAGTTCAATGTTACTGTATTCCACCTCACTCATAATTTTTCCTTTATTATTGTCTTAAAAATAGATAGGGTGATAAATAATTGTTCCCAGAAATCTATTAACACTTAAATTTGATTGATTTTTCAGGATTATATGGATGATGTTCATGGGAAGGAAATATCACTCCAGTATGTTACAGTGAAAGTACCAGGACAAAAACCAAGGGGATCAAAGTCTATTATGACATCAACTGGTGGAAACAACGGTATAAACGAAGGTCTCGGGAGTCTCACAATCACCAGTAAGTAGTATTACTACTAACTTCCATTATATCAGTCCTAAATGATCAGCTAGATTAAATTTTAATATTTATATGCTAGTTGTGAGACTTTGTGTACATACAATAGATTATCCTGAAAATGTAAGATAAATGTTAATTTATAAATCTTGTAATTTAAATTTTTTACTTAGATTAGTTTAGAATGTTTACATAATGCATTTTATCTAATAGCTAGTTGCTATTAGCATGACAATAATATTCTTTTCTTCAAACATTTCACCAGCTCTATTTCTTCTTTATTTTAATTATTATCATTCATTCTATTTATTGTTAAATTATTTTTAATTTGAAACCAAGAGAGTATATAATCTTAACATTTATTATTTGACTGCTTGCAGGTTTCCAAGGTAAAGACAGGCGAATAACAGATAAAGTTTTACTAACGGCATTTGAGCTTCTAAAGGAGCCTGGAACAAGATTAATACAACCTTCAAGGTAAAACTTTGTTCTTGATTTCTCTAATTTACTTTATTTTACAAAATATTATAAAAATAAATAAAAATGCTTGTCTCAGAAGTGTATAAGATGTTAAGATGCTAGTTGTTATGTTCACTCAAGTCTTTCCCTATTGAATAGATCACTCAACAAATTACTACATCAGTTTTTTTTAATGTTTATATATTTTGACATGGTGAATTATATACCTTTTAAAATAAACTAGTGAGCCCATAAGTTTAGGTATAGAACAAATATTAGCTTCTTTATAAAGTAAAATGGATAATGTTATTGGAAGATAAATAAATACTAGTTCATTATGTCAATGGAGTAGGAAAGAGGCCAAAAATAACTATGATACTTGGATATGGAGCCACTATTCAACTTTTTTGTACTCTTTATGAAAGTACATGGAAACTCTTACTTTTATTGAACTCTACTCACAAATCTATTTTTGATATTTTACAACAAAATTTGGAAATAAATACTAATTATTTTGTGAACAAATGCCATACTGTTAGAGGTTGTATATCCATGAGATATTCTGTGTAGTTGATTTGGAATAAATCCACACACAGTTCACACAAAATTCAAGCCCACCATAAACAGAAAACAATAAATAAGCATTGTAATGTACACACCGAACTCTCTCAACAGAGAGCTATGAAAAGTAAAGTAATTCTGGGAAATAGCTTTCAATTTCGTATACATTATTTCCCTATAATAGATAATAAGACAGTGCCATCAGTTCACCCTACATGGCTATGTTATATATCTATTGTGACCTCAAACTATAAATTTAGAAGTATGCAGACAAGAAGGCTAAGACAACCAATTCTCTGGAATTAACTTCAAAATGCTGGCACATTTTTGGGTTTTTGGACACTTTAACATGTTAATCATATGTCCATACTTATAATTTTATAGTACAATATATATAGTATACAAGAAAATTTTATTTTTATTCCAGCAATGAAGATGCACTGATACTTACTAACAATTCAATATCTCAGTCATTGATGAATGGCACAGATGGTAAAATAGAAACGCCAAATGTGAAGAAAAGACATCGTAGAATGAAGAGCAGTGGCTTAAAAAATACTGAATGTGATGGTAAGTACTATACTGAAAGTATTAATTCATATTCATCTATCTTGTAGATTTGATAAATTTACAGTATTTATAGGTAAATTTCTTATTGAAATAAAAGGAACAAAAAGTTTCCATTCATAGTATGCCACATCTGTAACATTTGTTATTTATCATTATTTTTGTAAATCTACTTTCAAGAAGTAAACATAAGTAAAGGTTATTATTTTCATTGAAAAGCTTTTGAAGACAGCATAGAAACCAAATTTTACAGTACCATACTCAGAAAATGTATAAGAAATGCTAGTGCATTCCATTTGACAGTTGATGTACGTAATTATAATGCTTATGTGGTTTTGTTTCAGATTCAGATGGCTATGAGTTCTTCATTGTATCATTGGATAACAAGCAATGGCACTTTGAAGCAAGTAATTCTGAAGAACGAGATGAATGGGTGACAGCAATTGAACAGCAAATTCTGAACTCCCTTCAGGTATCAGTCATTTGATGTACTTTAAATCCTATTAAATTACTTCAAAGTTTTTGATGATAAAATATCACATATTTTCACTTCTGAAAAAAATAAAAATAATAAGAACAACTTATTCATTATAGGGAAATGAAATATCAAAGGCAAAATCACGAGGAGTTGATACTACATCTCTTCAGGCTGTGAGATCAAGAGTTCCTGGAAACACTCACTGTGTTGATTGTGATGCTCAGAGTAAGTAAACAAACAATTTTTGGTTGTTACCCCTTTTATATGGACACTTTCATATATACATTTTTTGAATGTATAACTTTTTTACCAATTATTTGAAAATTATTAACAATTTAATCATTTTTCAAACTATATTTATTCTAAAATTATTGATGAATGCTTCAAATTTTTATTGTGCTTGATTTGTATTCACACAAAATGCTTTTCTGTAGATCCAGATTGGGCCAGTTTAAACTTAGGAGTCCTGATGTGCATTGAGTGCTCGGGAATACATCGAAATCTGGGCTCTCACATTTCACGTGTTCGGTCTCTTGGTTTGGACGAATGGCCGTAAGTGATAATAAATTTTATTAGAAACTTTTGTTTATACACATCATAAGCTTGAAACTAGTTAATAGTGAATTCTTGTTAGAAAATGTTAATCATAAATTAATATGCTACAGAAGATTCAAATGTGATTTCGAAAATTATATCCAACGTATAATTTGAGATGTTTTTAAGTGTTGTTATACTTTCACCTACCCTGTAGAATTAAGTAAAACAACATGTATTTGACATTGCATCACATATTCCAGTCCAGGACACCTGAGCGTAATGCTGGCTCTAGGAAATACACTTGCCAACAGCATATGGGAGGCAAATGTTCGACCAGGCCGCGCCAAACCAACTCCTAATTCAAGCCGTGAAGAGAAAGAGCGCTGGATTCGCTCAAAGTATGAAACGAAAGAGTTTTTAGCTCCCGTACCTATTGGTCCACCTCTTGGACAGCAATTGCTGGATGCTGTATGCCGGTAAAGATTTTGACCCACACTATGAGTGTTAGACTTAGTTTCATTTTACTAAAATTATTTCTTGTACCTTTGCAGGAGTGACATGAAGTCATTAGCCCTTTTGCTAGCACATGCAAATTCTGACCAAGTCAATACATGCGTTAGTTCAAGAGATCTGAGGACACCATTGCATCTTGCTTGTTCTACTGGAAACTTGGCTGTGGCACAATTACTGATTTGGGTGAGTCGTGGTCTGTTAGACAATGTACATTCATTTTGTAACATTTGTTGGGAAGATTCATTGTTGTGAACACTTCATTCAAGAATGTTATTTAAAATAGGAACATTTAAACAGTGATAATCCTACTTTTACACATACATTAATGCTTTATTAGCTCCTATTGATCCAAACATCAGTCTATGAGCTTGTAATTTGTTTCCATCCTTGGTTTACTTTTATTGACTGTAATGGGCATCACTGATGCCTTTTTAATTTTTGTACTTCCACCTCCCCTCCTAAACATCTGTTTCAACTACTGCCCTAATAATATCAACTGATGTTGATTTATAATAGACATTTATTTTCATCGTATTCCAGGAACCTGTGATTGAGTTCATAGTAATTCCATCTATTGTAACAGTCATTTTAGTGGACTTACTGTAACATATTTTTAAGTCAAATATAGTCACTCCTTCTTCAAAACTGTTTAAAGTTTACTTTTGAAAACTTTACTTTGATTGTTATCTATGGTAAACTGAAAAAAATTCTACTGATAATGTTTTATGGTTCTCTTGTTTATATTATTTTGAAAACACCTGTAAAATGTTTTGTCCTTTCTAAAATATTATTTTACTCATATTCAATGTATGTTTATATGATTATTACTAATAGTAGCATTGTGTTTGCATTGGCATTTTTCCTCCTTTCTCAAAATTCCCTAAAATAATGAAGGTGTTTCATAGTTTTTTTTCTTGTGCAGCACAACGCCAATGTGAGAGCAGTGGATCATGAAGGAAGGACATGTCTAGCATATGCAGCAAATAGTGAAGACATTGGTTTAGTTGAATTACTTGCCGGCTGCCCACGACAAGCGCCAGTCATGTAGCCTGAGGAATCTCTGTTGGCATAAAAATCTATTTCTTGTTTACAGTTGCTGTGTGTATCTGTTCCAGTTTTCTATGTAAATTTGTCTCTGTATGAAATACTCTTAAATCCTCACCAGATGAATTTGTTGGTTATATATTTTTTAAATAAGTATTTCAGGAGAACCTTCTACAATTGCCAAAGAGTAGAGTACTTTTGTATTTTCAATTTGTGAAGAAAAATGTTTCATGGTGTTTCTTGTGACAAAGGATAAGGATTAGGAATACTAATTATTTAGAATTGAAATCTAATTTTCATAACTGTAATATGCCATGTTTGTTTCAAATACTTTTTGTTTATTACTAACAGTTTGTATTAAAATTGTAATTTATACTCATCACAAAATACTCAACAAGTAAATATGTTTTAATTACTTGTATGATGACCAAAGTTACAACAACTATTCTTTGGTATAGTTGTTCAAATTTTATACCATATTTTCTTGTATATGCTTTACAAATCAGAGTTTTGTTAACACTAAATGCATAACAGTAATTTAATGTGATAATTACAGTAAGCTTCTCCAATATTTATAAGAATCTTCAATGAAGATAAATGTTTATGCTCAGAATACTATTTTGATCAGGCACAGAAAGTATATAGTGCCTTCTTTCATTCTTTGTAGAAGTTTTAAAATCTTTCCTAGGATTGTGCCACCTAATATGTGCTGAATTCTATATTTTAACGAATATATACAAATATCTGGAAAAACAGCAGCAGCACAGAAAAAAATCGTAGTTAATAAATTATAGTCATTATTGTTAATTGTATCATGTATAAATGTAAATATTTATGAAAAGTTGTTATTTCTTAAGCACACTTGCCTCTAGAAATTGCAACACGTTTGCCCTTCTTTCATCTATCATGGAAAATATATCATTAAAATCACTCTGATTTATATAAAGTTGTATATGTTGCTTTATTGAAGAAGTCGATAAATTTGTTTGTAAGATAGTTAATATGAATATTTTATTTATATCTGTCTATTAAAATTAAAAAATGTACAGTATAAATGTTTGAAAATATTTAAAGAGATTTTTCTCTTCTGAGTTATTCTTCTGTACATGTGTCAAAGTGAAAAGACTTATTTATTTATCACCTATCATTAGTATTTATTTGTATTATACCTGTAAATAGAGATATTCCATTTTAACATTATATACCTGTGTTATTAATTAGTGCTCTTTAAAATAACTTTGTAGTTTTTCAATAGAGTTGTTTATTGTTAATATTTTGATGTGTTTCGTTGTGTCTAAATTAAATTCGTGTTGTTGCACACATATTTAATTCAATTAAATATGTTTTCCCATTCTCAAGTTGAAAATTCCCAAGTGGAAAGCATGAAAAATGTGATAATCTCAATAAGATAAATATATCAGGACTTGTATGAAATGAGCACATTAGAAATTATATTGAACATGTTACCATTGCTAAAAATGGCATTAAATACTCTGCACAAATTGTGATACTCTTGAAGCACTTAGGTAGTAAATTACAAACACACATGTATGGATAGTTCACAATAGTTAATTTGATGTACTGTTCCTTTGCAATATATGCCAGTATTCCAATTACACTGTTAATATCTTGTTTTACAGAAACTAGTAAAGTGATTGTATGAATATATAGGTATTTTGTATTGAAATATTACATAGCAATGTTGGAATTTAGTTCATATAATTTACTTTATTAGAAGTGCAATTTCAAAATTTTTGTGACTCTAACATGAACTGAAATTTGAACCAATTGCAAGAGCCACGTTTAGTATTCAACAGAATTTTTCTTCTAGGTACCATTTTTTTTATAAAATGTATGTTCAAACTATGTACTTTGAGTTGATCTAGTTCTGTCAGAATGTTTAATTTCTGTAAAAAACTGTATTTATTTAATAAAATGTTATACAGGTTTTTGTGATGCTTGTGAAATAAATTGCTTCATTACAGGCTTTGAGTTACAGCAACAAAGCATTGAACTCTTTTAACTTCTGTACAATTTGGCCAAAGATTTTGTAAATAATGAACTTTTTGTATAATACTGAACGATGTTGGAATATAACAAAAAATTGCCCTCTTAGGAAAGATTGTGTTTGTCTCTTCCTTTTTATTCTTAAATTCAGTGCATTACCTAAAGTTTCCTTCAGTTGAGATTATTATTGCAACAATGGAGAGTATTTTTTTTGCAGGTCCGAAGAATGGTCTTAAGAATGTGAGATTTATACTAGCCAAATTTTAGAAAGTTAATTTATCTATAAGCAACTTTAAGCTTTTGTATTCATACAATAGCAAACAGAACATTAATCTTATTATTAGAAAAGAAAAAATACATCCTCGGACAAAATTACTAAGTTGAGTCAAAAAAGTTAATTTTTCGTCTCTGAACATTACCTACTACACCTTGCCCTGTCATGAGTTTCTTCTTTCTCCCCTCAGGTTGTCTAGCACCTGGAGTGATCTTCCATGACCTGGAACTTGTGTATCCCTCAATGAAGCTGTATTCAAGACATAATTTCTCATTTACTCTTCTAGAAACCTGCATTATTTATACCATTTCTGTCAGTTTTAATTTAAAATTCTTCTCCAACACCACATTTGGAAACTTTGCAGATGCATCATCTCCCTCTTCCTTAAATGTCCATGTATCTGATTCGTAATACAGCCCTTTCCAAGTGTGGCACTTTATGTTCCTTCTCAAATTGTTCCAAGTGTATGTGTTAATAACTAATGAAACAAAATACTTAAAAAATTAGTTAATTTTTTGATTTTGGGATCATTCATAATCTTTTCAGTAGAATATAATTTTTACCATTTTTGTTACTATTCTTTCAGAATGTTTTTTTTTTCAGCTGCATCTTAAAGGCACTCAAATATGTTCAGTCAAACAATAATAACTAGTCAAATTTTGGTTGTCTGTCCTGATACAATACTAATCTGTGCTTGAATTCATCATGTTTCCATTGTGCTCAAGCAGTTGCATTTATGACCGTTTGTGATGTTCTTTGGTATAATACAGGTGGGATGTCATTGAAACGCAAAACTATTGTTTCACAGAAACCATAGATTTTGTTAATAAGTAATTGACATAATTTATACTTGGAACACAATATTTAACAGTTAATGTTGATGGTTGAAAAACGAATTTTATTCAATTTAAATGCTTTGCTGTCATTGCAAACTATTCAGTTACACAATGATTAGAAAATATTGTTGAATTTTGATTGAAGTTGCTAAAATAAGTTTAATACATGTTTTGTACAGCTTTTTTTAATTGGGGAGATACTTCTGATGTGGATATTGAATTTGTAAACGATTTATATTTCCGGAAGCATTAATTTATAATGAGACTAAAATGGTGAATTAAAGCCGACTGATTCTTTAATTATCAGCAATACTGGGCATTTAATGTTGTTGCATTTTGTGACATGACGGCCGTTATTATGGTGAATAGACGACTGCGGCATGAGGTCAGGAGCAGGAGCGGGGGAAGGTCAATCGCCTCGCCGGCGGAATCGGACAAAGACCCACCAGGACCGGTTCAGGAGCACAGCCTAAGCCACTAACGAATCTGGACCTGCAACAGCGGGGCCCAACAAAAACAATTACTCAAACTATATAAATTTACATTGAAATGCATTACGTGGTCTACTTAATTGTTTTATAGATTTTTCATTCACTCGTACATATCGTGGCAAATGTGTCTCATCTATCAGGATAAGCGAAATCCTCTAACCTACTCCTATCTGTCATGAGTATGTTTTATTGGAGGGCAAAGTCCTATAGGTCACGTGAATGACCGGCGATGCGTCACGATATTTGTGATTATAAAATGAAATATATTCCTTCTTCCGATTTTAGACATCACTTAAAGTTATTTATTTTCCGGTTTAAAGACTATGAATATCGAATAATTAAAAAAACAAATGTCCTATAAGAATTTAATTATTTACAAATGTTAATTTCTACGATCGAGCAAACACTTCGAGTGACACAGAACAAAGAAACTTCCATTTCAATAAACAAGGTAATGACTAGAGGAAATATTGTATTCTTCTGCTGCAAGAACGAGATAATACCAATTTCTTAGACTGAAATTGCGGAATCTTTGTACTTAAAATTTTGGAATCATTTATATTCTCTGAATGGGAATATCTTAAGGCACAATGTTCTTTCAGATTTAGTTTTATGTTATCCTTTATCATCTTGTAATTAATATACGTTGGTACGTTGCCCCTTTCAACCCAAATTTAACGTCTACCAGATTTAATTTCTAATTAAGTGCTTTGTCTGCATTCCGCGAGTGTCTGTAGTCAATTCCTTAGAACTCGTAATATCTAAAAGGTCTAGTTCATTCACTTAATGTAATCATTTTTTATGATTCATTATTTATTTAGCAATCAGAATAATTTGCAATTCTATAAGCTAAAATGCTGACTGATTCCGATGCTATAAGTGTCAAATTTCATGATCAGGAAAATACCCAGTGATATCGCCAGTACAATATAGATAAACACTGATTACTTTAACTAAAATTAGCCAAATCTTTTTACATTTTTTTATTGATCACTGGTTTGAAAGTTTTTTCTACTAGTGGGTCTGGTTGATTATCTAGAACTGCGTGTTTCTTGACTGCTTTTCCACGGATGACTTCCTGCGCCGTTGGAAGTTTTGAATCTGTATGCAGTGTGAGGTTTTTTATGTACCAAGGAGGTTTACAATTTGCTGGAGGATCTTGGATTGGCACCTTTGAATAATTAATGTTTGAATTAGTTGCACATCCCCATAGGCCTATATTGATTTGATGACAGCTTTATATATCAGGATTTTATTGTGCATTGTAGTAAACCACATGTAGTGTGTATTAGATATTGAAATAGATAGATTCCTTTCTTTTAGTATCCGCTGACCGCATTAAATACACGCTGTTTGTTCCATGTGCAAAGGGGACGAGGGTGATAAGAAAAATAACGTGTGAACATAGGTCAAAGAATTTTAGCAGGGTAAGTGTGATTTTTTCGAGGACAAAGAGGTGTGAATTCCTGATTTAGAAATCTGATTTGTGGTCAAGATGGGAATAATAAATGACGTGTGACGAGGAAGGTGGGGAAGGAACAGAGTTGGTGTAGAAAGCCAGAGAAGAAGACGGTCCGAGCTGACATGCAGAGAGGAGAAGATCTCTCTCCGAATTTTGGATAGTAAGTCCAGGGCCTGCAATTATTCTCCTGCCAGTAGAAGCACCTCTACTACGTGGCAAGAGATCAGAGGTCCTGGCTTCATCGTTTTCCTCCACCACAGCCGAGCATCCGTGACCAATGTTCTCACTTTGACGTGGTAATTTCGTTTTTTATTTCAATTTCTAGCTTCTGGGTAATAAATTTATTAATTTTATTGGCATAATTTCTATGGGGTTAAATTATCGGCGCGGTATGTTTTCTCTATTTAAGATTCGACATGTAAATTGGTGTAATTATCTTAACCACCACGGTCAACCTGTAAGTTCATGCGGGTGGTCAGAGCAAGCTTAAAAATGAGGATAGAAAATATTGCAAATAGGTCGTATTATTATTTTTAGTAAAAATTGATTATAAATAATTATAATGTATTTCATAATCTTGGAAAATATATTTATGATAAAAATGAACTAGATTTTAATATTATCAGAAAGTTGAACCCTAAACCTAAAATTAAGTTTGGTGTATTCGTAAATGATTTAGTTGCCAACTAACAGCCAATTCCCGGTCACACCATATATAACCGTAATTTTCTTTATCTCATTTTGCTATATGACTTTTTAACGTTAATTTAGAATTTCTTTCCAGAAATTAAATGTGATATGTGCAGATTTATTCTTGTTCACATTCATTTTCAATTTTCTAGCCATAAATATAGGAGTAGACTAAAAGAAATCAGTGGGGATGGTTAAGAATTAATCTAGCCAATTAATTGTAAATGTTAAATAATTACGTATGACTGAAAGGGCTTCAAAAAAACAGATAGCGTCTAAAATATTGTCATTGCTGAGTTCCTCTAGAGTAATCAAGCTTGGATGGATTACGAAATTCAGTTATTTTCATGTCCGAAATTCGGTTTAGTAATCCCATATCAACATTAAGGTACAAAAATATCGACGATTATCCCACATTTATGAATAAAACACGCATTTTATAGGCAAAAGTATGGAAGGAGTAATTTTGCGGAAGGTTGAACTAGATCGTGTAAATAGATGAGAAGTAAAGATCGCGTAATCCAAACGGGAAGTATGTAGTGATTATCATACAGGCGAGAAATTATTATAATTAGCATACATTCGTGGTAAAAATTCTAAACGAAAATTGTAATTATCTATAATAGAATTCGGCGTAGCTGCAAATTGTGCATTCGGGTTGTTGGTTTGGTAGCTCGGGTTAATACATATGTCTATAATGTTTTTGTTTTTTTATAACAAACAGTTGTTTTGTACACTCAAATTCTGTCCTGTGAAACGTGACAAGATTAATAACAAGCCGTCTGATACCGGAAAAAAATTAATGTAATATTTGTTTCTATAATTGATTGTGGTGCAGTAGGTCTCTCGTATGTCAGGACGAATAAGATTCAGAAAGTTAAATAAGATTATTTGAAGACAGGAAGAGAAAAATGGGAAAATATAGGATTGAAAATGCATTAGATTGTCGCGGAGAAACGTACCTGCTATCTTTATTCACATGGGAAAATTGAATAATGGAAGTTTCCCATGATTTACCTTTTTCTTCGTAAGTGCACATCCCACACTTGGAGAAAAATTAATGACGATTGGAGAAGACACGTCACGCGGGGTGCCATTTTTTCATAAAGAAAGGGAAAGGAGAAAATGGCTGGGAGATGACAATGCGGTGAAATATTCAGTGTGTGTTTGCAGTTGAAGGAAAGAGGAAGTAGGAAAGGAGATAAGGAGCAGTGTTGCTCGGAAGTTGGGAGGAGAGGGAAAAGGGAAAGAGGAAAGGCCGCCACTGTGGTTTTGAAGTTATAAGGAACTGAATGCAATCAGTTTACGGTCGAAAGTTGTAAGGAAGAGTAATGTAAGAACAGAAAGAAGGCGCTTTCAATAATTAGTAGACAATAAACACAAAAGCTGGTATAAATGTTAAGACTGAACAACCTCGCTGAGACGGAAGATTGGTTTTCCCTAGACGCCCGACGGTGTAATATCTCGAGTTTCCGCCTGCCGAATAACACCCCATGGTGGGAGTAAGGGTTGCCACAACTTGCTGTCTACATGCATCCACGAGGAGTTCCTGGAAAGAAGAAATAGCTTTGTACCTGCACGAGTGGAGCCGAGAGAAAAATAAAACAGGTTCGTCTTTCTACCACCTGTTGCCCCCCAAAGTAATTAACCCTAAAATATCTCATATGTAAAAATACCCTGAGCTAAGCCGTTGCTGATTCAGTATTTAATCCCCCCCTTAAATCTTACTTTTGTTGGTAATAGAGATTGTGCAGGTCCCAACTAAGGAATCTGTGTTTCAAATACGTAATTGTATAAATAATTTTTAAAACCCAAGTAAATTTAGTTAATAATTAAATCCCCCTTTTTATTTAAATAAGAAGTAAACTAAATTCAGTTAATCCACGCCAATAAAGACTATAACAAAATGAATAATATTAGCCAATAAATGAGAATGCAAATTACATTAATTACTAAGTTCAATGATTAAATCAACATTGATCATTTTCATACAAAACAGAGAAAAACTAATATACTTATTAAATAACAAGTGAACATCAAACCAGTCAATAAGTCAGAATGTTTTATATCACTCAACATATTAGATACAACTTTTCGTACACAATTTTGGAACTTCTTCAGATAAAAAGATACATCATCAAATTCCTTCTGTTGTTAAATTTCTTGAATACATGCAATAACTAGAGGTCCAAAAGTGCAAATGTTGCGCCCTGGACAGTGAACCTTGACGGTTGTAATGTGCTCATTAGTATGAAAAATTCTCACTTATTTGTGGTATTTAGGAGAACAATTTATGTCTGTGAATAACAAAATCGATTGAAGAATTAAAGACCCATACGACAGAATTTTGCTCAAAATTTTGAACCTAAAGTAAACGTGTCGACCATCCATTGTGGTCCTTGTCAATAAATGAAATCAACTGATTGATTTCGTTTATTGACAAAGATCACAACAGCTGGTCCAAACGTCTACTTTATGCTAAAAATAAATAAAAATGTTGTGCAAAAGTCTGTTGTACGGGTCTTTAATTCAATATTGATATTGGTAGTTTTAATAATAATGTTTTATGTAAATTATGCCATATAAATACTAAAAATCCTGCATATTGATTACATTAGGTCTCATCTTTTCTAATAATTGTCATCACGGAATTGAGGTCCCAAGTTAGGAACGAAAATGGTGTTTCTACTTTCGTAGTATTATTTTTAATGTTAATGTAATCAATGAACTTAACAGTTAATTAAATCAAAGGGAGTAGAAATTCTTCATGCGAAACTCCCGAAGAGCGTTTAGATATTATAGAAGAAAGACAAGGACGGAAACATTTCTGACTAGCTCAGGTGGTAAGAGTGCCCGGGGGTTCGAGTCATTGGTCCGGTCGACATTTTTCCATTCTTGTCTTTCTTCTAATTAATTAACTTTACGTGTTGCGACTTATTGGTTTATATATTCATTTTGTTATTAAATGTCATATAAACTATCAATTTTAAACAAACCTAAACATGAAGAATCTTGATTATTGGAGACGGCTACGTGAGGGTGATTCTGAAACAGGCAACACCCGTTTACTAGTACAGGAAGGGAATTGAAAAGAGGGGATGTGGAAGGAAAGCAAGGCTTTTGCGACTTTTCCTATATAATTTAGTGTCGCATTAACAGCTACCGGTCATTACCTTCTTTCTTTTCTGCTTTCTCAGTATGGGAAGTCAAAGCCAAGCATACCAACCTTGGGCGTCTGTGCTGCCGGCATCGTCACTTCTTTCCAGTAAAAGTCTGCAGTGGCTTTTGTAAATTTTACAGTAATATCATAAAGACAATATTAGTTTTCGGGAAAACGAGGGGAGACTCAGACGATTACAAACGTTGTTTGAAGACATCTCACACTTTTAGACTCTAATTGACACGTAAACTGTAATATATTAACCATTAACTGTCCAAGCTGGCCGCTGTTACTAGTAACGGTATAAAAGCCCTTTTGAAACGACTCCTCAGGTCTTAACTACGTGCCAATTACGTGTGCGTTTAACCAAGAATGTCAAACGATTCACAGATAAAGGAGCGAAAGCTTTTATCTCCCATCAAGACTCTACTGCTTGAAAATTCATGTGCGTCATGATTTTTTTTTGTTTCGCGTGGTCAAAAACATATTTATTTAAAGTCTCTAGTTCACCGATTGCCGAAAGTTTCGATGCTATTCATTAAGATATGTTGGATACTGACTCCTCGTTAGCGAATTTATGAAACGGAAAGAGAAACAGTGAAGCCGGTTTTTGGCGTAGAATTGGCAGGCGTTCAGTAGAGGACGCGACATCCTCCACGTGGAACGCGGAAATCCTGAATTCCCTATGGCGACGGTTCATTCAACCCACGAATCATCAGATGCAAGGATATGCACTCTGCGGCAAAATTCCATAATATTCATATTAAATACTGCTCAACTTCGCATTAATGCCTCCACGAACCAGGCAGATGGGAAGGTAAAAAATGGCTGATTGCAGGAGCCTCCAGCATGCAGAATCCTCAATACCTGAGCAACCACCAACCATTTGTTCTTCCGAATCTTTATTGGCTAAGTTATCCGTGATGTAAGCTGCGTATTCTTCTTTCTTCCTTGTTGTAGTATTCAGTCCTCAGACTGGCCTGATGCAGCCCTCAGTCCTAACCTATTCTGCGCAAGCCTTTTCATACCACATCCCAAATCTTCTCTAATCTGCCTTCCTCTTATGTTCTTACCTCTTATGTCTCAAAACGTGGCGTATTAATCTATCCATTCCATTGTTAAAAGTTCAAATTGTTCTCTCTTCTCTTAGCAGGCTGAGACCTTCCTGGTTAGTTGCACGCAACTTGAGCAACAAACACTTCCGCAGATGAAGTGCTCGGAGAAATCCTTGCTTAACCCCGCTCGTCCGGCTCGACAGACGCTTGAGCACCTTAGGCGAGGGATCCTTTAGGACTTCACACGCCGTAAATGCACATTCGCCCCGTAAAGCCCCAGGGCATACACGGGGTTAGGTGCTGGTCCATTCCCAGTATCCTTAATCACAAACTACCAACTATCCCCCACTCTAATTTTCAAGATCCTCCCATAGCACCACATTTCGAAAGCTTCTATTCTTTTACATTCTGCAACTCCTACCGTCAAAGTTTCGCACCCATTTAACGCCCCATTCCATACGATTATTTTTAGTAATGATTTCCTAATATTCATACTTATATTAGCCGTAATTAAATTCCAATCTTTTTTGTGGAAACCTTCCTTGCCTGTGCTACCCTACTCTTTATGACTATTTCACTTCTACCATCCCTAGTTATTACGATGCGCAAGTAGCAGAATTCCTTAACTCCCTTCAAAATATCCCTTCCCAATCTAACACACTCTGTTATTCCACTGTTTCCCATACCACACTCCAACACCTTGGTTTCCCCTCTATTAATCCTCGTATTGAACTCTTTCTCCAGGACCACGTTCATGCCATTTACCATGTTTTCCAACTGTTCTTATGACTCCCTCAATACTATAATCGGCAAATCATAGGGTTTTTATTTCTTCTCCTTGCAGTATGATTCCTTTTTCATATTCCGTTTTAACTTTCTTCATCGCCCGTTCTATATATAAGTTAAACAGCTTTGGCGACAGACTGCATCCTTGTCTTACTCCTTTCTTAATTTCTGCTTTCTTTGCTTGATCTTCAATTCTAATTACTGCCTTCTGTAGAGGTTATGGATAAGCCTTCTTTCTCGATGTTTAATTCGTGTCCTCTTCAAAATCCTTAATAGTGTGTTCCACTTCACATTATCGAAGGCTTTTACAAAATTACAAATTCCATGAACGTATGCCATTTTTTATTCTGTCTTCTAAAATTAGACACAACGTCCATTATTGCTTCTCTTGTCCCTACTTTCTTCTTAAAACCAAACTGATCTTCTCGTAGCTCGAAATCTATTTGTCATTCCATCCTCCTATATACTATTTTCGTTAATATTTTGCACACATGAGATATTAAACTAATTGTCTTGTGCTGTTCACATCTGTCAGACCCAGGCTTCTAGGGTATGGGTATAATTATATTTTTACTGAAATCTTCTGATTATTATTATTATTATTGGGAATAGTATTTTTTAATGGATAAATAAATACAAAATAAATTAATTTAATATTAAAATTGACATTCATTTATCACGTAATTAAACTAACTTTTTTATTTTGGTTTTATAATTATTTGTTACTTAGTGTAATGCATGACGCATCTAATTTCCTCAATCGAGATCCTGTCTTCTTTAATTAGACGCAAAGTCAATATTGCTTATGTTGTCCCTACATTCTTCCTAAAACCTTACTGATCTTCTGCTGATTCACATTTTGTTTTTTCGTTCCATCCTCCTATATACTATTTTCGTTAATATTTTGCATGCATGAGATACTAAACTAACTGTTCGCATCTATCAGCCCCAGTCTTCTTCCATATGGCTACAATTATGTTTTTATTAAAATATTCTAGTATTCTTCCTGTTTCGTAGACATCCCAAACTGTCCTGAACCGCTGATCGCCCGCTGGAATGTTACAGTTGCTCAGATGTGTCAGCGCCCTATCAAACTCCGACCTTAAGAAAATTATACGGAGAATATATCGGACGCCATTACATACCGAATCATGTAACAGTCCAATTTTAAGTGCATAGCTTTTCATATTTATGTTTCCGAAGCTCACGTAGAGAGATCCATACATCTCCGTGACTAGAGGTAGCTGATGCATGCACTACAGGGCATTAATTAATTTAGGATGGATGATTTGTTTTGTCATTTTAAGAAACGTCACAATAATAGTGTTTTAAGAGGGTGAATTTCTGTCGGCGCGCTCCCTCTTGCTAAAGCAACATCGATTTGTGTTACGATTACAGTGTGCAATGAGAAATGCGCATGCGCAGTATTTCATTTGAACCTCGCTCTACTCCAAGAACAAACCCTTCCATGTGCAAAAAGAGATAAAACAGCTCCGGGCAATGCTTTTGAAGAATTAATAAAAATATGACTGTTTATGGACTATATGTGGTTTACTTGTGTTAATCAAATGCTATTTAAAAGACAAAACATTTCAGGAGCGGCATTTCGAAGAATATAAAACTCTGAGGAATTGACCGCACGATCCTCCATATAATAATGCCATCATTGTTGCTACGTCCCAAAATTATCTTTATACGAAATTAGCTGCGCCCACGAATGCGTTCGCGCAGCACTTGCAAAAAAAGCACCGAAAGCTCTCCTTCTTTGACTCCATTTTTTTTGTTTTCATTTGTAGTAATTTATGAGAGACGCTTATTTTCTCTCACTACCTAAGAATACACCGTTTCCAAAATCAACACTGCAATAAACCAAAAGTAATAGTAATAATTCAATTGCCTTTACTCCTATGAAACTAAATTGACAATTTAGAATGAATCAAACCTCTGACTAGTAAAGATCCTACGACAGAAGCGCCAAAAAAGATTCCAATGAAACTAAGCTGCCAGTCATTGAGAATTTTCTACTCCAGCAAATCATAGCAGATGGTGATTCATTGGTTGTTTCCTTTTGTCTTCTAAATAATACCCCTGATTTCGTTGTTGCAACCACTTCTACAACGATGATTGCTGAGTGAGTTGATCGCCATCAGATTCATTTTTATTTTTGGTAGGTATATATCGCGGTAATCAGCCTTAACAGATGGTCTTCTCCTTATAAATATAGTTGACTTAAAGTGTATTTTTGTGTATGTATGTGCAGCATCCAAATATAAACGCGTGGAGCAACTTTTGTCCTCGTGTTCCATTCCCACCGGAAGCAAGAAAGGATTGTAGAGGTAAGACACTTCTTCCAACCCTGACGGTAGGGTTGGAAGATACGGAAACTTAAAACACAAATAAAACTTAGATATGTGCATGCGAATAAAGATTTTTCGAGATTAGTGAGATGGATAGCGGCTCTCTCAGTGTTGTACGTTTTCTCAGACATTTTAAAAGTTACTTTGTTTATTTCAGGTACCACAGGATTCCTTGACTCGGTTAAGAAACTGAGTCGTCGCGGTGCTTGTGATGAAATTCACCTCTCATACTGTAGGGGGTATGTAAATCTAAATTTTCATGAATGTGATGGTCTCGTTAATGGTTTGTATAAATGAATTCTCGGGCATCGCCGCGAACCCAGGTAATTGCTCAGAAAAGCAAAATTCAACTTAAAGCGTTTGAGGTGATCCGTAAACACAAATGGTTGCCACTACATTCGTTTCCTGTAGTTGTTCATGAGTGGTTTAATCCATAAGTTTAATCGATCCTGTTCATGGTCGTATCACTGGTTTATTTCATCAACTAACGTTTATAAAACGCATAAAATTAAACTGCGCAGGCATTACAGTGTAGTTAATGCGAATTCTGCAGTCTTTT
This sequence comes from Eucriotettix oculatus, assembly GCA_034510155.1. Lineage (NCBI taxonomy): Eukaryota > Metazoa > Arthropoda > Insecta > Orthoptera > Tetrigidae > Eucriotettix > Eucriotettix oculatus. The sequence goes on from CM067377.1 coordinate 142,112,457, forward strand.
ATATCGAGAATGTTATCAGTCGACGTTGAGCAAAGTTGGTCCGGTTGTGCAGGTTGAGATGTTTCCCACGAGGGCGAGCGCCAAGGCTGCTGGGTCGACGGCCACGGTTCGACTCCGGGCTGTGCAGCTACGATTCAAACTAGACAAATACCCACGACGGAAAAGTTCAAATCTGACTTTATTTATCTCCTTACGTTTTAACTGTTTTCTCTTTTTTTACGAAATATGATAATTATTTCTTAATCTTGTCCTCTTACACCTTTTGGTGTCGAGGCTTTTGGCAGAGAGATCGCCATTCTATTAAGTTTCAACAGTGCTGAGGATTGGCCAACAGCACTCAAAGACGTACACAAACACCCACGCCCTTGTTAGGAATAGAACCTGGGACCTCTGTTGCACGAGACAATGACGCTAGCCAACAGACCACAGAGGCAGGCCACTTGATAATAAAAAAAATAACTCCCTCAGTATAGATTGATATATATTACACAGGAAATGCAGAACAAAATAAAATTTGCATTCATCACCATTAGTAGCTCATCTTAAACAACACTTCGTAACAAATACGACAATGATAGCATAATATGTCTTTGAATATGCAAAATTAATGTTATGAATACTGTTGTTGAGTAACTTCAAATCATTGATTTCGAGATGAAGCAATTTTAACAACCAAAATCATATTTTGCAAATTTTAATTGTGAAAATGAAATTTGCGTAAAGACGAAAGCTCCTTCAAAATGTTCTTTTATGATATACAATTATATTTATTGGTGGCATAAAAAGGTTAGTGTATTAAAATTTTTTATTCAATATCAATAAAAGATAACCGTAATCAAGAAAGTAGGAAGACAACGATGCAGTCTATAACCCATGCTGTTTAACTTATATATAGAACAGGCGATGAAGAAAGTTAAAACAGAATATGGAAAAGGAATCATACCTTACGCTGTGAAGATGATATTATAGTATTAGGGGAATCAGAAGAAGACTTGGAAACCATAATAAATGGCATGAACGGAGTCTTGCAGAAGGAGTTCAATGTGAGGATTAATAGAGGGAAAACCAAGGTAATGGAGTGTAGTATGGGAAACAGTGGAATAACAATTTGGGAAGAGATATTTTGAAGGAAGTTAAGGAATTCTGCTACTTGGGAAGCGTAATAACTAGGGATGGTAGAAGTATAGTAGACATTAAGAGTAGGATAACACAGGCAAGGAAGGCTTTCGATAGAAAGAGGAATTTACCTTCAGCTAGTATAAGTGTGAATATTCGTATGGTGTTATATGGGTGCGAAACGTGGCCGATAGGAATTTCAGAAAGGAAAAGAATAGAAGCTTTCGAAATGTAGCGCTATAGGAGAATGCAGTCTGATTACCACAACAAGACAGACACAGATAAACTGTGAACGTAAATTTAATATAAACTATGTCTTTTATATCTATGATGTTAATGAAATTTAATGTATTTATTAAGTCATGATTCACGTGAAAATAATTTAGCAATAACGATGAACAGACTATAATACCGCATGGAACCGTCGCGGTTTAATCGCTGTTGTCCCCGTGTCGAAAACCGAGAAATCTTGATACAGCAGGGAACACTTCCATCAACTTTACAGTCCGTTAAATCAATTTGCCCAATTACGATACTTATATTTCATCCTTTTCCGTCTTCAGTCTTTCAATAAATGTCTTCGTAGTTACATCCTTTTCCTTGGTCAACGTGATCTTTCCTTCTCTGTCTAGGTTACACCTGTTTACGTCACAGACTATGGAATAACCAAGAAACGTACTTAAAGATTTATTTAGTCTCCAAAAAATAACAACAAAATAGTTAATTTGATGAATAGTGGAATTGTTGATTCTACGTATTGAGGTTATCATGTGCGCTCTTTCATGAAAGTAATAAATGTTTTACGCCTTTCCTATAACATTCCAAATTACAACGCCGTCGCGAATTTTAATTTTCTGCAGGGACATTAACTGTCAAATAAAAGTTTCGGCTTTTCCGTCTAAATCAGTTTATGAAGAACCGTTATGAAAAGTAGCAGCCTCGAATACGCATTTAAGTTTCTTTTCGACCGGCATTTCTTCAAAAGAAAATCGACGCACTGTAACTTGTACGTATCTATGAATTTAACTAACACTCGAACTCGTCGTTATATAGTAAATCGAGCATATAAAATATAGAAATTTTTGGGCTACATGAGGGTGACAGGAGTTGGGGAAAGGAAAAGAATGGAAGGCTTTGAAATATGGTGCTATAGGCGAATGCTGAAAATCAGATGGGTGGATAGAGTAAGTAACGAGGAAGTTCTAAACAGAATAGGGGGAAAGAGAACAATATGGAGGACGTTGACTAAGAGAAGGGATAGATTAATAGCCCACGTTTTAAGACACGAGGGTCTTGTAAAATTAGCATTAGAGGGAAGTGTGTGGGGTAAGAACAGAAGAAGGAGGCAAAGGATGGAGTGCGCTGAGTAGATTAGGAAGGATGTGGTGTGTGCTAGTTATAAGGGAATGAAAAGGCTTGCGTAAGATAGATTAGCATTGAGAGTTGCATCAAACGAGTCTTAGGACTGAATACCACAACAACAATCAGGCAGTCTCTTTTAATAGCATTGGAAGGGAAGTGAAAAGAGTGTGTGGAAGGTATAGCAAGGTAGCCAAGTGTTGATTGGAGACCCCGGGATATAGTTTAAGGATCCTACTCGGTGTTACACTTACAAGAGATCCTATAAAACCTCAATCAGGTAGGTCGGTGTCGGGCACCGCAATTCTATCTAACTCGAGTTGCTTTAAATGTTATTTACTTGTCAGTATTTGCCACGTATCAATATCAAAAACAGCATACTTCATTTTATGTAAAAAAAATTTATAATTAGAATAATTCCAAATTGACATTGTACTGATTATCATTTATATTAAATGAAAACTGCTCTTCAAGCATTTATAAATTGTTAATTTCCCAAAGTTTTTTAGTCTTGTTCTCCATTTTTTATTTCAAAATTATAAATTTCCTATATTCGTACCCTTAGTTTACTCATTAATTCACTAAGTACCGTGTTTTACATTATTTTACAACGAAAAATTTTCTTGTAATTTTGATTTCGCTCGAGCGATCTGCGTTTCAAGGTGTATACATCAACTGATTCCTACGTTACACAACATAACAATTGAAGTTGAAAACTACCTATGTGAAAGATATTCATTCCCCGAATTTTAGGGTCAATTTAAAACTAATTTTGGTTCATTTTTTATGATACCAATGCAGAAGATATTCTTGTAATAAGTTATACCCATACCGAAGATGACTGGGGCTGATAGATGCGAACAGCACAGCGCTATAAGTTTAGTATCTCATGAATGCAAAACATTAACGAAAATAGTATATAGGACGATGGAACGTCAAATATAATTCGAGTTAGCAGTAGATTAGTTTGGTTATAGGAAGAATGTAGTGACAAGGGAAGCATCTAATTATAGAAGACCGGATAAGAAAAAACATGCCTACGTTCCTGGCATTTGTAGATTTAGAAAAAGCTTGTGATAATGTGAACTGGAACAAACTATTAAGGATTTTGAAGAAAACACGAATAAATATGCGTGACTGTCTTGAAGGGCCAAATACGTTATAAGAGATAAATTAAAATTTTAAGTAGGAGCAAGGTTTAAGAGAAAAGTGTCCAACAACAGTTTATTACCGAAGATAAGTCCACTTCTCTCACGAAAATACACTATTGACAAGCTGTTTGTGACAGTTGTCAGTCATTGTAGAACTGTCAACTTGTCTGAGGAAATGTCCATCATGTGGCACTTTACAGGCATTTCCCGAAAAACCTAATTTTTATATTGATCTCCGAAGAGATTATATGTTTGGAATCGCCCGTTAAACTTGTTACTCTACCAGTATTTTTATGTTTTATGGATTTCAGTATTATTAATTGACGGTTCGGTGAAATATCATCAACCCTAATGACCACACAATTCTAAAATGCCCTGGTTTTCATTGAATTGTTAACTGAAATTTCATTGGTCTGTGGCTAATGGTAAACCGCACTTCAAACCAAATTTAATATACATAAAATAAATTCTACCTGGAGAAAATAATATGATATTTTTACCTTCATGTAACCATGTAAATTATATACAATATTCTCTTTTCTTTTTTTGTTTTCATATTGTATATATTATATCGAAATTAGCACAATTGAAAATCTGTAAAGATAATAGTTTTTATACATTAATAAAAAAATGTGATATTTACTAAATAAAATAATTTCAAAATATAGATTTTTAACGAATGTTTGTTTGTTTTTGATTCACAGAACGCACTCTTTTGGATTTAAAGTTGTTTGATCAATGAATTCGAGAAGTATAGAAATGATTCGCCTTTTTATGGCTGAAAACTCTAAATTGAGGTACTCTATTTATTACATAATATAAATTAAGCAGCAGAAAACTTAAACAAAATTATAATTTAATTAATAAAGTTGGATGTTTCGGTCTTAATATGGACCCTCTTGGGACATGTCACAATACAATTCACGTAATGTTATTACTTAATTAGATTCTAATTTTCAAAGTAATGTGTAATCTTTTAATTCCAATTTATAAATCAATCTCTAGGTTTATATCGACATAATTCAGATTCTGTGTTATTCAGATTTTTTAATTTAATATTTGAATTTAGTTTAATTATCTGCTATTCAATATCTTTATTTTCACGAATTTGATATCAGGAATAAGTGACTTTATTAATTGAATTGAATTTAGTATTCTGTTTTGGCTATTTTATTTATTCAATTTAACCTATACAGATGTAAATAAGTAATTTATTTAATAATTCAGTCTTTAAATATCCCACATTGACTTTAAATCAGAATTTGTTAGTGTAAACTAAATTGCAATTATATAAATTTCTAATTACACAAAGTAATGAACTACACAATAATTCATTTTAAGCAACCGCCACATTTTAATGTACAACATGTTACTTTCTTTTATCAGATACCAATTCCATGTCTATCTTAATTTTGGACCCGAATCTCAAAGGCGTAGCAAGTACTCGTAGCGCAGAGGAACACCCCCTCTGAATTAATTAATTTTTTATTTTAAATTCAATATGGCTACAAATAGTGGCAAATGCACAGATATGGCAAGAGTCAGGCTGTGATGCTGTGGAATTTCCAGTCCCGAATTGGCACCAGGATAGCGGTCAAAAATTCTCAGGGACAAAGCCTCGGAGTTAAGGGAGAAGGTTCAGGGCAGATTTCTCAGAGGTCACCCCCACCAGTGAGACAGTACAGCCCGCGTTTTGGTAAAATCGGACACGTGAAGTATGTTTCTACCCCGTAGTGGGGAAACCAAAACAGGAGCCCGGAGGACGCAAAGGTTCGATAAGGCGAGCTGAAATAAGGACTTGGAATAAGTAGAAGGAGGAGGATGTCTGAGATATAAACATCTTCACACACGGTGGAAAACCAACTGTTCGTGAGGAAAGGATCTCCATAACTTGCTGTCTGCAAGCTTAGAAATCCGTGAGAATTGATCAGAGACGGAGAGCGAAAAATAAACCACGGGTTCGTTTCCGTCCAAAACGAGATCTCTGCTGCACATTTTGCCCACAGGTACGACCCGTTTAGTTTGAGTCACATAAATTAATGCCCAAAATAAAATTGCCCTAAATTTTCTGTGTTTCAGTTAGTTGATGACCCAAGTGTAAATTTTTATCGGTGATTAAATAAAAATTTTAATTATTTGATTAAATTCATTAGCCCCCACCCAATCATTACATACCCAGAAATAAAAGTGAATGATTAAAATTGATAAAAAGAGGTGAAAATTGGTGCTTAATATCAGCCAGCATTCTCCTTTTGGAGAAATTTGTTTCTTAGTCGATAAAATATCTATAATTAATGTCTACAGCTAAAAATAAACAAAAAAATTAAAATTACGACGTAAGAAGCGGATATTTGTGATTTAATTGCGATATGTAACAGTAATAATTGTTATCAAAAGTTCACAAGTGGACTAATAGTAAAGCATAATTTTTCAATAACAGGAACCAAGCACTTGTTTGAATGAATTTATCTGGTTCCATTGATATGTTTGTGGAAGACAAACTGAAGCACTTGAGACGTAGCCTTGACTTTGTTTCGGGATTGATTTTACATAACTGTTGGAAACTGTTTCTCAGAATTTGAATTATTATCAGTTTATCATCTCCTTGACATTGAGTCTGCAATCCAGAGGCTAGATAAAGTTCAACGTTGGAAACACCGTAAATGATACAGCATTTACGTTTCAGACAAGTGATATTTTTATCGATTATTTGGGATATTAATATTATAACTGGCAGATAAGTTGATACAAAAAAATAATGGTTAAATAAATGTATCACAGTTTTTTATGCAGTAGGATGAAATTTAGTGGCGGTTTCTTAGGGTTTCTGAATATTTGTAACTAACTCAAGGTTTGTACTTTAAGATGTGGCATAAAACGTTTTGGATGAACTGATTTAGAGTGATAAAATATTACCGCTTTCTAAGATATGTGTGGCAATAAGACTCCATATAAACTTAATTGAAGAAACGAGCACAGGTTATTTTCAATGTTAAATAATAAGTGTTTATTTGACTCCTTTTTCTATACATTTATTTTCAGTGTTTACAATATAGAGAGTAATTATGAAGTCCATGAGATATTTAAAAAATCAGTGTATGGGGACTGGCAAAATAGTTTTTTCGTGATCGGATCGTGAATACGCGCTCATTTTTAATAATTTACCGCACATTTCATATGTATATATATACATATATATTTAACATAATTTATTTACATTTTTCTGATTTATTAATAATAAATTATTATAAAATAAATGAGTCTAAGTACATTATTTTTATAATTGAGGTTTGGGTGTTCTCGAATTTTCTTTTAAAGAGGATCAAAATTACTGATGATTATGAAATGCAGGCTGAAAATGAAGAAACTCAAGAAAGGAGTTAAAACAAAAATATGGTAATTAGAAAAACTGAAACAACAGGAGGTGTTTCATATATTCAAAGATATTAATAGTGATAGAAAGGAAAAAGAAACAATATAGAAGAGAAATGGGCACTCGTGAAGGAAGAAATAACTAGAGCAGCCGACGAAAAAATAGGAAGAGTAGTTCAGGCCAATAGCAAAGCATGGATAACACAAGAAATAATAAAAAATGATTGAGGAAAGACGTAAATATAAAAAGGCGAGAGATGAAAATGGTAAAGCACAGTACAGACGCTATTTAGGAAGAGAAAAAAAACTAAAGAGGCTTGGTTCCAGAGAAATGTAAAGCGATTGAAGATTTGATTGGAAAGGGAAAATAGACGCAGCTTTTAGGAAAATCAAAGAAACGTTCGGAGAGAGGTAAATATTTTTTCCGATGGGAAGCAAATTCTGGATGAAAAAGAAAAGGCAGAAAGATGGAAGTAATATATAGAAAAGCTGTATAATGAGGGAAATATAGATCAGTCACTCACACAACTGAGCAATTGTAAAGCGCCAGGAATTGATAATATTCCAGCAGAGTTGATAAGATCATCGGGCGAAGAAGCAATATCATGGCTGTTCTGGATAGTTTGCGAAATATACGAAACAGGAAGAATACCAGAAGATTTTAGTAAAAACATAATTACACCCACACCGAAGGAGACTGGGGCTGATAGATACGAACAGCACGGGACAAATAGTTTAGTATCTCATGCATGCAAAATATTAACGAAAATAGTATATAGTAGGAAGGGACGTCAAATAGAATGCGAGTTAGGAGAAGATCAGTTTGGTTTTAGGAAGAATGTAAGGACAAGGGAAGCAGTATTAACTCTATGTCTAATTAAAGAAGATATGATCTTGATTGAGCCAATAGGATGCGTCATACGATGCATTAAGTAACAAATAATTATAAGACCAAAATAAATTTACGTATAATTAACTACCAAAAATCCTGTAAAATAACAGCTTCAGGCAATACATGTAACAATAGTATAAAATAAATGAAAACACGGCACGTACACTAAAAATCACAATCAGACGCAGAGACAATGGAATTGTCACTTCTTGTAGCTGCACGATGAGGAATCTGTCCTTCCTTTAAAGCTCCTGGAAGTATATGAAACTAACAAACAAATGAGTAGAAAAACTATATGGAAAGTTTTAAAGTTATGTAATATGCAGAAACAATAATTTTAACTATTACGGGTACGATCCGAATTTGTAAGGAGGAAATGTAACTATTTTACTTAGTTAAATATAAGCGGTTTCACATTACTTGATCGTTATGTATGTTAATCAGTTTATGACTGCATGTAAAGTTGTACGAAAACCCTCGAATTATTACATTTATGAGAAAGATGCGTCCATTTGTCATGTAACTTTGTGCTTTAAATTAAAGTGAAATAATTCTTTAGTTTATGCAATAACCGTTGTTTAACTTAGTTCAGGCTACATGTCCGCCTTCTTTACATGTTACTCATGCTACTCATAATTTACTGATGTGTTTACATATGCTTGTCACAACTACATAAATAAAAAACAAGCACGCCACCTTTTCTTAGAACAGGTTACATAAGGATGACCTTGAAACAGGCAATTCCCCTTTAATAGCTTAGGAAGGGAATTTAAAAGAGGCATATGAAAGGTAGAAAAGTTAGCCAAGGGTTGACTATGAGCCTCGGGCTATAGTCTACGGATCCTACCCGGTGTTACACCTAAAAGAGAACAGGGAAAACCCTGGAGAACCTGCATCATGTAGGTCCGGCATTTGATTCTAATCCCACGCCCTATGAGATGGTTCTAGTATCTTATCCTTATAAATATAATTAACCAGTTGTATGTATTTTTCTGTATGTGCTTATTTAAGAAATCATTACATTCCTTGCTCAAATAAGATACTGTGTAATCACAGTAGTTATGACGTCATAAAGTAGAGGGCGTGAAAAGGTAAATAGTCAAAAACGTGTTGACAAAGAGATTACTGACGGATTAAATACTGAAGTCGTCAAATGTAAAAGAATTCCGGGGCAATGCCGGGCACCCAGCTAGTATAATAGGTACGCGGTTCAGCATAACAATGCGTTTACTCGCTTTTCCGATAACAACGCCTCTTTTTGCAAATTCGTCAGAGTGGCAGCGAGGAAACGCTAAAGAGCAGTTAAACGGAAGGAGATTGTGTCACTAACCGTGAATACTACAAGCAGTCACGTCGCGGCTGCTAAGAAGGGAACCACTAATGAATGAATCATGAGTGGCTTCACTGTTGAATTGACAGACTGAAAACCTTCTCTCAATCAGCAGTTGTCAAAAGATGGCACAAAGGGCGTCGATCTAGAAGAGACAAATTCATTTGCAGCCTTTCTTCGATGGCTTGTTAATTTGGAGCACGAGTACGCTTTATAACTTGCGTAAATGCTCTTGTGCACTGTAAATTGCATCGGACAATAATAAGAGCTAATTTACTGTAAGTTCATGTTTCGCAGAGAATTAAATTCGATTATTACAATATGCAAAAAGCAAATGTGACAAATTGACTGAAACATTTGTCCAATTTCAGATTTTATTATTAGTACAATTTAAAAAGAAGAAACAACGTTTCGGTACGCATTTGTATCTTCTTCAGGTTTTCATCCCATGGAAAAATATTGATAAACCTCGAATTTGCTAGAAAACAACATTTTACAAAATTTCTTAGTACCGTGGTGCTTGTCATGAATTTAGAACTTTAATTATTAGAAAGGTGAAAAGGTGAAAAGTCTAAAGTATTTATAATTTTATTATTTAAATTAAGGGAAGGTTTTTAATAATAACTATTTGGATATGTATGACAAAAAATTTAATTATAATAGATTCTTAATTTATCCTTGTTAGATTTCATCGATAACATAAAATCTTTAACGCAGGGACACATCAGTGGGAAAATTATTAAAATTGGGGGGAGGGGGGATGCCGAGAACACTTTACAATGAAACGACCAAAGACGAGAAACATGGAAGTTTGTTCTTCCTTCCTGTGAGCTCGTCTCCAGCGACGTTTGCGAATTGCGTAAGCCTCTTCTGTCGAAAACGCCTCTCTGTATATTCTACTGAATGCCCCAAATCGCGAATCTGAATGAGTGACTAGCCGAAACGCAATGTCTGTAACTGAATTAATATTAGCCGAAAACTGAATGAATCCTTGCATAGTCAAAAACGAAATCTCTCTCCGAAAAATGAACGTCTCACTTCAAGTAATGTGTGAGTCTGAATCAATCTTCAGATTTCTTCTGCAAGCTCCGCCTTCGCACTTGAAATATCACCCCCTTCTCGCTTAAGACGATGCATTTTTGGCGTAACGAATTGTCAGAAACCCTTCTTTCTGTAACGGACACATCTGTTTTGTAAGAGTTCCATAGATGCAGTGTGAAGTGTCCGCTTTGTTCATTTGTTAACAATACGCCCCTTTCTTCTTCTGTTTTGGATGCCGTACAGATAGGTTCTGGACTGTTTCTTATGATCTTTGGATGTACTTCAAAATAAATGTCGCAGCCTCTTACACACTCAAATTAAAAACTATAATTCAAAAATTCATTAATGCATAACTGATACAAGAGCTATTAGAAAGGCTATTGGATCGTAAAACATAAATCAGAAATGGAAACAGAAAAACTTCATATTCATTAATTACTGGATTGTGTAAGACGTTTTAATTGTATCATTCTGAGAACCGATGGTGTTATCAGTTGTTTTTACGTGTAACACTTATGATTAATTTCGTTTGTAGAGATTTGGCTCTCTATCTAAAATTTTATCCACTCTCGAATTGAACTAATGATTCTTCTCCAAACTGTGTGTTGTAATCACATTATGCTTACAACGTTTTTGTGTTCTTTCAATATAATTTCCAAAGCCCGTTTCGTCAGCTCTTTGTTGCTATTTTTTGTCAGTACAAATTAATTTCGTAAATAACGTAATTCTTTTTAATCATTATCAATTTTTTCTTTCCACTATTTTAATAATCACAGAAACTCTATTATTAGTTTTGAAAATGATTTTAAAGACTTACGTAACCAAAATACTATCTTGGTTAATTTTTTATCTCTGTACTACTGTTATTGACGTGCTTGTATTTTGGAGGCTCATTTTGATGATTGTCTCGAAACACTCCAGAATGAAAACGAAAGACGAAACAATTATATCTGCTGGCGAACCGGCAACGAAGGAGGCAAAACAATGAAAGTAGTGGTCACGGTTTCTTCCTTGCGAAATTATCAACATCCACCGAAATAAAAAGAGGCAACTATGCGTCCTTATCGGGTTCTTCGGACAAAGAAATAAATCAAAATATATCCGCTTTTAATTCAGTGCTCCTTTTATCAATTTACACGTGATATCCTTTCTTCACTGAATTAGGCCGTAAATAATGTGATTATTAAACTGCAGGTGAGCTTGGGTTCAGGCTGTGGGAGGGATGGAGAATCTCGTACCTGACGACGAGTTGACTCGGATAGCTCAGTGGTGTAGTTGATGCATACAAAGAGGTTGTCTAAGGTTCAATCCGGTCCGGTCGAGAGTTTTCCATTCCTGATCATCTAATTCAGTTTCATCAACTATAGGCTGAGCTTCTTTGAGAACATTTCTTCTGCTCTTGAATTGTCGATTTGAATGTGCAGCATCCACAAGTTTCTCCAAATTTGGCATCCGGCAACTTTTCATTAACATGAAAAAAATAGCTCCTGAAAAAAGCTAAGCGATCATTGCCGAAACAAACGCCAATTTTGAGTGACTTCTTAAAACTTTTATTGAAAAACTTGGAGAAGTAGAAGTAGAGAGCCGAAATTAGAATATCTTAAAAAAGAAAGTGAGGTATCCGAAAATAATGAGTCGTTTTGTTGTATTGTAAGTACTTATTGGGCAACCTTCATATCATTATTTGAGGAAGTTATGCATTGAGACACTCATCCTTTTCACGATTGTCCCACGACACAAAACATGATTCATTTCTCTTTATTTTCATTACGACATACGTGCCACAATATATGAATGTCAGGAGCGGACTTTAAACACTTTTATTTGTATTTCAGAGTGCTCTTTATTTATTAGTGGTAGTTTTGTTGAGTAAGGCCGTGAGACGCGCACTATATTAGGTCCTGCACGACGCGACGTGCAGATGAATTGTGTCAAGATTGCGATGACTGGCACATTGCTTATCAGGAGAGAAAAGAAAAAGCAGATGGTGAAGTGATAAGAAAGTAAAATGTAATCTCGGGGGAATTTGAGACATCTGCAATTAACGACAGAAACTAATTTAAGTCTGACGTGAGTGGGGAAATTTATCTGATATTGTGCGGAATTGTTCTCACGAGAGAAAAGTTACGATACGAGAAACAAATAAGTATTTGAACTCCTCTATTTTTTCTTCCTGCACGTCTGCGGTAAAATAAATTGTAGGTCGCGTACGTGTACACTTGTACTAAATAACCCAAATTCAAAATTACTTCAACTTTCAATATGTCCGGCTCGTTGGTATGAGACACAAAACATAAAGAGTCAGGTTACACCAAATTACTACTCTCTCTTTCAGGGTTGAAAATCGTGGTTTTGCTTGCAATTAAATAATTTAGTATATCTATAAATGAATAAAGCTTACATAACTTGAAACATTGTATTGAACCAAATTACACATTTCCACTCCACTAACACAAGTTAAAGAATCAATAATTTTTGCCAATTTATGAAACAATAATAATACAATCTTACTATTCATTCGTCTCCAATCAAAATAATTCTCTCTGCATCTATCTCCTCAATCAATTGTTTCCTTCGAAATATTTTCCATTCAGCATTAAAAAAAATTCTCGTCTCCAGCTAACAGGACATATCCAGAGGTGATACCTCTCTCCTTCCTCTCAAAGATGATCTCGCTTCGCGTGCTATGAAAAGATGGTTAATTTCTTTCTTTGTAGTAACATTACAGTTAACGACACACTCTTCAGAATCCTTAAAAATTATCTTACCAACCGTACGTACACGGTCAAAATAAGTAATCTGTTCTCCATATCCTTCCCCATCACTTCTGGCGTCCCACAAGGTAGCATATTAGCCCCCTCCCTTTCTAACATTTACTTCCATGACATCCCCCATCATCCATTCACAAAAGCAATATTTTTTGATGATGACAACCAAACTCCACCCTTCACATCGGGCTTTAGCACCGTCCAAATATCACTAAACGACCTGGAAACTTGAGAAAAAACTTAAGGGTCAGTATAAACCCCACCAAATCTGCAATAGTTTCACTTCCCATTGAAACCAAACTGCCTCTGACTCAATCATTCTACCTTTTTGCCTCCCAAATCCTAATAAAGAACTCCATCACTTTCCTCGGACTAATTATAGACTCCAAACCATCCTGGAAACCCAACCTTAGCAATCTGTCGACAAAATTAAAACTAAAATTTTTCAATGTAAATTTTCGAAAATTCATGAATGTTGCCGTTTGTGCTTGGTGAGCGCATGAGCATGAACTTCTGGAACTTAGAAGTTGGAAAAATGAAGGAAATTACTAATTTTATTTTCTTACTAAATTACATGAGGGTATGTATAATATTTTTAAACATTAAATCATTGGGAAAAAACAAATTGTTTTATGTCATAATTTTTAAAAAATTCCATATAATTTTTTTAATTGTCCCAAAAAAATTGTATTTTATTTTGTAGATGAATATGGCAAAGCCAAAAGCTTCTTCCAAATAAATTTTAAAATCAAAATTAATTTATAGTTTTTGGTTTATTTAAGTGGCTGATTAAAATAAGGAAAAATTATTATCATAATAAATTAAAAATCAGTCTTTTAACATAATTCAATAAATTCCTTGAAGAAAGAAAATTACGCATAGACTAGGTCCTTCCACTATCATTCCGGTAAAACTTAACGTTAATTTTTCCCCTAGTAAGCTGGCATCTTATTCAACTTAAATTTCGAAAACAATATTAATAATAATAACAGTGTAAAAGAATTTAATGTACATCCCTACTTGCATAGCTGTCTTTTCTCTTGTTTTTAAATTGTATGCCACTGGACATGATAACTTTTCCGTGTATTCATGTCAATTATTTATAAATAGTATATTGTCATACCAACTGTAATATCTTCAGATAAAAATATTTTCAATAAATTAAAAAACATACTACACCCTGTAGACGATAATTAAGAAGGATTATTATATACAGTGGAAATGCAATCTTTTAACAATTTGAACTCTTCGTTAAAAATACATCCTTATAAGTACATATTACGGTCATAAATCGTTCTAGTTATTATATCTTCCAATCAATAAATAAAACGGTCAGCATGTCAAAAATAATTTATTACTAAAAAAGTTTCGTTCATTTTTTGGAATTTATTCATATATAAATGGATATAAAGCGGTTTTACTGGTTTAAATAAACAATTATTGTATAAAAATTGGAATCTATTAAATTTACAATATACAATAATTAAACCAACTATAACTTACTAATCCGGCCTTTTTTGTGATTAGCAATAAATACTTTATACACTATTTACAAACATTGAATTTCTTGCCAAGTAACATTTAGACACGAGATATATTCTGGGGTCGTATTTACGAGCCTTCTCATAGGAACAGAGTTAAAGACACAAATCCTAAGTGGAACTGGCAAAAAGGTTTCAAACATGCTAATTACCTGGAACTCGCCGCTCGGTCATTGATGTCGTACAGGTTCAAACCGAATACCTTAAACTTCATTGTTGAACATGGAACACCTTGTTCATTTATTCTTCTTATATGTCGCCACGGACAAGAGCAAGCATTCCGCCCTGGAAGACCAATTCACGGATCCTGCACTTGGCTACCACTCTCTCCTAATCTATTACCATTATCAAAATTTTTATATCCAATTGCGATCTCCAAATTTATATAATTTCCAACTTCTTCATGTTTAACCCTCGAAAATCAATTTTCCTCCGTTTCCAACAACTTTTCACCAATCCGTTATTTAATTTTCCTCGGTATGTGGACAAAATCGTCTCCAATCAAAAGAATTTACCATTACCCCACTTTACCGATGTTTTGGAGAAAACATGTTTCGACACGTCCAGGTTTGCCGGAATCTCATTGAGTTTAGAAAACCCAGGCCAGCGTCTGTCTATGTTTCCAACTTTTCTCAAGCCTCCTGCCTGTGATTTTGTACCGTCAAACTCCGTATTTCATTGTGTTTTACCATTAAAAGATGTATCTATTAATAAAATTGAAAATGATTTTAAAAATGTGAAACCATAATATTAGTAATACAATCATGTTAATGTAAATAACGAAAAAGTTACAATATTTATAAACGGTTTACATATCATGTTTAAAAAATTGTTCCTTTAAATTTAGAGACACTAAAATATGTTACTTGTTCACCGAAGCTTCAGAAGAGAAAGCGAACGTAGTGTTATTTTGTATTATTTCTGACGTATTGGCCGTTTCATTTATTTACCAGCAGGGTTTCCAGCTATGCCCGGGAATATATTTAATGTAGGTCGCAGTCGTCGCTGAAAAAAATCCACAACACTAAATTATCCACAGTTTGTAATTTCTTTTTTTCTATTTAAAATTTTTTCTCATGAAATCGGCAAATATGAACGAAACGTGGTAATTTTAGTTACAGGGGTTGGACAAAATTATATGAACACCTGAATTTACTTTTTATTGATTGATTAATAAGGAGTTTGACCACCATTTACTTTGAGAACAGCTGCAATTCGTAGCGAAATAGATTCGTAGAGTGTCTGAATAGTTTCCAACGGAATGTTCGCAACGATGTTGGAGGTGGAAATCTGCTCCTCACTCTAAAACTCTACATAACGGTTCAACGATGTTGATTGACTACCCAACGATGGCGATTGTACTGGCCAGGGAAGATGTATGATGTCATTACAATATTCTAAAAACCGCTCCTGAACCTTTTCGGCTGTGTGTATTAACGCATTATCATCTTGGAATATGGCCGTGTCTGGCAGAAATATGTTGATGTCGAGATATTCATTCCCAGTATTCCGGCTAATAATGGTAATGATCGGGCCAGCTGAATACCACGTTATAGCCGCCCAAATCATAATGGAACCAGGAAGCAGGCAGGCCGGATCGTAGGCTTTTTTGGCGTTCTCCATACATAAACCCGGAAACAATGTAAAATGTGATTCATCGGACCATACAAAATTTTTTCAGTCATTCAGTGTCCAGGTTTTATGATCGTGGCACCACTTCTTTCGCAGCTTTTTGTTGGCTTCCGTTATGAAGGGTTTCGGAATTGCAGCTCTTCCATGAATGTTAGCTTTGTGATGCTCCCGCCGCACTGTTTTTGTCGAAACGTATTGCTCAAGTTTAGTGGTGAGCTCAGCAGTCAGTTTTGCAGTGGAAGTCTTAAGTTGTCTGATCACAATCTTTTTTAATGTTCGTCTGTGTGTCAATCAACTTCGATTTGCGGCCACATCTCTTGTGATGTTTTACCATGTTTTATGAATGCTGTCATTACTCTGGATACTGTCGCTGTGAAATGTTAGACGGTTGAGCCGTTTTCCTCGCAGATGCTCCCGCTACCTTCACACCAACGATTTGTCCTGTTTTTAAATGTAATAGAATGTTTGCTTTAAAGAAGCTCGGCGAAGTGCCTAGGAATATTAACTGTCAATTTCAAGGAAGGAAAAATGCCGACTGGACCGGGAGCGTATGTCTGTTAATTACACTGAAAAAAATAAATAAACCGCACTTGGTTAATCAACAATTGGATAGTGCACTGCTCTGTATATGATTGTTTAATTAAAAGCGGCAAAATAAGTTTAAGAGTTAAGTAGAATCGAAAATTGTCCTCTTCACTATATAAAGATCAGCAACAAGATTACTTTGAATAACTTTACTTTTACACATGCCAACATCGAACTATAAGAAGAATCGTCTCGGGAGTACTGCAAGGAACTTATTTCATTATAAGAAACTAATATTTTCCTAAGTTAGTAGTTCGGTTTAATGTTCCAATTTGGAATCTATGATCCACTCGTGCGTCGTTTGTTTGATTTCAATATCATCTAACGGTTGAGATGATCCACATACGCTTCGTACTTATTTTTTATAATGTGTCCCATCACAGTTCACAACCTTTCTCATTTTCACGGGTTATTAATTTTTTTTCAAGCCTTCGATCTCTCGTCATGCTTTATTCAGGCATTGAGGGTACGGATACGAAAATATAATCCAGAGTGAGGATTGAACGCAAAACTTTTGCATTGTGAAAGCTGATAACAAAATTACCTATTATTTCTCCCAAAAAAAATAACCTCCCCGGCGGGGAATCGAACCCCGGTCTCCCGCGTGACAGGCGGGGATACTGACCACTATACTACCGAGGACTACGTTCAGTACGTGATTAAAAAATAGATAAATCCAAAGTTTAGGCATAATTCTTGTTTCTAATTAGAATGGTATATTTGGATATAACGATATTTGTTTTATTTACATTACAATGTCACTAATCAATTCCGTAGTCAGTTAAGTAAAAAATTGCAGAGTCGAAAATAGTAATGAAATACTCGTAATCTTCATTGCGTGACAGAAAGAGTGCATTTATTTCTATCCAAGTGTTTATGACTTCATTAAGATTACAATTAATCTGGGATTAGGTATCTTCAGTGTTTTATCAAAGTTTCGGTTCAACTCGAATAAGTATTTTGGTTGCCTGACTCATTGTAATCGTGCCGTGGTTCACATCTTTTACTTGATTGTTTACGAAGCTGCAGAATGTTAAACATTTTGTTATTTATAGCATCAATTTTTTGGACAACTTTTCTTCAATAGTCTGATACCTACTTCCGACGAATCCAGAAAACATTATTAGTTTAATTAAATAGATCACAAAAAGATATACGGGATAGAAAGATTCATTTCTTGCAAAACATAAAAAAGTGGTAAAATGTAGAGTTTCGAAGTGCTGATAACTGAGAATCGTAATGTATAAAGGAAAGGATGTGATCAGGTAAATAAGGGGTGGCTAACCTTTTGCAAGCGCCAATTTTTTGGCAGACGAGTTCAGGCTCGAGTACATTTGATATCGTCTTGTATTCAAGGTTAGGCGTTGGTAAATAGATACGAAAATAGAATGTACTTTGACGCTGTTAAATAAATTAATTTACGCCTGTTTAGTGAAGCATTAATCTGCAATAGTCAAGAATGATGTTCCTGTACGAGATGATAGCTTCCTGATGCTTGGTTGGTGAAGATAACTCTGGATTAAAGTTGTTGGCACTGAGAGCGAGATCAGCCTGGAACTTGGAACTGTCTGTTCGCTGCTTGCCAGTAGTACTATTATTAAATTCTTCTAATTCTCAGTTTTTGCCATGCATTCTATTTATTTATAATTATATATATATATTAGATATCTAACTGTACGATGCTTTTTAACAGTGTAAAACGACTTCTCGTTAGAAACAGGCTGAAGGATGCAATCCGCCACTTTTAATTGTCCAAAGCTCCACGGTTTGGCCACCTCTGAGATAGTGTTCCAAATGATCACCCAAAACTGTAGTAAATCTAGATTGAAACTCATAGTACTGTGCATAATTTGCATCAAAATCAAAGATGGTCGTCTAGGACATTTCTCATAAAATAGACCCCTAAATCGGTTTGAAGAGCAGTTCATCAATCGTAATTCAATCCACATAAGGTTTAATTTCCCTATTAAAAGTTGACACGGAACGAGGTCCAGGTATTTTATTAATATATAATTCTGCCACAATCGTCAAGTTTGTTAGAATCCCGTCTCTTTGTAACAACTCACACACAAGTTAGCCTGGTCCAGCTCTTGACGTGGCGCGGTGATACATACTTATGTCGAGCTTCCTGTGACAAGTTTCATGCCTGTAACGGTTATTGACGACTATTAGTATATGAAATACGATCTAAATAAATCCCAAGCATGCAAAATGTTAACTAAAATAGTATATAGGAGAATGGAACGTCAAATAGAATGCGAGTTAGGAGACGATCAATTTGGTTATAGGAAGAACGTAGGGACAAGAGAAGCAATATTGAATTTGCAAGCATGGGATACTAAACTAATTGTCCTATGCTGTTCGCATCCTTCAGCCCCAGTTTACTTTGGTATAGGCATAATTATGTTTCACTTAAATCTTATTGTATTCTTTTTGTTTCGTAGATTTCCAAAATATAGCAACTTTCTTCACATTTAATGATCTTAGATATTGCATTCTTTTCCAATCAATTCATCGCCTTTTTAACTCTTGTAAACTCTCCGCCATTATTGTCAAATACTCCTTATTTCTTTATTATATCGTTTCTATATCCTGTAATTTTGTCACGCCTGAATCTTAATCCCGTCGAAATCCTTCAAAGCTATGATCACTCAATTCATCGTTTCCCTTCTCTTACCTTCACAAGGCATTATACTCTACGTCGTGAATTTATCTTTTATTAATTTTTTTCTATTCCAACAATTCTGATTAATTCACTAAATTCACGCCCTCAAGTTGGGACGGCACATGTAACATCTTTTACGACGTCGAGTTAAATGTTATTGACTTTGGCCCTGTCTAGCTCTTGACGTGCCGAGGCGATACAGTTTTATAAATCCAAAGACTATTGAATATTAATATAAGAATTACGATCTCAATCACTTGTAATTATCTTGATTATATCTTTAAAGGGAAATTCACTTCCTGTCGATGAACTTCATTGAATTTATTAATCATTTAATATAATATGAACATATATATTTTACATCAAGCCACGCCACCTGCACGCACTACTTTTTCCTAGACAACGATTAAAAAACTCTCTTATTCTTTTTTTACACTACATCCAATAAACATTTCCACGGAAATCTTAAAGTGGTCGTTACAACTTCCTGACTTTCGCTGGAGTATCTAGGACGAAAACCATGCTGGCCGTTGGTTAGAAATCTATTTGCGTCCCATACCTTTCTTTTGTGTTCCGATATCAGACTCACGTTCGCGGTCAATTTGGTTTACTCTGTACCTGCGTGTTTAGTCACGTCGCAAGGAAATGCTTTGTGCCGAATTTCTATAGATAATTCGTTTAACATTCGCAGACTCGGAAATATCCTAAATACTGGGTCATTTACCTTCTCAGATTACAATTACAACATACGCCCCGAAATGAGATCCGCTCGGAGAACTCACAGATAACCTTCTCATAGCAGTCAGTTTTGCCCAGAGCTATTGTACTGTACTTATCCATGTAAATCAGTTCCCAACTTTACTGGGGAACAATGAAATCAAATTTGCAAAGATTAGAAGAAAATAGGATTATTGATAAGATGTTTCGAGAATTTAATCACTTGCCGAAGTAAATCAGAAACTGTAATATATTGTAATACTCTCGTCTTAATAATATAAATTGATAGACGGGGACTTTAGAAATAAAAGGAACTATTTTAAAACAAATTACAGTAAGTTTATTTACAGCTAAATCCAAAAATTATTGACAAAGAATTTTGCTTGGTGAAAGTAATTTAATCAAAATTGGGCGGTTGGGTTTAATTCAGATAATTTCCACGGCTTTCATCAATCACATGAGGGTCCTTCTCATCAGGGAGAATTTCTTTACAGTGAAAATTTGATCAATTGTAATATTTAAAAAGGTGTTGTAATCACTTTACATGCGAGTATGTCATGTCTTACTGTGGACGTTTCGCTGGTTGATGCACGGCCATGGCGATGTGTGATGGCGATGGTGATGGTGATGGTCGCAGCCGTGGCGTCAACGCAGCTCCAGTTGGTTGAGCAGCAAGACCGCTGGCACGTCTTATCTTTTTTTTCTTACCAGTATTTCATTCCTCACTTATTAGAGTGAGGTGGGCTGGCAGAGGGTGACGCCCTCTCTTCAGCCTATTTTATTTTTATCTTATTCTTTTTATTGATTATTTAATTTTATGATAATTTGGTTTAATTTATTTCTTTATTCTTTTCAATTTTATTAATTGTTATTGTAATTTAAGTTTTATTTTTAAATGTTAATTTTAAGAGGGTTTTTTTAAACTTATGTGTTATTTTATTTTTTATTTTTATTACATTTTATTTTTATTAGTTTGTTGTGTAGTTTTAATTTTTCGTTTATTTCTGGGAAGGAAAATGTTAACTTGGTTGAGAGTCAGGGAGGGATATTTGGAGGGTATTTGCATCCTTGGGTTAAATAGGGCCCCATGGCTGCTGTCTTGACCTACTTGGCATTTACCCTAAGATGCAGGGAAACCCTATAAAACCCGCATCAAGTAGGACGGATGTGGGACTTTGGTACGATGTTTTTCCTTTTTGATTCTGATGATAACTGCTCGTCTTATCCGTTCTTCTTGGCTTTTTAGATATTCCTACCCCGCAAGTACTCTCTTAAACCAATCGGATTTCTTAAAATAAAACTGCTCAGCAGAATTCCAACCAATCACTGACGCGCTTTTGTTTCATCCGCGACAATGACCGTCGTAAATTATGGGTCCGCTACTGAGCTCACCCCTGACAGCGGATCCTACAACAACAGACCCTCGCATCATTCAGGGCCTGACAGTTTTAAGATGCCCTAAATAAAGACCTTCGCTGTTGCTCAAGTCCAGAACACCCAATAACACGTTCACTTCATATATATAATGAAATTCCTTTGGTATTTTATTAATTATTCGTTGGAATGTTTGTATTTTATATTGAAATGAAAGGAGAAATTCAATAAGTAACTCCAGTTTAGTAAACAAAAACATTAAAATTTATTAACACTAATTAGCAAAGATGTTGAAGCAATTTCATATTTCGGCGTCTAAATGTACCCCTTTTCCCAGGGGATTTTGGGCCAAGTAGCAGAGACACAATTAAAAGAAATGTTGGGCCCGACAATGCATGAAAATGGTTTTGATAAAATAGGTGGATCTCACTGTCTGTCTAATGTTCCGGCAATGAGAGGGGTGTCTGGGCGTCGACGTCGTCCATGAGCCAATGGTGATGGTGAATCCCGATTAAGCTTTCGTCGGCGTCTCTCCTCTTCCACTCAAAAATCTCAAATATTTTAAAAATAATTTCAGTCCGTCGCCTTTTGCGACGACCTCTTAACATGTCGCCGCCATCTCTCTCTAAGAACTACCTTCCAACACGTGTATCCTTGCGTATTTATTTACCAGCCTTTTTTGTGCAACTATTTAGCAGTCTGGCCACTGTTACCACCCCCACCTTTCACAGCTGGCCGCTAACCCTTGACCATGTGCATACCATTTAATTACAGCTTTAGTGCAAGGCAAATTTGTTGAGAGCATACCCACATTAAGAAATGCCATTGAAATATCAGGCACTAAAGATTTAAGCAAGAACAATGATCAGAAAATACAAATTCTACCTTTGACAGATAAAGTGACACTTTATATAGAACTTGCTGATTCCTATCCAGTTGCAGGTTTGTAATAATTTTAACTTATTATTTAATAAATAGTTTGTTTGCTTAAGTAATTTATACAGGGACAATAATAATGTATAGTCAAAAGTTATAAATTTATTTAGATATGTATTTACTTTCTTGTTAGGAAACATTATTCAATATTTGAAAGATATTTCCCAATATAATTTTTCTAATTTACTTATTATATGAAGAACCTAATGTTTTCAGTTAACAATGTTCTCACTAATAAGATATTTTTTAAAACTAGATAATTACAATTTTTATTTTAACTACTTAAATAGTTATGCATTTGTTTATAGCAAATGATATTTATAAATTTTAAAAATATCTCATGATACATGAAATTCTTTTTAATTCTTGAGTGTCTGAATGTTGCCGTGTATCTCATTGATAGCTATACATTTTAAGGTAATTAAATAATGTTTAAAGTTTTCTTTTTAGACAGGGCAGAGCGACCCTTAACTCTAGGTCAACGGGTATTACACACCGATCATAAACCATAAAAATTAACCCCCAGGATTCAAGCAATTTTTTTGGGATAATAATAATAAATAATAATAAAAACGATTGATGAAAGGAGTAAATATTTTTTTTGGTTAACAGGCTACATGAGGGTGATCATGAAACAGGCAACTCCCCTTTAATAGCATAGGAAGGGAATTGAAAAGGGGGGATGCGGAAGGTACAGCAAGGTAGCCAAGGGTTAACTAGGGCCCCCGGGCTGTGGTTTAAGGATCCTACCCGGTGTTTCACCAAAGAGATGCAGGGAAAACCATAGAAAACCTACATCAGGTAGGTCGGGCATCGAGAATTATTCTCACGCCCTTCCGAATGACGGGAGACGAGTTTGCTGTGGGGTCGCAGCATTCCCTTCTCCATGTCTCCACCAATTTTAGGAGGCAGTTGGCCGACTGATCAGCCATTCATTCTCCCACTCGTTCAAAGAGCTAGTTTCGTGCGCATCACACGAATCAGGCTCTCTGGTCAGTAATTTATTCAAAAATCTAGTTGAGTGTCCATCAGACAGGACCGCAACGGTGTGATCACTCAGCACCATTCGTCGATCATATCGTTCATCTCTAGTAAGATGCATGCAAAATCTTCAAGAGCATCGGTCCTCTTCTCCAAAACGTAAGACGACTGAAGCAAGTGCTTGCCCACCGCACAATCTGCTGGAAACTGATCATCATTTTTATCATGTTAATTTGTAATATCATATTTTTCTCTAATTTAAAATCATTTAATTCCTTATATACATGTATTACATTGAAATAACTGAATTCATATTTGTTTCCGGCTATTTCCTTATTTTATAACTGAGTGATATAACAGAATCGTAACTACCGAAGCTGTAACCAACAAATTTAAATAAAGGCTCGTATTACCACCTAGAAAAGATATTTCAAAAGTGAACAAATGAAAGGAATAAATAGGGCTTGGGACTTGGAGGAATTCAGCGACCATTCGACACACTCTTAATTCAGCGTCTTCATACATTTAAAAAAAAGGGAAAACCCGAAGAGGTGACGCGAATCGTGTTTCGTAGACCGTTAATCAAAGATTAGAAAATAAAACATTCTGTTGAATACTGAACATAATGATAGTTTTTCTGAATGTATTTTGTAATATCATTAATTTTATATCTCTTACTATCATTAATTTTTTGTTGTGTATTTTGAAAAGGTTTAAATCTTTAAGAAGGACTCCGATTTAGACTGAAACGTTTCTAAATTTGATTAGTATAATAATCCAAGTCTGAAACATTTTAGTTTACATCTGTTACCTTTTTTTATTACATATTTAATAGATAATATGTTTTTTTAATATTGTTCTGGTATTCAGTCCTAGGACTGGTCTGATGCAAACCTTTTCATTTCCGCATAACTACCACATCCCAAACATCCCTAAACTTCTTAGCGTATTCCATCCTTGGCCTACCTCTTCTGTTCTTACCCAACACTTTTTACAAGACTCTTATGTCTCAAAACGTGGCCTATTAATCTATCCCTTTTCTTGGTTAACATCCTCCATATTGTTCGCTCTTACCCTATTCTGCTTACAATCTCCTCGTTAGTGATTCTATCCACCCATTTGATTTTCAGCATTTTCCTATAGCACTGGTATTTGAATAAAAATTAAATCAATACTAATTAAAATTACGTAATTTGAAAGAATAATAAAACAATGACCGATATATTATCGTATTGTTCTGATTAATTTTATCTAATTTTCAGGTATCACTAATAATGAAACAAGAAATTCATCACAAGAGTTGTTAATTTTCTTTTAATAATATCAATTGTCCTACAAACTGTATTAATATTAAAACGATTATATTTCCTCCTGTTGCCCTAGTGTAAGCATCAGGCGCTCCACTCAATGATTCATCCTCTCGTTAATTTCGCGCGCATCACACGGAATCAGATCCTCTGCTCATCGATTCATTCACACATTTAAAAATCTAGTTCTACACGCATCACACTGCTTTTAGTAAATCCATCACATTTTTTATATTTGTAATGTTTTTTGTAGTACTTATCATGAAACGATTATAAACTGGAAAATTCGTCATTATATCTGTAGGAAATCGTTAGTGAAATGACAATATAAGTGCAAACCCGCATCGCAACACAGGTATTAGACTAAATAATCATAATTGATGTACTATTTTTAAATTGTCAACAATAGCCATAAAAACCTGCCTTTTCTTCTGTTATATGATGAGACAATAGTGCGAAACGGCTGTATTAATGGAGCTACTTTTGGAAGTTGTTCCGACGAGATCTTGAACTGGCCTGACATTCGCCTGCGTGATACGAATCAAAACGTCCCACATCTCAAAGCCGTTATGTTAAAGTCGTGAATACGAGCCATACCGATTAATCCACAGCTCGTCACGAAATGAGAACACGAGTCTCTGCTACCAGGTTGCAAAAAACACTCGTGTTATTCACGAGACACTCCGGTCGAGGGTCCACGATATAAGAAGACGTAAAAGGTCCATCATGCACACGTATCCCTCAAGGGCCCCATTAACCAAGGTTCTGAAAATAAATTACTAGAATCTGCTCCACAAATAGTTTTATTACCCACGTCATCGATGCTCGGTGCGTCCAGGCAGTTCTTTCTATCATCCGGCTTATAAACAACTCGAAATATTTTAAAACTAATTTAAAATCCGTTGTTTAATCCGAACTTTAAAATCCTTTACAGCTAAAAGTTTGAATCGTGGTTCACAAAACAAATGCGGAAATAATAATTAAGTTTGGAATTTTCACTTGAAATTGTTTTGTCAGACTCTACACATCGGCAAAACTATTAAATTATAAATTTAATAGTTATTAAATATGCAAAATTCGAAACACATTGCTTAAAATTCTCATAATTTCTGACTTGAAGTCACTATTACACTATAATGATTAAAACATTTGCATACTTTTTATCTCTCTTCGATATTTCCTGAAATTGGTAGTACGCGATTGCGTATCACATCGTAATTTAATACTATTTTTATATTAATATCTATTGTTTTGTGTATATAATAAACAGATGTTAGATTAAAGCTAGACGGACCATGAATGAACGCGATTGGCTATTTAAATGGCGAATTACGAGTCGTCTTATTGACCAGAAAGGAAACGTGCGCATTGCATTATTGGACGCGGTTAAAATGTCCAGAACATTCGACGACAACGATAAAAAAAAACAGAAATCACCGAATACATATCGTCAACCTTGAAAACAAGCTGGATACCCATCCAACTCGAAGATTGTTCATAAATGTACAAAACGGACAGTTCACACTTCAAGGTCCGGAAGTAGGAGAACAACTAACTTGTGTTACAAAAAGAAGGGTTCTTGACTACTCAGTTACGCTGATAGTCGATCGCCTTACGCGAGGAGATTCCTGAAGAGAGGTGACTCCAAATTAATTAGAAAAATTATAAGTCACATTTTCATGATGTAGACGGGGGTGAAATATTAATTGCGGAGGCGGAGCTTGGATAAGATAACCGAAGAACATCTTGACAATTTGAGACTATTTTCAGTTTCGGTTAGTCACAGATTCAGTTTCGGCAATTGAGATAGACACAGTTACATTTCTGGGGAGGGGGGGGTGAGATTCTGTTTCGGCTGGTCGGATACACGGTTTGATTTTCGGATATTCATTCACGTTATCTTCAGTCCGAAGACCTATAAGACCTATGCAATCATTCAGAGACTCGTGCAGTTCGTTCGCTGTGGCTGATATTCGCAAAGCAGTCAACAAACGACGCTTAAGAGGAGCTTCAACAGATGCAACCTTTAAGTCTCCCTGTAACCCCGAATGGAAAGCAGTCATCAACTCACCACTAAATGAACGGACCATCCAGCTATGATGACAAGAAGGAATAGCAACTGTAAAGTGGTGATGTACAAATTTCCATGTTTCTCGACGCTGTTCGTTTCATTTTTTCGTAATTTTCCCATACCTGAGATAAAGAATTCATGTTCCCGATGAGAGCTAGCAACAATCAATTAAGAATTTATTATAATTAACTTTTTTTAACGATACGTAAATAGTTTTTTAGAATCTTCCTTTATTTATAATAATTATTATGAGTTCTGTTTTCATCCGTACAAAGATTCGTCATAATTTCCCTCCTTATTAATTAAAGTCCAGCCAATGACAAAAGGTTACAAAACCACATGACCGTATTGCAGGATATAAGTGAGCAAAAGTAGTTTTATAGTACAATCATGGACCGTTCTTCCGAGAAATGTATCATATTAAATGGTTATCTATACACCTTGTAATAATAACTGCACTATCTTTGGTTAAAAGTTTCGCATTACAAAATATATAATAAAAATAAATAAAATAGAAAATGGAAAATTTGTAAACTTATGTATTTGAAAAAAATGTTTATTGTTCATTATCATCCTTCTATATGCTCCTAGTGTTCGTGTTGCAGGATATAATTCATCAAATGTGAGAGTGGCTAATTGTAAAAAATATCCGTCATATTGCACATAGTATATATTTATGTAGGGTCAATTTTCCTGTATTTTAACAAATTTTGCTCATGTTATCTTTCACTTCCCAGTGCCTAATAAAAAAGGATTCCAACTACTAATTCTGAATCATATAAATGGCTATATATGAAGCTCGTGAGTAATTATAATTGTAGGAATAGTGAAAGTATTGTCCCACTATTTATATGTGTTTGTTTCATATGACTCTTAGTGCACATTTTCACTTCCTTCGCTAAACTGTCTATTACACTTCCTCGCCTTTGCATCACTAACTATTGCTTCCCCATTCACATCATATAAATGCCGATGAATTTTTCCCGGCGTAGCATTCCTTGCATTCAAGACACGGATCAGAGATCTGATTTCACAGTTTTTCAGTTTTCTTGAACATTTCGAAACGCTGTAACAAGAAGAAACCCAGGCTTCCACTATGTGGAGAAGTGAGTGTTGTGGTGTTGTGTGGTATTCACTCTCAACACTGATCTCATACAACTCTCCATGCTAACAACTTTGCGCAACCTTTATCATTTCCATATCACTAAATCCTCCCAATCTGTTTAGTGTATTCCGTCCTTACCCCCCTCTTCTGTTCTTACGCCACACACTTCCCTCTAATGCTAATTTTAAAAGACCATTATGTCTCAAAACGTGGCCTATTAATCTATCCCTTCTCTCGGTCAACGTCCTCCATATTGTTCACTCTTCTCTTATTCTGCTTAGAACTTCCTCTTTAGTTACTTTATCCATCCATCTGATTTTCAGCCTTTTTCTATAGCATCACATTTCAAAGGATTCTATTCTTTGCCTTTCTGCAACTCCTAGTGTCCACGTTTCGCACCCAAATAACGCCACGCTCCATATGAACATTTTTAGCAATGATTTTACAATATTCACACTTATATTAGCCGTAAGTAAATTCATCTTTTTTTTTGCGAAAGCCTTCCATGCCTGTGCTATCCTACTCTTTAAGTCTACTATACTTTTACCATCCCCAGTTGTTATGCTTCCTAAGCAGTAGAATTTCCAAACTTCCTTCAAAATATCGCTTCCCAATCTCCAAGTCAGATCAGTTGTCTAATGAACTCATTTAAAGTCCGCTGGTAAGGAGGTTAGGTAAGTGTGAAAATATCAGTTTAATTATATAACAGAATGGGATAAATTAACAAATATTTTATTGAATTAAACCGACGTTTCGTTTCGTTTAATTAAGTATAAAGTTGTGGAAAATCCTAATACATGATAGACGCGTTTGAACTTCACAGGGAGTTCCCAACAAATCCTCATGGAAAGATCCCTACGTATTGTATGCCAGAAGTTGAACTTAGTTCATAAATTCCACTCTCATTAGTGTCATTGAAGTGCGTGTCTCAAAGTCTGTCTCGAATAAACTCCGAAACGGATTTTCAAAGAAAATTTTGCGGAACTTAAATTATCGTGTATGTTCTATTTCTTTATCTTGCAGGTTTCAGAAGGTATTGTTGGTTTCTGTACTTTTCAGACCTTAGACTGGTCTGACCCATACTGTGCAAGCCTTGTCATTTCCACATACCTACCACATCCCACATCCTCCCTTATCAGCTTAGCATATTAGATCCTTGGCCTTCCTCTTCTGTTCTTACCCCCACACACTTCCCTCTAATGCTAATTTTACAAGACCCTCATGTCTCAAGACGTAGATTATTAATCTATCATTTCTCCATTTTCTGTTTCTCCATATAGTTTTCCTTCTCTTATTCTGCTTAAAACTGGTTTGTTACTCTATCCAGTGATTTGATTTTCAGCTTTCTTGTATAGCACCTTTTTTCCCCTTCAGCAAACTCTACCGTCCAAGTTTCAGACCCTTATAACGCATCACTCAATACGAATATATTTAGTAAAGATTTCCTAATATTCCTCCTTTCTTTCCTGGACTATCCTATCCTACACTTTATGTCTACTATGCTTCTACCATCCCTAGTTACTATGCTGCCCAAGTAGCAGAATTCCTTAACTTTCTTTAATATGCCTTCCCAATCTATCACTGCATTTTACCACTATTTCCCATACTACAATCCATAACCTAGTTTTTTCCTCTATTAATCCTTATATTGAACCTTAATGTCATTTATTATGGTTTCCAAGTCTTCGTCTCACTCCCCTAACATTACAATATCAGCAATCCTTAGGGTTTTTATTTCTTCTTCTTGCTGTATGATTCATTTTCCATATTCCTTTTTAACTTTCTTCGTCGCATATATATATATATATATATATATATATATATATATATATAAAGAGCGTGGGTGACGCTGTATCCGTATCTTACTCCTTTCCTGATTTCTGCTTTCTTTTATTGCCCTTCAATTCTAATTACTGTTGACTCCATCCTGTACAGGTTATAGGTAACTCTTCTTTCTCGATATTTTATTCCTGACCTTTTAAATTCCTTAATATTGTGTACCAGTTTACATTATAAAATGCTTTTTCCTGTATCTACAAATGCCGTGAACGAAGGCCAAATTTTTCTTACTCTGTCTTCTAAAATTAGAGGCTTAGTCAATATTTTTTCTTTTGTCCATACATTCTTCCTAAAACTAAACTGATCTTCTCCTAACTCGCATTCTATTTGACATTCTATCCTCCTATATACTATTTTCGTTGATATTTTACACGCTTCGGATACTAAACGAATTATTTTTTGCTGTTCACCAAGCTTCTTCAGTATGGGTATAATTAAGTTGTTACTAAAATCTTCTGGTTTTCATCCCTTTTCATAGATTTCGCGAATTATCCTGAACAGACATGATGTTGCTTCTTCGTCCGATGATCTTCTCAACTCCGCTGGAATATTATCAATTTTTTTGTGCTTTACCATTGCTCAGATGTGTCAGTCTATTACGGACTGATATAGACTTCTACCTCGATACAGCTCTTCTAGATATTCCTTCCGTCCTTCCACCTTTTCATTTTTCTATAATTGACTTCCCGTCTGCTCTCCTGATATTTTTGACAATATTTTCCTCTCTCCGAATTTTTCGTTTAATTTCCTGCGTCTATTTTCTCTTTTATCATGAAATCTTCAACCACTTTGCATTACTCTTGGAGCCAAGCCTTTTTGGCGACTTTTCACTTCCTATCTATCTTACTCTCAGACGTTTGTACTGTTCTTTACCATTCTCAGCACTTGCGTTTTTATATTTACTCCTTTCATCAATCGTTTTTATTACTTTTTGTTTTATTTATGCCTTCCTACGAACATTTTTAGCAATGATTTTCTAATATTCACACTAATTTTACTCATAAGTAAATTCCTCATTTTTGCCTGTGCTATCCTACTCAGTAATATGGGTTATTAACAGTGGTGGTTGGTGCATATGTGCTCATGTGCTACAGCACATGAATTAATTTAGGATGAATTATTTGTTTTGTAATTTTGAGAAACTCTAAAATAATAGTATTTTAAGAGTGTGGATTTCTGCTTTGGTTTCAAAGACTTTAAACTGTCCACCTTCCAGCTCGCTTCCTCCTGTATATATCTTGACTGTACACTTTATAGCACGAGAATCTTGTCTGGAATGAGAAATGCGCATGCGCAGTATTACCGTATCACTTCCCTGTTCATCTAAGATCCAGTAAAAATACCAAACGTACAGTGCCTCATCAGCATTCAGTTTTAAATAATAATACTGTTTATGTACTTGTTGCGGTTTATCTGATTTAATCAAAGTTTAGCTGGCGGCATTTCGAAGACTTTCATAATTATGTGAAAATTACCGTACAATCCTGCATACAATATTCCCATAATATGTGACTTTTTCCTAAAATTAACTTAAAATATGTAATAAGTAAAATACTATCGTGTTAGAAATTATCACCAAGGTTTTATGTTTTTACAATTTTAAAATTTCGTTTATATTACACGTGATGGAGACAAAATTACTAATGTAGCATATTAAGGGTCGTGGAGTTTTAACAAACTCTGTATATGTTTTAGTATTATTGATATATTTATCCTCCTAAAATTTGTCTCGGGGTGATGGAGCACATAACTTTAAATACTCACGAACTGCCACTGGATATTAATAAACTGAATATTGGTGTACTATGCAGTATAATATATATTTTTGTGATCACTCTTGATCGCGAACACAAGTAAAGGAACTTTATAATCATCCTTTGAGACCTTTTCCTGAGCTGAATGAGTCTAGTGTTGCAATATTTTCACTGAGGTTCATTGTTTGGGAAACACCGAGTTATTGCAATTTATTTTTATAAATAAGATTGTTAGTAGCATCTCAGGGGTAGGTTGAAGATATGAGAGTCCGAACTAGAGATGAGAGATCCGATCGAGATCTGATTCAAAGAACTAGCTCCTTTTGCGGAGTGAGTGATCATTGAATCGTGAAAGAAAGGGCAGTAGCTCTTTTGATTCACTCCGCTCCTGCGATCCGAGAGCAACCAGCTGTTTGAATCGTATCATCGGGTTTGCAATCCCATTGTTTGAATCACTCACACAGGAATCAGATCGCGGAAATCAGAATCGTTTCCTTTCCGGATACGTTATCGTGGAGTAAAATTAAATAAGTGGCATAATGACAAAACATTGTAACTAAACGGTAATTTTAAATTCTCTTATCTGATTTTGAAAATATACTACCTATTCTGGCTAAATCTTATCCTACACTTCTCACTTTAGCTTCTCAAGATCGCTTCACACTATATTATGCTTTTACTAACATTATTAATAATTAACTTCATTTCTTATAATATCAAAGTAGAATTTAGATCAAGTCCTTAGTTACGTTAAACTCATCCTAATATTAATACAAAGGACATGTGTACAAGATTAGTAAAAAAATTAAAAATTCTACTTTTTGAGTGGAAAATTACTTTTATTTTCCTGGCTGCTGTAGAGTTGTGTAATAATTTTTATTCAGTAGCATAACAATTTCAATATAAGCAAATGTATATGAATATTGTCAGTAATTTTGTTTGTCTTTAAAATAAAAATCCTAATCCCATTAGTGAGCATCCAAATACCTGTAATTATTAATATAAATTTCCTAGAGTCACTTATTTAATTTTATAACAATTTATTTCTTTATTAATAAATAATGAAAAGTTTATATAATTTTTGTCAAAAAATTATAAACTCATATATTTAATTGAAAAGTATGTGTACATTCATGGATTCTGGTAAATTGGGTTTGGTGAATATGTGGTGATATATATATAGCGTTCAAGTCCCACACGACGCAAGCAGTTTTATTTGTTTAATTTATTTCCTTTGTTTTCCTTTAATTTCTGATATTTTCTGTTTCGAGAATGTTCTGCTTCCGGAATATTCCATGTATGTATAAATTGTACTGGATACCGAATCGGAGTCAGTCTTACGCAGTACGAGCTTTGTACAGCACTTCGCCTTTAAATAAGCATCTGTAACATCTACGTGTGTAATTTATTGAATTTCACGATCCTTCAAAAGCGTGACATATATATATATATATATAAAATGAGCGGTGAATCATCAAAAAGAGCTACCTCTTTCTGCCGAGCGAGTGGTTCCGATCAGATTACTGAAAAGAACGGTTTTGCCCATCTCTAGTCCGAACACAACTACTTAGATTTAGATTTATTGTTGTTTCCATTAATCCTCGATTGAGGAAATAGGATACGTCAAAAGTTAAAAAAGAACAAAATAAAGTACATAATTAAAGACAAATAATCTTAAATTAAATTAATAAAAGAAAATGTATATAGACAAAAGTCAATATAAACACAACACGGACACACGATGTCACACACACACTGGGAAACACAAACAAGCACACACTGAGAAACACGCAATGGAGTTTTAACTACTTGGAGCTCTGCGACCAGGAAACTGTCCTTCCGTCGTAGCTCCAGGCAATACATGAAACAAACAAACAAAAGAGCAGAAAAAACTGAATAATGATTTTAAAGATATGTGATGTGCTATTTTATAAGGCAGCTCATTCAACACTTTTTGCAGTAACCTTGATTTAAATACTAGAAGGACGATTAAGCAAATCCTGTACCGAGTAAAACGCGCCATTTAAAAGAATAGTTTTACTCTGCATCACGAAGCTTTTGTAGGTACTATTTTTAACCTCTGGCGGAAGGCTGTTGTATAAAATTATCCCGGTATTGTGAATACTTTTCTGGTGTAGAGCAAGGCGATGCTTGTCCGACCTTAGAGCTGAACGATTTCTGGTCGCGTTTTCATGAAACTCGCCATTTGTTTGAAACAAATTAGTGTTTCGCTTTACAAACTTTAATATTTCATAAATATATACGCTTGGTAAAGTAAGTATTTGAAAACTTTTCAAGAAAGGTTTGCAACTCGATCTAGAATTCGTGCTAGAAAGTATTCTAATTGCACGCTTTTGCAACTTAAATATTTCATTACTCCTGGAGCAGTTTCCCCATTTAGAATTGCCATAGCTCATAATTGAATGAAAATACGCGAAATAAACCATTTTGACGTACTTTTTGTCAACGTGTTGCATTAGTGTTCTCAGAGAATAACAAGCTGAACTTAGTTTTCCGGCAAGCAGATCTATATGGTCATTCCACTTTAATTTATCGTCAATCCGAAGGCCGAGGAAAGGTGCATTAGCTGAGAAGTTGTCTACGGGTCTATTACTAACATCAGCACTAAACTGAACTTAGTCTTATCTGGGTTGAGGGATAATTTATTCACGTTAAACCAAATATTTAGACCATTCAGAGCGTTGTCTACTTTCTTAATCAGATTATCGAAGTTTTTATTTGCAATAATTATATTTGTAGCATCCGCGTAGAGAATCGAATTTAGAGGATTTACGTATCCTGGAAGATCGTTTATGTTCAGAATAAAAAGTAAAGGCCCAAGAATTGATCCTTCTAACCAATCATCTCGAATCTCGCGAGTAAATTAAGTAGATCTATATCTGTATTTCTGATTCGTCCTTTTATTCCCGAGAGGAAGGGAAATTTCTACTGTTCGACAGGACGAGTTCAATCTTCCTGCGGACAATGAAAAATACAAAAAAATCCCTAAGCAATTGTCACGTCAGTTTGCAACGTGCTTGGTTGTATCCCGCTCCAGATCTCGCAATCGCGATCTTGCGGTCGTGAGACGAGCTGTTGTGATTAATTCCGAAGCGCGAGGATGGAGGATGGCGGATGGCGGATGGCGCCCTGTTACCTGGTTAGGGTCAACGTTCTTGTTGTTTACCTGGCGCCGCCTATTGGTCGGCTGCGGCGGCGTGGGGGAATCTGTGCGAACAAAAGCGAGACGCAGGAGCGCGAGAGCGCACAGCGCCGGCATCGAACACGCAGGTGAGTCACCAATATCTCTGCCTGCTACACACTACACTCGCTGACCTTAACTTGTCTTATCTGTGCCTTGGGCTTGCGCGCACGAAATACTATTGGAGGCCTCGCAGCATCAGGTACTTCATTCCCGATCCTACCGTAACGTGATAATTATAAATTTACCTCTATATTTAATTTCGTGGCATCATTAACCTTTAACGTTAACTGTACATCTGTCAAAATATTATCTAATTGCATTCCGAAAGTAATGATAAGCACTTTGCCCAATTATTGTTGCATTTACAGTACGAATTTAAATTAAAGTTGTGTTAGTCATACTACAATCAGCTGTTCGGTGAAAGTATCAATTCAGTTATACTCGCGCAACAGTCGCAACGTTACGAGACGCGAAAATTTGAGTGTCACATTTCTGGAAAAGACTCAACATTTTTCCAAAAACTCAGCGAATATAACGAATATTTTGCGTAAGTGGAATCATCATTAGTTTGCGAAATACAATATCCAGATTTGATATCTAGTGCAACTATTCTAAGTTTGGATGATATCGTATGCTAAAATTTATCTTCAGCTGTGTGTTTGAGCATCTTTCGCGGTAAAAACAATTTCTCAAATTGTAAAGCATATCATTTTATCAGTGCCACTTTACCACACTAATCAGTTATTTTAAACAACAAATATCTTTAATTTTGTCCGTCATAGTAGAACAACCTAGATAAATTAGCCGACTACAAACGCAAATTTCAATTGAACCTTCGAATTTTATTTTGGAATTTTTGCGGAAAAAATAAGCGATTAACAGCTTTTCTGCTCACCTAACTTTATTATTTACTATTTTACGTGCCTATAAAAGTATTTTAAAGGAAATGACAATACGAATTTAAGTGTTGGTTTCATCCTCCTCGGCATCTCAGATTCTCAACGGCACATTGTGCATAACAATAGTCCCGATAATATCTCCCGTCTCGACAGCGTGGTAATCGTTAACATAATTCTGTCTAATTGCAAATCCAGCGCCGAAGTATTAGGATCGAATTCCGTGGTTTGTTAGAAACTAGTATCTAGATTTATTGAAACAATAACTGCGTTATAATGGTGTTGGGTTCTTAATCATTAGATTTATCTATTTTGAGACTAAATAAGTAATAAATTTGGTTCGAAATAGTACTACGACGTTGCGTTTCATCCACAGGAATCTATTCAGTTGCATATTAAATTATAATTAATCAAAAGATAAAATCAGAATTGACATATGCCTGGTTTTTTTGTATTGCTATCGTTATGTTGTAAATAATGGTAAATAACCGTCATGCCTGAGGGTAACGTTGTGTGTTTTTATATGTGGTAGAATTAGGAATAATTTTTAATAAAGCAATTGACTAACGTTCCTGTGCTTATCTATTCACTCCTTGTAGAGTCATAAGATACCACTCTTCAGTATTAATTAAGAGATAAGAAATAATTACATGCAAACATGGAATAGTCACACTATTTCAGTCATTATTCTAATACTTTTCAGTATTAATCTGCCATATTTTTATTTTACAATAAATAAATAAATAATTCGACAGAAAAAAATATTATTAAAACATTTAATAATCCTTCATTTGAAACATCGTCAGGTGATTTGATATTTGGAATATTATGAATCTTAATTTAAAAAATGGAGTATTATAAACTAAAATTTAAAACTCGAAGTCCTAAATTACTTCAATGAGCACTTCATGATATCCTAAATTAAGGATGAAACGTTGTGTCATTTTGTGTCAATCTGTTTTTAATTTTTTTTTAATTACAGCCAATTTATTTATTGAAATGTTTTGGATATTTTAGTGTCTTTAATTTAATATTAATTAAAAAATCCCATTATCTACAAATGACATGAAATTTATTGTAACAAACTGTCTATGAATAATAATACTTTATTTGCATACCTGCAATGCAACTTTTCCATCTTCTCGCATAAGGTTTTAAGGTATTCTGAATTTCAATATTTTTCAGCTTTTAGTTTTATTTTGTTGTTGTTTGATTAATTAATTTACTTTTAGATTTATATTTTTTTTCTGATTTCTGTATGCCGTAGTATATTTCAGCAGCTCGTGGCGAAATATTCGCGGGTTTCTATATTTGGCAAAGATATAAATTTATCCTCCTAATAATCTCCAGGACTGAAACTCTTTACTATCAAGCTATGGCGATCATTATCTACAGTTTGTAATGACGTTTAATAGTAGAGTCGTTTGGTACAATTATTCGTATTTATTTTGATAGAAGTATCGTATTTTTCCTCCATTAATACGGATATTAAACTTTTCTATCGCCGAGGTGTGAAGCTATATATTCGGTCACTGGAACAATAAAACATGAACTAAACCCGCTTAGTTTGATAAATGTCAAACGTCAACGACAAAAAGTCTTTTAGTGTAGCCATTAAGAAAGTTTTTTTTTCGTCAATCGTGCGTCCATTTTTACATAATTGCCCCTCACCAGGAATATAGTCTTTACTAAATTTTCACCTTGTCCTGTGTATCCAATTTCTGTTAACAGATATTCTAAATTGTCTTAGATGAAATTTTAAGTCCTCTTCTAAGGGTTTCAAACATTACTTCCAACAACTTTTTATCTAGAAATTTTTATTACGCCCATCGCATTGAATAATGAAACATGTTTTTACAATAATACCAATAAGACTTCCAATATTACATGAATTTTCTTTATTGTTAATAATTATGGATGATAGAAGAGTGAGTATGGCCATTATGAAGTCCAACGTTTTATCACCCTGTATTTTTTTCATTTTCACGTTTCTTATTAATTTGCTGCGGTAGATTGCAAATTTTGCAAACGACATGTTAACAAAAATTCGAGCGAGAGTTGTTTTGGATCAAAATTGTACGTTGCAGTCGAATGTCTGATCGGAAATATTCCTGTTATTATTCTCCTTTCAAGGAAAAAGGTGTCCGATTTCCATGCGAAACAAACAAATTTTATAAAGTCTATTCCAGACCAGAAAGTTGTGTTTTTTTTACGCTTGACAATAAATGCTACATTACCATAGTTTAACGGGTCGCTGATGCAAATCAAAAGATAAGATAAAACTTTTTCACGTCCAATATTTAACACTCTTTACGTAGAAGCTCAGACACATTTGGCGGTACATTAAATCGAAACAACAGTTGGTATTTTATTTCTAAAAAGATAAATAAAAATCAGTTAACTTTTTTTGAACTTAAATCATTTTTTTACCCTCTGACGTATATTTATCATTTGATGTATGACTCGTTGTATCTGAAGTTTATTATTAATAAACTTTATTGCAGAAGTGTGTGAACCCATCAAATACATTGAAATCGTCAATACACAGTTAACAAAATAAAATATAAATTTTTGCATAGCGTTGCTGAGATATAAAAGAATTTTTCTATTTTATAAATTCACTCCTTGGTTACAATATATCTTACCATGTTTTATGTATGTTGTAAGGGGATTCCTTTATATCTGGTAATGCTAAAAGTGGTTGAGATATAATAGAACATCCATTAAACCTTGGTGGTTTCTAAATTCAGTATTGTGTTCATTCCAGTCAGTTGTTGGTTTTCTTTTTACATACTTAAGACACTGGAATGCAAACAGTGCAGAGACAGTCATAATGCCGAGACTTACGAAATAAGTCTTACAGTGGCTCTGGCAGGAGTCTCACGATTAATCAAACAACCCCGTTTGGTAGTTTCAGTAGTCTCATAGGCCAGAACTGCTGTCCCCATAAAATACACATGTTTCGCATCTGTTATTAAATTTTAAAGTTAATAATAGATTTTCATTTCTCAAAATTCTTATCTACACACACTTTCTGCAGTCAAAGTATCTATCTAAATCCAGGAGAAGAAAAAAACTTTTCCAAGTGATGAATATTGATGCCTCAGTTGTCATCACGCTCGAATTTCGTAATTTAGTTCTTTTTCTTGTGAAATGTCTTGATAAGCTGGTGTTGAAGGAAAATGAACCTAAGCCCTCGTCTTTAGGGAAAAAAAACTACCGGAAGTACCTGGCGTCGCACGGGTTCACGTAAGTAATAAAGCAAGAATGAAATTCAAGTTAAGTTTATTACACTACTTGAGGTATACTACATTCATAGTTCTACTCCAGAGGAATCACTTTTAGCTAGAGTTGCGCGTAAACACTCGTTTTATATGATTTCCAACAGCGTAAATATATTTCTCCAACCTATTTTCAATCATAGGTACGAGGACTTTGACCAAGAGAAGGAATAGATAAATAGGCCACGTTTTGAGATATGAGAGCCTTGTAAAATCAGCATTAGGGGGAAGTGTGAGGGAATACGCTAAGCAGATTAAAGAGAATGTGTGATGTGGTAGCTAAGTAGAAATGAAAAGGTTAGCATGGAGGGTTGCATCAGACCAGTCTTAGGACTGAATACCACAGAAACAGGTTGTGTAAATGTAAAAAAATCTTCTAAATATTTTTTTTACAGAGAGGTGTCATT
Organism: Eucriotettix oculatus; assembly: GCA_034510155.1. Lineage (NCBI taxonomy): Eukaryota > Metazoa > Arthropoda > Insecta > Orthoptera > Tetrigidae > Eucriotettix > Eucriotettix oculatus. The sequence goes on from CM067377.1 coordinate 142,151,782, forward strand.
CTGACCCATTGCCGATGGTCTGAGAAGAAAATTGAAGCACATGTTCTCGGAATTTTTCAAAAATCCTTAGTTTCCGAACCACAGAGACCTAAAGTTGGAGGAGTTCCAAAATTGAGTTTTTTATTTTGTTTCTTTTATTGAGGGCGTTGGTCCCCCTTGGAAATAAAAATATGTACTTGTAATATGTCTTGGTAAGACAAAGAGAATAAGCTCTGACGCGTTTTTTCAAGTTGAGTACGGACTTTGCTAGAGGCGGAAAACCACTGAAAGAAAGTGGAAAAAAACGGAGGTTTGTAGACATTTTCACTTTTTTCACAAACATTAATTTGACATATTTAAATCGTGGGGAGCTTCAAGCACCAAGGAACACGTGTGCTAAATTTGGTCAAATTCGGACCAGTAGTTTGGACGGCAACAGCTGTGACATACATACTGACGGACGCACTGACAAATGGTATTAGTTTTATAAATACTGTTCTTAAAAAGGTCTGTGCTAGAACCTGATACATATAGAACAAGGATTTGATCCCATGCAGCATTAGAAAATATCGATGGGTCTTTGTCAGATTCTCATTTCTTGTTTCTGCTATTTTATTTGGGATAATTTGATTTCAACCAAACAAAAACGTTTCGTATAGTGCTTCGTTAAATATTGTAGCTGACTGAAGCTTCAGCAGGTTCGGAGCAAGTTTCAATGTCGATGTGTTTGACGAGAGGAAACGCCACATATGTTTTAGCCCACGGCGATACTTGGCAAATGTGTCAACCAGTGGATCTGCATCGCAGGCCTTGGTTTCGATGCTGGGCGGATACACAAGGACACCTTTCGCCACGGCCCAACAGGATCTAAGCCAACACTTCTCTCTCCATTCCACTTTATTCAGCAAATCCACCTGCTTCTCAAGTCCTTACAACAAGAATTTCCGATGTTGCAGGTCCTCGTGGGGACGATGACTCGGAATTACATTTTGTAATAAACTCTGTCATTCACATTTTTTTAGTTAGTTATTTTAAGAAGATGAGTTACCAAGGTTGTCATTTATTTATATTCATTTCAATTTTATAGTTTCTGTACGACAATTGTTTTTGTTAAATTTCGAGGGACTCGATTGGGAGCATCCAGGTTCATCATTTGGGTCTAAACCAGTTCCCCTGTTTAAATTATAGGAGGAGGCCTGGAACAATGTTTACTTCTAATACTCTGTAGCTGAAATAATAATATCATCTAAAGAACCATCTGAATCCCACCTGAACGTTTTACTATTAAATCCTTAATTTTAATGTCGGATTTCTTTCCGACGCGCTTTTGTGTATCGCCAGATTTTTGAAAAGACATATCTTGGAGGAACCTACGCTAACTGCTTCGAAGAGATTACGGACTATGTCAAACGGTCATTAACACTCATTAACGAACGGTAAATTCCATGAAGAACTCGAAAGCAAGTGACTGTCCTAAATTAGTACAATTGAAATTCGACCTTCCTCCTAAAAGTCTCCGCTGATTGTTGTGACCAAAAAAAGTTATGAGGTCATTACCAAGCAAATGACAGCCACAATGATGCATTTAATGTATTTGAATAGTGGTTCAGATTCCATTAATAATTTCTTGGAAGAAAATTAAGGAACACATGATCAGCGATTCAAATCATCAGCCTAGATAAGGGAACTTGACGAAATTGCGTTTACAGATTTAATCCTTCTATTCGTTTTAATATTGATTTACATGAAACCATACGTTCCTTTTTTTGTAGGTGCGTTTTGAATTAATAAAATATATTTAAAAAGGTAGCCTACTTTTGTAAGAAGCTGATTTAATTTCACCCCTATTATCGTGTAGTATTAGCAGCACTAAACTTTTGCATTAATACCGGAGTATTTAATGGAAAGACTATTTTACAATCGCCAGAAAATATTTGATTTTCTATCTATTGAGTTCGACTAGAAACTATTTTTTTGTGTAAGTTCCACATAAATGTACTTTTGGTTTTGGACGAGTGCGATTAATGAGTAATTAGCGGCTTCAATCGCGGATGCTTTCTCCCCGTGGTCATAGGGGACCTCCACAACTTTCTACCTCAAGAAACCGTTGCTCTAGGAGGAAAACGACCCAGTTCCCTTCTGCAAATAGGCCCCTGAATAAATCACCAGGTCTCCGTCAACGACGGCAATGACGTAGCTGACGTTCGCCTTGGCGTCATTGATTTAAGGAAGCCGAGCTTTTATAACATTTATAAAGATCTGTACTATCTCGCGTTAACGTTGTTTCTTAATAAAGTACCTAAAGTAACGTTATGAATTACTAATTGGACTCCGGTCTTTTATACGGGAACTGAAACAATTGTGCGTGGTTCATAGCGTTTGAAGTTACCTTGTGGTTCAAAGATTATTTGTCTACTTTGTTTTCTTTTCATTGAATACCTTTTCCCAATAACTCGTTACTTCTTGTTAAATGGCGAATGACAATTAAGGACTGCTTCAAAGTTACTTACCATTTAGTCTAGAGATAGTGGATGCCATTTTCAATTTATAAATGACGAATGACAATTAAGGCCACGAAGGAGAAAAATCACTCAACTATTTTCCATTCAAGTCAAAATTCCTGCCCAAATCAGATTTTGGATGTTTTTTCATTTAGTCTGGAGACAGTGAATTGGCGTTTCCATTTCGCCGAAAACCTTATTAAGCCTCTATATAACAACGATATAAACTTCCATTTATATTAAGTTATCTGGTTTTGTGTGTTTATATACGAACAATATACAGTTTCATCGAAGTCGTTCTTACCGTTTTCTTGTGAAAAGTGAACAAAATGAACCTGACAGGCACAGGAATTTAGATCAGTACGGTTTTGGATCTCCTAATACATGAAACGTTTATATATACATAGTAATGTTCCGACAAAAAGTACTTTCTCATATAAATAGGTATTGAGAAATAGTGGCTAATAATAGGTTGAAGTTTTCGATCAAGCCAGATAATTAGTAGTTTTGGTATTACAAAGTATTCGAAAAACTGCTACGACTTCATGGGAATTTTCACGGAAGTTCTTTATTGCCGCGACGTTCTCACTCGTTTTTATGAGAGTCTAGGATGATTCCCAGTGCTGAGATTTCCTGCCAATTTAAAGAACTGGAACCTGCTAGTCCTTTGCTTCCCTTTCCATTGCATCTCTTCACATTCCGATTTATTTCTATTTTGTACTTTGTTTCATTTCAAACAATATAAAAATTAACTAATTCCCCTCCACTGATGCTATATTCCTCGCACTTCGCATGTGTTAGGGATCTCTAAGCTCGCATGTGGTGTTCAATGCCACAACACGTTAAAGTCGAGCTAGTAAATGCCTTTCTACATTGCAACATTTCCAGGGAATGGAACTTCCCATTCCACTCCCTTCCCTTCCCTTCAAGCCCTGGAGTTCGTAATCTTCTCACTCGAAAACAATAACACATGATCCTCTTCAGCGAGACTCCAGTTCCTCCAGCACAAGCTGATGCCCGCGGCTTCACTACAGCCTCATTGCTGACAACATTGCTTGTGTTGCATTAATAGCCGTTCTTAGTCACTGCATTATTCGTCAAGTACATTTGATCTATGAACTTCCAAAACAATTGTAATAGAAAGTGTTTCTAGTCCCCCTGGAAAACATAGAGTTCATGCCATAAGTATGGGGTTAGTAGGAAAATAATAATTATTTGTACCCTTGGAGTTGAAAACTTAAAATGATAATTTGTTTAGTATTCGACAATCTATAGCACTCGTGCTGGAGTTAACATTGGTTTGCAAGAGGAAAAGAAAACAGACTGCGCATTAATACGGAGGATAAATTATTGGAACGTTGACAGAAGGCTCAGTTCCGGCTGATAAGATATGTATTGGGCATCTGTTTGCCAGTTTAGTAGAGTATTTGCGACCGGCCACGTTTTAAGCCAGGTATTGTATATAACGTGTAGAATACCAACATACTGTTTCAATAGTTTTCTGAAAATTCTTTCAACATTCCTATATGTTCAATTTGCAATTGGGCATCTGGAAGTACGTCAAACAGTTCAGTGTCCATAACATAAAATGAGAAAGAAATGAAGAGGATAAATAGTCTTACGCTGTTAGTTTTTTAAAGTCATTACATTTCTTTTCCGTTTTTTCACCTAATATTTGCTAACCGCCGATGAAAATACTGTTCTGCAGTCGTTACATCGAAGTTGAGGTAGCTCATCGTAAAATCGCCGCTTAATTCGAACAATTCGTGATTCCTGTTGTAACGTAAAAAATTTACAATTTCAAGTATTTCTTGCGAAACTATAAAACTCACTGAGGCTGACTCAATTTACCATATTGTAATTCCTGCTTTTAGCGTTCCAACCAGAACGGATCTCTTGCTGAATTTCTATCGAGCTAAGTAAAATTTAACAGATACGTTTGGACAATTCTATTTGAAACTGCCGATGACTGCAACGGCTCGGAGTGCGTCACCCACTTTTGCTGTATAATTACCGAAATCACGATAGCGAGGAAGTGTAGCCTGGTTAATGCGTCTGCAAGAAAGTTTTGCAATGTGCTGCTATAGAAGAATCTTGAACATATAATCTGCTGTAATTTAAGGGTTTAGAAAGATAAAAAGGGAATTTCTACCGAGAAAATAGACTTTGGAACGTCGTAGTAAAGAAAGCTTGGAGCCAAATCTGTGAATCGTATCCGTCAGTCGATTTGCAGGATGGGGACGAGCGTTACTGTGCAAAAGGATGATTCCGTCCGACAACGTTGCAAGGTGTTTTACCTTTATGGGAAAGTCATAAGTATTATTTTAAAATCAATTGTCTGACATTAAGTATAATAAACAAAATTTATACAGCCAATTTTGTAATAAAACAATTTAATTACTATCAATTAAATATAATTACGTTTCCTCCATCTTTGTGGACTTCATAAGGTAAATGTGGAAAATTTTGTGTCGTGGACTGCTTCCAAAGACGGCTACAGCCGTTAATAATTTTAATTAAATTAATTTTTTCCGTCCTGGATCTTGCAGTAGTAATTCCAATAAGTTTTTAATTAATGAGTGGAAGATGTCCCGCCGAAAGTGGGGGGGCGAAACGTATTAATTTAAATACATATTTTTTATATTTATAACTTTTGGCAATTCATTAAATTTTATAATATTAAGTCAGATTAATTTAATATTTTATTGATAAGAAATACTTCAACATCCTCCGTACCGCCCAGATCTTTCCCCTTGTAACTTCCACATTTTTGGCGACGTGAAGTAAGAGTATTCGTGGACGTTGGTTTCATTCGGGCGAGGAAGTGCGAGAGTGGGTGAGGTTGAGTGATGTACATTTTTAAAAAAAAGCTGGAATTGACTGTCGTCTCCTAATGGGAGAAATGTATTACCCTCTGTTTTAATATGACTGCCCCTTATGTACAGAAGTTTCCATGACTACAGAAAACTGTTGTGTGATAAAGGATGTGAACCGTGTAAATCCAGTCATGGCTATAAATGCCATAAGTGTTTTAGTCAGCCTCGGATTAATTCCTCCAAAAATGATGAGACCGTATAAATTTTATAAACGAAATCTCAGTTAAGTGCCTCCAAGTAATTTCGGACCATTGTTGACGTGTACGATGGTGCGTTGTCGGTGAGGAAAATCATCTCGTCACGTCTTCGTTGATAATCCAGCCTTCCGTTCACACAGACTGCGGTGCTATTAGATCAGTTGATGGTGGTAGTGTAGTGGTGGACATTCACAGTTGCACCAGGTTTCAACAGTTCATAGTAGACCACCAAAGGCATCGTCTTCTGTCCGAGGAGATTCGGTCTTGCTACCGGGATCAACACCCGACTTCTTTCGTTTGGATTTTCGAAATATATCTACTTATCAGCGCCAGTAACAATCCGATGCCGAAACAATTTTTTTTTTGTCTGGTGAGCAAGACTTCGCTTGTGTTTTCGCGTCGCTCGATCTCACTCTGCTTCAATTTATGCGGCACCTATATTCCGATCCCTTGAACCCTTCTCGTGGCACGTAGGCGCATGGAAATAGCTCGTTGAGTAACGCCCAATTGCTCGGCAGGCATTTTTTTGCGATTGGGTATCGCCCTCGTCCAAAAGAACGTGCAATTGATGGTCCTCAGTCTACCTGAATCTATTTTCACGCTTCTTGTTTGCTCAGGTCAAAATTTCCTTCTCTCAACTGACGAAACCAATCTCTGTACGTTGTTTCCCACTAAGCGCTGTCCACAAGCATTTGATGTGATTCGACAGACGATGAAATTGCTGATGATGTGCACTGACTATTGTTGGCAGATTACAAAAGTGAATGGCGGTTTATATGATCACTAACGCCGTCTGTGAGCAAGCGAGAGATTTAAGCTTATACACCTGGTAATATAACGTGGATTGGTCCGAGACAAGAACCTCTAGGACAATAAGATAAAATAAGAATATAGCTCAAGTTTCTAAATTTTCATGATCAAGTATCAAATAATGTTTTCAGTCTGAGTTTGTGTTTCAGTAGTGACTATAGATATCAAATGTGTATATTACTGAGCTGTAAAGTGTAAGTAGTGTGAGCGTCCACGTCATTATCTCGTCTCCATCCTTATAACTTCACTGCTCAATCTGCATAGTCGACTATATCTCGTGAGGAAACTACTGTTCATTTTAATTCTATTCAAATGTCATCGAAATTTGCGTTTTTCATCGCATTGTGTTCGTAGCTTGGGGAAATATTCACTTATTTCGGTACGACATGGCGTCGAAAGAAGAATCTCTTTGACACGTCGCAAGGTCATTGTCTGTCTGTCTGAACGTCTTCCCACGCGTTTCATAAGATGTGAAAAAGATTCATTCACACGCTTCGACCTTTCTTCTGCCTCTCTGTGCTGTAACCTATTTTTTTATTTCGTTGTGAAACTTCGCACATCCGGATGGCTATTAAAATGCTGAAGGCTGCATAACGTTGCTATAAACTGTTACTCCGTATTTTCTTGCTTAATGTTCGTTTCTGCGCTGTTAGTTTACGGACAGAGCGACTTAATGTGGGGACTAATCTTCCATTTGTGTCCCTGCAGAAGCATAAAGAGCAATTATGTATTTCTGATGTTAAAATGTAAAAAATTCTGGTTATCAATGAATTGATTAAATAAATTGGCGTGTGAAATCATCAAACAGTGTTCTCTGATCACGATACACCGCTATATCTCCTGAAAATTTCCTTAAAACAATGGAAAGCCTGTTTTTAAATATTTTGATTTTTTATACAGTACTTTCAAACGGTACAAAGTAGTTGCATTGTCGCAGTGAGACTAATGGTGTCATGATGATGCGTTACAGTAGGTAAATGCGTTGGTGGTTCACCAGAACGCATTCCAAAACCTTTTGCACCGCCCATACATAAATGCCACAACAACAACAGACCAACATTCTCTGAGAACAAAGACCTCCATGATCTGATATGCGCTATTCTTACAATTGTACGATTCCTGTCTGCAAATAAATTGCTCGTTGTCACCGTCCACTCCCCTTTAGACGTTTGCATTTCTGTCAACAAAAGCGTATTTAAAGACTCCATCACCCATGGCTTCCTTCCCGTAACGCGTCAACAAATTTGGTCTGAAGTAAGGCAAGCGAACATGTAGCTGTATCTATGGCCTCTCTCATCTTATTCTCTCAAAGAATGTCACTGACCCGCGATCATTCATAACAAATTATGGACTTAAACGTTACCAGCTTGGTGCCCGGCGTTTCCCGAATATTTATCCTAGCACGGTACAGCGTTCACGTCCTATGCCCAGTCATAGCTTATGCAAAGCAAATTTTCCTCCTAATCGCCATGACGACTCATATAGTTCAATATATTTAAATCACAGTAACTTAAAGTAAGTCTATGAACAGATACATTTAATTCCCTAGTACAGAGGTGGCCAAAACCTGGAGCATGCGCCAAACGTGGCGATATGGACGATTAAAAGTGGCGCATTGAGTCCATAAGCCTGTTTGTATTGCGGACGAGAAGTTCCTTTACATTGTTAAAAATCATTGTAAGGTACACATGTATTATAAATAAAAACCATGAATTACCAAAAGTCAGAAATAGAAGAATTTAATAAAAGTTATTCTGCAAACAGTTTGAACACTCCATTCGAGTTTCGAAGATGATCTCGCTCTCAGTTTCAAAAAATGTAGTACAGAGCTATCTTCGGCAAACGAGATACTCTGTCAGCTACATGAAGCTATCATCCTCTCGTTCAGGAACATCATTCTTGACTTTTGTAAATTGGTGCTTCAATAAACGGGCGTAAATTAATTAGTTTAACTACGTCAAAGGTATTCCTTTTCGCCCCTAACATTGAGAAAAACGCTATGAAATATGCTAGAGTCATATGGCGCATCTCAACTAGTCTGCGCTTCGTATGCAAGAGGTTGGTCACCCCGTCCGTAATGCGTTAAGGAAGCGAAAATACTCCTGTTCCCCTTAGAGTGTCCCTGGGTTCGACACCAATCGCGGTTTTTTTTAGAATTACAATTAAGATATCATTTCCTCCTCTACCCCTAAACCTAGTAAGTGAGCTACAACTTTACCCAGATTGTGAACGTCAGAATTTAATTCAGCTGCTTTCATAACTTCGGAATGGACACCAATGTCAGCCGATTTTATATTATTTCTATGAAAATCCCTTACTCCTCCAACCCTATGATAGTTCTCCCTCATTTATATTGAAACCATCAAACCGAGTAACCTTCATTCGGAGGTAATTATTACCATCTTGGAATGTTTTTTAAAATCCCCCCCCCGCAAGGGATGTTTCACCCAAATAGTGTTTGTTTCGAGGTCGCAAGTAACAAGTGTACAATATTTGATAAAAACTGCTTCACACCTTTAAATCTATACGATAAACTTCGTTTCACTGAACTACAGCTTAACCGGCATGTTGAACCCCATATTCGACACCAACCTTTGTTGACTGGTACGTTAAATAACCAGGCGAAAATACTAACTATACACTGAGAGATTCAAATATAGGCCACGTATCTTGAGACACTGATAAATACTCCGGATACCTTAAGAAAATCAAAAATTTTACCGCTATAATATCAGCGCCAAAAAATCACCAATTTTTGTTTTCTCATTCTTTTTATTTGACAGACCTTCATCCCTTCCTCCCCCACGCCCACCCTGGAATTGAACTACTATAGATGTTGTATTTTGAATGTCAAAATTAAACTCCGTGACTTTCATAACCCTGGATTCTACGCATTGCTCCATTATTTTCGTGATATTTTTACGCCCCTACGCACGCTCGTCTCTTATGATGAATGGGGTTCAAATTACACACAAACAGTCGCTAATATCTTCTGTTTATGCACGTTTTGAATTTCCGTCCCCCTTACCTAGTGGTAGTGGTAGTTTCTTACCCCGAATGTGCTTGTTTCCGAGTTGCTCCACTCATTTAAATTTGTTTTTCAGGATATACATAAAAAACGGATACAGTATTGACATTTATAAGGAAAATATACTTGAACTACCTCTTCGTGAATCTACGGAAAATAAAATTTATTGTTCACTGAGACTTTCATATTTATAAGCTAATTAAAAGCTTAATTACTTATGATGATATAAATTGTTTTCACGAATGTCGCATCGGATAATTAACTTTTAGTTACATAAAAATCCGTCTTGGGCGCCAGAGTCGTATTCCGTAAACATTTGCATTGCGACTCGTACAATATTTTGCATTATTGTTAACTCGCTAAAAAGTATATTTACTTAAATTGAATTTTAATTAAGCTTAAGCATCATTTCACTTTTAAAAGCAATTTAGTTATCTCATTTAAGAGGATACGTGTGGGCATAATTTATCCGTTTTGAACGTCTATATTAGGGTAGGACCTTTTTTGGTCTCAAACGAGGAAGGCAGGAACTCTTATAAATCAACAGAAACCTTCTCTGGGTAGAGGACTACAATACACAAAAATTTTATGACGATCGGATGTATGGTAGGAAATCTTAAGAAACAAACCTGACGTCCCCGAGCAAGCGATTGACGTGGGACGTTTTTGGTCTTCGGGGGGGGGGGCGTGAAGGGAGGGTCCTAAATCTTCAAAATATGGACAGAAAACTTCTTTTGAATGAACAGAACTTACCACAGAAAACTTCATGGTAATCAGATGAAGGTTTTGGTAACGCTTAAAAGGGGAAACCCTTGAAGACCTTATAACTCGTAGTGTGTTTGTGAGAATTCCAAATTTATAAAGTCAGAAGATACCCCTTTTCAATTCCATTTCTATGCTATTAAAGGGAGTTTCCTGTTTCAGGATCACCCTCAAGTAACTAGTTACCAAAAAAAATTGATTGAATTCCGGGCATATAAGCCGGCTTCTACTGTTGCCTTTTGTTTATACATGAAAACAACTCGATCAAGTGGTGCTTTTTGTATTTAGAGATTATTTGGATCATCGTAAGGATAATCTCCGGGCATCAGTTATTAAATGTAACGCGATGATAAGGACAGGATTGGTAACTTGCCAGTCTTAGGCCAAGGACACTCGTAAACCGAAAGGATAATACAAAAGATAGATAGTCGTGGCATTTATGAGACGGGTGAATCATCTGTCCCATATGATTTACCTTTACGATGCAAATATGCCATTGATATCGTAACCAAAATACTTTTCAACTTTCAATCAAATAGTAATAGAATCACCTTTAACGTTTATTTAACTGTAAACAAAATATTTATGGGTAACTTTAATATTTGAAAAACGGAAATAAATTCCCTAAATTAAAACTAAAGTACAATACGTGTAATAAATAGATCATAAATATGAATTATTGTCAATTATTTCCTCAAGAATATTATAAATGATTTGAAATCTTAAGACTAATTTTATTCATACCATCAAAGAATGAAACCGATTTTACGAATGAAATAAATATTTTATTTGACCTTTTTAATGTATAAGATAACATTTACGATGAGCCTCGTGGAACGTCAAGTTGTTTTACTATAATAGAGTTACACCAAGAAATTTCAAGTGACGTCAGGAAGAATAAAACCAGTGAATCACTCAGGCTATAACCTCTTTAATGTAAGAGAGGCTGTAGACTGTACTAAAGTAGTACTTAACGTGAATGATTCAGCAGCGAATTTCATTTCCTGTACGATACCCAAGTTCTGTTGACTCAGAATCGAACACACCCACTTAGACAATGCCTAGAATTATTTTCATAGCGCACCAGTAACAATGATACGTAATTTATTTTCTCATTCGCAGAAGAGCATATATATGTATGAATTCAAATTAATAATGTTGATGATTTATATACGTGGTCTGTTCTTTGTGTCGTTCTTGTCCCTCTTGCAATTTTGATTCGCTTGACGAAAGCAGAAACATTGTGTGATGTTTATTTTATAACTTAATTTTGTCTGTTTACTGCCCAATTGTATTAAAACTTTGTCGACTGACAGAATCCTTAGATTTATAATTTTATTAGCTGGGTGCCCGGCGTCACGAAAATTAATTTATTTTATCCCGCTGCAGTATTTCATTCGTCAGTAATCTCTTTGTTAAGACGTCACAGAGCGTCACATTACCTTTTCACATCCCTTGATAATCGAAGTCACACAAGTGAACGCTGAAAATAGAATATATTATTTAGGAGGTCAGATGGAATGCCACTATATCAACATGTGTATAAATCGTAATTCAAAGAACGCTCCTTTCACATTTCCACACTTCATTTATTCAATGGTGAATTGATCGATAAATAATACACCCAGTGTGCACGCAATTACACGGAATACATAAATCCGAAATCTAAATGTCAAAACAATGTCAAGCTATGACGCAATGAACTTGCGCATGTAATCAAACGCCACAGATTATTCAAACGGGTAGACTGATAATTTGGAATATGTTTATTTGTGAAAAATACAAAAAAACTAAACAAATTTTGGTCGTAAAATTAAAAAAAAAAGAAAATATGGATCTTGACAACAGTGCTTCGTACCGAGCTGAACTATTGCTAAGAGCCAATCAAGTGATTCCATAAATAATTTTTAAATAACATCAAAATTTGTCATGCCGCTTTTGAAGAGAATAATTACGAACATACGCAAGCCAGAATTTTACATGTAATGATTTATGGAGAACCCTATTCCATCCTTATAAAAATATACCTTAAATTAATATTCAAAGTAGATCAATATGTTATTGTTTTTGATTTAAAAATAATAATGGAAAGGAATACTTTTTTATTGAAAAAAAAATACAATTAAAGCAATTTAGCTTTCCCTTTGCATTTCTCCTTGCATTATAATAGTGGCTGGTGTTTTCTTGTTTTTTTTTACATTTGTTGAAGATAGATATTAACAGCAGCAACATTTCATATTCATTTAATTTTTTCCTATATTTCGTTTTCATTAAACTCGTATGCACGCAATTACACGGAATATATCATTACTCAGCAATCCCAAATCTAAATGTCAAAACAATGCCAAGCTACGACTCAATGAACTTGCATACATAAGTGAAAATGCTACTGTTGAGAAAGATTTTTCGCTAAAATAAGTTGTTCGGAATGGCATTAAAATGTTTATAGCTGCTCCAGAGACTTCAGGGTTCTGCAAGCAAAAATTTAGGTCCTTCGATGTGTCGATAAAATGTTCCCCCTCCTTCATTGGCAAGGCTTCTGATTTATCACAGTACTCGAACGTATTTTTTATCCTCTTTTCTCTTCTAGGAAATATTCTTCTATAATTTTACTGTTGAAAATTTGGTTCAATTATATAATTTTCAACCCTGTTCTCTACATTCAATTCATTTTCGATTAGAAAAAGTTTCAGTTAAAGGGAGAATAATTTCTTCAATTGAAGCTCAGCCATTTTTTCCATTCTGATCTTTACATTATGACCTTCTAAAAAGGGTTTTAGTTTTACAAATCCTTGCACGTCACACTCTGAGATATAAAGAAACAATTAATTAGTTTTTTTCATTAATTATTGATGTATACAGCCACTCCTTGAAGGGATATGTTTGCTTTATTTAGAATGGCAAACATGTCTGCTAAATAAGACAAACACAGCAACAATCTTTGTTCACAGAAATTTGGTGTGTTAGGTTAAAAAATACCTACACTTTTTAACTCAAGAAATCGGTTCAAAATTTTTATTTTGAGCCATAGAATCCCCAGAAACTGCGAGGTTCCGCTGAACGCAATCTGAAGACTATTAATATAAGCGAATCGTGTGGCAAGTCTTCCTATTTTGTTCCTGCTTCATCCGTAATAGTTTGTAAAAACAATTGGAGGATAGTATTGGGCAGTTTCATTATATGTTTAGATATATTTGGAATCAGTGTAGCTTCCATCGTCACGCGATCCCCGTATGCGGCTGCGTAGTTGGACTGCAATTATTTGTAATTTGACGCTACGAGCACCTTCGTGCTTTGTTGCTTCCTTGGCGTGGCAAGGACAACGAATGTGCCATATTCTACTCGCCATCCGCCAGACCGGCTTCATTCAGAAACTACAGGAAAGTAATCATTTTATTAAGTAAAACGTGCAACAGAAACTCCAACTAACCCTTTCTCTGTTCTGTGTAACTTAAAGCAGCATGCGCTATAATTATTTTAACTGTTGAAACCTACTATTTGAATGTATGCATTCAATACTGAATGCATTTCAAGTAGAGATCGGCAAAACCGTTCTTTTTAATGATCAAATAGGAACCACTCGCTCAGTAGGAAGCTCACTTTATATATACACGTATACATATATTTAAATAGTGGGAAGGGGATTTTTAATCGAGCCCCACGTTGCTGGATACCAATTGCAATAATATATGGGGGTAGGGTTTACTTAATTAATAATGAAAGTAAATTATTTATATTATATTTACTTATTGAGGAAAACACTTTTAAAGGAGAAACAGATAATAATGACAAATGAATTTAAAATTAAGTAGGCATTTATTTTATAAGAACAAAATTTAATAAATGAAATTCGTAAAATCCAGAAGAAAGTAAAATTAATTTATATGAAAAGGTAGAGCAATGATAATTTTATATACTGATGAAACGGTATAGCAAAAATAAATTTATGATTTACATGAAACTCATTAAAATCAGGTCACCTGTTGGTGAACCAAAAGAAGCAACGTTTTCTACGGCAAAAGGGTCTGGCAATGTGAACTCTTTAAAATCAAAGTCAACGATACGGTTGAAGAATGCAGCTGTATTTCTTGGTGGTGTTATGCTTCGGGTTGACTTCATCGAGGATGATCTGGCTGTATGGATGACGCGTTGGGCCAAAATAATGGAGATCTGCATCTCCTGAGATCTCAAGAGCTCCACGCAGCTCTCAAGAGTGTCTCTCAATTTAATCCTCTCTTTCCTACGGCTCGCAATTTAGTGTTCACGCTACCTGAAAATCTCACCTTGTCACCTCGGCAGGTTCCCAGAGTTCTCCTCCTCATTTCCACTAGCCAATTGGCTGCAATTTCATTCGCTTGTATTTACGCAATTGCAGCTAATAAGAAAACTTTCAGACAGAAATGTGGACGAATGTCTTCACGTATGTATTGTATTAGGTCCGCACACGATAGCTGTTTCTAATTAGCTACACGTTGCTACCGGGTTGAAAGGAGCAAATCTTTCTCAGACGGACAGACGATTTCTGTCGTCCATGAAAAGTCCTTTATACCATTGTGAAGGAAAGTCGGTCTCAATTGTTCGAGGAAGGTCCGCTTACGTTGTACGTAAAGAAGAGTGTAAGCGCTGCCCACACACACACAGACGCATTTAGCGTCGCAAGCTTCAGTCCATTTCTAGCGCAATTTTAACACATTATTTTATATATATTCGGCCGAAATAAACCTTACCTATTTTCTATGATATTACAGTGAATTTGACTTTATTATATATTAAAATATATTATAAACCTTTTTCGTATTTATTAGAAATAAATAAATAATTATAAAATAAATGATTAGCCACTTGATTTTTATTACTGAAGTATCGGTCTCGAATGAATTCGGATCTTCTTTTAAAGAGGAACAAAAAATACTGGAAATATTCATACATACGTTTGTATTGTAGTTTTAAACTTCTCTCCCTCCCACATACGCCGTTTCAAATCCCATCTTATATTATTAAAAGGGAATATTAAAAGGGAATAGGGACCACGTGGACTACTCTTTGTAACTTGTACACTCAATAAAAAGTATTGAAATGGGTAAGCGTTTTAAAAGGCATTGACTACGTCATCAGTCTTAAAGTTTTACAATTTAAAAATTTCTACTGGCTTTATTGAGCTGAATGTCTTAAATTTTTGGTACTTTTCTTGTTCCTGTGCATTAATATTATGATGAATTTTCGTAATTAAGGACTTTATCCCAATTATTCTCTTATATTATAAGAAAATAAAGTGAATTAGTAATAATGTTTACAAAAGTATAGTATAGTATAGTATAGAGTGAAGCGAACTTGAGAGGTTAAAGGTAAACATTAACGAGAATATGTGGACCAATACATGACAGAAGGTATACATAGTGTACTGGAAAGATACGTTGGCTTAAAATTTTTTTTGTTTTTATGCACTTAATTTAATTTGGCAAAACTATCAATTCTCAATAACGTATCCAGAAAGAAAGAGATTCTGATTCCCTCACTAACTGATTAAACGGAGAGTAGCTCTGGTATAACGGTCCCCGCTATCTGATTCGTGAGTGAGCGAGTGATTCAAACAGCTGGTTCTCGGATCACATGAGATTACAGTGGCCCAAAATTACAAAAAAGTTGGACAATAGTAAATAAAATAATCGAAAGTATTTATACGCAGTACACTTAAATTTCTGAAGTTGCTGATTCTAAATTTAATATATTTTATGAAAAACAAAATGGAGGACATGAATTATTAAAATATATATAGTTCATGAAAAATTAGGTATAATTGGGATATGTGAATTCGCTCATTTGGAATTTGATATTTATTTTGTTGAGGCACGAAAAAGCAGGTGATCTTGACGATAATTATTAAAGAATATTCGAAATATTCACACACATAAATCACACGATCTCACCGGATCATAACTTTTTGTGACATTAAGTTAACAACTTTTATATGTGTCTGCATCACTATTTTTGGCGTAATTGTGATGAGAGCCATTGATGGCAACGATTGATAGCCTCAGTAGCCAAGTGACAGCCGTCAGATACACGCCAAACGGCAAAGATGAACGACGTCTCTCATAATGTGATTTTGATCAAGGAACGGATTTGTTGTGCATCTAAAACTTGTGTACCGTTCTTCGGTTCAGTATCTCGCACGATTTTTTCATCGATAAACCGGCTTCTCGACATACTGGTATATATTCTTTCGACCAGCATCTCTTGTCGATTTTTCCGAGCGAAAAGAACTGGAGTTAATGTAACAAATCCCATGTCCGTGTTCGAGACCATTTTAAATTAAATTAAATAAAACGTTCAGCGCGAACTGTATGTAACAACGAGAGATCTAAGAACTGAAGTGAGACAAACACAGCAACTAATAATTCTTGTGATGATTGAAGTTCTATCAAATGGCACATTTGATTGAAACTGACAATTTCAATTATCAGTTTCAATTGATAGATTTGGTTGATCTGTTAATTCTCAGAGAAATGTTCTGTGATGGATGGAGGAGAAGACTGCCTTCCATTGAACTCAGAAAAATCCCCCAGAAAGTTCCCCTAGCCATTGTCAAGAGTCGCGGGGAAGTGACAAAAGTATATAAATACAGAGGGCTTTTGAGCAGTATCGGGCAGTTCAGTTTTTACCTGATAGTGATGCCAGGAATGAATAAATAATCGCTCAACGGAAGGTACTAGAGGCACACATCAGGCCATTCCACGGTAAACCTTGTACATTGGCCTCATCCTGCACTGATGTATTGTTGTTCCCTGGCCATGTAGCTAATTCGTACGCCCATTATGGAGAAAGTCTCCGCCTAGCCGCCAATCGCTACTGTTGTGTAACGACTTCAACTATTTCATTTTAAATGTTGAGTTTTCAACTTTTTTATAAATATTTTACCTTTATACTAGAACATAATACTGTTTATTAGTGGCCAGATTAAGGACCCAATGAAAGATTTCCGTGCCTGAGCTAATGTAACTATACGTATGTTATAACGAGACTCTCGTCCTCCGAGAATTCATGCTTTTAGCTCAGCCAACCACTTTATACTAGTGAAAGATTCTCCAAATTTTCTCTGACTTTGTGCGCCAGATAATTTTATATAAAAATTATCAATACTTCTTTTTTGATTATAAAATTTATTTAACAAGCGTTAGACATATAACAACACACTCCGGGTGTGACCTTTCCCATTAATATAGTGCATTAATCAACTTTAACACATTCCAGTTCTACGAGATCTGTTTGCAATATTCAGTTTCTAAACTCAATTTGCCGTAATTTACAATGTTAAATTTTCAACTTCTCCAATGTTGACGAATGCGTCTCAGTCTCGCATCCTCGCAAGCCATTTCAATCATTCAGGTTTCGCACCCATTTAACACCACACAAACATTTTAGCAACCAGTCTATCTACCTTAATTCCGGCCCTGAATGTACCAATTATGTAAAACTGAAAATCGAGTCATTTACAATTTTTCAAAATAAATCGTGCTAATAATTGTCATCAAAGTGTATTATAAAATAACTGTAATCGAACAAAACTCAACGACACATACTTGCTAGTATTATATAAACTATTCTGATCTTCCGTTTCTTACACAATTATTTTACCAAAACTTCATTTTTTGTCCCCACTTATTTTTCTACATTTTTTCGTTGCACCAATTCCGATACCGTTAGATTTCAATTTTATATCTTCGTCCAAATTTTCTGTAAATAAAAACGAGATATTTTTTTCTGTTAAATGCATGACGGTTTATAAAATAGTCTTTGTTAGTCACATCTTTGCCTTATTCTTTGTGTTATATTATCTTTATTTATAATACTTCAGTTTAATTTTTTCTACATTTTTATTTTGTTCCTAATTTTATTGTATTGTCTGTTATACGGGTCATTAATTTTTAAGTAATTGTCAAAAATAATATAATTGGTATGGAAAGGACAGTGATTCAGTGATTGTCTTACTTGAAAATGAGTTCCGGTGTCGCCATCATGAAAAAGATAATGTTTTTAAATTTTCTTTTTCAAGAGGTGGCTAATGCCAAGTATATACATATTGACATTAAAATATATGACATTGATATATTTGAACTTTGGTTTGACGATATGATTGCTTGCATAAGCCACGAGGATGAGTTGATTTCCGGACAATCGAAGCGGATTCGCGCTTGACGGGAGAGCTGAAAGCTGACCAAGCGTTACAAACGGTTTCAATGCCATACCATCCACAATCAGTTTTCCACACGAGCAAAAGGTTACGCTGCCGAGTTCACAGTGGACTGACGCACAACCTGGAATTCGTTTCGGAGAAATGCCTACATAACAATCAAAAATGAGTCACCTCTTTTGAAGAATTGATGTGTAGAGAGTGCGGATTGTTTTCCACGAGAAGGGAATGTACAACTGGAAACACCTGACTATCTACATTGAACACTGATTATTGTATGGGGGAGATGGAGGAGAAAGCAAATTGAGAGTGAAAGGTGAAAGCTAACAAACGCGTAGGATGAACTAGGGAATTACGTTTTCCCTCAAGTCTATTCATATTTAGGAGAAAAATAGTTTTGGGTTTCCGATTATTTTTGGGGGTTTTGTTTCTCATTACTCAGAACTTTATAGACGATATCTGGATGAATAGTTATACTGTAATTTTGAATGCGATACCATCGATATGGACAGAAGGTTAAAAGTCAATATTGGGACCGAAGAGACGTAGCACTTGCTGGATACTTTCTTATTGCTGATAACGTTTCTCTGACGGGACTAATGTCAATTATTTTCCAAAATTTTTATCTTAATATTTTTTAATCATTTTATGAGACTGTTTTATTTTAAATTTAATTTACTATAATTCTTCCACCTCTGGTTTATAATAAAAAATTAAACGGTTAAGTAGGTCGTGGGTAGAATTAACGTCAGGGTGTGTTTCCCCTCAGAATCTAACTGGCATAACGCTATTACCATTTTAAAAACATTAATTATATTCTTAAAAATGAGGTACAGTACAAATGTCTGTTTCCCACTCCTGTATATACCAACTTTTCACCATTACCGATGGTATTTTTGTCTTGAACTGAACACGTTCACTTCCTTGCGTCAATTTTTTTCAGAATACAGTTTCTTATTACTGAAATAATTCATGCGATCTAACCAACGAGCTATTTTCACTTTAAATTTATTAAATTATTTTATATCGGACTGATTTATGCAATACCGGTAGAAGCGACTCGTGAGTTTTTAAAGTAAAGTGACCAGACGCGGGACGGTCCCGATTTTTAAAAATTTGTCCCGCGGAGTTTTAAGAAAGTACCGTTTTTTTAAAAAAATAATGCAAGACACGTTAGGGAACGGCGGGAGAACAGGAACGGAATGTACGGTTTCGGTAGCCACGTGGCTATTTATCTAGAATATTATTATTTTTTTAGATTTTTAACGTAATGAGTAAGGAAGGAGGATGCAAATTCAGCGATGATATAAGAATTAAATTTCCTTTTATTTTAATGTGAGGAATTTAATGGTGAATTTTCTTTTTCGCGTGATGGGAAAATATTTCAAAGCACTTGGAGGCACAGAAACATAAATGATGTTTAAATACTGCTGCATCTTTCAACAAAATACAGGAATTTTTTTCGGAAAACAACTTATGGAACCGAAGAAAAGAAATCAGCATTAGCATATGTTATTAATCATAATAATTCCTTCAGATTTACTAAATGTACAAGTTGTCAAAAAGCTATTCAACAAAATATTTATCTGTACAAGAAAAAAATCTAAGGCAATTGTGTGGAATGTGATTTCCCTATATACATTTTCAGAATAAACAAAAATCTAGAAAAAATTAATTTGCAATCTATATATTCTGATACATCTAATCATAAGGATATAAAGTTATTTCCATCAATGTTTTTTTTGATTTGGAAACCGGAATACAAATTAGAATTTTAGATTTCGTTTCTTTGCCCGGCGAAAGTCCTGAAATAATATTCAGCTCCATCATTAATAATTTGAAGAAAAAAAACGATTTAAAACACAAAATGGTTGCATGTGCAGACACCACGAACGCAAATTTTGAAGGAAAAGTGACAAGAGCCAAAAATAATTTTTCTTATAAATTAGACAAAAAACATTAATTGGTTGTGAACATAAAAAAATTCATAGTTAAGTGAATGCACATTTTATGTGTGACATAATTTAACAAATTTTTGTGAAAAATTTAGTGACCTTTCAGTTAACGACAGCAATCTACCAAAATAATTCACACAAATGGGAAGTATGCCAAAGAATGAAATAATATCATACATAATTTATCTTACAATAAATAAAAAGACGGCCAAAAAGTCAGCATTAAATATATCACTATTTATTCACAAAAGCGACACTTCATCTCCATTTTGAGACTTCCTCAGGCTTAAAATTTAGCAATACATCATATTTACTCATTGACTCCCTCAGCCGAAAAGATTTTTGAATTTATATATGAAGAATTTGGTGTCTTGAATGGACCATCTCCAGCGACGGTTACGGCTTTTGTGAATAAATAGTGATATATTTAATGCTGACTTTTGGCAGTCATTTGATTTATTGTAAATTTTAAAGTCAGAAAACAAGGTTATAATTTATTTTATTTGTAAATTCTACTTATGTTGAAATTTACAAAAATTGTATTACAATATTATTTTTGCGTCCCATGAAATATTTTGTTGCTTCAGATAGAACAAATTTTTAATCAAGAACCACATCCCCGTTCAATGGTGTCCCGCTTTACCAATGTCAAAATCTGGTCACATTAATTTAAGTTGCGTGTTAAATCACTCCAATGGACAATTTTTACGAAGTTTAATTAAGTAAATTGAATTGTTTTGTTATACCGTTAAAACTGGGTCAGTGTTTTATGGGGACCCTGCTTTCAAGTTAACCCAGATTAATTTATCCAGGATTAGGGTAAAACGTCATGGTCTCGATTTGAGTAGTGAAACTTTAAGTGTGGCTGTAATTAGATGACATGTGTAAGTGGCCGTCTTCTTACGACCTTTTAAGAGGCCTTGGCGTCTGTTAAGTTCTCCCTTGACGCTGACCGCGAATATCATCAGATTCATTTCCATGTTTGGCGACTGTTAGAGCTTGATCCGTACAACCCTTAAGAAGAGAAACAGAGGACATTTCCTGGAGTAGGGAATTGCGGATCTCGGGCATGTGATTGATTGTAATCATTCCAACAGAATGGTAGAATGAAGGCGAGTGTGGCAGAACGGGGTCAGTCGCGCAGTGGCCAGTGGCCAGTGGCACCTCCCTGTGTTGAGTCACAGCGAGGTTTCCACTTGCCAGGCTCAGGCTCACGCTCAGGCTTGCCAAGGACGTCTGCCCGCGAGGTCAGTTCCAGCACCTGCAGTTGGCAACACTGACTCGTGCACTCTTCCACAATTTATTCACCTAACTTTCTATTATGCTACAAAATAACGGAATCGACGTAGAGATGGACAAAACTAACCTCTTCATTGACTGGATGGAACCGGAAACTCATCTGTCTTAATGACTCACCAACCTTGCTTACGTTCATTGCAAATTAATTCTGAATTTCGCTCTATAATTTTAAAGAAAGAAATACACTATTTGACATAAAATAATAGATAAATGAAAGAGCCACCAAATCAGGAACAATTAATTTAAAAAATGCAAACAACGTTTTGTTCTTTCTTTTGGAACATCT
This sequence comes from Eucriotettix oculatus, assembly GCA_034510155.1. Lineage (NCBI taxonomy): Eukaryota > Metazoa > Arthropoda > Insecta > Orthoptera > Tetrigidae > Eucriotettix > Eucriotettix oculatus. The sequence goes on from CM067377.1 coordinate 142,173,666, forward strand.
TCAGGGTAGACACGTATAAAAATAACAAGATTGGTGTTGATGAAAAACATCTTTAAATAAACGTCCAAAGGGTCGCAATCCTAAAAAAAGTTTTCTTTTGTCAAGAAATTTATTTAAATTTTTGTTAAAAGACTGATTTTTTCTTAGTATGATAATTTTCCCTATGTTAATCAGTCACATTAATAACCAAAACTGTACTTTAATTTAGAATTCAAATTTATTCAGCAGGAGCTAACTACCACATCCCTAATATGCTTAGCGCATTCCATCCTTTGTCTCCCTCTTCTCTTCTTATACCACACACTTCCCTATAATGCTAATTTTACAACACCCAGCATGTCTCAAAATCTAGCCTTCTCTTGGTCAAAGTCCTCCCCTATTCTGGTTGGAACTTCCTGGTTAATTACTCTATCCACCTATCTGGTTTTCAGCATTCTCCTATAGCACCACATTTTAAAAGCTTCAATTCTTTTCCTTTCTGCAACTCCTATCGTCCACGATTCGCACCAATATAACGCCATACATTTTTAGTAATTCTTTCCTTATATTAGCCGTAAGTAAATTCCTCTTTTTTTAAGCCTTTCTTGCCTGTGCTGCCCTACTCTTCATGTCTGCTATACTTCTACCATCCCTAGTTATTTCCCAAGTACCAGAATTCCTCAACTTCCGTCAAAATATCCCTTCCCAATATTACACCCTTTGTTATTCCACTGCTTCCTAAACTGCACTCCATAACCCTGTTTTTTCCTGTATTGAACTCTTTCTCCAGGACCACGTTCATGTCATTTATTAAGTTTTCCATGTCTTCTTCTGACTACTAATACTGCATCGGCAAACCGTAGGTTGAGTATGATTCTTTTTCCATATTCCATATTCCTTTTAAACTTTTATAATCGCCTGCTCTATGTATAAGTTAAAGAGCATATGTGACAGACCGCATCCTTATTTACTCCTGTCTTGACTTCTGCTTTCCTTTCTTGCTAATTATTTCTAATTACTGCTGACTGCCGTCTCTAGAAGTTAAGGATAACTCTTCTTAATCGATTTTTATTCCTCTCCTCTTCAAAAGTCATAATAGTGAGTTCCAGTTTACTTTATCAAAGACTTATTCTAAATATTAATAAATATAACCATGAATAATTAATTAATTTTCATACCTATTATGTTTTACTTATTTTTAAATAAATTTTGTTTCCTTCAGATACGGTTAAGATATTACAAAATATTCAGTTGTAAATAAAAAAGAAAAATAATTAGACTGAAAATATATAAATTCTGATTAGACGAAGACAGATTAGATAAAGAAGTAGAAAAACCAAAATAAATACCACTCAAATTTTCTGCAAATCTTGCTGCATTCGTCAGGTGATACAAAAATGTAAGAGCTGTTAGAACGCCGCACTGCAAAAAACAGATGACGAACTCAGTTCTTTCCTTGTCTCGTCTGTTAATTGGCTTCTCTATCTAAAAGAATTATACCCATATAAAAAATTCAATTATTTCAGTAGAAAAATATAAAAAGAAAAAGCATTTTTTAAAGTTCACACAACTTAAATTTAACTCAAAAAAGTAAATAGGTAAATTATATCCTAATTATAATTAATTAACGCCGTTCGAAAGGAGTCATGAGCGGTGAACGAAAACGTTATTCAATTCGTAACGGAGAATGCAGTATGGTGCAGTGAGCTCGCAGAATTATATCGGTGGATTTTTTTTAAAATCCCGATCGCTACTTCGCAAAGGGAACTAGTTCTCACTGGTTCGACCTCGTAGTTACTGATAAATTTCAATAAAAACTCACCCATTATCGCTTTCCCATTAGAACTTCAGGATTGGAGCGTCATTAAGCGCAGAGAAACACTGTATAGCTTGTTTCCTTTTAGCGTTGATCAAAATTGCCTAATAGAACTCATTAAGCGATGAAGTGAAGTAGAATCTATACATTCACGAAAATAGCGTCTATAAGCATTTAAAAACAGACAGTAGGAGGAAGAAAGAAAATAAGTTTCTTTACTTTGAAGTAGTGGATTGAGACAGAAAAGACATTTGGTGGTTACTAATATGGAATTGCTCTGACGAAACCATGCTATGTTTAAATAAAATTACTCTTGAATCTAGATAAATGTTTTTTATTATTATTACTGGACACATTATTTTGGGGAAAGGTGGTGAGAGACTACATGAACGTGATCCTCAAACTTGCACTAGACTTGAATTAAATACCTTGTCCTTCGTTCAGGGGTAAAACTAGGAAGGAGGTAGACAGCCCTGACGGACTTTCCAGAACTCCACCTGGTTATTTCCCATTCCCTGGTCCAGCCGCAGATTGGGTTGACTACTGCCCCGAGGCTATAATTTAAGAATCCTATCCGGTGATTCACCTAAAAGAGATGCAAGGAAACCCCTATAAAACCTGTATCAGCTAGGTCGGGCTATTGGGTTCTATTCTCACGCCCTTCCGAATGGCGGGAGATGAGTTTGCTGACATTTGGGATCAGCGAACTACTCTTCCCATTGGATCAGTCGGCCAACTGGAGAAGGGGAATGCTGCGACCCCACAGGATTCTTACAACTAATTTTGAGAAATCTCGTCATAGTACTCTACAGCGACAGTTTCTATTAATATACACCAGTCGTTTGGTGTTTCAAAAACGTTACTCGTGTTTGAAAACAACAACAAGAAGAAACATACAATAATTTCACAAACATTGCGAAATTTAATTTGAATCTTGTGCATTCAGTTCACTCTGACTGAAGAAAATCAACTAGGAGGAATGTTTCATTCGACAACATCTGCATTAATTCCGCTGAAATGCAATATTCGGCCATGATGACCGAAAACAGCCCGAGGTGAATCTAAATTTCTGGAAAGGGATGTGCAAAATTATACAGAAATAGCTTTATAATATGGAAATTGTTATAAATATTAATATATGATAGGACCCGACTACAAGAAATATGAGTTGATCTAGCGAAAACATAACAATATGAATTCGGTTCATCGTATTGTATGACTATCTTGGAAGTGAATATCAACCAACGAAACCCTCCCGTCTCGTATTCAACGATCCTCCAGTTCAATGGACTCGTTTCGTCTCAGAAATATATTCGGAAGTTTTAAAATAACTCAGTAGTTACGCTGTTTCGTCAATGAGACTCGTATTATTTTATTTTGAGAACATTTCGAAGTTCTATTTCTTTCAACTGTTGACCTGACCGGCTTTTCGCGTAGTTTTTGACTTATGCAAACTATGAACCCGTTTAAATTCTGAATGAGTGGCTTAAAGCACGCGAGCTTCCTGCGTAGTTGGGTTAATAGAAGCCAATCTCAGGAGTCCCCACTACGTAATGGGCTCACCCACACTTATGTTGTCTCAGCCTCATCATTCTAATACCCTCATTCTGAATTTGCTTATGGTACGAACGCAGAACTTGGTGGCAGAGGCTGATAATTTGGTGATATAACCATTCTGCCAACATATCCGACACTATTATGTTTAGATTTATCCTGCACTAACTGGGTTCCGACCTTTTCCCGGGTATTTATTCATATTATTCCGGTACAGTATTTAATTTGGCAGTCTCAGGGTCACATATTTTAACCTTAACCCTTCACGACCCTTACCCTACCTAAGCTCACGGAATGACAATTTAATCATAAGCGCCGCGAGGACTTATACAACACCTTATTCGAGTCAGTAAATCTACTGGTACTGTAAAAGAGCACAGTAACTCAAAATACGCTTGAAATACATATAAATTTAATTCTTAGGCACGTTAACAGACCCACCGGATTCGACACCAATCTCGGTTTTTTTGTATTGTAATTTTATATCAGGTTTTCACCCTTTCTTCCATACACCTACACCTAAAGACTGGACTACAATTTATTGGCACAATTAGACTCATCATCACCACGGAATAGTCAACGTTTTCAGTTGTTTTCACGTTATTTCTATGTAACGCTTTTACACCGAACCCTAACGTGTACTATCTCCTGCCAAATCTGGTTGAAATTATACAGAAATAACATCTGGAGGGATACTATCAATTTCATTGTTTCCAAAAAACAGTCCTGAGGTATTCGCAAGGCACCCTTCCAGGGAAAACTGCATCAAGACAAAGCCATATAACTTCAAGCTTGACAGAGGCAGTCTTTGTCTGAAAGGTATTTGAGGCTCGCCGATAAAAAAAGCCATGTCCCCTCAGGTTAGAAAGTTGGTTGACCCAAAGGATTGCTAGGGTGACCCCTCCCAAATTTTGAATTTTGGAGGAGGAAATACAGAGACCCATTGGAGGACCTGGGGAATGTAGAAAAATCGGGGAGACCAGGAGAGGTAAGTTCGAGGCGGAGAGGACCTCGGAAAAGATTATTCCGTAAAGGAGAGTTGGAGGTGAGAGTTGAGTACGAGAAAACAAAGTTGGCTTCGAGTTTGAGAGGAGAGGCGATCTGGCTGGGAGCATCACAAGGGAACTACTTGCATGCCTCCTCTATGCTGACCCGGAAGTTGCCTATGAGTTATTCTAGGACTACCGATCAACAAGGAAAACAGGGGAGGATGAACGTAACGTGAGGAACCAAAAGGCAATAATCTCTAGCTCTGTTATGCATATAAACACGGAATACATCCCTGAGTAAAAGTAGATTATATTTACTAAAATCTCATGCAATATTATTTCCTTAGTTAGGGCTCAGCTAGGCAAATAAAATTCACTAAATTTAAATATTTTAATATTGTTAAATTGTTTCTTTTGTAAAAAGTAAAATTGATTACATTTCAAAGTTGAGATTTATTGGCGCCGCCTATTTAAATATAACTAATTTTTTTAATATATTTACAAATTATAAAACCCACGTCACAATATATAAACAATTAATAAGGACAGGAAAGAGACAGAAAACTGGTGGCTTACCTGAAGTGTACAGTGGCAGGTCCCGTGTAGTGTCTCGAATTCTTGAATTTGCGGAGGCACTGTCCCCATCATCATCAGAAGTATAGGAAAACATTCTGAGTGATGGCCAGCCATTCGACGGAAAAATCATGTCGTAAAAAAGAGAAGTTGAAATGAAGTCATTGGCTGATAGGATGAAAATCATGGCTATCTACGAACAGTCCTGATGTAAATATAAAGATGTTATCAAGCCAATATTTATCTATGGGGATGCGCAACAAATAAAATGATATTAATTATTATTCGAAGGTGCCAGTCCAAGATACTCCGGCAAATTGTAAACACTCCATGGTACATACCGAACCACACACGCATACAGACGTAAAAGTTCCAACAGTACAAAAAGCCATCCATAAAACAGCTATCAGTCCAAACCCACTACTAGAGAAACTTTTAGAACCAGTTACCAATAGACTAGGTTAAGTCAAAGTGTTCATTGTTTATTTAAATTCCACTGGTGACCATCATTGAATGTAATTTGATACTAATACAACTACAGCCGGGAGCTCATAGAATTCTATATTATTCTGATTGCTAAATAAAGTATGGTTAAAAACCTTTTTTACGATTTCGTACAACATTTAAGTTTGGATATTAGTTGACGCACTTCATGTCTCAGTGTGATGTGCTGAATTTCGAAATGTTTGACGTTATCGTTGTATCCCGTGTTGACCCGTGCTAATCTGTCTTGACCAATGTTAATCCGTGTTGCCTTCGCGATGCACGACTCTTCCGCGGCGCCTCCGAGCTCACAACTACTCTGCAGTTTACAATGCAAATTTATATACCTCGTTCACGTGCACAGAAACAGGTTGTCTCGAGCTAACGCGACGACTCGTGCGCACAAACACGTCCACATCTTTCGAACACAGTTGCAAACAATAAGTGAGATGAGGCTTTCCCGGTGTAGTTGATGCAGAAATAGTTCCCCCGAGAACTATTTCTACAATTGCAAACGTTTGAAGTGTGCGAGGCTTAAGATACACAAACAAAACTTTTAGTTTTATAACGCAACTTCTGCGTGCGCTTTACCGTGTGCGCAAAAAACACGTTCGAACGATTGGGAATGTTTTGCATTTTGGTGTGGACGAGACAAGATACACAAACAAAATGCAGCTGGCTCACAATTACTTTTTTTGGGGGCTTATCAGGCTACATGAGGGTGATCCTGAAACAGGCAAATCCCCTTTAATAGCATAGGAAGGGAATTGAAAAGGGGGTATGCGGAAGGTAGAGCAAGGTAGCCAAGGGTTAACTAGGGCCCCCGGGCTATGGTTTAAGGATCCTACCCGGTGTTTCACCTAAAGAGAAATCCCTAGAAAACCTGCATCAGGTAGATCGGGCATTGGGTACTATTCTCACGCCCTTACGAATGACGGGAGACGAATTTGCTGTGAGGTCGCAGCAATCACTTCTCCGTGTCTCCACCAGTTTCAGGAGGCAGTTGGCCGACTGATCGAATGGGATCAGCGGACAATTCGTCTGTATTTCGATCTTAAAGAATTGAATACCGGGCCCAACAGTAAGAAGCTCCTACTCATACAGCAGGCATATTTAAAGGAAAAATTTGTCACAATTGATTGTTTAATTAATCATTGTCAAGAAAGAGTTAGTATGTAAGGAAAATAATTGTGTAGAGTCCAGGTAATTTTCCGGGCTGCAGAACCAACATTACACACGACTCGCAAACGTACTGTACACTCTCACACCCTGCATTGTGAGGTGTTTGCCAAGAGCTGTTGTGAATCACTGCTGCCCTCTAAGGCAATGACTGGATTGTGACGTCAAGGCTGAGCCGTGCCAAACTTCGGAACCTCCGGCAGCTGTGTATTCGGGTCGTGCTCTGAGATTAGGCAACAAACGACAAATCGGGAGAAAGTCAACTCTTCTAGAGTATAAAATTTAAAAAAACAACCAATTACGTACGGTGAGAGAGATCTCCATTGTAAGGAAAGCTTGAATATGAATAGAAAAGAGAGTAAGAGTAGACAGGTGACTTTGTTGAAACAGGAACTTAATGCGAGCCTTGGCGTGAGTTAAGATCTACAACATGCATTGCTCTACAAGTTTCAATCGAGTCACGATACCCGAATAACGCATCTGAATTTGATTGGTGGCACCCTAAAATTTCCTTGAAATCTTCTCACCTTCTCCTTAGCTAAATGGCGTACAACCTTTTAGCTTTCCTGTACCAGATTGGTAAAAAGCGAATATTGTTTCGGGTCACGTGAACAATACCCGATAATCATAAATTGATCTTTTATATAACACATTTCAATCCTATTTGTCTATAAGGGAGCGCGACAGGTACCCTCCGATTTTTCTTGTAATAACTGGAGTTGGTTGCATCCCGGTTTGCATTTATTTTTAGAAAAAACGAAAGACGCTGCTTTATTTTTATTATTTTTTTACTAAACAAAACTGAAATATAAAATGTTAATAGAAAATTTTTTCTGGCCAATCTTTCTGCATGCACTTTCTTCAGAACTCTCGAGACTGTTGAAGACAACCAATTTTTTTCTTTTTTGCTCACGTCAATATTTTTAACGGCGCGGTCGATTTCTCTTGCCATTTCAACTTTTTTATTCAACGAAAGACACTTGCGCTTTCCTGACTCCTAGTGTATTTAATTTTAACTGAACAAATTTTTTCAGTCTCAGTCTTATAATGGACAGGGCAACACGTGACTAGGCAAAATTCCTCAATATAATTTTCTTTGGTGTATAAAGAATGTAAACGTTCATTCAACCTAAACAAATCAGCCATGGTACACAGGCAGTGGCGGGGATAATGTAATGTTCATACTTTGTCAATTTCTAACAGTCCCAAAAATTTTCCTAATCTCTAGAGATTTGCGTGTCAAATTTGGGCTCCCTCGTTTATATCCGGGTCAATTAATACACAAAAGCAATTATTTTAATTGTAAAAGTAAATTTTATGTGGAATGGGGTGTGTGTTGAAATAAACTTAGGGTAATTTACAAGATAAATGGGTAATTTATTTAAAAAACATTAATGAAGGTAATGTTTACAAAATTCTGCGGCACGGCGAAGCAATCAGATTTCTTTATAATCCCTAGGCGTCAAGGATTGGGAAACGTTACAGCGTACCTGGCTCAAATGTAGCGTCGCGTCTCTGCCAGCTTCTCCACAGGACGCTGTCCTCAGCATCGCAAGTAGACCTCATTGAAACGTCCGGAACCAAACGTCGGTTCCCTTTCGTCTCCTTAAAATTGAAAGAAAGGAATGTGAATTCACACAGTCTCACCGCCGTGTGAAGAAGAGTTGAAAATAGACACTTAATATCGATTTTCTTTAGACCACAAAATCCCATTGGTTGAAGCAACAACGTTTCCTGAAACCAGCGTGGTTACGGAAATTCCACAGGTCATATCCCTACGTGACGAAATACCATCCCTGAGGATTAGTGGTGGCATAGGGTGGACATACTGACGCCAATTTCAGTTCCCAATCCTCGCTAACTTTATATTAAGAATTTAAGAATATCAATTATCGCGCTACACCTTGATGTCACACAATATCGATACTTGCGCAACGTCAAGAAATATCACTAAGCAGATTAATTTTTCGATTACATCAGTAATTCTGTCGTTGAATATTTTTCTCTGAAACCAAATTGATAGACTGGAATTATTTATTTTGTTTGAGGGTCGGTTTTAATCTTTTGAGCTGGAGTTACTCGAACAATTTTGAAATTACTGGCAAGAGTGATATTGGTTTGTAATATATTGTAGTGGCTTGCCAGGTTTTGGTACTTCGGCTACTTTCCAGCTGACAGGTAACGTACTTCAATCTGAATGCTGCCTTGAAGAGATAAGTCAGCATTACGATATTTTCCTTCGGTTTGTGTTTTTATATTTGTCCTGTTAATGATCAAATCCTGGCGCCTTCTTCGAATTTGAGTCCAATTTTTGTTCTTCTGCGATTTCCTTGAGAGATGCAGGCTTTATTTCTTAAAAGTCGTTGTCAGTTTGGATATTATTTGGCGTAAAATTTTCAGCAGACAGGTTTATTTTCGTTTATTGTCTCCCGTCCAATCTTCCAGCCCTTTCCTGATAGCAGGTATTTTTTGTGACTTTCCACGTGGTATCGTCTGTGTTTGATTCTGCTGATAGGTCGGTTAGAAATAAGTCTGATTGACTCCTCTTTGTAATTTCGAATTTCTCGTTTTAATTTTTGTGTTTTGTTAATAGCATTATTCGTCTGGAAGCCTACTTTGCTGCCAGCCTCTTCGAGATATCCTTTCCTCTCTACATAGGTTTCGTATTCCTGATGGATGACTCCTTTTGCAATCCGTGCGATGTTTCAAGCGTTGTCGATGCTACTGTTTGTAAAATTCCTGTAAATTTTTCAGTTTCGAAGTCAAGTTGATCTTTTGTTACTAAGCTAATATTAAATTTAAATTCTTCTGGCATATTTATTCTGAAGCTCTCCCAGTCTGTAGGATTATTGACGAGTTTGGTTTGGCTTCTTTCTTATTTAGCGGCAGAATGGTTAGAATTTAGATGGAAATTTTCTTCGGTGTCCAAGAAGTTAGGTGATATTTTTCTTTTTTTGAAGAAATCTTATAGATCAGGAATCTTTTTTCTGTCAGTAGGCCAATTTGTTGGTTTTCTTGTCGAGTGAAAGTTTCCTCCTATTTTTCTGATTGCCTTTGTTAGTTTACTTCCTTAAGGTTGTATATAGTCTTGTGGAGAAAGAAAACATATAAAGGAGGCCAACGCTCCTTCCTCAGCGGGTAGCGGAAGGCATCCCTTTCGTGACGATTAACATCACATTAACTGTTGCCGTCATTTATGCATCAAAACCTTTCATAGCTTGATTGGCCATTTGTGGTTTACGCGTGAGAAGCGTGCCATGCACATATTTCGCATGCGGTGAAGTTGCTGGGAGACTTTACTACTTGACCCTATGCCCATACAGCCCGATGGCGATGATTGAACGTTCGGTAACTCATTGCAAATGGCACCGCTGATTGGATGCTCTGAACTGCACCACTTTACTCCACTTTTCAAGCACTGATGAACTTGCCAAAAGACTTACGAACTACTCAAGACTCCGGGTTTTCACTAATTTCAGTCTCATCTAATGAATTGCCAATTGCATTCTATTCGACATGTAATCCAAAGGCTTATTTGTTGACTGTTGTAGGATGTCGCCGTGGACGTGGCTGTTGGCGCCCCTGCTGCTGAGTGTGGCGAGTGGCCTGGACCCGAGTCAGCCTGACAACATTCATCCTGCACCCGAGGATGAGGCCAGGGCCTACCTAGCGGAAATCGACTCTGTGCTCAGCGCCTGGGCTACTAATGACTCTGTCGCAAGTTGGAATTACGAATCCAACATCAACAACGATACTCTCGCTATCAAGGTATTGTTCACATTTCAGTACTGCCGTTCTACACACCAATGTTTCCCAACCTTGTTCTTACGATGTCCCACCTAAGTATTCTGATGTACCCTATGTAAATATAATTTCTTTTTGTATTCAAAAATTTAAATATTCCCCAAATGAAATCTAATTAAAGCTTTTTCCGGACAAAAACTGGGGTTTTAGGAAGCAATCACTATAAAATTATTAAGGAACAGTAAACAATTTTCAAAACTTATAATAGACTACTAAAATAATTTATAGGAAGGATTTTTCTGTAACATTTTAAGATTTAGTAATTATTATTTACTGGTTTCAACATCCAATTTGAGGTGCTTCAGGATTAGTCAGGCTCTTGTGCATAATGCTTGCTGCAGAGAGATTTTATATTTGGCTCAAATTCAGTTAAAGCCAGTCTCAATTCTATCGTATTCATATGGGTGAGATGGTCATAGTGACATCATATAAAACAGTGGGTTCCTATTATTCCTGCTCTAGGGGTCAATCCATGTGAAATGGTCCAGAAAGAAAGGGATTTAGTTGCCGCATCTCAGAAAAAAAAATTTTTGTTGTGTATTTCCCCACGTTTTGGCAGTCCAAAACTAATTTTGTTTCATTTATACTGTGTCCGGTTCAAAAACGGCCTCCGCTTTTGTTGTAGCGCGCAGGCAGTTTTTCGGTTTGCAGGTATCTACGACTATCTAAATTATCCAGAACTGTGTTGACGTATCCTTTTCAAATGAACTGTTTCGTGTCCAGTACATTCAGGCCTGCAAATTAAAACTCTACACGGATTTTTTTTTAATTTTCTTAAATGAGTGATTTTTTATCTCTTTATTTAAAGTCGCATCAACTACTATGGTTGTTAGCCATTACGGTAGGGAGAATTCGTGATCTGTAGTTTCACGGTTTGAAAACACACATACAACATCCATGCCCATGCCAGGATTCGAACTCGGGAAAATGACTTATTTTTACTTTATATGATAATTGTGAAATCCCTACGTTTCATCAGTCACACCATTTAATTAACTATAGTCTTGGTTAATTAAATCATAAAACAGGGATTTCATCATTATCATATAAATTAAAACTCTATTTACCTTTTCATGTACTCTGTATAAGACCAAGTTTTCCATTCCAAACGAAGAAAATTCAATTTTCGTAGGCTTATTACCTCAAGTAGAAACAGTTTTCGAATGTCAATATTTTTGTGCTTTTTAAATATGATAGTGTAGTTACTTTATATAAATTATCAGTGGGAAGTGACGTACTATTTACAAATTATAACCTTCAAAAATTGGGATTTTTCAATTTTTTCCTAAGTTTGAGTTGCAATATTTCTTTTGGGCATGGGGATAAAAATCTGAAAGTTTCACAAATAGTATACATATCAACTTTGAGATTTAACTCAAAGTTGGTAAATATAGCAAGAAATGTTTGATTTCCACACGTAGGATAAATCAATGCATCAATACAATACTTACGGAATAAATTGTAGTTAACTTTACTCAAAACTTTAAAGTACGAACGCTTATTTAAAATAGAGATACCAAAACCTCTTTCTTTTGTGCAAGTATAATCATACCAGGCGGTTGATTTTTAATTTCTGGACGAGCTCATTTAGAATGGCTCCCTGACCCACTATGGGACGTGGAACCCACTCTACAGCCTCTGTAAGGACCAGCTTAAACAAAACAACTCACGTCGAAGAACCTGTAACCAGTCTCCGACCAGTTTGTAAAGACGCTATCTCCCTCTACTGGTTTATTGTTGAAAAAACTGAAGAAAACATTTTTAAATCGTGAAAATAGCAGTGATTCAATGAGTGTTTGAGATTAAGCAGCCCATTCAAAGTAACGAAAGAGATGTAATTTTTTAGAAATACGATATAAGCCAATAAATTGTCAAGTGCCTGTTCAGTCCGACGAAAACCGCCTATTTATTTTTAATCACACCCGTTGTTAAATCGCATAGCCGTTTTACCTGGATTTATTTTTAGGGTTGTCTTTGTCTGCCACCATTACAAGAGTAATTACACAATCCTAGAAGAAACAGAACAGAGCTTGATGCTTGTCTACTAGCTAGACCTTGACATTATGTAGAAGTGAGGTAACAAATGATTGTCATAATAGTTGCACCCTCTCGACTTTCCTAGTTGCGTTCCAGTTTAAATTGTTGTGTGCTGGAATCCATAAATAAGGTCGTTAACTGTCGCTAGCTGCCTACAGGTACCTCTTTTCATTACTAGGCAATGGATGGACCAATCCAACTGATGAATACGTACCTTCGATATCCACTGGTTTGTCTTTTAGGTCAGGCATCTCAGAAATAGGTACGGTCCTAGTAGAAGGTAGCTTTGGAAAGTAAAACAAAAAACTTCCTCTGGTATTGTACTAATTTGGCAACCATGATTATGGACCTTTAAGCGAATTTGATTAATGTGACGCCTGTTATCTTCATAGTCCATCGGCCGCCATGACACCCTACAATATTTGTTTTCGCCTTCTTATTACACACAGTTGATCACATATTGAAACTCGGATTCGGCTCAACTTTTACAAGGGGCTGCTCTTCGATTTGACTTCTTTGAAGCATTAAAATCTGCTGCAATAGCTATGAATACTCTCGAATACTCGGGTGTCAAATGAGAGCTCAATTCCCTTAGAGAATAAGTAGGTTGAATTTCCGTTTCTTGTTGCCTACTGTTATACTTAGTTGCTTTACCTACAATTGGTACAGTTTCACCTGAGTGGGTACGAAGATTGATCGCTGTCGGTTTTGTATTCAGTTGTTGCAGCGTTTTCACTAATGGTCGTATGACACCACCAGAGTGGACTCTCATACGTAGTGGTTTTGATAATTACGACGATCTGCTTACCTTCGACCACGTCTTCTTTAATTTTTATTGTTCCTGAACGGAGCGCCTCGATAGTGGTTCTAATGTTAAAACAGTCTTGTAGAGTAGGATTACCTTCTGGAAGAATTCTCTGTGGAATATCGTCGTCATTGATTCCAGTGGCGAACTGGTCTAGATGTATCTGAAAATTCACATTGCTGGGCTAGACTTTTCAGCTGAGTAAGATAGTTTTGACATGTTTCCTCGGGCTTCCGTCTGCTTCTCCTCAATGCGCACCTCCGAACCAATGCAGATGGTTTCGGATGCAAGTGGTTAACTGGATGTTCGCAAACGAAGTATTAGTAAGCTTTGTGTCTGCGTACGGCATTCCAATTTGTTTGCACGCATCTGCGACGCGAGTCAAGAACGGCTTTCTTCCGTGCGTCATCGGTAATGCGATTATAGCGAAAAAGCACTCCAGCTGTTCTACGTAAAATTCCCCATGTCCTTTGCTATTCTCCACTTGGTACCGGCCATAGTTGAGAAATTATCCTCATCGCCAATGTTGTAATTTATTTCACGCTTACATGGAAACGAAAAGTAAAAACAAAACACAAAAGGCGGTACATTATTGCATTGTTTTTACACATTAATATCTTTGTACAATACACTTCTTCTTCTTCCGATGGCATTCTAGCCCGCATTCGGGCATTTGCCTCAAGGATTCGGGACTAGTTGCTTTTTACGGGGCTAGGTAGTCAGCCTTGCGCACAACCTCCATTCTGGTGGACCAGGATTTGTGTAGGGTTTACTCCCTTAGAGGAGTTGGTTTCACTACCTATTTCTCCCAGAAGCTCCTCTGCCCTTGGCTTTCCTTCCCTTAGCCTTAGAGATATTCCCCACCCACAAGGCAGCGGTGGCAACACTTTTTGGACGGCGTTTACTCGCCCTGACACATGTACTTCATCAGGCATATGTGAATGTAGTCCTGCCACGGGCTAATCCTCTCATAACCTCAGATCCTGCCCCCTCGGTCCGGGACTTCTTATTTGGGATGACCCTTATTCGCAGCTAACCCTCGTATCTACCACCTGTGATCCGCTGAGGTTCGCCCTAGGTTGTATCTACACAGCATAATGTATTATCATGTCAATTAAATTTGTTTGCTGACATATCTAGCAGCATTTTTATTTATTTAAATGTCGATGTGTATCAAGATTCAAACAATAGAATTTTTGTCACTATTTATGATAAATAAGATTCAATTATTTGCTTAAATAGTGTGTTCAGCTGTGTTGATGCGATTGCACACAAAGAAATGACTTAATCTGACATCAACATAATTTATAAATTAGGTCGGCTACTCTGAAATTTCAGAAAAGTTTTCTCAAAATTACCCAATTTTTTTAAAACAGTCGCTTCAAAGTTATGCTTTCTGTTAATTTGTTATTATTACATGTAAATATAACATAGCAAACGATTAAACGTGTGTATTTTTATTTTCAGCTAAATATTTCCTCAGAGCATGCAAAGTTCCAGAAGCAACAATGGCAGGAAACTATCAAGTATGCTTGGGACACATTCACCGATCCAGACTTAAAGCGTCAGGGAAGGAAATACTCCATCCTAGGCACTGCTGCACTAGCAGATGACAAATATGATAAGGTATGTTTGTATAAAAAGAGACATTTTTGTGATTGTTGTGGTATTCAGTCATATGGTTGATCTGATGCAATCCTCCATGCTAACCTATCTTGCACAAGCCTTTTCATTTCCTCATAACTAGCACATCCTACATCCTTCCTAATCCTTGGCCTCTCTTCTGTTCTTACCCCACACACTTCCCTCTAATGCTTATTTTACAAGACCCAAGTGTCTTTAAAGGCAGCCTATTAATCTATCCCTTATCCGTCTTCCATATTGTTCGCTCTTCCCATATTCTGTTAAGAACTTCCACATTTGTTATTCTATCCACCCATCTGATTTTCAACATTATCTTATAGCAATACATTTCAAAAAGTTCTATTACTTTCCTTTCTGCAACTAGTATCATCCACGTTTTGCACCTATATTATGCCACACTCAATACAAACATTTTTAGCAACAATTTCCTAATATTCACGCTTATAGTACTTGTAAGTAAATTCCTCTTTTTAGAAAATGCTTTCCTTACCTGTGCTATCCTACTCTTTATGTCAACTACACTTCTACCATTCCCAAGGAGCAGAATTCCTTAATTTCCTTCAAAATATCCCTTCCCAATCTAATTCCCACTTCTTAGTCCACCGTTTCCCATACTTCTCTACATTACCTTGATTTTCCTTCTATTAATCCTTATGCGGTCCCCTTCCTCCAGTACCACGTTCAGGCCATTTATTATGTTTTACAAGTCTTCTTCTTCGTCCCCTAATACCACAATATCAGAGTTTTTATTTCTTCTCCTTGCAGTATGATTCCTTTTCCATATTCAGTATTAACTTGCTTCATCGCCTGTTCTATATATAAGTTAAACGGCATGGGTGGCTGACTGCATGCTTGGCTTACTCCTTTCTTGATTTCAGCTTTCTTTTCTTGATCTTCTATTCTAATTACAGCAGACTGCCTTCTGTGGAGGTTATGTTCAAGCCTCCTTTTTTAATATTTTATTCCAGAGATATTTTTAAGGCTATCTTATTTTAAAAGTTAAGACATAAAAATACTTATCACAACAAATGATCAAATTTAATTATACTTTTAATTTCTCTGTAAATGATATTATGATTATATGATTTGTGTAAAATATTTATTAGAAATAATTTGCATTATATTACTTCTGTTTTTATAAGTTGAATATTTAGTAAATTAGAAGCACGGATTGTTTTAACAGTTGAGTTTATATCACATTGAGTATTTTTGAATTTATATTATGGACAAAAATTAAGTATGTGTATTAAGACTCTCCTTTTCTTGGCTTGTTATATATCTAAACTCATTTAACTGAAGAATGTAAAAACTAAATCCCCATTGAAATAAAAATCACCTCAATTCCTTGATAATTTATCTGTTAATTTTTTTAATGTGTTTCACCAATGTGTGGTATACGTAAGGCATGCTACAGATATGTTAGTATAAATAATATTCAATTTACTAAATTAACTTATTGCAGTAAAATTTCATGAGCTTTGTTCACTGAAAATGTTGATCATGTTCTTTCATATTCACAGTTTCAAACGCTTGTCAGTGATATGTCAGCCATCTATGCCAAAGCCACAATATGTGACTTCAATGATCCTAATAAGTGTGATTTAGCTCTTGAACCTGGTGAGTAGATACATGCTTGCATAATTCAAATTACTTAATTGTGCAAAGTATTAGTTTCAGTGAATAAAGTTTTAATATTACAATCACAGAAATTCATAAGTAAATAAAACTTAAATTCATAAGTAAATAAAACTTCCAATTATGTACAGATACTGTTCAATGATTGTCATTGATAAAACCAGTTTTTTGTCATAAGTTTATTTCATCCCAAATTAAAATTATGATGAAGATAGCATTCTCAGGTTTCAACCCCAGTCAGTATAAACATTTCCATGACTGAGGACGATGACGGAGCTGACCATGGAAACATATTTTTCATACGAACTGAGCCGGGTTGAAACCCAATAGATAGACTGGAAAAACCTTCATTCTTTAAAAAATTATGATATCATACTAAATCATTCAGACTACTCTAAATATTAGAATTATTTGAACTATTGATAGTTTAGATAAACATTGTCATCATTTTACTACATTTATAATAAAGTATGCATCGTTATACAGATTAATTGGTTACTGCATTAACTAAGTAAGAAAGAAAAGGAAAGACAGAGAGATAAAATAAGTGCAGAGATTAGGAACAAACTAGAGACAAAGATATCAGAAAGGCAACCAAACAAACTAGATAGGTTTAATGAGCGAAATTGACAAAGTCAATCGTCTAGAAAAATAGTAGCTTAAGTGATTTACATCACCAATTTCAATTCATAGTACCTGCCATTTCAACAATTTGTCACAAGTTTGTGACAACCAATTGCATTGACCCAAGTTGTCACATTGTTGGTAAAATATTGGCACTTGGGGGAAATTTCTAGAATCTTTCTTCCTGAGGTCAATAAACCATTCCCAACAAATTGCTCAGATCAATGAAGTTTGTGACATCCTCTGTAAATAGTGTGCATCACAGTGGCATACAGAGTTTAAGATGTTACCTAGGGACATTCCTGTCACTTGCTTTCCTACCAATAAATATATATACATGCCAGAAAATGGCATTGTTAGACTAATTAAAACAATTAATAAGGACAGAAAAGAGAAAAATTTGGTGGCTTACCTGTAATGTAAAGTTGGCAGCCACCAAGCTGAGCGCTGAGTTTGAATTTTCGGAGGCAGCTGTCCCCTTCATTGACAGCTCACCATCACTCGGAATGCTTATCCTAATCTTCTGATGAAGGAGGCAGCTGCCTCTGAAAATTCAATCTCTGCACTCAGCTTTATGCCTGCCAACTTTAAACTTGAGGTGTATATATATGAACAAATAATAATGACAGGAGAGACAGATATAAAGTAGGTGACTTACCTGAGGTTCACAGATGGCAGGCACCTTGTAAGGTTTGATGTTCTTTAAATTTTTTGAGGCACCGCTCCCTTTATCGTAAAGAAAATAATTAAGAAAATTTAAAATAAAATTTAAAATCTCAACTTTGAAATTTAAACAGTTTTATTGTTAACCAAGGTAAAAGATTCAACAATATTACAATATTTAAATTTAATGAATTTTATTTGCTAGCTTAGTGCTAACCAGAAATAATATTGAAAGAGACTTAAGTAAATTTAATTTACTATTATGTGTTTATACACATTGCAGAGTGAGAGATTATTGCCTTTATGTTCCTTACTTTACATTCATCCTCCCCTGGTTTCCTGGATTTAACGCAAAGGCAGCTCCGGGTCAGCATAGAAGCGGCATGCCTCTATTTTGGTATAGTTTCCTTGTGATACTTGCAGCCAGGTCATCTCTCCTCTCAAACTCTAAGCCAGCCAGTCTGGCTTTCCATTTCCTCGTACTGAACTCTCACATTCAACTCCCTTTTCCGAGGTCCTCTCCACCTCAAACTCACCTCTCTTAAAACGTGATTGGTTTCCCTGTTTTTTCTATCTTCCCCATGTCCTCCAATTAGATTGGTGTCCCTATCCTTCCTTTCCAAAAATTCAAATTTTGGAGGGGCCACCCTAGCAATCTTTTGGGTCTAACCTGTGGGGACCTGTTTTTTTTTCGGCGAGCCGCAAATACCTTTCAGACAAAGTATGCACTTGTCAAACTGGAAGTTATAGAGTTGTGTTTGTCTTTCTGGATTTCTCCCCATGAGGATGCCTTGCGAATACCTCAGGACTGTTCTCTATGGAATTTTGCACAAAATGCTTAATATTGAAAAATTAATTTATTAATGTGACTTTATCTAAATAATTAATTTATTTCTACTCACCTAAATTTGATAGTAGGTGTTACAAGCCCAGGAAGCAGTAACATGTCTAATTTTCAAGGGCATTAGTCTTCATCTTCAAGCATTATCTCTAATTGGCCTGATGGTCAGAGATATTTGCCATTAGGAAGGGATTAAGGCCCTTGAAAATTATATAGTTAATGTGTCTTGTGCAGTTTGCTAGCATAATACATAATGTAATCTTATGTACCTGGCAAATCAACTTTTAATATGTTTTTAAAAAATGTTTCTTATTCAATTATCATTTTTAATGTAATAATTGACTTATAATATATATTTTAATGATTCCATTGTTGTGTAAAAATGAAGAGTAATCAATAAATAATGTAATTTCAGAGCTCACTGAGCTTTTGTCAAGTAGTAGAGATCCCAGGGAACTGGAGCATATTTGGGTTGAATGGCGCAAAGCATCTGGACAAAAGTGTCGTAGCATGTATGAATATTATGTTGCTTTGAGCAACGAGGCTGCTCTACTTAACAGTAAGAACAATTCTTGTATACACTTTTTAACTCAATTGGTTCTGTTTTTATTGTGAATCTTTTTGTGCCATACAATAATATAAAAAATTTAAGATACCTATACAGTTTAAGCTTGTACTGAACTTATTTAATGTTTTATGCATTTATGATTTATTCAAACCATATGGACTAAAAGGCAGAACTTACTTTATTTAATAATTGTTTGCTGTTACTGTATTATCTTCGTACAATTTCTTTTGTGAATTTATTTCTGCTAACATTTACATTACAGACTTCACTGATAATTCGGCTTTCTGGCTCAGAGATTATGAATCTGAAGATTTTCAAGCTCAAGTGGCACAGTTATGGGAACAAGTGAAGCCACTTTATTTGCAAATTCATGCTTATGTACGGAGACGCTTAAATGAAAAATATGGAGATGAAGTAGTAAACAGAAGGGGCCCAATTCCTGCAAATTTGCTAGGTGGGAAACCAAGTTCAGAATGTTATTGTGTACTGTTTATTTTCGTCTTAGAGTAATATTAAAAATATTATGAATTTATGTTTATGTTTATTACTTCAGTTTTGTAATTAATTTTAACACTGATATTTTATTTTTGCATTTACAACATTATTTAGGAAACATGTGGGCTCAAACATGGAACAACATTCTGGATATATCTATTCCTTATCCTAATGCTGAGTCTGTTGATGTATCTGAAGAAATGGTCAGACAGGTACTATCATAAATAAAATTATTTTTTAGATTTGTTATATTATTTCATTGAAAGAGTATGACCAAAAACGTACATTATACATTATAAACATTTATTCTTCTTTTTTCCATATTTTAACAGTAACAAACTGAGCTTTATCATATAGTGTATTTTAAAATGTGGAATAATTCTTAAACTCTAACTGCAAGTATGATATTTTGCTTGTTAGTAGTGGTATTCTCACATATTTATTTTATATTTAATTATTACATTTAGATGATTTATTTGATTACTATAACAAATTGATAGGACTGATTTGACACAAATATCATTCTATTAAATACTTATTTACTAACAATTAACATTTTTTAGTACTTATCGATTGAGACTTAAATATTTATTTTAGGGATATACACCATTAAGAATTTTCCAATTATCTGAGGAGTTTTTCACCTCTTTGAACTTAAGTTCTATGCCAGAAACATTCTGGGCCAACTCCATTATTGAGAAACCTAATGGTGTTGACCTTATTTGCCATGCATCAGCTTGGGACTTTTATGATTCCAAAGATTTCAGGTAATGTTTATTACTGTGATAAATATTCATATATGCTTTAAAGAAAGTACAAGGAAGATCAAATGAAATTAAGTAGCAAATTTTTTTCAAGATGCAGAATTTGTTGTAGAATTAAACTACCATTATCTTTCAAGGTTATCTTTATTTTTTGGTCATCAGTTTTGAACTTTCATATGTGTCTTCAGAAAACCAAAAAATATGATGGATGGATAATTTCAAACCTAATACAACTCAAGGAATTTGTGAATGTAGTAGTACAATTGAGATCGTACCTTGGGCATTCTTTCCAGAACATTTCATCACTCGACTCATTATTGCCCTTGTGAATTTATGCATTTTCAATGTTCCTTAAATCAACAAAAATGTTTGACTATTTTTTTATATTAATAGAAGAATTTTGACACTTTAGAAGCTTTTGCTTATTAATTTGAGTGTGACTCTCACATGTATAATTGTTTAACTAGTTGTAGGCCACTAATATATTATTTTGGTATTATTGTTTTGTAGAATAAAGATGTGCACCAGAGTTAACATGGAAGATCTCTTTACTGTTCACCATGAAATGGGACATATTCAATACTTTCTCCAGTATAAAGATCAGCCTTTTGCCTACAAAGAAGGAGCAAATCCAGGTACAGTCATTCCAGTGAATAAGCTGAATTGATAACTAAAAGTATGCTCATCCATGTATCCTAAGTTGAGAAATTATTTCTGAAAATATTTACTTTACATTGTTTAATTGTATTTATCTTAAATAGTTAAATCATACATTTCTGAACAGAAGTTAATGTCAATATTATTATTTTTATCAGCTTTTTGTACATTTCAAATATTTTTATAAATATCTTATTTTGGATACAATATTATCTTTTTTTGCTGGCCCTTGTGGGCTAGTGCCTCATACCACAGAGGTCCAGGGTTCAATCCCTGGCAAGGGCTTGGATTTTTGTGTGCGTCTTTGTGTTCCCAATTAGAGTAATTCTTACAGGGAAGATTGGATCCCCTAAATGTAACTGAATCGATAATGACCTTAACTGTTGGTGTGACTTAAAAATATATATCTTTAATATAATTTACATAAATACATACTTCTTTTAAGTATGTTATAACATATGATAAACTAGCAAGGAAAGTTGTGTAGTTAACATACTGTATTACTATGAAATTAAGAGGTTAAAAATTTAAATTCAGATACATTAATATTATTTCTCTTAGCTTCATAATTTCATTATATTACATAATGATGCATTAAAATTTATTGCAGGCTTCCATGAGGCTGTAGGTGATGTTATGTCTTTGTCAGTATCAACACCAAAACATCTACGAAAAATTGGTTTACTGAACAGTACAACAGATGATGCTGAAGCAACAATCAATTACCTTTACTTGCAAGGGCTTAATAAAATTGTCTTCTTGCCTTTTGGATATTTGATTGACTTGTGGCGCTGGGATGTTTTCACAGGAAAAATTACTAGTGATGCTTACAATTGCAATTGGTGGAAACTTAGGTAAAGAGATATTTAAATTTATTACAATATGTAAATCATTATTTATAAGCAGCATAATGCAGGAATATAATAATATATCAAACATACATAGAGAATGTGTTCATAATGGAATCAATGAGGAAGAGAATTTGAAATTATCTAGGGTGTTGTCTGCTCTTCAGAAGGTACATTCCACTTACTTGTTAACTTTGTTGTGGAGCATTGTTTGTTAGGAGCTTCTTCCTATTTTTTTTCTTGGTGGAAGTTGATGTGATGTCATTTTAACATGGATTTTCAATTACCACAGCCCACCCTACAGCAAAATGGTAGCTGAAGAAAACAAAATTCAAAAATATTCTGTGTTCTCTCCAGTTTTCATCATTATATTAACAATTTTGTCTTCTCTGCCCTTGCAATTCACATATGGCTTTAATTCATTATCTTCACCATTTAATTTAGAAAAAAATTCAGTCTCATGTGAAAGTATAATGTTTCAGAGGCCAATATCAAGGTGTGGAACCTCCAATTGACAGAACAGAAGAAGATTTTGACCCTGGTGCAAAGTATCATGTAATTGCTGATGTACCATACATCAGGTAAATTAACTGATTTCTGAAACTACAGAAAAAATAACAATTGATTAGAAGTAAATAATTATGTATATAATTATGAAACCAACATTTTATGTAAAACAAATTTATTTAAATTACTATATTTTTTTCAGATATTTTGTCAGTTTTATTGTTCAATTTCAATTTCATCGTGCACTTTGCATTGAAGCTGGTCAATTTGATCCTAATGATCCAACGAAACCTCTACATGAATGTGACATATACCAAAGCACCAAAGCTGGTAATTTGCTTGGGTAAGACTTGTGTAAAACCATTAAATAGAGTCAAGTTATAATTTTAAGACATTACTACTAATAAAACTTGAACTATTATTTAATACAGTCAAGATTACATGATTGTTGAACTTGTGATGCAAATATAATTACAAATAAAATTTACATTTGAAAATAAGAATGTTAAAAATTTATACAATATTAAGGGAAATATAAGTGCTCACAGACACGTCTATTTCAATTGTCATTTAAGAGGAATTTTATAGACAAATTAATAATAATTTTCTATTCTAAAAAATCAAACAAACACTTGAAATATATTTTAAAAATAATTAATGTGAAAGTAAATTTAGAAGTTTACTAGTAGTCTATATAATATTTTTATATATATTTGAATGTTAAAAGTTAATAAACATGTTTATTTTATAATATTTAGTTAAAACATTCTTATATTCACAAATAATTCAAATAATGTAAACAAAAACTTTAATTTTATAGAAAAATGCTACAGATGGGCTCATCAAAGCCTTGGCAAGATGCTATGGAAGCTCTAACAGGTCAAAGAAACATGGATGCCAGTGGACTTCTGGATTATTTCAAACCTCTTCAAGAATGGTTAGAAGCAGAAAATAACAGGACAAATGAATATATTGGCTGGGACCCAACTAGCAAACGTGAGTATGCCTCAAAATAATTATATCTAACAAACTTAGAATTAAACTTATTGATGCAGCCATGATGATTTAAATTACTATTATGTTTACAAATTACTAATTAATTAATGATTATCTCTTACTATTTGAATGTTGACTGTGATATAATTTATTAATTACTTATTCCTTTCATTTGACTTTGAAAATTGAAAAAAGATGTACAATTGTGTTTTCATTATTGTTAAATAACTCGTTCTAATTTTCCTGTGTCTTTTTCAGATTGTGTCCAAACAAGAGCAGAACTAGAAAAATTAAGGGGAGCACCTAAGGATCAGCCTGTTGTGTAATAAAAATGAGTGAGAAATATGAGAAGTGATTTATGTATTTTGTGAGACTGTCTGTGACATTAAAAACAATAAAATTTTAATAAAGTAATATGTTATTATTTTACCATTGTATAAAACTATTATGTATCAAAGTAAATTATTAACTTCATGCTAAGAATTCATAATATTAGCCCCTAACAATTGTTAAAAATTTTGCCATGTCATTCACAATTCATTATCCAAGAGTGCTTATATTTTCTTTTAAGTTTGTGTCGTTGTGGTATTCAGTCCTAAGACGGGTCTGATGAACCCTCCATGCTAACCTATCCTGCACAAGCCTATTCATTTCTACATAGCTACCACATCCTCCATAATATCCTTAGAAAATTCCATCCTTGCCTCCCTCTTCTGTTCTTACCCCACACATTTCCCTCTAATGCTAATTTAGCAAAACCTTCATGTCTCATGTCATGGCCTATTATTCTATCCCTTCGCTTGGTCAAACTCTTCTAAATTGTTCTCTCTTCCCCTATTATACTTAGAACTTCCTTCATGTCTCAAATCGTGTCCTATTATTCTATCCCTTCTCTTGGTTAAACTCCTCTTGTCCCCTATAATGCTTATAACTTCATCGTTAGTGATTCTATCCACCCATCTGATTTTCAGAATTCTTCTATAGCACCACATTTTGAAAGCTCCTATTCTTTTCCTTTCTGCAACTCCAATCGTTGATGTTTCACGTCCATATAATGCTACACTCCATACAAATATTTTTAGTAATGTTTCCTAATATTCCTTCTTATATTAGCTGTAAGTAAACTCCTCTTTTTCTTGAAAGCCTTTTTTGTCTGTACTAATATACTTCTACCATACCTAGTAATTATGCTGCTGAAGTAGCATAATACCTTTAACTTCCTTCAAAGCATCCCTTCCCAATCTAACACCCTTTGTTATTCCACTATTTCGCATACTACACTCCATCACCTTGGTTTTCCCTCTATTAATCCTCATGTTGAACTCTTCCTCCAGGATCACATTCCATGGTTCTTCCAACTCCCCTAATACCACAACAGCAAGTGTATTAATTGTATTACCTAGGGAGGCTTAGGTTTTGATAAAAGAGAATAAAGTGTATTAAAAATGAGGGGGGGAAAGTGTTGCTCAAAAATTGGAGGAAAACTTTGGGACATGATCATGGGTTTGATACTTTTTCCTTTTGAAAATTGGTGGGAACACTTCTGCATGAATGCAGAACATAGGTTTGCCATACATTAACTTTTAAAAATGTTACGATGCTTTAAGGCATGTGCTGTATGGAATACTATCACTATTACCCTCAAAAGTTGTTGGAAAACCTCAGGTCTTTACTGTCTTCAGATTGTATCTTAACAAACCTGTCACAAAAAGAAATATATAATATTCCTTCTTTTTATGCCAATTATTACAATGGATGAATTTTTTTACATAGATGAACACCATGTGTTCTTATACAATCACAATGAGAATGCTGTGAGATAGAAATGAAATAAATTGATTTTGACTTTATTATTGGAATGAAAGGTAGATGTCTCAATATTGGGGCTCAAAAGATAGCCAGAAGTAAATAGGATGCCTAATAGAGTATTAAAATAATGAGTCGTTTAAAAAATATGGATTGACAATAGGAATACAAATTGTGAAGCAAAATTGATTCAAATTGTATCAATATTAGTTTGTCTAATCACCAGGAAGACTTCCAGTTGGTTATGCTTTATAGGTGGAGTGATTTTTATATGATATATTGTAATTGGTTAGTTTAGTTCTACATATTATCATTTGTAAAGATTTAAATATGTGAAAAATATTTCTAGTATATAATAATAAACAGAAATTTAATAATAGTATTGTTTCCCTCATTTTAGCATTGGATATTGTAGTAGAAATACAAAATTTTATGTTGTAATGTTATTAATTATAAATATCTAAGTATGTCTTTAAACTTGGGGATGAAATGTATTGCTTTATAATTATTTGAATTGATATTAAATTGCTGGATACAAGCTTCAACTAGGTGGTTCTTGAATTGCATTTTTTAAAGGAACAGGAAAATTTCCTTTAGAGATTATATCGAAGCATTTTTGTTGAGGTATGTTTAACGTCATGGGTTGGATACTTTTTCCTTTTGAAAATTGGTGGGAACACTTCTGCATGAATGCATATATTCAAGTCAATTGGATAAGCAAGAAATTTTTGGACTGATAAAGAAGGTTTTTAACTTCTCTACTGATAATTTATTATATATTTGTTAATTGTAGATTTTCATAATTTGACAGTGTTAATTCTTATAACATTCAACCATATATGTTATGGTTTATGCTGTTTCCTCAAATCAGAACAATTGAAGGATTTTTGACAACTTTGGGGAACAGCTAGTAGATCAAACATAGACATTAACAAGCAATTCCAATCAAAAGTACTGCGATCCATGGTTCATTCCAAAAAGATTTGGGTGTTTCAACCCTTACTGAAGAAATTCAAAACAACAGTGCACTAGCACAACAGATTAAAAATACACCCAAACAAACTAGTGAAGCGACTCTTGAACTCTAGTGACAAGGAGCCTTGGCTGAAGAAATTCAAACCTTTGGACTTGATAACAAGATTCAAGCAAAGTGAAGAAACAAATTCCACAGTGTCAAACTTAAATTTTAGCTTAACTTTGAAAGACATAAGATGTAATGCTTTTCACCGTGTCTTGTGTTCTGAAAGTCATATCAATTACTAAATGTCACTTTACGACAGATTGTAAGTTCTAAATAAATAAATTGTAAAGTACCCAAAAAGAACATAGAATGCCAAGTTGACTCTTTTCATAAACATTGGATGTGCCCGTTGCATCCTAATCTTCTATACAAGACTATGCAAGCCACTTCGTTCTATGTCTGTAGTGCAGCTGATGTAATTCTGGCCGACAACGGGATAGATGTGAAAAGGAGCAAGCTTCGCGGCCGGGCCGGCTGGAACCGTTGCCGGGTAACTGTGAAACGAGCCTTACATTGTTAGAAAGCATTGTACAGTCAGACACGTATTAGAAAGAAATACAATGAATGTCCATAAATAAGAAATAGAAGAATTTAATAAGTTCTTCTGGAAAACAGAGAACAGTCAATTCCGCGCTCCAAGCTGATCTCGCTCAGTGCCACCAAACCAGCATTATGAAGCTATCAGACTCGTACAGTAACATCATTCTTAAGTTTTGTAAATTGGTGCTTCATTAAACTGGCGTAGATTAATTAATTTAACTGCATCAGAGTAATTCCTTTTCGTCCATTATGAGTAGCATATTCTATCCTCATATCTATTTGCCGACCCCTAACCATGAAAGTATGACGCTGTAAAAATATCTGAGCTTGTCTGTCAAAAAATGTCGCTTGTACTGTATGTATTGTTAGACTACAATTGGGCTCAGGCCCGGTGACAAATACAAAATGAAATTACTTTAACATAAATACTCCTAATCAAAAAATAAATAATCATAGTCCTTTAAAATTTCTATAGCCCTAAAAGAAAATAGAGAAACACTACAACTTCACTTTAACATTTAAATTCGAAATGCATTTATATTATTCAAAATAACAACTTCACACATTTTTTGAGTTTTGTCCTAAATTTATTTTTCTGAAGAGGATTTCCCCAAATTAAATTATTCCCGTCGCTGATTTTTTAATGATTTAGGAATGAGAATTTGCCAACATGTTTTTTTTTTGCTTTCTACATTTTACTTTTAATTGATGATCCCATCTACCAACATAACTAGGCTGCGTTTTGGAGCTAATTCCAATCCATGGGTTTTGTCCCGAATAAACTTTGAATAGCAAATGCAGCCTTGCTTTCTCCCTCCTTTGTGACATCATCTCCCAACCTAGTTGTTCTACTTTCTCGTTCCTATGACCCGGCCCTATTCGCACAAAATTAGCAGCCCTTTTCTGAACTTTTTCTAATGATTCTATTTGATTTTTTCTAAAGGGATCCCAACAAGTCGTACTGTATTCCAAAATTGGTCTAAGGATAAATATGCCACCTCCTTTGATTTTGAAGGAATTGCACGCTTTTCGGACCGTGAAATTCACCTGTTCCTCCCACCCAAGTCTGTTGTTGAAATATGTCCCCATATATTTGCAGCTCGTTACCCTTGGAATTACTTCTGCGTTTTGTAAACGAGATTGAGCTACTTTTCTTTCCAATAATTTTCATTTTATATTCCTAGTCCACCTATTGACTTTATCTAGATCTCCTTGTAATAATATCGCGTCTTGCTCGTTCGTTATCTTTCTGCAGATGATGCAGTCGTCAGTGAAAACCCTACCCCTGAATAAATAATTTGGTAAGTCATTCATAAATATTAAAAATAATAATGGTCCAATTACAGAGCCTTGAGGAAACTCGCGACGTTACAATGCCTGAATCCGAAAGTTGTTCTCCGATTTTTGACTTTTTGTGATATTTCGCTTTAAAAAATTTCTATACATAGTACCACTCTTTTATCTATATCGGTTTTATTTAATTTATACAATAGGATATCATGAGGCAGTACATCATAACATGATAACCCCGTCTATTATGCCCCCATTGTCTACTTCATCCGTTTTCTTTTTTTTCTTTCTTTCTCCATGGCTCTACAGCCCATTGAGGACCTGGGCCTACCGAGTCGACTGCGGACTGTCATCTTGCATGATACATTCTGAATTTGGAGTGACACGTGGTCAGCGTATCGATCTTCCAACAGTCTTACTCCTGGTCTTCTCGACCATGACAACACAAACATCCAAGCCCATGTCAGGAACGAACCCGTGACTTCTGGGTTGTGAGACAGCAACACTAACCACTACACCATAGAAGGTCGGCACTTCATCTGCTAACTCCTGAAATAGATTTATCATTTGGCTTTCGTACGAGAACCCTTCCGAAAACCATGCTAGCCATTAAAAAAATACCCTTTTCTGTCAGGTTCAGATCTAATGTAGGCTGCTAATAAGTGCGCCACACTTAGCATGCAAAAGGTTGGCCACCCCTGTCCGACATGCTTACTCGAGCTATTATCTTAATGACCTTTTTTTAGAGACTTGAGACTGATAGGGCATTAGTATAATTCCCCCACGTATTTCAGTACTGAATAATCCATCCGCAATCTCTGATTTGTTAATTAATAGGCTACGTGAGAGCTCTAAAAGGGTAGCCCAATTTACTTAATTTTGCATTCCACTTTGTTTTAGATGCAGAAGGCGATCAAAACGTATTTACAGAAGAAATTTAGCATGACTGATGACAATCTGCCGCGCCACGGAGTAAACGCGTGTAGATGATATTACACTACAGCGAGTATCTTAAGATATTCTTTGGGCACAAGCGACTCCGCATCTCCTCGCCGGCAAATTTGATCGTTATTTTAAAGTGATTTTCAACGTGTATTTCAAATTTATTAATTACAATAAACGGTCATTATTTAATAGTTAAAGAGGTGGTCAAATCATTTATTTAAAGTTTAAACCCAGCCGCCACACTGAGACAACTACTAGCGACATATACGAGGCGACCAAACATTATATACATACAGATATTAATTACTAACGTTAGCCACACATCACTCCTTCGATGTAATGTATTCATAGCTAGTATTTAATTTAGTTTATTTTGCATATTTCCACTCTATAATGACACATGGTATAATATTCTGGGGCAATGCATCAGGGATAGATAAAATATTTCAACTTCAAAAAAGGCTGTCAGAATATTATGTCAGATCTCACCGAAAACATCTTGTAGGGGACTTTTCAAGAAAACTGGAATACTCATACTCACTTGCCAGCATATTCAATCACTCATGTTATTTGTTATTAATAACAGTAACCTCTTCACACTAAACTCAGATATACATGACTTTGTTACCAGAAGTAAAAACAATTTACACAAGGAAGGAAAGTCTCTATCCGTAATACAAAAGGGTGTACATTACAATGCTATTAGCATATTTAATAAACTTTCCACCTCCATTAAACAATTAAAAATAAATCCTAACAAGAAAATTAGTATACTTTGCATATTTTCATTCTATTTTATCATATGGTATTATATTTTGGGGCAATTCAGTAGGCATAGATAAGATTTTTATTAGTCAAAAACGTGTTATTAGAGCAATATGTCAGGTTTCCTCACGAACTTCTTGCAGAAATCTGTTCAAAAAGTTAGGTATTTTCACTTTGACGTGCCAATACATTTATTCATTGATGTTATTTTTAATCACAAATAGGCACTTATTTTTGAATAATTCTGATATTCATCCCTTCAATACAAGGAACAAAAATAATCTGTATAAAAAATGTAAAACATTGTCAATTGCACAGAAAGGTGTGCATTATTCAGGGATATCCATCTTCAACAGACTGCCGCACAGAATTAAACGGTTGTCCGATAATCAAGGTAAATTTAACACTGAATTACGCTCATTTTTGCTTAGCCACTCCTTCTATTCAATAAAGGAATTTATAGAAGAATCGGAGAAGAGTAATTTATTATAGTTTATAATACATAACTTTGTTATAAGTATATTTTCTTTTATACAATAAAATAATGTAATAAATGTACACCCTGACCCATTCCACATC
Organism: Eucriotettix oculatus; assembly: GCA_034510155.1. NCBI lineage: Eukaryota > Metazoa > Arthropoda > Insecta > Orthoptera > Tetrigidae > Eucriotettix > Eucriotettix oculatus. Next base: position 142,204,073 of record CM067377.1, read on the forward strand.
CTTGAAGTTTAGCTTCTTTACAGGATCTACGGAATATGATTATTATTATTATTATTATGAACTAACTAAGTTCTTACTAAGCCACTCCTTCTACTCTGTTGAAGAATTTTTGGAGCCAAGTGTATCATAGGGTAGATATTTTTAATTATGAACGATAATTCTGTAAGAACATTATTAGAACACTAATTTTTTAGTATAGGATGTAAAAATATTTATCAATTTTATATATAAGGTACAAATTGTATTTCTTCTGTATAGAACTTAAGAAAATCTTATTATAAGTTAAAAATTAATGAATAGTTACAGTATATTTTAATATTAATAAAGCAACCTATCTAAAATCTCTGACTCGTTCCACATCCTTGAAGCTTGTGCTCCTCTGTAGGATTTATGGAATATGATTTTATACTTATACTAAAAGTGAATCGCTGAAATGTTTGTACGTGCATAACTTTCAAACGACTGCACCAAATTGGATAATTGCTTTGTTGGTGTGTTCGTTATTGTTGGGGCAAGGCGTGTATAGAAGAATTTTTTTAAAAAAAATCGTACGGAAAAGTTTTTAAAATCTCATAACATGCAAAGTGAGCGAGTGAGACAGAAGACAGTGGGGGAAATATTCAGCATATTAACACAACATTGACAGATTGATGTTCAGTTTTTCAGTCAGCAGATTATAACTTCCTCTTCATATTTTAAATAAATACATTCTGGGATCAATTAATTTGATAGTGTGTTCCGATACTGCTAGTATATAATTATATAATTTCAACCCCATCCATAATCGAAGGGATAAACATAGAAAATAATTTTATTAACCAGTATTTTCTCCACCGTAAAAGTTGGCTGGATCGTCACAGTGAAATTTTACATCTGGATCTTTTGAAGTATGGAGAGTTTCTAAGAAGCTAAATTTGTTATCGAACTTTTTCTCTCGCGTAACCAAACTTCTTCTTTCCTCCGATTTTTTTTTTTGGATAACAGGCTGCATGCGGGTGATCCTGAAACAGGCAACTCCCCTTTAATAGCATAGGAAGGGAATTGAAAAGGGGGATGCGGAAGGTAGAGCAAGGTAGCCAAGGGTTGACTAGGGCCCCCGGGCTATGGTTTAAGGATCCTACCCAGTGTTTCACCTAAAGAGATGCAGGGATAACCCTAGAAAACCTGCATCAGGTAGGTCGGGCATTGGGTACTATTCTCACGCCCTTCCGAATGACGGGAGACGAGTCTGCTGTGGGGTCGCAGCATTCCCCTCTCCGTGTCTCCACCAGCTTCAGGAGGCAGTTGGCCGACTGATCCAATGGGATTAGCGGACAACTCTTGTCATATGCCCAAGGTCTTTGACCCCAGTACATATACCTCCTAAAATAGGTGAAGGTGTCTCGGCATATGAGAACTTTGATAAAAAGTACCCAGAGAGAGTACGAGGCATTCCCGACATGATCAGGTGAGCCCCGCAGTCACTCTGGGCTGAAGCGCCTGCGAGAAAACTCCCGCAGCGCCCTCCTGGTATGACTCTTTCCTCCGATGGCGCTACAGCCAATTTAGGGCCTGGGCCTAACGAGGCGACTGCGGGCTGCCACCTTACACGACACATTTCGAACTTGGAGTGGCACATGGTCAGCGAATCGATCCCCAACAGACTTATTCCCAGTCTTCGTGAGTACTTTTTCCACTGCTATCTACAAATGTTAGAGTGCTACTGCGTTGTTTTGTTCGTTTATGTGAATCCTGGTAGTTCTTCGCCCGTGGACTCTCGCTTCTGATTCACACTCTTCAAAACATATTCTTTTCTGAGTTACAAATCCCTTTAGTTCATGTTTTCTCTCCGGAGTACTTTTCTCACACAGTTGAATATTGTCAGTATATCATTCCTAAATATAGTCAGTAAAGTTGTTTCTAATGTATCTAATTTGTCACTTAAACTCGGAGCCATAAGCCGTGTTTCTGATGATTCCTGGTTCCCTCCTAAATAATCAAAACTCGATCAGATTCCTTTAAAACCTTCACAAAGAGCACTTACTTTATCTGCACGTGGGAACCACCGAGTTTACCTGTTTAAGAAGACATAACAAATGTGAAACCATTATTTCCCAGCGATAAGTCGAGAATGAAAAGAAATTGTAAATATTTTGAAGAATTGACATTGAAGGCACTGTTTTTTTTTTAAAAAAAAACACATGAACTCCTATAAATTCATGGAATGTCTTGCGCATGGTATAAACCAGTGATGGGCAAACTTTATAAAGAGGGGGCCAAAGAAAAGGAGAAAAACTTTCGGCGGGTCAATATAATTTAAAAAGAAGTAACAATGATACATTTTAAAAAATTATTGTAATTTTTATACAAAATCCTATTATTGACTGAAATATTATGAAGTAGAATGTGATGAATGAAACTGTGACTGCATTTCTCAAAGTTTTTCATAATTTGGTTCGAACTAGAAGAGAAGTGAAGTTCTCATCTGCAAGTCTTGTTCACATATATATGATGAAGCAAACAGCAGTAACTCTCTTGGCATGAGATATAAGATTTGGAAAAGTGGATTTCGACAACGACTTGTAGAACTATAATTTTGTAACACTGAGAAACAGCAGTTTCAGTTGAGTGTTACACTGTAATTCAATCATTTCAAGTTGGAAGTCAGGTTTCACTGGTTCATAGTTCACAGTAAAAGGCATACTGAAATTTTCAAAGTCTCTTTCAATACCTCTGAAATTCAGCACGGAATCTTCTCAGACTATCTTCGTAACTCCTAAGCTTTTCCTTCATCAGTGAGGCTAATGAACTAAACTTCGAGAAGTGAGACAAAGCATTCTTAGCAAGCTGATTCGCGAATAGAACAAGTTTTAGTTAAAAACATTTTGTATGGCCCCAGATATCATCAATAAATTGATTTTTTCATTGCATCTTGACATTCAACTTGTTCATAAGGCAGAGAAGATCCGTGATAAATATAAAATCCGAAAACCATCCAACATCTTCAAGGATTTTATACTATACAAACCCCTGTTTCTCACGGAATGTCACTATTTCGTCTTTTAGCTACCAAACACGCTGAAAGACGCGTCCTGCGCTAAACCTTTCGAGTAGCTTTATTACTTTTAGCAATATTGTATGCTACAAAAAAACTTGAATATGTAACTACTTTGCTGTCCTGATAGTTTTTTTTTCGTAGATCTTCTGTCTTTTTGTTTTCTTTCTTCTTCTGACAATGTTCTAATTTTGACATCGTTGTGCTTAGAGTTGAAGAGCCGAGAAAAGTCATATTCTTTGGAAACTGCTACAGATTCGTTGCAGATGAGACATTATGGTTTATCTCTAAAAACTATGAAAAAGTACTTCCAAGTCTATTCATGTTTGAAAACACGGCACTCAGAATCAACATTACGTTTCTTAAATAACATCTTAGGGCTGAAATTTTTCACAATATGCAGAGTAAGTAGGAGAAGATCAATTTGGTTTTAGGAAGAATGAAGGGACAAGAGAATCTGAGTTGACTTTATGACTAATTTTGGAAGGCAGGATAACAAAAAGCAGGCCTACGTTCATGGCATTTGTAGATTTAGAAAAAGTTTTTGATAAAGTAAACTGAAACTCGCTACTATGGATTTTGAAGAGGAGAGGAATAAAATTCGATAAAGAAGAGTTATCCATAACCTCTAGAGAAGGCAGTCAGCAGTAATTAGAAATAATGGGGAAGAAAGGAAAGCAGAAATCAAGACAGGAGCAAAACGAGGAAGCACTCTGGCTGCCCATGCTGTTTAACTTATATATATATATAACAGGCCATGAAGGAAGTTAAAACGGAATATGGAAAAGGAATCATACTGCAAGAAGAAGAAACAAAAATCCTACGCTTTTCCGATGATATTAGGGGAGTCCAGAAGACTTGGAAACCATAATAAATGGCATGAACGGGTCATGGAGAAAGAGTTCAATATAGGATTAATAAAGGAAAAGAAAGGTAATGAAGTGATGTTTGTGAAACAGTGGAATAACAAAAGCGTTAGATTGGGACGGAAGTTAAGGAATTCTGCTTCTTGGGAAGTAATAACAAGTAGACATAAATAGTAGGATAGCACAGGCAAGGAAGGCTTTCGCGAAATAGAGGAATTTACTTATGGGTAATGTAAGAGTGAATATTAGGAAATTGTTGCTAAAAATGTTCGTATGGAGCGTTGCGTTATATAGGTGCGAAACGTGGACGATAGGAGTTGCGGAAAGGAAAAGAATAGGTTTTGAAATGTGGTGCTACAGGAGAATGCTGGGAATCTCTTAGGTGCAAGTTCTAAACAGAATAGGGGAAGAGCGAACAATATGGAGGACGTTGTCCAAGAGAATCAAATTGTTAGCAAAATTAAAATTATACTATTCTAAAAACAGTGAACACTAAAACACTGGGCCGAAAATAAGGAGAAATTCTATGTGTTTTATTATCTCTCATGCAATTTACAAACTTAAAAACGGGAGGTGAAAGGGCCTCATAAGTGGAATAGCTTAGGGCATCTTTTCATCTAAATCCGGCCCTGATTATTAGCAATATCGTCTATGATCTTCCATGTTATTACTACACTTTTTAACTACATCCTCATTTTCAATATTACATTTTACGGTCAGCTTTCATATAATATAGATGACAATTTAATGTTTGATACTGGTTTAAAATGTAGTTTTTGCGTAACGCTGGCATTTACAAAGATCATTATGCATTATGACAATCTCTTTGCATAGACTTATATGTTAAAGAATCTTTGGTTTTATGCGTGTTTTGTTTTTTAAAAACATCATCAGCACGTGCGGAATTAACTGCTGAGAAGAAAAGCTGTAAGAAATGACCAAAGTGAGGAAGCAAAAGAGGTTGAAGAAGTTTCGGTATAATGTGAATCGAAAAAGATTGAGAAACAGGTTAAAACGCGGAGTTTCAATCGGATGGTATGTTTTGCGACAATAATCTACGACTATATAATTGTTACAATTTCTTCTTCATAGACAAACTTATTTTGAGTAATGAAATAATTTCTTATTCAGACAGAGTTCTGATGTTACACCTACCTAAGGATTTTCCTTCATTTAAGCCACTTTCAATATGGAAGTACCCATATATTTCTGAAGTGACATTTAGAAATTATTTCCCTCATGTTTCATGAATTCTATGCCAGTCAACTTTTGGCTTGCCGCGCACAATGTGGATGAATGTAATTTTTTTTACCTCAAATTGTCTTTTCTAATCATATCTTGCTTATGATCCTGAAAGATGTAAACAATGAAGAAATTTGCCATTTGAGTGTTACTAAATCATGTATCAACTATGAAATCATAAATATTTTCAAATATAAGTGTTTGTCATAGATATTTTGGATCATTTAATGTAATGCTTTCTTTAATTTGTTAAAAGCTATTTAGGCTAAAGACAAGATGAAGTACACTATCAACATGTGACTGTAGCAGATACAATATTCAAAATAAATATTTTCATCTACATTGAATATATACTTTCATTACTTGTATTTATTTATTAAAATATCAGCCACTCTGGGTTTTTTCTTCATTACACAAAAAACAGAGGTAATGACGTCTGTTTTAATTCAACATATCATTAAAGTTATAATTTTGGTTAAAGACTAGTTTAGTACCTCCAGCCCTACACAGTAACTCTTATCAAATAATCCACACTTTTGACGTTCATGCTACAATTTTCAAAGTAGAATATACATACTAATTCCTATATTGATTATAGCCCTTAATTTTCAGATTTAATCATTCCAATATTATTATTTTAGTTAAGATTTTCATAATAAAGATCAGGAAGGGTATGTGACATTTTTATGGCAGGACTGGGAGTGGACAGTTATGATATAGTAGAGGTGGTATAATCATTCTGTTTCAATATTTAAAAAATTTTCAATAAATTTGGAGATTTTGGTTTTATGTTAATATTAAACTAGTTGCCCATATGCAGTATAAAGTGACTATGAAGCTTTTGCATTTTTTAGTGTTGCTATGCTGTATATATATCAACAGCTAGATGAATACAGCCTTAAAGGAATAAATCTAATGTATCAGCATTTTAAAATTGAAATATATTCCCTATTTGTCTCTTCATTTACATTTTTTTATTTTATAGCAAAGAAATAAAAACTGAATGGGATGTTACAAAATCTGTTCAAAAAAATTTGGAAGAGATGGGATTGGCATATGATGCCAATAAAGTAGTACAAACTGATTCCAAAAGTCAAGATTCAATGGACATAGATAAACCCACTAAAAGTTTTGTTGCTGAGAGTTTAGAAGCTGATGCAAAGGCCCCCAGAGTAAAATTATTTAGGCTTCCCAAAGGACAGTGTGAGTGGCTAACAAACATGATCAAGAAATATGGGGAAGACTTCAAGGTACTTAGTTATTGATTTGATTTAAATTGCTAAGTTATATCAGCATCTACAGAGTTAACTGTAGTGAAACTTTATTTTACATAATTTATTGCCAGAAATATTTTTGATTATTTTTTAGGGTATTTTAATAATTTTAAATTAACATTCAGTTGTTTGTTTCAGGCAATGAGCCGAGATAAAAATAATCATGACCAACTCACTTGGAAACAACTTAGGGCGAAGATAAAAACATTTAAGGGCATTCCCGAACAGTATGAGCTGTATATGGGATCCTCAAGTTGATGGAGAGAAATTTGCTGAACCTAAAGCAAATAATTTGTGTATAAACTTTTCTATAAATTGTGATTACTTTTGAGTTTAAAGTTATAGGTTGAATGAAGTTTTAATAAATTGTGATAATTTGTTCAACATTTTTAATACCTCATAAATAATGAATAAATAAATAAATATATATTATGTCATTTGGAATTTTGGTAATGAAATTGCAATGTGGCACAAATTTTTGTCAGGTTTAGTACATACATAATTATTAGGTCGAAGGAAAATTTTTATCAAATTAATTAATTAGCAGGCTTGTTGGATTGTAATATTTTATTTTGCAGGAAGTCAATTTATGATTCCAAACTTTGACTGAAATAAGTGGCAGATAAATAATAGTTCAACAATTATATAATTATTTGTATATAAAGTTTATATAAATATTAAGAACAAATAATCTATAAAAATAATTGATATATAAACAGCAGAGTAATGGACGGATTCAACATTTGGTGGTTTATGGTGACACCATAATATACTAGAAAAGGATTAAACATACTAAATTTTAATAAAAATATTTTTTCTCCACTTAACTGATAAAAAATGTGATACATTCAATATGGTGCATTTTACATTGAACAAATAAAACTAGTATGAAAGTTTAAAATTTATGATCTTAAATTGTTTCTAGATTTTTCCAAGATATCCTTCCGAATGCGGGGGTAATCTGGTTGTACTTTCAGCACTTGTTGACTTACATCAATTGCATCAACAAACCTAGAGAAATAAAAGCATAAATATTTTAATTAACTTTCAGTAAATTAAATTGAGAAAAGTTTTGGCATAAAATATACATTTTGCTTGATTACTGTATGACAAGTTGCTAAAATTAATCGTGTTCAAATGACCTCTACGTTATACCCATATCAGATTCCATAGTTAAATGGCTGGTAGTAATATATACAATTAATTGGTGGAACTTTATAATTTTACCTAAGAAGTAAAATATGGAAGGAACTAATTGAGGAGCCAAATGCCATAGAAAAGTAAAATATAAGCATACAAAATAATACTAATTATTTTATACATTTAGTGGTTTGTGATGCTAATCATATTTGACTTAATTCATCATGTATATATTCTCATCAATTTTTTCTTAAGGAAACTATGAAGTACATACATACATATACTGTAATTGACATTAAATAATAATAGTTTTTCATTACCAAAAGAAAAGCTGTCAAGCATACACAGTACATGATTGATAAAATAATAAGCTATAAATTGCAAATTTAGTTTATAATTAAGACAATTATAAAATATAACATACAAACTTGCAAGTATATTTCCAGTTTTAAATTAAAAATATGCTTAATGTTAAGATTACTAACTTTTTAATTGTCTTAATACTTTTTTGTTTTGAGAGTTCATTAGTAGTTGGGAGGAAGGCTGTAGGGGCACCTGCATGAAAGAAAATACCTGGTATGGCAATAATGAAAGATGTTTCTTAATATTGTAATGTCTGAAGACCTGCAATCATAACTTTCTTATATGTGTCATATTTTAAATAATTCCTTATAGTATTACATGAATGTAGAGAACCCCGATAATCTGAAAAGAATTTGTGAAATGTAAGTTGTAATAAACATTTAACCTCTTAAGTGGTACACCTGGAAAAGTTCTGAGCTTGCCCCACTGCCCAAAATGTTCTACCCCGGAAGATTTCCATGGTGAACTTATTATCTAGGGAAAATTTAGTCAGCACTGAAGGGGTTAATCAAACTAAGATATTGTACATTACATTTTTGTTTAAAGTCATTATTTAGCAAAATATATAGAATCAAAATAATGTTCAGTACAATAACTTTACTTTACTAACCATCTCACTTCTTTCTAGTGCCATTATATGCAATGTTGCCTTGTGTCTACTAATGTTGGGATTGTAACTACAAGGCAGTATGTATGTTCTGCTGTTTAATTTTTTATTTTCAAATAATCCGAACAGACCCCAGCCCAATTATTTTGGATTACTGGGGTTCTACTGTATACTCATATGCCATGGTGCTTCCAAAATACAAATATTTATAACACTGAACATTAGATTAAATGATATTAAATATTATGCTGCAAGATGATATATACCATATTAATTTCATGTGTTTCACACATTATTTGTACCTCTTAGATTTCATGTAGTTGAAAGCAAGTTTGTATCCTAATGTTGGATTATTCTTGCCTCCATGAACCCACGCTCGCTCATACTGAGTGGCTGCATCTCTGTATCGTTGTTCCTTCTCAGCTGCAAGACCTGCGAGTTCATAAGCTTTTGTGCATGCTCTATTGTGCTTCAGAACTTTAGAGAGCAATTCTTCAGCCCCAGCTGATCCACTATTAACATACATCTCAGCCAAAGCTAACCAGCAACGTTCTAAATAGCTGGCTTCTTCAAACGTCCATGTTGACCGTGCAACACGCTTCAATTGATTTCGAGCACGTGGGGTCTGCTTAAGATTTGTGTATGCAGTGGCTAAAGCCAACGAAACACCAGGATGATCTCTAAATGTTTCTTGGCTTGCCAAAGATGTAAGATCTTGGAGAGCTCGTTCTAAATTAGGCTGAAAATTGGTAAACAAATAGTTTTTTCTATATTAATATTAAGTCTATAAACAGGATTAGCTTCATTGCTATAGAAAAAGTCTGAAATTGACAAATAAAAGTAATAATTAAAAATAGTTGTTAAATTATACATAATTACACATATGAGGGGTGTTTGATAAGTCTGGTAAAAATTAACAAAAAGAATTTTTTTAGAAAACTTATTTTATTTCTTGGTTATACAATTGACCTGGTGAGTTTCCAATTTTTTCAACCCATCAAAAAATTGGTTTTGTCAAATCCAATATTCTGTCATGACCTTGATCACTACATCATTTAATAACAATTTCTGGTGAATAGGGTGGAGAAGAAGCAAATTCAAATCCCAACTTGTACAGTTTTACCATTGAGGCTGCTGCTGTGTGTGCTTGAACCTTGTCCTAGTGAAACAGCACTTTCTTAAGCCCCAATCTTGGTCATTTCTCAATCAGCTTCCATTTAAAACAATCTAATGGAGTAGCAAATAGAGCCCAATCATGGTTGAGTCCTTTTCTAATAAATATATGGGTATTACACCCTGAGAATACAAAAATACAGTGGCCATCACTTTTCCATCTGACAGAATGGTCTTCTCCTCAATTGGTGCACTTTTACCAGCTTTTGTCCATTATTTTTTATTATGTTTTAAAGTCTTGTGGGTTTGCTAGATTCTGCATTAAAATGCTTTTCCAAATCCGTTTTTGATCCAAACTTGACAGTCACAGCACCCAGCTCACACAAAGCAAAGCTTCTTCCTGGTCAGTTTTTCATGCAGGATGAAATGCATTTATTTAGTTGAAAAGCCAACAGCATTAGCTACCTCACTTATAATCTGCAATCTTCCATTACAATATTGTGGCAATTTTTATGTTTTCCTGTGCTTCTGCACCCATGTTTAAACTCGTCAATCCGTGCATAGTCTGCATGAACTTCAATTCAGGTTTGATTTGTGCAGCTGTCCAACCCTTCAAATGACAGTGCAAAATTTGTTTCTGCCTGACTATACTATACTGCTGTTTAAAACTTTATCAACAATGCTGTGAAAGTGAAAAATTTCCTGCTCGTTCATAAAAACTTAACAAACTTATTGAACAACCCTCATATGTGTGTGGTCAGAAACCTCATGTCCAAATATATGTGATTGTTGTCCACGTATCTTGTCACAAAAAAGAATAAAAAATTGTTTCATGATACCTTTTGTCGTGAAGCTATCAATAAAAAATTTCCAAGTAGTCTATGATTTAATGCTTCATCACTTCCACTGATACCACCAAGCCGTGGTTTCAGTTCTGTTAAAAGCCTGAAATAAAATTAATAATGTAAGTTGATTGTGTAGAGAGAATGAAAGTTGAAAAATGTGACATTCTTGATGCTGACTTTTAAAACACCCAGACATTGGGAACTCAGTTACTTTATTTCTTGGAAGTATGTACTATCATATTAGGCTGTGGTAAATACCTCAGAAAAATGTTGCACTGGAATGTCCAGAATAATTAGTATTAATTTCATTTTTAATTTTGAAACAATGGAGTGCTTTAAGATTGGAATGTAAGGTAAGTTATAAAGTTGAAATGTAGTGATTTATAAGGTGTTTACAGTTCAGTTGAGGGCAAGCACCTTCTGAAAAGTTGTTGGTATTTCATCAAGAAAAGAAACATCATGGTTTGTAATAGAGGAAATCTAAGTGAATATAGATGGATGATATAGATGGTTTGAGAGACTATCCCTTTCACTTGGAAGATAAGATTCCAAGTTAAATTTAATGCTATATTGAATTTAACTCACCACATGACAAATATTCTGAGTTACCTTTTCTCAATGAATGCATTATGAACTTAGTTGCAGAAACTAGATATAGCTGCATTTCAATTGAAGCAGCCATCTTCTGATAGACTTTGAGTGTGGTCAAAACATTGGAATACCTTCACCAATCAGCACTTTTTCTAAATTCATCTCTAAATGAAAAGGGTTGATTTATTCAAGGCAATTTTACTTTGAAAAGCTTGTACTGTATGATAATAGTTTTTCTCACTAAACTGGACATTCAAGTTTGTTTTTCCCTACCATGTGTAACTCTCGCTGTCTTGGAGGTTGGACTTCAGACTCAACTCAAACTCATGAATAGTCAACCTGATAATGTATATTATTGAAATAAAATATTATAAATAATTGAAAATTAATCTTTAATATTAACTATAAAAAAGGCCATAAATTTTCAATTAAAATTAAACAAAGCCATAGGTTACCCATGGGCTTGTTGGCTATATATGAACTGTTTTAATGTCATAACCATTTGTTCTACTGCAGTTTAGATGGCCAGCTAGGTGACCACTGCCAACCAATACTAAAATGATAATGCTGTTACAACTCCAACAATTTCAAAGGTCATCATTCTGAAATAGAAATAATAATGGTTCTTTTGTAGTTAAAACTCACTCTCTGTATAGGATTTCCAGTTTGGAGTTGCCCCTTTCCCCAGTTTATAGTTACATTTACTGCACCTGACTTAGATGCCACTGGTCAGAACTGTCTGCTGTCACATGACATGTTCATAGGTTTTGTAAAAACATAAAAAAATTCCCAATGGTACAACTGCAGCGATATGAACAAATGTAAGTAAGAATACATTTCCATATGTTTATACACATTCCAATCCATGACACTGCAGTATTGTCTAAAAGTGGGTTCTGCACTTTGAGAACATCAAGTGGCTACAATATGGCGTTTCTGGAAGACAATCTTTGCAATCACTGAAACAATTCTCCATTATTACTACTGCCTGGGAAAGGATATTACACATTATTTCTACACAGTGTGAAGTAGAGAAAGTAGTTTTTATAAAGCGTGAAACACTTCATTGCATTTTCTTGACTGCATTATGAAAATAAAGCTATTAGCTAATAATGAATTTAACAGTACAGTGAGGCAGAAATAAGGTCTTATGCCAAGTAGAAATGTACCACTTTTGGTGGAAATCATCATGCATAACAAATAAAAAATATTGGAGGTGAAAAATCCTTAAATATGGGCAATGTTTCGATCTGTTTTAACTATTCATTATGTACATTTTAATCACATTATAAATAATATTCTAATGAGGATGTAAACAAAATTATTTTAAACTTAATATTCATCAAATAATACCTTTCAGCTGTAGATAAAGCCATTTCCCTTGGACTTCCAGCACTATCATCATCCAAACTTTCTCCATCCTGATCGAGACAAATTTCAATCATATTGTATAAAGCTTGTTGGCCCCACTCTTGGTCACGACGAGCTCCATTAAACATATGCAAAGCTGAATTAAAGTTGCCAGAGTACCACTCAAAAAGGCCTTTACAATAACAAAGTCCAGCTTCCTGATCTATAATATACACACAAATTGAATGAGCAAATAACATTATCATGAATGACAAAATTAAGGTTTGGAGAAATGTACCACATATGGTCAGCATCCATTCACCCACATGATTCTTAGCAACTGAGGAATTGTATCAATCAAATGAAAATCTTTAAAATAAAATTTGCATAGTGAAGATCAATTATATAAACAAAACAGAACATGAAATAATACACTATTCCAAGAATCTAATTATCAAACAATAATTTTGTTCTGCATTTCACATCTTTTAATATACCATCACATTTTAAGATATTGAGTCTCAATACAAGAAATAGTTGAATTTTGATGGTCTAAGTTATGGAGAATGATAACACTATCCAAATGATGTATATATTAATTTGCAAGTAAGTAAGTATGATGAGGGCATTTAGCAATATACAATTTTCCTAGAAAAATGTGCTCCCCCAACCTTCTCATTATTTTGCGAGTTACTGAAGGACTTTTACCCAATTAATCATGGATGAATCCTGTCCAATGATAGAAAACCATTCTTGAAAATATGCAATAATATTTATATCCATTATTTTTATGTTGATCATAGTTTCCCAAAACAGGCAAGGTAAATATCAAATTTATAACCATATGGCACTAGGGGCCTCTCTGAAACTTTAAATGTGTGTATTATGGACGAATTAAAAAAAAAAGTTTCACTGTGGAAACTAGAGCAAAATACATTACAAAAATTGATTTATGTATACCTGATCTTTGACATACAGCAGCTGCCTTAGTGAGATATGGTTTAACATCTTGCAAATTTCCCGTTCGTCTCATAACTTCAACCAACCTAGCCAGAGCAGTCCAGTAAGTAGGTCTACGATCCAATAACTGCTGAAAGTGAACAGCAGCTGTATCAAAATCCACACGCCTGAATGCCAAGTCAGCCATCATTACAGTAGCTGCTTCATGGTCAGGATTTGTCTTTAGAAGGGCAGAACAACTTTGTTGACATTGCTCTAGATCATTCACCTACAGATGAAGAGCAAATATTTCACAAGGGTACCTTAAATTATGAAGTATTTTGTTTTTCTTACAGATGCAAAAAATATTAAAACAAAAAATGTTTCCTGAAATGATTTTAACATAATAGGGCCTATCTCTTCATATTATTTAATGTTATAAATTTGATTATGAAGTGAGCTTTGAGTTCTTCCACCTGATATCAGCAAAATTTGATTTGATGCTCTATCTAAAGAATGTTTTTCTTTTAAAACCCCTTCTACAATGCAGTAGCAGTAAGCTAACAAATTAAACTTTAAAAAACAATAAGTAATACTAATTAATAGAGAATGTAGATTTTCCTGACGAAGATGCTGGATGAAGAGTTCATGGGATTCCAGTCGGGTGATGTCGTTTGTAATCCACAACGTTTCTATGGCTGACACTGCCACCATTTCAGGTCACCTGAAGATGATGGCGGTGTCAGCCATAGAAATGTTGTGTATTACAAACGACATCACCTGACTGGAATCCCAAGAACTCTTCATCCAATACTAATTAAATTTCCTTGCTGACTTGTTTGGTCAGATTTGATTTATTATTAAAATCAGAAAAATTATGTTTGAATAATTAGGTAACACAAAAATACAGTAACCACAAACAAACTTACAATGAATCACATGTTTTACCTGCATATAGAGGCGGGATAAAGCAACAAGTGCATCCTGATCATATGGTTTGTGAACAATTGATTCTTTGTAATACTGTATAGCAGCTCCATGGTCTCTCAAACTGCTAGCATGTTCTGCCATTTGCTTACAGATATTAGCACTTATTTCATGTTGGTCTTCTCCACCATCTGTAATTCTTCTGAGCAACCTAGATTGATTATCCCGAGCCTCTCTCAGTGTTGCAAGAGATGCAGTTACGTCACCAGATCGCTCCCTAACTTTAGCAAGTAGAGAGAGTAATTTTGTGCGGAACTCTAGAGTAGTAATATCTGAATATAAAATAAGTTAGTTATGTAAGAATAGGCTTACATTAAGGACAGACATTCTAGTAAAATAAGATAATGTCTCAAAAAAATTATTTACAGAATAATGTTAATTATCCCAAAAATTGGGACCATCTATAGTTTAGATATTTGATGATTCTGATAGCTGAATCTACAAAAATTTAATAGTACCTATAAGGTAATATATAAAATTGCACTAAAAGTACAGTTTACTACTTAATTCCATTATAGAGCAGACTTATTGAAAACTATGATTTTACAGTTTAACATGTAGCTTTCCTTGCAGTTAGAATTTAGGAAAAACACATAGGTTTTAACAAATTCTTGAAGCACTGTATTTATACTTTGGCAGTAAGATCCTTTTAGTATCTTAGATTGCAAAAAAAATGTACAAATCGGCTGGCTGTCACTGGAAATTTCTTCCCTTCATTCTGATAGGGGGTGGTGCCTTCGAAAATTCCAGAACTTCAATCCCTACATGATGCCTGTCATCTGTGAACCTCAGGTAAGTCACCAACTTTCTATCTCTCTTTCATGTCCTTATTAATTGTTTTAATTAACCTGACAATGTCAGTTTCTGATGCATATTTATATATTGTAAAATGTAAGTTACAGCCTTGGCCAATTGGTGGCACAAGCAGACAGCATTGATGTGGTTTGTGATGTCAGTACTGATGTGGGAGCACATGGAAAATTGTAATCACGTTGTGTCCACATGATTTCTTGCTGTGATTCCAGGAAACTTCAAGTGTCAAGCAACGTGTTCTAATTGGCTTAAAGGAACCACATTCTCATATTTTGTAAGATGGTGTAAACCAAGAGTTGAAGGTAAAGTCAGTTGACGGGAGGAGACGAAGTAGGGGTCGCTATGATTGCAACCACATGTCGACTAATTGGCTAATGAACAAGCTACAGAAGAAATTAAGTGAATATGGGAATCATAGAAGTGGACAGATTAATTATATTTTGTTTCATTGTTGAATAATTGTACTAATGAGTGTTCGTCCAATGAGTAATTGGAATGTTAGCAGTTTTGTAATGACCATGACCTGGATTAGATAACCATATTCATGTCTCTGATAATTAAATTGTTTAGTAACTGTTTAAATTTAAGCATTTTCTTTATAAAATACCTGGGGCCCTGAAGAAGAATCAATATATTGTCGTAAAGCTGAGCAGTCATGATGGAATATTTTTTTTTGTAGATGACTTGTTCCATCATTTCTTCACCACGACTGCTCAGCTTTACGACAATATATCGATTCTTATATATATATATAGTAATAAACAATACTAGACACACCTGAATCAGCTGTTTTACCACATGACTCCAACTCTTGAACAAGAAGTTTCTCAGCTTTCTCATATTGTCGTAATCTAGTATGAAGTTCAGCCATGTCTAGTTTAAGATCTCCCCCACAATCTTCAGCCTTCAAAGCTTCACGATAATAATTTACTGCTTTACCATACTGATGAGCTTTAACAAGTGCACGCCCAACTTTCCTGGCAAGTTCTGTATCTCTTGGAGACCGTTTTAAGGCTTGTTCATATGCTTCTAAAGCACGGTCAGGTTCTGGGACCTGTAAATGCAGTAAGGAAATATAGATAACATTCACTGGTAAAGCTCCCTATACCTATATAATTAATAATTGAAGAATAATAGTTACAATACCCATACTAGAGTTCTTTTGAAATAGCTTTTACTCGTTGAAAATCACTCGAATATAACATGAATTATTTAAATATAAGCCACAGCTTAAAATATTATTCACTTGGTTCATAATAAATTGTTCTAGAATCAACAATATTATGATTCAATGTCTATTTTGAATATGTAAAACATCATCTTTTGATCAGAGTCTTGTATTATTTGATAAATTTAGTGTTACTTCTGAAGTGAAGTTTATATTACAAGTAATAATTTTTATGGTTACTTTCTCACTTCTGTAGTGTTTCTTCTTCCTAATGAATTCTATCTTATTTACATATGTAGTATTGTTTATAAATTCTTTATATCCTAATTAATGTATGTTCAAATATATACTCTTACAATTATTTATATTACTATTAGTGTACAGTCCTAAATAGCTATTGTCTTTATGTATGTTATTAAATTCACATTTGTAATTAATATTAACTGGATTAGAGGGATAATGGAACTAATAAATCTAATTTAATCTGATAAGAAAATTATGAATTGTACATAAACATAACTAAATACACATGTTCCTTTTAAGAAATCAATTCAAGGAATAAATTATTAGAAACATGTTTTAGTACAGTTAATGAAAGTTTAATCACACACACAGGTTAATTAAAACAATTAATAAGGAAAGGAAAGAGAGATAGAAAGTAGATGGCTTACCCAAGGTTCACAAATGGCAGGCACCATGTAAGTTTTTAATTTCTTTAAATTTTCAAAGGCACCACCCCCTTCATCAGAAAGTTATAAAGACATTTATAGTGATCAGCTAGCAATGATTCACTGGACATTTCCATTGACTCACTGGAAATGTCTTGCTAACTTTCTGATGAAGGGGGTGGTGCGTCTGAAAATTTAAAGAACTTCAAACCTTACATAGTGCCTACCATCTGTGAACATCAGGTAAGTCACCTACTTAATTGTTTATATATATATATATATATATATATATATATATATATAACTATGATTTATATTTAAAAATAAATCATGTTACATACAAAAGAAACAAAAATTATGGGACTAATTGACAGCAAAAGAAAGCTATTATAACATAGCAATATTATAGCCATTATAACTATCAGCTAGAATTTATTACTTAAGCAATTACAACCTGCATCAATGCATCTCCAAGCATAGAAAATGTGACAGGCCCAGGTGCATGCTCTACTAATCTTCGGTAACATTCTGCATACGATCTTCTGTCTCCGCGATATTTTAAATGGATATCAGCCATCTTACAATGAGCTTGTTGATAATACGGCATGCCTGGTCCAACTTTTGAAAGAATCTCAAGGGCCGTGGGTACTTCTCCTCGAGCAAGGGATAAACTAGCACTGGACATTGTCACTCGACCTGCTTCACTTGTTTCACCAAAAAGTGCTGTTGCTTCTTCTAATAATTTGGCAGCTTCTTCTATTTGCCCTATATAAAAAATTAAATCCATTATGAACATTTTGTAATACATACATATATATATATATATATATATATATATATATATATATATATATAGAAAGAAAGATAGAAATATTTGGGAGAAAGGCAGGAAATTCGCTCATTAAATCATATGTACGGCATGGAATCATGCACAAGGAAATACATATTATATATATATTTAATTTATCCTAACGGATGCTCCTAATTCTTCCATCCCTCTTCTCTATCCATCCTAACTTGAAAACCTAAGATATATAGACTGAAAATGCTCGGTTGGTCATACTCGATGTGGTGGCGGAGTGGATAGACGCACGCCCCGGCTCTAGGGGTGATGCACTGTTGTTTCGTGCACCCAGGTTCGAGTCCTGGCCACATCGAATTTTTTCAGTCTTTCTTCCTTCTTCCATTCTCTTCTACGCTCGACATATGTATTTCCTTGTGCATGATTCCATGCCGTACATATGAATTAATGAGCGAATTTCCTGCCTTTCTCCCAAATATTTCTATCTTTCTTTCTATCCAATTATCAAATGCGTGACTTCGTCACTTATCCCATATATATATATATATATATATATATATATATATATAATTACATAATAAGGACATTATGAACATTTTGTAATACATATATATATATATATATATATATATATATATATCCAATGGGATCAGTGGACATCTCGTACCTTATCCCCAAGGTCTTCGACCCAAGTAAATAAACCTCCTAAAATAGGTGAAGGTGTCTCGGCATATGAGAACTTTGATAAAAAGTAGTCAGGGAACAGTTAAAGGTGCACAGGTCACAGCTTGACTGTGAGAAAATAGTGGAATTCAACAAAAAAAATAACAAATTTAGTATTGAATTTGAATATGTAAAAATTATGCAATATGAAAATATAGGACCTTGTCCTTCTGCAAACTTTACACAAATAAAAATTATATAATAAAAACACTTTATATATAGTGATAAGAATTTATCACGACAAATAGCTTGAACTTAAATAATATTTAAGTAAAATATAAATCTTCAGCAAGAGAGAATTTATGTAATATTACGTCACGAACCCACTGGGTGTCGGATGCTCAGTGTTAACTTGGTTAGTGACTGACTGGTGGACTGACCTCGGACTAAGTGCAGACTTCATGAAAGTTTTGTAAGTCCAGCTCGGAAGGGAATGCTGCAACCCTATAGCAAAACTATAGCCTGGGGGTCCTAGTCAACCCTTGGCTACCTTCCGCACCCCCTCCCCCCATTTTCAATTCCCTTCCTATGCTATTAAAGGGGAGTTGCCTGTTTCAGGATAACCCTCATGTAGCCAGTTAACCCCAAAAAAATTGCTTGAATCCTGGGGGTTAGTTTGTATGGTTCATGATCGGTATGTAATACCCGTTGACCTAGAGTTAAGGGTTGCTCTGCCCTGTCTAAAAAAGGAAACTTTAACATTATTTGTTTACCTTAAAATGTATAGCTATCAATGAGATACATGGCAACATTCAGACACTCAAGAATTAAAAAGAATTTCATGTAACATGAGGTATTTTTAAAATATATAAATATCATTTGCTATAAACAAATGTATAACTATTTAAGTAGTTAAAACAAAAATTGTAATTATCTAGTTTTAAAAAATATCTTAATAGTGAGAACATTGTAACTGAAAACATTAGGTTCTTCATATAATAAGTAAATAAGAAAAATTATATTGGGAAATATCTTTAAAATACTGAATAATGTTTCTTAAGAAAAAAGTAAATACATGTCTAAAAAAATTAATAACTTTTGACTATACATTATTATTGTCCCTGTATAAATTAGAAGATATCTTAAGCAAACAAACTATTTATTAAATAATAAGTTAAAATAATTACAAACCTGCAACTGTATAGGAATCGGCAAGTTCTATATAAAGTGTCACTTTATCTGTCAAAGGTAGAATTTGTATTTTCTGATCATTGTTCTTACTTAAATCTTTAGTGCCTGATATTTCAATGGCATTTCTTAATGTGGGTATGCTCTCAACAAATTTGCCTTGATGCTTCTGCACTAAAGCTGTAATTAAATGGTATAAAGGATGGTCTCTAACTTTGAAGTTGTAGCTGAGCCCTACCTAAAATTATAAAACAGCTTTATACTCCAAATTTGGTGTGAACTGATTGTTCTATGTTTCTTCCAAAAGTTTTAGTTAATTTTATAAACAGATAATATTTCACAAATAATCTAATGAATGATGAATTTTCCTGTTCATGTCATAAATTCAATATGTTACATAATTATCAACATGATGTAGAACAAAAATATAGAAACATAATAGTTATTAATGTTTGTATTTAAACTTATATTAAAAATAAAGAAATATTGAAACTATTATAACTGTAAGACATACAGAGAGAGATCAAATTTACTTATTGCATAAATACTGTCATACATTTGGGTTAATACATACCTCCAAACTCTGGGCAGCCTTACTGAATTCTCCTTTTCCTATATGAATCTGAGCTTGAAGTAAATGAGCTTCTGCACAAGTTACATCCACATCATCCAAAATTCTTCGCACGGATGACATGGCACCTTTTATGTCTCCAGCTAGAAATCTGACTTTGGCTAAGAGCAAAAGTCCTTCCAACAGACCCGGACATGCTTTGGACACTGCCTCTAATACTAATATTGCTTGTTTTAAAGGTGCAGACAGATTCAATTGCTTGGTAGATTCTACTGTACCAGACATTTGCATGGGACAATGCATTAAATATTCATGGACTACCTATTTGAAGAAAAATATTTATAACAGTGGAGAAGTACTATATTTCTGTAACATGCACTACTTCAATAATAATGACAAAGTTATTCAACACACAATCAAGGTTTTTAATAAGTATGTGAACCAAACCGGATGAACTTATAACTACTCTAGGGTCAATATAAAACACAAAATTTATAACATAAAATTGAACCTCAGTACAGAATAGTGATTAAGACCCAAATTAGGAATTAATTGGAGAGATGTGGTGTTATAATTGTATTATTAATTAATAAAACTTTTCTGGTAATTATATTCATGGCTCTGCTGCCTATTCATGGACTTGGCCTACCGGATCGGCTGTGGACTGTCATCTGACATGACACATTCCAAATTTGGAATGATATGTGGTCAGCATATCTATTCTCCAGCAGTCCTAATCCCAGTCTCCGTGACAATTATGGCACAAACATCCAAGCCCATACCAGGATTTGAACCTGGGACCTCTGTGTTGTGAGGCAGTTAAACTAGACACTAGACCACAGGAGATCAGTATTTATAGATGAATAAAATTATTAAATAAATGCTATCTATAAAAATGACAAATTATTCACATAGACTGTATAGGTCATATTACCTGAAGTAAAAAGTCAGGATCTAGGGCACATATATAAGCTGCACTAAATGGCACTGTCCGAGGCCCTCTTAAATGTATTTCAACAGCATCATTCAAAATGGAAACAGCTTGATCTCGGTCTGCTGATGATATTTGTGCTTGTAATAGAAGCAGATCTGGATGAGGGGATGTGCCTTGTATTTCACGAAGGAATTCCACCTAGTTCAAATAATATTGTAGGTACTTTCTTTAAACCATGTGTTTATTAATTTTACCTATTTTACAAGCAAAATAATATTTTAAGAAAACTTTATATACCTAATACATTACCACATAATAAACAAATCTCTCGTTCAAAACTCTACATTTGATCAGTTATCATCCTTGTGACCATCCCCTTGATGACAGTAGTGTTTAAATTACATTTCAACATGTTTGAAAATTTATGAATACATAATAAGTTTATATTTATTATATAAATAAATTAGTACCCCACAATTAAGTTTGGGTATGTGTTATAAATCCTAAAAATGGATGTTTCAAAGTAAGTCAAAACATTATAATTTTTTTTTTAAAATAATCATCTGATACTTGCAATTAAGGCACTGTACATTTAATATAATGCACTAAAATCTTCAACAGCCATACAGCGAAATTCATATGACTGATGACACTGCTTCAGTTTCACCACTTTTACAAGACTATTTCAATAAATGAATTCAGTAATTTGTGATGATAAAAAACCTATGGCTTGTATAATTTATATATTATAGGAATTAAAATTTACCTGTTGCTTTGCTTGTTCTAATGCAGATGGTCCTCCCTCTTCCATCAAACATCGACTTAACCCTATCAAAGCTGCTGCAGATGCCTCATCTGCTTTTGTTGCAGACCGATAAAATCGTGTAGCTTCAGTTAATTTTCTTCGCATTAAACTATGTTTTCCCAGTTCACACAAAGATTCAGACACACCTGGTGTTAGTTTAGCAGCTCTTTCTGCAAATCGCCAAGTTTCATCAAGAATGCGAGTATCTCTACCACAAGACCGAGAAAATAACTGAGCTGTTTCTAATAGGAGCTCAGTTCCCTTTGGCTCCCTTCGTTCAAGTTCAGGAAGAAAACGATGAAGACTTAATGAAGCTCCCTCATAGTCACCATCACGACAAATTGATACTAGTATCTATAACAATAAAATTAGGCTTATGAATTGCACAAAGCCACTGTGTAACAAAAGCTTCTGACCAAATTAAGGTATTATTATTTCTGAACTACATCAATGCTATCTATAATTGAGAATGTAACTTTAAAATAAGTTTACCAGTTATTGGCACAATTAAAACTTGACACGACCAATATAACTTACTTTGTGTTTCAAAGCTTCAGGGCATTGAGGATCAACAGCTAATATTCTATTAGCAGTTTCAAGACACTGTTCCCAATCATATAATGCAAGATGACAGCGCATTCTTTCAATCAAAGGGAGTGTGAATGTAGATGGAAGTTGAACAATTAATTGATTTAATAATGTAATTGCACCTTCATGATCTCCGTGTAAGGACAAATATTGAGCTTTTCCCATAACTGCATCTGTATTACGTGGTTCTTGTTCTAAAGCCTAAAATCAGAACAAATATTTATGCATCAATTGAAAGGTTCAATGCACATACAACCAATAACAAATTAATTCAGTCTACATCATTCTGATACTTAAGACACAAAATATAGAAACATCCAAACCCTTTGATTAGACTGCATAAATTAAGTTGTTTGGGCCATCAATATATAGTTATGAAATCTTCCTTCATTTCTAAGATAAATTATATTTTAAAGTTTTAATTTTTAGCATTAATCTTTTAAGCTGCTGAATACTTTCCTATCTCATAAAAAACTTTCTTATGTTTAACTACATTTACAACTAAAACAGTTAAAAAAAATTACTATCAACTAGTTTCAATGCATTTCAATAAACATTACAACAATTCTGAAAGCTTACTTGATTAAAATATTTTCCTGCTGCTTCCACTTCCTTGTTCCCTATTTCAATCCAACCACATAAGGAAAGTATTTCAGAAGTTGCCGAGGATCTCTGCATCAAGCGATTGGAATATTCTTTTGCTTTATCACTTTGGCCCAGTAACATCATAACTAAAGCTGCCTGATTTAAATTCATTAAATTACGTTTATAGCATTATAATGAGTTTAGTCAAGTTTTATAAAAATATTGAACTATAATTGGATTATTATGGTATACACAGATCTCTATTTACAGACATTTGTATTGTATTCTTACCAAATAAAAAGAACTATCACCACATTTCTTTCTTTCTTCTTTTATTAATGTTTCTAATTGACTTAGTGCTTCATTATCCACTGTTGCACATTTCTTGTGAGCAAATGTTAAAGCTAACATTGCACCAAGTTCCCTTTCTGCTGCAATTGCTTCCAGCTCTCTTATGCCATCTGCTATATGTTTTCCCAAAACTAAAGAAACTCCATTCATTAGCTGAATAGCAACATCAGTTGGGTACCTTCGTAAAGCTTCTAATGCAGCAGAGTGCATTGAATTATACAGCTTTCCGCGACAGAGAAACTGTATTTTGGCTCGAATATCCTTCTCATTTTCCATAACTCTAAAAGAAAAACTTGGGATCATTACAGCACCAGTGTGTACACTAATATACCAAAGTAATAAATTTAACCATACAATAATTCTATAAATAATTGGTGTTTTTTGTAGTCAGAAATACTCTAGATTGTAATAAGTATCTGTATACCCACAAATTTAAATATTGCATTTTTAATCATATATATTTGGAATAAATATAACTACAAACACAAGAAGCATTTGCAATATCTTTAACCCTGCAAAACATAGTTGTAATATTCTTGACATGTAATCTATTGTGATGAAACAGTAATGTAACTGGAAGTAATTTAAAAAAGAGGTATTTTGGAACCATTGTAATTCTTGGTGCACATTTCGTTAATTGTCATATCAGACAAATAAAGCACATTATCTGTCAATATTCAGCAGCAGTCAAAATTGACACAAGAAACTATTGTTTCATAATTCTTTAAATGAGTGGAATTGAAGTGTAGATGTTTCAAAAGCAAGAACATTGTATGCTGCTTCCAGTTCGAAGCTTAGTTCATGGTTTCTTTGAAGCATATGTTGCCGGTTTAGAATATGGAGGAATGTCTCTCCTCTGGGTAAACATTATACAAACACACTTCCTGTTCCATAATGGGAAACAATTAGTTTGTGATATTCAAAAACATCACTTTCAAATAATTTTTTCCAGGCTTAAGTATTGTATAATTGAGCCTGCTAAAAAACATACATCAATACACTTAATTTTATTAATGAATTTCCAAAAATTCCTATCACCTTTTTCAAAAGTGTCTTTCAATGTTACTCAAAACCAACTAGTAAGTAGTTTAAAAATATTTTGTGAGATAGCACAAGTTTATTAAACAACAAAACTTTCATCGATTTAAATTTGTTTTGCAGTTTAGATTCTTTAATTCCAGATTTTGCAACCAACTTAAGAAATTAACCATTTCTCATTAAAATATAGTGTGTTTATGTCACTTTTGGGGATAATTTTCGTTTTAAAATTCGCAATTCATTGTTGTAGACTTGTTATAAAGTAAACAATGCTATTAAGAAATAATACAATATCACCTTATATACTAATTTTAAGCATTGGGCCTACTTCTCAAAAAACGCAATTTAAAAAAGAATACGATTGCAACCTCAATTACGTGTGTTTCTTTACTGCAGTAATGTTTGAAGATAGGTGTCATTGTTCATTGTTGCTGTTAGTCTCCCACTGCTCAAACTAAGGGCAGTGTTTAGGTTGTGTTAAAAACAAAGTTTTCTAATGTACGGTGTGTATTACGAAACTGATTACATGAGCACGCAGTACATTGTAGTCAAATTAACTAATGAAAGAATAAAATGGCGAAACTTTCGCTTGCAACTTGTTGTTCTATGTCGATTATCTTTGCAGATAACAAATATTAATGTCTTATGGTTTGAACAAGGGCTTATAATCCATAAAATGGAACCGTCTGAAAGATAAAAACAATAAATCGTAAACAAGACATTCGCATTAAGTTATTTTCAAATAAAGAGTTGATCATGAACATTTCATAAATAATTTTAATTCAAATTAAGTGTCTTTGCCAAAAAGTTATATTTATAAACATTAAAAGATTTTGTATTACCGTAGGTTATTTATATGGGGAATCAATTAAAATACGAATTTTGGAATTAAGCTGTAGGCTATATGAATTATCGACGTACATATGTACAAGCAAATGCAATACACTTCGTACACGTCCTAAAAAAAAAAGGACAGCGTCATTTATCTCAAAACTATGTGGCCGGTTTTACCCGAATCTTTAGATTGATGTACTGGAGAAGTCGAAATTTGGTCATTTCGATGTTTTATAATTAACGCCACGTGGCTTTTAGGTTTCGACGGTGTCATTGTTCATCTCAGCGACATCGAAAGTGACCGAATCCATACCAATATGGACCTTCCGATCCCCTCCCGCTCAAGTTCGCGGAGGGGGGTGGGGGCGTTGATGGTGAAGAATGGTACCTTAACTAGCATTGAGAATGCCGGCATTCAATTAAGCGCTGGTCTCGATGCTAAACTCGGACGTTTTCGCATTATTTTGGTCATGTCCATCCCATGCCCTTAGGAGGTGATACTTTTAATCTCCCCAGACAATTTATTCAACATTTCTATATGTCGTTTTCATCATTTTGCACAATATACATACAATGCCTTGAATTCAAAAACAGCGTCTGAATATGAGACTTATAAATACTGTCTAAATGTCTGAAAACAATTTAAATTTCTTAAATAGCTTCAGAACTGATGAGTGTTATGAAATGTACAACACTTGTAATATTAACAAACAGTCGGAGGTCTTCTACAAAACTTTTGTTGCACACTTTCACAAGTCATGACCTCTAGTAAAAAACTGTGTTAAAACTTATGAAGCAGTTATAATCAAATTGCCAATCCAGCTACACAGAATAAGGGAACAAATGAAAGATACTCATTACTGGTATAAACTTACTGGTCATGAAACTTTCAAAAGTAAACTAAATGAGATTAAAAAGTTATCAACTAGCACTAAAAAAAATAGCAAAGCGTCCAAATTCATGAACAAAATTGCTGACTCTACCAATATTACCGAAACAACATCGGAAAATATAAATGAAATGAGCAAGACAAAAGTAGTTCATGATAACATATAAATAGAAGTCGGGAATAAGATAGAAACAAGATCAAAAAATCAAAGAACGCTTCAATAATTTCTATCTAAACGTGGCTAGTTTAACAGTTGGACAAATATTAGGTAACAACGTGGGTAGGATTAAACTGGTCAACAACACAGTATACGTGTTTGAGACAACTGAAAAGTAAATCCTAGCAATTATAAAGTCACTAAAGAATAAGAAATCAAGTGGGTGGGATGAGATAACAACCATACTACTAAACATGCAAATGTAAACTTGTTAATCCACTAGTCTACCTTATAAATAATTCAACAGAAATAGGCACTTTTAAAAAGTGTTTGTTAGACCTGTACATAAGAAAGGCAGCAAGAAGGAACTCAAAAATTACCAACCAATAATATTAACATCAGTGATAAGAAAAGTATTTAAGAAAGTAATTCTAAAGAGGCTTTATAATTTTATAACTGTAAATAATGTTATAAATCCTTGTCAGTATGGTTTTCAGAGCGGACTATTGACTATACTGCTGCTACAGATTTCATCCCTGAAGTATTTAACACATTCACTGCTGATGACACTTTAAAGCATCAAGTTCAGACTTGCATCTGCGCCACTGACACTTTTGAGCATTTTGCGACCATTGTGTTCTACGCAGTAGAAAGTAAGATGGCACTTGCAGTCTTATATTACATCAGTGGCAGTGAATATGATAAACAAGTAGATGCTGGTAATAAGGTAGCAAATGTGTTTTCTGATCTATAAAAGCTTTTGACTGTGTTGATCACAATATACTCACTGAAAAGTTAGATATTACTACACAAAAGTAAGATCGAACCAGGGTTTAGCACAAAATGGCATCCCACAGGACTCGGTCCTTGGACTTATTATTCATAATAATCATTCATTCATTTTGCAGATGACACTACATCTGCTGGAGACAAACACAGGAACAGCTGCAGTCTACAACCTCTCAGAGTGTTAATAGTATTCCAAATTATTTAACTCTAATAACTTCATAGCAAATGTGGAAAAAAACTGGAATTATATATTTTCAAACAATAACACAATATAGAACCTAGTTTTTGTCTAAAGATTAACAATACAAACATCATGGAATAAAATATAGTCATACCTTCTTAGGTCTGCATGTTGACATGGAAGCCACAAATTGATCGTATTGGCAGAAAAATATGTCTAAAAATCTGTGTAATTATATCCCCATTTCCTATATGGCATAGAGACTTGGGGTTCCTGTTCAACAACAAATCTAAGCAGATTGTTAATCCTACAGAAGCAGTGCTTAAGAATAATACTCAAACTGATAAAAAGAGAAAGTTGCAGAGCTATCTTTGAAAATGAAAAATATTATAAATAATCTCATTATATGTTTCCAAAGTGATTTTATTGGTTAAATCTAAAATAATAGCTCATCCAACCAATGAAAATGTACACAGTACAACACTAGAAAGAAGACCGATTTTCATATTTTTTTAAAGAATAAAAGCATTAATAAAAAGGACCCACACATATTATGAGAACCTGAAAATGTACCATGAAAAGTACTTAAAATATGAGCTGAAAGAGTATATGCCTCCCACAACTTAAATGAATTGTAAATAATATATCTATTATGTGCTTGTATGTATATGTTGTATATATAAATATATGTTTCTGTGAGTGCCCATAAGTAAATAAAAACTTGAGAATAAATTATTATTATTATTATTAATCATCTCCACCAAGATAATTCAGAGTTCATCAATCTACTATCAATTTCATTAAGGACATCAACTTTTAAGAGATATTTGGATAGTATGTAAGGATAGAATTGAGGGAGAAAGATAGGAAATTTGCTTATATTCATATAATTATGCTCAGAGAAAGGCAGCCAGGACTGAAATCCAGGATCTCCCATATTTTTACTCACTATCCAATTATATAATGGTGTTGTCAAATTAATTATTTAGGCTAGGAAAAAGGAAAGCAGAGCAGCTGACTCAGTGCTGCCTCAATGTCCAGACATATTTCACTTAAGAAGGGGGCTCAGGTCTTGAAATTTTGACATTAATGATTCCCAGACTAGCAACACACACACTATCTATTTAAGGTAAGCCAATGGTTCTTGGTCCCTCTTTCCTATCCATATAAATTATTTTGACATTGGGTCATTCCATGCCATATCACCAAGAAGTCTCATGACATTTTGTAATGAAGTAACCCTAGACCACAAATATTACTGTACGAAATATTAGGGCTCATTGTACATTGGTTCAGAAGTTACAAGACTATGTTCAATGTGCTGTCGTGTAGTTAATGTGCATGTGCCCGGAAAGGGCCAACTTTTGAATCCATGTCAAATCAGTTGTACCTGGTTTTAAAGTTTATTGACAATGGTGAGGTAATATCATTATCTTGTTTCTTTGATTACTCTATTTTCTGAGTAAAAAGAGAGAAGGATAGATGAGAATGATGTCAGAGAAGTAAACCAAACAAATGTGTTATGTTTACTAAGAGAAAGTGACAACAGAAATCGTCTAGAAGGACAGTAGAGATATAAACATACCTTCCGTATGCAGAGTTTCTTTGCTGTTGGAAAAAGAGTAATTTCTTTCTTACTCTGTAATCCTAGACAAATCACTACATCACTTTCAGGGATAAACCTAACTTGCCTGTTTGGTTTACTCTCCGATATCCCTCTCTCCTTTGTTTCTCTGCTACCTTTCTAGCTAATTTCTTCTGTCACTTTCTCTCAGTAATTCTAGCTTGTTTGTTTGGTTTACTTCTCTATTATCATTCTCACTGTTTCGCTTCTCATCTATTTTTCTCTCATTTTACTCAGACAATGTAATACCACAGAAACTGAATAATAAAATCAGTTGTAGTGTTTCTTTGGGTATTTATACTCTGAATAAAAAGAGAGAAACTTTGTTTATTGGCACTTCTACCCAAAATGGAGTGGTGTGACCAAAAAAGTAGAACAGTTAGCCATTCTTATACCTACTGATGCTGAAGTCACCTCAAAAATTTGTTGTGTCAGATTTCTACTTTAGTTTGGAGGCCAAATATGATATGATGTTTTTCAAATGTACACATTAAGCATTACAGAATAATAAATTCTATTGTTCTCCTTATTTCCAGACATGTTCACATAAAATTTATCCAGAAATAACTTAACTAGAAAAATATTTAAAATTTATGGCAATATATCACAATATTTTACTCCCAATTCATTTTGAAATGGTACCATTACAGAGAACAGTCTCCTCTTCACAAGAACAATGTTTTTGAGGTATTACGACAGCCATTTGAAAATGAACATGACATGATCGTCTGTGTAATATGTATGATTATCGAATTACCTATTTCAGAGCCAGGCAATTTTCAGAAAGCTTTGCTTTGTTTGGTTGCTGAACCACTACAAATGTAAAATTGACACCACAATCACCTCAGGGTCCGCCAAATAGCCAGGCAAGGGTCGGCCAGTTTTTCACAGGTAGCAAATTTTGTCATGGTTAGATACATGAACAACCAACTGAACTTCTTTTTCAATTATACCCCTTCATTCTGAGATGAGTTGTACCAATAACCCAAGTTTTAAACTAATGTGTCTAGAAATAATAGGATTAAAGAAGCTTCTTCAGCAGCTGGCACGCAACACCACAGCAATAAATGTTTTCAGAGTTATTTGGCTGTCCTAAACTTTATTTACAGGAAATAAGTGTGAATATTAGAAAATCGTTGATAAAAATGTTAGTATGGAGCATGGTGTTATATGGGTGTGAAACGTGGGCAATAGTAGCTCCGGAAAGGAAAAGAATAGAAGCCTTTGAAATGTGGTGCTATAGGGGAATGCTGAAAATCAGATGGGGAATGGAGTAAGTAACTGGGAAGTTCTAAACAGAATAAGGGAAAAGCGAACAAAATGGAGAACGTTGACCAAGAGAAGGCCACATTGAAAAATTAGCATTAAAGGGTAAGAACAGAAGATGGAGGTTAAGGATAGAATATATTAAACAGATTAGGGAGGGTGTGCATTGTGTTACCTATGAGGAGATGAAAAGGCTTGCACAAGATAGGTTAGCATGGAGGGCTGCATCAGACCAGCCTTATGACAATACCACAACAATGGTTGTTACAACTTATTTGACATAGGATCAAAGTAGCCCTTTCAACGGTGCACGGACGTTAACCAGTTTACAACCTATTGAACATGGGGCCATAACTTTTGAACCAATGTACAATGAGCAATTATGCTCAGTTTCAATTGGGGTCTAGAGTTACTCCATTAGATTTGGAGATGATCGAGTAAGAAACCTCTGGTGATGTGCTTGAAAAACCCGTCACATTATTTTTCCTTGTTTCACACATATCCTGAAAAAGATATGAGTTGGTTAATGACTTAGTTTACATTGCTGTGTAATGATTGGTTTAACTGGTATTTGACTTCAACAATGTGCAGTCAGACAGACAGCACTATTGACAATTTGGTAGTTTTGCTGTTTGAGAACTGTTTATACAGATAAGGAAAGCAATGGATGTATTTTATTTAAAATAAAAATAATTTGTTAAATACAGTCAGTTAAATATTTTATTTTCTCAACTCATTGGAACAAATTTGAATTTATAACTACAATTGAAATAGTACATATTTAAAATATTATTTAACCATTAGGTTAATTCAGAAACAAAATAGAAATAATTTGTTAAATACAGTCAATTAAATATATTGTTTTTTCAGAACAAATTTGAATTTATAACCACACTTGAAATAGTACATACTTTAAATATTATTTAACCATTAGGTGTTTGTAGTCAGGGAACATATCAGCTAAACTTTTTAAGTATTCACAAGAAAGTCTCATTCTCAGGTTGTTATGCTTTACAAAATCAAAGACGTCCTGAAAACATGGAACATTAAAATTAATAATAAAAAACTTAAAAATTATGAACATACAAATATTTTTTGTGAAATATATGGGGAGCAATGAAAATCATCAACTCATTTTAATATTGAGGCACTGTATTTGCATAAGACACCTTTCAAACTTCTAAATATAAAGTAATAAAGTCTACAATAGAGAAACAACAATGTTTGTAAAAATGTATTTATTTTATTTAACTTTGTTTGTTTACATTTGAAAGCTCATTATAATGCACACACAGTTTTGTCATATTAAATTAATTTTATTCTAAAACTTTATTCACAAAAATGACTAACTAATACAAATTAACTAAAATTTTAATTCAAATTCTGCAATAAAATTGAAATATTTCAATGTTATGGTTACAATTTGGAATTCACTGAAACAAAATTTTATAATTTAATTTAACACACAATATGTGATATAACTAAAGTATTTTTAAATAAAGGGAATCACAACAGTATAAGTAGTAAATGTAACCAACTTTGGCATAGTAATATTCAATTAAAACTATTCGGAAACTAGGTGGTACAGAAAACTGCAGTGAAAAATTGTTGCAAGAGAATATCTATTTAATACATTCAACTTATTTATAACAAAGGGGATCGTACAGCACAGCCATGTTTAAGGCATTGGTCTACTTGAATGACTAAGAGACATCTTTCATGACATATTCCTTTTTTTTGGGGGGGGGGGAGCAGCACAAGGTCCTTAATCTCAGTTTTGGTGGCCATGATGAGAACAGGATTTGAACCTGAAGCCTCTGTGATGTCAGCTGGTGGCACATAATTGTCTTAATAATTTTTCAATGGTGAATTTTGAAATGCACAAATAAAGGAAGGTACATTCTGTACATTCTCTTCTGAGATTAGGAGGAGGAAATAATTTAAGAGGGTCATCCGTTATTCAGCAGCCAGGTTATGGTGTTTACTTGTATGAGGACAGTTTCAGGCAAGTTAAACTTATTTCAATTTGTTTAATTCATATGATTTGTATTTCATTTATGAATTCAGATTAAGAAAGATTTATAAGAAAGAAAACTTGACTTAGCTATACAGGCAGGATGGCAGCATGTATTGAATATCTCACTTCTATATAGAACAAAAAAATTACATTAAAACAACATGTGCACCAAAGCCAGTTGATTATTCTTTTGCACCCCAGAAAGAAATAAACTTCAAAAGAAGTATGGTGCATTTAATACTGACAATACCTTCCATACCTTGGCTAATATTTTACCAACACCCTTTCCACGGAAAGCTATTGGCACTTCTGTGTGAATTAGATCAATTGTGTTCTCATCAGTACGAATGTATTCAACATAGGCCTTATCTGCAAGATAAATTACAACATAAAGTCCACAATACTTATCTTAAATCTGTAACTTTACAATACATATATAAACTTACGTTCATCAATCTGCAACACAAACTGGTTCAAATCTTCATTGATTTTCGTATTTCCACTGCTAGCAAGAAACTGTTTGATTATTGAAGACGGATTAAATCTGTGATTTGAAAGTAGTCTTGCTGATCGGCGACAAGACATGTTATTCAACTTTTATATATCTTTTTTCAAAATATAGATGGTGTGATGTAAGAAAATGAATTTGGTCAAACCATTTTATCAATCATATAACCACAAATTTTGAAGGACAAACAATTGACGAACTAAATAACAAAATATGTCGCGATTGAATTAATTATTTGTAAGTAATAGTGTTAAAGGAATGTTCGTTCTACTTTTTTTAATGGAAGTAATTTAAATGATTTGGAATTAGAATATCATTTCTAATAGAGTAAAATCTTGAAAATAATGATATTATCTAATAAAATTAATTTTCTCATCCCAGTAAGCAGTATTGAGACATGAAAAACAGTAGTTTGGAAAATTATATATTTTAACAATTTTTTTTAAAAAAAAACAAAATTAAAGAATTCCACATTACCTTAGCAACCGTTTGCTTGTCACTTTTTGTTTACGTCAAAGAAGAAGTCAGAAATATGTACCAAAGGAGAGAACTTGCTTTTTAAGGCTTTGGATAATATTAGTAAATATAATCATATAATATTATCAAGTAAAACCACAAGAAGAAATTTCGTTTTATTTTTGTTGTATCTGCAGACGCATTAACTTCATATTTATACTAATTGTATCATTATATGTTCCGAGAATCACATAAATATGATTCTACTTTTAAGTTCCCCAGAAATTATTTTTAATATTCAATAATTAGGGGTTTGGTTTTTATTTACATTTGAATAATAAAACTTTATATTGATTTTTTACGAAAGAATAGCCTTTGGAAATTCTGATTTTGGAAATCGAAACATACAAGTAAATGATGACTTTATAGTATTATATGTTAGTTATAGAGAAAAATAGTGTATATTTTGGAGAGATATAATAATTTTGATGACAATAAAGATTAAGAGTTCGAGAATTTTACAGATTTATAAAGCTTGAAAGAACCTGTAGAGTTGTCTTTCCCACGTATACGAGTTAGGACTCGTAATTGGTGCACAACTAGTGATGTCACAAACTGTAATAAGTAGTATCCGGGAAAAATTAGCCAGATCGTTACGATACATTTGGGTATTAGTATTCCGCTTTAGCCTAGAAATTTCTTATGGTAGATTGATTTACCTGCGCAAGGATTATTCCAATTTGTTTCCCTTTGAAACTTTTTGGAATTTCTGTCTCTGTAAATTCTAAAGTCATATGATCAGTCCAAATGTATTTAATTGCAGCTTTATCATTAGTCACTGTATTATGAAACAAATAAGAAAATTAGATGAAAAGTATTAGCTAAAATTCTTGACGTCATTTTATACGTTAAATTATACAATTACCGTTTCGCAGTCTCACGTAGAACTCTTGATAACGAGTGTCAAGTCGAGTGCTTGTTATGTCTGGTCCACGTTTGCACTGTGCAAACGTTCTGGCTAAGAACATCAGCAACGATTTTGTGCGTAACATTGTGAATATTTTTATTAATTTTTATTAATTTTGAAAATTTTGTGTTAAATCGTACTAGAATTTAGATAATTTCGAAACAAATGAAGCCTAAAAGTGATTGTCTAAGACATTTTTTTTATACTTGACCATAGATATATTAAGATGTGATATTTTTTCAAGCAATGTAATGTTAAAGAATAAACTATTATTCTAATTTAATTATACAGGCAGTTTGTTATAGGAATTCATGACGTTTAAATTGTTATTGCCCACGCGGCTTGAATGTAACAATTATAAAAGGCGTGGACATACGTTTGAACTAATATCATTCGCAAGGGAAAATAGTAGAAAGATTCCCTATTAACATATGTAATGACGTGTAAAATGTTAAACACAATTGAAAAAACATAAAGAAATAATTGACCAGGACTTTAATAACATGCAACCTCGCATTTTCATCAACTTTTCAAGTTAGATTTTTTTAATAGAATTCCGTGTCTATACTCGATCGCCCCATTTTAAGTGTATTATATTTGAACTTCCGTGAGGAGAACAAGTGATAAGTTTGTGGAAAATATGTCGTAATAAATTGAATTTCTAAATTTTGTAAAATGTTACAAATTCTTTATTTTAATTATTCACAAAACTGTAGTTTAAAATTTTTATTTGTTCTGCCTGCAATGATCTTTCTCTGCAAGAGCGTAAGTCGGAATTTTGGGCCGGTTAACTGCAACATACAACCAAGATTTGAACTGTATATGTATATGATATTAAATTACTAACGAAGGGTAGTTTACAATTTGTCTGCACCAAATATCTGGTGCCACGGTTTACGATGTCCGCCCCTTTTCTCCTGATGAGAGCAAATCGTCTCAGACTCCAGAATTTTGATATTTGAAGGACGATGGTCCGATCTCTTTATTGCTCCAGTGCACGCTGTGTCTTCTCAGTTCTTAAAATTATCACCACTGACATAGACAACTCATAACTTGACTGGCCACCCACAATGATTCCTTTGAGGATTCTAATCAGCCTCCAAGATGGTTCTGCCGTGAGAGAGACTTCTAAAGCACCAGTATAAGGCACTTTCCATGTCAAATCACCGAGAAATCAACCTAAGTATCCCACTCCCCCAAATCTCTTTAAATTTTGAAATGAAGGAGCCCTAGACCCCAAATGAAATTGTACAAAATATTAGAGATCATTGTACATTGGTTCAGAAGTTATCAAATAAGATGGCGAATGCCATTTTATTTCCATCTTTGGTAATACTCAACACACTATAGTTGAAAAATTCCCCATTGATGACATTCAGAGGGGAATAACAAGCAAGGCACCGGGAAAGCGAGACATCAGCAAGCCGGGCAGTTTTGGGGAATTTTGGAGACCGCATCGCCCTCCACGAATATGGAGAAATCCTCAGACCGAGCTAGAAATTTGATTGGACTGTGGGTCATGTGATCCGCAATCCACTCCCACGGTGGAACATGAGTAGAGTCGACCTAGAGAGAAAAATATACAAAAATTAGGCAGTTGGGAAAGAATCTTCGAAGAAGAAGAAGAAGAAGAAGAAGAAGAAGAAGAAGAAGAAGAAGAAGAAGGGCAGAGATAGTTGGACCATGGCGGCTAGAAAATAGTCTGACCTTAGGATCACACACACAGAGAGGGGGGAGGCGAGAAGAGTTGTTCTCGACAAGTCGAGAGAAGTCCATTCACCAAATTCCCTGAAATCAAGGTGTGCAGAACCTTTCTACGTAATCCAGGAACGAGAATTCTCGGAACTCCGGGAACAGCCTAATTACCTGTGCTGATGGAGAAAGGAGGAAGCAGCCGCCTCACAAACGACTCAGGTGTGTCAGTGCCTATATAAAAATACATAACTACTATTTTACTGCTGCACGAAAAGCGTACCAGTGTTTATATTTGTTGGGTCTAGAGTTTTTACGATATCTATAGGCTTCTGAATGTAACTTATTTTGCTATGGTAAGCACGTGCTCTGTAAAATGAACCAAGTTTGATGCCATATCATATCAGTATATCAGCTATAGCGGCCAGATTAATGTGAAACTTGGCTCATCAGGACAACTTTCATTCCATAATGAAGTGATAGGATCAAAAAAGCATTACAGTTGACCATTCAGAAATGTATTCATGCCAAAGTCTACACAAAAATTTTGTCGAGGCAAACTTTCACCTTAGTTTGGAGGCCAATTACTGAGCAACTAAAGATCTATATCTCACGCCCAGCTGAATGGTGGAAGAGGAGTTTGCTGTTGGGTCGCAGCATCCCCTTCTCCGTGTCAGGAGGTAATGATCCAATAGGATCAGCGGACAACACTTAACGTATGCCCAAGGACCGTGACCCCGCAACAAACACCTCCTAAATGAGATTAATGAGCCTCGGCATGTGAATATATTAATAACGGTAGAGAGAACGACGTATCCCTGAATTTAAGACCCATTCTTTTTGGGGAGAAGTACCTATGAGAACTAAGCTCCTACAGGTATGCGATTAAATCACACTGCGATTTTGAATTTTTTTGCATATTTATTAATTAATTAAAAAGTATAACTACTTAATGAAATATTAGCTAAATTTAAGTATTGTTTTACGCTTAACAACAATTTAATCACCTCGTTTGACAGGCTTCTTTAGGTCATTATCTATCCTGTTGCAATGTCTATATGTGCCTAGGGTAGGAACTTTCTTGCCCCGAAAGGTGGATAGGCAGGAATCTAACTCTTCGAAAAGTTGAACAGAAACTTTCTCCTGGCTGAACCCTACAATACACCAACAATTCATGTTAATCGTGTAAGGAATAAACATGAAGTCGCAGAACAGACGATTAACCATTTTTTACCCTGAAAGGCGAGAACAAAGAGACGTAAATATTCAAAATATTGACAGAAACCTTCTCTTGGGTGATCATTGTTAAGAACCAAAATTAGAATCATGCCTTATAAATAAAGCCCAGAGCACACAGCATACATTGCATCAGGAGAAGTGGAGGTTAGGAGGATATCCTGATGGGAAATGAGTGAGAGCCAGGTGGAGGTTGCCTTCCTCCTTCCTGGTTTTCCTTTTTCCCTCTCCCTTGGTCCATGGCCAAGGTAACTAATTTAAGACTCCTGCAGGCTGAGACGACCTTGGGCAGTTTGAAAGGTGTAAGTACGGGGGTCAAAGACCTTCAGCATACGGTAAGAGTTGTTCGCTGATCCCATTGGACCAGTCGGCCAACTGCCTCTCAATGATGATCAAGGTACGGAGGCGGGTTTGTTGCGTTCCCACAACAATCCAGCCTCCCGTCATCAGAAGGGCGCAGGAGTAGTACCCACTAGCCCGACCTACCTGGTTTTCTAGGGTTTTCCCTGCATCACCTTTGGGTGAAACACCGGGTAGGATCCTTACACTATAGCCTGGGGGACCTAGTCAACCCCGGACTACCTTGCTCTACCTTCCGCATCCCCCCTTCTCAAGTTCCTTACTATGCTATTAAAGTGGAGTTGCCTGCTTCAGGATAACCCTCATACAGCCTGTTACCCCCCCCCCCCCCAAAGCATACATTGCCTTTTATTTATTTAGATATAATATTACTTAATTTGCAAACTGGTGAGATACTTCAAAGTTTTGGATACAATCAATGGCACCTGCTGTCATTTTTTCTGTTCCTGTAAACCTGCGCCGCACTTCAGCGGGACGGGAAGCAGCGGGTGTTGATATCACACTTTAACGGATGCGGAACGGATAAGATCTGGATGATTCTCTGGATCATATTGATTTGTAACCCAATCAGAAACGGTGTTGACCAATCCCCAGCATACTTGAAAGTCAAAATGATTAAAAGAATGGCGATCTCTGTACCAAAAACCTCAAGACCAGAAGGTATAAGAGGACAAAATGAAGAAAGAAAGAAGGAATAAAAATGTTTTACCTTTACAGAAATTGTTTCATTATCACGAAAAACACTATGTTATTACATGCTTCATGTTATTTCAATGAATGTTCAAACTTTAAGGCTAGTAGTTGTCAAATTCAAATTAATTATTTTTTGTTTTCATTGTACTTTTAATTTTTTTTCAAGTTTTATAGCGGTATATTGTAACTTTGAATAACTCTTCATTCTTTCTACAGAATGTTTCTAAAAGGAAGATGCAAAATTTTATGGGTCGAAGTTAACGAGACGGTGGGAGAGGTTGCTTTCCATTGCTCAGTGAACGCGTGAAGCAGACATCTGGCCGAAAGTATGAATAACTGAGATGTGACAGGTTGTAACATTGGCAGTTAGCACAAAAATTTATGCTGCTCCATGAGCTTGAAGGTTCACATCCAAAATTCACACTTGGACTATTTGGAGATGGGTGAGGGACTTCATCTCGATATCAAAGAAATGGAAAGGAGGCACCAAGGAAAACGGAATACTACGGTGATGGCTGACTAATGGCAGATGGTACACAGAGATGAAGCCAGACACATGGAATACAATTGAAAGTATTTCACATATTTCATCATTTAGGGTGCGTAATCAGGTGCAGTGGTTTACAAAAGCATAAATTAAAAAGTAATTTAACCTAATTTTGCGGAAAATTTCATTAGAAATGATGAGGATAATGAGACTCCCGCACTCCTCTTTAGAATAGCAAAAGCATTAATAAATTATAAGAAAACCCCGTTTATTAATTAAGTGTTTCGACTAAAAATTTACGAAATATATTGATGTGATGGCAAGAATGACAGTTCACTAAAACGATACATATATTACTATGTGATTTATAATGCGCAATAATATAATATATCTACAACGTTTTATTTAACTATAGCTCATGTTTGTACAAAGTTACACGTATTTTTATCCGAGACTACTCCAGAAAACTTAGATTTATTGTTGCGGCAAAGAACTGCCACTCCGCGCGTCAGTCACTGAAGTTCTTTGCTCCGCTACTCTTTGAACTTCAATGCACGTCGCTACACATATATGTACTTAAAAATTATAAATGATATAATTATGATTAAATATTTTATCTGGCAATTAAATATACAGTAAATTAGTTAAATCAGCCTCTTTGTCAGTTTCCTTTATATAATTTAAATATCACAACGTTTCGTCTCTCATTTGAGACTTCTTTAGGTAGTAAAAAGAAATTTACAGTGGTTTACATGGGGTAAATATTATGGAAACTTTTTAAAGTAAAAAGTATGGTTTTAAACTTAAAATATTTAGCTGTGCATGAAACCTTTCTCTATGACTCCTTCGGAGGAAATGCAGGCAAGTGCCGCAAGTCCGGCTTAGGAGTGAAGTTCCATTACAAATTTAAACTAACAATGGGCTACGACAGTAAAGAAGCATGTATACAATTTAAGTTATTGGTATCATATTTTACGTTGATGCAATGAATGTGGAGCATTTCGCTCATTATTCTGGAGAAATAATTTTATTCTTCATCTATAATTTCGAAATGGTTGCAATCAATTTGGTAGTTATTCATTATTATGATTTTGTACTCCGAAATGCGTATTTTGAATTATCTTTTTGTCTGCCTTAAAAGAGATGTAGGGAAAACCTGCATCAGGTAGGTCGGGCTTTTGGGAGCTATTCTCACTCCCCTTCCGAATGACGTGAGATGAATTTGCTGTGGGGTCGCAATATTCCCTTTTCTGTGTCTCCAGTTTTAGGGGGAACTGGCCGACTGATCCAATGTAATCAGCAGACAACTCTTATCGTATGCCCAATGTCTACGATCCGGTGCATACACCTCCTAAAAGAGATGACGATGCTTCGGCTTGTGAGAACCTTGAAATTAGAGAGAGAACGAGGCATGTAAGCCCCAATATCAGTCTGTTGATAAATACCTGCGAGAGAAAGCTCCCACAGGTATCCTAACCTTAGGTTAATAGGTTAATCTAATTTCATATTATATATGAAATACAATAAATGGCAAAAAGTCAAAAACAGAAGAATTTTAATTCTGTATAAGACGATTCGTTCCCAATCGTTCAAGATCTCAAAAGTTCTTTGTGAAAAAAGAATTAATATAATTAACAAACACAGAACTAAAATCAAGATAAATTGTTAGCAATTATAACACGTTAAACAGCGTCACATATGAACGAGAAACAAAGTTTGAACGATGCCCAATTTTCCTCACGACTCAGCTAACAGGAATAATTAGAACGTTTCGTTGTGGCGTCTGTGAGCTTCTCAAACAATTCCATTGTAGTCGACAGCAATAGGAGCGCGCGGTTAACTAATTCAGTTTATGACATGGTATAGGTACATTATCAATAATAGAATCTGCACAACGATGTGATTACATTCATTGTAAAATATAATCACAGGGCCAAATTTATGCATGCACATACATTTAAGTCGGTTTAATACAGTAATCATGTATTGCATTTCCATTTAATCGTTTCAAGTATAATACCACAACAGACGACCAGACCACCTTAGTGTCACTATCTAAGTTATTAGTTTGAAATAATTATATAATTTGATAAATTTTAATAAAATAACGTCTTCGATTAGTCTGATAAAATGAGACGGCTGAGTACCCAATTATCAAACCTTACGAGAAACTAATAAACA
Source organism: Eucriotettix oculatus (assembly GCA_034510155.1). Taxonomy (NCBI): domain Eukaryota; kingdom Metazoa; phylum Arthropoda; class Insecta; order Orthoptera; family Tetrigidae; genus Eucriotettix; species Eucriotettix oculatus. The sequence continues at coordinate 142,244,935 of CM067377.1, forward strand.
ATAAACTCATAAAATTATAATTGATTTTATTTTAGCAAAATTCATGACTTCTCGTACGATTTTACTGGCCTGCGTAGCTGAAAATATGATTGATGCTTCATAACAATTAATTACAACATTATTTGTACAACGAGAGAAAGACAGTTGATTATCTTTTTAAGATTAATAACCAACCAAAGCATTTTTATTTATTTACAACCATTATCAAGGACGCTTATAACTGATTTAATGATGTTATTTCAACGAAGCTCCTCTTTCGGTTTCGGAGTGTATGATTCGGTATGGAAGAATTTGAGCATGAGTCATTCGGTCAGGGTCATCAGGTGAGTGGTGAATCTGTGTTCCTTACCTGGGGCTGCGTCAAGCAGTTTTTCCTTAGTCATTTGTAGGTAAATGCCAGTTACGGGCCCATATAAATTCTGTTCACAATTTCTTCCTACTATTTTGATGGAGAGGTTTTTACATCCGAGGCTTACAATTCTCGGGTAATTGTATTCTTCCGTGTCAAGTCAACAAGCCTCATAAACTTGTCGAAAACCAATTTCAAGAACACTCACGGACTTGATCTATTAAATGAGACGGATTCCCGTTTCGCTTTGGATGATCAACTTCGTTCTCTGAATCTGAATTAAAAGCTGAAATTAATCTTTTGGCATTTTTTCTGAATAAAAAGTTCCTGGAGCCCTAAAAAATTCCGAAAATAGTATATCAACGCAGAACTGAGTTAACCGGGGAAACTACAGATCTGCTACTATATATATATATTGTAATATACTACGGGAGGGTAATTGAAATGATTAATCCGAACATCAAAAAATTAATTAAATTGTATTTAGATATCACACAAAACTTAAAACTTGCAATTGATATACAATGAAACTCAAAATCTGCAATGGCATTTGAGCCTCTCAATAGTTAGATAATTGCAGCAACTGTAAAATAAAAGAAAACAAATAGTCAAAATTATAAGGTAATACAAAATGAGCAAGCTTCACAATTGTTCCTTCCATCCACCGAGCGTCTGGTATGGCTGCTGCTATTGTATGAAGACATATGGGCCACTTCCCACTGCAACCTCGAGTGGCTTGGTTTCCAAATTTAACATATAACTGTACACAACTTCACTAAAATTAACAAACATGGATTAGAGCACAGCAATCACCAATTTAGTATCCTAAATTGTTCCATTCCAATCGTCATCAATGCAACATTTATATTCAAACACCATTTATTATTGTATTGTATTTGCTAATAATCTACAATTGGGCGCAAGCCCGGTGGCAGATACATAATTATAAACTAAAGAAAGATAAACATGTTATGTGGATGCCCTGAAAGAGAAAAGAGAAACACTTCACTTCACTTTAGTTATTTATATTCGGAAACACATTTATATTAAAAAAATATCCACTTCACACGTTTTTTCAGATTTGACCTAAATTTATTTTCTTTAAGAGGATTTCCTCCAAACACCCCCACAGGTAAATTATTTCAGTCGTTGATAGTCATATTTAGGAATGAGAATTTGCCAACATCTGTTTTTTGTTTTCTATATTTCACTTTGAATTGGTGATCCCATCTACCTATATAACTGGGCTTTTGCATTTTGTAGCTAATTCCAATCCATGGTTTTTGCCCCGTATAAGCTTTGAATAGCAAATGCAGTCTTGCTTTCTCCCTCCTTTCTGACAATACCTCCCAACCTAGCTGTTTTACTTTTTCCTTTCTATGACCTGGCCCTACTTGCACAAAATTAGCAGCCCTTTTCTGAACTTTCTCTAATGATTCTATTTGATTAATTCTATAAAGATCCCAACAAGCCGCCCCATATTCCAAAATTGGTCTAACTAGAGATAAGTATGCCACCGTTTGTTTTTTGAACTTCCCTTTTTTAAGTTCCTCATAATGAAATGTAAGGAATTCCACGCTTTTCGGGCCGTGAAATTCACTTGTTCCTCCCACCCAAGTCTGTAGTTGAAATATATCCCCAGATATTTGCAGCTCGTTACCCTTGGAATTAGTTCCCCACCTATTCTATATTGTCTCATTTAACAACGTGCGTTTAGTAAACGAGATTGAGCTGCTTTTCTTTCCATTAATTTTCATTTTATTTTCCAGAGCCCAGCTATTAACTTTATCTAGATCTTCTTGTAATAATAAAGTGTCTTCCTCGTTTGTTATCTTTCTGTATATGATACAGTCGTCAGCGAAAAGCCTTGCCCCTGACTTCAAGTAATTCGGTAAGTCATTAATGAATATTAAAAACAGTAAGGGGCCGATTACAGAGCCTTGGGGAACTCCCGATGTTACAGAGACTGAATCCGAAAATTGTTTCCCGATTTTGACTTTTTGCGATCTGTCGCTTAAGAATTTTTCTACCCATAGTAACACTCTTTTATCTATACCTGTTTTATTTAATTTATACAATAGGATATCATGAGGTACTACATCAAATGCCTTAGCGAAGTCTATGATAACCCCATCTATTCTACCCCCATTATCTACTTCATCTGCTAACTCCTGAAATAGATTTATCATTTGACTTTCGCACGAGTACCCTTCCCGAAACCCATGCTGACCATTAAAAAACCACCCTTTTCTATCGAGTTCAGATCTAACGTAGGTTGCTAATAAGTGCTCCATAATCTTACACACTACTGAAGTAAGACTGATGGGTCTATAGTTTATGACGTCTGTTCTTTTACCAGAGTTATAAATTGGTATAATAATAGCTCCACATAGGCAAACTATTATTCTGGATAATACCATATGTGCGTCGAATTCACATTCTTTCACTGCCCACTGCTCAGTTCACTTCATGGCTTCCATTCAGATATCTGGATGAAGGAACACTTTCCTTCCAACGAAGTTTATTGGCGAGGACCTCCTTCACCAGTCTGCACCAAATATGGCTGGTTTCTAAACCCTCTAGGCCCGCTCAAGTACCGTGTCCACTACCCGACTCACAAGGGACTCGTCTATCACACTTGATGTCCCACCTCAGACTGATTTGTTCGTCTCAAAACCCCGTTTTAACCATCTAGCTGAAACTGGGTCATGTGACCTACTTGAACCAATTACAATCCAGCACACTGTTTCCCTCTTTCGTCGATATGTTTAAGTTCCTTCGAGAAGCTTTTTTCGCCCTTCACTACACCAGCTGCATATGACCCGTATCACGTGGTAGTAACAATGCATACTGCGGGAACTATAATTGTCGCTCAAATGTCATAATGTAGCCACACTCCACTCATCCTAGCAATATGCATTCACCCCACAATATTTCACAAACGATCAAATTAATATTAGCAGCCTTATTCGAATATTTACAATAAAATAATAAAATAAAACAAAGGGTACTCTGGTTCAGTGCGTTGGGATAATCTTACTGCATGGGACACGCCTTGGACCAAAAAATACTAACATCTACCAAAATTTTACATCTTCTCAGAACTCAAGATCTCAACTCTGCTCTCGCCATCGGCCCGCATTTTAATTTTGTCTCTGTATCAAACATATTTCCATTTCACCTCGTATGGGCCCGAATTCTCCTCTTCACTTTTTTAATAGTCTAGTCAGTTCTAATTTTAAATAGCATTCATTGGTTGGAATAAACAAAATTGCAGACAATAATATTAGGCGTCGGATGTGAACAAATGTTTGGCGTTTGTTACGCAGTAGATGTTTCCAATAAGCTAGGCGTAGTTTCCTATTTGACAGAAGCAAGTTTTCCTTGAATTAGGAACGGATCTGCCATTCATTAAAAAATATCTATTGTTCATAAAACGTGTCTTGCGTATTGTGTGAAGATGGAACTGTTTCATCGTCGGAAGAAGGGTGTTGCGCTGTCCGTCAAAACGATACACACGCACACACAAAAAATACTTCGCAGATCTTCAGACTACTGTATCGTATACGCCCGGTTTCCGCCATTGATAGAGGCCGAAGCAAGAGCGGAGCGATAGTATGAATTAGACCTTAATATTCTAAAAACCCTGACAAAAAGAGAGCTAATTCCAAGAAGTTTAAAATAGCTTAATAGCTTTTATTAAACTAAAAAAATGAAATTGTCTGCAATGGACTCTTTGCGGTTTAACTTTTATGGATTGTTCTAAACACTAAAAACCTGAGCGACTAAAAATCAGACAAAGAAAATCCTGTATAATATCTTGAGTGGAATGTCGGGGAATGTTCATCGTAGAGACGTTCCCCCTCATTCCTTCTTTGTGGATATTCAATTTCCTACTATATATACAGCAATATTCTAGTTCATTGTAATATATTAATTAGGTGTTCCCTTTCCAAAAAATTGAATGTAACATTTTTTTTTAAAAAAAATGTCTTTAGTATGGTAAATGTTGGAATAACAAAGGGTGTTAGATTGGGAAGGGATATTTTGACGGAAGTAAACGAATTCTACTACTTGGGCAGCATAATAACGAGGGATGGTAGAAGTATAGGAGGCATACGGGCAAGAAAGGCTTTTACAAAAAAGTGGAATTTACTTACGGCGAGTATACGTATGAATATTAAGAAATCACTTCTAAAATGTTCGTATAGAGTGTGGCGTTATATGGGCTCGAAACGTGGGCGATAGGAGTTGCAGAAAGGAGAAGAATAGAAGCTTTTGAAATATGGTGCTATAGAAGAATGCTGAAAATCAGATGGGTGGATACAGTTAGTAAACAGGAAGTTTTAAGCAGAATAAGCGAAGAGAAAACAATATGGAGGACTGACCAAGAGAAGGGATAGATTGATAAGCAACTTTTTGAGACATGCGGGTCTTGTAAAATTAGCGCAGTATGGTCGGATGTTATGCGATTATGAAAGGGTTTGCAGATAATAGGTTAGCATGGAGAGTTGCATCAGCCAGTCTAAGGACTGAATACACAACAACATTGGTTTCTGTTTGAATGTATTAATATTTTTAAGACTCTTCATTATGAATTAGGTATTAATAACTTCTGAGATATTGTTAGTTTTCATAATAGATTAAGTATCATGGTACGTAATGATTTTTGAACAAGCTGTCCGTATCTTTGAATTGCTTTCATGCTATAACAAACTACAAACAAGAGGCCTGTAAGATTTAAGACCCACCATTGTACCGTGTAGAGGGTAAATATAGACCTCGGCAATGTCTGGAAAACTTCGTGATCCCACATCATCCGCCAGTCTTTTATCAAGTAACCTTGAAAATAGCCGCATAACTAAATTAGCTATTGTTTCCACGAATCTGTGTTAGGCCATAAATGTCTTCATTGTTCACATGCTCAGCTTATGTTGCTAAAGTTATACGCGTCAAGTTGTAAGTTCATTCATTTGCATAGCAGCTATTTCTATTTCAGTGTTACAGGAGTAGAGTCAATTTGACTTTATTTTTATAGTTTGTAATTCAATACACACGCGGTACAGAGGTCCCAGATTCAGAAATAAAGAATGAATTAAGTTCGTATGAACATGTTGTCTATTCACAAGTTATCTATTATTAATTTAACAGTGCTGCATTTTGAATAGGTAATCATGCATTTTTACGGCCAGTTATTTTCAAACAATTGGAATTCTCTCAAATTAACTTGGGTAGAGTTGTCAACTCCATAAAATTCCAAAAAAGAAAACTCTGAAAAAATTTAGGAAAGAAAAATAACAGGTCAATTGGATTCCAGTTCATTTGATAAGATCTTTCCTAGTAATATTAAAAGAACTAATAGGTATTTATTATTAATAGGTTAGTTGCACAAATAAATAATATTGTATTACTATTTTATTCTAAAAAGGATAATAAATTTCAAAATCATATTTTTCTTAATTTTAATCGAATTCTGGAAAGCTGTATCAGTTTAATTTCCTCAGCGAGGTCTCAACAGTTTCCTTTACATAAAACAAATTAATAATTCGCTTCTACAAGTTTGTCGGGACATCGGTGTCTGCCTTTGCTCCTTTTAGCGTTCATGATACTGAACATTCGTATAAAATAAGCTCTATTTCCAGGCAATGACGTCACGAATTGCAACCGTTTTGAAATATATCTAAACTTCTCAGATTTTTATTACTTTCATTCCATTTTCCACTTGTACTTCTACTTTCAGAGGGTATTTTTAAGGCAGAAATAGTTTTCAAGTAACTACGAAACGCTACTAATTTTTGATAGATGTTAATATTTAGATTAAGCCCTTCTTTCAATTATAGATAATCAATAATTTCAATAAAATTGTCATTTTTAGGACAAGCTGAAATATGAATAGTTACATCTCAAGATTTCGATGGTTACAAAATTGTAATAATAAATATTGGTTGAAACAACTAAAATGAAAAATATAATAAAACAAATTACATTTGTACCTAAATTTAGAAGAAAAAAAGACAAAAGGTGTCCTTTCCTGTTTAAGAAAGGACGAGGATAGCTGTATGTTAAGTTAAACGGATATGTAAAAGCTTTCTCTTATGAAATACTCTAAAAAATTTAAAACATTCACTTGCCGTTTTTTTATTTTCAATAGTTTATTTTATTTACAAGTGGCTATTAAAATAATTTATCTACCATTTAAATATACAAAAATACTATATCCCTACATTTGTTAATAGAATCTATATTTAAAAATAAATAAATAACCAATAACCTGAAAATGTGCTATTTAAGATATTGTTAAATATGAGAGTTACTTTTCCAATGAAATTAAGAACAGAAAGAACAATTCCAACGTTTCGTTCAAACTTTCATCAGGTAATACATAAAAAAAGAAAGGAAGAATAAATTGATATGACTATTAAATGCAAAAAAATGTTTAACGATTGTATGAATCAGATCTCTATTCTTTGAAAGTTGGTACAAAATTATATTTCATTGGTGATGTAATTCTCAAATTAGAAGTCTTTTAAATTTCCAATTTTCTTACTTTTCTAGCTATTGTATTTAATGTCTGATAAATTATTTTTCCGATATTATTATATTATACAAACAGCAAACGGGAACTGTTTCATTTATAATCGAATATTATTAAATGTATCTGATCCTGTAATATTCCAAGCTGGTCTACTTTTATGCACAGTACCATATTGGACAAAGTTTTCAAAATAATAACCTAAGAGAAAATATTTTATAAAGTCCTGTTTAAGGGCAATGAATTTAAATTGAAAACAAATTTGCACTGGTTGTTTATATTTATTTACATTTAACATTAAAAATGGTTCTAAAATTTTCGAAATCAAAATTAAGGTAATTATAGGACTTCCGCTGAAAACTAAAACTTCTCTGATGAATTAAATTTTTTAAAATACGATTAAGATGCTCTAGCTGTAAACAACCGAACGGAACCAAGTTACACCTCCTATAATTCATAAATAATCCAATTTGCTTAACATACTCATTAATTTGCGATTCAAGTTCATCACTACTCCACCCAAAAGGTCCATGAATTATGTCGTAAAACCTCACTCCACAACAATCGCCCCATGAATAAATGTCGAAAGCTCCAGGTCATACGTCACGTCATGTGCGGCCTAGACTATCCTCTTGCTGGCTATTTACTACTGCGGCATACGACTACCTAGAAAAAAAATTAGTTTTCAGTTTTACTTCACCGATCCAAAGTCAACCATGAAACCAGGGCTTCGGGCCATGCAGGGTGCAGGATGAAAGACGGTGCAAAAGTCAACCTATAGTCGCTCCTCAGCCAAATATTTTTCAAGTATACTCAGAACCGACTGCTTTAATTCTCCTGCTCGGCTGATCACGTTATCTCAACTAATAACAGTGCTTGGCCACTTCTCTTCCAAACAGATGTCAATATCATATTAAATTTACAACTTCAGCGCAACTTCAAGCAGAACATTATTCCAACCAACGCATTTGTAGTCCACTGTCAATATGGTAAGTTGTTTAAAAATATTATAATATATGAAACACTGATTTTATATTAAAAATTAATTTATTGAATAGGCAGAATTGAAACAATAGGATGGATGAGCTTGTTGCTCACTACACAATTTTTTAAATCTCGGAACCAAAAGAACTTCCCTCATCTCCTATTCTTCCTTAATTTTCACACAATACTTTATTATTACACATCTTCTCATAGACAGGAAGTTGAAATCGGAATTATCATGTTACAAATTTTCTCTTTAATTAATTGTCGTTCAAACCCTTCTTCTTCCCCTAAAGATGTAAATTCAGGTGTAGGAATGGCTAGAAATGGCTCTTGAATCCATTAGAATTTGTCCATTATTATCTGCGTGTATTTTTCGAATCATTTGATAACTGGCCTGGTGATTCGTAAAAACAGATTCTGTATTGCAACACAAATCAACTTCATTGGAGATTACCAACAGGTGTTACAATTGTAATTACTTAATTATTTTTTTGGTTCCGTAATTGTTATTTAAAAAATTGACCAAGTTCCAAAATCAAGGACGAAACGTAGTAATAATTGATTAAAGTTTTTTTTTGTCTTAGATTTGGAATTACTGTTATAAGGAGGAACCATCATTAATTATCTTAGAGCCTATGTTTTTTGCTCTACTGATGCAGCTTTGTACATAAATTGTCGAATAATGTAAATTTGCGCAATGCAGAAATTGCAATATGTGTTCTGAGACTGTGGCTGCTGATTCTGCTGAACGCTGTTGCTGATCCTGCCAAGTTCTCTCGCGTGTATAATATTTGGATAACAGCATCAAGAATTATATTCTTTACTTTGCTAATATAAATATGAATATTAGGAAATCATTATTAATGTTCGTATGGAGTGTGGCGTGTATGGGTGCGAAACGTGGACGATAGGAGTTGCAAACTGAAAAAGAATAGAAGCTTTCGAAATGTGGTGCCATTCACCAACTTTCAGCTTGGAATCTTTGATCAAAAAACTCAATTAAAATAAAATTAATAAATAATAAACTTATTAGGCTTGGGAACCTGCAGGCAAAGCTATCGGCCCTGACCTCTTGGCGATGGAGTCACCAATCTTTGATCGGTAGTGGCAAAACCACTATGGACCAACGCAAGGAATTTTGTAATTGTGTTTGGTTATTACTGATCGTGTTACAAAATTGGCAGCAGGTCATTTCATATTACATCACTGGAAAAGAAAATCCTGCCTCTAGGAAGGAATACTTTGGTTTTCGGTGACCTCGAGTAAATAATAATAATAACAATAATAGGCAAATGATGAAACAAGTTTACTTTTACTTTACCTATAAGTCATACACCTATTAAATTGGAATAACATTTAAGAACACGTTTTTCAAGTGATATTGCACCTGAAACAGGTTGAGACCATATTTTTCGACAGAACACTAGAGTTGACTTTGACCCTAAATTTTAGACCTTATTGGTCGAGAAACCAAAACGAAACCAAGTTTTCTATTACAATAAATCATGGCTTTTCCAATTGTGTAAATTAGAAAATGATATCTGAACGATTTATCACTCCAAAAAAGTTCAATTTTGGCGTTTTTCACTTTGACGTTGTTTGCCGCCCAAAATTTAACAAAGTATATCGTCTACAAAGCTGTAAATCTTTCGACTTGTAGACACAAACGTAGACTTAAGATGTACAAAGTATGAATGTCGTGTCTACTTTATATATCCCAGCAGGATTCTTTGAAAATGCGAAAAAATGATTAGGTAATTGTTTTAGGTAACTTGGGGGCAATGCTGGCGAGAGTTGATATTTATTTATATTTTCATAATTATTTTCGTAATCTACTCAAATTTTTCGCCTTAGATACGAATTTGCAGGATCTATTCTCTAATAACTACTGCAATATTGAAGCTCAAAAGAACGACAGGTTTCTACGAAAAATTAAGTATGTCAGCGAAAAATGTATATTTCGAACGGAAATTTTGCAGATGTTCATCTAAGGCTGAAGCCAACTGTCGAAATTTCGACAAAATCGGAAATGGTAGTTCAGGGATCGTTTCTCAAATTAGATGAAGTCCCAAAGTAAGAGACTAAACGTCATATATTGAACTCTTGTCATTAATTTATTAATTATTTTTACTTACAGGTCTTTTTCACCATTTAATATTAGGATTGTTAAATATCAGCTTGGACGTAACCGTTGCAGGACGCAGTCCGCAACGCAAAATTATTTATCACATTTAAAATTTACCCGATGAGTTCCACAAATATGGATGAAACGTCGTAGCTATTAAAATAAATTTAACATTGTTTGCTGTATGTTTTATTCACTTATTAATTGTCAGAATATTGATTTCTTGAATATTATTTTGTGTTGGGGTCACAAAAGTAGATCCCGTCAGCAGTTTTATCTAGCTCTGGAAAGTAATGTTCGTCACACGAAAATACAATGCTAGTCGCATCCTAATGACTTGTTGCAGTACATTATCTCGTGGGCTGAATGCCTGTGGATGTTACGTCATAACTTGTTTTGAATAGATTACGTCACGAGTGATGCCTTGGGCTCAGCGTTGCGCGACCCACTTGCGCATGGAGGTGCCTGGCTCCACGAAGAACAGTACTGGCTGTGTTGAGGGAGGCCAACGAACAATGGCGATGTATTTTTCCCAAGCTACTTTCTCATGGTGAGAATACTTGCCTTCAGAATGCAACGATGTTGGAAAAATACTTCGTCAGAGCTGTATCCATGAGTTTTCGAAAACTGACGTTCACTCAAAGTAGGAAACCTATAATAATACTTTTTTATTATTCAAGTAATACGGATACTGAACCACACTCTTATTTCCATAAAGTGATCGCCTTTCAAAAGGCAACCCGTCTGTCATATTCTATCACAATACAGATTAGTTGCTATATCCGCCACTTACACTGACCAGTAATTCTATTTTTTTTAAATAAAATTCGGTAAGCTAAGCTAATGAGTGCCAAAAACTTGGTAGTTCTTTGATGTGGCGAGGTCTTGTCCAGTGACAAATCCTTAAAAATTCTTCAGATCACTTGACCATTTTCGTTTAAGATTCCTTGCTATATTTATTTCCAGTAGAGGTTTCCGGTGTGTTTTTATTATTTTCAAAGGTGTTTAACACTTTTTTCATTTCTGGCACATGGTTCTTTCATGTCTTTATAAATTATCTAATCATCATTAGAGACCATGTTATGTTGCCCTGCTGATGCAGATAGTACACGTGTTCCTTACGACCAAGTAGAGAAGTAAGCACGGACTTGTAAAGAACGATTATGAATTTAAAGCTTCTGTACATAGAATAGGCAAAATTATTTAGTAGTTTATTTAACAAGTAATCATGAATACAAATTTAACTTACTGTTTTTAGCATTAAATCTTTCTCCCAAAGTAATATACCATAAGCAAAATTAACATTGTGGTAAATATGAGACCAGTTTCTGTTATTTAAAGTTAATTTTATTCACTTATCTGTAGTCCTGAATGTAAATTTTTCTTCCTTTCCTTCGAAATCCAGAGATAACTTTTATCTACACACAACACACGCAATAAAACAATTTTCTCAGCTTTTGTCATTTTATTACTCTCGTTCGGCCGTACTTATTGCTTCTAAAAGACAACTCCAGAAAAATTTACAATTGTCTTGGTCGGTGTCCGCTCAGCTACTGTCGTTATTTTCACTTGGAGAAGTACTTCAAGTTGTTCTCTGAGGACAGCACATCACGACTAAAGAAATATTGCACTGTATTGGTCGGTGTCCGCTCAGTTACTGTCTGCAAAATTTTCCATTCACTGACACTCGGCTAAAGAATCCCTGACATAAGTTATGTCAAGGCTGTCTCCTTCTACACCCCTCTTTACCGAGTCACGTCCCACAAGACGTAGAAAAATACGCCACCAAGCCCAGTCTTTAAAATTCAATGAACTATCTTGGACCTTCTTAATTTTACCTCATTACAGACTGGGCGCGGGATTGGACGGTACAGACATTTAAAATGTACATAAACGGCAGATGTTTGCATGAGAATAATGGGCATTGAAGATCATATATAAAACAGGGTGTCAAGAAGATAATGTTACAGTTATAAAGATTATTAGTACAATAGTGTTGTTTCAAAAACACAATTTAGGTCTATTCACACACGTCAGTGACGTGACAGTGCCGTGCATAGCACGTGATAAGAACGACAACGATAATAGTATTCCTGTGTATTGAAGTGGAAGAGTTCACACTGGTCTGGTACGGGACCGTATCAGGGCTTCAGTTTTGTCGCCGTGACCGTTCAGTGAAAATTCAGATTACTTCCGGACGATTTTTTTTCACTTTGATTTTCTTTAAAAGAGGATTATTTTTTAAATGATTTTATTTTTTCTATTCAGATTGATATTGTTGCACTAGAAACTGGTTTGATGAAAACGTATTGAGTTATTGCGTAACTATCTCGCGGTTCATGAATCGTACAATCTTAAATACATGAACACAGAGTTCAAGAATACTATCTGTAATACAATAGAAGAGGAAATTCAAACAACTAACATAAAGGCATTTTTTGTTCTGCAATTTGCTAAGAGTAAATCTGTAATTTCAGTTCAACGTGTGCTTCACCTAAAGTTTAATTGTTATCCTCCATGTGCCAAAAGTATCCGCCGTTGGTATAGATAATTGGAAACACCCGGAAATGTGTGTAAAGGGAGAAACACGGGACGACCAAACGTGTCTGAAGAGGATGTTGACCGTGTCTTCTTACCTTCTTAGTGTTTACGAAACGTCGGTAAGCAAGTCTTTATCTTCGGTTGCCAAAAACGGCTGTGAGGAAGGTTTCTGCGACGAACTATTCCTTTTCGCTGAAGTTACCTTGCTTATCTGGATTTGTTGTAAGAATAACTTTTTCTCCAATTAGAAGGTGAAAGGTGAATCTGAAACTTTATTTGGCAAGACGATGGAATCTGTTTACACGAGAGTGGACGAACGTCGAAGTCGATTGACTGGTTGGGATCGTCAAAACGACAGCGTTATTTTCCATTGCACTCCAGGTTGATTGATGTTGGAAAGGAAAACTATGTTATCAGCAAAGGTGCCAATTCCAATATTCGCATTTCTTGGTATTTCTGAAGTGTGTATTATCATTATGTATATATATATATATATATTGTAATGCTTCAAAATTCTAACTATATTTAATTGAGGGAAATGCCTAAATTGTGAGCTTTTCCGAGGCTTAACCTTAGAATGGAAAATGGAAGCCGACAAAAGGAGCTCTCATGCGCCGAGACGCCAGTAGGATTATCAGAGTACAATAGTCCAAAGTTACCGGCGTCGGCCGAAAAATATATTTTCCGCACCGGGGAAATACCAGGGCAAGGGAATATATTACCATGAGAACTGCCATGTGATTGGTAAATTACGGCTCTGGAAGGGGAAATCCGAGGTGACGAAATGGCGGACAGGACTAGAGTTTGGATTCTGGACCCAGCAGTAGAGGGACTTAGCCGCCAACAGGTGCTTCTTTGGCTCAACGGCATGTGACTTATGCTGGGCCGGCAAGAACCCAGATCTCATCAAGCTTGGGTGTGACTCAGGTATAACAAGGACCGGACCGTATGCTTCCTTCAGCCAACACGGGAGAGAGACATCACTCCCGCCAATCCGAGGTATTGTAAACTCCTTGGACGAGCGGGTGTATTTACCATTTTGCCAATATGTTAGTCATTTATTCTTCCAAGCCACGAAAACCCTTTTATAGAAAAAGCTCAATATAAATGCCAGGGGAAAAATGTATATATTTAATTTACGTAAAATAAATTATTAGCAGTATAATCTTGCCTTGTTTATTATTATTAATATCAAAAACCACCCAAGAACAGCTGTATAAAAATCGTCAACGTAGAAATTATCCAGAAGTGAAGAGGAAGCGGTACAATATATATATATATATATATATATATATATATATATATACATAAATCGCCTAAATGTATGTACGCACATAACTTCCGAACGACGGCACCAAATTAATTGGATAATTCTTTTTTGTTGTGTTTGTTAGAATCAGGACAAGTTTCGTATACTATAATTTTTTTTAAAAAATCGTACAGAAAAGTTTTTCAAATCTCATAATATGAAACAATTGTATTTAAGGTTTCTTTATATTCAAGCGTTTGATTCTCCAAAGTGGATGAGGGTTGTCTGTACTCTTGATTGCTTATGCTCCGAAACAGCTCAACGGATTTCGGTGAAAATTTCAGGGACTGTAACAGGAATTTTAACTTAAATTTTCGTGTATGTTTAATTTCGATATCTTACAGAGCTCAGAAGATCTTAATTTAAATATTTATAAATCCATTGAATTTCTGTGCGAAAGGCAGCGTGAAAACCAACTGCGAGTTAAAAGTCCTATTATGCGTTCCTATACCATTCATCCTACTTACTGTGTTATTATGAGCGTAATTTTGGCAGACTGAGAGAGAGGGAGGGTGAACATTGTATAGACTTATTCTCATACACGTTGAGTATTGTATTATAAAATTCCCAGCTGTAAAATAATTTTTAAAACAGACATAAATTTTGATTAGAAGTACTATTTCCAGAAAATTAATTATAAAATTTGAAAAGGATCCAGTCTCCTTGTCACTTTCATAAATTTTTATTTTCATATATTATATATTTTCATATATGCTTCTCAGTATTTTCCGCTCATAATCATTTGTAAATGAATAAATAAAAATATTCTTGTACTGCAATCGCTTGTTAGTATTGAATCCAAAACGTATTTTGCACATGCTGCAGAATCCAATTAACACCGAAAGAGTGCCCTTATCAGTGGCGGGTTATTGCGTTTCATGCGCTGGTCATATGGTCTATCAAAGCACAGCAACGTTATACGCGATATAACTATGAAGGAAAAGTGATTCAAGAAGAAAAGTTTTTGAATTAATCAGAACACCTACGATCAATTTACACACCATAACCATTCGTTATTAAAGTCATAAAATTAGGCCGTGAATAATGTGGTTTATTGAACTGATGATGAACAATTTTCAGGTCTATATAACGAACAGAGAAAGCTCGCATCCGAACGGGAATCATCAGAGTCAGATCTACGTATAAGTTACACATGCTGTAGGTTAAGGTCCCCGCTTTGATAGAGATCCCGAACCCCAACATATTTTCCTAAATGTAGTACAGAATTATTTGTCTAGCAGATGCACGTCCAGTACTTCTCATACTCTACACTCAATTGTTAGCGTGAAAAATATTTATCGAAATTGTTGACTTACCCTCTTCCATCCCCTCTTCTTAACTTATACTAAGGAACTTGTGTAGGTTAACTATAACTCAAGAAAACAAAGTTCTTAGGAACGTGTTGAGTTATCAGGAGAAAGCTTTCGACATTGCCAAGGGGTTGTAAATAACAATGTCAAAAGTTTTCTGTTGATAATAAATATTTTAATCTGAAGACTGTTTTCGATTGACTCAACACTTTATATTCTACCAGTCTTATTACTAATGGGTTCTTAGGAACTTCACTTTTTTATTCACAATGCGTACACCACCACAGGAGCTTTTGGCTAGATTGCCATATCTATTTGTAAACCACTCTTTCAATTTTAATTGTACATGTTAGTATAAGTAAATTCTTTATCAAAAATATAAAACTTTGACACCAATTGGTATTCAAATGAGTTGTACTTAAATCGCATGTTAAATGTCAGAATCAAACTCAGCGAGTCACATTGCACCAGTTTAGACAACAATCTCGACTGTTTTCTTGACGAGAGTGTTTGTTTTAAGTGCAAGAAATAAAAATTTAATTCTTAAAAAGTTATAAAATTCCCTTGATGTTTCAAATAAAAGAACCTAAAAAGTATTGGAAGAATTAATATCATGTATCTATTTTATAATGGATACTTTATTGTACATATTGGGTATATTACAGTTGTGCGAAATAGTATATATAAAGAGGTATACAATAAAAACGTGAATCATGTAGCAGTAGCCACCCATTGGTAGGCCGCAATAAAAAGTATATTTTTGAGTGAACATTATTATTATTATTATAGGAACAATGAACGTATGTGAATAAAAAATATGAAGAATTTACGACCCGAATTACATTACATTATTAATATATTATTATTATTATTATTAAGGTTACTAAATATTTTTGAGATAATTATTATTATAAATCTGAATGTTTCTTTCTTTTTAGTCTTCTTGCAGCTCTTCGTGGTGGAGGAAGCGTCTGTTATAGGTCGAAAGATTTTATTTTGGACTGTTTGTATTCTTTTGATTTGAGAGTTGGTTGCTGATGACCTAATTGCAGACGCGTATTACCAGATTGGTCCATATTGAATGACAATGAGGTGTTTGACAAGACACAGGCGACCACGTGTTTTTCGTACATCAGAACTTATATGGGAACTCCATGATATATTTGAATAGAGGTTTAATCCAAGGTTGCTCGTTTCCTCAGGGAATGACAGTTCCGTTCAGACTAATCGACTAATTTTCAAAATATGGTGGGCTCCCGCATACGAAGCCCTGGATTCACCACCATTGCAGTGTTTTTTTCCGGTACGAAGACGACACTGTCGCTATCTGGCCACATAGAGTTGACACTTGTTGATGCCGGCTCTAATCCCTAGAGATGGCATTTTGGCACGTGCGAGACGTATCATGGGTTTTCCGCATTTGGCCTCAAGTACGATAAAAGCGGCGAGCGGCAGGGAGCAGGTAGTTAGAGCGACACCGTTCACTTTATGATCCAATATGATTCAATGGGTTCGCGGTTCCACTGGCTACGACAAGGGTGAGCGGCAGAGCGGTACAACTCCCGCCGCTGAACTTGCCGCTCACCGCTCACCCCAGACATTAATTTTTTGCGCCTGCTGAGTGGCAGGGACTAAAACACTCTCGAGCCCAACTGAATGCACAAAAAAACAGGACGAGGCCAACGTAATTTCCGTTAGTAAAAAGTCATTTAATTTGTTTATTAAATGTTAAAAAAGGAAAAATTAGTTTACTTTTTTATTTAAAAATATTACATTAATATTGAGCAATCTCTGCTTCGAGAATATTAACAACTTAATACGTGAAGGAAAAGTTGATATAGTTATTTAAAATCATAATTTATTGATTACTTTTTGGAATGAAATAACGACGTACGACTTTACAAAACAACATTTTGCAACAGACGCACTGTTTTTGTGGATGCATTACGACTTCAATATTATAGTATCAAGAAAATTGCTGATGGCATTAAAAGAAAAATATTGGTCATCAAACGTTGGTACCCTCCAATAATTAATTATTTAATTTATTTATTATATTTAATAAGTATAGAAAATAAAACTTGCTTCCTTGTCTTTTAAAAAAAATAATAAAATGAGTTTTTCCTGCCACGACTAGACTACGCCTATCTTCGGTTTGTAGTGATAAAACTAAGAGGAAATGTTAACAGTTACTTAAAATATTATTTTATTATTTATTATACATTCTCGTATATTCGAAAAACCTACTTTCGCCATCTCTTACATTTCTAAAAGGATGGTGATACTCTCCGTAAAACTTTCTACTCCTATTTATGGAATGAACTTTATCTTACCTTTCGTTAAAATTCGTTTCCATAAAATGCTACAATTGTCACTGAACAGGAGAAGCTTTGCTACTTCACACGACTCCAGGACGAGCAAGTGCGTCCTGTACTTAACCAGGGGCGGGGCGTTGGACGATGCCACTCAAGGGGTCTCTATCGTAGCCGGCATCGCTCACTACTCTGCCGCTGGGAGTCCCACCGCTCGCCGTTTACCGCTTTTATCGTTTAAAGTATGCCAAACAGTTTCTTTTTGGCTGGACAGGCTACATGAGTCTGACCCTGAAACAGGGATTCTCCTTTAATAACGAAGCGAATTGGAAAGGTGGGATGTGAAAGATAGAGAGAGGCAGCCAAGGATATACTACGGTCCCCGGGTTATAGTTTAAGGATTTTACCCTGCGATTAGCCTAAAATATGTGCAGGGGAAACCCCAGAAAACCTTCATCAGGTAATCAGGTAGGTCAGACTAAAACCGACTACGACAGCGGGAAGACTTGGTTCTACGGGTCTAAAAGCCCAATGCAAAGGCTGCGGAAAGGTCATACTAATTCCATCGTTACAAGGACATTGCCTCAACTAAATTCAACAGATATTCCAAGTGAGGTAAAGAGAGGTCTCAGGCCGAAATATACGGCACCGCCGAGAATTTATGGATTTGCTGAAAATCCACTAGCGAGGGGCTTCCTTCATCTGAATGTTAGCGCAATCGGTTCAGCCACAAACAACCTCGCGAAATATTTTACTAACAAACTGAATAGTTGGAAAATGTGGACAACACGTCAAGAATTCAACGGAATTTGTCTCCATGTTGAAGAACTTCACCGTTAGTCCTGACGATCTTATGATGAACTTTGACGTACTAATTACCGACTTGTCGAGACTACTTGCCAGACACTTTCCACCCAGTCTATGAACAAGCGGATGGCGTCGTGATGGGTTCCCTTTCGTCTCCAACTATCGCGAATTATTGCATAGATTTTTTTTGAAGATGAGACTCAGGAATCTGCGCCGTTGAAACCAACTTGCTTTTATCGTTACGTTGACGATACGTTCGTTATATGGCTTCACTGTCCCCAATAACTACAAGACTTCCTTCGCCACTTAAACGGGATACTCTCCAATATTAAATAGTAGTAGAGAAGGATGGCAAACTTCCCTTCCTGGATATCCGAATAAAACGGAAATATGATGGCATATTAGGTTTATAGGAAGTCCACTCATACTAATACCTCAATGCTACGAGTTTACACACACCTGCATTAAGGTTCTGTACTGAAAACTTGTTCATCGAACCCGTCAAAGCAGAAACTAAGAACCTTAAAAAGATCTTCCTGAAAACGAATATTCCAACACACAAATTACTAGGGCCTTTAACAACAAGGAAAGGAAAACCAATAGGAATGACTTACAGGAAACAAACACTGCTTTCCGTCCTCATGCCGGCTACGTGACAGCAAAGATTAGTAGAATACTAGCTAAACATAATTAATTATGGAACATTATTCTAGATTTCTATACTCAAAGTAAAATTCAGGATCTCATACACATGGGGCATAAAATGCGATTCGAAGACACAAAATTCTTACTCAAATGTGAAAATTATTGGGATAGTGTTTTAATGGAGTGGGTAGCAATTATAGCCAGCGATTTCAACGTCATGAAGCGTGACCAAGGATTTCAACTTAGTAAAGCTTGGGATCATATATTGGGTAAACTTAGACGCAAGGATAAACAAAATCTAGGTACAATAATTACGCTACAAGGGGTCGAAGCAAGTATATGCCCGGAGCCGACAGTGTGTGAACCATTCTGCCAAAGGATGGTGCATAAGGTGACGCGAAAACTACAGGACGGAAAACCACTTACGAAGAATTGGCAGAATACGCCATCGAAACGTCGTGGCATAAACTTTCCTTACTCCGGGTGGGAACCCAAGAATTGATTCTCCAGAATTTACAAAAGGAAAATATTCCATTTCAGAATGGTAATATGTGTCGAAAAATTTCTTAAATTTTAATTAATTATTAATAATGTATCTCTCTTCCTAAACGTTGGCACCCCTTTTTTTATTTCTTGTACACACAAAAGAAAAGAAACGTGCAATAACGACTCACCGTCGAATGAGACTGACGTATTCCGCGCACAAATTAACGCATGAATTAACATACTTTTTTTTGTGGCAGAAATGTATACTTTGTGAATTCCCCATATTTATTTATATATTAGGAAACTAATTATTATTCGTTATATTTTGACGGAATATTTCTTTAAGTATACTCTTGCACTTTTTATTCTTTGCGATTCGTTTAATGTCTTTCTTTACTAATATTTTAGTGATGTAAAGATTCAAAATATTTCTGGAACTAATTAATTACCTGATTTGTCCCAACAAATATAAAAGTATTCAACTCTACCCTTACTGTATCGTTTGAAAACATTTTGACCGATTCGGGGAAATTTTTGAACCTACCTAGACGATTTAAAATATGTATCTGTATATTTTCATTTGACACAAATTAAGCGAATTTGTAGATAAAATTTATGTGTTACTTATTTATTACATTTATGTATACATTTTTCTGCGTGATTGAACATGTATTGCCAGCGTAATTACTGTATTCGTAGAATATCTTTGATTTATATTGTTTGGTGTGAACAGATGTATATTACCAAAAAATTTTTGTATGGGATTCCTGACTGCTTACCCTTATTACAATAATTACATTATATTTTAAAATATTATTTGCCGCCCAAGTTGAAGAGTTTGCCAAGTTTACGTGGGAGCTCCCATAATGTTGGTCATACTGAACACTGTCCTTTCTCTTTAATATTGCGTGCCAAAGATTGCGGCCTGGAGGTCGGGCTGGCTCTGTTAAGTTGGGGATAACTCATGGCTGGGATTTTATCAATAACTTCGCGGAATTTACCGCGAAGTGCGAGCAGGATCAACTTACAGTTGACCGAGAAGGAAAGACGTCAGGTATAAGTCTTAATGTCTTAACACGAATATCTGGTGACTGTTGATATTTTTTGTATTCAAGATAGCTCTGTCGATCTGATTATATATAGAACTTTCTCAGGAGTGGTAATTTAATTAAGATGGGTGATAGTATACGATGTGTTTATACGAAACGGTTGCAGATAACTCCGAAATATATTTTAAACTTATATTTTTGAATAAGGATTTGTGAGCAGTATATGTGTATCTAATCTGCTGTATCCAAATGAAAAATTTGATTTTATAGACATTAGCAATAAATTATAAACATTTAATTTCTTGTCAAAACCTAAAATCTATTAATTGCAATATTGATTCTTATAAATATGCACTCTTGTTAAAACAAAGCTGAGTTTCAATTGTAAGTTTTCTTTTTTAAAAAAACTTTTGCATGGCTTAAACTAATATTGTTTGTATTTAAATTGCTTTTAATAGTAGTTTCCCAAAATGCATCTATTTTCGAGTTTGACCCAATTTTTTATTTTTCATTTAATCTCAAAGTAATTTTCACTCATAAATATTAAGATTTTGTTTAGGTTGTGCTGTGTATTAAATTATATGTTGATTAAAGACTAGTTGTGA
This sequence comes from Eucriotettix oculatus, assembly GCA_034510155.1. Lineage (NCBI taxonomy): Eukaryota > Metazoa > Arthropoda > Insecta > Orthoptera > Tetrigidae > Eucriotettix > Eucriotettix oculatus. The sequence continues at coordinate 142,265,992 of CM067377.1, forward strand.
TACACTGCAGAATGTTTATTTAATTTTGACATAATCTTCAAGATAAATGTTGATTTCATCAATATAATTCATCATTATTCATATTTATTTTTTCAAATGTTTACCTTTCTCCATGGAATTTTCCCTTCTCTATGTGAAAAGGTCTCAACACAAGAAACTTAAAGTTGCAAGTAGTGTATCCAGACTAGTCCAGTTCCATGTCCTAAATTATTTTCATTTGTGTACTTGTTGTTGAACATATTTTCTTGACATTATGAACCTGGTGCTATTTATAATTTGTTTTAAATTAGCTGAAAAATTCTTGACTATCCCATCATATTCAATATTAATTTTTTTATTTCATCTGTAATAATATTAATTCAAATTGTTGCTGCTGATATAAATATTTAAGTGTAGGTTTGAAATATATGTACGCTACGTGGTTCAATACAATTTAGTCTTTATCATCTGTTTTGGTTTTTGCAGATTGCCTTTACGTCTAGACTATATCACCAAGGTAATTTTTTTCTTTTCTTCTGAATACATTCATCTTATTAAAAATCGATCAATTTATGTTGATTTTGTTTTAGGAAAAAATAATGGAAACTTTTCTCGGAGAATTGGTCTCCTGCTTGTTTCTAAAGAGTGAGTATTTGCTTTATAGATAGAGATGTATTTACAATAGTAAACAATTTTTAATTTATTTTGAGTTGCAAGTATTAAATATTACTCCTTTAAATTTTATTTACTTTTAGTGAGAAGTGGAGAGAAAATTTAACCTACATCCAAACAATTTTTTAAATATATTTTATGTGTAATTGAGGTAAGCCATTACCATTCTTTCTATCTTCCCTTTCCATATCAATCGTGTTAATTATCCTGACAATGTAACTTCTTTACCTGCGTTTATGAATATATCAGCTAGCTGGGAACCCAGTAATTACTGGGAATTTGTTTATATTAGTTGGCTACTGTATTTTATTTGACCATATTCTCTTTCTTAACACACAATTGAATGTCACATTTTTGAAAAACACCTTACTAGAGCTGACGATACCCTGTAGTGTCTTGATCGAGTTAAGAAATTACTGATACATTAAATAAGCACAGTAACTTTATAGCAGTCTGAAAAATGTGTATGTGCCTTCCTTTATGTAATGAGACTCAATCGTCTGCGACTTTTTTGTATATTTATTATCTAATTAATTAGTATCCCTAATTAAATAAAATGTTGATTAAACTGAATCAGTATCTCACATTTAACTGATATATAATATTCCTTGACAGGCTATGTGAGGATTATACTATCTCCTTTTACAAGGTCTATTTACCTCAGGTGATAAAAGATCTTTGAAAACTTTGAGCTATTCATATGCCATCTGTTGAGCAATTTTTGAAACTATGTTGAATGGGGGGAGAAACGAACCAATATTTTTGCAATATTGGCAGAAACCTCTAGGATAAACACTACAATTCACCACAGTAATTGAATGGAACAGTTGACATAATTATACTTGTAGGAGTGGAAGAATTACCAGCACAGAAGCAAAACCAAATAAAAGATATGTGTACTGATAGTAAATCTTATTATTTATTCATGAATTGAAACTGCTGTTAATGTAACAGAAAAGCAGGAATCTCAATTTCCACAGGCTGACTTTCACATTATTGCCTAGCCAGTAAATAGGCCAACTTGTTGCAAATAATGTAGTATTCCCTCCTGTGTTCTATTGTGCACAAAATAGTCGGCTTGTAGTGAGTAAAGGTGTGCTCTGGAATTCACCCTTTAGATATGTCTCGTACAGTGGTCACATGCTATTTGTGTGCTAATACTGAATGGCTTCTATCCATATTACTGTAGTTTTAGCATAGAAAATAAATTATTTAAATCATTTACATACTTACAGGTCTCCCAGTCCAAAATGTACTACTCATTGGAATCTGTGTGTGCGAAACTTCCAAACAACACCATTTAAATGTATGTAATTATTTGATTTTTGAGTTCATTATAGTAGTTGACATAATTTGTTTCTATTCATCTTGCTTATAGTAATATTGATAAAATGTTATAAATAATTTATTATTCTTTCCAGGGAGTGAAGTTCAAATTGTTACTACTCCACGATTTCCAGAATCTATTACCGAAGGTGATGTGAGGTGGGAAAAAGGTCAGTTCTTGGTCCATTCAGGAATTGTGTGTGAAATTTTGGTATTTTGCTCATATATATTCATATTAATCTCCCCTTGCGCATCCCATCCTTTTTCCTAAATTTCATGATATTCATACATTCATTCCAACTTCTAATTTACTTTCAACTCCTTATTTTGTTTTTGCTTTGACTCCTTTCAATATTTATTTGTTTATTACAAGTCTCAAGAAATGTTATCTTGAAAAGCAGCACTCATAGATTTTTTTTGTAAAACTATTATAAGTTTATTCTGTATTGAGAGTTTATGTATAATCACTGACTATAAAAATGTAATAAGTATCGTGCTAAATCATATTTGTCTTCTATGTTGATGATTACAAAATTAGCTAATTAAAATAAACATTATCTAATAAGCTAGTTTTGATTGTAAATATTTCATTGACTGCAATTTTTAATTATTATCATTATTGACAATTTCATGCATCAGGCTTCATTCGATTCAATAGTATTATCACTACTATTAACCCTTTGCATACTTACCAGTGTTTATCATTTAATTAAATTTCCAAGAGAGTAATAATTGTCACTTTTATGGTTTATTTTAAATATATTCAAATATCTTTATATATTTTCTATTTTATTTAGCATTGTAATGTTGACACTAACCAAACAATTATAAATATATAGTTTAAAACTAGTGTGCAATTTGTCTTAAGTATTTTTTATATTTCTTGAATTTAAAATATTTAATTTGAGCATGTTTGAATTTATTTTTACTTTTATTTATTTATTAGTAGTTCTTTATGCAGCAATAATCTCCGAAATTGACATTTGTTTTGCAGCTGTTGGTGACAGTGTAAATGAAGATGAAGTTGTATGTGAAATAGAAACGGACAAGGTATGAAAAGTATACATTAATCATTTATACATTATTGTACTTAAATCACAATATCATTTTAATTGATACACAGGCAAAGTTTTAAGACTATGGTTACATTTGTTGACATTTTTGGCAATCTCAATTACTAATTTGTTCTTACAATAAATTTCTGAGTGTTCAGAATATCATTTGGTGAGTTTATAGCAAGGTGGTATACCGCCACCGGGCATCTGCCCATTTGTAGATTTAATAAATTGCTTCCATGATGACATAGTTCTTGATTCTTTCATATACTCTTGTGTGTGGAATGATTTCCAATTGTGGTTAATTAACTGAACATGTAACGCCTTGATTCAGTCAGTGCCTACACATTAAAGTGTTCGGTGATGGGAACTCTACTTAAGTTTCATATCTTTGCATGTATTTTCCTTCTTTCAGTAAAAGTGTATTAGATATATTTTCTCATTTTCTGTTTGCTTTTGAGTAATTTTTTGTATTTCTTTCTGTGTAAATTCTTATATCTTAAGACTGCATAATAAGCATTCTCATGATATCAGAATTTACCTATTTGTAAAAGTCCTTTTGATATTTTTGAACCAACTATTGTCATCAAAAAAATTTGAGCAGAGAGAATTTATTCACTTCAAATTAAGTGTATTTGTTAGATATTACTGCCATCTATAGTCCCTTTCATATACAAGTATGAAATGCGGATTTAAAGAGAGAGAAAAGCACCTTATATTTAATTGAATTATAAAAAGTGCTTTATTCAAAGTATGTTCCATTGCTTTTTATACATTTTGCCCATCTTTTGGACAATTTGTGAATACCATGCCAGTAGAAATCTTCCCCTTTGCCACAAACCATTCATCAATCCATTTTTTAACATCTTCATATGAACCAAAGCGCTGCTCAGTAAGTGTGTGACCCATCAATACAAACAAGTGTTAACCGTAAGGAGGCAAGTCTGATGTGTAAGCTGCATGAGGTAGAACTTCCTAGCAGAGTGCTTCCAATGTGTCGCGAACCCGTTTTTCTGTTTGTGACAGAGCATTGCCTTGAAGAAAAATGACTTTGTGTTGTCCTTTCCGTATTCTGGCCTTCTCTCAAGCAGTAAATGGTTTAAATTGGTTAATTGTTGTTGGTAATGTTTAGTATTAACTGTTTCGGCATTTCATAATAGACCACACCCCTTTGCTCCCTTCAAACACAGAGCATTGTCTTTCTGCCAAAGCAATTTGGTCTTGCGGTCAATGTGGATAGTACTCCTGAGGCTACCCTTGATTTCTTACTCTTGGGATTCTCAAAATATATCCACTTTTCATCCCCTGTTACTATACAATGCAAAAAAACTTCCTTTTGTACTGAGTGAACAAAATTTCACATGTGTTTTTGCGCTTTTCCATTTGTCTTGTCATTCAACTCGTGTGGTACCCATCTATCAGTCCTCTTAATTTTTCCCATCTGTTGAAGGCAGTTGGAGACAGCTTGTTGAGTTACTTCCAATTGCATTGCGAGTTGTTTTTATGTTTGCGAATCATCTTCATCCAACAATGCTTGCAATTCCATATGTTAGTACTTTTTTGGCAGTTTTCCATGTTCCTTTTCTGCAACAACAAAGTCATCACTTTTGAAACACTGAAACCATTGTTCACACATATCTTGCAATGGAGCATGTTCACCATAAGCTTGTTGAAGTAATTGATATGATTCAGCAGCAGTTTTCTTCAAATGAAAACAAAAAATTAATGTTGTTCGCAAATACTCTTTGTTTGCTATAAATTTTGACATATTGAACACAAAAATACAACATGATGGAACAACTTTTTCAGTGTATCACTAGTGTGCATGTGAAACTTCATGATGACGGAAAAAAATGGCTCATTGTCAAATCATTACAGCACAAACTGCATGGTGCATCATCTGTTGTCTGAAATCCTCACTTCATACTTGTACACCTGGCATTATCCATGCAGCTGAAGTACAACTTTGTTGAGGGGGAAATGAGATGATGTGGCATCATTTGTCTATTTTTCTGCTCTCATTCAATGGCTACGATTTGGAAATGGAATAATTTTTTTAGTGTCTATCATCAGTTCAAATTCAGAATTTTTCAATTATTTTCACTTTAATTACATTTAATTGTTAAAGACCCTTCTAATTTTTCTTAATGTATCAAATTGTTTTATTTAAATTTATTGTACAGTAAGACCCTGCTTAACACAGGGGATACGTTCCAATACGTTCAAGTGCTAAATGAAATGGCGTTAAACGAGGTTATCTTAACATGTAAATATAATAAAATAAGTTTTTTGTTTAGTTTTATCTTTTTAATAATTTTGGGCTTATTTATTTTTGTAATACATTGTTAAGATAAATGTGTTGAGTGACTTGGAGTTTTACTGATCATTTTTATTTGCAGTACCTGGGCAAAAGTGTTGTTAAAAAAATTTGGTAGTTATCATAGTGATCCAAGATTTTTATTGGACTCTCATATTAATGGTAAAGATTCTCTTCATTGCTGCTGAAATGATAAACAAGTTGTGGTTCTAATTTAGTGTTAGCACCCAGTAGCAGTCTTAATGATCTTTAGTGGCTTTAAATCCTGATTCTCACTTTTCTGCAAGGTATAAAAATAAACATTTTTGCCTATTCTTCCAAGAAAGGCCAGTTTCATCAAAATTGAATACAAATCGGAAGGACAATTTCTTACCTATCAGTGTTACTGGAAATGATGCTTTTGTATTTCCACTTGCCTCTTCTCTAGTAAATTTGTTATGAAGATTCTTTTAAATTGATGGAAACCACCTTAACTTGCTTCTTGCCATTCTTATTCTGGTTTGAAATTGTTAGTGCCATTTCCATTGTAATTGCTTCTATTAATAACATATTCTGTTCAACTTCGTCCTTAATTCAGATGAAAAGTAGTTTTTTTCATTTCCTTAATCACATTACTCATGTAAAGGGTAATTCTTGTTGCAGGTAGCAAACAAGTTATGGTGGCAGTTGCAGATAAAATTTTTAAAAATATTACTTTTATTCCATATTGTCGAATTGACAAATATAATCCATTGTTGATATCAGTTCATCTGATCATTATGATTTTTCTTCTTTCTTTAATTTCTTTTACTTTGCTGTCACCTGTTGTTAAAAGTAAAAATTGTCATTTATATCTACATGCAATAATGGTCATAAGTAAACTGTGACAAAAGTGTGCATTTGTACTACTATGATACATGCCATGAGACTGTGTGTGTGTGTATCAAAGCAGCAAGATGACACTAGAGTTCACACTCCTTGAATTTAGGAATCCCCATAGTACTGCATAATATTGAAACAGCGAATAGAACTTTATTGTCATGATTAATATATAATAATATATAAGGAGATTTGTAGTATTGGTTAGTAAGAAATGTCTTCATATATGTTCCTCATCACTTTGTGGTATGAAGAATAATAAACAACTGCCAACGATCTGTCGAGGAGTTTAATTATTGCATTACAGTGATATGAAGAGGAATAGTTTAGAAACATTGGCTAAAATGCTGCTCATTTATTTATAAGCTTCGAAGCTATTTATTCCTAATTATAATGCTTTTGCAAAGCATGCACTACATACTTATTAGAAATAACATTAAACATAAATAAGTGTACCAAATTTTTGATTGTTTTTCTCTTGTACATTATTGATTTTGAATTATGAGATTCCAACTTGCAGAAAATTAATTGTAAATGTTGGAGTTCAGGAACAAAATTTTATTTTTTTAATATACAGCTTACCTCGTTTTAAGTGTGTTCATTATTCATTATAGACTTCTGTGCCAGTACCAGCTCCTGTGACTGGTATCATTGAAGAGAGATTTGTTGAAGATGGGACTTCAGTCAGAGCTGGTGATAAATTATTCAAAATTAAAGCCTCTGGTAATATACAAGTTTTTAGAAATTTTCATTTAATTGTATTTGCTAGATTGCTGATTGTCAAAAAGAGAAACTACATAAAAGATATTGTATAATTTATTTTAAAACTGGTTATAGATATGTTATTAGATGAAAGGAATACAAATATTCATTAGAAATGATTGATGAGAGCTCACAGGATATATGCACAAGTAATTGAGACATACTGTAGTGTATCTTCTTGATTTATAATTATAGCCATTAGTGTCATTCATTCCAAATGATTCAATTGAAGTATTCACAAATTGTTAAAATTGGGGACTTTCTTAACTGTTAGGTCATTTGTTGGTAAATTCAGTAGCTTTCCAGAATGTATTGGAATGTTAATTTCAGTAATGATCTAAATTATGAAATTCTTCTTGCTCTTGTCAGGCGAGGAAAAATGGAGAGAGTTGTAAGAACTATATTCCTTAAAAACTAGGTTAGAAGCCATGTTTTAATGTTGTGCGTGGAGTAATTGTGTACAATTCTGTTTAATAAGAAATCAAACATCCTTGGGTTGCTTGACCGTTTAATGTCGATAGTGAAGAAATAAAAAAACCTAGGATGGTCACAATTATTTTCTAAGAATTAATTTATTATTATCAAATCAAGCTTCTTAATTTAGCAGTGCTTTTGAATTTATCATTCAATTTCTGAAAAGTGTTGTTTATATAGCTTTCAAGATTTTTCCTCGCCTTGCACAAGAAAATACCTCTCAAGTAACATTTACTAGTATTTATTTTATCACTGAAAAAGAAAACTATTCAGATTATTTAATGCATTACCTTCTATATTGTGTAAATCTTGTATTTAATTCAATTTTATTTTTCGATATGGGATCAACCCATGTATGACTTTTTTGTCGTTTAAAACACTGATGTTTTCCAATAGGAAATAATCCAGAAAAATTAATCAGATGTAATAGTTCAAATAATTATTGTCTCCCATTTAACTGTATAAAATGTTAATTTAATTAGAAATAAAATTGATGTATTAAAACTGTAGAAAATCTGAAACAACAGGGAGTGCTTCAGAGTTTCAAAGATGTCAAGAGTATATTAATAGAGAAAGAAACAATATAGAAGCAAAATGGACACTCTTGAAAGAAGAAATGACTAGATTAGCTGAAGAAAAAATAGAAAGAATAACTTAGACCGATAGGAAAGCATGGGTAACACAAGAAATAATAAAAATGATTGATGGAAGGTGTAAATATAAAAATGCGATGAAAATGGGAAAGAGCAATACAGGCTCTTGAAGAATGAGATAGATAGGAAGTGCAAAGCAGCCAAAGAGGCTTGGCTACAAGAGAAATGCAAAGCAGTTGAAGATTTCATGGTGAAAGGGAAAATAGATACAACTTATAGGAAAAGCGAAGAAACATTTGGAGAGAGAGAAAAATATTAGAAGAACATCAGGAGAGTGGATGGAAAACCAATTATGAATAAGGAAGGAAAAGCAGAAAGATGGAAGGAATTTCTAGAAGAGCTCATGGTGAAAATCTAGATCATTCTGTAATAGAAGAAGATGGGGAGGTGGATGATAAAGGGACAAAATTTTTAGGTCGGAGTTTGATAGGACGCTGACTGACCTGTGCAATTGCTAAGCACTAGGCGTCGATAACATTCCAGCGAAATTGATAACATCATTGGGCGAAGAAGCAATATGGCTGTTCAGGATAGTTTGCGAAATATACAAAATAGGAAGAATACCAGAAGATTTTAGAAAAAACGTAATTAAACCCATACCGAAGAAGACTGTGGCTGATAGATGTGAACAGCACAGGACAATTAGGTTAGTCTCTCGTGCTTGCAAGATATAGTATATAGGAGGATGGAATGACAAATAGAATGCGAGTTGAGAGAAGATCCGTTTGGTTTTAGGAAGAGTGCAGGGACAAGAGAAGCAATATTGACCCTGCATCTAATTTTAGAAAACATTATAAAAAACAACAGGCATTTGTAATATAGAAAAAGCCTTTGATAATGTGAACTGGAAAACAATTAAGGATATTGAAGAGCACAGGAATAAAATATCAAGAAAGAAGTCATATCTATGACCCCTAGAGAAGGCAGCAAGCAGTAAAATTCAGATGGAGTGTGGCGTTAGATGGGTGCGAAAGGTGGATGATAGAGCAGGGATATATTAATAGGGAACGTTTTGAGACATGAGGGTATTGTTACATTAGCATAGAGGGAAGTGTGAGGGGTAAGAACAGAAGAGGGAGACCAAGGATGGAATAGGCAACACTGTTTAGGGAGAATGTGGGAAGTTGTTGTTATGCGGAAATGAAAAGTCTTGCGGGAGATTAGTGAATACCACAATATTTCTTTCCGTATCTCTCTTTTACAAATAGTTTCCATTCAGCAAGGAAAATGATTCCCTTCTTCGGCTAATCCTCATAGAACTCTTTCCTCTCTCTCCAAAGATGATATTTCTCTTCTTAGGATTTTCACACAGATGAAATAATAATAAAAGGACCTGAGATAATACGACTGGTTGATATATTTTTAATTGAATTGAATAATCAGATTGCAGTTTTAAACAGAATAGGGGAAGAGAGAGCAATATGGAGATGTTTACCAAGAGAAGGAATAGATTAATAGGCCATTATTTAAGACATGAGGGTCTTTTTAAATATGCATTAGAGGGAAGTGTGTGGGGTACGAACATAAGAGTGAGGCAAGGAATGGAATACACTAAGCAGATTAAGGAGGATGTGGAATGGGGTAGTTATGTAGAAATGAAAAGGCTTGTGCAAGATAGGTTAGCATGGAGAGTCAGACCAGTCTGAATACCACAACAAAAACAACATTAAATCCCTCATGCAATGGGTCACAAATTAGTGTAGCATGGCAAAATAAAAATAAACAAAATTGGGCTAGTAGTACATATTATTTTTAAATATGAAATGTTTATAATTTTATAAAATTTTAATAATACATTTATATTTGTAAGCCCATTATATTTTACCTGTGATACTTCAAATCGGTGCATTACTATATTGTATTATGAAATTTTGTTTAGTATGCTATTGTTGTGCTGGTGTATAAATGAAAGTCATTATAAATGTCATTTAGTTGTATGTTTTGTCTATTTATATTTTATTAATCATTTTCTGTTTCAGGTGAGAAACGAGCTGCAGCTCCAGCACCACCACAACCTAAAGCTCCTGTTGTAGAAGCCTCAGCTCTTCCGCCGCCACCACCACCACCACCTCCTACTGCAACAGCTCCTCCACCCTCAACATCCCCTCCATCTGGTGGAGTCCCACCACCTCCGCCACCACCATTACCTCAGGCTCCTATGAGCTCCATTCCTGTTGCTGCAATTAGGCATGCTCAAGCGATTGAAGCTGCAACAGTGAAGATACCACCTGCTGATCCTACTAAAGAAATATCTGGAACTCGAACTGAGCAACGTGTTAAAATGAATCGAATGCGACTGCGAATTGCTCAACGTTTAAAGGAGGCTCAAAATGTTAATGCCATGTTAACAACATTCAATGAAATAGATATGGGGTATGTAATATAACTGACTAATTCAATATTTGATCATTTGCAACTGATAATTTTACCTTGGGGGATAGTCTTGTGTGTCATTGTTTGGTGGGACAGTGTGAGGGTGGCTGTGCATGGCTGGACAGGAATTATGTTTAAATAATACTTTTATTTGATTCATGTAAGTTTTTCTTAATGAAAGATGGCATATGTGTTTCAGAAATATAATGGAGTTCAGAAAATCTCATATGGAAGCTTTTCAAAAGAAATACAATTTAAAATTAGGCTTCATGTCTGCATTTGTTAAAGCATCAGCATATGCACTTCAAGATCAGCCCGTTATAAATGCAGTTATAGATGGAAGTGAAATAGTTTATAGAGACTATGTGGACATATCTGTTGCAGTAGCCACACCAAAGGTAGTTCCTTGTTTAAATACTCAATTTTAAAAAATAATTTTTATTGTTAGTTGCCTTGGTAATTAACGAGATGCTGAAGTGTGTTCATAATATCTTCAAGAACCACGTTTGAGAAAGAAGAAAAAATAAATTTGGGACCTCATTTGGTGTGATTTAAATGAATCAAGACATTTAGAAGGATGAAAATTTTGACGTGCATGTCACACAAGAGAAGAGGTCAAAATTTTCATCCTTGGAAATTTATTGATTTTAATCTAAATCATACCAGATGAGGTTCCAAATTTAGGAACAAAACATTGCTTACAAACTACTGCTAGCAAAGTTTGTCTATTTTTTTCTGACTTCGAGGCTGTTTTACAAGTAATTGATTTCCAAACAGTCGGATACTGTAGCTGAGAAATAATTGTTTTCTTCATCCGAGACTAACATTTTGCCTATCGAAATTATTATTTTTGACAACACATCACAATTGATGTTTTATTTAATGTGTTTAGGGGTCTCTTGGTTTGACCAGAATGAAGTGTATCAGTCTAAATATATGATTTTATAAATTACATTTTATTTGCCCAAAATGTTATTTTTGTCTTCAATTTTTCAAACTTTGAATTATTTAAGTAAAAAAACACTGCAATTATCAAATTAGTCAATTAATTTATATTGTATGTTTGCAATGTAATGTAAAACAAGGTGTACTTGTGGTTGATTCAGTTGTTGGTAACATTCATGAAACTTTTCATATGGACTTTTCTTTCAAAACTAAAACAGCTGAAATTTTATGATACTTTGGTTATATTATGCCAAAGACTGCTTACACCTTACAAATACAATGATGAGAAATTGTTATTTGGGTGTTTTTGAGCCAAGCAGCAGTTCCAAGTCCTATGCTTGTACTGACTGTAAGGACAAACTTATAAATGAAGTGCGAATTATAATAAATTTGTCTTCAGTGAAGTACATGTTTGAAACACTTGTAACACAAGTTTAATATAACAACTGGCCCTTACACAAAATAATTCCCACATAAATAAGTCCTGCTTAAAATTACTCCAATAGAATAGAGATTATATAGAGAACAGTGTTTCCCAACTTGGTCCCACACATCACATAGTGGCAATTTGATAATTCAGAGCAGTAGAATTGCTGAAGTTCTGGCAACAACATTTTGATTACTGCTTATTGTCTTTTTATGTTTAACTATTTGCCTGAAACCTGATGCATTAAAAATTTTAATCTTTTCTTATAAAATTTCAGTTTTAGGTGAGAGCAGCCAATTTAGTTTTTGGGTGAATAAATTTGTTTTTCATCTATATACTGGTGACTTAAGTGTTTGCTGTTATAATTACATAACACTTTGCCACTCATAAAATTGAAATTAGGTTGTCAGTTTTCATTCACTTAATACTAGCAGGTAGGGTTCAAGTGAATGTCATGGAGTTTAAATAAACTGTTTTTAGCTGCATTAAAATGAAAATACAATTTTAAAAAAGATTTTACCCATTTTATAATAATTTTTTTTTCCCAATGTTATTTCAATTTATAAATGTGAGTGGAAACTACACCACACGCTGTCTCACATCCAAGCTTCTACCTCCTTTTATCTAGCAAATCTTCAAACCTTGCATTGCTTTCATCACTCCTTCATTCCGTGTGAGTTTAGGTCTTCCTTTTTCTTTTTTTTGGCTGGTTGCCAGTGGAATATTCTTAACTAACCACCATTCCTCTGGCATTTGTCTCAAATATCCATACCAATTCAAGCTCCTGCCTTCTATTGTATAAGATATTTGCTGATGTAACTCCCATTTATTCCCGAATGTATTAATTTCTTGCCATTTCTGTTCTTGTCACATGGCAGCTGCGTCACCAGAAATCCATCTCCATCGTTGTTAACGTTCCTTCATTTTCCTTTGTTATTTCCCAAACCTCAGAACTACATAGTGCAATACTCTCCATTATTGTCTTGTAGATTTTTCTTTTCACCTCTTGTTATATTTTTATTCCATATAATTGTGTGTAACTGTCTTGTTGCAACTCTGCCCTGGGAATCACAGTCCTACACTCTATTGGCCACATGTATGGCAAGGTTCTGAAAAATCAAGTTGAATATGTGCTGTATGAATAGATCAAAGTGGTATTAGGGGAAGCAGGCCATGTATCCATAATATCTTCAATTTTTGACAGAGGTTAGCAAATAATCTAGAAATCCCTCTTATGTTCATAGATCTATCTATGGTGATGGAAAATCTGCAAATAAAAAGAACTTATTAATGCCATAAAAAATTGTATACAGGAAATTTAAACAAGGTCAAAGTTGGAAACATAGTCGTCAGGATTCCACAAAAGTAAAGGATTGAGACAAGGCTGCTGCATAGCACCTAACACTTTTTAAAATATATTTGAATGATGTACTCAAAAATTGGAGAAAAAGATGCCACACCAAAGGAATTCCTTTAAATGCTGGCAACCTCTATATTTTGAGTTTTGCTGATGATCAGATATCTTCACCAAAGATGAAGATAATGCATACTGCATACTAAGAAAATTGAATGCGGAATATGTGAAATGGGGCTTACTAATAATTTTTGATACAACCAAGTATATGGTAGTCGGAGGCACAGGAAGAGATTTAGAAATGGAAGACAGAAGTGTAGTAAAGAGCTGCATGACACATAAATACTTGGGAACAAATATTTCTAGTAAAGGGGGAAGCAATGAGAAAATTGAGCAAATGGAGTGATCCTAATAATTATTGCACATGCAATTTTACTCTTCATTAATTATGCCTATCAATGCATTTATCATGTAGCAGACAACATAAAGAGATTTACATACTTTAGATGTGCTGCGAGACAATTTCTGTGGCTTGGCTACCTATTGGTTCATTCCAGCTGTTGTATTCTATTGCCTCTGGTTCCAGAAATTTTGGGAGCCTCTGGCTGCTAGCTGCAGGTAGCTGTGGACTACTGCTGATGATTGTGTAACGTTATATGCTCATTCCTTCTGGTGGAGGGTTCCTCTTGGTCTTCACACTGCTCACAGTTTTAAGTCACGTTATTGACGGCCAAGTACCAGAATTTTTTCCAGATCTTACGCTAAACACTGAAGTTAGCTCTCTTGTAGTTTATTCAAGGCTGCCTTTCTGAATGAGTTATCTTCTCGCTGAAGTTCATCCATTTAATTTGTTTCATTCCACTCAAGTGTCTAGATCCAATAATTTCTTTTTCCAAAATAGCTTGGCGAGACAGGGTTACAACTAATACCATGGTCACCTCCCCATAGATGGAACAGAAAATTTTGGATTTCTCTGCTAATTTACTAAACATGCTGCCTGGCACAGTTTCTTGTCACTAATTGGACATCTGCATTTATGATCATGTTATTTACAGTGTGCCACAGGCTCTCAACTTCCTGAAAATCCATCTTTGACATGCTTGAAAAATTATTCCTTTAAAAGTCTAGTACAGTAATAGGATATCATGCTGGAATAAATAAAAAATAATATCATGGATTACATGGTTCATGTGGCATTAGGCCCATGAAAATTTGACAGGATCCTTACTATGTGGCAATATTATTGTATGTACTAATTATTAATGAATTATGTAACACAAAAGTATTGACATTCAAATCAAAATAACTTTGAAAATGCCAACATTTAGGTTTGTTTAGTTTTGTGTATTGACACAGATCAATTAATTAACTGCAGTGATTAAAGACTTTTTGTGGACTTTAACTTTTGTTGAAATAAATCACAGCTACAGAGTGCTTTTATTAGAATTAAATATGCCACTGTATTTTATTGTCTCATTATAAATTTTTATTTATTTTGTTGGATAGGGGTTAGTAGTTCCAGTTCTGCGAAATGTTGAAGGAATGAATTATGCAGACATTGAAATGGGAATTGCTGCTCTTGGAGAAAAGGCAAGGAAAGGACAATTAGCTGTTGAAGACATGGATGGAGGCACTTTCACCATTAGCAATGGAGGAGTTTTTGGGTCTCTTTTAGGAACCCCAATTATAAATCCACCACAGTCAGCCATTTTAGGAATGCATGGTATTTTTGATAGACCAGTTGCTGTTAAAGGACAGGTATGTTTATAATATTTTGTTTATGCTATTACTTAAATTAACTCTTATTTAATTTTAATTACTTTAATTTTATTTTCTGTAATGTGAAGGTACTTTTGTTGTCCGTTTGAAGGAAAGATTGAAAACAGCAATTAGTTCTGATAAATTTGTTTTGATTTAGTTTGATCAATTGATAATTAGTGAAATAAGCCTATCTTAATTGTAAACTTTTATATAACATACACCTCAACTTTTTCTCCTTTCTTCTAAAACCAAACTTTGAGCATTGAGCTGTACTTCAATTGATTTAAGATGATTCTCATGACTAATTCATTAAAAGCAAAATGGCTTTTATTACATCCAGAAAAAAACTACAAAACAACTTAAAACAACTATAACCTTAAAAATAGTAACACAATACAAAAATAAATACTTCATTTGTGAATTATGAAGAAAATAGGCTTTTTTGACAAATATTAGAATTATTGCAATTTGTAGTAATGATGGAAGTTGTTACTGGTATGGGATTTATAATTCACTTGGCACCGAATAAATTAGCGTGGAAAAGGCATAAGATAGAACATTCGTGATTTTTAAATTATTAAAAATATGTACCTGTATAAAAATATTTCTAGTGTTATCTTTTCCTATATTTGTTCAGAAAAAATTGCCAGAAATCATTTAAAAAGTAAGAGTAATGTTTACTGCTTCTTTAAAAAATATTTAAATATTGATGGGTTAATATTAAACTCTGAATTTCCAGCTATATTTAAAATAATTCTGTGTTATTTTCTTTTTTTTCTGAAAACATAACCTTGTATAATTTATTAATAATCTAGCACACACGGAATTTATATTTATTGAAATCATTACGAGTAAAAATACCCTTCAAGTTGTATTCCTTTGATGAGAATACCTTAGTGTCAAAGTATTGTAAGAAATTGGAAAAATCTATTTTTTCAATCAAAACTATTAAGGTGCTAGTGCTAAGGAACCAGATAATTTTTACTTAAATTAAGAATGTTTTTTAAATAATAGCTGCTCATGGCTTAAGTTGCAAAAAAATTTTAACTTATATTTGGGAACCCCTTTTCCATTTCCAACACATCTTATAGTTCAGACAAAGTCCTAAACTCTCTTAACAGTTGCTTTCCCTGTTTACACTCATTTGACTGCTGAAGAAAGAGTATGACTGACTGGCATGGCAGATAGCTGCTCATTCAAACTATGACATGCTAGCAGTTAGATGGCAGAAATTGACTTTAAACAAAGCCAACAATTCTCTCCACTCTTACTCTCCATTCTCCCTTTCTCCTCCCCCCCTCTCTCTCTTAACACACCACCCCCTTCATCTGAAAGTTAGGAAGACATTTCCAGTGATCGACTAGCCGATGACTCGGTTTTATTGTACTGCAGTGGTTAACAATGTGAAACTCCACAAAACACAATTCCCCATAGCCGCCTGTGCCCATATCCATACCCACAACACCAACAACTTCAACTGGTGCTTCACACTGACCCCCTTCAAAACCCTACCTCTCAATTCTTCAGAAGCTGAGCTCCATCTATGGGAACTTTCATTTGAGCATGTCCTACAGTCCTGACAAAGCCCTGGACTCAATAACCTATAGATAGTTACCTTCCCCCCTCCCTCCCCAAAGCACCTACAACAAAACGAGCTCATTGGAATTTGTATGTGTGATAAAACTTGGTATATGTATACTGGCTATATGTGTGTGTGTGGTATATGCAGTGAGGCGTGGTTGTATGTGTGTTAATATTTAAATATTGACACCTTTGAGGATGGATGTTTCAATGAGTGTCAATATGGGGGTGTTAGTATGCATCTCCCCAACCCCCATCAAGTCCTTGCCTCTTCCCAGACCCTCATTAAGAGAGAAAGTTGGTGACCTTGTGGGGTTGATTGTTTATGACCTAGGCTAGCAGCACAGCAAATTTTCGCTGCTCAGTCGTCTGCTAGCTGATCACTGGAAATGTCTTCCTAACTTTCTGATGAAGGGGATGGTGCCTCCAAAAATTTAAAGAACCTCACAAGGTGCCTACCATCTATGAACCTCAATTAAGTCACCTACTTTCTATCTGCCTTTCCTTTCCGTATTAATTACTATATATATAACATTTAAAATTATGCTTTGAATTGTTTTTTTGTTGAACATTAATGTCCTATTATTAATTTAAATAGAAATAAATTGCTTCTTGATAACTTTGTCCTCCATTTCAGGTTGTAATACGACCTATGATGTATATTGCTTTAACATATGATCACCGTCTGGTAGATGGACGTGAAGCAGTTTTATTCTTACGGAAAATCAAAGCTGCAGTTGAGGATCCGAGGATTTTGTTGCTTGGTCTGTAATTAAGTATTAGTGGTTGACTTGTTTTATTTTGTGGTTGTGGAAGTCTGCATAACACCCTGCAATAGGATGCGTGAATATAAAATGTGAAGTCTTCTGTCAGAGAGCTCATGTTGGTGAATATTTATTTGATTAAAAAAAAAGCACTTAAATGCATTGAAAAGTGCATTTAGTTGATAATTGTACACAGTTTATTTATTAAATAGTTGGCCAGATTAAATTGAAATTGTAGTAAAATAAAGTAACCTGTATTTTATTGTTGAACGAGCTTGTCTTACCAAATGTTTGATTACCTTTTGGAGTAATGGAACATCAGACTCCGAAGCAGAAGTGCATCTTCTGCTACTAATGTGTAACTTATTTTGTTCGTAAAAAAATAAAGACAAGTATGCATATGTTTAGGGCATTACTTTTACATTGTTAAAAATTATTCCATTAAAATGGTAACACCTGTATATTTTTAATAACTTTGAAATTTTTCTATATACAGTTTACTTATTGGAACTGTGAATGGTCAAAGTTTGAATTTGTTACAAGCCAGATGTTGGAGCATATATTAAAGACAAGCTACTAGTTTTAAAAATTTCAAATTATTGGCAATTAACTTCACAAATTTACTGACGTTACATTACACTTTGAGATTAATTATGTTAGACTAGGTTGCAAATATTTTTTCTGTAAAATATTGGGTTTACTGAATAGTCTTATATCTGGTCTAATATTGTAACTATTTCCTATGTTTTGAATATTTTAATTCATGAGTAATAATCCTTTCATCTGTGGCACTACATGCTCTATAATTAAACAATCATATAAATAACTTCTGTCAGTATATGTCTTATTTGTGCCTTTAATCAAGAACTCTCTTTTTTTTCACCACATTAGCAAACATACATTTCAATATGAACATGTATATATAAGGTATGATTTTCTGTCCCACAATGTTTGAAAATAATACATAATATGCTATGTAATATTACTTGTTATGAATACAAACAAATGCTTTATTAATATTATACATTTCAGTAACATGGTAGAGGTAGTAGTTAATTTCCTAAGAATTCCAAACATAAACAAAGAAGTTGAACTGATAGATCAATCATTAGGCATTGTTTGCTTTTGTTCTTTTTCAATAGTGAAATAAGTGTATTTGTAACTGTCTCAAGTTGCTGATGTAATGAAAGAATCTGTGTAAACATATGTGAATATGTCACTACTCTGCAAGACTGGCTAGGTTTTCCTTTACTGTGTTGGATGTTCAATGAGGTGAAAATCACAACTACATGTCTAATTAAAAATATTTATAGTATGGTGTTCAGTTGCCATAGTTCTGGTTGTATTGTAGGCTCAGACAAAACCAAGAGAGCCTATCATTGTAGTGTTAGGAGACTAAAAGAATGGACACATTTCCCCTTGAGCAGTATAATAAATGGTAAGTTGAATTTGTTGTGTGATGCCATTGTAGATAAAGGAGCACTTTGTTCAAAATTATTCTTATGGATATAAATATTATTTAATGTTGATTATTATATTGAATACTAGAAGAATACTGTTCTTTGAGAAGATATTCCCACCCATGATACCTTGGCTAGTAGAGAGTAGAGTTTATCTTTAATATATCTGCCTCACTAAGCTGATTAGGAAGGATGTGGGATGCAGTAGTTATATAGAAATAAAAAGGTTTGTTCAGAATAGGTCTGTGTGGGGGGTTACATCAGAATAGTCTAAGGATTGATTACTACAACAACAATCTGACTATAATGATGTTCAAATGGGACCCGTTCTGGTGAATGAGAGCAGAGAAATTATCGTTACTGCAAGTGACAATAATGATTGACAACAAATTTACTGCATCATAACTGAATGGCAATATGTTTCTCAGCCCTGTAAGTTGTAAATTATGTCTAAATTTTTCCTGTTATTTAAATTCATATATTTTGTTAACTATATATAACTGAAATGGTCCCGAAATGTAAGGATGATACTTTTGCGTAATGCAAATTTAAATTCCCTATAAAGTTCTGACTCTTTGTCATTACACTTAGTAAGTGACAATTTGGGGTGAATTTATATGGACAACACAAGGAAGAGCTTCAAAGTCAAATTGACTCCCATTTGTAGAAAGGTTTAGGTATGTCAGTAATTGTTTTGAGAGTTCACTTCTCCATTTTTAGGAGATTTTGCATGACTGTGAGGAACAGTCCAAATGTCTCCGGCAACCCTCTTTCTGTCCCGTGTGTAAAATATCAGCAGAATTAATATTTTGTTACCTAGTTTAATATTTTAAATGTATGCCAATATAGATGAATAACCTTTTATTTTGAAATTCTCTCTACTGCTTGTGAGCTTAGTGTATTTTTTTTTAATATTGATACTTCAGATCAAATCAACTGAGATGAATTGGACTGGGATCTTCCAGGCAAATTCTTATAAAAATTAGGCCCAGAAAAAAAATTCCATAGTTCATGGTTTGATTTTGATGTATTAGAAAGTAAATTTAGTAATGATTTAGGATGCCTCATGACATACTAATCAGGGGCGGCTCTTGAGTACTTAAAGTTATGGGCTACATCACCCCAAGACAAATTTTAGGACTTAAAATACTATTATTTTAGTTTCTTAAAATAACAAAACAAATAATTCCTCCTAAATTAATTCATGTGCTGTAGTACATGTGCACAAGCTGCCACTGATACTAATTTTAATTTGTTAATTCATTGAATCATTTATATCTTCTAATTATACTTTGTATATATATTATAATGACCTCCTGCAAATCGGGAGCTTGAACGCGTCAGAAACAAACAGATATTTTAAGTCAGCGATGTCAAACTCAATTAGTACCTGGGTCATTTAAGCAACTGGTTAAGATTCATGCGGGCCACAACTCTTGCAAATTTTCTAAATATCAGATGAAAATGGTTGCTCACGTATGTACTTCCAAAATAGCATAAAATTAGTAAGCAAATTTTTTAATTTCTGGGAATTTTTCACCTAAATAAAAATATTTTTTGGGAACTACTTTTCCATATTTGGCTATTAAAATCGAATAATTAACTCCAGTTGTATTGAGTGGGAGCATTTTCAACTTCAAAGGAAAAAGGTCTCGGTAAAAAGTGAAAATTCTTTGAAATTATAACATTTATCGATTTCTTCTTTTTTACCACTATATTGTAAAAATGAGTAACTTTTATTCTATGCTTTTAACTAGTCGCACGTAGGAAAATGTGTCGATGTAGACTATTTTTAAACAAAATCAATTTTTGTACAAAATTTGCCATTGCATCGTACATATTTGTTATTAATTGATCTTCGCCTTGCAATGTAATATTAAGATTATTCAGATGAACTGTAATATCTGCTAAAACGTACAGATATTTTACTTACAAGGGATCTGTTATAAATGATATATTTTCGATTTTTCATTTTCATCTCGTGAAATAAAATTATTTATTGGAAAAGGTGACAAAAAGTATTAAGAACTTTTGTGTAATAAGAAAGATCTTGAAATTCGGATTCTAATTCTTGAAGGAGCGAAGTAAATTGTCTATGGTTAAGTTCTATCGATCGAATAAAGTGCCTTTGTTACTGTTTTTAATACTTAATTCATTTTTAATAATTTTAAATAATTGGTGGTGAAGAAGGCAATGAAAGTCTTGATTTTAGTTTCATTTGGTTATATATGGGTAGTATTTTATATCATTCTTTACTTTTCACCCGCCATCGATTTAGCGCCGTCAATTGTTGCAGTAACAAGCGTATCAAGAGGAAGATTAAAATATCCTAAAACGTTCCATAAAGCGTCAAATATGTTTTCACTCATTATAGTTCCATAAAGAGGGATAATTTCTAATAATTCTTTAATGATATTTATATTATTACCGCAACAACAACAAAAAGCCGCAACTTGTGCCACATCTTTCACATCCGGATTTTCATCAATTGCAAGTGAAATAATTGCATTTTGGTAGTTGGGAACTAGCGTGGCTGCCATTTCAGTAATTCTGTTTGACACTGTATTTCTTGATAATTATATGTGCCCATAAGCCAAGATTTAAAAAAAATGAATTTATCGGTTATTTCACACCACATAATTTTAAACAAAATTTATTCAATAATTTTTACGGTATCCTCAAAAATGAACCTTCAGATAGTGCTTGTAATTTCAACGCTATACGGAATTCATTTCGTGTTAATTATAAAACTGGTATAAGTCAAAAATTAAGAAAAAGATAAATAAACATAACTTGATTATGGCGCGTGGCCCTCTTTGACGGGTTTATGAACTATACAATAAGCTGATAAATGACAATCAAATAACAAAAACGACAATTCATTCCGGTTTATCTAACAATAAAATTCAGTTGGGCTCTTCGGAACTAATTATTGGCGGCAAATAATATGTACGTATACAACTTGTGTTTTCATAGTTTCCATGATGACAATGTCATGGGATGAAACTACAGCTTCAAGAGGTGCACAGGAAGTAACTATGAGTTTTAGCGCATATGGAGGATATAACTACTCAAAAACACGTAATTGCTTACAGTGATGCTTGTTCAGGTCAAAATCGTAACATTAAAGTAGCATTGACATGGATGAAAATTCCTCAGTCATCGAGTAATAATATTGAAACGGTAGACCACAAATTTTTGGTAACGGGTCATTCCTTTCTACCGATGACCGTGATTTTGGGTTAATAGAAATGAAAAAAAAATACTTATACAACCCTGAGCATTATGAATTGATAGAAAAGTGTAGAAGATGAAATACATTTTCGATAAAACGAATGTCGCAGCCGGATTTTATTTCAACCAGATCACTAGAAGAATCAATAACAAGAAGAATAAAAAACTATCGCGGGCGAATCTGTCTCTTGGCTGCAAATTCAATGAATGAGATTCTTGAAAAATGAACCTTATAAAATGTTCTAAAAATCTTCTGTAGATGATTCCAAATTTCACGTTTTGGATCTTTCACCTAAAAGAGGAAGACCTAAAATATACGGAAATTTTTAAATTACTTCCATTATCCACCACCCCTAGACCAGTAACGGAAGAAAAACATAAAGATATTATGTCTTCACTAGCATACATCCCCCTCCCTCTCTCTTTCTCTCTCCCTCTCTAGTAAGCACGCCCTCATAAGTGTACAAAGGCAACCGCAAAAAATCTGTATGGTAATATTACCTCACATTTGATTCTTTTGCCTTATATATTTGGAAATACTAATACCTCACCAGGTTCTATATGCTGTAAAGCGTTACATTTGATCAACATTGTCATTTGAAGGAAGTAGTTTTATTTACTAAATCTGCAATGTTAGTATGAGATTACGTTTGAGGGTGTCAAATGAAATCATGAGTTTAATATAAAATAGAAAGCGGACGCCATCGGTCTGTCAGTTAGTACACGTATTTTAAATCAAAGAGTATCTTAAATAGATAGAGGGGAAATAGAGGCGCTTCGCTCGTAGCCCCATAAGAGCCCATGAAAAAACAGCGCTTTTTGAGTCCGCTGAAATCCTTCTTAAAGCAACAAACGACAAATTGAAGTGGATTATTTATTTACACCATATATTAGTATTTCCAAATATATAAGATGCAAATATTAATTCAAATGGCAATATTAAAAATATTGAGCATATTTCGAAATCGGTATTGCGAGTTGGATACGAAGTTATATCAGCATATTCTACATTAAATGTTAAAAATATATAATTTTTTATTCGAAAATGTTTGAGCAGAATGTAAATTGTTTTTCCTACGATCTGAATTCGGAAAATACGATATTTTATAATATAATTGAGATAGGCCGACGTTTTGATGCGACATTGGCATCTTTCGCAAATGGCTCTTAAAGGGAATTTAAAGTTTTTAATTAGTTCACTCTGATTCTTAAGCTCCCTGTGTTAAATAAAGTAGTATATCTTGTGTTATTAACTAAGGCCAGTGTCAAAAGCCGAGTACTGCATGAGGATAACAATGCACGCTGAATTGCTGACGTGTGAGAGCCATCAATGTCAGGTGACTTAGGATTGCTCCAACACTAATTTGTCTTAGAAGGGAACTTGTTTAGAATCTGAATTCACTACATCATCGATATTTCCGGAAAATACACCTAAATTCAAACGAGAAACGGACAAAGCCTTGTTGTCACTATTAAACTAAAATTTATAATCCTTACTTTTTCAAATTAATTTAATTTTCATAGCTAATTATTCGATTAAATTAAAAATATATCAACCGGACTTATTATCTCAGGTCCTTGTATTATTATTTAATCTGTGTGAAAATCCTAAAAAGAGAAATATCATCTTTGGGGAGAGAGAGGAAAGAGTTCTTTGAGGATTAGCCGAAGAAGGGAATCATTTTCCTTGCTGAATGGAAACTATTTGTAAAAGAGAGATACGGAAAGAAATATTGTGGTACTCACTTATCTTCGGCAAGACTTTTCATTTCCGCATAACAACAACTTCCCACCTTCTCCCTAACAGTTTAGCCTATTCCATCCTTGGCCTCCCGCTTCTGTTCTTACCCCACACACTTCCCTCTAATGCCAATTTCACAATACCCTCATGTCGCAAAACGTGGCCTATGAATATATCACTGCTCTTGGTCAAAGTTCTCTATTTTGTTCTCTCTTTCCCTATTCTGCTAGAAATTCCTGGTTCCTAACTCTATCCACCAATCTCATTTTCAGCATTCTTCTATAGCACCACATTTCGAAAGCTTCTATTCTTTTACTTTCTGAAACTATTATCGTGCACCTTTCGCACCCATCTAACGTCACACTCCATCCGAATATTTTTAGTAATTATTTCCTTATATCCATACTTATATTACCAGTAAGTAAATTCCTTTTTCGTGAAAGCCTTCCTTACCTGTGCTAGCCTATTCTCTGTCTACTATAGTTCTACCATCCCTAGTTATTACGCTTCGCAAGTAGCAGAATTCTTTAAGTTCTTTCAAAATATTCCTTCCCAATCTACACCCTTATTATTCCACTGTTTCCCATACTACACTCCACTACCTTGGTTTTCCCTCTATTAATCCTCATATTTAACTCTTTCTCCAGGACCACATTCATGCCATTTGTTGTGGTTTCCGAGTCTTCTTCTAGCTCCCCTAATACTACAATATCACCGGAGAAGCGTAGGGTTTTTATTTCTTCTCCTTGCAATATGACTCCTTTTCCATATTTATGGGCGACAAACTGAAATCTTGTCTTTCTTGATTTATGCTTTATTTTCAATTCTAGTTATTGATTACTGCCTTCCGCAGAGGTAAAGTATAAACCTTCTTTTCCTATATTTTATTCCTGTCATCTTCAACATCATTAATAGTGTTTTTTCTAAATCTACAAACGCCATGAACCTGTTTTTTCTTATACAGTCTTCTAAAATTAGATGCAAAGTTAATATTAATTTTATTGTCCCTACATTCTTCCTAATACCGAACTTAATTTCTCCTAACTATTTCTATTTGTCGTTCCATCCTCCTATATACTATTTTCGTTAATATTTTGCATGCATGAGATACAAAACTAATTGTTATTTGCTGTTCGTATCTGTCAGCCCCAGTCCTCTACGGTATGGGCATAATTATGTTTTTACTAAAATTTTCTTGTATTTTTCCTGTTTCGTAGATTTCGCAAACTATTCTGAACGGCCGTGATATTTGTTTCTTCGCCCGATGGTTTTATCAACTACGATGGAATGTTATTAATTCCTGGTGCTTTACAGTTGCTCAGATCTGTCAGCGGCCTTTCAGACTCCGACCTTAAAATTTTGTCCCCCACTTTCATCATCCACC
Organism: Eucriotettix oculatus; assembly: GCA_034510155.1. Classification (NCBI taxonomy): domain Eukaryota; kingdom Metazoa; phylum Arthropoda; class Insecta; order Orthoptera; family Tetrigidae; genus Eucriotettix; species Eucriotettix oculatus. Next base: position 142,291,112 of record CM067377.1, read on the forward strand.
TCCTCTTCTTCTTCTATTACTGACTGATCTTAATTTCCACCGTGATACAGCTTTTCTAGATATTCCTGCTATCTTTCTGCCTTTTCTTCTGTATCCAGAATTGCTAATATTTTTACTCTCTCAGAATGTTTCTTTGATTTCACTATAAGTTGCGTCTATTTTCCCTTTCGCAATGAAATCTTCAACCGCTTTCCATTTATCTTGGAACCAAGCCTCTTTAGCTGATTTGCACTGCCTATCAATCTCATTCTTCAGGCGTCTGTACTGCTCTTTACCGTTTTCATCTCTCGCGTTTTTATATTTACGCCTTTCATCAATCATTTTAATTAAAATAAATTGAGCAGTAGTGATATGAGCCTTTTTGTCAGTTTTTAAAATTTAAATATTAAATGTTAATCTCTGTTTTGTGACTTCACCGGGAAAAAAATTATCTGTACATGGAACCTAACTCCATGACACCTTCGGTGTGGGAGGTTTCGTGTGCAGATTAATTTTTGCCTGAAGTCTCAAATCAGAGACGAGACGTTGTAACATTTAATATTTAAATTTAAAAAACTGAGAAAAAGTCTGATGTAACTAATTTGTTATATATTAGTCAGATAAACTATTTTATTACTGTTTAATAAATGGGGAAGAACTGTTGATTGGTAAACTTGTGTAACGTCGCGTGTAAGCTTATAATAATATTTTGTTTAAAGGTATATAAACTTTATTCATTCGTAATTGTAGACGTTATTACATTGCCTAAGCCACGCATTTGAACCCCGAGGTAAGAGATTATAAAATTTAGGATACGCGACGTGATGGCGTCATAAAATGTGATAGCAACGAGCCGGGCATACATTCATAAAAAGTATGTCGTAATATTTGGTAGGGGTATTTATTACAAGATGCGTTTCGATAAATTTAATTACGCAGTGATGTCGCAATAATATTTAACACATTGTTTCTCGAATTCTGGAACATTATCGTCAAATGGTTGAAAAGTTGGGTGGTTGGTTGGAATGGAGAGAAAGTAAATGGGCTAAAATTTACTTTACCCATAATAAAATAAAATCAAACTATTCTTTCTGACTATAAAGCTCGTATGTTGTTTGGGAGTTTCTTGAGTGGTTTTACACTTTGTCAAAACAACACAGTAGTTCTTCATTAGTTGAGAATAATTCAGAGTAAGGTGAATTGGTTACAGTACAGTTTGCTTGAAATAAATTTTACAATCTGGTCCTGAGTTGATAAACGGCAGGACATTACGTGGCCCTCACATACTTGATCGTAACAGGTGCTTATGCTTGTAAGTATGCAAAATTGTAGCCGTTTACCGAGTGAAACTGCTGCATGACTGCGAGTACCTGAGGCGCAATGGCCGGGGGTCAAGACGCCGTATCCTTTGTATTTGGCTAATGCGGCCGGCATTAATTGCATGTATAATTCATCGCGGTAATTTAGCACGCAGACTCGAATCGATTTTTGTGGCTCATTGGGGCGTGCCACGCACCCCAAAGACGAGGAGAACCTCTCAAGATCAAGAAAGTTGGGCCATTTCGCCTTAAGTGCTGGTGTTCATCTTTTAAATCACCATCATATAAATTCGAATAGGACTGCAATTAAAATTGACGGAAAATATTGAGATCTATCACGATTGTCAGAGAATCACGAGGTTCAATATGTAAAGGACAGGAAAGTGATTTAAAATATTTGACCGCTTTTTCTTTATTTGTATAATTCTTTTTTCTTCAAATATTAACGCTGCAAAATTAATGTTATATTGACCTAAATACAATGTGGGAATTCTGATGGGAATAAAGAAATAATTAGGGTTGACAGTGCGACGTGACGTAACGGATTGCTTATATTTTCGTAATCAAGAGTCGGCATTGCAAAATTCTTTTTTTCTTTAGTGTTTTAGAGTAATGAAAATTATCTGTAAATAGGGGAAAAAATGTTTTCTTCAGGTACATACCGCGCATTCTAGTCACTACCTCAAACTTCAAAATTAGTTTTCAAGAAACTGGTAAATTATTTCTTCAGTCTTAGGAATTGACAACAAACCTATTGATTGTAATGATGTCAAAACTTACCTATGGCTTTTAATTACCCTTTGATATTTCCTTAGGTTAAAATTGGAAAATATTGCGCGGGAAGCTAAAAGGTTTAGTGTTTTACTTCTATAATTATGGAAACTGTATGAAAGAAACTTAAAATAATAACGAAATCAGCCATCTCTTAAAAATATAAAATATTAATCATGTGTAATGCCGTTTATACTTTGAAGTTATCATTTGAAATTATTTCGTCAAATTTTTCTATTATACACAAAATTTAATATAAAATACTAATCTTAAATTATCAAGAACTCCCACTTAAAATCATTTTTCAACACCCTTAGATATTTCCATAAGTTTGTATTTCATGATATAATTGGGCAAAAGTTGAGTTTGAAATCATAATCATGGGCCGTGGTTTCGTGAAGTATGACGTGTCACTTGTAAATAAAACTGCAATATACTAACTTTGGTATTCAAAAAATTATTTCGTAATGTTTTTCATCATCATGTGTTCCTAGTGTTTGCATTCGGAGATGGGAAGCGATCACCGTAATAGAAAGTGAACATAGCTGCCATATTGCGCGGAATGCTATATGGCGTATTTCCCAGTATTTGTTACAATACCCGGTGACGTCGCAAACTTACGCATGATTACACACTCACATATATATTTTTAAGTATAATTCCTCCCACGTTTGTGCTAGGGAATTCTCGTCCCCCCCACCCTCAAGTGTTTTGTCCTTTTCGGATTTAACAATGAGTAGCAATTTTTGTTAAAATCTGTCCACGCGTTTAAATTTCTATTTAGAATATACAAACATTCAAATTTACTATTTTCTATTATATAGACTAGCCCTGTGTTGTCCGCGAAGTTATGAATATTAGTCTGGAAAATTATTAGTTCAACACTAATCTCAATACCTTCGAGATCGCTACTTTTTGAATATTTACCTATATCCAAATAATGAAAATAATGACGACTAACACTACTTTAATCGAGCCAAGAAATCTACTGAACCTATAAAAATATGTACATTTAATACGGTACTTTAAGAAAGTCATAAGAAATCCCCGTTACCCTAACAGAGTAAAACATGCTCCTGAAACTGAGTTAAAAATAATGCCAGTATCGTAATGAGAATAAAAATACTCGGGTATCTTAAGAGGGTTAAATATAGTCCCGGTACCCTGAGAGAGGGAAAACTAATCCTGCCCCTCTTGTAGACACTAATTTGTGTTTTACCAATTTAGTGCTTGTTCTTGGATCGTAAGTAACGTTCAAATTGCTTGGTAGAAATCGCTCCAATTGCACGTGGAAATTTGTTTCACCTCCACTCGTATGACCTGAACTGCAACTTAAGCCACACGTTGAATGCCAGAATCAATCACTTCCATTATCCCGGATTTGACAACAAAATGTTTTGCTTTTGTATTATAACCATTTACGGGCCTTGGACCTCTTCCCCCCTACCTGTAAACGTGGAGGCTGAATTGCAACTTAATCCGGATTTCGAATGTTAAAAATAAACTCAGTGACTTCCATTGCGCCGGAAGAGACACTATCCCCACTTTCTGCATGATTCTAGTAAAAATTCTCGTCCCTTGCCTTCACTCCGACGGAAGCTCCCATTCATTAGGGGTTGAATAAGGCTGCGAAAATAACTGTTTCAAACTGAGCAACGCTAATAACTTTTTATTTCATTCTAATAATTGCCTTTTTAGTATGTTTTAAAATACTACCCAATGCACCACCACCCTTAAAAGTGCTAAGGATGTTTTCCCGAACATCCTATGCTCTTGGATCGTAAGTAAAACATGTAAAACGTTTTGGTAAAATTGTTCCATCCTCTTCCTCTTCTGAAGACTGAACTGCAACTTAACCCGTATGTTGATTGTTTAATTGTTACTTTTATGTAACGTCCCCCCACCCCCTTCCTCCCTATGGATGCTCTCTCCAGTGCTGTTGAAATTATATGTAAAACATTGAGAGCAACTCTATCAGTCTCATAGACTACAAAACTTCTTTGTTACCTTTGCTTTAATATCTCCGCACCGTATGGGTGTTAATTATGTCTTCACTTCCCTTTGCCTTTGTTTCTGGGTCGCAAGGAAATTTGTTCGAATTTCCTCCATTTGTTTAAATCTGTTTAAAGAAAATAAAAGATGCATACTTCTTTTTTATTATATAGATTTCATTAGTCCTCTGGTAAGGAAATAAGTCAAGTGAAATTACCATTATATTCATAAATATTAAAAGAATAAATAAGTAGAAATGCTTCAATTGAAGCTCATGTGAAGCGTATAGCTGATTTAGAATAATGGAAAAATGTTAAGCGGGCCCAGGATTCGAGCCCAGGGCCTCCCGCTTTGTAGGCGGTTATTCTACCACTAAGCTAGTCCGAGTCAACCGTGCAACGTCCCTCCACTCCTGTATATCTATGCTACAATTTACTTCATTCTTCACAGCATAATTTCTAGGAATTCAGTGAAGAATGGTCATTGTGTAAATTGATCAAAGGAGAAAGGAATTCAAATCAAAGGAGGTAGAAATGCTTCAATCGAAGCTCAGGTAAAGCGTATAGATATTTTATAAGAAAGCCAATAATGGAAAAATGTCAACCGGGCCCAGGATTCGAACCCAGGACATTCCGCTTTCCGGGGAGTTACTCTACCACTGAGCTAGTCCGAGCCGATTAGTAAATTGTTGGGGGGTCTGACTTAGGTTTACAGGAGAGGAGGGATGTTGAATCGGTCCTCGGGACGTCGACTTGGACTAGCTCAATGCTAGATTAAACCGCTGGTGGTTCTAAGAAAATATAAACAATACACAAACAAGAAATGATATAAGTAAAGTATTAAAGAGTTAAAAATGAGATAATAGTTTCTAATATATAAAATAATTGAGAAATAATATTAAACTGGTGATTCCGCTAAAAGAATTTTTCTGGGAACTGCTTTCAGTCGTGGAATTTATAGGCTGACTAAATATTGTTTAACATAATGAAAACGTTTTGTTCGCTGTTTAATATTAAAGATGCCAACATGTTTTATCTGAGCAGATCATTTATGGCTGGTAAGGAGGACATTTAACTTCGGTTGACGTTTATGCGACTGATTTTACGATTGAATTGGTATGTAAGGCTTAGGGGTCGCTGTTGCTCTCTGTGTAGGATCTATCGCCCCCGCTAATCCGCATCGCCTCATCCCTTACCTGGGGGAAGGCTGACATACACAAGTCTAGTGCTTCGGGCCAAGAAACTTGGCAGCAAGATGGCTGCAATTAACAGCTGCCAACGCCATTGTAGTGTTCCGAGATTACGACTTGGAGGCTGTAATGCTGGGAGAGATAGCAGCTAGCGTAATGCTCTTCGGAAATTAGTGGCATTGTGCGTCGCTAGGTGGCGAACTGAGTTTACTAACGACGTATCTTCAGCTGGCAGGGGAGCGTGCCTTGATAAGATGCACTCGTAATCCTTGCTCCAACTTTCCGCACACAAAGGCGAGCCTCGCCTACGACCACACAGTTTTCAAAGTGAATAAAACTGATTACGTGCCAAAGGATGGGAAACTTTCGGACGTTAATAATATACATTACGAGGAAACTATAAAATAAATATTTTCCTTTTTATTTGAATTCTAATTGAATTATTCAAGAATCATAAGGCACCAAGCAATTTCACAACTCGACGCGCCACTTGATCTTCTATACTTGCATACTGTAGTTAATAATGAGTTATCTAAAGCTTTTATAAATTAGAAAGATTAAAAATGTTGTAAATTATTTTTAAAAATATAATTTATAATTCATAAATAGTAAATCAGCCCATAAGTCAGAAAAAAATATAAACTTTATTGACATTAGCTGTTAATCGACGTTTCGTTACTAAATTTGGATCATCATCTGGTGAATTTTAACTATAAAAATACAAAAAAAAACAATATGATAAAGGAATAAAATATCAAGAACGAAGGCTTATCTATAACCTCTACCGAAGGCAGTCAGCAGTAATTAGAATTAAAGATCAAGAAAATAAATTAGAAATCTAGAAAGGAGTAAGACAAGGATGGAACCAAGCCTCTTTGACTGCTTTGCACTTCTTATCTATCTCATTCTTCAAGCGTCTTTATCTACCATTTTCATCTCTCGCATTTTTATATTTACGTTTTCATCAATCATTTTTATTATTTCTTGTGTTATCCATGCTTTCCTATTGATCTGAGCTATTCTTCTTATTTTTTCGTCCACTGCTCTAGCCATTTCTTCCTTCTCTTCAATATCGCTTCCTTCTTCTTTCTCTATTAACCTACTTTTGATATCTTCTTTGAAAGTCTGTCACCTATGTTGTTTAACTTATACATAGAACAGGCGATAAAGGAAGTTAAAAAGGAATATGGAAAAGGAATCATTCTGCAAGGAGAAGAAATAAAATCCCTACGCTTTGCCTTTAATATTGTAATTACAAGGGGAGTCAGAAGAAGACTTGGAAACCATAATAAGTGGCATAAACGTAGTCCTGGAGAAAGAGCTGAATATGAGGATTGGTACAGGGAAAACCAAGGTAATTGAGTGTAGTAAGGGAAACAGTGGAATAACAAAGGGTGTTAGATTGAGAAGGGATATTTTGACGGAGGTTAAGGAATTATGCTACTTGGGCAGCATAATAACTAGGAATTGTTATATGGTTGCGAAACGTGGACGGTAGGAGTTGCGGAAACGCAAAGAATAGAAGCCTTTGAATTGTGGTTCTATAGGAGAATGCTGGAAATCAAATGTGTGGATAGAATCACTAACGAGGAAGTACTAAGCAGAATAGGGATGACTGAACAATATGCAGGAGGTTGACCAAGCGAAGGGATAGATTAATAGACCTCTTTGTGAGACAAGAGTGTGAAATTAGCATCAGAGGAAGTGTGTGGGGTAATAACAGAAGAGGAAGACGAGGTATGGAATACATTTAGTATATTAGAGAGGATTTTCGATGTTGTAGTTATGCGGATATGAAATGGCTTTCCCAAGATTGTTAGCAATGAGGGTTGCATCAGACCAGACTTAGGACTGAATACAACATTTTCCTTCCAAGCTTTCGACTTTATCGATCAAAGTAATATTAAAATCTATAAATATGTCTTAATAATAATCATAAAAAATATTGAGATCGAATTGTTCCTGAATAACTCAAAACTAAATTACATCCGTATGAAATCAATGACATATGACGAAATTTTATTCATTCTTTGTTATTGAGTTTAAATTATATTATTGAGATGTAATATAAAAGTGATTAAGATTATACTTGGATTGAAATGAATGGAAGAAAAATATTTTAAGAATATTAGTGAATGACCATAACTAGGGAACATTACGAAAAGAAAGAATGCAGGTCTTCAAATCCTCGGGATAAATGGCAATTTCTCTGTAGGAATTCCTAATTCTTAGAAAATGATTAGCAGTGTTTCCTGCATATATGATTGATTTTATACTCCAACGAGGAAGTCAGTTAAGTCAATTAATGTATTTGAGCAGGAGAGCGTTGAGTGGAGAAGGGAGTGTGTGTGAAGACGCGCGCTAGTTAGCCACGGTCGGGTTTCTGTTTACGAGCCCAATCAAGCAATATATTTCTTGCCCTGATTTACTGCTCTTAATAATAGCCAATTACCATTTTAATTGCGTGCAGTCTACACGAGTCCGATGATTAAGTGACACCAAGACGATTAGCACAAGCTGGACGCGAAGGATTTGTTAGAGAGATTTCTAGCACATCAGAAACTTGTTAATGTTATGTATTATTCTGGGTGCCTCTCATTGGGTATACGATGCCAATTTTCTTGCCAACCGATCATTCGTGCTCCAGGACTTCAGAATTCTTTCTGCTTCGTCCTGCGATATCGCAAGTCAATAGATATTACTGACATTGCAGGCTGGTCTAAATTCCGTTACACTCAACTTACTGTGGGTGTGTATCCTATGAATACAGGCTTAAATTTTGAAAATTTGAGACATAAACAGATCCATACCAAAATACTTCCTCAGACGCAATATAAAAGACCAGATAAGTTTCGGCTATTGTAATGGGGCAACAGATATACATACTATGTATAAAGTACTGAATTCTTTAGGAAAAGAAGTAGAACGTAACTTATAATTCAATAAAAAGTTTAATACATGATCTGGGTTTTAGATACAAAAATTTATCAAAACAATGAATGTAATTATCTTCGTAAAATGCGCGTTGTAGTTTGTTTACAACATATTTTAGGGATGAAATTTGGATCACCGAGAAATAATGTAAAGAAAAGAGATTGATGACTCAATAAAATGCACCTTGGCTTCTCCCGTAAAGAATACGAAAACGTCTCATACTTTCCAATTTTGTATTTTCCAATCATTGGATTAAAGCGCCTCCGTTGATATTTCAAAGATTACCACGAGGACATGAAATAGCAGTGCTTTAAAAGTGATTACTCCTCGCAGCGGTACAAAAGTGTTCATCGATCCACCATGTTTGGTGCAAATATAAAAGGTAAGGCACCTATTTCTTCATCGACTACAACTGTCGTAATAACTTTTTATCCGATATTTACTAATTCGTTGAATTATAGATTGTTTGGAATCATTTTTGTTCTTAGAATGTATTGAATTGATTTATTGTCAATTAAAATAAGTGGGAGATCGATGAACAGAAGTCCACTACGTAAGAAGTGAGGAGATAATACCAAAGAATGCCAAAGAGTATCTTGAATAGATAGAGAGGCAATAGCTCATAGGCCCATAAGAACCCATGTTACCCGTCATTCGGAAGGGCGTGAGACGTACCTGATGCAAGTTTTCTAGGGTTTCTTTAGGTGAAACACCGGGTAGGATCCTTAAACTATAGCTCGGGGGCCTTGTCAACCCTTGGCTACTTTGCTCTACCTTCCGCGCACCCCCCTTATCAATTCCCTTCCTGTGCTATTAAAGGGGAGTTGCCTGTTTCAGGATCACCCTCATGTAGCCTGTTAACCAAAGAAAAGCTCTTTTTGAGTCCGCTAAAATTCTTCTTAAATCGGCAAGAGACAAATTAAAGTGGATTATTTATTTACACCATATCTTAGTATGTTCAAATATGTAAGGTGCAAATATTAATTCAAATGGGAATTTTAAAAAAGTGAGATTGTTTCAAAGTCAGTATTACGAGTTGGATGCGAAGTTATAACAGCATATTTCTCAATTAAATTTTAAAAGCATATAATTTTCTATTCGCAAATGTTTAATGAGACTGGAAGTAGTTTTTCGTAAAATATGAATACGGAAAATAAGATATTTTTTAAAATATAATTTAGATACGCCGACCTTTTGATGCGACATTAGCATCTTCCGCAAATGGCCCTTATATATATGTATAATACGACCATTTTCAATAGTACAATACAGAATTAGTCTTATTAATGAAACAGAATCAGTAAAATATTCTATAATATATGCTATAGTAATGTTCATTTAAGCTTTCGGTACGAAGTTTCAGCCATTCTCAGAATATGTTTAATAGCCAGTCGGGATGTTTTTACAAAAGTAAATAAAACCTTAATATTTAAAAAACACATATAGAAATAATTTAAAAGATAATAAATATTTATTTTCAATCAAATTCTTCGCGTCGAAAGTTTAAAAAATATATTTTCATAATTTGAATTTTTATTATTAGTTTTTAATAAATATGTTTAGATAACATTGTTTTATGATGAATTAAAAAGGTGACATTTCCATTTATTTTTTCTATCACTTTATTTAAAGTCGCATCAAGTACTATGGTTATGAGCGACTACAGTACTCGTGAGCTGTAGTTTTCACAGTGTGATAACACAACATCCATATCCATGCCAGGATTCGAACCCAGGATCTCTGTGATGCTAGGCAGCAACGCTAACCAATACACCATAGGAGGTCGGTATTTCCATAATTTAATGAGATAGTGTTTTATTTTAAAGTCCAATGGGCCCAAGCATATAGAAAATATCTTACTATCATAATTTAGACACAAGAAAAAACAATTTACGTTCTCCTCCAACATTGGCGAACAGAAAATTACATATTTTTGACATTTAATTGAGAAATATACTGATATAACTTCGCATCCAACGCGTAATACTGATTTCAAATCACGCTCACTTTCTTTAATATTCCTATTTCTATTAATATTCGCACCTTATATATTTGAAAATACTAATATATCGTGTATAAATAAATAATCCACTTCAACTTGTCGTTTGCTGCTTTAAGAAGGATTTTAGCGGACTCAAAAAGCGCTGTTTTTACATGGGCTCTTATGGGCCTACGATCGAGTTACACTTACAGGAGTGGGGATGGCCGTCACGCTCCCAGCGCTGCTATTGCCTCTCCATCTATTTAAGATACTCTTTGTGGAATACATCCTTCTCTAATCCTCTGGGAAATGCTACCTGCGACCCGATCGTCCAGCCGCAATCGTTAATTGATTGGACTACAATAAAGTATTAGGCTTTAAGGAAGCAATAAGCAAAGTAAGAAATGGTAAGAACGGTAGCATTGTATATTTTTATCTCGTAATTAGAGGTCTTTCATTGTAATATGTAATTGATATGCATGATTAAATTTGCAGGTTTGAAGGTGATAATTAAATTAGTTTCAGTGTAGCCGTAAGATTGAGCAGACAGGGGAACGCTCAGTTGTACGAGTAAGATTGTGTATCAGGCTGGCTGTTGAAGACGGTGCAAGATTCCTGCACAGTGCTAATTGTGGCAAACTTAGAGAAGCGAGGAAAGTGAGAGCCACCTCGGCGCTCCTGTGTTTGTCCAGCAGTCAGACCCTGGAGCCTCCAGCAGCATCTCTCTTTGCGGCTGCTGTAGAAACTTAGTTGCCTCTCAATTAATTGCACCGACGACGTTCCAGCCATTCTGCAAGCTGTCGTTATCAAAACTCAATAACGCAGTAATTTAGCAGACTGCAGCCGGAGTGGGATGGAAGCGGGGGACGACGGAGGAGGAGGAGGAAGATTTTTGTGCAATGAGTGGGGGCAGGAAAGTTGAGAGCCTTTAGGGGAAGGTTTCTGTGCAGCGGACTGACTTGAAACTCCACCCTCCCCGGACGAGAACTCCTTCGTCAAAGTTTCGCTCTTGCGAGCAAGGGAGCGCTTAACTAATCGAAGTTGTTCCACAGCGGGCTTTTCCTCGCGCATTTTGCCCCAGGCGCCTTTGATCAATACGGCTTCCTTAACAGACAGGCTTATAACACTCTTATAGGAGCAACACACTAACGGCTTATCTCATCGCTACTCATAACACTCAAGAAATTTAGAATAAAAACCTATGATAGTCCCATAAAAAAATCTCAAATTTGAGAGATTTTGAACTTTCCAGTCAGCCTTGATCAATTTCACATCCACGCAAGGATATTTTTTAGAACTCACAAACTGATAATTCCTTATGGGCTAAGATACTCAGTACTACTTGGGACTGGAATTAGATATCCCCCTTTACGAGTAATTACTAATAAACAGATCTGTATTAAAAGAATAATAATTACGATTTTTTTATCAGCATTGGGCCATTAATAGGCCGAGAGTAGTGAGACCTATATTTCACATACTAAAAAGATCGGAGTTTCTGTTCTGAAAGGCATTACATTACCGATGCTTTACCTACTGGCGCTAAGCAGACAGGAATCAAACTCTAAAACTAATTAGACATTAGCTACATATTTAATTAAACTTGATTAAAATCATATTTAAGCGAATGGGTAAATAGTAAGCCCTCGTTACAGCCTTCATGCATATGTTGGTTAATTCAGAATCAATACTTGTGTTGTGAAATATGCAGACGGTAACTTCAAAATTAATATCAGCAAAGTTAACAGAAATAATATATCCTTTGATTCTCTCTCTTGCTTACACATACAGAGGAGTCTTAATCTACCGGGTCTTGACGAAAATTAAAGTCAGATTATTTTATGTAAAAAATTGCGTGTATCCTTGAACATTTTCAGTTAGTCGACCCCCATGTAGCCTGTTATCAAAAAAAAAGTAACCGGAAACAATAGTCAATGTGAGGTAGCGGATGCCTGTTGGAGCTTTCTCTCAGGTATTTCTCCTCAGATTGATTGCGTGGATCACCTTTTGGGGATGCCTTGTACACTCTCGTTTATTCAAGGTTCTCACATGTCGAGGCATCTTCATTTATTATAGGAGGTGTATGTACTGGGGTCGAAGGCATTGGGCATACGGTACGAGATGTCCACTGATCGCAATGAATCAGTTGGCCAACTGCCTCCTATTGGAGACACCGAGAAGGGAATGCTGCGACCCCATAGCAAACTCATCTCCCGTAATTTGGTAGGGCGTGAGAATAGAACACAATAGCCGGGCCTACCTGATGGGGGTTTTATATGGCTTTACTGCATCTCTTTTAGGTGAATCACCGGGTACGCCTTGTCAACCCTTGGCTATCTTGCAATACCTTCCACATCCCTTTTTTCAATTCATTTACTACGCTATTAAAGGGGGGGTTGGATCACCTCCATGTAGTCTGGTCTCACCCCACCAAATATGTTTGTTTCTTATATAGACCTATCAAATTAATATGGCTAATTTCCAAAAGCTCAGTTTGGATAAAAATGAAAATACATTAGGGAAATTTACAAATATTGCTTTAATAAACAGTGGCGGTGGAAACAGTTGGGAGAAAGAAGCGCTGTAAAAACTAAATCAGTCATACTACTCCATTTTAAAGGGAATGATAATATTAATGACGGCAACTCGAAAAGTATTCGAAGGTGATTTCGGTAATTTTTCAATTTTTTGAAAGTGCATTTCTCTTCCAACCGAACTACTTGGATCATAAGTTACATGTATACAAAGTTAGGTTGAAAAATTTCCCCTACAATAACACCGGATTCGAAAACAATCGCGGCAGCCGTCGTAAAATTTTTGGCACCCCTACACCCCGATCTCTAGAAGTGTTTCCAATACCATTAGCGATAGAAATTGAACACTGAATATAAGCGACCCAGATAAATATTTCGTTGACTCCAATATAGGATGTTTCCACATATTTTTCTAGTCCCACCTAAATGGATGCTACTTTTGTCATACATTCGCAGTGTTTGTTCCTGGATCGTGACACGTGTACGACGTTCGGTTGAAATTGTTACACGTATTATTTAGTAGCTTAATTTACAATGAGAAAATGTGATGTATAATAAGATAACTAAGCCATTAGGTGTTGTATTTATATTTTATTTCGTAAGAAAGGGAACTTTTCGGGAAAGTAACCCGCGGGGAAAATGTTAATTGGGATAATGTCGTCAGGGAAACGTGCATCGGGCAAGGCTTGTTCTGGAATTTGTACTAGACCCGTTTGTTGGATATTGGGACAAATTGAACGGAATAGACGGAGTACACGGCGCAGGAAAAGATTAACAAATTGAATACAAGAGACTACCAAAATACGCAAAAAAAATTTCCAGTGTTATTTATGGTTGAATTTTATGAAATAACACAAATATTTACCTACTCGTAAGATAGATTTTGAATAATACTTAACACTTTGGAAGTAAGCAGACGTTTCTATCAAGAGTTATCTTTGTCAATATTAGAGCCAGACTGTTAAAATATGACCATACGTAGTAACATTACAATTAATATAAAGAAATACATATAACTAACAAAAAGTATTTAAGAAACTATCATAAATGTGTAGTATTTAAATGGGGTGTTATTTTTTTACATTTAAAGAAAATTTATAGGATTTAATATATTAATATTTTTATATTTCACTTACATATCTAGAAAATAACACTACTGACAAATTAAAGGAATAATTGAGTTACAAACAAAACTTACTAATATTATTTGTCTGGCTCTAGTATTGACAAAGTTCATAACTGTTAACCAAAAAAAACTTTTGCGTTTTTATTTGTTTTGTAATTAAATGTCTTACGGGTCGTTCAATATTTGTTTTTGTTTAATTTATTACGCGCGTTAATTGTGTTATTATATATTTTTTGAAATTGGTTAAATCTAAATAATTGAAAATATTGATATAAAGAAATGAACGGTGAAAATGCTAGAAATCGGGGAGGAAGTTTATGTATTATTACAAGGATTTCTTCCAACGCTAAGAATAAAAATTATTTTCGTATTCGAAGACCTTAATAGAGAGAAAATATTACAGTCTTGATTGAAAACGGCAGTGATTTGACTAACGATCTCAAAAGACACAGTAATTTATTAGATAAGAAGACAAATACGGAATCATAGAGTAAGGATTGGATTTATGATATACTATTAATCGAGTACTCAAACATGGTCAACTACCCATTAATAGCATAGTAAGAGATTTGAATGGGGTAATGTGGGAGGTAGTTTAAGGCAGCCAAGGGTTAACGAAAGCCCCCAGGATATTGTTTAAGGATCGTAGCCGTCTAAAATACATCCAGGGAAAACCCCAGAAAACCTGCCTCTGGTAGGTCCTCTGTGAGGACATAGTAAATCCTACCAATGAACAAAAACTTTTGTTTATTAATATTATAACAACTTTTTTCCCGTTTAGATTCGTTATACTGACCAAGAATAATTTTGTACACCTCAACTTATAAACGTATTCGCAACAACGCGCAGATCGATGTTCTTCAAATGAGAACGAAGCAGTTCTACCTTTAAGATTCCTATTTGTTGCTTTAAGAAATGAATAATTTCCATTTGAAATAATTAGTCATATGACTGCAAACAATAATTCTATATCATGATCTTCGTCTGGAAAACCCTAAATTATTTATTAAACTTTGTTAATTGACACTTTTTCCATAACCTGTCTTCATCTACGACTCCCCAAACCTTTACGGCTACCATCATTTTTTGGGCTGTCAAACATCCTTCAGACTTGTCTCCATAAAAATACGAATAGATTGGCCTTATTGAGCCTTAAATAAAATAAATATTATTTATTGTATCAAGTATAGCATTTTTAGAAAACTAAAATTTACACGATATGTTTAAATCCATTTTAAAAGTTATACTCTATATTCATTAAAGTCTGTCGTAAATTAGTTGACCAAAAAAACGTGGAATATGACATTTCAATTATAAATTGTTTCCTCGAAAATAGCTTTGCCAAAAGCACGCTTTTACAAAGAAGAATTCTCTATGGCTCCCGATTTAGGATAGTTTTAAGTCATTCTTATCTTAGGAGGAATACATATTTGATTGTTTCTTTTTAGTGAATATAGGTTTGAGACGGTACCATATTTAGTCATCATTTACTACTAGAATTACGATTCTATTCAGAATTTGTCACACAATTAAAATGGAGCCAATATCATTTTTTAATTTACGATAATAAATATGGATTTTTTCCACAATTATAGTAGAAGACGCAAGTGAGTAATGAGAAATGAATTAATTTTCAGAAAGACAATTTTTAGCTTTTCCTGCTCTCTGTCAGCAGTAGATGCTTATAGAAATTAATATTTATTTTGTGTACTCCCATAATACAGAAATCCGTTCCGCAACTGCCAGGCAATACACACATAGATCCCGGCAGTCGTTTGGATAACTAAGATAACTTTAAAATAAATTAAATTTATCTCTTCCCGTGAAAACACTATTGCCCGTGGTAGAATGTGATTTTCATTTTATAAAGTAAGTTTTTTCCTTTAACAAGTATAAATTTAGTTTTACTGATATATGATTTATAATGTAATCAGTAGGTCATTTTTATAATGAAAATTAGTGTTTTATTGTATACTTTTATATGTTATTGCTGTAAATCAAAAATAAAAAAATCAGAAATATTATTACATACGATTATGACAATATTACCTATATTTTAGACGTTAAACGTTTTGGAAAATTTTGAATTTATTTTTTATAACAAATCAGATAGACAATAATAAAATATTGAGGATATAATACAAACGTAATAATTATTATTTATTTTACATTAAAGACCACTAACTGGGAGGGATTTTTTCTTTGTCCTTATATAGTAAATTAATGACTATAGCTCAGATTAGGATAGTAAAATATTGGCATAACCCGCTTTGAAGAGATCCAAAAATTATTATTAACTTGTGTTTTTTCTGCTGGATTATTTCCGGAATCTCTCAAAAATGCAAAAACTGTTACCTCTTTTCATAAATATCAAACTATCGACTAATTTACATTCTCCTTACATTCATACCCGATTCGTTGGTTTCATGAATAAATATGAAGTCATATCTTTACAACAGTATGGTTTCCTCTCAAAATCTACGATTGTGTACAATCCATTCAGAGTTTACTGGATGATAAATTGAAGGATACCGGATTTCTTCATGGAACTTTGATCTAGTCGATCACAATATTTTGATTCATAATCTCGATTACTACGGAATTAGAGGAAATTCTCTGTCGTTACTAAAATCGGATTGATATAATAGAAAGCAACAGGTTTTTCTAGAAAAAAGTGGTCCTATGGAGAACCTAAAGGTTCCATTTTATTCATATTTCACATAAACGACCTCCCTAACGATACTAACCCTCTGAAATCGGTATTATATGCTGATGACACTAATGCCATAATGTCGACTAGATTAAACCACAAAGTCGACGAAACCTTAGAAAGCTTTAAAGTTTGCTTATAATCAAATGAGTTAGCTCTAAACCTACAGAAGAGTCAAATTTTCAACAAGGTGAAATTATTTGTTAGAGAACGATTAGGCCACCGACAAGGCGCCGTTTATAGGCATAAAAACCGACGATCGGCTAAAATGGAATTATCAATCTTGCTGGAAACTAAAGCTCGCCTGTTATTCTCTAAAGATAACTTCTCAGCAAGTAGATCCCAACAGTGTAAAGATGATGCATCACGCCTAATTTTACTCCATCATGTGCCATGGTATTAATGTATGTAGTAACTGTTCTCGTAGATTAGAAATTTTTAAGTTTCAAAAAAGGGCTTGTAGAATACTAGTCGGAAAAGATTTGGAGAAACGCGTGAACCGCTCTTTATGAAACTTGGAATATTAACTTTACCCTGTGCTTATGTTTTAGAAATCTTAAGACTTAACAAACGAAACAAAACACTCAAGGAGATAGCCATGAAATCACTGTTTTCTTGGAACTAACTAGCATCACCTTAAACTTAACCGGTTCAGTATTCATTATTAACAGTCTATCTACGGGTATAAAAAGAAATATTTTTACTAAATCAAAAAAAATATTCCATCGTCTGGTGCGTACTACTCAGTTAATGAATTTCTTAATCGAAGTGTAAACAATTGATTTGTTCTACAATACAAAAGTACTGGATTAAGTGATTTTCAAAACGTTAATACTGGGTAATGAATATATTTTTTGTCTCTCTTCTGTTTAATATTTCATCTGACGTCTTTGACGATAGCAAGGTTTCCTGCCTGTTGCCCAATGTGGCACTGTCAGGAAATGCTTCATGTTTGTGATTCTGTTAAAAATGAGTAATTATACAGTTAGATTTCTGTGGTGAAATAAGTGTTTGCGAGTATTTTTATGCTTCCATATAAACAAGTAAATAATAGGATTATTAATTTGTTCCATTAAAATTATTTTTCAAGTATCTTTTTAAGTTTATATTATTTTATGTAGTGATTTCATCTCTCTAAGTTTATATAGGAATTTAGCCTATATATGTATGTAAATTTTATATTTGTGTAATTGTTTATTTATATTTTATTTAATATATGTAGTTCGGTCTTGTTCTTGTGTGTAAGTGATGTCTTTATTTATTAATACATTATACATTGGTTATCTTTATGTATTATTTTCAAAATTATGTATTTCAATAATGAGCTTGTGTATATATTTTTTGACTTATATTAATGGAAGCAATAAATAAATCTCTTGGGATGAGTTTGACGTGCAGTGTATTTTTCAAGTTGGTTTCTGCGGCCGTGACGTGTAGGTATTTGGCAAGGTTCCCCACACCACACAGTGGAGCGCATCCTCGCTCCTCTCGATTGAGTTACCAATCCACATTATGCTGCCTCCGCCATTTAACCGTCCTTTGAATCTTGGGCGAGGGGGTGAGATTGTTCTATCTCGGCAACTGGTAAAAGGCCCACATTGTAGAACAAGCAACTTGCGAGGAGAACTTGCGTCAAAAGGCCGCTATGGTGGGAGCGTTATTACGAGGAAGTGCTTAAATGGCAGGACAGAATCTTGCCTCTGCCAATTAGGGGGCTTCTTGGCGGAGAGGCCAAGAACTTGGCTCATTACCGGGCCCGTACAAACTTCTTACGGTTACGGACCAGGGAATTAACAACAATGCATGTGCTGTTTTAAGGACCGCACGTAAAAGTGTCGTCTTTTCCTCCGAAAATAAATTTTTGGCATAGCACTACGAGTTCGAAAATTCGACTTCTTGTGGTAATCATCTAAAGAAAGCGGATGTTCAAATAAACTGATGAGACACTACTCACGTTGTAAGGAAAGTGAACTGACATAAATGTAAATTAAGTAGCAACGAACCGTGTACTTATTATACGTGAAAATTGGGAACTTGCTAAATTAAATCTTCCATATCTTCATGAATTAATCTCAAATATTAATACAGTGACACGAATATCTTATGGAGAAACTATCTCGGGGTTAAAACAAGTTGGGTGCACGGCGTTGCCAGGGTATTAATTTGTATTAGTTCGGTTTAGTGTTTAATCCTGAAATTGGTCAACTTGTAATTAAACCGGCATCGTGGGCGGCATATTTTGAACCTTTATCTTTTCACGCCCCCTACCCTACCTATTTTGACGGAACGTTATTTTCAACATAACCGGCGTGATGATTCACAATATCTTAAACGAGTGAAGTAAGCTACTGGTACCTTAAATAAACACAATAACTTTTCAAAAGTCTAAACCGGTACATTTATTTCTCCGTTACGTTAATTATACGAAAATACTCCCGATACCACAAGAGTTATCTTAAGAAAGTAAAAAAGTATCGGTGCCTTAAGAAACAATATCATTTTCATGAACCCCAAACGACCAAATTTTTTAATTTTTCTTTCCACCCTCACAGGTGGTAGTCGTGAGTCACCCGTACAGTGTTTCTTTTCGAGTCGTAAGGAACTTGACACTTCTCCACGCGTTAAAATTTGTATGCGGAACATACTTTCAAACATTATATGTATGCACATAGAGAGTTAATTTATAATTAGATGATAGTTTAAAATCTCTTCGGTCTGTTCAACATGGTATCAGCGTTTATTTAAGTAATAATCCATTCTAATTAGATAATAAATAGTCAAAAAGATTTTATAACTCACATGTTCCTCACATATGGCTGTATATGAAACGGAGCATCAAGGCTGCTTACAGTCAATTCAAATATTAGATTAATGTATCAAATAAGTAACAAAAACTCCGATTAAAAAATATTTACAGGTGCATCGACTACTAAGGTCATTAGTAACTTGTGCTTACTATATCTATATATGGATTCACACACACAGACGTCCATTTCCTCTAATGTGATTCAAATACAGGATCTCCGTGATAGGATCAGGGACACTGACCACAACGCTACAGGAGGCTAGTTCTGATCTTAGTGGCCAATGTATTTCAAATAAAGCACAACCCATTAACAATGCTTATTAATGTGATTAGAGGGGTTCCGCATCCCTGACACTTACGGCTCAACCCCCTTCTCACCGTTGTTCTCTTCTCTACTTCCTCCCACGCACAATAATAATGTAAAGGGCAATGTGTCTACTCGCTTTGACATATCAGTCTGTGGTACACATCTGTGGGAAGTCAATTTAACTCATTATTCCAATTTCCAACCTAATATCACCATCTGAACAATTTTGATTAATAAATTTTAAAACATGTGTATATTATTACATTTCTTTCAGTATATAAAAGTTTAAAAATAAACTATTTTAACACGAAAACGTAAGGTAAAAATCTTGTAGTTCTCTTCGATGGACAAAACCAAGGATCTTCTTTGTAAAGATCTGACTACTATTTCTTCAACATTTCGTTGAACGTTTATAAAATGATATATATTCATCACCTTATTTTATAAAAAAATTGATTCAGTAATACCAATTACACGGAACAAATACATTGTTAATTTGCTTTTTTAATTCGGCCTTCGATGCTACAAAATATACTCAGCGTCTGTTTCTTTTATATATCTTTCTAAAAAAGTAAATATTATTTTTTATGGATTATCAGGTGTAAGCATTTGATTAAATCTGTATTAAAGCACGATATCCATATCGTATCGGAAAAAGTCATTGGATCCACTGCACTCTTTACATCCCTTCTAGAAATTTCTTAGGTGATGTGAACTACTGTATGAAGGCATATTCACAGTATTTTCAGGAGTAAATTACTAGATAAATAAATAAACAGCCAATTTGTCAGAAAACAATTTTTTATATTTATTTCATACATCTAAGACGTTTCGTCCATATTTGTGGATATCATCAAGTAAATTTTAAATGGATAATATGTATGTAAAAGTGGATAATTTTGTGTCGTTGACTGCAACTTGCGACGGTTACGCCAAACTGAAATATGGACGAAACATCGTAAATGTATATTGGCTGTTTATTTATTTTTGCATAATGCCAGATATCGATTTATTATGTAACTAGATATTAAAGAGAGATTATTGTTATTATGGGAAGGATCAACTAGGTACCAACAAGAGTATCAGGAAAGTGCAGTCAGAAAAATATATTTTATTTTCGAAAAAAAATTGTAACACACCGATAGAATTTTTTTTTGTCAATGTCTGTGTCATTTTCCAAGACTTCACGCATATATTTTATATATTAAAGTTACCTATTCCTTTTACGTCATATACTCAATTCCTCTTATCGGATTTCAATTGAAGAAAAAATCGATCAAATATCTTCCCAGTATCCCAAATTTGATTAAATTAGTTTCTTGATCGTTCGTAAGTAATTAATATATTTGCGACTTAAGCTTGGGTCGTAGGGTACTAGATATTCCGATTGAAGTGGTGTAAGTTTGACGTCTTGCTCGCTACCCCGTGGGCTTCCCTCTCCTCTCCTTTCCCCAGAGGAAGAGAGTGCTTCTGGTAGGGAGGAGGCGAATTTGCATTGCTAATCTCTGCCAGGGCGGCCGTTAGGCTCCACTAGGTCTCGAACCCCAACTCGCGTTTCCAACCCGTTATAAATCATCACCCACTTAACGAACATTCGGAATAAACAAGAGCTCAACGTCTCTAGGCATCATTTGCAAATTACTCTCGCATTAAATGGAGTAATATATGTATATATTTTTCAAAAAACGTTAGTTATCGCACCGGTAGCATTATTTAAGAAGATTTAGTTGTTTAATTTCCGTATAAGTATTCGGATACTTATAAAACACCATAAATTGAATTTGGGGCCATAATCTTGAAGTGTCTGAGAATCATTGCCGCTTCAGAGTAATTATTTTGACAATGCCACGCAGGACAGTGAGTTTCTCTTGAATAAACCAACTAATGCGAATTATAAAACAGAAACACATTATTTATTTGTAATTATTTTTATTTAGCCTTTAGAGGGTAAATGTTTACAATTAATCAATAATTTTTACAAACGATTATAAAATTAAATTACATTTATCTTGGTACTATAATTTTTAAATTTCCGAATAAAAGTCAATTACTTTCATAAATTGCAAAATTTTAACCTTGGAGAAGTCACAATTTCGTAGATTTATTTTCCTCATGGTAGGCTCACTTTATGCTGTTCTTACTTCGTGCCATCCATTGCATTGAGTTTGGGACGTCGCAATGATTGCAGATTGGCGGAGGTCTTTTCCATTACATGAATATAAATTAGTTTGGTTTGCCCGCCTTAATTCAAGAGATGACGATTTGCTCTCTGCGATTTAGATTCCAGTTTGTAGTTAATTTGTAAAAAATTGATGGTTTGTTGCATTAATCCAATTTTTAAAATATTTTGATATCTGATATATTCATTTGGCATTAACATTATATATTTTATAAAGTACTGAATATTTTTAAAAAAGATTGGAATCAATTTTTCCTTTAATCTGTAATTATTCACTAAACTTTCAGACAACATAAATAAACTACAGGAAATACATTAATATAACAAGTCCCAGAGTTATGAGTGTATATTGTAAATTTAACACTTGGAATACCCGAGAAATATGAAATTATTCCTTACAAAAGAAATTGCATATATGAAAACCGAATGACGTATTCCAATTTTTCTGTATCGTACATCTGTGCAGTAACGTATAATATTATTCGGGTAAACCAAAGTGTGTTTCAATTAGAGTGCTTGTGAACGTGGAGACTGATAATTCTAAAAAAGAAGCTTCGTCTAATAAATATTTGCTTCTTACGGGCCTTTTTTTATAATGCATTCCTTTCTTACTTCTCCCTTGGCTCTACAGCCTATTGAGGGCCTGCGCCTACCGAGTCGACTGCGGACTGTCATCTTGCATTCCGAATTTGGAGTGACATGTGGTCAACGTATCGATCCTCCAACAGCCTTAATACCGGTCTTCACGACCATTTTTATAACACGTACTAAAATTAATTAAAACTCTTTCTTGAATACTGAAGAACTAGGTACAATATATATGATCTTATTTACAGATACATTTGTTTATATATACGTTTATTATTGATAATTTTGTATGTGTTCGTAGATCAACTGTTGGTTTTGATGTTCAAAGTTGAAAAAATAATGATGGAAATGTGTGAAGGACTTATTCAAACGATTTATTTCGTTTTATTTTACTATATACCGTTCTGCTATTCTGCTAGTAAAGGTCACGTAGAAGCTTAGACGAAATCGCTTCGATTTCGAACAGTACTTTTTCACGTTTTTATTTACACGACACGTTTGACCTTTGTAGTATCATTTTTAATATTTTAAGAATTTACAATAATTGCATACATGTTTCCAGTTTACTTCGAGTATAAAATATTTGCTAAAATAAACTCATAGTTTGCCAAATATAGGAAATAATTAAACTTGAAATAATGATACTCAAATTTAAGCGCTGTTTAGTCTATTGCAATATCCAGTTGATATATGAATAAATAAAGTAGTGTTGGTTACTCATTTTCAGATCACCACAACAAGAACTTAAGTTTGTTTTCGAAGAGAAAGTTACAGTTTGGAAAGATGAAAAAGGCAACATTTCCATGAAAATAAACGAATACTAGAACAATTTACATTTAAATGGGAATGTTTTAACTCAAGTAATTTGTATAGTGTATTTTATATGTTGAACGCTATTCTTTGAATGCTGCTCCTAAAGTTTTAGCTAGACTTAGCTTACTCTCTGAAATTAATACTTCAATTCTCTGTAACGAAGGTGGTTTCTCTAGCGCCGAATTATTATTATTATTATTAAAAGGGATCATAATTGTAAAATTGGACAGAGCAGCGTTGAAACTGATGTTGGGAAATATTCGTTTTTAAACCGCGTGTAAGGTATTGGAACAATTTACCTGCAGAAGTTTTTCAAACAATTTCTCTCAATAGCAAAGTTTTCCAGGGAAGAATTAGGAAGTGTAAGTGATCGTGTAGTGCGACGAAATAACATCTGAACAGTGGGTAATTTTATTTTACCTTTTAGATGTAATTTACGATTTACAATGTTTGTTTATATTACTATTATTATCATCATTTGTAACTATTCACATTCCTTATTTTAAGCCTATCTTTTGTAACTGCCACCGAGTATAACTCAATTGCAGTATCAATAAATAAATTCATTCATTATAAATTAACAAACCAGACAAATTTGTCACAGACATACGATTTTTAGTAATCGTATTTTAATAGGATAAATAATTAGATCATATTAAGAAAATAAAAACCGGCCCGAATCGTTCTTTCTTTTAAGGTGCAAATATAAATATTATACAAGTGTGAATATAAATTATTTCTCTAAGTATCAATACATGATAACAATTTTGTTGTAAAAGTTTCTAAATAGTATTTTTATGTTTGAACTTGAAAAGGTTCCTAAACGAAAATATACGTCGTGCTATATTTTATTATCAGAATTTTTTATTTTCTAATATTATTAAAATAATGGTTTATTCACTTAAATTTCAAAGCAGTAAGATCGATATAACTATTAAATGAGATTATTCCTCCAGAAACCGCACTGGGTCTTTATTAGGGATATTCTCGTTTTGAAATTTTAATGTTTTAAGTGCCCTCTTATCCATAATCACATTGGAAGTTTAATAATTAAAATTTAAAAAATGAGCTATGGTTTGTGCCAAAAAAGTGAATCCGCAGAAAGAAGAATACTGTGGGTGACGCACGTGAGCTAATTGGTAATTAGCAACTATTTTCTATTATTTCCTTGTATTGTTTGAATTTAAATTGTCTGTCATAATATGCATTAATAAATGCAGAAAATGTTAACAATTTGATAATTGAAAGCATAATAGTATTGTGTTAGCCGGCCACGCCTTTCAAAGTGAGATCGAATGAGATTGTGATGACTAATAAAAGCCGCAGCTGTAACTCCTATTACCACAGCGATCCCACAGAAAACCTGCAAACGGTGTTAACAGGACTCCTCCAATCCGGACTGCAAAATTGATTCAATCTATTAGAATCCGGCCTGTAACCTGTTTATGGTAAATCTAATAAAAGAACCTGGTGGCAATCGGAAATTCGTTGATGAGAGCAATTCTGTCTCCGGGTCCTTGCAGCACGTTCATCTGCCAATGACACCTGTTCACTATATATAGGAAAACGTAGAAGCATTATGTCTATTCGAAAAAGGCTACACTCGTGCGAGAGAGAGAGAGATATTGTTCGAATCCACATACTCATTTTCTCAGCTTTATTTTCCATAAGAATTACTATTTGAAGATTTACCGAAGGAAAACAAATTAATTAAAATAACAGTTCGATTTTTAAAAAAGTATCTGGTCAACAAATGTCTATTTCATTGCAATAGAATGCTATGTAAATACATTTCATTTCAATATATTATGTTATTTACTAGATAAAAAAATGCTAGTTTATAATTATTTATTAAATTAGTTTTGTTGTTTAGTTGGATGAAACGTGTCACATTACGAGATAAAATTATAAACTCTTAACTGTGATTTCCGTTGTATGTTTCTGTTTTGCGTCTTTTGTAGTGATTATTGTTGACGAAAACGTCTAGTACTCAGCGAATCAGGCAACAAACAATAACTTGACATTGTATCGTAAAACTGATGTGTATTAACGAACGCCTGGAACTCAAAAATTTAATGATGCCTGTGGATGAAAACTTATATAAGTATTGAATACTAACCGAGTAACCACATAGAACGTCCAAAATACTAAACGTTCTTTAGAGTTTTTACTATTTATATAACACACATTATTTCTTTACTATGTAATTGACTACAAATATTAACCTTTAGTTTATCAGTACGAAATTGAATTCACAATTAATTTTTCCACAATTATTAAGAAGTTATTAAGAATAAATAATTTTATAAGAGAGACTTAATAAATTTAACTGTTTGTTATTCAAAACAATTTTAGATTTACACCTAAAATAATTAATTTTGATGAAAAGGGTGATTATGGCGTTACCCGAAAGCCCCTTTAAGTTTAATAATTACGTAAACCTTTTAAATTTCGACTTTGAAAATTGGTTATATATATATATATATATATATGCCGTTATTTTCGGTGCTTATACATGGATGGTATTTAAGTAATTAATTCTCCTTTTATACGGCGAAATTTCTTAACTTGGATGAATGCTTCGAAGTTGGCTGATCACATTAGATTCATGATAATTATTGTATATGTATTGTAGCTTGTATTCATCCCCAAAAATAAATATTAAAAGTGGAAAAAATTATTAATAAATTCATTAAAAAGTTTGCTTCACATATTTAAGTCTCAATAATATTTTATTCGTGAAGACAATGTACAATCAATACTTTCTTTGATTTTGTAAAAGTAAACTGATTATTATTTGACCCCTGTCTCAACGATTAAAGAAAGTATGTTCTGCTACAGCTGAAACGCAAGAAGGAAAGAAATCCTGATACTGACCATGCACGAGTTGCTCTTTAGCATTATAAATTTTTGTATGGTGGAAAATTCTTTATTTATACTTAAACGTATCATTTTATTAATATTAACAATACCTAAAAATACCAAGTCCTCGTACATGATTAATAAACTGTATATTTCATGAGAGGATTTTCTTTTTAGCTATATTATCGTTTACACAACAGTTACCTTCACAAACTGGAATAATGATTTTCAATTATAGCTCATTGTAAAAGTTGAGCTGATTTAAAAGTCTGCAGTTTTAGAATAAAGGAAATATCTTTAGCGGGAAATTAATGATTCCGTACGGAGTCCATTTTAATAACATAGTTATTTACCAGTAAAATAGTTATAATTTCTATTCAAGAGTGGTGTCTCAAAATTGAATAAACTATGCTTTCATACTTTTTACGTTCTTAATACTCAGTGCCAGACTCTAAATCCAGGAATAATATCATTTAATAATCATTTAAAGCGTCGAGCACTACTACGCAACGGACTAAATTGTTCGCCTCTTGAGTGTGTGGCTTTTTGTAACTGTTTCAAGTGGCGAAAATTACGCGGCCAAGGTGGGATATGAGGCGGGAATGCGGGGTAAACTATTTCCTGATTTAGCTCCCTATTCCATCGGTGATTTCCGTCTTCAGGACGAGCAATCAATACGTGTTGATTAGAACGCCTCTGCAAATGCAGCCAGTAATGAACAAGACCATTTCATCTCCAAACGACGGCGTCAACCGAAACAGTCATTCGGAGCCTATATAGATTTGGAATGGTGGAACATAGTTATTCTTCCTCTAAATTTAAATTACTAATAAATTAAAAATAGGGGTTTGTTATACACCAATATGGATTTATGAATTAAAAATAAAGTAGTTAGCGTAATTATCATTATGGTCAAAAATGAGAGAAAATTTATTAAAAATTTAAACTCACATTACATAAAGCCTTTTATCCTTTATGTTAGGGTACTCTTCAGCTGTATATAATTAAATAATGTAGTATATTTATAAATAAATCGTTTTAACAGAAAATTATTTTTTCTGTTTGAAGGTTTCATTTAAATTAATATCAAATTTGGTTAATTTTATACAACTGAAAAGATCCCTAAACATCTGGGTGAAACGTTGTGTGTGACAATTGAATTAAAATTAATTTGAATCAGCTCGAACTATATGTAATACAGACTTATGTGGTGCTATAGAACAGTGTTGAAAATCAGATGGGTGAATCGATTAATAACCTGGAAGTTCTGAGTAGAATAAGAGAAGAGAGAACAATATGGAGGACTTTGACCAAAAGAAGCAATAGGAAAATAGACCATGTTTTAAGACACGAGGGTCTAGCATAATTAGAATTAGAGGGAAGTGTCTGGGATAAGAACAGAAGATGGTGGCAAAGGATGGATAGTGATAAGTAGATTAGGAATGCACAGAATAGGATATTATGGAGGGTTTCATCAGACTTGTGTAAGGACAATAACATATTTTTGATACTAATTACGTTCTTGTTTGAGATTAATATTTGGATATAAAACTTTGTTAAGTAAAACAGTTTGTGTGTGTGATATTACTGCGAAATGACGTAAAAGCTTCGTAGGTCAATGGTCGGGTGCTAGGTGAACGTGTACTTTCAACTATACATTACTGCAAATAGAATCTTTCCAGATTTATTACGGGGCTTACCTTTGGGGATGCCTCCTACTTTATACATTTTGTTTTTGAAGGTTCTCCAATTCCGAGACACATTCATCTGTTTTTACGAGGTGTATGTGCTGGGGTCGAAGACCGTGGGCATGCGGTAGGTGTTGTACGCTTATGCCATTGAATTAGCTGGCCAACTGCCTCCTAAAACTGGTGGATAATCGGAGAAAGGAATGCTGCGATCCCCACAGCAAACTCATCTCCCGTCATTCGGAAAGGCGTGAGAATAGTACCAAATAGCCTGATTCTCTAGGTTTTTCCCCTGCATCTCTTTTTTGGTCAATACCTGGTAGGATCCAGTTAACTCTTCGCTGACCTTTTCTCTCTTCCTCATCCCCATTCAAAATCCCTTCCTATAATATTAAAGGGGAGTTACCGTTCATTGGATCACTGTCCTGCAGTCTGTCACGTTAAAAAATGTGCTCGCATTGAAACATCCGGCCCGTATAAATCTTTTCATTTATATTCTCTATTCAATGTTTGTCTGCTAATGGTCTTATTTAACCTTATTATTGGAATATTTCCTTTTGTGTTTTCCTATGTCTGATTTGAAACTATATATATTTAATTGAGGTATCGTGTAAATGGTGAGATCCAAGTCGGTAATGACAGTTATAAGCTCCCCTGGGCCTACGGCAATCCTCCCTGTTATAATTGGAACAGTCAGACATCTGTCTCCATATCTGGTCTACCCATGTATCTGCGAAAACATAAACTACAGTCACGGGATGAACGTGGAGCATGTACAGAAAGTCTGAGTTACTTGACGCTAGTTTCACTAAGGTCAAATAAAGTTTAACATTTGTTGCTTTTTCAATCTATTTAAATAAAATGGTTGCATATTTTACGGATTTCTCATGTTTCACCTTTCTTAAACATTTTACTAATAAAATTGAAAATAATCGGATTTATTGTTGTTAAGCCATATTTGAAAAGTCCCTGTGTCTAATTTTATATCTTATGGTATATTTTCAATAATTATGGAAGGATAATTTCTTTACATGTTTCCGTTAATTTTTTGTACCTATGTGTTATCGTAGAAAATTCATAATTAATTTCATATTATACTTGAATGCCAGCGGAACAGCTTTAGCTCATAACCTCATAGGCATTATTAAGAAGAAGAAGAAAGTAAAATGACGTGGCTTGGAAAGTCGTGGACTCATAGTATTGTGGTGGGAATTCGCATCCAGCAATCCTCCCTAAAATACCTCAAGTAAGTTATTTGACGAGTTTCTAATGCTACAGCGCCACTCTTCTTATATTACCATAAGAGACTTTAAAATCCCAGTTTTAGGGCAAAGCATAATTAGAATCTAACAACGGACAAAACCAATACATTACGAATGTGCTCATTATGAAATCGGGGGAACGTTAGTTACAAACTTACAATTATATCATTTAATGTTTTCTCATTTCTAATGAATTAAAAGTTTCAAATTAATTTAAATAAACTACATTAATCGTGATGAATTACGCCTGAAGGCACTAATCGTAACTGATGAGCATTTATGTCAGTGAAAGAAAAAAACTATTTTATTATTTGCGACGAAACTGATTTACTTTGGAATAAATGACTACGACATTTTGAAAAACTGATTGTAAACCACACCGCAGGTTCTAAAGTTATTTAATACCGGAGCAGAGTAGAAAATGCCAGTACGAAAACACGTTTCGATTAGCTAGTGATATCAGCTTCGGAAGCGTACTTTAATCACTTATTGACAAAGTTTGGTGCGATCGAGTAGCTTCCTTGGCTAATTTCCATTAGCAAGTGCGACAATTAGCAGAGTAGCAAGTTAACTAGGTCGGTACTGGCACTCAGGGAGATACGGCTCTGCCCAAGGAACAAGGAAGCTTCAATCTCAAGGGTTTATCATCTGCTCTGCATATCAACACACAGACGTGCTACTATCAAACTTCGCTGTAAATGCCCAAAACTAATGTCAAACTTTGACATCCTAATACTTCCTGATAATATGCAGAATATTCATGACGTGAGAATAGTTTGCTATTTCCAGAGCCACTCGTGTCGTGCATGAACAAGATCTTGTGTGCAACTATAAACATTTCTTCTATACAGAAAGTTTCTAATACGCATATAAGTTATGAACAATCTGGTGTTAAAAATTTTAATGAACCAATTAAGTTTACAAAGGCAGCTGTGAAGAATGTAGTATAAAATGTCAAATTTATTTGAAATGAATATTGGGGGTGCATTTTTTTAAATTATAAATATTAATTATAATAAGACGGAAATTAATTATTTTTACATTTATTAATTGACAATATACAATAATTTAATCAAATTCAATTTACGAACCCGGATATTGATTAACAATATACACGTACACAATATTTACAAACATTAAAGTACTTACAAACTAACATTTAGAAACATGATATCTATTCTCGGGTCGTATTCAATGCCGTCTCATGGCATCAGATTTAAAAACAAAAACCCTTATAGGAATTCATGTTCCAATAAATCTATCTAAAGGTTAAAAACAGAGTAATTACTGTGTTCTTCATTGCCTGGAACTCGTCTTTCGTTCTCAGATGTCGCACCGGTCCCAAACAACTCCTTTACACTTCTTTTTTGGAAAATGAACACCTTGGTCATTTAATGCGCCACGATTAAGAGCAAGCACTTCACCCTGGATCAACCAATTCACGACCAATCAACAGGTCTAAATAGTCCCTCTGTCTTGTCTCACCATCTATCATCATCAAAATGCTCATTGCCAATCTCTTAACCTCCAACTTCTTAGCGCCTTCATGCCCCGAAATCAATAGGCGTCCGTTTTTAATAATTTTTTCCCAGCCCATCTTTTTATTTCCTTCGGTGGCGGGGACGAAGTCCTCTACAATCAAAAGAATTTAGGAGGAGCCATCCGCCCCACTTACCAGCGATCTTTTGGGGAAAGCACCAGGTATCATCACAGCCAGGTGTCCCGGACTCTCAATGATTTTATAAAACCCTCATCGGCGCCAAACTGTCTAGGTTTTACCACCCTGTCTGTAATCTTCTTCAATTTCTCTCAAGCTTACTGCCTTTGATTTTGTTCCACCAAATTTCGTATTTCGCTGTGTTTTACCAATACATATTCGTTACGTTGCTTATTAACATCAATTATTTTTTGTGTCGTCATTTGTCTTCTCGTGACGACAATATTTTTGATCTATTAAGAATAGTTAATAATAGTGTATACTGTCCAGCATGGATTTAAGTTTTGCATTTGGTTCAAATGGTAACATTCTAAAAGTGAACATTTAGAAGAAAGAGGCTATGAAGGCAAATACACAGCAACGAACATTAAAGGCCAAAAAGGCTAAATTTTAATTAAAAATAAAATCCAAGTTTAAGTTTTCCGTGTTTAGTGGACGGTTACTTATTAATAGATGGCCACTTAAATAACAAAAGAAAAACGGTTGCTATACGGTTAGGGAAACTAGGCAGGTGGATTTCGAATATGATACAAAGCAGAGTGAGCCCAAACAGTCATAAAATCAGACGTGACCGTATCAGTTGAGGTATAACGAATTTTTCTTACAATATACAAGGTTAGGATAATTGGCAGACGTTTTCAGCAGTCTGAAAGCTGAGGTTATTGTTTCATTATGAGAGGCTGTGAGAGATAAAGTACCGAGAGACGCGATGTGGAAAATTCGAGGAGTGTGCGTGGAGTCGTTAGGTGAGAAACCACCCGCAGTTCTCGCTTGGAGTGATGAATAACTTGTGACGTCATAGGAGACCTGTTCAGCCAGTATGCTTTTGAAACAGCTTTCGTCAAGATATTAATATAAAATACATTGTCAAAAGTAGTAAAGCATCATAAATGTGCACCTTGCTGAAGGTTTTCTTGGGCATGGCAAAGTATTAAATATAATGTTTAACTTATATATAGTATAAGTCCTTAGGACTTAGAGTTGTGTAAGGTGCGCCCCTGGAGGAAACCAGATGCCATGAATCTGCCAGCTCTGGCTGCTCCTTTGTGGACGTCTCCCCTAGCCTTGGCTTTACTGCTGCACACATCCCGTCACCCAGTCCTTACCTTCCTGTCTGAAGCTGCACTTCCGAACTGCTTCAAGTGCAGCACTTTCGAAAGGCCCTCGTGTTTTCCCCTAGCTTTACGAATTCTTCACTGTGCGGAATCAATGGACTAATAGTGGTCAGGATTCATCATGACCTCAAGCAAGGGACAGACTAAATATTATGGTAGGTAAATAAGTAACTACGGAAAAGACGAATTATGTTCGACAGTTAGGTTTTGTTACTCAACATAACATTTTTTAACCTCGAAACACTTTGGCCAAACATTTCAAACCCCCCAGAAAGTTGTTTTTCAATGTCATAATGTACGATTGATTTTCTTCCTTGACGTGAATTTTTTTACAGATGGAAATAGTAAGGAATTGCAGTTAATTCGACAGATTTTTGAGTTGGAAACTTGACCTTCGTTCCTACCGTTATTTCCTTTGCTGGAGTGTAGGGTTGGATAAATGGTATTTTTGTACCGATGTAGAAACTCGACAGGATTGAGATGAAACATAGCCGAACCAGCCATTCGATTCTCAAATGTTATAAAAATCCGTTCCATTCTTACAGTTTATTTATTTTGATAATTTTGCTGCAAACATTGAAACAAGTTCAAACAATTTGACGTGCTAATCTCATAACACAATATAGTGAATTTTCTGGATCGTTCCGAATTAAGTTCAGTCGTCAAATGCTGAGGAAGATTTTCGCACGTTTTTTTGATTCACATCGGCTTTGTTTTGCTTTAAACGTTTTTATTTTCAACTGGAAATTTTTAATTACTGCTCATAAATCGTTCTTTCTATGGTTGGAAAATAACGTTAAGAATATTCTCTGACCGGAAATAGAAGTGAAACTGCTGGGGTTGAAAACTCAAAATCTAGGTGTGCCCCAGGAAATTAAAAAATTATCTCTTCCCGTCCGTCACTCTTACGGGGGCCACTGAATTAATCATTAAAAATCTAATTCCTTTTAAATACAATCCAAAGATTAATGTACTTATAATTGTTATTATGTATGCCTGAACTCATTTTTTTGTGTTTCCATGTACAATCGCTATAACACAATCTTAACTTTGCAGATCAATGAGTACTATAAACCGAATGTAGTTCCAAAATAATTTTATGTACATTTCCTATTTACCCTGGTAGTAGATTTCAGATTTTGATTGGCAATTTCAGGTCAGAAAATTTCATTCTATCTCCCTTCCCTTCTATCGATCGCTTGACGAATAAATTTTCAGCGGTCTATCGGATATAGTACAAGCCTGAACACTCAGAAACAAAGTCATCTCAATACCAGAGCAGCCTTTGAATACATTAAGTACTTATGGACCCAGCACTAATGTGATAACGTTAATCCTCATGTTCTGAGAGATTTGGAATCATATATATCAACTAGTTCATGCAAATGGTTTACAAAAAAAATTATCCTGCGCGTGTTTTTCGCATTTATCCTTTCCATTATTTAAAAGTTGTACGATAAAGGCGCCTGTAATTTGAAACTTGAACCCGTTGTAGTTTCTTCTGTATACTTGGGTAATATCTACAAACATTATTTCTAATGGACGTTTCGGAGTAGCAGCAAGATAAACTAATCCATAGAACTCTGAAAAAGGTTTTATTTTTATTTTTGGGTAACAGGCTACACGAGGGTGACATTGAAACAGGCGATTCCCCTTGAAAGCCTAGGAAGAGAACTGAAAATGGGGTATGTAGAAGATAGCCTAGGGTTCCCTGGTTATAGTTTAAGGATCATACCAGGTGATTCACCTAAGTGAGATGCAGAGAAAATCTGCATCAGGTAGGTGGGGCTATTGGAAACTGTTCGCATGCCCTTTCGAATGACGGGGCATGAGTTTGCTGTGAGTTCGCAGCATTCCCTTCTCCGTGTCTCGACCAGTTTTGGGAGGCAGTAACCGACTGATCGATTGAGATCAGCGGAAAACTCTTACAGCATTCCCAAGATCTTCGACCCTAGTGTGTAAATCTCTCAAAATAGATGAAGGTGCCTTGCCATGCGAGAACCTTGTAAAAACTAGAGAGAGTACGAGAGATCTCTTCCACAGGAAGATATTCTGAAAAAATCAAGAATTCTTGTGATTTATGTTACGTAACAGTTGGATAAAGAGATAAAGCTGGTTCACGTTAAGATTAAAAGGAGAGCGTATTAGGACGGCAGAAGACATTGCTCTCGTGACAGTTTAAAACTTCAGAGACTTTTCTAACGCAGGTTTTATGTAAATAGAACGTTTTACAAATTCCTACTACTCTCCGATTTACTGTTTTTATTTTATTGTAGTTTCGTTCAATTTATCCGCTATTATCAAGATATTTCAAGAAGAGTGACATGTAGTAATATTGAAGTACAATGTGTGTAATGCCTGAATAACCATGAATATTGAAGGTAATGCAGAGGTGCGCACGTGTCCGCCGGCCAACTCACCGGTCCACGTTACGACGCAGCACCATTTCCCCTAAATTTACAGCCGAGAAGAAGGCCGTCACTTTACGACTTCTTCTGGAACGCTGCTGGTAAATACATTATTTCCCATTTTTCCAGCTCAGCTCCGACTGCTGTAAATGTAATTTATCTTTAATTATGCATAACTGCCGGCTGTAGATTGAAGTGCAGACGCAGTGAAAGGCAAGGCGAGTCTAATAACAAGGTCCGGACCCCCTTCTTTTCTCCACGACCTCGCACCTCTGCTGCTCCAGAATTAATGAAGTTTTAAATATGCGCATTAAACTCGTCTGCTTCATAACTTTGCGCAATTAAAAGGCGAGATGTTGTTGGCTATATTCTCCAGACACAGGGAAGCTGTATTCCTTGCTGCGCTCTAAAAATGGACCGGCTTCCGCTTAATTTATCTTTTAATATCTGAGTCTGCTGTGCAGAATGCTAGTTGTGAACTTCCCTCCGCCTCTTGCCAGCAATTCCGGAATGCCGCTTCTGAAGTTGCAATTTTCTGACTCGGAGTTTTTTTACTCGCCCAAGTTTAAAAAAGATATCTTGAGGCTCATTATTTTCTTTCCAGCGTCGTGCCAGGAATACTCTGAGGAGGGCAGTGGTATATTTTTCAGACCCCGGAAAATATTTTACTAACTTTCAAATAAACTAATAAAATGTTGATCATTTCCATAAATATATAATGCAAATGAATTCCTTCAATTCAGTTCAGAAATTTTATCGCAAACCGTTTAATGCTGATTAATTATGAAGTGTAACTTCATTCAAGGAAATATGTCATTGAGCAAGCCAAATAAATCGTTCAATTCCGCTTGATCGTTCATTAAGCAGTTTAGTATTATTATTTAAGGGCTATAAAATTTGTTACCACTGATTATGAATTTACAATAATTAATAGGATCTCATTGCGGTTTCAATCAGTCTCCAAATTTACAAATTCATTAAACAATTAAATTGATTAATATCGTAAGAGGATCTTTCGCCTAAACAATGCAATATTAATCTATATAAAGAAGAAATATTTAAACAATTATATTAAACATTTTCGGAACAGAATTATATATTCTTTTGACAAAGTATCCATTTGTATTAAAAATTTCTTTGAAGGAAAATTGAAACTAAAATGAGGTCTGAACGTATTTTTTACAACCTACAATTTCGCCTATATTCTTTTTTGTAATATATTTTTTACGTGGAGCGTGAATTCTCCGTCAGTGTATGTCCGTAAGCAGACACGTTTATGTAAGCACAGATTTACTGACGGATAATCCAAGTTCCGCGTAAGAAAATGTCAACAATGTCTAATATAATTTTAAAGAATGTATATAAATGAATATGGCATGGTTTTGTCGTACGCTTGTGTTGGAAAAATGATGGAAATTAGTAAATATTATTTATGAATGAATATTTAAATTTGGAGATTTATTTAAAACATATTTAAGTAGTTAAGTGTATATATATACATATATATATGGAAGATCAGAAAAAATGCTTTCTATAAAAGCTCACCCCTAAATGTTTTCCACCCTTATATATTACAGTTTACAAAGAGATTATCGTAGTAATTTATTTTATAACTTTCCCTTTATGTACCCTATTATAGGAACCATGATTTTCAGTTGTGAAATGTTACTTGTTTCTTACATACTGTATTTTTAATTTTTTTTACATCAAATATAGGCCTTAAGAAAGTGGAGATGTACGTTTTAAGACAATTGTCCGCTGGATTTAAAGTAAAGCATTGACACATAAACAAATAACTAATGTTTCTGAGTTGACAAACTTCGCATCGATACATCGATACAAAATGGATAGATTGATCGTCCGGTTTCATGCAGAATACATTGATCCAGTGGTATCCTGTGTGAAATATCGACTCAAGTTAAACAGTATTGCGGCTAAACTACTGATTTTCTCAGCTTAATGATATCGTATAGTGACAATGTTGTTACTTGGCAAGTTTTACAGACGCAGATTACTGTTTGGTGCAGTCCAGAGTGGACGAGAGGGATCTCCGGTTTGTCCGGTTGGGTCCAGATGCGGTCTGGACCGGTCTGCACAGAGGCTGTTAGTTTATTTGTGCACGTGTGACTGTCAACATCTCTGTGTAGTGGCTAGTTGTGCTCTCCAGAACACCACGCTAGAAAACCGACATGGATTTGATATTCTACTTATTCTTCAAGCGAAGGGTCCTACCGTCAGCACGTAACGTTTTCTTAACTTGCGTAGTTCTCGTGGCAGCAACAGGACGCAGGGTATTTGAATGGAATAATTTACATTTTGTTGTTTCTAGACGTGTAAGCGTAGGCTTTCCAAAGCTGAATTTTGATGAAGAGAGAATTATCACGTCGCATCGTCACTGATTTGATCTCATCGTCTATAATTCAATAAATGAGAAAATGTAACTCGTGACCAATACGTTTCTGTTGTTAAGTTCCTGAATTCTCACGCAGTTCTCTGTTTATTCACTTTTCCGATTTACTCCAAGAGATCTAGATAGTGTTACATCTGCAGGACACACAACAGGCAGAGCTCAGAGCAGTAATCATAGTAACTCTTCATTGTAGACGATTTCTGGTAGCTAATTACTTAATTGACGCTGATTCGTGTAAACGGCTATGTACCTGTAAAAGAATTATTGATTATATTAGCAAGTAAATTGCTGGTATAAAATAAATATTTAACATATAAGTGATTCACAGTTGTATGGAAATAGTGTAAAGAATTGGAATATTGAAGAAAGGTTAAATGTCGTTTATGGCTCACTCTGATTTATGTTAAGTACAAAACTAGAAAATAAATTAAATTTCGTACCTTGTACCTTTCAGTAGTAATTGTCGAATCTTTATTGCTGCTATTTTATTCATTGAT
This sequence comes from Eucriotettix oculatus, assembly GCA_034510155.1. Lineage (NCBI taxonomy): Eukaryota > Metazoa > Arthropoda > Insecta > Orthoptera > Tetrigidae > Eucriotettix > Eucriotettix oculatus. The sequence goes on from CM067377.1 coordinate 142,328,299, forward strand.
TCATTAATCTATCTTTACGCGTATTTCAAGTAATTACTTAGTATTTCGTTTCAACCAACTATTTGTTACGAAATTATTTCAATATATATATTTTTACATTTTACGATGTATGCCATAACATTTTGGAAACATAATAAGAAGCTACAACGGTACAAAGTCTACAGCTAAACTCTCTATTTCAGACATTATGCCTGTGGTCGTTTTCTCAGACAACTCTGACCTAGCTGAAGTGAGTTTTCGACGGTATTGCCTATTTGCGCTTAGACAAAAATTCGACAAATTTATTGACTTCGTCAATCAATTTCGATTCATGAGTCTCGTTTAGCCTATTATGAGTTAATTTCTTAACGAAATTGAAATTTGAGTCGGTTTGACGTAGTTGTACTTATTGATTTATAATGTGTCGCATAAAAAAATGTGGAAAATAATGATGTCGTTACAGCTTTTGGTGTTCTTTCCAAAAGGGTCCGCAGCTTAGTCAACAGACTCAGGGTCGAGAGCTCAACGTTTTCTTTCCAAAGGAAGGTAGGGTGATAATATATTCATCTTAGTTGTTAATATAAATAGTGAGAGTGTCGACCTCCTGTGGTGTAGGGGTCAGCGTTGCTGCCTCGAATCACAGAGGTCCTGTGTTCGAATCCTGGCGTGGGCATGGTTGTCGTTTGTGCGTTGTCACACTGTAAAATTCAGAGAACGAGTTTCGCTTAGTTGCTAATAGCTATAGTAGTTGATGTGACTTTAATTGATAATAATTAAGAAAATAATGAGAGAAAACAGAAGCACAGTCTTATTCAAAGTTATGTAGAATTAACAATAGATGATTAAACCGTTCATTTACATGATATTCTCTTCTTTTGTCCTACAATTTTGTCGTTGCTGTCTGTTAAAATTTTCTCGTAAAGTCAGGAGCATCTGTTTCCTTTGGGTGAGGCGTTGGATCATACACCTGGTAGAAATGTCTAAAATAATCTATTGACTTAATGATAATCGATTTTTTATCCTATCCATGCTTCTATCAACTAGTGAGTTCGACTGAGATATGGGTAGTCTAACTGGCAAGAGGATTAAGAAAGCCGCTATTCACGCTTCATTACTAATCACTAGTCTTGTAGATTATAATTACCACCTATTATTATTAGTTAACTGATATTGGGCGTTTGACCGGTGGCAGCTATACACAAAGGAAGTACAATAGAATACAAATGCAATACATTACAAATACAATTTGTACTGTCTGATGAAATTTTGACCTGACAGTAAAAGAGAAGTCAGGAGCCACTCGTAATTCACTTCACTGCACTTTACCTTTTTAGTGCGTTATTTATAAAATAATTTAGCATGTCATTGATTTTAAGAAAGGAACATATATATATATATATATATATATATATATATCACAGCTACCCGGAAAATTCGTCATTATTTCTGCAGGCAAGGAAATGCAATCGCGTATTGATCGATTTCAAATAAAATTATCTTACGTTAGTGCGATGCCCTTTTTCTTTAATTTTGAAATAATTTTGAATAATCTTACATTCAGTTTGTACCAATCGCAGTCATTATTATAGATTGCTTGGTGCCAATTTTCTTGTAATAATGTTTAAATTATTTACATAAGATTTTGAAACCAATTGTTAAAATAAATAAATCAGAATTTGATCGAGAATAATCTATTTCGAGAGTAATGAAGCGTGGATGGGGCACTTTATTGTCCCCCTGGACCAGAAACGTGCTCCGCTAACTGAACGGAACATCTCAGCTCCAATCCTCATTTATGGGAGTATAAGGCTACATTTTTACTGCTCTAATTGTGTCTTCGTGCTTTACAGCTGTCCTTCAGTTACGTTTCTTCTGTTATAAGACATAACGTAAACATTCATATTTAAAATCTGAATTTTAAATTATTTATTAATAATTAACTACTGTCGGTGAAACGAAAAGATTCTAAATCGGGTATGTTTGTTTAAGAAAGGACGGTAAAAGTAAGGAAGGAGGTAAAGGTGGCGCTATGTATAAACTAGTGGTGGCCTGTGGAAAGTGAAGTGATTAATTTGCGAGCCCAGTGAGCTGGTTTCCTCGAACGTCAGCCGCTTTCTTGCTCCAGCGAGCATCAACCCGTTGTTTGTCCAAGTGCGTCTTTAATATCGAGAGCGGCGCATTTGCAGCCTCATGCTTAATTACTTCCGACGTTGTGTGTTTGTCTCCTGTTCCTTGTGTCCCCCTACCTCTCCCTAAAGCGCCAATTACCTCGCATTCGATAACAACAGAGCACAAAGCGCGCCTTTCGCAATGCGAAAGCCCCTAGCCTTCTTTAACAGCGTTAAGTAGCGCGACTGTAAACGGCGCGGCGTTTCTAAGAGCACTCACTTGTTCACTTTAACTCGTAAACACCTTTCTTTCTCCAAATGAGGTTAAATGTGTTTGTACAAAAAAGGAGGGCAAAGGGTGTCGAATAAAAACAGCTTTTGCACAGTTTTAAAACAAAGACACGATTGCTTAATAACATCTGCAAATAAAAGGCGGGTTATTTTCATCTGGATACATGAAGCTTTCTCGCGTTATCGCCTTTTTTTAAATTAGGTAAATATAAGTTCCAGTTGAACTAGACGTAATTTCTTTGCACGATGTATAAAAAATCGGGTGCTCATAAAGTCTTTTTCCTTATTTCAGTATTTTTTCTTAGCAATAAATTACTATTCCTTTAATAATAATAGTAGATGCTTTTCAAATACAAATAAATCTGCACTCACGTCAATTATTTAAAATACTTCAAGCAGTATTAATTAATTTGGTAATAATTTTGTTTATTATTTATTTTTTAAAGATTTTCGTTGAAAAATTATATATTATATTTTTGTAATTACATCTGCCTTGTTTGTGGTTAAAACAAAAAACTGCTTTCAGGTAAGAGAAGGGAATATTTTTGAGGAATTTAGCTTCATTCCAGTATCATTTTACAGAAATAGAGGTTGGTTGGTTTCTATTTTTTTTTCATTATATCTCTTCTCTCTTTTTGTTTTATCTGAATTATTATAATTATCTACTCGTCGTCGTTACAATTCGTACGAGGATCTTCCGCTATTTTTAACCAACAGTCACGTGGGTTATATTGTATTTTAAATAGTGACATCGTGGACTTTTATCAAATTTAGTATTGTTGTTGTAGTTGTTTCAGTCCTCAGACTGGTCTGATACAGCCCTCCATGCTAACCTATTCTGAGCCAGTCTTTTCATTTCTACGTACTTACCACATCCCACATCCTCCATAATCTGCCGAGCGAATTCCATCCTTTGCCTCGTTCTTCCGTTCTTACCCCCCACACTTCCCTCTAATGTTAATTTCACAAGACCCTCAAAACGTGACCTATTAATCTATCCCTTCTCATGGTCAAATTTCTTTCTTCGATTATTTTGCTTACAATTTCCTGGTTATTTACTCTATCCACCCACCTGTTTTTCAACATTCTCCTATAGTACCACATTTCAATGGCTTTCTCTTCCTTCCTGCAACTCCTACCGTCCACGTTTCGCACCCATACAATGAAACACTCAATTCGAACATTTTTAGTAATAATTTTCTAATATTCATACTTATATTAACCGCAAGTAAATTCCTCTTTTTTCAACTTTTAGTATTTAGTATTTGTAACATATTTTGTAATTGACTTTATGTATTTTACTAATTATAAAAACTAAATTATTTTATCTTCTGTCATATCTGTGATGAGAAGAGTCCTACATCCCCCCTTTTCAACTCCCTTTCTATGATATTAAAGGGGTTTGCTTGTTTCAGGATTAACCTCATGTAGCCTGTTAACCCCCCCCCCTTTCAATAAAAAAAGCGTAAAAGAAGTTATTATTAATTTTTACGCGTTTTAAAATAGCACGTTAATGACGTTAGATGTTGTAATGTGAGTTTTATATTGTTCTGAATTACATTTCTTTGAAAAATTCTTTATCAATTGTGTGTGGAAGAACGGCTGAAACGAATGAGATAAAATTGGGAATGGAACTTTATTTGACCGCCCTTACGAAAATGAAATAGTAAAATTCGAACAGTTGATAGTTTGTCTATTTGGGATTCAAAATTTCAGATACTCCAGACTTCTAATTAAGAGTGCAAGGGTAAGAATTATAATTGATGCGGAGAATGAACTATTAAAATGTGAGAGACTATACCCATTCAATTTCTGAGAATTTTATGTTAACAAAATCGTTTAGATCAGGACAGTTTCTTCTAAATTTCCGTTGATGTTTCTTCTATTTTCGTTTTGTGCATATAGGGCGATGTGCAATTCTTTTTGAAGTATTTTTAGTACGAATATCTTAACTTCCATAATATGCCTTTTTCATTAAATGAGACATCGTCAGACCTAACAGATTCATTGTTAGATAAAATTCTTTATAGGTTACAACTAAAAGTTTGCGTAGGAAATAGTAACGGAAAAGAATCAGTAATATAGAAATCGGACGAAATCGTAAGCCATAACAGCGTCATGGCTCCGTTCAAAGTCATTCTCAATAAAAATATCCGATTATTTTGTAATCCAAGTATATGTAATAAAAGGTAGTTTCAATAAAAACAAATATTAATGGAAGAAACAGCGGTGTATAGGGGAGGTTATCGTAAAACCTTTGTATAATAAGCAGAAATGACCTCAATAAAGGGATACTGGTGACATTTCTGGTCGTGGGTATGTAATAAATTCGGGTTAGATTCCTTTGGTGATAGTATTTATGAGAGGAATAAAGCAGGCGTGGGGGAATCGGGCCGATAATAAAACTGGCATCTCCCCTTCGGCGCCATGGCGACCCCTCTCGTCTTCAGGGGGAGTTAGCTGTTCTTGGCAGCGATGCGAAAATATCTTTCTTACGGAAATAAATTTCTTCAACTTCATTGTTCCTTACATGCTCTTCCCCCCTGATGCCTTGGCACATATATTTTATTCTCTCAGGTCTCCCTGCGTGATTTACTGAGAAATTCGGTTCGTTTCTATGGAGAGTCGTCTAACGTTCGTGTAAGAGATGACTACGGCGTTCCTGGAAACACGGATACTGTTTGAAGTTTGAAATAGGTGCTGCAATTACAAAATTACAACCCCAAATGAAGTTGATTATGAATTATTTATTATATTACTGGAGTAATACTGCTGTTAGAGGCCATATATTAAAAAATTAATATTTTAAAATTCTGATAAAATATGACTACTTTTTGGAACACTTTTAAATACGATGAGTTGAATAACACTATACTAAACTGATTACAAATCTGTATCTAGAGTACTTTCTTAAATAATTCCATACTAGGTAACATCTAACTTTTCACTGTATAATATTGATATAATATATTTACATTGAAAAATTATTAATAATGAATTTCATACCCCAATTGTGTAATTTTTTTAGAATAGTATACGCAGTTTGGAATTGCTATTCATCTAGTTTCTTCCAAGAGTAACTTCTTTATATAACTGAATTCCTGCATCAATCTCTTAATATTTCACTTATTAGTTATAATCTATATTTTCCTTTGTTATTTCTCGCTTTCATTTTCTCTTCCCCCACAGGGTTACTGCAACCATAATTAAATGAGAAAGAAACGCTGTTGGTGAGGGAAGTGATTTACCATTAAATTAATATGTTTATTAGTAATTCACACATAGATACATATTTCCCATGGTTAATATTGCGGATATGTTGGGGTATGGTGAGGTATCATAAGCGAAAACATTCAGTGGCGTTCATTTCGTTGATCGTGTGATATCAAATGCTCAGAAATTGAATAAGTACAATCTCTGTAATATTTTAATAGTTTATTCTGCACATCAATTAAAATTATTACTCTTGTATTATTATTCAGAAGACTGGAGGTTCTGAAATTTTGCACCCCAAAAAAATTCTCAATTTTTTCAAATTTAAAATTTTATTTTCATAATAGCGGCCAAATAAAGTTCCATTTCAAATTTCAACACATCCGTTTTAGCCGTACTTTCACATACAATTCAAAAATATTGTTTCGAAGTAATTCAGGACAATATAAATCTCAATTTCATAAAAATTATGAATAACGTCTATTGCGCTTGTTTAGAGATTGGGGTGGGGGGGGGGGGAGAGGCTTACAACATCCATATTCATGTAACGTGAAATAAAATCAAGACTAGTCGAATCAAACGGAACTTGTCTAATCGAAATTTATGACAAACAAAATGGTAAATAAATCTGAAATAGGATTAGAATCACTGATTTTCGTTAACCTTTTCATTTATAGGATTACATAAATGTAATTCAAATTTCCATATTTGGTGTCATGCTGATATTGTATGCTTTTCACAATAAGCCAAATGCTATCTGGCTTACTTGCTTCTCTCTCCAGCGCTATGTGCATACTTAATGTTGGCAATTATAACGAGTTAAGCTACTTAACTTATATATAGAACAAGGGTTGAAGAAAGTTAAAAGTGAATATGGAAAGAGAAAAAATAAGAATCCCGAGGTTTTCTGATGATATTGTATGAATATTATGTTATCATTACTTATTATGTTCGTATATATGGGTGCGAATCGCGGAGTTGTAGTCAGGAAAATAATAGAAGCTTTCGACGTGTGGTGCTATAGGAGAATGTTGAAAGTCAGATGGGTGGATAGAATCACTAACGGGGAAGTTATAAGCAGAAAAGTGGAAGAGAGAACAATATGGAAGACGTTGACCAAGAGAAGGGGTAGATTAATAATCCACGTTTTGAGTCATGAGGGTCTTGTAAAATTAGGATTAGGGGGAAGTGTGTGGGGTAAGAACAGACGAGGTAGCCGAATATGGAAGAAGTTAAGTAGATTGGGGAGGATGTGGAATGTGGTAGTTATGTAGAAATGAAAATGCTTGCGCAGGATTGGTTAGCATGGAGGATTGCCTCAGACCAGTCTAAGGACTGAATACCACAACTACACAACAAGTCAGCAGTTGACGGTTTCTCATATAACAGAGACGATTAGTAGCAAATAGTTGCCTGTAAATATGACGCTCTGAATAATGGTGAAAGCTATTTCTAATGCTAATAATGGTGCAACAAGTTTTCACCGGCGTAGCGAGGACACGTAATCAGCTGGTAGAAAGTAAATGTGGGGTATGGGGAATGAAAACTCGTTTACTGAGATCTGCTTGTGAATAGCGTTTGTACTAGTATGAGTAGTTAAAATATTTTTTGAGCTCTAGTACATTCACGCCAAAGTTTTGTCAATTTTAAGTAATAGAAAGAGAGAAATTGTCGCTATCGGGTTTGATTTGATCTTAAGGGAAGTAATTGGCTTTAGAATAAACTGGAATAAACTTGTCTTTATTCGCGTATTTTGAAACCATAGCTCTGCTTTATAATATCTGCACCTTAAATTTGTGTATCTGAAAAAGTATGATTAAAAACATACATATTTTTGAATTTCCTTCTAATGGAAGCATGTATTTCCATAATAATTTTTTTAAGTCTTCTCTCTACCTCGCATATGCTTGCACAGTCCTTCATTTTATAAAATAAGTTATATTTTAGAACAGTGTGCACATAAACTGGTTAGCTTAGTGATTCCCAAACTATGCGTCGTGGCGCCCCAGGGGCGTCGCGGCGACTTTAATCCAGGGGTGCCGCAAAAAAATATTGTATTAGACTCATTCATGTCAGTAAAAGGTTTCAGAGGATAATTCAAAATGCCTAGAATTATGTTCGTGATCCATTGTGATACAAAATACATATATAGCTTTTGTGTAGTATATTAATATTCAGTTTAATTATTTTAATTATGCGTCTTCAATAATTGATTGTCAATTTAAAATATGGTACTTATTTAGTTTTATATTTTTTAAGTAACCCAACCACACTATTGTCAGAGTTCAAATGAGTTCAGTAGACGAAATCTTTTTTTTTACTTGTGGTGGTGTGAAAAATTTGTGAGTTATAAATATTTTTGGAAGTACTGCTTGAATATAATTGCAAATATATTATTAATTTAGACTTCTGTAATGCGTCCCTGGGACGCAAATATAAGCTATGAAAAGTTTAGTGTTTGTTTGTTGTTGGTTGCGGTGCATTGACTTCTCTTGTGTGTTTCTAGGAGTGAGATGGAGTCGCCATCGCTTTTGAAGGGTGGTGGAGGGGCGCTGGCACCGCAGGGGAGGGGCGCCATCTTGCTCAGCTGTCGCGTTGTGCTGCTGACCTTGTTACGCTGGACAGACCTCATTCCGTCTCCACGTAATACTTCCAGCCACTCTCTAAATTCAGTTTTTCAATTTGAAATATTTTCCAGTCTGGAATTTATGTCTAATTTGACTCATCTAACTCGTATCGCTCGCAAAAACATACACCCATAAATTTACAGCAAAATGGTTTATGATAATTATATGTACTCAGTTTTAATAGATAAATTATTAGAATTAGAAGCCATAATTCAGGCCATTAATAGGAATATGTTTTTTAAGTCATGGTTGGTTCGCTGATTTAGTTTAATTTATTGTATTTAACCTTTACAAATAAATGGACTTCATTATGTGTTAAAGAATGTCTAATATGGAAGTATAGTAAATTCTCTGAGCAACAATCACGATTTCGCGTTCCAAATTGACGTTGAAAGAGTGAACGAACAGAAGCAGAAGTCTGCAATAATATTTAAAACTGAACGATTAGAGTAACATTTATTCAGTGATGTTCACAGAAATAAATTCTAATTAGTAACCGGCCGATTTATTTGCCTCGGAGAGGTTACGAATGCTCTATAGATTACCGGGCTAGTTATTAAATAGCTTCGCACATGAACACTCAAATTTCTATTACCCGTATTCTTTATGGTTGACAATTTAAATAGTCAAAACGGAATCAGTCACACCGACCCTTAGATTTAGCGTCTACAAGCATTATTACTGTCAATACATCTACTGGGCAGAGTAAGGTTCGCGTGTAAATAAACAGTGAGTGGGTTTCATACATGTATTTAAGAAAATAAAAATTTACAGAAGCACATAGTAAGAGACACGTTCACGCGGCTACATTCATTAGTCATTAAAGCCAATGAACACTGTAATCCCAAAGATATTACGCTTGCAAAGATGAGACAGAGATTGTACATTTTCCAACAATATCTAACTTTAATATTTCATTGGTATTATCTGCTTGTTGAAATTGCTACCTTAGCGAAGTGAAAAAAATATATAAACATATTCAATATGTTGTTCCCATAAAATTCATAAATGCCTGTATTTCAACATTAAAAGTATAAATAACTTAAGGAAAAGATAACCTGTGAAATATTTTGCTAAAACGCTTATGATTTACAGATTCTTCTACAGTCCTGTAGTAATTAATGAGGAAGGTTAGAAGTCTTCGAGTGCGTCTGTGACTGCAAGTCAGGAGTTTAATTGCGTCTTCTTCATTTCGTAAGTACTGACTCATCTAGAATTGGAGCTTCAGTCCAATGATAATTGTATTATATGACTACTTATAGGCCTACCTATTATTACAGGAAACACTATATTAAATGTAGGACTTTTTAACTCCTAGCTATGGAATTAGTTTCTCATATCTCATTTTTATTAGGTTGATTAGTATATACGTGAAACTATCTAATGAATAATATATTAAAAAATTAGTCATGCAATATTTAATCATATATATATATAATTGTCATGAAACTTATCGAGAAATTTTTAAAACAGAAAATATGCTTTATTCTGTTTACTCTACTTAAATACATTGGTTCCCTTCTTCTCTGTCGGAACGTCTCTCTCTCTCTCTCTCTCTCTCTCTCTCTCTCTCTCTCTCTCTCTACTGTATATGCCGTTTATTGCAAAAATTCCTCACTGCAATAACCTTTCATTTACGTGGTAGAGATTCAACCATTCAACCTAACATGTCGCTGCCTCACAAAAATACTTGTCTATCTTCAACAACGAATCTCATAATTTATTATGGGGAGTCGGAAGACCTTATCTTTTTTTTTATTGAAATTATAGTCGCGTCATCAGTGGACGTTCTTGGCGAATAGAAAAATATTTACCAAAAGAAACCATAAATTACGAATAATACAATGCAAGTAGTGAGAAAAAACAAACACTTTTAGAACTGAGAAAAAACGATCACAACGGCAGAAATAAAATGCTTAGATTCCTTCCGAAACTCCAATTTCTACAATGAAATTAAGAAGACTGAACAGCCACTGGAGTTCCCGCCTGGAATAGTTAGCAATCGTGGACCTTTTGCTGGTTGCATAGCGGGGGATGTGCGGCACAGTTAGAGCATAAAGCTGAGGATACCTAGAAAAGAGAAATGAAAGTATAAGGCGGGAGTGGAAAGATCTGACTCTTCCAACAACGACCTGCTGTCTTCTCCAGATATCAAGTGGATAGGTTATTTTATTGAAGGTCTCCACTTCATTATAGAGGATTCCTATGGTTTTTCCTCTTCAATCATTAATTAAACTTTTTCTCAGGAGGTTGATGCACTCGATCATTAAGTCTTTCCTTGACCAAGTAGGAAAGTCCAAGCGGTTTATTTGCAAGGAGGCCTCCTGCTCAGCAGCTTTATCAGCAAGCTCATTTCCCAAGATGCCCGCATCAGCCAATATTCGACAGATGGTGATTTTTTGGGTTATTTCTTATCATCTCCCAAAGATGCAACCACTTCTACACCGTTGATTGGACAGTGAGTCGATCACCATGAGAGAGTCGGTCAAAATCAACGTGAAATCTGTTGGGTGGTCTTTGCAATATTGCAAAGCCTTCGGCCAATAATAAAATAACTGCGTTCTTCTCGGAAACAGATAAAAGACGATAATTTTCACTAGTTATTTTTAACCTTATGATCTGTGTGTGTAGAAGAATAATAAATTATTTGAAATGTTAGTTATAGATAAAAATACGTAATATTTTCAATAAACAGCAGATCTTCATATATTAATAACTGAAGATATAATTATAACAAAACATTTATTTGCCTTATAAATAACGTAAATCCATAAGTTTGTGGCTTTAGTGCGATCGTTTAATTTATTCTCTATTTGGAAAGAAATTAATATTTAACTTATTACGTTATGAACCACATATTGTGACCTGAAAATTCTCTATTAATTCATTAATAAAATAGATAAACTTCAATTTATGAAAGACTTTTAAAAGAAAAAATGGTTTTCCTTCAAAAATCTTTCGGTTTCTGAAATTTTGGAGTCGTCGAAACCACCTCTCCTCGAGACGTGCTCGTAAATATTTTATTCAGTATGTCCCCTTGCGCTCATTTGTCAGTAGAGTAACACAAATTTCCTCACAAATATACAAAATTATGCAATTAAGTTAAATATAGCCTACAATACTATAAAATAAAACAAAGTTACATATAGGCCTAGAAAATAGTGTCTTTTGCGCCGTAGAAAAGTTTAGAAACATACACTGGAAGTTCCTCGATCAATATTTACATGAATAAAATTTAAAAAATAATGCACAATTTATTAAACTCTGATGAGAGTCTTCTTTTGTGCACGACTCAGATCATCGGAAATTACAGAAAAAAGTCAAGAAATAGGAAAATAAACCAAATAATATAAATGTGTGTCATAGTATCTGATGTTTTCATTCATTAACGGGAAAGAAAATATTACTGAATAATGAGGTTAAGGAACTACTATCCAAGAGCAGTACGGTTTCTGGTTTCTAACCTTAAAACAACTATCTTTACAATCTGAGCCCGATATCGAAACACATATTTGAATGTTAGTCAGCCAGGGAAAAAAACTGTTCTGAAATCTACTTGTTTCGTAATTAATTCTAACTAGTAACAACAGCTTCCCAGTCGGCCAAGCAAGAGTACCAAACACCACTTTGGATCAAAGAGGTGCCGGGTTCGATTCCTAGTAAGGTCAGGACCACGTGCCACTTCAAGATATCCGTAATGTGTCATGTATGATGAAACTCAGGCCGTCGACCCGGCAAGCGAATGTCCTAAATGGGCTGTATTGCAAAAGATGAATGAAAGAAAACTTTTTTTTGTGATTCGTGAGTCATGGTATTAGTAATGTTAAAATGTCTATCGACCTGAGAATATTTTTTCCCCGAGTAACTGATTACTACCAAGGAAGTTTCGTCGATGTCCACTGCCATCTCTTTAACACTTTCTCTGAGCAATCTCAAAAAAAAATTCTGTTAACATTAGTTGGCTTCAAAATGCCATAAAGTTGCGAATTTCAAAATATTGTTTTATGTTCATCCTTTTTTTATGTAATCATTTGACCGTACGTCACGACAAGTCTAATTAGTTTATGGCAACATTTCGGAGTTGAGCAGTTTTACTTTACATTCGTGACGGCCAATGAAACACGAGGTGAGGGATAGGGGGAGGTAGAGATGGAATGAATAAACCAATGTGCAACCCTTCAAGCCTGATGATCAGCATCCTCATGGGGCTTGTTGGCACGCGGCGAAGGGGTTAGGATCCCTTCCTTAGTCGTAAAGGAACCTCCCTTGGAATCCTAGGCATTCGTGCTAAAGACATCAAGCAACGCACAGACTTGCGGTTGAAGGGGGACACCACTCAGTAGTCCCACTTCATTTGTACATTACTCAAATAGCTACGATAATTATTTGTTATTAAATATTATAGTTATAAAAAAAATTATAAATGTGATTTCCGGTTTCATGAGGTTTGAAATAAGTTGTTATACACCTAATTAACAGTCGAAAACGCATGTGATTAGTCTTATTATGTTAACATAAGTTTTAAGGTGAAAGTTTTTCAATTTTCTGATTTTTTGGCAGAGTACCAAACAAAGGTTTTCGGTATGTATAGATTGTTACCACCGGCTTTATATTTAATTACCACGAAGATCTATATAAAAAATCGTAACTCATCATTAATTGATAACATGATTCAAACACTCATTTTTTGTTTCGTATCGTCGTCTTGCTCCACGTTTGGTTCATTTGTTGTATATTTATTATTTCGTAACAAGAAAAACATTACTTAAGATCAAGGTAATAGCTGACATTAAACTTTCTTATTGAACTATATACACGTACCACTGAAATACAAAAGTAATTTTTGTGTATTAGTTAAATTTGAATATTAATAGAGGGAAAAGCCAGGTAATCAATTTTAGTATGGGGAAACAGTGGAATAACAAAGGTGTTAGATTGGGAATTGATAATTTGAAGGAATCCTGCTATTTGGACAGTATAATAACTGGGGATGGTAGAAGTGTAGTAGACATAAAGAATAGGTAGGAAATCACTGCTAAAAATGTTTGTAATGGAGTGTGGTGTTATATAGGTGCAAAACGTGGGCAGTAGGAGTTGCAGACAGGAAAATAATAGAAGCCTTGAAATATGGTGTTTAAGGAGAATGCTGAAAATCAGATGGCATGATAGTTACTTGTTCTAAGCTGAATAGGGGAAGACGGAACATTATGGAGGACGTTAACCAAGAGAAGGATGGATTAATAGGCGACGCTTTAAGACAGAGGGTCATGTAAAATTACCATTTGAGGTAAGTGTGCGGGGTAAGAACAGAAGGTGGAGGCCAAGGATGGAATACGCTAAGCATTTTAGGAAGAATGTGGGATGTTTTAGTTATGCGGAAATGAAAAGGATTGCGTAAGATAAGTTATCATGGAGGGTTGGTCTGGATCAGTCTTATAGGACTGAATATCAGAACAACAACTAGATTTAACTAGAAGTATTTTCATTTTATTTTCGAGATATTTCTTTTTGTTTATTGTCGACTTGATAATATGTGTGTGTCTAATCGTAACTATCCGTTGCATTATGAATAATGTTAATGAAATAATCATTATCCATATCTTTGTCTCCTAGGTGATTTTAATTTCGGACATTTCATAGCGTGTACGAATGGAAAAATTATTATTGATGGACATATTCGATCTTGTGTTAAGAAGAGCAAAAGCAGACCGACTGCAAAATATACTTCCAGCATGAGTGTACTTCAATATATTAATCCAGAATTGATTGTTCCCTTTTTACGCATTGAAACAATACTCATAAATCGGGCATTATATTCGAATTCTTGAAAGCGAACGAGGAATGGTTGAACGTTTTCCTGAAACACAGGCGTATTGAAGTTTTGTTCTGAAGAGACAGTTGCATGTTATATGTCTTTCCTGTTTTATTTCGTATTTCCTAAAGTCATTGCTACTTTCCCAATATCTTCTCTATTCCCAGTCTGGAGAAGTCTTAAAACAAATAAAAACACTTAATTTGCTACCTGTAGTTACTTGCATTGAAAAAAACACTAATAGCTGATATTAGGATTCTAAGACAATTTCACACGATCAGGTTTGTAACATGCTTTTGAGGATTGTTTTCTTTAAGTAATTTCAGAAAAAGTAGGGAAGGAAGCATATTTTGGTCTATAAACACTGAAGCTGTTTAATACATTTGGTTTACATAATCGCGAATATTTTTTATACGGACCCATAGACCAAAACAAAGTATTTTACGCAAAGGCAGGTTTATGTGAGGATTTAACACTAACTCCTACATATTAATGATTGTGTTTTTGATTAATCCAGTTTTTCTTTAAAAAAAAGCAGCGAGATTTTCAGTTTTAAATTATTTATACGCCAGATTCCGCAAAAACGTCATTCTAAAATGTTTAACGTCTTCTTCCATGGCTCTATATCCCACTGAGGACCTAGGCCTACCGGGTTGACTACGGCCTGTCACCTTTAATGACCCATCCGAAAATGAAGGGATACGAGGTCAGCGTATGGATTCTCCAGCAGTCTTCATCCCAGTCTCCGTGCACAAACATCCAAGCCCATGCCAGAATTCGAACCCGTGACCTTTGTGTTTTGAGGCTGCGACGCCAGCCACTAAACCACAGCATGTCGCCTGTTTAATTTCTACCCTCAGAGTAATTTCTAGGTTCCTAGGTGTACTGTACGGAATCGTAAAATATATTACTCAGTGTTTTCTTATGCATGCGATTATGTAGCTATACAGAATTACTTTGATCGAAATAATAGTTTCATTAACATTGAACTGCTTCAATTAATACGTAACCCATCACATCATTTAATAACGTCCATTTTCTATTTTTAATCTTTAAAATTTCAAACCTTTCGGTTATCAGTAATCTTAAAATGTGAAATTACATACTTCGTTTCTATCTGGAAAGTATAGGACTCTGTTGTTTCAGAAGGAAGGCAGACACTCTGTATAACTCTGCAGATCTAGTCTGTGAACAATTATATCTTTAATCGGATTTAAGTGCAAAGTCGGCCTGCGCAGACCTGGTCTTGAGAATCTGATATGCGTAAACGGGCTCTAAAACGTGAAGTCTTCGTAGACGACGCGCGCAGACGTTTGTTTGTCTGACGTGAGCGCGATAGCAGCTGAGAGAGAAGTTTACACACAGCTTTCCGCAGACTTCTGTTTGACGTAATTTTGCGTCCGTTCATCAAGGAGTGTTTTGTAGCCTTTGCATAGCTTCTGTAGAAACCATCACTTCATTTTCTTTCATATATGGACCAAACTTGCAAGAATTTTGATGAAATCCAGGTCTTCGGAATTCATTTTGATCGTTAATCGATTGTAGGACATCTTGAATGTCTTCTGCCAGTTAGAGCTAACAATTCCTCTTGCATGATAGCAAGGAAAGGTGTAACGACTAAGTTTCTGTTCGTCAGTGAAGACGGTGCCAACGCTAGCCTTTGAACCGTCTCAAAAATTTATATCCTGAGTAGATAGTCAAGAAGATTTCATTGATCGTTGATTTATACTTTTGATAATGTTCATTACCACTTGGAAACGAATCATACATAGTCGGTTTTGTTTCTCAGGTCGAACGATGGCAGTTCCAGGGTACGGAGTCCCGGGTTCGCTGCCGGCGGCAGGTCTCCCCCCTCCACGGACGTGTGTGTTTTTCCGTGTACCTGGGCTGGACGTACGGGGGCGGCGCGGCGGCAGCAGTGCGGCCACAGCAGCGCCCCGGAACGGCCGGGCCTCGCACTAAGCCGGAGTGCGTCGCGGCGTGCTGCTTGCCAGCGTCTGTCTGCACACAAGGTAGGTCAGTTGTTCTTCAGACGGCGCTCTTGCGCACTCCACCCGCGCAACCGCCGACGCCGGGGGCGGCGGGGCGGGGAGAGCGTCCTAACAAGATTACCTCGGCTCCTCTGTCCGCAGCGTAATTAAATCTCTCGCGACACCTCTCCCTCCCTCCCGCCCCCGCCGCCGCCTCCCGTCTTACTCGCCCCCGCCGCCTCCTCGCTCTCCGCCGCTCCTCGGGCTCCGTGCCCGAATCTTGCCGAAGCGGCTCTGCAATCTTGAGAGACCAGGGTGGGGGGAAGCCCAGAGTGCGAGTGCTTGAGATGCTGGCCGGCCGTCGTATTGATTCCGGCCGCCATGATGCTTTCTCGCGCGCATTGCCTCGTCTCGTCTCGCCTCGCCTCGCGTCGCGTCGCTTGGCAGGAGGGGAAGGCAGTCTCCCCACACACATACTCGTCGCTGAATTAATCAAACAGAAGACCGTTTGTCGCACTCATATGTCACCTTGTCTTACGTGGCAGGTATTAGTCAGAAGCGGTTTCCTCCTGCTCGGCGTCCATTGCGCCTCAGCCTGTCATGGCAGTCCGTCAGAAGCCCCTATTGATCTGCACCGACAACGATCTTTCATTTTATATCACTCTCTTCTACCACCGCAACATGCACATGTTTTATGTTAACGATGAAATATAATTTTTATCCATATAAATAATTATAGTCTACATCTCAAAAGAACATTAATTTGAATTTTAAAAAATATATATTGAATACCTTTTATGATTTTTATGAGAAATATATATGTTGAATTTTAGTGTCATTAACAACTAAAAATATTACACTCTTCTAAATAAAGGTACTAAATAGGATCAGAGAATTACGTAGCTGAGTATTAAAAATGAAGTCCGCGGTCTGAAAGCAAAATTGTCTTTCCAGAAATAACTTGCGGAGTATGGCGAAACGATAAAGTACTCAGAAACGTTGAATTAAAATCGTGATCCATTTATTAAATCAAATTTTTTGCTGACTTATGATTTAGAAGTATGCATAAAGAATTATACCACAACTTTGGATTGTGATATAGATCTGAAATTTGATTTCAGTTCTGTTTAACAGATTATTTTATAGCATATTAAATTAGCCCAAAACCAATATTATGCCCTGTTAATTACGAAGACTAATATTATACTTGTAAATTAGTTTTATCAAAAATACAGTCCTCCTTGAACAAAATATTCTGTACTTACGTTAATTTACTTGACTTTAGTTGCCGAAGGAATTGAAACAGTGTCGGTTGCGTCTCACTCACTACACAACCCGATCTAGAATACGTAATTAGGTCTCCCGTTAAACAATTTTAGTTTCCCCATTTCTTCTAAACATAGTATAGATATAATTCTCCGATTTCAACCTGAGCAACCGTTTTAGATAACAACGTTTTGACACTAAGCTATGCCATATAACAACCAATAATGGAATAGCTTCCTCTAGAAATGTTACTACAATCATTGAAACCAGAAAATTTTATTTCAAAATACGTCAGATTAAAAATTTACATTATCTAAAAAAGAGGAACGTTTGAGAATAGAGTTAAGAAGTTTATTTTGGTCGTTATAAATTTATAGTTATCACTTTTATTTCAGTATACACTAGCAGAATTCAGTAGCAGTCTGTGGAACTCTAAGTAGACCAACTTAGTTCCTGTGATGCGCTTCCTCAGGGTTTGAAACGTTAGCTGGAAGGTAGTTAACCTTCGTTGAGTTCCCTTATACCCTTTTAGCTGTATTTATATGCCATGATTGTTTAGCTGCTTAGAAATAAAATTAATTGGCAATCCAGTTAGAATCATTTCCTAGAGGTCATCATATTTTTTTCTTAATCTTGTCATTCTATACTCAATTAAAATGCAGAGATTTTAGATAAATGAATGAAAAGAGAAAAAAAATCATATCTATTATGTCTCTCTTCCACAAAACCCCCCATATAAACTAGAATTTTGTTCCTTACCGATGTAATCGGATAGTTCAATAATTAGAATTTCACCGCTGAAAGCTACATATGAACGTGCTAAATTTAATGTTGTAATATGTTCTGTCTTTTGTCCTTAATATCACCTACATATTTTCAGAGGAACTTCCGAGTAATTCGTTTTAACTATAAAAATAATAGATTTTGTATGCGATCAAATTAAAAATATTTCTTTATATTGCATCATCTCTTTTTTGGGGGACGACAAACACACCTTTTCAAGTTTTGAGATGAGTTAGTAATCCTCTGGGTAAGTCAGTGGCTATACATACGGAGCTTACACTTTTACAGAATCAAATAGGTGACAAAAGAGCAAATCCAGAAAATCACAGTCAGAAGCTTTAAAGTTTCAGTGAATATTATAGAAGAATGTGAAAAGAAAAACTGACGACGGAAATGCTTCGTTTTCTGGATTCAAACAAGTTGCCGAACTTTGAAATTGTTCTGCGCATGCGCAGACGTTCGCGTAGCAGTTTCCGCAGCTTGCGTAGATAATCTTCTGATTTTGGTTTTGACGTATTGGGCAAACAAATGAAACATTTATTTTCGTGTTGAATTAGCTGATACTTGAAAGATGAAACAACTGTTTCCAGCTTTCGTTGAATATAATTCAACTTTAAAGGGACGAATAATGACAATTCTAATAAAATAGGCCACTATTAAATGAATAACTCATATCTACCAAACTTGATCGTCCGGAATGTTTTATTGCAGTCGAGGGTAATATAAAAGGGGGTGTAAATTCTATGCGGCGAGAATTCTAAAGATCTTCTTTGGAAGGGGACCTCTTCTCTGAGCCCGTACACTTTTGTATTTTCGCCGTGACCAATATTAAAACTAGTTTACTTTAAGACATTTTGAGTTTAAAACCTATTCAGTACACGTTGATACATCGCTTTTGTGTCACAGCTTTATATGTTATTATGATCTAGTCGACAAATGTTTTATTATGTTGGTTTGATAATAATTCTCGCATATGACATATGTAAAACGAAAAAAAAGTTAACATCAGCTGTAAAGCAAAATTTCGCATTGTTAACGGGGAACTCTGTTGCGCACACATTTATTAATGTTGTAAGTTCTCATAGGCCAATATAATTCTAACAAGTATATCAAAAATGTTTTAAGGAGTGAAGGGCGGCCTTTTCAACTTGCATATATGATGAGTAATGTCTTACAGAATCTTTGGAGTGCTTTCTTGAGACGTATTAAGAGGTATCCTTCTTATAGTCTATATTGCGATTATAATTTCTGTATTTGTTATAATTTAGACTTGAAATGCCATTAATACCACACAGATTGTTTACTTTCATGAAGTTGAAAGTCTCTATTGGCACTTTAAGCTTAATACTCTTGACGAATCGGGCTTATATTTCGCAGCAGCGTCTGTCTGCTAATAGCTGATTTTCTGTTCTCGAACGTAGATTCAATAATGTAAGGTAACAAATTGGTTACAAACCAATTTAGATTTTTTTGCTCTAATCAAACAGTAATTTATATAAAGGTTAATTAATAGACGTAATAAAGTTCTTCATTTCAACAAAACATTTACAAGTTTACAGTTTCAAAGAACAGGTCACAGTTTTGACAAAGAATAGATTTATTGACAAACCACGTATTGAACGTTCCAATATATCTGCATTAGCTTATGCAGAGCCTCCTCATATAGAAAGTCTAAACTCTGATGGAGTTTGTTTCTCCCTCCTAGATTCCAAGGAATACATTAATGTATTCAAAGTAAAGAAAAATTCATTGTAAACGTCACATCTCAATAAATCTTTTTTCCTTTCCTCAAACCTCTTCTCATGCCAGTAGCGATCTGGTATTTCTTTCACGAAACCTCAAAGTTGAGAACGTTCTATTTGTGAAAATGCAAGTGTTCGCAATTTGTGCAGTTAACGGTAATATAGTTGTGGTTGTCTGCCATTGATTTTCCTCAACCGTTGACAATCCGCAATGAACAAGGTTTGGAACTTAATTTTATTTTGACTCACTTTTGTGGACTGATTTATTATTTAACAGAAAGAAAAGATTATTTCAAGCAAAGAAATGAAAAAAAAGATGGTCAAAACATATTTCAATATTTTAATCATATATATATATATATATATATATGATTAAAATATTTATCTGAGAAAGGAAGTTAATTCACAATGTTTGGAACGATTTGCGTAAAATTGTACTTATTTTAGTCTCAATAATTATCAAGTGTTCTGAATGATTTAGAGAGAAACTTATCGGGTGTTGCATTACCTATTGTAGAAGGATTATGAAAAAAAAGGAAGAAGGAATAAGAGAGACAGAATAATTCTACGTTTCGAACAGTAAAAACTCTGTTCGTCTTCAGAGTAAATGATTAAAATTTCTCAGTCAGGTGCGAAATCCTCCCTGATCAATTCTCTGGAATAAGATGAATCAAGTAGCTTTAATTCGGTAAGGAGTGTTCGGACTCTACGCTTAGTTCTGAATCTTAACCATTACCCTGAAGCCGAACCGAGATTTTACTGTTGGATACGTAGGATTATTCTTCCTTCCTTCTTTCAACTTTTTTGGACACTTTTAGACACAATTGTCAAGAAATTTCGAAATCAGACTGAACTGACTTATTTGATTAATTTTCGAATATTATAAAACATGTTATGAGATTGAAGGCTTAGAGCAGTGGTCCCCAATTTTTTTTTGGTTCCCGACGCCTATCATAATAAAAAATTATCGGCGACGCCGCAAGTAAAAAAAATTGTCTATTGAACGCATTTGAAGTCTGCGGCTAGTGCGTTAGGTTACTTTAAAGATATAAAAATAAAAGAGAACCGTATTTTAATTTCACAAACAATTTAATGAGGAGTCATGATCAAAACAATTAGTTAAAGTGAATACTACTAAACTATACAAAAGCTATATGTATGTATGCATTTAGTATAACAATAGATCGCAAACATAATCCAAGTAATTTTGAATTACGCTCTGAAAGTAATTATTGGGCTAAATGGGTCTAATGTAATATTTTCGCGGCGCCCCTGTAATATAACCGTATCCCCGGGGCGTCGCGACGCATACTTTTGGAATCAATGGCTTAGACAATGTTGTGTTTTGGTTGTCAGTCCTTAGACTGGTCTGATGCAACCCTCCATGCTAACCTAATCTGCGCAAGCATTCTATACTACATAGTTACAATTTCCCATAATCTACTTAGCGTATTTCAGTCTTTGCCTACCTCTTCTGTTCTTACTCCACACACTTTCCTCTAATGTTTATTTTACAAGACCCTCATGTCTCAGAACGTGACCTATTAATCTATCCCTTCTCTTGGTCAAAATCATCTATATTGTTGTTTCTTCTCTTAGCCAATAATGATCATTATATTTAGTTTTCCATCTGACCAATTATTTTCCACACTGTCCATTGCTTGTCTTTCTTTAAAAATTCATCGTTTCAGTTTGATTCCAATACTTACAAACGCGAAATATTGCGCTTTTGTTATTAAATTACGTTAGTCATTTCAATTGAAAATTATTCATGCTTTTCTCTTTGATAATTGTATACAGCAAAAAACACAACTTGCAGTTCTTTCGCGGAACTCAATTGTTCAGAATGTATACTAACCACCGCTTTACTTTTTCCCTTGTTTGCTTTCACGATAATTTCTTAATAAATAATATTTTTTATTCTTCGTGGGGGGGCGGGGGGTGAGTTTCCGGACGGATCAAGTGGGGGACGCTGTAGTCATGCAAGGGTATGATGACAACACGTAATGACTGAAATTTTTATTTTTACAATCCCTTAATGAGGGCGTTTCTCTTTAATCAGCAGGGCCGTTCTGTCCTCGGGGCTTAATAACAATGCCGTGCCCTTATCTGTGTTTTGCCCCCTTAGATGCCCTGTCGCTGCAAGAAGCGTCCCTTCAAAGGAAAGGGTTCTTTTTTTGCGGTGCTTTCAGTCGCTTCTTAGTGTTCAAGACACGCAATCTGCTCAACTTGGAGCGTGAGCCATTAATTAGCTATTTCCTAATAAGCCCGAGTGTCGCTCGGAAGCATTAATCTTGGCGAGGCTCCGAGGTCTTACGCAAGTTCATATCCCTCCACAGCGGAATCTCACCCAAGAACTTCCAAGGCTTACTACTAACAAGAAAGTAAACACTGACGTGCTTCCAGGGGATCTCCAGCGCTTCGTCTGGATTTAACAGACTAACTTCGTCTGCTTACATTCTGCAAACTGTAATTCTTCACGAGGATTATTTTGGCATGTGTTTAGGCAAATATCTGATTCAGTAGTTTTATTACTACATAATTAGCACAGAGATGTTAAAGTTAATAACTTCACTGGCAGATATTTCTTAAAATGAAAGAAAAAAGCTAGTTCTCATTCAATGTCTGGCAGTACTGATGGTTAAGGATTCTACTGATACGACACATTGTTTTGAAATTCCATATATGCTATTGCAATACTACTTAAAAATCGCCCATGTTACTGGATAGAAACTTTTTTATTCGGATTAAAAATACTACTCATGTCGTAATTACTCAGCCAATGTGAAATTGAATACGGGACCTTTAGTTTTTACTATATAGATATCTATCTCAAAATAACTGTAATATGGGATCAAAAAAATAAGTCCCTCGTTAAAGAGCCAATGATACGTATTTCCTACATTTTTTTAAGTCTGATGAGATAAATCAATATCCGCAACATAAGTCATAGAATTATTACTGAAGTTGTTAGTTAAACTGATGTTAGGTTAGTATATTTTGCAATTAAATACAGAGTAGGTTTAAAAGTATTAATCATCGTTCACTCATTAAATATAGTAAGAGCGAAAAGTATAGGGTTTAATACACCCCATCTTAAAATGAGGGTTTTAGTTAGTAATTTTATATTTTTTATAATTAAATCAAACTAGTAACTGTCTATTTTTATTAATAGATGAAAATTGCCGTTTTTAGTTGCTGGGGAGTTAGTCAAATGATAACTTAGTAACTTCACTTTTATAATCATAATTATAATTTAAAACTAAATTGATTAACTCGGTAGCTATAAATCCATATATGAGTAGATCAGACAGTCTTCCCCTAGCATTGTTTGGCTGAAAATATTTTCAGTCCCGGTTGGAATACTCTTAGTAACTGTAGGCGCTTAGAATTCTCGTTCTTGCCTCCGGAGTTATTTTCTGTGTGCTGGATAACGGGAACGAAATTCACATGACCAAGTTTCGCACCACACGGAAAGTGGCAAGTTATTTATCATTGGTACAACAATAGATATCTTAGTTAAACAGAAATTAAAATAAGAAAGACAAGAATGGAAAAATATCGACCGGACCAGTGACTCGAACCCCGGACCTCCTGCTTTCCGGGCGACCACTCTACCACTGAGTTAATCCGAGACGACGTTCAAAGACCGAATCATAAAACCTCCATTCCTGTAAAACTAAGTCTGGCTCACCTACAATTTGCTAAATTATCAATATGCTCGTACTTGACGTTCAATTGAAGCATTTCTACTTCCTTTGACTGATACTAAGTTTTTTTAGTAATTTGAAAGAATATAATCATCTTTATCGTTATAAGATTATGTCCTGATGTTAATTTATCGGATTACTTGTCCTTTAAAAATTGTAAGCCGGCATTATGTGTGTAATGATGAATTATTTGCAATGCTCGGGATTAAAAAAATTAGAACCGGGTGAAGGACGATGGTAGCAGTGGTGTTCCTATCCGTCAAAGACGTTATGGATGGACTGGGAAGGAACATTGTTGTTAGCTTGCTACGTAATTTTTAATTTTTTTTGTTTAAAGTCACACAACAGCTAAGGTCATTAGCGACTGTATACAATTAAGGGCATCAGAGTATGATTACTAAACAACACAACGTCCAAGCCCGTGCCAGGATTCGATCTCGGGGCTTCTGTGGCTCGAGGCAGCGACGCTAACAAATACTACTACAGGAAGTCAGCTCGCAAAATTTTAGCACGTCCGTTGGTATCTGGCTCGATTGTTCCTCTGAGTAGAATTGCAGTTTAGACTGGCGGCGATGTCACGAATGATTTTTCAGGAAATAGGCATGTATATAATGGACTCACAGAATAACATTTATTACAGGCAATTCAATCGTTTTCAGCTTCTAAGAAGCATTGAGATAGGTAATTGATACCCATGTGATAGACGCAAGTTTCTATGAAGGAAAAGGAATTACAGTTCGAACAAAGTGAATACTTGGGGTGAAGCAATCGTAAAACAGCAGTAGGGGGGAAGAAGGGCACATAATATAGGTGATGCCATTCAGCATTCTATATCAAATATGGATTTTCAATATATACTTCGAAGAAAATTTTAATATATTCCATACCACGAAACATTTGATGTTAGAAATGCAATATTAACATTGGTGAAGAATTATTTCAAGCGGTCCATCTTACTCCAAAAACTCTTTTCTGTTTCAAAGTTCATTAAAGGGAGTTCGGTTTTATTGGGAATGTAGAAGTACTTTACAAGCACAAATTGATATCGTACTAATTCTCTAAGTTAAGTGTACCAACCTATGGACGTAGAAGGCAATATATTTAATACGACATTACATTGCGGTTCAAATTTAGTTTTCTTAGAACAAAAACTGTTATATTTTAGGAATATCATTAATTTGTGAAATCGACTCAACTACAGTATTAGACTGAAGTTAACACCACTCAGTAAATATTCGATGTGTTTTTTTAGAGTTTATCATCAGTATCGGAGAAACTTCGAAGAATTATAATGGGCAAATGGAACTCAGTCTTCAAATCTAGTGGACTACAAACAGCAGTTTTTCTACACTTGACTTTAAGTAGAAAACTTAACCAGTGATTTTGGAGAACCTTGAGAGGCCTAAGCAAGATTGCTATGCTCCAACATCCACAGTTTCAAGTATTGACTTTGTCATGCCCGCAATGTTGAAAAGTAATTGACTAAGCAAACTCAGTATGTATATAATTTTTTAATATGCCGTGGTTCGTCGTTAATTTATTTTTTAGCGGGAGTGTTGGCAAAGACATTGATGTCTTAGCTCACCTGCGGTCTGCGGGGCAAGACGCTTGATTAAGATAGCGGCTGGAAACATTTAGTTGCCGGCCGGCGTCTAGATTGCGAGGAGCAGATTAGCATGTAGCAGCAGTCTAGTTATCGAACATTAGTATTCCGGGAACATCTGAGGCGAACACGGATGAATAGTAAACAGCCAAGACTTGGCGCGTCTTCCCCGCTCCAGAGATGGTGGATTGAGGAGGGGGGCCAGGGTCGGGGGTCGGGGTCCGGGTCGGGGGAGGGGGCTCCCCTTAGTGGGGAGGATTCTTCGGCGGTATTGGCTGACTAAGCGCTGACTCACGGCCTTCACTCTCAGGAGAACAGAAAAAGAGAGAGAAAAAGCCAACATTTATTTACGACGCTGCTTCATTATTCACTACTGTAATAGAAAAAGTTTGGGATAGATTTCCAATTACGCCCTCGGGGATGAATTCATTGCACCGGACACGTGATTTTTGGGTGGTTCTGGCGACGCGATAAATATAAAAACGAAAGCAGTTACTGAAATCAATTCAGAAGCCAAATACTGAGCCATTGAAGATTATAATTTTGTTGTGAAAATATAAAAACTGGGCGTGACATTCGTCCTAAAAACGAATACGTTGCTCAGAATATTTTTTGTTGATTATCTTACATGTCATTCGGGCCATTTAAAATTATGTGCAAAGATTAAATCAAGGCTCAGTTATATGTTTTACAATAAATGTGACATATTTTGATGATACATAAAATATTTGTAGTATAAATCATTGTTTAAGTAAAATAAAAACTGACGAAAGAGACTTAAAAATCCTTTAATTAGTTTCGAGTCATTGACGATCATCATACTCTGCTAAATAATACAACGAAGCGTTTTCTCCGGGGTGCGATTGATAGCTGACTTAACTGTCAAGCGTGACACTGTATAGAGAAAATATCTTTGGAAATTAAATGTCTATTGATGTATCGAATTGTCTAACGACATTGAATCATGCAAGATATATGACAAAACGGAAACGATCTTATTTAACTGTCATACTATGTTGATCACGTACTTCTTGAACTTTTATTACTGAATTTATACGTCAGTATAAATTAATGAATTTGTTTATATTGTACTCTAAATAATAGTGGGAGGGAAAAGTGACCTCTATTAAGTCTGTAAACTAAAATTTGATGCATTGATAAAATTGACAAAACATTTTTATCAAAACATATTCAGGCCGTTAGCCTCAAATTTTATTCCCTATATGTTCTTAGCTCAAAATAGTGTAACATTTCAGATAATTTGTTTGCATCAAGATAGTTCAATCGCTTTTCAGCTTCTGTCGTCCTTCTTTTAATTAACATGCATTATAAACTGGTAGCAAACGTGTTGTCATACTATTTATTGTATTTTTGTACGAAACCTATATTATTTTGAGGTGAAGTCTATTCTCGAGAACCCACACAAGTTTGTTATGTATTGCCATGCATTTTCTGAAGAAATATTCACGCTCACAATACCTTCTGTAGTACTGCATTTGCATTTCAATCGTTGTTAGTCATGTAAAGTGGACTTAATCTCGACAGTCACGAGTCCTGCGTACCATTGCCCTAATGTAAGTTTTCCTTATATAGTCACTTTTTCAGAATGGTATTTTGTGGAAATTTTGCCTTTGCCAAAGGTAAGTTTCCAGAGTCGACTTACTTAATGAACGAAAGCGTCTTACAGACCCGTCGAGGTTAGCTTGGCCTCACGTACTACTGAAGCTTTATTTCATTCTGACGACTAAGTTCTACGTAGTTTTATTGTTTTAGCGTCTCATTTATGACCTCCGCTCGTTTATAATCTTGAGTGAAATAGGTCCATAGAAACGAGGGCGATCTGTATACATCCACGTGCTATTCAGAAGTGCGCTGTTCCTTAAACAATTTATTTTTGTCGAGATATTAAATCAATGAGCTTCAAACACCTCTCTCTCTTCTCTCTCCTGATACTGCGCGGTATGATACGAAAAGATGGCGCATAATTTGAACGTACGTTGATTTTTCAAAAATAGAGATTTTCGGAAATCATGAATTTCTCTTTCATGATATTTTACTCTTCGGAAAAACGTAGTTGCCGGTAGCCGCTTTTCTGTATTTAGAATTTAGAGATACCGAATACAGGGACAATGTGCACATGTCGGGAATTT
This sequence comes from Eucriotettix oculatus, assembly GCA_034510155.1. NCBI lineage: Eukaryota > Metazoa > Arthropoda > Insecta > Orthoptera > Tetrigidae > Eucriotettix > Eucriotettix oculatus. The sequence goes on from CM067377.1 coordinate 142,355,553, forward strand.
GTTTTCGAGATATGATCCCTTTAGGGATAACGTCCTCGGAGAAGTTGTGTGTCGGACGAATAACTGTGGAGCTAATGTACTAATGCATGGAAAGTAAGCCACAGTAATATCGGTAGTTGAGATATCTTAAATTAAATTTCGTCTCTAGAAAATTCAATATAATTTCCATAATACATGTCTAAAAATTGACGTTTACTGATTTCATTTTCCTATTCATAAATTTTCTGGTCTGACGGAAGTTTCTTTGTTCTTTCTTTTTAGTAAAATGCGCTCAATAATTATCCGCTCTTTAACAGAGCAATAGATTAAATAATACATTACATTAAGGTTTATTGACAATTTTGTAAATAAATTGTGGTCAATATTTAAGTGATCTTCAACAGAAAATAAAATTGCGAAATCAGAAATGATGATACGAATATAAATAACATCGATTCGTTTTTGCGGAATGTTGTGATTTTAGGTGAAGTTGGTATGTATATCTTATAGGCTTATATAATATCATTGTTTTTAATTCTAAAAATTGATTTTTGCGTTGAGTATTTATATGATAATTAAATTAATGCAATTAATTTTTTATATTTTACTTTATATGGGTCAGTACATGCATATGTGTCTTACATATTCAACTTTAGGGGTTTAAACTAATAACATTCAGTTTTGGAAAATAATAGACGATTATGGCGTTTAAAAAATATATTTTGACATAATTAAATCAAAGTTTGTATTGAATTTAAGTGTTTTAATTGCGTTTTATTTAAATCTTAGGTTTGCATTGAGTTGATATAATATTAAAGTTTTAAGTCATTATTGACTCTACCCATTTTCAATTTCCTTCCTATGCTATTAAAGGGGAGTTGCGTGTTTCAGGATCACCCTCATTCATGTAGCCTGTCCCCCCCCAAAATTGATGTTTGATTGTGTGTTGTAGATAAAGCATTCATTAGACGTTGACTCTGAATTTATAAAACCACTACTAAATTTGGTCACAGCCCGAACTTTTTTTGGTATTTATTATTTGTTCCTGTTGCTTCATGTAGACGTCCATGTCTACAAAGCTAACATTATTATTATTTTAGACATTTCTCTTTTAGGTCTTGGTTAATTGTATCTTAAAACTCCGATATAATGAGCAAGGCAGTCTGCTGTTGTATGAATCACATTCACGTGAACGATTAACAACAATTAATTAATTTTAGTGTGTAAAATGAGTTTATTCTCGCAAGTTGTTTCCCCAAATCACCCGATTCGTGAGGTACTTTATTATAGCAAGTAAATGCGACACGCTGAAGGTCAGATGTATCGACTAAACTGGAATATATATCAATTTGAAATCTGGCGAGACGTTATATTTCATAACTTCAGTGAAATTTTTAATTTGCATAAACGGTTAAAGTCGGTGCCATTTCTTACATTTAGTCTTAAATTCCACAAGTGGCAATAACCAGCCGAAGTGACAAAATTTCCAGGATGAAACTGCAACACGAGAAAAGACGTTCCATGTTTTTGAACTTTGCATGCTGCAATAGAGATTAATAAAAGGTCTATAAAACATTTAGTTTAGAACTAGCTTGAATATTCATACTAATATCGAGGTTTGCTTCCCGTCAGGTCGAGATTTCTCCATCCTGATCATCCAATTTAGTTTCATAGCCTCCATGACTGAGCTTCAATTGAATTGAAATATTTATAGTTTTTTAATTCATAGAAATAAGTCAATGTGATTTAATCTATAAGTTTCGGTGTTCACTCTTTAAGTCCTAGATGTCCAATATTACGTAAATTTTTATGAATTTTTTTTTGAATGAAAGAATAGTTCAATTATCGACTAACTTTAGGTCCAGGTTTAACTAAAACCGCCAACTGTAAATATCTGAAAAGCGTGCCCAAGAATACTGTAAATAACCAATTTAAAATTCAAATATTATTTCGTTAAGTTGTACTTTGATACAGCATATTTTTTCGATACCGTGCTAATGCGACAATAAATATTCTAACTATGAATAGCATGAAGAAAACTCTTAATATTCACTTTCTTGAGTCACTTTCTTTTGAATTATTTCACTGTAAAATAAATCTGGCATTCTTTTTATTACTTGAATATAAAAGTTTGAGTGGTCGTCTATTATGATTTTTTCTTGACGAATGAAGTTTCATACGGAAATCCGTTACAATACACCGATGTTAACAGTTTTGGTATTACGTCTTCTGACATTTCACTCATAAAATATTGGTATCAAACAATTAGTTTATATATATAAATCGTTTATAAAGTTTCGCCAATTTGGGTAACCGACGATAAGGCGTCTGGTTGACGCGAGCAGTGCGTTATGACGTAACATATTATGGAGCATAGTTTTAATATTTTAGTAGGTCACACTTCCCGTTAATGTGATAAAATTCTTATTGACGTAATTTTCTGATAGTTGGTGTGGTCATTGCTTGAGATATCTCACGAATGGAAAAGTGAAATCGTGGATCGATACCCAACATCATGAGTGACGCGGTGCGGTACTCGGGGGGGGGGGGTGAAGAAGTAGAGGGTGAGGGATTGGTAGAAGAGTTATAGAGGGTGAAAGAGAAAATAAGAGGAGGGGTAAGAAGGGGAACTGACTTGAAGGAAAAGGGTATCCAATGGCGCATCTGAGCTTCGACATAATTATTCAATCATTACGATATTCCTTTTTCAAAATAATGTGATAATCTGTAGCAAAGTAGAAGCCGTTAATAACTATCCATATTAAAATTTGACAATCTTTTGAGATGGCGATTCGGTGCAGTTTGTGGTTTAACAGCGCTTCAATCGAGCTGTCATAATTACGCCCATCTGCATCCGGTTTAAATTACGGAGCAGGGAGCGAGGAGAGGAATGGGGGTCGAGTTGTAACGAGCAACAAAGTCAATTCGCCGTTCAATACTCGCCAATTGACAAGAGACAGAAGCCATTACTGTTTCTGCGTTAATTTGTTGGGTGACGCAAATCGGGAGTTAACATGCAACGGTCTCATAAATGATGACAATCTTTCACTAATCAATTTACCATGTCCGACATAAAATGCAAATTTTATATGTGAACGATTAGCATTAATAACGTATTACATAATGTAACGTGTGTGAGTGCAGAACTTGTCCTTACGTTCATGAAGCACGTAGTACACGAGTATTTAATCAACCCTACCTAACACTTAATTAAGATTTTCAACTGCGCTTTTTTTCTGGAAAGGAAATGTCCGTTTGTAGCATCTGGCTATCCTTGTGCTTTCTTAAATTAGGAAAGGACGATTTTGGTCGTTTTTCAATTATTGCAGACAAAATATACTTCATTTTATTGTATTTTTGATTGTCGTTGTTTGCAGTCAATATTTGTTATTAAAAATTTGGAACCGACCGTTGGAATCTCAATATTAAACAAGTTCTGAGAAATCTGGTATTTAGATTAGTAACTATTTGAATGTCCTCTTTATCAATAATGCTTATTCTAAATACGAAGATTAAACTGAAGTTATTGGTAATTTGTAATTGAAAGAAAGGCTTATTTGCAATGTGGAAATTTAAAGAGTAGTAAGGGCTTTTCAATAATTTTTTAAACCATTTCTAATTACAAAATATTTTCTAAGAGCCAAGAAAAAATGGCATGCAATTAAAAAAATTCAGATAAGTTTAAAAATACTTCGAAACTGATATTTTTGTGTTGTTTGCCCCTGGAACCTGAGCTTATGGAGAACGCGTTTTCAGTGTCGTGTACGCTAAAATGCGTGAATACAGAAACTTGTAAGAAGCGAACTTTTGATTTATTTTAATAAAACGGAAACTATTTAGATTCACTAAAAAATTAAAACTGATACAGCTTTTCTGAATAAGCTAAAAACCATTAAAAATAATATTTTAAAAATAAATATTATTTTCGAATAAATAAAATTTTTATTGTGTAATATACCTAATTACAATGGAGTACTAATCTGGTTTCTATTAATATTCATTAGACAAATCTTATTAAATTAGCCTACAGCAACTGGGAAAAACATTAGGCATGTTATTTTTCTGTCTTAACTGTATTGACAGGTTACTGATCAAACAATCAGCTTTTATTGAACAACTAAGTAAATCTATCTAAATTTTGGCATGCTGTACTTTTTTGAAACTTTATGGTGTTGGCAAGGCTTTAGAGATAGTTCAGTGATTCAGTTTCGTTTCGAATGTCTAATTGAATTTATGTATTGAGCTCTCATTTGATCAAAACGTATCATGTGGGGTTATTTTTGTTTTAAAGTGTATCAAAAACCAGCGAAGACTTGAAGGGATAGATGGTTTAATTATGAAGTGGGAACTACGTGAACAATAAACCGCTTTACGCCAAAATCGCTACATATTTCTGAGAAAAGTTTCAGGAAACATTTAAATCCTCCGTCAGCAATCTAGGTCTTCATTTCACAATCGCACAACAGAATTTTGTGATGTTTGAACGTTGATATTGCTTATAGAAATGTAAAGTTGCATAATTGCGACTATTCACAAGATTCCTGCACATTTAATCGAACGTGATACTGACTTGTTAAAAAAGTTAACGTAGGTCCAGCGTTCCGAAACTATTTAGTTGTCATCTAATAAAAGCAGATATTCTTGCTTTCAAGATCCTCTTAAAATTGTTTTTTTTAATGTTTTACGCAAAGTTTTACTGTAACGTGGGACGTAGACGTATAAAATTCTACCGGGATGACTACTTCACTCTCATTTGCATGTTACCATGTTGCATTACAGACTACTTAGAGTGGCACGTGGACAACTTAGCGTTTCTCCTTTAGTATTAACGGCAGTTTTCTTGACGATGACACGCACAAACATTGTCGGGAATCGAACCAGGACCTCTTGTGAGGTGAAACGGAGGCAATGACCACTACTCAACAGCAAGTTGGCGAAATTTTAAGTAAAAAAAAAATATTTTATAATAAAATTATATAAATTAACTCGAAAATCTAAAAATGAGTCTTTGGAGGGCACAGGTACAGAATAGATATTGAAAGAGGGTCTCCTAGAGCCAAACATTAAGTTACTATACATCGAAAACACTTATAACGCGAAACTAAATACAGCATAATTATGTATGATGATCGATGATGTTAATAGCGGTAGATTATAATAGTAGAAGCAATTATCGAATCACATACACGACTGAAAAAAGCTTGATGCTAGAGAACAGATTACAGAAATAACGCTTGGAGGTTGCGTAACAATCAATAATTTTTTATAACAAATAAATAATTCACTATTTATATCATGATAATTTAATTGCTAACAGGAAAATGAGTGTCATAATTATCAACTCTATTTTCCTTCCACAGATACATATCTTTGCCCTTTCTTTGTTGTTTAGGGTGAAAGCTACATGATCCAATAAATGGAAACTACCCTTTAATAGCTTAGGATGGGTATTTGAAAGAGGGGATGTGGAAGGGTGAGAAGGGTTAACTATGACCCCCAGGATGTATTTTAAGAATCCTACCCACTATTCACTTGAAACCGATGCATTAGGTAGGTCGAGCTATTGGGTACTTGTACCTTCTTAATGGCGGAAGAGGTTTTTTCTGCGCGGACGCAGCATTACCTTTCCCGTGTCTCAACCAGTTTGGGGGCAGCTAGCCGACTGATCCAATAGGATCAACAGACAACTTACTGTATGTCCAAAGTCAGCGAGCCCGGTACGTAAACTTCTCAAAGGGGCAAAGGTGCCTCAGCATGTGAAAACCTTAAAAATTCGGTGGATGGAGGAGGTTCTATCCTATTTGAATTTTAAACCATGAATTTCTGTCGTGACTGTTGTCTTTTTGGGACAGGTAGTATGCACTAGCAGTCTTTGTCGTCTTATTTGAGATCAGTCTCAAATGCGACCGAATAGCTGATAGCAGCGGATATCCTAGTGAAAGTAGAGAATTGCCTAATGTTCGTTTGTAGATCAAACTCAGTTTTAGTTTTATTTCATAATTTTTTGTATTTATTATATATCACTGCTACACACTAATATACGTAAATTATAAATAAGAAATCTATTAATAATTGTGGGAGTAAAAGTGAGCAAAAATGCACGTATTATATTCTTAATAGGGTTTTATTAAAAATTAGTTATATAATTTGCGTTAGTAAAATAGACAAGACAAATTTCGTAAAATTAATATCATTCGCACTTAAAAGTTTTGCAAGTAATATATCAAAAAGGGTAACTCTGCATCATAGCCGATATGTCTCTCTCTAATCAAATCACTTAAAGATTGTGCGGTATAATTTCTCTTGTGATAATGCGTACAATTGACGTATATTAAATATTTTAAAATAAAATATCAAATACAATTAATTGATGTATGATCGATAGGTGTACAGAGTAACACTTTGGGCAGTTACTCAGTACCTTATACTTATTATTATTAAAACATGGCTGCTATTACGCTTTTTCTCGGTGGCAGCTATGTACAAAGTAAGCACATATGATACAATTACAAAAAAATGCAATTTACACTCAGGAACAATTTTGTAGTGACTTATGAGGTTTTGATCTGAAAAAGAAAAGAGAAGTCAGGAGCCACACAGAATCACTTCACTAATTCTAAAAACTGTTCACATTAGTTTCCTTATCCTATTCCTAAACTGATTTATGCTACCAGGAAAAGTCGTCAGTATTTCTGCAGGCAAGGAATTCCAATCGCGTATTGATCTACTTACAAATGAAAATTTTCTTACCTCTGCGCGTTGCCCTTTTTCTTTAATTTTGAACGTGTCATCATTTTTAGAGATATAATTCGCCGCCGTAAGATGGTTCGTTATTGCTTTCCAGGCCGGTTCACCCTTATAAGCATTATATATTACTCACAACCTCGCATGTTTCCTTATATTACTAAAAGCTTCTAAATTCTCGTGAGGATTGTTCACTAATCTTTTCAGCCCGGTTTTGTATTTTTTTCCAACGTTAGAGTGTGTTCATTTCGATATGGGTCCCAGCCTGTTACCACATATTCTAAAATTTTCCTCAAGACCCTGTTTACAAAGTGAAGCGCCCTCCACCATTTGCCTGCGACCACGCTCACTTTATTAATCGCGATCCCAAGATATTTACAGTTGTTTGACTCATGTACTACGCTACGACAGTCGCTGTTACCTGCTATCTGACCGCATTTGAAACCGACCGCAAAGGAGTCGTAGCCGTAGCAAATTTCATAGTCATTTTCCCGTTCTGTTGAACAGTCATGTGTTATTAAACTACCATATAGCAACAGGAGGGTGAATACTGAGGTGGGATAACTTTTTCCTTTTACCATTCATCGTTTTCGTTTCTTGCTTAAAGGATTCCAAAGAAGTGCATGAGTATACATTAAGTAAGGTTTTAACTTACATTGCTGGTTGTTCATTTCCCTACTCAGTCATGTTTAGTTTTCGTAATGACGGGGATAATAATTATCGTCGTGTAAAAGGTTCTGTGAATTAACTAAGGTAGCGCTGTTGAGTGCCTTATTTATTGTCGTAATGAAGCGGCGTATCGAGAGCTCGTCGGTCGCAAGTGTGCTTAAATTTTCAGTTAATTACCGCGAGCGGCGCAGAACGAAATTACTTGGGGTAAGGAGTTTTTTCGGGTCGTGCTGGCGTTCGGGCCCCCGAGGCCGCTGGGGTATTGAATGGGGCGGAGTTCCGAACTTGCGGTATTAATGCCCGCAGACTTTGAGGGGATGAGGCGTCCACCTTAACACACACAAAGTAAACTTGGTGAATGGCCAGCCATCCAACTCCGGCGGCTGCTACTTAACTTGGATTATATTGCCTGCGGGCCAAATTGCAGCATTCCTGCCAGTCGGCGCCGCGCACCGACGTAGCGTCCAGGTCAAAGCGACGCCGACGCCGACGGGACACATCCACGGCTTTCCAATTTACTGTGTCAAATTTGAGGCGTCGCTTGACTCGCCGTCGTAGATAGGTTAGAAGGAAGCCAATTAAATATACGAAAACGTTCGTTAATCTTGTGGAATATTATTTTTGCGAAGAAAATCAATAAAATCAGTTAAGACTTTGGTCGAAGAAGCCGTAATAAGAACGATACGACGCGAACTCCGTTCTTGTTACATCTCCACGTGCTTCACCCAATTTCGTTTCGAGCGGAGAAATCAAATACTACACAAAAAGAGATAGGACATTACTGTTTCTTAACAGTAATTCAAACACTGATTCGAAACATTAATAGTATCTGTAGAACAAAATTTAACTAAACTCAGGGTTTTAAGCATTATGAAATGAATATTTACCGAAAGTTTTTCAGCGTTTCATTGATTAACGAATCATTTTGAAGGATATTGAATTTTTTCTTTGTCGGTTGTAATATTTTGAAAATATTTATTTTAGTAGCGTAATTTTTTCATATTATGTAAATTTTACGAGCATATTCATTTGAGGAAATATTAAACAAATGTATACCAAATCGTTAGATTTATTCTGCATCTTTTATATGTACACAAATATCTCTTTACCAATTACCGCCATTGGATAAACAATAAGCGACTGACTTCTGTCCCCGCCATTAAATTTCTGATTCTAATATAATATGGTGGCAATTTAGCACATTGTAATTCAGTGACACTTTTAACAAAGTCAATGATATCTGTGTACAGATATTATCAGTTAAGTTTGGACCAAAATAGTTTCTCCACGAGTCAACGTCTGTTGAGGGACATACCCGTATATTTTCGTATATTATCTTTCAGGCAGTGGAATTTTCCTATCCTAAACTACGATATGGCTAGAACGAAAAACTCTGAAAGCACCTTTGCAGTAGCTGTAATTTTCTATACGAGGTTCTAAGGTCCACACTGTACGCACGTCACGAGCCAAGGTGCTGAGCGTCGCTACAGCCATGGCTGTAAAGTGGACTTGAATATTTCGTCAATTGTTTGAAATTAAATTTATTTAATAAACAATAATAGTTTGAAAGACTCGTGAAACTATATACCTATCTACATGACATCTATCGACAATCACTTTGATTCATGGAAGGAAAAGAAACATGGATTATTACTCTTTCCATCACTACAATTCAAGACCTGGAAGAACCACAAATTTTGACTGTAATACATACGTGTTTTAGATTGCTGAATTGGATCTAATTTTTTTAACTACGCGTGTTACATGTTCTTCAAAACCGAATCATTAGATTGATATTAAATTTTCAGGAAGTCAGATAATTGCAAATGGATTTAATTGAACGTGTTGTCCGCCAGTAAGCGAATTTGCCACATTTTCCGAATTCACTTTTAGGGGTCAAGTGGAACAGGTGGAGTAAGAATTTTAGGTCGTCATACCCAAATTTATTATTAATAGTTTTTTATCCCCCTCCTACTCTAAACTCTAATAATACTCACCGTAAAACACTAGCAAAACAAATATTATAAACTGCAATAACGTGTTACGTCCACAGCTCTATCGTTTCTCTCGCTTTTAAATTGATAGTCAATGGATTTTCAATTTATACAAGCATTCATGTCAATTATTTATTCTGCGAATAAATATGTATATAACATGTCAGAAAAACTGTAATATCTTCGGATAAAAGTTTGCAATAATAAAAAATAGTTTTTTAAATCTTCAATACTCGAGGGAGTATGAATCTTATTGGAATCTGCATTACGTATGTAATTATGATGGCGTTGATTATGTAGTAATATTTCGTTGAATTATTTGATAACTTTGAGACCAATGGTTCAGAAGCACATTGTTGCCCATGTACGAGGATGAAATGGTATTACCTTTGGAGGAGAGGTGTGTCGTCTCTGGACCTCTGGTGGAGGATATAAAAGCGAATTTCTCTGATTATGAAATGATAATATAAGGATAGGGACGATTGGTAAATATAATATATTCATGGAAACTGATTGTGAAGCATATAACAATGAATACTGGGAATTGCTTCATCATGAGTAAAAATATTTGATTCCTAAATTTTGTAGATTGTATTGGACACTTTAAAGTCGGTTAATATATTTTGTGAAAATTTAAGTAAACTTTATTATTTGATGGTGTAGTAGTTTATTTGATTTCAAGTGAAACCACGTAATAACCAGGAGAAAAAGATTGTTTACGCGACTCATGACGTCATCAGCGTTTTGTTTCTCATAACAACGAGACGGACATATTTATAGTTAAAATAATTTTGAATTGGGATAGTATTATTACAAGTTGCTGGATGTGAAGAGGATACGTATTTCTGAGAGCATCAAAGATAAGACTTGTAGATGATAATGCGTCTTAAATGGCAGCCTATATTATTCCAAGTCCAAAGACGAACTTTCCATCGAGAATGTGAGATCACGATGGCCTTGCACTTTTCATTTATCGGTACTGCCACTCCCACCACTATAAGTCCGGCTAGAGGCGTTTTCTTTACCCAACGAACATTTGTACACAATTTGGTCGAAATTGCTCCACTCGTTTAAGATTGTGTGCTTGTATTTTACTTTTCTTCACCCTACTCGTAGGGATTGTAATAGAACTTAACCTGCATGTTGAATGACAGAAAGCGATTTCCATAACCCTGGCTGTTTTCGCAATAGCGACTTTCATCTCCTCCTGCCCCCACCCACACTATGTGGCTGAAGTAGAACATATGTTGAATGTCATTTAAACACAACGGTTTCCATAACACTAGAATCTCGGTTTTTTGTGGTGTGAGATTATACAGAAATAATAGTGAGAAGCACACTATCAATCTCATTCATCCTGAAAAAAAAATTCTTTAATATATCGGCCGTTTTAAATTTTACACCCCTGTTAAACCCCTAGGAGCGCTAAGAGAGGCCAACATAAACCTTCGTGGACGTACGTACATCAACTCATTCACTAAAGTTTCAATGGAATGCATGTGGGTCATTCCATGTCAAGTGGCCTAATTCCCGCCCGACCATTTCCGACTTTGACTTTGATGAAATTTTTACAGTTTGTACTGGTTTATTTTATTTGATTCTTACTCATCGTGTTACGAATTTCATAGAAGGTCATTTAATGTTAACAGCTCTGAAAAATAAATTCGCGCCTCTGGGAAGAAATAGGCAATTTATTAAAACAAGTTAATTTTACTTCATATGTAAGTCATGAAATAGCATTCAAGAATACATTGTTTGATCTGTTATTGCACAATATTACACGATAAGACGATATTTGCAGTTGACTTTGACCCAAAGGTATAGACATCCGTCGAGACACCAAAACTAAACATAAGATTTTTATTACAGAAAAAGCTGAGCCTTTTATTAGTGTCAACTGGAAAACGTTCTTGGTGTCCGTCCGAGCGATTTATAAATAGCTCATTTTTGCCGTTTTACAATTTGGCGCCAGGTTTGCTGCACCAAATTCCCGTAAAGTATATTTTTTGCAAGATGTTAATCCGCTTAATTTTAAACAGAAACGCAGAAATATTAACTAAAAATTATGAATGCCGTTCCTACTTTATTTATCCCGGCAGGATTCCTTGAAAATAAGAAGAAAAAAATGAGGTGTATTTTTTGGCAATTTTGGGAGCTATGCTGGCCAGGGATGATATTTTTGTAACTTTTTGTTATTATTTTCGTTATCTACGTAAATGGTTTACATTAGAAACTAATTTTCAGGGTCTCTTCTCTATTAACCGCCACAATATTAAAGCTCAACAGCGGCATTTTTGAGACGACGGTGACTAACGAACTACATCTTTCCACGAAAAGGCCCGTATCTCAGCCAGAAATACATGTTTCGAATTAAAATATTGCAGATTTCCATATTATGCATAATCCTATTATCTGGAAAAAAATCATCAAAATCGGGTATGGTCGCGCGGGGATTCCGAGGCCACTTGACGTGGAATGAAAATGTGAGACAAACAAACTAAAATAGATTAATTTTTATTTATATAGATTTCCGGTGTGCTGTAGAAGAATGCTAAAAATCAGATGGATGGATAGAGCAACTAACCAGGCTGTTCTAACCAGAATATGAGATGAGAGAACAATTTGGAGGACTTTGACCAAGAGAAGGGATTGATAGACCACGTTTTAAGAAATATGGGCCTTGTAAAATTATTATTGAAGGGAAGACTGTGGAGTAAGAACAGAAGAGGGAGGCCAAGGATGGAATACGCTAAGCAGTTTAGGGGGGATGTGGGATGTGGTTGTTATGTGAAAATGAAAAGACTTGCTCAAGAATATTAAGCATGGAGGGTTGCATCAGAACAGTCTAAGGACTGAATAAGACAACAACAAAGATTTATTATTAAACCTAGAAGTCATTAAACATACTTAAGGCTGCATTGTTTATATTTATAATTATTACACATTTCCAGATCAGTGAAACAAGTAAATATCTATTTTTTAAGGTAACTGTGAATTTCACAAAAACATTCTCAATAAATCTGACAGTGTAGTACAAATAAATTCAGAACTTTGCTTGAGATTTCACGTGAAAAATTCGTGCAGCCACTTGCCTATTTTTAAGTTGCGGGATAATCCCAGATGATCAAAGATGTTAAGTTTTGGTAAAGTGTATATGATAATGCAGAGCACGTAGTTTCGTATAGGCCGAGGAGCTTGCCTGTGCGTTGTGAGGGTTCTCTCTGTGTTCACACACGACTGGAGCTCGGGATTTCCTTAGGATGGTAACGCAGTTAAGGGAAGGGAAGGTAGAGGGAGAGACGACCCTCCGCAGTCAAGATGTGGGCCTTTTGTCTTCTCATCGGAAACCACCAGTCGCAATTACTGTTTTTGGCGTCCCGTAATAGGTCTTTAGCGACGATCTACGGCGACCGCATCGCGCTAGCAACCTCGTAAACTTTAACTCTCCGATCTACGTCTCGAAACTCTAAACCCTCGCGGAAAGCGTTAAACTCGATAATATTTAATTTAGTTTCTTCTGTAAATATAATTTCCTGATTATACTATAGCGTTGATTGAACGCTCATGTTGGTAAAAATCATTTTTATTTGATCTATAGGCTCATGTGGGACACGTGACTTCTTTATTCCCCTTCGGTAGCCCATAGTGAAAGGTATATGTCTCGATGGGTACTAATGATACAGTAGTACTTATCGTATTCTAGCACTGCGTTTAAAAACCTCCTCTTTCTGAATATATACCTTTAAATAAACGTTTTCTTTTGGATTATGAGGAGGGGAGTTCGATTGTGTGTGGGACGCCCGATTGAACCTTAAATTTTATTCACATAAAATTTGCACGTACAGCGACAAAGGTACGCGGCTGTTGACCAGGAATAATATCTCTCCATTAAGCCTTTAACTACAATCACAGAGATTATAAGCACAATGTTTACGTGCAATTTGTACTGAAAATCGATATTGGTCCCGCGTAAGAGGCTGCTGCTACCTGTTGCGTTTTAACGAAGGCGCCAATACTTCAGAGAGCAAAATTATGTGCGTGTCCAAGAAAATGATGAATTACTTGGGTTATTAATAGGCAGTGAAGCCCGTGCGTCTCAAAACTCGAGTTATAAGTCCAACACTGACAGAATTTAAATTTAAAATGTAGTGGAAAAGAAAATTGACTGGCGGGCACTTCCCTCTACACGGGAAGGGGAGGGTGGGGGGGGGGAGCGTAACTGAAAATTTTCTTTAGCCGACAGTATGAATTATTAATACGAAGCTTTCAGAAGTACTAAAAATATACTTCTTTCCTAACGTACATAAAGAAAATAGTGTTTACCATTTGATAATTATAGTAATTTTGTGCATTTTCCTCAAAATTATTTTTATAGCTCGCGTCTTGCCGAAGATCTGTCTTCCACGTAATAACTCACACCGTAATTTTTGACGAATAGCCAACTCCTGTACTGCGTTTCCATTGTACATGACTTCTGTACTAAAAAAAACACTTATCATGCACTCATTTCAACATTGTAAATGTGATAACACCCTGGGAAACGTCACACGTACACGTTCCTTGTATCTAACTCCTATTGGTTTCCATAGAAATGGTGCATCGTTATTAAAAAGGTATGTTCCTTAAAAATACCAAGCAACCGTTAAAGCATTATTGTGACAACTTATGTCACTGTGTGATTTCTCTTATTTAATTGAGTTAGACGCGACAGTTTTCTGTAAGCTTGTACCGTATCTAGTATGAGAATTTACGATATGAACGAGCAGTGACGTCGTTATTAATGACCTCGAAGAAAAATATTTTTTTTCAAAAGAAAACCGTTTGTGTTTGTCAAAGTATACGTTGTCACCTTTTTATGATTTAAATATACATTTCTGAATAATTAATTTATGGTTTAGTAATTAAAAGATTCTGATACAACTAATATTAAGCTACTTATTTAAAATAAAAAATTAGTTATACTGATACATTCTAGCGTTATTGCTGTAATCGGAGTTTCACTTGAAATAATAATTTGTGTTTCACATATAGGAACGCTATATGACTATTGTGGCTATAATATAAGCTTAATATTTAATTTTTTCATCTGAAATTCGTGTCCAGTCTTTTCTCCTGTATTGATGTAAACATATAATACATAGTTTGAAAATTTCACGGATCATTAGTTTTACGTACCTAGTTGCACCAACGGACCAACTTTCTTCAGATTGAAAGCTTCGTTTCATGAATGTCGGATACTTGAGTATGTTGACTGAAAATTATTGCACTTAAGCGCTTAAAGAAATATGTCAATCTAGAATAGTGGTCTGGTTGTATTAAAAATCTCGTAAAAGGTAGTTTTTAGTGGGTTTGAATATAAGATACGATTAATTGTGTTATTCTAAAGAGTAGGACCTACCTTTGGGAAGAGAAGCAATAATTTGTCGAAAAACTATCGGACAAAATTCACAAACTGTCCAAACTTTAGTCCTTTCTTCGATTACAATTAGTTATGTTTCAGTCGTTTTTACACTGTCTGTTGTTCCCGAACATTTGGCTAGCTGCCCCCTAAGCATATCGAGGCATGGAGAAGGGTATGCTTCGACCCCACAGAAAACTCCTCTACCGTCAATCGGAAGGATGACAAACAAGTACCCAATAGTCCGTCCTCCCTTTTGCAGACTTTCTACTGTTTACCCTGCATCTCTTTTACGTAAATTCCACGTACGATTCTTAAACTATAGCAACGGGACCGTTATTAATTTCTGTTCCTTCTCCTTCCTACTTTTAAAATTACCTTCCTACGGCATTAAAGGGTAGTTACTATTAAGTAAATTACCCTCATGCAACATACACAAAATGTGGTCGAGTTATCGAACGGAAGTGGAACAAGTACCAAGAACCTTCCTACTTATCTGATGCAGGTTTTCTAAAGTTTACCCCGAGCCCTTAGCTGTCTTGCTCTCCCTTCCGCATCTCACCTTATAAATCCCTTACTTTGCTGTTGAAAAGGAGTTGACTATTAAATTAATATATTTCTAAATTCCCTAATTTGACTGATTCTGTTCGGCGTTCTCATGCCGCCCACTTTATTTTGATTGTCATTTGACGTATCATCGAAATGACTGGAGTTTATACCTGTCCACGTTTTACTTCCGAAATCAGTAATCCTTTCATACATTTATAGACAGAATATTATTCCCCAATCCAGAAGCTTAATAATTACGTAGCAATTTTCTGGGGAGAGTTGCCGCTGCGTGGTGGGCAACTGTGCGAGCGAATGCACACAATGGGCAGCCCTCTGGTCAGACTGGTCCAGCGGCAGCTGCTGAGGTCATCCACTTCCCGTGACCTACCGGAGATCATATCCGGTAAGCAGCTTCACCACGGCTTGTTTGAAGTTACGCGCCGACGTAAAAAGAGGGTTGGTGTGGAGCTACTTAGACTCACGTGTTCCTGCGTAAATTGGGCAGCGTTCAATGAACCTCTGACAGGCGGTGGCGCATGCTTGCTCGGGGCCTGTCATTCTCAACGGATATCCTATTTATCCTTATTAATGGACACATTTAAAAAATCCTGTACTTTGAGTCGCATTATGTTATTTAGTATTACATTTCTGTAATACTTTTCAAGTATCATCGTGAAGTGTAAAGTTCCTTAAAATGAATGGGGGTAATAATTATTTTAGTTGTATATTAATAATAAGCTTTTGAAATAAAAAGAAAAACAATTTACTTTAACATAAACAAATTTTCATTATTACAATTTTGATAATTTCAACCTTTAACCCGGCAATTCTTTCTTAATTAACACTAAATATATATTTACATAAAAATGGTACAAATAAATTGCTTAAAACTAACAATCCTCTATCTCTAAACTCATGGTCGTATGTTATAAGCCTTCTCATATATCAGAATATTTCACATCATATGTACTCAGACCTGGCTTTATATGAAATCAGCAAAAATATTACGAGAGAAATTACAGTGTGGTCATAATGTATCTTCCAGCGTTTTCCTCGATCCAAATCAGAGCCGCCGCCGCTATTCTTCCTGGTTCAGGAAGAATGTCCGTTTATCCTCTTCTCCTTGAACTACCTGTCCGATTATGTCGATCATCTGCTGGTCTCCACAATATCACTTGCCTAAACACCAATCATCTGTCCAGAAATCTCTCTCGAAAAATCCCTTTCCAAATCTGTGTCAAAAAATATCTCAGCAAGCCTTTTTAATACGTACTCCCCACTTCTTCAGATCATATCGCCAAGGTGGCAGGGATGGACATTCACCAATAACATTTATCGTTACTCTTGGGGAAAAACACCACCCGATGCCGCCAAATTCCACCAAAATTGGGAAACACTCCAGGCGCGCTGTGATGTCAGGGTTTTATTGTCCCTGGCTCACAAATACTGTCTCCTTTCGTTTGACTCTGCACCGCCAAAGTCCGAGGAGCTGTGCTTGACCGTTACAACCTGCTGAGGGACTTTTATTTGTCAAGAATGGAATTTTTAGATTATTTGACTTAATTGAACACACGTTCGCACCGGGTTTAGAACCCGGGATCTCTATGACACGGGCCAAAGAAACTACATCAGGTTGACTTTTAGGATGTAGCTAATATTTTACTTAAAGAAGTCCCATAAAATAATTACAGCACAACCTAAAGAAGTTGTGGGCTATGGAAAACCGAGCTATATGTAACGTTTTTGATCAAATTTAAGATTAAAAATGACTCAACAGAACAATAAAATATGATTAAACTTGCTGTTTGATATTTTTATAATCTGTCGCAATTTGTTGCAGTTGATTTCAGTAATTTTCGTCTTGATACAGATTCGGTTTGGAGTTCGGTTAACATTTAATCTGCATAATATCTTTACCAACATATCATTTGGAGTCGCATCTGCAAACCATTATTCAAGGAAATATGTTCAGTACACGATTGCGGTCTTTAATATTTTACTTTTTATCCCTTCTGCCTATGAATGCAATCTGTCGACTTAGATTATTCGGCCTTGCCTGGAAATTTTAGATGCTAAGAAGCTGCAGGAAGATAAATTTGTTCTCTGTCAGCAGGTAAGAAGGCTGAACAGCTTTCAATGAAATTTCATATTTTTCTTTCTACTTATTCGAGGTATAGCATGGGTTGTTTAGCTTGTAGTATTTCAAGTTTGCTGGAAAATACAAACACATTTGAATTATTGGTAAAGGATACCTACATTGTTTTGGATTAATAACAGTTTCTTGAGAAAATGTTATTGGTACTATTTGATAAACTAGATAACTGCATGAAACGTTTGACAGGTATTAATTGCAATTAAAGAAGACAGGATTGACCACAGAGAATTTCATAATTGCTGCACTCTTACTTCAATTCGTCTCTCCGTTTTGTTTATACCACTTCTAAATATATATATTTTTAATTGTTTTATTTAACGTTCGTCGAGACCATTAGTGACGGAACTGTTCAGGGGTAACAAAGTAACAATTAATAATTAACAGACTTGACGTATTAATTACATAACATCAATAAATTCATTTATTTTCTTTGATGGTCCGTTGAGTCTTTTGATCAGGTTTGGGTTATCGTCTCGGAGTATACGGCGTTTGCCTTGATGAAATTTACGTCAGGAGTTGACTTTTTACCATGACGATCACGAAGATCCATGCTCGAGCCCGGGACCTGGCTATGACACTCACCGCTACACCACAGTAGGTCAGCGGCTACAATATTGTTTTAGTTTTTATTATCATTTGAGTTATTGGTTACGGCTAACTGCATTGTTCTCCGTGTAGTTAACAGCTCATTAACGACAGTTATGCTCAGTTAGAGTTCTTATATGATCTACGCGATTATGGCAGCGAACTTGGGTTTTATAACACACACGAACGAGTAATTCGTTGTAAATAAAGACATCGAGGTGTACTCCCAGAGGAACACAAAAAACGATAAAAATCTGTTTGAAATGGAAGATTAATTGTAAAAAATCTGGCCCCGTGTGCGTTTGTGACCTGACTTGTGTATAAATTTAGCTCAGCCGTTGCCGCATTTTGAACGGTCGCATTAAATGGGGATCGGTGAAATGAAGGTGGGGTGGGAATTGCTTTGCGGCAGAATTCGGAGCTGGAACCAGACAGCAACAGGTTCCGAAGCTAAGCCAGGGCAGCTGGTCCATGGCGTCTGCAAAACCAGTCAGTTGGGCAGCTGCAAGCTGCAGCATCCGATCTGCTACACTCGCGGCGGCGCAGCCGTTATTATTTGGGACTTCCTGTTTTACACGTTTCAGACGTGCTGCTAAGATTAATAGTCTCTACAGATTTGTCTTCGGAAACGACCAGATGTTTGAGCACCGGAAGAAAAACAACTGATTCCCAAGCAGAGCATTTTAAATTTTTTATGATTATTATTTTTTGCACGTTTCAAGCCATTTTTCTGACAATTTAATGCATGTTAACGTTTGACAGATAAAACACAGGTTACGGTTCCATTCCCCAGTTTCTTTATACTGCTCCGGTAAATACTTCCCGTTGAACAATCTTGAACAGCGCAGAAATGATTTATACGCCAACGCGGAGTATTGTTGTGTAGTCACAGAGGTCCCGGTGTCTAATCCTGGCATGACTATAAATGTTTCTGCTCGTCATGGTCAGGAAACCTGGGATTAAGACTGGCTTCAAATCAGAATGTGTCGCGGAAGTTGACAGTCTGTTGCAGGGAAAGGCTGTAAACGGGCTGTAAAGCCAAGGAGAAAGAAAAAGGATATGTGACGTATGCCACAGTCAACCCTAAAATACAAATATTTTTTATTTACGATATATGGGTGCAGGACTAAATTGTAACACACGATTAATGAGTAAAATATTATTCATTTAATGCTGAAGTGTAACATATACATTGCTGTTGTTACAGTATTCAGTCCATAGACTGGTCTGATGCAACCCTCCATGCTAACCTATTCTGCGCTAGCCTTTTCATTGCTACATAACTACCACATCCTACATCCTCCCTAATACGCTTAGCGCATTCCATCCTCTGCCTCACTCTTCTGTTCTTACCCCACACACTTCCCTCTAATGCTAATTTTACAAGACCCACATGCCTCAAAACCTGGCCCATTAATCTATTCCTTCTCCTGGTCAAAGTACTCCATATTGTTCTCTCTTCACTTATTCTGCTTAGAATTTCTTCGTTAGTTACTCTATCGACCCATCTGATTTTCAGCATTCTTCTATAGCACCACATTTAAAAGGCTTCAATTCTTTTCCTTTCTGCACCTACTACCGTCCACGTTTCAAACCCATATAACGCCATACGAACATTTTATTATGAAATTTATGTCAGTTGTTCAGAACATTCTCAAAGGAGGCATTTAAAGCCATTTAATGGAAAATCCAGAATTCATAACACGAAACAATTGAAGAAGTTTCGTAATCACAGTCTATTTTTATATAATCTTTATTTAAAGTCAAATCTACTTTAGAGGAAATTAGTGATTACCCGCTTAATTGGAACTTGAGGATACCTTTTTCTTTTCTTACAAACCAGTACATGATTAACTTGATATGTACAATGAACTGCTCATAATTTGTCGAAGAAATGAAGTTATTTTGAGGAAATGTAATGAAGTTAGAGAAAATTTATGAATGAGTTTGCATCTGATTCTGAATAATGCAGTTTTTTCATCTAATGGAAACTTGATGTTTGAAGCGTTGGCGAGTAGTCCGTGGGTTTGACTGGTATTGAGTCTACCTAGATATTTCCCATAGTTAGTTTATGTTCTTTTAATGTAACTGTGTACCATTTCGGGTATTCATCATGGTTTCGGGAAGGTGTTAAAAGGGGGGGGGGGGGCGGTGGCGTTTGCCGCAACTTTTGCCTCTGGCCATGTGCACAAACAATCCGTTTCACCGTGTTTCGATTTCAGACAAATTCAATAAAATATCATAGTAAAGGAGACCATCTTGATTCCTGTCTTATTACGCTCCAACACAAAGTAGCAAATTTATTGTTCCTGAAAGTATTTTTTTAATTTTCTTATGATCATAATTTTCCGTATTTTTTATCGGTCACTTAAATAAACCAAAACTATATTTTAATTTTGATTTCGAAAATTAATTTTTTCTGTCGTGATACTTTTCGAAAGGCCGCATGATAATGTTCTTTTTCTTTCTACTATTTCTCTTTGCTTATCTTCCAAAGTCGATTCTCGAAGATATGAAGTGTCTTGTGACGCAGACTGCAACCGAGGTACATGGCCCGACCTCTATATGCAACACTTGGCAAGAGAGCTACCCTACTCCACCGCTAGAATGCGAAGGAGTGCACGAATCGTCGACGTCGGCGCACAGCGCCATTTCAATTCTTTGCAACAATCAAACGTATCGTCGATTACATTTAAAGTTACACTTCAAAGTGTTACAACATAATGAATAACTACCGATCAATTGAACACGAACAAATTTTGCTCCGACAATATTTTTAAAGAAAATACCCCCAATTTTAAAATCTCTCATACAGTGAACGTAATATCTTTTAAGCAAATATGATTCTTGTTCCATTTATTCCATTCCCTTGTTATTAAATGGGACTTTAGTGTTACAGGATCACTCTCGTGTAGCCTGTTACACAAAAAGGAAAAAAATCCATATATTATAATAATAAATTGAAGAAAATTCACCCGTGGGAGCTTTCTCTCGCAAGTATTACCTTCGGGGATGCCTAGTTTTGTCTCTGGGTTTTAACCTTCTCACAAGCCGAGGCACCTAGATCACTTTTGGGAGGTGTATGGACTGGGGTCGCAGACCTTGGTCATACGATAAGAGTTGTCCGCTGATTCCATTGAAACAGTAGAGCAGCAGCCTCCTTAGCTAATCGAGGCACGGAGAACGGAGTGCTGCGACCCCACAAAAAAACTCTTTCTTCCGCTAATTCGGAAGGGCGTGAGACAAGTAGCCAATATCCCGGCCTACCTGATGCACATTTTCTATGCTTTTCCCCTGCATATCTTTCAAGTGAATCACCTATGGCCCTGAGGCCCTGACAACCTCCTTACTATTTCTTTTTTATGCTATTAAAGCAGAGATGTCTGTTTACCCCCAAAAAAATTAATTCCCGGCAGGAAGGGATGACTGTGATAATTCTCTAGATGGCATTTCTTCCCAGATTGATATCAGGGCTTAGCTTTGGAGATGACTTTGGTACTCTCTGTGTTTTTCAAGGTTCTCACATTCCGAGGCAGCTTCATCTATTTTAGGAGGTGTACATACTGGAGTCAAACATCTTGGGCATACGGTAACAGTTGTCTGCTGATCCCAATCATGGAGAACGGAATTCTGCGACCCCACAGAAAACTCAACTTCCGTTATACGGAAGGGCGTGAGAATAGTACCTATCTGATACAGATTTTCTAGGGTTTTACCTGCATCTCTTTTAGGTGAATCACCTGGTATGATTCTTAAACTATAGCTCGGGGGCCTTGCCACTCTTTTTAATTCCCTTAATTGCCTTTTTGAGGATCACCCTCATGTAGTTCGTTACCAAATAAAAGTCATAAATTTTAGAAGATGACTACTTAAATTCATACTTCTTCTGAGGACACCTTAATCGATTTCTGTGATGCGATATACATGCATCCTACAAATTAACGGCACTAAAAGCTATTGTTCGTATGCCAGAAAAAAGTGTAAAAGAGAATAAAAGAAGTAGCAATTAGTTTAGTGGAATAGATGAAATAGGTACAGCTCCTCTTAAAATAATAAGTGCGTTTTTGTGAAACCTCGAAATAAATATTTCTTTATGCTGTTAAAAAGAACGTTCAGTTGGACTGATTTGTTGTATTTATTCTACCGTTTAAAATTGAAGGGTTTTGGGTTTATTTGATATCTATATTCCGAGATTATAAGTAAGTAACGGAGAAAGAATAAGTTTTAATAAATCTATACTACATCTACTTGGCGAGTTTACAAGTTGTACAAGAGTTTGCAAGTGATGAAATAAGACAGAAACAGTAAATGGAATGTCATTTTGATAATTTATTTTTTATTAATTTCAAAAGAAGAATTATTTCATAATGTGTAAGAAATATTATGCCTCTCAAATAGGGAAGTTCTGATTCTAATAAAATTAATGGTAAGGCGAAATTGTGAAATAATTATCATTAAAAGTGAAGTATGATTTAAGCCCAATCTTTTGTTTAGATTTTCTAACGAGCAAGTTCGGCTTGTAGATTAAATCATTTTAATAACAATCACAGATAAGTGCTTTCGAATAGAAAATTCAACACAGTTGTTGATACAGGAGTATTTATAGGAGAAGGAAACAGAAGAGCAAGGTACTTGGTCGCAATTATTGCGCTATAAGTGCGTAGAAATTTTAGCAACTTGTTGGAAGTGCTGCTATCTAACGGCGTTGGGTGTAACTGTGTGGGAGCGTGGTCCTTGGTCCTGCGCTTTAGCTTCCCTGAATAATTGCTTTGACAACGTGCTCCCAGGCGACAGTCCAAGTTTTAAATTGCGGAGGGAAAAATATTTCATAAAAGTTCAACTTCATGAATCATTCTGATGAGCGTTCCTAATAGTATATGCTCAAAGTTCTTTAGGTTCACTTTCCTACAACGTCCAATTTCCTTTTTAATATTTTCTTTAGTTTGGTCCAATGTAAGAATTTAAATTTATATGCCCTAAATTTACTATTCTTCAGGGTGTATTCGATCTTCGTATTATTTATTTTGTCAAAAAATAAATGTTTATTTGTATTCTTTGCACAAAAGATTGGCCATGTTCGTTTAGTAAAATATTTTTGAAAAATACCATCTACCGATGACTTACAATAATACAACCTGTTGCGGTTCCGTAGAGCGCAATTTTTGAGAACATGAAATATTATAGTATTCATTTACATAATATTAAAATCCATATTTTCATCATAATATATTCGAGAAACGAGGAAATTGTTTCATCTTAATTTATATGTCACTGCGGAAAGCATTAATTTGCCACTTCACTTATTGAATAAGCTTTCCACAGATCGTATGCTATAGTTTCAGATTTATATTTTCAAAAATTCAATTTGAATTCACAGTTTTTGTCATTATGCACAATATGAGATGAATTTCATTTCAAATACATAACTAGTGGATAGTAAATATCAATATTTCATATTAATTGTTGTCGGAGAAAATTTAGAGAATAAAGTAGGTATTAATCATGAAATTAAATATTTTTTTCGTTATGTGTAATTTGGAACTGTACTAATACGTCACCCCCTCTCTTATTGGGTGTGTGTTTGTAATGATATATAGGGTAATTTAAATTTATTGTATTGTTCATATTAAGTATTGACTATTTCTTTGAAGGCTAATGCCTATGTCTATATCTAAAGAATTTCCTGTATCTGAAAGCATATTTATTTATTTCATTGCAATGGACATAGCCCGGTGGAAATACTTAAAATGTTAAATTAATAAATACACAAACTAAAGTATAAACGTTACTTATAAAGTAGTTAAATTAGTAACGGTGAACTACTTCCTGTTCTCTACATCTTATCGCTTGCTCTTCACGTCACTTCACTACACTGTAATTACTAAATATATATAAAAGGCCATACGGTTTTAAAATTTTACTTCATTTTCAACTTCACTCAATTTTCTTAATACCAACCCTATTATTATTCTGATAATAACATATATCATTAATAATTAATCTTAGTTTTGAATTGTTTCAAAGCCTTTGGGCATATTAGCAGGTAGACTATTCCAGTCCTGAATTGTTCAATTTGGAAATGAAAATGTTCCTATATCAGTTCTTTGTTTCCTTTGTCTAATCATGCACGAGTGTAGGTTTTTAGAGAATCAAATTTTAATCATATTCATAAGAATGGTAAAATGTTATTATTAATTACACATTGATTTAGATTAAATTTAGTAAATTCTACGGAAGTAAATAATGCTATAATTTTCTTTTTCTTTTCAGTGTACTGAGTTGACTTGTGGATGCTGTAATCCATCATTTTCATGTGAACGGTACGTTAAATTTTTTTTAAAGACACATTACAAGATAATATAAAATTTCCTGTTATTACATTAATATTTTATATAATTTTGATGAGATTAAAATTTTTATCTTTACTTTTTTGAACACATTTCACACTAACAGTTGATTGACTAAATAGAATATATTTTAGAAATTAGAAGGTATTGTTTCTTACTTTACCTACTAAGAAATAGGTTTCTACCGTTTCTAACATTGGTGTTTTGATCACACAAGCAACTACAATGTTTGGTAATAAAAATTTTCCTTTTCCATTAACGTAAACTTTTTGAGTTCGAAACATTTTTTTGGTCACTATGTGTTCTGGTATTAAGTCCTAAGACGTGTCTGATGCAACCCTCCATGATAACCTATCTTACGCAAGCCTTTTCATTTCCGTAGTACTACCACAACCCATATCCTCTCTAATCTGCTTAGCGTTTCCATCCCTGGCCTCCCTCTTCTGTTCTTACACCACACACTAATTTTACAAGACGCACATGTTTCAAACGTGGCCTATTAATATATCCCTTCTCTTGGACAACATCTTCCATATTGTACGCTTTTCCCCAATTCTGTTTAGAACTTCCTGGTTAGATGCCCATTAGATTTTCAGCATTCACCTATAGTACCGGATTCAAAGGCTTCTATTCTTTTCCTTTCTGCCAACTCCTACCGTTCATGTTTCGCATCCATATAACGCCGCACTCCATACAAATATTTTTAGCAATGATTTTCTAATATTCGCAATTATATTACCCGTAAGTAAATTCCTCTTTTTCGCGAAAACCTTCCTTGCCTGTGCTATCCTATTCTACCATCCCTAGTTATTAACCTTCCAAAGTAGCAGAATTCCTTAACTTCCGTCCATTCTAACACCCTTCGTTATTCCACTGTTTCCCATACTACTCTCCATTACCTTGGTTTTCCCTCTATTAATCCTCATATTGAACTCTTTCTCCAGGACCGCGTTCAAGCCATTTATTATGGTTTCGAAGTCTTATTCTGTCTGGTATCTACCGTCGTCTCTAAATTCGAATAATAAAAATAATAGAGGATATTTGAAACGGAATTCGAGTTCATATTATTTGGGAAAAAATTATCATCTGAGATGTAGAAAAACATTGATTTTCGGTTTCCTTAGATTTTTTATTATCGTACTCTTTGCTCTTCAAAATACTTTTTTCTTCAAGAGCGAAGGCTTTCCCGATGTATTTTATTTTTTTCTTCGTTTTAACATTCCATAAATGATTGTTGGTCGTTTACCTTATGTGATTATATTAATGCTTATGACGTCACTTCTGTAAGCGACTGTTCTTGACGTCAACAAACACGAGGGGATTTGAGAGCGTGTGCGGAAATGAATGGAAAGGCAGTAGTGGCTTTACCTGCGTTTCTGAATGAGCTACCTGAGCCGCAGGACTGGCGCGTGTCATCGTAGTGCAAAAAAATGTAGACAAGGTACTCATGTGCTTAAGCGTGCCTATATACCTGTTGCGGGCAGGTTGATCAGATCAAGTCTCAAGCTACGTGATCTAGGCAAATAGATTAACCATTTACGGTATTGGTTTTCAGCTAACGGTTTATCAATTAATTGTAAGGAAACATATGTTATGAAATATAATCGTAACCATTAATTTGACAACATTGGGATCTAGACAAGACAAAATTTAATTTGCCTTAATTCTTTCATCCTTGGGTTATCATTTAAATGAAACACAAATACTAAAATTTCCACAAGTTTTTATTTAAATTACATAGCTGTGGACAGATGGCAAAATCATCATCTTGTTTGAAAATAAATATTTTTACATGGCAACCTACGATTAAAATTCAAAAAAATATATCTCATTTTTTAAAATTTTATATAGAACATTAATTATTCAGATTTACATTATTTCAAATTTATTTCAAGAGAAATGTTCGATCATCT
This sequence comes from Eucriotettix oculatus, assembly GCA_034510155.1. Taxonomy (NCBI): domain Eukaryota; kingdom Metazoa; phylum Arthropoda; class Insecta; order Orthoptera; family Tetrigidae; genus Eucriotettix; species Eucriotettix oculatus. The sequence goes on from CM067377.1 coordinate 142,381,886, forward strand.
AAAAGCCTGTTCAAGTTATGCACACACAGTTAAACTAAAGGCGAAGGAATTAGTATGGTGATTGATAATAAAGTAATTATATTTATCAGACATTAGTTGAATAAATAAGTATATAATACTGACTACACTAGTTAGAAACGAATTAATACAAAATAACACAACGTTTCGTTTTCTTGGAATTTTTTCAAGACATTAATGGTGAAGGAATCATAGTATATTAAAAATTAAAATTATTATATTATTAAATCACAACATGGAATATTTTTGTAGGTTATTGTCAAATAATTCTAAAGCCGGTATATTTCCATTGTTTCTTTTTTTTTAATTTTTAGCAGGAGCTTTCGGCTTATCATTCTAATTATATGTTCTATCATACCTGCTATATTTATGAAGTATTACAGTATTTATACTCGATGGTCAATGTTAATTAACAATATTTTGACTCTGTGATTACAACCAACAATAAGTACTGTATTACTTCATAAATAAAACAGGTATACTAGAACATATAACATAATTGGAATGATAATAATACCAATGAATGATTTATCTCTAAACAGATGATAACAGTTCCTGCTAATATATATGAAATAAATATCGATTTTAGAATTACCCGACAATAATTATTTTACTTGGGCATTAGCAGAATAAATAAACACATTTGAAATAATTATATACAAAATAACAAAAACTTTCGGTTTTTGGAACTCTTTCAGGTGAACAAGAATATGAAATTTTGTATTGATTACTTGTAAACGTATACCACAACAAATTTGGTATTGATTACTAAAAATTATTTCCTGTAAAAATATGAAACATAATTTGTAATCTTTTTTCCAATTTTTTATTTATTGTGACTACATAGTATTACATAATATTCTTTATAACCCTCTATAATAAAATTTTTATATTTTAATTTAAGCATTGGTCAGTACCAAATTTATTATCTTATACTTGTTCACCCGACGATGTTTCATATGAGGAACGAAACGTTACATTATTTTATAAATTAATTTCTTTAACTTCTTGGCAGTTTTATTTATTTAAAAATAAAGTAATCAGTGTAAATTGTTCAAAATCTAATGACTGACCAAATATTTTGTAATTCAAAATTTTTAGCTTTATATGTCAATAATAAATTGAATTGGAAAATACACATTAATGGACGCGACAAATTAAATTCCACGTGTCTATTGCGTTAGAATATTGGAGAAGTGTAGTGACATGAACACTAAATATTAGTTTCCTTCAAATACTTTCACTCTTCATTATTATATGAACCATAATTTAATTTTCAATTATTGGTATCGCTCTTATGGTACAATTGCCTGTGAAAGCAAAAATTATCCACCAGGGTTACACTTGCAATTCATCAAGTAGACGTCTTTTAAAAACTTCGGACCTTATATCTCTTGCCGGACAGTATATAAATCATTAATCTGTTAATTAATAGTCATCTAAGCATAAATTCATGAATGAAAAATTTTAATGCACGTAGAAACCAATTTCCTAAAAGAACTAGGTAAAACACAGAAAGACGTTAGAGGAAACACATTTTTATTCCAAACTGTTTACATACTATTCCCCCATTATTTTTTCTTGAATAGTGTCTAATGTTGTTATACTGCCGCACTCTTTTAGTTTCAATTTCAGTTATATGACGGAGAGGGGGTATTTATACATTTATTTCCATTTTTATTATATGAAGATATTTTGAAATTCAACAAGTGCAAGAATGGTAATCTCTATAGGTCCTCCTATATATGCAAAATTAATTTGATACTGTATATAAACAATGAATTTTTAAACTTCTAGCAAATCATTCCTCTAAATCGATATATTCATTTAGATAGCTCCAAAGCCTATGTTGACACAGAGAAAAATAGGAAATTAAATAAATAATAAATATTTTACTGTAATATCACTATTTAAAAGCTGTGAGAACACATATTCTGTAAACGAAACCTGAAATATAAGAGAAAATTATGATGAATAATGTTTATTTGAATATAGTTTAATGAAAGACCATATACAATAATTAATTAATTTACTATTATCACAAAACTGCAAGTTTGACCTAGAATGTAAATAATTTACATATAATTACCTACCGCAAGCCCTAATGTATAAAATAGTAATGACTATGTAATTGATGGGCGTTTAATAGTAAATATTTATTGTTAAATATAAAAGCATCAAAAACCTATTTGATTACTAATATGACACTACTTCTTTCCCAACTTTATTCTCACTGTTGATTGCATTTCACTGAAACAACTAATTGGTTCTGTGGTGTGGATTTATATACACGATATCTGTAACTGCAGTACATTTAAGTATAGGCCTATTGGCTACTACTCATAGATAATGTGTTCTCACAATTAAGCCCCAAACTTACTTTTTTGATCTTTTAATAGTAGACCCACGCTCATTTATATTCAAAATCCTATCTTATAGTATTTTATGTCAACTCACACACCATCAGATAAATAAGTGTAGCTTCTAATTGTGAAGTTCAAATAAACTCAGGTTGAAACACTCCTAAATTAGGGTCTTAATTAACAATATTAATTAATTATTATAATTTTTAGATAATGTCAGTTATTGTTAAAAGCGTTTCCCACGGTCCAGAATTTTATTAATATTGTCCTCCCACAATCATAGTTCTTAGGAAATGACTGGGATGCCTTTCAAGTAGTCTTAATAGCCTATTAAAATTTTCCTTCTAGCCATGCAGACTGTTGAAGTCCAGTTTATACATAATCTGTCCGTTTTAATGCGATTTCTCAACTCGAGTATTGCTTTTTATTTACCTTTCAATTAAACTTCCAGCAACGTATAATTGCCTCATGCAATCATACACAAAATATTGATGAGGGGGCTTTATGCCCACCTCTCTTTCTCTCCCCGCCCCATTTATCTGCAGCATCTTGTTCCCTTTCCTCATTCACTTGATTTTTTTTGTCTTCAACCCTCCTTTTTCTTCTTCCCCACGTCTTTTTTCCCCCTTTTCCCTTAGACCTGTGCTCCCGAGTTCATTTATTTGTTGGCGTTTTCAGCTGCAATTTATTTTCTCCAGTGTTTGTAGCCTTGGTTTATTTACGACCGGCGTGCAGGTTTTTAACTGGGTGGAGGCGGGGTCTGGACCACGTGCTGGCCCACGTGATTCTTGTCGGCGCCATGCTGTGGGCGGGGCGCGAGACTCCTCCTACACGTGGCCGCGCCATGCTCGTTCGGCGTGGTCAGCCAAGAGGGGAAAGAAATAATGCTAATAAAATGCTAAGTAGTAAACATGAGAACCGACCTATAATTACTGCGAGATAAGCCAGCTACCATGGAAATCGAGAAACCAATTAATAACGCCATTCATCATGTGACTTTCTTAGAAACGATTGATTATTTCGTCACAATTTGGCAAGGGAATTCTTCGTCTACAACATACAACCCACAGGAACGTTATTTACTGTGGACTGAAACAGAAGTCGTTAAGCAAAGTTTTAAAATGAGGCAGTAAAATGCCAAAGAGCCCAAAGAGCGTGAAAAATATCCTGTAATAAGCTACCATCATAAGGGAAGATTTTTTAATTACTGGCGTGAACTCCTTATCGGCAATTAGTGGACCACAAATTTGTTCTCCTCGTCAGTATTTCACGTAGAGGAACCGGATTATCCTCACTGAAACCGATACTAATTATACTGTACACAGTTAGGGCCTCTTCACTTGCTCAAGGGCTTTGTTCTCAAAAAGTAAAATATATTGAAACATATGGTATATTCATCATAGCAGAGATGCTAAATTGTGTAGGATAGTATAAACACTTTTGATTATTAAAGACTTTGTACTAGTAATATTTCAAGATTTCTTATTCTTTCGCTGGAACAATTTTTTAAATAAAAAATTAAAAATAAATTTAAGTATAATGACCAAATGTGGAATTTTTTAAACTTTAAATTTATATTATACACAACGTTCTATACCCATTTTTAGTATTTAAAATTCCAGACACTTTTTTATCGACTATTTTTTAAATTACATTATTTAAAATTTACATTCCGTTTGCAGTTTGCAGTAAAAATGCTAATTAACTCTTTAGACTTTTTATTCAGCAGAGACCTTTTGTAGTACATAGTTCATAGTATGAAAACATGTGAAGGAGAAGGATGAATTTTTGTAACCTAATTTCAGTTATCTAGTTTGGTTTGCTTTTATCAAAATTTAGACAGAATAGGGTTCTACTATATTTAAAATTTCTTTGAACAAAATTAGTGTGACTATGAGCATTGGCTCACTTTGAAACTATAAATATATTAATTACTTACATTTAAATTGTTATGTTGCAAAATGAAAACTTATATTTAGTGTAATGTTTCCAGTTGAAGTTTCATGTTTAATAGATCATAATTTTAAAAAGTCAATATTCTTTAGGAACCATTTTCTTATAAAGCAACACTTTAATATAATTTTATGTCCTCTTTTGTCCACCATTCCTTGTTTGAAAATTCTGGAATATTTCTTTTTTTCATACCCTTGTCGTAAGTAATTGACGCAAAGGGTCTTAAATTAAGAACCTCACCTTTATTAGGTAGAGCTGTGAAACAATCCTGCCATCGAGTGAGTTGGATTATAAAATAATTCCACTAATTAATCATCAAAAAGATATATTTTTAACAAAAGAGGTATTATTTTTCTTCATTAATGACAAAAAATTCAGACAACAAATATACAGTAATTTAATTCCCTTTAATAAATACTTCATATTTTAGACAAGAAGAAATGTATTTTATATCAATCTGTCTTTAATACAAATTGAGGTCACTACAAGGGAAATAAGAATGGTATATCTTAGATATTAATGTCAATAACGTGTTTTATTGTTTCGTCAATTGTAATGTAAGGTAAATATATTTTTAATACATCTGTATAGAGTATTAATAAATGTTATTCTACTCTCTCGAATTTTAAAAGTAAAAATAGAATGATACAAAAATAACTATTAAATTATAATTGAGTTCGATTTTACGACCCAAAATCAATATTTGATAAATAACGTTAAATAATCTGCAATAAAATAAAAACTTAGATTAGGTTGCTACGAGAAAGTGTCTCGAAACGTATATGAATATTACTTGTAATAGACTACAAAATTTATTTTGTTGGTTCCATATTTTTGGATTTTGACCTTAAATTTTTTATGAGATATGTTTCGATTTATTCACTACCATTTATTTCATACTTATGTTTATTCATACATGATGTTGTTGTGGTATTCAGTCCTTAGACTGGTCTGATGCAACCCTCCATGCTAAAGTATCTTGCGCAAGCGTTTTCATTACCACATAACAACAGCATCCCACACCCTTCATAATATGCTTAGCGTATTCCATCCTTGCCTCCCTCTTCTATTCTTACCCCACACACTTCCCTATAATGTAAATTTTACCATTATGACTTCCCTCTAATGTAAATGTCTCTAAACGTGACCTATTCATCTATCCCTTCTCTTGGTTATCTAGACATAAGTTACCATTAAACATTTTACTAAGTTATGGGCCTACTCAATTTGACAAAAATAGAGTAAAAAACAATTTATTTTGTTGGCTATTAAATGAAACACTAATTCGGAATACTTTAGTTATATATAGTAATATCTTAGCATTTCTAAACAAAATAAGTAATTTTTATTTTTACAAAATCAGGTAGAGTTTTTCTTGTAGAAAATAATGTGGGAATTTCGGAAATATTATAAAGTGAACAATAGATCACATCGATATTAGATTATATTAAATCTTTTTTTTTCGCTTCAGGAATGGAGATTAGGCCAACCACCAGAAAAAGGTGCAGAATAAAGTAAAATTCATTGCACTTGAATTTTTTCCTTGTACCCGAAAATTATATTAAACGCCAAAAATACGTTGCAAATAATAAAAGTATTGAAATTTCAATGAATTTAACCAAACATCTTCTACTGGTTATTCAATAATTAATAATCCACCAAAAAAAACAATTCAGTCTTCAAGTTTATTTCAATTTAAAAACTAAAATAAATAACACAGGAGCTTTCGACACCTTGTCATCTTCATCAGTAAAAACAACAACACAATATGTAAATTCTATATTGTGTAGTTGTTTGTTACTGATGAAGATGAAAAGGTGGATAATTGATTAATGAATAAATAATTTTCTATGATATCATACTAAGTTTCATTCATGGTTGACATTTATCGAAAATGAATTTTTAAGAGTAAATAACGAAATCATAATGTTCATAATTTATCCTGATACGAAAAATTTTTGGTTAGGCATTTTAATAAGCAACGCTGAACGGTATGATTGGCGGTTCATCACTTTATTTATTGTTTTATCATTAATACGTTTTGCCTGGCGAAAATTGGATAAAACGTTCACCTCACACGAAACCTTTACGATGTTGACGTAACATCGAAGGGTGAGCACTTTTTTCAAATAGATCCCGTATCATTTCACAGATTTTTCATAAGTAAATGGGATAAAACTTAATTTATTTATTTATATTTTATTGTTTGGGTGGGATGGAAATGCTCCATATTTCCATAAAACAAATTGTTTTAGGTTTTGCATAATTAATATTTGATTTTATGCTGAATATCTTTCTAATTATAATTTGTACATAAAATATTTCACTTCACTGTCAATTAATGGTAAAATTTGAATCATTTCAGTAATATATAAATTTAAATAAAGTAATTCCCAAGACACATATGTGTATTGAACAGAAATATAATTATAATAATAGAGAAATTTTAAGAAATTAATTGAATACTCTTTCATCATAATCCATTTCTGTCTTGTGAGAAATAATTGTATCAGGAAGGAAATGAAAAATAGAATTGCCATGGTGTAGTGGATAAATATGATTGGAACGTCCAACGGGTGTTATTATTACAAAAACTATAAATGAATGAGATTTAAAAACCCGCAATGTCCGTAATACATAGTGATGGCCAATATTATAAATCGTACATTTTTTCTTACAATAATAATAATAAAAATTTATAATGGAAACTTTGAAGATTTTTTTGATTTATATAGTCGTACTACATAAAAAATGAGATGCAAACTTTCTGTGGGAGGAGGGGGGTGATTTAGATTAAAAGCTTTGGAACTTTTACTCGGTTTTAAGTTAATAATTAGTCATTTAGTAAGAATCAGCATTAAAATTTATTTGTAGACAAGTTATTTTAGTGTTTTCCAATATTGCAGTTTGGCAGATGCAAGGGGGAAAATAAATTAATTGTTATAGTTCTTGACAGGTTTTGATAAGAGAAAGATATGAAAAAATTATCATCGTAATTCAGGTTCATTTTGGAATTTGGTGTATTTTTGGACCGAATATTTTATGTGGAATGGACATATTAAACTGGGGCAGTAGAGAACATCACTCGCTGCCGTTTGTAAAATAATGGCAATTTCAAGATAGGAGGTGGTAAGAGTGGATCTGGAAAAATTACGACAAATGCTCATGATGTATAAAACGATTGACAATAAAACTAAATAAATGATCCTGAGTTAAAAAATATTTACACTATTTATTACAAAAAGTTTCCAATTCACAGCGATGTGTCTTTCTCTTCTGGCACCTCATCAAGTGTAACAATGTTTATTATTTTGTATAATTACAATCTTTTTTGCCATTAATAATTTTGACATGAGATACTCGGCAAAGTAGTTGGATCTTTCCTCTAAATCAGGGGTTCTCAACCCCCCCCGGGGGGTCGCTGAACATGTCTAGGGGGATCGCGAGATGTGGAAGGAAAAAATAAAAACAAATATTGTTAGTTTAATATCAATGTATTTGAAAACAAGATTACATAGGTTTTGGATTACTTTTATAACTTTTTTTAGATAAATCAATGAGAAACGTGAAATTGATTGCATTTTGCGAAACTTTTAATGTCTGGATTTATTTGAGTAAGTTCATTTTCTTACTTTCAGCTGACGTCGCTTAGGGTTTTATACATCCAGTTAAGAGCAATAATCGTATTAAATAAATGCTACACGTTAAATTTATTGTAATTATAAATAATTAAAAGTAACTCACTTTTTCAGTAAATATAAACATTTATCAATTGTAGATATAATTAAAATGGTAATTCAACTTTGCAATTCATAGGGGGTCGCCAAAATATTTGACCTAAAACGTTGAGAAACCCTGCTCTAAATATTAATCAAGTCAAAAATTTAATAAAATAAAGGATTCTATACAAATTTATAAAAGTTACTACACCTGAAGAGGTCCGCGAAGAGGACGAAATGTTGTTGTGAATTGTATATTTTTGCATAGATAGTTTACTGATACAACATTTTATTTCATATATATGGCAGATGGGTTTTTATTGTTATGAAACAATTGGGATAAATTATACCGTTTTCCTTTTGTCAAATGTACTGATGACGGAAAGTTGTCCCAATTAAAAGAGAATTATTCTGCGTAACTCTGAAAAGTAATTGACTGTAGAGGAAACGTGCCATTGACATGACATAGGACCAAACTCGGAGATAATTTATTTCTCTCAGTGAGCATAAGAAATGATATCAGGGGTGTAAGGGTAGAATAGAATAAAACCGTTGTAAGATATAAAATTAGTTTCATGAGTCGCGACGAGATCACAGATTAAAGTTACTTGCATCAGATTGACCCAATTGTTGACAGCCGGGAACAATGAGGGAAAACAGTATCAAATACTTAATTTTTTGTCTAAATGTAATTGAACTTCGGTTTCGTTCTACAGGCAAATGTAAAGATGCACGTCAGCAAAGGGAATTTGGAAGAAGTAGAGGAAGGAAAGCAGAGATTATCGGAGGTTATAGCCATTACGTGACGCGATGAAACTCATATTAACGGCCCTTAAAAGATATTTCCTGTTTTACATATATCACATTATATTAAGCTATAGTTATCCTAATTTAACATGTAGGTCATTTTCGGAGCACAAATTATTTCTTTAAATTCCTCTGGAGGTAAACTAAACGACCATATATACTGACCAACAGAAGTTTTATTCAATTACAACGTTTCGTCCTCAAATTTGGGATTTAATCTGGTAAAAATAAATGTATTAATGTTTTAGAGTGTACTACTAACCACTGATTAATGCTTACTCTAAATGCGCTCTCTTAATATTCAATCTTAATCTCCACTCTTAAAGTCAAATCTTAGAGCTCCCTCTTAAATTTCAATCTTAATGTTCCCAAATCTATTTTTCCTTGGTTTTTAATACCTTTTTCCGACTTCATTATTTCATTTCCGTCGGTGGCGGGGCCCGATCCTGTCTAATTAAAGTTATTTACCTACCGTCTCTGGGAGAAGCCATTCAACCCACTCCACTGATATTTTCGGGAAAACACCGTGTCTCCTAACAATCCGATGCCAATACTTGAGAAAAAACACATGCTGCGTCAACGTGTTGAAGTTTTATTACCCCTGTCTGTAACCTTCAATTTCCCTCACGCCGATTGCCTTCGATTCCGTACTGCCAAATTCCGCATATAGCTGTATTTTACTATTATAATAGACATCTGTGTTTAAAGTTAACAAACTAAAAAAGTAGTTGCCAAAATAGAAACAAAAATTAGTGACACATTTAAAACAACGAAAAGCTTCTGCAAGATTTGCAGCTTCCGTCGAGTGATGAAAAAATGAATTTGCCACGAGAACGACGTTTAGCACAAAAAATCTACCTTTTTTATCACTAATTTTAATCTATATTTTGGGTACTGCTTTTGAATTTTATTTTGTAGCCGCAATGTGACGATGAAACGTCGTATTCGAATAAAACTTCTCTTATCTCTCTCTCTCTCTCTCTCTCATATATATATAGTTATTAAAAGCAGACATGAAAATTTTTTAAATTCTTATTATTACCGAATACTCTTTTTAGTTTTTGGAAAACCGTAGATGTTAAGATATGTCTTATTAGTTAATCCATTATTTATCAGCGGTAAAGTTATTTGATATAACAATCTCCAATCTTGTTTCTTTTGTTAATGACACATAATCAATGATTTGGATTTATTTAAAACGTGTTTTCGTCATTTGAGTTTACATGTTGAATTTTGTTTCTTCTTTTGGAACATCTGAGCTAATTAATCAAAAGTCCCATATATCATAATTTAATATGGTCTTGCCAAAGGCGTATCAATGAAATTTCTAATACTGAGCGTTGGGGGTGAAATGGATTTCGTCAGTAGCAATGGAATTCAATTTAGTTACAAAATGAGACGAATAAGGTGAGGAAATAAATAAAAACTTTTCAGGAACAAGGGGAAGTTCACTTTTTGGCACAGAGCAGAGAGACAATACTGCTTTTCAGACAAATACATTGCTCTTGAGGCAAAGCGAAGGAAGAGGAAGGGAAGGCACTCTCAGCTTAATGAGGACAGAGTCGAAGTCTTACAACCCAATTACAAGACGTGCTGTTTCAGAAAGGCTGTCATTAATGGACGGCTTTTTCCTAAGGCATTTGGAACGACAAAAGAACTGGATGGAAACCACCTTTCGCCACGAACGGCAGCAGGCGACCTACGACAGTGGCTTTATCTCCTTTCATTTCTTCCCTTTTGTTTAAAATTTCAACATTAGGATGTTACCCTATGTGTATAGTGTATAGGTGCATTTTCAATGCACAACTATTCTATGTGAATATTCGAAGGAAAATATTTAAACGTTAATTTAAGCATGTTTTATTGTCAGACGTATAACATTTTTAAAATTATTATTTATTCACTGTTATACAAGTTAAAAGTTAAATAACAATTATACATTTTCAAAGATGTCGTAAAATATACACATTTATAGGAATTCTTTTTTTCATTTGGGACAGATAATTGCTCTAAAGACAATCACGTGTACAAGTTGATATTTCTATCACATACTAAATTTATCAAGATTGACATCGATATTATGTCAAATATTTGCATTTATATTCGCGTCCAGATAAATTTGTTAACAAACAAACATAATTCGTCAGGTAAATCTTACCAAATTCATTACTTTACAAAAGATACTTTAATTGCTTAATGAACATTTGAATAAAATATTCAGACCATATAAAATACGCATCATAATCATGCCAGTTCATTATCTACCACGTTATATTGAAAACTGTAAATATTTACAGGACAAATCTCTCAATAATAACATAGTTTACAATCTGAACTGTCAAAATTGTAAGGAAAAATTGCAGGAAAAACTACAAGAGCTCTTTTCAAGGGAATAAAATAAAATTACTTGATATCTGTATCTAGAATGGATGATTAAACAGTTGTTTTCTATACGATAAATACAACATAATTACGAAACACACTGACATTTTTAATAATCAAGTTTATTAAAAATACTATTAATTTCAGAAATGATGTGGCCTCATTTTTCAGTTTCTTTGGCCTTTATCTATAATAAAAAGGAGTACGGTTAGCATATAAACTTAAACTCGTCAAGAAAAATTGTACTCATGTTACTTGCGACCCAGAAATAAAAGAACACACCACTTGGGGTAGCGGTGGCAGTTTTAAAATATGAAAAATAAACAGGTATCTGCGTTGAATGAATATTTTCAGGGTCATTGGAATTGAGTGTTACTCCCGATGATTTTTTGTGTTTAATTGCAACCCCATTCGCAAAGGAATTATAGAGTAGGGGCGTTACAAGAAATAACCTGTCGAATCTGCGGTTATGGGAGTCGCTGAGTTTAATTCTGACGTTCAATATGCTAGTAAATTAGTAGTTCGGTCTCTAGGAGTAGGGGTATAAGTTGGTAAACGAAAATTTCCCGTATAAACTTAAAACACGTGGCGGAATTTGTACCAAACTTTGTACTCAGAGAATAAGACACAGAAAATAAGAGTGGGTAAGACACGACATCACTCCTAGAGTGGATAAATGAACTATTTCTTAAGCTTTATGAGGTTGTTGTGTCTCTTATAATTTTAAGCTTATGCTGCATGTGAAAGGTCACCTATAAGAAGGGGGTAGTACCGGGGCATTACATAAAATTAGCGTGGAAACAACTGGGATTGTATCAACTCAGGTGGTGTTAAATTTTGACATCATGCCCAGTAAGTTGTCGTAATAGGGGGCGAGGGTAAAATAAATTTCAGCAATTACAAAAATGACTACCAAACATTGTAAACATGTTACGATCTAGGACTGAACGGGTAAAACATCCCTTGAACCTACAGAGTTGGTGATTGTTTGCTCTCTCTCCCCCTCTCCCTCTTTAGTGTAACTCGGCTAGTTTTGACTTTATAACAAAGAAATTACCGTCTGTTAAAATATAAATTTAAAAATGCTGGACGCGAATTAGCGTATTTATCTAATGGTGATTACTTATGTTAGATAAAGAGGTTAGTCTCAGTGAAAAAGTTAGACTTTTTGAAATTTACTCTGTAAGTTTCTTCCGATATTATTTTCCTTATAATTACAACACTACCGAAAGGTAGAAAGTTTTATTAATTTTAACTTTCCTAAGCTTCAGGGATAATTTTTTGTTTTTCTTAAGGCGCTGTTAATTATTTCTACTCCCTTATGGTATCTAACATTTTTGACTCTGTTAGGGTACCATGAATCTTTTTTATTCTGTTGAGTAACGGAATATTTTTGAATCTCCTAAGGTTGCGGGTTAAGTTATGCCTCTCTTAATTGAAGTACTGGGAGTATTGTAAAATCTGTGACACTACCAAGAGTACATTTGACTCATGTTGCCGGAAGTATTTTTGCCCTCCTTAACGTAGGGATAGAATTTTTTACTCTTTTAATGATCTTTAGGTCCTGGAGAACTAAATGCATCGGTTGGTGAGACTTTTACTAAAGCCACTGAGATTATTTAAGGTACCAGTTGATTGACTCGATTAAGGTATCACGATGGCTATGATGAATTTAACATTTCCTCAGTTTATAGTCGTGTATGGTAGGGTTGTGGTAAGGCAAACGTTCAGAAATGTGACTTTCTGGATGTCGGTTTAATCACGTTCTGACCGAAGAGTTCTGTCGAATTAAGGGCTATTCCAGGATAATATATATAAGTATCCTGGTAATGCCGGGCACCCAACTAGTATATTGTACCCTTTTTCAATTTTAGATTCATTCTTCCACGTCATCTTTCTAATAGACCTGGAGCAAGAATAGAGTAATTCAATGTAACATTAAAATATTGATATTTATATAATGTTAAGGGTGGGATTGTAATTGAAACTATTAACTTTATTTTAAACTAATTAAGCTTAAGTTTAATAGTTGGCTTTTAGTTTCTCAATAATTCTTACGGACAGAAAAGTAAACTATACAAGCGACTCCATAACCTTTGTGTTTGGTACAGACGTATTATTTTGAGAGAAATGCGAATCTTGGATAATAATAATTTTATTAATGAAAAAATTCACTACACGAAATTGATAATTAATTATTTGGTTATACCAGAACCGTATTTATCAATTCCTCAGCCTTTGAAACTATTTCTTTAGCAATACTGGATAAGCAAGTATTTTCGCAGTGCTTAAAGTCTTTAATAATAAATTCGTAGTAACGTTCCGACTCTCCTCGTGTGTGTCTGAGTACACTGTGCTGATGGACATCGCTATAATTAGAACTCTTACCTTTTTCCACACTTGCTCGTTGCGAGACACACATTTCAGTTCCAAATCTTCGTAATTACGAGTTGAGCTAATCACGCCCTAAACGGATGAAAGCTACCGCATCTCTTAGCTGGCGCATTTACTTCAGGCCAGAGACTTGTTTTTTATGAGTGTTACTGGCGTCTGTGTCGAGCCTTGATCATTAATTCATCGTAATAATATACTGGGAATTACTTTTCTGGGCATTTAATAGCTGCATGTTCATAATTGCCTCTAGCTGGAGAGAGAGCAGGCTTTACTGGCATGTAAATGTAAATGCGTTTGCAGGGTCTTGCAGGACTGACAAAAGCGATCCTCACGGAACTGCAGGGTCCTTAGGTCATGCAAGTTTTTATATCTGCGATTTGTATTTATCTGTCTAGCCAGGAGTGGTTATCAAATTTTACAAGAATAGTTAGACAAATATCTGTATTTGTAATGAAATGGAAGAATAAGTTGTGAGAACGCAAATTTTTTCCTTATAATCGGGTTACTCAGGTTCTCTAAAAGCAGGTGAGCAAACTAGAAGTTTTTTTATGCCGGTACTCGATTAACTTGATAAAGTCGTTATGTTATGGGAAATATTTGTATTAAAATACCGAATGATTAACGTGATTGAAAAGAGATAAACCAAGAAGGTGAAAGAACTATTTTTGGTACCATTTCAGCCCATTCCTCTCACTTCGTCAACAGCAATTACTCATTCGGGGGGCCAAAAAAACACTACTTCTGCATATAATGTACGACAACCGCTATAATATGTGCCAATTGCATGGTCAAGTGTAGTAGGAAGGGAAAATACGGCATACCCGCAACACCTTCCGGTACATCTTACCAACTAATTATTGGCACCACAAATTGCGACTAAGGAGCAGTTATGCAGCAGTTGAAACAAAGAAAGCCAAAAGCCACAATACTAGCGAAAAGCATTAAAAGGAAAGTTTTCCACCAGCTACTATGTTGGCTCATAGCCCAGTGCACATCTTAAAATGGTAATTTAAGGTACTTTTTTTCCTCGGAAACCGTTAGATACACCACTGAAATTTTCACAGTTTATTTTAACATCCTAGTATGTGTGTGAAAGCAGTATTTTGAATTTTAGCAATCTTCTAAATTAGAAATAGTACCTTCCGTTTCCCAGTAAGATACGCAATATGGTACCAATATACTCGCAATACGGTAATTTATATTCATGGATTGAATAGTTAGTTTAAAAAATTTTTTACTAGCATTGAGCCTTTCAATTTTCTGACATTCACAGTCTTATTTGTTGAATGTCAATGCTTTAGTTTTCCTTTCTAAACTTAAATTCTAACTTTTCATCATTCAAAAGAGTCACAATGTTGTAGTTGTTGTGGCATTCAATCCTAAGACTGGTCTGATGCAACCCTTTTTATGCAAGCCTTTTCATTTACGCATAACTAGCACATCCTTCCTAATCTACTTAGCGTATTTCATCCTTTCTCCCTCATCTGTTATTACCCCACACACTCACATCTAATGCTGATTTTATATGTCCCTTGTGTCTTGAAACGTAGCCCATTAATCTATCCCTTCTCTTGGTCAACGTCCTCCATATTGTTCTCTCTTCCCCTATTCTGCTTAGAATTTCCTGTTTATTTACTCTATCCACCAATCTCATTTTCAGAATTCTCCTGTATCACCACATTTTAAAAGCTTCTATTCTTTTCCTTATCTGCAACACCTACCATCCACGTGTCGCACCCATATAACGTCACAATCCATACGAACATTTTTAGCAATGATTTCCTAATTTCACACTTATATTACCCGTAAGCAAATTCCTATTTTTGTTGAAAGCCTTTCTTGCACGTGAATGTTAAAGTAACTAATCAACTTAGCAGTTAGAACCTATATAAATTAGAAAGAAATAGTTGGTATTCCGTCTCCCGATTGGGACTTATCATCAAAACGCTTGAAATGATCATTTTTGAACATGGTTGAAATATCGCCATAATACATTTCAACCTGCATGCGTTAAATTTAGAGTAAGGAATTTCACTCAAAATAATAAATTGTTTTCTCTGGAGAAGATTAATTTATAAATTGCTGTGATCTACTGTAGAGACCATCACACTATGCGAACCATGTAATTTTACTCTTTCCTTGTAATTATAGCGCGTAGATTTATATTTGTTCCCATTAGTAGTCAGTTGAAGAAATAGTGTACGTCATACATTACATCAAGTAACAAATAATTATAAAAACAAACATAAAGTAACATAATTAACTGAAACTAATATTTAAATAAATAACTAAAATAAACAGGATATACTTAAAATCATTAGAAACACTACACGCATTCTTGAGAGCACAGACAGACACTGAGAACACAAACACACATAACTTTGTTGGAGCTGCACGACGAGGAATCTGACCTTTTGTAGTAGCTTTCGGCCAATACATGAAACGAACAAATCACAGTTTTCTCGTTAGTTTTATCTCAAGAACGTCCTAGTTTTGAATTTTGTGCTATTTATGCTTTTTGTTTTATTGTTACTCAATTTCTCTAAAAATGTGCGGAATAAAAGAATGAAATTATTGTTTCTAATGGAACGAAAGTTTCTTTTAATGACACGGGGAAAATGATCCTTTTTCTGCCATAATATTTATTCCTAATTCTAAATTAGGACATGTTGCCATACATATAACATTGCTTTTTTTGCCAACCTATTTTCTGTCTCCGTGCGGTATAATAATTGAGAATGCACAGCTCGTTGTTATTACAGTACGTCATTCGTGCTGAAACACGACCGGTCTCCCAAGGTGATGAGGGCTAAGAGCGTCGCTTTGTGCTCTACTCGAGTTGCTTCTTGTAACCAGAGCCCAGGTATTCACCAATACCAAAGTCATGAAAACGTATGCATGCGTAGCTTATGTTATTCCAAAGGTAAAATAAAGACAATACATATGTTTGTGGAGGAATTAGTTTAGAATGGGTGAATAATCTAGTCTTTGAAATGATAAAAAAAATTCATATTGAACCGTTATATTATTTTAAAACGTATTTATAAACTATTGAAAATAATGCTAGACTTCCACATACATGTGAAGTATAGAAAACATTACTTGGGTTGTGAAGTGAGTATGACGTACACAGGTACACATAATTTTTTTCAACAGATTTATTTATTTACAACTACCCATAATTTTTTAAAGAACTTAGCATTTCCTCCTTCAAACGTATAACATATATTTTTTACAAATATTATATTTCTTTCCTTTAAAACATAAAATTTTTATAAAACATGCTACACTATTATATTATGGAAATCTATACCAATAAATAAAATTGAAGTGTCTGTTTGTCTCTTTGTCTGTCTGTATGTTCGTCTCGAATAGGCTCTGAAACGGCTGAACGTATTTTTAAAAACAGGAGATTTACTAATGTAATCGTGCTTATTTCAGATAAATATATTGCAGAAGATATTAATATAATAATATATATAAAATTTTTTCGCATTCGTACATTCAAATCTCCTATACTCTTGATCTGTATATGTTCTGAAACGGCTTAACGGATTTCAAGGAAAATATCGGGGGTTGAAGCTGGAATTTTAACTTAAATTTTCGTATATGTTTCATTTAGATACCTTGCTGAGTTCAGAAGATATTAATGTAAATGTTAAGAAAACCATTGAATCGCCGCGCGAAAGGTGACGTCAAAACGAACTGCGAGTTATAAGTCCTATTAGGCGTTCCTATACCGTTCATCCCACTTAATGTGTTATTATAAGCATAATTTTGGCAGCATAAGAGAGAGAGAGACGACGACGAATATTCTCTTTATCTATTGTTTCAGTAAGATTCACGCCGTATTGTAGACAGAGAGCCAACTCCCAGAGAAATAATAAACTTTCTTGGATCGTCGATACGTTGTAAACGTAAATTGGTTTTATTTGTCGCGTCAGGTAAATTTTAAATTTTAGTAATTCCTCATTTTTATTTGTCGCAGGCATAACTAGTTGATTATAAATCTAATCTTAGATCTTGCAGGTTATAATTACGTGAAGTTAAAAAACCGTTATAAGTTTCTTTTCCCCACAGTTTTAGCTAGTCACAATGCAGATTTTGGAATGGTCAGGAGAGAAGATCACAGAAAGCTCGGGAAACAGGATCTCAGTTGGGAGATGACGTCATATAATGGCGTAGGAATAATCGCTTTCAAAGTCCACTTTTACATATGAAATAACACAAATTAATTATTATTCTTCATGAGCTTTATTTAAAGTTTCTCGTATTGTAAATAGTTTGATAGCAGATCATATATATTGCAGTTTTTCAATAATATAAATAAAATTCGTTTAAGATAAGTATGTGATATTTTTCATTGTGCATCACATCTCTACTACGATTCTTTCAATCCAATGTCTCTAGTTTTCCAGTAATTTGTATAACACTTCCATTGTCACATTAGAATCGTTTGTAACACCCGTCACGTGGTTCTGACGAGTATCACAGGAAATAGGAAACGATTTCTCTTGATAGGATAGTTGGATAGGAAAGTAAGATCTTCGGTAGTCTTGGGAATGGATCAACCCTGGAGTTGACCAGTGGATAGCTTGATAATGGGCGTCGCTCAATCAAGAACGCAAAGTCTAAATAGGAAAGAGTTTCTTCCCAAATGCTGCAATTTTGAGAAAAAAGTTAACAGTACGAAGGAAGATTTTAGATTGTCGTGAATGCAGAGTCTATGTGTTTCCAGAGAGGGGAATGCTGACATAGCGCTTCTCATGGACTACAGCCAAGGAGCTGGTGGTCACGGTTCTCATGTTCCACTACTCAGCGTCTACTGTCCGGCTCTTAAGACCTTAACTATCTTTGAAATTCATTTTCCCTATTACACGTTAACCGATTTGTCAACTACTTAAATGAGATAATAATTTATCTTTCTCCCTGTTAGTGGCTTATAATCTTATTACATCGTAGTTTACATTCATAAAGAATCATACTTCCATTGAAAACTCGCCATTATTTCCAATGATGCGAGACCCAGAGGTATTCTTTTATCGTAAATAATTCAGTCCTCTTACATCCCTTTTTTTATTTCCGTTTCTGAAAGCGATCACCATCACTTTTAAGTAAAACTAACAACCCATGGGCACCTCATCGTTTGTTATTTGCTGACCCCGTGGGTATTTTTCTGCTACGATCACTGTATTCTCTTTGCGTAGCCGCCTTAACAAAACAATTTCAGCCTCTAAATATTTTTTTATAAATTTCCTGCACAATCTTTAATCTTCATTTTTCTCTGTCGCTCCATCTCAATCGAAAATCCCTCTCTAGGAAACTATTGAACTACTTTTTTTATCATTCAATCATATTGTATATTTTCCATCATCTATTGTTTTGGTAACAATGCAAAATACACTATGATAATCACATTTTCTTTATATTTTATCCACATACTTTTTGTAGATGTGTTTTTCTAAAGTATTAATTTTTTGTCTTGTTGAGTAACTTTCACTTCACTTACTATCGGCGGATTACCTTTCATCAGTCAGAAATTAAATATTACATTTGAATATTTTAGTAAACAAACTAGACAACTAAACTCATACGCTATACCCAATTATATAACTATTATGTGAAAACTTATTCTATTTTCGTGCTTGTTTTGCTATATATTTTATTTTATTTCATATTTTTCATCGATTCTTTTCCATTTTTGTAGAAAATTTCAGAATATTCATTATAATATTTATACTAACAAAGACATTAATACTTAAAATACTTTTCTAATACATCAAATATTGAATTATTTTGTGAAATATATTCTACTAATTTTTGGTAGCGGTTGTACGGTATATACGTACATTGAGTATTTAACACGATTTACGCGCAATACCTAAAATAAAAAAATAAAAATTACGTTCAAAAACTCTGAAACTTATTTTCCATGAGCCATTCGCCCTTTATTATGTAGGATGCAGGGCTGCAATAGATTACTTACGTTTGTTTTACGTACTTGCTTTAGTGTCCAGTTCAAAAATGTTATGGCTCTACCTACATCAGACATTTTTACTTTTTGTAAGTTTACTATTAAATCTAATACTTTGCTGACCTCCTGTGGTCTAGTGGCTAGCGTTGCTACCTCTCAACCCAGAGGTCCCGGGTTCGAATCATGGCATGGGCTCCGGTCTTTGAGACGTCATGGTCACTGACACTGGGGTTAAGACTGATGGAGAATCGATACGCTGACAACTCCAAATTCGGAATGTGTCATGTAAGTCAGCAGAAATCCTGGAAGGTCAAGGCCCTTAATGGGCTGTAGAAACAAGATTATTATTGCTATATATCAATGAACAATCAGAAACTTCAATGAAATCGATGGCGTAGCTAATGAATTGAATTTTCCTTTTACCCTCGACGTTGCCTGAAAGAAGTTTTGGAAAACCGGTAGCGTTAATTATCAATAAATTTCTTACCAAGATTTTTCGTATTAGACGAATTAATACAAAATGTGGAAACGGTTCATATTGAAAATTATTTTCACTCTACAGAAATATTAGTATTTTAATTTAGACGAAATTATTTTAAATCCTTTTCCGGAGATACTGTTCATTTTAAATATTATGGGAAAACTATATCGATGGAATACGCTAAGCAGATTAGGGTGGATGTGGGATGTAATTATGCAGAATCGCAAAGACTTGTGCAAGATAGGTTAGCAGCAGGGTTGTTTCAGACCAGATTGAATACCATAACAATAACATATCGATAAAACATTATTTCGGAATAATGTCCATTTAGTAATATAGTAATTTTATGATAAGAAAGAAGATTCTCGAATAGCAAGTGCTTCAAAAATATTTCATATTTATAATGCGTTAATACAGGTAAAGTATGATGTTCAAATTTTTATGTGAATAAAGAGAATCGACTGCTGAAAGAACATTGTTGTCACAACAAAGATTTTACAAATGAGTAGCAATTTTTAGGATGTAATTTTTTTAGACTTTTTCAAATTAAAAAGTGACGCCAGAAATTGTTTGGTAAATTATAGTCTATTGAGAAAATGTAGCCAGGACTTTTATAATTTTTAAAATTAGTACTACTTCGACGTATTGCTCTTTATTCTTCAAGTTAAATGCATAGCGTGAAATATTAATTAGATTTTGTTGAAAGTATTGTTTACTTAAAGTTTATTAACTATATTCTTATGAATTGTGTGGACCGAAAAATTACAATTATATATAACCTATCGATATTATTCCAACCAATAGGGAAGGGAAGTGAACTTATGATCAATTTAGCATAATAAATTACTATTATATTTTAAAGCATGAGCGGGAAAACATCATGGGCTAATAAAGGTCGCAATACAACCTTGACGTTTCTTAAAATGTTGAAGTAAATCTGTTGTATATTTTCAGGAAAGAAAAACTCGTTAAATTAATGTGAATTTTAGAAAACTTTTCCAGACATAAACTGGTCACAAATCTGCTAAATTTGCCGCTTTTAATATGCAGTCAACCTCAACAGTCTTTCTACTGTGAAAGAAAAGAAGGATCCAAAACTTTGTAATGAAATCGCAGTGCATCATAAGACTACGTTTGCGCACTTAACTGGGCGTCTTTTGTGGAACTCAGGACATTCATAATTCTGCATTATTATTTTAAATATCGTCCAGATCCCTTTTGTTCCTCGGCTCTCTCAGAAGAAAGGAAAGTTTCTGCCAACCAAAAAACCTCTTGCTGAAAAAGAGAAAAAGACGGCAAATAAAAGAAATATTAATGAGAAGGAGAAAGTTCCTCCGTTGCAGAAGTCGTTAGGACATTAACTAATCGTCGTAATGCAGCATTGTTCGAAAGAGGAAGGAGGGCGCTGTAAAAAGCAGGCTGCGCCACACTTACTTAGGTTGATAATAAGCCGGCTTGGGGCGGAGGAGGGCGTTTTTCTGCGGGTTTTTCCCTCCAACGAAGCGAAGCAAGCAGTATTCTTGGGGACACGATACGCTTCGCCGTGATCGGTCAAGAGGGGACCAACCATCCCCTCTTCAGCCGCAGAGAATATTACTATCCCCATACATCTCATCGCAAATAAAACAGCATTCACAATAATCATGGCAGGAACTGTTTCATTTCAACTTTTTGCAACCATCAAATTCATCAGTGTGTAACGGAATCATCTTCACAAGGAATTGATGGAGACCAGCAGAAATATCAACATCAAAGTTAGGCTTATTTCTGCAAATAATATAATCTTTGGTCGTCCTCCTGTGGTGTAGTGGTGTACGTCACTGCCTCACGCAACAGAGGTCCCGGGTTCGAACCATGGCATGGGCATGGCTGTTGTCTGTGTTTGATTTTCCATACCGTCATTAATACATTATTTATACAACTCATCAGTGATTAATATATAATTAACCTAATTTAAATTCATATATCTTAGTACACTAATTTTTTTCGTTTTATGTGTAATTTCTGATGTACGAATATCATCACCACCCTCTATTTAATAATATTGATTGTTGTTGTAGTATTCAGTCCTTAGACTGGTCTGATGCAACCCTCCATCTAACCTATTCTGTGCAAACCTTTTTATTTCTACATAACTACTACATCTCACATCCTCCCTAATCTGCTTATCGTACTCCATTCTCACCTCTCTTTTGTTCTTACCCCACACACTTCCCTCTGATGTTAATTTTGCAAAATGCAGCCTATTAATCTCTCCCATCCCTTGGTCAAAGTAATCCATATTGTTCTCTCGTCTCATATTATACTTAGAAAATCCTGTTTAGGTACTCCATCCATCCATCGATTTTTCAGTATTCTTTTATAACATCACATTTCAAAGGCTTCTATTCTTTTCTGCAACTCCTACCGTCCACGGTTCGCACCTATATAACACTACACTCTATTGCGAACTTTTTCTTTTAGTAATTATTTCCTAATATTCATACTCATATTAGCCGTAAGTAATTTACTTTTTTTTTGCGAAAGCCTGCCTTACTTGTGCTATCCTCCTCTTTATGTCTACTATACTTCTACCATCCCTAGTTATTTTGCTGCCCAAGTAGCAGAATTCCTTAAATTCTTTAAAAATATCCCTTCCCAAACTAACACCCTTTGTTATTCCACTGTTTACCGTACCACATTGTTAATTATTACTATTAAGAACCTGAAAATTTTAAACAGTAACCATCAGTACATCTACATTTCATTTTAAATCTATGGAATTAAGAATATTAGTACAATGTGGTTAACAAGAGTAAAAAGACTAAGTCTCTTATGACAGGTTACAATCATACATCTATATAAACGTCTCATTAACGCGTACGTACTCATAAATTCACAACATTACCTTGAATTCATTACATTTCTAAAATCGTTACAGAGTTACGTCCGCTTCAGCTGAGCTTCGTCATTTAACTATACATGACTCCAAAGCCGTTCATCGATGTTGACTACCGTCTATATCGCGGTACATTACTACTATTTTACGATATTTCAATTATTAATTACACTCTGTTGATAATTAGTACACAAGGGAGAACATTGAAAGATTACTGGAGAATTGGTAATAGTTAATGTGTATAAGTGTTAGCGGTGTGTCTGTGTGTGTGTAGAGAGAGAGAGAGAGAGAGGGGGGGGGGAGGGAGAAAACCAGAAATTCGTCCTGTAGAAACATCGAACGGTCAAACAGCGAGAGAATAATAGTTGGGACTCTTCTTAAGACGAGTTAAGCAGACCTAGACTAACCATTGTAATACAAGGCCATATTAATGAGTATATGTTATTTCTAAAGTGTATTAGTTGTTTTTGTATGACAGTTCTGGAGCAAACTGCATCACTTCCTGTCATGATTGTACTACTCTCGGAAAAATTTACAAACTGGATCCATTGGCGCCGGCTTACTATTCCCCTCTGTCCCTCTCTCTCTATCTCTCTGCACCTGAATCGTCCCGGCACAACGCAACAGTGAGTCTCTGCACAGTTGCAGTGTGTAGAAAGAAGATTCACTTTAATAAGGATCTATAATAAGATAAAATATGATAATATAAAACCTATCCCTTTGTGTGAGCAGAATGCCAATGAAGATACCTTTAGAGCCTCCATGCCAGTCTTTATTACAATAATCAATTCATACTCTTAGTCTTCATTATTTTTAAGTAAATTTCCTTCATTAACATCAATGGCTGTGTTTTTTCTGATCATTTTCAAACTTTTAAGTATCAATTGATTTTGATGCCCTACTTTTTTTAGCCTCGAACAAGATTGGTGTTTGCTAGAAAATGTAGAAACTGACTTAAGAAAAAGAGAACGCATGGTAGACGAAACAAAAAAGGTTAAATGTTTGAAATTGTGAAGACAAAAACACTGAAATAAAGTACAACAAACTATTTCTTCTGAGTAATTCGGAGACAGTTTGAACATTTTCCAGTAATAAGTTATATCAGTTCGACGACACAACATTAATGTGGAATTAAATAGGATTGTCAAAATTAAATATAATGTTGGAAATAACGTAGAAGTCGAAATATTTCATATTTTACTGGAGACTGTTAAAGTGGTTTCTGAATTACCTTTTATATAATTTAAACAATTATACTTGATTTCACCTTACTTATCTCTTATATTATTGTGTCAGTATGGCGAAAGTAAAATCTCTAAATTCAACTTTCTGCGAGAAAAGTTCCTCGATTAGCGATTGGGTATACTGGATAGATGAGGTGACCTCTTCAGAAGAACTATTTTCATGAATTATATATGCTGTATATGTTAATCTGACTTCATTGAATTTTATAAGAATAAATCAGGCAAATTTGTCATAAATATATTTTAATGATATACATAGTGTTTGTAAGAAGACGTCACAGAGCATGAAGAGAGGATCATTTTTTGTCTAGGAAAATACATTACCAAGGACGTTGTTTTACGCCTTACTCAAACGTATAAGGTACGCGCCACGCACCGCACCCAATCCGCACGTTGTTCACGTGTGCCGTGAGCCGTCACTCTGTGGTAGCAACAACCGTCTTTAGGTGTTGCTGTTGTTGTAGGTTTGGGGTTGTGATACGTTGATGAACATGGAGCACTAGTTATCTCAACATATCTTCTCAGTAAAACGTTATTTATATACCATTGCTTGTATTCAATTCCAATTCGTACCTGATCACATATAAACTACGTGCTTGGGAATAAATGATCTTTCCCAAAAAGTGCTCTTCTCGGGATGACCGGTCGTCCCTATCAATTTGCCGGCGGAGTCTTGTTACACCCTCTAAATTAATAAAATAAAAAGTGAAACGATGTATTGTTATTTTTTGGAACCACTGTAGGCGCAAATATAAAAATTTTATAGGTAAATTTATTTGTTGAAATATGAATAAATATTTAAAATTTTGTGGGGAACATTTCTGAACGTGTGTGCTATACTCACACAATGTAGCATAACTATTTAGAATTATCTGTGGTACCTTAATATAAAAATAATGCTATTTCATATTAACTATTAAAAAAATTGTTTCTAGTGGTCGTAATGGACGTTTATGGTTTTAAAGTATTGTATGATGTAATTTTTATTCAAAAATTTTATTTATGAAAATGTAGTCAGAATTTTCTTTCAAGTGAAGGCCTTATCACAATGCGGTTATTTTTTGTTGGGTCAAGTCGTTTTACTGAAATAAAATATAATAAAGTGTTATCTATCTATTAAAATTACAATCATTAATACCTTAAGGATTAAAAATAAATAAGAATATATGTATGCTTCAATGCAACTTTACCGTTTTTCTTACATTTATTCTTTGTTGCAGATAATATATAACTTCATTATGAATTAACGGTATTTTGACATTTTCAAGGACATTAACGCAATGAACTGTCACAATCATCGTGAAAACGAAACAGCGCATTATGTTAAACCGTGCATTGCGTTACATTTCGTCCAGAAAAATCAGAAACAAGAACGTTAACATTTAAAAGTTCTTTTGAATCGCATGGTTATGACGAAATCTTCTGTTGTCAAAATTAATGTATTCAAATTAGTTTCTCTCTACAAGAATGACAAATGATAGGTTTATATTTATTATTTTCACTTAAATAATGAATAGTTTAACTGCTTCCAATGAATCACTCTTGCCGTTACATTATTATTTGAATTTAAATAATACGAACTTAGGGTTTTCTGACGTACTTCTTTGATGTGACACTGTAGGCCAGATTCTCATTATTAATGGTTCGTCGCGTTCATTAATGATCAATCTCGAGTAGGAAGTCTTTGTGAATATTTGACCGCTGGCTCTTCACTCCGCGAAAATGCTTTTACTTTGGAGTGCACTTACCTTCTGTGACAGATCGCCATTGATAGATGCTCTTTAAGTATTACAACTAACTTAGTGGCTTAAACACGTAGATTTCAAAGATATTAAAGAGTTCGTAAGTACTGATTTTTTTCTTAACATTAATTTATCAAATATTAAAATTAGCAAAAGAAACATAATTTTACTGAACTTAGAATCGGCGAGGCTATGCCAGAAATAAGTTATCGAAGAAAATATATGTATACCTTTGATTGGATAATTAATTCATTATTAAATCTATCCACAGGAGAAATGAATCTAAACGTTTGAATAAATCTTGAGGAACAGAGCCTTTTTTTTGTAGTGAAATTGTTAACATATTGAAAGAAGAATGGAAAATTGTGACTAGAAATAGAAGATTTTTTTAGTAAAATCGAGAAAGTTCCCCTTTGTTCATCAATATAACCTGTCGCTCATAAAATACAAACTACGACATAATTTTCTGCGAGGACCTATTAAAGCCATATACAAAATAAAAAGGCGATCTAAATGAAATCAAATAGTTCATGAACTACACTTAAAGTTCATATATTCATAGCTGTATCACTCTCTCAAGAAGTGAAATATTTTAATTATTATGTCTATCCTGTTTTGAAAGCATGATAGAATAGTTTAAAAGAAATTTCTTCCTACATTAACTAATTTTAAATTACTTAGAACGTTTTAGAAGATATATTTATTAAATACTCTACTAATTATTGTTAAAATTTTACCACCTATTGTTCAGTTTCATTGTAAACCTTAATATGTTTACAGTAGATTACACATTTTTCGGTAACTTGTGACTTTAGTCGTCATATTTATCTGAAGTGAAACGTGAATCATATGCATTGATAACTTCTTTTAGTTGTAGATTAAAATTAAACACGTTACATTTCAAGAACTCAACTCAATAATTTGAAGTTAAAATTGTTTTCATATTATAAGATTATTTTATTAATTTAACATTTAATGTTATATTTTTTTGGTGTCAGACTAAATGAGGGTAACCCTAAAACAGGCAACTCCCCTTTAATAGCATAGTAAGGGAATTGTAAATTGTTTTCTTTTTCAGTCACAAGCTACATGAAAGAGAATCTGAAACAAGAAACTTCCCTTTAATAGCATAGGAAGGGAATGGAAAAGGGGGAATGTTGCATTATTTACATTGTAGATCGAAACTAGGTTTACAATAAAACTAAACGATAAAGGATAAAAAATATAAGAAGATTTATAGCTTTGCATTTTAAATTTAGCAAACGAAAAATGGTACTGTCACAAATATGTGTATTACATGGGAGTACACCTCCATTTAGTTCTACATTTATTTTTACTTGAAACTGATATATTGGAATCATTAATATCGTAGACGATACAAAATTTCAAATGAGATGATGTCGGGAATAATATTATATCATCCTCGTTTCGTAAATGATATTTCCATTATTAACTTCCAAAGAAATCTGAAAATTATGTTATTTATTCATACTAAATGACAGAAATGAATTAAATTAAGTGTTGTTGTCATGGCTATTATTTCGATAGTGAACAACGTATTATAAATTCTCACAGTAAATCCTATTTTGCTCCACACTGCCTAATGTGTTCCGCCAATTTATATTCATGTTGGAAAGCTATAAAAAGCTTATTCGTGCGAGGTAATATCGGCGTATCCTGGCGCCTATCTAACCTTTCTCCTTTCAACTCTTGGCCTTCAGAAGTTAATAGAGCATTGCCTATTAAGCTCGACTAAAGGACGTGAGAAATTCTGGGGATCAAGAAACTAACACAATCTTTAAATCAGGTAAATTAAATCTTTTCCGTAAGATTAAGCGTTTAATTTTTAAATTATCCCACCTCAGGATTCGTGGCAATGCTAGACTTATAAATAATACAATTAATATATATTAACTAGGATAAATAACAATATATATTATTTATAAAAGTTCTTGAATTTGTCGAAGTATGGCGTAACTTCTTGGCGTTGTCACCTTAGTAATGTCGCATAAGGAAAATAACCTATTCTGGCATGTGCCTTTGTGGCAAACAATACTTATAGTTTTATTTAAATATTGGGACTTCAGGTCTTAGACATTTAAACACCACGGAAGACGCACTTGATAATAAATGGCAGCGTAACTAAACTGGACCATAAATATCTTACTATTTTTACATTTTTTAATTGTTAAATTTTACGAGGAATTGAATTCATTAAATACATAAATAGTGTAACTTATGACATATTGATTTATAAAAATATATGTATAATATATAAGCTGAAAATCATATGGGTGGATAGAATCACTAACGAGGAAGTGCTAAACAGAACACGGGAAAAGCGGAGAATATGGAGGACGTTGACTAAGAGAAGGGATAGATTAATAGGCCACGTTTTATGACACGAGGGTCTTGTAAAATTAAACTTGACGGAAGTGTGTGGGGTAAGAGCAAAAGAGGGAAGACAAGGATGAAATACGCTATGCAGATTAGGGAGGAAGTGAGTTGTGATAGTTATGAGGAAATGAGAAGGCTTGCTCACGATAGGTTAGCACAGAGGGTTGCATCAGACCAGACTGAATACCACAACAACATGTATAATTACGTATTTCTGATCTGCTCTGGTGTAGCGTAAGCGTCACCGAGATCCCTGGTTCGAATGCCTTTATAAGCATGGATGTTTGTGACTATAATGATCAAGAAAACATTAGGATAAGACTGCAAAAAAATCACTACGTTGACTACGTGCCACAGCAAGAAAATCCGGAATGTGTCATGAAAGATGACAGCCTGGGAGTCGTTAATGTTTAATGAAGCGTGCATTTTAATATATGAACGAAGAGTCTTGGAATACTGAAAAATTACTGTGGGTTGATAACGTGGATTGGCCGATCCTCAGGTATGGTGGCAATGAAAGAGGGGATTAGTTTTAAAACATAAAAAACGGCCAATACTTGCGTAGGAAATTTTTTTGGCGTCAGTGAGATTAATACCGTTTTACCCGATGTTGTAGATGTGTAATTTGAACCCATTGGAGGGGAGTTTCCATATGGGTTTGGTGGCAGCGCAATAGAAAAACAAGAAAAAACACCATGATTGGACTAGATTCCGTAGTTACCAAGGTCGCTGAATTTATTTCTGACATTAAACATGCCTGTTAAGTAGCACATTATTCCCCTTTGAGTGGAGGTGCGTATTGGAACATCTCAACCAGCGGGTGGAGGGGGTGGTAATTTTAAAAAAATTACTTCGAATAAATGTTTTACGGGTCAGTGAGAATGATAGTGTGTCAGCTAATTTTTTTTGTGTATATTTGAACTCAATTCAGCATGTACATACAGGTATCGCGAAATGAACTGAGAATTCATTGTTTTATTCAGTGTTTCCTGACATTCTGCGCAATAGATCGGAATTCTAGTCGTGAGGGCATAAGGAGGTGAAACAACATTGTTGTTGTGGTAATCAGTTCTAAGACTGGTCTGATTCAACCCTCCATGCTAACCTATCCTGCGCAAGCCTTCACATTTCTACTTAGCTATGACATTCACAATCCACCTAATCTGATTACCGTATTCCTCCTCGGTTTCTCTCTTCTGATTTTACCCCACACACTTCTCTAATGCTAATTTTGCAAGACCCTCATGCTTCAGAACATGGCATATTAATCTACCCTGCTCTTGGTCAAAGTCTTCCAAATTCCCCTATTCTGCTTAAAACTTCCTTGTTAGTTACCCTATCCACCCATTTGATTTTCAGAATTCTCATGTAGCATCACATTTTGAAAGGTTCGAGAAACAACATATAATTGGGTAACCACGTGTTGATCAAGCGATCATTGCCCACTTAAATACTGTACCCGGTTACCATGAATATCCGGGCAACGCCGGGTACCCAGCTTGTAGAATAGTTGCAAGGGAAAAACTAATTATGTTTTCTGAATTTTAATAAGGGTTGATTCCTAAACCTCCTACCTACCACAATTATATTGAACAATTATAATATGGTCAAAAGAGATTTTTCACGTACGAATTTATAGGGGGTTGCTTGAGAGGTGTAATTAGAATGTTTAAGATATTTACTACGGATATTAGCTGTTTTAACTGTTGTTATTACGCTCGTGTGTCTTTCTCTTATATTATAATTTCCTACGTTATTTTGAAACGATTTGGAAATGTTCTGCTATTGTTTACTTTGTAGTTCAGTTATGGCAGTCAGTGGCTTTTGTAAATTATTACTTGTTTAACTCGTCTTTCTAACGAATTTTCTTTTATTGTGACTTAATACATCTTAGTTAATATATAGTTGATTTACTGGTGTCCATCTAGTGAAAGATAAATATCGACCTCGACCTTTTCTAAAGTATCCTTCTGCAAATAGATTAAAGCTGTTTGCACTTGCGTTAAGATTTTTTCCCTCATGTTTGAACACCTCGTTTAGATGTCTCAGACCGTTTTCATAACCCAGGGTTGTGCCATTATGTGCTCTACAAGCGCAAAATATGTACGCAAACAGAGATGAAAAAGAAGGCACGGTTTTCGCGTATAAGGCCAAAGCACTTCTTACGCTCCTTCCCACAGCAGAAGAAATGCGGAATAATGGAAACGAAATGCATTCTATTGCGGCTTTGTACACGCTTACAACGGCGGTATTTGCTAACATAAACAACCCTGGCAAATGAGAGGTAAAAATATTACAGCGGTATGAAACAGCTATTACGTGAAAAACTAGTGCCAACACTTAACGCGTCAAATAGCGGACTAATTGAAGTAATTGTTCAAGGAAACAAACAAGTGTTATATATATATATTTTTTGTATTATAGTAAACAAAAAAAGTGACGTGAAAAAATTGTACACAAAATCTCGAAGGTAGATCTTATCATACTGAAGATGTACGTAAAGCATGTAAATGGTAACGACTTAAAAATCTCAAAAAACTTACCCATTCAGTTATTCAAATTAATAAGAAACATTTCCAAAATTTTCTCGATTGCCTGACACATTTTAAAATGTTTTATTAGATACTCTTCTATTTTTCTCAGAAAATGTTTACTCAGAATCTAAATACAGATTGATGAAAATGGAATAAATAAATTAAAATGATGATGCATACTGAATAGAACACGGCAGAAATTAAAACATTTATAACGTGAACAGCATAGTTAATTACGAGCCACAGACATAATAATTATGTCGTTTTATTTACAAATAAATGAGTATTTTTTATAGTTGTAACTACGTGTTGTGTTTCAATGGAGAGCATTACATGAAAATACTAACTGGCGCTTGTAATTTTCGTGACCCTACGTTAAAAGGCTAGTGAGTTAAACTCTCAACGAGTCCCAAATTCCAATCTCAGACCTCTGCACTCCGCAGCTTTACTACACCATTAAGCTTCTCGCGCTCGCTTCCCTCTTTCTATATGTATCCAAAAAGATTTTTTCCCGGACGCAAAAAGGAATCTAGAAAGCACCAGACCGTAGAATGGATAAGAACTGACTGCAATCAGCTTTAAGTTGGAATCACTCCAACAAAATTCAAGTGAGCTGAGCAAACTAACTAATCTTTATGATTTTAGATAATTCATAAGAAGTGGTCTTTCAGACGTCATTCTAGAGTTTGGATTAAATTTACTGTATTATTGTATTTCAAAACACCACTTTCGCACATATATTTTATTTATTTTGATTTAAATGTCAACATTTTATTTTAAATTTTAATATTTTTGTTTTGTTTTTAAATAGGACCGAAGCAGCCGTGCATCCTTCAAGGAAATAAGTCAAGCTCTCAACAATAGATTCTTCATTTGTTTCATAATTACTAATTCATCAAGCTCTGAATCACAACCAGTGAACATAACCTGGTTTGTGTTGCGTGACGTTCTTGAAGTTCCTACTCCTCTCCACATAGGAAAAAAAAGTAGTTCCTCTCCTCCTCCGTCAATGCCCATGTGTGCAATTAAGTTACGTACAATTTTGTCTATCATCCAACTAAATCTAAATTACTCTGTCATTGCTAATTCTACGCACAGCATGAATAGAAATTCCGGCAAGTAAAAACCGGTAGCGATACGACTGCAGCGTTCTTTCTTCGAAAGTTGAAATAATATATGTGTGTTTAACCATATGCAGAGCGTTTATTAAAAAAACACATTTGCATTTAGATGCAGGCCGAAATGAATGGAATTAGTCATGGGTGTTGGCTGCTGCCCACCACCCAAAAGAGATGCAAAAAGCCTTAATTTCTGGCAATGTCACAACTTTAATGTTTATCGGTGGCGGTCTGGCGTTCTTTTGTCGGCCAGAACACTACGACCGCAATTGCCGGCTTGTTGTTAAAGTGACCTCCTCTCATCCCCAAAAAAATCTTCACTTTTTCCGGACTTGAACCGTCTCGTACCGAGGTGACGCGTGCTGAAAAGCGAACCTCCTCTTGCAGCCTGAAAAATGGCAGAGCAGACAGAGCTCGGTTAATTGATGGAAGGTATACAACGTTGGCCCCCGAGTGGGACAGATTTGCTGAAAACGAAGAAAACCGTGACACAGTCATTTACACCGTTTATAGCTCTTACAGAGAAATTTTGGTCATAATTTTTGAACACTGCCGTTTGTAATGACACTTGGCTTTGTTTAGAAATGCTACTAAATTTAGTTCATCGTTGGAAAAACTGTACACAGTCTCAACCTACGGTCCACGACATCCATTTATGCAAATCAGAAATATAATCCTTTAATACTGTAATTCTTGTAGTGCTAAATTAATTTGAATTATTTCCATTAGTCTTCAAATAAGCAAATAGGACACGTCATGATATAAAATAAAAATAATAATTGTTACAAACTACAATTAATAAGAATTATTAGTTCTGCCTGAAAATCGGAACACACATATTTGCCTGTCCAACATCTCTAAAAGTACAATATAACATTAATAATCTTTTAACGTTAATAAGGCTATAATATAATATTAACAATATGCATACAAATTAAATGGTCACGGACACTCGGATTAAGACTGCTGGAGATTCAATACGCTGATCACTCCAAATTCGAAATGTGTCATGTAAGATGACAGTCCGGATCGACCCAGTAGGTAAAGGCCCTCAATGGGCTACAGAGCTAATCAAAAAGGAGAAAATAATTAACAAGCACTTTGTGTAATTGTTATTTAGGCAATTAAAAATTACATTTCACTAAATTTGGAATTCCCCAGCACACGTGACGCACATTAGGAAGATGCACAAACAAAAACAACGGATCTGTCCTCTCCGAGTAACTCCAGGCACACAAAATAAAAAACCGGAAACGCTAAACAGAAAGTGAGAAAGTTATGGAATAAATAGTTTAAGGGGTAACACAAAAGAAAATTAATTCTAAGGGGAACGATCAAGAAACTCCTTTTACCCTACAAGCCTTTCTTTATTTTAGTTGATATTAACGCATGTTAATTCATTTTCAACATAATATTTGTCTATAAATACAATATAAATATATGAATTAAATCGAGTTAAGTAAATAGTTGAATGAATACTATGCTATAAGACATATATATTAATATACTGTGGTTTGTGTAATAAACTAAACCTACTATTATTCACGATGGATATTTTTTTAAGGTTTTCCTTACATGAGAAACACTTGATACAAAATAATTTACGAAGTATTATCTTATGTGACTTATTTACAATAACTCCACGTACATATAAAAATATAATTACAAAAAATATAACTAATTTTTTATTTCAAACATAATGACTCAACATTAAAAATGTAATATCATTAGAGAAAGTAAAAATATCTAATATCTACGGTACTTCGATCGGTTTCAGAAAATAAATAAAACGTCATCAAAATTTTCGTGTTTTGATACGTAATAAAGAATGACATTTATTTCTTTTTCAGGCCATCATACATAAAAATTGGAGGAGTAATTGTATTTTTAATTAACGGTGATAAACACGAATACATTTTTTTAAATAAAAGCTATAGATTTACATATATATACTATGGCGTTCTATAATCATTAAGAAGTAAAATGAGAGGTAAGTTAGAATTATATTTATTGTAAATTTTTTTTGGAAGCTCCATACCCATATTTTTCTTTAACTAAACTATTGAAATATTAACTCATGCTTATACCAACCTTGTCTTGTACTCATAATTTACGTTAAGATTCGACTTGAAAACTACCGTAGTACAATTTTAAAAATTATTATTTACATGTTCCGAAAGCTTATTACTTGCTGGAAATACCCGACTGCGTCCTTTTATTATGGTTATTTTTCTACTCCATCTTGGCCTATTTTGAGTCTTCAGTGTTCACCATTAGCCTACGGGAGTCGATTACTTCTATAATTTACATTCATTGATAACGTCTTCCAGAATATTCAATAAACGACCGTTGTTGCCCAGCACGAACCTACTAACTGCTATTCCCTACTTTTAAAGAGGCTCATTCCTCGTGTAAGTCGGAACATCGGTAATCAAACATACGTCAAAATGCATTCCACTGAATCATAATTAAATAATTTTCATAAATTCCCGTCCTACCGTTTCTTTGACATTGGGCACATTGAATACGTTGCAGATTTTTGCTATGTATAATCTGTCATTTAGTATTTCACCAACAGCAAACCTACGGAATGCAAGTATGTGTTACTAGCCAGATACTTTTCTGTCTGCCTTGTAGTGAAACGAGCCATTAAGAGAATTACAACGATTTTCTTTAATAATTACTTAGCAAGGCGTTTAGAGGCACGTCGCAGAAGCAGCTAAGGAGTAGCAGTATTCCTGGGAGGATAATGAATTGCACTGTAGCATGCTCGTAAATGCTGTATTTCAGTTCTCTTGTCTTGATTTATGAACTTCGAAAATTGATTACTTTTTTTTTTCATCTTGTCATAACTGCACTCATTTCTATTAGTTAGAATAAATACTCTGTCGTGTGAGAGGGGGGGGGGAGCAGGTATAATAAGAAAAGAACTGAGTCTGAGTTGACTGTTGCGTAGGGGATTCAGTGGTTAGACATCACGGACAATAATCTATTGTTCAGTATCGAGGAGAGGAGAAGTAGAGGATTGAGAAACGGGGAATAATTAAGTAAGGGCGCCGCCTCCTTCTACATAATAAGACGGAGCGTTTATAAGGAAGTCTTCACAAACTGCTTCTTGAATTGATTAGCTAACTTCTTTGAAGATGACGGACATTTTTACCGTGAGCTTGAATATTGGCTTGATTTGCTCCAGGACTTTTCATTTTTAGTGGACGTACTCTAAAAGATGAATGTGCTAAATTTCAAACTGCAGGGTGAGGAAATTTTATCAGATAAACAAGATCGTTAAAAGTTGATGTAGACTTCGTAGAGGATGTCAATAATTCTAGAATATATGAATCCAGTCCTATATTAATATTGTTACTTAGAAATAATCCTTAGAGAAAGTACGTTTTTTTGAGTCCAATTAGTCTTCCAAGCTTTCCTTCTTCTACGAGATGAAAACAATGTGATCTGAGAACTGATAGTGATTTTTTTCCATTTTTGTTTGACAATTGACATTGTGTAAGACGTAACAATATAACTATAAAATATTGCGAAAGATATTTCTTTGAGGTCATAGTGCAAGGCTTTTCTTTTATTTTAATGCCAAGCGAATTATAACTCCTCCTAATTCCTGCATAACTAAAATAAACCAAGACAGTCTGAAAATAATATTTTCTGTATGTCAGGCGGACAAAACAAACAGCTTGGAAGCAAGAAAAACTTTGAGGAGATTCTGTTTTCTTCATTTCTCTCTCTCCCTCTCTGTCTGTCCTCTTTGTGTTTGTGCGGCTGGCTGTGCTGCGTGACGTCATTCTGAGTGGTAAGGGGTTTTAGGGGTGAGACTTGCAAGAGGGGCGGAGGGGTTCTGTCTTTGCCTCTCCGGAGTTCTCGTCTTAGGGAGGGGCGCCGACCAATAGACGTTCCCCACTCCCTCAACGCGCAATTAGCGCTCTAATTATACATCCGCGTTATCGTTAAAACACGTAGTCGAGAAGGAAAATCCTAGACGCTCCTGTTTCTATCACTACGCTCCTTAAGTATGCAAACCATCGATAAATAGTAGACAGCCATGGTAAGTTTGTTTGTTCGTCAGAAACGGAGTTTGAAATGTTTGCGTACTGTTCCGATGCAAAGTAGTCGATTCTCTACGGCCGGCTGGTGGTATAAACTGAGAAACCGTACAACTCGCTGCACGTAAACTTCGCCCTGGGGACAGAGACTCCCTCATACCACTGAGCGAACGTCGTCTTCTTTTCCTCACTTTCTCGACTAACTTCTTGTTTATCCAAGCTCTTCAAAATTAGTTTCACAGTACTCTTTGACTTCACGCTCGTCGTCTTCTCTTCTTTTAACAAATATTCGTTTGACAATTTAGTACGATTTTAAAGAAACGACAAATTATTGAATAAATTTTTTTAAAGATTCCGATTTGTAGTCATATCAAGGAGATTATTCGTATATAAAACAATTCTTTACATTCCATGTAGGCGAAAAATCTTTTCAGGCTAAATAATGTTTCAGGTTTCGCGGAGATTCTCGGTTAGCAAAATTTCAAAACTTTAATTGGGGGAAGAAAAGTGAATTTACAGATAATTTCAAGACCAGCGCTCGATTTAATCCCAGCGGTCCTTATGTTTGCTTTCTGTTTCAAACAGGTGGGTTCTTCCACCGCAACCAATAATACACTTACGAACGTGAAGTGCAGTACTCTACATCCACCACGAAATATACAGAAATAATAATGTATAAATGATTAATTGGATAAGGTCATATGAAGATGATAATATTAGTGTGAGAATTTAATTTATTGAACTAAATTTCTGTTGAAGCATGCAGTTTGTTTTTATAACTTTTACGGTAATATTTTATGACGTATTAAAGCATCGATGCATTTAATATCGGGTCACTGTATTGCACTGATACTCATGCATGGGGAAGAATTGCGTCAGAAGAGTTCACTTATTATTCTGTGGTGGGCGAGGCAAGCTATCTTGATGCGGCATTGAAGTGTATACGAATCTTGAAGAAATAATAAAATTGGCTCATCAAAATCGCACAATTTCACTAGAAAGAGGATGGCGCTGATAGGCATGTAAACGTTATAGGATTGCGGCGAGCTCACTGGGATGGAATCTCGATAAGTTTTGACACAGGAATTAAGTAAAAAAATTCGTTTGGTTTAAACTTCTTGTTTCAAATTAATGTTCAGTAATGGCCTATGAGTTTCTAAATGAGTCATGTACTTATAACGAGCTTAAAGCTGCAAATGGGTATGAGATTTATAGTTACGTGAATTCAGGGGAAATTGTCCGGCAAAGGAACTTAAAACGATCGCCTGAAGGGAACGGTTATTTCAGTTAAGGTCATCGGAGCGCAATTTCGTTTAGTATGTCGTCAGATGACGGACGGTGCTGCGATTTAGTTGGGGTAAAGATTCCATTGAGCCGCTTAATGCAATTTCGAGTATAATGTACAGGGGTGAGGGCGACGTAAGGAGGATGGAAGTAATAACGCGCGGAGCGGAATTAAAAGTTGCGGCGGAACAAAGCGAGCAGGGTGCGTCTTAGAGGGCGGCAACTTCGTAAAGCAATATTTCTGGACCAGGAGGGAGGCTGTGGAATCGATAAGACGGGGCCCGCCGGGCTCCAGAACACAAGACAAGGCAAGGCGAGGCAGAGGAGGAGAAGAGCGACACAGGAAGGAGGGATTAGCTTGGATCAGTAACAAGAAGCGGGCCACGCGATCAATACCGCCCTCGCATAAGGAGCGTCTTGGTCTTCTGCTAACCTCCCCCCTTCCCCCCACCTCACCACCTCCTTCCACCACTTTTTACTCCTTCCCCACGTTCTTGCATAGAATCAATACTCTTTATTCTCGGGAGACGAGCTCCAACTTAGAAGCAAGGGGGAGAGGAAAGGGGAGCTGGAGCTGCAGGCTTTAGGGGAGGTGGTGTTCTCTCAAGACTGGGCCTGCAGCTCCAGCCTCTGTCAGGGGAACCAAAACGCAGGCTCCCTTTCTTAACTCACCCTTATCAATCCTCCGTCTCGAAAAATCGTTATTACAAGACATACATTTACAAAATCTACCTTTTTAATAACGATTGATTTACTTTTAAGAAAACAAGGCTACCTCAACTATATTCTAGAACCCCGTATAGGATGACAGAGGCCTTCTTTGTAAGGGAAACACATGAGCAAGAAAATATTTTTCAGTAATGATAACGACGAAAAGCTGATCTGGTGAGAATCACTTTCGAGGGAACAGATGAAGAGAGAGAGAGAGTAAACAAACTTTGCGCGCTCTACTCGTACGCGGCGAATCGCTTTCAAACTGCTCGTTTAACTCGGAATCCTACATTAAACTTAATATTGATGATGCGGACGGACAATAATCGTGTTATTATTCAGGTCTGGAGAAGAAAAGGAGTGAGAATGTTTGCGACTTCGCTAGTTATAATCTGGAGAGATCATTCATCATAAATCTCGGTCACATAACGGAACACAGGACTTCGATGGATATTATTTGTTTTTAATAGCATAGTAAGGGAATTAGAGAGGAGGGAAGTGAAAGGTAAAGTTAGCCTGGGGTTGACTAGGTGCCCCGGGTTATAGTTCAACGATTCTTCTTAGTGTTTCACCTAAAGAGATGCAGGGAAAGCTATAGAAAACCTGCTTCAAGTAGGTCGGGCTATTGAGCACTATTCTCACGCCATTCTGAAAAACGGGAGATGATTCTGCCTGTGGGGTCGCAACATTCCCTTCTGCGTGTCTTCACGCAATTGGCTGACTGATACAATGGAATTAGCGGATAAGTCTTACAGTATGCTCAAGGTCTTCAACCCCAGTACATACAACTCCTAAAATTGGTCAAGATGCCTTTGCATATGAGAACTTAAAAAAAAACCCGGAGAGAGTAGGAGACATTCCCAACGAAGACAGATGAGCCCCGCAGTCAATATGGCGAGAAAACTCCTACACGCATCTACCATGGTGGCTGGACAATATTTGTTACATAATGAATCTTATAAGTTTCTTCAGTTTCCTAATACAACCCGCAAGTTTAAAAATTTTTAAATTAGATTGCTCAAACAACTTCTTAAATACACTTTGGTGGCAAATTGATCGTAGTGTTATAAATATTCACTATATTTATGACCTTTCTTAAGACTTGCACTGAATATGGGAGTCACAGTCCCAAAATTTTGCAGATAAGATCTCCCGCGACTGCTGGGACGGAGCGGGTTTCTGCAGGCTTATAGGAATGGCTGGCAGAGAAGGTTGACGTCAGACCACCGCCTGATTGAAACTCGTCCGCCACATTATGTAGTGCAATCAGTTGGTAAATGATTCTATAAAATAATGTTACGAAACATACATTAAATTCTTCCAACACAAATATCAACAAAACTCGGTGATTATCTGTTCCTCGTTCGATTAAATTAAGCGTTGATTAGCTTATCAATACGTAAATGATAGAATAAATGCAGATTAAAGTAGTTCCCGCTTTATACTGTTATCACATTCTAAAATGAACGATTTTTATCGTGCGCTTTAAGTTCTTTCTCCGACCATAATTCAGCCATTGAGGTAAAAAATGACACTAATAATAATACCAATAAAAATTATAATACTATTATAAATTTTCATTTCAATCATTAAAACTCTTCCATTGTTGTATTAAACTTAAACAATACGTTTTATCGCTACTGGAAATGTCTATGAACATGTCTAATGTTTTACCTTCTTTAATTTCTTCTTTTCTTAAGTAATGTTTCATTAATTAACTTATAACTGTCTTTTATATATATATATATATATATAATTGAAAATTTCATTTCACTTTTTGGATTAAAATTACACTCTATGAGGTTTCGAATTGAAGCAACACAACGTAGTGTTACTTCTGAATATAAAAAGGTTATTGTTAAAGGTTGATTGGTTTAATAAACAGTTAAAAATCGCTTTGTTTCCTTGCTCTTCTGTATTCCCTTCGAAACAATTTTAAATGCCCTATAAAACAACAACAACGTTATATCTGTGGCAGGATTAAAACTTTGCTACTTAGAAGTTTTTCTTCTCGAATCAATCGAACCAGAAAATACTAATGTCTGAATATAAATTTAACATTTAACGTGCCAATTCCGTACGTTAATAATGTTAATAATCAATTATTTACTTACTTCTATTCAATTTTAGATTTCATAGCGACACGTTATGTCGTCTCGCGCCAAGGAACATCATTATCACAGACAAATTCACATCCCACGTGCTCCCTGGTCTGCTCAGCTTATTCCATCCATGGCCTTCCTTTCTGTTCTTATCCGACGCACTTCCCCTTAATACTAATTTTACAAGTCCTTCATGTCTCAAAACGTGGCCTATTATTCTATCTCTTCTCAAGTCAAAGGTCTCCATATCGTCCTCTCCTCTCTTATTGTGATTAGTACTTCCTGGTTACTTACACTATCCACCCATCTGATTATCTTTTGTAGCAACATACTTACAGAGATTCTTTTCCTTTCCTTTCTGCATATCCTACCGTCCACGTTTCGCACACTCCATAAGAACATTTTTAGCAACGATTTCTTAATATTCATACTTATATTAACCTGAAGTAAATTCCTCTTTTTCACGAGTCTTCCTTGCCTGTGCTATCCTACTCTTTATGTCTACTATACTTCTACCATTTCTAGTTATTATGCTTCCAAAGTAGAATAATTCCTTAACCTCCTTCCAAATATCCCTTCCACATTTGACAGCTTTTGTTATTCCACTGTTCCCCATACTACACCCTATCACCTTGGTTTTCTCTCAATTAATCCTCATGTTGTACTCTTCCTCTTGGACCACAGTCATGCCATTTATTGTTTCCTGTCTTCTGACTCCACAAATATGTTCATAGGTTATCAGGAGTATTTTGCACTCTGTTAATGCCCTGGAGAAAACAATGCTCTGATGTTAATAATTTTTTAAGTTTATGTACTTAATTATAGCACCAGGGTATTTCGTGACTTGATGGAAGTACTGCCAATATAATTATATTGAAATTAACATTCCGTTAGCTTATAAATGATAGGGGACGTTAAACGGTAAAGGTGACGATCGCGATGCTGATATAACCACGTGTTGACTAAGAGATTAATACAGAGCTAATACAGGGGTTCAAAATATTATTTTATTTATTTGAAAGGGAATACTTAAAAAAAGAATTTAGTTTATACCATAAAAATAGCTTGTTTTATTCCATTTCAACCTTAAAACTTCGACACGCACTTATTGAAAACCCCTATATAAATAAATAATCGGGCAAAGGCGGATACCCGGACCGTTGCATAAATCTCGTATTATTGAAGAATTATGTCTATTTTTAGTACAAAGACAAGTCCGTCATCAGTCATACAATTTTTTTTCCATTTATTAATTACTCTTCCATGACCCAATTGTTTCTTCCGAAATTTCGTTATGAAGCCTAACTTATAGCTTCGTTACTTTGGAATTGGCGTATTTTTTTATTCTTCAAACTGAGATTCTTAACAGAGCCTCAATCGCGTGAGAAATTATGAGATGCTAAGTGCGGAGTCTAGCCGGCGACCAAGTTGAGAACGTCATTAATATCGTTATATCTGAAAATGACGACGGTACACATATCGGTCAAGACTGTGGGTCCAAGGCGCCAGGCACGAAGGTGATAGCAGAACCCTTATTGTAAAAAAAAGATGAACGTGTCTAATTCGTTGCAGGGTTGTGTGTCGACGTGGTATATTTATTGCGACTGCCCCAAAAATCTTAAAAGGGCATGGAAGGAGAGGGGAGAGAACAATCCTTCACAGGACATTGAAGTCCGACGCCATACAAGCAACGCTGGTTAACTGCGAGGGTCACCGAGTTAACTCACAGTCGTGGTAACCTTCTTAAAAATGACATGGCTACACAGACAACATAGATTCGTTTTCCTGGACCTAGTATCTCCCACGGTTAACAATAGACCAAAAATTTCATCTCTGGTTAGTCAGTCATAAACATTAATTTTCAGTCGAATCAGTCCAAATTAGATTTAAAATTAATAGATATATGCCCTTTGACAATTACTGTAATTCCCGTTAGGGAAGAAAAGTGGGTTTCATTTGAATTTTAATTATAATTTTTGTCTAGAATATATATTTATCGTTAGTCCTTTTCGCTACGTTGTATTTACCATCTCACAGCTGGGTCATATTTATTAATGAAGAAAGATATTTTGATGAGCAACAGGTGGTTATGGCGAATACTGAAAGCTTCTGTGATGTTTGACAATTGAATAAGAAACTATTGAAGACTTAAGTGGTTTAACAATTAATATCAAATGTAAAACAATTTATGCAACGAGTAATTTTTATACCATCATCTTCTTTTTCCTTGGCTCTACAGCCCATTGAGGGCCTCGGCCTACCAGCTCGACTGTGGACTGTCATCTTATGACACATTTTGAATTTGGAGTGACACGTGGTCAGCGCATAGATTCTCCAGCAGTCTTAATCCCAGTTTCTGTGAGTGTAACGGCACGAGCATCCAAGCCCTTGCCAGGATTAGAACCCGGGACCTACGAGTTGGGAGGCAGCGACGCTAGGCACTAGACCACAGGATGTCGGCATTGTTATATCATAACTAGTTGTAATTGCAAACCGAGCAAAAGATCCTGCTTCAGGACGCATTTAAGTGATCTAATCATTTCCTATGTTGATTCCTGGCCCACGTATCTTAATTTTGTATGAATAGAAGACTATTACTCGTTTCTCTAGATTTGACATATACAACAACTCGGAGGCAATATTCAGCCTATTAGTATTCATAAAGAAAGCTCAACTGTGCAAAGACATTTAATAAACTGAATATGTAAAAACCTAAGCTATGTAAGTCGGGTTGCTAATAAAACTTTTAATTTTTTATGCGACTTAAAATTAATCTAATGAAAAATGAAGCAAGCGTACTATTCTTGATTTTATTTCTGCATTCATCACCTACACAAGCTTTACATATCACGAAAATCTCAGCCCGACCTTTCCTTTCCGAACTCCCAATCATCTAACGCGTTCACCGTTTCTTAACTGCCAAAATATTGTAAGTGAAAATGTTCTTTAAGTTTTAGGATATTAACACAGCTGCTTATTTCTTACGGTCTGCAATACTATTCTATGTTCAAAAGTGTCCACAGTACACAGTACACGGCCTCCTCTACAGATTAGCTTTGTTTTTGGAGTCTTATTTAAAATGTGTCTCTCTTTTCCTTGAGTCACACATGTAGCAGAAACTAGAGATGTGCGTATTCA
This sequence comes from Eucriotettix oculatus, assembly GCA_034510155.1. Taxonomy (NCBI): domain Eukaryota; kingdom Metazoa; phylum Arthropoda; class Insecta; order Orthoptera; family Tetrigidae; genus Eucriotettix; species Eucriotettix oculatus. The sequence goes on from CM067377.1 coordinate 142,425,180, forward strand.
TCATACGTCTCACCGTTACCGAAACGTGTAGTCAGTTATCTCGAAGTACAGTGATCATTTTAAGGATAATAAAGAGAAATTTTGGCACGGAACTAGTACCATGCTATGTTGGTCGTGTCTTGGAATGAATGACTTAAATAAGAAAAACGTATACGAAAAAGCCAGGTATATACTATAAACATGAGAAAAATATGATGAAAGAACTGGAAAACAGATTAAATCATTTTTCTTGCATTTGAAATGACATTTAACGCTAATTAGGAATCCAGTACCAGTGCCGTCTTATATTATTTTAAGACGATATGCCTTTTAAGGGTGCACTTACATCTGATAAATTTTCTATTTTGTTTGTAGCACCCAGGCTAATGTATGTGGGTTTTAAAAAAAAGAGCATCCCAGGTGAGGTGTGCAGAACACCCTAGCTGCTAGTGACCTGTTTGCAGCCACCGGCTCCCCGCTTAGTGCACAGCTATTTGTCGGGAAACCTGTTACACTGGTCGATAGAGAAGAGTAACTTCCTGTGGAAACTGCGTTGTTCTTGCTAAGGAACACCTGCTTCACGCCTGATTCTCCGAGAAGAACGTCGATGTGCGTGTAAATTTAGGGCAGCTGACGCGCGCAGCTTCTCATATTCCTAATTGCAGTCTGCTTCTTCTCAGCCGCCCCGACTTGAGAAATGTGTTATCGATGCACGCCTTCTGCTTCCAGCTTTCTCTAGGACACCCGAATTTGAAGCCACCTAAAGATTACTCAGTGCCGCATACTTTTGTCTCAGACGATTTATTTAATTATTTCTCTTGTATGGTTTGTTATTATATGAGCGCATAAAATAGTATTAAGAAAAGTATCCATAATTGAGGAACAGGATAAAAAATAGTCGCAGAAGAAAGGAAAGATCCTTGTGAGGAAATGAGAGCACTTGAAGTTTGTTGTAAAATCAGAAGTATAGTATTTACACAAGATCAATGCAGTAAGTATAATACTAGAAAATTATTGTACAATCACTTTCCTGAATAAAACCAGCAATACTCTTGGTACCGAGAGTTTGTTCGACACTTATTGACTGATAGAAAATAGATTCTTCGTATGACTGGAACATTAGTTTCCAAGTTCCTTTAAGCATGAAGTATGGTAACAATCAGTTGGTTTAGTCTTATATCATACATTGTTCAATCAGAAACATACACATTTAAGTTGAATTAGACCGTTGTATGATGCATATATAACTAAATCAGGTAACCAACAGTCTCCGTAGGTATATTATATTATTAACTAAGAAATCTTCGAATTGACGTCATATTCAAAGTTAAATATTTAACATACATCTTATATGTAAAAAATCTAACATATCACTGTCGCAGTTGTTGTACTTCACCTAAACAATATTATATGCATGTGTTTCCACAGTAATTTTTAATTTTTCGAATAATTCGTATGCGTATCCTAAAATAATGAAAATGGACAGTGATACTGTGACAAAAGTGCATAATAATAATAATTAGTTCAAATATGCTTTCTATACCTAATGGGTATTGCTTTTCTACATTCACCAAGGTATGGCCAATTTTAAAGGAGATGGGAGTTTACAATAAAAATAGTAATGAAGTTAGACGTGTAATGGATGTGCATAATAAAAAGTAATGTGAGTTTGAGTAGCATTAATTGAAATGTATTAAACGGACAAAATGTAACAAAACTTGGTAAGTGCGCATATTCTTAAAAACCCGAGGAAAAACATTTGGATAGGGGACAGTTTGGGTGAGATACCCCTCGCAAGACCGTGAAAATGCAGATGAAAGTCTGTGACGACACCGAGAATTGAAACAGAGAATACTGGGAAATGCGCCATATTGCATTCCGCATAATATGGCTTGTATGTTTACTTTCCGCTGCGGTAACATTTGATTAATTTTCAGAAAATATAAAAGGGTGAAAAAATATGAAATGTAAGTTTTCCAATTATTATAATTTATTGCATTAGAGTCAATAATAATTTACAAGTATTTTAAACCCAAATTTTAAAAAATCGTTAATATCTCACACACAGCTTGTTTTATTCCATTTCAACATCCTTATTGAAAAACTCTTTATATTACTCATCCCCTTAAGATCCTGGGAATATTCTTGACGTGTTATTGGGGGTTATTATACACTTCTTTAACGAACCGGAATTATTTTAAGTACCCTAAGGTAAAGAACTTAATTAAATTACCTGAAATATTTTACACGCTGTTAAAGGGACTGGGGTTGTACAGACTCTCTTGCATTTCTGCGATTATTCAATGTTTTAGGAGAAAGGTACCACCCATTATCATCCCTTCAATTTTAAGATGACCCAATTTTAAGCTCCAATCGTCATAGGTTAGTGTTTGACCATCAAGATCTAGATAATGTGCCGGTATTGATGATAGTTAAAACACGTGTTAAGTAAGAGATTAGAATCGAAATAATTCATTTTCGGGGTTAATATACTCTCTAAATATATACACGAACCACGCAGGGAACGAAGCTAGTAGATAGATATATAAGATAAGTCTTGTTATACCGTGGAAAATAAAATAACGTTTGATTTTATGGCTATATCTTAATGAATTACAATATTTATGACGAGTTTTATGGGAGGGAGAAAGGTCCTTAAGTAAGAGTTAAGTTCCTAGAGCAAGTGGAAAAACAACAACATAATAATAGATATTTCTTCAATGACGTTAAAGCTCAGCGGAAAGATTGTGGATGTCATATTAAGTGGCATATTATGACTTTTCCAGCTTATTCATGCTCATTCAGTTTTAATGACGAAATATACATATAAATTTGTAAATAAATGGACATAAGTACTGTATTATGACTACAAAGAAAAAAATTAACGTCTTTCCCCACGTACGACAAAGAGCTTTATCCTCTCTAGAGATCAAGCGGCAGATATTGTAACGAATTTTACCTGATTTGAGACAAAAATATATGTAGAGAAACGAGTCTAAACGACAGCGATTGATGGAAATACTATGTTGGTGAAGCCTATAACTGTGAATATTAAATAATAATCTTTTCTCTAAGAGTAAAAAACATTTGATTTGTACAGTGTGTCGATTGTGTTAATTCAATCAAACTTGTTCGTAATATATTGTTGAAAAGGTATTTATTCATTTGCAGATTTACTAAATTATTTGATTGCAAATAAGCCTATAACTGTGAATATTAAATAATAATCTTTTCTCTAAGAGTAAAAAACATTTGATTTGTACAGTGGGTCGATTATGTTAATTCAATCAAACTTGTTCGTAATATATTGTTGAAAAGGCATTTATTCATTTGCAGATTTACTAAATTATTTGATTGCAAGTAATACCACAGTGAGAGAAAGAGTAGAAATATTGTTTCTGTGACACTTTATGACGTATTATGACGCCGTCAGCATTTCTTTCTCATAACAACGAGCGGTGCATATTAAAAGTTAAAGTAACTTTGAATTTGGGATAGGATTATTACAGAACGTGTTCACTTTTTGTAAGAATTCGAGTACTTGGACAAATTTTCTATCTTTTGGGAGCATTTGAATTATAAACCTAGGTAGTCAAAGCAGAAAAATATTGTATAGGAATTTGAAGATAGACGTAAATAACCCCAATAATTGCTTTAGTGCTCTCAGATTACGAAAGAAGTTATTGTGATATTTACATACAGTTTCTAGTTCGTATATTGTAAGAATTTTTCGAGGTACTTTAGATATGGTTCAAAATAGAAAATAAATTTAATCAAACGTATCGTTCTCTATATTTGGATGAATTAGATGTAAAAGAGTTATTTTGATGAGAAATTATTGTAAATAAATAAATCGACTACGTATGTTGTTTGAAAACTGTATTTAGGTACATTGTGATATTTGACAAATTTGGCAGTAGTTTACTTTAAATAGTAGCTCCAGAGACACAGCCATACTTATTTTAACAAGTATAATATTTTTTTAGTTACGTACATTCGTATTTTCAATTTATTAGCATACATACGGTTAGTGAAAAATCGTTCGGGAATAATACGACTTGCATTGTTTTAAAAAGGCGTATAGTTAGGAATATTGTGATTGTGTGTGGTAAGTTCTTGTCGTCTATATTAATTATACACATACTCTTGAGCGTACCAATTCCTGAGCGCGATAATTTCAAGCAAAGCGTCTGTGAAGTGAGAAGCAATGCAAGTTGTCCTTGCAACTGTCAAACATTGCCACTGAAGCAGTCGGACTTGCGCAAAGTTAAATTAACTTGCCGAGCTTGACGTGTGTACGGAGCAAGACAATGGCAGTCGGGCCCTGCAGGACGCATTCCTAACAAGCAAGACGCACCAGGTGGCCATTACAAGGCACAAAAACCGGCAAACCGTTCGCATCCCGTTATTATCGACAGCAATCCCCATAACCTCAGGTCAAGCAGGTAAGACACGAGGTAAACGCACTCTTCCTTCTACCTTGGCCGCCCTACTTTCCATGTATTCCCCGTTTGTAGCTTTTGTCCATTATCACTCTGATTAGCTTTCTGTCGGTATACATGCTTTAATCGTATTTTTTTTTGGCGATTGCACCGAAACAGTTGGTAAAGTACAATTGGGTATTTCATTTAACGATGTATAGGCATAGATGGTCGACTCTCTTGTAGCAAACTGAAATTAACATGTCTATTTTTATAGAAGTTCTCGCCTTACTATCTCATCACTCTAATGAATTGAGTTCTAAACTAAACAGAACATTTACTGCCTAAATATACACAGTAGTGATTAAAATAATTGCGTACATAATGGGGAAAACTATTACGCAAGAGTCAAATATAATAGGAAATAATGGACTTATGGCGGAAAGATAGCGTCATGATGTAAAATTAAATTCAAACGCTGCCCGGATTTGTTCACTATTATCAATTTTGACAACATTCGTACCGCTTCAGTTTGTTAGATTGTTTAGTATTGATCAGAAAACAAATCATCCTATCCATCTAGCAACAGTAACAATACGACCCCAAGGTGATGATTGACTTGGATGACGTCTGAAGAAGAGACGCGAATTCATCATTTTGAATTTTATTTCAATCAGAAATGTTTGAAATTGACAGTTATAGTATAAAATAAAATATAAATTCACTAGTCGTATATGCGAAGGAAATGCGAATCCAAAATTTCTATGTCCCATTTCAATGAATCAGACGGATGAGAAAAATTATAGGATTGGCAAACCGATCCAATGACATCCTCTCCTGTTCGTAGCCCTGTGTCAATCTGATCCAACGTTTGTTAAATACACCTTTGAGAGCTTAAATAATGCCAGTTACCAACCTGCGGCCTAAATGGCAACACTTCTAAATCTGTATATTAAAGTATGCTATTACAATTGTGTGAACGCAAATTTCCGAAACTGCGAGACATAAACGGAAGAAAAGTTCTTTGCTGTTAATAAAAAAACGTGTTCATAAAGTAGCTCATATTAAACAATCTCTATTTCCATATGTTGTGTAATTCTATATCTGATTTCATAAGGATTAAAATATTATAATTACCATTAAATATGTCCGATGACTCGTCCCTAAGTCACGGAATATTAGGTAATACGAAGTTATGTGATTTGACTTAGAAACATTTTCCCTCAATGCCAAGCTAAATCCAATGCAAAAAACAACGTTATACTTGATTTAACAAAACCTGTTTCAATATTACTGTTAAAAGTTTTATGATACGTATTATTAATATAAATAAATAAAGTAATAGTTTTATTTTATACTTTCTTTGCAACCGAGTGATTATTTGTATATCATGGATCAAGGAATCCGAAACCTATTTGTCTATTTGTCTTTCAATCTTTCTTTCCCTACGATGTAAACTTACACAAAGAACCTGCAGACTAATTTCGATGGTATTTACGTTATTGTTAATTTTAGAACTATCATAAGACAACCCACCTTCTTAAAACACAACCTTAATTTTCTTCCCTTTTCTCAATCATCGATTTCGATGAAGTAATGTATATTTTCTTATGCAGAGTTTCATGCACTTCAAAAAAAATCACTACCATCCACCATATCGAGGCGAAAAGTCAAATGTTCCCAAATTTTCATCATAGTAAAACGTCTGAACTTCTTTTGGGAGCATACATCACTCAAAACAAATTACAATTCAGTGAGCGTAATTTATCTTATTTTTAAGTCATAAGTAGTTGAACAAAAGCTTTTCTTAGATTAGACAAAAACAGTCTGCAGGTAATAAATAGTAATAAATTATTCAAACTGAAACAGTGATAAGTGATACGATAAAGAAGAAAGATAGACACAAACACTATCCTATCAATAGAATATATTTTTTCAAAAACTAAACTAACGCAAAGAACGTGCAAGGTCTTTTCATTCTCGTATGAAGGATTACAGATAGAATATATATTTTTCTAATAAATAATGATTATCGCAATTCATAGTTCGGAAGTTAATATTTCAAGTTAACATTAAGGAAAATATCAAGATTCGAACAGTGAACTCTGTTTAATACGTAGTCCTAGGGTTTCTTTCAGCGGCGAATGAGCTATCAGCGACGAAGTGAGAGAACGAGGAACAGGATCGAAAGTTGAGATCCGAAAGTTTTGGCACGAGACTGCAAGTTCTCGGTTCCCTCTCCACGCCCTCACTTTTCTCTTTCACCACTTGCCACTCTCGCGAGAAAAATAAAAAAGGGGGTCTGGAATCTGCACTAAATTAACGATTACGCAGTCGACAAATCTGTTCTCAAATTAAAAAGTTATCCTCTTGATTTTTGGGAAGAGGCCCTTTTGTGAAGTTAAACAAAGCACAAGTTTGCAATTTATTTCTCGCCTTTATGTGTAGTCCAGCTCTTTTTCCACTGTTCGCTAAGCTCGCTGCGTTTGTTCCAGGTCGTCTATTATTAATATAAAAATATTTCATCATTTCTTATTATCACGGAGTTGACCGCAATGAGCGCCATTCGGATTGTGGCAATTGTGTGTGTGCTCAACAAAAGCGCTCATTGTTTCTCGACCAAGTTGCTCGCAGGCTGATACGCTCAAAGGAGGCCAGGTCTTTATTTTTAAGCGATTCCAGGCTATCCTTGCGTAGCCCTGGAATCTGCGACTCGCATGCAACTTAAATTAGATCTCAGCTAGTGTCACACCATAAAGAAACACAATGAATCAATCAGTAAGTTAATTTCGGGAAAAAATGTAGATAATTAATGTAATAACCATATGGAAAAGGTGTTATACCATGAATGCTCAATATACCAAATAAACCAGATCATAGATACGATCCGGACCAGGATGTATGTCAAATAATTGTGCTAATTGCAATTTTATTGATTTGTAATGGTAACCGGTGTAGATTACATAACAGATGAGAAAATTTCTAAGAAATGAAAATAATGTTAATTTAAGTTATGATTCCATTTTATGGACTTATTTTGTTTGAATAAATTCTAACACGTTAACTGTAATGTATATTTTGTTTTCTCAACCAAAAGTGGAGAATACTGTTAATAACAAATATGTTCCTCGAAGGATAGGAGGCAATAGTGTAATGTGCGCCTCGGGGCCACTGGATGTGAGTCAGCGGGGTGACGCTCGCTTCCGCCGCTAATGTGTCGCGTAACAGGTGACAAGCCAAGTAACGCGATATGAAAAGTGGCGGCCCGATTGCATTACAGCGGACAATTCGCAGCTGTTATTGATTGCACGGCAAACGTAATTGGCACCGATCGCCCCGTGATGGATGGCCGAGAGCTAACGAAGCGACGCCCGGCGTCCCGTTACTCGAGATAAATCAAAACCTCAAATGGAATAGTTATGGGTCGAAACCGAATACCTACCTGTGAATGCAGTCAGCCTTCATCAAAATTGACGTGTCAACCAAGAACTAGCATGTAATAGACATCACTGTTAATAGTTCTAACTTTCTAGAGGCATTGGATCATTATTATTACATTCTACAATTTCCATGAGAATCGAAATCCAAATTTGCTTTTTTTACCTCGTGAAGTTTGGTTTTCTTATTTCCAGCATACTGTAGCTTCACTTGAGTTACAATTAAAAGAGTTTTGTATGTCTATTTAATAAGATTGAATTCTTTAGCAGGTGGCTTCGTGGCTGGAAAAATTTTATGAATGCTCAAATGATCTTGTAGACACAAATGTGGTTAGGTCTGTTTCTCTTTGTGCACATGCAGGGATTAACCTACAGAAGACGGTTGAACCTGTCTCCGGTAAGAAATAAGAATCACTACTGTAAGGAAAATAAAAGGAAGATGATAATTATTTAAAAATTGAACTAATTTAATTTGGTTTTTAAATTATATATTAAAACACAATTTCCTTGTATGAAGGTATTATCCGCATTTCCAACAAATGTGGGATTGAAGGGGAAATTAAATATTCAATTAGTAACGTCTTAGCTCAGAATATTTTTATATATGAGATTTACCAGGGATAGCAGAGATCTTGCTTATTATGAGGAACCTGTTTTTATTTTTCGTCCGGCGACTGGGACATTCGTACAGGTATAAAGCGATTTCTTCCTTCCGGGAATTCCTCATGGACAGCAGGCTGTGATGACTACATCGCACAGGTTGCTATTCCGCAGACGGTAAATAAGAGATTTTGCACCGTCGGATGACGATAAAAGAACAGTCTTCCATTTTGGCGAAGTCGTTCACGTCTCAGCATTACTTTTGCAACGATTGTCTGGTGTGGGGACGAAGACGCCTTCTAAAAAGCTACTTAGAGAACTTGTTTTCTTGAAGAGCCCGAGAAGAGTTATGTCTTGATAACAGATATTTGAGAGAAGGCATTAATTGCAAATTTAACAGTGGAAACTTTCTTGCTATTTAACTGTGTTTTTCTGGCGTTGGTTGTGACTGGAAGTTGCGTCGTTGGACGTAGATACATTATCTTTTAAGGGTACTCAAGTATGTAGAGACAGAGTAAGACGAAAAGTGCAAGAATTGCGTCTGAATAAATTTAATAATTTGTTAGTAAATCTGTAAAGAAGAGCAATAAAATTAATGTCAAAATAAAGTCATAGAAAATGTAACACAATAAATTAAATATCAAAACGTGAAATAAAGCATTATTATTTTATTTTAATATGTTCATTTCAGTTGTACTATAGATTAAAAACTTTAATGAGGTAATGGTTGAGAATTGGTGGCACATATTTCCAAAATTCCAAATGGCTTTCCACAGGAATAGTTAAACTCAACATTGTAAAAATCTAAAATAATTGTGATGGGCACTAATTCTCTAGGAACCCCAAGAACGTATTTTTAAATACATACACCGAGAAATCCTTCGATTAAGTTTTAAAGTTTCTTTTCTCCTCATTTGTAGTGATTGTGACCGCGCAACACTGATAATTATATGGAAAAAATAGATCTCATATAATGAATTGGATTACTTTTTTACTTACTATAAATTCTGCTGCCCTTCTCCTGTTGTTTTGGATTCTGTACGCAACCCTTTGAATGCCCAAGGAGTTGGATTCCTGAACTGAGCAGCGTGCTGTGAGGAGCGTATATTTGTAGAGGATGACAGTGCATTTGGTCGTCGAAACGTCGCTTAGTAATTACTTGACTCGGGTGCAAACCTGAGAACTAAAGGGGGGCCCGTAATTAATAAATTGTTTCTAGTTTGAAGAATTAGCTCCAGTCTAGTCTACTGCGTGACTGTTATGACTCCTAAATTCAAACATTTCTATTGCACCGATGTAAAATAGCAGGCTATCAAGAAACTGAAGAACATTTACAAGCGGTTTTCATTTTCTTTCAGGCGTTAATGCAACGGTTGCAACAAACAAACTTTGTGATGTGAATGGAGACGTATTGAAAGTCAATAAGTACCAACGCTGGTTCAAAAATTATTCTAATGGTGATTTTGACTTGTCTGATAGCGATCGAAGTGAGCACATTGTAGAGTTTGATAATGACGCTTTCAAGAAATCGGGAATTATTGGTGAAACGTCCAGCTCTGGTCAACAGAAAAGGGATAATTTTGCAACTTGATAGTGTCAGGCTGCATGCAGCAAGATTAACCCAAGAAAAAATAAGACAGTTAAACTGGGAGGTTTTACCACATCCCCCCCTATTCCTCAGACGTAGCGCCATCCGATTTTCATTTATTCAGATCCATGGAATACTCCCTAAGGAATAAAGATTTAAAAAATATGGATATCGTGCGAGCTTACCTAAAATCTAATTTTTTTTCAAAGTAAAAAAAATTCGTGCAAGGGATTGAAACTCTACCAGCAAGTTGGAAAAAGCTCTTAGATAACGGCGGAGATTATGTAATTGAATAACAATAAAATTAAATGTAAATAAACTCTTACTGTCACCTCTGAAATAATTGATTACTTATGGGTGCCCCCTTTATCTCTGTAACAGCTACACTGGGAAAGCCTTAGATATTAGATATATTTGTAGAGTTTTAGCGTCGACAGCTAATGTGGTGAGAGAAAGAAATATTGAAAGCAAATCGGTTGATATTACTACCACGTATATTTCACAAGATAATAAACAATGAAGGTGAAATAATTTATTGTTTTATTCTTTGTAGCATTTTAATGAATAAGAACATGTAAAAACCATAAACATTAATTGAATGTATTGAATTTTTTAAAGTTTTTAAATTCTTAGAATACTTATAAATTATTTTCTTATCCACAGGTATAGTAACTAACAATCAATTAATATTAAAATAATTTTTGAATATAAATAAAGGTGGCAGTTATAGACGGAGTTTGATATAAAACTCCGCGCTCTGCAGATGATGTGAGAAGCCTTCGGTTTGCCAACAACTCTTGGCCAGTGTCCGCTCTCTTGAGCAGTTGGCTGCGATTTTCCCCGAGGTGGGAAGCAGCTGAAAAAAAGGCGAATAAAACCACCTAATTGCGTGGACTTTATTGTATCAGGCTTGATTGGCGCGCGGCCCAGCTCTTCATCAGCCTTTGACGGTCGCCATCTCAAGTGGCCCACCTCAGCAATCGACCGCACTGGCTTTCATCCTCCTCACGCCAATGATCACAGAGGGACACTTATAAAGGATAAAGAGGAGCCCCAGCTTCATCGTCAAACTATTCTTCTATCTCGCTACCACGTCTCTTTACGGTGGCTGCTTGAGGTGTCGTTCAACTATTTTTGCATTTACGCTGTAAGTGTGGCTATTTTAGGCCCGTCAACATAATCTGTACAAAAGGAAGCCTGGGACAGTTATTACACTCAATTCCAAAGTATTCGCCGCGCAATGCATTTGTATGTAACAAAGCCTTTTTGAATATTGTACCATATCATTCGACAATTCTACTTAAATTAAATACAAATAGTAGCGAAAATTTTTAAGACATTCCACTGAATAAATTTGGGACTAAAATATGTAACAGAACCGAAAAAAGTGATTTGAAAACAAAAAGCTAGAAACTATAAGAAAATTAGGTTTGGATATTTTTTTTGGATAAGCCCGGTAACAAATTATATACAACACGAAGAAAAATATAAAAATAAAACTCCATACTAATATAAAACTGTAAATGTATTAATACCAATTATAATTATTTGTTGGCGTCAGATTATTATAAACAATTTTTCTCTCTACCCTGACCTTCACTGCAATGTCTTAAATATTAAATTTAAATATCAAAGGCCATACCATTTTTAAAATATGATTTTACTTTCCATTTTCCCTTCATTCAATTTTATTAATACTTATTTTCTGTTATCCTTACCATAAGTCATTAATCGTTTCTTGATTTTTTATACTCTGTGGGCAAGCTAGAAGCCAGCACTTTTTAGACATACTATTTCATTATGAAATTGCTTTTCTTTATAATATTGTACGAATTAATCCTTTCAGATAAGTAATTGTAAAGTGAAAGAAAACGGTTAACAATTCTCTAGGCTGGTTCGTTACAGTGCGCCATGAATAATGCACGAAGTCCAGCAAAGTTTCCTTGTATTTGTTTAAGTCTGTGACACATTTTCCCCCTGTCTAAAAGATAATTTTAAAATCATTTTCTGAATTTTGTCCAGTGCCATAATGTAATCATTCCTATATTAGGCCCAACATGCTGCCTCTTACTCTAGAATAGGTCGCATTGAATTTCTGTACACAATTGCCATAGCCCACGTTTATCTTCTCTTTAAAACGCTGCTTACGAAGTTTATCGACCACTTGGTTTACATTTTTACAAGATGGTAGGCTTGAATTACTAAACGTTATACCAAATATTTACAGCTGTTGGATACTACTGTTGATTCATCTAATAGTTGGCTATATACCAGAGCACGAGTACATAAAAAGTAATCGGAGAAATAATCGTCGAGTACAAGAGTGAGCAATGCGAATACATGTAACCTTGGTTTAAAAACTGCATCGCCGTTTACATTTACGTCATGATTACGAGTAATACTCGTCAGAACTGCATTGTGAATCGGCGCGAGTAGGCATCGTGAATAATCAACAAGGTTTTCCTCATTAACCCGCGCATGCGTTCTTGACAAGTCGACACAAGAATTGGGGATTAGTACATGATCAACAGTTGCGGATGGTATTTCATGTGGAAGAAATCGTTGGATCGTTCAGGTTGTATACTGTATTTGAACTTTGGAACTCCCGCGTAACAATGTCGATATTTGCAAAAATATTTGCACAAAAGAAGTGCGTGGTTTAAGTAAAGTGCGAAGAAACCTTTTGCTATATTTTGTTTTTATGTAATTTTTTGATGTCTCATACAATGTTACACATTCCGTCAGTAGTCGCACTATCTCATCGATTCCGAACGATGCTAAATACTTTCATACTCGCCGATGCCGATTCGGAAAAATGCTGATTACTGTCGTATTTGCCGAGTAATGAAAGTACGTGCTCGTGCAGTGCTCTGCTATATACACCTTCACAATTTTTGTGCTCTGTAACCCTAATACGATTACTTTTGGAAGCATTTATTTTATTTTGAAATGATTTGTTAAATATATTCTGATTGAAAAACACCAACGTCCTTTAAGTTTGTGATATGTACGCCAGTACTCCGGCACCCAAGTTACATTATACGTGTACTTTTAGATTCTTTGGCCGCATTGATGTATTGAGTACCAGCGTTTTCTGCAAACAAGAAAGAGTTAATCTTAAAATTCGTGCTCTGATGGAGGCGATCTCAATGTGATTAGTACCATAAAAATTCCTTTTGTAATATATTAAATCAGCAAGTCTCAGCATCTGTTTCCTGGCTTTCGGTGTGGGAGGCAACTCGCATTCCTCGGGACAAAAGATTGACACTACTTTTGCTTGTGCAAGAGAAAGCCCATTCACGAAAAGGGATCGCCCGTAAATAATTTGGGATGACCTGCTACCGGACGTTAGAAGCTGCCGTGAATAATTAGGGGACTGTTTCTGGCAAAAACGGAAGTACTGAGGAGAATTTGAAATCTCCTAGATAAACAAAAAACATATGATGTATTTAGGTCCAGCAGAGGGGGGGAAGGTGAAAAAATTTTCGATTGGCTACAATTGTCAAAGATCAAGCCAATAGAAGAATTAGTGCTGAACAGCTGACTGGTGGTTTTAAGTTATGTAACCCCCCACCGTGCTTTCGTGAGAAATTGATTTTTAAGAAGAGGGCAGAAGATGTGGGGAGGTGGAGGATAGCGGATGAACAGAAAGTTTTGAGAAACGAAGAGAAGTTGTGGCAGAGAGAATTTGTTGGGAGACGGAAAAACTTTTGATATAGAGAGGCCGGCTAATGCTGACCTAAAATTAAACTGATAGCGGCTACCAGGAAGGAGATAAGGGAGTCTCCGCCAGATTGGTCCACGGGATCCGTCCTTGGTGATGAGAAGAGGCCAACCCCTGATGCAGCCAACAGCCACCATAATTCATCGATGCAGCCTGGGATGCTGATGTAGATGCTCCGCGGATATCGTTGTTTTTTGAATTATAAGGAGTTTGCATTTGCCAGGCCCATTGCCATTTGAAGTCCAAATAGCTTCTTTATTCACCCCACTGAGAACACTGATTTAAAAATCTCATGCAAATTAATTGTTTTTAATAATTTGTAAATACCATTTATGCTCTTTCTAAAACATTTTATTTATGTTTAACTCAGAATTTTAAAACTAAATTAGCATTTTCTTTTCAATAATAAATCCCCATCATATCACATTAATACAGATTATAATTAAATTGATAAATTAAATTCACCCCACCCAATAATTAACTTTACAATTTATTGGTTTGGATATTTGAATACGAATATGAATTATGACAACAAAATTTTTACATTATTGAACTTCTACTTTCAAGAAAGTTTGAATTTTCATCATTCGTTGGAAGGGGAACTTCATTCTTACCTTTGTGGTACTCACTATTTGTACATCGAGAAATTCCTCGAACGTATCGGGGCAGCAAATATAAGTTTCTCTGGAATGAGTGAAAGGAAGATAAAATATGCATTAATTTTTTACAAGTGAGGGCTAGTTGGGCTATAGAATAGTTAAGAGTAAGATAGTGAGCTGGCAGGAGATTTGAGCTGGCCTCATTTAGCCGGACTGGGCACTGGGCCTGAGCGCGGTGGCGTGGCGTGGTATATTAAGCAAGTGCGAGGCGCCACTCCCTCCCTAATAGCAGAGCTGCGGTCTGACGTCCCAGCAACATTTACATTCTGGCGATGCCGGCCCGTTTTTATCACTGGCTCCGGAAGAAATGTACTGGAAACATATCCGCTGGACGGTTCCCAGTTCAGGGTAACGTATGTCGTGGGGCGGCAATATGCAAACAGCGCCATGGCCTTCCTTCTTGCCCACAGAGCAACAGGAGGCAGATATGACAATCGCGAGCCTCGTAAATAGGCGCGAGGCGACGGCAAGAAATAGCCTCTGGCTTTTTGCAGAAACGATTCAGTTACCCTGTAGGAGAGTCTGAATTGTTCAACCAAAACTAAAACCCTCGGACGGTCGCGCGCTGAGAAATTGGCGTAGTTCTCCAGTAACGGTGGCAGAGCTCATCGAAATCGGTCAAAATACGCCGGTCGGAGATGAATTTTCATAAGACATCACCACGACTGTTATTTCGAGAATAGAATTAGGTTAAAAGGAACGATAGTTCTAGATATCTCGACGAATGCCATTAGACAAAATCATTTGGGCATGGAAATTATTTACAAGTTATTTCTTTTGCTCATGTAGCACCACGAAGGAATTGCATGAATTATGACCGATCTATAAGAAATAGTTTACTTCTTATTACTTTTCAACTCTAAAGAAAGGAGAAAAAAATAATAGTTGAGACGTTAGAGGAGCACACACCAACTTTTAAACTTATTTAATAAATTATAATTTAAATCTCCAATGATTACTGTGTAAATAATATAATGATATTTGATTCCCATCCACAATGTCACCAATTAAACTTGACAACAAATTTCAACTTTTTTTTCTAATTAGAAAGTTTTACAGTGATTCTAAGGCAGGTTTCTACACTGATTTCCAATCTGCTTTTACATTTTTTCTAGCACGTCGGGATATAAACTGAAAAAGTGTTTGTATTCAAATTTTCTATAAATAAGAAGTGTAGTACAAATATAAATAATACAATAAATAATTATCATTAAAACTTTCTCGACTTTGATTTTGGTTTGTACTCAACTTCTGGATCATGTCTAATTAGTCCCTAGCCAAAATATTGGGATTCCATTTGCCGAAATGTCTTGGTGAAAGCGTTCACCGTAATCAATTACTGCTCCGACATTAGGTGGGAAGAAGTCCAATTAAAAAAAATACATTTTTAAGGACATATTGCAACGTAGTTCTTTGTAAGCATTCATAAGCTCATGAATCAATTGGATGTAGTTTTTCTCTTTGTTGTTTCCTTAAAAATCAGTGAATTATCGCTTTTAGAGTGTACTTTCAGTGAAATGTCAAATTCGTTCTCTCTCAGAAGTTCCCGAATCTGGGGGCCAACAAATATACCTACATCGATTATAATCCTCGTCTGTAACATTTTCACTTGTGCTCAAATTTTCCGGTAGTTTTGTAATTGGTATTTATTCACTATGCTGATGCCAAATTGGGATAAATGATACCATTTTTGTTTTTCGAAGAAAATCCATAAATGTTAATCGGGCAAAAGTAACAGTCGGTAGAATGATCTTTATTGTTCATGCCATATCAAAAGTACCCAAAAGGCTTAGATGACAATTTCCCATTCATCCACTGACGTAAATTTAAGCAGCAACTCACACAAAAAAAGTGATTCCCAGTTTTGGAACCAAACTATAGATGATAGGCCTTCATAATCACCAGGTTAATTAATTTTCGTTGTCGAATCACAGTAAATCTTCCACAAATACACAAGGAATATGGAGAATTCTCGCACTGATGAGACATCAAAGTACCTAGAGAACAGAAATAATAGCTAATTATAATACTGATAAAAGTAATGACATTGCTGCCTGAAATATGAGAATCATATCTCATTTTTATCATATAAACACTGTACATTGTACATCACGGCATATAGAAAATAGCGTAAATATAAATTCAAGAACTAGACGTGGTTGAAGAATACTTAAACCGGATTCATAAACAGCAAGGAAAATGGTTTAGGATAGTATAAAACTGTTCTTGTTAGAAAAATGTTGTAAATCAGTGTTATTTGTTACTTCAAATATCTAAATTTTATATGGTATACAACACATGCATATTTATTTATTTTTTAATTTTTTGTAATTAAATTTTAATGTTCAGAATAATAAATTTTTCTAAAAGCCATTATAAAACTTTAAAAAGTTAAATGATACCAGTTGTCCGATAAATCTTAAAGTGTGTGTGTAAGCGAAAAAAAGAGAGAACGAAAGTGAACAGTGTAGACTAATACAAGGATAAGTTAATAATTATCTGCACGAATTGCTCTGCGGCTGTGTGCTAATCACGTTCGTGTTTGGTAGGTTCAATGTTATCAAATTTTTGACAACGCTTTGCGCTGTTGCAACATTAAGATGGTTGCGCCAATCACTGATTACATCAAAAGAAGAACATCGTTCCGTAATCCGTTTTATTTTGGTCCTAAGGTGTACCAGGAGCGGTAATTCCTATAAAACTTTCAGCACAATACGTGGGTAATGTTTGGCCATAGCGAAGTGAAATGAACAGTTCAAAAGTGAAGGACGAGGGAAGAGCGAGGCGTGAGAGTCTGTCAACACCTACTGGAGCGTCATGCTAACGAAGGCGAAACGTTTCTGAAACGAATCATTACTGGATTCATCATTTCGAACCCGAGGGAAAACGCTAGGGCATGAACCGTCGCACACGTGGTTTGTTGCGCAGACAAACACTTTTTCTTCAGAAAGCTTGTGATGGACCAAATACATTGGAAAGCATGGCGTCTATGGAAAATATGTTATAAATAAAATATGTATTATTGATGTAATAAATTATAAAAATTGATTGTAGATAGTTATTGACTTACCCTCGTAGAAACGTCGCTAAATAATAAAGTGAAAGAATAAGAATAGAGAAAATTTAGAGACGGTTATTAAAACGTCAGAATAGTGTAAACATTATTCCTCTAAACGATTCTACTCTTGCACTTTCTGTTATTTTTTGGGGGTGAATTAAGAGGAGCGTCTTACTCATATTCGGAGTCTGTATCGCATCTTGCAATAACGTTATTCTTCTTCTTCTTTGGCTCTACAGCCCACTGAGGGCCTGGACCTGGCAATTTGGAGTGACACGTGGTTAGAATAAATAACGTTATTACTCATTGGAAAAAAATAAAATAAAGAGTTGTGTAATAGGTACGCTGGCTTAATTTTACTTAACCGGTTCGAGCAGGCTGCCTTACGCGTATTTCCCTCTCCTTACGTTAAGAATCGCCGCGTCAAAGCTGGATAATGCGTTCCCAACTTTTCCCCCTAATTTCCTCTGCGCGTAAAGCCGGTTTACTATTCACATGTTCAAGCACGCTCATTCTTATTCCGGATATCTCCCACTCTTTTGATATTTTTAGACACTGTTACAATATAGTATGCAGGAAAAACAAAAAGAAATAGCCAAACTGTAATATATAGTGTTTTACATGCGTTATTGCAGTTATTCATATGTTTACCTGCAATAGAAACGAAAACGACAAGCTTTCTTTATCCATTACAGATAAATAATTTACATTTTTTTATACTCTGAATTTATCTTTGTCTTCCTCTTGTAACCAGATTCTGAGTTTTTCTCTGAGCCTTTCGCCGACTTCCTGAACATATGTGTTGGAAAATCAGATTTTAGAGAAATATCACCAGTTTGATTAATTAGTGGCCACATATTTGTAGTTAGGAGTGGCCGTGTACTTAATAAAAAAAATATTGCCCATTGCATCTGTTTAGGTCCCAAAATTAAATTTACTTCACGCAAGATTTTGAAAATCGGCATTTATTAGGTCATCATAGATGCATGTTGACTTGTATGAATGATTTGTAGTTCATCATTTATCAGTCTTGTGAGATGATGAAACAGGCATGACTCAAGAACGAGTAACTCAGTAAAAATATAAAGAAATATGTTTAGACGTGGAACTCTACAGTAGTGCCATCTAACTTTAACGTCTTTGTACTACTCTCTCTAAGCCAGACCATATTTCCGATTGCATTACTCAACCTTCAGTTTCCAATTACCTGAGAGGCTTGTGTTTAATGTGACTGTGAATGTTCGTGGCAATTGAATTCCTAGGGAAAGGCAACAGTTGGGCAGCTCCTGGACTTGGGAGAGACTTAATCCAGGTCTTAGCAGAAGCCCTTCGGGCAACGTATATCTGCGCCTTCTAATAGAGAGATAATATGCTCATATTTCGTATTAACACTCTAAAAACCCGGTCTTAGAGTTACTTAAGCCGAAGTATTATTTTCATATGTGTCGCATGGTAATAAAGAAATGCATTGCGCATGTACGTTGTACTTTCGCAAGATTCAGCCTCATTAAAATCGGAACAAAAGAATATTCGAGACTTAAGCCGTACTCTGACTCAATGGATTTGTAATGTTGCGTCTAAACGTGAATGTATTGTATAACACCATATTTGGCGCAGGAAGTTCTATCAAATTTATTGTGCATTCAAATGGTTCAAATTTCTTTCTCATCCAGCAAGAGATATAATAGAGGAATTATGGGAGATTGCTACTTCATGCTGATAATTCAATTAATATAGATTTACTGGAATCTCTTAAACATTAAAAATAAGAAAATGGAACCCAGCATCCTTTATTATCAAATGAATTGCTGTTATTTTATACGCAGACTAACAAATACTTCTAATCATAGACGGACTGGTTAAATTTTACAAAATTATGGAAAACTATCTGGTTGCCTGACAATTCCCGGGAATTTATTTTCATTAGCCCCCTCCAGTATTTTATTCAACACTAATCTCTTGATGAATGGTTTAGAAACACCTAAGGGAACCTTGGAACACCTTATAAATCGTAGTTTGTTTGGGAAATTCTATAACTCAGAAGCCGGCTGCCTTAACCACATCAGCGATGCCTGTGGAAGTTTTCTCTCGCAGGTATTTCTCCCCAGATTGACAGCGGGGCTCGCCTTTGGGAATGCCTCGTACTCTCTGGTTTTTCAAGGTTCTCACATGTCAAGGTATGCATGGGGTTGAAGATATTGGGCGTACGGTAAGACTTGTCTACTAATCCCATTGGATCAGTAGGCCAACACGGCCTCCTTACAAGGGTGAAGACACGTAAAAGGGAATGCTGCAAACCCACAGAAAATTCATCTCCCGTCATTCGGAAAGGTGTGTGAATAATACCTAAAAGCCAGAATGCAGTTTTTCTAGGGATTTTTCTCCATCTCTTTCAGTTCAAACACCGGGTAGGATCCTTAAACTACAGCCCGGGGGCCCTAGTTAACCCTTGGCTACCTTTCTCTACATTCCACATTCCCCATTTTAAATTCCCTTCCTATGCTATCAATGGGGAGTTACCCTAATGTAGCCTGTTACTAAAAAAAGCCTTAACCATGCTTCTTTTCTTACCGTATCCTCCTTAAATCCGCTTGTTGTCTAGCCCTGAATTTAGCCAGTCGCTCATAACCATGCGCCTTGTTCTTTCTACAGAATCTTCCAGTTAAAATGGGCTTAGAATCTATTGAATTAAAGCTGCTAGGTTTCATGAAAGCAAACAGCTGATATTTATTTCATGGTCCATAAAGTACTTTATGCAGTAGACATGCGTCTTCTTTAATATTCTACGGTTATAGAAGAATTTAGTAACGCTAAACCATTCAACAACCTTAAACAAAACAATAGATATTAAGTATGTTTGTTCTTACAATTTATGGTATTCTATATCGCAGTTCATGCAAGAGATGTATTGTATCCAAGAGAAGAATTAAGTAACTACTTCGAAGTGCTTCAATCATTTCAAAGAATAATAAACATTAAGTAATAAAACGTAATTTTTATTATGGAAATACTGGTTTGAAGTGGTTTCTTTGACGATGCTAAAGCTGAACGTTTCCGTGTTTTTTAGAGCGTTTCACTAAGAGCTTCTCTCAGGGCTGTTATAATATATATAAAGTGAAAATATTTTTCTTTTTTACAAAAGATGGGAAAGGATGTTATTTATCAATGATGTTTTTAGAACGTGAAAGCTTATTTAAATAGCAAAATTATTTTTATTGAGTACAATGAACACAACAAAACTATTGTCGTGTGCATATAATTATTTTTATGAAAAGGTGGGTCAAAGAAATCTGAGTAGTACATTCCATATATATTAAGTTACGATTATTTGAAACATATTCGAATGATCGTAAAATTAGAATAGCTATTCTTATGTAACATTCAGTCATAGAAACAACTTGGTAGGCTGAAGTCAGTGATACTTTCGAGTAATACAGTGTAATGAAATGCTAAAAAACGGAATGAAACTTTGAGGAGTAGGTCCGGTGTTATGCGGTATTGCATCTTTTCAGCAGTATAAATAATTAACAAGGATAGGTTGGAAATAAGAGCGAAATAGACGGCCTCCTCTGGTGGTGTGGCTAGCGTCGCTGCCTCGAAACACAGAGATCCCGGATTCGAATCAGCTGTTTCTATATCGTGATACTCCTAGAAAGAAATAAGTTACCCAAATTGTAGGAAGTCGCTAATGCCAATTATCAAGCGATGAAACGTTATATAACTCTAAGAGGAAAAAAACTTATAAATGGGAAATGCTCATCGGTAGAAAATAGCAATTAAACCTGTTTTAGAATTAAGTTTTGACAATTTGCAGTAAAATTGTGGTTACATACCAAGTCATTTTGCAATCAAGCATAAACTGAGCAAAAATTACAAGTGTACTTTGCAGATCGAATTATTTCTTTCAATTATAAATGAATGCTGATATTTGAAAGAGAGCGTGTGCCACGGTCCAGTTATCGTGGTGGTCCGTGGAAGTCTTGTCTCTTTGTCAAAGAAGAAATGTTCCTTACATGGTCGCAGGGAGCACCTGTTCGAGGCTGTGAGCGACAGGTCTACTCTACTGCTTTGGACGTCTGAGGTGGACTATGGACTATCTCGGATGGGATCCTTTGAAGCTGTCCAGATCCTTCAGTAGGGGCTGTCACAACCAACTAATCCGTTCACGATTTACTAAATCAGAGCTTAAAGAGCTGCATGATGTCTTAGGTATAGCTTAAATTTGTCCATTATAAGATTTAAGAAAGTGAAGGGTGTTCTATGCTTAATATACCCCTGCTCATATTCATCTTTCTCAGTATAAATATCATTATCAAGCCTAGGGTAGACTTCTTCGGAGAAACAAATAGTTTAAAGCAATACCGTATTTGTGGGTTTTCATATGTCTATACTACTGCTTAATTAAGTTGATATCATCCGTGTATGGTGCAGTAAAGTCAGTGAAAGATATTATGGATCAGATCTTGGCTAACGATGACTGATTTATTAAGAAACTATCCGAATATTGCTACCTCGTGTTATTTTTATGTTTTATATTATAGAAGTAGCACGAGAACAACCCAGATTGATGTCAAATCCGGTGTTATGGAAGTCACAGAATTTATTTCTAACATTTAACATTCAGGATAATTTTTACTTCAAACCCTTTGCAGTAGGGTCTAAGCTGGTAAAATGTTACGCATAAAATATTGGAGAAATTTAGACCAAATATTGTAATCATGCTTGTTGTGACTGTGAAACACTGTGGGGTCAAACACGACTAGCACGGGGATGGGAAACATTATTATTTGTAACATAACCGATATTCAAGTGGATTAAATATTTTTGGGGTACATAAGATTCATAGTACTTCGCTAGTATTTTTTAGTATTATTTAAACCCCATTAAGTTAGAGCGGGGAGGAGCCTTACGTGTGAGGTGGAACTTCGTTACATAAAAATACACAAAGACACGAGCATAGTGTCCATTCAGGTGTTATGGAAGTAACTGAGTTTGGTTGTGATGTTCAAAATGCAGGTTGAAAGGCGGTGCAGCCCCTAAAAGTGGGGGTGGATGGTGTGAAAAATAATTCAGTATAAACTTAAACGATTGTAGTAATTTGTAATAAAATTTGTAGACATGCCAGTTTCAGCCAAAGGCAACCACTGTTTGGGCAAAACAACACCACTAGCAATTAGTGTGCATTGATTGTTGTTGTTGTTATGGTAATCAGTCGTAAGACTGGTTTGGTGCAAACATCCTTGCTAACCTATCCTTTCATTCCTTCACAGCTACCACATCCCACATCCTCCCAAACTACTTAACGTATTCCATCTTAGCTCCCTCTTCTGTTCTTATCCCACACACTTCCCTTTAATGCTAATTTTACTAGACCCTTGTGTCTCGAAACGTGGTATCTTGGTCGCATTCCTACATACTGTTCTCTCTTCCCCTATTCTGCTTAGAACTATATATTGAAAAGGGTGGAATATTAACATAATTATAAATCGGATAATCATCCCAGAGGCGTTTTTTGTCGATCTTTTCCCCCACTTTCAGACCAAAGAAGATCTTACATTATAGACATATAAAACTTGAAAATTGAGATTATTCCCTCACGTAGCCTGTCAAATAAGATACTTAAATTACTGCTAAAGCCAAAAAATTCTTAAATTTAACTAACATTTTATTTAACAAATTATAATTTTAATTATTTAATAATAATAAAAAGTGTTTTATAAGTCGTAGTGCACATTGATTAGATAAAGACCCGGGCCATATAAACTCAAATTATATTTTTCGTTAATATGTAGATATACACGTTATTTCACGATAATCAGACCGATGAGATGATTCAAATATCTTCTCCTTATGACTATTTGACTGTTATAGTGATTTTTTGCGGATGTATGTGCCGTATCGAATCTGAACGCGTTAAGCAATTTCGACCAAATTTTGTACATGTGTTCCTTGTGCCCGGAAGCAAGCAAGAACTGTAGAGCTTAGACACTATTACCACCTTTTGAGCAAATGGGGAGAGTTCAGTAATTTGAAACGTAAATAAATAGTAGATATGTGCATGCGACTAAATATTTTTCGCGGTTAGTGAGATTGTCTGTCTCGGCGTTGTACATTTCTCAAAGTTTTTTAAAGACACTCTCCTTATTTAAGTCCGGGATTGAGGCTGGTGGAGAATCTATACGCTGACCACGTGCCACTCCAAATTTGGAATTTGTCATGGAAGATGACAGTCCGCAGTCGCCCTGGTAGGCCCAGGCCCTCAATGGTCTGTAGCGCCATCGGAGAAGTTAGAGAAGGGTTTTTGAGATAAGCGTCTACTAAAAATTGGGGACTACGGATATTTTTAGTTATCTACGGAATGACCGGGTGTTGTCAAGAAACTGCGTCTGATGGACAAATACAGTTTTTGCTTAGACAAACTTTCAGTACTCTTTACAGATCTTCCAGATATATTACACAACCTGGGTTAGCAATATTACAATAAAAAAATACCTGTTTGAAGAAATAAGCTTTATTGTTTGGAAGAAAATAAAGATGCACTGTGTCCTCAGCTGACCCCTGTACAGGTAGTCTACCAACAGATGGAAAAAGAAGTTGATACAATGGAGTCGCTCCAGCAACTCCTTAGACGTCGCCGAATATAACGCTGAAAACAAAAAATTATTTAATTTATAAAATAAATATTTGTAAAAAGTATTTTGCATGAAAGTGAATAAAGAAATTCAAGTTCTGTATTCTTCACCCCTCCTAACCGGTATGCTAGTGGGGCGTATGTTAACAACCCCCCCTCTTTTCCCTCGTTGGGAATTTTAAATTTCACATTTAAACCCAGTTTCGTGCCTTATTACCATAATCAGTAAACTAAGAAGCAAAGGTGCAACCAGATAACTGTGAGTATACAAAAGTGATAATTCTATCCTGGTAAAATATCAGTTCCCAATACTTTTTTTTACAGTCAGAAACCAATAGACTTGTAAGGTAACAATAGTACATCAATGTCTCTAGAAGAAAAGTAAATAATCACACTTGAATAATTAGAAAACTTAAAACGCATTTCACTTAAAACTAGGAAATTTGATACTAAAATTTCAAAAATTCATGTCAGGAAATAAAAAAGATATAATAATTCTAAGAATATCCATATTTTCAGAAAAATGTCCCCTTTAAGAAAAATTATATTCTTGATCGCGTGTAAGCTAAGTTCCCTTTTTCTATGGGCGGTCAAATGTAACAAAAAATAAAATAAATATTAAGTGTGTAAATAGCGAAATGTATAAAACAGTCATACTTAGAAAGGAAATACAAAATTAATTAAATGAAAAGGATTTATACACGAAAAAAAATCGTTACAAAAAATTCAAAGCTATAATCATATTAAAATTGCGTTTTAATTGAATATTTTTACTATGATTCTTCTTTATTTACAATACAATGAAGCGTACACTCACTGTTTTAACTTATTTCTCCATTGTTACGTGTAGTTAGAACGACAGGAATTTTCGTTTTTGTGTGATGAGTTCACGTCAGGTGATGAATGGCATAAGAGAAAGAGAGAGAAAGGAAGAGAAAAATTAACATTTATAACGTATAAATACTTATTGAGTATTACGTCCACTTGGATCTTGATAGTGGTAAGAATGATAGTCCAAATTAAGTGTTTCTAGAGGAATTAGCAAATTATTGAGCAGTATGCACAATAAAATGGGATACTATTATATTTATGATTAAATATTGTAAGATTATTACTATTTTTATATCCTTTGTTTTCTCTTAAAATGCTTCTATACGGAATAATGTTTGCTGTATTGGGAAAGTTTGAGCCGACGTTTATTATTCGAAGACCCAAGCTGTTTCTATTTTCATATAGTTTCAGCGGTAAAGTAATATACGGAATTCGTAATGGTACAGTTTTATTCGTATTTATTGAAAATCGTAGAGAAGTGGAGAAATGAGTTATGCTTCCTCAATATGGAGAAAGAGCTTCGTTCTTGTAGACGTTTGGATGTTTTTAATTTGAGTTAGGCACGGGTGTTTCGTAGTTTGAAGAAGGATAAACTGGCTAGCTTTTTTACATCGTCGCCGGGGAAAAAAGTCACGATGTGTGTCCGCCCCGCGCTACTGAGCACGCGTACCCCTTATTGTCGCGTGACTAACGACTTTTCATTGTTATGCAGGGATCGTTACGCGGAACTTGGAGAGATTCCTAGCAAGGTGGACGGCAGGGAAATAAGCAATCTGTTTACCTTGCACGGTAAGTCTCCGTGACAGATGGCGCTGCTGGCACGCATCCATCACTGCCAGAGTGTCGGTAATTAATGGCTGGGTCTCGGACTCGGTCTCGGTCGATGCCGCCGCGTCTTAGCCCCGCCATCTTCGGCATCATACACTACATTGCCCTGGACCGTCAAGCAAAGTTCTTTTCCTCCGCACGTGGCTTCCTTTAAATACATTGCTTCCAACTCCACTATCTCTCCTTACTCTGCTGCCACACCTGTGAGCTCCATCCATTAAAACTGAAGATTGATTATTTTTTTTCCTTAAATGAATTACATTGTGTTTGAGTAAGTTTCCTTTATCACAATTCAATTTGCTTCATTCGTTTTTACCACTATTTCAATATTAAGCTTCGCATTTCTCTCTATTCTTTTTTTGTTGTAAGAAATCTTCGAGGGGACGCACCAATTTCGGGGTAAGGCGCCGGCTGTGGTTCTCTTTCACAGTTCATGTCAATTCCATTAGAAATGATGACTTTATCTTAGTACAAAGTAATAAATAAATAAATTTATTGATAGTCAATCCTATAATGAAGAAAGAGGACAAGTGAGAGCACCATTATATACATGGACATGAAAACAAAAAAAATTCAGTACACAGAATTTGGAAAACAAAACGATAAATAAGAAACACATCCATATAAATATAATGAAGAAATAAAATATTTTTAAATGAGTGGATTTAACTAAAAAAATTGAGAAAAAATCTGAAGATACGACCACTACATACATGGATATCAAAACACAACAATGATCAATTCATTCTACAACCTGGAAGTTAAACTTCTCTACGGGATATACGGAATATTAGATATTATTATAGAACTTGGAAAATAAAATACAATGAGAAATAAAAAGTAACCTATGAGAACGACAGAAATACACAAAATTATATATAAAAATATGTCAGAAATAATAAAATTCCCAATATATACAAAAATATATAAAAAAAATGAATGAGAAAAAATGTAAGTATTAACATATAAATTAAAACAGTAGTTAACACATAAACGACAATAAAAAAACGTTAAAAATTTTGAACAACTTATAAAGTATAATTAATGGAAAATTATTGTGTATTAAATTTGATAATTAACATTATGATTAAAAATAGTCACTTCACACGACCAGGTAATGTAATATAAGTTTTCTTTTATTGTACCAATGTTGTTTACACGAAAAGACTCCCTTCTAATCTCAGGTATGATAAAGCTAAAGAATATTGACTATGTATAAAAGTTTATTAAATATTACATTTACTAAGGCATCAAAACAGAAGTATTAGAAGAGTAATTATGAGAATAAAAATAAAGACTAATGTCTGTGACACGGAAAATGTCGTCAAGATGAACGAAGATAGTTCTCTGCTGACACCATAAGATATCTCAATAGGAAGCCAAATAATAAGCGCAACAGGGACGCGAAGAAGACTGACTACCCAAATGATTAGTAGCTCTGAATAGAGAGGAACACAAGACAATGTGTTTTTTTTCATGAAAACTGTAATACTCGTACTGCAACAGTGTAGGCTTTGACTCCTGGTAAGGGCTTGGGTTTTTGTATGCTTCTTTGTTTTCCCAAATCGAGTAACCCTTAAAATGAATATAAAATTCTCAAAAAAGGTTAAAGTACACGCTAATGACCTTAGCTGCTGATGCGACTTAAAAATAAATAAACAAATAAAAAGGAAATAGTATAAGAAAGTGAGACTATATAATAAAAGACGAATTGAAAATCTGGTAAAGATGATGTACCTCTACATATACATCGTTCATCATTAGTTTTACTTAAATTTACTGAATTTTCCTGTATTATTAGTTTATTTCTCCTAATTTTTAAAAAAGAGGACAGGAATAAAATATCTAGAAAGAAGCTTATTTGTAACTTTTTCAAAAGGCGGTCAGCAGTAATTAGAATTGCAGAAATAATGAAAGGAATAAGCAAGAATGCAGTCTGTCGCTCATGCACTTTAACTTATACATAGAGCATGCGATAAAGAAAGTTAAAATGGAATATGGAAAAGAAATAATATTTCAAGGAGAAGAAATAAAAACCCTGCGTTTTGTGGATGATATTATTAGGGGAGTCAGAAGAAGACTTGGAAAAAATAATAAATGGCATGAGTATGGTACTGGAGGAACAGTACAACATGAGGATTAATAGAGGTTAAACCTACAAAGTGGAGTGTAGTATGGGAAAAAGTGGAACAGCAAAGGGTGTTAGATTTAGAACGGAAATTTTGAAGGAAGTTAAGAAATTCTGCTGCTCGGGAAGCATAATAACTAGGGATGGTAGAAGCATAGTAGACATAATGAGTGATATAGCACAAGCAAGGAAGATTTTCGTGAAAAAGAGACATTTATTTACGGGTAATATAAGTGTTTGTATTGAGTGTGGCTTTATAGGGCTGCGAAACGGGGACTGCATGAGTTGAAAAAAGGACAAGAAATAAAGACTTTCAAATGTGGTGCTATAGGAGAATATTGAAAATCAGATGGGTTGATAGAATCACTAACGAGGAAGTTCTAAGCAGAATAGGAGAAGAGCGAACAATATGGAGGACGTTGACTAAGAGAGGGATAGATTAATAGGACACGTTTTAAAACATGTAAAATTAACAATAGGGGGACGTGTGTGGAGTAAGAACAGAAGAGGGAGTCAAAGGATGAGACACGTTAAGCAGATTAGTGAGGATGTGAAGAGGATTGCGCAAGATAGGTTAGCATGGAGTGTTGCATCAGACCAGTTTTAGGACTGAATACCACAACAACAAGCAATTTTTAAAATGCAAGTGCCAATCATAAATATTCAGCGCAGGTTAATTTTAAAATAACAATATGCTCTGTCACCTGACGCTCTTTCTTATTAGTAAATATGTAATATAATTGAGCCCTAAGCAAAATATGAATAAATGCCATTTTACGATAGCCTGTGGAGTAAAGCATCTCTTTTCTCGTTGGTTAAATAAACATATTGTTATTTATCGGAATGAGAGAGCCGAATAACTCGCGATTAGGCAAGAATAAATTATTCCGTCCTATTTTCAAGTAAAAACCTGAAACTGAAGTGTGTTTGAATATTATGAAATGTGTCCTGTCGTTTGCAAGAATTTTATATTTACAACATGTTATTTCTAGTAAGGGAAAAATTTGAATATTTGGCAAAAAAACTAGGAAGAATACAGCAAAGAAAAGTGTGTCGTTCAGCAACGCTCGTTTCCAATGTAGAAGCAAGCCCTTTGTTAGTACCGAGCCTACCCCAGTTTTTCCCTGCCTCAGGGTTATATCACCGTACGCGTATTCAATGAGCGAGGTGAATGAGAATATCGGAGCTGTGCCCTGATATGTACGTGTTGTATTCGCGTCACGTAGAGGGCGCTAAGACGGCCGTAGAAACAGCGAGTGGCGTGTCGCAAATTGAGGCCGCACAATTGTCTCTGCGTGTAAGGTGTTAATTGGCTGGGAGATTATGCATCCCAAGGCAGCCATAAGCAAGGCCGGAAGCCCCGCACGTGCACTCCGCCTCGCTGCCCAAATCACACTCCCTACACCATCCTCCTATTAGTACACACTCCTCCTACAAACTTACCTTTAATCTTAAACGATGCGCACAATACTGCTTCGTCTCAATTGGTTTCATTTATCATTTTCATCAATTTGTTGTTATTCAATAAATATATGTGGTCAAAACACACAAATATTTACGATAACAAGAATATTAAAAGTCATCGAAAGTTTTTGTAATATTATAGGCCGACTCCAATGATCTTTACGGATATCTTATAACAAAGAAAATATTAATAATTAAAATTATGCCATATATTAATAATTTATAATGAAGTTTATATTATATAATATTAATATTTTTTTCAATTTTTTAAACATAGAGACCTACAATGCAACGATATTAAAGGTGTGTTTTGAAAAAAAATACATTAGTTACCCCTGTTCACAATAAAACACGTCTTGATCCGTTAATGTTAGCTATTGTGACAAAGATTTATCTACGTTGTATAGTATTTGTAGGGTTATCAATACGTCTGATGTTTTCCCATTTAGCGTCTTACTTAATCGCACATTGTTCCCGCATAAAATGGCCTCAAGGTTATTTAAAACTTCAAGGAAATACGTTTCAGCCCCGTAAGTCGAACACAAAAAAGCACTTAAAAGCAGATAAAATCAGGGTTTTTAACGTTCGCAATGGGTGTAGGCGTGAATGTATTTATTTAATCTTCAAATTGGCAGATACCTCGAGATTGCGGATGGCAGCTTGATATTAGTATGGACCATCGTACTGGTGTATATAACAACGAAAGCAAGTTTCATAAATGCTGGTTCTTCAGTTTTCTTGGGAAAATCGAACGAGTAGGCGTGACAGGCAGAGAGAAATGGAAAGCAATACGGTCGGATCCTGTAAGATTTGAAACATATGTATATGCAAGATTTAAAAAAAATTTGTCAGAAAAATTTCAACAATGGATCCTTTACATTGAGAGAAGAAAAACAGAGCAGTACAAAATGGAAACGAAGGTGCAAATGGAATCAGAAAATTTATGAATATTAGTTCATGACTGCTTGCCTTATTATCTATACCAATAAATATAACTCAAGTGTCTGTCTGGAAGTTAGTCTCGAATAGGATCAAAAACGGTTAAACGGATTTCAGTGAAAATTTGAGGGTTTGAAACAGGAGTTTTAACTTAAATTTTCGTACATGTCTCATTTAATATGTTATTAATATAAAAATGTAAACAACATTAAATGGAAAGATTTAGTGGTGCATACGCGCATCGAGATTTTCATAAATTTGATGCTGGTTGCTCATACCCTTGATCTATAATACTATATAGTTTTTAATTTTTGCACCACAATTAACCTATCAATGACAGAGATTTAACTACTTGAGAATTAATAAATAAGTTTGGATCCTCGATACGGTGTATAATTAAATTTATTTTATTATTCGCGTCAGGTCAATTTTGATTATAAATATAATTGACTGTTTCTGTGTATTTTTATGTATGTCTTTATTTTAGGTATCCGAAGATTTCTTGAGTTGTTTAAGATTAGTTTTGATGTCGTAAGATAAGGGACGTTGAAAGATAATATTTAAAAATGTGACGTTTTTGCTGATGGTTTAATCACGTGTTGACAAAGAGATAACTGTCGAAATAGATATTGTAGCCGGCTAATGTAAATATATTCCCGGGCATCGCTGGGCACCCAACTAGTTTGGATTAAAATGCGAGACTCTCATTACAATCCTGACATGTTGAAAATTAAATTAACGTTGACCTGAATACCAGGAAACGATTACCCGTCATTTCTAAGATACTTAACCACATTTGGTCCGTCCGTACGAAGTTCGTTTGAATATATCACATATCAGATGAAATGATCAAAGTGACCTCATTTTGACTGAATACAGGCATCTGCTCTTCTTCGCAATAACTTTCGAACACGGTCAAAAATGTGTGGAGTAGTGCATGTTTCTGACATACTGTCACAATGCGTGTAAGGGAGAGTCGTAGTACATTTCCTCCCCTCTCCCAATATGAGGAATCCATTCCTTAAATTTTCTGTCGAGTTTTATTACACCTTGTATAAATTAAAATTACTTGATTATTGACCAAGCACAGAAAACAACTATTTGTGTATTTAGACAGATTTTATTTTCAAAATTAGAGTACATGGTTTTTGGATATTGTTTTTTCATGGAAAATATGATATTTTGGCGAAAAGAAGTATGACTCTTTTTTGAATTATCTTCTGGAATTGTGCTGCACACTACAATTTCTTTGGCACCTATCTGATGTTATATTTACTCTGATTTTCATCTGCTTATTCATTTGACCGAGTGACATATGAAGGTTCTTTTGATCATTTTCATCCTTTGCATTACTTCCGTGTTCATTATCCAAGTATGTAAGTTCATATTGGGAGAAGTATTTATAGTAATCAATAATATTTTCTTTTCAAATTACAGTGGTGGTCACGAGAACTTTCGTTTTAACGTCAAATTGTGATACATTGGGAATTTATGTAAATTTGACATTTGTTACAAAATATTTTGTCGTGTTATTACGGATCCTCTTTGTAAAGATACGTTCGATGTTATTAAGTTTGTTGGGAATTTGTTTTCATAATTTATTCTTGGATTATTATTGGCATTTTATTTCCTAATTTTGTTGAATATAAAAAAGTGATCGGAATGGAAGATCGCGCGTAGCATTGCTGACCCAGTTCATAATCTAGAAGCTTTACTTGTGGGTATGACTAATGTAACGGGATGTTTTTTTCCTGCGTGCGTGGGCGAGAAGATGAGTGTCTTGGTCTGGGCTGAGGGTCGCATAACTCTAGGCGAGCGAGATAAGAGAGGCAGATAGGACGACGGGATTATCGGGGCTCGCCGTGATCTAGAGCGCCATTAGCCAGATTGCGACTGTCACTCTCTTCGCCCTCTTCTTCCGATTTCTTTCTCTGACTCGCATTACTTCTTTCTCTCCCTCCTTTCCTCCCTGTACGGAGAGGAATTTTTTAATTTGCACCACCAGCTTAGGCAGAGTGGAGTCGTTACTCTCCCTCTGTGTTGCTCTGTTAAATAAGGGTCATAAATAAAGTGTTGACTTAATAACTCCTTTGTTACAGGACTTCATAGATTCTGCAATTGCGTCAAATTCTTCCAGATCCAGGGGTATGTAATAAGTAGAAATATTTTTAGAACACTGCATGGTTGTGAATGTTAACAAGTAGAAGTTTAGATTATAATTTCTCTTTCTCAAATCTACTGATAAATATGCCAAACACACAAAATCTTTTTTTTAGATATATTTTGGGCATTCATCTTTCCTATTTACAGACTCAAAGTTTGCTTTATTGAGCAACTCAACTCAGTGTACGCATGTATTTACGTTCTTAGTGAACGCCAATTTCAATACTTTTTATAATCTGTATTTACTTCAATTAACCATCTCTTCTCCACTTCTATGGCAGTGTCGATAATACTTCTAATCAATTTCTCTGCTATACGAACACCTGACAAGCCTCAGTCGCATCTTCTTGAATAATAATAAAGAACGTCCATTATAATTTCCGAAAATCAATACGAATTAAATTATAAGTATTCGTGTTATTATGATATAAACATTAATGACTATTATATTCTTATTGAACTCCATAAATTAATTTCACATAAAATTAAATGTAAAGAACCTTTCTTTGGTTATAACTTAAATTTTAATTTGAACTTTCATTTATTCTTTTGGTATAAAATAAAATTTGTGTAACTTAGAAATACTTATGATGAAGTATTTAAAATTTAAGAGGACATTATTTTTATAAAATTAATAAGTTTCTTCGGTGTGTTACGCTACAAGGGATCAGTTGTTTGATTCATTCTAGATGAAAGCGACGGAAAAAGGTGAAATTTAAAAATGAATAAAATTTTTCTCTGTTTGAATAAAACCCGGTGGCAGTTGGAACATAAAAAGATCCTTAAGTAATTGTTTTAGATATTACACGATGAAATTAAAATTTGTGGAAAATAAGATGAGAAACTTTGAAGGAATTTTGTTAAATATATTTCCCAATATTTAGCCGTATGTAAAAGACTTCTAAGATGACAAAAGCCGTATAAATATTCCATGAAAAACGACAATCTTCCTACCTTTAATTTATTTTTAAAATGCAGTTAATGTATTCGATGAATGAAGAGTTTATTTGTGATAGAAATTATAATGAATGAAATGTGTTCAAGCTACATATGTCATAATTTTTACAAGTGACATTCTTATGAGGCATAACTATCTTGCTGCTCATTTGCATAGTAATCTTGAAAGAGTGAGACTGACGGCAATTAAATATTTTTTGGCTGTTTTGGCCTGAGTAATGCCACCCACAACAGCATTTATACAATTCTGCGCTCATTATGAAACATTTTGTAGCACGTAATTTCCCTAAATATAACAAAATTTGTATTCGAAAGTAACTTTTCGAGTAGCTCGCATCCCATTATGCTGGTCTGACCACGTCTCACGTCAAGCCATTTCGCATGCAGCGTGTGGGAAGAGCATTAGTCCTGCACGAAGCCAGTCTCATTCTCGTCGATACAAACCACTAAACTGGGCCATTTTTTATATTAATTTACTTCAGGATGTATAACGGAAAATAATTTGAGTCGCTCAAGTATCTATTTTTCTTCGATCAGTTGCCCCCAGCAAGAAATGGAAACACAGTCGTCATCGCAAACAAAAAATTATATTAACAGCACTACAATTTGTGTAACTTGAGAGTTATGTGGGAATATAAAAATTTTTATTGACAGAAATAGAATATTTTATTTTCAATTAGATAAATATATTGTCATTTAAAAGTTGTATTAGAAATTTTCATTTCATAATTGCCATGTTTTTTTAATATTGATTTTATATTCTATAATAAATTATATACTTCAAGAAATTCAGTATGGCAGTTTTTTTCCTTTTAATAAGTTTCTTATAAGTTATTTTGTTTGACTTCATGTTGTCTGAAATGAAGAGAACTACTTGAAATGAAAGGTGTAAATAGTCATCAGAATGACATAAGATTTTTCTCTGTTTGAATAAAACCCGGTGGCAGTTGGAACATAAAAAAGAAATTACTATCTTCTGGGGACCCGGCGTTGCCCGGATAGTTATTTGTATCATCCCGGTACATTATTTACTTCATGATCAACGCACGATTAAACTGGCATTGTAAGCGTCAGAATATGAACCTCAAATATGCTCCCAGTATCTCGAGAGAGTAAAAAATACTCCCGGTACAATATTGGGGTTAAAACTATTTTCAGTACTATAACTGAATAAAAGTTGAACTGATATATAGAACAGGCGATGAAGAAAGTTAAAACGGAATATGTAAAAGGAATCATACTGCAAAGAAAAAACCTACACTTTGACGACGATATTTTAGTATTAGGGGAATCAGATGTCTTGGAAACCATAATAATTGGCATCACAAAAAGTTCAATATGAGGGAAAACCAAGGTAATGGGATGTAGTATTGTAAACAGTGGAGTAACAAGGGATATTAGATTGGGAAGGGATATTTTGAAGGAAGTTAAGGAATTCTGCTACTTGGGAAGCATAATAACTAGGAATGGTAGAAG
Source organism: Eucriotettix oculatus (assembly GCA_034510155.1). Taxonomy (NCBI): domain Eukaryota; kingdom Metazoa; phylum Arthropoda; class Insecta; order Orthoptera; family Tetrigidae; genus Eucriotettix; species Eucriotettix oculatus. Next base: position 142,460,063 of record CM067377.1, read on the forward strand.
TATAGTAGACGACGTAAACAGTAGGATAGCACAGGAAAGGAAGCCAAAAAATAGGAATTTTCTTATGCTGATTTGAGTATTAGGAAATAATTATTAAAAATGGTCGTATGGAGTGTGGCATTATATGGGTGCGAATAGTGGACGATATGAAAACAATTTGTAGGACTTTGACCAAGAAAAGGAATAGATTAATAGGTTACGTTTTGAAACATGAGGGTCTTGTAAAATTAGCATTAGAGGGAAGTGTGTGTGGTAAGAACTGAAGAGGGAAGCAAAGGATTGAATACGCTATGCAGATTAGGGAGGATGTGGGATGTGGACGTTATACGGAAATGTAAACTCTTGCGCATAATACGTTAGCATAGACAAGTCTTAGGGCTGATACCACAACAACAATTGAATAAAAATTATCAATCACTTTATATGAGCACAAAAATACTCCCGGTAAATTGAATAAATAAAAATTGCTACCAGTAATTAATCTAAAAGTGTCAAAAGTATTTCAGTGTCCTTCTTCTTCCGCTCTACAGTCTATTGAAGGCCTGGGCCTACCTAGTCGACTGTGGACTGTCATCTTGCATGACACATTTCAAAATTGGAATGACACGTGGTCAGCGTATCGTTTCTCCAACAGTCTTATCTCGATACCGTGACCGTGACGACACAAACATCCAAACCCATGTTAGGATTCGAACCCCGGACCCCTGGTCTGTGAGACAGCAATGCTAGCCACTACACCACAGGAGGTCTGCTCATTATTTCTTAAGAAACGCAAAATTATGTCAAGTATTTTAAGATGTAATAATTAGATTCGGTACCATAAGACAGTCAAGGATGCATCTGAACCACACCCCTGAAGGAGGAAGGGGTTATTTTACCCTTCAAGTAATTTGTTCCCCTCTACCCGCTCCTTAGTTTAACCCCAACAGTGATTATTTTCGGCTCGCCAAGAACATTTGTACCGAATTTGGTTGAAACTGGTCTACTCGTTAATATTTGTATGCGGAACACACACACACAAAGACACACACACACACACACACATATATATATATATATATATATATGAGCACAAAAATACTCCCGGTAAATTGAATAAATAAAAATTTCTACCAGTTATCTAAAAAGAGTCAAAAGTATTTCAGTGTTCTTCTTCTTCCTCTCTTAGCCTATATATATATATATATATATATAAACGTTTTATTCCACTAAATATTTCTATTGATCTAGGTATTGATCTGAATCTAAAAAGGGAAGAATTTGATTAGTGAAGGAATCTTGATCGATGCTATAGTAATATTCGACTTCAGTTAGATCGATGACATACATTTTCTTTCATTTGGCTGTGCTATAAGCATTGGTTGCTATGTGAGGGAATATTTCTTTACTTCAGTATCATATAGTACATTGTAATACGTTAGTATGCAGTATTGTTTTGATAGCTGAGTGCTGTATTTAATATAGTGCGTGAGTCTTGTTGTTTGATGACATTCTCTTTCTGTAGTCTTTCTCATAGTGAATGAAGTATCAAAGTAGTTGGATCGGCTTTGAAAGTTGTGATGGGAGAGTGCTGTTTGCAGGATCGCTGACCACTACCGACCATCTCCCGTGGGAAACGACAACACAGCTGACCTCACCTGTCTTCCTGGAAGCTCCCACACAACCTACTCTGGACGCAGACTATCTACACACATTACTTATGTATGATTTATTATTATATTTTACTTTAAACAGTCAACCTGTGTGTTTTGTTTTATTTTGAATCAATTTCTTAACCCCTTCCCTCCTTCTAAAATATGAAAAAATTATATTCGATCATATAAAATAATTTTCATTAAATTTAAAATCTAAAAATCGTACCGTATCCAATGTAAATGGTTGCTAAATCAATAATAAAAGTTGAGAAATATTATTTTCTCAGGAAAGTACACATTTACTATTATGAACGGGACGGGTGCAAGGGAATATTTGCGTAACTACATAAATTGTCACTACAAGCGCTCAAAATGCTGAGAATAGCTAAAGCAATAAATTGAGAAAGTGACACGCATAAGGACAGGCACTCAAAGAAATTTATTAGATAATGCTTTCCCCAAACAACGTATGATTGATAGTTAAATATTTATAAATTAGGTACAAAATAGGTAAGTATACAAAACACCTTTAAAATACAAATTTAACATATTAAAAAAGTCAATCTTTTATATTTAAAATATTAACGCATTTACTATTTCAAAATTACGGGCTAAAAACATTCCCCTGATTTATTGTAATTAGTTCCTGCAAGATAGTGAGAGTTCTTTTGCTAAAGAAACAAGCCGTTGAAGACATACGACCGAGTGTGTTATTGTTGTTTATTTTATTTTACTATCTTTTGTTAAATTTTGATTGAAAGACTATATACGGTAGTACTACCATAATAATGGACTCCTTTCCGTGTAACCTATAGTGTTTTGATTTATTTATTTTTAGTTGTCTTTGTTTTTGCATTAAAATGGTAACAAATGAATTTGTTGCCAACAATTTAATATTATATGTCGCAAGTGTTAATGATGGTTGTTGATCTTCTGTGGTGTAGTGGTCAGCGTTGCTGCCTCTCTTCACAGAGATTAGTGGTTCGATTCCTGACTTCAGCATGGATGTTGTTTGTGCGTTTCCACAGTGTGGTACTATAGATAACGAGTTTCCCCATTACCATAGTCACTAATAAGCAAAGTAGATGGCGCGGCTTTAAATAGAAAAATTAAGAAAATATTTTACTGAATAATATCGCCTTTTTTAAAACTGTCTCTTGCTTGATATTGCTGAGATATTTGGATCTCAATTATTACAACCCCTATTTTTAAGGATAAGAAAATTCTGTGTTCTTCAAGAATTATTCTGACAAGGAGTGTAAACATGCAAGGTAATCTAATATTGGAATGTTCAGATAACTTCATTTTGACATTATTTAATAGAATAGATAATTGAGTACAAATTGAATGCAAGTGTACTTACTGTCTATTTAAAAATTTAATTCTTTATACATTTAAAAATTTGTATAATTAGGGAAAGATTATTGCAAAGGACATCATTTCCTAAACTTAAATTCTTACGATTATAATTCTCATTGCATGCTATCGTTCCTGCTGGTTGTCAACAATAGAAGCACTTTCTAATATCAAGATTTATTTATTGGGAGATTATCTCCTAGATTTTCTGCATATATAATAATAAATAACCAGAATATTCCTATTATTAACTCATGTATACAATCGAACACTAGGCAAGAGAAATGAGAAGAATAACTGAACGGTTTTTTACCACCCACTTACTTGTCTAAAAGGGATCACTCGTGTAACATTAGACATAGGAAGCGGAGATCTGATTTAGGAATATTTTCATTTCTAAATAGAACAATTCGGGACTAGAATAGTCTACCTACTAACATGCCAGAGGCCTGCCGAAAGAGTTTGAAACAACTAAAAAATATATACTTTTTATGACAGAGATTAATATAATAATAGTAACAGGGTTAGCATTAAGAAAAATGAGTGAAGTAAAGTAGAAAATGAAATAATATTTTAAAAGGGTTTGGCCTTTTACATATTAAATATAATATTTTAGAAATTACAGTGTAGTGAAGTGAAGAGTACAGTAGGACTCCATTACTATATATTGTTTAATCCAGGTAATGGTGCTCTATATTTCTTGTTTATTTTTTTCTTATTTTATTTTCATTTTTTGCCCTATTTTGTAATTTATATTGTGTATTTATTGAATTGACGTTTTTTAAGCATTGCCACCAGGCTGAGCCATTTCAAATGAAAATAAATCAATTAATCAAATCAGAACTGCTGAACATCGAAAATAAGCTGTTCCTAGGTTTTTATAATTTTTTAAAAAATTAAACGGATATAGCGGTCCGATGATTAGAGATTCCTTACATAAATAATAAACTAAATCATTAAAATCTATCTATATTTACTCAAATTATATGGTTATATATAAAAATACGCATTGAAAAATGCAAAACAGTTCGTATTTTTCTGTCTCTCCCCTGCAGAAATTATATATATATATATATATATATATATATATATATATAGAGAGAGAGAGAGAGAGAGAGAGATCCAATCTTTACTTATCCCCAATTAGAAAATAAAAATCGTGTGCATCGAACTTTACTGCCTGACACTGCCATTGACAGAGGAATCTGAAATATTATAAATGAAAAAAATTGGTTATACAGGAAAAATAATATTTAGAAAATCCGCAAATTTGGAGTGAACAGTTTAAACGTGTGAAAGGTAGGCAAGACATAGAGCACATTCAGAAGTAGCAACATAGTAGAAGAGTGTTTTTCTGGAAGTCTTAGTCTGACGGTCACTAACGTGTAAAGAAGTGGAAATATGTGATGAGAGTTCAATTGTATGAAACGAGTAATGTGAAAACTTAGGTCACAGAGAATTTACTGAAAATGATCGTCTTTACATTGGTTCGAGCCAAGTGAGTGGATTGTCTCGGAACGCAAAAGAAGCATCCCACTTAGCGCGATTCTGAAGCTGTAAAGGGCCTCAGACATCACGCAATTAGCCTTTTTTTCAGGTCTTGTTGTCCAGTCGGTGTTTGCGCAGGTACACATGCTCCTGCCCTCTGTTTGCCTTTCTTCGAGGTAAACAACCTTCCGCTCAGCTTAGTTTTTATATTGTCTTTTTAAATTAGCGCCGAAGGCAAACCACGTACTCCGGGCATTAACGCTAAACTGTCGGCACAAGAAATTCCTTGGCCTGGGTAAACACCTCGCTCATCAGACAACGGCTCAGACCGTTCCTATATGAAAATTCCCGCTGGCAATGTTTCTCTTAATACGTTTCCTGGTCTGGGACGGAAAAACGTGTCTGACACGGCTAACCGCTGCACGATTCGTGTTGACATATCTCGTATGGACGGTTGACTTTGAAAAATATTTCTTTGGACCGGGGAATTACTGTGATTTACTGCGAGAGACTGGACGCATTTCAAGCCTTGATCTTATAGGTGCATCAGATATGTCCGTAAGAGCATTCCTATTGTTTGCTATACTATAATCTACAGGAAGGTGAATAGATGTATCATAATATGAAAGAAAATTTGAGAATTACATTCATTTGAGTGATGAAAAATATCTTTAACATTCTGATAATTAAAAAAATTAAACAAATTAATGTAAAAACAGTTTTTAATGTATTCTTTTGGAAATAACTGTACTTATATGAAAATAAGTACTAAAACAATAAAATAAAATATCAAAAAACTACATTTCAGAATTATGGTAATTTTATTCCCTGATGCCAAAAACTGTCTTAATTTAATATCATGTTATAAGGAACATAATTTCTTGGAATGAGAATTGTTCAGTGAACAACAGAAATGAAAACTTTGGATGTATGTAAAATAATTCAGAGGCTTTGTCGAGTGTATAGAAAATATTAGACTAAATAGAGGAAAATGTTCTATAAACAATAAAGCTTTATAAAATAAAGTAATTTTAATTAATTTCAGAACACTATAAGTAACAGTGATCTGCTCCAATTAAAACACCTAGAAAAAGCGGCTATGGTGATTTGTAAGATATGTGATATAACAGCCCTATCATCCATTTTTACGAGAAAAATTCCGTAAGATAATAATACAATAAAACAGCCACAGAGTTTCTGTTACACCTCTACCCGTAATATGCTACATATCATAACACGTAACAGTGTCTAATTCTTTAAAACAAAATTTTTAAAACTTTTTTGGCACTTTTTTAAAACGAAAGTATTTTTTCCTCGAACATATTTTAGGTAAAGTTAATTTAAGGAATAATCTACGCAAGATGGCAGTCTTGTATAAAGGATTCTTTCTTCAAAATTTTTCCACTTAAATGTTTTCTCTTTTGAAATAATCTGGGACTGTGATCTTTAAATATTATTCGATATGTACGCATACTACTGTTGCTTTCAAAACATAAACTATTTAATTTCTGAATGATTTGAATTAATTTTGATTTAGCTGCTTATGAGATCCTTTTCGATTGTCGCCTGATGAGGTCTCATAGCACGACTGTCTGTCCATGTTGCGTGATAACGTAGCAGTAGAAAAACTCAGTTTGTTGAGCTTTACGGGTGTGCACGGGGGGTCAATCGGAATGATGCACATGCGCATTTTTCAATCCAGACAGAAAACGTGTGCATTCAGGATAGAGTAGCACCATTTGCACACTTACGCTACAATATGGGTTGCTTACTGCAGAAACTCGCGCTAGTAAACATAATTATTATAAAGGTTCTTAGAATTACGAAAATATATTCTTCATAAATTAATTTATGTGATAGAGTACATGAGTGTATATGGACCAGTAGCAGATCAAATAAATTACTCTATAAGAGACGACTAGCACTCGAAAATATTATCGCTCTCCATATACAGTTTATGACAATCATACGTTAAAATACAGAAAATAAATTTATGACTCTAAGAAATGCCAATAGATTTTATATTTTACAATATCTGTATGCTTACTATTAATCAATTCGAAGACAATATTTACGTATCATGTGAAGAAAGGATTCCTGAAATTTTACTTAAAATCATACAGAAGGAACTAAATGTGTATTAATCGAGGAGTGTAACTTCTCCAATAATTTGTGGTCTAGTACAAACGTCACTAATTATTTATCAACTATTTTTTGTTTCTATAAAATGACTAATGAAATAATTACGAGAATGTATATGAAACTAACTGCATATACTATTTTTAGCAGTTAGAAACAGGTGCCAAACTAACATGCAAACGTCCGGAATGGTCTAAATATTTCAGTAATTGTATCTACTGCTTTTTTATAGCTCTGTTTTTATGGATTCAACTTTGGTATCAATTTTCTATAGAGGTCATTGGTTTCAGTCCTGAATTTTTCTTAAACTGGACTAAAAATAAAAAAATCTTTTACTTAGCTTCTGAAACTTCAATTTTTGACAACACTTCAGTTAATTTTTTAACAAAAATTATAACAGACCAAGTTATAGCTTGGTACCACAACGTTGCAAATTACAGAGTTAATGGACGGCTGTCATAAGAAATTGAGAAGAACAACGGAAACTGATTTACAATAAATAAATAATTTTTGAATAATTCCTAAATAATATTTGTGAGATTAAATTTGTGTACAAGTCTCCTTAATATATACGCAATTTTGGTATCCTAAGCATATTCCTGGTCGAGAAGACCGGGATTAAGAGTGTCGGAGGATCGATACGCTGATCACGTGTCACTCCAAATTCGGAATGTGTCATGCAAGATGACAGTCCGCAGTCAACTCGGTAGGCCCAGGCCCTCAATGGGCTGTAGAGCCATGGAGTAAGAAAAAAAAGCATACTATGGTTGAAGATGAAACGTAAACACAGTATATATTCTGGGAACCAGACAAATTTTCAGTTAATTCTGTACGCCATACAGGTGAATAAGATAGGGAAACAAAATGAGCTCTGATGTAACTGTCTAACACATGACAATATGACTCAATTCGTGCCATGGACGTGGTCGTCAAGAATGTTTGATGTTACGGGTGAGTGGACTCTTTGTAGACAAAGATGAGGGCAAAGACCTGTAAAGCTGGTGAAGGGTAAAGACCTGATCTGAGTTTACCAACAGGTGAGAAAGGGTCCTTGGCTCGTGGCTGTTCTTACCTGCCCTTATCCGACCGAGGGGTTTTTTGCTTCCCTGAGGGACGCAGAGGTCAACAAATCCAAGACCCATCACAAACATTTACTCTGCTCCGATTGTTGAACCTGTGAGAAAGTGCTCCGGCTAATAATGGTTATAGGTCGTTGACTTCACCGTTGACCCACCAGTATAGGATTGTGAACTGGACAAGAAGGTGCTTATGGCTGACCGTGTAAGGTGCTTAAGGAGGTATTTCGCAGACAATTTATGGTCTTAATATTTTTACGCTACACTTTTGATGGAAATTCAGTGTCCATATTATTTGTATTTAATTTCTTATGTTATGGTATTATCGCGTATCCCTTTTTTGGCTGATAATTGAGTCACTTCACTGAATTGCTATTCTAAAAGATTCTAAAACTCTTTAAAGTGTCTGGTAACATTTTAATAATAAAAATGGGCGTATTTTATTTGACCAATTATTGTTAAACGCGTTCTGTAGTTGATATAAATTAAAATTTCGATCAACTGATATTTGTGTAGCCCAATTTTGTGCGAGTATACAACACCCTACATTAGTATACTCGTTATAGACTTAGGATATAGGTTAGAAAGTTAATGACTGGATAATATTTCTTCGTTTTATTCTTTTAGTACATATTTTGGGTGAAGATGGCGGAAGAGTTTGGAATGAAAATTGAAATACTACTCTAATGAGCGTGTGTACAATGTATTGGACAGAGTATTTAATTTAGAATTCAGATAGTTCCCTATCTTACTAATCACGCGGAAAATAAGTTGCAGAAAATTTTCTACCTGAAATATACTTGTTGATTACTCTGAGTTCGTAAAATCTTCAAAACATTTAATGTAATCAATTTTCTATACGTTCAGTAAGTAGTTCTCTCTCTCTCTGTGCCGTGAACAAAATGAACCATCAAGGGTTTCCATAAGATCATATTTCAAGATAGCTTCTGTAACGGATACTTCTGTAGTCGCATCGACTATTAGCAATTACGATAGGAGAAATCTTTTTTTTGTTAACTGTAACGTTTTCATAGTGTCGATACACACACACACTAACAAAACGCCTGTGCCCTTGCCGGAATTCGAACCGTGATGCGAGGCAGCGACCCTGGCCACTACACTACAAGAGGTCTGCTCAACCACTTTATTTGATAAGCTGGGTGAGGAGTATCAAATTATTTTTTCATTCTATTACCGTTGGAATTATTGGGCGTTCGCGATTTTCACATATCGGAACGTGCGTTGTACAGGGTACGAAAGAAAAGAAAAGAGTAGCTATACAATACATAAACATACTTAACATAACTGAAGTGAACCGGAAGTCCCTATCTTGCCAATGTTAAAATTGTTATATTCTTGCATGTTTTCTCTCGTATATATATCACTGAAATTTTTTCAGTTTACTTTCAAACTTATGGTATCTGCGTGGGACAGAATTAATGGTTTATTACAATTGAAATTTTAATTATTGTATTAGTTAAGATCTGTTTCTTGTGAAAAATTTTAGAAGCCTATTGTTCGTAACTAACAAAATAATTTATTCTGTTTCATTACACATACAATGAGGTAAATAATAAGCTGTGAATATTTCAGTGCTTTATATAAGTTATAATGGATTCAGAGAAAAAGCTTTTAATTTTAACAGCGACGTGGATTCTCAGAATTATCCTAGATGTACTTCTTTCGAAGAAAATATAATTCATTACAAAATTGAACAAAAAGTTAGGAATAGAGAAAAGTTTCTATTCTTTAATAGAGTTGATGAAAAAAATTTTAGTCTTAAAGTATTTAAAAATTTTATTTGAAATTTAGAAGCAGATTATGATAAATTGCGAGAAGATGAGTTCTCAGAATCACTGAAAAGTATGTTAAAAGCATCAATCTTGAAGTTTTGAAATCACACGAAGTGTTAGCCCATAACGCTTATATCTGAGATTAATTCACAGGTTCCACTACGTTTTTATATTTTATATATTATTTTATTCCGTGCTTAATAACAGGTTGAGAATTGAGAAGACAAATCATCGTGTTTGATGTTACTGATGGTGAAATTACGTTCAGACCTGCATATGTCTGTTTTTTTTCAACGTACTTGAACAAATATTTGTGAGAAACGTAGTTCCTAATCTTCGCTTAGGATTTTTGGCAACTGTGAGAATTAGATGTCACAGTTTATATTAAATTCCCTATGAGTAGTTGTAGCTTCTCCAAAAGAGGTAGAGTGTCAAATGGTCGAATGTTTCGCGAAGGTACACTTCCTCCTTTCACAGCAAAACGCGTAGGGGCGCTTGAGTCAACAGTTGGTCAACCTGGGCGTTGTCACTTCCGGCTGCCTTACCGGGAACTAAGGAACACTTTAAGAGTATTACATTCCCCGTCTCCAATCGGCGAAGAAAACTTGATATAGGCTCAATTACACGAAAAAGAAACTAAGACAATTTATTCTACATTTTCTAAATAGTTGAATTAACTTTTCAAAAATATTTATCAATGGCAACTTTGATTAAAATTATATATTAGTGACATTTCCCTCAGAACATTAGGAAGGAAGCTTTTAAATAATTTTAGAGCTCTTACTCTTAGGTCAGTCTATCATTAATGCTGTTTACAATTGATTCAGAATTAATTTAACTGTGCACAACTTTAAAACAACAAAGAAGAAGTAAAAACTATGAAATTTACACGGAAATGAGTCTTTTACAATGGTATTACTACACTTAATAAACTCTCAGACAACATGAACCCGTTGAAATAATATATAATTAAATTGAAAAGGAACTTTTCATATTTTCCAAAGTCGACATTCCATTCGTAACGAATATTACGAAAATATATTTACATCTAAGTAAAACTTTCTGAATAATTTTATAGCATATTCAAAAAATTAATATGAATAATGAAGTATTATCAATAATTATTGGATATTAATATACTTTATGTAAAAATAATAATCCATTCAATATCATGGAAGCCTACCATGTATTTTGATAGGATCTGTTTAATATGACCAAGTAACTGTATTTAAATATTAATCGTAATCATATGTTAAAATATAATTAAATTTTTTTGCTATGAATCCCGTGTAATTTAATTATAATTAGTGACTGTTTATAAATATAAGAAAATATTGAACTATAAAGTTCTGGCTTCAAAAATGTTATGACCAATAAATACATTTGGAGAAAATATCTGTGTGTTTAAAGGCCGTTCATTTTGTTGATGGGTTTCATAAAATATAATAATAATTTATTTGTTATCGAAAATTAAAATACAAAACGCAGATTTGCGTCACGCCAGACAAGAACGTTGCTGTAACTGTGCAAACTGTTGTTAAACGGGAAGGCGTCCACTAAATCTTCGAGTTGAAAGTATAAGAATTTTCTTCATAAGAATTTTATTTCATGACTTACAGAGAATATATATGTATGAATTTCACGTGAGAAATAGGCATATTATCTGAAAATCAACCCCTCTTGTGTTTATATAAAAATAATTAGGGTGTTTCTGAAGTAGAAATTTATTTTAACTTCACAATAGATGATTCCAGTAATTACGTCTTTATTAAACTGAATTTTCATATTTTATTTGGATCACTAACAGTTAATTTTACATTAAACGATAACAGGACACAAAAGTACAAACATCTGGTCCTCGTTAAGAATTTCGCGTACATATAAAACAAAAAAATCTTTTTTTAAAATTATGTTTTAGTTTATGTAATCATACCTAGAAACACCAAAATATTAATGGAAAGTAACCAGGATGATGCAAAGAGTGATAGAAGAATTAATATGGAAATGAATGTGTCCGCGAACTGTCTTCTTTGAATAAATGTTGAAACTGCTTATATCACATATTAACTAAAGCTAATAAAAAGAAGAAAACTAAGTGAAGTGGATAAAAGTGTTTGCCAGTAGGGTAAGAGACACAATTTTCATCTGCTGTGAGGATTTTAGAACAAAATGTAAGTTACTGAGGTGTACAAATTTACTTTTTGTTCAAATGGCATATTTTAACTTTGAGATAGTGAAGTTTGACCAAGGCGTATGAGAAGAAGATAATATTTGGAGAAAGGTGCCTGGGAAGATAAAGTGAAATGGATTTCCAGAAGAAGAAATATCACTCTCATGCAGAAGCTGAGTCATTTTATAACTCTGAAGACAAACAAAATTTAAATTCCTTGTAAATGTTGAATATTATCTTCATAAATTGTCTACCTTATGACGTTTTCAATTTCTTTTTAGCCACATACACAAGATAAAATACGATAAAAATAAATATATTCTAACCGACGAGATCTATAGGTTATAGACATAGAAATATGCTGAAATTAAATATATGAATATTCACAGTTTCATTAGTGCTAATCGGGTAATGGGCAGATCCTTAATAATAATAGTTCATTATGCTTTTTAATACTTATTATATTATGCAAATGTTACATATACGCGTGTTATAAAAAAATTTTCAAATAGAAATAATATTAAAATATATCAGAAACGTTGCCTCATATATAAATTAATCATTAAGAAGGGAATTGAAAAAAAATTGGAGAAAACAGTATTAATAATTTTAATTTAAAATTCACATAATATTCTGTTGGGCATTGAAGTCAATAGAGCTGGTTCAAAGTGAAGAATATGAATTATTTGAAGCTTAATATTTACAAAACAGAGATAATGTTACTATAGGACACTTTCCGGCGTTTTCAATGTAAATATTAGAGCGTAAACCGACATAATATCAAGAAATGTAAAATTTAGAGCAAATATTCTGAAACATGGATATTAGACAAATTATATTGGAGGAAAATTGAAGGAGTTGCGCGCAACCAATATTTATTTATGCCGAGTTTTCTCAATTTATTTCTCAATAAATAAATTTTTTAAATAAAAAGATAAGTCGCGTAAAATACAAGGTTTTTAGCAAAACATTCATCCTTTTGTTAAATATTAAATAACGAAATCTCAAAATATGAGAATAAATCATATTACACTATTAAATGTTCCATTTATGAATAGCTGAATGTAAATAATTAGTTGGAAAACACGCGTACGCATTTAGTTGAAAAAATAAATTAAAAATTATTAACGCCTAATGGCAGAATCCGAAAGTGTCTATTTTAAAGAAAGTATAATTACTCAAGTAACAATGTGATGAGATATTACAGTTATAAAGAATATAAAGTTAAGGGACGCAACAAATTCCATAGAGGATAGAAATTATTTTGTAATAATCGAAAATGATTTGATGAATGAATATTTTTATATTTTATAACCTATTAGTAGTAAATGAAAGAGCCCCAACAAAATATTAACGATTTAAAGAGTCCTTAATCAAAAGTAATATTATAATTCCTATAATTCAAGATTTAAAAATTTTATTTTTAAATAAATAGAAAACCTTTTTCAATTATTGAATTTGCAAGTGATACATCATTAGCATTCTATGAATCTAGTCAATATTTGAAGCACTACGTTTACTTAAAATTTCAGTATAATTAATAATATTTCTGATTGTTATAAATCAAAAACCAAGGAGTCAAATAATAGAATAAAAAGTAAATAAAGGGGATTATAACAGAGCTGGTTCATTTAGGGGAATTTTAAAGAACTCAAAGACGTATAAGTGGCATTTATCGTCCCAAAAATACTTAAATCGTTTATAAATGTCAAGAATTGAGTAGTCGTTCAATATTTTATAATCTAAACCTCAGAATTAGTGGGAAATATATAGGAAAGTGTTTGGATCTAATAATAGAACAGGTCAACGTACAATTACATACTTTGATAATAAAGTATAACAGTGAAGTACACAACACTAGTAAATTACATCAAGGTAAAAGTAAAACAGCATTTACACTAATATTAACGATTCGTAAAATGGAAGAGAAGCAATACAAAATAATAATAAAATAGACTAATGACGAAAACGTAAGAAATTAAAATATATTAAGGTGAAATAATGGAATAAACAAATCTTTACGTAGGTGTTACATTCTTTGAATATAATCATATCAATAAGGGAAAAAGCATAGTAAAAAATGAGAAATTTTAGTATGTTAAACATAGCATGTTTCTTATATCATTATTTTAATAATCATTGCACTTTATGCAGACAAATAAAATACATTTGATGGCTCTTGAATAATTCGGACATAAAAATGAATATATTAAACGTTTATCCGTAGCAAATGTATATTAGAATATTGCTGATATTTAAACGTTTTCTCATACTATTTCATTTAAAGTGAAATTCTGGAGAAAATTATTATTGAATGTATTTGTTTCGCAGTCTTCTTGAACTGAATAATGAGAAGTAAAGTATATGAACTTAAAAATACTCAAAATAAAACAGATGATCTCTTATGTAACACAATGTTTCGCAAAATAATATCTTCTATTATTAGTAGTAATTGTATTATACATTTTAATAACGTGAATATTTCTTTTGTTTTTTATATTTAATATTCTCGTATTTGGTTCCAAATTAAGGAACGAAACGTCGTGTAGTCTAATGAACTAATGTTATAGGCGGCTGTACTGTTTATTTATTTATTATCTTCTAATATTGATGAAGGAAATTATTTCTGAATAAATCAACTTCCCGAATGAGAGAATAGTAACGAGTGATGATTGCAATGACTTTACAATGCTTTCTTTGTTATTGTATGTGAGACATATATCGTGTGCTGTTATATAAATAACATGTCCAACTGTACGTGTTACTTAAACCTTGAATGGAAGATCAACTAAACTTCTTGAAATTAACGTTCATGTTTCGAAATGGAAATTGTATAAAATTCTGAGTCAATTTAGAGCTATAAAACATACAAACATAGAACTAACTGTAACATTAAACGTAAGAAACTTTTTATGTCTGAATTTTTAAATGTTCGGGAATCGCATATAATTTGTTTAATTATATTTTCTTAAAGATTGGTATGATATTAACTGGACACAAACCCGAGGAATATCATAAAAAATCTTCCAAGCTCCTTAAATTACGTTTTCAATACTTCCAGGTCAATTTTACTCAGTTTTTTTCCGGAACTTAATAGAAACGTATACGTTTGAATAAAAGAATAAAGTATTATCAAATCAAAATGTATATTTGCACATATTTGTGATTTTTAGTGATTTATTTTAAGCATTGAAATCAATGACCGTCAGTAATTTAGATTTTTCCTTTAATGGATAGCAGATGATTTCCTTCTGTTTATAATTTAAAGTAAAGAGTAAATTATGTGCTATACCCATTCGAAGTTCTGTAATATTCTAATAAAAATATTTTACATTGGTTATGAATTAGACTGGAACATTATTATGATTTTTTTTATCTCAAATGGCAACAATTGTACACATTAACTTTCGAAAAATATTCCAATTCAAGGATTAAATGAGGAGAATTAAATATTTAGCTCTAATTGAGAAAAACCAAAGGTGATCTGCTTAACGAAACAAAAAATTATCAATCTTAACGGAAACCATAATTTGTACTGGTGTATATAAATTTTAATAGAAGAAAGAGTTTGCAAAGAATTGTAGATACTATATAATAAATTTTTATTTCTGTGTATTTTTGCAGTATGATTAAAAATTATTTCCTCTATCAATTACTAATTTAAGTAATGATAATAGGTAAAATAATACATATGAATGTGAATGTTATTCATTTTTATTAAATCATGTAATGCGATTATAATTATCTACATTTTTTACTCCCTTAAGATCGTATTCTTAAAAGCTGGAAATTTCCTACTGCTAATTATTATTATTTATTACTATATTACTATTATTATACTACTATTTGGATTCTCAATATTATTACGAAAGGCATGATATTATGAGGATTATAAACAAATTTAAATTAGCGTTTGAAAATATATTCTATTTAACGGAGAATGCTAAAATATTTATGAATATATATTCAGTTTTTTGCTTGAATAGTTGCGAGGAAATTTTAAATTATTGTCAGATCGGAGAACGAAAGAATAATGGCTTTGAACCCAATGTTTATTCTATTTTATATTGACCAGAATAACCAGTTTTACTGAATTATACTTCCAGTTGATTAACTACTCCAGGTCGTATTGAATATTTAATGATTTGTGTCTTGAATACAGAGTTTTAAGCTTATGTAAATGAGGAGAAAATGAAGGGTTAATATTACATCCACAATTAAAATAAACTGTTGCAAAGTATCAATAAGGTACCGTGTATTTACTTTATATTTCTATTACATGTGCCCAATTTATGATTCTTTATATTTACTTTATTTACTTGCCTAGATTAATTTCTTAAACAGTTGTAATTGATAATAATTTCTGCTATTTATAATCATGTAATTAAGAATACTGTAGACAGAATATATATTACCGAATAGATACTTGACATATAACTATAATGCCAGTAAATAAGGATTGTAAATTATATATTGTAGATAAACCACGGGAATTAATAGAATACTACAATTAATTTAGATGAAATTTGATTTTGTTTAGGGCATAAATAATATTAAATGATTTTTTGAACTCGTTTGCTAGTTATAATGTTATAGTTTAATTACACATTCAGGTTTTATATTCTAATTTGATATAAATAAATTAACAATTTTGCACTAAGATGACAAACTAAATTCGAAATAACAACAATCACGATTAATAAACTAAATATTGTTTTATTTCATATTAATCGTAGTTAACATAAGTTTTTTAAATAAAAGTATTGTTAAAAAATTGCGTAAATAATTTTTCGCTTGATAATGTTATAAAAATAAGTATAGCAATATTTATAACGAATAAAATATTTAATGCCCTTAAAAATTACTTAGAGTCGCATCAAATGTGTCTTTTTCTAATGATTTAGGGAACTCATTTTTTTAAATGTTTAGGTTTCAGAAAATTGAAATTCACCCCATTGTTAAGATTCTAACCCGGGACATCCGTGATGCCAGACAGCTATAGTAACCACTATTCCACAGGAATTTGCAATTTATATGTTGTTCATAAAAAATTATAAAACATCCTTAATTATTATATGAATAATCAACATATATGTTACGGCCAAAGCCCGAAGTACAGCCATTCGCTAATTGGATGTTTCGCACTTTGGCCGATAGGTCCGATGTAATTAAAATGTTGAAGTTGTAGATGTGGTAATCAGTCTTAAGATTGGTCTGATGCAACCCGCCATGCTAATCTATCTTAGGCAAGCCTCCAATAAATAATTAATATTCATCACTATATATTATTGGACTGTTGAATTGTATATAACGAGATAAAGAACATTCTTACCAAGATCAACTAGGTGTGACTTGAATTAATGAAAACAGGTTGATTATAGACATTGCGTACATTTAACTTTGCACAATTATAATCTTACACTTATTTTATAAACGGGTCACATATTTTTTCAAATAAAGTAATAAGTAATAATGTTAGAAAATTGGTACAATGTTATAACATGAAATTCAGTTTAGTTATAACAAATGTTATTAAAAATCATTTTTCAAATATTAAATGCATTTTCTAAATGTAATATACAATAAAATATGAAGTGCATATGTTTCGGTCCGCCACCGTCATACCGAAAGTGAAAGATGTGCCTTCTATAGGATAGTATTGCATCAGTACATAGAATTTTTGCCCTGGAATTTACGGCCACTTCGGGAAATATCCGGCCAAAGGTTACTTGACGTGCATGTACCTATTTCGCGAACTGGTGAACGTTGGTCTAAAAGAAATTATATATAATAGCTTTTATATATAAAATACACAAAACGACCAAAAATCAGAAATAGAGGAATTTAGTTTGAATTAAACCAATTCGGCTAATTAATTAACATCTTATTAAAATTTCTGCCCCGGATGTTGAGGTATCAACATTGAATTATAATAATATTATAATTAAAAACGTTTTAATTTACATTAAATTCTTCTGTTCCTGAATTTAGCCCGATCTATGTATTTTATTTATATTAGCTTCTGTTTGAAGCACCAAGGTTGCAGTCACTTCGAAGGTAAATTAAAACAAAAATGTGGTAATATTATGATTATCAAACTTGAATAGAATTTTGATATTGAAAATATATGATAAAAGTTTCCGTACACTTTAAGAGAACCAAAGGGAACCTTTACGATAAGTAAAAGGAAAACTAATAAAAGTGTTCAAAATAACTTTTAAATTCCTGAGTACGGTAATAACAAAATAACACAAATAATTTAACTTGCACCGAACAACTAAAAGTAAAGTTCCTGAAAACTATCCTGAAAAATATTTTAATATACTATAATTGTTATAATAAGAGAGATGCATTGTTAAGAAAGCGCTAAGTTTGTATCGCAAATATTTTCTAAGGATTAATTCAAATAAATAAGTAAGAATTCCTTGCTTATTCCTATGACTACCTTACAATTGTAGAGAGAAGAGCGTTAAAGCTGAGTTGATACTGAATTTGGAGCGTTAAAGCTAAGGAATGTGCCAGTATTTAATTCCGAAAGAAGCAAACTGTCTTTTATTGGATTTGTATTTTGTGTGTGGTATCGAGTACATCTTGACACGAATTTTTCACAGAAGACTAAAGAATAAGCGCGAGAGACAAAATGAAATTTAAAGGCAAACGAAAACAATGGCTTCTCCGTTCAGGAAATTCACTTACAGTGATGAAATTGGATGCGAGGAAAATGTTTTTGTAGCAGCTCCGGCGATATTCGTGAATTTCCTTTAACGGCGCGTAACGTTTTAGAACTTTGACGACATCGATAAGTATAATTGTTTCTTTTTAATTGTCCACGAGCTTCGCTTTACAACGCTGATCTTTACTATTTTTCCAGTATTACTTCGTTCTTCATTAAGAATTTGAGCGCTTTTACTGACTCAGTATCAAGGAAATATTGTAGCAGAACGCATATTTCTCGGCCGGCTTAGCAAATAGCCTCAGCGTCTGTGCCAATATAAACCTATTTTACACTTATTTTGTCTTCGTTTAAAAATTGGGAGCTAAATTTTACTTGAAACATAATAAACTTAAAAAGGATTTTATATTAAAGTTGTTTGCATTTCATCTATATAAATTATAATTTCAATGCTTTTTAGTTTCAGCGTGAAACTTAAACGTCTCTCTATTTTCCGGTATGAAATTTATTTTAAATATCACATGGTTGATAAAGTAATACATTGAGAGTATTGAATTTAAATCATTTAATAAAAGCTAAATTCAAATCGAATAACAAAAGATGCGTAGTAGAGGATTTACCTGCATTTAATTTCAACACATTTGAAAGAAAAATGTTTACATTATGATCTTAATTTAAAATGGCACCTGTCGTTTGTGTTCTGTCCATGCAATAAGAACATCAATTTTGCTTCTTAGCTTTTTAAATGGTCCACTTTCGAATGACATTCTATCATATCTGATAGACCATTTGACGATCAAAAAAGTTCGAACGTATTTTTTTTGCTGTTGGGTCAGTAACAATAATGTTGTTTGAATATTCGATATTATAATAGATTTTTGTATCAAATTGTTAGCGAATGTGTAGGCGTTATTTCAATGAAACTTAAGGGACACAGGGACTGAAATTTTTTCATATTAATATGCCTATAAAATCAGTAAACTCAAAAAATCTACCAAAAAAAAGACGGAAGGTGAAGGACAATTTTAATTAATATATTTGGTTCTAATTTAATAAATTATTACTGTTTTCCAGAAAAATGTGTTTTTCTTAGCTTCATGATTTCTGGTATCAAAAACCTTCTATGCGTAACAAATATTAATATATTGTCTTAATTCTTTTTGTACATAATCTACATGCTGATTAATACCATCAAATAAAAGTTTTAGTTTTTTAATTGTTTAAGTAGTTTAGATGAAAATTTTTTTAAAGTACTGAAAAGTACTAAATATTAAGTAACCATATGAAGCTCTTAGTAAAAAAATTGTTTCTCCCCACAGTTTAAGTAAAAAATAATACTGACAATTGATACAAATGGTCATACCAATTTTTGAAAATAATATCAACAATATCTAAAAAAAGTTTAGAAAAACAAAATTTTCTACACACGTGTGTTGGTAACAATAAAATTTCAGCTCAGTAGCAAATCATTTACAGGAATTTAAAATTCCGTTCCCGTGCCTCTTAAGACAAGTTTGCTTGTATCCCGTTTGCAAATATTTTAAACTTTTAGATGTAAATGAATTAATTTTTTGTAAAAGACGCAAAATAAAACGTATATTTACAGAAAAGAACGTCTTTTTTAAAATATCAAAACAAAATTTGTTTCCATAAATATAGACAAAATATTTTATCTTATAATTCGTGGTTAATGATAGCATATGTAGTTCAGTTGGTAGGATAAATATTTTGTGTTAGCCTCCCGGTATCTATGCGTAATGAACATATTCTACGAATTCTGTTAATAAGTAAAATTTGTGAGATATACGCTTTTTACTTAAGTCTATTGGAAAAGGAGTAGTGACATTCATGAATATAAAATTTTAATTTATTACAGAATTATAAAAATTATAGCTGACCTCGTCCACTTTTAAATTCAAGTGATTATCTAAAAAATAACGTATTTAGTATATAAATACTCAATTAACTTTGAATCATAGTGATGGCGTTTGTATGCCAACATCTTTTGTCGCTGCAAGAAATACTAATCCTACCGTATAAATTTTTATGTGCAGTTAGCTTATAACTTCATGGATTGGGTGGGTTGAATTATTTTAATTGTTATGGTATTTTTAAATAAATTACAGGATTATAAACGTATTTTAACTCACAATTTATAAACGAGGGTTCGTGTTAATGATCACTAGTGAACTGTAATGTACTGTAACTATGAACTTCAAAAATTTAATACAATATAATAAATAGCATGTGATACTCCATTTATCATTTCTACACAAAAGTAATGACAATTAAAATTAATTTTATTTACTATCCGTGCACCTAATAATACAAGTATCTGCTTTTTAGATTTATTTCAGTTAAATGATTTAGTATCAATGAATATTCATTATTTAATAGTATACTTTATAGTTGTTTATCAAATGTGACACAGTAATTTAAGACATGCACGATGATATTCGTTTATCAAGATTTAAATTAACTTCAGACCGTTAATCGCAAGCCAGGACGCTTATTGCACATAATAATATTTTAATTTCCAATAAATATCGAATTTTATTAATTTCTATATTATTGTCAGATATCTTAGAAAGTTATACACACGAAACAGCACAGAATGTAATTATCGTCATACTTCTTTTTAAACAGTATAATATTAGATTAATTTTTGGAGTTAAATATATATATATATATATGTATACATTTAACTTCAGATTGATTAAGTGATGTTATAGTCAAAGTATTAGCATACGCACAAGCTTTTAATATATACATTTCTTTATTACCACTGTCTATACAACAAGAGCTATACTAAAGGAAGATGATAACTAAAGTATACTGTTAGGAATTAAATTTAAAAAAATGAGCCTAGTACTGGTGTCTTACGGAAGAAAAGTAACGGGTTATTATATAAGGGAAGAAAGTAGTGAAACACTGTATTACGGCAGAAGAAGAATACAACAGAAAACTGAAATACACACAGTGAATAAATGCTTAATGCAGGGAAATAGTTTATATGGAGACAAGAAAATTTCTTTTAAAACCCGTCAAAGACTATGTATTACTTATTAGGCAGTTGTAGAATATATAATCGAAGTTTATGCCATATGGTAATATAAGAAAGAGAAAATGGCCTTTTATCTCTTAAGTATTTAGTAGCCTAATTAACTTTAACCTTTCTGTTTTAGGTATATTATTTTCTGTTATTTGTCTGTTCGTTTACGAAAATGTACGTTAATGTAATTAACATCTAGTTACTTTGATAAACATTTATATTGGGTTATGAACTTCTTAAATTAAATAATATTAGTTATGTATACATATCGACATGCACCAGATCAATTGTTTATTATTGAATTAATCCATTATGTGACATTTATAAATTTACACAGCCAATATGTCAGCTCTTTTTATATACCACTATTTAATAAAGATTTCTACGAAGTTCGTTTACATTTTAGGACTTCTTCGGGAAGAGAAATAATTCATTTCCAGCAGACTTTAAACTACAGGCAAAATTTTAAAAATCATAAATTTGATAATAAAATATTCGTTAAAATATATAATATAAAGAATGTATCTTTATTTTATTTTTTGTTGGAAAATTATTATTTCAATACCTGAAGAAGTACAATCAATTGGACAAAGCGTCGTAGAAATGTTTAATAAATAGTATTAAGAAGCTGACATATTGGCTGTTTTGTATATCTGTATATTAGTCTCTCTAACTTGAAAATGCATACTAATTGTAATCATATTTTAGCATGTAATGGTTTTTACAGGTTGAAAGGTTCGATGCATTATAATCCTAATGATAATTGTATATAATTGATCTGGGACTTGTCTATTGGGTTTATTTTTCCTATTTCTCACTTACTAATTAAGGATTAATAAGATATCTTTAGATTTTTCGTTTTTACTTATCTGCTTCGAGACTGTTGACAATTTTTCTATACTACGGCATAAAATTGTGCCGTTTGCGTCTAATGATATATCGTATTTCTTAACAGGAGGGGATTAGTTTATGGGCAATTAATTTTTCGCAAGGGCACTAGTATACGAGACTTATCTGCTTGTGTGTTGATGCGAACAGAGGATTGGCTAGTGATCCAGGGCTGAAGATGAGGCAGTGCAGCTCCTTTGTGAAGTCGTCTTTACAGCACCAGCTTTGCTGGGGAGAGGGGAATGGTCCAGGCTTTGCCGTGAATCAGGAGACCCATTACCCATTCACTGCATCAGCAGCTGGAATGAATAATACTGTTTCAATACACAAGCACACATTGCTCTAAGACCTATGTCTTTCTAAACTTCTACTTTGTTATGCATCGTCTTACGCTCAGTTAGAAAATTATATCAAGCTGCAGTGGATATTTTCTTTCCATAGAACAAACAGAATTTAACACAACACAAATAAATGAATGAATTTTATGATCATAAATAAATCTTAATATATTTCCACAAGATCTTGACCGTATTCATTGTGTACTAGGTTAGTCATATCCGGCATTATAATTAAATATACTGATATACCAGTTAAGCTGAAATAAAAATTATATCATTATAAAACATAAAGAAAGTTAAACATAAAATAAAATAGTTTCAAACTAAAAAATTAGATTAAATATTTTTTAACGATTTGAGAAAATCTCTTCCTTTTTAATAAAGTTCATAAATATTTTAAGATACTGTGACTGTAATTATAGTCAACTATTGAACTTTAGTTATACTTACGCCAGTTTGATATAATAATCTTGAAGTAACCAGTGAAAACTGCGACCAAGGAACTCGCAAGAGCACTATTGAATAAATAAAATTAACAAGTCAAAAATAATAGCCTATCAATATTCCAAAATACTGTTATTATTTCTGCATTGACCCATTACTTATGATTACAGAAAATCTATGACATTTACAATTATATGCATTTGCTTTTAGAATAACACTCTAAATTGGGAGAAGTGATATTGTCCCATTAATTTGGATTAAGAAATTTAATTTACCGAATCGTGTACATAATATCTTATTATTTTTTCCTATAACTTTTGCGTACATATTAAGTGAATTATACAATAGTTACCAAACAACTTGTTGACAGAAGGAAAATAAAAAAATAAGTGTGCGTAAAAAGAAATTGGAAATTTCCGAAAAAATTATGCTCTTCCAATGAAAAGTAAATTGTACATAAATTTGTTCTACTAATTATTTAATTTGTATAATTTTTGTACACCTACCAGTTTTTCAGTTTGTTACACAATAATAGTTTTGAAAAGTTTTTCCTATCATTTCGTATACACTTTTATTAACATATTTTTGTTTATAAATTAAGAGAATTTTGCATTGAATTTTAGCTAAATAAGCCCATCAAAATGTATTTTATCGGACGATACTTTGTGAATTAATTATTAATTGAGAACTATAAATATTTTTAAATATGACGTAATATGAGTTAAATAGTTATTGAAACATCATTCTGACTTTAGTTTAAAATAAATAAAAAGACGGCCAATAAGCCAGCAAATAATTTAATTACTATTTAATTTATACAAAAACAACGTTTCATTCAACTATGTGTACTACTTCAGGGAAATTATTAAATGCATTACCTAATTTAATTAGAGGAATTTGGTGACGTGGACATTCTCCCGCGACGGTTATATTTGTATTGATTAAATAGTAATTAAATTATTTTGTGACTTATTGGCCGTCTTTTTACTAATTTTAAATAGTTATTATTTGAACAAATGATGAAACATCAATTAAATTTTAAGAAAGTTAGTTGTTGATTTTAAAGCATTCCGAGTGGCTAATTAGTTTTCTAAGATTTAGAAGATAGTTATAAATTTTATTAGTTTAATTTTCAACATTGAGGTAAATATAGAGTGCTTGTATACAATTTTTCTTTTATATTTACACTTTTATCATAGTAATTTTTCCTTATATAGTTTAACAACAAAATATACTGTAATAAATATTAACTAAGTTTTCAGTTATATTGAATCCTTCAAAATGAGCATGGTAGTGTTGTTGTTATCCTAACTGGGGGTTAATATTTTTATTTACATGATTTTTTCACCTAGTATAATTATTAATGACTATTTTTAACCTATAATTGGATAAGAACATCAAGGCTTACCGTAAAGACGCATTAAAATGTCGGAAACGTACTAAGGGTATCATAAATAAATAAACGAAGTTCCTGGCTCGAATCCGGGGAGCAGTGGAGTTTTTCCCTTCCTTTGATAGTCCTAATATTCGTTTTAAATAACGTTTCGTGTTCTTAAATCAAAGATTATCCTTTGAGAAAGTTATGCATTAAATTGACAAAATATCCAGCCAGTGTTAAGTAAAATAAAATATGACTGATGAAAGTAACCAGAAATCATAACACAGACCGCTAAAAATAATTTCATTATAAAAACAGTCTCTATGTATCTGTTCAAAATTGCATATAACTCATTTCGTGAAATTTGATTATATGTATGCATCTATGTAATAGATGGGATAGATCCCGCTGGCAGTAACAGAAGAAATACATAATAAAATTTGTGAATAAATTGGTGTTACAGTTTTAAAACAAAGAAAAATGACTAAGAAATTTGTCCTG
Source organism: Eucriotettix oculatus (assembly GCA_034510155.1). Taxonomy (NCBI): domain Eukaryota; kingdom Metazoa; phylum Arthropoda; class Insecta; order Orthoptera; family Tetrigidae; genus Eucriotettix; species Eucriotettix oculatus. The sequence continues at coordinate 142,484,993 of CM067377.1, forward strand.
AAATTAATCTACACTACACTAAACAAAAGTAGCTAACAAAAAAAGGTATTTCCATTCCACTTGGATGATTGTCTATTACTTCAAGAAACTATTTATATTATATATTAACCTTTCCGTTCCAGATATATTCTCTTCAAACAGTGTAAGCAAATATTTTCAATCTCTTATTGTTCTGTTTATAAATGAAAATTTCTCTCTGTCCATTTATGTGCACTTGTTATAAGATTGAATACTTATGTTTTTACTGAACGGAAAAAAGTGACGGAAAGTAAACGTATAATATATAAATTTATGCTTTCTTCGAACAAATAATGAAAGTCTTAGCCTCTGTTCATTAAATTAATGTAATTCATATTTTACCTTAAACACGAGAAACGTCTTAAGTATTATTACTTCCTCAATATTGTCACTCAATGGTCATAGTCAATTTTGAATCAAATCAAGATTTTCTTGAAGTGCACTACTACGTATATTATTAATGTAACAAATAATGTCGGATTTCTGAACTTTCTTATGTACCGGTTCGTTTATTGTAACTTCTTTGTACGTTCATTGAGTAAAAATTTACATGCAGTAACTTTTCAACAAGAAGCAGTAGCATAAATCTCCTGTGTTTTTACAATCTAGTGCGAATGACGCTGAGAAACATACATATTTTAATTGTTTTATATTTAACGGAAGTTGGCGCCTAGTATTTTAAACAAGTATCTGAAAACGATGAAGTATTCGCACACGCACGTTTATTGAATGGTTTACTTAGACAATGTATCAGTATTGTGAAGTGCAATACAAAAAAAAAACGTTTTACGCATGCAGTAACGCGCTTTGCATAGCCTACGCACAACTTTCCGCCATCATCTCCGCTGGATGACGGAGATTCAATAACATTCAAGCAGGAAAAATATTGTATATTTTAAATAACTCAAGCAAATTTATTAAGAATCTTTAAATAGTTATTAAAACTGGAACTGCATCATAGGAATAAAATTCTGCTTAGAAATATTTTTATTATTTTATTTTTAAAGGTCGCACCGATTGCCTGGTCATAAGCGACCACAGTGACAATTATTTAGATATTATATTACAATTATTTATTTACATATTATTTTCAATTATGAATTTACAAGATAAGATACTGGTAATGTTCATTTTTCTGTTCGTTAACCACTAAATAATTATTTGTCTTCATTACATTTGGTCTTTTAAATTTAAAACACAAAATACAATACATTTAAAATAGATAAAAACTTTTACTGTCCTTAACAAACTTAATAATGTCTGTTTATATTCATTGTAGTCCAAGATGGATTTGTATTTTATAAACATTTGAAAATTAAAAACGCAAAGAATCGTCTATGAGTAAAACAGAGGTTAATGGAAACCTCTATACACGTGAAAAATTAAATGGTTATATGATATTTTTGATAGTATAGTTATCTAGCGGAATAATTGTGAATGTACAAAAACTACTTTTGATTTTAAAATTGCAACTAGAAATAAAAATAAGACTATGAACCTATTTGTAAGCTATTGCAGTCCAATTTTATTTCAATTTTCTCTCACTAAAATTAAGGTTAATGTTAACGAAGACACGCGCAGTCTTAATCATTCATAAATTTCAAGTCTTAAATAAGTTAACCTTACTCGGGCTAATTTTAGGAATTTATGAATTACCTTCCTTCTAATATATTATATTTTACGATTATAATTACAGAATTTTAATTGATAAATTTCACAAATGGTCTACGCTTCGCCAAATCATTTAGGTAGTGTTCGCGCACTATCTTTATATTTAATAATTTGTAATTGTGTTAAGCGAAAAAGCTTCTTTTTGGAAAATTGAGTTTTTAATTTTAGAGACAAATGGTGTCATAATAATATTTAAATGTAAACTACGCGCAAGTACAGAGCGGCGTTTAGAAACGCCCAAGCATATTTATAATTCATACCTAAGTGTACATTCTGAAGATGATTTGATAATATCTGCATAAAAGTATCTGTAACCAGTGTTGTATGAATTAAGACAAATATAGAAAGTGTACCTACATATAAATATGAAATATTTACTGAAAAACAGTTCAGAAATTACACATATTATAAGAATTTCATGTTTTTACTATTGAGGAAAATCAAAATAGCAAAGGAATTTTTAACAGATGTAATAATATAAAATAAGAAAGAAATATATATTCAGTGTTCTTATCACAATCTGCTATTTTCTCGTCTTATTTATGATCATACTATGAAGACGGTAGAATGAACTAAGGAGGAAATACTGTCTCTAAATTTAGTGCAGGGTAGCAATGAGGAATATAGCCGTTACACATTGAGAATTTATTACGATTGAATTAAATGAACTTCTTTAAGCTCTTTCTATACACCTACTTTGTATACTGATAAAAATATCTAAATATTTAATATATACTTCTTCATAAGTCTCGAACTAAAAGAATATTCTTCCGAATGAACTCTGGGCAACTGTAGACTTTATACAAAAGAAATTGAAACGAAGACAAATGAGAAATTGGACGTGAAATTATCATTATGTTATTTTAATAATTTGTCAAAAGTCAATATTTACAATGACATAAAAAGTCGACACATAAACATATTGAAACTATTACATTTTTATGTGCAGACATTTTTCAGTAGTCGTTCTTAATTTATAATTATATATATATATATATATATATTTGTGTGTGTATACGAGATTAAAGTTTAAGCTAGAATCTCGTTACTTAAAATAAAAATGTTTAACAAAACGAATATTTGCAGGGATAAGACATGACAAGAACTTATTGGATATTTTGTTTTTAGAAATTTCGGAAAATAAAGTAATAATGAAGTGGATAAATATATAGAAATTTGACGTAGTTGTTCATACATAGCATCTAAAATTATATATTTCCCTGTTATACTATAAAAATTGTTCTAGGTGTTGCATGTATTTGTTAGTAAAATTATAAACTTGTTTAAACGACAGAAATTAAAAAATGTCCTAAAATTAAGAAATTTCCTTCTTTAAAGAAATAAAAATAATTTTATTAATTTTAATTTTAAACGGAGTACAAATAATTTTTTGGGGGGAACTGAAAGGTAAATAATAAAACTACGTTCACGTAAATTAAATTCTGAAAATTTCACCCTCCATTTAGTGTAGTAAATATTGATAAACTGTATATTTATTATGTAAAAATAAAATTTCAAAATTATTTTCATCCTATATTTTACAAATCCAGGTTAAAATGCATATTGCTCTCCAAGGACGTGTTTTGATTGAAATTTAAATATTAGAGCCAAAATATGAGGTGGTGTACAACCAGGAACTGATTTTAGAAATTGCGAACTTTTTGTATTTATCTGATTTGTAAACATTTCTAAAATTGGTGATGATTAGAAATTTTAAATCAAGTTTAGCTGGCATTAGAGATTTTGGTGCATATGTTGTATTGAATTATATCTCAACATTCTTTCTATACTGGAGTTCTATTTTGTTTAATATATCAATTCTTTTTATCGTGACGTGTAAAATTTTATAAAGTAATGTAATGTATGTTAAATACTTTTAAATAATTTAAAATATAGCAGGTGTTGGAGGAAATAAAATTAAACGAAAGTGAATAGAAAAATGGCTTTCGCAGGCGTAAATAATAGCCATTCAAAGTACTGTATCATTACATGAAAATATATTCAAAATATTGTTACACGTTTAAAGAATAATTCAATATAATTGCATATACAAATGAAATGGCACGTTGTTTATATATATATATATATATATATATATTATATGACCATCACATATGTGATGTAAGTATACACAACCGAATGAAGTAGGTAAGCTTGATTTAAAATAAATGTTGAAAGAAAGACAATAAATTCATTACTTAATTTCAAACGGTTCAGTTAATTTGTATTATTATTTTATGTAAAGAAATTCCGCGAAAACGATTTTTTAATATTTTATAATACTTCAGGGCGCATGGAATTTTCTGGAATAGACTTTAGCTTTCAGAGAAAAATACTTTTAAAAATAAGCAAAAATATAGTATCATCCCTAATTACTAATAAAATTTCTTTCTTTCATAAGTAGCAAGACGTCCCTTAAAAATTATTACTCATTATAATTTATAAATAGAATAAAATAATTTGAAAAACATCAGTGTCTATATATGTAAATATTCATTCTCAAATGAGACTGCAACGTTTAATGTTCTTAAGATAAAGAGATCAATAAATAAATTTAATCATAAGTAGTGGTTGAGTTTCCGTTGGGGTCAAAGGAAATTAAGCCACGATGTATCGATGGTGAATCTGCCATCTATATTTCACTTCACTTGATAAAGCTTACTTTCAACCGCATGGAAGCGCAATAATTACGTGTTCCATATATACAACTGTGGAAATCTTCCATCAATGGTAATTAATATATATTTAACAATTGTTTTCCTTATTTATTTTGTATTTTATCAGCAGAGGTCAATACGCTTCTAGTTTCTACTATAAATAATTACCAGTTTTAGTAACTATGATTTACGTTCACTTAAGTATTTACTTATTTTCCTATGAATAAGTAATCGATACATACAAACGTCTAGTGAAATATTTATCATGAGATATAAAAAAATATTCTTCCGCTTAATTTAGTACATACTCAAACTAATATAATGGAAACTAATACAAGGTACATATAATAATACGCTGTGGCTCGTGTTATATTTTAAGGAATTTAATTATTTAAGCTTGATATGAACAATGCTGGGTTTCAGAACGCAATAAAAATGCTTTATGTGTGAAAAACGAATTTCTCACATGCTATTCTTCTATTGGTCCGTGACTAATTTGAAATTCAACGTTTAGTGTTCAATAAAAGGGTTAAATAATAACGGTAAAGAGGTATATTACAATTTGGAATCTAAGATATACACAATAATAAAATTAGTTGAATTGACAAGTAAACAAAAAAATCATTATTCCTTTGCATCTATTGACTCTATACTGATAATAAAAGCTTTATTTTGGTTTAATATTGTTGTCAAGTCTTTATTTATAATATAAATATAAATAATTAAATGTTCTCAATATTAAATGTTGGAATCAGAATTGAACGAAATATATTGTGTATACCAAGTTAGAAAATTAAATTTCAATTATTTTTGATTTTATTTCAGAATTTTTCTTTGCTGACAAAAATTTTGTAGATTGTCCAAATAGTAAAATTTATAGTTTATAAACTGAATCTGGTAGTAAAAATTGTGACAATTAATTCTCTCACTCTATAAATATGACATCAATTCTTTTTTGATTTTTATTTATCAAACTTCACGTATATTACAGGAAGAAGAGGCCAAATGTTTTTTAAACAAAATTTAAAGTATGGTACTGTCGCTAAACGTGGAAACGGTAAGCCGTGATTTTATTCTTCGTAACAAAATTAATCGTAATCTGCTTTACACGTTCATTTATTATTTATGATAAGCATGAAATGTTACCTGAAATAATGACATCCTCAATATATTATGAATTTTCTTTTAAATAATTAGATTATTAATATTGTAAAGTTATTTTCAGTCATATTCACACGTGCGTTTTAGATACGTAAGTAAGTAATCTTGAATTTACTGCTGCTACGTTATTTCTGTTAGGTATAAAGTTTTAAAACAATACACATCAAAGCACTGACGAAAGTCTTAGTAAAATTGAGAACAAACAATTATATTCAGAACTTAATTTTGAACGAATGACTGGGCCTATACGAATAAACTGATCATTTTCTATGACAATTATATTTCACACATTCTTCACGTATAAAGGTATAATTAGAAATTTGTGATATTACAATATAAGACATAAGGGAAATATCAGTTTAAATTAATAATTTATAAATTCACATAAATTATCTATTAACACTTCGTTCTATGACCTCCAGCGAATTATATATTTGTAAGTTCTTCCAGTGAATATCATCTGAGTACAATAACTTATTTAAAGAATCTTTCTCACTGATATTATATATATATATATATGAAGATTAAATTTCTAAGATATTAAGTTTTCATTAATGGAAAAAAACTATGTAAAATTAAATCAATTTTTTGGACTATTTATAACGTTCTGTAAGTGGTTATTATTTTGAAACGTCTCTGTATATTGGTTAAAGGATTCCATATCAATTTAGTTTGGAATAGTTTTTCACCGCCGCTTTTCTTAGTCTTTATACATTTTGAATCATCGTTATTATGAATTATTTTAGTTTGTAAATATTAATCTACTTATATATTATAGAAATATAAGGCAAATATTTTGTAAATAAAATTCTGTGTTTTATTAACAAAAGTAAGTCTTTTTTTCTTGTTAAATTTATTACTTGTATAAATTGATTGTTTCATTCTCATGTGAATTTTTTTGAAAAACGGTAAAGGGATTTGACCTTAAAAATACATTAGCACCCAAAACGGAAAAAGGATGATATAGTTGAAAATAACGTGTTTGAAAAATCAAAGTATTGCATTGAGCACTTTATTCAAACTTTTGTTTAATTTGAAGAAAAATCTTTATATATTGATTAATCTAAGATCGAATTCATAACACATTTTTAAAGTATCGAGAAACATATATTTACCATGATTATATACCAACGTATGTTGAGCATATTTTTTATTAATATACTTAATATGCTTGGCTGCTCAAAGGACAATTTGTGATTACTCATTATCACAGAGTTCAAGACAAATTTAAAGATATATTCTGGGATTTATCTTTGAGGGTAATTTAATAAGAAGTAAAATCCTGAATAGAATAGAATTATGAATAGAATTTTAATTGCGGAAAGGAAATACGTTTCTTAACAGATAAGAAAACAGAACGTTCAAGCTAAAGGGAATCGGATATGGACGTTGTTTATAAATTATGATTTTGTAAAAATACACAGGAAAATATCTATCGCTTCTTTAGAAAGTAAATTAATGTTGGTGCTAATAGATTACGAGGCGAATTAATGCATTAATTATATGGTTTCTACGGAGCCTATGATATAAAATACTGAAAAATGTGTTTATTTAACAAGTTTCGTGTATATTTATAAAGTTATAGGAATGATAAGGATAAGCTATTTTCGTTTCGTTCAAATTTCATAAACTCCAATAAAATTTTAATATTTACGGATACCTCGATTTCCTCTATGTCTCAGAAACGCAATTGTGAAAATTTATCTTCGAAAATTATAAAAATAATAAAGGTATTTATCATGGAAATGAACAGTCTATATCTTGGCATAACTCAGGATATTACAAAAACAGAAGGACAGAATATTATAGAATACGAAAATCGAAAAGTGTACAATAAAATGTTATATATTTCAAAAAACATTTTCTGCATCTCAAACGGAAGAATAAAACAATGGAATGAATGTTGCATTTCTCATAATACGGGGTTTAGACGAGCGATAACTAAATATTATTCCAATCCAAAGTAATACATGAACACATTTTATCCAAAAATACACCAAATTTTAGTCCTATAACAATCAAACGTGTTTTCGAATGCAATTCAACATAAGCCCACAGAAATAGAAATCTAGTCAATAATAACCTAAATGTCTTACGAAACAATACAAGCACAATACATCATACAATAAAATTCATTAATGACCTTAATTTTCGTAATAAATATGACTACCAATTAAATGTTATCTATGTGAATATGTGATGTAAAAATGAAACAGTAGCTAATGACCACAAGGTTAATGTGACTTAAAATAAATAAATTTAAAAAATATCATGACAGTCCAACGAAAAATTCACAACATATTTCAACAAAAGGCCACTTGAACGGGGAATGAAATTTTCAGTTAGTTAAAGACAATTAAATATAACGCATGCGATTGCATACAACTAAAAATTAGAATAAAATAGTTTTTCAATATAGGTCTACTATAGTGGTTGATGCAATTCATGAATAATTATGCTACAACGCGCGTTGTTATGAAATATCTAACTGATAATATAAAAATAGGTTCAGAAAGAACTTGAAAAAATTTTAGATACTTTAAAAAATTCTATGCTATATTATACACGAGAAATGGATAACTTTTTAAATTTATTTATTTTAAGTTGCGGGAGCCTTTCGGTCATTAGCGACTGCTACATTTTTAAATCACATATTTAAACATATAACATTTAATTGGTTGTCATAATTTGTAACGGAGCTTTAGGTCATTAATGAATTTAATTGAATGATGTATTGTGTTTGTACTCTTGTGTAATACATTTAGGTTATTGTTGAATAGATTTCTATTTCTGTAGACTTGCGTTGAGTTGCATTCGAATATATGTTTGATTGTTTATAGGGCTATTACATAATTCGCAAAGTGTTGGTTTATTTTTGGATAAGATGTTTTCACGTTTTATTAAGTTAAAATAATTAAGAAAATTGTGTATGCTTTTAAGAAGAAAATAAATGTTCTGAAAAGAACTTGAAAAATGAAACGAAAATATACAACTTATGTACTCTGGCCTGGATATAAAAATCCGATAACATATGCAAGGAAAACGTTCAGAAATAAGAAAAAATTGCTGCATCCAATATAAGTTTGGATGCTAGGAAATCATTTATAAAAGTGTTTGTGTGGAGCGTGGCGTTGTATTTGAGTGAAACCTGGACAATCGGAAGTGAAAAACAGGGAAAAAATCTAGAAGCTTTCGAAATGTGTTGTTAACAGCGAATACTGAAGTCAGATGTGCAGACCGAGTATTGAATAGAGTAGGTGACAAGAGAACATTGTGGAGGACTCTGCCTTAAAGAAGGGTAAAATAACATGCCACTTTATGATCCTCGAAGGACTCCTGAAATTAGCATTAGAGGGAGGTGTGTGAGGTAGGAATAAAAGAAGACAAAGACTGTTAGACACATCAACCTCGATGTCAACTGCAATAGTTATACGGAGATGGAAATATTAGCACAGTATAGATTATTACGGAGATCTGCATCAAACCAGGCTATGGACTGTCTACCACAACAACAATGTAAAAAACGGCTTCTAAAACGTGCCATTAACAATCACTTATGACAATTCTCCAAAAAGGCAATAAAAGATGGTAAAATGTCCAACGAGGATTATAATCGCAATAATTTGAAAAGTTCATAATTTTAAAATAAATGATTTGGAAATATTTTCAAGTTTAGGGTACCAATGAAACAAAAATATTAAGTCATAAGACCAATACAACTGCCATATTTGAATAATATATGTAGATTTTGTTTTCTTTCGATTTTCAGGCCTTATTATAGATCATAGACGCATATTATAAATACAACGACAGTGCATATTGAACAAAATTTGAAATTATTCGTTTTTGAGGCTATTACTTAATAATGGTTTGGGGAACTGAATAAGAAATGTAAATCTGCAATGATTATGATTATTATAGATGCAATGAGTTTTATAAAACAAGACATTGTACCTGAGAAAATATTTTCAACATTTGAACAGCGTGCTTCACGCATAGAAATTCGTACGAATATACGAACTAAAATATTTTTATCACTATTTATTTAGTCTTTATATATATAATTACATGTACATGAGAGGTAATTAGCGATCTCTTTCATGACTGAAGCTTCTGAATACATTATTTATTTAAAAATTAATTACAATGGAACAGGAAAAAACATTAAGTGTTGATATTTTTAAAATATTTTTATATTGAAATTACGCTATCGTTAAGTACGTTTATAAACGATTTAATTGGTTAAAATTGCATATATGTACGATATTCATTTTCTACAATAACAATTACATAAAAATAAAATAAATGTTTGTATATTTTATCCTATTTCTAATTGACGTGAAGGAATCATGGATATTTAATTGTATAGAGACTGTCTACAGAATGTCTTTTATTTTGCCGACTGAATTTTTAATAACTTAATACATTTTTATTTAATAGTCCTTCAAGTCCAGTTTATAAAACAAAATTAATCAAAAAAGTACTCAATTAACCGTTAAAATTAAGTAATACATTAAACCGTGTTCGTATGTACTGTTTAGGTACTTTTTTGATGCGGATCGTTTTGAAATTGAATTCATAAATATAATTTAGTATTACCGTACAACACAGTAGTTACGAAAGTTAAAAAAATGATTTTTCCGTGAAAATTAATTTAATAAATTTGAATTATGATTTTCTCTTTTGATTTCACAGAATCGAAAATCAGGAACGTTAGTATTACCGAACAAAGGTTCTGACTGGGAATAAGCTGTTATCGCATTATTGCCTAGTTTTTTACTTAGATGACAAGAATTAAACGTTTTAGATCGTTTGAAATAAATCTGTATATATTCGTTGAGACCGGTTTCGTCATTGCCGAAGGTAATAACCTATTACAAATAACAAACTTGTGTTAAATCAAATTAATTGAAACCAATAAACTAATTTAACATCTTAAATGTTACCATTTTCTATTAATATTGAAATTTTTTCTATTAGTATTGAAATATCTAATCTGTTTTCATGAAATTTAATTCTTCATTAAAAGGTGAAATAATTATGCGGAATTATTCCAATTATAATATTATTATAGTCAATCACTCTCATCATAACCGTTTAATGTTGTTTTAGCCGTTACTGGTCGCCCCCCAAACAGTGCTAGGTCCATTGGCAATTTGTTTAACAGGTTGATTTTAATTTTATATATTCATTTTCTGATGGAGTGATTTAATTTTTTATCTACACTTACAGTTACAATAACAAGTCTGACTGTTATTGACGCTCATTTGAGGGCATTTATTTTTCCAAAATGTAAAACTTGTATCGGGTCAATATTTATAACACATCCAATCTGCAGAACTGGTTTAGAGTATGAAACCTATGACCGATGTTTTTTATTCAGCGCAATGGCTGCGAGGTAAATAAATGCCACCGGAGAGATTACATTCGTCAAACCCACGTGGCGTAGATTTTGAACCTGGCGCATTTTAAAAACGTGGTAGTGTGCGGTCTTGCCGAGAGATGGCTCGGGCTTCTTTAAACGTTTTTCAGAGCTCAGGAGTTTCATAAAGCCTGCGCCAGAGCGCGGGCAGGCAAGGGTTGTTTTTCAAACGCAACGTGCAACCCTCGTGGCTTTCAAAAAAACTAGGTCCACTTCCAACGAAGACAAAGTGTTCAGAAATTCAGCGTCGCAAATCGAAAAATATACAGCGACTGTATTATACGATTTTTTTTTGGTTGAGTTATGGTCGGCGATTTGTGTTATTTTGTGCCATTTTCCTTTTACTTCTGATAATGGTTGTGGAAGAATGAATGGTGTACTTCTTTACGCAGCACATTCTGACTCACTCAATTGTAATAGTTGTATAAAGATTTCTGTCTTTGAATTTTCAAGGTATGATTTTGAAAAGGACAGCCATTTTTATTTAGAGAATATGAATAAGCTTGGCTTGCGAAATATTAAACATTCAATGTATTGAGGTGGTTTTAATTAAAACTGCTCTGATGAACCGGCTAATTTTATTGAATCATATAGTTTAATGTATAACGAAATAAATTTATTAGGTGCAATGCATACATATTTAGCATAACGGCTATAATTCTATTTTGATAGACGTTGAAATATTATAGTTAAGATATTTGTGATCCATTAAAGAAATATGAGGACCATTAAATATGTTAAGACACAAATTCTCAAGAGAGTTGATGTAGCAACAAGATGCATAATAATTTTGAAATGTTTGTAAACATTCTCAATAATATGGAATTCTCTTTTTTTAGTAAAAGTGAAATTAACACTTTGGATTTTTATCTGGTTATAGTGTATGCTCCGAGACATTCATTATCGGCTCCAAATATTTTGATTTTTTAAAAAAAATTATATATTTTTATTGGAACTTTATAAAGTCGCGTACCGTAGTGTCATTGGCGACTAGTCTTATTATATTTTAGGAAAAATGGAATTATTCCATTCAAATAAAATATAATACGGTAGTAGTATTTTTAAACGATATACAGTAGAAAATAAAACTGTACTCTAAACGAATACCAAACACGGTAAGACGAAACAATCAGATTGTATTTAAATCAGGCTGGGAACAAAATTCCAATTAAGAATAAAAAAGGTCAGCGGATATGGAGAAAATAAAACAATAAAATTCTTGTAGTTCCCCATTGGCTGAACTTTTAAAATTGACTCAAAAGAAGTTGGTGTTCGTTAATTAAGTAAATTAATTATGTTTGTTTATAGAAACATGCAAAATGACTGATAAAATGCACCGACTCAAGAAGAAATATTAGGTAACTAAATTATTAATTTAAGAATGCCTAAAGCAAAGATTTATCAGAATAAACAAATATATAAAGCTCAATAATATGACAGGTATTTTTATTTCTGATTCCTATTTTTGCTTATCTATAATCAAGTCTTTCAAAAGGCTGCTGGCTACTTTTCGATTATTTATCAGTTAATCGTGTGAAGCCTCGAGTATTATAATTTCTTCTTAAATTTTAGAAATTTTTATCATTTACACCAAGTATCTCGAAGATATACGTGTGGCTGTCATTAAGTATAAAAGGTCGAATATACATGACGAATTTAAGACGTACTTTATAATCAAGCTTCGTATAACGGGAGTTTTTCTAAATAATATTCATAAAAATAAATGAAAAAAAATACCTGTAGTGTGAACAATGATAGAGGAAATAAACTGAGACGTTTTGGGAAATGCTGTAGTAATAATATTTTAAAGGAATTATGGAAGTTATCGGAGGATATTAACTAAACGCGACAAAGAAATAGAACGTATGTAATATTGTCAATGTGTAAGATATTTGTGAGTAAAAGGTTTCTTTAAGGCATTAATCATTTACTACACAATGAATATTAAAGTACATGTTTGTTCACAATATTTTTAATTTAATTTCAGAAGTAATTCAAAGAAATGCATATGATTAATATTTGTGAAAGTTCCCAACATAGACAATTTTATAATTAATAACTATACGATTACGTTGTTTCTTCTGACAATCGGCAGACATACAAGTACAAATTCCAATTAAAATTGAGTAAAGATGAGAGCCTAAGACCTTAATCACCAAGTAACGGGTCATAGATCCTATTTAAACTATTTCTATCACTTTGTATATTTAAAGTAAACTTATTGTGCTTGACGTTAATCATTTCAGAGATGATTCTAGTATTGTAAACATGGCGGTCACAGCTGCAGGCTTATCGAGGATCAACAGCTATTAGAAAAGAGATGCAGACTACATAAGAGTAAATGATTGTACCCACATTGGATTTTAAACTGCTTAAGAAAGGGAAGAATCACAATAGCAAGATATATGAATATATTTAACACTATTATTGTTTCAAGAAGTTCATTGTTTGCTAATTTAGGTGGTGTTTGAAGGAGATGAAGAAGAAGAGGTGACGAAAGATGAGCACGATCTCAAGTCTTCCTTTTACTGACGAACGTAGGTGACGGGCTTCATATAGATTATCAACGTTGTTAAATAATTGCTAAGACATTGATTAAATGTTTTTTAATGTAAGTGTTGAACGTTGAAGATGTTCATGAAATTACTAGCATTGCATTATTAAATTAAAGATTACGCTGGAATAGGCAAAATAATTGGCGAGGAATTTTCTTCACATTGGAGGTTTGACGCCAAAAGTGTTTATAGGTAAAGGATCTCGGAATAATATTGGTTTGGTAGAAAACTTATAACATTTGATTTGCATTGCTTCTGAACATGTTGCCAGTACCTTTGTAATTAAATACTAGAACGTAATCAATATTATTATTGAAAATAAAGTAATTAGAATTGAAGGGGTAGAGAAGAAAACAGAAATCAAGAAACGAGTAAGAAAAGGATGCAGTCTGCCGCCCATGCTTTTTAACGTATATATAGATAGAATAGGTGATGAAGCAAGTTAAAACGGAATATGGAAAAGGAATCATACTGCAAGGAAAAGGAATAAAAACCTTACACATTACCGACGATATTGTATTATTAGGGGAATCAGAAGAAGACTTGGAAGCCATAATTAATGGCATGAACGTGGTCCTGGAGAAAGAGTTTAACATGACGATTAATAGAGGGAAAACTAAGGTGATGGAGTGTAGTGTGTGAAATAGCGGAATAACAAAGGGTGTTGGATTAGGAAGGGATATTTTGAAGGAAGTTAAGGAATTCTGCTACTTGGGAAGCATAATAACTAGGGATGGTTGAAGTATAGTAGACAGAAAGAGTAGGATAGCACAAGCAAGGAAGGTTTCCCAAAAAAATAGGAATTTACTTACGGCTAATATAAGTATGAATATTAGCTAATATAAGTATGAATATTAGGAGAGCATTACTGAATAAGTTCGCATGGAGTGTGGCGTTATATGTGTGCGAATCGTGGACTACAGGAGGTGCAGAGCAGAGCAGAGCAGAAAGGAAAAGAATAGAATCCTTTAAAATGTGGTGCTACAGAAGAATGCTGAAAATCAGATGGGTGGATAGAGTTAGTAACCAGGAAGTTCTAAGCAGAATAGGGAAGAGAGATTAATTTGGAGGACTTTGACAAAGAGAAGGGATAGATTAATAGGAGACGTTTTGGGACATGAGGGTCTAGTGGGAAGTGTGTGAGGCAAGAATAGAAGAGGGAGTCCAAAGATGGAATAATATAAGCAGATTAGGGAGGATGTGGTAGTTGTGTGGATATGGAAAGGCTTGTTCAGGGTTGAGGGTTGCATCAGACCAGTCTGAATACCTAAACAACAATAACAAATAAAGAAAAAGGGATTTACGTAATAGCACAGATATGTCATGTATATAGTGTAAGTAAGCCAGTAGTTGATGGAAACAATTAGTGATGAAACTTCGCTCAATATGATTAGATTGAGTCTATCTTAGGATTTATATGTCCAAGCATTATAATTGCGAACAAAGATAATATTTGTTTTAGTATGCATTGTGTTTAGTAATACTGTTATTGAAATGTGACACCAATAATATATAAATAACACTATTCTCGTAATAACAGCTGATACATAATGTTTATGTTTCGAACCATTTAATTAGAAGTAAGCTAAGTATTTTTATATTAGTGACTTGGAACTATCTCAGTATGGTAGTTTGATTGAACGTCAAGTATTACTATGTTTGTATGAAAGTGAATATTGTAATTAAATATTTATTCATTTTATAGAGACTATTAACACAACTGTCTATTCCTAGTTACGTTTTAAGAATGGTGTAGAGGCATTGGAGACAGCAGACATCTTATGTGGTTTACAAAATAGAACGTTTATAATGCAACTCTGTGTACGTAGGCAAAACGAAACGTACGTTAGAAACTAGGATCATAGACAAAAATATAAATTTAACCTTCAGTTGAAATTTCAGTTTTAACGAGACATAGTAAAATCACAATCACTGCTTAGACTGGCAGAATATTTGCGTTGAAATATAATACTAGAACTATCGTTGAAATGTTTGTCATAAGATTGAATAAATTCACTGTGACACAAATACTTTCAAGAGTATCTATGACGCCTTATTCTGTGATAAAAACCTTGGATTAATATAAATGCCATCATCCTGCATCCAGCAGAAGAAAATATAGGCAGTATATCTCAGACCAATAGAAAGCATGGATAACACAATAAATAATAAAAATGATTAATAAAAGGTGTCAATATAAAAACGCGAGAGAAGAAAAATTAAAGAGCAATAGAGGTGCTTCAAGAATGATATCGATAGGAAGTGATAAGCAGTCAAAGAGGCTTGGCTACAGGAGAAATGCAAAGCGGTTGAATATTTCATGGTGAAAGGGAAAATAGACGCAGCTTATAGGAAAATCAAATAAACATTCTGAGAGGGGAAAAATATTAGCACGAACAATAGGAGAGTGGATGGGAAGCCAATTCTGGATAAAGAAGAAAAAGCAGCAAGGTTGAAGGAATATCTAGAAGAGATGTATCGTGGTGGAAATCTAAATCAGTCAGTAATAGGAGAAGAAGAGGAGCTGGATGAAGAAGAGTTGGGGTATAAAATTTTAAAGTACGAGTTTGACAGGCCTGAGCAGCGCCAGGAATTGATGGCATTCCAGCGGAGTTGATAAGATCATCGGGAGAAGAAGCAATATCATGGCTTTTCAGGATAGTCTGCAAAATCTACGAAACAGGAGAAATACCAAAATACTTTAGTAAAAACATAATTACCCCATACCGAAGAGGACTGGGGCTGAAAGATGCGAACAGCACAGGACAATCAGTTTAGTATCTCATGCTTGCAGAATATGAACTAAAATAGTATATAGGAGAAAGAAACGGCAAATAGATTGCAAGTTATGGGACGATAAATTTGGTTTTAGGAAGAATGTACGGACAAGAGAAACAATATAATTTTGCGTCTAATTTTAGAAGGTAAGAAAAGAACAACACGGCCTACGTTCATGGCATTTGTAGATTTAGAGAAGCCGTTTGATAATGTGAACTGGAATACTATTAAGGATTTAGAAGAACACAAGAATAAAATATCGAGAGATATACATATGGCTTATACATAACCCCTACAAAGTCAGCAGCAAATAGAATTGAAGATCAAGAAAATAAAGCAGAAATCAAGAAATGAGTAAGAAAAGGATGCAGTCCGCCGCCCATGCTGTTTATCGTATGCATAGAACAGGCGATGAAGAAGGCTAAAACGGAATATGGAAAAGGAATCATACTGCAAGGAGGAGAAAAATAAAAGCCCTACACGTTGCCGAAAATATTGTAGTATTAGGGGAGTCAGAAGAAAACTTGGAAACCATAATATATGTCATGAAAGTGGTCTTGTCGAAAGAGTTCAATATGAGGATTAATAGAAGGAAAACCAAGGTAATGTAGTGTAGTATGGGGAGAAGTGGAATAACGTAGGATTATAGGCTGGGAAGGGATATTTTGAAGTAAGTTAAGGAATTCTGCTACTTGGGCAGCATAATAACTAGGGATGGTAGAAGTATTGTAGACATAAAGAGTAGGATAACACAAACAAGGAAGGCTTTCGCAAAAAAGGGGAATTTAATAACGAGTAATATAAATGTGAATATTAGGACCAGTCTTAGGAATGAATACCACAACAACAGAAACATCCTGCCCGGCTATACAAATTTTAATCGGAAATTGAACCAGGAAAGTTCTGCTAGGTGGCAGAAAAACACAGTTTTATTGTTAAAGTAGCACCAGAAACATGAAATTTTTGTTATACTTCAGTTAAAGAACTGAGGAGGTCCCGAAAGTTGTAGGGCGAAACGTTTTAATTCAAATAATTATTCCATATCTGACTTTCAGCCATTTTCGTGTTTTATTTATCAACATCGTTTTAGTTCAATAACTGCCTATACTTGGCCATTTAGTAGTATGATATGTATAATTGTTTTGACTACAGTTTGTTTTATTAATTGGAAGTAGACCATCCACTATATGTAAATTTCACAAATTAAAAACATAAGTTGCTTCGTTTCTGATTATTTCTGTTTTAAATATTGTAATACAAGAAAACTGAGTAATTACTGTATTGATTTGTAAGTAAATTCAGTAATTCTCATAGTAAAACTGTTCTTTAATTGTTGAAATCAGAATTTTACGTATGTTAAAATTGCAATATATGTTCGAACTTTGATTATATAGTTATCAATATTATACATTTTTGTGTATTTTGTTATAATTACTGGATGAACTTTCCTTAATTATATATATATATATATATAGACAGACAGAGAGAGAGAGAGAGAGAGAGAGAGAGAGAGAGAGAGAGAGAGAAACACACACACATATTAAGGAAATTTGTTTGTGCGCAGAGAAACATTTATATTAGATGGAAAAAATAAGAAGGACCAAGTTTCAAAAGAAAAAATTGATAACGCGTTTTCAATTTTGTAAATATTAGAGATAATTCTAGAGGTCCTTTGATTTATTCATGGAAGCTAGAGAAAACATATTCCAATTAAGGAAAGCAAACTAATTTGAAATAGTAAGCAAATTTAAATATTTAAACCGGGTAAAGTTGTAGCTAGCTGAGTATAAGCTGTTCATCCGGACAGGAAAATAATCAAGTAAGAAAAGTTGCCTTAAAATTATAATTTTTATACTATATACGTTTCGAGGTTGATGTTTATCGACGTTATATATGCCTATCTTATTACAACTACAAATTCATTGCCCACGCCGTTTTCTGGACACTTTTACGGAGTTGAAAACGGTGACGTCCTTTGTATTTGGATTTAATTTTCTGGTTTACTCGAATATTTTGACGAAACCAATGCAATCTATATGAGGTCATTAGAATCTCGACCCAGGCTCCGTTATGAGGAAAGTGTCTTACCGAGGCACCGTCAACTGTAGTGAATTGTAAAATAAAGATTTATGTCTGTAAATGGACCATTCGTTCATAATCCTTGCGTAAAACGCAACAGTGATTAAACAAACAGCAAAATACGTGAAATAATGGAGTCATGTTTCATGTTTAGTGTAGGAGCTACCCCAAAATTTATCAGAATCTTTCAGTTTATGATAATTATAACTGAAGGGAAGAATACTGTGGCCAGGAAAACAACAGTGAATTTTTTCAGGACAAGTATTTTGCTAACTAGATAATTATTTTGTATATTAAAATAAATAAACATATGGTTAATAAGTCGGCATATAATTTTATTGCTATTTAAAATAAATGTGAAGTTTCGTATGCCTTTCGAGAATTCATCAGGCATACTATATATATAACATTATAAAAGTTTAAACATGGGTTCGATGTTATATGAATTGCTAAATTTGTAAGCTTTAAATCATGTTTTTATATATAAAAAATTATAACCTAGAATCCATATTTAATGTGTTGTAAAGTTATGCTTGTAGTATACCTGATGAAGTCTTGAAAAGGATACGAAACGTCGTATTTATGTTCATTCAATAGAAATAAAATTATATGCTGACTTATTGGCCGTCTTTTAATTTATTGTTAACTTGTAATGAGAAAACTATGTTTATATTTTGAATATTGCCTTCAAATTTACATTAAAGTAATGAATGTATCTTATTTAAATAATTTAAGTATTAATACGTTCTCATCAGATGAAATTTTTGATGACAACCATTACAAAAATTTACTTGACTTCTTTCTCAATTTTTTTTACTGATCTTTGATTAAGAAAAGTTTTAACAGTATGAAAGTTCTCGTAAATTTACCCAAATATAATAAACGGCTCGAAATAATATGGTCTCAATATTTTGAGTATGTGAGTTCTCAAACGATGCTTTGCGCTAGAGGATGAAGCGATAGAGATGTAAACTACATCAAATTCCTCAAATAACGATAGGAAAAATCAGAAGCAAACAAGGGTAGCATGGAAGGAATAGACAAATGTTTAACTAGGGATTTCTGATGCACAATAAGGGCTTATTTGTTGACGATATTATCAATTCACACGGCTGGAATATGTACCGAAAATTAAGCTAATAATGGCGATAAAATAGTATCGATTAAGTCATGATGTAGAACGATGAAATGAATATGTAAGGACTTGTAAGAAGATGATGAATTGGGTATAAAGAGATTTTCATTTATAACCTGAATTAAATAAATATTTCCTTAAATATGCATGTGTTGTAACGGAGCTAATGACCATGCAGTCTATGCGACCGTTATAAATAAATTAAATTTAAAAATATGGTCTGAAAGAAATAAAAAAAACGTTTACAGCCTTTTCAGCATCTAGCAGACATTCTATTTTAAGTATGCACTATATTTTCTTCTTTACTAACCACTATTTACAAGTCTACTCGAAAATATTATATTCACGATTATTGCCATTTGTGGAAAAAGAGATGGAAACCTATCAATGTGTTTTTAAGAGACGGAAGAGAACAATTGATCAGCTATTTTCACAGAAACAGATACTAGAAAAACAAATATGAATATAATATAGAAACACATCATTTGTTCATAGACTTCAGCTAAGCATATGACAATATACATTGAACAGAACTGTATAATGCAATGGAAATTTTAAAAATACCGAAGAAGCTTATAAAAATGGTTAAAGTAACAATGGAAAATAGTAAATGCCAAATCAGAATATAAAAATGACTGTCAACCCCAATAAAAACATCAAATGGTGTGAGACAAGGTGACTCACTATCATGCTTACTATTTAATAAAGCACTGGAGACTGAAATTCAAACAAGAGGAACAATATTCTACAAATCAGTACAATTATTAGCATACACAGGTGACATATAATAGGTAGATCAGAGGAGGATATAAAAAAGAACCGATTTAGCTCTAGTGAAAGCAGACGAAAAATGGGATTAAAGATAGACTGGGAAAATAACTAAATATATGGTAGCCAATGGTAAGAAACATAATCATAATCAGGATAAAATAGGAAGCAACAAATCTGAAAAATTTAACGAATTTGTATATTTAGGATCTCTGATAAATGGAAATAATGATAATAAAACAGAAATAAATAAAATAATACAGAGTGCTAATAATTTTTGTTTCGGAATGATAAAAAATTTCAAATCAAAATTATAAAAAAACAAAAATTAGATTATAAACGAGACATGGGTGATGACAAGAGTCTGATATTTCTCGAATCGGGATTTTTGAAAGGAAAATTCTTAGAAGTATTTTTGGGCCAATTCAAGGGAAAGGAGAATTGCGAACATGATATAACACAGAACTATATAAATTGTATGGATCTCCGGATATAATAATAGATATTAAAATAGCTCGACTGAGGTGGATAGGACACATTTAAAGAATAAGTGAGACGGAAATAGTAAGGAGAGTAATGGAAAGTAAACCTGAAGGAAGAAGGAAAAAGAATAGATGGATGAAATGAGTACTGCAGGATATCAGGAGTTTGAAAATGAAGAATTGGTGGATGTTGGCCAAGGACAGAAATGTCTGGAGAAGAATTCTGAAGGAGGCCAAAGCCCAGATAACGCTGTTGAGCCAGTTATGATGGCTATATTTTCTGAAAGAATATAATGACTTTTTTAAAAATATTAGTACCCGACGCACATTATTTGTTGGTAACTACATAAAAATTGAAGAAATAATAATTAAATTATTTCATATATATGTATATATAGTCTTGTCTAATATTGTAACGATGTTAAAGACGAAACTTCGCACTTCTATGAATTTAACGAAAATATGTTTCAAGAAATTTGTAAATATAGGCGACAATACCCATTTATTTATTATTCTCACGGGAATAAGACAGGTTTTACATGTATCGCCTTAAAATATTCTTGTAAAAGGAATGCTAGTTGAATAAATTTCCCATTTATTTCTTTAGTGTGGGTGGTGTTGAATTACTTGAAAGGTTAAATGAAACTTTTTTTCCATTTCTGCAGACACTAGATCAAACATTTATTCTTTTATGAGGTATTTCCATGAAGAAATGGAAGTTCATCCGCTGAGATTTATCAAATTTCTATCTCGTCTTTTAACTTTTACAAGTGTTTTACTCCGAGATTAGTATGGAAACAGAAATGTATGAAAATTCGTATGGCAAGCGTTTTTGTTTGATGAAAATTTGGTGACATTAAGGCGAGGGACCTATAAAGCCATGAGTGTCTGACTAGTTTTGTTGCCTGAAATTTGACTTCGAATAGCAGTACCATATAGTCCAAGGTCGAAGGTCCGAGCAAGACTAATGCAGTGACACAAAAACCTTTTAGTACATTTTGGAGAAATTTCCATAATTAATGAAATTGCAACCATAAAATGGCCTTACAAGAAATTATAAAATACTCTGAGGTGTATCTGGAACAGAGTATATCTCAGGAACGCGTTTTTACTTAGAACATTACATAAAATAAGCTTAGATAACATTCCGTTAAACCCTGAGCTAAGAATATTTGGACTAATGTATCGTCTTAAAAACTGTACGAAAATTCCTAGCATAAAATTGACTTATTCAAATATTTGTGTAACAGTATAGCTAATATAAAAATACTAGCACTAATGCATAAAATAATTGTAGTGGATTATAAAAAATCGTATCTGACATGAACTGAAATAATATTACAGCTATATTCGAATTGTTCTTACGACGGTTGCTTTTATTTTGCAAATGCATTGAAAAATTACTAGAAATAAAGTTGCATATGTTTTTATAGTATTTACACGTCCTAATATTCAATTAAATATTTTTATTTATTTTCACAGCATTTTATTATAACTTCTGTACAACTATTGCTGTATTTACGTATGCCAATTTGTTTCCAAATTTTAATTTATGCTACTCTTACTGTATTATAATTCAATACGTCTGTATACATACATACATTTATAACGAATATTCCTTTCTATTTATTGGAATACGATTAAAGGTAGACACTAATGTGGATAATAACTTCAAATAGTTTCTTTTTCTGACATCATTCAAATTCATATTAATTATTGAAAATGTTTGACTAGTTTAATGTTACGCTTAGTAAAAGATTAGCTGTCATGTTGTTACTAAGGAAGTTATAGAATTTTGAAAAAATCTCGATAAAAAAGTCAACTATATTCTTTTTACGATTTACTAATGACTGTTCTACTAACTACTATCGGTTGCCAAAGTATTTTAGGCTATATGCAGCTAAAAATTCACTGATATTATAAAATTTAATTAATAAATAATTCAAAATGATATTTTTGTATTTCAATTATTATAAGTCTTTGGTGAGAATAGTATTACAACTATAATTATATGGATAAAATTGACACTGGCAAAACAAAGAAGGCAAAATAAAAAAAATTAAAGAAATTGTGAGAAATGTTGAAAAAGTATATAGCTATACTACGGCTAACGCGATAATTTTTTAAGTGTATTTCATTTCATTAATATGTTTATATATTTTCAGAACACGAATTACTAACAGTTATAAATTTTTTATAATCATATAGGCCTATAATTTAATATCTTATGCAAGTATTTGCTTGGAAGTAGAAGAACAGGTTCAGTAACTTAGCAAAAATAGTACAATGTTAAAATATTTGTTGGGTAACAGGCTACATGAGGGTGATTATGATACAGGGAACTCCCCCTTAATAGCATAAGAAGGGAATTGAAAAGTGGTAGGTATAGCCAAGGGTTGACTAAGCATTTTGTGTGTCGAAATCGGAATATTTTTCCTCTCATAATTAATACATATTTGTTTTAATGCACGCGTCATAGAGAAAAATAAAATCTGTCAATCATTTTTTAAATATTAAATAAAATAATTGCGAATTGTGAGAATAAGAATTGGTAAAAAGATAATGCATAAATTTAATTCATTCCTATAGTATTAATCATTATTTGTTACACACACTAATGACAGTAACAAAGCGAAGAAATAAATTTTTAAACGATCTGTTTTATTACTGTCAACGTAAGAATTACATTATTAACGTCTTCAGTATATGTCCGTTAAATTGGAATATCAAAATAACAAAGTAAAACTTTTATTATATATGTATATATAATAAAAGCTTTATATATTTCCTGATAGTTTCCCATTCTCGTTTATTATTTCAAAATATGCAAATACACCGCTAAAATGTATAAGTTCTTACTATGTAAGTTTTATTACCGTTTGAAACATTTCACTAGAATATCGTGATGACAGACTCAGTGGACTTATTTTTTAAACATCCCTCGGACTGATGATATTTATTTAATATAAAACTTTTATATAATGTGGTTAAAATATATAAGACTGAAGAGAACTAATTTGGTTTGTATTTTGCGACACTCCGTGATTCATACGTTTTATCGTAATAAAATACCATATCATGAAATCTATAATTTGTTAAAAATTTAAAATGCGGTTCATATAATGCTTACAAATTTATATTTTTGTGGCTGTGAATGATAATGCTAATATCTAATATTCTAACAATATTCCAGCTAAACTAACTTCAATTATTGGACAATTAAAGGATAGTTATTTTGGGTGTACTTTTCTGATATCGTGCATATTTAACTGGTATAATTCTGAAATATATTCAAACTGATTTATGACTGATGCAGCTGAAAATTAAGGGACAAGGACTGTAAGGCAAGTGTTCCTAAATTATAAATAAGTAATTCTGAATAAATCATTTAAGAAAATTATTGAAGCAGTGTAATTTATCTACCTTATTGCGTCTTTAATTCATTTTTCATTTCTTTTTAAAAGAATTTTGTAACCGTTTTCATATAATACAAAATAAATGATTCGTTATTCTTTAGTGGATTTTCATTCATTACACACTGATAATAATGGTTATTATTGTCTCACTAAAGTTCTGCTCTCTAGTCTTCAGGGTAGCGACATTTATTGAGAGATTTATCTCAGTAGCACATAACTAGCGGCCTAAGGAAACAGTAGTAAGTATAAAACACGCCAGCAGAAGAAAATAGGTAATATCCCCGCAAAATGAATCAAGGCGTTTTCCGATGACGTCTCTTAAATATTTCAATTATTAGCTTACCATACGCAGAACCAATTATGTTGTTAAACGAATTATCGTGTATAATTACCATGACATACTTTTTTACTTGATTTCATTTGGAAAGTAATTCACATTTTCATTTTAAAATACGGATTTTTTTATCACGTAATTATTATCATGGTAATAAATTTGAAATACAAATTTATTAAACCCATAATTATGATTTTATAAGATTGTCAAAATTAATGTCGTGTAAATATCGAGTATTTTCGAACGCCTATATTATTTTCTTCTCATGTAATAAAGATGCTTTGTAACTATATTTGATTCTAAAATGTATTTTTGTGTTGCACTGAACATAAGAAACAAGTTATTTTAAAGATTACTGTAAGTTGTATTTCGGATGCATAAATAATGTAATACATTGTGTAAATAAGTAAAACTGAGCCTAATAGTAATCAAACTTACATGATCTATTTCTGCAAAATTGAAGCTGTTAAGGTCCTTTTGGGATGAATGTCAACGCCTTGGAATGATGCATGCTTTCTTTTCACATAGTTGACACTGTAATAAAAATAATTGTTTCTAAAAATTATTACATAAATATTTTGATCAATTTTGAGTAAATTATAATTATGATTGACTCATCAAATTATTCAACTATAAGTTAAGGCATGTGCAGTGTTATGTGGTTAACTTCTTTTTAACAAGCATTGGAAATATTAGTTAAATTATTATAATTATTCTGTAAAAATGGTAATACACGAATTTGACTTAGAAATATTAATTATGTGATATTAGTCCACTTAGTAAGTATTCCTCGACTTCGCACCATTTTTTCTCATTAGTTGTCGGCTCTTTGGTATCTTGATACAAGCGATGGGGCTTCAAATATTTACCTGTAAACACAAAACTTAAATAAATTCTTTATCATTATACGAAAATTAATTATTAATAACTATTGAAAATAATGCAAAGTAATACAGCGGTTCACTGTACTACTTCATATCTATTCATTTTAAATATAGATTCGTAAATATTTGTTGATGTTAAAAATATATTATATCATCTAACATGAAACGAAATATTACAAGTACTGAATAGAAACTTTAATGATAAAGTAGATCCTAAATTGAATATCATTGACAAAACAAATATGTATTGGATGGCATGTAGGAAATGAACTTTACTTAAACAATTGATGACCTTTTAGAGACCTTTATTATTATTGTCATTGCTGTGGTAAGTTTTTGTTTCCATATATGTTTTCAGAAATCTGTTTCAATTTCACCGCCCTAGGGTTAATTTTCTGTACATTTTCCTCTACAGGAAGGAAAAAACCTGAAGAAGGCATAGAAACATGCCGAAACGTTGTTACAAGTAAATTTTATAATAAAGGTTTCTAAAATGTCATCACTTTTTTTAAATATATACAACAGACGTTAAATTTAAATTAAGTTTATGTTTCATATTTGCTGTTAATTACATGTAGAAGAAATAATAATGAACTTAATTTTTTCTAAATCCCTCTGGGTTTTGGAAGAAAATTCAGGGTTTCATTACCCAATATATTTCCGCACATGCCATAGTCATCTACAATTTAAAAACAAAACATATGAAATTTATACAATATAATAGATATAATATATATAATGTTATAAATCCTAAATATACGGTACGTACCATCAATTGTCAAAATAAAATTTTCGTATATATTATGTAATATATAATTTCTAATATGCCGAAACCTCCTAAAAATTAATAAAATTTACAATCAAGATTGAAATATAAATTTGGTTTTATAAAATTGTGTGAATTTAAACCAAGGGTTTTCATCATTTTAGACATTGGAATGGGAAAAATAAAATTCCTATTTTCAAGCTAAATAATTAAAATGTATAAGCAAATTTTTAAGTCAGCAAGGATATAATACATTGATGCAGACGATCAAGAATTATGTGCATACAATGTATGAAAAAAAACATTTGATTTTTTTTTCAAACAGAAAGTATTACATGAAATAAGTTACACTGGAAATTGAAGTAAATATATTCATATGATAAATATAAAGCGTTGTCTTATTGTAACGGTATAGTTTTGGGAAAAATAACCATAACATCTTTTTAGAATTCATCAAACGTTTTTGAAACATTAGACCTGTATCTAATATAGTCCATTGAATATATTTTGATAATAAAAATGCAATCCATTCTATTTAAATTAATTAAAAGGTCGGGTTTAAAATTATCGTCGATAATCTATTACTGTTAGGTGCTTTTTGTAATTACAAATTTTATATGCTGCTCTATATTATATTTAGAAAATATTTATAGGGTTACGCATGATTTGTGTTTCCTTATTTTTAGAGTTACTAATGCCACAAAATTAGAACTTTACGGCTTATGAAAATTCCTAGTGTCAATAATTGGGAAAGATTAGTTTAAGATTACATGTTAATAATAGCGTAATTGGGCAACATATCATTGATTTTGAAATTCAATGAGTATTGTATTATATGAAGCTGTATTTCTGCTAAGGACGTATTGAATACACGTAGCGTCGGAATGGAAACAGGACATTCACAGGAGCATAGAGGTACGTGCGTAGCTCCTATAATTGTAATCATAGTAATTGACTGCCAAACAGTATTACTGATACATTCGTGTGCACTATTATCAACAATGGATAATATACATTAGTGCAGCTAATTATAATGACAATGACCGTAATGGTGTCAACATCCTGCCTAATGAATACTTTAATTGTAATAATATTTTACTATTTACCATTACTATTGCTTACATGTATTCAATAATTAAAGATGGAATAATATTTTTATGCGCAACAGACGGAAGCTAAAACGATATATCACGCTTCGGAATCAAACACAACAAGAAATAGAAAGGAGAAAGGAAAATTTAATTCTGCGATCGCAAGAGAAAACATTTTCATCGGTTAGAGTTTACTGTTTTTACAACTTAATTTTCAAGAGGTACTACTACCTCTGTTTTTTGAAATTAAAAATGCTTTTGTTTTTATACATCGAGAAAGTGAATACCGCAACATAAATCTGCAAAATCAACGAATGTGTTTTAATACGACAACTTTCCTACGTCTTCTTTATTTTTTCTCCCTTCTCGAAGGTTAATTATTGGGTTTCACTCTTGCGATTTTCTAATCCATTCAAAGTTGTATTCGTAAGGATCCGAGAATAGTCACTGAATTATGGATGTATCTATGAATTTTTTCATTACTAACAGTTTTCCTTAAATCTTTGTCGTATTAGAATTAACTCAAATATGGTTACACAAAATAAGTTTTCATTAGATTTAAACATATTAATGGTCAAACAATCATATGCTTGAGATATTTATAAGATGAATGGGGTTGATAATAAACACCTTCTATTACAGGAAACAAAGAAATAAAATTAATGTATTTTCAGGATTTTTGTAGGTAAATTAATATTGTTAGAAAAAATGTTTGAATTTTTTTGGCTATATGAACTGAATTATTATTAAGAAAATTTTGCAACTTAAAATAATATGAAATATGATAAAACTAGTACTTGCCATGGGTTGTCAGCAACTACGGCTTCCACATACGTATTTTCCCCGTAGAGTAAAGCGTTGCCTGGCTGTTATCAGAATTCCTAGTACATTTAGTTTGATCACGACAACAGCTGGATGAAAGACTGCATCAGAAACATTTTAATAACATAAGGTTGTTTACTGTCAATCTGCAAAACTACTTAATTAATGTCTATTTAAACTACAATTTTAGATGCAAAGTTTTCGTTACATTATATTCAATCGGCATTTGATAGACAATATATACAAATAAATACCAACGTTAACAGGGGATGGTAAATTGTTACGTATGGAGCTCGGCTTATTAGAAAGAAAAAGACAGAAATTCCAGAAAAATTTAAATATTGTTGAAGTTTTGAAATGATATAAATGAAAAGGGAGTAAACGAGAAGAGATCCAACTTGACTACGGTGTTTAAGAGAACGGAAAAATGAATCCAAATCATCCTCCGGAGAAATTGTTTACTGTACTTCATCATCGATGGACAAATGTACAGAGTTCCATTTCGTGGAAAAGAAAGAGCGCAGCTACAAGACAACTTGAAGTGAGAAAGGGTGATGAAGGAAGAATATAATGATAAGGCAAGGTGGAGAAAGAAATACACAGATCAAGTATAAGGATCTGAAAACACTCAGAACATATATAAATAACAGAATAATTTATTATTAAATTAATTTAAGCACATGGAATGTTTCTGCCATTGTCGTCAATTAATTTTTCTTTAAACTTATAATTTATGTATTAATACAAATAAAAAGAATGCAAATATCTAAGAACTTGAATATGTAAATAAGAACGCATGAAATATACAAGTGATTCCTAGTGGTAACTACTATTACATTTATAACAAATAATTAGCGTAATATCAAAAAATAAAAATAAACAGAGATTTTAATGACATACATGGCAGCCTACTAAAATTTATTCACTTCTTAATTTGTCAAATATAATAATATTTTGTTCTCAGAAAGCAATTTCTCGGATTTGTAATTTCATATTATGCCCTGTTTAAGTCTGTTTTAAGCATAACAATCATTTCTTTTTCTGCAAAAAATAATAAGTTAATAATCAAGTATAATTAAGAAACAGATTTGCCAGAGTCTCCCTGAATCGTGATTTATTAATTGTTCATCTAGTGTTTATTCTCACAAACCCAAAATAATTTGATTCTATATACAAAACTGTAGTTGTCTTTTGATAAATCAAAAAGGGTCGCTATTTATAAGCAATTCATTAATAGATATTTACACCAAACATGCCCATAACATACCATTTACTAGTATTGTCATGGAAACAATTGAATTTTATTGCTGAACGATTAGTAGTTTAACCGACTGCTTTTCTCTAATAAGCGAAATGGAAATGTTCATTTCATAGCCACGTTTTCTTTACTGTTTCTATAGTATATTCTACCAGAATTTAATTTTTACATGCTTTTCTACGAAAAGGTCAGTCATCGGCAATGATACAATACCGAAACATAATTTCAGGATGTTTTATCGAATTTGCTATTTTGTATATTACTCATCGAACTCTAAATAAAAGTAAAATTCAATACTTTATTAAATATTTCTATAATTTAATGTGAAAATTCACACTAATATTACTTAATAACAAACGGAGAAGAGAAATATTCACTTTAATATTTAAAAATAAACTTTCACTCGGAAAGATAAAAACACAATGTTTTAATTTCCTTCTTTCAAGTTTCTTAGACCAACACATAATATTGCCAAAAATTAAAAAAAATAAACATTAAAAATTATGCAAATATATTTCTACCGAATTTTATATGTACAGTGCTCAATGCATATATATGTAAATAGATATATAAAATGTAACATACAATTCTATGAGGAATATAAATTTGATACAAATCAGAGGAAGCCTTTTACGAGATCTTACATTATTTAATAAATTCTTATAACTTCTGCTCTAGACTGTTTTAATTTTCTCAAATAATGATTTTTGACGAGTGTATTTGATTTTCCTTCCTTAACGTTATTTATTAAACTCAATTATTTTTAACCCGTAAAGGTATATATATATTAATATTATATATTAATGTTACACGATGCATTTGCTAACACTTGTGAATATGTTTGAGATTTATATAATATAATGTAAATCTACACAAATATCGCAGCCGTATACAATAAAATATTTCACATTTTGAGATGCAACCTCGTTTGTCATATTTCCACTTGCCACTAAAATCAACGAAAGTGTATTTGACAATTACGAATTATACAATATCACGTTTTGAAAGAAATATCTGAAATGAAACTGATTTTATTTTTGTGTATATTAAATAAATTAATTATATTTCCTACAATTGAAAACATAAATCAGAAACTAGCGTAAAATGTCCTTGTAATTATATAAATTAAATATAAGATTAATACTAGACGTGTAATATAGTACATATCTTTAAATCAAATATTGTTTTAATCGGGGATATATTTTGAATTTAAAACGTAATAGCGTTTATTATTATTGAATCTGTATAGAATTATATAATAAAAAACTTAGTGAATTTAAATAAATTGTTATATATATGCAGTATATAATTTATAAATAATACAATTACAAACTAAAATTAATAAAACGAATCGTATTATTAATATTTGGCTGTTTTTGGCCTGAATTAAACATTACTTCAAAGTTATAAACGTTTATAACTATGATATAATACAATTATATTTAACACGTAGTTCAATTAACATACGTTAAAATTTATATGTGAATAAAGAAACGTAATCCACTTGGTCAATAAAGTTATTTAAGACTATTTTCTTTTCAAATTAAGGATTTAAAATTTATCGAGTGAATTGATGTTTAAACGTAAGAAAACGATGTTTTAAATTTAAAACATCTGCTCGAAATTAGTATAAATAGTACATACAATAATTTCAAATATATTTTTTTTAGTTCTAGTCATGCGATTAATTTATAATTAATGGAGTTGATAAGTATACTGCTCGATTCTTTCAAGTAATTGATTTGTTTGCAATTAATAATTTACAAAAATGGCAAAGCTTCTGGGACATTTAAATTCTAATGAATTTCCAACAAACAAAGACACTATCTTAAAAAGATTTAAAATTTATAATGAAATTTAAATTTTCTATTTTTTTTTCTGTTTCATACAAAAATGAATTTCATTTTTTCCTTAAATTCAATTTAAATATAATTATTTTTAATAATAAGTAATAGTTTTTGTACTCTTGCAATTGTCAAATAGTGTTTTCAAGAATTTATTGTAAAAGAAATCACAGAATAATTTACACATGAATTTATAAAATGCCTACATAGAACTTTAAGTGATAGACAATACTTTTATTTGTTATTTACTTCACAATTTGTAGGATACAATACTTTTAAATGTTAGTAACGCAAATTTGTACCTACATTTCTAATGATGTGCAAGTAATTTTTTTTTTCATTGAGGCCATAATTTAGTTTGCTTCACTTGTCTTGTTATATTGTATCATTCAATGAATAGCCAGTTCGCAACTAATAAATTCACGTCCCATGAAAATTTTCCGTTGTAGTTATATAAATGTTTGAGACTGTAAACCAAAATATGGAAATATTACAATCGCATGAAATCTGAAAGCGTGCACCTGTGAAAATTATTGTAGAAAATTTCAGAATTGGAGCTCTAACCTCGTTAGACTTAGTTGAAGACTAAATATTAATTTATTGTTAGATAAAACGTTGATTGTGTAATAGAAAAATAATTGTAATTAATATATTTAATGGATGAATTTCACTTTGGAGTTAATTATCACAATTGATATGAGCTGCTGGTCCTTTGTCCAACTGCTGCGATTTACAGACTGCTTTCTAAACATATGTAAAAAGGCGCTCGTTACGAATCTGACTGGCATCAATAGATGAATCTTCATTTCGAGCATATAAGCCTTTTACACGATTTTTTGGCTCCCATTCAACTTAGTTCACGGGAGTGTCGCAAACATTTCCCACGAAGCCAATATGAAAATGATTATTTGCACGGAGGCGAGAACCGCGTGGCTCTTTCCCCCCGTCACGCATATTTCAGAAGTTAGGATATCTGCTGCATACGTGAATTATTCTCACATCTCGTGCCGACATTGGGAGCCTTGCCAACTGACTGTAACTGTATTATTATCTAGACCAGTATTTTTGAAATAGAGAGTTGCTCCGGACAATTTATCGCATTGCGATCATATTTGTCGATACCTTTCCCGTTTATTATTTCCTATGTACTTGCCAGTGCCAACAGCTACATTGGGCACAAACGAGCGCGTGATTAATAAAAATCAAGTAATGTTCCTCGAAAATGGAAGGAAGAAAGAGGCAACAATTTTATATTCCAATTCCTAATTAGCTTCTATTTTATAAACGAAAACACACACATGCATTATGCAAGTATTTGAATAGATAATACACTTAAAATAGTATTTATTAGACATTAATTATATATGTTTATTGAAGAGAAATACTATTACGAAAAGTCGCGGTGGAACGGGACACGTATTGTTTGACAATTTTTATAAAATTATGGAAAATGAAAAATGTCTTATTTATTTCCTACTTATTATAATTATTAGTATAACTTCAAACAACGAATTTAGATTTTTGAATAATTTTTAAAAAGAAACAAAGTTTCCCGTTCTGCCCCAACCCCCCGGAAAATAAGATGTTTTGTACATAAAATTAGGAAGTAAAATAAAATAAAATAAAATTAAAATAACACGTTTTGTGCTCTCTTTCGTATACTTATTTAGCGTACGGTTGATAGCTTATCTATTTTTCCTTTCGCAAAATTATTATTTTTTCAACTATATAGTCTTTTCCCTTTTCTCCATTTCTTTTCTTTATTAAATTAAATCTTTCTGGGTACAGCATCCTGTAACTCATCGTTAAAAGTCAAGTCTGCCAGTTTTCCTTTTTTCCTTGAGGCACACACTACATTTTTGCCTTATACAGTAGCATTTCGTTCCGTCCCGCACGATAGTTTTAGTTTAAGGTTTTTCACGAATACTTAATATAAGTATATTTAAACCTATATGCAGCTGAAGACACATAGTCTGCGAATATATACCATTAAAGGGTTAAAAACGAGGGGTTTTGTGCATTACCTTCTTTCGAAATGCTGCAAAAATTACAAAGTCACAGTTGTAAGACACGAAAACAAGAGTTCAATCACAAGGTGCAGTCAAAACTTGGTCAAGTCGGCTGTGAGGAAAGTTACAATGCTCCACCCCTATTTATGAACCTCCAGCACTATCCAGTAAAAAAATAGTGTATTCCGTTCTACCCCGCTATCCCTTTCCACCCCGAATTTCCCTATGTATGAAACTGTTATTATAAATAAAAAAGGCTCAGAACTAATTTTAAACTTAATTTAATACTAAACATTTCCAATTTTATTCATAGGACAATGATACTCTCAATATTATTACTCCATTTTCCAAATTTAAAGCATATTGATTATGAAGTTTTGGAAGCCACAATCTTCTATATCTTACAAAAGTAAATTATAAACAGATAACGTGTTTCATAAAATTAATGCATTATAGTGAAAAGCGTGATTAAAGAAGCTATATAGGATATCAAAATTTTGTATCAAGACAACATCTTCTCCAAGTGCTTTTAGATGTAAATATCAAAATATATATATTTCATGTTTAATAGGGCATGTAATAATTATGGAAGATCTCAGACTAAAAGTTACAGATGATTAACGGTACATAAAAAACAATAGGGTTTATTGTATACGACATTACTTCCTTTAAGTCAAACTTCATTGTGTATTATTGTAATAGTAGTTATTGTAATTATCTGACATTTCAATGAATATTAAATGCATTATAACGGCCGTCTGTCAGTTTTTATTTAACATAAACTTCTTCAGGTATAAATTTAGATGTTGATGGACGCCTCAACATAACTCCTTAGGCCGAAGTCTCAAATGAGAGACGAAACATATATTATTTAAGTAAAAAGAAATAGAAATTGACAAAGAGACCGTTATAATTAATTTAGTAGTTATTGTAATTATGCATTCACTTAATATATGTTCAGAAATCACATAGATACAATTATTATTAAATAAATAAAAACTTCAAATTAGTTTTCTCTTTCTTGTAGGTACCAAAGGACATGTAATAGAAATTCTCGGCGTTTGAGTCCGCAACAGACAAGCTATTACAAATAAAAAAGAATACATACTTCAAGGCGTAACAATTAGCATATATTACTTAGAATGATATATTACTTTAAATCGGGACATCAGATGAATTATTTCTAATGTGACTGCCTAGCAGAATCCACGTCATCTTTGTTTATTCTTGAACCCGTCTTCGAGAAAAGTTGTATATATCACCTCAAAACTGGATCTGAAATTTAAAGAATGGAATCTATGAAACATAAAACTCTGATATATGATTTTTGATAACACCAAAATTCTAAAAATTTAATTTAGGGTTTGTATATTTTGAGGACGCATTACATTATTATTACATTTTCTGATTAAATTATGACATGTTCTATATTCAGTTACATTAACAAATAAATTTTCCAAGCAATTGTTATAATTAATTCAATTTTGTTGCACAAACCTAAGATACGTATCATTATAGTGTACTTCTGTTACAAGTTGTTTACAATTTTCGAGGATTTTAACGTTTAATTTTAAATGATAGGAAAATTAAGTTCACAAAATTATCTGCAAGTTCCACTATGCATACACATGTATAAATATAAATATATGTATATATTCATTATTCAACATAAATTTTAACGAAACAGTTCAAAATATTACAGCAATTCGTCAGCAACTTTATTTGTTATTCATAGTTGACATGAAATGCAATTTTAGAATCGTAAAGTAGAATTTATATTTTTTCATATATTAATCTGCCATCAATTTACTTAACATTAATTTACACCCATTGACTACAATTTGACTTTTGAAGGTGTCAATATCTATTTGTATAACTTTAATATAGAAAATTACGTACAAATTTAATTATAATTATAAACTTGATGTATATATTAACAACTTTATAAAATTATATATTTTTTATTTCGGAAATTGCGGCTGTACAGTAAGAATATGGGAAAATATGTAAGTAAATTACATTTTTAAGGTTTATGAATTATTTATATTTTTCAGTTCTTATTTCATATCTGCAAAAATCCTATGCCACTTCTTGATTTTCGTACGATATTTAAAGGATATTGTCATCTAGATATAGATATCTAAGTAGAACTATATTTAATTTTGTTATTAAAATATTTGAAGGCAGAGGAGTTATCGCTATATTTTTACACAGTGATTTTTTGTGTTATTCATAAAATGGGAAGAAAAATTACTCTTACATGAGTTGTAAGAGACGAAAAGCTTCACTGAACACTGCGATTCAGATTCGTTCCAATATTTTTCATCAAGTATAATTAATTTGTATTATTAAATACTTTTAATACCAGATATTTTAGTACACCATCAAATTTTCTTATTTTCGGTTCTTGATATTAAGAATTTATTTGTTTCTACTATTTTAATAGATGAATTGAATTTTTAAAAAGAAGTAAAGCTTAAATACATAACTTTATTTGTAAGCAATTCTATTTGCTGCAACGGAACGTGGAGGTTCTTAGCCATTCGACTCGGTCTCGACAATATTTGCATTTTTATTTAATTTCTTCGTCGGAACAGGACCTCTCTCCCCTCTCCCGACAAAAACTTGCATTCGTAATTTTTCCGTCACTTGTCATTTCGTAGTCGGGTGAAAATGAATTGTCAACCGTCAAAAGAAGTAACAGCCATCGTTATGCTTGACATCATTACGGAGCATCGAGAAGTATCACTAGGCTTGCAAAATACTGCCTCTGATTACCCAGGAAACCTCGAGCAACACCCATCATAATAATTATTGCTCACAAGTTTCTGCTTAATTTGGAGCGTGCCTTGTTCATACTTCCGTTTTATAACGAGCATGACGTAAAATTCACAGAAATGATGTGAGCGTTTCCCCGATAAAATAATTGAAATGTTGGCTGAATGTAACTTTAAAAATCTAGAGCAACGGATTGAAAGCCTTTATTAGAGGAAAATAGATCTTCACAATGGATAATTTAACTGGGAACAGGTATGTTAGCACAAAGCACAATGAAACGTTGCAGAAAGTATCCGCTGGACACGTGATTACATTGAGAATAATTTACACTTTGATAATAAACGGACAGATATGAATTAAAATTACAGAAAACCTATGCTCAAAAGAAACATTTCAATTTTGTTAAGATATTTTATGATACGTCACTTAGTCTAAATTAGAACCCTACGAACTTCTCAATCTGTAAATGAGACAAAATAACGCCCGAAAGAAATTGTGTTTGAAGTAGTTTTTAAAATCGTAGAAAACTTTTAGTTCGAAGAGCAATAGTAAAATTCCATAATAGTTTTCTGACTTAAATGTTTAAAATAAATAAAAAGTCAGCATTAAATATATAACAATTTATTAGTAGAAGGGACGTTTCATATCAATTTTGAGACTTCTTCAGGCTTACTACAAACAATATTACAATAAATTAATTTTAATTTGTATGTTTCAATTTGGAATTTATGTATAAAAAACATGGTTAAGAACTTACAAATTTAGCAATACATACTATTTACTCCTTGATTCCCTCAGTCGTAAAGATTATTAAATTTATGTGAAGAATTTGGAACCGCGTTGGTTCACATAAATTCAATAATATTTACGACTGAGTGAATCAAGGAGTAAATAGTATGTATTGCTAAATTTGTAAGTTTTTAACCATGTTTTTTTTATATAGATTCCAAATTGAAACATACAAATCAGAATTAATTTATTGTAATATTGTTTGTCGTAAGCCTGAAGAAGTCTCAAAATGGAGATGAAACGTCCCTTTTAATAATAAATTGTTATATATTTAATGCTGACTTTTTTGGTCATTTTTATTTATTGTAATAGTAAAATTCTCCTCATAGAGAAGAACTGAAAAACGTCTTAGCTGTCAATCGTATCACCATGGCAAAAGGCACTATGGAAATACACATTCTTATACAGAAAATTCATTATCAACATTATATGCATAAGTTACATACGGTAGTTATAAGTCTATCAATAATACATTGCAATGAATGTCATTCTTTAGCAATATAGAATTTGGAGAAAATTTTTTGGGATAATATTATAAAGAATCAGTACGTGAAATATTTATAAAGTTTCGATGCTTAGAAACATTTAGTATTTTAAGTATAAAAGAGAACAACTTCAGGATAGACCTAAAAATTTTGACGACGGAAATTCTGTTCACTTTTTGGAAATCATTATATAATTAACCCTTTCTTATTTTGTTGAGTAAAATTTATCTTCAGCTCTACTGGTGGACAATGTGTAATTAACATATATTTAAAATAGTGATTTTGGCGTTACTAAATTGTGAAAATAATTTTATATTACAAATGTACAACGTAAATGATCATATACTAGATATACTTAGGCAATTTTAGAACTGAACGTCAACCTAATTTCAATTTATTTAATCGAATTTATAATTAGATTTTGCAAATTATATACTCTAAATTTATAAATCATTAACACAATATTTGTTAAATATAAAATAACTAAATAATAAAATACTTGCAATAAAAATTAAATAATAATGCGCTGATTTAACTGCTAATCCAAATAATTTTTTTAAACAATTACTATAAAATTGTTGGTTATAAAGAATGTTATCTTTTATTTATCACATCCATATTATATAAAAACATAATCGAACCCTATTTTTCCAGGTGAAACAATTATGAATAAATATTATAAGAAAATTTTACCATTTTAGTCTATGTTCCCTGCTCATCTATTTAATTAACTCTTGTTTTATTAACAGCTTATACCATTACACTAGAACAAGAAGGAGTAAATCACATATTTATTTTGTAAATATAAGTCTGTCACCCTAATAAACCATGTTATATAAAATAATTGAATATAATAAATGCCCTATTAATACATTAATTTTACGTTCGTCTTAGTGATATAGAATAGTTTATAGCTAATATCAGAAAAATGATCTAAATTCACGTTGAAAATACTTATTTCTACATTCTGCAGTTTGAGACTCGACTGAAGAGTTGTGTAGTAATATTTGTGAAACTAGAAATATAGATGTTCACTCAGTCTGGTTATGAAGTAAACTTCATAGCAAGACTTTTATAATTTCATTTTAAACTGTATTTCTTAATGAACTGTCTTTTCTTAGTTGAAAACTACATTTTATTCTATACAATATCAATATTTCCTTTTCAACCTACTTTAGTAAGCTGCTTTAGATAATCATTTATTTAGGATATTTTTAATGACTAACGCCAAATAAACATTATTAATGAGAAGGAAGTGTACATGTGGTTACCTACATTAAAAAAATGATATTAGTTATTCTGAATACTGGAGTATAGTGATTATTTTGTCAAAATAATAATAACTAGATGTACATAATATTAGTAATACTATTGTATGTGTAGAATTGCTTTATTATACGCATTGCCATGAATATTATGAATTCTTAAATTCAACAAAAAATATATTTGGGATAAGCGGCATGTTATTATTCTGATTAAATTTTAAACCATGTAATTCAATTTCAATACAAAATATCTCGAAGAAATAATTATTAAATATGATTATAAATACATAATTATTTTCTAAAACTGTAGTTTTTAATAAAAGACTGGGTGGATTGACATAATTATTTACTGTAATAATAATTAATTTTGTATAACTGTGATAATGTTATCTGTTAACTACTTTTTCTGAATTTTACTTTCACTAAATTGCTCTAATGTAGTTCCCATAACCCCCAAACCACATTGTTTATTTTGATTTTAATAATAACAAAAGTAATATGATATGTAAAGGAGATAATAGATATAAAAATGTGACGGCTTTCGAAGTTCCAAGTACATGATTTGTTTGTAATGCTTCAATATTTACATAAATAAATAAAATAACATTTCGATGACTGCGCGTGCTGCTCTATCTAAACAGTAAAACAAATAATTCAAGTAATTTATTGCATTTTAATTCTTTCAGTTTTTAAAATAAGGAACGAAAACTCAGTGTATGCTAAAACTAAACCTTAGCCTTTCAATACGCAAATAAAGAGAAACAATCGTAGTATGTAGAATGTGTTTACATTTTACATTTATTTTCACTGATTAATATTTAATTATTATACAATCATCTCCTTATAAAAATTATATGCTTTCAATTACATATGGGAAACGTTTTATATAATACTCAATAGTGTGTTATAGTCAACTAAAAATGAATTATTATTTCATTTCATTAAAAAAATACTTAATTTATAAATCTGATATATAAAATTTTAAGAATAGATTGCCTTTTTCTGTATGTATGTACTCTATTCCAGTGAAATGTATTCTGTAAAAACACTCAGTATTCGTTTAATAAGAATGGTAGGGAATTGAATAAATATTATAATGACATCAGGAAAGTATATTTGTTTGACTTGGTTCATATTTGAAAAATAATTCTACGGTACTAAGTAATTTTAAATGGTTAATAACAGCATTCTACTATTGAAAGTATTTCATCAAATTCAGGTGACTTATAAACAGAGGAGCCATATAATTAGATGTGTATTAAATTATACATTTATTTACGTTACACTGAAATGCATGTAAGAGAGAAGTATTTCATTTACATGATGTTGATCGCGTCTTCGTATAATTTTTAAATTCGGTTTAATCATTACAAATGTGAATATGCTTTTTTCATTACAGTCTATTCTTTACGTACTATAAACTTTAAAAACTTTTTCAGAGTTTTATTTTGGTATAACGGCAGTTATGTTCTGTATGTTTTATATGTAAATTGCGGACTTGCGCGAAAATGCAAATTAGATTTTACTCACGAGGACAAAATATATTAACAACGGAATCTTATAAAAAACAGTTTTTTGTAGAGATAAAGTCAGAAAGGTTAATAGTTTGGTCGTCTCTAAGCCACATACTCGTGTAACGCTCACCCTGCGATCTCATTATGTTACTCTAATAATTTAATAATTATAGGTACAAATTTATATGTAATTTAGTTCAAAAATAGAATGTCAACTTAGTATAAAATGTAGAATGTAGTTGTAGAGACCTTAATGAGGATAGTGATGTATATGAATTTAGGCATTAATTCTTTCTTAAGAAGTATTAAACAAGCGTATTTACAAGTTAAGATTCAGAATATACTTCAAATATATTATCGGATATTCCTCAACGATATTTGGGAATACATCAAATAAATTTATATTGAAACTTTTCTTCGTTACAAATACTAAATACATATTTTGTAAATCATATATCTGTAATCAAAAATTCCTAGTCAAATTATAAGTAATAAAAGTATGTTATTAAAATATGCATAAATGTCATGTTAAAATGTATAAAATTGTTAATTTAAAGACCAAAATGTAATTGTTATTGTAATTTCGTATAAGTCGCTAATGACTACTTTGTTGATGCGACTATAAACAAATTAAATAAAAAAATGGTCAAAACAATATAACAAACACGGAATTTTTAATAGTCTTCGTTTATATTCACGAATATTGCTATCGTTAAATGAAAATGAGTGTGAGAGAAAAATAATAGTGGGATTTTTATGAATCTGGTTAGTAGTATATATTTATAGCAAGATTATTTCGCAATATGATTTCAATAGTGTTGCAAACTGCATATAATCTCTTGTAGTTCTTATATTTGCGTTTTAGTCTCTTGACATAATATGTACAAGGAACTCATGTCAAAATAATTGAATAGAAAGGAATGTTTATTTTTATATTAAGTCATTATGGCCCTGATAATCTAGTCCGTTTTGTTAAACGTACAGGACTTTCAGTATATTTGATCGTTAAATTATCTCGTATAGAATCTATAAAATTATTGATAAAAATACACGATGTTCTAAGATGTTGTATCTATGAGGAAAATCATTGGATCTTTTCTATAAAATTCCAACACAATTTTGATTTTAAACATAACAATCTCTATAAATAACGACTTAGCTAGTCACAAAAATGTTTTAATTCCTTTCTACCTATAAATAACAAACTTATTCTTCCTCTTTTCATTTAATTCAACGTGTTTTGCGTATTAATTACTTATACATGTTCTTTAGTTTCTTACTCTGTGGTTGAATGAATTAATGTCCTTATGCTAATACCTAATATATATTTATATATAGCTATAATCTCTTACAATGACTTGATTCTGAGTGAAATACTAAAAACACCACTATACATAAACATCCAAAAGTTGATTCTCTATTGAAAGTCTTTAACAACAATTTTTTTAATAAAGAAGAAACCCAGTGAATTTGTAAGCAAACAATATTGCTATTTATTTATGGCTTCTACAACGTTTCGTCCATATTGTAATTTGTTGATGTTAACAGTAACCAGTAACACCCTACAGAATGCTAATTAATAATGGAATTAGTTAATGATAATAATTATAATATGAAAGATTTTGAGAATCAGTCGTTTATTACACTATTTAGCTACATACCTGCAGCATTATTTAATTTATATACAATTTTTAGATCAACGCCAGTAGAAAAATACTGCGTGTATAGTTTTATATTAATTATTTTCTGAAGTAGAATACAGCTCCAATCTTTCAGTTTCAAATAAATAAATTAACAGGCCTTAGGTCATAAAAATTGGCAAATAATACTATAAAATATGCTAATAGAGAACGAAAATATCTCAATTAAAAATATTTATACGATACCATAATTATTAATTGTACAACAACGTAGTTTCGAAGTAGTAGAGTATTATAAATAAATTGCATATAATGACAATAATTTACATTAATATATTTCAGAACCTGTTGTTCAAGTAAATTTACTCAATAATTCTTCATATAATAATATGATAATTTTAATGGAAATTCTTGTTATTGTATACTATTTTTATACTCCACTATTTCATAAAATGTTATTATATTGATAATTAAGGATTCACATAAGTATTTTTGAAAAGAAAATTTATAATGTACATCTGACTACATTACAGTATTTTTTATGACTGATGGCTAATTAAATTATGACCTGTAATATTAACGTATGTCAGACAGTTCTAATAATCTCTCTCTCTCTCTATGTATATAATATATATATATATATATATATGAGTATGTGTGTGTGCACTGATTTCCGCGGAATGTATATAGTTGAATTTTTTGTTTGTTTTAGATAGTTCAAGATATTAATTTGAGAGTAGTTTCAGTTCAATAATTGCATTTTATTTCTTAGAACTAACCAAGAAAGCATATTATTTTTCAGATCTAATTCAAGTATTAGTTATTACAAAGTATTATTGCATTTGAAACATGTCGATTGCTTAAATTTGGTAAAAGACTTGCCTCATCGCCTTTGAAAAGACAAAAATTATGCTCCTCTAAGTCATCAACTAGGAAAAGTTTTACCAACATCATATTCAACGCCCTGAGTGCAAAGTTGCAGAATATAGATTCTTTAAATTCGAATAGAATATTTAGAAAAATTTATCGAGGCACCTCGGTCTGTTTTCAAAGGTTTATACTTCGCAGATCTTGTGCTGA
The DNA here is from genome assembly GCA_034510155.1 of Eucriotettix oculatus. Lineage (NCBI taxonomy): Eukaryota > Metazoa > Arthropoda > Insecta > Orthoptera > Tetrigidae > Eucriotettix > Eucriotettix oculatus. Next base: position 142,527,694 of record CM067377.1, read on the forward strand.
CGGTTAGAGTTGTTTGCTTTTCCATTTGGAACTACCCCCTAACCTTGTCGAGGAATGAAGAAGGGAATGCTGAGGTCCCATAACAAAGCCCGCTCTCGGTAACGGAAAGGAATGGCACAAGTATACATAGACCGAACTATGTTATGCAGGATTTTTAGATGTTTACTCTGCATCACTTTTAGGCGGATGCCGGCTAGGATCTTAAAACTATAGTCAGAAGCTCTAGTTATCCAATGGCAGCCATAATGTCCGTCCCGTATATATATATATATATATATGCGATTAAATGGGAATTGTCACCATAAATAATGTTTTCAATTTTATGGTAACATTGTTTTTGGTATTCATAATTAAAAGTCGAGCGTTGGCACACTTTTAGGATAATTATACATCTCTGAAATAGGTGAATTAGCATGTCATTTTTATGGTAACATCAGTCAGTGATTATTTAATATTTTCAAAAATAAGGAATTATATTGGACTGGTACTTAGTTATTTTGCACGGTTCAGTATTGTAAGAAAATCATTTGACAGAATCACGAGGTCAATTTTCGTTTTATTGTTTATGAACAATAAACACAAGCTTTCGAAATGTTTTTCCACTGTCAACTGTTTGTACATGAGAACAAACATGTTTAAACGACCAAGAACCACGAGCAGGGTGATATAGAAAAGGGAAATTATTTACAGACCACATCAACACAGTTTTACAAACATTAAGTCACGGAAAACATCCAACATAGAGTGAAACTTGTCAAATCGAACAGAAACAGAATGGGCTATCTATGTCATCAATCAATGCCCTAAATACTACCAACACAGGCTAAAATACCTACAGGGCAAAAATTACAAATCCATCTTGGATTACCATATCAAAAAGACATTATTAAGTTTTGTAAGGACAGTAAAATTTTTGATTTAATTAAAATGTATTGCATTTTGTGTTTTTAAATTTAAAAATTATTATGATGAAGACAAATAATTAATTAGTGGTTAATGATCAGGAAAATTGGCATTACCATTATCATAATTGTAAATTATATGTAAATAATTGTCACTGAGATCGCTAGTGACTAGGCAGTCAATAAAAAAGGCCTGTAAAAATATTAACACTTAAGAAAGTGAGTGACGAAATAAGACGACTAAACCTCAGAAAAGCACCCAGAATTTACCTCATTACAGTAAAATGAAAAAAGAAAAAAGAAAGAGGATTTTTGCGTTAACATATAACGCAATTATGGTTTACGAACCACACTTTTAAAAACACACCAATGAAAGCGTTATGAGTCGCGAAATAAAATAAGACTAATACACATTTTGATAAATGTTTTAGTGTAGCAACGTTTACATTATTTGTTATTTCTAACAGGCAAATATATAGTTCTTGGAGCATAGTTTGTGTCTGGTTTAAAATATTTCTTAAATACACGTACGTTTGTCAAAACTATGAATGAAAATAAATATACCATAACAAAATAAAAATGTATATCTTGGTTGGATCTGAATAAATGAAACCTCCTCTACGTTTCTGCTAACGTTAGTAGGATTTTCAAGTGTAGAAGTAAAATTAGTAAGAGCTTTGCAAAATACGTTGGACAAAAGTAGTTTTTTCAATTACTGTCCTTCTTTCATCAATTAAAAGCTGAGCTGTCATTTATCTTTAGTCACGCCTTCTATTCAGTAAATGAATTTATAGGATAATCTTGTATATAATGTAAATAGCAAGAATTATTAATCGTAATCATCGCTGTAATTAGTTCCATAATACTATTATATAATAATAATAATATTATTGTAAAACTGTAAATAGCATGTATTACCTATTCATTAAGTTTATGTTATTGAATATTATTAGTCAAAAACAAACTATTTTAATAGTTAAACTATGCTAATAATGGAGGGAAAATTAACATCCTGACTCATTTACAACGTTGAAGCTTAGCTCCTAAACATTTAATAATTATTATTCTCATGATCTGTTTCGGGATATTTTATTATTTGATTTACAATTGAATAGACATTCTGAAACACTTTCCAAATTTTATTTGGTGAAAGACAGTTTACCTGACGAAGAAGACGGAGCATGCTGTCGAAATGTTATTCTAAGCAAACTTGGAACCGGGTTAAAATCCGAGAATTATATTTACACTAAAAATGGTTGCCATAATCTTCAAATGGTTACTCACTGAGTAGTCATTTTGGACAGTACTACTAAGAACTTTCAATACAATTAATGAATAGGAACTATTTGAATCTCCGTTACGTGACCCACTATTTATGTACTTTCATCTAATGTATTCATTATTTCACTGAAATCTTTGAATTTTGATACAAGTCAGGACTGAATATGAGGCCAGGAAATTTTACTATAAAACAAGGATAAATTAAACTTGACAAATGAATCAAAATGGGAACTCCTAATCTCAATAACATAATTTTTTTAATAAAATCTACCGTATATTGTAAAAAAATATTTTTGTTTGTCATCTTAAAGAAATTAGATATAGTTTAAAGAGAAATATTCCAATCGAATGATATAAAACCTAGTATCGCAGACTTCATTATAATAATTGTCTCATGAGGATAGCATCAGACCAGTCTTAGGGCTGAATACCACAAGAACAACTGCATATTAATATTAGTTACAAATATGTAAATACCGAAGAGGACTGGGGCTGATAGATGCGAACAGCACAGGAAAATCAGTTTAGTATCCCATGCATGCAAAATATTAAGGAAAATAGTATATAGGAGTTTGGAACGTCAAATAGAATTCGAGTTAGGAGAAGATTAATTTGGTTTTAAAACGAGAGAAGTAATATTGACTTTGCGACTAATTTTAGAAGACAGGATAATAAAAAACGACCCACGTTTATGGCATTAGTAGATTCAGAAAAAGCGTTTAATAATGTGAACTGGAACCCACTATTAAGTATTTTGAAGAACGTTAGAATAAAATATCAAGAAAGGAGTCTTTCTACAGAAGACAGGCAGAAGTAAGTAAAATAGAAGAAGATCAAGGAAAGATAGTCGTAAGACAGTCTGTCGCCTATACTATTTAACTTATATGTAGAACAGGCGATGAAAAATGTTAAAACGGAATATGGAAAAGGAATTATACTGCAAGGAGAAGAAATAAAAAGCTTTCGCTTTGCCGACGATATTGTAGTATTAGGGGAGTCAGGAGAAGACTTGAAAACCATGATAAATGGCATAAACGGAGTCCTGGAGAATCAGTTAGATATGGGGATTAATAGAGGGAAACAGTGGAATAACAAAGGGTGTTGGATTGGGAAGTGATATTTTGAAGGAAGTTAAGGAATTTTGCTACTTGGGCATGGGAATGGTAGAAGTATAGTAGACATACAGAGTAGGATAGCACAGGAAAGAAGGCTTTTGCCAAAAAAGAGGAATTTATTTACGGGTAATATAAGTGTCAATATTAGGAAATTGTTGCTAAAAATGTTCGTATGGAGCGTGGCGTTATATGGGTACGGAACGTGGATGATAGGAGTTGCGATTTGAAATGTGGTGCTATAGAAGAATGCTGAAAATCATATGGATGGCTAGAATCACTAACGAGGAAGTTTTAAACAGAATAGGGGAAAAGCGATAAATGTGGAGGACGTTGACCAAGAGAAGAGGATAGATTAATAGGCCACGTTTTAAGGCATGTGGGTATTGTAAATTTAGCATTTGAGGGAAGAGCGTGGGTTAAGAACAGAGGAGGAAGGCAAAGGATAGAATACGCAAAGTAGATTATCAAGGGCGTGGGATGTGGTAGTTATGAGGTAAATTAAAGGCTTGTGCGAGATAGGCTAGCATGGATGGTTGCATCAGACCAGTCTTAGGACTGAACACCACAACAACAAGTGAAGACTTATCACTTATGATTTCCTCATGGACTCGAGTACATTGCTCAGCCTATTTTGATTAAAACCGGGGTTTTAAAAATAAATAAGCGATTTCCAGTCATGAAACACAGCGGAATGTGGGCACTTGAGCGTGCTTCTATGTGAAGCGGGGTATGGCTGCTGTTCACCTCGATGGTGACCTGGCGCATTGTGAGGAGCGAGGAGCGAGGAGGATCTCTCTCCCTTCGCGTGCGGAAAGTCTGGCAGACGCGTGCCCTGCAAGGAACAGGTTCCCCTTTGTAAGGAAGCGTGTCTGAGTCAAGGAAACCTGGCTCCCGGCAAGCCTCATTAAACTTGACGTGAGCCACAATCCCAGACACTCTGCTAAACAAACACGCATAGCTTTCCACGACGGCTCACAGATATTCATCGAGTCGAGGGGTCTGCAGATGCAATTTATTACAATGTCTGGAGGAACCTCAAATTCTGAAGAGGGAGGATTACACGAAATATCCATAAGTAAGCACCCAACAAGAGTACAGAAAATCTAGCAGAAAAAGTGTATTGGCGAAAGGATAAAATTCCAAGAGCATAGTGGTTGCAAGTTTTATGAAAAAGATTTGACGTCATATACAAGAGTGATACGTAGGGGAATTATGACAATACCTTTAAAGCCAGACCAAACAATGATTTTTAACAAGTACAGACGTGATACAATAAAAGTGACATAAATTTCCAATTTCTGTCAATATTTACAAAATATTAATTTTTATAGTATTGCCAACAACACTTTTTAGTCACTAAAGAAATTGCTACCAAATTTTTAAACAAGTAGGGTATCCTATATTTAATTCATTATCTCTCTATTATTGCCGTTAAGTTAAAAGATATCCACATTCAAATACCCTCCTATGCTATTAGAGGAGATTTATCATTTGTTGGATCAGCCTCATGTATCCTGTCAGCCTAAAAATTAGTATGTCCTACCTTCAGAGGTAAAATATAAGAAACTGGTTAACAAGGAAGCAAGAAAGATTAAATATAGTTCATTTAACCGAGAGTATAAATTAAAACAAATTAATTAATCATATGACAATTTAGTATAATAAAAAACAGCCAATTTGTCAGCTGAATATTTATTCAGTATAATTACAACGTTTCGTCCATGCTTTTGGACTTCATCAGGTAAATTATTAAATGGATAGCTCTAGTATACATGTGGATAATTTTGCATCTTCGGCTGTGTCCAATTTTCTTTCGGCCGTAACCGTCGCTGAACGCAGACCACGATGCAAAATTATCCACATGTGTACATTTGCCTATTTATAAATTTACCCGATGAAGCCCACAAGTATAGACAAAACGTCGTCATTGTATTGATTAATTTTTAGCTGATAAACTAGCTCTACTTTTATTTATTAAATGTGATTTAACTGTAGATTTATAAAAATATATTTTCACCAAAATTAATGCTTTATTGTGTAAACCATTTAATGCTTAGCCCGGATATAATCTGGAACTGTATCTATGAAATGTTTAACCAATACATAAATACTCATAGGAATAATTAACAACTTGAACGTCATTATAGAATTATTCGTGAAAAGCTTCAGTCGCAAATAATTGCTCTTATTCTTATATTAGCTTATATAATGTGTATAAATTAATTGAATGGGATACATAATTTCGCTGAAAGGTCAGTGTCCCGTCTTGGGAAATTTATGACCTCTTAGGCCTTCATAACGCTTTGGTTCTAATTCAGAACTGTATATGTCAATGTACGATTCTTTATTCTCTCCACGTGGTTTGTCCATACAGTGTTTGATTTATTCCTTGAATATATTATTCCTGCTCTTCATTACTCAGAGAGAATATTTACGGATGTTACCATTCACTTCTGTATTTATTTTTATGCTATAGTATAGAAACCTTGTTTCAAGGAAATATGGCCACTACTAGTAGTCCACATTGGGCATATCAGAGCCTCATATAAATAAGTCAACATTTATAGAAATATTAGTTTATAATATTAGACTGGTTTTGATACACTGCTTTAAAAAACATATTTGTTAGGGTGTCTTTACACTATACTAGCATATGCTATAATATAGTTATAATTACATTCCAGTTCTTCTAGACATCAAACTGTCTGTTTGTAATACAAATATTTTCTATTATTTATAATGCACGTACTTGACTCTCAGTATCTGCCTGCAATTTATAACTGCATATGCATCACTGTTCAATAAAAGGGTATTCATGTTTTTCTTCTACTTCTTCCTTCACTCAGCATACTGTTCCCTTTCCCAAGTTTGTTTGCTACTTCGTCTTGTTGACTGCCGACCATATTACTTAATATTAGAAATAATTATAATTATCAATTCTCCATAATTTTATAGACAATTTCTATGTAGCATAATTTTTTAACTATAGTATATTTTTGGTTTAACATAGTAGGCCACTTGCTCAAAAATTTTTGCAACGAGCAATATAATTGTTTCTGACATACAGAAATTTTGTTTTAAATTTTTCTCACTTTCCCGAAGATTTTTCGCTCATTTTGATTACTAATATCTGTTACTCCAATATTATTTTCCAGTTTTAATTTTCAAACCAACACATGGTTCACGGATCATTTGTTTTTATCTTGTACGTTCTGTTACAAAAAAGTTTTGATACATTGTATAAAATCAGTTACATAAAATTATTTAAATGTCTATTTCAGCAGCTATCAATTATTACTAAAATTTTAGTTGGTTCTGTTGTGAATCAAGACTGTTTTAAAGATTTGGTGACGAAATTGAATTTAGAATTTAACTTCTTTGGAAAAGGACATAGATATCCGTACAGATATGTGAGAAGGCTCATGATAATAGTTACAAAGTTGTACATTCTTGGCGGAAGACATCAGAATATGGTTAATAGTCGCATTTAAGTCTGGGTGTCGGATGTTTCCATGAAACAAGTGACATCAAAATTTGTACACTCGAAATTGAAAAGTTAATTTAAATTAAATTATTTAACGAGGCGTAGTTATTTATTAAATTATTAGCATAATACGAGTAAAAACGTAGCCATAGACAATTCATAAAAGCTCATACTTTTCAATAGAATATTTTTCTTGTTCTCATATGTTCATATATTAAAACATATAATACACATGATAAATATAGTAAGACTACACATATATATTTGAAGTAACATTGAAAAAATTGAACGGTATTTCCAAGAGTGTGGGAAAATTAACAGAACTATTTTAGAACATCATTCAATTAGAAATTAATAACTTCTTTTTACAATAAAATATTCCCTTAGAATTTTTGTGTTTATAAAAACTGGCGTGAAGAATTATTCATTAAATTAATTAGTTTGTAGTTTAAATATCGTTACAAGAATTGCATTAATAATGTATGTAGTGAATATCTAAGAAAATTTCTACAATTGAAAAGGGACTTTTATGAAAACGAAATTAATTTATTGAATCACTTAAAGCAGAATTTTAAATTATTGACATAATGCGAGTAAAAAAAATAACCATAGATAATTTTTTAAAAATCGTGGAATTTAAACGGAATATTTTTCTTATTCTCACATGTTCAGGTAATAGAACAATTGGTACACGTGAATATAAGAAGACTGCACAAATATAAGGAACATTGAAAAAATTGAACTATATTTCCAAGAGTATGGGAAAATCAACAGAAGAATTTATAAGGACATTATTTAGTGAGAAATAAATAATTTGGTTGTACAATAAAATATTCCCTTAGAATTTTTGTTTCTATAATAACTGGGGTGTGAATTATGCATTGAATTATTTAGTTTGTATTTCTAAATATCGGTACAAGACTTGTATTAAGGTTTTCTACAGTAAATATCCAAGAAAATTCCTACACTTGAAAAGTGACTTTCATAAAATCAGAATTAATTAAATTAAATGAAACTATTTGACAACTGACTGTTTTATTTAATGGTTAACCATACGCGGAGTAATGGAAGATTGCTTTTTATATATGTTTATGATCGCTCATAAAATATATCTGTCACCACAGGGAATAAGTTACGCCAAGAAAGGCTAAATCTGAACTAAGTGTAATATAATAGTCATTTAATCTTTCCTTAAAGAAATTGTTAACTATGGACTCTAATACTTTTTGAGTTACATGTGTTTCTTGATATATAGAGCTTATGAAATCAAGGTAAACAGTGTTTGTAAAATCTTAAAAAGTTAAAATTAACAATTTTCTATGTGGCCACTAGATATATGCTGATCAAATATTAACGAAGAAATATCAACAGACGCTTTTATTGGCAGCTAGCTATCTCTCAAACTTAATCCACATTGTAATTCTGCAGTTTACGCTTAGGTAGATAACAAAATGGGGCACCTTTCTTGGTTATCCAAAGCAAACGAAGGGCTATACGCCCCCTCAGCGTTGGTTCCCAGGCAATCTTCTGTAATCTCCATTGCATTACGATCATGTCCCATAATCCAGCTCCACATTTGTCTTGATTAGCGTACATACGTCTTCCAGCATTCTACAGCACCCTGCAAGGATTTTTCTGCCTTAGTCATTCATAATTATAAATGATTAGCCGAACAATTCTAACACTCTGATGAGAAACAAAATAATCGTTTAATGCTTTAAATTGCCTTGCAAAAATTCAAAACCGTTTTCAGTAATATACCATGCTACAGTTGAAAACTGATATTGTCAATAATAATTATTATAATTATTTTAAAATCACTACCCAAAAGTTCAAACAAATATATAAGAACTAGTCACAAATTTTCTCATTAAATATTACTAATGAATTGTTGGCCAAGGCTGACATAATCAATTATTATGATTGTTATAATTTTTCCCTATATAAACGTATTAGCTAACAATATTATAGTTATATAATTTATAGATTTTTTATACATATCATAATTGTAAACATTGACATATTGCATAGAAAAATGATTATTGTCTTAGTTATATCATACTAATCACCATTCTATTTTTCTTGCATTTGTATGAAGAGACGCAAATTATTTACTCTTTTTAAAAAATTGATAGAAATTATTCAAATATATGTTTGGAAAGTTTATGGATGTTTAAGTAATTTTAAAAGGAATGTAAAACATATAATTATTTGTAATACTGAACACAAATAGTTTTAAAATATTAATAATCCTGTGAAACTGTAATATGAAAGTTTATCTCTCACCGGTCACAATTTTCATTATTAAAAATTATTATTACTGGTCTGATTCAATAAATTTTGCTATTGAAATACTTAACTTGACCAAAATTGTGAAAAGTATCCTAAAATAATTATGATGCGAATGCTACAAATTTGATCAAGACATATATATTTGCTTCCTGTAATAACAATGAATCATATTAATATTCTCTTGTTTTAGAAAATATTACTCGACAGATCCGTAACAAATTACATCAAATATAATTTTTAAATTTAATTGAATTGAAATTTGGTATTTATATTATTTGTATGATGTTTAATTTCAATAAAAGCCTATATATTTTCACCGCGGAAACAAATTATGTATATTGAGTAATTATTGAAGTTATAGGACCATTACTGTTAACTTTCCCTCTGTGTCATATTTACTTTGATTTCATTTATTTTGTGTAAATAAACTTCTCGTTGTAATATGAAGAATGTAGATGTAGCAGATTTTGTGACAGGTGTTGATTCCTAAATTAGTTTAGACATACTGAGTCTGAATGATATGTCATGTCTGTTATAATTTATCAATGTTTATTTTATCTATTTTAACTCAATTCTTAATGTTAGAAGTTTTATATATTCTTAAATAATGTATGAATATAACGTAGTGTTTTACTTATTTTTTTTTGGTCAACAGGCTACATGAGGGTATTCAGTAGGATGTTTTAAATTTATCTTAGCTATTCAGCTATTTCATGGAATGATGAACTCTCCAACTGTGAGATAATGGCAATAACAGTTAATCAAAATTGAAGTATATATAAGCAAAGAAAATATGTCCATACTTAAGGATTATATTAATATTTAATGATTCCACTAATTATAAGAACAATTAACGTCTGTACAACAAAAATATCAAATAAAGAACTAACGGCTTTAACAAAAAATTTTGAAATTTTTTTAACTTTAAGTTGACGTTTCGGCAATCCGTTGTGGGCCTTGTTAATAAACTAATTCAAGTAAAGATAAAGCAAAAATACACCATACAGTCAGGGAATAGCCAAAAAATAGAATTAACAAAGATATTTTAATAAACCATCATACAATTTGTTTAGATGAAAATTGTATTGTTTTACATGAAAGTAAATTTATTTCTTTTATATGCAACATTTCTGAATTTATTTTTCTTGAAATTCAATATAATTATTTGAAACATACTTTGAAACGAAATTATTAGTATTATCATAAATACAATTAGTTATAAATTTACTAAGTTTAGAAATGAAATCAACAGAATATTAGTTGGCAGAAAAATTCTGAATGCATATTTACGATTCTTTGATTGATAATGAGTATCAGATGAAAGATTTAAATTCATAGATTTTTTCTGATTTATTGAATGATGAGATAAAAATTTTATCATTCTACCAGAATAAATAGATTATGGGAACAATTGAAATAAAATATGTTATTAAAACGGCCATCGAAACTTAATGAAGACGAAGAGAACAATCTATTTCTAATACAACAGTAAATTTAATATTGGAACAATAATTATTAAACACACAAATTAAATCTTCCAAATTATTAGAAGGAATTATACAAAACAATATCTTCACATACCTATAATAAGTCAAAGGTCTGAAGAACAGCTTTTGAAGACATGAATTTTATACGTTTATCATGATTATTTCATCAAAACACGGAGGTAATGAGCAACCCGTGGAAAAATTTTCAATTGAGGACATGGATTGAGTCAAAGTTCCATTATGTCATCAATGTTAAAATATAACGAGGAACATATTAGACTGAGAAATTATGTGTGATAAAACACACATGATTGAGAAGAGTTTAAAAATAAAAAATGTAAATGAATGAAAAAATAATAATACAAAATTGTGAAAATATGAAATAGATAATATATAATTAAGAGAAAAAATAGTAAAATTTAAAAATCAATGAACTTTGAAAATAAAAATATTCTTTGGTAAGAAAAGAGAAGAAACATAATGCGATGTTTTAAATTAATATGCATTGTTATTATTATAAAGAGAATCATTTCAAACTAAGGAAACAAAATAACTCCATTAACCCGTGTTAATTTAATTAATTAAAATAAAAAATAACAATTTATCAATTTGAATAGATGTGTTAGTTTCAATAATACGGAAATGTATTATTTAATGGTTAAAAATGAGTAGAATAATTGGGAAGGATTGAAGAAATAATTTAGTTTAAGGAATGTTGATAGACTGACTAATATATTAATTTTGACATTTAATGATATCAATTTATTTTTAATGAGTATTCCAGAAATGTTACCAATTTTAGATTAATATTATTTCTGAATTTAGTATTCATCAAGTTTGTAGAGCAATTAAATCCATTGTTTCTTCCAATAACGATTGAGTCTAGATTATTATCTGAAGATAAATTGGATTATTTAATAAATATTTGTATTTCAAGTACGCAATTCCCCACAAAAATTTTATTTTCAGGACTTTCCACGATTTTTATGAATTAAGATTGCTAGGGTAACATACACCTAAATGACATGTCATGTTATACGCATATTATACCGTATATTCAAAAATAATTTATGGTTTACAGAAGAATTTTTATGAGTTCTCATATTTACTTTTACATTTCATTTTATACTTGAGACCATTCCTTTGATTTTCAGAAATACGGCCTAAGAAAATTTACTGTTTTGAATGCTAGCTAAAGGTGGGTAGTAATTAAATTGAAAAAGGTAACAGCAAATAAATAAATTTAAAAATATTTTTAACTAGTAGAACGGAACAGCATATTATTTTAATTAAAATGGAATAGTAAAACAAATACATTTCTAGATTACTAACGTTTCAATAAATATGTAGTCGTAAAATGTAGGTATATAATTTTCATTTCGATGGTACATGATAAAAAAGTACTGAATATGATCAGGTGATTAACTACCTGTAAATTTATATGGTGTGTTTGCTTATCTAGTTGAATTCTTCACTTTGTGGTTGAAAATCATTTATTTTGATTGTTGATAAATATAATATTTATTCGATTATTGCTGGTCTTATTAATAAGAGGAGTGTTATTAGTGACGGTATTACAAACGTTAATTGCTACAAAGCCTGGTTACATGCAATATAATTGTTGTGTCTGAGTTTCAGTTTATAATATTACGAGGTTGGATAGATAAATATTTGTATTGAATAGATTTTATTTTATTTTCTAGAATGAGTCAGGTGGCCACGAAAAATTTTGAATTTATTCTTTTTTCTTTGCAATATTAAGTAATTAAAATTGACACAATATTTATTAAACCAGTTTGAGTGAAGAAATAGATATACGTGGATTTATAAAATATTCTACATAATCTGCGAATGGAATTCATTGTTATTTATTGCGAGATGTATAAATGTTTCAAATAATTTTATTTAACTAATAAAGAAATATAACATTAAACTGTCATATTTGTCACGCATCAGATGAGTACAAGTATAATTATTATAATATATTTATGGTATAGTTTTAAAACATACACTTAAAGTTTTAGGAGGGCAGGACAAAAAAAATGAAAAATACTGCCAGATATAACATTTTAAATCAAGTTATTTTTAATCTGTGCCCTGGTAACTATGGTTTCAAAAAATTGAAATTTAATTTTCACTTATTCAGAAGGATTCAAGAATCATTGGGAGCAATTATTTGGTAGACCACTTTGTTAGTGCTCGAAACCGATCTTCATTCATCTCAGCCTAACGAAGGGCGAGCTTGATTTGAAGATACTAATGTAGAAGAGCGTCATTATTTTGCAAAATTTTCATACAGACTCTTTACATTTCTGTAACTATTAGCGGTTCCTTGTTTCTGTTTACCTCTCGTGGACGTTTATGTGCCTCGTCTCAGGAGAGTTTGTTATTCGAGTAGAGAATTCTCTTCGTTAACTAAACTCCTCGTAAGAGGAGCAGCAATTGATGCTCAACACGAGAGCAGACTGATCTCTGCTCGCTCACAAAGAAAATTGTTACACGGGCACAACCTTTATTATCTTCAGCTGAATACTAGAAACAAACATTGAGATTTGTGGCTAGATTACGAAGTGGAACAGTGCACGTCCTGTGCATGTTGAAGATTACCTAATGCTAAAGTAAAACGAAACTTGAAACGATATTGATGCAATAATTTTTTCTTCACGGTATGATGCTAAAATTTCCCTAATTTACTCTATAAAATGTTCCCGTAACAGTAGTTATTTATTTTCCTCTAAAACATGCTAAATAAAGCAATCCTATATAATGATAATCGGATGTTGGGATACAATACCTCATTTTTTTTAAAGTGGCAATTAAAAATTTTTAATTCATTCGAAAAATGGTCAAAAATTGATGAAATTTCCGTTATCTGCTTCCATTAAATAGTACATACTTCAAATTCAATAAAAATATTGTTTGGTGACGTTGATGTAAACAATTGTCTTACTATTAATTGTACAATAAGATAGTGTCATTATCTTTAATTCATATGGTTGTACAATTTTACAGACCTCTGATGAAAGGAAAACACTCTTTGTGAACTCGGAATTATAATCCTGTTAATTGCTGATTTTAAACGTGCTGAACGCTTATTCTGGAATCTTCAATGGTCTTGGAACTCTGAAAATAAAAGTAAATATATATTTAATAAATAAATAAACAGTTAGATATAAAAAGTAGAAATTGAATTTTCTTTCCTGCGTTATTCTTTCAAATAAATTTGCTTATTTTTTCCTTTTATGTCAGTGTATCGACTGATTATTTTATCACAAATAAACTAAGTCAAAAGATAATTTTTATCAAATATAAGAAAATGACAGAATTAAAATACTAACGGTGCAATATTGTTTATATGTACTCAATGATAAAACATACATTCAGTTATATTATATATGCTTGTAATATGAAATGACGTGTGCATTTTTGCTAGATACAATTCTAATTCTAATTAAATAATATATGGTATTCAAAAAATAATAAGTGAAGTGAAGGGTGAAAACAGTAAGGATTTGTGCACAAATAAAAATTATTGAGAACGTAAATCTAAAATTTTCATTGAAAATTTGTTCGTACCTCTAACCGATTCACATTTAAAATAGCCAAAAATACCAAATCTGTGAAAATGATATCGTTTTGAGAGACATTAATTGAGATTGCTTCTTCATAAATTTACAACGCCGTGTAATTATTATATTAAACACAATATAACACAAATAAAATAATTGTAATCACTTCTTATTGATAACTATTTTTTAATTTTAATTAGAACGCATGTTTAATTAGAAATTATGAACACCGATATCATATTGTTATATATACTATAACTAACCTCTAACAAATTTTGTTCATGATGAATTCTGTCCCATGATTTCACAAAGAAAATGTTGAATAACATAAGTAATATTACAGTAAAGAGAATGTAATTTATTAATTTGAAAATAGAGCGAATTTAACTGGAAGGAAACTTAGAAATGTTATAACGTTATCATTAAAGTAAGTCAAAAGTTTTTAAATGAATAATTAAATGAATTAAATTAGCCTCTTTCTCAGTTCTTATTTTATTTAAAATATGGAATATACTACGATTCGACTCTTATTTGAGACTTCTTCCGGTATACTAAAATAAAAAATACAATGGACTACATTAGGTAATATGTTAAACAATTTCTATGAACACCTAAATATTGTAAAACCATGTATTGTATTGAAAAAAAATTGTAAGATATTTACTAATGTAATACATTGTAATTTTAAATTTAGTATACTAAAGAAGCCTCAAATTTGAAACGTAGTATGTCTTATTTTAATTAAAATAAAAAACTCACAAAGGAGCAGTTATAATTCATTTAATTAAACATTTTTCAGCAATAAATGATTATATATCTTCAGTAGAAATTATTTTAATACTAGTGTCCACAATTTGTAAAATAATTATGAAATTTGGGATAAAAATTAATTTTAATCAAATTAATTTGAAAATAGGTACATTTCATAACCAAACTAATCGTTGGTCTAAATTATTAACTAGTAACCATTATAATGAAAATTTTTTATTAGCAGTAGCTGGTATAGTTTTTGTAGCGTTTACAATAATTTACTCATATAAGATAAAATAAATACATAAAATCAGTTTTTGACAGGTGTATGAGTGTTACTTTTTCAATATTTTTTATCATAAGTAAATGGATTACTTGTGTGACAGAACCACTTAGAACCGAAACATTCGGTATAAATATCAACTAATAAAAGCATACAGTTTGTAACATAGAGCTTTTATATTAGTTATTTAAACAGGGATGTTTTAATAACGCTTAGTCTGCAAAAGATTTCCAATCAGTACATGGAACACAGTCGTTATAATAAAAGGGTACAAACTCTGGAATCGGAAGTTCTGCTTGATATCGTTCACGTAAAATGTAAATGGGCTTATTTTTAATAGAGATGCCTGATTAAATATTAATTGTGGTTAATGCATGCGTAATTTAATCTTTTATAGATAAATATATGCGTAGTTCAAAATATTTATGTATATAATTTCAGAACTATTTCATTTATTTGTTCTTCTCCGAAGTAAAAAAGACGACGATTAAATATTCAAATTATTTTATCTATAATAAATATAAAATATATTTGTGTGAAATATTACTAAATGCTCTTCTGTAAATTGGTTCTAAATATAAATGGTCAACATAATATAATTGACGCAATGACCAATTATTCCTGACCGAAAATAAGACCATGCTGTATTAATACTGTGCAGTTTATTTAATTTATTTTACTGGAGATATAAGCATCAGAAAGACCGCTACGTTTTATCTCCTCGTAGGTCTGAGATATAAATATGGTCTTGGTTGACAAAGAGTAAAATTTATCGAATATAATTCCCTATCTTTTAAGTAACTAAAAAATGAACTTTAGTAGAAAGATAAATAAGAGCTTATTATTACAATTTCGTTGTGTAAGAATCCCTTAACTCTAAATTGGTTAAACGGTTTCAATTTAAATTAATATCCACACAAAGCCTAAAGTTTTACCTTCCTTTTTCTGTTTTAGAAGTGTAATATAATTTTGTTTGGTAATAAGTATATAAAAAATATTTAAAATTGTACTAACAACTATTACATTTCTGTAAAATTAGAAATTTATTTTTTGAACAGAAATTAGAACGTTTATCATGCATAATCTCCTCATATCGTGCATCTTAACTGAACTAAAGCATCAATTGTTTAATAGATGTCTAAAATAAAAGTAAATTGAATTGGGTAACATTTGACATTAATGTATTAAAATTAAGTAATAATTTGGAACTGAACCAAAGTTTTCCATGAGATTACTTAATAATCCACATAATATCGTGGTATAATCTACCGCGTTAATAAGAAATTTGAGTGACAATAAATTAATAAAAACTCGGCCAAATAAATCAGCGAATAAATTTAATTAGTATTTAATTAATACAAATACAACGTATGATCCAACTTTGTGGAATTCTTCAGGTAACTATAGAAGCTTAAAAATTGTTAGGTCGCTATACAATTACTTGTAGAGGTTCGCAAAGCTAGATGAAAAGTTTGATTTGCATTAAATAAATACTAATTAAATTTATATGCTGACTTATTTGACCGCATTTTTAATTATTTGTTATTAAACATAAAGTCAAAATAATTATGCTCGAAATTAGAGTGAGGCTCGGTAAACCAAAATGAATTAAAAATATAAATTAATACAAAACGGTGAGCTAAATACAGCATCGGCTTAATTTGTGGTGTTGGTAAATGAAATGTATATTATGTTTAAGTTTTATATCATGTAATATGAATATTAATCGTTTTGTAACTTCTGGAAATATTGATACTAATTTCAATTCTTAAATTTTTCCAATGCTTTCCAGACCGAAAATAAGACAATGCTGTATTAATACTATGTAGTATATTTAATTTATTTTGTTGGAGATGTAAGCGTCAGAAGACCGCTACGTTTTACCTCCTCGTAGGTCTGAGATACAAATAATAAGATTGTTAAACTTTCGAATGGATTTGGCAAACACTTTCACGAGCTCAAATTCCAAAAAAGGTCACAAATAATATATGATTACAAGAACCTGATATTTTTAAAGTAAAGCTGATATTGTGGGCAGGTAACCACGGAGGGACGCGGAGTTCTCTGGCGGCAACTGCTTAGTCCACGTCCGCTCAAGACGCTGGGCGTCGAAGGGACTTGGTGGCCGATCAACGCGTAGGCCTTATTTAGCAACAAAAATAATTGATCCCTGTTAAAGAAATGACAAATTTTCAGTTTCCTTAGTTTACAACACGTTTCGGATAATATAAAATATTTTTATGAACATCCAATAAATTATAGTTAAATTTAAAATTTGTTTCTCATTATTTTAAAATATTCACCTAAAATGATTCTATTCTATGTTATCAATAGATGTTACAATAATCGTTTTTATGGTTACCTTTCCACTGGTTATGGTTATCTTTCCACTGAAATTCTCTTACGTATTTTAAATTAAATCTCTTCTTAAAAGAAATGAAAGTAACTTAATTGTTTTTTAAAAAAGACAGGTTTTTTAAGAAAGACCTAAATAATTATTTTTGGTTAATTTCGCTAAAAAATTATTTTATATACGTTAAGTTGTAATTATATTTTCCGATAATGCGGAACTAATATGGTCATTCGATAGGATTTATTTTAACTCTCTCTTCGCAGAATGTAAATAAGATAATATTTTTTTGTAATGGTTTCACTTGTGTTATACGGAACCTATTTGCTTCCTTTTTAGGTTTACCCTTGAAATTTAAATGACATGTAATATATATATATTTATTTATTTATTTATTTCTGCATCCTTCTTCTTCAGACTTACATCCAGACTGAGAATAAACTGACCTATGGACGTAAGATAGTATTTATTACAATCCGTGTACGCTATTTTACCTTTGGTGGACAATGTATCATTATCAGCACTCATTACTTGAATTATATAAATTACCGAAGGAGTCATGATGCACCTAATTGCCTCAAGAAATTTTGATTTTTGTTATTCTTATTTTACGAAATTCAAATAAATTACGATATACTTAATTATTATATTTTATGCCTGATGCGTATACAAACCAACAGTAATATAAATTCTCGGTTATCATCAAGTCCCGTTTATACCGGAAGCTATTGAATTAAAATAATTTAAATCATAAACCTATAGAATCCAATTAAATTCAAGAAGTTTTCTAATCATTCTGTTAGTATCATCATGCCAAAATAATAAAAAACGACGTAATAAATATTTGCATAAAAATTGATTCTTTAAAAAGAACATTTAGTTTTTATGTGATCCACTTGAAATTTCTTTGGAAACTGTCAAAAGTCGAGTTTTTCCAGAGTCAATATTTAAAATTTCGCATCTTGTATACCCTCGTAAATGATGGGATTTCACTAATCGTATGAAATGGAGTTATTAACTAACGAGATATCAGCCCAATGTTGAATCTGCCTTGGCTGTTGGGGGCAAGATTCGGTAATGGCTGACTTTCATTAAAACTATTTTTTCCAGCTCCTTCGTTTGAAAGCAAACATAGTCCTTCCACCCTTACCCCAAACATGGTTTATCTCAATTTTAGAGTTGGTAAGCATCATGGCTGGTCGCACGGAACGTTCTGATAGGACGGAAGTTAAGCCAATCAGAGGCTCGGTACTGTAAGACGGACCTCGGGGAAATAGTCGATAAGATTACGGACTCAATTCTCAACATCTGGCCATGACTACCCAAATAAACGGCTGTCCATTCCCTCTTCCCAGAAGCAATCATCCCACTTACTTTCTAGAAAAAATTCTTCTCTTTTTCCCGACTGAATTTCAAGTAAATCACATAAAAATAATCTTCAACCATTGGAAAATCACATTAATATTTGAATCCAAAAATAAGGCAAAATGATAAGAAAAATATATCTTTTTTTAATTTCAAATCTGTGTGGATAGAATCTTAATTATATATTTCTTATTATAGTAGCTGAAATAAGTTTAAATATTTAGCGTCTACATTTATAAATACGTAAGGTAAATAAAGAATAAGAGAGAATATGAGAAAATATTAATTCTAGAATGTATTACAAAATTAATCATAATTTTGGACTAATGATTAGTAATATCGTTTCGATAAAGCTAATGATTTCCGCTACTGTTTTAAACATGCAAGTCAAAAACTTACATAATTCTGATTTTTTTAAAAAAATATTTTATTCAGAAAGAAGTAATTTTTAAGAAATTGAACATATTTAAATTCAAAATTTTGAAAAATAAGAGTATTAAGCTACTTGCAAAACCTAAATTATATGTTTCTAGTAAAACGTTCTAGTTTATCCAAATAAGGAAATATATCTTAACGGACAAATTAATAAAATTAAAAATTCCGAGTTCTGTATTATGTTTCTTCTTTCTTGGAAATTATTTCAGCTTAGAATGAGGCGAACAAATCGGGATGTGCAATATTAATTGTGCATTAAATTTTTAATGAAATAATAATTTAAAAAATGTATAATCAGTATCCTGTAAAAGTTGTTTTATTTTTAATGTAATACAGTAATAATTAATCGCTTATATTTCAACGATAACATGAGAAATAAATAAAATGTTATTAATTAAGAGGAAAATTCTTGAAAGCTGAAAAAGACGACTAAAAGCACAATTAGCTTTTCTGAAAATTTTAAATTGGCCTCTTTTTGAAGCGTCACATTTGTTGTAAATTGCTGTGATGGTACACAGGCTGTTAAATTCTCGTGTAATTGGTTTCGTAATCAGCTTTTAATATTACGGAGGCCCGCGTGATTTCCCTTACGCAACCCTGAAGTATATTTATTAATTGTGTAATCCGAACGAACGCCTTTTTAAAAGCTGTTAGAGTCAATTACAATTAGAAGGTAGAGCGCGAAGCTATTAAAGCTCGGCAAAGCGCGAACAAAAATTCACAATATCTATAACCGACGGCGGTCGCTGATGTTTTTATTGCTCCAATAGACAGGGCGACGGATATAAAGCTCCGCAAAGCGTTTAAACGGCTTTTAAAAAACCAATGGAATCGATGCTGAAGCGAGCGCCGACAATATCGTTTCTGTTTTTTCCTCTTTCGCGCGAACGCGGACCCCCCTCTTTTTTTTACTTTTAACCTCTGGCCTGCAGCGTTTCAGAGAGCCGATTAATCAAACCTGCCACTAATAACACATTGCCAATGGTCAGTGATTGACCGGACAACAAGTGTTGATCCAATTAAAAGGCGACAAGAATGCCTCCGCTAATTATCTGCTCATCTCCCTCCCCCACTCCGCGCAGGTTCTCTCTTTTTTCTCTCTGTCTCCCTCACTCACACATTTCTTTCTGGTGGGAAAGCCACCCTCCTCCACTTCTCTCTCGTTCTGTCTCTCTTTTTTTCCCTCTATACGCTTGCAAGAGCGCTGAGCAGCATAGCAAGATAGCGGCGAAGCTCTCTGCTATATATTCATATACGCCTTGCCATGTCATAAATCTCGCGGATATGTAATATATTTCCATACCGTTGAACTGGACTTGCTAAATTATTACGTCAGAGGGAAAAAAGCGCGCACTTAAGATTGTGTAAATATAACGAGCTACTGGAGCGCTGATTTATGGTGGAGGGCAGTTAAGAAATGCACCATCTAAATAAGATATACGCAGGAGGGTGGCTCCTTCGCCTGCGCCGCGAAAACTAGCACTCCCTAATGAACATATCTGGCAATTAAAGCGGCACGCTTGTTTTTTTTAGAAAAAATTACGCCTCAAGTGGAGACGGCTTGGTGGCCGCTTTCAAGAAAACTCGTTAGTGTGCAATTGTGATCCCGCTCACAGGCACAAGACATGTACGACCACTGTTTTAAACTGCCATGCATTATTCTGTCTCTGAAGGGCAATGTACCACATACTAACTATGTAACTATCATTTAATTTTTATTATCTCCTATTTGCTAATTATCGAATATGCGCGCATATTCAGAGAAAGAGTAAGAAGAGATAGAGAAAAAATTGGAGCATGGGGAGAGGTGCTTGATAAGACAAAAATTTAGTGAAGGCTTTGTAATTTTTTACAAGACATATTTCCTCTACAACGAAATTTTTAATTGAATCATTTTGTTGTGTGGGACCTTAGTTGATGTTGTCCTGGCTGCATAACACAAATAGTCTCAGGGGCTATTCCAGCCAAGCAAGGGTTTCATCTGAATGCAATGTAACACACTAACATCTGATTGATTCTATACAAACATCATTTTCTGGCTTTAAGTTAAAATAAATAAATGAAAAGCCGTTAGAATGATGAGTGAAACGTTATATATCAGGTGCAGCCCTCATGCACTTAAAGTAAAAAATTATGGGAGTAATTTTCACAAGCTATACGTTTCTCTTTTGTTATAATAGCTTAATATTTGTTAAATTCCTTTTCCATTGTTAGCACTTAACGGCGTAAAGCACTCATTGTTACCACATGATTTCGGACGTAGCCGTCACGCGAGATTGTCCGCGACATCAAATTTCTCTAATGTAAATAGTTCATCCATTTAATAATATAAGTCTGTCATTTATTTTATAATGAATATCACGCTTTCTATTTTAACAAATATTTATGTAATCGAAATTAACTTTGATTTTATAAATTTTTGCTGTATAGTTAGTTACCTGAAAAAATCCTCAAAGTTGGATGAAACGTTCTATTTGTATTAATTAAATAGTAATTAAATTATATGCTGACTTATTGGCCGCCTTTTTATTTACAAATATGTATTCGTAGACAGCATTTACTTTATTATATTTTAAATTTTAACCTAATTTAATTTTCAAATTTCTTGGGAAACGAATGAGGAATTATGTCCTGAAAGGAATGTTTAAGGATGCGTTATTAATGAGTTTGTTGTAAATATCTGTTTTCAAGTTTCTGATATACTACAGAACTCAGAATGACATGTATCTAAATTTAAGTAGCCTCGGAGGTTGTAACAGAACGGGACAACCCTGTCACATGCATACAAGAGTGTGTGAATTTCAAGTTCTCATGGTCATAACATTTAGGTTAGTAAAGCTTCAATTAACACTAAAGAAAGACATTTATTCCGGTGCCGTTAATTTGCATTAAGAGGACGCGGCTGTACTATAACTATGCTGCATTTATCATTAATAGCATATTTACACGGAATCACAGTTAAGCTTTTCGAAAATAATTACAAATTCATATTCCTGACATTTGTTGCGTGTGTTAGCCGTTATATGGTGAACGAAAAGACGTTAAACCCAGTATTGCAAAAAATAACTCTACAAATTCATCTGTCAAACTAAAGTATGGGAAACAATTTTAAATGTGTCTAAGCAAGTATTTGGTACTGGTAAAATAATTGCACAGTTTCAATAATTCATAAGCTATATTTTAACTTGTCTGATTGGATAACTACTATAACTTCTATTATTTACTAAAATATTATTTGTTAATTCTCAATCGCTCCATGTAGATGTGCTGGTTGAAAGAAAAAAAATCACAAAACTTTATAATGTATATGATTTCTCATAAAATAGGATTAGAATAAGCATTTAGAGTTATTACTATCACTGACTAAATACTTAATAATGTGGATATTATTTACACCCGTGATTTGTCTGACAAGCCTAAACTCTGATATCAGACATAAAATAATATTTTGATGAAAAACTGACCATCACAGTAAATTAATTAAATGTACGCCTTCATTTTTACACTCGCGAACAACAAAATCGAATTTCACTGTCGACATTATTCTGCTACCAAGTGCCAACATCCTGGATGCATCTATAGAAGTTACATCACACTCAGACTTCGGACATCTCCGCCCAGCAATAAAATCACCATGGGGCCAGGAAGGGACACAAAAACAACCAACTAAACTTGCCAATTTATAAATACCTTTTACACAGAAAACCAAATACTATTAGACAACAGAGACCAGGTAATCTATATACGTTTACGAACATGCCACTCCACACTAACACGTGGACACTTCTTATCCAAAAATACATAAACACTTCGCGAATTCTGTAATAGACCTATGACAGTCAAACATATATTCGAATGCAATTGAACACAAGTCCACAGAAATACAAATATAGTCAACAATAACCGAAATGTCTTACTCAAACACAATATATCAGACAATAAAATTGATTAATGATCTAAAGATCCGTAATAAGTTATGACAACCAATTAAATATTACCTACGAAAATATGCGACGTAAAAATGAAGCAGTTGCTAATGACCGAGTTTTCTATTTATGAAGACTATTTTAACTTTAATTCTATGGCGATATAAGCTTTCTTTTCCGAAATACTAAAATGACCGTCAATTACGTTTTAAGTTTTATGATTACATATACTGCTATTAAACAGATTCAGTTTTAGTATTGTAATGTTTACTACACGAAGTATAAATAATTTTTTTATTTCGTTTGTTTACAGTCTGACTAAACGGATCAAGTACTCTGCCTGAAGAATGTTTTCTCTAATATTTATACAAATACTCAGATAAATACACCTAACATTATTTGATATAGACAAAAGTTTGTAAAATATAAGGCAAAGTGTAAGTCAACGTCATTGATCTCCTAATAATTTATGGTGATATAATATTGCTTATTATAATCAAACCAAATAAAATTAGTACTTATTTGAGGGAAATTTTTGAAGAGTGAGGGAAATGTAACACCGCAAAAACTTGCAAGTTTGGTAATTACATGCAAGTCTGAATTTCACTAGGATATTATTACAAAATACTAGAAATTAGTAACTGATGCTACCGAGTACATACAGTTTGCCAGTGGTCCAGCGGCGAATTCTTAAGGCACACTAAGCTTCGTGCAGCATCATCACCTGGACCTGGAGCGCGTCTTTGTCTTGGCAAAGGAGGGGCCAATCCTCGAATCTTAACCCCTACCTTGGCCCTGCACCCTGCACGCGCTTTGTCTCTTGCAAGGAAAGTGTCGTCTTGACCCAACCTGTCCTCACAAAGGGTCAACCGGGCCAGCTGAGGGGTCGCAGCGTTTTGGCTTTTCTTGCCCAAAATTTCTTTTGTGAGCGCTGCAGCTTCTCGGAGCCGCTCATGTAGAAGCTTCTAGCCTGCTTTCTCATGCAAAGACGGCCTGCAGGAGAAGCTGCAGCGGTATTGTTATTACTTGGATCCCACGAAACCTACGAAAGGGGTCGAATAAGTGCTTGCTGATAATTATTAAGTGACAGTGTAACTAATTTCTGCAAAGTTTTTTTTATAAATCTTTATTACCAAGTCACATCTACCGCGATGGTCATTAGCGACGAACTATATTTGTTACATTTACAAACCATATAAAATAATTAATAATTGTTTATATTTGCGCATATTATATATTGTTTAAAAGTTCTGTTCTGAATGAGAATTCTATCAGGTCCCTGAAGGCTTGGCTGGAGAAGCTAAAATACTCCTTGAAGTAACCTTCTTTCCAGTTCTTTCTGACCGCTTTAAGACATTCAAAAATTAGATGTGGGATTGATAATCTTAAGTTTCAATGATGACAGATGGGTCGGGGATCCCTGGGATATAAGAACAGTTTATGTTGCAAGCATGTATAAAAGTGTTAGAGAAAATATGTAAAAGTATTTAATACCATTCAAAATTAAATATAAAATTTAAAAATCTGTTAAAAAATTCCGGGAAGCATATTAATAAGTTTTCTATTTTAACTAAAAATGTAAAAAAAATCGAGGTGTGCTAATAAAATACATAGTAAAATTTTGTATGTAATGTACTAAATGCATTGCCACAAGTTACAAGGACGTAATTTTAGATAGTTATATAAGCGAATTAAGAATTTTTTTTCTCAGCCTCCTTTATAAGTGTTAACTATTAGAAAGATGAAAAATATGTTTACGCATTTATAATTGTACCAGACATTTTGCAATGCAAGACAAAAATTCTATTTTAGGCATAAATTCCTTCCATTTAATAGAAAACTTTGAAAATAAGTCTATATTTTCTGTATAATATTAATGACAAAATTACACGTAAGGTAGTCTGTGATACCTTTGCAGATGTTATATAACGTAAATAATGCTAAATTATGACCTGACGTCGTTGGTGATAGTTTGGTTTCACATGACAGGGTCTGCTTTACGAGAAAACAATTTTATTGAGACCACACATATCAATTCAGAAAGATTCAAAATTTTCTAAATTTGTTACGAAAAGAGACAGAAATAATTTAGAGCTTTTAAATAAGCCACTGATAATTAAATTTGGATTTTTAAAAAGTATGAGCAGTCGTCACTAGTGTTGATATTAAAATAAATACGTTAGTCAATAAGTGAAACGAAACAACTGATTCCATTTCGGTGTCCAAAATTGAATTCTTATTGCGTTATGTTCTTTTTACTCGAATCTTAGTTAACATTGAATATAGATTGAAAAATTTCTTCCAGAATTAAGACAATATAAGATAAATTTTGAATATTTTATAAAATTATCAGCATTTTGTAAATAAAATACAATGGAAGACATAAATTAATAATAAGATGTCCTTTTACAAACAAAAACATAGTTCAAAAATGTAAACAATACTATTCTGCATTTCTGTGATTATTTGTCATATTTTTTCTTAGTGCAACTATTTGTCCAGATGTTGAAATTTAAGATGTATAATACTACTATTGTACATTGGTAATGATGAATTCAGCTGAATGAGTGCATCCAACTGACCTCCAATAATAAGGTACTCGAAATATTATTCAAAATAGAGCTTTCAATTTACTCAAGTAATCTAAATGAGGCTGTACTAACAATTACCTTCGTTGTTAATTTATCTTTCAATTTGACAAAATTATTCAAGGAGAAATGATTAAAATATATTGTATTTTATGAAAACACACGAGAACATTAATTTTTGTCAAATAATACTATTTGTAACAAGATAATGCTAATTTCTGATAATTAAATTGAGGTTGTACATTATACATTTACAAAACCTAAAATCATGGCACTTCCATATTTATTTGCATCTCAATGATTTACATAATTAATATTATCAAGAAAAAAAATGTTATAGTTAAGTACTAGCAACATTTTGCGTTATGGTGGAAGTGACAAGTAAATTCATGAAAGAATGTTATTATTTATTTTATAATTATTCATGATGCTAAAATAAAATTTCCGAACGTAAATGTTATAAAATCATGTATTCGTAGGTGACTACATATAATTATTTCTTAGTGGTCAATTAATCTATTAGTAGTCCCCAGACATGTATTACTAATAATTACTATTAGTAAACATATTTAAAAAAATTTTGAAACCAAATTAACGGATTAAATTATATTTTTAAAATTTAAGATGGACGTAAGAGTTCACAGTTTTAAGCTCTGCGTGTTCATTCTTTTAATTATTTATTAATAAATACAAAAATTATTTGTTTTAATTCAGTACTTTCCAGAAAAGGTAAACATTTCGTTTGGAATTTTAAAACTGAATTCAAAATAAATTGGTACTGTTGGAAATAAAAAGAAGAAAACTAGATACCATTCGCATTAAAACAGCGTATTATTTTACATTTTGATAAATTAGTATAAGTGGTAATTTCAAATTGATAATCATGATTATTAATTATTAACTACTGGTTTCGACTCGTACCTTCCTCTAAAACATGGTTTACTTTTAATCATTTTTACAACCAGTCGGAATACATTTATTATTTTTATTTATCACTTTTTGAATTCAATATGTACAACAGATGTCCACAACAATTTTTGAGAATAACTTTTAATGTGGTGAAGTAATTCATTCTTTCTTTATCCTCTGCTTATATTATTATTCTGTATTCTTTTTTGTGTAATTCCTAATTTCATATTGTGTTTTACTGATTTGTGTTCGTTCTTTCAAGTTGATGAAAATAAAGTTATTGTTATTATCATATTGTATTGTATTGTTAGTGAGTTGGTGGAAACGTGTTCGGTCGATGGTTGTATAAATTCGTGCTCTATGAGGAATGTAATTAGCGTGGCTGAGGGAGTTGTTTGCAAGGAGCAGAGGTAGCCCAAGCCCACCCTGGCTGGAGCAGCCCTTCTCCACTTTGTCTCTTGCAGGGAAGGGTCAGCACCCCACCCATCCTCAGACACTGCAAAGAACAACAAAATGTCTCCAAGCTACGGAATAATATAACGGAAACCTCTGGGAAATTTTTCTTGTGACCGCCGAGAGAGCACATTCTGTTTAGGTGACCTCAGTTACTAAGAAACACCCATAGGTCAAAGGTTGGGTTCTAAGGAGAAGGACGTGATTGAAATATTTAGCGGGGATGAGTAATTTACTAAATTTTGAAATAATATGAAAACTTTTAGTCAATGTTTTCTTTCCATTATCGAAATAATGGCTATGGGTAAATATTATTTGAGGTAAGTGTTATTCTTTATTATAAATTCCTTCCATAACGAAGAGATGGTTTTGAACGCAGTTCTTAGTTCGTTAAAAATAGAATAATGTAAAAATTTTCAAGCTTTCTTTCAAATAATTATCTCGTTAAAGTACTGTAATTTGATTTAAATATCTACCTTTACATTCTTCTACTATTCCATAAATAGTATTATGTAGCTAATTATTTATGTAGGCACCTTAAATATGTTAGAATTTTGTGCATTAGGTTCATCCTGGCTTTTCAAAACAATAGTTGTTTTTGCATAATGTATTTATAAAACAGGAACATGTGATGTTACATTGTATACAATATATCATGTAAAATATTTACTTATAATTTATAATTCTATGTTTGATTTAAAGTCTTAGACCGTTTTATAGATAAACAAAAGGAAAGCTTAATTAACGAATTTGACATCAATTCAGGAAATTGTGTTAAGTTTGATATTTAATGTATAATAATTACCTTATATTGCAATGTAGGTGTCGAACTAGGAATTACATAAATTCAAATGCCTTAAATTTTATTATTTATTTATGAAATGCATCTTCAGTTAATAGAATCAAATTCACATTTCTTATATCAGACCAAGGATACCTATTAATTAGTGTAATAGCTAATAATATAAAAGTATAAACATTATGTCCACGGATGTCTGTATGCCTACATAGTCATAAGGTGATTATAATAATTATGTTTAAGAAATTGTACCGAGACGAATATAAAATAAATGATTATATTATTTAAAAATTGTTGTACAATTATGAAATTATAAAATGTGGCTATCGTAAAGTAAATATAACGTGAATAATAATAAACGACCAATTCAAGATGCATGCTAATTACCGGAATGTGGAGAAGTTTTATTAAATCTGAAAGCACGGTCAAGATTAATGTATTGAATTCAGTTGCGTAAATAATTATTAAATCATTCTTTCAGGAATTAGAAATGTTTACTAATGCATCAATAAATTATTATGATTAGTAAAACAAACGCATTATGAAAACAAGTGAAATTTTTTTTCTCTTAACTAGTCTTATTATTTTCAGGTAAACTAAGCATTATTAACCTAGTACGGTTCATATGAAGACAATATTAAGTGTTAAATATAAATAATATTATGCGTTATTGTAATAGATATGCAGTTTAAATTAAGTTTCTGCCTAACGTAAATAGGTAATTATAAAATATTGCTAATTAGATAATATTTATGTTTTAATAAAGAAAGTGTATATGGATTAATTTTATCTTTCTTTATCTTAGGTATTTCCCCTTGCTTTGGTATGAATAGCCCAGGTTTCAATAGAAGAGGGCAGCTGCTAGATGACTTGAAGGGAATGATAACTTAATTGAGTGATGAAAGAAAAAAAGATTCGGAAAGACCAAATCAAGGACTTGCCAATAGAAACAGCGCTTAATAATCATAAATGGCCTTAAATTTATTAAATCATTTTCAGTTCCTAAGAGCCGAAATATTCAGGGTGTAAATAACTACTTACTCATGATTTAGAGGTTTTGATTTTAGTTGACAAAATATCTTCTATCAAAATTTCTTACAGATGTCCTCATATCAAAAACATGTTGATGTGCATCGTTGAAACGTTCCACTCTAAATTCTTAATGGAATTTATTTTTAATAAATCTAATGCTGGTTCAAAAACAGTATGCAGTGATGAGTCAGTGCAAAACCAACAATTAAATTAGTGAAAAATCATTATATAACTTGTAAATGAAAATATAAATTGAAATTGGCAGGATTCATTTGAGTATCTGAATGTTGTTTAAATTTGGAAGTTACAATGAAAATTATACTACATGCACATAGAGCGAGAAACTGTTTAAGACTTGTATTTCTAAAGCTGTGGCCTCAATAGTGTAACTTATTACCTATCCGAATCCAGAAATATGTATAATTTTGTTTTCAGAAGCAGGATTATAATGAAGAAAAGAAGCAAACAGAAAAATTCCCTACGGTGATATTATTTTGATTTTCAAAAACCACAAGCTGCCTCATTAATTTATATAACAGGCAAGTCACAGAATTGGTTTAATGAAATGGACTTTTTGAAGTTTTTTTATATAGTTTAACTAAATTTGTATATTCTACGGAATAAATGGTATATACTAGTTTATACATATAGTAATATGCAATGTCGGTTTTATACTTCTATTTTTATTTTTATTTTTATTTTTTATCCTTAGCCTACTGTTTCTTACTATTATTAGTCTTGTATAATTTAAAATTTTGAATTATTGTAAGAAATTTACTGATGGTACGAAGTTCTGCGTATCTATTTCAGTAGTCAAAAAGCTCGCTTTGTGAGAAATTGACCATTGTACGATCCAAATTGCTGACGAGTAACTGGTTTCCAGGGTCAACGAAGAAACCGATGGCGCGTGCCGCTCCGGTTCCAGAAAGTCCCTTCAGCTACTGTACAGGTAAGGTGCATTTTAAACTCGCTTACTGCTTATAATTAAATTATGTCTTAATATTTATCTGGACATTAAAACAGTACCACTTTACATAATTCTAATATTTCTTTTCAAGACAATTCAAGATTTATGAAGTAATGTTAAACTACACTTTATCATACTACACTGATAGTTGATCTTTAAATATACCGTGTGATTATTATTATATTGGTTATTTAATTATGATAATTTTGTGGTTGTTATGCCTCTATAAATTATTTATTTGTCAATTTTAAACAACAAAGTAAAACCTTTCTTTCAGTCACTTTTAATTTTCTAATTCTTGGCCTGTGTTAAATTATTATTTAAAGCCGGTAACTGCTAAATAATCTGACAATTCCCTTAAACGCTTGTATTTTAGCAATTAATGTTTCTCTAAAGCATTTTTATTCATCTATACCGGCAATTTAAGTACTTCATGTTTGAGTTCACAACGTTTCATCAATAATAAAATTAATCTCTATTATTTGGCTTTTATTAAAATAACTGCTCTAAATAATTATTCAATTTTCGTTGAATTGTAAGATTTATTAACTCATTACTACTGTTTAATTGCCCTTTATTTTCTGTGTTTCATTTTTATGCGTCTGAAATTTTATATAATCATAAATGTTTAGTATTTTATTACAACTAATCCCAACAAAAGATAGGACTCTATAAAAGAATAATATGAGATTATAGTCACATAAATATTTATAAATAGGATTTTACTTTAGTAAATATTTAATTTAAACATGAATTAATGAAATACAAAGGAGGACCAAATAGAATGACATAATATTAAAACGTTTCGTTCCCCAAGTTTCGGGAACTCCTCAGTTCATTAATTTAAATATTATAAAATTTCATGTTGCTGCTGCAATGTCCAAGTCAAGAAATTATATTATTCTATTTCTGGCTTTTGTCCATTATTTGTATTTTATACGTGATATTAAGTCTGATTAATTTAATTGCTTTGTGAAAAAGTAGATAAATAAATAAAAATTATGAGGCAAAACTAACTGTATGTATCAGTGAGTATTTGGCCTTGCTGGAGTTCCTATAAACCAAAAACACTCAAATTAGTGTAGAACTGAAGAAATTAAAATTACCGGACTGTTACCGATTTGAAATCAGTTCAAGATCTATTTAATTTATATTATCGATAATTTAAAGACGATAGAAATTTTTTATTTATAGTTTTCAGCAATCATAAACCTGTCATATATTTATTTAGAGAAAAATTCATGGAAACTATTCCCTAGTTAGTTCAATAATAGAAAATTGCTGTCATTTTTTCTATTTGTCGATTCATATGGTTAACTGTTCAAAGCTATCATTAAAAAAATAAAATTGTTTGGTGGTCAAGTAATGGTTTTTAACGCTCAAAAATATAAATTGATGAATTGTCACCATAAATTATGTATATAACCGATTTCTGGCTATTTTTTACACTCTTTTAAACCGTTAATTTAATGTTATTATTGGGAAGACCAATAGATTGTCTATCCAGATTAATAAAATGTTTAACATAATTAAATTAAGTCTTATAATTCTATACACTTTTTAGAGTTAGAAATCAACAGTAGGTGTTTAGACAAAGGTCCAAAAGTATTTTAATTATTGATATTTTGTGATATATTAACAATATTGTTTACGAATGTCAATGGTAATTCTTCATGCTTTAAGAGATACACAATGACAAAAACGCACTGGTCTAAAATTAAAGTAAACGTTTTTCTTTACTGGAATATTTCAATAGTTGAATTAAATAATCCAGAGGACAAGAAAATTTGATGAAATACTTTTACTCCTGATTTTAATGTTCCAATTTTAAGAACATTTTTGACAATATTTATTTTTTAAAAATATTTTTATAGTCGTACCAACATAAAGGGTCATTAGCGAATTTCTAATTGAGTAACTTATTTTATTATCCGTCAAGTTTGCTAATTAAGGGAGTATGAAAACACACACAGCACACTAAGGCCCTTGCGATGAATCGAACTGGGGACCTCTGTGAAGCGAGACTGACGCAAGCCACACAATAAAGTTAAACACAATAACTTTGTAAAAAAGACCTAGGAAATGCATCTACGACTATGGGTGACAATTACCTTTTTTAAAATTGAAATAAGGTAGGCAAATTTTAATTTCAACTAATTGTTAGTAGGTTAATGTACTCATAAAGTGAAATATTAACGTGTTGCTGTGTAAGTAAATCATTTACTAAAATAATCCGATAACACGAACAAACATCGAGGTGTCGGTGGATCGCATTTTTTATCTGGGTGTCAAATCGTTTAATTCCCAGACCAGATTACAATTGCCGAGGCGTCACGAAGTTTAAGAGACGTCCGAACAGAATGCGATTTTTTTTTTCGAAAAGTGAAGCACTCAGCTAAAGCACGCAGATACCTGCATGCAGGGAGTAAATATTTGCTCTCTTTAAACAGAAAGAGATCGGACTTGCGAAGCGACGTGTGTATTTACCGCCAGCGTAACCCCTTCCCTATTATATCATGACCTTCCATTACTCAGGCAGGCAACTCGCCACCGCAAAACTTTTATCAGCTCTATTTGTATTTTCACGTGGACATATAAATTGTCTACCACACTTCTTCTTCGTCAATTTATGGAATACCGGGCCATGGAGGTTTCCTCCAAGCACGTGATTTTTCTGCAGGTTTTTTCCGTGGGAACTGGGAAAAAGTTTCCAATTTTTTGCGACTCTGACGTTCGCGCCTTTTTAATATTAAAAACCGAACCATTTCCCGTAAACTAGCGTGTACTCTAGCAAATGGCGTGCTTCATAACTCGGCCTTTTTATGGGCAAAGTTTGTCGAAGCGTCGCGTTTTCTGCGGCATGTGTCCTCCCTACGTTCTTGTTCTAAGTCACTGAACCCTCTCTTCTCGCCTCCACATATCCTCTGTCAACATTAAATTAATAATTCGTCCCCAAGTAATTTATTTTAACATCTGGTACATTTCATTTTGTGTATATATTTTTTTCAAATTCCCTTCTTTTCTTCAAATAGACTAATGTTCTAAACATGCTTTATTTTATGTCCACAAACGTATATCCTCATTGGGGTGAATTCCCGATGTACTAAATACTAATATTTGGAAATTTTCAAATACTCGATCAATTGAACAGATTTTATTAAATGGAAATAAATATTATGACAAATATTAATCATATCTCACATTATATCAAAGTTAAAGATAAAAGGAAAAAATAAAAACAGATACTTAGAAAATCCTAGGTAACTAATAAATTTTGAATGAATACGTATAGCGGAAGCCGGGGTAGAACGGGATATCCTATTGTTTTACTGGATAGTGCTGGAGGTTAGTAAATAGTGGCGCACATTGTAACTGGTCAAGGAAGAAGTCCTGGCACTTGACCAAGATTTGACTGTTCCTTGTGTATGAACCCTTGCTTTGGTGTCTTACATCAGTGACTATAATATTAGTAGTATTTTGACAGAAGGTAATTCACAAAACTCTGGGCTTTTAACTCTTTAATGATATATATTCGTAAACTGCTTGTCTTTAGCTGCGTAAAAGTTACATACTTGAATTAATCTGTGAAAAACCTTAAACTGCGACTAGCGTGAGGAGGGGAACGGGATACTACTGTATAAGGTGAAATGTAATGTGTTACTCAGGAGAAAAAGGAAAACTGGAAGACTCAGCTTATAAGAACGAGTTTCTGTAGGCTGTACCAAAAAAAGAATAGATTAAGAAAGAAAAGGAACGAAAAAATACTGTGCAGTTGCAAGAAAAAAATCTCTTTGCGAAAGGAAAAATTGATAAAGCAATCAACCGTATGATATACGACTACAAGAAAAATAACAGTGAGGTGTTAAAATTTTTCTTCAATAAAATTTAATTTTATTAGATAGATTTATTTCGTTACAATGGGCTGAGCCCGGTGGCAACAAACATTTAATATTCCAATAAAGGAATATAAGTTAAAAAAATTATAATAAAAACATTTGAATATAAAAATACTTAACACACTAATTTTAAGCCTGAATAAATTAAGCTAAAAAATGTCCCTAATTCTGACCCTAAATAATTTTAAACTATTTGGAAAAGTCGCTAGTAGACTTGCAGGCAAATCATTCCAGTCTTTAACCTTTTTTTACGAAGGTATTTACCCACGTCCGTTCGTTGTCTTCTCTGATTAATTTTGAATGAATGATCATTTCTCGCTACATAAGTCGGTAAATGAATACGGTTCGTCTGCATACGCTTTGATCAGCGCACAAAGCCTAGTTGTTAGTGCCTCCAGATTAATTGTGCTTCTATAAATATTTGCTTTTTCTATCCGGTTTTGAATCCTGTCCAACGCGTGTATATGATCGGTTCTGTAGGGATCCCAACACGCCGCCCCATACTCAAGGATAGGCCGAACCAAAGACCTAAAAACGATGTCTTTGGTCTTCCGGGTATATTTCAGCAGTATTCTATTGACAAAGTGAAGCGCCCTCAAGAATTTGTGTGTTCTCCCCAATTTAAGTCTTTGCTCAAAGTTATTCTCAGGTATTTACAAGTGTCTACTTGTAATATATTTTCATCGCCTAATTTATATTCAACTTGAAAAACGTTACTCATTTTTGTAAATACAATCGATTTACTGTTTGCCGCGTTTAGTTTCATCCCATTTTTGTCCGACCAACGTTGAATTCAGTTTAGATCAGATTGAAGAATATTTGCTTATTGGACGTTTCCAATTTTTTCTGTAAATGATAGTCATCGGCAAATAATCTTATCTGAGACTCACTTTCTGTCTCCAAATCATTTATAAATGCTAGAAACATTACTGGCCCGATTACGCTTTCCCGGTATTGCACTAATTGTAAACACAAAACACCCCGGGGGGTGGGGCAGAACGGGAAACTTGAAAGTTTCGTTTTTAAAATTCATCAAAAATCTAAATTCATTGTTTTAAGTTACATTCGTATTAGATTAAGTCAGTAATAGAATAAACTATATTTTTATACCTTTATGAAGTCATTTTTCTTTTTTCATAATTTTACAAGAAATTCTGAACAATACGTTTACCGTTCCGTCTCGACTTCCACAAAGTTAAAAGACTACGTACAAACAGGACTACATGCCAAAGTAATTCTTCATCAAATTTTTTATACTATAAATTTTCCTACATTACTTATTCTACAATATAGTAGAGGAAGTAAGTGTTTACTTTTCTATGGATAGGCGATTGATGATTGATTACAGGGTTCATGCGATCTTGCAGTATATTAAGTATCACTGGGGTATGAAAGCATCTTTCTCAGAAGACATTCAAAATATTTTAAGCAATTCTGCACATAGATTTAGAGGACATTACCTAACGTCTCTTCTACATAACCTCTAATTTTAAAATATTTTAATCCAATAAGCCATAGGTCCATAAATTCATTTGTCCACAGTAGCTTTCGACTTCCGTCATATTCAACTGCAACTATTTATTAAATAATCAGTTTTTACATACAATTATACAATGTGGACAAATGAATTGATGGACTTATTGGCGTATTGAATTAGTACCAGAATACAGTCCTTAATATTTAATTTTAATTTAATTTAAAATCATTTCTGAATTACTGAATACATTTGTATCAATTTAAATTTTAGCTGGTGTCTTATTTTTAAAGAACCAATAATTAACTGAGTTGCTGTTAGAAAATGTAGACACGCTCAAATAAGTTAGATGACGTGTAAAATTTGAGAAAATAGACGATTAAAACAATGGCAATGTTTTATACAAAAACTCTTGGACAAAATAAATTGAATTAATATTGAAAACGTGTAGCAATTTAGAAATAAGCAGAGAAATAAATACTGCTATTACTCATACAATTTTGTATCATTAAATAAAGTATGGATAAGCCATTAAAACCTAAACTATTATTAAAATAAAATTAGTCTTAAGCTCACTTTTTTCTTATTCTCGCAGAACGTAAATTCCTATTTGAATCTGAATAAAAATAGCTCTATCCTGCCTTTTTATGGAAAATAATAAATTATTAAATTTCTTAGACTAATACTTGAAGATTAATTAAATCTCTAATTAATTTCCTATGAAGTCTTAAGAATGTTGAAACTTAGAGATGAATCCAAATGAATTTAAGACCGTGGTAATAATCTCCTCGGCTGCTGTAGAAATGTTTAAATTAATAATTATTTTTTCATTATTCAAAAGACAATGCATATTTAAAAGCTAATTCGGAAGTATAATGCTTCATACATATAATAGGCAGTAAATGTACTGTATAATTCGCTGCAGAACAAATATTCAGTTTTTCTTGATTTTTATCACACATTACAAAACAATTCTTTCTACAATTTCTTCTACTCTTTCCTATCAGGTGGCATTTTTAAAATCAATTTTCAGAATTTATGGTATGATAACATTTATTTCATTCTCTTATTCTGCTTAGTATGTATCATCCTATGGAATTCTGATTTATTTATTGTTTTATATTTTGCCTATAGCACACAACCAAGGGCAACAAAACTAGAATCACAAAACAATATTTTAAGAACTTGAGTATGCAATACATATAAAATAAGAAGTTTAATTAATTAATTAATCACACTGAGGTATAATGAACATGAAAGAACATCGGCTAAAGTTAAGGAACGTATTTTTTGAGTGGCTTGTAAAGATATGTGCTTCTCGATTTTCATGCTCTTTTGCGGAATTTAAATATTACATGCAAAAAAATTCTATTACATATTAATTCGGATAAAATTTACACACGGCAATGACAAAGTAATTTTGGATTTAGCCACTGACAAAGAAGCGAAACATTATTACTTCAAATATAACTATAACATATTACAAGAAATATCAAAATGTGAATTATAATGGTTTCATAGTAGATGAATTATAAATTTATACATTTTATTGAACCAATTTGCAGCTTGCAACAACTATTTCATTTTTATCTCATCATCAAATGCAGTACCTTTATGAAAATGTTTCCATAGATTCGATGATAATATTGACCTATTGTTTTGAAAAGAATTTGAGTCGTTCATTATATGAAAAGCAGTATACGTACTACTGTCAATATTAACTAACATATTCAGACATTGTTATTTCAATATAAAACTTTTGACATACACAATATTAAAAGGTAAATTATACTTGTTTTATAGTAGCTTATAAATGCATGTTTCGTAGCTACAGAATACTTAAGAAATGAATATATGTAAGTTTCATTGCAGAAATACTGTAAAGATATTTGGGTCTTAAATAATGTAATAGTTATCGCACACTTTTTACATATCGAATGCCATTGGTTGCCACAAATGTGTACAGTTTTTATCGTCTGTAAAAATATTTTTCTTTAATTAGAAAATTTTAATGTCTTTAAAAATTGAACACTTCAGTGGCAGAAAAAATTACGTTATTTTAAAGTGAGGTATGCATAATATATTTTGACAGATTTCTTGTTTCCCATATAATTATTTTATTTCATTATGAATTATTATTTTTGTAACTTTTAGAATCAAGTATATGTATGTGATAAATATAAGGGAAAATTGACTTTGATCTTGGACGTAAGAACAACAAATCACCCTTTCTGGCTCTTCTATTGCCACAAAGAAACGAAGAACTTCCTTAATAAGGACAACCGCCACGGCGGCTGTTGCGGAAATTACAGCCAAAATTGGAAAAGGAGTGAGGGCGCATGTATCTTCCCGTAATTACGCTTTGATATCCATCACATGAGAGGGACGCCGGCACGTGATTTCGTTGTCTGAGGGATTACGCCTCAAGACCGGTTCCGAGCACCTTACCACTTGTTATACCTCGTGCAAAGATTAATCTACATCCTCATCTCAATGTGCACACGGCATTACTGGCATCAAATTTAAATTCAAACTGAAAATGATGAGGGAACTCGTCTGGCTTTTTACGGTTAGCATCCATGAAAATAATCGATTTCTGAGATCACAAAATAACGGGAAAAACGCACGTAATCCTTAGTAAGAATACAAATGTGATTGAGGATATGAGAACCACGAAATTTTCTGGAGATAAATCATTAATGAAAATAATATTTGGAAAAAGTTAAAATCAAAATGTACATGTATAAGTTATATGCACATAAAAAAGAATGAAATGATTATGTTCATGGATGATAATGGATAACTAATTGTAGAAATAATAAAATTACAAATTTAAACCACAAAAGTTTGTTTGTTTGGATAAAAAACAATGTCGACAATATTAGATTTTGCATCATCACCGTAATTTTAAATTAAGAAAATAATCAAAACGTTTAGGAATAAATAACTTTCATAAGGACTATAGTTTTAATAGATTAAAATTTAGCACAAAAGATAAGATTTATTGGATCCATTAGTCCTCTATTGAGGAAATAGGACAAGTCAAAGAATATGTTACATATCACACTAAGAATACAAATATAAGAAACATAATATGGATACAACATATGAGTATAGAAAACTATGCATACAATGATAAATAAAATAAAACAAAGCAAAGCAAACAAAATATGAATACAACATATCAAGAATATGAGTACAAAACAATAAGAGAGATAGTAAAAGAAACTATGTATACAATGATAGACAAATAAAAGAAAGCATACATAACATATACAAAAGATATAATTTCTGGATAAACAATGTCAATTTGGAACACTATATCGGTATAATAGATCCACGCACTTCACACGCATAACACTTCACAATACACTACACTTTGAAACACACGTGTGTAGATCCGTGGGAAATCAGGCTCCAGCAGATCTCGTCAATTTAGGTCATGAAACAAAGAAGAAAAGACCGTTAATGAAAGGATAACGTATAATATACACCTGATATTGTTTGCATATGATGAACACTGATTCAGCACTTTTGCAAAAATAGACTTTAATTACTTTCAGACCGATTGATAAATTCAGGAATAGAATAATAAACTCCTTCTAGCAGGAGATTCTTGCATGCTTTAGTGAACTGATTATAACTGTTTAAATTTTTTATGTTGTCCGAAAGGCTGTTGTAGAGAAATTAGTTCAGGCTTACTTTACTTTAGCACTAATTTACTTATACTATGAAGAAATTAGAAGTCTCAAAAGAGCCTTTAGGTAGCTTAACCTGAAGCTTAACCGAAAATTATTAAGTACCGACCACAAAGACGTGTTCTACATATTTCTTTCGAAGAGGCGGTAAAACTATGTACTTTATAAATGTAATCGACATAATTACTCGAATCCCTATTAATTATCAGTCAAACAATTTAATAAATAAAAATAACCATCCGGTCAATCAACAAAATTTATTATTTGAAAATTTTCAGAATCATATATACGGTTTTTTTAATAAGGGAGGGCGATGTTGAAATGGAATAATACAAGCGGAATGTGAGGTATTAACTTTTTTATTTATTTGAAAGACCTGTCTATTCTCTTTCAAATAAAAGAATTTCATTAATAACTCACTCACAAATTGTTTTATTCCATTTCTCAACACTGACCGGTCCGTGTTGAATAATCCTATACTTGACAAAATATTTTATTTTTGATTCTGTTACAGGAAAATATGGCATAACATTCTACGATAAATATTAGTGATAATAGTTTCATTTGAAGTGGTATAGTTTTACAATATTAGATTAGAAATATTATTCATAATATATCGTTAATTTGTTTTATTACATGGCAACAGGACACTGTAAAATATCTTCGATAACTTTGGGGACGTTTTCCCCCTTAGTGATGATTCCTGATGATTGATAATTACTGCAATAAAAGAATGACGTTTTACCATGAAGAAAATCTCTATTATAGAAGGCCATCATAATATTACTTCTATTTAAAGTTACCTACCCTATTTTAAAGGAGAAGTAATGAAATGGAATGGAATAAGTCCAAATATACTTAGACTTTCCTATTCAGTTCATAATATCCGAAAATTATACATTCATTGTTGATGTAGTAAAAACTAATTTTCCTCTTTAAGAGGATGACATTGTATTATTTTATTTAGGCAAATATCTATTATTAATCACTATTTTTATTTCCGAAAAGAAATTATAAGATCTTATATGAAGAGACATGAGTGCACAACTGTTTCTATTTTTTAGAACTTAGTTTTAATCTTACAGTGATAGATATTCCCAAGTATTTATGAAATATTACACATCTGTGTAAAAATATCTATAAAATTTGAGGAAAGAAATAAGAAAGATAAATTTTCTCAATTTTGACTACAGGTTCGGAATTAATTTTTACGGATCGTAAGGAAATTATATAATAAACGTATCCATAAGATAGAATAAGTTGCATAAAAATATTTCCTCATTCTCAACAAATACTGTATAAAGTTTGTTCAAATGATTTTCTTAGAAGACATGACTAACTTTGACAAGTTGCAGAAGTTAGAATGGAATTAGCGAAGACAGGGAGCTATATAAAAATAGGAAGGAGATGCTGTTCCTTTTTTCATTCAAGGAAATATGATGAATTATTACAGAGAGCAGAAAAGCGCAGAGGAAATATATTTCCTTCTCTTAATTGTACCTCTGCCTCAAAATATCAATAGAAACGACGAAGAATGAGAAATATATTAATTTTTTTGCCTTGAACTGGATGCAGGATCTTTGCAAAGCTGCTCTCATATTCTCTGAAGACACTGAGTATGAAACGAAAGTGGAAGAATGAATATTACTTTCTATAATGGTGAATTGAGAATATTTTGGTGCTTTTGTCTTAGGAGAAGCAAATAGCATAACAATTATACGCTGCAAGGAATATATATATATTAAACCATACAAGATGTTGAATGTAAAATATGGTTTGATTGCGCTGACCGCTCTATTAGATGGACTAAATACGATTACCTGGAATGATGTGCTTTCACAATTTCTGCCTCCGTGGGTCAATGATTGGTGGATTTGAAATAAACTTTTGTGGTTTTTACTTAATATTTTTAATGACAAAATATTTACTTTTTACTATATTATTTAAACTGTCAATTTATAAGGTTTTTTTCCCATAAATATTCCTTAAATAGGTTCAGAGGTTACAGTTTTGAAGCACATGTATTTTCATAAATTGAATAATAAATAAAAATACTGCCAAATATATCAGCAAAGAAATTGCAACATGCATTTTCGTTACTAATTTCAAACGACTAATTTTTTATTAGAGAAAAACTGTGTGAAATTTGCGCAGATAATACTCGTAGGTTTAAATTCTATTTAATAAATAAAATGCGTGAATACTGCATATACATAACAGTTTTCTGAAACAATTTCGACACTATACCTAATTTATTTAAAAGAAACAATTTTGAAGTATATATATATATATATATATATGTATTTAAGTTCTAAGCCTTACTCCACTTGAAATAATGTGCTATTTTAACTTCGATGACAAATTCAAGTTAAAGATGGATTATATTTGAAAATTATCTGTACAAATATTTTATATTATGAGTCAAAATATTTCCCTAAATAATTAGAAAATTAATTAGATTTGAATAGTAACACACTTCAAAGAAACCAGTATATTTACATGTAGAATATACACGTAAACCTTATGCATCATTTTATTTTTATTATTTGTTTTACTTTTTTCCATAAAAATATTTCTTAATATTTTTCATTACAACATAAAGCTGATAGTCAATAAACTAAGGTCCGTTTTGAATCTTATTTTTAACTAATGTTTTACTATAATATTTTTTTCCTCTTTTTAAATGATATGTACTGCATAAGTTTCGTTTCCTAGAAATATTGTTGGTAACTGCAAGTGTTAAACCGACATTTGAAATACTACAGCATTTACAAAGTCAACTCTTTGCAGATAACAATATTTTTCCTGATAATTGTTTCAACAGAACATTTATAAATATACATATAAAGTATTACTGAATCACATTATCTCCATAATTTATTGTGCCGTTTTAGTGGAGAGTAGAAAAATAGTGGAAAATTATTTACGTATATACATTCTTCTTTCTTTTTAGTTCTGTATAAATGGCACTATAATTGTTTTCCTGAATAGTGCTGAAACACTTTACGGAGTCTCAAAACTTTTATTGGATATATTTCATTGAAAAATAATATACATTGCTATTGTGTAGAACGTTTTATAACCTTCGGTCATTGGAAACTTGTGTCTGAGCTAATAATTGTGCTGGAGTATTTAAAACACAATTGTCATTTTTAGTAGAAGCAATCCAGGGAGTATTTGAATGAAATATTCATTTGTACTCCTTTGCGTCTTTAATAAGTTACGGTAAGCTTATGAAAATTATTTAATGTTTCCAGAAACAATTAGACAGACTGGATAAGTATTAAATCACTTCAGACAATATAAACGAAATGAAATTGTCGAGAAAAGGGTCTTTGTGAAGCTAATCTTTCCCGCTCACTCAACTGTATTTGCTTGAGTTGTATTCAAATGTGTTTCATTCATTAAGAGCCAAATAAGTAGACACACAAAGCGCTTATGAACGTGCACAATATTCATTGTGTCCTCACAATTTATAATACTACGAGGAATGAGGTTCGGTTGCTTACAATATTCAGGTTTAACTTAGCTGTAACTATGTCAACATTGTTTGTTGATATAGAATTAAAGGAGAGAAATAAAGTTGATAAATTTAAACAGGAAGGTTTATAGCGTAAGAAATGTAACTACTTATATCTAAATCATCGATGGACATTATATATAAATATAATATATATTTTTTGACTTGCGTTGA
Source organism: Eucriotettix oculatus (assembly GCA_034510155.1). Lineage (NCBI taxonomy): Eukaryota > Metazoa > Arthropoda > Insecta > Orthoptera > Tetrigidae > Eucriotettix > Eucriotettix oculatus. Next base: position 142,570,443 of record CM067377.1, read on the forward strand.
CAGATAATCTCTATATCTGTTATTTTATTAAATAACACCAACTTTAATTAACTACAGCCGATAAAATACGTTTCAGTTAACTTACTTAAAATTTTTATAAAATGTTGCAGTATACTAAATAGATAAAAATTTATGTTCTTGTTTAAAAAAATTATGCTTTAGATCTGTTTATTTAAAATCCTTTCAATCACTACATATAAAAATATCCTGTCCAAAAGTTATAAATTTATTACAAATTTATATTATCAACAAACAAATCGTTTCATCCCTAAGTTCAGGGACATTTTTCGTTATTTCTAGAAATAAATAATTAAATTTAAATACATCGACAGTTGATTTCCAAACAAGTAAATTTATCGTAATATTTATTCTTATATAATTAAAAAATAGGAAAAACGTAACCTGCAAATTTTCCTTGATTCGTATTTCAGACTTACTTTCTGCTGACCAATACAATCATACAAATAACTTTCTTGTAGTTTTTAACAATATAATTTTATTAATTGGTTTCAAAATCTACATATTCAGGCAATTTAATTAATCTATATACGTATTACTGATTAACATAAAAGTGCTTGGCATATAATTTCTTAAACTATCTCACCATATAATACACAAAGAAAATTTGAACAATTTATTTTGTATATGTTCATTAATAAATATTTTAGAAGTAGATTGAATTATTTGAATTAGAAGAATTATTTTCTCACGACTGATAATAGAACAAATCTATGGCCAACATTGCTTTACCATATTCAGAATAGATTAATTAACCTGTTTAAAAATTATATTTGGGTAAAATTTATATGATAAAATATTTAAATTTTGTTAGGAATTCTGTATATGTTTTATAAAGTTCTGATAAACATAAAATTAGTGTTAGATCCTGATATATTGGTCAGCCGAAACGTAACATTCAAACCGAAATAAAGGATCATTTTAATAAAAATTAAAAGAATATTCACATAAGCAAAACATTCAAATCAGAATAATCACTAGATTTATTGGAGTAAAATAAAGTTTTTAGATGAAGGAAGTAATTATTATCCTCGGCGAAATGGTTCACATTGAACGAAATATAAATTCAATTAATGTATAAACAAATAAGTAAAATTTAAATTCAATATACTACTCAGTATTATTATGATTTAAAAACACGTGAACCGTTGTAGTTTAATTATTGTGTTTAAATAAGTTAGGTACAACAATGTAAGTTTTGTGATTGTTTGATAGACATTGTTTCCTTTCAATTCGTCCCCAAACGTTGCGTAAGCTGGCTAAATTATTTATGTTTCACTTTTTTTATTCATTTCACATTTTTAATTTTGTAAGCAACCAAGATATTCTAAATAACTGAATAGGTTCCTAAACATAGGTATTAAACGTTTTTATTGATGACAAATTAAATTTGAATTTAATTTCTGACCTTTGTAACATTTTTAGTCAGTTCAGGCGCTCTATTTTATCTATAACACTATTCTGTATTGTTCTCAATGCATAAAATATATTTTGACAGTTAAAATTCTTACTATAGAATTGTTTATAATAATTATCAAATTGAACTGTTTGAGAAGTACTCTTAAAGTGATTCTTCTTAATAGAATAATGTGTAAATATTTGCAGGCTCTACTTTGGATTTCAACTCCGTATTATTATACTGTAATTTTCGGTAAGACTTTTGAAAAAACTTTCCGTAATTCTGTATAAATATTTTACTTCATTTATAAACGTCGCATCGATTATATACTCATTAGCGACCACCACTATATCATTCTGTTAGATATTAGTGCAAACTCTATTGCTGTTATCTAACCTTACATTATGACAGTTACAATATACGTCCTAATTACGTATAATACACAATTACTGTAAGTTAATAAAAATTTGATCTTCATGATTAATTTTATTTTAGGGTAGAGTTAACTCATAGAAAAACTTCTTCAAACATCTTACAGTATTTACAAAAACTAATTGCGTTAGTTGTATAATTAATTTCAACAGATAATATTTAATAAACCTTAAATACTAACAAAATACATTTTGTATCGTTGATGCATCCAGAGTTATGTAAATCGTAATCCTTTAGTGATAGTATTTTTAAAATAATAAATAAGATTTAGTAAGGATAAATTACTGAGCACGATGACCAAGAAAGTAAATATTCTCGAATGCATATCTATGTCCTTGGTAGAATATTTAGTAAATACGAATGCACAGAAATAAAGATACTGACAGACATAGAAGGTAACTCAATAATTCTGCATTTTAATTTTTAGGCACTTCCCTTATATGATTAACTACATTAGTATAGTAATCCATGTTTTTAAATTTTGGTTTACACGTGCCTCAGTATTTTGTAGTGACGCCGATTTTTGCTGATAATTGTTGTAACTTATAGATCGGTGAAGAAGGATTTTACAATTTTAATTTTCCAAAATAAAAAAAACACCGTATGCCCAAAACCTTGTACTTTGTTCAATTTTTTATAAGAAAACCGTTGGAGGGAATTTATAAAAGTTTGCTTTGATATTATATCGATTCGCAAGAAAGGTTTTACAAACTACAAAGCTGCTGAAAACTAACAGTACACAATATTTTTAAGAAGTCGGGTAACCGGATGGTAGGAAGAATATTTCTGAACTGAAACGCTAAATAAAGACGCATTAAATAAGCAAAATTTAAGAAAATAATTATTTATTAAATTTTAATATTATTGAGGCTATACTTTTTATTTACAGTGCTGTGTGTGAAAATGTGAAGCTAGAAACTATATTATGTTAACAATAGAACGAATGAAGTAAGTAATACTTGTTATCCATTAAAATTACACTCATGGTGTATGTATGAAAATTATTCTCTATACAATATTTCCCTGGAGTTTCTATGTTTTTGTTTCCTTTGAGTTTTTCAGGAATCTGAGCAAATTATTAAAACGTGACGTCTTACTGGTTTCTCCATAAAAATAACGGAAATTCAAAGTCAAAACAGTAAGAAAGTGCTTGTAAAACTGTGTAGTTTGTTAAAAGAGCTATTAAATCAGTTTATTTTACATCCCACACTAATATCACAAACGATTTTAGTTTTCATGTGAGATCGACGATCCGTTTCGGCCGAGAGTATTGTAATTTTCGATAAGATTTATTTTATACCACATTAAGGAGTTTTCTCTGGAATTTATCTGCTTATGCTAATCGCGGAAAGAAACAACAAACTGGCTGGCTGGAGCAGTAATTGGAAACAGAAATGCTAATTCAGTCGTGAACACTGCTGTGCTTTACCACGAGCATGGAACTTGTTTCTCCACTTTCAGGGAAAGCCTCAAGCTTATGCTTTCCTTACACTCGTTAATTTATAGACAGTAATTCAAGTGGTTAAAAATTGTATTACGCCTGAGCGAAATGTTTAAAATATTAATCATTCCAAATATATACGGTTCAAATATTTCTTGTTTTGATTTCGTATGGGATTATCATTTGATTAAAAATTGTCCTAATACTGATTCAGATTCATCCATATGGTCGAAATCCACTGGCCGATGGCATGAAAGGTATGACAAAATATTGAATTTTCCATCTAACGACGTCACTTTTTAGTATGGAAAATAATAAGTCAGAAAATAATTTGATTACTATTTCATTAATACAAATACTACGTTTCGTCCAATTTTGTTGACTTTTTCAGGCAACTATACACTCAAAAATAGTTGGATGAGACGTAGTATTTGTATTAATTAAATGGTAAGAAAATTATTTGCTGGCCTATTAGCCGCATTTTTATTTCTTTTAAACTTAAATTCAGAAAATTATGTAGAAAATAATATAAATTAGACAAAAGCTTAATTGTATTAAATGTACACTATTTATGAATTAACTTTTTTCAATGATTAAAAAAATTCTTTCTGCTTAGTGTAAGAAACTGAATCACTAAACTGCAGGAAATAAAGTCACCAGTGTGACCAATATAAAATATTGAACTTATTAACTTACATATAAAATTTCGTGAAAAAGAGCGCATTTAAGGCTATACTTTTTGGCGCATAATTCACAGACTCCAGAAACCATTCTTTTCGCATATCACGAAGCGTCCGATAGGTAAATTCTCGAACCAGTGGAAAGATGACTCTTAAAAAATAAGAGCAGGATTTCCTCTTATGGGAGCAAATATTGCCCCAATCGCTAGATCTGTGGGACGCCCCGCACCTGACGTTTCAATTACAGTGTCTATTTGATTGATGACATTTTTATCTAGTCGGCCAAAAGTTCGCGCAAACGAGAAGCTGGGGCTAGAGATCGCAGTCAGAAGATCAGCCCAGTCTGTTTTACGAGAGCCAAATTGTGCCTGGACAAGGCGTCACTCCAGACCACGTGGAGTGTTATAAATCACCGGAACACGTGGGACGATCGTATGTCGAATCAATCAAAGGAACACCTCTATACGCTGTTAATTTTTTTAAAAAGGAATCCTGAGGCATTGTGTTACGATACTTAGCACACTAGTTCGTAATTTCAATTTCCACAGTTAGAAAATGTTCATAATTCATTCAGAAAATTATATTTTATAATTAATACCAAATATTAATATGTATAATATATTTAATGCAATTAAAAGGGTGGCTAAGCATAATAGGAATTGATGGAACGTCAGTATTCATATAAGTTTAAAAAAATCGCTTTTTCATTAGTTACATAACAGTGTAAACTTAATTTTTGGAAGTAGACAGTTTCTCACCTAATAATTTAATTCATTCTGATAATAAATAGAAATTTTGTTCATTTTAGTATTACAAACAAGTTCAAAATGTACTATTTCCTTTCCGAAAAATATTTTAATCTATATGAAATTCGGAAAATTATTTTTTATCGTCTGTGGTAATATTTCAATGTAAAAAATACGCCTTAGTAATTCGTAGTGAAAGTAATACTATTTGCATTATTTACTTTCTGTATATGAACTTAAATGACTGTTGAAATTGGAGGGAAAGAAGGCGGAAAAACCATTTACGCAAGATTGCTAAATAAAATGAAATGATGTTATGTTATTTCAATAATTTGGATTAAATATGTACTGAAAATATAAAATTTATTTATTACAGCCATACTGTGACCTATATTGAATAAATATCTTCAACGATACAAAATGTGTTATTTCAATCGCATGATGCCTGATATGGAATTGTAGTTTTATTGCACTGATCCGTTCATGTGTCAGGATACGTTAAAGTTAACCAATCAATTAATAATATATTTATTTCTATTCAATCTGCAGTCCTTCATCGAAAGAAACCTTTTACTTCAAACAGTTGACATTTGCCTGGTTGTAGATTTTTAGAATTAAAAAAATATAAATTCATACAGTGATAATAAATCTTTCGAGGTCTTCACTTCCCTTCCCATCAGTGCTTCATTTTTCTGTATTCCCTTTCACTGATTGTGTTTACCTGTTCATTGGCGACGCCTAAAAGATTGCTGCAGGTAATTTATTCCAATATAACAATAGTTCACAGATGAAGATTACGAAGGATATTAAGGCACCAGGTACCGTTTATGTAAAATGATAGTTTCTGTAAAAAGAAGGGAAACAATTTTGAACAATTTGTAGATGATCACACTATGACTTTATGTCATGTTTCATGAATTTCTCATAAAGTTATTTATGGGTAATAAGACTGGTAGTATAATTAATTGATTTTATAAAATTAGTAAATATTATAAACATAGCGGTGAGATAATTGCTCCGGTTCATAATTGTGTATAAATTTAAGTTAAAGTAGGAACAACCAAAATGAAATTTGTGGTTTTCATTCTTATGACTTCGTTCTATTTTCATCTTATTTCCGAAGCTAATTGAATATACTGTCAGTCCTGTCCTGTCCTAAAGGTTCCAAAATTAATTAATCCTATTGGTATTAAGTGGTGCCACTTTTTATTGCTTGTCGGAATTTTTAATTTTTGGATTTTGAAAATACACTATAGGTAATAAACGGTGAGAAATAAAAGAGCAATTTTAGTAATTAAAGAAACTTGTAGAAATAAAATGATAAAGTACTGTATTTATTTATCTATCGAAATTTTTGGTATGTTCGTTGAAAAATAGTCTAAAGCTTCCGATAAATAATTAAATTAGGTTACTATATGAGATCGTTTATGGTTTCAATTTTCTTAATTACTTAAATTAAGAGTACTATTTAACACCAAAATAATTAAATGTTCTAAAGGGATAAAAGTCGTTCATTGCGAAATGTTTTCCGATTAACGTAAATGTGCGCAGTTACACATAATAGAAGAACCACATAAAATTGACAGAGAATTATGGTGGTTAGAAAATATGAATATATTTTGCTTGAATCACAAATCAAACTGCTCTTAAATGCTATCGTTTGACGTTTTAGTTCATATACTCACTTTTTTTCATTTAAGGGTTGTTTAATCATGTCATTTTTTATAAATTAAACAATTTTTTCGTTGGCTTTGCAGAGATTTTATTATAACAAATCAAGCCCAACTTAGCATATTAACGTTACTGTATGATTATCATAAGTTGTAGATCATTTCTGAATCGAATTCTAATGTTAATTCCTTGACCATTAATGTTACAAGTAACCTTGTTAAATACTCGTAGGAAATTTTGTTTAGTCTTAATGCTTGTACCTGATATTTTATGAATATATACGGATTTTATCGATTTTCGTGAGCGCGTGCCCAGTAGTCATTAATATTGCCGTACTTGGTTTCAGGGGCTTAGAGGGTCTTCTTGCAGATATGTGTTCGCTGATAATCACCCTAAGACTGTAGCTATTGCTGAAGGGCAGCCAAGCAAGGGCACGATAAGCACGGCCCACAGAACCAGACAGCCTTTGCAATATCTCCTTAACTAGATACGCACTAAATAGGCCTGTCCGGAAACACCAAGGCTCCCCGCTGGCACACAATTACACCTCGTGATAGTCTCAATTGAGGCAGCGATTTTTAACTTTATAAGCTTGATACTTCATTGCTGAAGAGAAATTACTTTAGAAAACAATCTTAACACTAAAGCATTACTAGATTAGTGAGATTTACATGTACAAGTTTGAAAGAGTTTATTAATAAACCACTATTTTAATTGCTGTCTTGAAACTTCTGTATTAAAACATCCTTATATTTTAATTATTGATATCTGGATTTTAAACGCTACTATAATTTTTAAATAAAACCTTTGAATTAATTAAATATATTATCAGCGCTGAAAAATCGTCCGTTGAAATTCCATCAGACCGTTCAAGTAATTTAATTTCTTTTAGACCGGTTTTATTTTGTGCCTTAGACCCAATGATTTTGTTAGTCATCATTTATAAATGTAAAATCATTTCATAATACTCTATAATCTTTTCAATTTTGAAACTAAGATAATGTTATTGAATTTGGCCTGTTATTGCTTAGTCATATTTTCTTTAGTCTTATTTTCTTTTTCCAAGAGAAGTACATTTGTGCTACAAAAATTCAAATGATATTTTGGAAAAACCAAACAATATAGCTATGAAAAGTATGTAGTCTATACTGATAATATTTAATATTGCACAGACAATTGTGGGGAAATCACATTGTGCTGAAATTTATATTTATTTTGTACGGATGCTTATGTCATTATTGCCGGAAGCTCCAAGTAAATTTCAAAATTAAGTATTACAGATCTATTAAAAATATTGGGGATAAAATACAAATAAAAATCCCAATAATACATTTCCATATAGTTTGCGTCGAAACTTATTATATATCTCACATTTAAAAATTTTTTAACAGTCCTGACTTTTAAACGTTTTTAATAAAATTTCTTGATTAATTATAATTTTATATATGTATACGTTTTGTTTTTGGTTTTACTCACATACGTAATTGTTTTGGCTAATATAATTTTATGCTTCTTTTGTGACGAAAGCCAAACGTTTCCTTATAATCGTACATATAAATTAACTCATTCCGACATACTTTCGTGAATAATATTCTTCACTTTTCGATATTTCATTAATCTGACAGTTTGTTTCACACCCCATAAGTGGTTTCGGTTATCAATAGGCAGAAAACAACAAGTCCTCAACACCAGCAACAATATATTTTTTTAATTGAGCATTTTAGAGATTAAAAATTTCTGATATTTTTATAAAAATTTTCAACGTTGTAGTTGGAATAGAAGAGTCTAGGGAAAAAATTTCTATTTCTGTCGTAAAATATAATCCTAAGTATTTAAATCTTAACTCAAGAACTAGCCGCATTAATTAATTTATTCTTAACCATAGTACTAATAATACTCTTATTGTGCCCTTACAGACTTTTTTAGTATATTAAAGCATTAATAGTGTACGTTCGATAGTTTCGCATTTTTAAAATTTATATTTTCAACGTAATAATTGAGAAAAGACTTTTAGAAAGGGTCAAAACCATTAGATATTAAATTTCAAATAATTTATTTATATTCTGAAATATATTTCAGTTAAACAGCTAATAGTTTATGTAAATATTAATATCACGGTTTGTGAAATATTTTGCCTGGTTTTTAAATAATTCTAAATAGATAATATTTACAATATGAATAATAGTTAAATGAGGATGCAGAAAGGTTATTAATATAGTATTAAAAATCCTACTTTAGGTATACGCATGAATACAGTTCAACAATGGTTTCAGAATTAGATGCATCTATCTTTCGAAGTTAGTTTCTGAAATATTTAATGATTGTGTACAAGTTAAATAATGCATGGTTAGGTTATTCTTATTTTCAATTCAGCCGTCACCAATTTTTAAAAATATTTCTTTAGCTCCTTTATTGTTGCATTGGTCTTTCTTTTGTGCGTCACGACTAACCATTTGAAGAGACTACAACAATGATGTGCAAAAGAATGGGAACCATAAAAGCTTATTCACTGTTCTCCTCAGGCACACACAACTTCCGACTTAACGTTCTCCATTGATGCTGAGGTATAAGCTTCCTCTGCCCAGAAAATAACACCTCCCTTGGTAGATCGACCTCGGCCTTGTACACAAAAGCTCTTTGTCCTATTCATTCAGACACACACACACACACACACATGTACATTGTTTCGATGACTTCAAGAATCTACGAACCTGAAAGTTGCGAGATACTTTGATTTCCTTGAACGAAATCCGACGTCTATGAGAATTATATATCGTATGCTTTATTAAATTAGTATTTCATATTCAATACGATTAACACTTTTCCATTGCCTGCAAGTTTAGAGGAAAGTCAAAGAATAGAGTAATCGCGGACAGGCTACAGTAATATTCAGCTGGAACTCTGTTGTTGCTAAATAAATAGGAAACATAATAATTTAGATAAAATTATTATATACACTAATTTGAGTATACGTAATATTCTACGAAGCAGTAATATGAAATTTCAACTGCTAGAATTCACAGAGAACAGTGTTTTAGGTCGTTTTATATTTATCTAATTTAAAAATTATTTTAGTACAGTAAGGGATCGCTTTGGATGGTTACTGGCTTATCTTCTGTTTTTGACTGTATATTGAAGGTTATGAAATATTTCTATTAAAGTCGTTTGAAGTGAATATAATTACGAAACTAACATGTATGTAAATTAATTTGTATCAACATTCGATTACTTATTGAAAGTTTCCATTTCATCTCTAAACACATGTTCTTAAGAGATCTTATAGTAGAGCTAATATTATCATGCAATAATTAATATATATTTACTAGAAATAATTTATTTATTTATTATGTTGTAAATATGCAAAATTATTTATTTTGAATAATTTTAGAAAATAAATATTTTCTCATTTACACAAAAAAAATTATAAATGAAGTAGGATTGGTATGACTTATTTAGTAATATTATCATATATTAACCAATGCCATTAATAAAGCGTTTACCTTTTATTGAAACAGGACGTCGAGTTCTAGTTTAAGTATATACTAGGTACCGTAATCTTCATTTGTTTATTTAGATGGATTAAAGATTTATTTTAGAATTATCGTAGAAATGTTATTGCAAATAATTTTTAACCTTACAGAAAAATCAATTTTATAACTCTCATTTCATGCTAGAGGTAAAATAATAAAAATATAAGGAATACATCAAATGAAGCTCAGTAAAGCATATAGTAAATTTTAGTAGAAAGATAGGAATGGAAAAATGTCGACTGAGCTAATCCGAGCCGATGTCCAAGGACCGATTCTACCTGTTGGTAGAGCCCCTGACCTGGGTTCGAGTCCCTGGTCCGGTCGACATTTTTCCATTCTTTCTATTAAATTTTTTTTAAGGTAGTGAATTTTTTTATACAAAAGAACGAGCATTTAAGGGTAGTGAATTTGTTGAGAATAATAGGGCTGAATTAAATCTATATTGAGAACTATTCTCTGCTATATTTTTCGAGATTTATTTAGGGTCTAATGCGGTAGAGATTTTATTTTCACTGGTACTAAAAAATTAATAATTATAAAATTCGTTTGGATTAATTATTAGTCAAAATTCATTTTGTAATGTATTTAACATTTAAACTAAGTAAATTTTATGTTAACTCTCTTCATTCTATATTCACTTAATTTATATAACTGTAGTCTTACTGTTTGTGAGTTCCGACTCTAAATTAGACCAGAGTAATTTATTTTTATACTTAACGGAAAGATGTTGCGTCATGACATTATATATGTTCTTAAGGTAATTATTCTTCTGAAAGTCAATAAACTCTTGCACTTCTTTAGTTTCCTCCATTTTAATTGTTTATAAATTTAATTTATCACATATAACATATTTAGATATCCATGACAAATGTAACTCCGAATTAATTTTTCGTATCGTGTTTCTCAATCTACTACAAAAGTAGAAGAAATCTAAGAAACTATGTTCTTAGATACTAAATATTGTTTCTTAATTAAAGCAATAGACTAGAAATTTAGGATAATCATCTTACCTTAAGGTTTAATTTAATAATTGGAACTTATTGAAGCATAACGATTCGAATTCCTTAAAGTCTGAACTAATATGATCCATACGTTTTGGAAATTTTGTTGCGTGTTTGTAGTGTAGTATATATAAAATGCAAGTGCAGGCTGAGTTCATGTGAGAGACCCCATCATGAAACAATGAGTATTTTTCAACATTCTATTTCTGAAAAGAAAACCTTAATGTGAAGTTAATACATTTATTTGTACATGTATGTATACAACAACAAAAATGAAGTAAGAATTATATATGTTATAACTAACAATATGTGACTAATAATAAGAATAAAGGATACGGAGTAAACAATCTCAGCTACCTTGGTGATTACCAAAAGCAGTTACAAACGAAATTTATCATTATAGTAGGCAGTTAATAGTCAGAGTAGAAAATTAGAATATATGAAATATTATATTGCATTTATTTCTGGTCTACCATTGGGTTTAAGCCCGATGGTATATACACGATAAAATTAGCTATACATAATATTCCTAATCTAAAAGTAACTATGGTCCTTTAAAATGTATGTACCTCGTTTCTATGACCCGGCACATATGGAAAAATGAATATGTTTTTTGAAATCACACCAGAAACTACACTCATACATATTATATAAATAATTTGATGTCTTCTACCATTAATTTGCCTAATTTTTCAGGTTATTTGTGAAGCGTCTATTTCATCATGAACCTCCATTTACCAGCCACAATGTAGCCCATAGTAGCCACATTTTTCTCAATTTTATACACATATGCTATCCAAATGCCATGGGACTTGCCGTAGATGTGTAGCAAACACACTGGTTTACTATTCACTACCTCAAGCACGCTCTATCTCTCTTCATATATCGGACTCCTTATTTCAGTTTCTATAGTAACAGTATATAGCCAAAGTATGGTGACCTTGGTCCGTAGCCACTGAAGTCGGAGCACTAAATATTGATACCCAACCAGCAAAAAAGGCGACACCAATGGATTCCAAGGTGATATCCTCCATAGGAATAGCTTCAGGTCAGCGTGAAAAACGATACCGGTAACCATCCACAGCAGGAAACGGGTCAACAATGTCAACATGAACATGCGCAAAGCGTTTATTAGGTAATGGTGCGGAAGTATGGCAACATACCTAATTTTGTTGACATGGCGGGTTCAAATCACGTCGGGGTCACCAATTATAGCCGTGGTCGCGTAGGCTATAAGTAAGTTGTTATATTAAATACAGAAAAGTATTATAAAATGTTTTGTTTAAGCTTCGGGTATGTACACTGTTTATCTAGCCGTTACTATGGCAATATCGTTCGCGTCTGCACTCTTATAATCTCTGTGGAGCTGAATTCCAAGGAAGTAGTTCATTAATAGAGGGAAAACAAAGGTGATAGATTGCAGTATGGGAAACGGTAGAATATTAATGGCTGTTTGACTGAAAAGGGATATTTTGAAGTAAGTGAGGGAATTCTGCTACTTTGGCAGAATAATAAGTAGTGATGGTAGAAGTATAGTAGACATTAAGAGGAAGATAGCACAGGCAAAGAAGGCTTTCGTAAAAAAGAGGAATTTACATGGGGGCAATATAAGTGTGAATATTAGGTAATCATTACTAAAACTGTTTATATGTAATGTGGCGTTCTGTGAGTGCTAAACGTGCACGAGAGGAGTTGTAGACAGGAAACGAATAGAAGCTTTCGAAGACGAAGGAGAAGGCGAAAAATTAGATGGGTGATAGGGTAGCTAACCAGACGTTCTAAGGAGAATAGGGGAAGTGAGAACAATTTGGAGGACTTTGACTAAGAGAAGGGATAGATTAATAGGCCACGTTTTGAGGCATGAGAGTCTTGTAAAATTAGCATTAGAGGGAAGTGTGTCGGATAAGATCAGAAGAGGGATGGCAAGGATGGAATGCACAAAGCAGTTTAGGGAGGATGTGTGATGTAGTTATGTGTAAAATGAAAGGCTTGCGCAGTACAGGTTAGCATGGACCAGTTTAAGGGCTGATAACCACAACAATAACAGAAAAGAAAAAAGTTGGTAACGTTTTCACCAAATTTCTTTCACACGTAAATAATTTCCCTTTCATTAAATCTTTGACGCGTTTGAGTACGACCATAATTATGTATACTATATAGTAAATAAAAATAGAAGTCTCCACGAGAAGAGCGTTATTTCTTACGGAGAACACCGGGATCTATAAATTGTTACCATTACCGCTTGCCATATTATTTTCAGCTGTCCAATCAAGTTGTTTAGTGCGTATAATATTCGCTTTTAGTTATACACACGGCAGCGCACTGGCTGTCGTATCGATATTTCATTTTGCCGATTTAATGTGTGGCTATTTCGTAATGAAGGTAGAGACGTGTCACAGACAACTATTGCCGAAGCGTAGCACCAGCACCCACAACCTTAAGTTATTGAGTCGTGTTTGTCTTGCACATGGCCAACTCTGAAAGTAAACATTTACTCAAACTGCGAAGCATAAACTAATAGCAGTTATGGTTTATTTAGCCCGATGTTCGAGGGTTGCTATTTAATGAGCACAGGAACTTAGTTGGACGTTTAGTTTGATTGCGTAGCGGGAGTCCTGCCCATATTGTACCGTACACATCCATGTTTCTCGTCTCCGTCTTAACAGAGACTTCTCAAACTTCTCGTTCTCCCGATCACGAAGTCACCGTCCTCCTTAGGCAGAGGGGAGCGTAGATACAAAAGTAAACTATTCTACGATGGTTTGAATTTATCACAACAAAACATCTTAAATATATTTCATTAGGTAACTTATCCCGTGAAACATCATATAATTAAAACCAGTATATCAATGAATGGAACAAATACCTGGCTGAATTTTCTTGAGGGCATTTCATTGAGAAAAAAAAACTATCAAACAGACTGAACAAGCCCTTCAAAGTATTGTAACAATATTTTTTAACGTTACATTGTACTTAAAAGTCATTCTTATTTACGGTTACAAGTTTAAATAAATTAATACAACTGGGTGACATCTGAAACATTTAAACCTATATTACAAAATAATTTCAGAGTTTTATAAGATTTTAAATGGTTTTTGATTTATTCTATTACAGTTTAGGTTAGTAAAACCTTACACTGTATCAAGTTTGAGAACATTTAAATTATTTATTTGCAAAATAAATTTATAGTTTAAAGGAGTGATAGAAAAGATGCTTATGGTCAAGAATTAGGCCGAAAGCTCATGTTAACTGAACGACGTATTTAAATTGTCCAAAAAATTGAGCGTATGTAAGGCTTAGTTTATTATTTCATAGATAATTGTGTATAAAGTTTAAATAAAAATGAAACTAATATATTCATGATTAGTAATAAATATTAATGAACGAGTTTTATCAATACGAAAATTAATAGCTTTATATTGGATTAGAATGAAATTGTTTCAGTCATAAATATATTCCAATTAATTATATATTTGGTCATGTCATTATGATGTTCGCTGTCGTAATTTTAGAGCACAAACATAAATTGGAATATAAGATTTAAAATTTTGACTCATAAATTTAGAAACCATATTGTCTTGGATAGAATTGCTAAGTAAATATTAATAGTATGGTAATGCATGAACAACCTTAGTGATGAAACGTATTCAATTACGATTGAATAAATCAACTAAAATAATGTACAGTGAACTTGTAAAACTATTGCCATGTGGTTTTTTTAAAAACATGTCTGACCTTTGAGTTTCTGTGACCAGTTTGAAATATACAGTATTTCTGAAGTATGTGTTTAGTGATATTGAAATTTGTGAAATTTAGAATTAGAAAATAATATCAAAAATTGTATATAAGAGTAATTCCTTTTCTTAATAGGCTGATATATATATATATATTAAATTTCAGTAATCTAATTGAATATGTTCATGTTTGAAACCGAGTTGTGTGAAAGACCCCCTTTTTATTGACCGTTTATTAAAGAAAATATAGTGGGTTCTTTTCGCCTCTACACGAGTAAATATAATAATAGAATCATAATTATTAAAAATGTTGATCATAGAATCTATTTTATTAATTAAGATTATGGTTCTATTTTTGGAACAGTTTGCCTCTTTGCTCAACTAGTGAAGAAGTGTTGTGCGGGTTTGCATAATCCTAATGAATTTAACTACTCCCGAATAAGAAATATATATATATATATATATATTCGTCGTGTATTGGACACTATTCTTTGACTGACACGTCGAGAAATCCTTTCTGTGACCCGCGAAAGTGAGCATAGTAAAACGAATACAACATATGTAAAATGTTCATTGGACTACAATCTTATTGAGAATGTTTTCTAGTAGTAATTAATTGTACAAAATACACAATGCGACATCGACAGTTAACTTGGTATTTATTCATGAATTGTGGATAATTTAATTTCGGATATTATTTTAAACAGTAATAACGTTTGTCTCTGTGCTTAAATTTAATTAAAAAATTTAATACCGCATTTCACGCAGTAAATTGTAGTTTTTATTGTCATAATTATTATAGTAGTTTTTCAGTAGTTTTTATTTCAACATCTTTTTAAAAAGTTTTGTAGGCAGTATAATTTTTAGATAAAAAATTTATACCATTAATATATTAACATTGACCCTTACATTTCATATTAATTTTTTTCTTAAATAAGTTGTATTTCAATTTACTGTGACTTTTATTGAACACAAACGTTAATAAATAGAAAGTAACTGATGTGAACTCAAATATATATATATATATTTATATATACTAGATGCAACGATGTAAAATTAAGCATGAAAAGGTTTCCAGGAACAAAAAATGTCGTTGTATAATAAATTTACTTTGTTATTCAAATGAATTAATTTTGAGATATAACATATAAGTAATATCAAACAGACAAAAAAAGTGACAGAAGTAGTAAATTAATATTATAAAACAATTAACTTAAGTGAATAACATATACAAACAAAGAATTAACGACCTGTGTAACAGAAATTTCACAAATTTTGAAGAATATTTAACATAAACTAGACGTTTCGATCATCCATTGTAGTCTTTCTCAATATTTGAAAGCAACTGAGGTTAAAAATACAAAGATCATACAATGAGAGAATAGCCGAAAGATAAAATTATCAAAGAAAATTTAATACACCATCTATTAAATTGTTTAATTACAAAGTATCATGTTTTATTTTATTATTACTTATATATTTACTTATTTTTTATTTTGTATAGAAAATTAATATTGTTAAATATTGATATATTCACGTTAACGTCAAAAATTCTTGATTCATATTAATTAATTACTCATATTGTGAATGTAATATACAATGTTTTCTTTTGTAAACATTATAATAATGAATACAGATTTATATATGTATATACTCCTGAAAATATTTATTACTATATATAATTGTATACTTTTTAATATTCCTTAGGAAGATCGTCCTTCAGCAACACAGAACACGAAATAAGAACCTGAAAATCTGAAGAGTATGGCGTTTATTTAAATAAATGGACGAGCGCATAATTATTCTAATGAAATCAGTGTTTAATACCTGTCGGAATGGATCAATCTGATTACATCCCTTCACCCAAAGTTTGAAGATTAAGTAGAATAGAAGTCTCAGATAAGAAAATATTTAAGATTTTCAGATGAAACTGAAATGAAAACCGAGAAAAAATAATGAATGAAATGTTGAATTAATTACAAGGATGCAATAATGTTATTTTATATGCACTTTAAAAATTACAAACACAATTACCTGAAACGTAAACCTCAAAGGGAATTCGTGCTTAATATGACTGACTGGAATATTAAAAAACTTTTCAGAAATATAAATTGTATTGTTTTAACCACACCACACGGAATTTTAACGATTATTTCTTTTCTGAATTTTACTTGGTTTCTTTTTTAGTTTTATCACCGGAGAAATTACTTTTAATGTTTTATCGAATAAAAATTATTTTCACCCTGGACTTCAACTATTGTTAAGAAATCATAAATCCCGTACTGATTGCAAGTGAGTTAACAGAGCATATATTAAATTATGGTGGACACAATGGAAATGAAATAATTACATTTTTGTCGTTAACCTCTCTACTCTGTTATTACAGTTATTATTAGGAAATACTTTTTTTATAATACTTCTTTTAACAGACTGCATGAGTGTGATCCTGAAACAGGCAACTCCCCCTTAATAGCATAGAAAGGGAATTGAAAGAATTTGGAAATTTAAATTCATAAAACATTTATTAAGGAAATGTTATGTCACGTTATTTCTTTAAAACCAAAACACTGTCCTTTAGGGTTTTTAAAACATATGAATAAAATGAACCGATGTTATAAATTTTATAATTCTTTTGAAACTAATATATCGCCATAAGACTTTTTCGCTGCACAAGTTTGAATTTTGAAGTATAAGTTAAGCATTTATTGATCATATAAATCATTCCAAGAAAAGCGACCTCTATAGGAAATCCCTAAACATAAGTAGTAAATAATTTGTTGGAAGGCGATTCATTAGATAGAGGATCAAAATTTCACAGCTGATAAGCTATTTTATTATCTAATCGATTATTTTAACTTTATATGATTTCAACGCTCTTTATATTGTTCAAATAATATGTTCATCAATCTTATGTAATTTAAATATGAATGCGCGACTAGATGTTAACAAGGTAATGAATCAAAAATAATTCGTGATTTTTATGGGTAAAAACTGAAAGAAATTGGAAAATTTCAAAAGCATTGCTTTTATAACTTGGTAATGAAGTCACATTTAATTTTTTTTTATTCTTACCCACGGGCTTTATTTCAAATTAATTGTGAACTTAATCACACAATTATAAGAAAATTTAAATCAGATTTCCAGAAACGTACAATTTCTGTGATTAAAAATTCTTAGTATGGTACTATTGCTAACATTATAATCATAAAACGTTAGTAAAAATAGTTATGTTAGTAATCCACTCACAATCTGACGACTATTAGTGGAAGCTGAATTAAAATTTTTATTACGTTATAGCAATCAGACATTTTACTGAATAATGTGTAGAATTAAAATAATGCTAAAAGATTTTACAGTAATCAGCCTAAGTGTAAGTAAAGTCAAGTAATATTGGATATTTCCACGTGGGTGATAATTTTCACAACTTGAAGGAGCAATACTAATAAGGAATAATATATTATTCATGGATATATCTTTAACAATTTGAGAACGGTATATATATGAAAAGAAAAATCTTAAATTCCTTTCAGTAGTGAAGTTGTAGAAAAAAAAATTTATTTCCTTTATATTTAGAGAATATTTATTAACTCAATTTAGTATAAGTTCTGAATCCATTCAATAAGCTTGTGTAACTATAGACAACGTGTTTTTGATGTTTTATCGCATGTTTTAGAGCACATTAGAGAAAAATTGTGCGATAAATTTTTTCAATTATTTACGTAATAACCATGTTAATGTAGTGAAATATTACTTAACATCTATAAACCAGCTCTAGGGAGAAATGGAGGTGATTTATTACATCCTGTTGGCAGACGGAAACTTCTGGAAACTGTGGGACGTTGTTCTGTGTAATCCTACAAGTATCTTATGAGGCCAGTAAATTGGACATAACAGCTGTAAGCCGTCGCAGGTTTTGATCGATCAGTGCAAAATTAACTCCTGTGGTTAAATTAGACGATAAAACATTAAAAATGCAAAATACAAGAAAAAACAATAACTGTCGGAAACCAGACTATTGTCTTCAAAAACATCTAAATATATAATAAATGTCTAGAACATTCTATTATTACATATCCTTTATATTTGTAAAAATTTCATTTTTAATTGAAAATATTCTGTCATGCGCTCTCGGAAAGAGGTGCTTTTCCATAAAGTAGGGTATAATGACCAAAAGTTGTACAAACTGAGGTTTTGCTTACGGAAGATTATTAATAATGATTTCAAAATATATTTTTGTTTCTAAAATTTCAAATAACTACTTTTAGTACCCTTAATTGAACTCTGCTACTCATTTATCTTGTTAGAAATTAAATAATTAAAACAATTAATGAATGTAAATAGAAATTTTAAGAACAATAAAAACTTAATATGACTATTCTTGTTTAAGTGGTATTCATAAATATAAAATTCAAATCTAGTGTGTTATTTTTCTCAAATTTTAGATTTTCAGACTAAATTATAGTACGTGTAGAAGAATATGAACATAAGATTTAATCCAAAATTCTTTTCGTAAACAGCCAATTTTATTTCTGATTAATACTAATTTATCTCTGTCAAGCTACTTTTTCTGTCACTATTTACAGTTCACCTAAACTTCAGTACTAATTTTCCAGAGTTAACGAGATTTGAAATTCAATTTAAAATTCTCAGTAAATCATTCAATAATCCGATAATCAATGAGCAAAGGACGCTAAACTTGTAATGACTTCTGCCCATTCAATTTACGTCCTGTGTCCATTGACAATCGTTTTAGAGCATACAACTACGTTAAAAGTAGTTTATTTAACTATAAAGAAAATTATTTAATTTGACTATACTTCATCTTATACTGTACCGTATACCTAGTAATAAGAGAAGTGACATGATAAATACGGAGATTCATTACATTATTCATGATGAAAGGAAGAAGATATGCTTCAATTGAAGCTCAGATAAAGATCGTAAAGCTTAATTTAGAAGACAAGAATGGATAAATGTCGACCGGGCACAGGACATTCCGCTTTCCGGGCAGCCACTCTACTAGTAAAATAGTATGTGAGCCTAGCTTAGGTTAACAGGATTGTTGGATCGATCCCCGAGACCTCCATTCGGGGACTAGTCCAGTGGTAGAGCGTCCACCCGTCCTGGGTCCGGTTGACATTGTTCCATCCTGGTCTTTTTATTGTTTCTTATTCATAAGCAAAAGAAAAAGTAAAGGATAAAATCTAATTGAGATTTGTTCGTGTTGTAACTCAATAACACGAACCTTGGCACCACGTATGAAGTAAACAGGTTCTCCAAAACAGGTTCCTGCAGATCTGGCTGGACCTCCAGAATCTGGACCTTACCTCATCCCCTAATCCGCAAAGAAATCCTGTTAGATTCAAAACAGGAACCGTTAGAGAACAAACTCAAATATTCCCGCCAAGCAGAACAAAGAGAGATTTGATTAGTTGATATACTTTTTTACGTACTAAGTAAGATTTGCATAGAGAAAACGATTACTGAATTGGTATTTATATTTAAAATAGGATATGTTTTGAGCTTTAATTGCGTTACAAACTTTTACAATTGAAATTAAAACTTTTAAAAACTTTAAGTCTAAAAAATTCAAATATTAACCAAAATAATATATAGGAGATGGGACGACAAGTAGAATGCGAGTTAGTATTAGATCACTTTCGTGTTAGGAAGAATGTAGGGGCAAAAGAAGCAATATTGACTTTGCGTCTAATTTTAGAAGACAGGATAAGGAGAAACAAGTTTACGTCCAGGGCACTTGTAGATTTAGAAAAAGCCTTTGATAATGAGAACTGGAACACACTTTAAAGGATTTTGAAGAGGACAAAAATAAAATATCGAGAAAGAAACCTTATCTATAACCTCTACAGAAGACAGTCTGCAGTAATTAGAATTATAAATCAAGAATGAAGTTAGGCAAGATGGAGTCTGTCGCCCATGCTGTTCAACACACATATATATAGAACAGGCGATGATATTGTTAAAACGGAGCATGGAAAAAGAATCATAATGCAGGGAGAAGAAAAGAAACCCACGGTATGCCGATAATATTTTACTATTAGGTGAGTCAGAAGAAGACTTGGAAAACATAAAAAATGACATGAACGTGGCCCTAGAGTTTTAATAGAGGGCAAACCTAGGTGATGCAGTTTAGTATGGAAAACTGGTTTAACAAAGGGTGTTAAATTGGGAAGTTAAGGAATTCTGCTACTTTGGCAGCATAATAGCTATGGTAGAATTAATTAGACATAAAGAGTAGGATAGCACGGACAAGGAAGGCTTTCGCAAGGAAAGAGAAATTTACTTGCGGGCAATATAAAAAAAACATTGCTAAAAATGTTCATATGGAGTGTGGCGTTACAAAGACGGTAGGAGTTGCAGAGAGATAAAGAACAGAAGGCTTTGAAATGTGGAGCTATAGGAGAATGCTAATAATCGGATGGGTGGATGGAATCACTAACGAGGAAGTTATAAGCAGAATAGGGGAATAGCGAAAAATTTGGAGGACGTTGATCAATAAAAGGGATAGATTAATAGGCCACGGTTTGTAAAATTATCATTAAAGGAAGGCTGTGGGAAGAAGAACAAAAGAGGGAGACCAAAGACGGAATATGCTAAGCCGGATGTGGGATGTGATTGTTATGTGAAAATGAAAAGGCTTGCGCAAGATAGTTAGCATAGACGGTTGCATCAGACCGGTCTTAGTACTGAATAACACAACAACAACTTGAAAATAATGATGGTGTTTGTCTGATTTAGCACGAGCAGTACTGCAGTTTTGGTCAAATATTTTCACAGCTATGAGGAATGAAATTTTAGAGTATTTTTCTAACCGTCAATCAAATGACATATGACAGGTGTAATGGTAATTATTCAATAGATATATCATTCTTCTGCATTACTTTGCAGACCCTTTTTACGTGCATATTTCCTGATTATTCAACCGACTGGTCCCTATCACCTTAAAGTTCGTGTCACGCCGTTAATTTGGCCAAGTCATGATCGCTGTCTATCTCATCAATTTCTTTCTGAACTATTTGTCCATCTGTCATTTGACCGTAAGTCCCACTATACTTCTTAGGATGTTACCTGATATTTTTAGTTTAATTTTTGTTGTCAATGTTTTCAATGTTACAAAACCAAGGCATCTTTTATATGTAAGTGCTTTAAAGGAAACGACTAGGAACGATTTCGTCATGCCCAAAACGCGATTTTGATTATTGAAATTCAACATAGATGAAAGTTTCTTTTTGCACGTTGTTTGCTAGAACAGCAAATATAAACTTCATTATAATCGTGGTTCACCAGGGATAGTATTTTATACATTTTCTTTGAATCAACAACCACTTCTGGTAAGGACATTCTCAGTACATTTCACCTATATCATCTTCTTCTTTGGCTCTACAGCCCATGAGGGTCTCGACCTACCGGGGTGACTGCGGACTTTCACTTATATCTACCATCAGAAAAATCAAAAACTGACAGACAATACAATTATTTATATAATCACATAATATGTCATTTTACCGGAATATAGTCAATGTACCATATGGAAACCCGACGACAATGTTGTTGAATAATGAGACAGTACGTTTAGTCCAAAATAGGTGTACATTCTATTATAATAGTATAAGATTAGGTTTTAGAGCCAAGAATTACAGAAATGAATACGTTATGAAACTTATTGTTACCTTGTGTAAGAAACGTCTAAAGTTTTATGAAACATCAATTTAAAATAATCAACCCAAGTCATTAAAATATGTGAGAGTTTAAATTCAATAGGTGCATCAGAGACTATATGTATATAATTATCATAATTAATTTTTAAGTATTAATTCATTTTTTTTGTGAAATACATACGTCGTGACTCACACATCACGATACGTATATTATTGAAGTGAATGTTCCAGTTTCCTGTGCGAACATGAAAATGAATGATAATTAAACTTAGCGTTTTATGTCATATTTGTGCGACGTTGATGCTACGTAATGGAGTTATATGACACGGTTCTTCTTGCCATGAGTACGATTTCTTCAGTTTTGAGGGTTAATATTATTGAACGACACCTAAGCATTAATGGTTTCACTTAAGTTTGACGAATATATCAGATGGCACATTCGATTAAAAAAATGTTCGGTAAAGGAAGGTCCACGATATAGACCTCTCAGATTTTAACAGCCCTCAGATTTGACTAATCAATTTGGCTACACCTGTTAATGATGTATTAATAATCAGCGAGGCGACGCAAGGATAAACTTATTGATGCGGGTTTGGCCATTTACTCGCGCAAATTTCATATTAAGCAAGAGCGTACATCACGTTTCCAATTGTTGATCCACTCTTGTACTCTGCAGTCTCTATTATTAATATCTTCTGAGAAGTTATTTTTGGTATGGTAAGTTCTTCCGTAGTACGCGAGGTGCAGAAGAGTAAAGTAGACTGAAAATGAGCATAATTGCGGAAAAGGAAACCAATGCTGTGAAAGAAAGTGGCTGATAAACAAACCTAACCAGCAGAAAACCAAAGCTGGGAGAGATTAATAGTAAAGAAGAGAAATACCTTTCATATGAAAGAAGAAGGTAGGTCCAACGGTTCAAGCACTTTCCGGGGACGCAAGTGGCAAATAATCCAAGAGAATAGTTTTGTGCTAACGAATCTAAAAATTTGTATTGCTTCCAGAAAATAATCGAATATAATTCGTTTCTAAAATTGAAATTGTTTAAATGTCGTCAAAATTCCAGGAATACGTATTAAAACATACAGTTGTTTCGGAAAGTAGGGAATGCTACAAACATTGTGGGAAGGAATTTCTGAAATACTAGAAAACTCGAGAATTTGGAAATTTGACAATGCTAAATATTTTAAAAATAATTTTATATTGTGTATTTACATATATTAAGAACTAACGACCGTTAATTCAGACATTTACAAAAAATTTGAATAATTTTAAACTTAAACTATAGACGTTTCGACCATTAGCTGTGGTCCGTGTCAATATTTTTATTAGTTACAAATATTTCCAAGGACCACACTCGGAGGTCGAAACGTCTATAGTTCAAATATATGT
This sequence comes from Eucriotettix oculatus, assembly GCA_034510155.1. Taxonomy (NCBI): domain Eukaryota; kingdom Metazoa; phylum Arthropoda; class Insecta; order Orthoptera; family Tetrigidae; genus Eucriotettix; species Eucriotettix oculatus. Next base: position 142,594,163 of record CM067377.1, read on the forward strand.
CTTCAAATTATTTTGTAAATTTCTGAATTACAGGTCGTTAATTATTAATTAATTATTCACACGATAATTGTTCTTAAGTATTTATGTATGTGTATTTATGTTACAACTACAATACGACATCCTGTACGAAGGATACTTCATGCGCTACCGAATGGGGTTGAGTCCGATCCTGAATTTTGGTGACCGAACTCTAGGGTATTGCCTGGATTGACGACTATAGAGCTTTATGGAGGTAATCAGTACGACTGTGAGGACTGCGTGGGTAGCTAGAACTGAGCTAGGGATGTGAGGTGATTTGTCACCTGCAGGGGGATATGGGTCGCTCGATACAGTGTCGGGGCAGGGGCAGGGGCAGGGGCAGAGGCACTCTTGACACGCGGATCAATCCCACCAAGGAAATTGCGCTCCAGCGTCTGCCCATCACAACACGCACCGCCGCTCCGCCAAAACTCTCAGCTCACCATATCTCAATCGGATTGAACTGCGGCTAGATCAACGTGTACCATTCCAGACCGTGCTGCAGAAATGTTACCCACTTCACTACCGAACAGTTGACCTGTAAATAAACACAGATTCTTTTTCTCCCACGTTTTAAGCCCAGCGGGAAAGTAATACTTGGATTCAGTCTTCAGAACTGGCCCCTCGTAATTTATTATGAGGCCCAATCTGAATGCTTTACCACACATGACCACCAACTGGTCTGGCAGGAGCGTAGCGTACTGTTATATTAATAGTGGTATTGAAAATAAATAATTGAAGTGAAAGTACTCTGCAGACTTTGAGTGTGTGGCATTTGGATGCTGCTTTAATACTAGAAACTACGTGAGGGAATTATTAGTTGAAGCACGAGAAAGCGAAATAATATCTGTTTAATAAGTAAGCACTGTTAGCTTAATTTTTGACACGTCCTAGTAACATAAACTGACGTTTAGAAGCATTTTGAATAATATTTTTAATTTGAAGTAAAATATTAATTTCTATTGATAGTTTGACTGGAATATTTCGGCGGCAGACCCTACTTGAAACTACTTCGGACGGATGATACTTCGTCAAGAGCGTGATGTCATAACGCTATGTCTAGGGTATCAAGGGAATAGCACAGCAGAGTCGAGAAAATGATTCAGAAACTTGTAAAACATAATATGGAGGATCGTCTAGGACGGCGTTTCCCATCGTATGTCCCACGCCTCACATGGGGACTATTTGATTGTTCAGGGGGGGGAGGGAATCTAAAATTATATCGTCTAGAATTTAAAAACCAGCTAGCTGCTACAATTATTCTTGCACAAAATGAAAATTTGTTGGTATCTCAATTGTATATAATCGTTAGTTAAGTGTTATACTTTCTATAGAACCAAACTTGAAAGTTTGAAGTAACATAATAACAAAATGTTTAGTATGCCAAACGAAGGAATACTACGTATTGTATTGGACGATTACTATGGAATGCATCACTATGGCGACCTCACCTTTACGAAAACAAGGGGAAACTTGAGACTGAAGCTGACTAGTAAAATCTCTTCACAGCAAGCAACAAGCACAAGGGTCTTACTAAATTGAGTACACCAATTCAGAAGTGGCCGACCTCCTGTGGTCTAGTGGCTATGGTCGCTGCCTCACAACACGGAGGTCCCGGGTTCGAATCCTGGCATGGGGTTGGATGTTTGTAGCGTCATGGTCACGGAGACTAAGATTAAGACTGCTGGAGAATCGATATACAGATCACGTATCACTCCAAATTGGGCCGCAATCTGCTCGGTAGGCCAAGGCCCTCAATGGGGTCAGGGCCAGGGAAAAAGAGGATGTGACGTCACATGGAATGTTGAAATTAATAAACAAATAACTAATAATTGCTAAAAATATAAATATTACAGAAAATTCTCCTAATACTTTTTGTCATAAATTGTCAAAGCGATTGCCTCCTGTTATAACGTTTCAGTCCTGAACAAGTTGTAATTAGGCTTCACTTATGGAAAAAATAAATTCTTGAATATAAGTAGATGCATATGTTACAAAGGGAGCGTCGGAAGACTTGGTGAGGGAAGAGTTGGAAAATATTGGGAAACAGTAACCTGGATGGAGATAATATAACTATGGGTGAACCCTAAGAACAGAACTAGTTTTGGTTTTTCCGTCGCATTTAGCGAGAAATCGGACTGGAAACAATTACTCATACTACAATAAAATTATATTTATTCATAATTGAATCACTATGCTTTAGGAATCAATCTACGATGTGTTCGTGCACTTCCCCTACATGAATACGAAGTGAGTATAGCCAGTGCTATTATTTTACGAGAGACAGGCGATTCTCGAAATGAATTACTAGGGCAAAGAAATAAAGGGGCGGTGAAGTTGGAGTGTGCAATTCAGCATCCCAGACCGAGGAATGTGACGTAAGCAAGAAAATAGCAACGTTTAAGTAATAAAATAATAATCTAGTATTGACCAGAGAAATCACTGCAGCTCAAGTATCGTTAAATGTTGTGTTGTGTTTTGATCAAAACGCGAACCGCGTCACACTCTGCTGACACCCAAACTCGCCACGCCGTTATGTTGTAGCCCTTTGAGAATGCCTGCCAACAGCTCCCTCAGGATCATTCGAGGGTCCTTGTAAGTTAAAACTGATAATATAACCACAATTTCGGAACATCGATCTCTAATCATTTCATCACAGCCGAAATAAGAATTACTTAACAAGGACTTGTGATTGATAAATTGCAATATCGAGAATGAAATTGAAGATCTGGCTCACGTAAATGCCTTTACTAGCATTTTTAAAGTTCACTCATATCGATCACATGTCCTGAACGGGAAAAATTAAGAATTGAGAATGTTATATTCCTATGATGAGACGGCTGGAAAGAATGTATTCAAAACTCAGTGTACATGATAACGAAAATGATGATATAGTACACACCTCTCTGTTCTATGAAAACGAAATGAAGAGCAAGGTCTACAAATCGTGGGTGAAGGCACAAAAAAACTGGTTTTATCATATTATTTATTACCCGTGCCTCTATTGATACATACATTGTGCACGATTACGTCACACCATATCAGAACACGAGCTAGGATTGTACTACACCGAAATGTAGTACGATCATAAAATTATGGCCACACAGATTATACGTATGATATCTAGCCTGTTCAACTCTAAACGGATCCAAAATTACAAAGAATCATAAAATTGACTAATTGCAAATCCTCAACATTCCTGTATAAATATTCTTGAAAATTGAAGAAATTTTATAATGTGATGCAGTCAGATATGAATTTGTCTGCGATGATAATGCAGCGGATAAGTGATCTGCCTCAACCGCTCCGCTGTCAGCGCGTCACTGCTCCGACCAGTGGCAAGACAGGATCCCGCGCAGGGTCGAACCCACGACCCCGACACAATGCCCGCCTCCCACCGCCGGCTTGTGTACAATGCAGCATCCCAGACCGAAGGCAACACGTTCGTCGAGGAGTCCCGTTCCCGTACGGGACGACGATGTGGTCCAACCTGCTCCCTCCAGATCAGGATGCTCCAGGACCTCACTCATCTCCACGGCGCGTCCCGGATCAGAACCAACGGTCGTACTCTCGTCTCAATAACATATATTCCTTCTGTTAACTTTTCACTAATATCTCCTTTTTTTACAGCAGCTCGATAATTAATCTGACGTTTTCGCTAATTTTGTCATACTATTTACAGGATTACGTTGGATCAGCCTTTGAGTGAAGACTTGAAGCCAGAATCCAACGCTGATCGAGGTTTCCCTAAGAGACATTTTAAGGACTGGACTACAGGATATCTGATCATAGGTGAGCTTTGTTGACAATATAAATTGTGAATGGGGTAGTTCATTGTTAAACGTAGGTATTACTGCTGTAACATGACATTCATTCACACAAAAAACACATAGAATGGAATAGTAATCTAATGAAATATTTATACTCTAATGGTTTTACACATAACTCTGGAACTATATTTAATATTGCCAATATTTACAATTTGGATGTTATGAAAAGAATTTTAGGCGAAAGTTATTTATATATTAAATACTGAAATTGCACTGCCATCTCGTTTTACTCCTTATATAAATAAAAATATTTGCGTCAATTTGTTTTCGGTATTTTTCTTGGGACCGAACGTAGGATTAAAACTTACTTAAAGTTGTTGTGTTTCGCTTTATGTTATTCTGGGACCACAACTTTTAATTGTATTTCGATGACACAACAACTTTAAGTAAGTTTTAACCCTACGCTCGGTCCCAAGAACATTCCAAAAGCAAAATTGACGCATAAAATATACTCTTCCGCATAAGATTTCTGTTCGAGGTCATTAACCTCCGTAGTTGCCACGTCCATGTCGAATGCCTCCTAACATGCACATTCGTCCTTCCAAAATGGAATCTGGGCTTCCCACTTTCGAGAATCGGTATTGATGTTGTCAAGATTCTAATTATATTTTACTATTACGTCTATATTACATTACAGAAGCTTTAGGAACCCGGATACGTAATGACGGAACACATGACTGCCTTAGGTATATATCGCTAATTTTACAGATTTTAGAAATACTTCTTTCCAGAAGTCACTGAAAATTTAAAATTGTTTGTGAGTTTTACGTCACAAATATGCGAATGATATTTTAATAACTCTTAATTATTTAATAACAGTATGACATTTCGTTCTGTGTGGAATAACGCACAATTCATGCTCGTTTTGAAATTACAAACATGATAACAAATTAGGTTTTTTATTCTATTTCCGTCCTTGAGAGATATCTTTTTTTATTCGGAAAAATAACCTTTAAAGTTTTTGAAATTATTATCTGAGTCCAAGCAAACGTAACTAAACTCGCTTTATGTATCAGATAGTAGAACGTAGTTGACCGCCGAATTGAATAGTGTTATCTTATGATTCCCTGTTAAAAAATTAGTTGTCAATTCGTGAAATACAGCTCATCAACATTTCCTGAATTTTTATGAAGAAATATTCTGGATTATTTCTTGTGCTATGCTGTAGTGCGTGGAGCAACGAACTTGAATTAGCGTGATTCTCGGATAGCTTGAGTTCCCTTACGGGCAGTTTGTAACGAACCTGTCCCCTCTGGCTTTATTAACAGAAGAGCGAAGAGGACTCTGCATAATAAGTAGCCTCTCCCTGCTACCTTCTTCAGGAAGAACAGGTTACAAATTTGTTATGCAGGTTTTCTCTCCGCGGCAAGTGCCCCAGGTCTCATTTATGGTTTATATTTATTATCCGTTGGTCCAGTATTGAGAAGTAACAGATAAAATCGTGATAATACAGAAACTTTTAATTAGTTACAGTAAATTACGAAACATAATAGTGCCAAAATTTGCAACACTAAAATAGAGCACGTGACACACAAGAGCCATCCTTAAGTAAAAGTTCCGTTAGCGATCGTATATAGAACAACTACGGATTTGATACGTATTTTAAACTCGTAATACTTCGCAAGTTGAAATGTAATACCCGCGTCGTATGAATTTTGCGTGGTCAGTGAATCCACCAAAGTATTAAACTGCCATATTCGTTATTAGATGTTTTAATTGAAAATATAGAAAATCTCCCTCTTTATTTTGATGCTAAATCGTTTCCATCTGCCACTTGGAATTTTTTTATGATTAAGGATCTCCATATAATACGAATGCCTTTGAAAATTATAATTTTTAAATAATACCAAGCCACATTTCTGATGAAAGTGAGTCTATAGTAAAGTGCTTATAAGAGAGACAGGCTCATTACGATCGTTTCTTTCGAGACGGTTTACGATATAAGAAATAGCGAACGTTTTCTGTCTGTCCCGGAGCGATTGCTAACTTGTGATCGTCGGACCACGCTCTCGTGGCTTGGTCCATTTAGCACTTGTAGCCACACACACGCACATATCTCGTTTGGGTCCCTAGACGCTATCGATCGAGAGGCAAACGAAACAAGACGTGCTCGGGATGAAGAGATGCTTTCCCCCCTTTAAAGATCGAGATCGCTAGAAGGGGATGAACGCCGAATTACTCGGGGCATAATTGCTGGTATTTTTTCCCGCGCTAGAAATTTGTCGTGTGTGAGAGGAATACTTTGGTTCTGCAGACGGCCGAAGGTGCGCAGTGGCGAGCGCAGCGTTGCGCAGACGCCGCGCCGCTTGCGCCAAGGAGGCTGCGCCGTGGACGCGACGGACAAAGTTTTGCGGAGAGAAAAGTTAGGGGGCGAAAATTTCCATGGGGTGGGTTGCAATTACCGGCAGGCGGTGGGACTTCAACTTGTGTTTAGAGTTTTCCTCGTGTAATTTATCTTGCGCAGGAAAAGGGATAATCTTTACTGAAATGGATGTGAGGGTGGAGGAAAGGGGTTAGGCCCTGTCCATCGCCAACTTGAGGAGGTCCGCGCATATTTTACTTCACGCTTATTTACAAGCGAAAGGAAGGGGAGGGGAAAGGGGGGTTGGGTGGTGAGGAACGCGCTCTGTGTAAGGCGTAATTGGAGAGGGATAAGAATGAAACAGGGCGTCAAACGAAATCGCGTGAGCCCTCTAATAAATTTAATTACAGCTCTGAGGACAATGAACGGCATTTCTTTTTTCTTTATTTTTGTTGAAGTCTGAAAATCTGTGGCATCGAACATAGATGTTTAACGTAAGGTACGCGAAATTATACAAAATCCTTAACAAGAACATAGTTTATAAAACGGACACAATAACGCAGTGGTGAATCGTGGAACCCGTTTCACGAAAGACCTGGACATGAATACTTAAGCAAGTTTCCTAACAACTATGAAATCTAATTGTTTTCATATCTTTTATCAGTAACCATTTAGGCTCTTATGAAGGTCACTGTACCTCGCCAAGGTGTACCCAAATGTCTCTCTTACAAAAGTTGAAAGAAGAATACAATAATAGGGAGTAAACCTATAACATTACTTATAAAAAATAATAGCAGTTTTAAGCTCCTTTAATAGTATGTATACGCTTTTCGTACTTACATAAATTAGTAGGCCGAACAATTACAAACATAAAACTAAATTGAATAAACAGTTTTTTTAGACAGCAAATTAATGAATATCTGAAAAAAAACAAATAGCAAAATACATAAAAAATTAATTGATTCCTATCCGATATAAAATCTCTTATTTATGTAATTAAATGTAGGACGTATTACTTAAAAAAATTCTTTATTTAAAAAACGAAATGAAGAGCGTCGCTGTAGTAACTTTTTGTTTGTTACTTCGGCAAATACGTTAAGAGTATTTCCTTTAAAATTTTCGTTCTATTTGCTTGTCTTTAATAGACCAATATTACTTTCCCTTACACTAAAAAGATTTTGAGACTATGAAACTTGTGGTGTCAATAATTCTTATTTCGTTTTATGCTCACCTGTGTCGAGTCCCTCTTTTTCATAACCTTCATGTCCACATAGGCAATAACGAACATCAAAATATTTCCTCAGTAAAAACTTTACGCAAAAGTAGACCTACTTGAACTTTCTTTTACTTAATTGTTGACAGTGACGTGGGAAATCAATATTTCGTATCGAGACAAGTTTTCTTTATACCTTTGTGCAAACACTTTAACTAAACCTAACTTCAAGGAAGCAGGGAAAATGTTCAGTAATTTTGTCAACAAATAATTTATATGTACGTTTCATAATAATTCAGTGTGTTAGTCGAATAATAGCTTTTTTGCCGTCATTGTGCAATCTTAGATGTGGTTTCAAGAATTTTTATGTACATTTCATAATAATTCAGTGTCTTAGCCGAATAATAGATTTTTTGTCGTGATTGTGCCATCTTAGATGTGATTTATAGTTTGTCTGCTACAGTAAAACCATCAGTATTAAATACCTTAAAATGAATTTAACGACTAAACGACGGTTTAAATGGAGTAAAACGATAATTTCAGAGCGAGCGATATGGGATATATTATATAGTTGAAATATTATTGATCAGAGCAGTTTTAAAGAAGGCGTTATAGTTACAGCTATGGGACAATAGAAAAGCGAATATTCTATTGGTGGAAAATTAAGAAGTAATTTGAATATAGGTGTGGATGTGAACAAGGTTATTTATAATTTACGATGAGGGCTTATACGCTGAAATATATAAATAACTTATCAATAAATGGTTTGAATATTATGCTGGGTGTTTTGTGGTTGATAAAAGAGCGACGCGTAGAAAGGACGCGATGCGAGCGGGAGCAGCTGTCTGGAGTAGGTCAGGGATGCCCGTGACGTCACGCAGGATAAACGAATGCTTTCTCGTTCCATAGCAACGCGAAATACGGCGTATCTAATTCGGAAAGGGGCAGGAGAAATGGAACTCGGGTCGCTGCACGTCAACAAGAAGCATCTTTCCGTTGATTAATCCATTTCCTTTTAATTATCTGGGCGACGTAGTTTTCTCACACTCGCATCATTAGCAAGATTCAGCCGAGCCCCACTACGAGAACACGCAACGTTCCAAGTCCTCGGGTATAAATCAAGTTTCACCGCTACCGAATTACCGTCATCCCACCCTCGCGCTCTACCAATCTCATCCATCAGTTTTTGTTAGCTTAAGAAAGTTCTTCGTTTTCTTTTCACCCCACGCTGGGAAGATTTTCTTGCGAGAAGTCGAGCACGCCGTTTTTTCCGTGTCGTCTGGCTAGGCGGAGGAGCGCGCGCGCCGTGATTGGTGGAGCCGGCGCCGTGTGGGCGTGGCGTCGGCGGGGCTCGCGGGGGGAACCGGCGTCGCAGCCGCTAAAAATGCCAACCCTCCGCGCAATTCACCCCTTCGACGAAAAATTTCCCCCTTTTACAAAACGTTGATGGCAGCACTGCCGAAAACAAAAACGAAAAAGGAAGGTAAAAACTTGCGCATTGAAGGTATCGGCCCGCGTTTTTACGCGGCAGTTGCCCGCCGTAGCCGGACGCGTCCCGACGCTCAGAAATGTTTTCCCCTTTTTTTCCCTGACGGCAGTAGCTGCGGCGCCTGAGTGGAAAACGAAGGAGGGGCGGAGGGGACGAGCAAGAGGGGAAAACGAGCTTTTCGGAGCTGAAAAATGTAAAAAGCTTCGTTGAGCCGCGGACGTCGACCAAGACGCCAGTCACGAGGGAATGCATTTCGTTTTAAAAAAAATTATGCGTCTCGGAAGTAGCAGCGACGACGACTACGGCGACGGAGACGTCTTAGAGCATCCTTCTGGTCGCAGTGCTTCTGGACGACTGGAGGTAAGCTCTCTCTCGCTCTCTCTCTCTTTCCCTGTCTTGGTCTTGCTCGTCCCGGTCGTCGGCTCCTTAATTGGCAGCAGAGGCAAGATGGCGGCGGTGCTGTCTTCGATCGATACAGCGTCGTGTCCCGGCAAGGAGCGACGCAAGGCGTCGGCGTCTTCTTCGCCTCAATTTGCAAATTTCAGGGCGACCGTATTGATCCTGGCTGCAGCAAAGGAGGAGGAGGAGCGGAGAGGGAGGGGGCAGCCTTTTCTTGAGAGGAACTCCGCCATGACAGCTTCAGATGCTGGACAAGCGAGTGCCGGTATTGATCCTCTACCAAGATGAAGCGAGATTCTTATGAGCGACCTTTGGCCTTAGACTTGCATGAGAAACACCCTACTTCACAACCTTAAATGTCTTGCACGCTTTATAATTAATAATAGACTAATCATACATACTAGATTACAGCTTCTTCTAATATACCAAGTATGAAGTAAATAAAGAAATTATTACAGTTCTTTTGTAAGCACTGATCATTATTTTGCAATTTGTGGCAAGTACCAAGTTTATGATCAACTGAGAAAACTAATATTTTCGGTTCACTTTAAATGCATTTTATTTTGAGGCTATGTATACATTTAATAATACCAAGGCTATGAATTGATCTTTGTGCGAAGTTATCGAATAGAATACGTTTTTCAAAGCACGAACTATATGAACCTATATATATATATATATATATATATATATATATATATATATATGTATGTATGTATAGAACGAACAAATTATTCCTGTATTAATTTTTTATTTTATATTATCTCACAGTTACAAAAATTAAAACGTGTTACTGTCACAGTGAAATCACAGATTTTTATTATAGTCTCAAGTGTTATTTTGATGAAACAATGCATATACTTATAATTTATATTTTCGTTTGTCGATGCACAATTATTAGAATATTTAGGGTGTTGTTAGTATTCATTTTTAGCTAATGTTTCCAACAGAATGAGTTGTATTTCTGACTTGTATTTTGCCTATATTTCGCCATATATTTTTATTTCGTTTTGCAAAAGCTTTAAATGACTTTAAATATAAATATAAAATAAGGTGAAGAATAAGAATGGGTGTTTCTTGTAGAGTAACCTATTTATTTCCTCTACATAAATAAATGCCACAAAATATCCACCCTACTCTGTCTGGTGCACCCCCTCCCCTCCCCCCACGTCGACTCCTTCCAGTCTCTATTTCTCCTTCTCCTCTCCGTCCTCTTCTCTTCACTCTCCTTCCACGTCTTCCCTTAGATCCCCCCTCCCCTCTTTCCTTTTGCACTATATCCCCTTCCTTGAGGCTTCCGCTCACATTCGCAAATGCACACACAAATTCTCTCCCAACACCCGCTCAATCTTGAAGGCACACACTTCTCCATCGTAAAATACTCTGTCGTAAGCAAAACACTGCGTCGCGCTCACGGTCGCGTCCAAGCTCACTGGGAAGGCACGTAGGCCTAAATAGCACGGAGCATGCGCCCCTCATTCTACACACTGCCAACTGAATGCGCGGAAACGGAACGATACAAATATCATTTTTTGCTCTATAACAATTAATTAAAAGCGAACAAGAAAACAGAACACGGAATTCTCCGGAAAATCATTTGATCAAACATGAAGGGTCTTAAAAAACCAGTTGACGACATTATCAGAAACCGGTCTGCGTACCCGCATAAAATGTGTCCTCTATCCCCTTAACTCGTTTGATAGTGCCCTAAGTGGCCTCGATAATTTACAAGAAGACGATAAAAATTGTTATTGAACACAAAATAATTTATTATTATATTTCCAGTTTATATATATACATATAATTAAAAGTACTTTAATATTAAAACCTCATAAGGAAGTTTTGTTCTTTTTCATTCCACAAAACCTTTTGTTTTACATGATGCATAGATAACATAAGACGTAACCGAGTAGTTTTAACATTAAATATATTATCTGAACGTTACAAATAAATTGAGTATAGAGCGTTTCATAAATTCATTATAAATGATCACTCAGTCATTTAAAAGTAGGACAAAAACCTATCCAGTTAAAATATAATAAATTATATACCAATAACTCTTACATAAATTGCTATATAGGGGCCAAATTCAGAAATTTATTAAACTTTTAAATCAACATTCTTTCAACCCTAAATTTAGAGATAATAGACCTCTTCAGTTGTATCTATAAAGAAATAAACATGCTTAATAACTTGGACAATATTTGAATTTAACACAAATAAATTTACTATAGCATGATTAATTACTTACTTAAAAAGTGTGAAAAGAAATTTGGATAGCTTCCACAACTTCCAGGTCCTAAATGAGGGAAAACAATGGCATTTAATTTACATATAATGAGCGAAATGCTTCATATCAGATCAAAATTGAATTAAAATATTTCAAAAGATATACAAAAAATTTAAATTATATATTAATTCAGCATTATTAGGATTTTAAGTTGTAAACTTGAAACTTTGAAGCTTAATTCTTGGGTTTAAAAAAGTTTCTTAAAACAATGTAGGATTATTGATCCATTTGACTTGCGTTGTTATCCTTAATTTTGATCCTGGAAGTTTATAAAGTAGCCTAATTTGTTTCCGTTGAAAGATATTATGTAATGCTTTTCACATTTCTTTATTATGTATGTAACCATGTTATACTAAATTTATTTGCGTGTTTAAATAAAAATAAATCAACTTTAAGTTATCAATTCTGTATATTTAATTTCAGACGTTTTCAGCCATGGCCATGTTCAACTGTAAGATATAAATATTATACATACATAAATACAGAATTGACATCTTAAATCGGCATTCTTTTTATTTAAATATCTTTTTTAAAGTTCTTTGAATTGAATCAAATTTTTTAATATAATGTTTTGAATTTAAATTTTGTCCATGACATTATGTTTAAGTATTCCTTTTTAGACACAGGTAAAGAGGTGCCTAAGGCCTAGGTGTGAAACATTTTCTTTAATTTTCATTTAAATTTTTAATAAGTTTATAAGCTTTGGCCAATATATTGTGATTTATTAAATCTAAATTGGATTAAGATCCCTGTTGCATTTATAACTAAGTATTACATATAATAGTAGGAACATTACAAATAAATTTATTAATTTTATATGAGGAATACTTAAAAAATATCAATATGAATGTAAAAATAACAATAAATAAGTAAATGTACTGAGCCAAGAACGAACACAAAAATTCATTGGTAATATAATTTCGAACACAGAATTTATATTATAGAATCAATTTCAAATTGTAAATCTGCGTTCATTCTTACAGTAATTTAATTTTATACGATCTTACATATTAAAATTAAATTTGAAATTAATCACATTTATATAACTTTTGAGATAATTTGAAATCACTATTATCAATGTTAGGTTTAATCTTATGTAAGGCAAATTTATGTTCAGCTAAAAAAATTAGAAATAGAACCAATGGAATATAATAAATATATAAAAATAAAGTAAGCCTGAGAACAGATAATTTGTTGAGAGTAATATACTCAATATTAATTAAATAATAATTTTTTTAATATGTAACTGGATTTGGTACATAAAAAGTGACTGACCTTCAATTAACAGATCTTAATTACTAACTATAATTGGTTAAATAGTTTGAATTAGTTCCTCCACTGACGTTTAAATTATTTCACACATACTATTACAAACGATACAATTTCTGAATAATTAAATTATAAAATTTCTAATTAAATTATATACTTGAATTTGCTTATAACACTTAATGTTTCTTACGATACTAGAACACACATTACTCTCAAATGTGTGAAATTCACTAATAGCACAATGAAACAACGTGAGAAGGAACTCATTTAAAAAGTCTAATTTTAATTTGATTATAAACCACAAATCAAAGTTTTTAATATTCCTATATTATTTCATGATTTCGTCTGATACCTTTTCCGGATTTTTGTAAACATTTTATATTTCCTTGAAGTTATACACCGTTGATTTTAAATTTACGGCTGTTATAAGTTATTAATTTAGATAAATTAGAGACCATTCACAGTTAGTTATAAATATACCTCAGATGGTCAAATTCATTTCATAAATGATGATAAAATAATTATATCTGGGCGAAGTAGTACATTTTCAAATTGTGATTATTTTAATTTTAGCATTTTGTATTATTAAAATAACTAAAACTTTTATGTTTAATATTTTCTTTGGGATTAGAAGACTAACACGATTACCACTTTTAAGGAATCTTGACTTTATTTGCTGTTGTTCTCTAAATGAAAGCATAACTCTGGTAATACACAATACAAATTTGACAAGAAAGGATTAATAAACAAGTTTGATTAATTAATGGTCTCCTTAAAGTAACAGTTAAATTCTTGTGTTCAAAATATTCATACTAGAGTGGAACTTATTTTTATAAGCTGTCTTTTAAATAAAAGGCCTAAATTATATTCTTCAAAATAACAATATCAGGGTGGAGCCGCTGTAGAAATTTTCTTCCATTACCCTTTATTATTTAGTTTTATTCTAAGTGCATATAAATTTTAATAATTTACAGTATTATTACTACACGTGAGATAACTCTGTCCCAATTTTTCCTAAACAAGCTAATACTAAAAAATTAATTTTGAATCTTTTCAATGTGGTCCTTTAATATTTTGTTTTTCTTTTCTCCCCCTCTTTTTGTGTTTGTGTGTAGGGGGGAGGTTCGTTAATAGAATCATACATTTTATCTTTGAAGCTCTATCAAACATTTTGATATCAAAATATATATGTTATTAAATAATTATACAGAATTAGGAAATGTTTGAGAGACAGATAGAAATGACACAAAACAATTTATACAATTATTACTGGTCAAAGCAGTGAAATTAGTCATATGCAACGTAAGAAAGCTTCATATATTAATTACTGATTGGTCATCTTTTGTTCTTTAAACCATGGAATTTCATATGCATTCACAATAAAGATATAATACTGCAGGTTTATTTGAAACTTCTTATGATTTACCTTTGTAATGTTAGATATTACATATATACCGCACAGAATCAATGTATTTCAAATTAAAATGAGGAAGGTACATGTTGTTTTGAGATCAAGTATAGCTAAGTTATAATCCACATTATTATTATACCACCGTAAAAATTGTTTTAAAGCAACTCCTAGTTTCGTGGTAGCACAAATCTTATATTTTGAAACCAAATAGTTTTTCCTCATCAGATGATTGAAATCTGATATTTATATTATATCCTCAACTACAATATATATACCTCGAAATTGTTAATTATTTCATAAAAATCCTGAAAATCAGTGGAGAGTTTGTTAGGGAACTAATACAAAAAATGTCTCTGTTAAGATTATACTAATTACACAAAGGAAGACGCCAAATTACAGATTAAAACGAGGGGTAGCATAAATAACAGACTCAAATCTGTGTACTATTGATTTTATCAGTTATTTTTCATTGTAAGTGAAAATAAGTTTATAATAACTTACAGTATTATTACTACACGTGAAAAACTCATTTTCCTAAACAAGCTAATTGTCTGTAATTTGGCTGCTCCTTTGCATAGTTTTGTTAAAAAACTGTTTAAAACTCTTAGGATATATTTATGTTTCATGGTTTATTAACCTATACATATGCACATTTATATTACAATTTGTGATTATAAGTATTTTGTTTTCTAGTGAGAGGGAAAGAGAAATAGTAGTTCAAAAGATTTGCTATTACACATCACGTAGATTATATATTTATTAATAGGCCTCTATTATATATTTTATTTTGAACTTAAATAATAAGCAATATTACAGTATGCAATTAGAATAGAAGGAAAAATTATAAACGTTTTTAAATCGCTACTATTGGGATAGTATTGTTTTACTATATTTCCGACACAAATAGTATTATAATTAATTATTTATTGATATACAAGTTTATTGAACCACTCTGACTTAAAAACATTGCAAAGATGTTATAAAAAATTTCATTTTACCTGGAGAAATTACTGCCTAATAACTTAATTATTTAATTATGTTAAACGTAAACATTCAATTCATTACATAAATATTGTTGACAGCAGAAAACTTCCCTAAATTCTTTGTCAATACGTGTTTCAAAAGCCTGAAATATTTTATAACGTTGCCTCTGATGTTAAGGATATTAAAATGAACACAGGATTCTAATAATTTTGAACATATACTAATAAAATTAGGCAGCTTATAAATAGAAAATAATAATGAATAGGTTATGATTTATCAATCTTTTCAGTAGATTAATCTTTAAAAATTCAACATATTTTAAATTTGAATATTTTTTCATGGAATTTTTGTTTTCTACATATTTTATATACTAATATTAACACAACGCCACGTGATTTAAAAAAAACTACACAACACGCATCATCAGAACCTAAAACAAATTTAATAATTGTGGAACTTTTCCAAGCTACTGAAAGTTCCTAAAATATAGTAAAAGAATGTTATCTTTCTAGTAAAATTTAACATATACATATACTAACATATAATATTAATTCCTCAAGCATTAAAAATCTGCAATTTGAAATTCTTTTCATCTTTGTTTGTACTTGATGTAAATGTAGTCAAGATGTGAGGCTTAAGAAAAATATTCTCTTGCATGGTTTCATTGTACATCGGTTAAAATTCGGTTTTTGTTACATATTAGTAAACAAATAAATAAATTATTATTTCCTGCACATTATTTTACAAGCATAATTTTACTTCGTGTTGAAAACACTGACTTACATACATATTTTTTCCAATTATGATAAACACTTTAAAACAGTCTCATAAATTTATTATTTAACAGGTTGAAAAACAAGCACTCAAAAAGTGTTTTTACCATTTACTGCTGCCTGTCACTACCAGTATTCAGATTTTAAAAATAGGTGTATAACATATAATTTTTGTACTCAACTAAATTAATGACATAAGAATTTTAATTTATGCAATTATTATACAAGTTGTTTTCACTTGAACCCAACAGAATTAATATGACAAGCTATCAATATGTTAAATAATAAATTTGTGAGACTGTTTTTAAGTGGTTGCTTTTCATTATTGGATAAAATATGCACAGTCTAACAGTAAGAAATGGATACATATTTTTTATAAATCAGATTAAGTTCAAAGTCAATTTTAAAACGTGAAAATAATGGTATGGTTCTTAATCTGACAAATAATTGGATAATCCCATATTTTCATTATAATAAATATAGGCCATAACTATTTCTTCTTAGATAATACTGCTTTTTGTTTATAATAAATACTTTCACAAGAGCAACAGAAATGTTTCAGTACAACTGCCAATTATATCTCAGCCAAGACTTAATTTTCTCATTAACTTCACAAACGTTTGGGCTTAGAACCGTTTCCTTTGTTGAGGTTTATTTGTTACAGAGTATTTTCCATATGAAGTACACACAAGGAAATTAATTATTTTATTCAATTTAATATCATAGTTCATGTAATATAAATACTCCTATTACTCAATATATACGCTTCCCAAAATATATCAATCAGTCATATTATCATTAGACTTATCCTATGCTATATTTACATGTAAAATAGTGCGCTAAAAGGGATTAAAATATTATAAAATCAGAAAGCTTAAAATTAACTTCGTTTTATTTTAACCATGTGATATTTAATTTTTAATGGAACAATATTTTTTTTTAAATTTCCTCTAATTTATAACACTTATTCTTGGATATACAGAAAATCCGAATTAGCATGTGATCACGCAAACAAATTTATTTATCATTTTTAAGTTTCCTTCCCAATTATCTATCAAACATCAGTAACATTTTCTGAACAGTACAAAGGCAAAAATAAAACTTTATTAATTTATTTATTCAGGCGTAAACAAAACACTTCGTAATATTAAGAAATAGGTGGGTTAACTTTAACCGAATTTTATTTAAAAGATATTAGATAAACTAGTGACAGATTTTCATTTGCAACTGGCTCTTGAATTCAGTGGAATTGCTAAATTAATACAGACACACGATGTATTCCGAAAGAAATGGTAAATTATAAATCTTTTTAAAAGCGTCACAAACTTACTAATGACTTTTAAATTTTCTGCTCAATTTAAGAAAATATTGACTTCATTTCAATTAGCCTCCCCAATATCCCATCCTTAGTTTATTTTAAAAGGTGTTAGCATATGTAAATTTATTGTAGAATGTTATGAAAATTTTATAACAAAATCAGTACATTGAGAAAAATTAATTTCTGTTTATTGGTATATTATTCGATAAGAATTCAGTGCTATGGTAATGAATAAAATTAAGGGATTAGTGTACCGCAGAATCGTCATTTATTTGGTCGGCGACTGATGAGGCAAAGTCCGGCAACTAGAATAGCGCCTTTTGGGCCTCTGACTTTACATACGATACGTCACTGGATCTTTATGAAAATATATATTCTAATATCCTGTAAAGGCCAATTTTTACGTTAAGAAAGGAAAAATATGAAATCAAATATTTTTATCGTTATTATAATGTTTTTCATGTGCACCTTTTAATGTACGAGACAAATTTCACACACATGTTCTATTAAAACGTTTAGAATATTATAGTAATACATCTTTCTCCTAAATAGCAAGAGTTGACAATCTTTATCAAGGTATCGCAATAAGCTACGATAATTTTGTCCTTGCACTGCATAAATACTAATATTAAACTATTGTTAACTGAGATGCCCACAGTTGAATTAATTTTCAAAGTTAGTTATTAACAAGGCGAATTTGTCAGTTAAATTTTAACAATGTAATTGACAGACTGAATATGACTTCAGAAACATTGAAAAACGTTACGTATTGCATAGACCAAAAATACTGAACGCTATTTCCTTTCTTCTCCTATATATGTCAATTGCTGAAATAACCATTGGGAAAATATATTACTAATAACATATATGAGAGAAAAATTGTCCACTATTCATATTTAATTCAAAAAGGATTAAAGTAAATAAATTTAGGACATAATTACAAAAATAATTAAATTTAACAGTATGCAGTGTTAAGATTTAGTAGTCTATACTTATGATTTTATATCAGCACAAAACATATATTATTAATACTTGGCGTTTTGTACTTTGACACAAGAAACTACCAGGCCAATTAAGTAAGGCATGATAATTTTTTAGTAAATAGGGCCTATAAATAAAATCAATTTAGAATAAACTATTAACATTTGTTTCTAAAGAACGTTTGGTTACTAAATTTTTAACCTCATCTAGTGAATTTTAAAGAATCAAATTTTGACGTGCATGTCGCACAAGTGAAAAATTTCATCTTCCTAAATTTCATGACTCCTTAAAATTTTTCAGATGAGTTTCAAATTTAGGAACGAACGTCGTGTACGAACAAATGTTAATAAATTTGATATTAAATTTGTTTTGACATATTGACTGATACCGTGCATGAACTAATGTTTACAATAAAGTTTATAATATATTTTTTCTGACTGATAGGTTTGTTTACTGTTTAATAATTTAGAATAGTGAGATAATGCAAATAATAATTTTTTAAGATAAAATTCTGTTTATGTTTGCAGTAAATCTCTAAACCACTCCAAGTTTCTAACGACTGGTAGTTTTATCTTCTAGTTTATAGTTCTAGTAGTGTTCAGAGAAGCGCTGTACTGCTGATTACCTCATGCCTCATTTTGCACCGGCAGAAGTGAAGCTCAATTCCCGGCGAGGGAGCAAACAGCTGCCCATACAAAATGAGCCGAGGACTCGGAACATGCACGCTATTCAGTCTGCTAAACAATAAATTAAAATCATTTATTTATTCTGAACGAAAAAGAAAAACAGTTTAAACCCATTTAGTAGCATAAATATCTGTGTGTCACTAATGAAGTTAAATAAAAAATGCATAAAAAATTATTTACTGAAGCAAACTAACCGCGGAAATCAGCGTAACAAAAATTCGTAATTACTGCTAAACTTTAGAAAAAAATGTTCTTATACTGGGGACTAATTCCAGATATCATCAGGGAATTTTATGAGTGAGGTGAAAAATATTCTCTAATGATTTTTACCTCGATTATGTAGTAAATTATGAACGTAAATTTTCAATTAGCTGTTTCAAAATTACATTCACTAATATAAAAACAATGTACCGAAATTATAAATGAACAATCGTTAGCAACAAAAATATATTTTACACTGATCACGGCCGTAAAACCATACACCCGACTCACAAACAAGTTGTTAGATTCGTTTAGAACATTATAAAAATGATTTCGGTATGCCATGTCGTTCTCAAATTTTGTCTGGATGACTGTTACATTGTTTTACAACCATGAGCAGTGTTGCTGTAAATACAGTATTTTACAATACAATTTTGAAATATTTATTGACAAGGAAAAGTTATTCAACTTGTTAATTATAAAGTTTCTGTGACTAAATAAATATTTATTATTATTTCCGACACACTCCAGCCTTATAATAACGCCCAAATAGAGTATTCGTCACATAAATTTAAGAATATTTGATAAATGTTGTTCATAAAATACCTTAACTGCAAATATACAGTTTGCATTTGGCAGGCAAATTCGACAAGTAAATGATTTTTCAAAATCAAACGGGAAAAAAAGTTCAGGAAAATATATTTGTTCCCTGTTAATTTTTACAGATAAATAATTGAAAATTAATGCTTCTGAATTTGTATTCAACAACATTCTCTTCATAATTCATAAAAGCGCCATTTAACCGCAGGATTAGATAGTGCTAAATATTTTATTTCAATTATTAATACGGCCACAAACACTGAACATGCATAAATCAAATGATGTAAATAACCCATCAAATATTGAATAAGATACAAATGAAGTGTATCCGGGAGAAGCACTCATTTTGTGAGTTGAGAGTTGGTACGTGTTTGTTGGCCACAAAGGCTAACTTAACACACGAGTCAATTTTTGCAGGCGAGGCCGCGAAATAAACTGCTGTCCGCTAGCAAGAGCATTACTTTTAACCCGCATTCAACAGGTTGTTGCCCTATAAAAAGTGGCACACACGCCAGCCAGCCCTCCGCCCTGCTGCATTTTTACTTTCCGCCCCTATCGGAAACTGACCTGCTCACGCGCCTCTTTTACTTCATTTACACACTCGCTCATGCCACAACACACAAGACCTTCACTTCAATTCAACCTCGATTTTATTTACAGAAGACACAGAGTTCCATTGACACAAATTCAAATTGGATTACTTTCCATCACATATTGCTGCGTGGCAAACAGATCATATATTATAAATAAATAATTGCCTAGAGTCAGAACAATATTATTTTTTACAAAAAATTAATTACATTTCGTCCCCTTCTAAGACCTCTTAAGATATAACAATGTTAATCTACAATTTAGAGAACAAATAATATAAGCATTAATAATTTTTTTGATAACAAATCTAAATTATTTTAATATCATTTACAATTTTTCATATAATCCTTTACTCAATAATTTTGTTAAGTAGAATGTAAAGACCTTCCCTGTTTTAACCGAAATGAAACTCTTAAGAAACACTGAAGTGTGACCAAAAACAACCCATTCATCATACAGTGCATTTTTACTATTATCACAGAATATTTCAAGAAATGCATATGTTAATTATTATATTAACAGAGTATCATAAATTTTGTTTAAATTATTACTAATAGGTGTATCATTTAAATCAGTTGCAGTGGACGGAATGCCTAACATTTCAATCATCAATCAGACAAAATATCATTTCTTCCCGTAATATTATTACCTTGCTCCATACTTTTTTTCTGATTACGGAGAAAAGGTGTTTGAAAATTACTGGGTAATTTTGAATATCAAATTTAAAATTATTTATGTGCTTAATAATATGAGTCTTTAATGATCTGGTTGCTTGGTTTACATATGACACTTTGCAATCCGTAAAATTTACAACATTGTTTCTTACAAAAAATTGGTCAATTTTACAGACTCCGATTAATAGATTTAGATTTTTATTCAATTCATTATTCCTCGGTCGAGGAAATAGGATACGTCAAATATAAGATTACAAGAAATAAATAAAATTTTACAATGAGAAAGTTGAAAGGCAAAAAATAGAAAACATAGCAATATTAATCTTCAATTTTCAGTCAGTGTAAGCAGCAGCAAGTCTTGCGTAGATTTTCATTGAACAAGAAAAGAAAAGAAAACAGAAAAGTCATAAACGAAAAACGTTTCATTAACCAATCAGTAGACCTTCACAAGTATAACATGAAAAAATTATTTGTTATCAATTTATTAGAACAAAACGCATATTAAATTCTGTCTTAATTGTTGATTAAAATTATAATACCAAAGATGTCCCAGACCAGTAGTACATTTTTGCAATTAATAACTTTATGGCTCAAGGCAAATTGATAAAAAATTTACTTTTGTTAAGTCGGTTATAGGCTTAATGAAACCAACAAGGGGATTGTGAAATTATTCTATGGCGCAAAATATAATGTTTCAAATTATATAAAAGTATGAAAATTTGTTTTTATATTAATTACATAAATTGTGTTATGTATTTGAATTTTATTGAGTAACGAATTAAAAATATTTTTAAAATTAAACAAGTTTGTTTTAAAAAATGAAGATTAACTTCATTATTTTTAACATGCTTATGCTTACGTCCGTTCTCTATTGAAACGATGTTAACACGTTTAATAAAATGGATCAGTGTGACTAAAACTTGTAGTAATTGTGTTAATTACTACATTAAATATTCCTCTTCTTCTTCCTTGGCTGTAGACCCATTCAGGGGCCTTGGCCTACCGGACTGTCATCTTACATGACACATTATGGAGTGACACGTGTTCAGCGTATCGATTCTAATCCAAAACATTAAACATTAAAAAATTAAATTCAGGCTTAATCCTTACAATTCTAAATATGAGTTTTATTATACTTCTTGAAAACATGACAACTATTAGCACATTCGGGTAATGAAATGTTTACTGAATTTTTTGTCTTAAATGTTATCACTTTTACGGATATATATTACCTATATAATATGGAAACTGATTTTTATTTGACATTCATTAGTAGTTTCACAGTCTGTTAATATGGGCTATAGTTTTCTGATTTAAAAAAGTAATTTATTTTTAAACATCCCTTAGGAAACGTTACAATTCTTTCGTTTTGAATACCAAAGACGATTGAAATTATTCCATAATTTGTGCAACTGTAACATAATCATTTAAAAAATTGTTGGAATTTAAACTAACAAGTTCTAGACATTACATGCCTTTCTTATAGTATACTTAAAATGTCTATAAAGTATTAACAGATATAAACGTCATTTAGAAGTCATTTACCACTATAAATTTTATTTTTATTTTGTTTACTTTTACATACATATTAAATAACTTTAAAGGCGGAAGTAAGAAAACTTAAGAAGCATAAAATCATTTTGGTTACTTGAATGCTATTTATTAATTTTTAAAGTACAAATCACTTATATGTTTATATTTTCATAGGTCCTTTAATTACTTTCATTCTGATCATAATTTTAATGCGTAAGTTGGCAATCAATATAGAAATGATAACGTAGTACAATTTAATAATTATTCAGGTAAATTAATTATGTGGTGTTTAGTATTTAATTACTTATATTTCCACTCAAAACCTATGAAAACCATCAATGTTCATTAATTCATGACTATAGAAGGTCGTTGTTGCACAATAGCTAAAATTTCTGTGTTTTTGCAGGATTCCTTTGCTTGGTTGTCTGAAATACCTTTCCAGGAAGCATGAAAGGTAAGCAGAAACTGGAGCATGCTGGTGTGTTTTAGATTTACTGCTTCGCCTTTAATAATTGTTAATAATAGAACCTGTGGCCCCGGCTCGGCCATGAAAATGAACTGCATTTTAGACAGGTTCGTGAACCAACATTAATAACACGGCCGCAAATGAGCCCCGCGAAAATATCGAGTTCTGAACTTGGTACATTATTTCTTAGTGTAGAGGGACGTGGAACAATCAATTATTCACATTCTGCGGGGTGAAAGCCTTCATATCTCAGAAGATAATTAACTTAAGACTATGTGTCTATACACTGTAACTTTATAGCAAACTTCAAAATAAAATTTGAATAAGTTTAGCAACCAACTCTATATTAAATCTTAAAGTAGACTAATTAGGTATTGCTGTCTCAATTCACACTAGCAAACAAGTAGACTAAGATTTATTATTAACCTATAGAGTAGAATGGGATGTTTTGTTACACGAATGACAATTTAGACAGGTCGTTATACGTGAACAAGTAAATTAAATATTTGAGCACTTACATATATTTACACAAATTTATTTGCAAGAAAACGACAATTATAACCCCGTAAAGATGTATATAATTACTATTTTATAAATGTGCAGGTACATTCACACTGATTTATTTTTCATTGTTGTAACTGTCATTGTAAATTAATAATATACAATGGGCAAGATGTGAACTTGCGAATTAATTAGTTACACAAAAATTCCTTGCATGTTATTATATTACGAAACATTTCTAGTAAACAGATTTTTTTTATTTCATAATCCGTGGACCTCATCTGATGAGCACTACGAAGACAGATTATTTATAATGCACACCAGATGAGTTTCATGGATTGTGGAAGTATTAGAAGCTTTTTGTTAGTAAAGCTAAATAGGGTTTCGGTAAGGACGATATTTTTCCATTCTGATCTTCTAAATCGGCACAGTAATTTTTCAAATAACAACTCAGCTGATTTTATATTAATACAGTTTTATTAGGCCTTATTGTACTGGGAATATTTTTTAAATCGGAGTAGTTGATTTGTTCTATAAAAAAATTAATTAATTCATACATATCTCTAGTTATCATGATCAGCGCCAATGCTTACATTTGAGCTTCAGAAAGGTATTCAATTTGGGTGACAACATATTATTTTATAGAATATTATGGTTTAGTGGCCCTGACGTACAGTATGACATTACCATTTATTAAGGACAGACACCCTTCAGGCCGTTGTCGTGAAACACTGGAGACCGCGTATAAAACAGCATTCGCATAAACACTTCTGGTAAATGCGTAAACACCAAAATTATAGTTGGTGAAAGAGGTTTAGAGCTCCCACATTGACATTACGATCCGCTTTTAACATTTAACTTCCTTGTTGAATAAATGTGGTTAGCAGTCAAGTGAAATGTGTGGCTTATAGACGGTAAAATGTACTGCCTTACAAGCTGCCGATGGAATTTAGTTGTGTTCAAGTTGCAATAAACTTTTAGACGCTTATATAGGACGCAGTAGGTAGTAAACGACAGGAGTTCATAGAAATTAATATGAATACATAAATAACAGAGAGTTTACAAACTTATTAATCCTAATATAGAAAACAATTCCATAAAAACTCAATGAATCTAACTTTCTTAAAGTTATTTTTAAATATATAACTAGATAGTCAACCTATTAGTTGAAATAATATTATTTTGGTAGGGAAAAAATGAAAAAGGTGATAAAACAAATTAAAATAACAAACTCAAAGAAGTATTTCTGTTGAAGTATATAAATTTATTAATACACTGCATTTAATTTATTAAATATCACAATGAGGTAACCATATTTTCTTAAATATTCCTATGTCCTTACAAAATACCTGTTGCCTCTGTAGGCAAAACCGTTTCTACAAAAATGGAATATATGGTAGGAATAATTATTCCGCAAATAATAATTGAATAATGTTACACATTAAAGGGCGTTATTATGGTTATAAATCTCATTATTTGTTATTTATTTACCTCTGGTTTTAATATTATAAAAATTATGAAATCACACGGAGAGAAATACACATTTTGATTCCTGTTTTCTGTTAAATATGAAAAGGGAAAGTCGAGGAAGAACGGGGTACTTGTTGTTTAATAATTTTTGTAAAATTATGGAAAAAGAAATAAATTTACAAAAGTATAAAACATTGATTTATTCCATTACTTACTTAATCTCATATCATTGTAAAACAACGAGTTTAGATTATTGATGAATTCTTAAAAGTAAAGTTAGAAATAGATGTTTTGTATTTACAATTAGTGCAATAAAATTACATATATTTTAAGAAAACTCTTAACATATTTTGTGTTGTATTTATTATACTTAAATAGAGTACGGTTGAATCTTTATCAATTTTTCCTTTCGCAAAACGAAATTTTTGGAACTGCGTAGTCTTTGCATATATTTTCCCCTTTTCTTTTCTTTCTTAATCTATTCTTTTTGGGTACAGAATCCTATAACTCGTTTTTCTAAGTTTTGTCTGCTAGTTTTTCTTTTCTTTTTTTGAGGAACAAATAAATTTTTTGGATTTTATTTATTACACTTATATAGAGTACGGTTGATCGCTTTATCAATTTTTCGCAAAACGATTTTTTTCAACTGCACAGTCTTTGCGTATATTTTTCCCTTTCCTTCCCATCTAAATCTAGTCTTTTGGGGTATAGCATACTGTAACTCATTTTTCTAAGTTAAGTCTGTTAGTTTTTATTTTTCTTTCTTGAGGAACACACAACATTTTGTCTTATAAAGTAGTATCCCGTTCCGTCCCGCACGCTAGTCTGTTTAAAGTTTTTCACCGAACCTTAGTACAAGTAGATTTATACCTTATACGTAACCTATATGCAGATAAAGACACGTAGTTTATGAATATATACCATTAAAGAGTTAAAAGCGAGGCGTTCTGTGAATTACCTTCTGTCGAAATGATGAAAAAATTATAAATTCACACATGTAAGACGCTACAAAAAACAGAGTTCATTTACAAGGCATTATCAAAAATTGGTCAAGTCGGCTGCCAAAATTTATTTGTTGACCAGTTAAAATATTCCACACCTATTTATTAATCTCCAGCGCTGGCCAGTAAAAAATTGTATCCCATTATACTGTATAGGTGAATCAAAAAGAAACATGTTAGATAAAATGACAAATTTTTTTGCAACCACATTCATAGTAATTTTTAAAATTATTTTCTAAATAATATACTTTGTTAGTCGTTATAAGCAATGCATAATTATTTTCAAAAAATTAATTTAATAATTTTTAAGTATTATGTTTATGATTTAAACTGCCTTGGAGGGAGAAACAAATTTGTTGAGAATTCCTTTTGTTACCCACGAAAATTTTGCCAAGACGATTTATGTATTTCCGCGTTTGAATAATAAAATACTTAGAATGCTAATGCGGCCGAAAACTTGAAAAGTGTGAATTTATGTGTTTAGTCTCCACTGATGTATACACAGGAAGCCGGAGAAGGTAGCACATCGCTGTGAAGGTGATGTAGGGCCACAGAGAAGAAAGTAAATTGGATTCTCCAGGAACCGAGGTGCAGTGCATCATGATGCGGAGGAAGCTGCCCCTGGAATAGTAATACTCTCCCTACACGAGGCCTCTTTGTTTCGCAAACTCACGCCTAATTGGCCAGCCACACAGCCCACTTTCTTAATCTTCGCTCCTCTCTCCGTCTCTCTCTCTACCCATGAACTGCACAACTCAATTCTTTCCTTTGAAATACTTCATTCTCTTTTAATTACATAATTTTTCTTTTTCTTTTCATTGGAATTATTTCAATAACATGGTTAACAATTTTAAATTAATTTACATTTATGAATTTTTAACTCGAACATGCCGTTTCTCTTCGTAAAATAATGATAAGTAATTTTCCTTTCATTTGGGAAAGTTTTATTATTTAGTCGAAGTGAGCCGTAACATATTATAAATATTTATAAATGCAGTTTCTATAATAGTCAATTAAATTTTTTCCTACAAGTCTACTTTATATGAGCTAGGATATTGAAAAAGAAATGCGTGATTTAGTACTCATTATTTTTTTTACAGAGGGTAATACAATCTTTAGTAATGGATTAAGTGTAATGAATTAAATAATGGTGATAGGTGAACATTAATTAGGCATCAACAAATAGATATTTTGCTAATAGTCACGGATTTTAGCTTGATTAGTTTATTTGAGTAGGTTTATATTCCACCTGATGAGGGTACTTATCAAGGACTGAAACGTATATTCAAACTTTTTCCACTTATAGCATAATTTGAACTCGTACAACAAACAAAATAAAATATAATAATAATCAGATTGTACAGTAATAAACTCGTTCAATGTTATAATACTTCCGAAAAATAAAACAATACAGATTAATATTAAATATTCGTACAGTACAGAGCTTGGTTCATAAAAATAATTTATTTAGTAAAATAATTATCTACTTTAAATTGAATTACATATTAACCAATGAAGACATTTCTATAATACATCCAGCATTAATTTTAATTCTCCACTGATATAAAAAATAAGAATTAATTATTATCTCACAAACGACTGGCAAAATTCTTGTTATACAATGCATTTCCTATAATTCTCCACTAGTGTTAGTAATAATAATAAATTATGTCGCAAAAATTTGATAATGTTTCTTTACCGATTAATTAGCAGGGGTATCATTTTTCAGTTATGAAGGAATTTCAGTTTATTATAACATTAATTTTTCCTGTCTTGAATAGAAAGTATATTTGTTTTTTTTCTTCCTCTACTCAGAACCATTATATCAGTGTAGCTTTCTAATGGGTTGAATTAAATTAAACCTTCATATACAGCATAATTATTCTTAATATAACTATATATATCAGAAAAATATGTTTAAATAAATCATAAACACTGGGTTTCATTTTAGTAATAATTATGTACAAAGCGATGTTTGTGTTGTTACAAAGCCAAACAATGAAACAATCTGTAGACAGTTAACATTATTTTGCGTGATGATATGTAAACATATAATATGCTATGATTTTTTAAAAAGTTAATCTTGTAATATTTCTTATTTCAAATTAATATTGAAGGATTATATAAAACTCTACAATAATAATACTGAATTTCTAGGAACAATTAACGTACGTATATAAATAAATGTGTTTGTTGATAAGGACCACAATGTTTGGTTGAAACGTCTACTTTATTTTCAAAATATATTATATAAGTCTCTTCCGGTCGGTAATTCTTCATATGCATAAATACTGAAATTCTATGCAGGGAACCGTATTATTTGAATATATGAAAAATTCGTACCAATAAATTACGTTTCTACCACAAGATCCAACATTTTTGTATCCAATTTTTCGGAAATTCTACCTTTTAGGTTTAGTATGGTCAGCAATAGTTTTTCATGAAGTAATTGTCACGGAGAAAAGTATGCAATATTTTCAAGAATTCTTTCACTGTATTTCATGATATTGTTGTATTTTAGATAGGATTAATAAAAATTTCTAAATAAATCTGATTAAGATAAGTTTTATCTATTTACTCTCTTAGTGGTTCTACGTAAATATCTTAATAAATTTATCCGATTTTAATACAAAATTGAATTTTATACTCACTTTCGAAATTCGTTTTTGGTACGCTTCTGGGCGTATCATGTAAGAAATTTTCCCAATGAAGAACTCTCAGATCGGCAGCAGAAATTTGGATCCTTCTCGGGCCGCACCTGTCCGTTTCCGTGATTAGCGATATTTTTGTGTGGACAGGAGGCGTAATAAGGGTCCGTGGACAATAGGGCCAATCACTCATCTGACAGCTAACGAGGTCCATTACACCGACGTAATTGTCGGCGAGTTGTGAGCCCAAGTTGCCGCGCCAGCAACTTGAAATTCAGCTAAATTATCGGTCATTACCAGCCCACCACTACAGTTATACTCCTCGGATTCTTGCCTGTATCGCTCTCCTTCAGTCATACCTGAGACCATCTTGTTCTTGCACCTTCAATATGGCGATTACGGATTAATTATTTCATTCAATAAAGTCGCACCAAGCAGTGGTTCCCAATATTTTCTAATACACAGGATTCTGTGGAATGAAATTACTGTCTCGACTGTTTTTGAATTAAAATTAGGCCATCAATATTTATAGTTGCTATATAGTAACGGAATTTAGAAGACAAAAATTAATTTTACATTAACAAATGATTTAATACGAAATGTCTTATTTTTATGCACGTCGACTATCTTGTGACTCATAGAAGATCATCATCATTTCTCCCCCTAAATTTTCTACCATTTTCCTTTTCTGCCGTTATGTTGGTTGATGTAGTAAACACTTTTTCACGTAAAAATATATTTTAAAACATTATAATATTTTATAGATTCTTTGACATATATTAATATTTATTTTCGAAACATATCCAAAATTTTATCGGGATTCGTTCCACCTTCCAAACTTTGACCAGCTAAGAAAGGGTCACATTAAATATTAAAGAAATGCCTTTACATTGAGAAAAATTCAGTAAAAATTTGGACGTGTCGAACATTTAGACTGAAGCTTATCGTCGTATTCTAACGACTAAATCCTGAAGACTGTAATTTAAACATGAGTTATAAAATAAAATATGTAAAAAGCTATGGACGAAAAAATAAGTCTACTTTTAAGCTGCTACCTGTATGCAGAATGATATCTCCAAGCTCTGTAATACTTTCAATCATTGCTTTGATTTTAAGAACTCATATATGTAACACAGGAATCAACATTTTTCTGAAAGATTAATTCATGAAACGTTTAATTTTAAAAATCAAACCTGCACTTTTAACGTTAAGCATGACACTGATAATAAGTTATATATTTCATTTTATATCTTATTTTTAAATTACAGTCTGAATGTTTTAACCGTTAGAATAATAATAGTTCAGTTATTTGTAATTAAATTTGTCATCCCAGTCTCAGTTTCCAGTGCGGGCAAATATTTTCTTACCTTTTGTCATACTCTTATAAAATATCTGACGTCATATAACCACAATCAGTGAAATCGGACGGAAAAATACTGGATATTTTTACTTCTGTTCATTTTCTCCAACTAATAATCCTAATGTAGTTTACTTGTTACGATGCTTTCATGTTCAGATAATTAAATTTCTCCCACAAAATCCCACGGTTTTAATTCTATGACATGACAACGAAATTTTCATAGACATAACCACCGGATTTCAACATGAAAGATTAAACTTTCGTAAGTTTGCGAAAATCCCCCTATCTCATTATTTTAAAAATTTTATAGATCCTTTAGTTGTGCCCAGCAGTGACTGAAGTATTATTCTATTTATCGTTTTTATTTATCAACTGCTATTTCTCTTCCTGTAACAAATAAGCGAATAACATACATTAACAACAATCAAAAATTGAAGCTTAATCATATAATATTTTTCTAAATTTGAAAGGGGTTGAAAATAATTTGTATTCATAATATTTTATACTTTTACAATTAAGCTATACATATAAAAATGATATATTTCTATTTGCAGAGTTTTATATAATTTGATTTCCTTCCACATAATTTTCAATTACTTAACTTTTTTTAAAAGTAGACTATATATCTGTTCCTCAGGATAAGCAGGCTTAGAATTACAAATATGATCGGAAGACTCACTTAAGAAAATTTACATTTGATTACAATTGATTCACAAAATAGTTTGGTTCACACAAAACAAAATTAAACATAAATGATTACTAATACTAATAATAGTTTTTATATCAAATAACTTTTAAACAATTTATTTGATAGAATGTATAGGCCTATATATATATATATATATATATATTATATAAAGGTCGCTAATGCCTTATACTGTTGAAACCACCAAAATATTTAAATAACAATAAAAATTAAATGTTATTAGTAACAATATTACGATTATATTATAAAAATAATTTTATTTTGAATATAAATAAGGTAAGAGTGGTTTTTGACCCCTTTACCCTCTTAACATAAACCACGTAAAATAAAATAAATATCAAACGCCATAAAACAACATTATTATTATAAAAAATGACTCGGACACGTTTCAGTGGTGTTATTTATATGGCATAATAAAACAGTATTCGCAATTATATCATCACAGATCTCTCTTCTTACTCGAATCCAAAATAGTCTTAAATACTAATATTCAATCGAATTCTGTGAGAACATTACCCAGTACAATTATAATCGCAGTATTGTTCTATAGCATTTAAATTATAGCGACAGTATCATTATTCTTGAAAAACTAATATCTTACTTTAGCTGGAAAATTTTTCATTTATCTTAACCATAGTAATCTTCTTTGTACAAAGTGCAGTTTAATTTTGAAGTAATTAACGCAGTCTGTCGTATATGACTTAAAATAACATCTGATTTTTAATCCTCTCAATCACCAAATACGTTTCAGGTGGTTGAAGAATTTCCATTTAAACACAGTTTTTAAGGATACAAACTAGTGATTTATTCCGTAGGAAACTCCTGGACGCCCGTCTAAAATTAATTTATTTGTATGAATGCTTAAAATGAAGTTTTATGCCCGTTTACTTAAACTTCCAGAGAATTTATAGATCAATTGTCAGACTATGAGCTCTGGTGATAAAACTATGTTGTTTACAATGAATTATATAAACCCTCTTGCTATAACTTCTAATGCAGAATATTTTTGCATTAAATATCCCTAAAAATTTTCAAACTGTTACATTTAGTAACAATACTTTATCTCATAAACAAATATAAAAGAATTTGACTTGGACAAATTAATATTAAGATTAGATGAATAAATTTTTGTTTACCGTATAATTAAAGAATTTATCACTCTAAATCGTTAAAAAATTAAATATTTCAAAATTCGATTGAAAGAAGAAATTTTTAATATAAAGAATTAAAATAACTTTTTAAAAAGTTGGCAGTTATCGAACCACATAATTTCTCATTTATGTCATATATTTCCTTTTTCTGATAAATTATTTAAAATATTTGAAATATTAGAATATAATTTATGAGTACTATGTTACTGGTAGATTTAACTTACTAACATTAACGATGAAAACTACTACGTTCAAATAACCCGAGGTCTAATTCGATGAAACCATAAAAATGTAATAACAAACAACTACATTTAAAAACATATCAATGAAATACCGCTACACTCTGAAATTAATTTAACTATGGTAATTCATTCGTTATTTTTTTGTTCCCCAAATTAAATAATATTTTAACAACTAATTCACAATTTACTTAGATTCAACGAATCATGAGACCATAATTTGAATTAATATGAACATTTAGTATGTTTTATAATGAACCCGCTATGACATATTTGAAAATTTATATTTTGACGCCCCCTACTTTATGAGAACTACATTTAATCATAACCACTAGATGACTTAATATCGTAATCCAGCCAAGAAATCTCTTGATACCTTTAATGAGTACAAACTTAAGGATAAATACACAAAAACAGTCAATTATGTTTATAACAAGAAGGTACTTTAAAAAATCTCTTGTCTGATTAACGTGTATTAGATGCATATATATATATATATATATATACGAAAAATAAAATAGGATGAAATTCATATAACGTGCTTCGATCGTCTGCTCTGCATCTAATAAAACATTTCTATATATATTTACTTATTAAAAGGTGACATTACTTAAATAAAATGTTAGTTATGTTTGAGATAATTAATAACTTCTCTTAACCGGCATAATGTATCCTGTTGCTATGTTTAAATGTCAACAGGGTAGAATTTTTTTGGTCTGGCAGGGGAGAAGGAACTTTAATCTTCGAAATTTCTACAGAAACCGTTTCTAGGGTTAGCACGACTATACACAAAAATTTCATGGCAATCGAATGAATGGCATAGGAACGCCTAAGAAACAAAACTGAAACGTCTTTCTGCAGTAGATTGTGGCACAGCTAATAAAGCCCAGGACACACAGCTTACATTTCCTTTTATTTATATAGAGAGATAATATTGGGTAGTAGCTTTATTAAAATATACTTCCCATATATGTATCTCCTTTCACATAAGAATCATCCGTATGTTAAATTATTATTGACTTTTAAATAATACGGCTGTTTTCATTCAAGATTACAAAACATTTGACTATTATTATGTAATAATTATTATATTAAATATTTAAAAAAATTGAATTGAATACATTCCTTAAATTTATTTTATAATTTAAAACTTTACGAATGTCCTAAGTTAAAGAAACAACTCGACATTAATCGATCACTTAAAATTTTGAAGGATGGTAAATGCACTAATGAAATTCTTAAATAAAAAATAATAACTCATTTCATCCAAATATTACTATTCCATTGATCGTTTAACGTATTTAAATCTGAAAATGAATTTTTTTATTCTAGATACACGATGGGATAGACCAATAAGCAGCTTACTTTATTTGAAAACAATAAATTTGTAATTAAGCAGTCTCGTAATTCGTGCTAATAGTTTAAATTTCCTTAATTTATAACCTCTTTTTCATTTTAAAAATTAAAATTCAATTCTTGGATCAACATTTTTGTATTTCGGATATATTAGGCTGAGATCTCCCTTACCAATTGCGTGTTAGAGCTTGTCCTGGGTGCTTTGGGCTGCAGCGGGCTGCTTGATTAATGCCTCGACAGAACCGGGCTCGATTCCCGACGGAACCTGCGCTCCTCATTAGCAATTCCAGCCACTTCCCCAGGGATTTGTCAGGGTGCTTTATTGAGATGACCAAATCTTCAGATTTCGACCATAAATTGTTGAGGATTGAACACGTGTTGCAGCCAACTACAAACATCCAAACAGAGACCTCTAATCTAGCAGTAAATTACAATTATAAATTTGGAACTAGAATATGAAACACACACACACATTTATATATATATATATATCTTAAATGAATTAAAAGAGCGTATAATTTTAATGATAGTAATTACTAAATAATCATTACGATTTACGATAGGAACTCTTTTTTACATTGAAATAATTTTGTGTTAATAATATGACATCATTCATAATTAAATTAATTATAACAGCCTTCTTTGTCAGTGGTGGTTATTTCTATGATGAAATACTGACTTTCGTCTATCTTTAGAGACTTCTTCAGGTATACTAAAATTAAATTACAATAGATTACACAGGTACAAAAAAATTTATAGACAAAACATGATATAAAACTTAAAACAATTTAGCAGTTCATGGATGTAATTCCTTGAATCCACGGCTGAAATTCTGGAAAGATCAGAAATCAATATAGGAGAAGAATTCTCAAAAGAGAGACGAAATGTAGGGTATTGCATCTTTGAAATCAACACCTCTGACAAAGAAGGCTGTTATAATTCATTTCATTATTTATTTAAATGACATAAAATTAGTAACTCTTTATTAAAGTTTTATATAAGAAAATTTATTTAAAAACTATCGTATAAAAATACTATTATAAATAAAACAGAGTGAATGTGCAGGAATATTAAGTAAGATAAAGATAAATATATTTCAAATTAAATCTGTCTAGTCCTATTCTGAATAGATTGTCAGAATAAAACGTATAATTTTCATGATTATCAGACATTTTAAATCTTCTGAGACCTATAATAAAGAATTTCATGTGGATTAGAAACAAACAGTTGTACAGTAGAGCGAAGTTAAAAAAACAGATACTAGGTACTATTTACAGATTCAGGGAGCACATTTAAAATTAATTTAATACAATTAGTATTTTAAACACACATATGCCGACTGTAATGGTCACAAATTGGTGAAGATAATCTTACCTGTGAGTTCTGCTCGCTCTGGTCGTGACCTTCGAACTGTGGACCTGACGGGGTTGCAAGAGACCTGTTCCGAGCTGCATGCTCCTTTGGAAGTTTTTCTTCCATCCCCCTCAACAGGCTGCTTAATAGCATGCCAAACTGGTTCTGCAGAAGTGCAGACTTAGCACGTGTTCAGAGGCTCGTCAAGTCGCTTCCTTCGTTAGCTTCGACGCGACACCAAGGAAATCACAATCCCTATTTTTGATCCCGCGAAATGTTCTGAAACACACTACTCAGCAAATAATTATCAGAATATTTATCTCCATTTTATAAAGCAACTATTATTATGTATAATATTATATTATGTCCACACATACTTGTATACTATCTGTATGCTTGACGTTACCCAGTAATTCATTTATATTAGCCCGCTGCAGTATTTTATTCGACAGTAATCGCTTTGTCGACACGTGATTAAACCATCAGATAGATCGTCACCTTTTTTTAAAATTTACCTTTTCAAACCCCCTATCATCGAAATAGCCCAAATTAACGCTGGAAATGAAATGTTTTATTTATTACGTTAGATGAAATGCCGCCGAATGGACACCGTAATTCAAACAATACACCTTTCAGGCCTGGAAGGTATCGACATAGTTTACGTTCTTAGAAAAGTCGAGGATAAATCGCTGTGTTACGCGTGTCGTCTTCAACAACTGCAACAAATGCACCTTTCACGTTCTAAAAAAATTATTTCAAAAACACTTCATAGTTCAATGTTGAATTAATCGATAAATAACTCACTCATTATGCACGCGATTAAAATACACGGAATGTATCATAACTAAGCAATCCAAAAACGAAATGCCAAACTGCGACGCAATGAAATTGCGCACGTATTGATGCGTAAGTCAAATGTCACAGATTATTCAAATGGTCAGGTTAGAAATTTATAATCATGTTTTTATGTGACAAATTCAGAAAACAATTTGGTTTGAAAATTAAAGAAAAATAATTCTTGATCTCGACAACAGCGCAACCTACCGATTCCAGCTATAACTCATAATTGTACAGGTGACCACATAAATACAACAACAAAAAATCATCAAAATCTGTCAAGGATAGGGGGGAGGTAGCGAGAGAGACAGACAGACAGACAGACAGACACACACACACACACAAAGAGAGAGAGAGAGAGAGAGAGAGAGAGAGAGAGAGAGAGAAGCGATTATGTGTTTGTGACGTTCATAACATTTTCCCGGTTCTTTCTTTTTATATGATAGAGGAGAAATGTTTGCAATTTGTTGTTGTTGTGGTATTCAGTCCTAAGACTGGTCTGATGCAACCCTCCATGCTACCCTATCTTGTGCAAGCCTTTTCATTTCCACACAACTAGCACATCCCACATTGTTCCTAATTTGCTAAGCAATTTATTAAAATATACGAATATCTACTGTGTATAGGGTAGAGGCGAAACACATTGGCTGCCTAACAAATTATTTTTCAAGTGCGATGTGGGGAGGTTTAAATTTTAATTTTTTATAATTACCTTTATCTTAAGTTGTATCTACTTCCGAAATAATAAGCGATAGTACAACTTCATGAAAATTAAGGATGCATTTGATTTTATTTACAAACTAATAAAAATTAACTTAAAGATTTCTATCATTACTCATAATTTACCAAACGATCGAATTCCTATTTCAAGAAAATTATGAGCGTTGAAAACTCTTAAAGTTCTAATTTACCTGTTGATTTAAATATAATTTCTTTATTTTCTTAATTTAAATATCGTTTTATCAGATGATTAATAAAACAATCGATTCTGTTTCTTATTATAATTTCAGTAATTGTTCTTGCCACGAGCTCTACATTATTTCAAATAACAAGACGACCATGACTATTGCTACACGTAGTGTGAGTGAGCGGAGTGTGTGTCTGAGCGAGTGAGTGAGTAACAGAGAGAGAGAGAGAGACATGACATACACTCAGTTAGAGAGAGAGAGTGTGAGCGGGGTTGGGGGAGCGGGGAGGAGAGGAGATGGAGGATTTTAATAAAAATATGTCTGTGACTAGAGATGTGAATATGAATGTAACTCAAATTTTTATTGTTGGCATCTAGGTGCCCGGCGTTAGCTTTATAGTTATTAATTTTCTCCATTAGTCCTCCAATGATATTAACACTGCTTGAGATAGTAAAATTTCTCCGTTAATTGTATGGAAATAAAAGTTCTCCCGGAACACTACAAATCACCCGTGCGGAGATAAATACTCACTGTACTTAAATTGTTTATAGCTATTTCCCTTAATATTGTCACGATAATCACAAATCGTACAAACAGAAGGTGTTTCTGGAGAGCACAAAATTTGGCCAATTCATTTAAAACGCGATGCGTAGTGCAAAATTACGCTGTCATCGCAGAAGGTTTGAATCTTAAAGAAAAAGTTATGGTTTTCTGTATAAAAAAATGTAAAAAAGTAACTAAATCTGCTTTTCAATAGGAAAAATTTTAATTAATTGTAATGTTAATTATTTGAAAGTCTCACTTCAAACCATTCGTCATTTGTCAAAAAACTATTTCATAGTATTGATTGAATTTTCTTTTACATTTAAAATTATTAAATACAAAAATCTCAAGAATCTTAAGATTCTCAATAATTATCACTATTATCAGTCAGTCTTTAAAAGTGAATACTGATTTATTATTAAACTCTTACCTTTGGTGTTTTATGACCCTCTAAAATTTTTATTAAGATTGTATTGTAAAATATAATTTGGAAAAAGTCTATTTTTAAATCAGCCGTGCTAAAGGAAGTAATGAATAAAGCGGAAAATGTACAAATTCTGCATTTAAAATATATTTCGTATTGTCGTTTATCACCTCGTGTTGCTGGGGATTTACTGAAAGATATACGTGATTAAATATGAGCGCACCTTAGAGTAAAAAAATATCAGTCTTGTTGTATTAAATATGGCGGAATTCTTGGGGTTATGTCCGTTTAAACGCTCGGAGACGTCACAAACTTACGCATTCTGATACATTCGTAATTCTTTTACTATAATTCCTTCCGCATCTGTGCTAGGAGTTTTTGTTCCCTCCAGTGTTTTTCCTCGGGATTTTAATAATATGTGTTCCAAGTCCGCGTGTTTAAATCTGCATGAAAAATATCGAAACCTACATACTTTCCTTTTTTATCTATAGATTAATTAATTAGAGAGGCCATTTTGAGTTCTCTAAGATTTTTATAGTGTTCCAGGGTTCCAGGAATGCACTTTTACGGTGTCATAATTTCTAGGCTCATATTTAACTTCACATACCTGTTTATAGCTATTTCAAACTTGCGGTAATACTAAAAAAAATTAAAGCGCTCTGGAAGACAATATAAAACTTCTATTAAAAATTAATATTTAAATTGTAAATAAATCTGACTGTATTGAATGAAATAATTGGAAGGAGGAGAGTAGGGAATTAAAGGACACGCGCAACGCGAGTAGGGGTATTGGTGAAGTCCTGCGTCTCGCTACCTGGTCGCTATCGACGTTCAACTCCAGGCTGGAGACGCCTCTGGAATACCAAACACCCACGTCCCTGCCTACATGACCCTGTCAAAGGCATCGCCCGAATATGAGACTTCTACACTACAGCCTACAGAAGCAGCGATTCCCAGCACGCAGGTTACGCGCTTGCTCCTATAGGATACCGTAGAAATATTAATAATGACCAAATGTTACCTCTAAAATACCGTTTGAGTCGCTTCTACATACATAGCCAGAGTTTACCATAGCAAAAAGTAGTCTTTGCGTATTTATTTGGTGGATACCATATTCAAAGATTATCATTAGCTGCCAGTGCAACTTCACCTAGAAACGAAGGACGAAAAGAAACAGTACAATCCTTTTTGTTTTGACACATGATTAATTATACAGAAAAATTGTTTTTTTTATGAAGAACTGGTAGTTCAATTTTTAGTTAAATGGGCATTTGGGTATTAGCTAAAGAAATACAATCATATATAGCTTTCATGTAGTATAGATCCATTTCCAAGTCTGTAATAAAAGTAATATTAACAAATAAAAAATCGAAAGGAATAAACTTGACAAATAGGATGTATTTACTTTAACAATCTATCTCAGTTTCAATAAAGTTGGGTTCACCTGTGCAGTCTGTATATCAGAATCTCAACTCAATGGGCTTTGACTTTTCATCCTCACTTAGTTCAACTCAACTGTTGCCTCCTTCCACCACATCGACAACTTTATGTACCTCTTTCCGTCGTAAAATGTAATTCTAACAGTTCTATATCTATCAAGGGTAGAGAAGAACTATATATCATTACTTAAGGAAGTGCTGTAAATTTTAAGAACTCTTGTAAATAGTGAGAATCAGTTACAAGTAATTTATAGTCTAAGTAAAATGCCATCTGTGCAG
The DNA here is from genome assembly GCA_034510155.1 of Eucriotettix oculatus. Taxonomy (NCBI): domain Eukaryota; kingdom Metazoa; phylum Arthropoda; class Insecta; order Orthoptera; family Tetrigidae; genus Eucriotettix; species Eucriotettix oculatus. Next base: position 142,633,406 of record CM067377.1, read on the forward strand.
TTTATAAATTAAAATAATAATTCATGTCCATTTTTTTCATATTAATGATTATTAGTGAGATCCCAAAATAACTTTCGGTATTTTCTTTGCACTAAATTGTTTCAACGTAGATGCCTGCCACTAAATATTCCTTGTAATTACCATTATGTTTATATTGTTAGTACTAAATTCGCAATGAATTATTATATAATCTGAATTTTTTAGTAAAAAATATATGTTTAGGAATTGTTGAATTTTATTTTTTATATTTAGTATACTACAAGTAAATTTAAAGATTATATAAATAATCACGTCGAATGAATTTTGGACGGGTTGACTGTGTGTAGATATTCTCCAGCTGGTAAATTATTTGTAAGTAATGCAGAAGATGAAGGATATGGGTACGGGGGAATATAAAAAACCAGATTGAGAAAGGTGTACAGAATTATAAATTTTCAAACATTTCTTTTTAAAAATTCTTAAATATAGTTTTATTTCGTCAATAAATTATTTCCTGTGTTGAAATTTCAGACTGAAATGATTTGGTGCATTGAAAGTTTTTGCTACATGACGGAAGTTTTATGATATTTGTTTAAAAGAAACCTGGCTCTTAAGTGGAAAGACAAGTGAGATTTAAGTTGTTGCAACGTCATCTTTTAGTTGTTAGCCCAAAAGAAAAGTAATGTGAATGCTCTTAGTTCCTTGACACACAACTTCGAAAACTAGTAAGCTCTGGCAATAGAAAAAGATCCACTTCCACAAAAATATATATATAGTCATCCGGCATTTCCATGTGTGTTAAAAGAGTGAGATATGATAACCGAACACAGAAAACCGAAAGCTGTTACAACTGCCAACTGGAATTGTCTCAGAACAGAAATAGTATAAATCTGTAGTTTAGACGGTTCATCTATTTTCCTTAAAAATATAATTGAATTATATTTAATTAAAATTCCTCTTCGATTGAATATATAACGAAGAAAGGAACCCAGATATGAAGTAGGACCCACTAAATCGTGTCGTGTAAATTAAATACTGAACATTGGTTTTATTTTAATGGTTAATACAGATCAAGCCGTGATTATGAAGAAACACACGAAGATCTCAGAATGGCTGGTCATATACAGAAGGTTATATAATGCCTTTGGCCCATGCCAGGGAGAAATTGTGCGCTATTAAGCGTCATGGTCGCAAATTCAGCTCTGTACGCGCGTACTGGCGGCAAATTAAAGGTGGGGCGGTCAGTGGCATTTGTTAGGAAATTAGCTCGGGGCTTGTAATAACATGAATCGTGGGAGTTTATTTGGCGAGAGAGGGGGAAGGGGAGGGGGAGGGAGAGTGTTTTTACGCAGCGGGCCGTGTCTTAGTAGCAAGAGTGTTTACGTCGTCCGTAGCACGGCCGTGAGGCAGTAAACAGTTCGAGTTTACGGCTCCGTCCTGATGGCCTCTACTTAGCCCAGGCCGAGTGCTACGTGCCCGTTAAGTGCACGACGACCTCTGACCGCGAAGAAACCCGATCTAACACCTGCTGCAGTCTTCGTCTTGAACTCGAAAGCAAAGACCAAACGGCAAGCTGTCACAACATGTTAACCATTCATAAATTAATAAAATGCAATACAAATAATGTAATGTTTTTTCTGTACAAATCTAGAATCGTCAAATTTATTTTATAATTACGTTTCATTTAATAGGGGAGCAGTGGATTTTTCAAGGTTATGGAACTGATTTGCACATTTTTAAAACGAAATTGGTCATATCGATTTCAATGAACCGTCAGTTCGCTGTTAAATAAAACTGTAACATTTATTTTAGAATTACCGGTTGCCTTCCGATTAGAAATGTTGTTCACTGTACAGGGTGAAGAGTTTTCATCCACATTTTAAAAGTATTAAAACTTAAAGTCAATCAAGACAAAAGACTTAAAGTAGTGCTCTCAAACCTAGGCCGAGTCCCGAAGTCTTTAGATATACAATTTTTTTTTTCGGGGGAGCCTTTCAATATTTGTTTTTATTGTAGTAATCTGTCCTTAGACTGGTGTGATACCCTCAATGCCAACTTTTTGCGCAAGCCTTTTCATTTACACATGACTATCACATCCCACATCCTCCCTAATCAGCTCGGCGTATTCCATCCTCGACCTCTCTCCTTCCCTCACCCCGCACACGTCCTTCTAATGCTAATTTTACAAGACCCTCATGTCTCAAAACGTGGTTTATTAATCTATCCCTTGCGTGGTCAACGTCCTCCATATTGTTCACTCTTCCCCTATTCTGTTTAGAACTTCATCGGTAGTGATTCTATCCACCCATCTGATTTTTATCATTCTCCTATAGCACCACATTTCAAAGGCTTCTATTCTTTTCCTTTCCGAAACTCCTATCGTCCCTGTTTCGGACCCATATAACGCCACGCCCCATACGAATATTTTTAGCAACGATTTTCTAGTATTCACACTAATATTACTTGTAAGTATATTCCTTTTTCTCGCGGAAAGTCTTCCTTGCCTGTGCTAACCTACTTTTTATGTCTACAATACTTCTGCCATCCCTAGTTATTACGCTTCCCAAGTAGCATAATTATTTAAACTCATTCAAAATATCCCTTACCAATCTAACACCCTTTGTTATTCCACTGTTTCCCAAACTTCACTCTATTACCTTTGATTTCCCTCTATTAATCCTCATTTTGAACTCTTTCTCCGTGACCACGTTCATGCCATTTCTTATGGTTTGTTTAATTTTAACAGAAATAATAACAGCTCTCAGTAGCATTTTCCTACATTAGACAAAACCTGTAGCGCAGTGCAGCTTTGACTTAAAAATGCAATCGGCCGATTAAATCGGAAATTCCGAATTACTATCCAAGCAAACAGCTTATTTAACCCAGTGCTCGCGGATGCAACCCAACGGTTGGCCGATATTTTAGTCCAGTAGTGTTTCATAGAAACTTCTTACTCAAAAAAGATTATAAAACGCTCTAAATAGTTGACTAATTTTCATTAGCTAGAAAATTAATTAAATACATTTTTTTTCTAGCGGAAATGAATTTAATTCGGAAGAAAGTGTTAAAATTATTTAAACGAGTTCAATGTTCTGTAATGGTAAAATACAAATATATACGAAATTTGCTGCACGAAGTCAGAGACGTTGAAGAAAACCTCCACAAGTCGGCGTGGTATGAGTTTTTCTAATGTCTTTGAGATTCGGTGACATTGAGCTGTGAACGAACATGGTGTTTTCTCCAATACATTGGTGGAGTGGGGTGAATAACTCCTCTCGCAGACGACAGATAAATAATTTTTATTAGACAGGATCGGACCTCACCTCCGACGAAAAGAAATAATGAAATAATAACGGTAAAAGCCCAGTAAAATTTGATTTTAGACTGATTGAGCATTAGAAGACTAAGGATTTAGGAGAATGAGCTTAGTACGCTAAGAATTTGGATTTCAGAATACTAAGTAAGCATTAAGCAGTGATCATTAAATCAACAAGAGATTGGAAATTGTCACTGGCCTGGACATTTGAATAACGGGCGGATAAGATGGAAATAAATGAACAAAGTGCTCAATGTACAACAAGGATGTTCGGTTGGGCCGAGCGGTTGAACCGGTACATTATCTCTTAATTCAGATGCAAGTTCCAGGCTAAGCTGAAGAAAGGATAATTTCATTTTTTGTATATTTTTGCCGATTTCATCGACTTCAAATTCGCGTAGGATTATTGTATATATTCTGCTTAATTAGAAAGCCCGCTAAGACGGTCCCTAGAATATATCTCATGTCTCTAGTTAATAAGATACCTAATGTTTGTAAATATTGTAAAATATATAGTTAATCGTTAAAAAATCCAGTTTTGTAACTGAAAAGTGATCCAATTACAGTATATTGTAAATTAAATGAATGTTAAATTTAATAGCTTCCCATTTTTAGACATTAATCCATTACTTGAAAATAATAAAACCTCTTACATTCATTTTAAACTGAATAAAAACATAAGATAATGTATTCTAGAAGGGGAAACTAAGTATGACTGGACATAAAATCCGTTTAAGTATTATTATATATCAGAAGATTTTCCGATGAGGGAGAGGGATCAACTTATCAAAACATCAACAAACTCCATGTTTAAATCTAAAATTAGGTGAGAGGAACTCCTACATTTTTTACGTCAAATTCATGATGAATATTCTGACGTTTCTAACATTGCTATGAACATTTAATGCAATAGGGAACAATTTAAGCAAATGCCCCTTTCCAGCGAACGTGGCAATAAAATAAAATAATAAAACAAATTAAAATTTAGAATACGAAATGCGGCTTTAGGGCTAGACTTCGACATATGGCGAGCAAACCACAGTCACTAAATACAAATTCGTAAAAAATTAATGTTTCAACACTTGAAGGGTAAAATTAAAAATCAAAAGAAACTTTTTTTCCAATATATCATTGGTCGAGAACGAACCTCTACCCCGCTGCAACACGCAAATAGTTCTGTGTAGGCTCATATGTTATTACGTTTAAGAGGAAATGTGGGATTTTGTTGAAATAAACTACAGTTCAATTAAACAACAGATTAATAACAGCTCTGTAAACCAATTCACATTACAGAGCAAAAGTTCGAAACGGCAACCGTCACAGGTAGCAACGGCGAATCATGTTTTCTTTTATACTATGCAACAAGCCTGGGGAAACTTATATCTTATCAACGGTGTGCACTGGCCGTTTGTAAACCACGGCACAAACGATACCGAAGGGGTGAGATCTGGAGACTGCGAAGGCCATAAGACCTCTTGCCCTCTACATATTCATTCGGAGGAACAACCAAAACCTGTGCTTATTAGTGACGCGGAAAACTTTACTCAAGACACAATTTTCCATAGCCACAATAGCCACGTGTTGTCAGAGAGAAACCCGCACGCGTCACTTAATACAGCACTGCAAGAGCGATTTTCTGGCATTGTGGATTATATACCAGTTAGTCAGTTCATCCTTCCTACACGACTCAACAGCGAATTTTACCTGAATTTATTTGAAAATTAATTTAACTGAACTGGTATTGTTTTCAACAAAATCCCAACATTTGCTCTTAAACATTGTTTTGATTTTTAATTTCATCCCTCAAGCGTTGTAACACGAATTTATAAATAATATGTATAATACAAGTGTTGGAGACAGATGGGAAAGAATTAATGCTATTAATGTGTTAATTGCATTAATTTTAAATTAAAATATTTCATCAAGAATAATGCATTGAATATTATTTTGTGATTTATATATATATATATATATATATATATATATATATATATATATCGATGAAGAACAGTTATCTACAACTTCTGCAGAAGGGAGTCGGCAGTAATTAGAATTGAAGGAGAAGAAAATAAAGCAGAAATCAAGAAAGGAGTAAGACAAGGAAGCAGTTTGCTCTTTAACTTATATATAGAACAGGCGATGAAGAAACTTAAAAAGGAATATAGAAAAGCAATCATGCTGCAAGGAGAAGAAATAAAATCCCCACGGTTTTCCGGTGATAATGTGGTATTAAGGAAGTCAGAAGAAGACTTGGAAAACATAAAAACTGTGGTCCTGGAAAAATAGTATAATATGAGAATTAATACAGGGAAAACTAGGGCGATGGAGTATATTATGGAAAACACAGGAATATCAAAGTGTGTTAGGTTGGGAAGGGTATTTTGAAGGAAGTTAAGGAATCGTGCTACTTAGGAAGCGTAATAACTTGGGATAGTACTATTGTTTGTAACGTTTAGAAACGCTTTATAAAAAGGAAAACGCAAAGTGACCATGCTTCACATCTACGTTTAGCATCATATTGAATGGAGGGTGTGATAGCGCATGCTCCAAATCTCAACTGCAGCGCTGCAGCGGCCAAAATATGAAAACGGCACTTTGAAAAAAAAACAGGTTCTCATTTGACGTTGACGCCGGAAGCAAAGCATGCAGGATGAACACTGGTTTTCGCACGATAATTTTCGATGAACACGTGTCAGACCTAAGTGCTATGCGTGAGCTTTTCCTTCTTCATTCTGTCCTCAAGTTCTCGTGTGTGAAACCTCACCTTCTTCAGTACTCTGTTCCATAACATATTTTTTCCTTAAAAAGTCTTTCTTTTCGGAAAAAATAAAAGGAGCCCGCTATTTTTTTTCAACCAAAGAATTTAAATTGCCCAAACCCACTGCCATCTATATTAAGTTATTATGTAGTATATATATATATATATATATATTATATAGTATATATTATCTCGTACTTGTATGAATCGCTTTTCTGAGGCAACAGTAATCTAGCATTCACATATACGTTATAATTTTTTATAATTATCAACATTTTCCAAAACAAATGAATCGGACGTATCTCAAAATGTCTTTGATACAGTAATTGATAAAAATGTACTTTCACAGTGTTTGCTGTTAAACTTAGGCTATCTGATGTAGCTACCATGATGTAACTTACGACTTTCTGTATTGTAACTAATTTTCACTCAATCTTAAATTCGTCAAACTGTATCTGCTAATCAGTCATGTCATATTAATAAATTTTGAGTCGAATTTTCTGCGGCTATTTTTAACGGAAAGAATACTGTAAATAGTCCTTAACGATGAATTAGCTGTCTTTAAATGAAGGCGACCTCTAACTGTTCGCGTGCCTCGCACCCATAAGAATGGCTTCGATCTTAGCGTGTGCAGAGCCTTCAGGCGTTGTCCTTCACTTTTCTTCCCAATTTACAGTACTGACGTCACTAAGCTATGAAACATTCAAAAGTTCTTGAATGGCAAATTACTATACAGAAAGCTATTCATGGTTGATGAAGACATTCTAAATTTTGGCCTATAACCCCTATTGAGATATGTTAATCAAATAAAAACCGTCAGCTAATATTACAAATAGATAACAAAATAGTATCTAAGAGTACCTTGAAAACCCTTCATCAGCGTTAGAAATCTACTCAACAGAGTAAGAAAAATCAGTCATCAAGTATATAAAATGTTCGACAATTTTCGTGTTATGTTTGTAACTTCACCTTTTAATTTATTTGTCTTCGGAAAAAACTGAGTCTGCTTAAGCACTAATTGTAAAGAAAAAATTTAACTTAGTTAAAGTCTTAATATATATTCAATGTATGAATATTAATTCTAACTATCCAGGAAGAAAAACAGTATGCTGGACGCGTGAAGTAACAATTCTGGTTAGTAAAAAACTTACTAGAAGACAAATTAAAAAAAACTAGCTGATCTTGTCTAATGTATAGTGTGTAAAAGCAGAGAACAGTGCGTGAGGAAAGTGTACAGAGACTAGAAAAAACTAGAAGACAACATTGGATCGACTCTAGTCGAGAAGTACACAATCTAAGATTTGTCAGAGAAAATTAATAGTTTGTCTTTAAAGACTGGTTTTAATGAGAGGGACGCTGATGATACTATATATATATATATGAATATAAAACATAATGAAGAGCTCTTTCCATAAAATATTTTCCCATTATTTCTCTCTAGTAGCCGAAATTTTGTATATTTGCTCCTGGTAGGAACGTATATTTTCACCGAATAAGTAGTAATAGTATACGTGGTTCACCAGGAAAGTGAATTTCATTGACACCAGATATTCACGGTTATTGTGTCTAATATTAAGATAAGTTTTCGACTCGAATTATGAGCTTTTCTTTATTTGAATTACATGATTACATTTAGTGACGCTAAGGGCTACCGCCTCTGAATGCAATTTATTAAGTAAAAAATTTCAACCCCGTAGAATTGAAACTAAGAAAGTTATTCTTGCTAAAAAGTTGTTTAGAATGTTCGTAATTTTTGGGGGTCTTTGGAATTAAGTACCTAAATAAAGTGGACGGCGAATTTGGTCGACGCCACGGACATCTGAAACCCACTCTACATTGCTGATAAAAGTAACACGTTATTTGTTCAAGTAAAGGTCATTCTCTGTTTAAAGACTTAAAGTAACCCAAGTGCAATCTCATTTTAATCCTATATTATTATTTTGAGTCATTTGGCGCTCTGCCAAAAGGCTGGTTCCTATAGCCACAACTGCCACCAATTGGTTACCTCTTCGTCTTTTTGTAATACCCCAAGTAACTGCTTCTGTCAACTTAAATATTCTACTTTCACTGATCCTTCTAAACCTGTATCATGAATTTCAGACATTTAAATCGCATGCGACAGCCAGATAGCTTTTTCTTTCAATAGTTTCTTTAAATGCCGACCTCATGTGTTCTAGTTGCGTCGCTGACTCACACCCAGAAATCCCTGGTTTGAATTCTGGCATGGGCTTGGATTTTTGTGCCGTCATGGTTACGGAGACTTTGATTGAGACTGCTGGAGAATCGATATGCTGATCACGTATCACTCCAAATTCTAAATGTGTCGTGTAAGATGACAGTCCGTTGTCGATCAGGTTGGCCAAGGCCCTCAATGGGCCGCAGAGCCAAAGTAGAAGAATTTATTTAAATAACGATCATTCTTCACAGTACTTCTTATTCTTCATACAACCCATTCTTCACTTGCTCCACATACATGAAAAAATTGTACCAAAAATTTGTTGTGTTAGGAAAATGTTTATCAGTAGTCAAATCATTCCTTCAAACATTGTTAACGGCTTCTAATATCAAAAAATAAATACAAATTATAGCGTCTTGTACTAGTATGAGAAACAAGCTAGAGAAACACTTTCGTATATGTCATGTACGTGGGCTGTTTTTAATGTATCAATTTAGAGATAAAAAATAACGGAACATTATATTTCCAGATATTGTTACCTTACGCCTCGTACTTTTCCACATAGTCAAAGCATCATAACTTTGTGATTTACTTTTGTTAAAGCGTTTATAAATGTTCAAAACAACTGAAAGACCCGGTGACTGTGAAGTCCGATCAGTGATTCGTTTTATGAATGAAATGAGCGTTACTGCAGCAAACATTCCATGAATCATGTAATTGTGAGGAAGACTTTAACGAAGATCGGTGCAGCCGACCGTCTGTGATCATAAGCGGCATCCTTCTCCGACGAATAACGGGGGAGACAATGTAAAAAACTAGTGTGAGGTGGAAGGTAATGATTTATAATAACAAATCTGAAATATGAAAAAAACTGTTATTTTTAAATATATATATCGGTACTTGCCGACCTCCTGTATCTAGTGGCTTAAATCGCTGACTCTCAACAAACAGGTCACGGGTTCGAATCATGATAGGGACATGGATGTTGTGTGAGAGTATCTTAAAAATCACCAAACCCGTTGAAGAGTTCTCGCTGCCACGTTCGCACGGTAGAGCACTGCAAGGGTCTATCATCAACCGGCGGAAGGCAGCGTTAAATCGCCGCTGTGTAATTTATCTTTCCCCACGGGAACCCAGCATTAATCAGGAGGCTAATTAATTAATTTATATCAGTTCTTACTTTACAATCAGCCTTATTACATGACATATGCAAAAGTATTCCACTAGCTTTATTTTCATACGGCACGTACTAGATACGAGAAATTTTAATTATTCGAGGTCAATATCAATAATGATTTGAGTAATGTTAAAACATCTTCCTATTGCGAATCTTGTTTACACGCGGTAATGCGTAATCCTTCTAAACCACTAAACTAGTTTCATCCAAAGAGTTTTCTGATTCTACGCTACAAATTTATGCATGTGATATTAGCTCACTTTCGTTGTTTGGTTCTCTTCATAAACTGATTTTTAAACTATGATCGAATTGGTCCTGTTCTCAAGCTATTGGAGCACATTGTATTCCTACTACATGATTCCTAGGCTCGATTATTCCAATTTTCTCGCCTCGTCCGTCAATTGCTTTATTTGTATCACTTTGTTTGTGAAAGCGAAAGCTTGATTTAGTATCACTGAGATATCTTCCAATAAATGTTTTTTCTGAAGTTTAATGTAATAAAAATAAATTACATTCGATAATGAATGAAATGTATGTTGTTATCGTCAAACTCATTACTTCAATATGCGAACGATATATGTCATTAACATAAAAGCTTTTGATTACATAGACTTACTATTCTCTGAATCAAACCGACGGAGTCATTACAGTGCTGTACGATAATTGAAGTGATATATTTCAGTCCCAGAGTCCCTTTACTTGTCGCTGTGCGACTCAACTCGCTCCCGGAGAATTCAAATTGGGACGATTAATTCGGTTTGTAGCAATAAAGCACCTTGACGAAGTTGAGATAAGAAATGAACTTCGCCACTGGAAATTGTTTCCAATTACATTTAAGAGCGGGATTTGGGCGTGTGTGCGGGGTTGGCCTGGTTATTCTGTACGTTGCCGGGGAGTAATTAGCGCCTTGTCTGGGCTCGCTAATCACAAGGCAGCGCCACCTTTGATTGCTGCTGACGCCATTCATAGGCCGTTGCAACTACGGCGCCACCAAAACTGGCCAAAACAACCACCAAGACGAACAACTCGACTTAGTTTGATTCTCTCAACCCCCGTTGCCGATCAGTCCCCGTAATAATGCAACCAAAATATTATAGTCGTAATCATACCTACGCATTCAGAAAATGAGCACCGGACGGCAATAATTACGCAGTATTACAGATACGTAAATTATTTGAATATTATCAAAACTACTGTCCGTCCATGTTAAGCAAATATTTTAATTTATTAAAATTTTCAGAAATGTACATTGACTTATAATATTTGTAAGACATACACGCTTGTTCTGTGTAAAATGGATTAGAGTACTGCTTAACTGTCGTCAATCGGAAACTAGTAAATATTGTTGGAGATTGAAAATGATAAGTATATGTTTCCTCAACAGTAAATAAAGACAATAAATCTGTGGGCAAGTTGTAATTTTTACAGCTCCGTCGTAAGATTAAAAGAAAAAATACGCGGTGACGATGATGATTAATTCTAATAAATGGGTGTTTATGTTTTCCAATATTTAATTTCTTCTATTCCTTGAAAAATTATTTATATTATTTTTCCATGTTTAAGTATTAATAATAAGTGTACGCACTGACAAATCTAACGCAAACCCACTTTGACCTTATCATTATTATTCAACCATCAGGTGATTACTATTTTTTTTTTACCGAACAACTACTTCAGTTTTCTGTCTTCCGTCAGGTCAAGACTTTACCTAACTAATCCATGTCGTTCTATAACGCTCTATAATCGTGACAGCCTTACCGAATCACATCGATCCGACCTTCGCTCGACATAGGAGTGCAGTGACGCACTTGCAAGGCTCCTTCCATCGTCTTAGACATTCCTGGTTAATTATTCTCAAGATTATCTAACTGAATACATATCTGCAATTCATTGGACTAGGAGTAAGATCTTTTACACGATATGTAATAAAAAAACAATTTTAAATCTTGGCTTGTTTTAGGAGTGGTGAGAAATCGATATAACAATACCCCGTAAATTTAAAAAAAAAATTATGTATGTTCAGACTTAACTCTGAAAATACAACTGGTTCAAATGAAATGTGAGGCTACCGCAGCACATAGTAGTTGGAGTCTCTGAGATGAACAGCGAAACTCCTCACGTCGTCTATATTCTTGTTAGGCGCTTATAATTATGAACATTAAGAAGTGAAAATTAAGGAAGAAAATGAGGAATATTAGCATACGATCCAAAACTTAAGCAATCGCCAGGCTGGTAACTGAAAGTCGAAATGTCACGCAAACCAATATTTTGTTGAATATATTGAAAAGATTGAGATCAGTAAACACCTGAGATACAGCATTTAAAAAGTATTAAATAAAAAATGAAATGAAGAAATTAAAATATATTAATTTTAATTATTTTTATGGATTTTTGTCCCTCAATAAAGGAATTTTCTATAATTATGATATTGATATAAAATATTTATATTTTAGAAGTATAATTGATAGTAAATTTTCCGGACAGTCTCTAAATACTTGTTAATACTTTAACACCTATTATAACTATAAGCTTTTAAAGTTTTGGAACTCTTTTTCGTACATTCCCACTATGCGAAGTTTATAAGTGGCATTTTGGATATAGTAAAGTCAGTTTCTATATAAGTAACAAACGAGCTTTCGTCATATTCTTAGTGCCTACTGACAAGCGAAGATCCTTAAGATTCAGCCTTTCAATTTACATTCTTGAAATATCATCAAAATTTACAATAAATAAAAAGGCGGCCAATAATTCAGCCTGTAAATTTATCACTGTTTATTCAAAAACGTTGTTTCGCCTCCTTTTTGGTTCTAGAACCCATATTTAATTTCTTGTAATATTATGTTTGAAGTACGCATGAGGAGGTCTCAAAAAGGAGACGAAACGTCGTTTTTGAATAAATAGTGATAAACTTGTATGGTAACGTATTGGCTGTCTTTTTATTTATTGTAAATTTTCGTCAGAAAACTATGTCGCTATCATCAAAATTGTTAGAGGAGAAAATGGATTGATACGTTGCTATCCTGATGGGGAAAGCGGCCTGTGGAAATAGAATCCTTTAATATTGCTTAATTTGAGGGAGGAGTAATACAGTTTGACAGCTATTGGGCCGTGGTTCCCCCGACCCTTAGTTGCTCCAGGCGCCATCAATTGTCACTTCCTGGAGTCAACGGGACTGTTGCCCACGATATTAAATAGAGTCGACACAACTAATGAACTTAACACTAAAACCCTAAAATAACATAAATCCTTTCTGTTATGTTAATAATGAAAGCATCTAAGCTCATATTAAGGATGGTGAGTCGACATTTTTAAGATCCCAAGATCGATCGCGTTATTCTGACTTAACTTGTTTGGTTGTGAATTAACTTTTATCGTCCCGTTACATTAGATTTTATCGTCATTTAATTAACAAATATTCAGTAAATGACAAGGGAAACTTTTTTTCTCGAGTAAAATTTGAATTTATTGAAATCAATTTGTATACGTAAATAAATTTGTCTAGGTTGAATTCTGTGTGAATGTATATTATTTAAACAAATTAGTAATATCTACTTGAAATATTAGATTTCAGAAGGAAATGGAGAGTATGGAAGCGAAGGTTGCCACTCTCGTAGCGTTAATTTAGCGTACCTCAAATATTTTGTTATGGCCTTTACAACATATTCTATAACTTTTCCCTACAACAGTCTTGCCGAGAGTAAAAAGTTGTCAGTTTCGCAAATTTTATAATGTTTTTTCCGCATAGTTCGTGCTTTTTACTGAAACTTTACGGTTGTTAAATAGGTCTTTGATAAGACTAAAAGTACTTTCTCGTATGGTTTAATTGGATATATATTTTATACCAATGGATCACGTTTCCTTTGACTCTGTATGCCCAATGAATTAAAACATTGTCCCATTTATGTATATGTTACAATATATTTTCTTCGATACTTTATTTACCCAACACTCGGACACTTGTAAAAAACTTTAGAAAGCAATTAAACCTTAATGAATACGGAATGTTGATTCCAAACGAAATGACAACTTTTTAATTGCAAATTCTTGGCGGGAGTTGCGTGAAAAATTCCGGCATCGGTAGGGGGAGGACGTAAGAGTTCCGTAATGAAGTCACATGCCAAACTCTGAATGCGGGGGACTTAGGCGACGTAATGAGCTACTTCTACCGCAACTCTGAGAAGAATAGATATTCTCCATACAAGGCAACGTACTGCGGTCTTGTCGTGAGCTACTTTAAACGGGTAAGTAAGAAGTCAGCAAATAAAATTAAAATATTGGTCATTGTGAGGCTTTGGTACATACCTGACCGAAGTTGCTTTGATCATTTTATCTGATTTTGTGGGGATTTTATAATGATTAAGTCTTTGATAGTGGTTCGCAATTATCAGATCGTATTATTAAATTCAGTGGTAGATGAATTTTGAGAAAATCTTGTAACCATTTTTGTTGAAACTGCTCATTGTATATTTTCTGTCAGTAAAGTGGTCAACTTATGACACAATTAGTTATTTGTACCGAGACTTGGCGTTCTTTACTTTTTAAGATTAATTATACCTTACGACAATGAGACTTGGGTCAGTACACGTATTCGCCCAACAAATATTTCTGTTAACGAGTATCACATTAAAAGAAGCTTAACTACTAAAAGTTGCCTAAATTATTTAATACTCACTCTCGTCTTTGTTGATATACACTGTGTTGATTTTATTTGTTGCTTGAACACATCCTACGCTCTGACATTTGTCAGGCAATTCCTTTAACATTACACCTGATGGAATCTGGAGAAACACGATCCGTAGATTAGGGTTGACGCGGATCAGCGTTTCAATCAATGTCATGTTCGAACCTAACGGCATTTGCAAGGTTAACGGTTCGTGAATGGCCATTATACTGTAAAGCGATTAGGCACTCCCTTAGGTCTTATTTCTTCAGTTACTTAAGACTTTCTGTCATTCTCAATAAATCTCACAACTAATTGTTACCGCCTCTGCACAGGAGTCGGTTTTAACAATGGAAATATTCCATTCTTTCAGTTTCTCCAAACAGCCATTTTTGTGAAATTACCCGAAACTTCATCATAAGACATAAATTATGAAATCGTAAATTGACTTAGAACTGTACGAAAAGAAAAAAAAAATTTAACATTCACAGATGAATATGACAAAAGGTGTAATAAAACGACTTGTTTAGTGAGAGGGGAATAAATAAAATTGAACGTATTATGTGTGTTTCGGATAACTGAAAAATGTAATATTTAGTTACTAGCAGTTTCAAACCGTTAAGTAAACATGTAGTAACTTTGAAAATCATCATAAGCATATCTGCACCGGGAATTCAACCTTATTTAAAAAGCTATAACTTATTTGACACAAAGAACGTAATAGATTTCAGTTCACGTGTTACAAGCACATTTCCGAATACATTTCCTTTAAAGAAGGTTTGTCTCCTTACGAGGAATAACCCACCTCTCCACTCCTATGGCCGTCCGTTCTTTCCCTCTCTTTTATGTAACATGTAAATAACCGCGATCTTAAGTATTTTCACCTACATCAAATAGAAACAGTACATAAAATACGATGTTTACAGCTATGAGGCTACGTTTCAATGAGTATTCCAAAATCGGGTATGCAAAGTCTACAAATTGATGTGAAGACGGGAGTTGGGGGGCTAATTTGATATTTCCAAAAATCTTCTTATACAGCTGCATAAATCTGAAATAATAATAGAAATGATCAGACTGTGTATTCTGATGGACACCAAACAAATTCTGCCCTCACGAAAGTTAGATGACGTCGGTTTCGGATCCTCTCTGGCGTTAACCGTACGTATGTACGAAAATTACTCAACGGAACCTAGGGAAATATTTTTATAGATTCAAGCTGCGTGTTGCTAAACATTTGCTTAGTTAATATTCAACAAAAATGTAACACAAGTATTTTGTTTAAATGTTTGTAAAATTCTGTGCTGACAATCTGCATGAACATGATTTGGCTATTTACTTTTCGTTCCCAATTATTACAATAACTTATGTTTCTGATAAGATGAACGTGAGAAACGACGCTGTGGTAGACATATTGCAGTGTGACATGTAAACCTCATACATTTTCCCCTCATGTTTAAACGCTCCTAGTTACATGCGTTAATATCGTTTTTCTTTTGTTATTCACGTTGTTAAGTTGGTGAAATAAATTTTACTAATACTTGTGACATAGTGCGATGTATGCAGTGTCAAAACCACGGTATTTTTTTTGTTTGAACCGCAACACGTTTGGATTATGGCGAGTCACATGTTACGCTGCTCAAACAGCGAGCTAATGTAAATTTTGGAAAGGGCGCGTTGTTAACACAGATGAGATGCATGTCTTCAGATTACGGGCAAGCTAGCTACAAAGGCCTGGTCTGGACTACCCTCTCAAGTGGTCCTTATCCCAGCTCTCCCTCCCAGGGCTAATGGCGAAGACTATGTAGGCGGCGCAAGATCCCCCAGGGGCTACATGGAAACATGGTTGCTCCTCTCTCCCTCTCTGTTCTACCTCTGCCTGTCCCGGCTTCGGCCACAATTACGTTATTGCCTCATACGCTGGCGCTACTGCTTCTTCGCCAGCCAAGATTAGCATATTAGTCTCACACACGGCCGTCTCAAACACGGCGCCGCCGCTACTAAACGTTAACTACACTTTGCCCCTCCACCTTCCCCTTCCAAAAGCGAGAACTTACTTTTTAATTTGTTTGTGTTGATTATTGTGGAGACCGCAAAGCACAGGACCGGCGTAAAGCAGGATTTGCCCCGGGACAAGAAAGACCCAGCAGCGAGCTGGTGTCTATCATAGTTCACTTCCCTTTAGGACACATCCAAGTATTCGTCCCGTCTTTCGCCAACAGCTGTAATATGCGATGCGTTATACTTGCACATTTAAGAATCATTTTCTATAATAAATTATTGGGAAATATATTGTTACGTAACTTACGAGAATTTAAAAAACTTTACTATGTCTACTGAGTCTATACTCAAAACATTTTTTTTCAGAGGTATTGTACACAAAATAAAAAATCACTTGAATCAATTGCAGTCATCCACGAGCTTCAAAAAGTTTCCCTCCAATCAGTTTTTACTAATAGAATATTCTACGTCAAAGAATTTGATTCTATTGCCATTATAGCACTTATAGAACTTCTTGTAAGAAAAATATTTTTATTCCTTAAGCCTATCAATTCATTTTTTTATAATTAATATATAATACATTTTAATAATTCAAATATTGTGGGTCATAAGGCATTATTTATTACACTAATGATTATAAATTATGTTGAAAAAATCTGGCATTTTATTGAACAGTAATAATGGTACATGAATTTCGAAATTACGACTATTGTTATTAAAGTACTTATCCTAGATTTTATCTGTAATGACACTTCTTATGCCAATATAAAATACTAGCAGAGTGCCCGGCCACACTTAGGTTCCGTTTTAAACAAAACCACTGTACAGAAAGTAGAGTTGAGTTCAAAGTAATCAGTGCTACTTCTAGTTTTATAAATTACACACTTCTATAAATTAACCTATTTTGTGAACGGAAACCTAATATTACATTTAATGAAGTGTGCTAGGTTTTATGGAAGCAAAAGTTTATACTTGATTTTTTTATGATGATATTAAACTTCAGTTCATAAAATAGGTTTGTTTATAGAATAATATCATTTATAAAAGCAGAAGTAACACTAACAAACTGTTTTGACTCTGTGTAGACTCTGTACCGTCGTTTATCCTTTTTTGACGAAGCTAAAGCCGAACGTATCCTATGCGGGCCGAGCGTTTCACCAAGAGCGTAATTTAGGCTATTATATATACAGGGATAATATGTTGCATGGTTCATGAACGAGGAAGACTTATAAATAATATTTTCTGAATTAGAGTTTACGAAAATAGAGACATATCTTACACTTTAGATTATAATATAATTATTTACAGCACTTACGTATCAGACTATTTTCTGAAGAGAATTAATTTTTCCAGACATTTAGAATGTCAAGTCGCTGACAACATTTAGTGGGCTGATTGCTGACTACAGAAAACACTTGACTTCAAGTCCGTTCTTGACAGATCCCAAGTAAAACTTTGAAGTTAATTGTATTGCAGATAAACTTTCGTACACAATTTGTTTCCAAACTTAGTAATTAGTATATACTTGATTAAGATTGTTGTTTTTGTGATATTTAGTCCTAAGACTGGCCTGACGCAACCATCCACGCTAAACTATATTGCGAAAGCCTTTTCATTTCCGCTTAACTAGCACTGCCTCCTTAATATGCTTAACATATTCCATCCTTGTCCTCCCTCTTCTGTTCTTACCCCACACACTTCCCTCTAATGCTAATTTTACAACACCCTCGTATCACGTAACGTGCCCTTTTAATCTATTCCTTTTCTGCATCATGTGTCTGTGTACCGTTATTAAAATTAATAAATAAAAATAGAGTTTTGATGAAAAAAATATCTCCTGAGGTTTTTAACAAAATAAGTTCTTTAAAGAGTAGAGTGAGTTAAATAAACTCACGTTGCATTTTGATTTATTTGTTGTGGCAAGATAAGTTTGAGCGATTTATCATTTCGTTTCTCATAGAGGCGGAAAGATGAAGTGCGAGCACTCGGCAGTATGTGGCGTAGCCATAGGAAGGGTAGTGGTAGTTTCAGACTGATTTAGTATTCCCAAGCGATCCTTTGCACTCTTTGGAAGTCCAGTTATGTTTCGGCGGGAGTCTGCGAGACCACGTTGTGATTTAGATGCGTCTGCACGTCGTGAGGCTGGGCAACATTTGGAGACCAACCGTAGCCTCGTGGTTTCAAGTTGGACCCGGAGTTATCAAACACCCGACTACATTTGCCAGTATTGTGCGAATCTTAGCTGAAACAGAAAAATGTGCTCGGTTAGCACAAAAACTTAAGAATTTCATGTTAACTTCAGAAATTGATTTAGAGATAATTACAAAAATGTTCAATAGCCTAGCAATACGCATTCACTGACTGAAGTCAAGATCCAGAGGGTTTCTTGATGAGCTCTGCAGCGAACTCTTCAGTCTAATAACATCAAAATCGAATACATTGCCACTTCCACCTTGATTATTTAAAAGCTTAGGAGAGTTAATTTAATGTCGATGTAGCTTTTTCGACTCAAACAGCAATAAGCTGGTAAAACAGTCTCCACATTTATTTCTTTCTCTCTTATTCTCTCGAACAATAATTCTGATAAGCACTAACACGTTGCAGTACTCTTAGAAAAGATATAAAATTTAAATTTTCTTTTAATTATTTTCATGACAAGCTCAATTTTAATAATGCTTTAAAATAACGTACAACATAATATTTTTGTTATTTTATTCATATAAAAAAATTAGGTTCCATAATGTTATTTAAAAGAATTAAACGCACACATTAAGATCTATGGATAATTCCTATCGTTTAAATTTTATTCTACGTTACGTATGTCGTCAAGTAAAATATGTCGTTAAAAATAAAATAACGAAGGAATGTGTGAGAATAACGGTTCCTTAAAATATCTAGTCTTTATTTTCGCTAAAATGACTGTAAATAAATATAAATTTGTTTTGAATATGAAAAGATACAAATAGTAAATACATTTCACAATGTTGGAGCTACTCTATCTGATAAAGAGAAACTGAAGACCGAGAAAGGTGTGGAGCATACAAATGAACAATCAGGATATATGGAGGAAAATCCAGTATATATACTTAAATATTTATTTCATATACCATTATTTTCTTCGTATATATATATACAACAGGGATATTACACAGAAGTAAATATTTAATGTATGCTATATAATAATCCAAGAGTAGAAGAAATGCTTTCATAAAATCTCTGCCATTGATGCTATGGAATTGAATTAAAGATACTGGATGGAAATTTTAAGCCATGTAAGAATTCGGTAAATTATAGGTGAGACTGTCTACACAATGAAATGAGAAATCTAGCACCGGTCGGCAATCTACTCGGATAGCTCAGTTGGAAAAGAGCAACACAAACTAAGGCGAAGTACTGATTTTATTCCCGGAACGATCTAGATTTTTCCGTGCCGATATTTAAGTTATCTACTACATAAAATTGTGAGAACGAATTCTAAGGAAACAATTATAATCTCTCTGATAAACGAGACATAATTGGTAATAATTTAGATTATTGGTTAAGAATTGAAATAATTTTCTCTTACATGTACCTATTCATTATAGTTTGCAAAGGATTATAGATTTATTGAAAGGAGATAATAAATATTCCCTTTTTTGGCTTGAATATGCTACTGTTGAAGGCAAACTGTTAATTCCTTTTTTTTCAAGAAATTGTCTTGAATAATAAATATCCTGAGGTAAATTCAATGCCTTGTTCAAGAAGAACAGTTGCACTACGGAAGAGACTAATGTACCAGAGTTTAGCAGTGAAACAAAGCGCAAAATTTACAACGTGGACCACGTTCAGCACACTACTAGGATGTAAAAAGTTGGATGTTTTTCTTTACAGCTTCCCCAGTAATGAATTTGAGGAAAGTTTCTGAATGTGCCAACAACCTCGGAGCTCGTTTAAAGGACAAGGAGCCTTCATTAAGGGATGCAAATGATAATTGCTTGTCAGAAGTTGCGAAATTCTGGTGGCAAGCGAAGATAATTATCCTCTTTCAGCGATCTGAGAAGTTCTTAGAAGTCTATGAATTACCCGACCTATAAAGAAAAATATGGGGCGGTGACATTTTGCTATGTTCAATATCATCGAGAGACTGGAATATTAGCACTGATGTTTACAGAGAAGCGACATAAGGAGAACACAATCTAACATATTTAACATATTCACATATATATTGAATAGTTCATACGAGACAAACCAGTGCAACAATGCCGTTTAATATTTCTTATTTACTAACTCTTATTTCGTTTTTTTGCTTCTGTCGTTTGTATGTAGCATTGTAAATCTGATAAATAATAAAAAAATCACGTATTATACATTACTTTAACTAAATGGAAATGGTTCAAAAAATGTGGGAGTACTATAATGCTTATATTGGTAATGAACAATTATGCCGTTCTAAATAATCATACTAGATTTTCGTTTCGGCCACTTTTCTCGAGATATCATTTTGATATTGAGGAAATGAAAATGTATATGGTGGCCTCAAATTTAAGGAAATGAAAATTTTGAGTATGAAAATTATATCAATTTTATTTATGGAAAGAAACGTCTAAATTTCGCTCCTCACCCAAAATCAGATATGCGGATAAAACTTCGTTTTATTGTCAAACTATAAATATTTGAAGGGGAAGTCCAGTTCACATAAGACTGGTATATATGTAAACCGAGCCAGGGTAGCTTGTCTTTGTCTTCTGGATAAAGCTATAAAATATGTCCTGGATGAGGTTCCAGAGTTAAGAAGAGGGGGATAATACAAACAAACGAGTGGTTGCTCGAAGTTTTCGGGTCACCTGAGAAAATAGGCAAATTCAAGTGCCGGTGACATTAATATGCGGCAGCTGGTACACCTGAGTAATGAGGGATTACACGGTGTCGCGTATTGATTGCAGCAACAATGTCGCAGCATCCCCGCAGGCCTCAATCAATCATGCGGCTTAATCCGCACACAAGGGACGCGATCTTGTCTCAGGAAATGCCCCACGCACAGGGACTTGGGGGGGAAATCGTTAGCTTTACAGTCCAAGGTGCCAGAGAGCAGATCTAGAGGACCATCTGACTGCCACTTAAGTTGAAGCGAACGACCACTGTTGAAGCTACTATAATTTCTATTTTTTTAAAAAGTTGAAGCAATGTGAAAAAACGAATAACCGTCCTGAACAGATTCTCTCGGAAATAAAGAACACCAAATACGAGGAGAAGAAATATTTACGTAGCCTTCTACTAAATATTTTGCTTTTTGATCAGAAAAATAGTCCCAGTCGTTTATTGTTGTATTCGTGAAGTAGAGCTTACTTGCATATATAATCTACCATCATTATAAAATCAGGAATGAAAGGTTCCTTGCAAGTTCAATCACAACATAAAGTTGATATAACGTCCAAAGATGACATTAGCCACAACTTCAAGTTCCAGCTATCTGAAGACGATGACAAAGTTAGCTGTCGAAACGTTGTATTTTAAAAATTTTATAACCCGGGTGAAATATTGAGAACTTTTTTTCATTCCATCTACCGGGAAAGCCTGCATTCCCAACTTCCATATTACTTGGACAGAAGATATCAGCTGTTTAGTTTAGCATTTAAGTGAAAAAAATATTCCAATTGTTATTGACAGCCGCAAACCACTTAGTCTTCAAATCCCTTCAGACAAATAATTGATTTCTACAAATTTGAAGTGCCGACTTCCTCCGAAATGAAACTTAATTGAATTAAAAAATATTGATTTTAAACTAGAATAAAACGTTTCTCCATTAATCATAAAAATTTATTGAAGCAATTACACGTGAATGTGCGTGATTTTCTCTAAGAAGAATCTTGCAAGCAATCAGTTGCGATTCAACTGTACTTTTATTCAATTATTGAAAACTGTTTATTGATTGTGGCTCTACATCTTGGTAGCAAATTTTAATATAGTGTTTATTTGAGACATTCATAAACATAGCAACCCTTCTACAATTTTCGTCAGCTACTCCATTTTTTAAAACAATTGTCTCAGTGGTTTTAAAAATGTTATCTTACGCATGTTATGTTTTCTCGATGTTACACTCTCATCAACTACCTACTGCCCCTTAAGGGCCGGGTTACTGTTTCCATTAGGTACAAATGAAAATTACGCATTTTCTCTTTAAGGTGTGTGAAGAAACATGTTCGTATGTGTGCAGGTTTATTATCCTGTTTGCTAGATGTAGGACAAGTAGGGTAAGCGGCGTGAAGCTAGGACTTTTATTCGGCTGTGACGGTTAAAGCATGAGATGCAGCATCCAGGACTGGTTCCTGCACATCTTCAGGACCCGTGAGAACTTGTCCCACGGGAAGCTCCTCGTCCGACAGCCACTTGCTGCAGACTAAACTAGTCGCCCTATGCCCTTTGACAGCCATTCTCATGTCTTCAAAAGCAAAGCTAGCACTAAATTTGAAAAAGAAACCGTTTCACAGTTGATTATTGCTCGCATGCTCAAGCGATAGCAATGTTCAATGAGGGAATAAAAATATTTCAATATGAGCGCAAAAAATAGCATTCCTTTCCCCTTAGTTAATATCTTAACTTAGATGGAACTATGTTTTTGTTGTCAGTTTTTGTGATAAGTATTTGTTTCCTTCTCACGCTAAACTTCTTGTATGAAATTCAAATTTAATTGAAATACGATGAGTACTAATAAACTAAGAGGATTCTTTGTCCATATTTTAACGTGTGAAACAGTTGATATCTTTTAAAGGAAAACCAATAACCAAATAAGGGTTGAGTCACTGTTGTTGCGACTGCTCCAAATTTCTTCACAAATACTTTTAAGCAGCCAAGAAAAATCACAGAGTGGTTATTTTCACGGTTTGGACTTTTTGAATAAACACTTAATATGTTTGTAATTTTCAGTCCTTTACCAGTACATAAGATAAACAAAAATATGGTTACAAATAATAATAGCTAACGACTGATGTTTTATGAAAGCTGTGGAACAATATTTGCTCTTATGGTTACGCCAGTAATCCTGTTTAACGACGCAACTTGTCTCTTTATTGAGTTGAAGGTTTTGAATCCAGACGATATTCGGGAAACTCCTCTTTCAGCCCGATGATGTCGTCGCACAATTGGTTACTGTGATCATTAAAGAACACTAATGTTAAATTTCTCCCTTTTAGATCACGTAAAAAAGGTACAAAAGTAAAATATTTTCTGATATGCGTGAACTTGAGCCAGGGTAAAAAAATGTGAGACTCATTTTTCACAACTTCAAACTGATACCAATGAACTTTAAGTTCACAGGCTTCGACGGGAAATGTAAAATATTTTTGTGATTTTGTTCAAGGAGGGAAATGAATGTAGGATATAAGTAAGGATTACGATAAAATCTATGTAAAAATTATTAGATTTATTATATCTACAAGTTGAAGTATAAACTAGGGTAGTAAACTACTACTAAATCGGAATTGAGCAGCATATAACCTTTATAAATAATATTTCACTAAGAAAATTATAAAAAGGGAAATTAAAACAATCGATGTACTGACAAAATAAAAGTTTTATTGAATTGCTACTACGTTTCACCCTCGTATTTGAGACTTCGTGAAGAACACATAAATTTTTTGATATTTTTGACGTTTTGAAATATGTAATTAAAAATTACTTTTGACAAAATAATTTTTTTCATCGTGGACCGTATCCGAGAACGGTTCAACGACATTTTGGTTGTTACTAAATGGAAAAAATAGAGGACGAAACCTTTTAGTTTTGGATATTTATTTTTTGTGAAGACTAAAGCTTAATTATGTACTTAAAATTTTCAAAACCCATGAAAATTTTTTTTACCTGATGGAGTCAGACATATAAGGACGAGACGTAAAATTAATCGAATAGAACTAGCTAAATTACGTAGTATTTTATTTCATATAATTTATGACCTTCAATTATCAATTCACCAAACATTTCTATTTTACTGTATACATTGCATTTTTAACTGTTAGTACAGTAATTTTTGTAGCATGTTTTGTGTTTCTTGTACGTATTCATATAGTCAAAATACTGAACAAACAGTTAAGAAAGGTAATGTAAACAGTAATGAATTGGTAGTTTAAGAAATTTTATAAAATCTAATTTAATTTAATATGGTATTTATGCAATTTTATTGTGCAGATATATTGATAAATATTTCCGTATAGAGATCGAAAGCAACAGGGCTGTATAATTATGACTGTATGGGTTATATGTGCTTGCCACTTAAAGATATTTACACAGTCAATTACTATTATCAACAATTTTTTCTAGAGCTTTCAAAAGATTGCTGTAAATTTGTTAACAACGTAAGTCGTATGTTAAGCTTACATTCCAGTCAATCATTTTTTCAGATTCAGTCCCTGATTTTTGTACGTTCTTAGCCAACATAATAAAATAATTAGATCATTTATATTATGTATATTTTATGCATTTAATCAGAAGAATTGTATACACATTATTGTTAATTGCATTCCTGCAACATTTAAGTTACCTCCCGTCGTTTTATTTGCAGCGAAATTCTGTCGCGCATTTCTTTTATGCCTCGCAACAAACAGGCAAGAGCAGTAGCAATTAGAGAAATAAAAGTAAATCCCGATATATATGATTCAAGTAGCAACTCGCTAATTAGCAAGCACAATGCGGAGGGCAGAGGTTTTCTTAAGCGAGGCGAACATCGTCTGGAGAGCGCACAGTGGGCCCATAAATACAGAGGTTATCGCAGTCATTGCAACACAAGGATTCCGTGAGCGCCCCATGGGATATACATAATTACAACTCGCAATCTCGCCCCACCGCCGCAAACAGCAGCCAGAACCCTACGGAGGGATCCAAGGAGCCAAGAAAAGGAACCACTTTTCTTCACACACCCATCGCATCCGTTATGCGTCTTTTTCCCAAAAACTTACTGCTAACATAATTTCGATTAATGTTAAAACGAAGTGTGAGACGTGCTAATATGTATCCGAAAGGGAACATTCTCAAGGAAATGTTGATACTCAACTCCCTTTAACAGTCTGGAAGAAGCATCTTATCATAATCTAACAATAATAATATTAAGATATATAAAAAAACCTTAAAAAGAACAAAATATCACCAAAAGGCTTAACTAAGAAAGAAGAACAACATTTATTTATTATTACTTGGGCATTGGTTTCTCGAGTTTATTTGTATAGACCTAGAAAAGGCATTATTTCGATTCTAATCTCTTGGTCAACACGCGTTTCAACTGATATCGAATGATGGGTAATTTATTTATTTTAATCTACTGAAGTCTTGAATTCGACAGTAATCTCTTTGTCAACTCACAATTAAAACATCAGCTACGTAGTCACATTTTTTAAATTTAGCATTTCACACCCCTATAGTGGAAATGGCACAAATTAACGTTGTGAATAAAATGTTTTCTTTAAGAGGATAGATGCAATGCCTCTTAAAAAGTATATATCGTAATTCAAACATTTGATCTTTTACACTTGCTTCAAAATAATATTTCAAATGCACTTCATTTGCTCAATGTCGAATTATTAAAAGTAGTATACACTCATAAGTATTCACGAAATTACAATACATGGAATATATCCGATATCGAAATGACAAAACAATGCCTAGCTACAACGCAATAAACTTGCGCATGTATTGATGCTTAAGTCAAATGTCACTCATTATTCTGACTGAAAATTTGGGATTATATGTTCTTATTTATGTGAGGAATCCAAGAAATATATATAAAAAGGTATACTCGGAAAATTTAAAATGATTCTTGATAACTGACCGGCATCAACTATGACACCATAAATATAACAAAATATTTCATCAAAATCTGTCAAACCGTTAAAACGGAAAAGATGACGTACACATGCACTCCGGAGCATTTATATACAAATATATAATTTATTTAACGAAGAGAAACGTTCAATTTTTAATTATGGAAAATAAATATTTGTCTACTTGGCCTACAATACAAGATAAAGTGAGACATTTTATGAGAAAAAAATAATTAACTGCACAACGTGACGTCACAGATTGGCAAAGTTGAATTGCACAAGTCTCCGTAATTAAGAGTAATATTGAAATTATTTCTATACGTGTCTTACAATCATAACAATTATCTGTAAAGAGTTTTCTTAAGATACACGTCACGCTTTATAGCTACTCAATAGGTTAACCTAAGCTCTAACCTCAAAATTTGGTTTTAAAAATTGGTAAATTATTCCGTCAATATGTGCAATTGGCAAGAAATCTGTTAAATCATTATGACTAAACGTTTTTCTATCTATTTTTGATATTTCCTCAAGTGCAAATTGTAGACAAAAATATGAATTATAATCTCAGAACAAAAGAAATTTAAAAGAATAACGGAAATCGCTAACTCTTGAATACAAAATATATATTTTTTAATGTCTTTAATTCTTTGAAATATTAACTTGAAATTATTTCGTCAGATACATAAAATTCAAATGGGTACATAGCCTTAGTTTCTCAAGAATTCTCGCTTAATTTAATCGACCAGCCTCAGCAATTGACAAAAGTCTAACAAATTATAATAATTAAAAATCTTGCTTTTATCACCCTTTGATACTTCCTGAAGTTCTTATAGATAGGCAAAGGTTAAATTTTCGTGATAAATGTCGTGACACAAATTTTAAACGCGCTTCTTAATAAAACATACGTATACAAACTTACGTATTTTTTTTAAAAAAAATCGTTTTTATTATCGTAACGTGTTTGTAATGTTTTTATTCAAGAATATTGAATATTGAATATTGAATATCTCTGTAGCAGAAAGTAAACATAGCAACCGTGTTTCAATACTCAGTGACGTCACTTGCGCAGTTTTTTTACTATAAATCTCGGGAATTTACGAATATGCCTACCAAGTTTTGTTGCAATATGTCCCCGTGTTTAAATCTGCATGAAAAGATTAATATGAAAACATACAAATTTTCGTTCAATATATATTATAAACATAAATTCAATTAATATTATCCAATACATTACAAAACTCTCTCTACATAATGGGATGGATTAAACCATATATGCATAAATTTATCTTTCCACTTTAAATAGTTTGTCTGCTCATTTTACTATAAAAGGATTTACTCTCATTATTCGACCATTACTTCACAATGAAAATTCGATTATTTATCGCCGTACACATTAATATTTTATAAATTTATTATTTACAGTAATTTAATTAAATTGTCTATTAAAAAGGCTGTATGAACGTTACATTTTTTTAGAAGCTCTTGGTTGACGTAGAGATGATTATTACGTGCTTTAATGAATTTTTATTTTCTCCTTCATTCATAGTATATCGCTTACAACAACATAAGTTACTTTGTGATTCTGAAAATAATATTTTGAATTATTCAATTAATTTAAGTATACTCTTTGTTATTTAATTCAATGAGAACAGTCCTCTTTGCTAAATTCCAAGATTTTCCAGTTTTCACTTTGAACATTAAAATCTTAAACGATTACGAATCCTTTGTAGTTTTCATTTAGAGACGGGTATTTGCTTTCCGATAATTAACACTTTTTAAATACCATGTTTAATTATTACTAAACGTTTTTAAAAATATCTCTCCTTTGAGTTTCAAGCGTTGGGTTATTAATAAAAGCAATAAGAAGAAAAATAGAAGAATATTCACATTTCTGAAATAATATTTTCATTCAAGATGTAAATAAATTTTTTATAAAGGTGTGTTTACATTATTTACAACTATTAGAATAGTTAATGCAGTTAAAATGTAAACTAATACTTATAATCTTTCTAAAAAATTTCAAAAGGTGTAATCAATTAATGATCATTAATAGTTATTCGCGTAATGCTGTGATAATCCAGTTAACATTATTCTATGTGAAATCAAAAAGTTTCGATTATCGCTTATGTAGGGTCAATATTATGTTAAATGAATAAATTGTATCCTTAGAAGAGGTTGTGTTAATTATAGAAGAAAACTAAAATAATCATACGACTTTAGACAGCATAAGCTGTATGCCAAATTTATAATGAAATATTTTCTCAAGTAATTACTGTAAACTGTAAGCAAGTCCAACAACTGGAATAAAAATGATATAAAAAAATCCATTCAAATCAATTTAAAAATAGGGTGGTAGCTAAATAAATTTTCACAGATTAATTTCGTTCATATTCCTCATACTTTGTCGAATAGTTGCACCCAATAGAAATAAATTTAATCATTATAACTGACATTTTCCATCAGGATAATTTATCCACATACAATTTTAAGAACTTAGCTAGATTAAATTAATACACTGTTTACCGAAGCAACTAAGTTTTCGAATCAATAAAAATAAAATTTTGAAATATTGGCTGTTTTCAAATAATTCCGTATAATTATTCTTCAAGCATATCGATTAGTTACTTTCCACAAAAATAGATACAAATAATATCTTTTTTACATTTTTATAGTAAAATATTTTGTTTTAAAAAATTTAATATTGTTTGTATGAAAACGATATGTTTAAGTTTCTCGAATGATACTTACACTTTTAATTTCATATGTTAGATGATATTATATCAAAAGAAAACCAGTGGCGAAAGTAAGCAAGAAAATATAATCATACCATTTTATTACATTGACATTGTTAATATCTAAGAATAGAGGCATTGCATAAAAATGTCCTCAATATTTATAATTTTTGAATTTTTTATAGATACATTTAGTAAGTCATAAAATATTAACAATATCATTTTTATTATTTCTGTGCAATTGTTTACGAGCTCAGTGGAAAACAATTTGGCTTAGGTACCACATTCATAGAAATTAATTCGATTAATAAAACATTACCTAAAAAAGCAAATTAATATTCTATGGTACATTTTCCCCGTTATTTACATGTTCTTAGAAGAAGCGTGTATTTAATATCTTTTAGTGTTCTTAAATTTTGGGAAGGGGCTCAGCTTATTAAATTTCTTTTATTAACAAAGACTAAAGTAGCCTATATGGCTAACGTATTTAGTTTTAATCCGTATTTCAACATATTCTTTGAAGTAAATGAACAAATTAAATATTAAATATTGGGAAAAATGTGGTAAGTCTAATCCTAATGGAATTAATCGTTATGATAATCGCTGCTGCTATGCGCCGTATTCTGTGCTGTATTTTCATATTTCCACTACATTAATTTTAACATTTTATTCTTTTACTTTTGATGTGTGTTTAATTATTGTGACTTTATAATTAACAGAAAAAGCATCTTCCTGCAAAGATTTTTTAATTAAATTGAGATACTATTTGAATACCTATGTGTATACTATCATAGCAAAAATCTCTATTTCTGCACAAATTATCAATACTTCATATTTAGAAAAGTATTTATTTAATAGGCCTGTCATTAAACTGAAATACAAAAGTATTTAAATTCCACCACACACGAATCACATTATATGGTCTCGAGCAAGTTGACAATTCAGTATCATAGTCGAAACACTGCTCGATATATACAAAATTTGAGTACTCTTAACTCAATCGCATTATTCGTTGTCCAAATCAATTCGAAAAATGATTATTTCAGATACATATTTTAAATTTAATTCCTGTAGACGCATCACCCTCATTTTTAGTTTTTTGTGCATCATGGCAGACAAATATATTTCCTTAGCAAAGCAAGTTTATATTATTTCCATCATGAAAGAATGTGGAGGGAGAGCAATAAAAGGAAAAAAAAATCTTTGACGAATGAGGGAATGTTGTTGCAAGTCACGTGACGTAACGGTCGCATGCACGAGGTCTATAAGAAGAGCCGAGCACCTGAATGAGATTCATGCAGACCAAGACCTCCTGAGGGGAGAGGTCATCATCATCTGGAGGCGCGGCCTCACGGAGATGCTGCAGCAGCTGGACCACAGTAAGTGCAAACACGTTATTCAGCTCGGACTACGCCCAGAGACGCAACACGGACAGTAAATATTCTGATTAGATTTCAGCGATTAAATTCATTCACCATTAATGGTTGTCTTCGTAATGTGTGGCACTGGTACAGAAATACTTTTTTCTCCGTCGCGTTACAGCCATTTAAGGCTTTTCAGCCAACTATGACGACTGCCGACGGTCATCTTCTATGACATTCCGGATTCATTCAATACAGTTTTAGAATAAATTCAAAGTTTGTGGATACCGGAGAAAACTGCAATGAGGAAGGTCTCAGAAATGATTTTCTTTCCTGCTTTTATCCGCTACATCGCTTTGCTCCGTTTATATTAAGAATTTTGCTTTTATAAATCAGCACGGTTACTTTTTTGTGATTTTAAGAGTATGGTGAAATATAGTCTCTAATATAACTAGAAAGATATCTATCACGTTAATTAAACCTGCACTAAATATTACAGGATGTATAACAATAAAATTCATCAGATTATTCAAAGATAAAATTTATTATAATTTGGTAAATTTCGTAATATTCAGGTATAAAACGTTGAACTACGCCAGTTACTGTGCTATCAATTATTATATGTTTTTTGAATATGTTCCCTACATATTGACTGAGAATATTTTAATTTGCTTCTTTGGTACACGGAAAGAAAATTTTCGGGATTGTTACGATTTTATTTTCCACATACTTTTACGGGTCCGAATCAATTTGAATATATGAAATATTGCGTAAATGTTTTAAATTCCATTAGGAAAACTAGGTGTTAGTTAAACACAGAACTGTACATAGCCTGTACCATTGTGATTCGTCCGATCAATAACTTAAATACATCATTTTATTAACATTTGAATAGTATGTGCTATGAATGTCGGTATACCTTGCCAATTTTAAAACCTTAAAATAATGTCCGAAGATAGTCTAGTTTTTGGACGCGATACTTATTGACACTATGTTTCGTTATAGACTTTTGTTTTGACTTTCTCTAAATTTCGGACAGCAACTGTCTTCATTTTTAATTTCAGTTACGCCTGATTATCATATTAAGAAATTCCGTGTAATATTTAGTCGGGGTTTAGTACATTAATTTAAGTTTGCAAGAGATGAAATGATATATGTATTCATTTGTTCGTTCGTCGTAATTCAAAAGCGGTGCTTGTGAATACGAAATAGTAATTAATGAGATAATAACAATCATCCTTTGTGAATCACTTAAACAACTGTTGTAGTAGGCAAGAATGCCGCGAGAAGGTTCGCAGAATCGCCAAAGAATGTAACATGAAATGGGCGTTAAGTTTATGAGGGTGGTATCGGATTTCTTTGGTAATGAGCGGTTTCGTGTGTGTTCTCGTACAAAGGCGTCTGCGCCGCAATGGAATCGGCTACCGATATTTCCTCACCTTGCAATTAACTGTGTTTGTTCCCATAGCCTTGTGTGGTGCAGCAAAGCTTTTTAATGAAAGGAGAGCAACAACTGACTGCTAATTAATTCATTCGCAACAAGTGCTCCGGAAAAAGGGCAGCAAAGAACTTTTCAAGGTTCTGTGAGAGAAATGTTTACGAAATACAAACACTTACTAAATGGAAAGTTATAAATATCCCTTTAAACCTGTCCCCCTGATGATTAGTATTAACTTGTTATCATTTTTAATAATATTTTTCCTGTTTCTTTTCAACCACAATTTAAAAGACGAATAACTAACTGTGATTTATTAAGTATTGCTGTAATTATTATTATACTGTTACAATAATTTTTGTTTATTAATGCCACTAATAACTTTTAAATGAAACTAAATATACAAACGTAAATTTTCAAAAACAGATAAATTCTCAGACCATATCACGGCCATTGTCTATTTTCCCAACTTCATCAAATTCTTTTGTTATTATAGTCTCAAATCTAATAACATCTGAGGAAACTAAAATTTCTATTTCGTATGAAAATTGCAAACTATGTTTATAATTAATGGATAATATTTGATGTTATCGTTTTACGATAAAGACGTTTCCGTAAAAATACTAGAACACTTTAAAGCGATTAGACAGAATTTAATTGATTTATGAAATACATTGAGATTATGAACTCAGTTATTTTGTTTTCATATAACTCATTGCTTTTATAATAAGATGATTAAGATGCTGATTAAACATTTCATATAATACTCCCTAAAATATAATAAAACTATGTAATTTTAAGGTATTCAAATATTTATTCTGAAAATAAAGTAAAAAAGTGTAATTTAACTGATCATAAGGCAGGACGTTAGGTAATTATCCCACATCTGATGCTCTGAATATAAAACGCTCCAGCTGGTAAAACTCAAATTTGACTGAATTATCAATACTTTTCACTGCTGTTGTTAGCATGAAATTAATTTAGTTACCTTAAATATAATACAAAAGGTTTCAGCCCTAGTACCGGTAAGCGTTAATCTTTTGTAAGAAAATGTTACTGTAAACGAAGTAGTTTTTAGTAATTAAAATAAATTTTAGTGTTTTCATGACTTTAAGACTTAACTACTCAGTGAAAAATAATTTTGAATTAAAATACATAGATGATTTTCAGTAAAAGAAACCAAATGATCACATCTAGTAACATTGCTTATTAAGTCACTTAATCTATTTAATTTTGTTTCAAAGTTTATTTTCATTTTTAATTTATGTAAACATGAGAAAGTGAAATAATAGTAAATTTCTTAATTCTGTGAACATTTATTAATTTATTATTTCGTTTATCGAATGTTGCATTTATTGTAATAATTTATTAGTTTTCGTCTTCAGTATAATAATTGTATTGATACAGAAGAAGGCTGTTATTATCGTTGAGGTTTTTAAAGTAAATGTCTGAATTATATAGTTATGAATATAAATAAGTTTCTTTATTTCTGTGAGTAAATAAAATGTAAGCTATAAAATTATTTTATTGTATTGCTTTAAATTTTCAATGTTCCTTTTTATGAAATGCCGTACTTAAACTGTTGCTGGTAAATGAGTGTATGGACAAATTTAGCATCTGTATTTATTTTCTCTCAAATTAATTTCATTCTCTTGCTGTCTGTTTATAATTTATTTACGTTCATTAGTAATAATAAACTTCACGTATCAAAATGTATAAGCACCACTGTATTTGTAATATAATTTGGTTCAGGAACACGAATAAATTAGTTTTACATATTTTTAATTATACATATTATTGGACATTGATAATAAAAAATGTCTGAAGTTGTTATAAATTTCATGAATTCAAAAATACAGTTGGTATTCATTATTTTAGATATTGACACTTCTTCCTCACGTTGAAGGGCTTGGGAATAAAAGTATTAATTTATTGTATACTTTCTAATATCTTTAACTCAATAGTTTAAAGATCAGACAAGAATTATATTTAATATACACGGGATAATTACACTGTTCCCTTGCATTAATGCTAGGAAACTATACGGATTTTATAAGGTATTTATAGCTGAAATTGTCAAGTATATCAAAGTAAACGTTGAATGGAGAGAAATTTAAATAACTGATTGTATGAAGTAGGAATTAAATAAACAATTATCATTAATTCCCTTTGAAAATGAAGTTTAATTTGAAAAGTATGGAATCTTCTATTTTGTCATTTTCATGGTCTTTTTAAATTTAGGATTCATATTAATGTTATTAGCCCTTAAAATTGTTCCAGTAATTGTAGTTGATCTTCTGGAAATTACTATAATAGTGTCGAGCCGTAAAGAATTGTTCTAGAAAATTGTTCAGAATATCGTTTCCGTTTTCCGAGAACAAACTTAAAATTAATGGGGAAAATAACAGTCAGAGGTATTTTTTTTGTTTATAATTTTTTCCTTAGGAGGTCTTTTAAGCTCCAAAACATTTTAATAGCATAATTGATCATCTTATAATCTTACCTGATTTTGCTTTTGACTCTGAATCATGCCGCAAAATTGTTGCAATACCCAAATAAATGAAGAGGGACAAATTTGAGAATTAATCAATTCTGTATTTCTTTAATAGTTTATTTTCTGTCACCGAAGACCACATGAATTACTGTGTTAGTTTTGTGCTTGCACTCGCTCCTAGCTACTGTGACGGAGTCGTAGGCAGGATGCTTCGTCGATTGCGATCTCTCGAATTATTGGGTCCACTTGTCTTGCCTTATCACAGATTGTGCGCGATACGCAGCTCTAGTTGCTCCAAATTAAGCGGTGGCCATCCCAGACTTTTTCGTTGGTAGGCCAGGATAATGAAATAGATAAGGCTGGACGGCGCCAATCTGAATAATACGCGTGCCGGGTTTATTAATTTTATTATCTTTACTGCTTTGCGTGTAGTTTGCCTGAATGTCACTGTTGTGAGGCTAAACCCCGACTTCTGTAGCCTTCTTCACTGGACAAAGACAATTGCGAAACTGGCAACTACATTAACTATGCAAATGAAACGTGCTGTTTCGATTTTGTTTGCATCGCGTCGTGCATTGTGAATGTAACGTACAAGTCGGTGCAAAATAGTTGATATGGGATGTTCTGCCGGGAATATGCCATTGAATAGAATACTTATATATATAATTATTTATCTGTGACTATTTAAATATATAACAATATATAAAGAATTTACAGTAATAAAATATTCAGGAATGTTTTAATTTTCAGTAAATTGGTAAATAAAAAAGAAAAAAAAGGAATTAAACTATAACAATCAAAATAAATGTAACTTTTTAATGACAGCCTTATATTATTGGGTGTTATTTTCACCGTCGGCAAAGATCATAAAAATTGGCGTATATTTTCTGGAATAAAACTTGATGTTAATATCTAAGTTATTCTTCACTCGTACGGCTTTTCAACACATGAACTCCTTCGAGTTATGAAAGTCTGCTTTCTTATTCAATTTTTCCCAATACATGCTGAACTGTTTGTCCGATGATAAAAGTATTTATCAAACGATCGCCTAATGATAACTGTTCCTTTTAATACAGGAAATTACTCTGGGCAATGATAACTTTTTTAGTATTAGACGGGCAGTAAATTATATTTCAAACCATGTCATGCATATATCTGTAAACTAACTCACAGTGAGACTTCTTTTAGAAGTTTAGTTTCTAACGTTTCAAGTTTTGTATATATTGTTTCTAATCGTTGAGAATATAACAATGAAGAATACAATAAATAATTAGAAATATTGAAGAGGCTGGGATTTTATTAAACGTAAAATTAACATTCGGAGATGGTTATTTATTGTTTCATTTTGTGGTTCTGAGGAATATTTATTTATTTTTAATTAAGTTAATACACTCTCAGTAATGTTTAATTTTCGTTAAAAAAATTAAATACTATATATTCTACTCAAACACATATTCATGAACATATAATTATTTTCTAAAATACCGAAATACTTTAGAATAACAGTTTTCTCTCTAGTACTTAATTATAATATATATTCAATTAATGGTTAATTAAATTACTTTATTCTCTGTATCTTATACTCGTCTAAGACTAATTTGTAAAAGAAATATGACAATGTATAAACTGTAAAAATTGTTTTTAAATGGCTACCTTTTAAAAGAGGTTACTTTACTTGAAAATCTATAATATTTTATTGATTATAAATTTCAGTATATTACAATTACTTATGGTAAAAACTTAATATGCTACTATTACTGAATATTTATTAATTACTCTCATTTCTCCTGATAGAAAATAATGAAAATCATTAACATAAGTTATATGAAGAAACGACATCTTTGTACGCGTTGAAAATTTAATCAACATAATTAACAAAATAGTAATCCTTTATAATTACATTGGAATTAATTTGCCAATGGTTTATTTCTCAGTTAACCGCAACAAATATCACAGAGTTCACAACATTGTTTTTCCTTACATAATATTATTCCGCTTCAAATATAGTCATATATTTACTGATTATTTATTCTACCCCATAGTACGTTAATAATAGATATTTAAATGTTGGTCATAAGACTTGTTCTAAGCATATGTTTCAATAATAGTTTAGATGTGTATTGGAGTCATTACTAAGCTTTGGATGATTGAGCTTAATTTGCATCGTTAGTGTTCACTATATTATTATATAATACTTTGGTAATGTATTGTTAATTTTCTGATTGTGTATTCCTTTTCTCATTCATGACATTTTGTGATAAATATTCCATTAGCCTTTATCGTTTGAGGGACAATTTGCTTTCTTTAAGCTAACTTTCAGATGTAGTGAACTTTACCAGCAGAAATAACATAATAACAGTGTAGAAGTGATTAAATATCCTATTGAAATAAATAATTCACGTAATTTATCAGACAATTTAAAAATCAAAGTCAAAGGTGTAATTTTCAGAATGAAGTTCAAAGCGAAATTAAATGTAATCGGCATTTCTTTTTATGGGATTTATTTTGATACGTTCACTTTTTTAATGTCAGCTCAGGGATAAGTTTATGAGTTTGTGTGTATTCATTTGTCAAATTGTTTTAATTGAAATTGACTTTGAAAAGCATTTCGTTTAAGGCAGAATATTATTATTGAATAGAGTAGAATGGCATACTAAGCGGGTGAGGTATAAATTAAAAATCGAGGGTCGCGTGGAGGAGTGAGTTATTTGGCACGTTGTAGTGGAATTTGTGGCCCGCCCTGTAGTCCTGTCAGTGACTAATGGTTCCTCCCTGGCTTGTTTCAGCTGCCGGCTGCAAAACCACGGCAAGGAGCCTGGTCCAGCGCAGCTTCACGCGTCTTCCACGGCCTGCGCCTTCAACGTCTGCAGACCAGCCATCCACACCCAGAATAATAGTACTCGTTCAAAACCCTTTAACATATCAACATTGACAACAGAAGAAAGTGACGGCTAAGGACAGCAACGTGCCGAATATCTATATCAGCAAGCCACCATACAGACGAAATAGTGATTCATAGCACATAAGTGTCCCGTGTGTTTAAGAAAATTTTTCATAATTCCTCTATTTTTTCGCTGATGAATTGCCTACTCCGATGCTCCTGTACCAGCAACGTAACATGAACCGTAAAAAATTGGTCCGTAACCCTTGGTGTGTAAAAAATTTTTAGGAACATTGTATCTTGTTAAAATTTTCTTTTTAGAATTTAACAACCTAAAATGAACTATAAAAAATTCATCCGCAACCCTTGGAGTGTTAAGAGCCAAATTTTAGGAACTTTGAACAATATTTTTCGGAGTTAAGTTCAATCGACGATGTTAACATGGTTGCCGTAATTGTCACAGAACTAAATGAGGATGCAAAATAATACAACACACCATCCAATGAACTACTCTTGAGACACTGACTGTTCCTCAAACTGGTTACATTATCTGCAAAACGTATTTCTGAAATATTATATCTTATGTGGTGGTTGAGTGCCACTTAAGTCCTCACTACATAGGACCAACCTAACAAGAATCCGGAACACAACAAATTCTACAAACAAATGCTAATTTCCATAAAATGTTTTACCATTTTTTTGTTTTACAAATGGTTCCTTCTTAATATTTCGTCTGTTAACAAAAAAAATTTATTAAATTTTACAATTCACCAAAGGGCACCATTATTCACCAGATAGGAAGAAACATGGCTCAAAATTATAAAAAATACTACACAGTGAAGATATAAACTTGAAACTGCAATTTCTCCAAAGAGTGAAAAGGTTGTACATTAACTTTTACGTGTGCCAATGAACAGTTTATAGGTTGACATTTCATATGGTGACTAACATTTAATAGGTTACAGAAAATAGAAACAATTATATCAAAATTATAAGAAA
Organism: Eucriotettix oculatus; assembly: GCA_034510155.1. Classification (NCBI taxonomy): domain Eukaryota; kingdom Metazoa; phylum Arthropoda; class Insecta; order Orthoptera; family Tetrigidae; genus Eucriotettix; species Eucriotettix oculatus. The sequence continues at coordinate 142,671,160 of CM067377.1, forward strand.
TACTACACAGTGAAGATATAAACTTGAAATGCAATTTCGCCAAACAGTGAAAAGGTTGTACATTAACTTTTACGTGTGCTAATGAACAGTTTACAAGTTGACATTTCATATGGTGACTACCTTTTTAATCGATTACAGAAAATAGAAACAATGGAAAATGATCTAGGGAAAATTTTAATTCATCTATTGCTGAAGTGATAACTACAACGTGAAGATAACGATAATGAATTAAAATAATTTATGACGCTACAAACAGTTACATAAGGAATTCTATGACATTCCAAAATTCCTTTACGTGGTTACCTTCTATGGACAGCAGTGTGAAAATTCGTAAAAATCCAATTTTCATTTCACGGCGAGAAGCATTATCTAACGTTTTGCACTATGGAAACAAACAGCAGTTATAAAATCTTCTCGATACTTGGACTTTGCTGGATGAAAATACTAATATAATTATTATGAATTTTATTTTCAGGTACGAAGCTGGAAGAATAAATGAGGACTATAGAGTTTACGTTTTAAAGTGAATTAATTGATTTTCACCACATGTTTCAAGGATCTATAAGTTTCATGTTGTGTCTTGGACAGTATTGAATGTAAAACTCAGACTTTTTTCTGCCGATGAAGATAATTACAACAGTGACGAAACAAGAACGTTTGCGATATTTCAGCACATCATCGTGGGATAAAATTATATGGAAGTGATAGACAATTTGATTGATAAATTTCAAGTACTATACCGCCATCAATGAACTTGAGTGCGATACAGTTATTGGCGATTTGCTCCACAAACACTAATTACGTGTGAAATTACATAAATGCAACTAAATTTATGTTACAGTGTACAAAAATTGAGAGTTAAAACGTCGTCCTGTGTTCGATGCCCATTCAGCTGAATTATTTATGTTGAACCCTCTTTATCTCCAATTTTCACGTGACAGGAACTTTCTGACGATTTTATTACAAAAACCAGCTGAGGATTGTTTTGGTGACCGTTCAGAATTTTGAGAATTATGTGAGAAAAAATGAGGAGACAATTATAACATTTAAAAGTGTTTGTGACGGACTACAGTCTTATAAGGAACATTGATTTTTACTGTTTTACAGTATATCTGTGAGAAGGAAAGTACAGGGAAGACATAGAACATTTATGTTAATATAATTATGGTTCTGAATTTTGTGGTAATATTATTTACTTTCTGCCTAATGTTTTCAGTGATACGTTAATGTCTGTTCATCGATTTATATTTAAATGGGGCCAGTATCCAGACACATTATATAATATAGCCTTGTGGTCTTGTCTTTAATATCCAGTGCCAGTACTGAATCAGTGGAAAAAGTGCTTCGTTTGAAAACTCCTGAGATGGCCCCAGGATAACTTAGTGTTCAACTGTGCCAGAAGAGAGGACCGTCTCCCATTCATGAAAAATTACCGACATGAATCAGAGGTATTCAGCAAACGAAATTTCTGTTCTGGAATCTTTTTTTTTGTCATAATATCTCCTTAAAATCATGTTGTCAACCTTAAAATTTTCAATAATGCTACAATTACCTCCGTCTTTTGCTGCAGATTCACAGCCGTTCCAACGTAATATTTGCAAAACCTCTGTTAGCCGTAACTTATTTCTTTTTGAATAAATTAAATTTCGAGTCAATCAGGCCATAGCACACCAATTCTTTAAATGCAAAATTCAATTTCATATTGATTATTATTGATATTCTGAATCCTTAATGTGAAAAGTAGATAAATTGGAGTAACATTTAATCATTTTCATTTATTGAAATACTAGCATTTCATTGTAATCATCATCTTTCTATAATTCTCTTAAAATTTCATCAAAATCTGTATGTTTGGATTCGTTTACATTATAGTATGTGAGAACGTACTAGTGTGATACACATACCAAAGCACTTTTTATGAGGAAAATTTCAAAAAGAATGATAAAGCGTATTCCCACTAATACCTTGCGAGTGATTATAAATATTTTTCATTCCGTAAAAAGTAAATTGATCAAAATTAATTTATTTTTCTTCAGAGAAATAGAAATTTACTAGTTTTGTACAATTATGTTCCACGAAATTGTTTCCCGATGGGAAAGTACATACTTCTTAATTCAATGTCAAAACAGTCTGTACAGTATTAAAAATCTAAATTAACTTTCTGAAATCTGTTTTCGTACAGTAATTCGTCGGAATAATAAAGTCAAAGTCATTTTGCATTTTATTGGTTATGGATGAGGTTCGTTAACTAATTTGCTTCCAATTTTCGGATTCGTCAGAGGCGGAAATGCCCACTTTGTTCGAATGAGCTTTCGTAAAGAAAGGTCGCAGTTTAGGGTCTGTTTGCTTCGTATCCTGTGTAAATGTGAAAAGTTCTGCCGACATCCAATATCTGACGCGCAACAGCATAGCCGAATCCACAGGGCTCGGTCTGGAGCGAAATTAATTCATAGCCTGCCAAAACTTGAACAACGCATCTGCATTAATGCTAATTCCATTAGACGTTCTCCCGAAGCAACTGTATCTGATTAGCTCCAGAGCTTGTGGCAGCTCCAGGTGCAACAATACCAGGACAACTTGCTATCTCCCGGCTAAGGCAGACGTGCCTTACCGCACTCATCCGCTCCTCCACTTCGGCCTGACAGATCCGCCAGACTTCAAACTCTTCAAACTCCCTCTCGGTCAAAGAAAAGCGAACAAGTCCGATGACCTCACATACCAAAACTTCTGCAGTAGCAACGACATCATCAATATAACTCACTTTCAAACTTATATGGACTAAGTCCATCAGTCAAATATTCAGCACGTGTAATGAACGCTAACATGATATTCTGTTATTGACCTATTATACAACCTCTTCCTCTCAATAATGAATAATATAGTGCTACAATACCGGTGTTGAACTCTGACGAGAACCAACTCTCTCATCATTCCAAAAATTAAGTCTCAAAAAATAAATGTTAGGTCATCTCGGACTCAAATACTATCTATTAAAATATTCGGAAGTTTTTTCAGAAACTAAGCTCACAGACAAAATGAAATCCCTTTTATAAGATTACGCCCCATTTTGGCAAGGGTCTAAATAGGAGTAATATAATTCTTAATAACTTCTTATAACACCATACTTAACACTACAATATCAACTTAAAATTCCGTGATATAACAATTAATATATTTCTATAGTTTTAATAAAGAGATTAATGATAAAAAATTTCTTCCAAAACAAGAAACCTGCACTTCAAAATTGTATCATTACTTTCCATGTCAGGGAGACAATAATAGAATTTTAGCACGACAGGAGAATGCACTAACATGACCTATAGTTATGTACAAGAATCGGAATTGCTGCTTTTTCTTAAAAGTATTCATACCTCAGCATATGATCGATATTTTTCAAGTTCAAAATCTATGAAACATTTCCAGTTAACAAAAAAATTAGTGACTGCGTGTCACAGTTTCCTGGTTTAATTCAACTGTTAAAAAATTCTCAGAATGATGGCTATTAAATTTCATTATTATTCATATTGAAAATATCATTTTAAAATTTTCTAAATTTTAATAACAACAGAAAACTATTCTCAAGGTCAAAATCTATAAAAGATTTCCAGTTAACAAAAAAATTAATAGTAGAATGTCACAGTTTCCTGGTTTACTTCATCTGTTCAAAAATTTCCAGAATGAAGGCTATTAAACTTCATTATTATTCATAGTGAAAATGTTTTTTTAAAGTTTTAAAAATGACAGAAAAGTAGAACTCTCAATCATGTTCCATAAAAGCCATTTTTTTCATAGAATCTGAAAGTTCATTCAAATGTCAAATTTTTCTGATATTTTCATAATGCCATAACCTACATCATTCAGTTTGCAGATTGAATAGTGCATTTCTCCGCCATCAACGTTGATGAATAAATACCGTGGCTTTTTTTAAAAAAAAGTAGTATACCATCTAACAGCTTCTTATATCTTTAAATCGTACTGAAACAATTTATGACCGTGTATTCAACAATTGACGATTGCGGAGGAGGTCGTCAGTACATCGTCAGGATTGTCTTTCTAAGTACAGCTGACACCAGACGTTTCAGACACTCGGTTTTTACGTTTCATTCAGTATAGCGTCACGGTTATAACTACTGATGCTTCTTTCATTCCGCCTTCTTGCCGTAAATAAGAGCTAAATTCAGTCAACTACAATCGTACTTCATTTCTTCTTCCAAACACTGAAAGATGCTATGGTTCTAACTCGTTGCTGCTTTCAGTTCTGAATTTAATTCACTAATGACATTCTGGCTTCACTGGAGAAAAAAGAAAACGAATTAGTTCTGGATTACAACAAGTGTGTGGACTGAATTCGTTGACTCTCACCGTTGCATTCGTTGCGAAATAAGACACCCGATCAATGATGCTTACTAAGAAATGATTAATTTTATCTTTTCATTCAAAACAGATTTTAAAATTTTTTAACCAGCACTATATCCTTAGGCTGTAGTTAATTTTTTAACCGGAGAAATCGTAGTTTAGAGTTACAATGATTAGTCAATTACTCAGCATAAATATTCCAATATCGTCATCAGAACCATTTTGTGAATTAGTACTCTGATTATAAAGTTTCTACTACAGTACCACTATACTCACATATTAAAATTTGAAGGAGAAAAGGACATGCTTTCTGGATAATTTATCCCCTTTTGGCAGTCGGAGTTGTAATTGCCGCAGTAATGTTGCCGGAGATAACTAAGCCCACAAATATGTTCAGTTTAGTATCAAATGTATTGAACGATTTTCAGATAACGTTTAAAAATTTTACGACGCGTACTGAATTCACAATGTTTCACCTGCCGTCAGCGCATGCAAAAAAAAATCACAGAAGCGGGTTACAGGCACGTGGCGTATACCTGGTCGCGTGTCTGAAGAAAATACCTTCCTACCCTCGACAGACAGCAAAAAGTTGCACCTTGCTGGCACGAGCCGGAGTTCTCGTCCTGTAACAAACTACATACTTGAAAATATTAATAACTTTTACAAGCTAATTCAGAATCCACTGTTATGACAAATATGAAAACATTTCTGAAGCTAAAATAGATCAAAATTTGAGACGATGACTACAATTTACATTGATCTATCTAAAGAATAACAAATTCTCTCTGAAATAGTACAAATTTCCTTTCAATGAAGCAGGACATGACCGTTATCGCAGTGCAAGTTTTTCCTTCGGATTCGGTAAGAACAACACCCGTGATACTGAATCCGTTTTACATTGGTCCGTTTGAAGAATAAACAGTCAACTCTTACGCAGTTCAAATTTCTTCTTCATTAAACCTGTTCGCAACATACATTGCAGGAAATCAAACTTTCTCTTCTACCAGAAAATTCATAGACGTAAATTAAATGTTTACTTAATTTCGCAGTGCTGAATTTTATAATTCAACTCAAAACTATCCAAAAAGAAATTAACGTCACTCATTGCACAGTTCACAGCTAAGCTATTACTGAACTATATTACTTACAAGGCGTGTAAGAAGAATTAATTTCAGAAAATATTCAGTATTTATCAGTTCACAAAAAAAGTTGTAATTAATTTAGATTTAATTTTTATTCTGATAAACCATGAGCATTTATATGGAAAAATATTTCAGTTAGTTCTCACTCTTCATCACTAAAATCACAAATGCTTAGTCAAATCAGACGTTAATGACAACCTAAAGTGAACTGCAGCAAAAAATATTAATAGAATAAAGGTTATAAGTATTTGTAATATTTTTATCTGTTTAAAATTGCTCGATTCGTTCGCCAAAATTACTTGTTCATAAGAATTTTACACAAGCAAGAAATTCCATCATCAGTTACTGTACTAAAATCGGTCAGTTACCTGTGAAACAACACAGACTTCGGGTGACAGGTAACTGGCTGCTCATCTCTGCAAATTATGCATGGGACACGTTCTCCTTTCTGCTGCAACAGGATAGAGCAGAACATAATTTGTCTCGAGGCCTTCTCCTTGTTTTTCAAATGAAGCACTCATGCCGTTAGTTGCAAATGTTTTATTTTATGTAACTTTGTATTGTGAAACGTTTGTGTTGACAACAAATTGTACGATATTTTTTTACAGGTCAGTAAACAATAATGTAAAAAGTCTGTATTTTATTCAAATAAATGACAACTGAGTGAATAACGTTGTTTGTATATGTGTTATTTACTATCCATTCCATTCCAAAAGCAATCTCTCCCGTAAATATCTTGTAATAGAATATTTCTCCCTAGTTATCTGCTACACGCTCCGGGCACGGCAACGACTTTTTACCTAATTGCTTTTGAGTCGAAGACTAATTTCGTTTCGACCACCACAAACTGGTGGTCAGAACGGCCTCGTAAAGCAGCGACCATTGCCCACGAACACCAAAAGGTTTTGTCTTCCATGGCAGACTCGTCTCATCGATAATGCTCCTGCGGCGCCGCTTCAGTACGACTTAAAATTCGAATCAATTCGCTGATAAGTTTCTTTCATTCTACTTTGTATCGAGAATTTCTTGATTTTTATTGAAGAAAATAGTCAATTAGAATTAAACTGTTACTGATTATTGAAATCAAATTTTTTTAAACGTTACATCACAAAATAATTTCCTGATTCACTAAAATACAACTACAGAAAAAGTACACTTGAATTTCAATTAAATATATGATTATAGAAACCCCTTTGAATATAATCACATTATTATATTTTCTCCCGTAACAAATCTTTAATAATGACCAAATGGTCGATGAAACTTTAAACTGTAGTATAAAAGCTTTATTTACAACTAATTTCAGTTTGTGGAATTATAAAATTAATATTACGTTACTAAATATAACAACTGAATTTTATAATCAACACGTTATATACGAAGCATATAAATAATTATAGATACAATACTTAATTTACGCGAATTTTCTAAATGTCCAACGAGACTTTCAGGAAGAGTGCAAAGTAAAAGGTCAGAGAAACACACTAACCTGACCAACAAGTTTTAATCAGACAAAATTGTTGCTTTATTTTCTCTTTCGAATAATTACAAAGGTAATGGAAATTAATAAATGAAAATACCCCAATTACATTAATGGAACTATAAATTAAATTTGCGTAAAGATGTGGCCAAAGGAAAATCAATGTTTTTGTCCTTTTAAAAAAGAAACAAGCATGAAGAATTTACTTCTAACGAAAATTAAAGTTTCATTCCACACCCTCTTGACCGATTTTGAAGCATAAGCTAGGAAATATAGTCAGAGAAACGATGAATTATAATACTGCGCCCTTGGAGAAAAAAAATTAATTGAAATGAAATTAGTTTCAAATTTATAACGTTCACGTGTTATTAAAGGACTAAAAGATTATAAGAGATAAATATAAATTTAACACCAAGAGAAAAGTATTTTCTTCTTTATCAGTGAATAGGAAATTAAGTTAAAGTTTGTCTTTACTTTTTTTACTAATGACATCCCATGATTTATAATTAAATAACTTCAAATAATACATCCCAAATATCCAATTAAACAGGAAATTATTGTAAAAGTTGTATATTGAATCGATCATATGTTACACACCAAAAACAATTTCCTTATCACTGAATTACAACAGAAAAAGTATACATTAATTTGAAGCAAAAATATTGATTATAGAAAGCCCATTCAATATATTTACATTATTATATTTACTCATGTAACAAAGATTTATTTTCAACTAAATTTATTTTTTAAATTATTATTATTAACGGAAAACAATTGAATATTTTTACAAACATATACACTATGACCCAGGGGCCCTAGTCATTTCTTGGCTACCTTCCTCACCCTTCCACATCCCCCCTTTCAAATGACCTTTCTATGTCATTAAAGGGAAATTGGCAATCAAATTTCTTAGATTTATTTCGTAAATCATTTAAATGAATAAGTATTATAAAAATATGAGTAAAATATTTTCTAGTCCCACGAAATGTTAACTTACGGGTTTAATAAATTTCAGTATTGAAATCATAGCTCATGCCCTTACTAATGCTATTAACTTAATTTACCTTCAGCCTGTCATTATTTATTTATTTGAAAGGAATGCCAAATTTCTTACTCTCTCTGTTGTCTTTTCCCCTTCCCCATCTCTCTCTCTCAATATATATATATATATATATATATATATATATATATATATGTGTGTGTGTGTGTGTGTGCACGTATGTAAAGGTCAGGAGGTTTTGTGAAATGAAACTGTTTGTTTTTCGTTACAACTAAAGCTTCACGCTTATTTCCTTTTTTGTTTACTTCCCTTTTGTCAGTATTTTCTCAATTTAATTTATGGCTCCATTAATATAATTGTAATATTTTCCTTGATTAATTTCCCTTATATATAATGCCAATATAAAATTATTATTTCAATGCCTATAATATATATAATATACATAATTTTTCAATCTATGGCTATACTAAATAATCAAACCTAATTTAACGACACCAGCTTTCAATTTCACCCAAGTTAATCAATCTCTATCTCTCTTACCTGCTCATATTATATATACAGAACTCTAATAACTTAACATTAATAAGTTAATAAGATAAGTGCAAGTTAAGCAAATTAAAATTATGGGCATCATATGGTATGAAAAGATGAACTTCAAACAATATATAGAATATCTAAGAATCGAGAGCAAGAAACGACTTCAGATATTAAAACTTATATCAACCAAAACCTAGTGAGCAAATAGAGACACACTTTGCAATACTATGATTAAGGCCAAAGTCAACTATGGCTGCCAGATATATGAGTCAGCTAAAAAAAAAGTACTCGAAGGAAATTAAATATAATCCACAATGAAACACAAACAAGCACACACTGAGAAAGGAGAAGCAATATTATTAGTTATGCTCTGAGTACAAGAGAAGCCTCTCAACAAATAATAAGAGACATGACGATTATGCCTCATCATGCCTTTCCTGACCCGTCTGGATCTCTGATCCCATATATTTCAACCTTGAAAACATTTTAAGAAATGAAAAGAAGGCTATCCCAAAAATAGAACACAGTAACTTTTCTTTAGTTAGAATCAACCCCCGGTCAACAGATACATCACTACTCAAAATTAAAGTGAATGAATAAGTAAAAATTTGGAAGGAGAAATTATTAAATCCATGGAAAGTAATTGGGAGAAAACTAAATGAACCGAAAAATTAGAAAATTTCCTCAAAATAATGAATAGCCCCTAATGACTTCCCAGAAGGAATGAGGTGATGCTATCAAGATTCAGAATAATGCATTCAAACTTAACTCGCTCGTTATTATTTTCTAGGAATCCCCCTCCAAGCCGTCATCATTGAAAAATGCGGTTATCATTCCCAAGTCTAATTTTTGAATGCCCTAAACTTAAAGCGTCCTGAAAGAAGAGGGTAGAAGGCTACTCCAAGCGGGATTCAGCTGCTCCAGACGAGCCAGCAGGGACCTGATACAATTCACACTTGGAACAGAATTTGAATATATATATATATATATATATATATATATATATTCATGGAAATATCAGCAAATGCCAATTCATTTATTTTGCAATAGAACGAATTTTGTCCGTCGCTAATGACCAACAAATTGGCGCGACTTGTAAATAATGATTTTAAAAATAAAAAACTTAATAGTATTTTCAAATAAATAAATTAGGACAGGTAAAATATAAATTTAGTTAATCCCATTAACAAGGGCATAAACTATTATATTAATATTGAAAATAGTTAATATAATAAGTCAGAGTAATTTAGAATTTCATGATTCTAGTAAATATTTTATTCTTTATTGGTGCGATAATAATTTAGAGGATTAATGAAAGGAATTGGAAAAATTCTATTCATAATGGTTTTCCAAGGGTGTATGCTGATAGAGATAAAAGAGGTATAGACAAATAAATTAATTTTACTAAACGAAAGTGATATAAATTTAAAGATACAATTGAAATTGTAGGCTGAGAATATTTTGTGATTTTAAACAAGTGTCAGTGTACTCTTGGGTAACAAGAATTTTCACTCAAGTAAGTGAAGTTAAATTGTAGCAATTCTGTTAGGCCTGAAAACTTGTGAAATTAATTTTGTGATGGCGATTAAACTAAGGAGGAGAGGCTAGTGTTTCCCGCGAGAGTGAGCAGGTAAGTAATGAACGCACTCCGATCCGATTGCACGAAAGAAACCACCAGCCCGAGATTTGAGTGCAGCGAGCCCTAGGGAGTGACATTACTAAACTCAACCGTCATTACACGCTCAGAGTGCTTAAAGAAAAATACTAAATACTCTTATACACAAAATCATAGACGAAAAATAAAAAGAAAGTATGTTGGAAAGAAACACTGAAAGTTATTATCCGAACTGTAAATAAGTTAGAACCTATGTAGATAATCATTATTAACATATTCCCATGTACTTCTGTTGGTTTCCGTATCGTTTTCAACTATTTAATAACGTATGAAATTCCATTTAAAATTGCGACTGTAATGAATCAGACTGTGGGCAATAAAAGGTGTAAGTTAAATCTGATGTAAGAATATATAATATCTATATTGGAAACTAAATCCTTTCTAGTTTTCATGTATAGATTTTATAATCAGTTATACTTTAGATTCGTCGTTATACATATTCATTCAACGGAAATCAGCAAAATGGGAAAATAATTCTTCGAAACTGACTGAAGGTTTGGAGAGTTACATTTTATTCAAAGTGTTGTTCTTATGATTACTTAATTCCTTGTAACTACCGGCTTATTCATGGACAATTGCTAGTGGTTCAACGGAATGGATCAGCATAAATTAAAAAACCTCACAAGGTAACACCAACCGAAATGTCTGCAAGCTGATTGATAACGACAGTTACAGACGTACAGTTATAACTGAGAACTAAACTGTCAACAATGCAGCTGCGAGCGACAAATGTGGTACGTGACAAATTTTTCTCAAAACATGCTAATATTTTAATCATAATTTATCTAACTGGAATTATTTTTACGGCTCATTTCCTGCGAACTGTGACCAGTTCTTGTTTTACGCAACTAGATAAACCTTCAGGATATTTATTTTTCAGAATTTCTACCAACAAATTTCTAAGATATCTTCTTCGCTAATGAACTTTAAAATTGTAAACCGTAAAATTATAATTTTAAATGAGGTCACTGATTAATCAATAATGTGAATCAGAACGTCAAGTTCCAGTTAACGAAAAGTTAATAACGACAATACTTTACTTCACGTTTGTATTCTAATATATATATTAGAATACATATATATATAAATAAATCAAATGACCAATTATAATGGCAATTCAGGCTATTTATTCACGTAGATGTACGGTCTCAAATTTGGGACTTTAATGAGGTACAAAGAAGAATAATAGACGTCCAAATGTAATATTACTGTCGTGATACTAACCAGTAACAATTGGTTGTATTTAACTGAATTATCTGTAAAATTGCTAATTTGCTTTATCTTAACATAAAAATTCATAAATGTAAGCTTCCTACCGCATTGCTAATGTCATTTATATTTAAATAAAAATTCCCATTTGAGCTTTTTTCTTTAATATAAATTTTTAATTCAGTTAATAATTTTATTTCGTCAAACATCTTGAATGTAGTGTCACTGAGTCTCTAGTTCGAATCTCGGCATGGACATATATACTTAGATCCTTCCGTGATCATGCAACTGGGGTTAAAACTCAAGAAAAATGGATACGTAGGTTGCATACCCCACCAAATTATAAATGTGTGATGGAAGATGACAGTCCGCAGTCTTAAGGCCCTCACAAGGGTTCGTAGCGCAGTAGAAAAAATACATATTACAGCTTTTGGAAGGAAATTTTATTTTTAAAAGACGGGATGATTGCTTTACAGGTGTCCTACTGGATGTATTATTAATGATATCTACTGTAATGTTGTCAAATAGTAAACTTAGACTTTAGATAAGACTTTGGCTTCAGCTGTTGATGTAACCTTGGTTCTGAATAAACGGAACAACCAAGTGAAATAAAGTGCAATAAAACCAACAAAAAATAATGACTGATCATATAAGCTACCTAAAGTATTCTGTGTATAGAAATTGAAATAAGTATTAAGAACGAATATACAGGAAACGGAGTGAAGAAAAGGGGTTGGATAATGAATGAGTGTATTTTCTTCTGCATACTTACTCAATTTTATAACCATATATCATTATATATAACGGGTATAAAGAGTAATAGACTTAAAATTTATTAAATTTCTATATTTTTGAAAGCATTGTAGTTGAAACTATATAGATTATCGAAGAAATTCACAAAGAGGAACCTCGTCGAACGTTTTCAATCCCATGCAAGTTTTATTTGTTCCACGATATTAACTTTTCACCTACACCTTTGCTGCAAAACAAAATTAAAAAATATAGTAATATCAGTTATGTAATATTAATTGATGTAGTGACTCGTCTCATGTTAATATTAAAGGAATTACCGAACGAGTTAGACGACTGCTGATCGAGACGGCCATCTTGGGTTCAGTTTTTTGTGAGCTCTTCATATCATTCTTGGACAGTAAGTCAATATTTAAGATTTTCCAGGTTCCGGTCCAGAACCATATGCATAATTTAAGTTGCCAATACTCATTCACAGTCAAATAACCGGTTTAATTACTGAAACAAAAATAATAATTATTTATAAATACAACATAACATAGTTTTGTGACAATGGTCGACCAAAAATTACCATTCCATTCCGAATTTTAGTGAAATATTTCCGACTGTATAGGCCCATGTGTGGATCTGAAATAGAAATAAAACTGTTAACAACAGTGAAGCAGAGCCGCTAATTCTTTTATGTAACGGAATTGTCTGTAAAATTGATAATTTAACTTTTCTTTACATAAAAATTCATAAAATGTAAGCTTCCTACCGATATTGCTAATGTCATTTAATTCACAGCATATTAAACTTCATTTTATTTGAAATCGAGACTCAGTGACGCTACCCCCAACAGTTTGACGAAATAAAATAATTAATGGAATTAAAGCAAAAAAAATCCCTTACATTGCAGACCATACTACAATACAATGAAACCGTATGAGTTGAAAGTGGGCCTATGTTTATATTGAATGTACAAGATTTTTATAATGTAAGCACCGATATTTATTTCAAAATATAAGAACAATTTTCTTATTTTATAAGTTTAAACCTCAACACTTCTTCAACACTTTAGATATTTTTTAACTGTAAATCCTTTCACTTTATTGGTATTGATTTCTAACCACCTTCCCTTTCCACGGTGTTCTTCCTCTATATATTTTTTTAAAAATTGTCAGGATTTCCCCTGAGATTGTAGGTCCTTAGGGAGCCGTAAACAATAAAACTAGTAATCCTTTGCCAGGACGTAGCACTTTGCTATCGAAGCTGGTTTGGAACGTGAAAAGGAAATGCAATATAAGGTTTCATCTCAAAGGATTGTAAAGATTCAAGGATTAAATGGCTTTGGTAATGTGACTGAGCTCACCTGAGTCTGATCAGGAAAGAATCGGAAGTTCGAAGTGTTTACCAGTTAAACACAGATATGCATATATTTAAAGTCACTAGTATTCACTATAAGAATGAGGAAAGGAATAGAAGTCTGTAGTGTGGGGCTTTTGAAACATGTGCTCCAAAACATCGAGGACAGCTGAAATATTCACATATGTCAGCATTCCTGCGTCGCTGCCGGGTATAACGACCTAAATTGCAAAAGTCTTAAAGAATGCGTCCATACACAACGGCAAATGACCTATGTGGAATCCGCGATAACGATGATTTGTTACAAAATATGTGATGTTTACCACGTTTTGTTACAATCTGTTCACGCAGTAAGAATAATTACAAATATTCATACTTTTTTATTAAGTAGATATATAATGTAAATTTTTGTTTATTGTCACATCAACCGACATGGTTATTAGTGACTAACTTCACATTACTATTACTCCTGTATTTATAATAATAATATATACAATATAATAATTTATAATAATAAAGAGGGGTACAAAACAAACGATGACAGATACATTATATTTTATTTAATAGGTTCAAGTCTTTAAAATAATTCAATATGGGGTTTATAAATCTTGGGTCATTAAGGAATTCCTTGTAGTTATCCGGGATTCTATATTCTTTTTTTTTGTAGCATGTACGCACATTCATTCATTAGGTGTCTGGTGGTGTATGAAGAGTTACATTTTTCGTAGGTTATTGGGTTGCATTTGGTCATTAAATATCCATGAGAGAGTCTTGAATAACCAATTCTTAGACGGGTGAATACCGTTGAACACGTCTGTTTAAATTTTATTGGTATGGTTGTATTTCGTAGATTCTGTTTGTTATTTCGAGTAGTGTAGTATGTTTTATAACACCGCTTTAAATGTATCAAATAAAAATAAAATTTCGAAACACATGCATTCCCTTCTGATTAGCAAAATTATTGGGGTAGGAGATAATTGGAATTTGTTTTATGTGAAGGACTCATCAATTGAGAACTAAAGACATTCAATCACGGATAACTTGTTTAATATTTCCAAAATTTATATTTGAAGTAAAATTAAAGATCAGCGACACAACCCGTGCTACTCAAAATAAAACTTTTAAAAACTACAGTTGATGTCTTTAAATTTAACAGTTATAGGATAGTCCGTTGTTTTCACGTTGTTCTAAAATTATTATACGACAATCATCGTTATTAAGCGAAAAGATGATTAATGTTTTAACAAAACAAATCATTTGCCCAGCACATTTCATTTTCGCGCACAGCAATTACTGGGTACTGAGTAGATACTAGAATAGATAATGAAATCACCGTGCTTCCGTGTTGAGAAACGATTTACCGTCTGATGATTTACAACACCTGGCCAAATAATCGTGGCCTAATTAACGGCCCCCCGCCAACAGCACAACGTGTAAACGGACTGATCTTTTTTGCCCTGCTCGTGTCTCTGTGCCGAAAATTCAGATATTATTTTGACACTTGACTATTTACTTCTTATATTGGTTAAAATTCGGTGATTTTAGTGTTTATTTATGTTTCGTACAACAAGAGAAACCGATGTTATCTAAATTTAGTCTGTTTGGACTCTGATGTCGTTTCACTTCCACGTGGAAACAGTCGGACCGATTTCCATTAAGCTTCATAATGTTGTCCTACAGTTTTGTAGAATTGTATTCAGCAACATCAATCTCCGTCCGACAACAAGAGGCAACGGTGAACGTTCCGAAACCTGATTCTAACTGCTTGGATAGTGATTAAGGTCGTCATACAGAAAAGAGGGTGTAAGGTTTCCTTTTTATTGTAGTGGGAAATAAATTTGAGGATCTCTTAAATAACATTCAATGTTATAAAAGGCTATCATTTAAAATTGAGCCTGCTTAATTTCGGCAGTCAAATCTTTAACCGAAAGCTAAGCCTATCGTACAGAACCGATCACAGGGTTTGATTCTGTATGAAGGACGGTCATTCAGAATGTTAATTATCAATATGACATTTACAGCAAGTATATATTAAGCAAGATACCGTTTTGTGCAACTTTACAGCTTCTTATAATGTCTCTGACTGAAAACTAATTTATGAAACGCGTACAGTTACGAAATAAATATTTCATTTACATTTCTTTAAGGTAAATTAAAATTTACGAATTTTGATAAATGTTATCGTTTCAAGCCATACGTCTGGGGTCTTGAAGCATAGCCGTCTAGTCGTACGTTATTTCTCCTTTGTCTCATGAGTGTTTCTAATAATAAGTAAAGTACTAGAGAAAATAGGCTTTCACGGTTGATGGACTGAATAAAAAATTCTCGGGATTTCACTCGGCTTATATCATTTGTAAAATACAACGTTTCGACAGCTAACTCCACCAACGTCTTCAGGTCCCGAGAACTTTATATTCATAAGTAATGTAATTAATTATAAGACTTAATGTAGCAAATAAAATACAAAGTATGTCAAAGAAGTCAGAAATTAAATAATTTAATTTTAAAACGTTTCGTCCCCAACTTTAGGGACGTCGTCCTCAGTTCTTTCTGCAAAAAATTATATGATTAAATATACATAGTAGAACACAAAGAAATAAACTTCGTATGTTAAAGGTTCTTACAATTTAAATATTACAAAATTTCATGTTGCTGCTGCAGCATTCAATATATGACATTATTATTGTGATTTACTTGAGCATTCTGAAATCTTTGAAATGTAAATCTTGTAGTTTAAAAATATTTGGTTAGAACAATGTGTGCTTTGCGATCTGCTGCCATGTCATTGTTTTTACTCATTTCGGCCCCGGACGTTGAAGAAGCAACACTTAATATTTTAATTGTAAGTGCCTACAACATCCTAAGTTTATTTATTTGTATTTAACTATCTATAATTATTATTTTTTGTATAAATAACTGAGGAGGTCGTTGCGTAACATTGCATTGCTTCGACAAAACCAGAGGACAAAGATAATTTTACAATGTGATTGATGCTTAGAAGATATTTAACGGGTTTTCTTAATAGGTAATATTTTCGGTCACATTTACTGCGTAATTATTAGCCGCTGAACATTACAGGAGTTACAAAGCAGTGAATTACGAAATTGAGCTATAAGAAAGTGATTATAGAACATAAAATAATTAATTGTTTTTAAGAAGTGCGTAATTCGTTTTCTGATACTCCGGTGAGTGTTTCATCATGTTTAGGTTGTCGTCTCTGAGGGTACAGCGTCTGTCACGCAGAAATATACTGCATGAGTTGATCTGTGGTCATAACCTTGTTGCAGTGATCGCAGATGAGAGAAGCGTTGTTCGTGGGGGTATCTTAATTTAGAGTGACCGGATTTATCTCTTTGGGATGCCTTCGAAACGAAGTGGATGGCCTGGGCTCAGCTGGTTTTTAGGAGAGACCGAGGTTGATTACTGATATGTATTAGTGTTGAAGGGGCTTGTTTCCAGACATCCAAGAATGTCTTGGCGTAATTAGGAAGAGGAGAAGGGGGAAGGCGCGTGGCTGTTTCAGCTAGATGGTCGACGGAGTTGGAACGGAATGCTACTCAAGGCATTCCGGATTATGAACAAATAGGCCTATATAATTGACATTATGAAAGATTTATTACTTTTATATTCAGACATGGGGAACATAATACGTAAAAAATTGTTAAAACATTTCAGTCATGAAAGTAATTGTAAAAGAATATACGTAAATAATAATGACAAATAAACAGAGACGTTACACGAACAAATTAAAGTTATGGTGATGGATATAACACAAAACATATAAAGTATTGTTTTGAAATATAATAATTAAAAATGACATCATTAGACGACACACCATTATAAAACAAGAGAACCAACGAAGGAAATCCCATATACACAAAAATTAAAAAATTAACAGGAGCATTGAAGCAGACATTGAAATGCATCCTACCTTCCAAATTCCATCATAGATATTAACTACTGTAGAAACAAACACCTCCCTGGCAAAATAGAAAAAATGTCTGTCTTCAGAAGAATGGAGAAATAAATTCCACATAATGAGACAGAAATATAGATACCACAATGAAATCTTTAACGGTACGGGAAGTGCCGTATACTTTGAAAATAACCGAAGGGTAAAGGAAACCCTCAGCCCACATTCATAAAATCAAACTGCAGAATGTATTCCTTACTTATGACACTGGAACACATTTCGAAAACAAAACATAAATAACAATAAATATACAGACATTCTCACGGTTATCCATAAGATTACAGGAAAAACACGACATCTGAAGTTAATACCAAGATTCGTGACCTATAACATCAAGAAACCAATACTGGAAAAAATTTCAGTAGCATGGAAACCCTCTTACTAAGCCATAAAAGGAAATACAGCAGTCGATCGATTACCTCAATCAGCCTCCACAGAACACCCAATAAATTCTCCTCCAAGCTTAACAAGACGTCTGGGATCTAATTAAAGAGAAATTGGAAAAACACTGGAACAAAAACTGAATAAAATTTAAAATTGGATTCGTGCATCAAACCAACACAAACTTTTTACAAATTTACTGCAAAAGCCCAATCTAAATCGCAAAGAGAAAATCGTCATTTCAGGGATTGGGACTGGCCACACCAAACTTATTTAATAGAAAAGAGACCTCAACCAATCTGCAATCAGTGCAACGTCCCAAACACAATGCAGCACATACACTTGGAATGCACAAAGTATGAACAGCATAAAAGGAACGTACTAAGACGGGAAAATAACCTACGAAATACTGAATTCTCCAAACTCATAAGATGGAAGGTTGCAATTTATGAAAGTAATAGTTATTTTAAATTTTATAATACTGATGTCAAAATATTAAGATAATTATAACTTTATTTTGTAATCATTGTGAATGCTATTGACTAATTGTAAATATTTAGTCGCTACTGACAGTAGTACTAAAAATAATAATTATATCATGGAAGAAAGCCGCGTACGGCTTGGGAAATACGTAACCAGTGTATCGGAGTGTCTCTCCTGTATGGAACAACGAAAACCTCATGACGAAACCATTTTTAATACCTAAATAAAAAAAATGCTGCCATTGTTCTAATACACAAATCAGGTTCAAATTCGGTGATTAACAACAGGCCGGTAAGTTGAACCTTTATAGTATGAAATGTAATGGAGAGGATAATTAGTGATTAACTACGGAAAATCTGAGTAGAAAAGACACTTATTCACAGTAGTGAATACTCTTCTAAAAGTCAATTAATACTTCCATGTCAAGATCTAATAGACAAAATCGATAATGGTAGTAGAATTTATACAATAATAATAGACTTTGCGAAAGCATTTGATGTCGTACCTCACCACATTCTCTTGCAGAAACTAGACGGAATAGGAATGGATATTCTGGTATTGAAATGGCTTAGGGAGTTTTTGAGCAAACGACAGCTTAACGTAAGGGTAAATAATGAACTCTCAGAATCAGTAGAGGTAACTTCCGGGGTGCCACAAGGAAGTGTCATTGGGCCACTGTTGTTCTTAGCATACATAAATGACGTGACAGAAGGCAATGGCTCAAGTATAAAACTTTTCGTTGATGACTGCATACTTTATATGGAGAAAACTCAGGCTGAATATGTAGTTACACTACAGGAGGTTCTAGACAAAATATATCGTTGGTCGCGGTTTAACAAAATGAAAATTAATTCCTCTAAAAGCAAGGTGATTACATTTACAATTACTAGAAACTTGTCGTCAACAAATTTTTCTCAAAACTTATGCTAATTTTTTAATCATAATTTATCTAACTGGAATTATTTTTACGACTCATTTCCTGAGAACTGTGACCAGTTTTTGTTTTACGCAACAAGATAAACCTTCAGGATATTTATTTTTCAGAATTTCTACCAACAAATTTCTAAGATATCTTCTTCGCTAATGAACTTTAAAATTGTAAATCGTAAAACTATAATTTTAAATGCAGTCCCTGATTGTAGGGCATTAATCAATAATGTGAATCAGAACGTCAAGTTCCAGTTAATGAAAAGTTAGTAACGACAATACTTTACTTCACGTTAGTGTTCTAATATATATATACCAACTAGTTACAATTGGTTTTAACTGAATTATCTGTAAAATTGCTAATTTGATATTTCTTTACATAAAAATTCATAAATGTAAGCTTCCTACCTCATTGCTAATGTTATTTATTTTTAAATAAAAATTCCCATTTTAGATTTTTTCTTTAATGTAAGAGATTTTTTGTTTTATTTCAGTTAATCATTTTATTTCACCAAAAGTCTTGGGTGCAGTGTCACTGAGTCTAGTTCGAATCTCGGCATGGACATAGATATACTTAGATCATTCCGTGATCATGGAACTGGGTTTAAAACTGAAGAAAAATGGAGACGTACGTTACATACCCCACCAAATTATAAATGTGTGATGGAAGGTGACAGTCCGCAGTGGCCGTCAACAAAATATAGAAGGATGAAATCTGTAAATATCTGGAAGTCATTATTTGTAAAAATTTAAACTGGGGTGACCAAATTAATTCAGTGGCAAAGAAGAGATGGAGATCGTTGCACTTCGTAAATAGAGTGATAAATAAGGGAACAAGGCGTATGGAGCGGTGTGATGTGACCCATATACATATGAACATGTCAACGCACTGGAAAAAGTTCAGAATTTCTCTGTCGTAAACAGGACCATCAGAGACTGGAATAGTTTATCTGCAGGACTTCTGGAGGCTTTCCCCCAGAAAGTTAAAGTTTTTAGTAAAAGTGTGATTAATTGTATTTTATTTCTTCTGTTCTCTTGTTTTTCTTGCTCGAGGTTAAATGTTTAACTACCACCCGTCTATTAAGTTTTGTGTAAATAATAATAAATTCATAAATCACTATATTATTCTAATTTCAAGTAAAACTTAATACCGGGAATAATCTCTCTTCTCATTCCATCCATGTTTTCACATTACTCTGTACTGTAATATTACTAGAAGCTGCTCGATGTTTGTACGATAAATTTTGGGATCTAACTGCTGTAAAAGGAATAAAACGAAACATAGATTAAAACATATTTATGCTGATTTTAGAAAAATACTGAAGAATGTCGAGGAATATTTCAGGTACTTCAGGTTCATTTAAAAGGTTTCAGCTCGACTGGACTCATTAAGAAATTGATCAAAACGAAGATCCTTTAAGCGTCGCCTCTTAAAGATGAAAAGAAATGGCTTTTTCCTGTAATGAGTCTCCGCTGCTTGTATTGGTAAGGATGGAGTAAAGTTCCGGGTGAAGTGATGGAGGTGAGCGTTACCCCTGTAGAGAAGCTGCTTGTCCGTGGAATGTGAGTCTCCCCCTTCACATGTAGCAATTCCCAAGCAACTGAGGCGTGACGTCACCGCACTTCCTCGCCATCTGCGTCGGGACCGACGGCATGCTGCACGATTCATTACAAGAATACATACTCCAACCCCTTCATATCAGACCTAAATACGAACAGAAATAAGCACGTGTCAACTTTGAGCGCGCATGCAATTACGTGTAACCTAATAATCCAAATTAGGCTGCGTGAAATAAATTCTTGTCCATATGAATAATGAACCGGTAATATTATACAAATTTTGATTCAGATTCGGTTAACTTATTTTAATCAGTGTGCATCTTAACTTCATTTACTAACTACTCAACTGTTTCTTCGCCTCGCAATCATTCTGAACACCTCTTTCGTATAGTTGGCCAATCTATTACTTTTTTCAACAAGTCAATGGAATTTCCTGAGAATATATTTCCTGATTGAGATATTCATACGTTACTGTTCCTACATACTATATATATATATATATATATCGACATCCAGGGTGATACATTTTTGTATATAATTCTATGGTCAGAAGTGACGCGTCGAGGTACGAACACTGAAAATTAGACGTGAACATCTTCGCATACTGCTTCTTTCCAGCAATGATTAAAATATATGCAATTAGTTTCTAGAGAGTGATACGTTATATGAGGTATTTAGCCGATGTTATATTTAAATCTGGCGCGCCGCAAAGAGTTCAAGCGTGGCATCAGAGAAGTTTAACGTCTGTTGCCACGACGATTATTCTGATACTTTTTACACAGTTTGTTTTTCTGTAAATGCGTTACTGATGAATTAAAATATTAAATTTATTTATTTTTTCCATTTTTGTAGCATATATACTGCTTATAGAACTTTACAACGTTCTACATTTAGAACAGCTGCATATCCACAAGTTTACATCTCCTTTTTAATCGCATAGAAAAGGATTTGAAAGGGAGGATGCGAAAGGGAGAGCATGACATTTGACTCATTTGAGGACCTGGTTACTCGACAAACTATTGCGGCTGTAAGCGTGCCCGAAATGTGTGGAATCTTTGGTGGTCGCAAATTTCAGCATTCATTGTAAAGACTGCTCAAAGTAACACTATGTTCTAAATCAATTATGCTTTTCACTTCAAAGGGAGAAGAATTGTTTCCAATTGCAACTCATCTCAGGTCTTGAAACTGAATTTAAAATATCAATATGGAAAAATATGGACCTGACCGGGAATCGACCTAGTATTTTCCGTTTTCCGGACGGATACTGAAACCACTGTGATAGTCATAGGTTCGATGCAATATCCGTCCACCTTTGTATATCTGAAGCGCAGGTTCAACTGCAACTTATTAATTACACTCTTCACAGCCGAGTTATAGAAAATGAATGAATAATGGACATTGTGTAAATTCTGGATTATTTTAATTCAACGAGAAAAGAATTAGTTCCGATTGAAGGTAAGCTGAGGCCATGACATTGAATTTAGAAGAGCATCCACCTAGCAAGCGAGAGGCCTGTGTTCGATTCTGGGTCCGGTCAGGATTTTTCTACTCTTATCTACTAAACAATGTTTTCTTTTCATTCCCATTTTTTTGTGTTTAGTGCCTCAACGCATCACTTCCGACTACATTTTCCTATACAAGAATGCGTGTTTTAGTAATCTGTACCCTTCTCAAAGGTTTTCCCATAACCGTTCAATCACTAATAGTAACAAGTATTTGAACAGGACAAAAAAGTGGTTTGTGAAACCGACCTCTCCGTAGAGATTAAGAAAACTGAAACATACTATTTTAAAATCAGTAAAAGTGTTTATTAAATGAAAAAAAACGTAACTGAGGATATGATTAGTTTGAATTCATGATTTCTGTTTCTATTGTCTAGATGTTTGTATAAGCTGATCTGTATTTCTTGTGAGTGTTTCTTTCAGTTCAAGTAACGACAATCTTCCATAGACTATATCACAGCCTAGGGGTCGCAACTGACCTTTACAAAGAGTTAGAAATGATTTAGTTTAAGATAAATCGTATAACGTTCAAGACACCGTTCAGCAAGGTGTCAATGTCTCACAACGACAAAAGAATTTTTTCCAGGAATATACCAGAAAAGCAAATAAATAATTATATTTATTATTGAAAATGCTTTTTTTAAACGTTTGGAAATAATTTGAAAGAAATATTTTAAATAATCAGCACTTTTGTGATACGCATTTTCGTATACCTAAGCAAGAATGAAACTGTAGTCGCTTGGAATATGAACGATCTTCATGCGCTAAAAAACTCAACCCATCCCATTGCTAGTCCAAACTCGTTGTCTTTGTTATGTTTCGGAGATAAGTTCGTTACAGTCGAGATCTGTCTCAAACGCCCCTTCTGCTGCATGCTTCGGGGGTCCAAAGCACCAACGTATCTTACTTAGACTTCATTATCGTTTCGACCGGTTTCAGGAATAATGAATTGAGGCATGCCTCTAGTCTGCAGAAATGAGTGAGAGAAATTTCTGGCTGGACATTCGTCGGGAAGAAACTTCCTAAGTAATGAAAATTTATATAAGTTTTCCGTTGAGGAGGGTAATAAGTTACAATTTAACTATAAATGGTTTGTATAAATTCCTCTCGGGTTTCCAACCGAATCAAAGATTTACATTCTGAAAATGATGGCAGAGCAAGCCATCGAAACGTAACTGTTAAAATCTTTGACCCGGTTGGAAACCCGAGAGGAATTTATACATGTCATTCACCGGGAAAGACCTCGTACTTTAATAACTATAAATGGTTGTTCTATAATTGTAAAGCTTATTATTTTTATTATTTTTTTAAGTCGTGCCAACAGCTAAGGTCATTAACGACCACTTTACCATGTAGGTGATCTTATCTTCCTTGTAAGGCTTTACTCGACTTGGGAACACAAAGACGCGCACAAACACCGAAGCTCTTTCCAGGAATTGAACCGGGACCTCTGTGGTACGAAGCAGTGACGCTAACCACTAGGCCACAGACGCCGGCTGTAGTGCTTCTTGGGCTTAATTTTTAGTATTTACGTTGACTCTCAAAAACAACATTGAAAATCAAATGATTCAGGTAGAGAAAAAGTTACTAATTTTACCGAATATAAGAATGCGCACTATTTGTTTTTTTAAAATTGTACAATACAGTGAAAATATATACGGTTCAAAATAATATATTATCCATTACAAATTACGTCAATTTTATTTTATACCCACATGAAATAACAAAGGTAAAATTATTAACTGGCTGTATACAAATATAGTTTCCTTTTCTCCGCTATTAAAGTAAAATATAATGTGTTTTGTTCTTGTCTTAGTGCAGTGTTACACGGATTAATGATTTACTTTACGCCTACGCAAATAGTAAAATATCAAATAACCAATTTCTATTAAGCGTACTTTGGAAAGAAATGGAAAAAATAATAGGGTATAAAAATAAATTGTATTGTTGAAGAAACTTGTATAGTATTTGATGCCTATGGGGGAAAGGTAAGATGCCTTATTAAGTTATAGCCTGAACAGTTAGGTCCCAAACTCCCCTACGAACAATTCTGAACTGTAATTACGGTTTTTAACCGGTAAAGTGGTTTAACAGGCCGAGCGATCCCGTCAGGTGGCCAGTTGAAGATGGAACCTGCTGGTCTTCCAGGAGCAGCAGCTGGACCTGGACCTGGACCTGGACCGTGTCGTGGGAATCGGGGGATGCTGCAGCGAGCGGACAACTCTTTCCCAGGCTCCTGCATCTGACCTCAACTGGTTGTTCGGAGCACAAAGATGAAAACTAGTCTGTCTCCGAGGACCGGTCAGTTTGCCACAAGAGCTTCACGCACGAACAGCAAATGGTAAGTTCATCTCAGTAATGTTGCCGATTTGGATTGAATTTCATTATCACGTGACACGCCTTGACAGTTTACCATATATGAAATCCAAAATAAATTATTAAAACATGGAAGCTAAAAACAGTAAAGTCCAACTGATTTTCGTTATAATTCGTGTGCTGTTTCAAACCAATAATTTAAAATATTATGCCAGCCATAAGAGACTATTTATGAAATATGCTTTAAGCATAACAACTTTTGATCTTATGCTTACGTTTTTACTCTACCTTACCTACGTCATTTATTTTCTTATTTAATGTTATTTGTGGTAATACTATGTCATATGTTTCGGATTTTAATTACTCAGGACAACATTTATCAACAGTTTCAGGCCGAGCGTTTAACTCCATGTTCTCCAGCAACGCATTACATGATAAAAATGACCGTAGAAATACGTACTTCCTGTTCTTCTCGTTAGAAACATAAGAATAAAATTTATATAAACCGATGGTTAGTTAAATGCGCAATCTTTCCTTTAATCAAAAGCATATTTTTACCAATGATTCTAATCCGTTGTTAACTGTATTACGTCACAGTTACAAAGTTCATTTTACCGATTAAACAAATAAGAGTTGGAACTTTCACCTCGGATTGAAAAGCGCGAGTAGAAAAAAAGTGTCCGTGTGACATGGCCGTGAGAGCCAAGCAATAGCTGCAAAAATTAATTTACTTAAGGATTCTATCAAAGTTCGTATTGTCTTAGAATGGGTGAAAATTAAAACATTCCATTCGAACAGCCTTATGTCGACAAAGGTTCTCCACCAATGTTATGAACCAGATTAATTTCGCTCTGTGTTGATTTTACGCTTCATACTTTCATGTATGCGCATAATCACTCAATAATCTACAAAAAAAAGGAAATATATGCGCTTCGCTCCAGACTTTATGCACCGGGCCTCGTTCGAACACACTGCGACTAATAATGTTTCCTTCTGCGTCCCT
Organism: Eucriotettix oculatus; assembly: GCA_034510155.1. Lineage (NCBI taxonomy): Eukaryota > Metazoa > Arthropoda > Insecta > Orthoptera > Tetrigidae > Eucriotettix > Eucriotettix oculatus. The sequence goes on from CM067377.1 coordinate 142,696,798, forward strand.
ATACCATTCATCCGATTGCCGTGAAGGTTTCTGTCAATCTTCTGAAGACTTAGGTTCCTTCCTTCCACCCCTTTCACGTCAATCATGTGCTCCGCGTTTCTTTGTCTTTCATCCGATTTTCATAAAATTTTGGTGTTCAACTGAGGAATGATTTTTGTAAATCTTTCGAAGAGTTATATTCCTTCAATCTCCTCATTGCCAGCGAAAAAAGGTCCTACCCCTTGGACATTGAACTTGCAATAGGATAGAATATGATCTCACGTAGCCTGTTAAACGAGATTATTAAATTGCAGTTAAGGATGAAATAATGCTTAAATTTAACTTTATTATAAATTTATAAATATGCAAAATGTTGTATGTGTCGCAGTGGGAATGGTTGAGGCATTTTATATAAAGAGTGGGGTAGATCTCTTTAGGTGAAACACCGGGTAGGATCCTTAAACCATAGCCCGGGCGCTACCTTGGCTACCTTGCTCTACCTTCCGCATCCCCCCTTTTCAATTCCCTTCCTATGCTATTTTCAGGATCACCCTCATGTAGCCTGTTATCAAAAAAAAATGCACTCAATTTTATTTTCGTAGATGCATACGTGTATCCATCCACGTTATATTACGCCTTTGAGACAGTAGATATATATAAAAATAATTGATTGTTTCTCTGTATTTTCTTGTATGTGCTTATTTAAGATACCAGTAGATTTCTTAACTCGATTAAGATACTGAGTCATCCCGGTAGCTATGACGCCTAAAGTAGGAGGCGGAAAAGATCAAATTTCAAAACTGTGACGCTAATCACGTGTTGATTACTGTCAAATTAAATACCGGAACGGGTGAATTCCCGAGAATCGCCGTCACCCAGCTAGTAGTCTATACAGAAATTATATTAAATTTATTAAAACCATACAGAGAAAAATTTTGGAGCTTTTCTTTTTAATTTGACAGCAATCCAGTTCATCTTTAAATAGTTTCTCTGATTATTTTCCTTGGAGGATATAGAAGTAAGTTAGAAATCTCCTTGTGGCTGTGAGCTGTTGCAGAGTTATTGACAAGATCTTGGTGGCTTGGTGATGGCTGCTTGGGACGCAGTGTTGTATCGATTCGCCGGCCACGCCAGCAGCTCCTTGTCCTCGCAGCGACTGAAGACGCTGCCCCCGCCGCCTCCCCCGCCGCCACCGCCGCCGCCGCCTCACCGTCCCCACACCCCCGCGCCTTGCGCCTAGGAATGATTTACGCTAACTGCGGAACTTGAACCGCTCCCTCGCGAGAGAGCGAGGGCAGATCAAAAAGCCAACCAAGGCAGGGAATTGCAAGCACCATTCGAGTGTAAATGTTATCGTATCCCGTGCAAATTACGGCTGCGATGATTTCATTCCGGCGAACGGGGAGGTGACGCTTAAACGCTAAGCCCGCGGGGATCTCACTCAAAAAACGCTAACCTCGTTAACATGAAAGTTTATACGCCGTCGCTGTATCCACCGTTTCTGGTATCAAACGATTCGAAGCCCGGAGAAAAATGTATCTGGGACCCTGCGACGAGTTTTAGCGGAGTTGGCGGTCAGTAGGCCAGCGGGGGCCTGGAACTAAACCGGATTCAAAATATATCCTCACAAAGCAGGATCGTAATTATGCTTAAAATGTCTATAACTTTAATTAAGACTTGCTTTACGATCGTTCTCCAACTTCTGAACTACATGGCGTAGATAGTACATTTCCGAAATATTCGTAATCGCCAGTACAAAAACGTAACACAGATTGAAACATATCTAAACTTTCTAATCTCTGGCTGTTTTAATTAAAAATTTTCTCTCATTAACTAGGTCTATTATATATGTGGGTTTATGCTAATTTGTAATGAAGCTGAAAATATTTGCACGTGATTGTGATGAGGGACCATTTAAATTAGTCACGAATTTACTAACATTTTATAAAATAAATCTACTGAAAACTAAGTTCAACATCATTCCTTTTATATAAAAAAATATCGATTTATGTTCGTTTAAAAACTAGACAGTTTTCATCCAAAGAATTTCGACTAAGCTGTAGTTTCATAAAAAACGCTTAACGTTAAATGAACTATTAAAGAAGACATAACAATTACAACAGTTTAATAGAAAACGCTGCCGCTTCTTAAAGATAACTTTAAACCTCGTGATCGACCGGCGTCGTCCCTTGAAAATATTGTTTATCAAACGATCCTAAACAAAAATACTGCGTATTTAGGAATCAAATGAAAGTTCAGTTGTATGGTTACAAATTCGTGGCACGATTCAAGACTTAAAACGGATATAGAACAGGAAACTGAACAATAAAGGAGTAATTATTTTTAATGGATCTCTATAGATGTTATTCACACAGAATATTAAAGCAATATATTTGGTTTGATGAAGACATTTTCAGACATATAGAATGTGCTTTAGTTATACGGTCAATTTTAATTTATAATAAATTAAACGATTAATGAATATTTATATTTTGACAGTAACTTATAATTATTTGGAATATAAAACCAAACATAAGTATTTTAAATCATTTAAATCAAAGTTAACAAATTGACAAAAGTTATTAAAGTAAAATTGATAATGTCAAATCTTCAGTCTAACTTATGAAACGTGACATCATTTGGGTTATAAATATACATTTTATTCGTACGAATTGTTATAAAATGCCATTTTCTTCCTCTTCTGATGCAAATTTAAAAATTTCTCTGTAAAATAATGGCAGGCAAGAAATTTGCTTGTAAACTTTCAGAAAATAATTTACGAAGAAAATGAGTGTCTGTAAATGAAATTGTTGGCCAAAAAATTATTACGCAGTGATGATCTCTTGTATGTGGGTTTATGCTAATTTTTAAATGAAGTTGAAAATATTTGCATGAGATTGTGTGATGAGGGACCATTTTAATTAGCCAAGAATTTACTGTCATTTTATAATTAAACTTTTACAAATCTGCTGAAAACTAAGTTCTAGATCATTCCTTTTTTAAAAAAATATTGTTTTATGTTCGTTTAAAAACTAGACAGTTTTCATCCAAAGAATTTCTGTTATGCATAAAAAACGCTTGTCGTTAAATGAATTATTTAAAAAAAAGACATAGCAAGTACTACAGTTAAATAAACGCCGCCGCTTCTTCAATTTAACTTTAAACCTTGTGAATTGCCGTAATGTATGGTTTAATTCTGGCATTTAAAGTTTAAATTAATACAATTTCACTTTATTACTGATGTTAATCTTCAGTTTCTTTTCATATGTCGGCGATAAACTTGGTGCGCTCTAATAGCAGATAACGTTTAAGTATTCGAGCTTCGTGAGGGTTATTTTACGCATAAACAAGTCACATGTACAAATGGAAACATTTATGCATTTTATTTGTCGCGAGTCGACCTTCGGTCGAACTTCCTACTAGAAGAAATATATTGAGCGGTGAGTTAAAAAATTGCTCATTTGATATTTATAATTAGCCCTGATTTATCGTGCGTATAAAGACAGTTGATTTTAGTCGATTCAAATAGAAGTTTTCGTAATAGTGCAAAATTTTATTTCTCGAGCAACGCTGAGTATGAAATGCACAGAAATAGGCACCGACATAAAGGCATAACTAGTGTTTACAGTCATAACTGGGCAGCGTGGCCTGACGATGAAGACATGTGTAGACTTTTACGATTTCGACGGGCTGTTCTCCAAAGTAATCTGGAGAGGACAGCGCCCGGTGAGAGCTAATGGAGATGCCACATAATGCAGTCAGAATTTAATAACGTCGACGTAAAGTATATTACAAGCGTTCTCGGGAGGCGAGGAATGCTGGCGCTGCTCCTTGAGGATGCTGCGCTCATCTTGCGCATATTGTCCGGGCCAGCTCGCCCGGAATGTGTCCCCAGACCACGCAACAAAAATTTCGCCTCTGTGCTAATATTTTCTACTAAGAGGAATGCGACGCGGGGTATCCGAGGAATTCTGTACGGAAAACGGGCGTATTTTTCGAAAAAGCGCGTTAAGGAGAAGGGAAGAAGTGCAGAAGGAATTAAAAGGCGAAGGAACGGAGCGCGCAGTGCGCAAGCGCCGCGTTGCCATGGCGACGGCCATGCGCCTGGACCGGCCGGCGGATCGTTATCTCTTTCCCTCTCGGCTCTCTCCATCTCCGTCGCTCCTGCTCGCATTTTACGGCTGTTTTTCTGTCATCTCTCTCTAGCACGGAGCGCTCTTTCTCCTTTTTGCGCGCCGCCACGCGGTTGTAAAGTTGTGATTTTCGAAAAGGTTTGCGCGGGAGAAGGACCACGAGGTTCTTACACACGCGCGTCCCTGGCTGAAATCGATGGCATGTAGAGAGACGCTCGTCGATTCGTCGTGTAGGTACTTTGTAAGAACAATTCCCCTCCTGTTACTTACCGCCATTAATTACAAGAATCTAGTTGCAGTAGTAGCAACGGGCTCTCCGACGTTTTTGCGAACCGCTCGGGACCTCGAGAATTTATAGCTGACCATAGCCCATTCGAAACTGAAACGTTGAATGCAAATGAGATCTACAACTAAACCTCGTGACTTTCATTTCACAAATGCAATGTCGGATTTTTTTTTACTTGTGAAATTGAGAGATTCTCTTTCCGTACATTGACATCGTTCTTTAAAAATGTAAATGGGTCAGTTAAATTCGTGGACGGGGTCAAGGCACAGCCAAGAAACAACGAGTGAGGTGAATGGGATTTTAAGAAACTATTTTACGTCGTTCACCGTTATGCCGGTTCGAAACCCCGATTCTTATAAAGTGGCAACTAAGTGACAGTACACAAGAACTATGGAAAATATTAATTTTCTTCTAATAAATATTGGATCAGTGTTATTTTTTATAACTAAAGTAATAATGAAATATTACGATACAAGTGTTAATATCTTATTTCGTAACATGAAAAATTAAAATTGTTCCCAAAATTATAGGGTGAACTTGATTTGAGTACATTGTATAAAAGAAACTATTGCTCGTACGGGTATATAAGAATTTAAGAATACCGTTTTATAGCCATTACATAACTTTTCCTTTACGTTGCCTGTTGAAAACCGTATATGTATGATACTTTTATGATACGACTAATGCCAGTTTAGGTAAGACTAGTATGACAAGGATAATTTTTGTCTCATTGTTTCACTTATTGCTAGTACTCGTTCTACCGCTAATATTCCACTTAAGGAGGATTCTAACACAATTATTTTATTGTACAAAATTAATGACTGAAAAATTATTTATTTTTCATTTAATAATATACAAATCTGTTTTCATACCGGCTTTTTACAGAATGATTTTGACTAATGCCGAAAGCTCTTAACCTCTTGAACTAATAAAATTGGACACTGTTATGTGGTTGTTTTTTTTTCATCTGGTAAAAAATTATATGCAGTCCAGTTCTACGACGTACTACGATTAATGTATTTAATGCTATTTCAGTACTGAAAGAGTTTAACAACTTACGACTTTCATATATGTATCCATCCGGCAAATCGATTTAAATAACGTTTCTCAAGAAAGCATTTTATGAAATTTGAAATTATTTTAAAAAACATTAAAATAGCGTCTGTGTACTGCTTCAGCGGATTTATATAGCTTAATTTCTTTGCCAAAGTTTTGACTACGGATTTAGAGTGCGCGATGCTCGCGATGATTATTATGGGATGACTACGTTCAATATGTCGGAAGTCAAAATGTAAATGTTTATAATAGGGTGAGATGAGATGAGATGCGGGAAACGGTGAAATTACGTTGATGAAAAAGTACACCTCGATTCATGTCGTTAATGAACGTAGACGTGTTTTCACTTGGCCATTGGTCTTGAACACTAATATTTCTTCGGACAGTTGGGAACCTAACCGAGGCCAAAATTGAAGGAAATTGATTAGAGAACACGGCTGGATGCTGCTGAATGGAGCTTGCATGACGACGGAGGCTCGTTGAATAAACAAGTCTCAGTAATACCCGAGTCAGATATTACTGCCGGCCGGCGCTATATTGCGCCTGCAGACCCACATTATTACACCATAACCCGGGCACAATGGGTGCTGCTAAGACCCGGGGCTGCGAGCTGCTCTCGATAAGGGGGCTACTTCATTTCCATACTTAAACGTGACCCTGTCAAGACGCGCGTCTCGTCTTGTGACTAATGTTCGCATCGGACCCTCTCCGCTCGTGCGCACGATCCTCTTTTTTTTGTGGTAATTTATTTATTGCAGTAGACGAGCATGCCGTCCAAAACGTCCAAATTATAAACAGTTGACTACGTCCTCGATTCTAATGAACAATTCGCATTTCGGCAGAAATATGCAAAGAGTCTGAATTGCCTACTCTAAGGCTTATAAAAATAAAAACTAATGTCTACCCGGATGTTCATAGCATAAACTGCTCTTTTCTATAGTAAATGTTAGTGAATCTTTCTTAAAGAAACTATGCGTTGCAAATGCAATTCTAAAATCGAGGAATCAGCATACTAATAATATTCAGGCTGTTCAGCTTGTACGAATTCAAGTTCCTTAACGGCAGTATTATCTCGTGCCAAACGGAGATTTCGAGATTGGTTTAAGTCACGACTTCGACCCGCCGCAATGTCGCACGAGATTTAAGAGGGGTCATTGAAATGTTTTTGAGGAGTCTGGAAATGAGTCGCAGGGCGTGTCTTCGTGTAGGCGAAGATTGCAGTCGGATATATTGGGACAGCCAGTAACTCCCAGACCGCGTAGGAATAATTAAAACTACGAAGACGGGCCTGGCAACTTCGCCTTGGCTGTAATTAAGAGGGACAGCCGAGGCCAATACTCGATCGGGGAGCAGAATTACAGAGGGCTCTCTCATTTGCGTGGGGGTTAATTAGGCCCGGGCATATACTTAGTCGTGGTCAGGGGTATCTCTAGCTCAAACGGAAGACTTTGGATAAACCACTTGAAGAAGAACGTGGCTTATAAAAACTCTAAGCCTGTTAATTAATACTCACATCATTGGAAAAATGTGCGATTTCAAATTAAAATGATTAACTCACATAAGAAATCAGAGATATTCCTAAATTCTGTAATATATCTAAATCTTAATGAGGTACAAAGCATTTTATGTTCATCCAACAAATTACTTCAGTCAGTACTTATTCTAAGCAATTCAATATAATATTATAAACATATTGTGCATATTAAGAAATCGTTGCTAAAAATGTACGTACTGAGCGTAGCGTTATATGGGCGCGAAACGTAGACGATAGAAGTTGCAGAAAGGAAAAGAATAGAACTGTGCTGCTATAGGAGAATGCTGAAAATCAGATTGGAGGATAAAATCACTAACGAGTAAGTCATAAACGTTGACCAAGAGAAGAGATAGATTAATAGGTCACGTTTTGAGGCATGAGGGCCTTGTAAAATTAGCATTAGAGGGAAGTGTGGGGTAAGAACAGAAGAGGGAGGCGAAGGATGGAATACGCTAAGCAGTTTAGGTAGGTTGTCGGGTGTGGTACTTATGTGGAAATGAAAATGCTTGCGCAAAATAGGTTAGCATGGAGGGTTACATCAGACCAGTCTTAGGACTGAATACCACAAAACCAAGTAAATATTTTAAAATATTAATGTTAGGAACTGCAGTGACAATACTTTGATTTACTACTAGTAAGCCACAGCCATTTATTGAATATTATTTGTGTCTCCCCATATTGTAAAGAACTTCAGAGAAAATATTGTCAGGGTTATTTAAATATCAGAAATGTCTGAATTTATTCGACGACACATTCTTGATCGACTCCCTTCCATAGATAACAGAAGATCGGAGCATTTCTATAACATTTCCTTCAGATTCACAACTGTACAACTACAAAAATAACGTAATTAAAAATTTAGAAAAGTTGTTATAAATCACGTTGAACTAATTCTATTCAAAAAATCGTATTTTTTAAGTTTGTGAATAACTTTACTCAGTATCAACAAAAATAAGCCGCTATTTAAGAACCTATTTATTTGTTATTTAGTTACTCAACTTCTATTATTTTCTAATGAATTAGACTAATTATAGGCGTATTTATAGATTACAGGAATGCTATGTATTTTTTATTGTAAAATTTCCAATCCAGTCCTCAGGCTGTCGTGACAGACAAACCGATTTCTGAAATTTCAATCCTTATTCCCGTTTTCGTAGAAAATTCATAACGGTTTCTTAGGAACGTTTGTGATAACTCTCCTCCTGGATTTTATAGGAACAAAATTTATAAGTTGTAAGAAAACTTCAGAGACTTATCCTTCCTTCAAAACAGATTATATATATATATATATATATATATATATATATATGCCTCCAAAAATAAATTTGAGTGAAGAAAGAATAAGTCTTTGGAGTTTTTCTGGAGCCTACAAATTATATATATGTTCATATATATATATATATATATATACTTTAAAATGGCAACTTTCATAGGGTGTTTCCATAGTAACGTATTTTTCCATCAATTGGTCTGCTTTCATACAGATATCTTCGTCCCTAAGTGTCTACACGGTCGATGCAATTTTGTAGTTCAAGGATTGGACGTTTTAGTCTTTTCCATAGCCACTATATGTACTGTAATCAGTTGTTACACATTCTCAAATTTCTGTTTGTTTATGCTGTAATTAGTACTGAACACTGTTAATGGGGCTTATTCTCTTTGCTCTGTTCTTTTTTTTCTGTAAAGGAGTAATCTATTTTCTAGAAGACAATAGCTGTATGGAAATTTGAAGTTAGTTTTTCCTCTAAGTAAAGGTATATAAGACTTTAATGTTAACGATATCGATACACCTACAATAATATTTGCAGCGTATGAATTATACATCATTCTACAGAAACCTTCGGTATATTCATTAAATTTCAGATCTCAGTTATAGGCCTATTTTATTTCAAATTTGTGTTGTAATTATTCACTGACAAACTCACACTGTAGGTCTTCTCCTTCCTTCCTTCGCTACTAGTGTCAATGTGACTTCGTTATGTGTTTCTCTGTATTTACCCAAGCTCTAGTAAATGTAGTCGCTATTTCGAATAAACGTAATGTGATTCGACTATAGGAATTCATTACCTATTAAGTTTTAGATTTTCCTGTTCACGTGCATTATCAATGAAAATCACTTTCTAAGCCCTCGACAGCAATACATTTATGTGGCTCATAAACGCTTCGGCCGGCAGTTACGACTCCGCTTGAGCGACTGACTGGGAGGCGGGTGTTTTTTCTTCTCTCTCTTTTTTAATTGTGCAGCTGCTGCCCTCATTCAGACAAAGCTGGATAGCCGTGTGCGCGCAGACGGGGATGGGAGGGAGACTGGGTCAATTTTTCCTGGCTTGTCTGTTTTGAAAGCGTCACTCACGCTCGCTCTGCAGCGCAGGTAGCGCGACGCAGCGGCCCTTTACAAAACTACACACGTGACACACTGCACGGGTCTTCCCCGTCGGAGGAAGAGCTCCTCATTTAGCCCAACTATTGTAACTATCTGGTCGGAAGTGCGAGTGTCCACCCTAATGCAGGTAAGCTGTTATCTCATTGCGCTTGCTGTAGCGTGCTTGTGGAGTTTGGCCCGGGTTACAGTGCCCCGCCGGAATGAGCGGCAAACCATTTAATATAATAGAGCCCACGTATATATTGTCCGCGGCCCCCCAGGCCCAAGGCAGAAGCTACTGTAAAATGCTGGCGGTTTGCGAGAGAGAGTGAGTGGGAAAGGGCCCGGGCGCAAATCCCGAAGCGAAATTGCCGCCTTGCCTTCAACAATAAAGCCCTTCTCCTTCCTCCTGCTGACCAAAGATGGCCGCGCGAGTGGTGGACGAAAATCGATATCCCGACCTCCGCCATGCCGCCTCCCCTACCCCCCCTCTTTCCTCTTCGACGCCGCAGATTTTTCCCGCCGTTCCCCTTCCAGAACAGTTTGCCCATGGGTCCAGCCAGAATAATTTCCCGCTTCTAGCGGGTTGGAACGGAGAGGGGGAGGCGGGAAAGGAGGGGAGCTGTTTTGTGGGTAATGAGGGGTGGACGGCGCATAATATATGCTCTTGCTTCAGTTACCCCTTCGCAATTTTTATGGCGACCCCACACAAAGAGGGGGAGGGGTGGAGCTTCCCGCAAGTGGAGGGGAGAAGGGGTTCTCCCCCAAAAATTTGAAAGAGCTTATAAAAAGAGAGCCAGGGAGGAGCCTAGTGAAGGATGATGGTGGAGAAGACCCGCCTCCAGCCGGGACTTCCTGAGACTCCCGCCCAATGAAAAATTGACTTAAAAAAGGTGGCCGTCCCGTGGGTGGAGCCCGGGAATCCGGGGCCTGGCGCAGGGCGGAGAAAACCTTGCCTACGCCACACCGTCCCATCCTTTTTACACGTTTATAATTTCCACGTCTCGGTTTGTGGCGAAAGTTGTCTTTTCGGCCCCCTCTCTAATTTAAAACTACAGTTTTTTAGTTTCTGGGGCACACCCCTTGCCGGTTGGGCCGCCTCCTTCTTTCGCCAGGGAGTATCCCTTCTCCCTCGCACACACAATTACCTGCGATATACCATACTCCCTTAAACACACATAAAAACTCAAGTTTGGGAAATGAAAACACTAGCAGGTCGCATATTCTCCTTCATGTGGGAATACTCGGCACTGCAAACTTGTAATATGAAGAGCACCGGAGCTCCACCGCTGGTAGGGGTGGAGAGAGAAAGGGAGAAAAATGCAAATAGCGCCCCGGCGAAGATCAATTCGTGTCTCAAGATGAATGCGCCCTGCCCTCCCCAACTTGCGTAATTTCTGATCCCCGGGGGAGGCTGTTGCGGAGCGAGGGTGTAACTCCTCTCTGGAGATTCGGGCCACGCCGAGCAGTGGGATTAAGCCACGTGGAAAATAGAGAGAAGAGTGGACATCAAAGTTCCAGCTACAGAACCTGATTACGATGCAAGCAACGGCCAAAAAAAGTAGGCGTTAGATTGCTCCTTGCTTTCATGCTAATTTATTAAAACTGGAGAACGTGCTTCGATAAGTAAATGCTAGATGCGATTCCTTTTATCGTTCACGCGACGACTTAGGTAAAGTAGGGATTTTCACGGGTAGAAGAATCCAATGAGTCTTCGAGAAGATCTTATAACGTAAAATAAATTTGGATTTCAAATATACTGGTAAATCTTGCAGAGACTTTTTTCAGACAGTCCACTTTTAATTTTTTTTAAAAGTTCTAATGAGAATGTGTATGAATGACAAATAATAATGGAAGGCTATTATTCCTATTATAAATTTGTCTCATTTTACTCACATTAGCCTCAATTATTAAAAATTCAATTGTTATCATAATTTGTCTGTATCACGTCGATAACCACACAAATCTGGTTTACAGGAGGCTGATATATTGTAGTGGGAAAATGATGGAGATATGGATTGATAGAGGAGATTGTTCGAGGGAGAGCTCATGGTAAATGCTGTAATGAGTCCAAATTTTTCTATAAGAGAGAGAGCAATTGGAATCAATCAAATTACCTTTGATGAAATTAATGAGTTATGAAAAAAATTTTACACGACTGATAGCAGTAAGAAAGGAACACTATATAAGTTGATTGCTTTGTTCCAATATCAGTAACAAATAATATGGAAAAGAAGTTCCATATTACATTCTATTGGAACAGTAACAGTGAATGTATTGCCAGTGTTTTTTATCTTAGAGGGCTAAGAAAATATCCTCAGGTAAGCTGCTCTATCAACATCGTCATCAAGTGCAGTAACCCAATTTTATGGGATATTCTATTATATATATTGAGACCTACTCGAGGTCCCTGCATATATTCTTTAATTACCTTGTCAGCAAACTTACGTCTTGACGCTTAAATTTATAAAGATTTTCTAAGCACTCATGAACAATTGTTTTCCATTTTAATTGTGCTTTTACTTTAATTTTATCCATACACATCAACAAACCGTCTTTTAAAAGTCAGTTTGTGTGACTCCTAACACAGTCTTCTCCAGACCCCATTGGGCCATAATCATCTCGTGTATTGTTTCAGGAATCATTTCCCAATACACCATTTGGCAAGTTATTATTCAATGTGTGCCTAAATAAAACGCGTTCCTCGTCATTTTTGGTAAGTTTGGGGTTATAAAGCTGTAATAAAAATTTGTCGATGCAGTTTCATGTAATTTTTATCCACACTCACGACTGATGGGCTGAGATTGTGAATTATCCTCCACATACTCGTGCATAATTATGTAGCTACCCTGTCGTACATGTTAATTCAACCAGTTGAACGGACCATATTTATGTTTCAGAGGCACCTGAGCCCCACGTGGTGGAACACGTGTGTTGTGTGCGGAGGTAAACACGCACACGAGAGATGACGTGCGCAGATCCAAGCCACGTGACAAAGCGCCACGCTCAAACGGACCGTCCATGTGATCTACATCGATTCTCTGGTTTGTGATGCTCTTCGCTAAATTATTCCATCGGTTTGGGGTAGGTCATTGCTCATAACAGGAATCGTGTCGGTTGAATCTATTCAATGGACAGTATAATTTTTAAAATACTTCACGTTTTCTGATTCATTCATTCATTCATATATATATATATATATATACATATAATCTAACACATTTTACTCTTTAATCTATATATATATATATATATATATAAATATTAATCGACGCTAGGGAAAAACATATATATATATATAAATTAATCGACGCTAGGAAAAAGAATGGTGGCAGATTAAAGATTGATTGATTAATTTAAAAATAGGTGGAAAGATTGGAACTATTGTCAGCAAAACGTAAGACAAGATAGTTACACCCAACTTTTTTTTACAAATCATGGCCTGCTGAATAAAAATTAATTTAATACAAATATGATATGCTTGTTTTCCTTAAAAGCAAAGCATAAAAAATGAGACATTCGACCTATTAGTCGAGACTTAGGGAATGAATGTAAATGGTGAAATAAATCACGTAATATTTTATAATGAATATTAAGTATAACTTCCTTTATTTCCAGAAAATGAAATGTTATACGAATTATCAGAAATTTTTACAATATTCTAAAGTATTATTATGTTTGGCTGTAATGTTAACATCTCTTGATCGTGTATACATTATTGTAGTTATCTTACGTCAGTAAAATAAAGAATAAAGCAGGCAAAATACTCGGAAATATAATTTCAATGACAAAAAAATTAAACCTATAATTCTGGGCCAGAGGAGTTTATTTCTACTAATTAACAAGAAACTTATTGTTTTTCTAATTTACCAATACTGAAACAAATATTGTGAAGGATTAAACCGAGGCAAGATAAATTTTTTATTATCATTTGGTTTATTAGACGATCGTATTCAACGAAAATGGTTTGGGCTGAAAGAACTGACGAAATTCTTGAGTCATAAAGATTTTATGAGTCGCGATAGTCATCAGTTGAGTAAAAAGTATACCGTAAATTGTGAAATAAACTGATAATTTTTGACATGAAAGGAAGAAAAAAAATTATTACAAAGTTGTCCAATATATAATATTTTTGTTCAAAATTTGTTTGTTTCCTTTCATTTTGCGAACTTGAACAGACATTTTTCTCTGATATAATCGTCATGTATCCCCGATAAATAAAAAGTCATGTAGGTAATAAAAAGTAAAGTATTTATTGAGTAACTTTGCAGTACAGGTTATATCTTTTTTGCAATCGACGACTATTTACTATTAACCCAGAAATATGCATCTGTTAGGTTTTTATGGGTTATTACTGATATACATCCATGACACAATGCATCTATCTTTGCCTTCTGTCTCAACACGTCACAATAAATGTTAAATGAAACGTTATTACTTATGTGATGTACATTATATGTCACTGTCCTCACCTAATTTCTTAGACTACACTACATGTTACTACCACAAAAAACACAGCACTAATATGCCTTAACATTTCTTCAGAAAGCGGCAACATTTTTTTATTCGAGAAATATGTATGTCCTATTTAATCTTAATAAATTCGATAACACCATTTTAGAAATTATTCCAAACTTCCCTTACTTCCTTAACTGATGGAAAGTGTTTGGTCTCTGTTATTGTTAAACGGTATTTGAAAATCTTAATGAATATCCCCCTGCTTTAGTAATCTATCTGTAAACAGCAGAAATATTTTAATGAGGAGAAATTATTTTTATTTAGTAGAGCAGTACGTTTTTTCGCGATTGAGGATGACCCAAAGCTTCAATAACAGTGTCGCTTATTATGTAAGAAGGACTTCTCCTGGAATAGTTTCTTTACTATTTTCAATAAATGTTCCAAATTTCCTCTAATAAATAACAGAATAGAATTCTGTTTTGCTATTCTTACCTGATAACAATCTTTCTCGTAGTCTTTCCAAAGTTTTATTGTTACTTCCTCGTCTTTTTTTAAAATAAAAATATTTTTAAATACTGTGAATAATCGTATCTTTGTAGTTAGGTCTAGGGTTCAACAAAAATAAAAAATAAAAATTCCGGACCTTCGTCTGGGTCTATAAATGTCGCGAGCTCTGAGATATTAAATGGGCATAGGGCCTATAAATTCTAATTTAATGAACCAGGAGCTTTTAAGATATAAGATTCAAAACTGCCAAAACAAATAATAAAAAAAATTATTTCACAAGTTGAAGTGTTTTAAGTTATGCTAAACGACACATAACTCAAGTATTCAAGAATTTCGATAATTTATCTGTATCCTGTTTATTAAGTTGCTACATGTCCAAATCCTGCATGTTCTTAATCTGAGCTCTCATTTAATTTTTTTTATTTTACCTTCATTAGTGTAGTTGATACTTGTCGTATCTATCGTATTTATTATAACACACTTATTTCGTCCGAACCTTCACATAATGTTTTTATTTTATAGTCTTTTACGTTCGCTGTGATTTGTAATGTCTTAGTTGCCCCATTGTTTCTTTTCACAAGTACATCACTCCTATCAAATTTGAAGTTTACTGGAAAATAGATGTTCACCTATAGCATTACTTGATTTTTAATATTTTCTACACAATTTGTACACTTAAAAGGATTAGCGTCGGTACAATTAACTATTCTACCACGCTCGAGGTGGAAATAACAGATTTTCCTAGTAGCATCAATGACTTACATTGTTGTTATTTTTCTTTTGTCCTTTACTGTCTATTACATCCATCATTGAGCGCGTGGCCTTAATAAATAATTGACTATTGTATTACAATTTATTTTATATTAAAATTTTGTTTTAGTAAACCGTTTACGTCGTCTAACAGAAACATTGATGAAGACTAAGCCGAAAAATGATTCATTTATTAAATAATTATTTTAAAAGAATTATAGATTTGGAATATCAGTTATAAGAAACAGATACGTTGCAGGAGAAGAAATATTTAAATATAATATAAAGTTTCATTATTTCGTCATCAAGAACATGTGGTAATCAGTCCTAAGACTGGTCTGATACAACCGTCCATACTAACCTATCCTGCGCAAGCCTTTACATTTCTACATACCTACCACATCCCACATTCTCTGTAATCTACTTAGCGTATTCCATTCTTTATTTCCCTCTTCTGTTCTTAAAACCACACACTTTCGTGTAATGGTAATTTTACAAGACCTTCATGTCTCAAAACTTGTCGCTTCTCTTGGTCATAGTCCTCAAAATTGTTCTCTCTTCCCCTATCCTGCTTAGAACTTCCTTCTCTACCTATCTAATTTTCAGCATTCTTCTATAGCACCACATTTTGAAATCTTCTATTCTTCTTCTGTCTGGAACTCCTATCGTCCACTTTTCCCACCCATTCCAAGTCTTCTTCTGACTTCCGTAATACAACATTATCATCAGCATACCTTAGGGGTTTTATGTCATCTACTTGCAATTTTATTTATTTTACATATTCATTTTTAACTTTCTTCATCGCCTTTTCTATATATAAGTCAAAGAGCATGGGCAATTGACTGAATCCTTGTCTTACTCCTTTCTTGATGTCGGTTTTATTTTTTGCCCATCAATTATAATTACTGCTGACTGTATTCTGTAGATTGATAAGTCTTGTTTATCGATATTTTAATCCTGCCATTTTGAAAATCTTTAATAGTTTGTTTCAATTAACACTATCAAACACTTTTTCTAAATCTAAAAGTGCCATGAACGTAGGCATGGTTTTTATAATGCTGCCTTCTGAAATTATAAATCAATCAATAACTTAGGTAGATTATATATTAAAGTGTATTAATTTTATATCTTAATGTTCATAATAAATAAATATTTTTTAGATTATACAGTATTTTAAGTCCAATGGTTGATAACGTTTCTTGCTCATAAATTTCTGTGCGGAAAGAATATCTTGAAGCGAGTGCTACCATTTCTCATTATGCATATCATGTGTAATATTGTCTAGCTTACGGAGATACAAGGTCTTAGAATTGACTTTATTTGATTTATTGATGAGTTTTAATGAAATGCTGGTTTGCCACGAAATGGTGGTAAGGTGTAAAACTTTAAATTAAAATTATTAACACACCCCACGTTCACTGAACATTCATTAGTATTGCATGTAAATAAAAGTTGGATATAAACTAAATTTAACTAAGCTAAGCAATTTTTCAGTAAAAACTAAACAATTACAGTCAATTTATTGTTCAAAATAACTATGTGTATTACTTACAGGAGATGCTGAATGTACTGGAAGATCGGATCTTGGCATTACGCAGTATCAGATTGGTTTGTCTAATACATATTCGCCTGTTAAAAGATATAAGGGGAAGTTGAATAATAAATAATTTTATAAATTACTGTTAGAGACTAATATTCAATACTACGAGTTGCAATTATTGTCTGCAGTCTAGACCTGAATTATTTTAATTTTCATTCAGACGTAGGACCTATGAATTCTCATTTAATTAACATGGAGCTTTTAACATCCAAGATTAAAAATTGTTAATATAACTAAAATAAAAATACGGCCAATAAGTCAGCGTATAAATTTATTACTATTTAATTTGAATAAGTAAGACGTTTGGTCTCCCTTTTGAGACATTCTCAGGCAAAATTTAGCATTTCATATCATTCACTTCTTGACTCTCTTAATTGAAAAGAATATTAATCTACTGAAGAATCTGGTGTCACGGACCATATCCTGCGACGGTTACGGCAGAAATGCCTGAGGAATCTCAAAAGGGAGATGAAACGTCGTATTTTTGTTAAGTAAATAGTAATAATATTGTATGCTGACTTATTGGCCATCTTTTTATTTATTGTAAACTAAAAGTCAGAAAACTATGTTTAAAATAAAAATAATTTTTTTTCTTAAGTCAAAGTATTTTAAGTTGTGCTAAGAACCTCTTATAAATAAGCATTAAAGAAATTGATTAATTTATCTCTATCCTTATATTTTCCTTATTAGTCAACCAAACAGTTACGGGGGAAGAAGACACTCTTCTCTCCCGATTGCATTTCCAAGGGTAATCTTTATAATTTACTATGTTAAACTTTTGAGGTATGTTTACAGATACAGAAACATCAGCTGACACTGTAGGAGGTGGAATGAAATTTCTGAAATGTATGGAAGCAATTCTGTTCGTTACAGACAATCGCCAGAACATGCATCAAGAACTCCAAATCTTAAAATTATTTTCGTTTATCGTGATGAGGGTATGTGATTCTCTAATTACCAAGCATTCGTAACCTTCTTTCTCCAGGGCAACAAGAGGCATGCTCGTTCGTCATTGTCATCTGTACGTCAACAAATACGTGCCTAAGTGGCGAACACACAATGAAAGAATGCGAAGGAGAACGAAGCGTGACTAACACACTTGGTTTTTGATGAAAGTTGTAAAGAAGGGGGAATATGGGACAGTGATTATATTCCGTACTTTGAAGAGAGAGCAACTGCAGTGCTAAGATAGCAAAGGCCGGCCCGGTAATGGCTTCTGCTAATTTTGAAAAACAAGTCTATGCAATGGAATATAATTTAGCGTGCATTTATCTCGCTTTCTGTTTGTGCTACATCAGGATGTCTGGCTTCGTACCCACACAACATAATTAAGTTCCAGTACAGTGATTTTAATCAAATTTGGTCCACGGGCAAAACAGTTGGAATATGCTCTGCATAATAAAAACTTGGCAAGTATTAAATGCAGGATCCAGGCCTTATATTGAAGTTTCCTTGCTTTTTTGTATTAATTAAGTGAAATTTCGTTCAAAACAAATTAATTCTTGAGGCCAGTAAACAGTCTAAATGGCTTCAGTCAGACTAAATATGCATTAATATGTTAAATGATAAGTTACGACAAACTCCAAGTATATGTGACTGATATATTTTTCTCCCTTGGTGAAAAAGAGTTAACAAGGAAACATCATATTGCTTTAAAGACTTACGACGTGAAATACAATGGAAAACAGTAGGTTCAATGTTTTACAATAAATAAATTGTTAATGGATACTTCATTAACTTAATTAATCACCTACGCTTATCTTAATTTTAGTCGGATATACTATGTACCTATTTTAAAATTTTATCTTTCTCACTGTCCTCGTTTTCCAAAATGATTTATCACTCAGGGTCAGTATTATATGACGATAGAACAATGTTTAAAAGATTAGTATTACTACTGCATATTTTATAATGAGTAGTTGTATAGTTAGTCAACAAAAGACCTCTTCTATGCGACGTTGCTAACACGATACATTCTCACGGAAATCATGAAATATGTGCTACAGGAATACAGTACTTAATAGTTATATGTTCTCTCTTAATGAATTAGCCGTCATATTGATGAATTTTGTGTTTTAAATGAGAAGAGAAATCGAAAGTAACGGTAATAAAATTCTCTTAAAATTGAAAAATAGTATTTACATCCCTTCATATCAGATTTTTGGCTCATAATTTCTATGTAACTACAACGTTTCACGTAATTTCTCATAACTTATTACTTTCCTTAGATTTTTGATTTTTATATAACTTACCCAAACCAGAGTTCAGAAATAACTCTCTCACGATTTAAGGCAGTAATGGCCGTTTAAACGCGTACAACGAAAGATTTACATTCAAAATTCAACAAGTAACACCGGACTTCAGATTCAGTATTAACCGTTATCGCGTGACTACTCTGGATATGGTGACTACAGGCTCTGATAATTATTTTAATTTATTAGATTCAATAACATTTGCAGTCACCTCATACACCTTGTTGTGGTAGTCAGTTCTAAGACTGGTCTGATGCAACCTATCTTGCGCAAGCATTTTCATTTCCTTTTAACTAGCACAAGCCACATCCTCCCTAATATGTGAACTCCATCCTTGGCCTCCCTCTTCTGTTCTTACCCCACACATTTCCCTCTAATGCTAATTATACAAGGTCCTCGTGTCTTAAAACATGGCCTATTAATCTATCCCTTCTCGTAGTCAACGTCCTCCATATTGTTCCCTTTCCCCTATTCTTTTTATAACTTCCTAGTTTGTGATTCTATCCACCAGTCTGATTTGCAGCATTTGCCTATAGCATCACATTGCAAAGGTTTTCTATTCTTTTCTTTTCCGTAACTCTTATCGTCTACGTTTCGAGCTCATATAACACCACGCTACATACGGACATTTTTAACAACGATTTCATAATAATCACACTAAAATTTACCCCTAAGTAAATTCCTTTTTTTCGCGAAAGCCTTCCTGTCCTGTGCTATCCTACTCTATATGTCTACTATACTCCTACCATTCCAAGTTATCACGCTTCCCAAGTAGGAGAATTCTTTAGCTTCCGTCAAAATATCCCTTCCCAATCTAACACCCTTTGTTATTCCACTGTTTTCCAAAGTACACTCCATTACCTTAGTTTTCCCTCCATTAATCCTCATATTGAACTCTTTCTCCAACTCTTTTTCCAAGTCTTAGACTTGGTAATCATATACCTTAACCTAATATAACTCCAAAAATATTCAAATGTAGGTCAAATATGGGTTACGTAAACACGTTATAGTAAAAATGAATTATACACATTGAATATTAAAGCCCTTGGTCTTTTATTCGACATGATATACTTGGGGATCTTTGTTAGAACGTCATTTGTGTTGTTGATCATATGATATTCATAGACTGCAATCAGAAATTTTGACCTTGTCGATTGAAGGCGTTATAATTGCCCTTTGTTAGTTCATCCATAACAAAATAATAATTTTTATCACAAAAACATCAATATTGCTTAGGAGAATGGATGTCAAGTGATATACCACATTACTTACAGAAGTTATTCTACGACTCGACTTTCAATAATACACATTAAGTGACTCAATTCAAATGAATGTCCAGTAGCTATATTTTTCCCATTGATTTGGGATAGCTTCCATTTTAACGCTTTTTAAAGGAAACCGCAGTCACTTTATAATTTCATCACGTCGTCTCTCTCCCGTATAAGTCTAGTCCGTCCCTTCCCCACACAAAGTGCAACAGAAGTTAACTCATTAAAAGCGCGTGATTAATGAAATGCATTAGTCGGCTCGACAACTGACTGATGCCACCGGAACCATCATTAGTAGCGCCAGAAAAAAAAGGAAAACACCTAATTTATATTTCCTCACAAACGTTATCAGTCAGGTTACAACGGCCATTCGTCTCGTATCGCGTGGCCGCTAATAACCCAACAATTCTGACGCTGTCTTATCGACTTGACCGTTCCCACAACTAAATTAATTACTCCGGCCGGCCTACTCAAGCTTAGAGATACTTGTGTCCGGCGCAGACTTTCTACTGTCGCCATTAATTAATTTGGTCCACCAAAAGTTTCACACAGAATAAAAGAAGAACGTTGCGTGGCAAAAGAAGGGGATTATTAAGCTGAATACGGGATTCTGATTGAAAACTGAGACACGGTTAATCGCTGTTGCATGTTTAATAAAGAACACTTGGCGTCTTTGACGTGCCGGAGCCTCGGGATAAAGTTTTGTAACGCTTGCCCTGAAAGGAAACGAGAGAGAGAGATAATCGGTTATCTTTGTGGGACTGTGATGTAAATTAGGGTCATTATGGTAAGATACCACTTGCGTGTTTGTGAGCCTTCTTAGGAACAGTGCCTGTATTGAGGATCAGAGGTTTGAAAGCAGAGTTATATAATTATTTCTCTGAAGTAAAGTGTTTCAATACTGTTGTGTATCAAAATCTGCAGCTACAATTTCATACATCTTGATTCTTATTCTTTGCAAAGGTTTATGCATTCAAAAGAGATCACGAGGACTGAATGAGAGGCATTGACAAGATCTAAAGAAACTCGTATCATCTCATAAATTTAATGAGAATTTTCATAAAAATCTTCTTTTATCTATTCTGTATACTTAGTGAAATAATTTGACGGTTATATGTACTATAACCTTAATTTCATAGAGATATTTACAAAAACTGCTTTTAAGTAAAAAACTGTTGGGTAAGTAACTAATTTAATTGAATAATCAATGGAGAAAAGCTGTCTAAATGTTATGATACACACTGAAAATGAATTTGTTTGTTTTACAGATGACGGTTGTTTTTTTAGGAAGAACTGGAAAAGAGAATACCATCAATAGTTTTGCAATATACTTTATTTCTATATAGTAAACTATTTAATTTATTAGAGAGTTAATATATATTAGGCAGAATAAAATGTTCTCCGTGTTTGTGTGTCGTTTCAAACAATGATTCCATGTCATCATCATCAGGTAAGCGTGAGAGATAAAAACCTAAACACAGGTTTAAACTACACTTGTTTGTATAATTATATTTACAAAAAATAAACTTAATAATTTTCATATATCAGGAAACATTATCATTTATTTTACAGACAATAAATACACGGTAGTAATAAATTTTACATTTAATAATTTTATATATTTTCTTATTTAACAGAATACTTATTTGTGTTGCTAAATGTGTTTGATATATTATTAATTATGATTAATAAGTTCTTAATATTAATATAGGTTCAAATATTTTATTTATGACAAGGCCCACACGTAAATTTAGAACAGCTTGTAGTATGACTACAAAGGAACCATATCCTTGCCTAAGACGAAGGAAGAAAGATATAACGTTTGGTGGATGTGTGTCGTCTCTGGAGGTCATATGGCGGATATTGTAACGAAGCTTCAGTGATTTAAAACAAAAATATATGAAGTAAGACAAGTCTTAAAAAGTGGAAGTTGATGGAAATACTTTTGTTGGGAAGTCTATATCAAGGGTAAAAAGTTTGATTTGAATATCTGTCGATTGTTTTAATTCATTCAAACTTGTTTAGTGTATTTGTAAATATTCATGTAAAGTTTATTCATTTGGAAGCATAGTAGTTTATTTGGTTGCAAGAAAAACCACGTCTTAACCCTGAGAAAAATATTTTAAGTTTTATTCCAGATACGTGACGTATTATGACGTAATCGACGTCTTGTTTAAAATCATATCTTCTTTTCTTTTAGAAACAGGTCAACTCCCTTTTAATAGCTTAGGAAGGGCATTGAAAAGGGGGGATGTGGAAGGTATCCAGAAATGTATTATTATAAGATTTTGGTTAACAGGCTACATGAGGGTGATCCTGAAACAGGCAACTCCCCTTTAATAGCTTACGAAGGTCATTGAAAAGGGTGGGGGAGATGTGGAAGTTAGAGAAAGGCCCCCGGGTTACGTTTCAAGGATCATACCCGGTGTTTCATCCAAGGGAGATGAAGGAAAAACCTTAAAAATCTACATCAGATAGGTCAAGTTATTGAGTACTATTCTCATGTCCTTCTGAAGGACGGGAGACGAGTTTGTGGAGCAGGGCATAAGGATACATTAAGTGAACTAGTAATATACCTGCGAAATATAAATATAATTCCAAGAAGTAAATTGTAATACATTAGAACGATGTGCTAGTAAGATTATATATATTAAACACCGTAGCTAGTAACTTAAACTTGACTTAAGGATACAAAATGTCAACAGGAGACCAGAAAATCCAGAACAAAGTAGTACAAATCAAATTGTATCTGCGGTGTCCGATTTAAACTCGCTCCAGCAGACAAGCAGTAACAGAAGTGGCGAAAAACAGAAGATAGCAGCTACAATAATATTTTTGACACGTCTGCTTGAGCTGGATAATCCGGATGATCGGCTTACCAGGACGCGGGAAGTAATTATGGTCCGCGAGTCGTCAAGGCTCCAATGGCGTCAAGAAGCAGCTGTCCACTTCCCGCAATGCAATTGTTATTCTGCCCGAAAGCCTGTTTTCCGAATCATTAACAATTCTTCAACCCTTTTCCAGATCTCTCGATAATAGCCTTAGTTCTTATATCTGAATTTATAAAACCATGTAATGAGGAGTGAAATGGAACAGATTTGGATTGCAGTGTCTTTTTTTCAGAGAACATATTTATTGGATGTTACACTGTTTTAAGAAAAGTTGGAGGAAGGAAAAAGTAATGGTATTAGTGAGGTAGTAGTAAAAGAAGAAATAAATCGTTATTTGGGGTCTGATAAAGTCTTCTAATCCAGACTCATGTCAAGAATTCCCAGTATTCCTTAAAATTCCAAACTCTTATCTTAAATTCTTTCATATCTACCACGGACCGTAAAACTAAACAGCTCACGATTAGCCTAATCGTAAATGTAAAAATATTTGAATGTCTGAAGATTAATGCGGACTGGACATATATTTCCAAATAAATTAAAGTTGGCCCAATTTTAAACTGTTTTTCGGATTTCAAGTTTTGGAATCTGAGTCTCCTAATAGTAAATACAAAGAGGAAAATTAATCTACTCATTTCTACGAACGAGTACTGATATCATAGGAAGTGGTAAGTAGGTCAACAATAAACGAGTTATAAATAGAATGATTAAATTCATCTGGCTTAATATAATAAATAAAATACAAAGAATGGTCGAAAGTAAAACTAAAAGAATTTGAATAAATAATGAGATTGATACCATAACTTCATTATTCACCTGATATGCACAATTACACTCTTTCAACATAGGACTCCATTGAGTAAACTCACTTCCTCATATAATCTTCTGCTTCTAAAATAATTTCTTTACTGCGCTGTCCGTGGTCGGTTTCTTTAGTTCGCATCTCATTCGGTAGGCACTTTGTGGCAATCACTTTATTTTTCTTAAATAGAACTAAATCGCAAGGTACTAAGCTAGGAGAATAGAAAGGATTGTCAAACCATCATGAGTTTAATCGAACTCCCTACCACTTGACACCTAAATAATTAGATTAGAAACATTGCATGACTTCTATTATATTTAGAATGAAAATGACCTACTGACGAAAGAACGTAAATGCTGAAATATTAGAAACAAGGATATTGAGAAATTTTAATATGTTCTTTTAGTCTAGTTTTACAGTTATGATATTAAAAATCCAATATTTGTTTCACTGATAACATATTGTGGGATGGCAAACATATCTCGTAAGATCCACCAATATTTCAACAATTTATGGCGCTTTCTTCGACGTTCACCTAATTATTCCAAAAATTGTTGGTTGATTGTTTGATCAGTGTTATTATTCTGAGTATTAAATAAAATTATAAACAATTGATTGATCTACAAATATATTATTTTTCCTTCTTTTTTAGGGGGACATTCAAAATAGTAGGTTGTTACTTTAAATCTGTGTTTAGGTCTTATCCGATGACAACGAGTTTCACGAGAAAACTCACTTTCCGTTTATGGCAGTTACTTGGGGAAAAGTAGAAACACCCAGTAAATATACTTATGCTCTCACTGAAACCAAGCCAGCCAATCTCTTGTAACTTTTAACTGAGTGAAATAATAATCAAGGTCAATCACGGAAACTCACAGAATAATGCAGGAAATAGTCCATATGATACAGTGCGTTTAGTTATGTTTTGTCTGTAAGTACGCATTAAAATTTCTTATTTTTTTGCGACGGGAGGGGGGTGTGCGTAACAGGATACATAAGTAAACTGGTAACTGTCCTTTAATAGCATAGGAAGGGAATTGAAAAGAGGGGTTTGGAAGTCAGAGGAAGATAGCCAAGGGTTGACTAGGGCACCGGGGCTATAATTTAAGGAACATACCCAGTATTTCACCTAAAAGAGACGCTGGGAAAACCTGCGTCACGTAGGTCGGGATATTGAGTACTATCCTCACGCCCATCCGAATGGCAGGAGAAGAGTTTGCTATGAGGTCGCAGCATTTCGTTTTCTGTACCTTAACAGTTTTAAGAGGCTGCTGAACGACTGATGTATTGGGATCAGGGGACAACTGTTACCATCTTCGACCCCAGTACATAAGCCTCCTAAAATAGATAAAGGTGACTCGGCATGTGAAAACCTTAAAAAAAAGAGAAAGTACGAGGTATTCCCTAATGTAAGCCCCGCAATAAATCTGGGGAAAGATACTCGCGCGAGAATTCTCACCCAGGCATCCTCTCAACAGAGAGTATTTTTATCACTTCAGTTGTTTGTAAATTATAATAGGTATTAACGTATTTAAATTTGAATTAATGTTTGAATGAGACAAGAAACTAACAAAAATTATCTTCGTATTTGAGACTCGGAGCAGTTTTAAGGAACATATTAACTTAAAAATGCGTAACTGATGTGAAATATCTGAGTACAAGACTAATCCCGATAAGATTAACGAAGCATCACAGACATCACTGTTCAAAATTAAAAACTCAAAGAATCAGATTCAAAAAACGATGAAGAACTAAAACAGTTGAAATAAGAAATGATTATTAGCAATTAAAATGAATTTAAGATGTAATAATACGAATATTTAATTCATTTTCGTCAGGTCTTCACTAGTCAAAGATAAGAAAACGCGGTCCACACTATAGTTCCCAACTGTTGAGAGGTGATTTAACAAGTATCATAAAATATTATTACATTTAAATACTGATTATCACGTGAATTTCAATTATCATAAAAGTAGGGTCGCAATTCAAAATTTGTGATCGATTCCTTGGAAGTTAACCAGAGTGAACACATTAATCTCTTCAGTCCGTTTTGTGACATTAAATAAAATCGGCTTTGAAGAACAGCGTGCTAAATATCTTCAACATATCATATTTAGAATGTTGGTCATAATGAAATATTGGAAAGGAGAATATACAACATAAAATATTTTTACTGTCACATCCCAGTTATCACCAGTTAAATATATGGCCATGGTGCTGAAATTATAAAGTGGTTATTTTTATAATTTCTCAAAATATCAAAGTAATGTCCAATAAAAATCTGATATCAGTTTCATTATTTTAAATATGGAACATGGAGTACGTAGCCATGTTTCTATAAATCGGTGTAGCATCAAAGACTAAGATTATTTCCATCGTATGAAATTGCATTAATAAAAGAAGGTGAAAATTAGTTTGCAAGTCACCTTATATATTATTAACACCCTTTATATATATTTATAGTTTTATAGAAACTAAAGATTGTAGCAGATACATCGCTGCTCAAAATTAAAAAGTCAAAGGATCAGATTCGAAAAAGAAAATAAGAATTAAAAAATTTGAAAGAAAAAATTATTATTTCTATGGAAAATAATTGGGAGAAAAATAAATTAAGTGGGTGATTATAAAAAAAATATCATCCTAAGGAATTTTCCAGAAGGAATCAGGTGGCCCTATTAAGATTGAGAAAATTTCATTCAAACTCACTCGTTCTTAATTTCCAGGGATCCACCTCCAAGGTGTAATCATTGTAACATACGGTTATCAATCCCACATCTAATTTTCGAATAGAAGGTTACTCCAAGGAGGATTTCATCCACTCCATCCAAGCCTACAGGGACCTGTTAGAATTCAAAATCAAAACAAAACGTTTTGAAAAATATAATACGTATATATAAGCAAATGGTAAAAAAATTTAATTAGTTTGTAAATGAAACAAATATTGTTTTGTCACTAGTGACTAGAACGGTAGTTGTGACTTGTAAATAAAGTTAAAGAAGATTGTAATAGGAAAAGTGAATAAGTATACTACGGTTAAGACGGTTCGGTTCTCCAGTGTACTGCAACGTGCATAACGATTCAGGGGCTCAGCTCTCAGGCCAGCCTAGGAGAGGCGTTGGAACAACGAACTACATACAAATTGGGACCAGATATTTGCTATTAAACAGATCACGGAAAAATTTTACGAACATGACACAGACTTGCAATTTATTTTTATTGACTTCAGTCAGACATTTGACAGTGTTAACCGGATGGCATTTGAAGAGGTACTTAAAGCGTACGATATTCTCCCAAAATTAATAAGACTGATAAAAATGACTACGAGTGAGACTAAAGCAAGGGCGAAAGTGGGTGACAAACTGAGCGACGAATTTTAATTTAATGCAGGAGTGAAACAAGGAGATTGGACTTTCAGCAGAGTTATTTGATTTAGCGCTGCCAAAGGTGAAAAATTTAATTGACCAAAAAGGGAAAATATTTGTAAAGTCAAGTCAAATCTGTGCTTATGCTGGTAATGTAATTATAAGCAGGACAGTAAGAATCCTTAAACAAATGTATAGTGAAATGGAGAGAGAAGCCTTCAAAATAGGACTTAAAGGAAATGTGAAAAAGACTAAGTATATGGGAATGTCTAGAACAGAGAGAAAATGAAGTTTTCAGGAGTTAGTAATTGGAAATATGAAGGAGTATCAAGTTTCAAATTCCTGGGGGTAGTTCTGCATAATGACAACTCCATGAGTAGAGAGATTAGGAAAAGAGTACAGGATGGTAATCGAGAATATTACTCGGATAAACAGTTAGTTACTAAACGATTTATCACAATAAAAACAAAACTGAAAATTTTTAATTCTGTGATACGACCGGTGGTTACTTACGGGTCAGAAACTTGGACCCTAAACAATTCAGATTAAATACCCTCAGAGCGTATATTCGGACCAGTTAAGACAGAGGAAGGATGAAGAACAAAGTATAACGTGTAGTTAGACGAGCTGAGTAAAGGAAAGGATGCGGTTAGATTTGTGAACGCGCGGAGGATCGATTGGATGGGTCATTTGAAGAGAATGGCAGAAGAACGGGTAACAAAGAGGACAGTGAAAGAAATTCATCATCGTACATGGGCAAAGGGAAGTCCAAGATATAGGTGAATGGATGATGTAATTTAAGACTTGAGAAAGATGGGAACAAGAAGATGGAAGAGAAGATATCATTATCAAAGAGATTGGAGGCTGATTGTGAGGAGGTCAAGGCTCACAAAGGGCTGTAGTGCCAAAAGGGAGATATAGGGCGTTGGATCGCTTTTATTTCATGTCATGTATATTGTCATGAAATAAAATTAATACCTTAATTGTATATATAATTACAATAAAAAATATCTTTGAGAAAATGCGAAGAAGAAAAACCATTTTTGGCGGGGAGGTGTGAGGTCTCGAGAGATCAGGTACGGATGATAAAAGAGAAGTTTTCTTATTCTGATAAAAAATATAAGTAGGGAGACGATGCATTAATATAATTTATTGATCGTGAAGTATATGATAGTGAGACTGGGTGAATATCACTTAACACGAGTATAAACTTAAGTTTTTGTCACCTGTGTTGGACAATTTAAAGTTTGTTAATATACATGTTAAAGAATTCAGTAAGCTTTATTTATTTGATTACTTAGTTATTTCTTTGGTTTCAAGGAAAACCACGAATTAACCCTGAGAGACGGAGAATTAACAAAATTTCATCGACAACATGATTACATCATCAGTGTTTTGTTTCTCCTATTAAAAAACCAATTATATTTAAAAATAAATTAATTTTGAATTCCAGACAAGATATTACTGTATAATATATAAATTGGTAATAATTTCTTCAGGCCAAGCTGGTAACTTCGTCGTACCTAACTGCCCAACGTAAAGATAAGCATATACAAGGTTTGGACAAAATAATGTGAACACTATGCAATGGGTTTGCAGGTTGGCACCACTGAGTACGTGTAAATCTGCGACGCGGCTGCAGTGACCAATTGAACTGCCACTCTTTGATTTTATCTTGCAATATATTATATACTTTGTTCAGCGACGGTTAACAGTGAACGGTGAAATGCGTAATCTATTAGACTTCGAAAGAGGACAAATCGTTATTGTGCGGTTAGCGGGAGCATCTGTGACGAAAATGGCTCAACTGTTTAATGTTTTACGAGCGACAGTATCCACAGTAATGACAGAATTCACAAAACATAGTAAAACATCATCAGCGAAGAGTAATAGTGGGCGAAAGCCGAAGTTAATTGACAGATACAGACGAACATTAAAAAGGATTGTGACCAGGCAACATAAAACCTCCGCGGAAAAAGTGACTGCAGAACTAAACACTCACTTTACCAATACTGTTTCGACAAAATCAGTTTGGCGGGAGTTTCACAAAGCTAACCCTGCAATTTCGAAACCCTTCATAACGCAAATCTGCGAAATAAGTGGAGCCACGATCATAAAAGCTGGACACTGGATGACTGGAAGAATGAGGTATGATCCGATGAATCATCGTTTACATTGTTTCTTACAAACGGACAGGTTTATGTATGGAGAACACCAAAAGAAGCCTACGATCCGGCCTGCCTACTTCCTACAGTCAAGCACGGGGGAGGTTCCGCGACTATATCGTGGTATTCAGCTGGCCCGATTATTACACTTACTGGCCGGATTACTGAAAATGAATATCTCGATAGCCTCAACAACTAGCATACACTGCCGTATTCCAAGTTGATAATACGCCCATACACACAGTCAAAAAGGTTCAGGCGTGGTTTGCAGAGCATCAGAATATCATCAAATATCTTCCTTGGCCAGCACAATCACCAGACCTCAACATAATTGAACCGTCATTGGGAGTTTTAGTGCAGAGGGTGAGGAGTAGATTTCCACCTCCAACATCGTTATGGCAATTTGTGGACAAGAGTGGGAGGACATTCCGTTGGATATTATTCAGACACTCTACGAAACTATTCTGTGACGAATTTCATCTGTTATCAAAGAAAATGGTGGTTCAACTCCTTACTAAGCAATAAATATTGTGTAAATTCATAATATTTTTCCCAACCCCTGAACAAAGAAATAATGAGCCAAAGAGATTCATAGCATAACTGCATTTCAGATAATGTTTATGCAACTCGTTTCGAAACGAAATGTTACATGCTTGACGATTGACGCACAATCTTCTGCTGCCTCCTGCGTCGACTGAAAATTGAAGATTGAATTTTATCTTTCCTCTTTTTGTCATTCAATTCTTAGTTGTTAAATTTTGTATATTTCTTGTAATATTATATTTGATGTATCCTATTTCCTCAACCGAGGACTAATGGATTAAATAATAATAAATCTAAATCTAAAATCTAAATTGAGTTACACAGAGATGACGATCAGCTTTTACTCGAATTTGAAAACGGACAACATCTCGTACATATTGTAACTTTTAGATACCCTACCTCACTAACCTTCCGTGCCTTACATAACGGAAATCCTGTGTCAGAATCCCGGGATGGGTTCGAATGTTTCTGCTCCTTATATCTGGAAAAGTGGGGTTAATATTGTAGGATAATCCCTATGCTGACGACGTGCTGTTACAAAAAGTCCGGAATTTCTCATGAAACATGGCAGTCGTCTCGGTCGGCACTAAACTAGACTGAGAGAAAAATGTATAAGCACCGGACTCTTTGCCGGAATTTGAAAAAGTAAAAATAAATCGTGAAACAATTACTTCTTAGAGGTCCCAGTGCACATATGCAGATATATATTCGCCTTCAGAAATCTCTTTTTGGAATACAAACACTGTTAACCACATCTGTCTTGCAAGTAATACTTCTGGTTTCACCATTTGTTCGCCAAAGCTGTGCTTCCCATTTGACTTTCCTTGGATTAAACATTAAGAAAAATTGTGAACGTATTTCAGAAGCAACATGAAAGAAGCGATTCGTGGCTCAGGTATTCTAACCGTGATTGATGGCATATCTGGCATTGTGTGTACATATTACTATACTATTGAATTTGTTACCTTAGTAAGTATAGGTTTTGAACCAGTTTCAATGTTTCATTTTAATAACTAATCCTTCGTAAGATCTACTGAAAACAATTTCGTAATATTTTATCAAAGTTGCCATATTATTGATATATTAATTATCATGCCATCGCGTTATCATTAGTAAATTAAATTAATCTCACTCTCTTTCCCGTACCGGCACAATGCGAAAAGTACAGAAACGTAGGAGTAATGGATTTAGGCAAAAAGAATGGCTTCAGCACAAAGACACCCGATATGAACCTCTCAATAGGAGGCTGGCTAAGGATCAATTTGGAGGAAGGCACTTACGCAAAGCCTTCATTCAAATGCGGATAATTGCACCACGAGAATATTTCACTGGGCCGTGATTCGATTGAATCCCCGTGGGTCCCTATTCTAGTGCCGTACACACATCAATTGGACTTTATTCCGTTATCCCGGAAGCTCGCAAGTTAACAACACCTCTCCATTCCTCGTTTTAAGGCGAGCCAATCTCCCGCTATTCATGCTCCTACCTTCGCCAATTACAGCTATTTTCTCACACCAGATATGGAATTACTGCATTGAATTATTTCTATTTCGTTAATTTGTTCGGAACATATTGCCTTTCCAGGCAATATATTTTTGTATCTTCCACATTCGTTTGTTTGCTGAACGATATATTAATTTCAAATATATAGTTACGAGCAACAAGTTTTAAACACGAATTACGAAGAACGCAAACAATTGCAAAGATAAATGGGAGAATCAAACTTTAATCTGGGTATTGTAAAACCGGCTTAGCGCACTTTCCTTTCAAGCGGAAAATACATCAAATTATCTCAAGCTACTACAAAATACTTGCTGATAGGAATTAACTTTGATTTTTTGGTTTATATTTTATCATTTCTGTTTGTACAGTCTGCTCTGGATAGACCCTTCACCTAAACCAAATCTTACAAAATTCGATTAATAATTCCTAGTCATCCTTATCGTGTTAAGAGGGTTTCATATTCTATTATTGTACTATTATCAACGATTTTCACAGTAATTTTAATCAGGTCATTAATTATTACATTTTCTGACACTCACATAAAAAGTCAACTCTGAAATGGATTCTTTCTTTATTTTAATTAAACAATTGATGTCCTTTTACAGAATTTTTTTATTAAATTTAGTTTTAAAGACGTTACGGCATGTTTTTATTCCTTCTTCAGGTTTTTTCCTCCCTGTAGAGGAAAATGTACAGAAAATTAATTCTAAAGCGGTGAAATTGAAAATTAATTTTTATAATATATATGAAAACAGAACTTACAACAACAATGTCAAAACATAAAAAACAAAAATTTCATCAGAAGTCCGACAATAAGGTAGAGATTCGAGGCAACAAGTGACACTTCAACTCCTTTCCCACACGTAATTATGCCAGACTTACTTTACTTTATTTATAAGAAGGATAAAAACTACCATTAACAGACACAAATTAAATAGACAACATTACTGAAAGTATTTAGACGTTCCGGACGTTTCAATAAGAGCTTAGAATCTTGCTGTATCAATATAAGATTTTGTCTCAAAATATTCGAATCCTTTAACTTCTTAAATAAATGTGTTAGTTTATTTGATAGAACACCATAGAAAGATAAAACAATGCATTAATTGTATACATTATAAAACTTATAAATAAAATCAATAAAATATTTTAACCTTATTATGATTATGACAACGACAAACAGAATTTGATGATACAATAGCTACGTAAAACAAATGGTAGACATTATAAGATAATACTCCTAGGGAGTCTATTCTTGTCATAATCACTAGAGACCTTCTTACCTAGGAGATTTAAATTCAAATATATTTTGCTGGCAATTTTTATTATATTATAGAATTTCAATTTTAATGTTGCTTACTTTGGCCTCCGTATGTAAATATATTGTTCTAGTTGATATTAATTTATTTCGGGCCCAACTTATGCGTCTGTTTTATGTTTTTTTAGGAATTTGTAAGAAATATTTTTTCTGCTGTAAACCAAATTTGACAGCCGTAAGGAAATAGTGATCGAAGCTTCATTTTAATTATAGCCATTTTATGCCCTGAGCAGGGAGTAGAGAATGCCGATACCTTAGCTTTTTTATTAACTTCCATTTTGTGATTTTTGAATAATAGTTTACTTTCAATGAGGACACAGAGGTATACGTTAAATATTTACGAAGTTGACGAGCTTTTGGCGCTATCTCTAGAGTGGTTAGTCCAACTATTGTGGATGAAACTAGTTTGTCTGCACAGCTCAGATAATGTTCCTTGTCTAACTAGCACCATCTGTTGGACAGGACAAGTATCTCTACAGCTATAATCAAGTTCTGGTTTTTGGGAACTGGTTTAGATTTTGTAATAGTGTACTGACTTGCTTCTAGGTAGCGCGAGATTCTAGGGAAAAAGAATGAAACATTAAAACTTGAGAATAGAGGACTATTAAATACAGTAAAACCTTTGTTTAACCGCCGATTACATTTATTTTCATAGAAATGTTGAATCAGTAAATAACTTAAAACCATATTGTGCTTGGGAAGTGAAATAGTAATGCTCAAAATTATTAGTAGCAAAAGATTAAAAGAAATACATAAGAAAAAGGTAAAACAATATGAAACATCTATCTTCAAATTAGAATATTTTAAAAATTGAATTGGCGCTCATTGAGACAGAATTGAGAGACGTTATATATTACTTATTCTTATAAATGCGGGGTTATAGAATAATTGTTTTATGCAAATACAAAATGATAACTTGTTTAAAACATTTCTTTTACAAGGAAGTGCAGACGTAGAAAGTGAAGTCTACAATGCACAATCGTACCATCGTGCCAAATAGAAATGTGCATGAGAGAAAAAAATCTTTAACGAGTTCAATAGGAGGTCCAGTGGATTCTTCAAGAATTCCTTTCTGCGTTACCACTTCACTCCAAAATGCAAGATCTTTCATTAATATTAACTGTTTTCCTATTTTTGATGAAATATTCTCGAAATCGTAGTTGGAAAACCTCGATTTATCTACATTCACTTCCACATTCTGCTGCACCATCGTCCATGCACAGTTTTCAATTTCAAGCTGATGTCCATGCAGCCAAAATTCCAGAAGTTCGATGTAAAATAGCTAAGAGAAAAGTGGCCATGGCAGATGGCTGATAAAGCTAAGTTCCATATGACAGCACAATATGTCAAACACTTTATATATATATATAAAGCAATTGGTACATCAGTACCTTAGCAAGTACCCGCCATAGCAGCTAATCAGCTAATGAATTTTCATCGTGGAAGGCCACTTGAAAATTAAAAAGACAAAAACTACAAACCAACCACCGGTGGAAGATAATGAGTGGGCGATGGCTAGAAATGACTAGGTAAAAGTCATTGGTTTCCTTTACAAGGAAGTATAGAGGAAGAAAGTGAAGTCTACAATCGACAATCGAAGCACCGTGCCAACAATAAATGTGCATTAGAAAAACTTCAGTCAGGTAGAAGTATACAAAAAAATTAAGAACTAACTGTAATGAAAACTAATTACCTGGCTCGGACCTAATTACAGGGAAAGTGAGCCAAGAACTGTATGCTATACCCTGTAAATCTACAGAAATTGCCACCTTGCTTAAATTTATTGTGAAATCATGGTACATCAACAGAAAAAACTATAATAATGGATTATTCAACGAAAATTTGCAATCTGACGCCACTCCCTGTCATAAGAACGCTCAATACGTTATTAACCCACTCACAACCTTTTTCCAGATCTGGTCAACCTTGGTGCCCATCACAATTCTACATATTCTATTTTATTGCATTAAATACACTATAGACTGTAAAATGACAATCAGCAATCACAGAACTGCAGAATTTTGCCATCAACCAGCAGCAATCAAGGACCTACTCAATTATGTCTATATCACCCAGTTATCAACAATAATGTAGAATATGTTCCAATTTATTTTCTGTTATTCTTATACGATGTAACACAAATCATTAACCTATTTATTTAACGCCATTCTCCGTTTAACATACTTTCCTATTCAATGGAGAGTAGCGCAAGTTGTCATGATCTCGAAAGCAATGAAGAATACAATGTAGAATCTCTTACACCAATAAGCCATTTAGCAGTACTGTCACCGATATTCGAAAAATTTATACTAAAACGACTCAGATTTATATTATAAGAAATAAATCTTGAATCCAATAACCATTTTAATTTAGGAGCCACACAGGATTGTTAGAACCACGTGCATGAATTTAAAAACATTGCTCCTTATTGTATGTATGAATTTAGTATTACTACAGGTGGGTATTTTCCCGGTGGCAGTATTGATAAAATTAGAGTACAAATATAAAGTGTTAAATTAAAAGAACAAATAATTTAATAACAGAAAAAAATAAAAATACAATTTTTAAATTTTTACGTCCTTTCTTTTACAGAAAAGCACCTAACTTTTCAGAGTTTCTAACTTATTTTTGAAAACATTAGTATTTCTAGGGAAAGCCTCTAGTACCCTTGTAGACAAAGCATTCCGGTCCCTTATTGCCTGTTTACGAAGGAATATTTGCCCACATCCGTTCTTTGGTCCCTTTCCTTTATTTTGTAATTATGGTCGTTTTTAGAGAAAACTTTAGGTACACTCCGTGTAAGCTTTGTAGAGTCCCCCAAGTCTAACCTTTTTCCTCCCATTTAGTTCGCCCTCAAACAAAACCCCAGCCCGTTTCTGAATTTTATCCAGCTCCGCTAATCTTGCTGCCCTGTATTCTATCATAGATCTAACTAGAGAATTGTAAGCTGCTGCCTTGGTCTGTCTTGTACTTTTCTTAAATATCCTTTTTATGAATTGTAACGACCTCCATCCCATCCGCGCTACTAAGTTTACGAGATCGCACCAGCTTAATTTCTTATTAAAATTTACACCTATATATTTACACGTTTCAAAAAGTGGAAATTTTCGTTTCCTATTTTATATTCGCCGGGTATGACCATTTCTTTTTAGCAAAATTAATTATTTTACTCTTAAATGTAAAAATAATTGTTTTACTCTTAAATGGATTTATTTTCATATTCTTAATTTCTGTTCATTGTTATATCTTATCTGCTTGAAGAGAGATTTCAGCATCTATATCCTCTATAATTTTGTAAATTATGCAGTCGTCTGCAAACAATTTAATTTTAGAATCTATTCCCGTCGAAAGTTAATTCATAAAAGCCAAGAACTTTATTGGGCCGATTACACTTTCATGCGGTACACCGGATGTAATTGACGTAAAGAATTTGTCAATTAATCATTTAACGCTCTGGCTATCATAAGATGAACGCCACACGTGACATGAACAACCAATAGTTGTCACTGCAACTTTAATCGACATCCTAAGAAATATTTCAATTGCGGCAGTTGCAATACATTAATTTTATACCTATTATAATGATTAAATTCTCTTTATAAATTATGATTACCTGTAAAAAATACTTAATAGAATGAGTCGGGTGCTACAGGTTCTAATATGAAATCATTGACTCCACTACTATAAATTGAAGTATATTACAGGCGCCACTAGTTTACGGAAGGATATATGTACAATATAGGTACTGGATCGAATAATTACAGTGGGACGTTTTAGTTTTAATCGTAGTACTTGGTACTCGCCGAACAACGAGTTACGAAAATTGAATGAATTGGCAGACTTAGCAAAATCTAAGTGAGACGTTTATCGTAACTTCATCCTACTGGAATTACTTAGACTATCGTCAATACACGTACAGAACTGAAACTAACGTCCTAACGTAACCACATAAAGTGAGCTTGAAAAATAATTTTTACCGCAAGGAGTCACTTTGATAATTCTCGGAAAATAAAGCACCAAAAGTCTGTTTGTTCTATGAAAAATAATTTGGTGGCTGATTTTTATTCTGAGAAATCTAAATTTCCTTTTTACCTTGCGTTTTGTGGTTGAAGTACTGTTTTAGCTTGTAGATTACTCTTCAACTACTTCAGAAATGTGAGGTTTTTAAGGTTTTTTACTATTGTAGCGAGCAAATGATTGACAGGAGACGAGAAGAGAGTAACCGGCGTTCATTGGAAGAAATTAACGTGCTTCGTAATACGTGAGATAAGGAGAAAATGATTAATGTATTTAGTAGTTATCCTTTGGTATTTTTATCTCCGAAGGGCGCCTGGTTTTATCAATTTAGTGAATGTTAAATAATAGTAGGAATTTTGCGAAAAAGAAAAAATAGAAAGCTTGGTTTTGAAAGCTAGAGGGTTACTGAAAATAATGAGTTGAAACGTTTGTTCATCTCACCATTTTGTGATGCAAAAATTATAAAAAGACAGTTTGTAGTAGTTTGCAGTTATCACAGAGTATTCAGAGGAGTTACAAGTTACTGGTCCAGAGGATGTATTCAGCACGGTTCCCATGTGTTACTCTTGTGTGTCATGCCAGACGTCAATCCGCAGTCGACCCGGTAGGCCTAGGCCCTCAATGAGCTTTAAAGCCAAAGAAGAAGAAGAATGGTATACACAAGGTGAAACTTAATATTTCGCGTCACCACAACAGTAAATCCTGACCTCCTGTGGTGTAGTGGCTAGCGTCGTTACCTCACAACACAGAGGTCCCGGGTTCGATTCCTGGTATGGACAAGGGGAATGGGGTAAAGACTGCTGGAGAATCGATACGCTGTCCACGTATCACTCCAAACTCATAATATGTCATGTAAAATGACAGTCCACAGTCGTTCCGGTAGGACAAGGCCGCAAATCTAAGGAAGCCGAAGAACAACAGTAAATAATTTGTGAAGAAACGCCAA
The DNA here is from genome assembly GCA_034510155.1 of Eucriotettix oculatus. NCBI lineage: Eukaryota > Metazoa > Arthropoda > Insecta > Orthoptera > Tetrigidae > Eucriotettix > Eucriotettix oculatus. The sequence continues at coordinate 142,734,527 of CM067377.1, forward strand.
CTGCCAACGACGTGCCACCCCAGGATTCATTTCTTCGAAATTTTAACACACGTTATCTAATGAAATGGATTGAGGTATTTTTGGTTTAATGTAATGAAATCTGTTTTAGTAACCGATACAAACACGCTGAGATAAAATTTAATTGTATTATTGTGATAGTATTGACTACAAGTCACTTTCTAAAATTCTACGTGTAAACATTTAGAATCGATAAATACGTAAAAATAACTTATAATTGGTGACCTAGAATCTATTTGGATTATAACTGAGGTAGTATCAGATGGTATATAGAATCTGGAATAAATGTTTTTTAAACAACTGTTAACTAAACTGCATTTCTTTTAACTAATTATTGTGAATTTTTCCTTAGTTATGAATATAACGGCGTATTTTTCTTTAAGAAAGCACTATTACGTGGCTGTTACATTGTGGAAGCCTTGCTTGATTCTTATAGGGCTTATACTAGAATTTCTCCAGCGGTAAGTTTGGAGGGTTTCCAGGACGCGTTGAACGCCTACGCGTCAACCCACCCGCCATTCACATCAAAAATATTGGTGAAACTCATCTTAAAATCGCTATTTGTAAGTTACCTGAATGACTCTGTACTACTGTTTATTATCTACGTATTTATTATATAGTTATAGACGAGTGAAAATAATCTTCCAATAGTTAATGCTGCTTGTAATTCCAGGTAGTTTAGTTTCGAGAAGTCTACGTATTCAGTGCGTAATTTGGGATGCGCTCACTACAAAGTCATGTTATTATCAGACGGTTTTAAGATAATTTTAGACAGGCATTTTATAATGTTATGAAGTTACCTATGAGGCATATTATTAAGCAATCTCATTTATTATTACAAGGTGCGGAGGTTACCTCCGATATCAAAAATTTATTGCTGCAATATTATTAAAAATATTTATCTAATCCGTACATATTTTCTAATTTTTATAACCAAATATATTGATTATTTAATTTATTTCCCTGAGTATAAACCATTTTAATATTTATTTATTTTGAATGAGATTCTCTCTGTTGTAGTAAAGAAGGGAAGTGTCCTAGATTCATGGTTTTAAAGTGTTTTCTCGGTTTTACTATAAAAATAAAATGAATGAATATATTTTTTATCCAATATGCATTGATCTACTTAAAATTGTCTCAGTTGTCGTGAAGGTGAAAGTCCTGAAATCATGCTTACATAATTCAATGCATTAATAAAGTTTTCTTTATTCTGTTTCTGAATTTTAGTTTCTTATCTCATTATTTCTGTAGTCATTATTTCTGTAGAAATTAAAATTAATTAATTTCTTTATTTTCTATTATTTTTGTTCATTTATCATATTTTGGTATTTAAATTTCTTGTTCGTAAAATTATTTAATTTAATTTTCTCGTAAGAGTAAAGAAAAGAGCTCCTTGGCTGTGCTTTTCTGGATTTGAACTTAACAATGTTGTAAGCGAAAGACAAGTGATGAGACTTTTTTATTGCTTTACTATTTGTCCATTGCCCGTCGTACTGAGCAAACCTACCAAGCAAATGAATCCACGCAACCACAAAGTTTTCCATTTGTCAACGCATTTCATGGTTCTGTTTGTCACTTCGAATTTCTTGAAACGTTTAACACCACACAATATACGTTTTGTAGTAACGTATCTGGGAGGACGGCTCTGTTGCAGGACTGAATACGAACCAGATATCCAGAATAACCTACTTATACAATTGTGCAACCCTCTCCACCCAGAATCAAGAAACGGAACAGTTCTTCGCCAATGAACGCAGAATCAAGGAATCATCAAATATTTTAAGATCGTTTCTTACTGTATGCATGTGATTCTAACTACAAATTACATGAAAAGTTAACCGTCCTAAAAATTAATTGATTTTTGGTGCATTCTTCAAAGCTTACAATTCGTATTTTTAATTACGCCCATAATTCAGCAATAACTAAATTTCTCATACATATTGGCTATAAACTACTACTCTCTTGGGCATTTTATTTTTTATGTCGATCGATTAATATTTTTATTTTAAGGCGAATCATCTACTATGATATTTTTAGAGACTGATATTGTAGTATTAGGGGAGTCAGAAGAAGACTTGGAAACAATAATAAACGGCATGAACATGGTTCTGCAGAAAGAGTTCAATATAATAATTAATAGAGGGAAAACAAAGGTAATTAAGTGTAGCAGGGAAAACATTGGGTCAACCTCCTGTGGTTTTGTGGCTAGCGTTGCTGACTCACAACTCAGAGGTCTCAGGTTCGAATCCTGGCATGGACTTGGATGTGTGTCGTCATGGTCGAGAAGACCGGGATTAAGACTGTTGGAGGATCGATACGCTGACCTCGTGTCACTCCAAATTCAGAATGTGTTATGCAAGATAACAGTCCTCAGTCGACTCGGTAGGCCCAGGCCCTCAGTGGGCTGTAGAGCCACGAAGAAAGAAAGAAAAAATGGAAACATTGAAATATTGAAGGGTGTTAGAAGGGATATTTTGACGGAACTTAAGGAATTATGCTACTTTGGAAGCGTAATAACTAGGGATGGTACAAGTATAGTAGGATAACACAGGTAAGGAAGGCTTTCGCGGGAAAGAGGAAATTACTTACGGGTAATATAAGTATGAATATTATGAAATCTTTACTAAAATATTTGTATGGAGCGTGGTGTTCTATGGGCGAGAAACGTGGACGATCGGAGTTGCCGAAAGGAATAGAATAAAAGCCTTAGAAATGTGATACTATAGGAGAATACTGAAAATAAGATGGGCGGTTAGAATCACTAATGAGAAATCTCTAACATAATAGGGGAAGAGCGAATAATATGGAGGACGTTGACTAAGAGAAGGAATTGATTAATGGGACACCGTTTATGAAGTTGTGGGGTAAGAACAGAAGAGAGAGGCAAAGAATGGGATACGCTAAGTAGATTAGGGAGGATGTGGGAGGTGCTAGTTACGTGGAAATGAAATGGTTTGCTCAAGGTAGGTTACATGGAGAGTTGCATCAGACCAGTATTAGGACTAAATACCACAACAACTCGTTTTATTGTTTACTGTTATAGTTTCACAGTGAGAAAAGAAGCACATAACATCCAAGCCCCTGTGATATGAAACATTAACGATGAACACAACACCATAGAAGATCGACATGTCGTTTGTGTATTGTGAATATTGAACCATAAGCGTGGGTATTTATAATATGCTGAAAAAGTAGAATTATTGAATTGAATTTTAACATATATCATCAATTGAGTGATAATTAGAAAATTCGGAGAAAAAATTTCAAAATACATGCAACGGAATATTAATTTTATGTGAAGTTAAGTTTGAGAAAGCTAGAAAACTTAATTTTCCTTCGAAAACCAGTGTATGTTTGAATATTAGACTTATTTGGTGAACTAAAAAAAGAACCATTTCAAATAAGATTGGTTAGTGCATTGACATATTGCATGAATTGATTTATTTTAGGGAAAAAGGCTATATGAGGGTGATCCTGAAACATGAAACTCACGTACCATTTAAAAGCATACGAAGAGAATTGAAAACCAAGGACCCGCGGGCTATAGATTAAGTATCATACCCGGTGATTCACCTAAAAGAGAAGCAGAGAAAACCCTAGAAAACCTGCATGAGGTAGGTCAGTTATTGGTTATTATTCTGACTCTCTTCCGAATGAAGGAAGAGGAATTTTCTGTGGGGCCTCAGCATTCTTTTCTCCGTATCTCAACAATTTTTAGGAAGCAGCTGGTCAACTGATCCATTGGGATCAGCGGACAACATTTACCATCTTTCCAAGGTTTTCGACACAAGCACAAAAATCTCTTAAAAGAGATGAAGGTGCTCCGGTATGTGAGAATCTGACTGGTGAGACAACGAGGCATCCCAAAGGTGAACCCCATTATAGCTCTTTGGAGAAATACCTGCTAGAGAAAGCTCCCACAGGTATTGAATTAGCAAGAAGTAGTTTGATTCCAATGTGTTTAATGTTCATAATCATAGCCTGCCATAAATGTTTGAAAAACACTCCTATTAGTCGTTGTGTGACAAATAATTTAATATGAAGATAATTAGATTTTTTAAAATTAAATGTTAATATATTTTTAAAAAATACAAAATACGTCAGCATTTAAATTTATTACTATTTAATCATTATTATTGAATAATGTCTGAATAAGTCTAAAAAATTGCACGAAACGTTTTTGATCAAAAGTAATAAATCTACACGCTAACGTATAGGCCGTCTTTTTATTTATTGTAAATTTAAAGTCAGAAAACTATTATGAATATATATTTTACCTATATCTTATAACAATAAATTCACATTTATTTTTCATGTTGTATTGTGATTTCAATAATATCATATTCTGTTCTTCTTGACAGTGATTTGCTGTAGTATTGAGATAAATTGTCACTTCATAATTGTTTATTCTGTGAATCTATGACAGTGGCACCCTGACCCAAAAATTACAACATTTTATTTATATAAGTGGTAATTGGTAGTATCTTCAGTGACCCTGTAGAGAATTTACGACTCTGGAGTCACAACATTATATCCAAAAAGGGAGAGGTAATCATACTATATAAATAAAAGCGAATGAATGTTTCTTTATTGCACGACACTAGTACAAGAACTGATAACTACAACGAGATACTTTCATTCGTTAGATAAGAAATTTTAGAGAGTTGTAATTCTCACTCTTAAAATGTTTCTGTTAATAGTTTGAAGATTTAAGTCTCCCACTTCGAATCAAAAAGTTCCCACCCTTCGAAATAGTTGTGAGTACTCCTCAACAGATGTCGCGAGAGTCACGGAAGTTTTCAAGTTCAATCATCAACTGGCAGCTGGACCGCAAGTAGATTGTACAAGTGAAAGGTCTATAAAATTACATTTACATTGAATAAATTGGTGCATTAATTACATATTTCTTAGTGTATAATTGTACACGCTTTACGTAATTGAATTGAATAAAAGAGAAATAGGAAATGTCTGATAATATATATGACCCGCTTCTTCTTTGCTTTTTCGAAGATAATTTGTAATAGCCGTCTTAAAGCAGTACTTTCGCTGTCTACTAATTTATGCGAGCCAAGTGACAAGGGATATGATTAAAATATTTGTGTGTGTACACCTGTCAATTTTTAAATATCTTTTTAATGTGTTTTATATAGGGAATTGAAGTTATTACAATTCATTAACAGTGAAAAAAGTTTTCAAAATCAATAGTAATGTAAGGCAATTTCAGAGAAAGTAGTTTCATATTTATAAGAAAATGCCAATATTCAAAAACACTTTTATTAAAGTTTCTGATATTTTGGTCATATAATGGATATATTGGTAATATAATTAAATAAATTATTTTCTCAATTTGGTAATCATTAAATTTCAGCAAATTATACATATCATTGCTAGTATTCGCTTAAGGAAAAACGTGAACGTTCTATCGAAAAATTAACATAGATCCGCTCCAGTATTTATAACATCTCTAAGGTACCGGAATTATTTTCAACTTCTTTAATGTAAAGAGACTACTTTTTAATTCCTTAATATACCGTGTCTTTTGCAATACCTCTGGAGACCGGGAAAATTTTAACTCCATTAAACTCTCTTATCGCATGGTGAATTTTTAACTCTGTTAACGTGTCGTGCTGACTTGAAGTACCGTGAGAATTGACTGAATTAAGATACCAACAGTCAACATCCTGGAAATTTGAAGCTAAACCCAAGACGCCAGATCATTTTTTGCCCTTCACGAATTGATGTTAAATAAATCATGCATTGAAGATGATATTAGTGTAAAATTAATTCATTTACTTCGCTAACACAAATAAATAAATACCCGTGGCACCGTCGGGGCCACAGATAGATAAAAATATTATGTGTAATTCATTATTATGAAGAAAAATATTAAGTGTACTGAGTATTTATAGGAAATTACATAAAAATAAATAAGTTTTGGAAACTTGTTCGTAAACTCGCAGGCGACGAAAAGCTTAATATGAATTTAATACTAAACTTTTCCCCCCCTTTTCAATTCCCTTCCTATGCTATTAAAGGGGAGTTGCCTGTTTCAGGATCACCCTCATGTAGCCTGTTACCCCAAAAAAAACTGGTCTAGGGAAATTGCGTGGAAGAGTCAAGATTTATTTGGGTTTGGAAGTTATTGAACTCTGCGGCTTTTGTCGAGGGATGAATCAAAGAGAATAAAAATTTTTGAGTCCCCACTAAATTGATTCTAGAGTTGGCATTGTATTGAGCCAGTATAAGTTATTAGGTAAATAGTTAAGAACTCCGGTTACATACAGGCTGAATTACTTCAACTTAACATTGACTATTTATGAAAGAGTTTTTGCTAACAAGCATTAAGTAGTGGGAGCTTCAGAAGAAAATCTATTCGCATAAATGAAGAAATGTTAAGAAATTATTGGAAATGAAAGTGACTTGTTCTATACATCTAGTGAGTAGTTATACTTGAGGTTGAAGAGAGCGAGAAGAATAAAGAATCGATAAAAATGTGGAGGAAAATTTTAAGTAATCGTTAGAAAGTAGCGCAATATCGTTGGCCACCATTCGTTCCTGCCATAAGATGCTTGGAGGAAATACATTAAAGAAATTTCCAACATATTTTCTTTCACAGATGTACTCATAAAAACTTTCTGAAAGAAAGTTCTGTTAGTTTCATAAATATTAAGGCAAGTATCTTGATGATTGAATAAACTGTAAATGTTAATCATGTAATTATATGTCGCTCATTATTAATTTGTTAAGTAAATTAAAAAATTAAAATTACAAATAATTTCATAATACCTGGAGTCTGAATTTCGTTTTAGATCCTCTGGCAAATTTCTCACTACTACCTTACATCGTTGTAATGAAATTTCAGAAAAAAATTCGCAATTGTAAATAAAAATGGCTGTAAATCCAAAAATATTGGTAAATATGACGTCAGCGACAGTTGCATGATGGCCGCGTTCTCAGAGACTTGCACTAAAGACAAGCAGAGAGCGATTTTCTTTTGGTATTGAGGGCCATATATCAAGAAATAATATGGAAGTTGTAGTATGGGATTTCTGTGTGTTGCCTCTGACTGATTCAATTCGCTCCGATTTTCCGTTTACTGCCGCTACGCCAGACACTACAAAATAAGAAGACCGAGTAGAATAGAACATCAGCCATGACACTGCGCACCATATCATTCACGACGAGCAGCAGTACTGCGAACTGTGCACTACTTGGGTAGCAAAATATTTCACTCCCAAACGGAAGAAAGGACGAATGGATGTTTGTGAAACATTCCTACGACTTTATGAGACCGAATGATATTTAAAGCGTATACTTGTTGATGAATGTTTGTTTCACTACTTCCGGCCGTAGACCAAAGGAACCAGCGAGGAATGGGGACGTTCATTATCCCCCAGACCCTAAGAGTGCGGATACTAGGACTGTTCAGGTACATTCATGGTACTTCCATGCAAAGGGGGCACTACTTGAACAGTATATCATACTGTGATATGATTGAGATTCATTTAAAATTTGAAATCTGATAAAAGCGTCGTGTTTTTCTCAACCCCGGTGTACTCTCACAGAGCCTTAAATTATAACGCGGGGCAACACAAAGCTTGTACAAAAGTACAAAATATTTTGGAACTTAGTTCCGAGTGTCTACCACTTCCTGAATATTCACCCGATCTAGCACCGTGTGGCTATCGTGTGATTAGACCGTAAGTAGCAAAAAATTCCTCACTGACGGTGAGGTGGAAGACTGCGGTGCCAAAGTGGTTACGCAGCCCTTCCGAACTTTTTTTCTCGATCAATCCAGAACTTAGTAAAGAGCCGGCATAGCTGTATGGACCGTAATGGCGGCTATGTTGAAAGATGATGAAGTGATTTCAAGTCGGCTGTTCATATTTTATTCATAACGGTTACTTTTTGACCGTGGCTCGTACATATTGTTAGGATTCTTGCCCGAACTTCACTCACGCCTTTATCCCCGTTAAGTAAAGTTTATGTAAAGTATAAAGTACGTATATTATAGACACGTCATAATAAGAAAAGTATTGAGAGTAGATATATAAAATCACCCCAGTTTAGTTTCAATCTACCCGATAGCGCTTACTTAATCTTTTCCAAAGATGCTCGAGTTACAACAAACCAGTACACGAGAAAGACTCAGTATTATTTTGAATGTAAGAAACTATTAGTTAACAATTATATATATTTATATATATATCGTAAAATGACATTTTTCGTTAAAGAATAACAAAGAATCCGTTTTAATAAAACACAAGATAATATCTATATTTTGTATGAAATATTTCAAAATTTTCGCAATGAAAACCAAGGGAACACTTGGCCATATTTCCTAGCAGAGTAATAAGTTTCTTCACACACATTGTTGAGGATTCTCCGTCGTTTACGGCAGAAATGTCTTGAACGTTTTATGAATACCGTAATTTTCCAGTATTTTTTTACAATAATTGATGTGATTTTCAAATTACAAAGTAAGTAAAATTCATATCGTCTATCCTGAAATTTATGTTAGACTAGTCAACGCTCGTGACTTCGCGGAACTCGGACAAATAGCTCTTTTTATTTTGCCCTAAAAACGAAACAAGAGGAACAGAATTTTGATAAAGTTGTATTCGTTGAATATATAAAAAGTACGGTATTAATTATACATCTATTTAATTTTTGGTATCTAAGCATACAAATATACATCTATTTTTCTTATGCATACAAGTATTCTTTTAAATATTTGTAGTTTATATATTTTTATGGTTATTCTGCTCACCTATTTGTCTCGCTGCTGATTTTGAAAAGGTCCCTCTTTCAACGTTTCGGAGCCTATTCGAGACAAATTTCCAGAAAGACAGAAACTCCAATTATATATATTGAGATAGACTATATTTACTTTATTTACTTTTAAAAATAAGAAATTATTAAATAGTAAAATTTACCTGAAGAAAAATGAAAACAATTTACGTTTACATAGTATCGACGATCCAAAGACGTTTATTATTACTTTGGGAGATAGCTTTCTGCCAACAATAGGTTAATTACAGCGCGACATGTTTATAATTTTTAAAAAGTATATAGTATTATAGATTAAGAGTATAGACAACTCGCATTCGCTTTTTAGATATTTCGATGCGCATATGAACCACGAAACCTTTCCAGTATAATGTTTTTTTACGTTTTATACTAATATATTATTAACAATATAAGAAATAGAAACGAAACATGCACGAAAATTTAAGTTAAAACTTCTGTTTTAAACTCTCAAATTTGCATTGACTTTCATTGAACCGTTTCGTAGCCTATTCAAAACAAACTTCCCGACAAACAGACACTTTATTTTGGTTTATTGGTATAGGTATACAGGATGCCGCAAAAGGACACACAAGCGTATTGAATTACAGATATTCTCCAGCCAACATATGGGCTAAAATACAGCATAACGAATTTAAATCATTCTTTTGTAACACCAATCATATCTAATCATGTAAATTAATCTTTAGTGGCATAAACAATTACAAAAAGTGCTTACCAAACTTTCTTTGCTGACCTTCTGTGGTGTAGTAGAATGCGTCACATTGGTGTTTGTGTTTACCATGGTCACGAAAACCAGAGCTCACTCCAAATTCGTCTTATAAAAAGAATCTGGTAGTCGTTTCTGTAGCAAAAGGTGCACTGGACCTGATTGCGATAAAGAAGAAATATTTATTTAATACTAACAAACACTACAAAATTATATATGACATGCAAAAAAATCCCTGAATAATTTTTATAAGATTATTTTACGTATTTATTTCTTCATTGTTTTCACTATTTTAATATAATTACGATTCTACAATTAGTACTGTGTTGTTGAAAATAATCTGTTTCTAAATATAACTTACTACTATTTTTTACACATGAGGGAATAATAATTTATTATGAATAGAAAAATAAGGATTTAAAATTGTGTAATAGATGGAAAGGTTTGCATATGATTTGAAGCGTTGGATCAATATGTAAAGTAATGAATTCGAAAAAACAATGGAACACCCAAATGCAATATCAACGGGCATAAAACTTAAGTGCAGGCAAACGTGTAGAACGAAGGAGCCATGCTTATAAAATCAGATCCTGAAATGGTTATTGGAAGGAAAGAGAGGCAGACTAATTAAGAGTCAGAGAGAGAGGGAAGACTAACTAACACCTCATATGGCCGGGATGTTGCGAACCAGTTCAAATGATGGACGGAAGTAAATTGCGCATCGGAATATGAATTTCCCCGAACATTTCCCTGTTGCTAATACTCTCGTCCGTTTATATTTACTCACAATAATAATAATTTCTTGGATATTTTATCAATGAATAAATAGTAAAAATAAAATCACCTATATAAATGAAACTATATAATAAAAATTATTGATTTGAATAATGAAAACGGGCTTAATAAGGAACCTTCTATTTGTTAGACGTCAAAAATACACAGTAAACAAAGTTATCAGTATCTAAAAGGAAGTACCAAATAGGAAAATATTAAAACCTTTTGGAGAATGTTTAAAATAAAACAATTTCTAAAATTATATACATAAAACTAAATAATATTTTAAGTATTTCGAAATATACCGTGAATTATAAACGAACATTATGAAAAAATATTTATCTATATGCCTGAAGAAATTGTGAATAGTATTTTCTTTGGTTAAAATTTTTATATTATCCCATGTGTCTTAAAATATATTATATCATTGAATAGGGAAGCCATATGTACTAACAACATAATTGCACTCAACTATAAATATATATTTTGCGTTGAAGCAGTAAACATCAGTTATGTAAGTAGGATATACTTCCACTTCGTTTCAAACCGAAAATTAAAGAAAATAAGGGACAGATGTATTAATGATAAAATATTATATTAATACCTTTTCTAAGTTTTCTTATGTGAGATTCCATATTTATGCGTTTTTAGAAGCGCCCATTAAACGTCGCATATTTTTCTGATGCCTTTTTTCCAGTCATTTTCTGTAAAAAAATACAAATATTACTCATCTACTTTATTTAGATTCATTAATTCAAGTAGCATCAGTACAATGAATTTGAAAACTGGTTTTAATCTTAAATTTCTTTAAACATCAAAGTTTCTTCAATTATGATTCATTCTTTTACATTCTAAAAGTTTAATTTTTTTTACCTCAAGTCACGTCATATTTTTTCATTTAAATCTATAAAATTTTGAAATATTTGCCCCTTTATTGTAACCGATTGACTCGGATGAAAATTCTTGGCGGTGTTCCAATACTCAACGGCAAACAGATTTTAAGAATTAAGAACTGAAAAATATATCTATTACTGCTGATATTTTGTCGAGGGTAATTCGGAAACGATTTCAACAACGGACTGGAATTTTCGTGCATTTTGTGGCATAATTCCTATGAATTAGGAAACACTGGGTCATATAATGTTGTTGCTACTTCTCAAAGTATTAAATAGTAACGAAACATTATTGCAGATTCAAAAAAATTCTCAAATTGATAACAATTTATTACAATTAAAAAAATAGTAACTAAATCAATTTTATAGCAACGTATAAGTAAACAAAGGGTTGTGAAAATACCATTCATAACAAATATTAATTATTTTGAGGTTAACTTCTATAACTACGTGATTATTTGAAATTTGCAATCATGAAGTATTTGAATTTGTAGATCATTTTGTTCTTAAATTACGTTGTCTGATTTTTAGGACGCAGTAGGGGAAATGAAATTGGAAGGGAGAAAGAGAGAACTTATAAGAACCATAGGCTGAGACAGTGAGAAATAGATAAATTGATATGGTAATTTGAGGAAGGAGTTATAGGTGTTCTTAATAGTAAAACATTCTTTTTCTCTTTTGCTGAAGTTCTCATTACCCCACACATTGTGAAACATGAAACAATTATCATATTTGTACATTAGAAAAAAATCATATGCTATATCAAAGATCCGCTTCGTTCAAATATTTTTAAAAATTACGTTTATTTGCATAAAAATACTGAATATCTAAAACAAAGTACAGGAGCTCTGGAGTTTAACAGCCAATAAAGTGCGACGTTTCGGTAGCCAACAGCTCTGTCATCATGATCATGTTCCAGGCGCGTGGAAGTTGACAATTGAGTGGTTATTTGTCGAAACGTCCCGAGTTATTGGCCATGAGTAAACCCGAGAGCTTCTTCTATGGGATTTACGCCGGAAAAGTATTCAATCTAAAATACAGATTGTGTTGAGAAGTAAAATAAAAATATTAAAGAACAAATCGCAAAATATTTTTTAATATAGTAACTTAGAATTAGGATTGTTCCTAAAATTTGATTATGTTGCTTCTTCAAGTGAATCCATTGCAGCCAGAGAGATGGAAAATCTGACGCCCTTGCAGAACGTAGAGAAGAAGTTATTGGTAGAAAAATTATGAAACGGATTGAATAAAGAGGGTAAGATTCTTAGAATCTTGAGCAGTAAATAAATATAAAACGGTAAGTTCCCAAAATTAATATTTTGAAAAGAATTGGAAGACATTCAAGGAAAACAAAACAAAAACAGAAAAATTCCTGGTTTCAAGCATCTTCACTCGAGTTAAAAACCCGGGATGCCCATGAGTGACGTAGAAAATATGTTTTAAGACGAAAAGAACATAACATAAAGAAATATCTTTATTTTGCTCACTAATCCGTGTGAAGTGAACATTCGCAATGGAAATGACGTCGCTGTTTATCACGACAGCTGTTCGTGTTTTATCTATCATAAATATAAATTAAGTAGATTATTAAAATTTAATTTAAAGATTCACAGCACGGTTAAATTAGGCGAAACATATTTGCCTTAAAAGCAGTCAGATAAAGCAAAATTTATATTGCAGAAATTTACAACTTAGTATATATTATGATCTGATTTGGTGATATAAATTTATTTTCTCCATTTGTAAAATAAGAACCGATATTTAGTAGAATACTAGTCTACGTTATATTATTATAATTCATTAACAACACCTTTCACTAGTCACCGCCGTTATTCAGAGACTTGTTGTAACGGAATAGAAGGTTAAGTATGCCTGTAGTCACAAACGGCCGGCCGCACTGCGGCTCATCATGCACATTTTCACGACTTCTGTTAACCTGTTTAATCCATTTCCTCACCATTACAACATTCACTGCCGCTTCCCAGAATTGCCGATGACTTTACAGTAGGAGGGTCGTTCAATTGTGTTCAACATTTCGAAACGTCCTAACGAAAAGAGAACATAAAGAGACGATGATGCTTTGACTGTGTTGAGAAGTAGTGTGAGATGTAAGGTAATGATTGATAATAAAATATGAGGAAAATAATGATTTTTTAGCTTTTTTAAATACTGAAAATCAGTTGGGTGGATAGAGTAACTAACCAGAAAGTCTTAGCCAGAGGTGGCCAAACCGTGGTGCATGCGCCAAACGTGATGCTTTGTACGATTAAAAGTGACGCATTGCATTTTTGAGCCTGTTTGTATTTCGAACGAGAAGTCCTTTTACATTGTACAATTAGACATGTATTATGAATAATTTTATAAATAAATACAAAGAATGTCCAAAATACATAAATAGAAGAATATAATAACAGTTGTAATGGCAAACTGAGAGAACAGACAACTCCCAGTTCCAAGCCAACGTCGCTCTCAGTGCCAACAACATTAGTCCAGAGTTATCTGGACCAAATGAGCATCGTCAAGCTACCAGCCTCACGCACAATATCACCAATCGTGAGCAATATAAATTGGTGCATCATAAAACTGGTGTAAATTAATTAATTATTTAAACTGCATCAAAGTAATTCCTTTTCGTCCCATAAGCGAATCAGATTTTGTCCAAAAATCTATTTACCAACCCCTAACCATGAACGTATGACGTTATAAATGTGTGATCGAGTCATATGGCGCATCTAAACTCGTCTGCCAAAAAATTTGTCGCTTGGTATGCAAAAGGTTGGCATCCCTGTTCTAATGAGAATATGAGAAGAGAGAACAATTTGGAGGACTTTGACCAAGAGGAGGAATATGTTAATATGCAACGTTTTGAGACGAGGGTCTTATAAAATTAGTATTACAGGGAAGTGTGTGGGTTTTAGAACAGAAGTGAGAACCAAGGATCCGCTAAGCAGATAAGGGAGGATGTTGGATGTGGTAATTATGTTGAAATGAAAAACCTGCCCAGAATGGGTTAGCATGGAGGGTTGCATGAGACCAGTGTAAGGACTAATTACTACAACAACCAACATTTTGGAATCATTCCTCGTACTTAATTTAGTAATTTGCATCTTTTTAATCAAGGGATTTTTTAAAAATTGAATATATCAAAACGGTTAACAGTAAATCGAAAAAGCACGATTTTCTACGACGACTGTGACCGTTATTAACAAAAAAAGATTTATTTTTTCACGTTTGTAAATAAGTCACAGTAAATAATATTTATGTTAGTTTCTTCACGGAATACCATGGCACGGGAATTTATGTGATGTGAATACACTATAATAAGGCTGATAAAGAAAAAAATTTGGACCGTGCCATGATAGATAATCGTCAGGCAGCCATCCCGGTAGGTCAAGTCTCCAAACATTGTAGTAGCGCCAATAAAAACGGAGAAGAACCATATTAAAGCTTACTTGACTATATAATAGGTCAAAATTAGAAGATGAAATCTATCAAACCACGTGAACATTGTGCAAGATAATCTTTGTACTCGTAATGAATACGATAACGTATTACAGAAGAGATGACGTACAGAGTCAAGGTACTGAAAGAATCTGTAAAGTGATTGAAAGAAATCATTATCAGAGTAGAATTTACCTTCTGTAATTGTTGAACTGCAACAAGTTTATGCATTTGTGAATTCTTTAAGAGGAACTTTTGGAATGCCAACCTCTTGTGTGCGTTAGTGTCTCGGTGTCGGTGCCCACGGTTGAATCTGTTGAAGATGGGATTTTCCACTGAGTAGTTAAATGAGCACCCCACAATATTTGGGAGGTGTTGGGTGTTCTCCTGGTCCAGCGGAGGACCGGTTCCTGCAAGGGTCAGCTGCATCTGCAGACCTGCTGACCCGACCCGACTCGACCCGAGAACCTGTTAGGGGGCAAGGGTCAGCAGATCCCTTCAGTGTCCTACATTTCGTTTCCATCACTGGATGTGTGTCGGAATGCAGACCTGGAAACTGCATAGCTTGTGTATTTGTGCGTGTGTAACTTATATTTTTGGTTGGAGTTATTGGTGATTTTCTTTGCAGCTAATAGTTTGTAGTTTTAATGTTATTCAAGTGGATGTTGCACCTTCGTGAATTTTTCTTCCATTAACGTGGTGAATGTTTGTTATTCGTAGTTATAGAATCACAATGGTGACAGAGAACTGGATCTCTGCTTATATTTTCGCACTTATATTAATGGATCATTGACTAGAAGGTAATATAATACGTTTTAAAACTAAGATCTCGCTTACTTTTAAGGACTGATTTGACTATAAACAGAACTGATATTGTTAATATTGTGAGCTTATTATCGATATTTTTAACAACAAAAATTATTACAATAGGTAACGTTCCTACCACAGTGGCCGGTACTTAATTAAGCTTTATATTAATCACAGTGGATAGAATCACCTCAATATTTCATGATTTTACATTAAACTATTACTTTTGCAGGGCAATAAGAATTAAACTCACAGTGAGAATTAATAAAATCTTGATCAGTGAATATGGAGTTTTGATCTTTTTAAGGAAACTTTTACTACCAAATGAAGGCGTCGTTTACTTATTAAACTATGTCTTACTTCATACCTCGCGATTTTAAATGAAAATTTTTATTTCAAGGAACCCAATAAATGTCGTTTCGGGAAAGTCTAGAGGTTTAGTTATTTATTTCGTTGCTAATCATCAAGGATATTCATAACATATATTGCTTTTCCTAGCTGCAAAGCATTATACCTGCAAGCTTCAGAAAAAATCTGGAAGCTATTACCAAGGTTAAACCTTTTATTCATATCTATCAAAGTAGAAATTTCCTGTGAATGAGTTTGTGAAGTTGTATACTGCCAAATATTTTACTGGCAGAACAGAGAAAGACAAGAAAAATTGAAGAATTCGGTAGTGAGAAGAATACTGGGAGATTCATAAAGAAACAAAATCAGACATTACGAACCTGATCCGAATAACATAAAAAGTTATCGACTTTTCAACCAAAAAGTAAACTAAACTTACTATTTAGACACACAATATGGAAAGAGGTTAATTTATTAGCTTTTATAAATAATATATAATAGTGACGTAATTTAAAAATAAATGTTATTAGTCAATCACATAACATAACATAATAAGTAGAATAATAAAATGTGAATACGAAATATAAACACGTTTCGTCTTGCCTTCTTCAGGTTATATAACCTAATAAAAAGAATAGACGTAAATCGATAGATCTATCTATATATTTTTAAAATAATAATTAAAGTATCTTATTAGTAGAAGGGAAATTAATTTTTGGAAGAAACTGCAGAATTATTTTTTTTTCTACTCAATGAATGCAAATAAAATTAAGTATACTGAATGTCAGGACTAAACGTATTTAAATGTCGTATTCACAATTTATTGTTGTCCTTAGTATATATATATATAAAATTATGATCTCATTATTTTGTTTTATAAATAGTGAGAACATACACACGGAAGTAATTATCTTCAGAAATAGTATATGTAAAGGCAGTAGATATGATTTGGGCTATTTTGGTAAACTATGTACCAATGAGCCTGAAAATAGCAAACGTATTATTATTCAATGAAATCGGTAATAAAATACTGGATGTGAGTGGACTTTTTAATATCATTTTATTTAGTAATCGCAATTTTAAATAGGAATAAAAATAATTTGTTTGCTATAATTACATATGAGATTTAGTTGCTTCCAAAAAATAATAATTTTCTCACTCTTCCTTTTACAGATGGATTTCACGTGATCTCTGTCTGATTAGCAGACTTAAATTGAAGTTGCCAAATGTTTGAAATCTATTATAAATCCTGGAAGGTAATGATAATAAATTTTAATATTAATAATAAATTATAACACTGTAACTTGTATGTTTTTGAACAAGAATCAGATATCTCCACAAATAAAAAGTTTAATCATAATACAATCTAAACGAAATAACCCTTATATATACATATATATATCTTGGACAAAAAATTGTTATTTATTGTATGGGAAGAATTAATATAATAATAAGTTTTATGAACGGATATATTTTTTCAAATGAATTAACGAATAGACATTTAAATTTAAGTTCATTTTAGTTCTCCTTACCTGGTGTTTATGGATGAGTCATACAATTATGCATGTTGTTATTGTTTACTTTTTATAAATCCTACTTACAGGAGCAAGAAAATTGTCTTCATAGCAAAATCAAGTCAAACTTCATAAAAAACAATAATCTTACGAAGAAAAGCTATAAAATCGTTCCCATGTCATAAATACAACTTACGATTATTTATTTTATAGGCCTTATTCTATGCGCGCTTCATGAGTTTTCATTAATGTCCGATGAATGATGACGTATATTTAAAGCACTATAAATAATGTTTTTAACTTGTTGCAAGGCAAATACGATCACAATTTTTCATTTAAAGTATATAAAAGTTAATTCATAGTAAACGTAACGTGAAACATATTTTGAATCTTTGAGGATACTAAAATTCAAAGCGTGACGTAGATATTCATTTCTAACTTTATTTCAAGAGAATTTTAAATTATTACATACGTCGTTGTTTCTATCGTGTATGATTTTCACGTCGTTTATTCATAGTAATTTTTCACTTCATTAACTTTAGTGCATAATTATTTCTAACACAACCATTTATTCAGTTTTTTGTTTTCAGTTTTTATACATTATTTAATAGAATAAAGAAAGATAATTTTGCACCATTAATATCATATACATATAACACAAAGTTCAGTAAACCTAACTCAATTTTTATGTAACAAAATCCATTCATTACGGCGATCAGTCAATTCTATAATGAGCTCGCTTCAATGAATCTAATGATTTCTTACTTATTTATCCGCACCGCAGACTCATTGATTGTATTCTATATTATACCTTTTACAATTCTCTTCTCTTCAACAATTAATCTCAATTTTCCTTGCAAATTTAATCTGACATATATCTTCAAACTAAATGGATATAGGGTCTATATATGATATCAGAAAAAATAAGAAATGAGCTGAATAATCAAAATATATTTAGAATAATATGTATAAGTATACTATAGCCTACGTAAATAAAATGTATCAAATGCTGACAATCTCTGTTAACCAGTTATATTTTCAGCAGTAATAAACTGTAAGGTATGCATAGGAAAATTGAGAGACTAGTGTAATATAAGATGAATATGTTCTGTATGACAAAATACCTTTGTCGTTAAATGTTTGTTATTTTAAATTAAATAAGGATTCAAACAATTAATCACAGAATACTAATAAATATGAATAAGTAGTTTATCTGACATTAAATAAGTGACTAAATGAATTATAACAACATCTTTGTCAGTTTTTTATTTTATTTATAATATGAAATATACAACGTTTTGTTCCTCATTTGAGACTTCTTCAGGTGTACTAAAATAAAAATTATAATGAATTTCTTTAGTTATATGGTTTGAAGTTCATAAAGAGCTGAATTTTGTAAGTTTAAAACAATGTATTATATATTATTTTTTAATTCGTAGCATATAACTAACTTAATCCATTATAATTGTTATTTTAGTATACCTGAAAAAATTTCAAATGAGAAACTAAACGTAGTACATTTAATCTTTTAAATAAAATAAAATAAACTGACAAAGAGGCTGCTATAATTCATTCAATTATTAATAAATATGTTATAATTTGAGTGTTTCTACACAGTTAAGGGGTAGAGGTATAAATAAATTTAGAATAGACTATATAAATCTTACGTCATATTTACTACAATATCTGGCTGTTTGAAAAAAAAAGTAAACAGTACAACAGCCTACATTTAATACAAACACAGAAGGCTATGTGTTTGTGTGACATTCGCGTATAAATTTTCATCCATTTTCATTTCATAATTCCATTTTAAATCATACCAGGTGGGATTACAAATTTAAGGATCGATACGTCCTGTACTTCTAGTTAATAAAAGATTATATTAATTATTTTTCTGATTTACAGACTATTGTACTATTTACCTAAATCCAATTGTTTAATATCATTAGTGAAACTGAAGAGTAATGATAATGTATTAAAAATTACCACAGGTTAAATCTCTTCCTTCAGTTCAAAAACTTTTGGCAGCAGACACTTTTATTGTACAGTTGCAATTAAGACACTGAAACTCGTTTATTGAAAGTAATTCAATCAACCCACCGGTCAATTATGTAACGTTTACACTATTGTTTTCCTTGTAACGCATGTAGTTACACCTAAATAATAACTATTGACTCTTTGATTTATTTCTATAACTTGCGTACAGATGAATAACGGACATCTAAAAGTTGAATTTGATTTTCGTTTAAATAAATTATAGTACATAATGTGCTGTATTATATGTTATTGAGTATGTGTGAGTTGGGGCGTGCGCGTTAAGGAGCATCGGTCCTAAGGGCGAATGTTTTTTAATCCCTTGGAATGAGAGGCGCGTAAAGATTTTTCCCCTCTGTGTGGGGGTAAGGCCTGGCGAGATGTCTGTCCTGCTACTCGAAATAAAAAGGGGCGCACAAAGCTCCGGAGCGCTGCAGACTCCACGGCCATTTTTCTTTGTGCGCTGAGACATTAGAGGTAGATGTGCTACCACTCGGCCGTATATTTCCTTGCTCTTCTGATACAGGAAGCCTATGTTAATTTCCCCTGCTGCATCATGCCACGTGAAATGTTCTTTTTTAAAATGGGACAAATGGGATTTAGGCTTATTTCTTTCACACAAATCCCATTAGCTCACTTAGAATTATCTAAGACTTACTTTATAAATATTATTTAAAAATGTGACTATTACTAAAAAAACACTTTTATCCAAAATTACTTCTCTTTTTAGAGATATATACTAATCCTATTTCTATTTAATAATTACTTAATAAATTATAGAATAATTATATCGTTTATGTTGTTTTCTTTCGAAAAGAATTTTCACTATCGTAGAGTAAAACATTTTCAAACCACTTACACTGACCTTCTTCTTCTATATTTTCTCATATTACTCGATGAAAATAATATAAGAGATGTAGTACCGAAGTGATTTTCATTTTGGGTATTTATGACAATATGAATGATTATTTAATGGGATCAAAATTTTCAATAAATTAAATCATTAATGTAACTCCAAATTATACTTTCTAATACACTATGACCCATACTCAATTAACACAGTGAATTATTTGTCACGAATTAATAGCCTAATAGCAATACCCGAATTCCTCTCAATCGCGATTTATCGGGAAGATTTATGTTATGAAAAATTACTAGTACTTGTTCAGTTGAAAAATTTTTTCAACTATATGACAATGTTGTTTAGAAATAGTAGTATGACTACACACATTCATTATCCAATTTATTAGATACATCGTATGCTGTAGAGCTAGTAACAGTTTCAATAGTCTTCTTTCCGTCTTAAAAAATTGGGAATTGATGGTTGTTGTTGATTGGTGCCTGAATTTTGAAATGTACTCGGGTAGGGTGTTGGAGAAATCGAAGGAAGACATTCAATTATATACTCTCTGTAAGCCCCATATAAATATAACAGTGACGTAAGCCTATAACTTTTTTTAAGAAACGTGCTAAAATTTTAAAATACATAATTAAGATAACGTACTCAATACAATATTTATTTCTAATGCAAGATACTGTGTGTTCCTGCATCAAATATATTTCACAATTGAGTAAATATATGATCTATAGGTAATTGCAATATTTATGATTGATTTATTAAGATTATATATTTCAATTAATTTCATACAGTTTTTTACTCAATTAATATTCATGTGTTACTTTCAGCCTGAACTCGCTCCATTAATTCTCTGTGTTAATATTTGTGAATTGAGGTTTTTGCATATAATATGTACGTCATTAGTATTTAATATGTAATGAGAATAATTCAGATAATCAAGTTATATAAAGTAAAGTATAGTAAGTCGATGCTCCTACTATAATATGTCCCTAAGTGATTACAAATGTTTGGACGATAGACAAAGATCCTTAAAGTATGAGTATTTTCGCAAATTATTTCTTTCATATTGAATGTCGCTTTTACGATAGATTCATTCTATAAAGATGAAAACATTTTGTTATGATTTGAAGATAAATAAAGTTAAGACTTTAATTAAACTTCCAAAACAATTTAAGGTTTCCCTGATACTATAGTGTATCGCTGATTACGCACCTTCGTTTTTTATATTTCTTTCCAGTATAATTAATTCTTATGTTTATTAATAATACTTATAACTATGAAACAACTTTTAAAATAAGTTGACGGAAATTTTATTTGTATGTAATTATCAATATATTTATCCCATTTTAAATGAATTATTATTTGTCCAAATTGATGCCCGCCTAATAAACAACTATCTTTATTTTTAAATAAAACTAAATTTGTGGCGTAATAAAATACAACAGAGTATATCAGAATACAACCTACAATTTGGAATATATATATGCACTTAAACAAAGAAACAAACAGATTTAAAATATAGCTAAAAATATAAACGGACGGAAAGTATTAATTATTTAGAGTTAAAAAAAGGTTAGGACAGAACTTATGGAAGAAATATTTGCAAATTAAAAATTCATTTGGAAAAAAATGCCTAAATTCATTTCAGAATTTTCTGTAAAATATAATTTATTTTTTATGTTTTTCTGACGACTGACAAACATTTAAGTTTATTTTGCGCATCGTGACTGACTGAGAAAACATTATTCCATTTTTCTCATGACTATATAGAAATGAATAATTAAAGCACTTTTAATTTTATTTGATACTATAACGGACTGTTAAAATGTATATCGTATATTATTTCTTAACTTTGGCGACTTCATTACAGAGTACTTGTTTATTCATAAATTATAAGAAATAAATTGAAGGATTCCGTTATTTTTAGGAACGTATTCTTAATACAATGCTACATTTAAAAAAATTTCCATATATTTTTGAAGATTTATTTTCTTCTTTGATATAATCCTTCGTGGTAACTTTCTAAGAGTTTAAAGTACCTATTGTCAATAATTATATTCGACCGATGTTTCTCTCAGAGTGCTCAGAAATTACTTACAATAATGTCGTTTTTTCCATTAATGAGGCTACTATAACAAACATATTTCAATACCTCTAAGGTAATTAATTTGATAATGAAAATGGTAACGAAAACACTCACAAATCAGTTATATACATATTTGTTGTTAATTCGTTATAGAAATAAATCATGACTATGTGTTCAAATTGAAGGGTAACTAAAATAAAATTATAGGCAAGTCAGAAAATTCGAAAATATCTGCTACTAAATTTCATTAACGAAACTAAGAAAATAAATGGTCAACTATTTTTTATTTTGCGATAATTTCGGATGATTTATATTTAAATTAGGACAATTATTACAGTAAAACAGTTGAATAAATTATATTTCAATGACACTCATGAAATGTTCGATTTTTGTTTGTATTGACATTGTTGAACCTTTCATTAAATCGTCTCTTTGCTTAATATTGAGAATTGATTTTTAATTCAATTAAATTTTACAGATATACTCATTAGTGGAAATTATTTTATGCCCTAAATGTTGGTACGATGTTGAGTTTTCTACTTCTATTTTGATAAAAACTTAACCATTCCATCAAGACAAATACTGAATGTTCTAGTATCTGCATAATCAACATCCTGCGCTGCAATTAGCATACAGGTACCGATTTTCGTGATTATCTTTTTATATCGTTTACAGCGTTAACGGAAATGATATATTTCGTAAAATGACAATAATATATTACTCTAATAAACATTAGATAATATGCTGAATTAATAATCCAACTTAAATTGATTCCGTATCCATAATTTACAATATATATAACCTATTCCGTTATTTATTATTAATCTGTAAAGATCAGTTCATATATACGTGCAAGAAAGTTTAAAATATGATTCAGATATCTTCTTAATTATAAATGTGTAATTTTTATTACCTTCTAGAATATCCTATCATTATCAAACACAGTGTACTTCGTCTATTATAAAATACTGATATCACAGAATTTAGTTACTATGAAAAGCAAAATTACAGTCATACACTGGAGTTTCCGCTCATTTTAGGAGCATAATCATCTGTAACTACTAATAAAGCATGTTTGTAAAAAAATATTTTCAAGAATTGTTACTCAAAAATTTTACAATCATTATAAAAATCATACCTGTTATATAATTTACGTAAACAATGAATTTCATCACAATTTAAACGTAACACGGCTGCATATCCTCCGGGTCTTACACCAGCGGCAACCGTGTGGAATTTTATTCTTAGAAAAAATATAAAGTATTCGTCGTTTTAACAATGAATTCTTCACAACATTTTTTTTGCAATCATAGGGAAGATATATGAAAATAAGGCGTCAATTCCTTGAGTCTTATTCTTAGAATCCGTCTCGTTTAATTTCAAAATATCAAGAGACAGGAAGATTAAACTTATTCTCTGAATTTATTTCAGTTAAAATATTATTTTGTTGTACCCAATAAATATCGTATACTAGAATTATTAAATATCTGTTTTTAATATATACAAAAAAGTAGCCAAATTGCGGCAAAAATTATTGCTAAAATTAAATGAAAACCACCCGGCAATTCCCCAATTCTTGCTTTCGTCAGGTGGCTGAAAATCCCCCAAGAGCCGCAAGAACTCACCTGACGAAAGCAGCAAAAAGGTTTTGTTGTATTTCTTTTATTTCATCACTAATTTTTGTTGGTAATTTTGCTACTTATTTTTTGTAATTATCGTATGGGTTAGAAGGCAAATA
The DNA here is from genome assembly GCA_034510155.1 of Eucriotettix oculatus. Lineage (NCBI taxonomy): Eukaryota > Metazoa > Arthropoda > Insecta > Orthoptera > Tetrigidae > Eucriotettix > Eucriotettix oculatus. The sequence goes on from CM067377.1 coordinate 142,758,556, forward strand.
TTTGCTGTGGACTGACCTGAAGGAAGATAAATTGTTTCGGCATTTGTCCCCGAAGTATAGATTTTTACTCTTTTCAATGTCAACAGTTAAATGGTAGAGATAGTATCCAGTTTATATAGGAGACGAAAGATACTGAAAGGGAAATAAAAAGTCCATTGATTGGAACAATAAATCGTGATCATGGATAGAGAGGTGCAAATCACTGCTACTGGTGGATGACAATTGGAGATGAACTTAATTCAGTGTATTCGAAGCGTTAGTTTTATAGAGATGTGTTGGAAAAATTCAGTGAATTAATTATTTTTATATGTGACATTATTATTTACAACTAAGGGAATGCTTAAGAAAATATATGTAACAATTTCTCCGCGGAATTTAATGCTCTCATTTTTTAATTTTGAAGACAACGATGAAGCTCTTGGTTTTAATGAGACGCACAATTTATTTTGAGTGCAAATTCTTAAACCTAACAATTAAAAGCAGACTTGTTTCTACGTTTATCTCAAAAAGATGAACTAAAATGTTAACCTACCCTAGTAATTTCTGATATAATGAAATTGTAGACTCATTTACTCTTTTATTTCAGTAGAATACATATACACCACTTACCGTTTTAACATTGAGTGGTTTTGTACAAAACAAAAGAATTAAAGAATTAATTTGATTGATTTATTGTATAATATATATAGTTTACAACCTTTGTAATGTACAAATTTTATTATTTATTTCAATTTCTACACTTATAGGTTATGCACTAATTGTCATTATTGTTGTTATTTTTCACGGTAAGATTTTTTTGGTAGTATTTCACAAATATGTACAGGTTTCGTTGGAAAAAAATCTCCAATTCAAATAATTTTATTGGCAGAATGCTTTTAGGTGTTGACATAGAAAATATTCAACATAGCTAGAATTAACGTACAAATTTATAGTATAATAATCAACTACGGTTATGATCCATTATTGTTGGGGTAATACATTTTGTTTTATCTTTGAATTGAAGTTAGCTTTAGTGTTTCTTTGAGTTCATCGCTTGGTTTTTGCGGCGTGTCATTCTTGCAGCTATTGAACTCACCGTTGTGAAAGCAACAAAGATTGCAGAAACATTGCACGGTCTTCATTTTATCATTTAGCTATTTCTGTTACTTGGCTATGACTTTATATAATTGGTATATACTAAATAATACTCCACCGCACAAAAATTTAACGGTGCATTTAGCACCATGAGTGGATATAAGAATGCAATAAAATTTAATCTTAAAAATATTCTTCAGTAAACGATACCTTATGTAATGTTATAAAATGTTTAGAAAAAATGAATTGTTTAAGCTTTTCAGCTTTTAAGCTGGAAATAAGAACATGTTGATTACATTTATAGTAGTGAAATTCTCAAGTTCGACATTTTTAAATTTCTGTAATAAATTTTCTTTTTTAAGTTAAAAATGGTGGTATTTTTCAAATTAATATATATCTTTTCTAAATGTCTGTTATTTCGTTACATTTGTTGCTCCTTGGGATATAGAAGAAGGAAAGATTCACCTTTCCAAGTATTAAAATTATAATCTCGTTGTATTTGCGTACGAGATAATTATCAAACTATTTGACGCACTATGATTAAATAATATTATCTCTTATCCATTACAATAAACATGGTACCTATTTAAAATATTATTATATTTTATAGCTGAGGTTACATGAAACGACCATGTCACAGACAATTGAAAAAGTTTCATTCAACTAGAACGACGTTTCGTCCACAAATTTGGGACTTCATCGGTAAAACGATTAAAAAAATTGATCAGGATTTTAAATTTCTTAATGTATATAATTTAACATATATATGTTGTTAAAATGTAGAAGTCTGAACATAAAATTTATTCGTTAATGGTTTGTAATGATTGTTTCTTTACAAACGGCATATGAACAATTATTTTAGACTTCTGTATAATAAATAATTTTTAACAGATTTATTATTCAATTTTTAATATTATTTAGTGTTAAATATAAATTAGATTAATTTTTTTATCTTCTTTCTTTTTTCATAGATTTTATTTTCCACCTAAGGACAATCTTAGTCTTACTTTTACATTTTATGGAACTATATATATATATATATATGACGTTATTTTTCTCTTAACAGCCAATAAATACAATGACGCTACATTTTATATTTGTAACTCTACTTTTTTAAAAGTTACATGTGTAAATGCATACATTACAAAAATTATAAACCTGAATAAATTTGTTTATGCATCGTTTTAACCTGATGAAGGCTCAAATTTGTGAACGAAACGTCATTGTAGCCAAATAGAAATTTTAAAATTCTCTGTAAAATTGACACTTAATTTAGCTTTATTTTGTTTCAATATTAAATTATTATTAATTACGGGCTCTGTTTTCTTTGGTAACTATAAAATAAACGTTTGGTACTATGTACGGAGTGAATATATTTAGTTCTATAAATTGAAAAAGAATGGTGTGTATATAAAGATAAGGAAAATTTCGAAAAACGAAATGCACCTTAATACATAAAGTGATATTAACAAAATATTGTATTACGTGTCTAAGAATGAAGTAAAGAACATGATAAGTTTTACAAAAATGAATTTTAATTTAACAATATCATGTCTATCTATATAACTTAGAGCTTGAGTAGTATGCCTTTGTTTTTATTCTACGCATAAAATTCTACATTTATTATTTTTCACGTACATTTGCTATTAGTATTTCTCTTGATATATATTTATATATAATTAGAACTTTTCCTTATATATATATATATATATATAAGGAAAAGTTCTAATTTAACGCATGTTGTAAATCAATATAAATATTTCTTGACCTATTTACAGTCAATTTTTTTATCCAATAGAAAGATAAACGACGTTTCGGTGTACATTGACGTCTTCAGGTATTTATTTCTAGTTATTACAATACCTCAGTCTTGCTTCATAACACGGTTTGGATTAAAGTTTAATATATCTCCTCCGAACCCTAATTTTTAAATTATTGTGCTTTTAACTCTATATGTTAAGTGTTATTATAATAACATGAAATAAAAATCTGACGAAACGTCGGTTATTTTAAATTGGATCAGGAAATTTTCTGTAAAAAGGTCAAGAATTGTTTTTATTATTTTTTAGTAAATATAAGGAAAGTTTTAAATTTATTAATCACCGTCAATTTGGACCTGTGCTTTATACAATACCCACTGGAGTGGAGGTTTCTCATTTCATTTCTCATCTTTAGAATGAAATTACTTTAATTTTGCAGGTAATAGTAAATATTTTTAAGTGTCAAGAGTCTTGTATTTAACACTGGTCCATCCATGACTTCAGTTCTGTAAACGTGTTATGATTTTGACGCTGAAGTAAACGGTCTTCTTATTTTGTTAGTCTTTTACTATTACAGAACAAAAAGTGAAAGACTGTCTGTAAAAATCTGAAATAATATCATTTTTATATGATCATACAACTTCCAGTCCAAAATTTTTAATCAACGTAGCAAAATTAAATTGTTAAGTATCGCTGAATAAATAAGAAATAATAATTCAGTCCCCTTCTCCTTTATGGATTGCAAAGTGAATGTGCTAATTTTGTTCTCATTGGTATTATAATAAAATAGAAAAGAGTAGTAATGAGTTTTTACGCTTTTAGCTGTTTGTCAAACTTTTACCGGATGAACTTTCTGTTATAAATATTGTATAAATATACTGACAATGTTTCATTGTTTCTTTTCTGGTCAATTAAATCTCCTAATTTCTTAACGTGTGTGAAATAATTTTATAATAAATACTGAAGAAATTACAAAAATATTTTTACTATAAAATTGAATAATTATATATACCACTGGTCTAACTGATATTTCTTCAGGATAGAAATACGTGGAGTGCAGCATGCTAATCGAAAAATATGTGAACAAGCTGACAAGAAAACGGAACAGTCAAGCGTAAAGGATCTGCCAACGTTACGCTCATCACAGGTAAGAATGTGGAGACATTAAGAAAATTTATTTTTATTACTTTAGAATAATTGATGGGATCTTTGTGATTGACGTTATCAGGTCAGTCGGACACTGAGATCCTGCAGAAGCTCTGCACCAATTGAACCGTTAGTCAAGGGGGTCACCAAAACCTGTCCGTTGGTCCTGGACCCGCCCAATTTACATAACACAGCATCTTCGGTATGTTTTTTGACCCTTAATCTTAGGGGGGTCAGAATTATAAACACCTTTACACAATTCCTTCGCTGCGGAGATGATGTGACCCTCCCGTAGGACCGGATTCCTTGGCCGAATTCTGCAGACTTGGACGCAGGAAAGGTGGACTCACCCTAATTTATAACGTCCTTCAGGATGTAGGGCATGGCTTGTTTAACGTCTTTTTGCAAACTGTTCCAGTGACCCAGCTTCCCAGTGATGTTGCACAGTAATCGGTCGAAATTTCAAATTTAAACAACGTCCATAAGGCATGAACTGAAAGTAATAGTTGATCTCTATGTAAACTTAAAAACGATCAGTGAAAATATTTAAACAGCCGAAAATAATCAAAATGAACTTGAAAGGTAACAAGGAAGCTGAAACCATTAATTTATCCTCAGTAATGGTTGTCAAATACGTCACTATATACAAGCGGAAAGAGTTTTATATGTTCAAATTAAAACGTTTTAAAAAGTAATTCTAAAGTTTAATGCAAGAGTTATGTGTAGTTTGAGTTACTTTCAAAACCTTTACAAGGTAATGCGGCTGTCTGTCTGGATCGACCAATTGAGATCATCTACAATTTTTTATATAAGTTATCTCTGTTTCCATACTATTCTTATACACCAATGTACATACCATCGCTGAGTTAAAAAAATATGAATGTCTGAATATACGCCAAATGAAACTTGATCTTTGCCTCATAATTAGTCTGCTCCAAAGTCTTCTAAAAATATTATTTCAGATACTGAAAATTTTATTCAGTAGTAGCAAAACATCAAAAACATAGAGCTAATTCTTTTGTGGATTCCCACATGTCTATCTTCAACTTCTATTCCATCCATATATTCACACACTGGAGAAATTTGAGACAACTAGGAATTCAAATAAATCTCATTTCACTGCATTTATATTGCAAATTTAACATTTGAAAACAGATATTTTATATATCATCCATTATGTTGTGAGAGAGAAAAAATAATAATAATCTATTATAAAATTCTTATAATTCCTCTAATATTTTTATATAGTGAAGACATAACTATATAAAAAAAAATCATTGAAAATACTGGAGATTCTTTTCTTCGTTACATATTAATTCTTTGCAGTTTCACTCCCAAAAACGCTTTAGATACTTCCTACTTTCTATTTTACCTCTGCTATCCTTTTCACGTAACAGTTTTATATATCAAGTATATTTCAACTATAAATTTTATGAGCATATTTAAAATATAAATAAAATGCTAAATAAGCCATAACAGCATCTTTTATTTATTTAAATAATTAACTTTACTACGTTTCGTCTCATTTGAGACTCCTTCAGGTCTCTCAAATGAGTGACGAAACGTAGCATAGTTTATTATTTAAATAAAATAACAAGTGATAAATAGGCTGTTATAACTCATTTAATATTTATTGAAACGTAAGATAAATTACATAATTATAAATAATATAGTTTCGGGACCTCTTCGGTTGTATCTATATAGAGAATTAAATATAAATACATTGTATATTTAAAAAAATTAAGTATCATGATTAGTTAAGTAATGTGAATTTATAAACTTTAACAGGACATTCCGTACTACTACTGAAACATCAAGGGTCAAACTAAGAAAATATATTGACAAACATATAGAACACATTTTAAATTCTTGTAAGAAATTCTTTTCTACCCCGAGAACTACACAACCAAGTATCAAGAAGAACATTTTAAATCATAAGACTATTTAAATCGTCTATCGAAGTTTAATTTTGCGTACCATTTTTACACTTACAGAATTTACATTTGACTTAACATGAAGAAACTTACTCATCAATCAAAGATAATAGTTGCGTTCTATATTTAATTTTTTTATATTAACCCCAATAAATTCTGTAACTATTGACATATATATGTTTTGCTAATACAGGTTGTTTTGGTCTTAAGTATGTTTAAATTTTGAAAAATGTGTATGGATTGAATTTTATCTGACGAATATAACAGCCACTCAGTATAAACACTTAATTTTGTATACAATATTGTGTTTATTAAAAATAATATCTTAAGAATTTTTTCTCAGATCAATATGGGGGAAATAAGTCACACAATGTCTTATATAGTTTAATAATTTCAATATACACAGGCCATGAATGAAATACTCGTAGGTGATATAAAAGAAAATAATTATTTTTATAAATAATATACAAAAGTTAACTCAACGCTTTCAAATAAATAAATTCGCCAATACCTTGCAAAAGTATATGTAAAACAATTAATTGTGAATCCTAAATATGAGAACAACGGTTCTGTCGGACATTGAAAATTCTTGAGGGAATATCTAATAATAAACAGAATATACATAAATAAATAAAGACATATTTTGTTATAAAAATAAAGCATTTTATTTACAGAACAAATATTTGAGATATTTTGAAAAGAAAAGACTTATTAAAAATTGTACAAATTTATTGGTTTATGTCTCTTCCGTTCATAGCCTGATGTAATCCAAATGTTGGAACGAAATGTACTTATATTTTGTGTTCACATTTTATTATAATAATTGTTATATTTTATAAATAATTGTATAACATTTTTTTATTATAAATAATGTCAGATAAATTTAAATTTTGAAATTCTTTTATAAAGTTTATAATTTCACACCGATGGAAGTAGTTCACTTCTGGTCTCTCGAAATAAAACAATATTTACAGAAAGTAGAAACAGGATAGGTGATTTAAGTAGATTAAGTACCAAGAAGTTAGTATAATGTTATTAATTTTAATAGCAAGATTCCGTTCTAGACAGTCATTTTAAAACCGGATATTAATTATTAAGCATATATCATTGTAATATTTTAGCCTTAAAGTTACTTATTTCAAAACATCTAACACGATGGAATGTGTGTTGCCTGAAAAAAATTAATAATGTTAAGGCTAAAATCTTGAAATTATATATTTTTAATAATTATTAGTCGATTATATACAAGTTGAAAAATACAAAATAGGCAGAAAACTATTTTCTATTAAAATTATCAACACTACTAGTCCTTGTGTGATCTCTTTTAATTTAGTGTAGAACAAAGACATTATTTATTTGTTTTTAGGCGTGTTTCTTAAAATATAATATGAACACACATATATAAAAGAAAATATTGGAAAATAGCTAAATTGGAATGCCTATTAACCAATCTATATTTATTACACAAATAATTATCAAAGCACTGATATATTACTATATGTGATAATTATTTATTTTGCAATCTAAATTGATGCCATTCGATATTCTTTTATTTATAACATTTTGTGTCATAATCGTAACGAAACATTATTTTTGTTTTCAAATTCCAGCCGATAATATTACAGAAATATATGCGTTATTTTATAAATTTTTCCTCTTTGTTTATTTGAAAAGTTCGGTATTCCACGTATCTTTTAATTCGTTATTTAATCATAAAAACTATTCTTACGCTTATCATTGACCAACTGGAATTTTATTTATTTCATTTTTCTTGTAACGTTCAGTTTAACAATATTCCAATATGTTTTGTCTGATTTACATTTTCAAAAACTATATACATCTTTCAGCTAGTTATTTAATAAGCGTTCGTGTTGTTAAATGATGCATAATATTTACCTGGGATAACTAACCTATTTATTTACTTATTTTTGAATGTAACACAAATATATTAATGTATTTTCATCAAATTAAAATTATAACCACATACCATGTTAAGAAATGATTTCTTGATATTCCCTTGATATATTTAAAGGGTAATTTATGTTTACACTCTTTTGTGTGCAGGTGAATTGTCCGTAAAAGTCCTGAGCTATTGTTCACTTGTGGAGTACATACATTCGTGTTAAAATTCCTCCAGTTGTGTCGTACGTAGATTGACGAGACAGCTTGGCATTGTTTTTGGGTTTGCAAAACAATGTTCTTTTCCGTGTCAATTTGACGTGGAGGGATGTTATTCACGAACAAAGAAGAGCTGTGACTATTTCCTGATGGCCACAGAAAATAATAACGAACCTCTCGTGCGAAACACTTTCTATTTTCCTAAAGTAAACCGATGCCAATTGCGGCCGCTCTTGGCATAAATTTTGGAAGTAGGCAAAACATTCCTAACAAAATCTAATTAACACATAACATATTTTTGTTCGAAAAATATTAATTTATAATAGGAAAATATTAATTCAAGATAAATGTAAGAGCTTGCAGGCATTTGGTATGTGAATTATTATTAATTATTCAAAAACCTTAAATAAGTAATGGTAAATAATGGCAAGGTATAAATGACCACGAACATGATTTTTAAATATTAATTAATAACGTATAATATATTATTTACATTTAAATATGAACTTAACACTTCATAAAAATAAGTATGACAGTGTTGAACAGTGATAGCTTTATTTTCGTTCATAGGTATATTCCTTTATGCTTATCATGTTTTTCAATGAACTGCAGACAAACATGGGCTCAATTTTTTTTTCAAATATTGACAGAGAAAATAAATAAATCAAATTAATGTACTCAGAATTCTTTTATCATTTACGGGGAATATGAATATTACGACTATATAAGAAAAATTTGGAATGAATGTTTTATTATCCTATAGAAATGCATATGAGATATAATAGAGCAAGAAATTTAAAATATTTTGCGCTACTTTACTCCGGAATTAATCAGCGTGATATATATATTTTATAGGGTCATTTCAGTTTTTCTCTGCGTTTTTACACATAAAATAACTTTCTTTTCTTATTCCAATGATTACTATAAGATTTCTGATGACTTTTATAGTTACAAATTTTATTCGGGTATATTTGCTATTTAACCAACATTGACGAATATTTTGTTTCTCAATTTGCTTTTTATAAGGAATTATGTATACTTAATTGTTTTTAGAGGTCTTAGTAAGGATAATTTGACCTTTTCGCTTCTTTGGTTATGTCCTGTAGCTTAAAAGGGTGAGGATGAACTGAGAAATCTTGATATAAAAAGCGACAAACAACACTTTCCATTTACTGGTATTAACGACCCCTAATTAGTGGACATTTTATAACAAAATATTTCTCACTAAGCACTGGTATGAATATTTAATTCCTGTAACTGTGTCTTTTAATCGAAAGTTTTATCTAAACTGTATGTTTTTTTGCTTTAAAAGCCCTTTATATTTTTAATTTATAGCTTTTTTCAGAATTTCTAAAATACCGAACACGTCTCATCTACTTTTTGTTTATGAAATTAACAGAAAACATTTTGTCTGAACTATATCCTTATACAAAAGTAAACCTTTTTTAGTATATATGGTTTGTCTGTGTATATTAAACGTTTCCTATGAACATCGTATGTGTTAGATAAGAAAATAAAATACTCAGTGTTTAATGAATGGTCTGAACTTCAATATATTCAATATATGTTGATTTAAACCTATTTAGGAAACAACTTTATCAACAACTAATTTCAGTTTGAGAGAGCGAAAAAAGTAAATAAGTTTTACGTTTGGCGTCTTCTGATGTATTTTGAAAAATAACTGTGCCAGACATCATTTTCTTGTTTGTTATAACGATTGAACTGAATTTAATGTTAAAACAACTGTCTTATCTTCGGACATACGTTCTCTTCAATAGAATAAAAATAAATTATAACTATTTAACTCAATGGGAAATTGACAAATTTAATTATTTTCATGCATAAAATAATCATTTTATTAAACAATTAACGAAGTTTATAAGTCTGCATTTTTATATTTTAAACTTAAAATCATTTTTTATACAAGATAATATGAAGATAAAATAGGTATAATTAATAACTTAACATAATTTTAATGTATGCTTTCTACAATTTTTATTTATCGAACAATATTGCTCAGCATACTGAAACCTAAAATTTAACTTCCTGAAATAAGTATTGAAACCGTGTTTTTAATTTTCTTACTGTATATACAAATTACATGTGTGTGTGTGAAAATTGAATTAAATCAAAATTCTTTATTTTATAATTTGTATATTTGTATTATCTTGTATAAAAATACAAAGTTCATAATAATGGACTTTAAATATTTATTTATAAAAGTCTTATTACAATTCTTATTAAGAACATTTCTGAAGAAATCTTGGCTTCTTACTGCCGTAGCATTAACTACTACGTAAAAAAATATTTTTATAATAGATTAAAAAATGGGGAAACCATTTCTGAAATGGTGTTTATTGCTAGTTCTGTACTATAATTTGAATTGTTACTCCCGTTTCAGAATTAATTGTATCTTATAAAGTGTCGAATAATAGTTTCTAAGCTCAAACTAAACAATTATAGAGTACAAAAAGGTTTAAGAAATTTTGAGATAAAACCAATAAAAACAGTTTTAGTTTAGAAAACATGTCAACTACAAAAATATTTTTCTTTATTTTTCTCGATTTTAGTGAAATAAAAAATTTATTACTATTCATTAATACGTGTAAAGTGAAATATTAATTAACTACCTTACGCATAAAAATAAAATAGTACCCGAAACGTATTAAATGTTAGTAATTTCCACTACCGTATACTCTGTATATTGTGTATGAAAGTAAATGTATTTTTCAAGAAATTTTTACAAGAATTTTAGTCACCTAGTAAACATTTTTTATATATTAGCACCTAACAATGCATTCAAATTAATAATATAAACTGTTTCTTTTTTGTGAAAAGTGATTAGTGATTAGATTTTTATTATTCAGCCCGTGGTGGAATAATACTGTTTGTGAGGTAGTAGAATAACTTAATAAAAATTTCATGGGCTTTAAATTTTAGCGAAATTTAACATTTATTTCCTTCTCTTTCATTGAAGACTTTGGGCGATATATCATTAATTATATATAATTTTCATGACTCCTAAATGTTTTGAATAAGGAATCGTCCCATTATGTATAAGAATGAATTGTACCTGACCGTTGGTTTCGACTTGACGAACGCAGGATTTCGCAGTTAACCTGGTGACAGCTGGTTCTTGAGCTAGTTGGTATGCATGTCGGGGCCAAATTCTCATTTCCTCGTTTCTTTGCCAGTTCTGCTCGCCGGAAACAATATGGACGCTTTAACTAACCGCTGTTCGGTAAAGAAATGCGACGCAAGGGCTTTATTTTGGCTGTGCAATAAACCAGGATTTCTAGCGGCCTTGCGACGCTTTCGCTTCCGTAATTACAAATATATCTTCCACGATTTGGAGAGGAGGAAAAACAAAGACCCATCCAAGTCAAAGTAAACAAAGTGGCATTTTTAATCAAAGATTTTAAGTGTTGTGTCAACGGAATATGATAAATGTTAAGGAGGTACGGTTCTCCATTAGAGGGTGCAAAATTCTGTGTTTGTTTAGACACCGTAATGTCGTAATGCTGATCGGAAAGTCATAATTTAGAGATATTGTAAAATATATAGTGAGTTTGCACCAGGCGCAGTTTAAGAATAAAATAAATTGGATTTCTGTACAATAAATTTCTAAATTAGTAAGTGTTTAAACAATTGTAAATGGAATTTTGATAAATACTGCGTCCTTTACTAAATAACAAGAACGGATCTGGGGCGTATATATATGCAATTGCCGCAATAAATCTGGAATAGATTGAAACCTATGGACTAGGAATAAAATTGAGATTATGTGAATAACTATTAAAGGTAATTGTTTTTCAAGCATTGTGAGGTTAAATTGTTGATTTTAAGCCTATTTTTAAATTACTGTCTAGTTTCAATTTCATCACTCATCGACGTAGATAAAAGTTATGATAAAATTAATTATGAACACTGTAACTGCAATATTTAATAATAGGGTGAGATACTGACATATCAAATTTGTGAATTTTAATTTGAAAATGTTGCCAACCAGTTAAGTGCGAAGTTGCTGCAACAATTATTTTATAAGTTCCATTATTCAACTTATGAACGGGATAGTTATAGGATTCTTCCTTATTTATTTGTTAATGCATAAAAACCTATCACATAAACTTAAAAATTGTATTTTAATGCAAAACATATTATAAATACATCTTCCAGGACAAACAACGCGCACGATATTGTAGCATGTAGTGAAACTTAATTATGGGTAAATGTCTTACTCTGCATGCGTTTTAAATTCGACACATGAATATGGCAATAATGGCGAGATTTAAAATAATAAACGTTATTTTTCAGAACCACCAGGCCAGGAGCTGTCTTCGTCAATTCCGCTGCAGGATCCCTTTGAAAAGTTCTTAATCATATTTCACCGGAGAAAAGTGACATGCCTCGGGGAAGACGTTGAGCTCAATGGTGCAATTTGTATGCATTTGTACTGCGTCATTATGCAATTCTAAAGCACGGTACGAAACGGGTTGTCACTGCATACTAATCACGAACTTTACCGTGACTCCCTCACGTGCTGGAAACACCAACTAAGTGGAGGAGGTGCGGAGACTCGGCCGGTAAGGCAGTTCACTTCAATACCTGCAAAAAAATGCATGTCGCTACCGTATAAACAAACGGTATTTTATTATATACCATACGGGTTTATGCTTAGATTAAATGCAGTTTCTGTTTTCTATTTTGATAAAGTAAACAAATTATTTATCATCTTATATTGTAAAATAGCATTGAAATTTTATGAAACGATTGTATGAAATCATGCAAATACATTAATAATTTATATGGAGTAAAAAATCAGTGACTACATTAATACATTATTTTATGTAAGACGGAGGCGTCTACTGTTAAATTACTCTCGAAATAATGATCTATTACTAACAGCGTCAGAATTTTTAACCGAACTTTTGGAAACAATGTTTAAAATGCTGTAAAATATATTATGTTATGTAGAAAACACATTTATAAAAAATAACATTTTTAAATGTGATTAAGAAATCGGACAAATTATTGTCGTTTTTATATGGTCGCGTTTCAAATTTTGAATGAAATGGCTATAACTTTTAATTTATCGTAAACGGCAATATTTTTGTGTTACAAAATGTGAATTAAGCTCATATTCTCTGTTTTAATATGACCTATCTGGGAACACGACGTTCCCCGGGTATTTACTTTTATTATCCCAGTACATTAACTTCAAATATACTCCCAGTATCTCGAGAGAGTCAAAAATACCCCTGGTATAACATAGGAATAAATATATTTTCAGTATTCTAACAGATAACAAATTTCCCCCCACTTGATGGTTAAATTTTTACTTAAATCGCATTTTAAAAGTCACAGCTACTCGCATTACACCGGTTTCGACACCAAATTATATTCATATCAGCAATGACTAAATTTACATGACGCGGGAAATAAAACCAAATTATCAATTTATGTATACATCGTATCGACGATCTAAAGAAGTTCATTTTTCCTCAGTCTGCTGCAACAATCGATAGAAGTGGGTTTAATAATATAGGAGTACGTAGTACGACTTATAACTCGCAGTTGGTTTACACGCCGCTGCAATTCCAATAAATCTTCCCGTAGATTTAATACTTTTATTTATATTCATAACATATTAATAGCTTCTGCGATATATTAAGATTAAATATGCACGAATATTTAAATTAAAATTCTTATTTTAGCCCTAAAATTTTTATTGAAATCCGTCGAGCCTTTCGGAGCTTATTCAAGCCAAACATAAGGACAGACACTTAAATTTTATTTATTAGTATAGACAAATCATGTTAATCGATCTTTCTAAACATTGTAAGATCCAAATGGAAATTTGTATCAGATACAAGAGTTATTCTCTATTCAAGTTAATGTACACACTGTTACTAATAAGTAAGAATTAATATATTGGTATTATTACTTAATTTTAACATTGTGTATAAAACACCTTTTTTAATTAATTATATTTATATAACAAATTATTAGGAAAGAGACGAACTGTATACAATTTCTTAATAAATCTTACGAAATAAGAACTCTTGAGTAGTTATAAGTTATATTCTTTGAACGCATTCTTAAAATAAATAATGTTTTATAATTACGTCAATTAATAATCAAGATGATTATTGTAATAATTCAAATATTTATAATCGTTCTTATAATCTTTTTTATTAACATTCTAAAAACGTACAGAAACAATTGGAAATCGTATAAATAGTTGGTTTCATCGTTGATAATAAATTGATTTAGTTCTTTTAGCATTATCGTCTAAAAACTAATGCAGACTGTGTTCTATAAATAGGGATAATTATTTTACTTTTCCTACGGAAAGGAACGTGAATTGGTTTTGTTTGATAATTTGATAAATTAAATGATTATTATATTATTGTCAAATTTTTTCCACAAATAGTGTACAAATTCTCACACATGAATTGTATTATCCTCTGTCACATCGTATTTTATTGAATTAATTATTTGTATCCGTTTTATATTATCATTTGAACAATAAACTGTTTGGTTGTTTATAGAAGATTTTATCCAAAATAATAGATACATATTTCTTTTTTTGACAGTACGTATCAAAAATTAACTATTTAACAGAGTTATAAAATATTAATTTTTATATCCTTTCATAGATCTCCCATTACTAATTTTATTTTCTGACAATTACTCTCTTATATAAGTCAACAATTAATTCTTCGGTCACAATCACAGTATGCTTAAATTCATAGTTTATTTATACATAATGATACAATCATATGCCTCCCAATTGAGAAAGACAGAATTATTTTATAACTACTGAACATAATTTAATATTGAATCAAGAGTTTAAAAGCAACGTTTTGATTAAAAATTCAGTCATCTTTAAAACGTTGGTTTTAAATTCTAATATGACCAGGGTTGTAACCTAAGAACTCTTGATTCAACAAATTCACCGGGAAAACCTACAATATTCAATAATTTCATGTGCCTCTAAAACTATTTGTAGCCACTTCAACTATAGTAGCGAAGTCTCTCAACTGCTAGACAATCAGACTTTTCTTCCACGGTAAAAAATAATAGAGAGAAACGTTCTTTCTGTGTAAGTTGTTATATATAGTTTGGTTTTAATTTTTTGTCCAATTTCAGGAAACATTTCTAGAATGTTAAATGTTATTACAATTTTTCGCAGTCTACTTTGACTGCGTTACTCATGTTTGCAATGGTGAGGTTTTCAGGGAATTTGATACGTCGTCTGTTGTCAATAGAACACTGTCATAGTATGTAATTTATGAAAAACTCACCACTTTCACTTTTTAGGGTTTATTAGACAAATAATCGTTTTTCTTCAGTGCTTTTCGCTAACCTAGTATGGAGCTTTTCCAAGTATCTTTTTCATAGTTGCACTATTATGTACTTTTATGTTTATTAAATTCGTTCTCCATTAGTAGTTTGCGTGATGCATATTCTAATAATAATAATTTCTCATATTCATGTCCAGAAGACTTTAAATGAAATTTAAATGTGGCTTCATCGTTGAATACAATTTTTTAAGTAGATAATAGAGATGTAGATTAACTTTTATGACAGAAGATAATTAAATAAAATTAAAAATATAGTGGTGTGGACAATATTGAGATAATCCTATTAAATCAATTTGTGATGTAAATCATACCGAATTCCACAAAATATTGTTTCTATTTACGTATTTCTGATTTTTATTTATCGAGTACAGACGGATGCAAACTGAAGAAATTGTGTTTAAAACAAGAGATTTATTTATGATTTTTTGACATATTAGCGGGAGAATTCATGGTCATCGTTTGACATAAATAACTATGCTGAGGAATATTGGTGGCACTGTTGCTTATAAAGTCCAGCTGATAGTAGGAATTTCCGTTTTATAGCACCCTAGAGTCCATTATAAGATTTTTTACTGATGGTAACGTTTGAAAATTCATATTTTTTCACTTCCTGTGATGTTCTCTGCTTCCCTATCCATTTTCTTAGATCCTTTAGTCATTTTATTTGTCACTTTATTTTTGTAATTTGACTCAGGTTTCATCTTCAGGTTTGATCCCCGTGCCACAGAAAATATGCTTTCATGCAACCACTAAAAAACTGAAAATTCATTCTAAGTAATAACAAATAGAGAATAGGCACCTTCATTAATGATAGTTTTAATCTAAACCTAAAATGTCGGGTCAACAATATGTCTTACTAAAATTGTTTATCTTATTTTAATTAAATATATCAAGTCCATCGTATGTTATACTATATTAATTCCGAAGAAGATCCACAAATTTGCATCAGGTGAACTCCACTTTAGATGTACTGTCGGTTTACCCTTCTGGAGGAATTATATTTTTACACTATGTCTCATTACACATTCTTGAAGCTAAGCTTCATTACAGAATCTACTGAATATGGTGTTATTATTATTATTTTTACAACATTCTGGTGTTCGTGTGTTCGTAATTCTTCTCCTAAACGGTCTGATCGATTTTGATTAATCTATTTTGTTGTATTTATGAATAACCTGAATGGTTATGAGTTATAGTTAGATCCGGTATGTGGTGCTGTTGACAATTTCCAAATTTTATTTTATTTCCGACCAAATTTTTCATACCTTTTTTTGGATTTCTGGAATAAAAACGTTTAATCCCAAATTTTCAGCCTGACCTCTATAGCTTACTCATCCACGCATGCGCAACTTCATTGCGTCGTAGCTTGGTATTGTTTTGACATTCCAATTTATAATGCTGACTTCTGTTTTATTAAATCTAAATCAATGAAACCGAAACCTCTATATTCATTTCTCATAAAATATGTTGTATGATTATTTTCCGTAGTCATAATGCTTTACACTGTGGGAAATTTGTAGGTTAATGCAGTAGTTGAAATTGACGTTTTATCCATAACATTCATGTTCACGTGAATAATTTTTGTCTCTGTAACCGAAAATATTAGTAACGCAATTCTTACAAGTCATGGCATTTCAATTTATTTTGTCTGTTTTATATTTTATTGAATCTCTATGGCTTTTTAATAATTTTACAAAATAATTAATTTTGAGATTTACTTTGAGTTTTCGGCAATATTGTTATACTTACCTGTAACAAATATACATTTTATCACGAATTAAACCAACATATACTCATATTTGAAAAAATTCGACCACATTAACTCTGATTAAAATACTGATACATGTAAATCTATAATTATACATATCTTCAATATCTCCACATAAAATACTTATTCACTTGAAAATATTATTGTACATCGATCTCTATGTTTTCTACGTTACATAAAAGGAGACTCATACGTGTATCAATGACCGAAAAAAAGGTTACTTAAAATATTTGAAGGAAAAAATAACCTCAGCGCAGCTTGATTGACGCTACAGAAAGTACATTACAAAAATAAAAGAGATAATATAAAATGATAAATCAGAAGAGAAGATATTACATAACAATGAAATATGAATATATAAGTGAACACATGAATTCGAAAAGCGCGCCTCCCGCCCCACGCATCTCCGATGCCATCAGGAACGAATGCATAAATACATTAATTCGAAGACAAATGGTATAGCTAAAATATATCCGGAAATACAACACCATTCGTTACCAAAAATTGTTTTTGAAACGTGTGTTAGACATGCGGAAAAGCCTAAGCCAAGAAAAGCTGTATGTGATAATTGAACGGTTCCGCCCAAAAATGTTGCTTCATCAGAAAGAAAACTTCAAGATTCCAAATTCGGGATTGTTTATCTGTTGCCGGAGAAAATATTTGCAGAATCGTGTCTGGTAAGAATCCTATTTCTCGTTTTTTTTCTCAAATTGAGGATTGATTAAGCGCCATTGACAAATTTTGATAGAAAATAATTAAAAATATTATTATTATTATTCAACGCCCTTGATTTATCTCATTAGTATGAAAAAATTCATAAAAAAGTTAAGACATGTATATTACCAACAAAATTATAAACATACAGAAACATATAGAAAGTTATAAAGCGTGGTTTAAAACGCATTCATCTGTGAGAATATTGTTGGTTTACTTAGTTGGCAAATAATATATTTATATGAAGTAACAAAAATAAGTGCACAACCTATAAAGGTGGTCAATACAAACATTTTTTCTCAAAGAAGCTTAGTTACTGTACAATTTGATAAATGAAATGTGGAAATTGGAATTATAAAAGCGTGTCCTGCACATTTTCGCCGGACATAATTATGAAAATAGTTTCTGTAGCAACAGACGAACTAATCCGAATGATGAATCATTTCTTTTAATTAGATTTATTTTAAGTCGCATCTACATGAGAGGTAATTGCGACCTCTTTCATGATTGAATCTTATGAGTAAATTATTTGCTTACAATTAATTACAAAGGAAGAGAAAAAAAACATTAGGAGTTCTTAATTTTTCAAATAAATTGATGACTTTGAAGAAATGTAGCACTTTCTCTGGCAACGTGCGTGAGCTGTTTACTTCTTGTAGGCCGGAGTCCTCGAAGTTGGAGAGTCGTTGCGCGTCGTGTCTGTTGAATTCGGTTAAGATATGATGGATTGAAAGTTCTGGGCTGCAGAAAACCCGCATGTAATACGGATGCAAAACTTCTAAGAGACATTTTCTGTTAACGTGTGGTCTGGTATTGTAGGAGATGTTTTAGTTGGACCATTCTCATGTATTTGTAAATACATGTCTGATGGTAGCGATGAGACGGGAGGCGCGCTTTTCTAGTTAAATTTCTCAGTTTTCTTTTCTCGAATTGCACAGTGGCGAAGCGCCTCTGATCCAAATATCACGAGGGAAACCTGTTTATATTGACCCTTTAACCCCCCTATAAACTTGTGCACATAATTTAAATTTATCTTTTAACTTCACGTAAATGTACTGTCGTGTCTAGTTGTGGGTTATACGATTAATACATTAAAATATTCTAGAACACATTATTGGATGTTTATTAGCTAAAATGTACTGTGCTAAGTCACATTTCTAGAAATTTTTGTGTTTGTGGTAAAATTGTATAAATCACGGCTAAATATAAAGTAATTACATATAAATGTTAATTTTTTTGTAACGTATCGAACATAATGAGGAAAAATAACTCATTGTGATGTATATTTATGTAATAATTGGAGATATAAATTGAATCGGAATGCATTTTTGAAAGAACGTTCGTCTTGAAGGAATTAATTTCTTGCGTCATTGCCATCCAGTTTGACAGCAGTTGGAGTGGAAGATAGCGAATGTTGAGTGGTCAGGCATTGTTCCCCGACCACAATGGGGGCTAGCTGCGAAGGATACCGTTATCGCCTCGGGGGCGAGACTCTTGTGTTGAATTAGTGACCTGTTCCGATAAGAACGTGCGAAATTCAATCGGTGTGAATTCCGTGGCTGTCCCCAGGGCCACGTGGCCTCCGACACGCCCATTCCCGCACCCGCAGCCAATCGCATCGTCTACTTAAAAACTCCTGTTAACTTACATTATTGGTGTCCTTCCATGTATTTACGGAGCTTCGTTACCGAAGTATGTGCTCTGCAAACTTTTAATTTCTGGTCGTTACAATGCAAAATTTTTAACAATTTGCAACGTTTTTTCTCCCCCCCTGCGTATGGTATCGGTGCGCAAATAGGTTTACACAAATCTCAGTAGAGCTAAGGCAATATCGGCATACGTACAAATCCTTCGTTTACTTTGGCGTCCAATCCATAAATATATCGCGCTATTAAGATTACGTAATGCCAATAGTTGGAATAATTAGGGAATTATAACGTACATTTTTGCTCATTTCATCTCCTCTATAAATATTTTTGGAGATCTGAGGACTTTTATGTGCACTTGCTCAGGCTAAGATAATTTTTATTTCAAAAATAGTATCAGTAATTTATTTGGTTGGTGTAATAATAATGATATCCTTATATTAAGTATTAATTACATTGAAAAAGTTAATGCAAAAGTCAGCACAATAAATAGAACAAATCTGTTTACAAAATATTGTCATCTAATAATAAATAAATCGTATACATCACAGAAACAATTGCTTAAATACCTGGCAAAAGTGGATATATATATATATATAACTTTTATTCCTAAGGTGTATAACTAATACGTAGTGTCATGTTATAAATACAGAATTCCAGTAAAATATAATAGATTTTTATAACAAATGTTTACTAATACAATTTCTTTAACACACATTGTTATGCAGATTAAGGTTACAAAAGGCAGTAATGACGTAGCCTGCCTTTAAAATTACACCCAATATTTATTTATGTAACATCTTTTCTATGACGATTTTAAGGGGTCAGGTAAGCGCTATCTTGGTAATGATATAATGGGAAACTGAATAGATTATATTTAACATTATGGTGTGGGAGCAGAATTTATTATTAGCTTTGGATATAAACTTTATAAAATATTCCATAAAAATTGTTGATAATTAAATTAATATTTAAAATTGTAATTATAATGAATCATTTATACTTCCGCCACACACATACCAAAGATTGAAAATAAGCTAGAAATAATTCATCTCTGTCCTTATAACTGTTTCCGAAAATAAGGTGTATAAAAGACAATGTCTAACAATGGCAAAATACGATCTTCCGATTTTCCTTACTTAATGAAATTGTATTTTAAATAAATTTTGTACTTAAGTCTTCTAACACTTGTTTAAATATAGATTTATATAGCCTACTTATATTTATGACTTGATTAATATATAATACTTGAAATCCGTTGTATACTTTGGGAAGCCCCAAATTCAAGACATAGCATTGTGTCATCCAATTATTGTCAGATTTATATCATCATTTTCTGATTTGGGGCCGATGTATTTATTTATTGTGAAATTGAATTATTTAGAACAGTTATAATTAATGTAACTTACGAAAGACAGTATCAAAATTGTAAATAAATCTGTAAAATATTTGGAAATTATAAAAGAGTAGTGTTTCAAAAACACTTGTTTTGTATCTAGTCAACTCTTTACTATTATATGGCTCTTCAAATAACCGAGTACTTTGATGTACATTTTAAACGATCATTAAAATTAAAGTAAATCTTTTAAAATGGGAAACAAGTGGTTTATCTCATCATTATATAGAGCTTATGTCTACAGTATTAAATATTTTACATTTGTAATTATTGAATGAATTGATATGAAACTTTTCGTAATCATGCTATTATCAATTTTCAAGTCAATGAAAGTTTTTAGACATATCAAGTATATTAATGTAGTAATTTTGCAATAATAGAGACTGATAAAGCTTCAACCATCAAAACTGTTATCCGCTTGAAATATTTAAAATTTTTATATAATATTCGTACATTTTAATACTCCTCATAGATTCTTTTCTATACTCTTATCATTTATCCCCCTATGTTTTACTTGTTAAATTAAAGTTAATATGAATCATGAATATCCTGTTCCATCCCGAAAAGAATACTTTTTAGCTGTGAATTTTTATTTCAACTACAGTTAACTTTAAGTCTATTTATGGTTCTATATTATTTTTAATCTCATTAAACAATTTAATTTACATATAAGAAACAATGATAAATTTTCCATTACTGGAAGATATTTACACTGGATTGATCGAAAAGTATGCAAATGAAGTATTTATGAATACTTTTTCAAGTTCCTCGTCTTGAATTATTCATATTCTCTTTTTAGGATAAACTATACTTGATAAAAATAGTGGTTGTATTATAATACATAAATTGAAGAGAGAGGTGATGAAACTATTTTAACAAAATTACTAACATTTTTGTTTGGGAAACGTATTCGTCGAAACGACATTCATATTAATAAACGTTTAAAACGTCGTGGACTCAAATATTATAATAATAAATTTTGGATTAATTCCACTGTTTCCATTTCGGTATCAAATACATTGGCTTCAAACCAGGAAGAGATTGTTTCTACTACTAGAAAATTTGTTTTCTCTTTCCGTTATCGTAAATAATTACATGTTGACATTGGCTTTTATAAATAATTGTAATATTTCACTAAATTCTCAAGCCAAAATATTCTTACCGTTTATGAATCAAAGTAAAACAAAATATCTCCAACTAAAATTATTTTAACTAATAAGTAAGTATCCTCAGTGCAAATCAGGTTTGGTTACTTCCGAATAATCAATCTTTTTGTGTCATTAATGAAAGTTTATTGCGAGATTTATTATACTGTATGATAAATATAATATTAGCATCTGATTTACTAACAATTTTTAAATGTTACCACAAAAAGTTAGGTCGAGATTTACAATTGATTAAACCTATATTTCATCTAACAAATATATGTTTAAACAATACATTAATGTATAATTAAACTTTTAGTGTATATACATAGGTAAGCGCGATGTGGAGAAATTTTTCTTCAGTAAATTTTAAGTTCCTGAAAATTTGATTAGAACTTTGATAATGTGATTACAGTGTAAATATCAGATCTTTTTTAAATATGTATGGAACATGTACTTGTTTGAACGTGCAAAGTTTGGTCTTCCAAAGGGACGTTTTCTACACACATTATATCAAGCTCAAATTTTTCCTTCTATAATGCGTACTAATACTGTTTCGACGAACCTTTCTCATGTTTTACTTGGGAAAGGAACGGCGGAGGACGTGAGTTCACTCTAAATAAGGAACTAAAATTAATATCTTCACTGGAAAAGCGCTCACCTGTGTACATTTATAAATCCAGTATTGTAAGGATTACTTTCTTCCTTTTGACGAAACCAAACACGAATGTCACGATGTTTCAAGAGCACTCCCGCCGCATTTATTTTCAGCGGAGGCTATTGTTGGTCAGAAAAGAGAGGGTCTTTGTCTAATTCTTAACCCGGCCAGCTTTACACTTCCACTGGCGTAGAGGACCCAAAATGAGGGGAGCCTCAGGAAAGACCATACAATAGCTCGAATGTGGAGGATATTTTATTCTGAGTTAAAATGAATGTTTCGGAGGCAATTCAGTGGATTGTCTTTAATGCGACTAACCATATATGAGTTCAGACCTTTCGCGGTAGGTCTCACTCATTTATAAAAGGTCCTTTATCAAATGGCCGTTCAGGCAGTATTATTTACAGAGCAGAATATGCATGCTTCGTAACGTTCTTGGTTCACAAAATCAAAGGTGTCTAATTTCATTGTTTATTCTATAAAAAATCTTTCCTATTTGGCATTTCGAGATAAACAATTTGTAAATATTTGAAGACAATATGTGGAAAATTTTTTGTAGAGCTAAGTGAAATTACATGTTTTTAATAGATAGAATGTGGTTAAAAGAATTTCATTAGTACAGAAAATATGATTTTCGTGTTATTTTTCTCAATTGCTCGAGGAAATTAATGTTAGAAATTTGTGACGTGATGTAAAAAAACTTCGTCATCTGATACTTAATGTATAAATTCCGCTAGACAAGACAATACGAATTTGTCCACCAAATTATAACAACAATTTTTAATTATATTAGTTCTTTCAGGTTTATGATAAATTGGTGTTTCATTCTGCCTTTTGTATATATTGAGTAATTATGGATTCAGTCTCGAAACGTCAAGTGAGTAATGACAACAGTATTCACACACGATGACTAGATTATGGGAAAAATATTGAATTATTTTCAGGTTTCAATCAAATACTTGAAATTTGTAGTTACGCTATGCCAAAGACCGCCGAAATTGAATGTTCATTAATATATTTCAATTATTGAGTACAGTAAAGAAATATTTCTTTATCTAGTTTCTAGATATGTTTACAAATCTGGTCTTTTATTGTGTCAGAAATTAAGATGATGCTTTGGCATACATTACTTTTGAGCGTTGTAAAAACCCATTTTTTCAGCTTTCCGAGATCATTTGTTATTAGCATTGATGAAGACGATTAAATTAATAAATTAATGTTCCAAATGATGGAAAAAATGAGCATAAAGTAGATTTTTACAATAGACTCTGAGATTATTCATGATATTTTAAATTTATTGTGACGGGTTCTTTTTTCTTTGCTTTTCGCTATTTATATTGTACTAAATGAAGGACTGAATATAATTGTAGAGGTAATTAATATTAAAAGAAAAATGTTAAACATGAATATATAAATTTAAATTTTTTTAATGTATATAAAACAAATGAAAATGACAATTTTCCCGTAAGCTCCGTTTAAAATCCATGTAAAATGTTGTAGTAAATTAATTATAAATTTTGAAACTGATTTAAACCTCTTATTTTAAGTGTCTGCCTTTTTTGATTGTTCTATATCAAATTTTCTTACTAATTTTGGGTTTATATTTTTCAAAAAGTAGTGTTTTTTTTACAGGAATTATTTTTGTTCCATGCATATAAAAAAATTTGAAAACATATTTCATTAAATAGAATTAACAGTGAAAAAGGACATGTTAAACCAAATTTTTCTTTCTTGTTTGAAATAGATGCTTTTCTATCTGCCGAGGTTGCATAACATACAGGGGACAAAGACACGTTTCATCTTCCTTTACTTACTTGCATCATTCTGGGTTTATTGGGAAGAACCATGCACTGTGCCTTGCTTATTAAATTAAATCAAAACACGATAAGAAACAAGGATATTCAGCAAAATAATATACGAACTATATATATATATATATATATATATGGAAAGGTATTTACAGCGTTGCAATATAATTCAATTCCGTTCTAGTAATTCTAAAAATTTTTAAAACATTTTGACTCAATAAAAAGATATAAAAGCTAATCTTAATAATCTGTATTCACTACGTTTAGTCCTTGATTATATTTTACCAAATTTTAGAAATCCCGATTTTAATAAGTAATAAATTGAACTGAATCAAAACACGATAAGGATCAAAGATATTAAGCAAAAGAATTTACGTACTACATAACAGTGTAAATAAATGTGTATAAATTTCAACATCGACGTCTAATACAGTCAATGATTTTCGATAAAAGTCACAAAAATGAGAGTTACAAATTTTCCAAGTATAATTTAAAAAAAATAAATACAACGAATCGTACATTTTTTCAATATATGCGTTATGTTTATAATATTTTCTGTCATTTTTATATATTATTCATGGATATCAATATAAAAGTTATTTTCCTATGTTTACCTCTCAGAATAATAAATAAATAAAAATAAACAGAAAAGGTTTTCAAAGAAGTTATCGTGACCTAAGAGATTCTTTCTAGCTATATTATATTGTGGTAAAGGGAAAAATAGAATTTTTATTGAATTAATCTCTCAGTAGTGTGTGTAACCAAATTGTGACCGATAAAAATTCAATAAATTTATTGTAAATAATTCATGACATTTTTTAAAAATTAAATTTAGACTTGTGGCTATTTTAGAAATATATTATTTGAATTTTAATATTGTGAAACATTTATCTTAGGAACGGAAAGTATAATGGTTTATTTAAATAATATAGTAGAGAGACGTTTTCTATAGATATTATTAAACTTTGTATAAACAGAAAGAAAAGTAATGATGCAGATACAGGGCAGAATTTCCAAAGAGAAATAGATTCTCAGTGAATATGTCTAAATTCATAAATTATAATGGAAAATAACTTTATTGAAATATCTGATATGTTGAAATTATTTCGTCGGCCTACTGTAGTATTGTGGTTTGCGTCATTGTTTCACAGAACCGAGGTCCGTGGCTTGAATCCCATTCCTTGGCCAATCTCTCCACTTTTATGTATTTTATGACGGTGACAGAGAATGGGAAACTACAGCCATAATAACGAATGTTCTTCAAGGTTTCCGAAAGTAATAGAGAAATTTCCCTAACGTACAAGGGACGCATATATTCTGGCCAAGGGCGAAATACTCATGCAGGAGAAGAAAAATTGAAGAACTGTTTAACCCATACAAGAGTAACGTTAATGAAGGATAATAAAATGCATCGGTCTAGATATTGTTGGCACCTATATGTTACACTCTAAATGTATTAGTATGCTGCATTGGTTTGGAGATACGATTATTAAAAGACGATAGAGTTCCAAAGCTAGTATTTCGTGGGAAAGTAGTAGGAGAAAGATTAAGGGGAAAGTCTAAAAAGAGAAAGTTGAATACAGTGAACGTAAAACAAGAGAAGAATAGAGGAAAATTAGAATAAATTCTGAATGAAGGAAAAGAGGAATGAAATAAGACAAATGTGGAAGACCTTCAGCGAAAATACGCCGCAAAGACTGGAAACGGAAAATGAAGAGGAAAACTGATTATAAATCTATTTTGTAGCATCATTCTTTTCAGTTGTTGAAATTGTTGCGTGTTACATGTTAACTTCAGCAAATTTTATTCCTACATTTCGTTCAGTATTTTATCTATCATATCTATTGTTGGAACTACACAACATTTTCAAGTTCTTTAATGAGAAAATTATTGAAATAATACGTTTCATAATGCCTTTTACGATAAACTAAACGAAAAAATATTTTTCGCCAATTACTTGAAAAATTACAAAACATTATGTGATTTAGAATAATTAAAAGAGGAAAATCAAAACAATAAATTAGTAATTTATCTAAAGATACAATAAAATGGCCAATTTTACTGATCAGAAATAGTTTTTTCCTATTACTAATACTTTCCGTCATCGCATTTAGGGCTTCATCGGGTAAAAATAAAGTTCTTCTTTCCAGGACGAAAAATGTTATATTGAACTTATTTTCTCTCCAAATTAATGCTTATTTAAATAGTTCTTAATTTAAAACACCTGAAGAAATTTAGTTTTAAGAATTATTTTTCCAAATGCGGGGATAAAAAGTAGCACAGTGTAAAACTTCCATTTTGTCCGTTAATTGGTCGTAATTTATCTTTAGATAAACGCTTTAGAAAAAAGTTATGGGAAATAATATTTAGTGTTTTTGTGCTATGATTCTTAGTTAATAATGGTTATCCTGTAATTTTTGATTTGGTTATATCTAGGAATTTACACTTTTTTACAGTATCTATTCATTTTTATTAGCGCTCATTTCGAGTCAAGAAATTTTACATTAATGTTTTCTTTGACTCTTGGGTAACAATGGTTAATATTTAACGAAATAGTCTGTTGCCATTGAACACATTATGCGAGAGCCAACTTATTTATTTAGGCAGTAATTAATTTTTAAAGGCTATTGTTGTATTTAT
The DNA here is from genome assembly GCA_034510155.1 of Eucriotettix oculatus. NCBI lineage: Eukaryota > Metazoa > Arthropoda > Insecta > Orthoptera > Tetrigidae > Eucriotettix > Eucriotettix oculatus. The sequence continues at coordinate 142,785,730 of CM067377.1, forward strand.
CCATTCTTAAATTAAAGATTTGGATTTGCATTGTTGTAATAAAATAACAATACGACTCATCCTTAGTTTGTCGTCATGTTGACGTTTTATGTCGACTTCTTCTAATAGGCTAATTATATTGAATAACTACTAAGAATTACGATTTATATGTAATTTTAATTTGGCTGTGATACTATTAAATTAGTAAAGTTCTATATTTTTTATTTATATTTGTGGATATAATTATTTCGACAAAAGTGAGCGGCCGATCTGTCAATTGGCATAAAAAAGATCTCTATGATGACACACTTGTTTCTATTATTGTAATCTAACATAAATACATATTTTTCGTCTGTGTTATTCCTAATAAAATATGCTTTTATCCTTAAGATTTGCCAACGTAAAATTTTTCAGTGAATCTCATTTCTCTATCATGTCATAAAATGGTCCAAAGTCAATTGTTAAAGTTTTTCTGATTATTATCATCTTTAAATTTAAACATAGTCCGTTGTTTATGTCGAATAATGTATATAATTTTAATTAAGAAATAGGGACAATATTTCAGATTTTTTTTCTCGGTGCTTTGATTAATATTATTTAGTCATATTATGACTTTTATTCGATTCCCCAACCTTTAATTCTAAATATATTTCCAATACTTTCTGATTCAATATCTTAACTTTCCAAATAAATTAAAAATTCAATACCACTGTATATCGACGAGTAATACTGTTTTGGCTTTTATACAAATTACTATAGTTTACACCATATATAGGTTCACATTGTGTAATACTATTTTTTTAGAATAAATTGTTAGTTATTTATTCTTGTCGGACGCCTCCTTCTTTCGATGTTTTCCGATTTATCAGCGCTTTTACAAAACATAACTGAAATCAACACATTTATTACTTTTTGGAAAATATTATCTGAACGCGTTATTCATTACAAATATTTATTAGGCACAAACTAAATAATAAAGACATTGGCATATCTTTTCATTTTTATTAGCGCTCATTTGGAGTCACGTAATTTTACTATTTGGCAACAATGGTCCCGACTTACACAATTAATAAAGATTTTTGTATTAATTTTGGTTAAAAATGGTTTTAATCAGTAACAAAATTAAATTAAATCAAAATTATATATTAATTTTAATAGGTATTATCGTACAGTCTATGAAACGTTTAGAAATGACGTACATATATATATATATATATTAATTTGACAACTGAAGGTATGTTTTATTGTGGATTGTTTTTATTTGTTCAATTCCCTGTTCAGTCTAACAGTTGGATGCAATCCCTTCAAATGTGCCTTCAGAAATTATGAAAATTATTAAAATATAATCTATGCTTAAACTTCATTAGTCTCTTAGGTGATAACATTGAATTCAAATTTTGGTGTAGCTATATTTACGTAATACGGAATGATTGAAAATTCTTGGAAAGTGGAATCATAGAGAAAATATACAAATAGATGGATACACCGTAGTTGTGTATATTTTTGTTGAATGTATTTTTAATATTTTTAAATTTTTATTGGTATTCAAGATATAAAATTTTTAAGTACATAGGGATTTATATTTTCTAATTGTAGATCAGTGCAGAAATAAAGATTACTTTTCTATTTTACATCAGAAAATAGTTTCAAAGAACGATGAAAATGATTATTTCACCTCTTTGATGAAAATAATTATTATAAATCTTAAGGAAAAACCCAACCACTATTTAACTCAATAATGCCAGTGCAATAAATATTTAACAGTCGTTCTATTTCAAATTACTTTAGAGAATTACATAAATGATAGGTGAGTTATTGCTTTCATACATAAAACAATGAAATTAATTTTCAAATTATATATAAAATACAATGAATGGCAAAAAGTCATAAATGGAGAATTTTACTTTTAATGAACTTAATATTATTATTGTATCCAAATATGAAAATTACTTAAATTCATACTCAATGTTTGGAGTTTTCAAAATTAACATTTAATAAAATTTTATTGATCAACAACATTTAAGGAGTTCTTTGTTGAAGATTTCAATAGTATCAATGGAAAAACTCAAATAATATTAAAAGTATTCAGTAAATTATGTAGCATAAATGTTGAACATGTAGTACACAAATCAATAATGAGTTCAATACAAACGTGATTTATTTGATACATTTTAATAGTAATAATTGTACTGTAGTAAAAATATTATTTATAGTTATAATAAATTTCCGATTTTATTTCAACACAATAAAAGTCAGTAATTGAAGTTGTATCTGGGAAACGTTTATGCATTGATGAACCAGAAGTGTATAATATTTTCCACTGTTCCTTAATACCTACGCACGCTCCTGTATTTGAATGCTACTATCCATTTATTCTTTTAAATATATAGTAAAATTCTTAAATAATATCTTTTTAGTTACAAGTATTTCCGATCGATTCAGTTTTGATTACGATTATTGAGTGAACGAAACAAGTGACTTTAACAAAAAATTCTTTTTATTTCAGAAACATGAATTGCTATTAGTAATTAACAAATCTATAAATAATACTACGCATATAAACACTTAATAATACTGATTTAAAAAAAACGCTGAAAACGGTTTTTATGGTGTGTTACTTCTTTTTTTAATTGCTATGAAGGACAGTAGTTCCTTTCATAATGAGTAAAACTGCTTTACGGACAGTTTATCAATTCTAAGATATAACAAAACATCTGTTCTTACTTGAAACACACGGTCATTAATTCCAGAAAAGTTCTAGAATAGGATCCATTTTATCGCATTCAAAAATAATTCAATAAGTAAGAAACGTTATGAATTTAGATAACGCCCAACACTTCTAAGTGAATAATTTGCGTAAAAATTTATTATTCATAATTAACAACATTCGTTTATAAATTAAGCAGATCACTAGTGTGTCCTACTGGAGCATATTATAATACGATCAAAGTATTTCTAGTAGCCAAAGTGGTTCGAAAACTGTTTAATACCACAGCAATCGACAAAAATTAAAATATATTGGGTTAGTATACACTATTTATTTTTTTATAATTCAGTTTTGTATCTCGCGGCAGCGTCCGGAAATAATCTGACCTTTGCCAATTTCTAACTCTCTGTGACCGTTGTAGGCCCTATAAAAATTATGATTAATAGTTTTAATAGACATCTCAACGTCGATATTAAGCCTTACTTTATATTGGTTTAAGTTTTTGTTACAATTGTGATATTAAACTGTAAGTGTATTGCACAGGCATATTAGAAATAAAAATCAGAAGAACGGAATATAGTAAACACTGTTTAAATTAAATTTATTATTTGTTTACATTTTAAACATAAAATTTTAAACTATATTCATCAATTTAAATCATTATCTATTTATAATTTTTTCATCAGTGACAAGAACACTATGTATTTCCAAATAGTTAATTTTTCATTTCAGTTACAATAATAATAGATTTTTTAGTTACGAAATTATCATTTATTTATATTCTTCTGTAATCTCTTTATACTGTTCATAAATCTAAAATAAAATTATACATTACTATTAAACACTTAGCACTTTATTGGTAATTAATTTCATTTAAATTGCATCGTTCATAATGATTTACTTTGTTCTAATGTTTTTTCTAACGTGCATAAGGAAAGTGGACTCAATTTTCAATCACTAGACTAGACAGGAGTTTATGAATGTGGGAATACAAAGTAGAAAACAAAAATATCTATATATTAGTTGATACTCTGTTTACAATTACGTATTCTACGTTTAATGTTCATATCATTAGGTAAGTCATTTAATTATTTTAGTAATGAATCCTCTAAATTACAAATCCTAATAAACTTAATTCAAACGAATCCATCAATAGAAAAATTAAAATAGTATAACAGAAATCATATTTGTTCCGAAAGGTTGTTTTCAAATTATTCGCTACAACAAAATGTTGATCGTTAATCATTCCTGATGATTTACAGTTTCTCTTATGCGTACGTATTCCGCTGCATTTATCTCAGGCGGTTTACACAGTCCGCAGCTCTCTTTGCTGTCCTTAATCACATTTCAGTCTTTTGACAAGACTTATTACTTGCGCGTTTCTCGTCCTTCCACAACATTGCTTCCTCCGCGAAAAATTCGGAAATTTATTACAGAATGTCTAAGCTCTATTTGAACACTTCCAAGTTAATTATTTTTAATCCTAAATTATAGCTTTTATTTAGACGCAGTCAGTATTATTCGTATCTTGCAATTATTAACCGGAATACGATTGTGGGTAAAATTTCGTTTTTTTAGTATTCTCACAGTGTATTGCTTGTGAAATTAAACTAATTTTTGTCGTATGAAATAATAAAGTATTCTGGACATAGAAAATATTAAAAATTGGCTAAGGCTATGGTCTATTAATTGTTATATTAATTTTTATATTACGAAATGCTGAAACATTGATTTTTATTTAATTTTTATGTTCGTAATTGTCTTTCAGTACTTTTAAGACGTTATTCAATCCCGTACTATCTATTTTGTGAAACATCTCATGTTCATGAAGAAATGTGTTCTAAAATTTATATTTCAGTAAGAGGAGGCAAAAAGGACTGATGTTTAGCCTAGCAATAACATATTTGAAATATTATCATCGCCGTGAATTGCTTCATCGTATTGTTTCTCTTTTAAATTAATATATAGCACGGTTACTTGACTATTATGTTAAATATAGCTGAACAAGAGAAAGATTAAAACGGTTTTAAGTTCGTTGAAACTATAGAGTCGCATAACAAAATATGTTACTTATAAGTTTTCTTAAAGATATTTTGGTAGATAATATAAAATTTATAAGATTCTCATATTTCCAGGAACTACTTCGGCGCTCGAACAGAAACAAATCCGTGAATTAATGATTCGGTAAGTTAATTATATTTTCAAAAGTACCCATGTTTTAGTGAAATATTATTTTCAATAATTATATTTATACATAGTCTTCTTATTTCAAGTTTTTCCGTACAAAACAGTCAATATTAAAGAAAATACGACCATGGCTTTTCTATGGTAACATAAGAAAACCTTATATGAAATTATATTTTGACTTACTGATTGAATATATTAGATAAATATATTTTATAAATCTGTAATTTTTTAAATAATATAATACAGATACAATCTTTTCATTTCAATGATATTTTATGGTGTCATAATTCCTTATACAATGCTAAAGAGATATTTGCATTAGAAAATATTATGCAATATAAATAAATAGTTTCCAACAACTATCAAAAAGTTAAACAGTCACTATGATTGTATACGAAGCATTTTATTTAATCTACGTTGCATAAATAATACAACGTTGGATCGTTGTATTGGAATAAAGTCGAAACCGAAAAAAACAGTTACCAATGAATTTAGAGCAATATTCGCTAAATAGTTTACAGATTTTATAGTCAAGAGTAGTGGTTAATGGACAATTCAAAACTAAATTGCCATTGAGTCAATAAAATATTTATTTGGAAATGTTATTTGTACTTTTCCATGTGAGTCAATGAACGGTTTGTGCAGGCGTAAAATAATTGTGCGAAGTGAATTAACAAAATTTTAAATCACGGCTACAACTATATGTATTTTATATTTCAACTTACTAAGTGTATTGATTCAATATCATTATTACATTTCTATAGATTAAATTTTTCAAGTAAGATACAATTACTGTTTTGCTAGTTTAGAATAAATATTTCCTTTCGTAAAAGACATTTATTCAAAAATAATAAGAGCGATTTCAAAACAGTTTATCGCTTAATCCCTTTCAATGACAATTGTTATTATAATCTATATGAAATGAATATTCAAGCAAAAGTTAAATTGCAGACGTGGTAAACAGTTTAATAAGTCATTTTCAATACTGGTTTACAGTTATCATATAATCTGCAAAATTCTCTTAACATATTCATTTAATTAATGTAAAATATTTTTAAAAATTGTCAAAAGTATTGAACGATTGGATTATAAAATAAACTAAATAAATGCTATTCTAATTTAAAACATTAATCTTTGAACATAAACATATTAAAATCAATTTCCATTATTTGTAGTACTTTACGTATCATAGTATAACATTTTCATATTATACACAAACTTATTTGAATGTGAATATTACCTGATTATTATTAGAAACAAGAAAACCATCAAACACCCCCAATATTTCGAAAATAAAAAATCTTCTTATTTATACTTTCCAATAGTCAGGAATAATTAATAAACTAATAATTTCAATATTTGTTCTTCATTATTTACGAAATAGAATAATGACTATTTAAATTCAATCCTCCAGTAAGAGGAGAAACGTGTGTCAAAATGAGTTTCCCAAATATAAAATATACTGTCCCGTGAATACATTGATTAATTATACCCTGCATTTAAATCGACGTCGTTGTTTCGTATAGTTCAATTCATTCTTATGATGTAAAAAATTATTCAAAATTCTAGTTTATGAGAGTTTAATTTTGATATAATAATTTAATTACACATCCGTAAATTCACAATAAATGTTTTATATTAACATGTTGTAAAACATTAAACATTCTTGAACCATAAGGAATTTTTCGAGGGCTCAAGTGGAAATAATTAGTTTATATATTTTAAATTAATACACTGTACAAAACTCTGATCCGGTCTATATGTATTAAAATATCTTGAATTTACCTTAGTTACCTTAAATATAAAACTAATCATAACGTTTTGTAAATGCGAGTATTATCGTTTGTATAATATTGCAAGAAAAATATTTGTTTCAGTTCTACTGAAAATTAATTAATTAGAATTCGAAATAAATAGAAAATAAAGAGATTCTATCTCAACGTTATGCAAAATCTGATCTTCGGTGAATACAGAAGAATAACAGTATATTTTTATTCATTCCGAGTTTGAAATTTAATTATGAAAAGAATAACGAAAGTGGTTTTATTGGATAAAATAAAATTTGAAAAAATAAATGTCGTTACATACATCTTCACAAAAAAGCTATCGTTTCTACTTGGCATTTGAAGGAAAATAATCACTAAAGAGTTGAAAATTATAATTTAAGAATGTAAGCTTCACTAATGTGATTTCTTTAAAGTGTGGTTCAAATACAAGTGATTAAAATGCCGTTATAGTGGTACTATTATAAAACATTAATGCATTTCACGAATTATGTATTGTAACAAATGACTCTAAAGGTATAAACCGATATCTTAATTCAACCTCCTAATTCATACTTCAATATCATGATTACATAAGAAGTGTAAAATTATTAATTTGTTTTATATATTTATCCATTACAGTGGTGTGAATATTAATATTTGATAATAATAATAAATCATTTAATTTTAATTTATTTTTTGGTTATTAAGTTTGTGTTCGCGTGTCGGTAGATTATGTTGCTATCAATATAACTTATTAATAGTTTTGTACAATATGTTGCTTTTATTAATTCATAGAAAGACTGAAAATTATTTTTTATTAGTTTTATAGTTCTTTTATTTTTGAGTGTGACATCAGAAACTCACAGGTGATTTTAAAGGATCACAAATACAAGGAATTATCACTGCAATACTTAAATATCATTTTAAAATGTAACTATATAGCCTAATTATAAAATCTAAAACCATGATATAGAAATAGAATTCATAACGGCGCAAGTATTTCTTGATTTTTGTAGAGATAGTACTCATTTCCAGACAAAATAATTTACTATTACATGAAAGTACAATATATTTTATAAAAACAATAATTTTAATAAAAATATACCATTTATATAAAACTAAATAATACTTATTTGTTTCGAAAGAATAATTTATTTTATTCATATATAAAATGTAATATATATATAATCAATAATTTTTGAGATTGGGATCATTTATGGTGACAGTAACAACAAATTTATCAGTAAATTTTTAAAGGAGTATATAATACATTTTTGAATTAAAAAATGTCGCATAAATTGACCGGAAATTTATCTATTATCTCAAACTTTATTTTCACAACGATAGCATTAAAAATAAATAACTGTAATTTCGTAAGTTGGTAGGGTTTTATTATTTCAGGCCGAAATTTCGAAGACACAAGTTATGTTCTTAGCATAATATCATTCATGGATGCACAGGTTTTAGGTTGACAATTATAAATAATTATAATATTGCAGCTTGAGGTTTATTAAGAGAAAATAAGCTAACAAAAATTAAAAATGTTAAAAAACACAGGTTTGTTCCTTCAACGATTCTATTTTTAAAAAAATTAATTTATTTTTGGCAGGAAGATTATCCTTCAAACAGTGCTGCAGATAAATTATTCTAATCGCTCATTTTAGTTTTAAATCTCAGGTCACCTCTGCCAATATAATTTTAGTTTTGTAGCTTATCCTTTACGCCTCCCCACGCTTTGTTTCCCGTGCATGATTTAAATAGTGCGCAAAGCCTATCTTACTTCCTTCTCGTTGCCAACGATTCCCACCCTAATTTCTCCAATTTATCTCACCCGTGAACGGGTGCCTGGGTCACAAATTTTGTTGCTCCCCTCTAAAGATTTTCTAGTCTCTCTATCTTGTGTTTTCTCTAACGATCCCACAAACCAGTACCATACTCGAGTATTGGATGAACCAGAAATTTGTCAGCAAGTAATTCTATTTTCCGCTCCCCTTTCTTAAGGTTCTCATTACAAAACGTAATTATTTACACGCTTTCCGAGTCACCGGAGTAATCGTTTCTTCTTACCTTAAATTTGAGTTTAAATTGATACTTAGATATTTGCAACTGTTTACTTTAGGTACTTTCTTCCCATTTATTTTATAACAGTTCCATGATATTTATTAAACGTTATTGTTTTCTTTTTTCCATACTTATCTCCATTTTATTTTCTTGAGAACAAAAAAATTAGTTCAATTTTATAATTCGCATTACTCCAAAGCACTTTGAACTCTTAAGAGAATTCAATATTAGGAAAAAAAATAGAACTGATTTTAAGAGGGAAAGTTGTTAATATATATCAGAATCAATAAAGCCTGATTCCTAATCCTTGCAATGCTCGGATGTTACCTTGTCTTAAGATGATAGTTGAATGTAGGTGTGTATTTATTTAATCTACAAATGGGAAATTTTTTCGATAGCTGATACATAAAGCTACAAATAATTTACCAATTTTCTAGAAAAAAGATAACCCTTTTTTAATTTTTACAGTATTTATTCCATCCCAATTTTTTTTGAGTTTTCGGATATATTTTTTCGCCATACTCATCTACATAGCAAAAATATATACTTGGTATTATTACAAAGATCTTATTTTGAATATTTAAATAGTGTTATACATTACAAGAATTTCACAATATAAAGTAGATGCATACATATAATTGCTTACCTCAAATATAAAAAACAACAACAAATAAATACACAATACGTTCATTCGTACTCGTCAACTCATATTACACTATTATTTCTCACATCACTTATTTGTGTAGATGTAGATTTAAATTTCCCTTCACACGAAAGGAAATTAATTGACCCAAAGCAATGATTATAAATTACTGATCAAAAATTATTAATACTGAATTTTTGAGTTTTTTATAATTAATAATGACAGAAAATATGTATAAAATGTTAGGATGTATATAGTTACCGTGAGACACAACTAACTCCTTTCTTTTTATAATGGTTTAAATAAAATAATTTTGGAAATAGATTTTGAGGTCATAAAATCAGAATTTCAGAATATATAAAGTAATAAACTCGAGAAGGTGGAATAAAACTTATAGTTAATTTTTGTATTAATATTTTTTGAAATATTTAAATTTCCTATTGCTTAGTTTATTTTGTTTAATCAGTATTAGTAAAACATAATATTCTATCTGATATTGATAATTCCTGTTTGTAGACTCTGTCTTTGCAGTTGTAACGATTCAACTTCTTAATTTTGTGTTACTTGGACTTGTAAATTTATATTGTTAAGTGAAAAACGTTCTCGGTTTAGCAAAGGTTACATAAAAATAACTTAATGAAACCTTTATATGTAATAAAAAGTTTTTTAAGTTGTCAAAAGGAAATCGCTAGAAAGTAAATGGAGGACGTAATCTATCGGGCGCTAGAGCTTGCCACCGCAATGAAAGATAATCTGAGCACGCGTTTCAACAAGGTACAGGTACTAGTTAACCATACAACATTCCTTGACGAATAGGGGAGACAGGTTCCGCACGAGCGTCTACATACAAACTGGATTACAGGTCTAGAAAAGTAAACGACACGCTTACGACAGCATAATGACCACTATACAGATGTTTTGAAACATAATCACGAATAGAAACCGTTTTCTGCCTTTTCGCCTAGTTTATAACAATTTAATCGTCTTGTATTTAATGGTAAGAAATACCTCCATTGAGCTTCTTCGGCAAACGTAGACGCCGAGATGATAAAATGCATTTTAGTTTAAAAATTAACATCAGTTTCATTAACACTGTATCTGCGATACCATTTTACTAGAATCTCACTAATTTCTATAGGCGCACCGGTACAAACAATAGACAAACACACACACGTACATAAATATGTATGTATATTGGAAAGTAACGGATAGAAATCTTACTTAAGAAAATTATAAGTGAAACGTAACAAAAGTGTCATTATCAATATATTTTTTAAAAGAAGAACACTAAAATACTAATTTTGGTTTCAATCATGTATTTAAGGATTTTAATGAAAGTTAAAATAAGAAATTGTGAAAGAACATAATTTTTAAGATCAAGAAACATATATACGTATATAACGATTTGCGCTAGATATAGGTGCATGTGAATGTGTGAATTAACCAAAATCTTGATGATTATGACATATATGTAATGAAAAAAAATAATTATCGAAATCACAATGATATAGGATTCTGCAAAGGTATATAAATAAATAAATTGTTTAAAAAACAAAAAATGCTTAGTAAATTAATCCACCACAAAAAGTTTACCTAAACCAACTAAATCTTTAAAAATTACCCCATGATATTGGTAGGAAATAATGAATCTAAAATATTGTGAGAAGGACGTGCCGGAACATTTATATGTAAAGTAATCGAATTTTGAGGGACATGAAAGACGCAAGGGACGTAGAAAAAGAGATGAAGAAAACTTATAACCGGATAAAATCGAAAATAATTTGATAGAGAATTTGATGAAATAATAACTGTAGAAAATGACAATAAATTTGTGGAAGGATACAATTTAAAATGACAGTAGTATCAATTGTAGATACCTGAAATACATAATAATAGAATAATGATTTGAAAAAATTATAGCTGATATTTTAAAGACAGAGAAAAAAATCTTAGAATGGTTGCACAATGACCTATGTAAACAAAAGTGTAAGATGGTATCAAGTTGTGATTCTGTAAATTACCTTTAATAACAGAAATTTACTATGTTAGTGAATTTTGGAAAGAACATCAGTTGATAATTATTAATTGGATATTGAGTCCAATATATAATTTACACATTTTTGTAGGAAGGGGAAAGAAAAATGTGGACACGAATCTAAATAATATTGTCACTAAAATTCGTGAAAATTAATTGAACGACTGAGAATGAATTACAGCAGTTGATAATTACAGGTATATTTAGAGGTCAACGTTTTGACTTGCCAGTGATAAGAAAATATTCAAATTGATAGCTCACTGACGATGACTCTGAATATCAGAAATTTCATTTATCCAATTATAAATTAATAGCTAAGTCCACTATCCTTAAAACGTACATAACATATTTTACAAGGCTTATAAATTGTATTGCTTTTCTTTAAATTTGTTCGTCGTGAATTATCGTCTGTTACCATACTTGAAAAATTCTTAAGCATTTTTTATTTAATGTCGCATTAACCCACGGGTTATTAGCTATTTTCCCTTTACATAATTTACAAAGTGCTGTACACTTTGGATAAATTAGATAATATTAAAAAAGTTCGTTCTGATCAGATAATCTACCAGGCTTAAGATTGTATTAAGTGAAGTAGAGAACTCTTCATTTTTGATCTTATATAACAAAGCATTTATTTCTGGGATGAATTTATGGAAGGTAGAAGATTATATGGGGAACCGTGAGATTCTCATTGCACATTTTACAAATAGGTTAGGATAATTATTATCGTCTGCAAATTCTTGTCTAATGGAGTCTGATCAACTGGGAGGTCTTCTCTGATAAAAAAAAGGTGTTGCTTCACTGGCGTGTGTTTTTCCGTGGTTCTGATGTGGCTGAAGCTATTGCAACCGATCAGTTTGGACTGATCTCGAGGTTTAAAATTAGTTTCTTATAGCTCCAGTAGTATTGCGTTGTAGAGGAAGGTAGACTTTTCCTTTAGTGAAACCGTTTAGATTCTACTGAAGTAGTAGCATCGTAAGATACTAACAGTAGGATAGATCTGAGTCGCTGAAATTGTTTCGCTCCTATTTCTTTATTTCTTTTGTAAATCCTGTTTGTCAGTCATTTTGCATTGATGAACCAGAAGTGTATAATACTTTCTTCTTATTCAATAAAAGTAAAAAAAAGAAACAAAATATACAAATTAGAGAAAACCACTGTCAGTTAAACGTTGCATGTTATTGTCAATTTATTTTTTATAATTAATAACTCTACTGTACAAATGACACTAAAGTAAATAATATAATTGACTTCTTAAATATTTAAATTGGTCTCATCACACAACATGTATTTCGTTTGAATTTATATTTATTGAGTGTAGGAAACATTAATGGAACTAACACTAAGAAATATTAAAAATATTCAATAATTTCTAATAATTCATCAGCTGAAATTTTAAAGTCATTTCCAATGTTAATTGGGTTACTAGTGACAAATGTTTTTAATAGCAAACATTTCGCTTCTTAGAAGTTACTTTTCTACTTGTGCTTCCACTTCTTTTCAATTTTTTTTTGCTTGATGGCATCTTAGTTGATATTTGTCTGTGACTTTATTAGCTGCTTTGTCTGTTTTGATGGTTTAGCATTTATGAATCATGTAAACTTGGAGAATTTTTCTGCCTCACTGACATTTGCGGTTAGGGATTCGAGAATGGAATACGGTATTTTCTTCGGGTTTGTCCTGCAGTTGTCTGGGTCTACCTCGTTCGTATCTATGTCGTTTCTAGATTCCTCTTCTCCAGTTTTTCCTACAAGTTTCATTTGCCACGTTTCGTTTCCTTGAAGACTGCAGTCCTTAGCGAAATGTACCATCCTCTCACAAAGGTAACAAGACTCGATTTCTTGCTCGAAGTATATTCTGGATTGCCGTAAAGTATTAGTAATGATTCTGGGATGATGTAAAGTGTTTTCGGGTGAAGATAAAAAAGGTCTTCTAAATGTGTGCGCGAATCTTCTGTCTGTTCGACTAACCCTAATTCCCATTGTATTAGAGTCGGGAGTAACTCCATACGTTTCCATTTCTCTGCTTATTGTCTTATTAGGTAAAGTTAAACACACGTTAGAGATTACAATTTCTTTTAGTTTAGGCATTAGTGGTCTTATATTTGTTTCCAGGTTTTTCACTATTACCCAATTATAGTTAGGAGTTAATTCTTCTGCGTCCTTGTCTCAGCTAAGGAAAACGCAAATTATAGAATTTGCTATTCTCAAAATATAATTTATTTTACATGGACAGATAACATTTGCTAAGGCTATTAGGTACTCATCTGTTCTCGTGTTTGACAGGGCGTCCATTAGAATGGCGTAAGATCTGTTTGGTTGGTATTCAGTTTCCGCCGCTCCGGCATATGACTTCTTGTTACACTCGGAGTTAGACGTTTCTTGTCATGTTACTGAGATGATCTTCCAGTATTGTATAACTTCACTCTCCATCTTATCACGGTTATTTCACACATGTGAGTGAATAGCCCAATTGCTTCGATCAAAACCCGGCCGTGTCTCTTCCTCTCTCCCATAGCACGATGTAAACACGCTGGTTCGGTGGGACTCGCAGTACATGCTTTTATTTTATTTTGTTTAAATTTGCACCAACTGCAAGCCTCTTAGCGACTGTTTACTATTGCTGGAACTTTTATCCATTCAGGGGTATCACAGTATGGTTTCTCAAACATCACAGACGCCCAACCCATGCTAGGGTTCGAACCCGGGACTTCTGTAGTGCGATGCAGAGACGCTAGCCACTAGATAACGTGTTTGTTTCAGCACTTGTAGAGAAGGAATGTCTATTTGTTGACTTTACTCTGACTGCATTTATTTTATTCAAATTACGAAAATGAAACTTACTTTTTTACGTACATAACATAGCAGAAAATGTTACATCTGGTAATATATTACCATTAAATTAATTATAAGGGACTATAGAAACAAAATTTGTGAAGAAAATCGAAAACCGACTTTCCTCAAAATTATATAATACCCGTTTTTAAATAATAAAGTAATAAAAATTCAACTAATAAATTTTCATTAATTTTACATTTTAAAGTTTGGTATTTTCAAACTTAAACTGAATTGACAGTCGATTTCAGGGAAATTCATATTCTTGGAAAGTATTTGAGGCAATGCAAGTCACGTAAAATAAGTGATATCCAAGGAAGAAGGGAATACGAAAATTAAATCAAGCTACATAACAACTCATACGTTGCATCTAAAGGAGCTATAAAATAAATATGAAGAAAACATTTGATAAAATAATTATGTGAAAGCAGCTCTCCTGAAGCAAACAGCGAATAACTTGTGTTCGTATTTTGTTTCGCTGAAAAAATACAAACGTAAAGAAAATACTTTTTTTCATATTACTTTGCACTAATATATATATATATATATATATATATATATATATATATACAATTATATCACAGACGCACCACAATTCATTCACTTACTAATTTAATGTAATCATTTTTAAATAAAATTGTTCTTGTTTTTATGACTGAATTGTTACTAAGAAAATAAATATATTTCTACTGCATCCATATTGGAACAGTAATATATTATAACAAATCATTTGCAGAATCAAGTAATAAATAGTACAAAATTGTCCATTTATACTAGGGTAATTGCAGGGAAAATGAATGTGAAATCGTTCCGAATAAACCTAACATTTGCCGATAGCTCTTAATTCAGACATTAGTAAAATCCTTGTGGCAAATAAACCAACATGGTTTCTGGAGACGAATAATATTCTTTATAGATATGAATATGCTTTTATTAAGGAACTCTCGCCACTAGACCTGGCTACGAAGATAAAAGAGGCTATGAACCTACAACAACATGTGGTAGCAGTTAAGTTAGACATCAATAAATCATATGAAAAAAACATGAAGAGGTAGAATTGTGAGGCTCTTGAATGAATTAGAAATTGAAGTATATATATCCTATTATGTATAAAAAACCTTATTGGAGAGAGATACATTCACATACATTCTCTAATGAAATGATCGTGGAAAATGGCATAGCAGAAGGATCAGATTTAAGCGTAATTTTCTTCCAGGTAAAAATGAACGACCTTGGAAAAGTGTGTAAGGACCCAGTGGAAACCTTTATTTACGGATACGACATTATCTTAATGACGAGAGGCTACTCCTATAAACATACTGAAATCGAAATGCAACTAGTGGTAAATGTAGTCGAACAGTTGAGCATCGTTTCTGAATATAATTTTAGCCCTAATAAGGTGAAAGCCATCATCTTTACAAGAAAATACAGGGCGATTAGACATCCTATAAAATATAAATAAAAAATATTGACCATGTTAAAATATCAAATTATGGGAATTACATGTGACGAAAAATTAACATATAAGAAACATAAATAATCTGGCAATAGAACGTAAAAAAAGACTCAACATCTTAAAAACTCTGGTAGCAAATTACTGGGGATCAGGTCAGAAACTATTATAGTCACAACATGTTAATAGAAGCCAAAATAGATTACGGTTCTAATATATATTCATCGGCAAGCAAGTGAACGCTAAATAAGCTCAATAGTTTTCAAAACAACGCAATGAGGTCCACGCCGATAATTATTCTCCTATTGGAAACTAAACTGCCTGCACTAGAACAAGTACGAGACATCTAATTAATAAGATATGCCATCAAAGCTAGTGCATCATTTGCACGAAGAGATAAGAGAGATTACTAAAGATCCAAAATACATGCTGCACATCCCCTTTTTTCATCCAGCTCCGTTCTACTCGCAGCTTAAGGAAATACTTGACAAAATCAACATAAACTTACATAACTCGTATTTCCAACATGGAAAAAAACAGCAGCTACCACTTATTTCCACACCAAATCTACAAATAATGAAAAAAAGAGAGAAAGATTTAAAAGTATAAAATTATCAGAGGTAAAAACAAAAATCCTGAAAAAAATAGGTGTTTATAAAAAATATATAGTGAATAGTAATGAAATTATAAATATTCAATAGATATGCAGGAAACAGAAAGTGGTGATTAACAGAATTCGAGCATTTCACTAACGCACTCCTACCATTTTTCAGGAGAATAAAACCGAATTGCAGGTCTTGTAATGTAAACCTGACGATTTTACATATATTAATGGAATGTAAAACTTACAATACAAAAAGCGAGAAGTTTATGGGACATTTAAAACCTAACGAATTGGCAACAAGCAAAGAAACCATCTTAAAAGTTTTAAGACTTACTTGTGAAGTAGGCATTTTTAATGAAATTTGATGTAATTTTATGTATTTAAAAATGCATGTAGTTTCTTTTTTGTTTCCCTTAGTCTCAATTTTAAATGTAATTTAATAAGAAGTAACAGTTTTTGTTCTATGGCATTTGTCAAAAGGTTTTTTAAGAATAGATGTAAATTACGATGTAATTATATTTTCGCTAATAACTCTTGGGATAATGAAAAAAACAACAAAAAGATAGAATTAGAACTATGCGATGCAAAATATACCGAAAAATAAGAAATTTATTGCTCTTCACGTTGTCCAATTTTTCTGATAAACACAGTTCTGAATTTTAAGGTTCAACATATAAATTCTTTTAACTTTTGTAGGAACATAAAATACTATGAAGACGTTTTCACTATACCTTAAAATTCAGAATAAAGGGAAATTGTTTACCAACATTAATTTGAGAGTAATTATTAAATTAGACAATGAATTGTTCC
Source organism: Eucriotettix oculatus (assembly GCA_034510155.1). Classification (NCBI taxonomy): domain Eukaryota; kingdom Metazoa; phylum Arthropoda; class Insecta; order Orthoptera; family Tetrigidae; genus Eucriotettix; species Eucriotettix oculatus. The sequence continues at coordinate 142,802,809 of CM067377.1, forward strand.
AATCATAAAATACTTCCATGCAAGTTTTTCTTAATAAGTCATTAGAGTACATTTTATTCAATTTCGTATACTAATGCGCACTTAGATTCTACAGGAGTTTCAATCCGACCCTTATAAACCATAATAGTTATTAGTGCCTAAGTCTAAACGAAAACCAATATTGATAGTATAAAATAAAAATATTAGTTCAAAATTATGTGGTTACTGATTTAAACAAGTAAATACTTCCGCTATTAATTCACTGTTTAAAGCAATAAAAAAACAACCATGGATGTTATTTTAGCTTCACAACGTCCGTTTTTAATTATTAGTTCAACACAATCACATATACGGTGTCATAAGAAATCAAATTGAGTTTAAGATACACATTATTTTAGCTTTTATACGAACATAAAATGCGTATTCTGTGGGATACGTTTTTACTTTCTATGTCATTGGATGTTTGAGAAACTATATTCAGAAAATAAAGAAATTAATTACGAACATGAATCGCAAAATAGAATACATCAGTTAAGAATGCAATGATTTAGTTGCAGCCAAGTACTACAATATGAGAATTTTTACTACCACATTTGAAGCAATTTTATTTACCAACATAAAAATTGTCAAACCGTTATATTATCTGACATGCTAGTTGATCTATAACGTCAAGCCTACAATAGTAATAATAGCAATATCGACTTACCTCGTTTCTTCACTTGAATTATCATGTTCAAAAGTCTTCGTTAGCCCTACGGTAAACTAATATACTATATTATGGATATCAGGTCAAACAGAATCTTCCTCAATCCTGAAAGAATACGATATTAATCTGAAAATCAAACAAAAAGATTTTTTAAATAAATTTGATTCAATCTTTCTTATTATGAACAAATTAAGACATGAATAAAATGAAGAAATAGTTCATTAATTTCAGTGAGTTAATAATGGTGTTTAAAGTTTATTTACCGATGATTTCCGTTTCATAATAAAATTAGTTTAAGTTTCTGCACATGACCAATATGTAACATTAACAACAAATCATTATAATTTCGTAAGTAAGTTGTTAAGATTTTGAAATTTCAAGCCAAAATGTGGAAGATGTAAATCTCTGAGCTTCGGATAATTCACATTCATGAATACATTGACCATACTTTGGCAGTTACAGGGAGATAGAATGCACCAGTGTCTGGTTTATTTATTAATATTATGAAAATTATATTTTTTATAAATTATATCATAGTCGTAATTTTTCTCCAACCTAGAAATAAACTTTACAATACCAAAATTAAATAAAAACTTATGTAAATAAGGGGTAATATAATATTATCACGCCAAGAAAAATTAAAAATGGAGTGTAGCTATCTTTGACATTCTCACTGGAGTGAAGTATAATTTTCGGTAACCAATTAGCCTACGTATTTTCTATGTTACAAAAGTGGAATTGAATTTGAACTGTCACGAGTTCTGTGACGGCGGGAATCTAAGCTATATTGCCAGTACTCACACTTGCAGTGCTCTCGGATTATTTAATAAATTGTATACATCGAACTGTACTTTTTCCTCTCTAGTCATACGGGGAAATTGCTAATGAGAATTTGAATTTTAAATAAAGGCGCCACTTTGATTTAGAGCGATGATGCGGGAACCGTTGGCTGCAGCTTGAGAGGTTAATGGACTTCCTCTACATCAAGAAGGACTCCCCAAACTCAGTTTGAAATATGACACTATACAGCTGACAGCACTTGCTAAAAATACTTACTTCCCAAACGTGAATGAGGTATTTTAATGTAGATTTGACTAAGAAAGGGAACGTTAAATAATAAAATGAGTTGCATTCTCGTAGAATTACCCTTAGAACCTACGAGGCCTTTCACTTTGTCTCTTCATAAATACATTGTTTTCATATCAAAAACTGTAAGACTTTCCCAATCAAAATATAAGTAATGGCCAATAATGTTGATTTGTCTGTACAATTTTTATTCTGTATCCATCCCAATGCCGTTATATTTAATTGAAACCAAATCATTAATTTCATTTTGTGATTCTTAAAACAAATTAGCTTGTCATCAACGTATTTTGAAACCGGTTCGAAATATAATACTAGGACAAAATAATGGAAGTTTAGCTACGGTTCAAACAAAACTGTAGAAGAGAACATTTTAAACAAAGCCAGAAAACGTATTTAAAATAAAACGAATAATTTCTATAATTTTATAAAATTCTAACGGTTTCTTATATGGCAGAAGTAAATGTGGTGCCGGTGCAGATGTGCATGGATTCTTGTATAACGCAATAAACGCGTTCAGAATTTAATTAGAGGACACGGACTACGAACGGAATGGCGATTCTCTTAATCGTATTGATTACAGGATCTATTTTGAGTCCAGCATGAGGGAATGAAAATATAATGTTTATTCTGAAGATGCTCAAATTATTTGTAATTTGAGTTATAACTTCTTAGCCTTTAATGTAAAATTTACCGTCGCAGGATATTTTAATTAAAGGTCATTTTTTTATTAAATTTCAAATGGGCTAATAATTAATACAATACGCGCCCACAAATATTTATAAAGTGCAATTAATGGTCTTCTAAATAATTTTAGGGTAGCTTCTTTTTACGATGTCAATCTTTAGCTCATATGAAATACATATAAAGTTCCGTTTTTCTCATTTGTTAACTGTTATTCAGAATATATTCATTTTCTTTTTTTAAAAGCGTTCTATTACCTGTCTGGATTATCGAATATAATTGGTACATTCTTTTGATATATTGCTTTACTATATCATTATTTAATTAACAACGCGTGTATTTGTGTTAAAACTGTACACATTGATGAAATTTAGATATTCATTTTCTCGCGAAATCTTAAAAGTCGTGTGATTGACTCGTTTCCTTATTTCTGAGACTACCAGGATTGCATCAAATTTTTCAAATCCGCTTCATTATTTGCCCTCAATCTCGACAAATTTTGTGTTATTTTGCAACTGTTATAAAGATTTATTTTATTCGACCATACATTTTTTTATAATAATTGTGAAGATATGTTGTCTGAGTTCAACAACAATAAAAATGGTAAGCATACTGATTAAAAGTAAGAATTTTGTGTAAATAAAATATTAACTACAGTTCGTCGGTATGCATTTTAAAAGGGCTACATTAATATTAATATTGTTATTAATTAGATTTTTTCTATTTTATATCACTGACAGAAAATGTTTATAATTTTTTAAACATTTATTTTGTCAAAGAACCTTCTGGAAACAACGGCATAAATTTAAGTTTCCAATAGTTTTGTAAAAATTATTTCATGATCAAATGTTTACGGACAATGATCAATTTAAATACATTCTACATTTCCTAAAAGTAGTAAATTTGTTCTCCTGGCATCCTGAAGAGATACATTATCCGAAATATTTCAGTCCAATATTATTTATTTTTTTAAAAAAGTAAACCAGGTTTCTGTGTTTTCTGAGTGTGATAAAAATGTGGGGAAATACATTTAATAATAATATTATAAATAACAACCATACTCAATTGACAATAGTTGTTGAAATTAGAGTTTTGATATTTTTAATTGTAATTATTTGAAATGTAATGTAAATAATTTGTCAAACGTCCAGACGAAGGGGGCTAGGGAAAAGTCATAATGTTTTTTTAATTTCTGTATACTCAGAATTGCATTGTATTTTTATTAATTAGACTTTCTTTAAGAATATAGTTAATAGTTTGTTTCCTAAGCAGACATTCAATTTGGATTAATAACATATGAAAACCGATATTATATTGTGAAACAAGTATTTTTCAAGGAAATGAGGCAGTATTTTCTGTAATGTATTTTTTATTACATATAAAACTGTATACGAGTTCACGTGGCCTAACGATGAATCTATGGTCATGTTACGGTTTTACGGAGGATGGAGAAAATAATAAATTTATGATATGAAATTCTGTGATAATAATTTGATAAAATGAAGTCTATGTGCTTAGCAACTAAACGTCGCTGGCAATATTCTAAAAGATAATGCTATTATTTCCGTTCGATGGTACTGGAAAATAAGAAGGACCTTCAGACTGCATTAAAACTTCTAAAACTTAGTAGAGAATGTGATTTTTTTTGAGTGCGCGTAAGGAAATTAATTAAGTAATTTTTCTTCTTATATTCTTCATAGTTTGGTTTTGTTTCACGTATTACAATGTTGTTATTGTTATCATTTAAAGTACTCGATTCAGATAATTACGTTGCATATAAATTAATAGCCCTGCCTTTAAGGATATCATTGGTACTTCGTCAAGGAGGTATAATTAGATCTAAGATTAATACGCTCTATTATTCTTTAATATTTACGGGTACTTACATTTCCTCCTTTATTATTCCAAAATTATTATGTTTTGCGGTTGGGTATACTAAGAAGTGTGTTGAATTTGTATTCTAATTACAACTGCTATATTTGTGTGTTAGTTGAATTAAAATAAAATATAAGGCAATAAGCTAAAAAATGTATGTACAATATGCACTAAAAACGCCTTCTTTGGAACATGGACCTCTGACAACTTCAATAAATTCTGTAACACATTTCTGTTACATTATTCATAAAAAAAGCATTTTAAAAAGTTGGAAAGTTTATATATGGTAAAATGAAATTATATATAATGAAATAAAACTTACATTTAAATGATAGAGATAAAGCAAATATGTCATATAGCAATAAACACTTAAAATCTATTGTTACCTTGGTTACAGGTTTTCAAAGATTACACAATTTGGACCCTTTACAGTAAATAAGAATTATAAGTTTAAATAACAATTTAAAAATAAAGCATAATCATTTACAATATCTGACTGTTTCGAAAACAAAATATAGTAAAAATCATAAAAAATATGTACTTTTCTAATTTTATATTAATATCTTTACTATTCATTAAAACTTAAACATATTTCATCTATGGCCAAATTTTAATTGTCTAAGGAACCAAATTTATCATAATGGACAGGATATTAATATTGAATATTATATATATATATATATATATATATATACTGAGGCAAAAAAATCTTGTTTATGTAGATAATTACGGAAAATTGTTCTTTTTATAATATAAATGCAAGTGTGATTTTATTATATGTACTGTAACATATTTCAACACATTGATTTTTTGAAAACTGTCTCTGTTTTTATAAATGTCAGAATTAAATTTTATTTTCAAGAAAGTACAGTAGGAAAATTTTTAATTCTTTCCTGGATGACATCAAAGAAGATATAAAATGTTTTTTGTACCAGTTATGTAGATTATACCGAATTTTGATGCTCTATTGACGCCTTTATATGCTTAATTTTATAATTTAAGTGAATTTATTGATTATATTATAGTTACCGTATTCAAAAACCTCAATATTATTGCACTTTTATTTAATATAATTTAATTGGAACATATTCGTTTTATTGAGTCAAACAGAGAATTTTGAATTTAATAAATTTTATTAAGCTATAAAACGAATAAATTCATGGAAATGGTTCTTTTCTAGGAATATTTTGTTCATATTTCTATAACATAATCTTAATGTAAACTAAAAAACGGTATTGAAGAACTGGAGTGGTTCGTTTACCATGGTTGTAATGAGTTAATGAAATCATTCTGAATGCAATGGAAGCGAATTTACTTTTCAGAAAATTAAAATTAATTTCAAAATAATCTTAGGAGAAATTGTTTAAAATTCTGCAAGTTATGGAGGAATAATTTTAAATTGTTAGGTTCGAAGATTTTTAAGATTAAACGTAATATAACAATTCTTAACATTCCTGACCATAATAGACATCAACAAAACGTTATGCATGAAATTGTCAATACTATTTAAATATTTTTATGCTTAATTGGTTATTAATGCTTCGAAAAATTGATATTTGTTTAAGAATTATATTTAATGTCACTATCCTGGTTATATACATGATGAAATATAAATTGAGTAATAAAATACAATGAATGGCAACATAATTTAATTATTTTATTAATAAATTCAGTAAGGTTGAATATTAAATTGAAGACATTACAAACATTTGAATTTATAAATTCAAACTTTAATATGTAATATTTATCATTTTTTTGGAACAGAGTTTCTTCCGTTTATTTCTGTACTAAGACCGAATATTATCTGGCATAAGCAGTTTTCTTTGAAATTTTGATTTGTATACGACGTTAGACCAGTCAATAAACTATTTCGTTTTTTGTGTATTTTTATGCACGTGTATAAATGCAGTGATGATACATGCAATATTGTTTTCCTTAATTATTGTTAAAATTTGTTTTAAAGGTGGATATATTTTTGAGGTTGTTGTATCATTCCCCATGTATTGTGAACGAATATTTATTAAACATTAAGGTGCTGAATTATTAGCATTATCGGTTCAATTGCTATTTACAACCGTCCTGCTTAAAATGATAATAGGGTATTGATAAAGTGTTTTGTTTATTTACGAAATTTTAAAAGTAGGTAACTTTTATTGCATAAGTATATATAGAAGTATGATTAAAAATCTTGAATTTAATCTTTGAAGTTTTCCTTATTTGAATTGTAGGGTATTCAGAGTAAAAATTGAGACAAACGTAACCCGTGCTTTGAATGTTATACGATTCATATACAATTTGGTGTGTATTCACAATAAACAGCTGATTCTTTGATTTATGTTTACTTCATGAATGCGTTAGTTTTAATGTCGATAACTTTCTTTTAATGGGAAATAGTTTTAGTATTAACTAGTACTTTCCTAATAATATGATTAAAAAGGATATCATACAGTTGGTCTTTATTAAATGTACATAGATTTATTTATATGGTTATATATATTATTGCATTTCGTTATTAGCAATGGCTTCTAGTGATTCTATATTAATTATTTTTTTACGTTTTTATTTGTTTCTATTATTGTCATTGTTGATACTAGTGATTATGGTTATGTTAAACTTAGAATTTAATTCATTTTAAAATTCACTCTAGCATTCGATTTTCTAGCCAACATTATTTAAAACAAAAATAAAGGATAGGTATTAGGAAAACAGGGAAGTGTGATTATTAACGGACCGACTGAAAATCTGAGAATGGTTTTATGAAATCAATTGTAAATATATTAAAATATTATTAATTTGTTACTTATAACTGGATAAAACTAAAAAGAGTATTTGAACATAATGTTTCATATAAACTGTGTGTAAAAATATCTAAGAAAACAAATCAGGCTTTGAAGAAGTTTATGGTTTTAGTGTACAAAAGGCTATAAAACTCTAGTTAGAGAAAGATGTAGTAATCCGGACCAATTAAATTGTAATCCAGTAACCGTTGCGTTTCCTTTCAGAGTAAACAAGTCTAATCGGAAAAAATTAATTTGAAGGATTATCAATCAGTAATAATAAATATTATTTAAAAATAATATTACCTATGTAAGGAATTTAGTTACAAAAACAGAGATTTTGACAGAAGGGCTGTAAAATATCTTAAATGATGATGATAAATCATAATCGTACACATGAAATCAAACTATCAGGGTTGCAGTGAAGAATATAGTTACCTTTTATTTAATTGCATTACTTGTATTTCCACATCACTATACATCAATATGTAATGATTTAGATGGAAATTATTATTTTTACAAAATAATTTCCTTAAACAGATTATTAGGTATTATTTTTATAATAAACAGGAATTAAAAATGTTTAATAGTATTATGACTGAATGAAATACCTAAAACCGGTAATTAATTTATTTTTATTGAACAAAAATATCGTTAAATCTATGTTTTGAATTGTTAAAGTGTTTCATCTTATACATTCAATTTTGTCTTATAGAGTTTCCAGGTTCTAAGTCAAAGGAAACCATTCGTCAAGGATTTTTAATTTTAATACTTAAGTATTTATTACCCATGGGTTTTCAAAGGTCACAATAACATTAAAAACACGATAAATAATTGTTCATTAATTTTGTTTGAAAAATGTCAAGGAGAAATTTCAGCCAAATAATTGACTCTACAAATGCATATTTTTATATAATATTTTAAATTACAAAGCTAATCTATATAATTTTACATCAGACTTTTCCGTTAAAAAACAAACAAATTAAATACATAAGTTAGAAAAATATATTTTTTTCATCTCACTTTCTCCACATCCCACTTGTTATACATTCTTTAATTTGCTTGGTACAAGGAAAATTTTCATAGATCAATATCTTGCGATTTTCACTTTGTTGTGTTGTCCGTTTCCATTTTTTAATGATTGTGGGTCATTCCGTTACTATCCAAACAACGAACTTTTATATTCTCCACTGAAGGGTAAATATGTTTTATGATTTATTTTATTCTGCGTCTGTAAGATTAGATACTTATATAAGCAGACGAGTGTACGTAGTTTACTGTACTTATGAATTGTTGTTCCTTTTTTTATTCTGACTTCCATCTGTGAATACGGGATGTATTTTTCGTCAGATCTAAGTCAACCACAGTAGTCAAATTTAAATTCACGCATCCCTGATTCACTTCTGGTTCTTTGAGTGCACCTACATACAATATTTAATGTTTCACTCTTTTACTTTTGAGCTGAGTAATATATACTGTCTTTTAAACTTTAAAAACGGAAGAATTCTCGGCAGTCGTGGATCAAATGATTAAAAATATGGTGTCTTGATATTGTCTTTGTCAATTTAAATATGCTTACTAAAAATAATAATGATGTATGTTCATCTACAACGTATGAGGAAATATAAAGAAGGCCCTCTCACATTAAAATAAAAATTGTAAAAGAATTAAGGTCAACAGAGAGTTAAAAATACGTTGTCCAATGATAAACAGTTCTAGGTAATACATAAACTAAACAGGAATAAATATATACATTTTCTATTTTATTTTCCTGTTGTGTCAAGAAAATAAAAAGACCGATGGAGGAAATGAATGCAATAAATATATCTCCTGGTTAAAGTATAAATATAGTGGGGGAAAACGCGCTGTTCAATGAGCAAATTTTATGGCATAATGAAATAATTTCATCCCTTATATGTATCTAGGAAGCTTGCTAAATCATTTATAAAAAGCTGTTATCGTTAGACAAGAATAAATCTATGAATGACCGCATTAGATCAAAATCAGATACGCATAAATAGAACTTGCCTTTGGAGCTTTCCGACGACTTATCCCAGTTTTTAAATAAACATAGAATGCGTAATAGAGGGTGTATCTTTCAACTCAGTCGCATTTAAGAGGTACAGTAGATATGATAGTTTACTTGTAAAGATCTACTTATGATAGATATAACATTTCAATATATCATTGGAATGCGTTACCCTATACACAATAATGAATAAGAGGAATTTTGCATACAGATTTATGGGAAAAAATCAAAATGTGGAAGCCTAGATCGTGTTAATGACTTTGTGAGAACTCCAAAGAAGGGCTTGGATTGTTGATGAATATACATAATTATAAGTTTTAGAAAAATAAATAACCCTATTTAAATTATGAAAAACAGCATGAAAACGTCACCATATTTTTATGGTGGTATTTGTATATTATTAAAAATGTAGTAAATAATTATATATATAGACAGAGAGAAAGGGAGAGGGATTGTATACAATGATAACGATTAGTTATGTACATATCGAGTTGCTAGATATGACACTATCTGGTCAAATTAATTATAAATAATGTGAGAGATGTATACAGTGTATGAAAATGGACATTACAACATCACAACCTTATAGAATTTTATTTGCATAGTGACGAATAGACTGAATGCGGAACAAGAAAATATTAAGAAACAGAAAAAAGGCTATACTTGACATTATTTACTACTTAAGTTTATTAGCTAACTTATTTCGTCAAAGATTTATTAATGTGACTGTCCGTTTTCATGTTAAAACGAAAGTCATTAATTCCGTATTTATGGAAAACCTTTATAATTTTATACATAAAGCTAAACTATTAAATTTAGGTTTATATTTAAGGTTATTGGTAATATAATAATGTATTGTCATAATAGTATTTACATATATGTTAATATTTTCATTGCTTATAAATGGATAATATTTCATTATATAGGTTTGTGAGGTCAGCATTACAGTTATTACTTTACTACTAATATCATTTTCATTTTCTGCTGATAAAATATTATTCTCAATATTAATAACCATTTCAAATTTCGTATTCAGATGAACCATCCATATTCGATTTATCACATTTCTATAAATAAAAACTATTTTCTAATATGGTACTTAATTTAATTATACAGTTTTTAAATATGTCAGTAATATCAATTACTTTGCTTATAATATTTTTTGCTACGTTTAAAGTAAAAGATGACGAATTATTTTAATAATAATTTAAAATCGAATCCAGGGCATTATAAACTAGGAAATATTTAATTTACCATTTATGTTGGTACCAAAAAGTTATTTTCCGTTGTATAATAAATGAAGAATTCATGGAGTCCAATTTATCAAGAAAAGTTTGTTGTTGATTTTATTACAATTTAACTTTAAATTTAGGTTTGACTATTTGTCTTTCTATGCATTTTTGCAGAATGTGATACATCACTATTCCTGCAACACTTACACTAAGGCAATCTGCCATGGGTAGGCCAAAAATTTGCTCGAACCCTTTGTTTTCGTAAGTAAAATAACTATTTCTTAATATTAATAAACATTGATAGCTTTGCTTTTTATAGTTGTGTATCGTTCAATACTGAACTATTTTTCGGATATTAATTCAATAGCCAGGCTTATGAGGGTATTCGTCTATAATGAAGTTACATCGTCTATGACCATAGTGTTAAGTTGTTTGTTCTCAATAAATGTGATTAATCGACTATGGATAGTTAATCTAAATAAGAAATTTGACAGCACAAATAATACTGAAATCGTTATCAATAGTGAGAATAATATTTTATCAGCAGACAATAACATTGATATTAGTAGTAAGGTAAAAATCGAATGCGAACCTCAGAAACCAATATAATGAAATATTGTCCATTCAAAAGAAATGAAAATATTAACACAAATGTAATACTATTATGAAGAAGACAAGAGCTTGCATCTATGCATCGTATCACTGAGGTCCCGGGCTCGATTCCTGGCAAGGACTTGGGTGTTTGCGCCTTTCAGTTTCCAAATCGAGTAACCCTTACTACCAAGAAGATAAAATGGTAAAGTAATCGCTAATGACCTTATCTTTTGCCGCTACGTAAAATAAAAGACAACGGATAATGTAACCACTAAGCTTCTTAGGAATAGACATAAACCGAAATTTAATAGTTTAACCTACGCGAAATATTTGACATATAATTATGAAGGTTTTCCATTAATATGAAGTTAATGACTTCCAATGATAACGAACAATCACATAAATAAGTCTTTGACTAAATAAGACAAGATTGACCTGTCACATCCAACTAATGTTTAACAAACTTAATATTTAGTTCTTGTGAAAGGCGTTAATTAAAATTAAATATCAACCATTTCAAATTTACCAAATATCAAGAGAAATGAAGGTGAAACGGTTCAAGATTTTCAACAATGTAAAGTCCTCTCAATAATTATATTTATTAATTTGAGACGAAATAATATTTGTGAAATAAACAAAGGAATTGGAACTGTTGTTTTAAGTAATATATATATATATATATATAAAATATATCAAAGAAATTGGAACTGTTGTTTTAAATATATAATGTATACTTCCTTTGTTTTATTTCACAAGTAGTATTTCGTCTCAAATTAATAAATATGATTATTAGACGACTTTACATTATAATATTTATATAATATAGATTGACGTTGATATTCAATTAGTAAATAAATTAAACCAATGATACTGTCTCACTTGCTTCATAATTAAAGATTAAACAAGTGAGACTGTATTATTGGATTTATTTAATTTACTAATGTTGAAAATCTTGAATCGTTTCACCGTCATTTATCTTGATATTTGGAAGAATTGAAATCGTTGATATTTAATTTTAATTGACGCCTTCCTCAATATTTTCATTTCTTATGAGTGGGCAATATTTCATTGTATTGGTTTGTGAGGTTGGCATTAGAGTTATTCCCTTAATACTAATATCAATTGTTATTGTCTGCTGATAGAATATTTTCACAATTGATAACGATTTCAGTATATATATATATATATATATGTATATATATATATATATATATATATATGAAAATATCGTCTTATATTAATTATTTACGAATATTATGGGCCCTTCATTATATCCAATATATTTTTTTTCTAATGCAAAGCATACAGTTTTGCGTCTGATCTTCTGTTACATCTTAAGTAGGTTAATTAATTCAGCTAAGAAAGTAGCATGCATTTATTTGGAAGGATTGGGCTACTGGTCCCACGTGAATGGAGTGTCCAGTTTCGTGACAGTGAGTAATTACCTTCTGCAGAGCTGTGTCTTGGAGGAGAGGAGGGGTCCGTTGTAACGGCTCCTGCACACCAAGATGCTGCGTCGTCTTTGTCTCGTCTCGTCTCTTCTGGACCGGGGTCTCCAAGCCTCCCTGTCCACCCAAATAATTTAGTCGATATTCCACAGGTATCAAAAGGCAACCATGGCAATTTTCATTAGAAGATATTTCTTTGAATGATTAACCATTAGCTCTCACACTTTAACCCACAGAATCTTAAAATAAATGGATACAAACATTAGAACACATCTGATTCTAATCACAATCAAAATTAATTTTTATTTAAATTACATTTATAATTAAAATGAAAAAATGTAGCTATAAAATGTGCTTGGCCTACGGCGAGATTGCATTATTTTTCGTATGAATTTGTTTTATTTATTGTCACAGCTAATAATTTCAATTATTATATCTATAACATTTATGAGATAAAAAAACATGTCACAAGAATTTCAATATTTATACTATTAGGACTTGAACTATACAATATTGAGTTGAGAAGCAAAATTATACTAAAACTTGAAAATTAGAACAATGTATTAAGATGTTTCAGAAATGATTAAATAAAATTATTTATGACTTCAGATGAGATTTCGTTTACGTGGATCGTTATTTCAAAATTAACATACACAAGACAAATATAATATTAAGGCTTTAGTTGTTATACTATAATATAGATGTGAGTTTGAGTATTTTTTGGGTGTGTGAACTATTTTTTAATCTTATTATATACTTCTCTAAACGTGTCCACTAATAACTTGCTAACAGTATAGGCCAAATATCCAGAAATTTATTAATTATCTAACGATATATCAATTGATCACGTAACGCTTTCTAATTACATGTGACTCTTTTCCATTTGTCAATATATTATTATAATGAAAATATTCTGAATTATTAATGCGAACCTACAACTGTTTCTTTATTATTTTGTATCTTATCCTAGTTTCTTGTCTATAATTCTGTTTGAATGAGACGATATTATTACAAGTTTATTTCTGATTTAATATCAAAATAGTTGTTCAATGAGATTTATTTTGTATTATAAATATTAATTAGAGTGTCAGGAATGAGTTTATTTCTCTATTAATACATGTGGTGTTCAAGTTATCTGAAGACTCCTTTATACACTAATTTTATCGCCATTATTTATAGGTACTTTCCACAGCATTATATATATTCATTAGTATAAGACCTTGATAAGAGTCTATTTTGGAACTTCATAGGTTTGTTGTTGTTTTTCAATTGAATTAATTATATACTCACTACGGAAGGAAACGTTAGATAAAAACCACTTCCAATTTATGTAGATTCATTTGTGTAATTTGTATGCTCCGTTTAAAAAACATTAATTTTTATTTATATAATGTCATATTACACTTACATTTTCTTCTAATTGTATTATTCTAAATTTTGTAATTTAACTGAATTGTGTTTGAAAAGCAAATTTTCTTAGAGTAATAATTACAGCAGAAATATCTCAAATCAGTTTTAGTGAACAATTAATGTTTTTTTAATAAAAAATCACAAGATAAAATAAGACCTTGTCGAGTATGTGACTTAAAATAAAATTTAAAAACAGATGTAAGGAATAGAATCGTTATTGCTTTCTTCATTCCTTTCAAGGTAACGTACCAACATTAATGGCTTTCTTCCTTGCCATTATTAAAGCCATAAGTGTAGATAGTTATTGTATTGAATAATTAAGATATGCAGCTACCACCAATGATTTTCAATGTGAATCATCCATCATGGGTTTAGGTTTGTCTGCAACTGTAACAAATTAGAAAGGACAGGTTATGTCATGAGAAATTTTAATAACAATTTGAACGTAGGTTTTGTTACTTTATTTTGATCTAAATGATAGAATTTTTTAAAATGTTATTGTTAAGAAAGAAATATAAATTATTGACATTTAATTCATATACAATAATAACTCAGGTATTTTCGTCATGCATCGATGTTAAAAAATAAAAAATTTTCTTCAATAAAGTGAAAAATATTTGTATCTTAATGTATTTTATAATACGAAAAGAAAATTGTTATTTTTTGCAATGAGTCTATATGCTCACTAGTTTATATTTGATTTAATATAAAAGTAATTCTTTCACGTGCCATATTTACATTATAATTTCTAAATAGTGCCTGAAGGAGACAATTATTTTACCATTGACAGATTTGGGTTAAATTTAAATTTGAAATTGGATATTTTTACGAACACAAAGATATTTTGTCACAATAATTTTCTTGTGTGTACACTACTAATTTTTAAATTTAATGCATCATTAAATCAAGAGTCAATGCCTACCGTCCCAGTTTTTTCCTATTTTATCTTATTTATAAACAGACATAATCTCTATCATACATCTGTTCCTAAATTCAATGCCTGAAATTGCCCTCAATGTATTTAGGATAAAATAATTTCATGAATATCCTAAGCAATGAAAATAATCTACTACTTAAAACGTTTGTATAATTTACCTGAAAATTTATTTGTACATTAAATTATATTTGGGAAATATATTAAGGTGCGCTAGTTATAATAAAATGTGTTCCCTACATCCGAATGATAATTACTTTTACCATATATTCAACGTATTTTATTGGTATTATTGAATATGGTTACTTCAAAATGTGCAAGAAATTTCCTTATTTATTTAACGGGAAATAATGATAGTTATATTACATATAATGCTATTTTATATTTCCGTTAAATGAAAGTCTTTTTGTTATACTATTTGTGTATTTATATTTTAACATTTCATATCAAATAGTTTTCCCAATATAATTATTATGTTATTGACGGAGTTTATTTTTATAATAATTTATAAATAATAATAATTTATAATATGTGTATGTTGGAAACAATCTGTTAATCAATCAGACATCAAAGCATACAATAATAACGATATGGAAATGATATATAGATGGTGAAAGTTTGGATTAATTTTCCATAAAATGAAATATAAAAATTATTGAATACAATATAGAATATAGTAGTTATATATATAATCTACTGTAACGTTATTTTACTTTTAAAATTCATTCAAAACTATTATCGAGTTGAGGTATTATTACTGGAATCCTTAAAACTATACTTCATTGAAATAAAATATAACGTTAGGTCTAAATTTAGAGTAATTGATAATAATATATACATTTAATAGCACACTTAAATAAGTTAGCAAATATAATATATAAATATAATACCTATTGTTATAGAAATGGAACACAAAGTGAAAAAATATGAAACTGAGACATAAGTATCATATACTTAATATGTAAATAAGATTGTTACTTATAATTAAATTAATTACAAAATTCATATAACTCAAAATTTTATTGTATTTTGGATAATAATTTGTACTGATATTAAAAATATAATTTTATTTCCCGAAACTAAAATTTACTGTCAACTAGTTGATTTTTTCAATGTAATAAAGTGTTAATTTTTTTTCTTTTTTAAAAAATATTTTTAACATGATAAGTAACTAAAATAAATTGAACTCTTCATTTGAATGCGTGTTTAAGTGTTTCTTATCAATGTTTACGTATTCTCACAGGGATTAAGAAGATATTATATCGTAATTTTTTTATCAAATAATGTGTAGTGTAATTATTTAGATAATCTATTAATTTTAATGTGATAGCAAGTTATTTCGACATATCAATACTTATAAATATTGTAAATATGAGTTTCAAATTAATTATACTTTACTGATAAAAGAACGGTAGGATTGCACTAAACTTTATTATCATTGCTAGTAGAAAGTGTTTGAATAGTGCAAAAAATACCTACAGTTGTTAATTATTATTACGCTGAAATTATTTATTATTATAAAATAGCGGAAACCGTTAATGTGTTTCATTATTTTTGTATGTGCTTGCCGTATAAATCCAAGAAAGGCAGTATTTTAAAATTCCGGGGTAGACTTTCACCCCTCTGCGACTAAAAGAAGAGGGAGAAAGGATATACAATTAGCAGGCGTAAAGAATTGCCAGGGTAGTGCGGATTTATCGGGTCCTGAGCGTCAGAGGAAGGCGCGTCCCTCTCCGCGCTCTCTCGTGCGAATCCTTCCACCAATAACTAAAATACACACACCAAAACAGCTTCCTTTGTTGAAAGACTCTGTTGTAATGTACGAAAACTATTTAAAAAGGCAACGTATAGTTTATTATAATTAATATTCTCAGTATACTGAAATTAGTTATGTTTGAAAATCATTATTCATATAGTTAAAAGAAAAATTTTACAGCTACTCTAAAACAATAAATATTTTAATTTAAATATTTGCGTACGTATACCTTAATTCAATATTACAGTTCTGGACATTTACTAATTATGCCAACTTAGTTTGTAGTTTTCAAGAAGTAAAATCTGTTAACATTCTAATTTAAATTTTAATAAAACTATTCCAACGATATTGATTTCATTAAATGCATCCTATAACAAGCTAATATTATTATTGGTCTTAACTGAATTGGATAAAGTATTCCACAATCGTAATTACATTATGAAAAAGAATCAAGTCACAATTTCTTAAGTTATAAATTTTCTCGTTGGACGAATAAATAGTTAAAATAATTAATTATAATATTGTTGCAAATACATTGATATTGATATTTAAAAGAGGACATCCTACATTTAGAATACCATATTTTAATATATCATTATGGGAATTAACGAAGAGAGAGTTTTAGAGGAATCACACAAAGATCTACTTTCATTGTATAGGTGTACTATGAGCTGCACATATCTAATACTCAATAAATCTGTGGAAGTCAAAAGTAATGTATATATTTACTAAAATCAACAAGTATGGAAGCTATAAAGAATTGTTAAATACAATTCTTTGAATAGTAATTTCACTTTCGATTAACAGTTTACTTATTCGGAACAAGAGAAAATAAGTAGTTGCAAATAATTATCTGAGAAATTGATTTGAATTCAATTAGATCAGAAAACAAAACAAACTTAAATTTATTTAACAATTGGAATTTGGCGAATGGTTAGTAAACAGAATTGTTAAGAGCTTTTTCAAGCTAAATAGTACTGACACGGCATAGAATTAGAAATGTTGTCATGAAATATAATGAGAATTTGTGTCTACTTCTTAGATAGATACAGGGCATATTTAGGCGTTGCATGAATATATATATATATATATATATATATATATATATATATATATATGTCCGTGTTTTAATGCAGAGTATGCACTCCAGTCCGAGTCCGTGAATAAGCCGTGTGGCTTGTACGCAACGATGAACAATAGGCAAAGTTGTGCAGCGCTTCCACAGAATCTGAAAGTGATGGTGATGAAGGTGGAAGAAGCAGGCCTGGCATCCGGTCTTGCGCAGCGAAAGCAAGACGTGCGTAGCTAATCCCGAGGAAAGCCTCCTCCCCCACCACCCACACCTCACCTCACCTCTTCGCCTCCGTTTTTCGCGGCCGGCACTCTTCAGAGCAGGGCCTAGCAGCGACGTACAGCAGATTAATATTCATAAGATCCCCCATATCTGCTCCGGGGGAAGGGAAATTGTAGGCCTAATTAATAAACCGACCTTGTTATTTTTTTAGGAGTCCGAGTTAGCCACTCCCGGTCGTCGGGCTACGAGAAGAATATTCAGCAACAAAACACAACAGCTTAAAAAAACATATAGAGGAGATCCCGGTTAAAATGTGAAAGTAATTACTAACGTGGAAATGAAAATTAGGAACGAACCGGCGAGAGGCCCAGTCGTTTCCAAGACGGTAAGTAATTTATAAAAACTGCGCTTTTTTCGACGACCTGCATCTAATGCCGGAAAGCGCGCAAAACACTAAAGTGAATTTAAATAAAACAAGGTAAGTTCCGTAAACGCATTTCGTAATCGCAAAAGAGATTATTTTTCCGGTGCCGTAGTGGCGGAGATTTTTTTATAGACGTGTTTTTCTGGCTGTGTGTTCCAGAGGGCAGACTTGAGCAAGACCACGGAGAAGAGAGGGGGTCGTAAGTATCGCGAGGGGGACAGCTTTTTTTCCACTCGCAATCTCGGCTGAGGTAGGGTCCTAATGAACGCCATTTATTACGGGCGCAAAAGGGAAAATAATAAAGCGAAGAACAAACAGGGCTTGATTGGCTCAGTCGCAGAAGACGACGACGACGGCGGTGGCGCGCCGGCCCCGCGCCCTACACATATCGATCGGGTCGCACTTGAGACTCACCTGGAGGCCTCTTCTTCGATCCCCAAGCACTCGAGTCGAGACTGTGGACTTGGTGGCCACGGGAGCACTGCAGCGGTACCTGCCAACCCCGGGCTGGAGGCAGGGGCGCGGGCGGCAGGGGGCGGATGCTTCACATTGGTGACAGGCTTCGGTCATTGATTGTATTGTTATCACGTGTGGTGGGGTGGGACCCGCCTAGCCCGTGTGTGTGCGTGTTTGCGTCTGTGTTTTTTTATGCCGGAATATTGGATAAACAGCGAAGGGGGGTTGGCGGGCAGCGGGCGGGAGCTTTCATCGACTCTGGCAGCGATGGGGGGTGGGTGGGGGCGGGGGGGTTGCATGATTGACCGCGTCCCACTTACGCGCCCCCGATCGCGTCGCGGCCTTTGGTTGCGATCCCGCTGCAGGTAAGCATCTCTGACGGACTCGTTAAGGTACTTTCCTTTCTGTCGTTAGTCAAATTAGGGCGGACAATATGTCTAAAATGGGGTTCAAGCCAACGGCTCATGCGTGAATTAATTTCCGAACGAAACTTCGTCATTTACACCCGAGTAAAATTAACACAGACGCGTCAGTTTCGAACACTGCGTTTGCTCGACTATTTTATTCCAAATGAAGACTGTTTCAATACGAATCTCTGTCATCAATCCTATCAACACAAATTACAAATAATTACTCTTACATCTTTAGCTATCCTACGCTTCTATATTTATTATTTTGGGGTTTCCTTATTCCAAATGTAAATGCATCTTTTGAATTACGCAAAATGAACCTCGTCTCATCTGATGTTCCTTTGTTGACTTTGGCAACTGCCACTTCTATGCCCCACTATGTCATCGGTTCCTGTCTTTTAGTGATCTTTTCAATGATTCCCTCGTCAATAATTTGCAGTTTTGAGTAACACCCAATTAAAATATTTTACCTTAATTCATGGCAGTTATTACGATCAGGATGATATAAGTTGACCAACAATTTGATCAATTAGCTAAAGTGGAATATCAAATCTGAACACCGTTATATAACGTCTATGGTTCTCACCATCAGATTCTTGTAATACAGGTTACATACATAAATGATTTTGTATTTCTCCCATTTCTGTTTTGGAAATAATTTATAACATATGGCGCTAACAAAGTTTCATTTTTGAGATTTGTTTTATACCCTTCCGTTTTAACAGGTTTCCTTTAATTATTTTTAACCGGTTTAAATAATCTTCTAACCTGGTGATTGGATGATGCAAATAATTCTTCATGAAACTGAACCATAACTTTCATGGACGAATAATGTTAATTGGAGACTGGAGAGAAGTCATTCTTTCTTACATACTAATCAGCTAACGCGGTTCAATTCTTATCAACTCTTGGTTTCATTAATTAGAACAGAGCCATAATTTAACAAGCCAGAGACTCAATTTATTTTCTCGTCCAATATCGAACATCTCCTTCGTTAAATGAGCCTTGGGACTTCCCTTCTTTCTCCTTGATGCCTCAGCTCTTTTAGGACTTAGGACTACCAAGACGTCACTGCCAGACTGACATTAAGACAACTTATTTTTCCTTTATTAGAAAAACGGAAAATATCCGTAAAAATGCTTCACTTAGTTGATATGCCTGTACACATCACACACATGGGTAGCTCGGAATACAATTTTTACGTTGAGAGAGTAGTCTTTAATTTTGGGAATTCGGTTACATGATTCCTAAAAAACGGTATTACCCTTCAATACAATGAAGAGGCGTATTGTTCACTTAGTAGTAATGAGTAAATATGAAGAATTATTATATATTTCTACATTCAGCACATTGAATGAATCAAGTTGAGCTTAGTTTTGGACTGATTGTAAAACAAATTAAATGAAATATGTGTGTGATGCACTCTGAGACATAATAAAATCCATTTTGTACTCAATTGTTTATAACAATGAATGAACTGATGTAAAATGTTGTTAATTAGTAATGAAAAATACAACTCTCATTTCTATTGTTACTTACGTTTTTGTAATCTGATTTTGTACTAAAATTATGAATTTATACTTATATATTTTAGATTTAAATCTAAAATTTGAAATTTATGTATATAGTTTATATTAAGGATTAAAGTTTGTAATGAGAAATATATTATATAAAATATATGTATTTATTTAACGTATACTTATATTCAGTGAGATAATATTCATTGAGACTAAATTAAAAAGGATGTATAATAAAATAAAAATACTGTTAAATTGAGTTATTGTCTAATTTCGAATACAATGGAAATGCAAAAACTGGTCGTATCGAAATTGGAATGCACAATTTTCCTTTCTGTTTAATTAATACATACAGAATATCTTCTACAAGAAGGCGAAACCAAAGAAATTCTTGTGCGAATGAAGAAAAATGATTCCTTAAAAGGTGTTATTTACAAGGATAATTCGTAAATATGCACACATACTAGTGTTGAAACTAAAGGATGGAAAGAAGTGATGAGATACAACAGCACTAATGAAAGGGTAACAAACGGGACAAATACTGAAGTTGTTGAATCCAATAGATTCATAAAATGAAATTACAAAACTAAGAAATATTGTATCAGAATATGTTGCGTTCAATATTTAGTACATGCTTCTGTTAAAAAAGGTAAACCGAAAAAATTGCGAGTAAACTGAGAAATACGTGCCTGAGATCCTCACATGTGATGAGAGGTTGTGCATACGAGGCAATATGCAGTGAAAGTTGCATGAAGGGGTGCAAACAAAAGAGGAAAGTAAGACAACATAATGGACAGTAAAGAAATTCATGTTGGTCATCAATAACAATTAGTAGTATTATTACAATAATTCAGGACCAAAAAAAAGGAAAAGTTGACCTTTCAGTTGATGCGAATATAAACTGAAATTTTAAAAATTACTTAAAGTAATATAATTATTTGAAATTAAATCGCTACAGAGGTATTGTCCAGATAATAATTAATTAACAGTTGTCAGGTAAGGAGACTAATTTGTAAAGAAGTGATGTTTTAGAAAAAAATTAATGGCTTATTATTTTCAATTAACCCAGTTTAAATTGATCCAGTAACGTTTCGAGGGCAGGACCAAAACTTGCCACAGGTAAAGAAAGAACTGTTTTAGTTGGATACAATCAAATTTTTTTATGTCTAGTTTTCTCATGCCGAGTAAGATATAAAAAATTGAAATATAAAATTTTGGTAATATGAGTTCTAGAATTTTATTATAATTAATCACAATAGTTCACAAAATATTTTCTAAACTAATATTTTTCAAATGTACTTATTGTTTCCGTACTCAGTCCTTTAACTGGTCTGATGCAATCCTCCATGCTAACTTATTCTGCGCAAGCCTTTTCATTCTACATAACAACCCAACTCCACATACTCTGAAATCATTTTAGGGTATTTCATCCTTTGCCTCCCTCTTCTGTTCTTACCCCACATACTTCCCTCTAATGATAATTTTACAAGTCCCTTCCGTCTAAAAACGTGCCATATGAAGCTGTCCCTTCCCTTGGTCAAAGTCCTCCATGTTGTTCTCTCTTCTTTTATTCTTCTCTTATAGCACCACATTTCAAAAGCTTCTTTTTGATACCTTTCTGCAACTCCTACCGTCCACGTTTCGCACCCATATAACGCCAAACTCCATTCAAACTTTTTTCGTTATTTTTTCCTAACGTATTTGTATAAAAGCAGTTGGAGTCCACTCGTCACCCTCTGCTATGTGCTTATATTCATCATGTTTTTAAATTTCTGGAGTTCTTATTGTTCTATCCTTTCATAACATCACTGTACCAAAATTATTAGCTATGTGTATTACTAACAGTTTCTTATACTTCAATTTTCACCCTCCAAATTTTATGTCTTTTAAAGAGTTTTACTAAAACTCCTATAAACATCAAAATTTTATATTTAACTAGTTTATTAATAATTCTATTTACAACGCACAATGCTTTTAAAGGATAAGTTTTAAAAGTCTTCAATCTTCTCTTTGTAAAGTTTCTAAATACCTAGAATTAAACTACAAAAAATGAGAACTCCATGGAAATACTATTCCTCAATCCTAAATATATAATATAAGAGATCAATAGTAAACTTTTTTTGTAGAAGTTGAAATTTTCATAAGCGTGTGGATAAAAAAGGCGGTTTTAAGAAAAACAACTTTCATTTTTGGAATTCGTGATTTTAAGCGAATCTAATTTAAAACTGTGTAGCATAGATTATATTGTAGTAATGCTTGAAATTTTAACTCCTGTTCGTCGTAAATTATTCAAGTCATACACTGTGACCGATTTATGTGACAACATTTTAATCTGACCTATTTATTCTGCAGAAAGGGATAACTCCGGCAGCTGGAAGGAAAAATTGCAGCAGCTAGGAGCGGACGAAAACGTGTCACGTGGGCGACGACGAGTTCGTTGAGAGCCGTCTTAATGTTGGGAGAAGGTGCAAGGACTCTTTGCAGAATTCCCCCAGCCCCCCTGCAAAACAGGGTGGGGCCTAGGTTGGGGGTCGCCGGTCCACCCCGCCTGACAACTATGCACGCGAAACTAAACTGGGACGTGGGACTAGTACGAGGAGAATCGGGGTCACGGGACATCTGCTGGTAAGCACGGAACACTCACGTACGCATATTTCATACAACTGTAATTGTTAAACTAAAGTTAATAACAGACCGTTTACAGTAAGTTAGTTAATCATATTTGTTATTATTAAAATCTAATAAAACTAGGTTCTCTTTCAAATTATATTCAGAACATTTGAGTATCTACACCATATATTTTCAAATTGGATGATTTATATCTAGTAACTATCTCAGCGTTGTCTCAACCATTTGCTTCCAAGTGTTCTTTTAAATTCTATGAGTTTGGCATTGCAAAACGTCTTATAAGCCAAAGTGTTTTATAAAATTTCTTGACTTTTAACTTTTACAACATGCTAAAAAATCACATAATATGAGTTTAGAATCCGATGAAATTAAATGTAATTGCATCTTTACTATCACACTTGCTGCTATTAGATAAACAATACACCGAATTAGAAGAGACAGTGTTATATAATATGTTATGACAAATCCTCATTTTCTTTGGTGAAGTTATCCCAAATCAGGCCCAGATAACAGTATATTATATTTTTCATGACTTATTCTCTGTTGCATGCCTAGTTTTCTAAAGTATTTCAAACACACTTCGGTTATGTGAACTATACTCAGTACCCACTACATTCCTAATTCCAGTTATTCCACCGCAATCTTCAGCTGTTAATTATTGTAACATATTATATACAGTTAGCTGATGTCTCACAGAAAAATTATTTAAATTTTACTTCTTATCATCCGTGCATTATTATTATTATTATAGTAGACACCTTATCTTCAAAAAGAAAACGAGTGACAGAAAAAACGTCAGAAAATGCTATTCATTGAAAAGTGTAAATACCATAAATACTTACAATTGTTCCGTTGAACTTTCGTAAAATTATACTACTATTATATTTTATTTTTAGTAATTAAATAGTTGCTACTTAAAATGCTATATTACCAATTATCTAGTAAAAGGAGCTGTGTAGCCCATGAAGAATATAATTTGATTGATTTTACGTAGTGGTACCTAGTAGAATGTCATCAACATATAAATATTTCTTCCTTTTATTGAACAAGCAAACACTTCATATTGATTATCATCACATTCTATCAACGAATAGTGTAAATACACCGCTTTACTAACAGAACCAATTTATTAACTGTGATTTTACTTTCATTAGTTGCTTTTAAAGTTAATTTTCTTTAGAGAATATCTTTGAATATCTACACACACTTTTCTTGCTGCTTTGTTAAATAGATCCATAAAAGACGTTTAGAATAATGTCATGTAACATTTCACACTCTTTGATTTCGTATCAAATATTTGTAATAATTATGTCTCGATAACTCTAATTTATGCTATAATATTCAATTAAAAGAATTAAAAGATCGGTAAAGTTATTTTTTAAGTTAATTTCATGCCTTATCTTAATATAAATGTTTATTTATTTACACTGCGTACTCCTCTTAATATCATTTATCAACAGTTTATCATTTATTGTTTAATAATAAATTACACTTAATCATTTAATATAATTTTAGAACTATAAACTACCAATATAAAATCATTTCAGCATTTTTCCTGGTTACTAACCAAGGAAACTAATTTGAGTATACAGCATCACCTAACTGTTATTAATTCATCAGCAACTAAAAAAATTAATAATTTAAAGGCATTAAGCAAATCCTCTTTATGTATCATTACATTTAACATTGCAGATATGCTAAATTGAAAATTTGGAAAACATTTTTCAGCTGATAAAAAATATAGAATTTTTATACAAACTTTTAAAGACGAATGAACAATAATGTAGATCTTGTGACAAACAGCCAGCTCTAATCTTGATCATGTCTTTGAACCACATTTATTCATTAACCTATAGCACATTTTACACCACTAAAAACGAGGATAATGCCCTTCAGTTATTCAAATCTTGGGAAAAAGGTTAATATTACCATCATTCTCAGTTGTAGAAAATTAATAAGTCTAAGCTCATTACAACTATAAATGAATTCGGTTAATGAGTGCCTAAGAAATTATATTGAAATAATAGCAATCACAATGTCGTTGAAAATGTTTTTTATCTAAAGATTAGACGACCATATACATTTCAATGTTTTATTAAAACTTTGACCATAAGTAACGGATACATAGGGTTTACTAATGTCTTTTGATTATTATAGTGAAAATGCTAATAATTTGTGTGTGTACGCAAGGTTTAAATTAAACAAAATACATTGAAAAATACAGTGAAACTAAATCAGTTTTATTATAACATAGCCGAATTAATATGAACACATTAACTCAGATTGATGTTATGTATGTACTTTATATGAATATAGGGTGTACTTTATATGAATATAGGGTATTTATATATAGTTTTGTAATTTATTGTACATCAAGTATATTACGTTTCAGTGATGTGGATGTAAAATAACTATAAATTTACCCCAAAAATCTATTACGATATTTAATAATCCTTTATACAGACTTAGAGACAGTTTTTTTGTCAATTATTTCCAAATTTTTCACAGCATGACTACCCTGAATATGAAGTCACCATAATTATTACTAGAACAATAGAAATAATATTGATGCATATGAAGAATTAATGACGCGTATAACTGACATACAATATATTTAGAAAAAATGTTGAACATAAAATAGCCATTTAGAGCATCCATTATTGTCCTTATCGATAATGCATATTAATATTGGTGATTATTATCAACTGTATACTATTCTCTGAGCAATGGTGATCCAAAATGGTTCAAAATAAAAGTAAATCAGACAAACAATTCTATATTTATTAAACTAATGCATTTAATTATTTTATTAAATTTATTCAAGAGAAGGGCAAGTAAATAATTTTAGGAATTCACATTTATGAAAAAAGAATGGTATATATTTAGAATAAAGATAGTCTATAATTAACCGAGTATAGAATACCTGTATTATAAAAGACTGTAAGGTTGTTTGCAGATAAATTTTCAAAATGTTTAGATTGCTACTGAATAGGAGGAAGATTAATGTAAAGCTTTGACTAGTAATAAAAAACACCTCCGCATCTGACACGCACTTAATTTGCATTAAGGGCAAATTAAAAACAATGTACCTGTTTTTAAGTTTGAAGTGTATAAATGTATCAAATAATAAGATTTTATCACTACTTTTCCCAGCATCAAGAACAATCACCTAGGAAAGTAGGAACGTAATTTTTCTAATTAATAATAAAGAAAAACATTTCTTGTAACTTTTTCTCGCATTGCGTAAAGTAATCGGAAATTTTCGGTTTTATTGCTGACTAAAATAAAAACTTTGGTTATTCACTATTAAATATAAGCAATAAAAGAAATCTTGTTTAAAATTCTAATCTCCTTGGCCAAAGATGTTGGAAGATTTTTTCGTGGAGTCTGCGCGGAAGGGAACGACGGTGGCGCTTCTTTTGGCCAACACCTGCAACTGCGATGAATGCGTTTCACGGTGTTGCTGCTAGCTCTTGCGATTATTAATTATCGCAACCGTCATAGCTAGACAGGCGCGTATATTACATAGGCCGGACGGTCTGATTAATCGTGGAAATTTTAACATTTCTACTAGACAAATGTCTTGTACAATATAGCAATAAATTATATAGAAATATTGTACTCATTATTAAATGCAAAAAATTTTTGCTCAAGGAAAAAGTTATGCGCATGATATTTCAGTCTTCCGAAATGGATTACCTTTTTTCCCTACGGCTGTTTCATATTTATATTTTAAAGAGTTTACACAATTCTGGTAAGAAAAAGGTTAATACGTTACGTTTAATTCCGCAAAGCTAATAATGGGAGGGCATAATTCACGCGAAAGCTACGAAACTGCTTTAAGTATATTCGTTACAGGACGTCTACCATTCATAACTCCAGGAAGCATTAAACCATCTCGTGCACATAAAATTAAGATTAATTTATTATTTGATATACATAACACACAGAATTAAACTGGACTTTTTTATATTTAAATACTTTAGCTATAAATTTAATGTTCTTATCCATTTATGTTTACTTCTGCTAATATATAAAATACCGAAGAACTTTAGTAGGACTGTCTGTTCGATAAACTGTCATATACAAATATTTACATACATTAACCTGACATATTAATTTAATTCAAATTATTAATATCAATGATGAATTATATTGTTGAATAGTTTTTCATTCTGAAAGAATATTTACCATTTACTTGCAGTAAATTTAATATATCTATTATACAAACATTACTATATTATTCAACTGAACAAATAGTCTTAAATGTGTAACACGAAACTAATTATAAATAACATATTATTTTAATGAATTAGTAAATACATATTCAATATGTCTTAGAAATATCACAAGAAATTTTAATTTCAACGAAAATATTTTATTTTGAATGAATGTATTTGATTAATAAGTCAAAATTACTATTTATATATCTCTTAAATATTGCGACCGGTATAAAGTATTAAGGCAATGATAATTATCGAATATTAAAATTTTTGTAATAATTCTTATTAGTAATATTAAAATTAAAAAATAAATAGTGCACGTAAAATAAAACACTATTCCTGAAAAATTGTTTAGGAATATTTAAACTTGATTTGTTTCAATTTTAACAGTAAATTACCAATATAATAATAATATTAGTAATATTCTTAACAATAATAATAATAATACAAAATAATATAATTTAAGTATGACTTTTAATACTGTTGTTGACTTTGAAAGTTATTAAATTAAATATTTTTGTAAATAATCACTGTATTAATTTCTAAATAAATATCTGTAATTTGTATATTCTTAATGAAAAGAAATGTAACACAAAATAATCATATAATTGATTAACTGTATGTTAGTTAAATAGAACAAAATATAAAATCTGATTGGTGTATGTATTAATAATAAAGTTCTGTCACATTTATTTCATGATAATACTCAATACATAATAATATGATTGATTTGAGAATTGTAAAATAATTATAATTATGGAATCTGTTAAAGGAAAAAGATGTTAAGTGTATAATAAATAGGTGAAAAATTATTAAACATAATAATTAATAAGCCAAAAAATTGGTTTTAATGTCAGTCTCTTCCTTTTAATTAATAAACAGAGATGTATTGCTTAAATAAACTTTTTTCGTAACACCAAATGCTTCCATTTTTAATTACGTAAGCCCATGTTCCTATCCAATACGGGTTTCCTTCACAAAACTTAAATCGGTGAGCATGTGACCAGAGGAAACACTTATTTTTTCTAGTTTAATGAGTCTGTTGTTTCTTGATTTAACATAAATGTTTATTTTTGTGTTTTGATGAACTTTGCTATATTTTGTGATAAGTCAATTTGTTTTTAAGGAAAGTACAATACCTAAATTTCAAATCAGAAAATTTTTCTGAACACTATTTATTCACATGAGATTAACTTTACAATATTTTACGACACAATTATTAAATAATGTAGTTCACAAAAATGTAAAGGAGTAGTCATATTAGCAAACAAGATAAATTGATAAAATGAAAATTAACCGGTTTCTGCAAACCTTGTTCCTATCGTCAGGTGTGTATGATAGGTTACAAGTTTCTAATTCACGCTGCACAACTCTGGCGACATAAGACAAAAGCCATCTTTAGAAGATTATGTCAAATTTTACGATAACAAGGGTAGATTTTCGGTCAAAAAAATTTTTTCCAATAAGTTTATTATAATTTGATGTAGAGCAACAACACGGTCGATGAGCTATAACATAATTCCCTAAACTAATAAATTATTACTTAATTAATTCTGATAACGCTTAACAGTATTAAAGAGTCTTAAATTCGTGATTTGAATGATTTTTTGGTTTATCCTTGGTCACTATAGCTTCCAATGAGTCATAAATTCGATAGTATTAGTTTCATTGGAATATGGTATAGACACTACTGATCATTTATTCAATCTGTTTTACTTGTTTTCTACTCAGAAACCACAACGAATCACTAATGACCTCGCAGTCAAGGAAGTATTTAAACATGTCTACCTATAAAATGACTTAATAAATGTTTTCCTCTCTGGGGAAACAGTTTATGATTGTTAAAAAATTACTATATCTACTCGTTATAGATATTCTCACCGTTGAAGACAATGTTAACTCATCACTTAATATAGTGTTCTAACTTTTGAAAGTATTTTATTCTTTACGGTAATTTCTCTGCTTAACGCTTCATAATTTTTTCTGCTTAATGAAAGATTTTCTCTCAGTTTCATTTACATCGGACTTTGATCCTAATTCGCATAACAACGTATCTCCATTTCTCATTATTTTTGCACAATTAAATAAGTTACTCCCCTCAATCGTAATATATTTGACTGAACTAATGATAATTCTCTGGATATTTTATTAATTCATCCAGAATATCATACCAATTTTTTATTATTTACAAGAAACTTTGGAAGAACCAGACCTATTTTAACACTGGTATCACGTCTGTAATTTGTTTCGAGCTTTTAACAAAATAATGGACAACCAACGAAGGCAATTAATTTGCAACTAAAATATCAGTGTATTAAAAATTATACAAATGCGTGAATTCAGCAATGATTTCATATACCTTTCTTTTAGAACATACTAATTACATATGGCGTAATTATGTTTAAATATTTTACTTTCTATAGAAATGAATTTATTTTCTCATAAAAACTTATTTACATTATACTTGAAGGAGGGCTTTCCTTGTTGACGAGGTCTTCTCAGACTTACAACCGGATAAAAACACAGTAATTACACTTCACTAGAAGATGATAGCACTGACCGTTGTAGAAACGTCGCATAATTATTCTGTTTTCACCCGGTTGGAAGCCTGAGAAAATCATGTCAACTTTATAGATATTTTTCAAATGGCATTACATCTAAATTGAGTCTTTGGGTAGGTACAGTAAGTGAGAATGATTTATATTCCATGAAAAGTTTCTTTCACTGAAGTAAGGCTTTATTTTGTACTCAAATTTATGTAGGTTTCAAATAACTCGGTTCGTATAATTTGTCCGCTGTTTAGGTGCCAATGTTAAACGTAGAGAAGTAAAGAAGACTTAAAAAGTTAACAAAATATTGACTTACATTTTTTATAATAAGCGATAAAAAAATTATTTTAGTCTCTTGAAGGACCCAGTTCTAAACTTTTATGTAAGGATTCCAATATAAACCGTTTTTGACGTCGAAACCCCCTGCATACTATAAAATAATATGTTGTTGCCTTATTTGGTTCTGTTAAAAAATAATTGATTCTATTTATTGATTAAATATATTTATATGTGTGTGTAGTGTTCAAATTTCTATAACACGTATTTATATTTTCAATACCGCTTGTTAAGTCAGCCATCACTGCAACGACTTTCACCTTTCAATCCGGACGAATAAATAAATTTAGTGATAATAAGGTAAAACTATTTAAAGAGCTTTCCATTCTATAGATACACGATAGCTATCACAGTAAATTTAACATAAGACCTTTAGTTGAGTGGATTCTTATTCTATTACAACAAGAGATGTTTATTATTTAACAAAACTTATATAAATAAACACTCAACAATAATATTCTCTTTTCATCAGTAAGACAAACTTTCCTATCGCCTCATTATTTTTCATTGCAGTTTGATGATTGCAACTTAGCTACTTCTAAGTTTTTATAAATATGTCGTTTTAAAAGACAACACTCAAAAGGACATCCACGATCCTATAGTATTCTGGTTTCTTCAAATACTGATTGATGATGTTGAATCAATGTAAAGTCAAGGGGCTATGTGTATACGTCACGCAAGACGTACACTGGTGAAAACGCTCTCACATACACTTAGGTTGTCCCATATAATATTAAATAAATGGACAAATAATTTACAGTAAAAACAAAATTTAAATAACAAAAATAATTAATAGATCCATGTATATTTAGCTTCAGTAACTCCTCGCATTAGTTCTTCTTTTTACTCCTTAGATATGCAGCTCATGTTGGGCCTTGGGCCACCGGGTCGACTGCGGACTGTCATCTTACGTGGCACATTTCGAGTTTGTAATGATACATGGTCAGTGAATCGGTTCTCCAGTAGTCTTAATCCCGGTAATCGCGACCGTGACGTCACAAATATCCAAGCCATTGCCAGGAATCGAACTCGGGACCCCTATATTGTGAGGCAGAAAAACTAGCAACTAGACCATAGGAGGCCGGCAAATATGTAATTATATAATATAATTAGCGTATCACAGACTTTTAGATTCCCAACGATAACATTGAATCGTATTCAATAATCTGAAGTAATGTATTACAATACTTTTCATTAGCCTTTACAATTACTTTCAATATGAATACATAATTTTCCAAGTACTGGATTTACAATTTGTTAATATTCTCCTTCGGAATAATGTTGGTTTTGCGATTATATTAGAAAAGAACTTCATCTATTTTTTCAAAGAAAATAAATAAAGCGATAAGAAATGTATTGTCAAATTTATAACATGTACCTTACTTGTATATCCTGATTCATATATAAACATAATTTCGTGGAACAACGTACGTACATAATGTGTCTATTCTTACGTAATAGTGTCGCCCATCTAATTTAGAATGATAATAAACCAGTTACTACAATTGATTTTGTATTTTCGCTTTCACAAGTAATACGTGAGCGGAACCCAGAGATAAAGAAGCATTGCAGAGATTAATACTTAGTGAGCTTAGTTGAAAGCATTCAGTTAAAAAAAATATATTGTATGAGTATATTAATAAATTATGAAATGCTTGACGTAAAAAATGGTCGTCACATCACTTATCTTTGTATAAAAAACAAAAATCAAAAATATTCGTAAAGGCTTCCCTGCACACGTGAAAGACACCTTCACTTGTGTGAGATCCTTTACTTCATTTCCAGATAGCAAAGTACTAAAAAGTATATGTGTATAGATCAAATTATCACACAAAGGAGAAACAGGAAAGCATTTTATTTAATAACTTTAATTTCCATCACTCCGAATTCGAAATTCTTTAGCATAATTACAAAAAAAAATTGTCTCATTATGTCCGCACACCGACTGAGTCCTAAGGTTATATTGGCAAATAAAACGCTATAATTTTGTATTATAACTGTTTCTCCTTTCGCGAGGATAATAAAAGTTGAAACGACGCTATATAATTCTCTGTATCTCACATTTACTTCTACTTTGATTCACCCTTTGTTCTTACACTTCATTATATATCACTTTAATTAAACCTCTTTGATGGGAAATTAAAAACGAATTTGAAATCCAAGATTTAAAACGCGACGGTCCGGCGGGACAAGTATTCCCGTATTTGTAGATCTGTCCACTTTGGCCTATAAAAACTCCGGGAGACTTTTTTTTTTCGCTCGAGCACGCACACTGCTTGCTGTCCACGTTTGGCTGTGTTATTGCCGCTTTTGGCATACAGTCTGGTGACAAAAATTCCAGAAAAAAATATTAATAACATTGTAACGAATATTTATGCGGTCACAAAGGTCCAGCGACTGCCTTTGAGTCGCCAGTTCCTGCACGTAACTTTGCCCTCGATAGTTGAGTGTGGCTTCCTTTGGCGAACAATGCTGGGAATTATAATAAATATTAAAAGTCGTGCCACGACGACGTCTCCTAGCGCCGGTGAATAATTTAATTCCCACATCTCGCGCTTGCTTCGAATGCTTGGCAAAAAAAAAGTGTGTTCGTACTTTAGGGAGGCAGACGGACCCCGGGACTGCAATTCTATTTGTTGCGCAAGGTTCGCAAGAATGACCAACTATTCCGTACAGACTCTCTCTCGTTTTTTTTTTAATTTTTACCTCCCGTAACGTGTGTGGGGGAGGGAAGGGGGTGTACTACTCCCGTGAGCTCTGAAGCTCTTACTGGAGACATCCTAACACTAGCGTAGCGCAAATGCGGACCCGTCCGAATAATAAAAAAAGGAAGAGAAAAAGGGGAAGCGAGAGAAAGAACGTCAAATTGAGTTTTGCGCCACATGTATGCCTTCACCTAAAACAGACGTATATGTTTTTACTGTTTAAGCAAACTAATTTCTTCTACGGGCGCCCTCGAAAAAAAAAGAAACTTGTTTTATCCGTTTCATTGAACGAGCGCGGAGCTGCGAGCTGGTGGGAAGTTTTCTGTGCTATCAGAGAGAGGAAGAGAGATCAGGTGAAGCTGAGGCGGGGGTGGAGAGAGGGGTTGATGAAGCGAGGGAGCCGACGCAAAGGTCGCTCTCACGCGCCATCTTCATACACACTTACTGCGTCACATGCTTTTAAATATTGGAGGCACAAGTAATTACCTTGTAGCGAAATAATTCAAAGGGAGGAGCGAGCATAGAAATAAAAACAAGGTGAGACATCAAACACTTTCCATATTACGCATATGACGATGTATATATTCCTCATTTAATTGGTTTTTTGGCCATATAATCATAGAAAACAAGAGATTCTGTTTGCTTTGAAAACAACGTCGCGGTTCTAATAATATCGGCAGCTTCTGACGAGGTACGTGTTCGGGTTCTTGCGGCGAAAATAAATAACTCATTGAAGACGCAGAGATACGAATGTTTGAACTTGTCTTAGTAACTATATTTAATTATAAATTATTGCTTAAAAATTTTATGGGAAATATTTCAATACCGTAAACTCATTTTCATCGTTTGTTTCAAACTGAGAATATTTCTGGAAATGGCAAAAATCAAACAGAAAATAAATTCTTCTCTTAACACCATGTATGCAAAACAGTATGCCTCCCCTTTTCAATTTCGTAAACATTTCATTACGTCTTTATACCACTCCAGAATGATAATAACAAAGAGGATAAACAAAGACTCCTTATATTTTGCAACCGACAACAACAAGCAGTATCAATATTCAAAAAGCTACAAAAGAGTAATAGTTATTTATAGTTAATCTTGAATAAGAAAAACAAAAGTACTTCACTCACACTACAATATTATTATATGACATTTTAACGTTCTAGGGAAATCTTGCAGTTAAACTATTCTAGTCCCTGATGGTCCTGTTTACGAAAGAGAACTTCCATACATCTGTTCTCTGATCTCTTTCTTTAACTTTACACACATGGTCGTTCTGTTATATGAAATTCGGTGTCTCAAATCGATTTGTGACTTAACTCCAGACCGTATCGTATTTGTATTCTTTAAATAATGCCCACAGCCTTGATCGTTTTCGCCTGTCTGAAAGTTTCTGTAAGCAATAATTCGCTTTACGCCTTGTACGAAATAATTTTGATACCTTCTTCTGATTATTTTTTCCCAGTGTGTTTACATGCTCATAACTATAGGGATCCCAACAGACTGCTACATACTCCAGAATAGGAAGGAGTAATGATTTGTACCTCATTAGTTTAGCCTTCCTTGTGCCTTTCTTAAGCACTCTTTTTACGATTGGCAAAGATCTCCACACTTTCTTTGCTAATGAATTAATTTGGTCACCGCAGTTTACATTTTTTTCAAATTGTGACTCCAGATATTTACAGATTTTATCCTCCGGTAACTCATCTTCTCCTAATCTATAATTTGGTGACGGCAGAATTGATCTTATCTGCGGTTTCTAAGTTCCTGTACTGGACTGCGATAGGATTTTTAATTTATTCCAACTAAGAGAAAATGCCATTCTGATGTTAAACCTACAGTCGTTAAAAAAAATAATAAAACAAATTATAAACTAATGAAAAATTAGGCTTGGAAAGTTTAACTTAAAATAAATAAATCTTATACGTTAGAATATTATATATTTAAGGAACACTTAAGGAAAAAATGTTTGTGCACATAGAGTGTTCTTGTTTATTAAAGAATCAATATGGAAATATGTATACCTGTATTGATATAATTTAAATATTGTGTTTGTTATCCGTCATGATTTATTCCTAACCCATAGTTTTACATCACGGTAGGTTTTCTAACTTTATATCACTCACCTGATATTGTTCCAGCATCTCCACAAACAGAATTCTGTACACCCTTAAAACCTTGGCATATTGCCAGAGTTGGCAGCACCCTTGAATCGATTCAAAAGATTTGTAGCCACCCCTGAAGTATATTTTCCAAAGCAGTTCTTTAGAATATTCTTCCAAAAAATAATTTCAAATTCGTCCATGTTATTACTTACACTATTACTATCACCATCATCTTCTTCATTGAAAACCAATAATGATAGAAACTTTTATGATTTGTGGGGCATACACCATTAGCCACCTTACACACAATCACGAATAATCATAATAATAACATATTATCTGACATCAATTGAATAAATAAATACACGAGATAATATGAAATTAAAAAAGTTAATAAGCAATTACTTATCGATACCATATTTATTATTTAATACTTGTGCACCAGCGGAACTCCGAGAAAAAGATCTTATTTTTTATTAGATTGTTTCTGTCATTATGGTCGGTTTATTTACACAATAAGAAATTATATTAGAGTGATTAATAGACACACACCAGAAGTGAAAACCCATGAATAATTAGAATATAAATAATATAAAAATGGTAGACTTCTTTTTGTTATCTTGAGTCTCAATCATAATTATTTTCAACCGTGACTGACTAAATTCAGACGACGTCACACTTTATAAAAACTTCAGTTGCCTCTGCCAACTTATGACACTAACAGAAATCACAATATACAGCATTATTAGCATAAAAATATTATTAACTCTATATTCTTTCCCTGCTTCAACTTAGGTATAATTTTTTAATAATCAATCTATTAACACCATCTAATTGAGAACATTAATTCAGGCCAAATGAGCTGGTAGAGCAAAGATCCCTTTAATCTCGGCAATGTGTAAAAATTCGCTAATTACATTCACACAATCTGAATGGTATTCAACTATTACTCATCAAATACTAGAAATTTAAAGTTTACAGACTTTCATACGATTTAAGTTGTTGGTTAATATAAGTCCAACTTACGTTTAAATTATTCTTCATTCTATGTATTTATTCTTCCTAAATGAAAGCAACTTCTCATATTATTTCTAAACTAGCAACAACCTTAACATTTCAAAAGCAAACAATTTATTACAACATTTACAAATATTTAAATCCGTCATAACCAATACAATATTTAGTTACCCTGTCAACCACATCCTAACCTCTGTCCAACTCTACCCCACTCTTTTCTCTTTGACTTAAAGCAATATCCCTTATATGTTACTGTTTTTTCCTCAATTGATCAAAAATAAACCTTTAAACGAACCCTTAACTGGCAGTTACAAACTTCCTATCAATTTCAGAAACGTTCTTTCCAGTCTTAAACCGCGTCTGTAGAAGTGTTACTCAGTTGTAGTAATTAAAAGCAATAATCTAATAAAATAGTGAAAACGGCGACTGCCTTCTGGTGGTGTAGTGGCTAGCATTCCTGTCGCTCAACACAGAAGTACTGGGTTCGATCCCCGTGAAGGGCATGGGTGATTGTGTGTCTAATGCGTTTATATAATCACCAAACCCATTACAGGGGTCCCTATACCACATTCACATGGTAGAGTACAGCAATGGCCCATAATAAACCTCCGGAAGGTAAAGGAAAAACCACCGATGGGTTTAAGTTTTCTTGAAAGACGAAAAGGTTCTCCGTAAAGAACTCTCCTTACATGGACTTACTGTTAGTCATAACACTGATTAATTATTTAATAGTTGAAGATTTCGTCGTTATCGGTTTATTTTATATTTTTATTTGTTCATTTTTCAGCAATACATATTTTACAAAAATTTTACAAAAAACCTTCAAAAAATATACTTTTATTACCCTTAATTTATTTTGTAGTCACAAGTATTTAAAATGTACCAATAATCTGTAAGTATTATGAAATATTTAAAAATATTCTAATTTGAGTTATTAACAAATTATTAGAAATGGATATGTTTTATTTGAGAATATAGTTAAATAAATCACGACAGTGACTGGCGATAAGTTAAAACGGAGCATATACCAGGAATAAATATTTTAGCTTAATAAGATTCACATAAAAATAATGAGACATTAAATTCAGTCTTCATAAATTTTTAAGCCATTTAATTTAAAGACATCTCGTTCTCTATTCATGCATTTATTTTGCAACATGCTTGTTTCCTAGGAACTCTTATAATATTAACAACAGTTTTTTTCATTTTTACTGTTAAGATTACAGAATTTTTGAAACCAAAGAGTATGAAACTCAAACTATTAGTTGCGTTTTACTGGAAATATGAATAAAAATTGATAGTCCCTTCTAATATTTATTATTATTATTGTTAGGTCTGTTAATTATTACAAAACTGAACTTAGAATTAATTGGACGGAAATATAGAGTGAGGAAGTTAGTAATCACATTAAGAAACGATTACCAACAGGATGAAATAAATAAAGCTAGTAAATAACATCACACGTATAATAAATACCACAACAAAGGTTCAATGAAA
Organism: Eucriotettix oculatus; assembly: GCA_034510155.1. Classification (NCBI taxonomy): domain Eukaryota; kingdom Metazoa; phylum Arthropoda; class Insecta; order Orthoptera; family Tetrigidae; genus Eucriotettix; species Eucriotettix oculatus. The sequence goes on from CM067377.1 coordinate 142,840,480, forward strand.
ATAAGAAATAGTTGTGAAATTCTGCTAAAAGAACATTAAATTTAACAAGTATTAAATGAAATAAGAACAGTGACAGGAACAGGGGAAATACAGGAAACGACAGTAGGACTCAACAACAATTCTACTATTTGTTCTAAGTTACATGATAATTGCTTTTGTTAGGAATTGTTAGATTTTTATAACAACAATTAAATGATGTCAAATTTCGAATTCCATTTGAACTGTTAACTATTTTAATTCGAATAATTAGCGACTAACAAAATATATAGTTTTTATTTAATACATCCGACGTTTCGATGCCATCTTTAGTACTTCAGCAGGTAATTTCTGAATATTAAATTTTGAAGTATTTAGGTGAACGAAGAATGGTCAAAATTTACATATTATTAAAACTGAATTAACATTAACGATGGTTTCAAGCGAAAAGCGATCCAAAAATACAAAGAAACAATACAATTTTATATCAATATACCTAAAATGTGTAAAAGTAGGAATTAAAAAATTTAACGGTTAACAGTTAATCAAGTAAATTCAAAAATAGTGAGGAATAAAAAAATTGATAATATAACAAAAATTAAAATATGATATACAGCAACCTCCAAATGTAGCAATAAATGTTACCAGCATAAAAAATTGAACTTAAAACAAAAATTATAAGATTTATGATATTTGTTTAAAGTAAATAATAAAAATATATGGAGGTAAAAAGGAAAAGTTGTAAACGTTACTTCATTTCAAGGTACAATTATGTGTCATTAATGTGCTTACATTTGTTTTTATAATTAAATATCTGTAATGTAATGTAAAAGGAACGCTGTTGTTTTTGTAATTTTCAGTCCTTAGAGTGGTCAGAGGTAACTCTACATCCTAACCTATACTGTGCAAGCCTTTTCACTACTACATAGCAACCACATCCTCCCTAATCTGCTTAGCGTATTCCATCCTTCTCCCCCTTCTGTTCTTACCCCACACAATTCCATCTAATACTATCACTTCTATTGGTCAATGTACTCCATACTATTCTCTCTTCTTTTATTCTGCTTAGAAATTCCTGGTTAGTTACTCTATCCACCCATATTATTTTCAGCTTTCTTCTATAGCACCACATTTAAAAAAAATTTATTCTTTTATTTTCTGCAAATCCTACCATCCACGTTTCGCACCCATATAACGCCAGACTGCAGTAATGCAGTAACTTTTAGTAATGATTTCCTAATATTCATGCTTTAACTTACCGTAAGTAAATTCCTCTTTTTGGCGGAAAGAAAATTTTTCTTTCCATTGTAATCCTACTTTTTGTGTCTACTTTACTTCTGCCGGCCCCAGTTATTATGCTGCTCAACTAGCAGTTCCTTAACTGTCTTCAAAATAACCCTTCCCAATTTAAAACTTGTGCTATTCCACTGTTTCCCAAACTACACTCCATTACCTTGGTTTTACCTCTGTTAATACTCATGTTGTAGCCTTTCTGCAGGACCATTTTCATGCCATTTTTTATCGTTTCCAAGTCTTCTTCTAACTTCTCTAATGCTACATCAGCAAACCTTAGGGTTTTTATTTCTTCCCCTTGTAGAATGATTTCCTATCCATACCCATTTTAATTTTGCTCATTTCCAGTTCCGTATATATACAAGTTAAACTGCAAGCGTTTTAAAAGATATACAATAGGTATAATGTAAAATCTACCTAGAATTTTTTATTAAAAGTGAAATAAATCAAATTTAGGTAGAATTTATGTTTACTTCTAGTGTTCTTTTAATCTCTTGTGAATTGTGAAGAAAGCACACCTACGTGAATAATTACGCTGAGCTTAGATTAATAATTAAATAGCTTCATTGAGAGCGTTTAAAATACATTTTACTATCGTACATTTTCATATTATTATGAATTAAAAAAAATATTTAATACATTTTTATTAGTGATATAATATTATCATTACTTTTAACTAAGTCACCTTAAGTGAAATGATTTGGCGTTAACAGATGGAAGCGATTCACTAAACAGCAAAACAAAATAGATTCTTATCAGGAATTCTAATTCTAATCAGGATGAAATCTTCATCCCAATTATTCACCGGGAAAGTCAACGTTCATTCATAGATTCTAATTAGTTTTTATTAGCTGTACGAATACTACATCGCGACTTAATTTTAAAATTTTTATTTAAAGTATTTATTATATAGAATGAAATTGATATACATATGGATTCAAAATTAATATACAAATCATTTTGTTATGACTGCGTTATTGGCTACAGATAAAAGTAATATTTAGTGTTAATTGTTTTTCTGGAAAAAAAAACGAAATCGATTTGGAGGGTCCGTGAATTCCAAAATCTAGCGACTCACGTGACTTAGAGTGAAACAATAGCAAGCCGATTGTTTTAGCTGAGGAGAAAAGTTTATGTTCGGATGAATTGTCTCGGCAGCCCGTGACGCCTCGTCGCAATTTGTCAGTGTTCGAGGGATCGAATTCCGCCCTGACGCCCAATTCCTGCTCATGCGAAAACATACCGTACGGAGCAGAGCGTCCACATATTGGAAGGGGCCTTCGTAATATGAAGTCATTCCGACGCCCAAGTGCCAATTGCCACGACGCGCCGTCGCTTTCCCGAATAATACAGCAATTATCCTCTTCGCATGAATTATAGATCCTTCTTCTCGGCGTTCCAGGCGTAAACATGCGTCATCGAACTAGTAACTATTCTCAAATATGTCAACAAAGGAAGTCATATTCCGTCGAGTATTTCGAAAATATAAAACTTAAAATCAGGTCCGCTACGCATATTTCGGTGACTATATCAATCATACATTGTAAACAATATCGAGTTGTTAGAATTTTAAACCACCATCTTTTTAAGTAATGCATAGTAGTCTTTATTTGTTTCGTAAATTTTGGTTATAGTTATTACATGATATATTTAGTAATTTTTCTCCACTTTTCTTGAGAAGCGGAGCATAAAGAGTAACCAAGATTTCACCAGAATCGATAAATTATTATTTAAGGGACATAATATTATTATTTATTGGTTTTCTGGGTGCCCGGCGTTGGCATGAATTCGATGTTAATCACTGTGCACAAGCGATTTAGCTGACGTCGAACTGGACCATTCACCCCTTCCTGGGCGCACCTGAAACCTACGTCGATTGTGGGATTAGCTTAGTGTAACAGTTGATGATTACGGACGGTACCGTAACTGAATCAAGAATTCTCCTGGGACATTACATAGTAAGAGTACCTTAAGAAGCTTAAGAGTCTCTAGGGGTTTAACAAATTAAAAAATATTTCCGGTCGCTTATTGGAGCTCTTTACCGTAAGGTAGTTAAAGATAATACTGGTTCTTTAAGCAAATAATACTCTCCCAATAAAGGAGTTATTAATATTCTCTGTATCATACGTGGGTGATATTGATGTTTAAATGTAACTTTTTCCTTATCTATATGACGCAAATATTTAATTTTTTATGTTATATACTAAACATTTCTACGCAAATAAACACCAAGGATTTAAAATAAAATTTATTTTATCTGAAATATTACAGTATTTTCTATAAATATATTTATCTGGATATACACTATTAATTGTGTTTTTCTCCGTTAACACATTGGAAAACAAATATTATTTTAAAAATTGTTAGCAAAGTTGAAATATAAATCAGTTGTTTAACATCACTTAAAAATAATTATTATTACAAAATAAATTCATAATACTTTCAAATAAGGATATTATTAGTTTCTTACAGCCAACACAGTTGTCAAATAACGCATACTTTCTCGGTATAATAACTTAATAAAAAATTCTCGATTGATCACCCGGTTGATTAATCGTGATTATTTTAACACAGTTATATTTACTCGAATAATATCGAATTACTGCCAGAATATAAACTTACGGATACAAAAATATATTACATGTTGCCTCAAATTGCGGTTTTAAATCTTTCCAATTTTATACATATGTGGTGAAACAGTTTTAATAATATTGATTTGCCTATGAACCTCTATTATTACGGGAAAGGAAACCGTCACATATTATAGGTTTTATTATCCTAATTTAAGTACGAACTATGGTGCTGTATAAAATAAATTTGATAAAATAACGGAAAGCCCCGACGTTTAAATAGAAAATATACTAGTTACGTATAATGTCGTTGATAATTTGTAATTCTCACTCTCTTGGAAACATTTCGTCAGACTTCTGAATTAAAATAAGCACAAAATACAAAAGTGACTTAAGATCATCGGCAATTCTCACTACAATTCTTCCGTTAGCCTTTGAAAGTGACTACAAATATTATGTTCATTAAAAATTTTGTATACTATTTAATAACCCTTTGATATTTCATACGTTGTACTTCAAGTTATGTTTGGGCTAAATTAGATCATGAAAAATCCCGTGAAACAAACATGAAACCTATATAATTATTCGATTTTGGCTATAATGTTCCTTCATCTGTTTAGGATATCATTCATAAAATGTGATATTATCACATTGCAAACAATTGAAGCCATATTTACTGTAATTATTTTTGGTCAACTTCCTTACATTATCCCTGTGTCTATTTTTGATGACGTAATAGACTTTCGCATATTCTAATATTTTTTAAATATAATTCCTCAGATATTTAAGAATATGTGTACCACTTTTTGTGCAATCTGTCCACTCTTTTAAAACTGAATAATGAATATACAGCATAAAAATTTACAATGATGCCTCATTTGTTATTATGTAGATAGATTAACACAATCAGTGTATTAAATATTTATTTTAAACTTAATTAATAATATCTTTCAACAGAAACACAATTATATGCTACCATATAGCATAATGATTTTATAAATTGTTTGTATTCAATTCTACTTTTCGTATGCATTACTAATTAGTAAAGTTTCGTGTGCAATTGGGATAAACAAATATTTTATTCCAGGTATGGGAAGTAGTCTTGTAAAATAATGTTTTTAATAAAGTCGTATAATAGTCATATCCTTGGAGAAGCAGCAATTGATCAAGTGCAAAAATAACATTCTTTCTCGAAGGTTCGACCATAATCTGTAACTGGTCAGAGTTTACTTCGATTACCATAATCCTGGTACAATGATACTGATAGATTATGTTCTTAAAAATGTTTGCTTGTAAAGTAAAAAATAACGTTAACAGACCAGAATAACAGTCGATCTGAAATTAACTTTCTTCTGATAAAACTTAAAAGTAGCTACCGAATATGGATGAAAGTTATACTGCATATATAAAATTATCATAATGCATTCACTTTCACTCCATAAATCATTAAATTCAGAAGCAACGCTGTCAAATATTTATTACTATTTCATTATAATTTTTAACAATTTGTATAGTACACTCATAATGATTTTCTCAATGTATTTTATTTTATTTATTTGATGTCGGGTCAACCGTGTTGTAAGTTTTATCATAGTATCATTAGTCTACATAGAAATTATCTAAGTTACAAACCTAGTTACATATTCTCGTACAGCGTAGTTTTCCTTAACAACAATGGCAGGTTATTTTGTAATAGTAGAAAAATATAAATTTATGTCTATTATTGGGTGCAATGATTCTTATATAATAAATTAATTAAAATTCAAAAAGGCTAACTTTTCTTGCAATAATCTAAAATCTGGAAATATTACATCAATAATATATAATACATTATTAAGCCCTTTAGAGTTTATTTAAATGTAGGTTCCGATACGTTTTTATTTTTGGGAAGCATTATTATGTTTCGATTTATAAGTGCAACATTTTTAATATTTTCAGCACAGTTGAAAGACTCGATAATCAGCGTTGTGTTTAGGTTGATATTATTATGTTTTAATCGTTCCTATATTCCCTATTATAAGCAATGGAACACGCAGAAGAAGGTAGAGAAAAAATTAATATATCTACTAAAGGAAGAACTGTTTTTACCAATATTAGTGAACATCCTGTAGATCCAAAGAATTTCTGTTTATTTCAATAAAATTGATCCTTTAGCTTTGGAAATTGCAAAACTATAGCTCAAGGATTAGGATTTTGACTTCAAAGGCAGTAAAATGATTTGATTTGGAAAAATGTTGTTTTTTATTATTTGCCGCAGTAAGGGATAATTGGTCAATAGTGCCATTATATTGTAGGGCTTTGACGGTATGGAAACTGACACAAAACATCCATGTCACGTTTCAAACTCAAGACCTGTGTGGTGAAAGGCAGCGAAGCTGATCACTACACCACGAGAGGTCGGCAGAAATTGAAGTAAAATGTTTCGTTCAAGGGTTTCAATTCTAATTTGTAAAACGGTAGTTTTGCTAGGTTCCATAAACTCGGTCCGAAGTAGAACGTGAATCTTAGCAGCGGTGATGGTGTTGAGAGGTGGGTAACCTGTTTGACCCTCTGGACCTAGAGCAAAGGGCAAAGTGGAGAAGGTCAGAAACCTGTTCCTACAACAGTAACATTCCTGTTACGGAGCTAAAAGGGTTAACCTACTGACCGGTTTCTTCCACATTGCAGAGTGAAATGAAGGAACCCTCCTAATATGCGTGCATGACCTACAAAACGTAACGGGTTTTTGTGCAAGGAGCAGATAAACCAGAGTCCACAATATAAATCCCAATCCGCATAAGAAATCATAACTATCTTCTAACCGACGTTATTCCTAAACATATGTATTTTAATAACGATTCAGCAGAACAACTGTTCCAAGGTTTTGCCAAATTATTTTCAATAATATTATTTCCAAGTATTAATTATTTGCTGATATCCACTTTCTATTTCATTTTATATTATTATGGTTCGTTAATAGAAAGCAATACAAAATATCAGAGGAAATCTATTCCAGAAATACATACATTTAAGATGAATCCTTTTATATGAAGATAGAAATGTATAAACCGTAGTCATCGCTGATTATATATATACATATATATTAACGAAGAAGTTATATAATTATAATCCAACATAAATGATATTCTGGCTTGGTAACTTAATAGTAGTTTTGGCAAAGTGTGACTATATTCCTACATTATATTAATTGTAGAAAACTCCAACACTTGATATATATATATATTAGTTGGGTACCCATCATTTACCAGTAATTCATTGATACTACTTAATTTGACTAATCTCTTGGACAATGCGTGATTAAACCATCGAATAATTTTTTAAAATTTACCTTTTCACGCCTCCTATAATCGAAACCACACAAATGGTCAATTAAATATTTTATTTAGGAGGTTAGATATAACGCGGCCGAATGAACATGTGTATAAAAGCATACACCTTTAAAATTTGCACAAAGTATTATTTAAAATACACTTAATTTGTTCAACGTGAAATCAATATGCACATAATTACAATTCAAGAAATACATCAGAACTTGGCAAATCCGATATTGAAATGTCAAAACAATGCGAAGCTACGGCACAATGAACTTGCGCCTGTATTAATGCCAAATGCCTCAGATTATTCATATTGTCGGGACGAAAAGTTTGCATTACATGTTTTTTATGTGAGAAATGTGAGCTGGAACACGCTATTAAGGATTTTGAAGACAACTAGAATAAAATATCGAGAAATGAGGTTAATACATAACCTCTACATGAGCAGTAATCAAGAAAGGAGTAAGACAAGAATGAAGTCTGTCACCCATGCTGTTTAACTTATACATAGAACAGGCGATGAAGAAAGTTAAAATGGAATATGGAAAAGGAATCATACTGAAAGGAGAAGAAATAAGAACCTTACGCTTTTCCGACGATATTGTAGTATTAGGGGAATCAGAAGAAGACTTGGAAACCATAATAAATGGCATGAACGTAGTTCCGGAGAAAGAGTTCAATAGGAGGATTAATAGAGGGAAAACAAAGGTAATGGAGAGTAGTATGGCAAACAGTAGAATAACAAAGGGTGTTAGATTGGGAAGGGATATTTTGACGGAAGTTAAGGAATTCTGCTACTTGGGAAGCGTAGTAACTAGTGATGGTAGAAGTATAGTAGACATAAAGAGAAGGATAGCACAGGCAAGGAAGGTTTTCGCGATAAAGGGGAATTAACTTACGGGTAATATAAGTGTGAATATTAGTAAATCGTTGCTAAATATGTTTGTATGGAGCGTGGCGTTATATGGGTGCGAAACGTGGACGATACGAGCTGCGGAAAGGAAAATAATAGAAGCCTTTGAAATGTGGTGTTATAGGTGAATGCTGAAAATCAGATGGGTGGATAGAATCACAAACGAGGAAGTTGTAAACAGAATAGGAGGAAAGCGAACAATATGGAGGACGTTGACTAAGAGAAGAGATAGATTAATAGGCCACGTTTTAAGACACAAGGGTCTTTTAAAATTAACATTAGAGGGAATTGTGTGGAGTAAGAACAGATAAATGAGGCGAAGGTTGTAATACGCTAAGCAGTTTAGGGAAGATGTTGGGTGTGCTAGTTATAAGGAAATGAAACGGCTTGCACAAGATAGGTTAGCATGGAGGGTTGCATCAAACCAGTCTTGGGACTGAATACCACAACAACATGTGAGAAATTAAAAAATATATATATATAAAGATAATATTAGGTAGAAATTTATAAAAATTTCTGATTCCCGTACCGGGTTCGGCTATAAAACCATCCAGGTGCTCGCATAAATACATTAAAAAAATGTCATCAAAATCGGTCAAGCCATTTATATATATATATATATATATATATATATATATATGGATGACAAATAATACCCGATATTATAAGTTATAATTATAACTAATCAGAGTGAATGATAATATATTTTTGAATAAAATCACGTATGAATTTGGTACTTAACAAATGTATGCATATTGTGTGACAAACAAGCTTGCAGAATAAGTTTGTAGAGAAGAGTTACAGTTGATAATAAGCAATTTGGCTGGTAATTTGTTGTAGAAAATTCAATATATTCCTCCAGCACATTCTGAGAGATTAATAAAACAGAAAAGCTAAAAATTTTACAGTAATAATTTGTTATATGTAAATGGATGAACGGAACATTTTATATAGAAAAGCAAGTGTTCGTAAAACTATAATTATTCAGACGGTTGTGCTACGATACGTTTCACACGACCGAGATATGCTTTGAAATTTTATCAGCTACTCTTCCTTTATAGAAGAACATGAAGGCAGAAAAACCGCCGGATTACGATGTCGTATTTCTCCTCGATCCCCTAATTTCTGCGGATAAGAGGAAATTGTGGGCTTCGTCCCATATGCACACCGTTAAGCCGAAGGGTCTGTGTGCCGTGAAAATTCGGACCACGGTAAGAATCTAGGCTTATAGCGACGACAAAAGGCTCTGAGGTGGCATGTCTTAATAATTTGCTAGATACGGTCTATAAGGGCCATAGATTTGTGAAATATTATTTTCAATTGGCAAAAAATACACATAAATATGAGTGTATTATGATTCCTTTTTGTGTTAAATTTTAATATAGTCAATAATTATTATAGTGATCATATTAACACACGATAGCACATTCAGTAATTCTCTATAGTTATAGTCAGGATTCGAAGAATGTAAGGGGATTATCTCTTTTCTAAATTAATGACAGCATAATACTGTACAAGTATTGTCTTCGTCTACAAGAAATCTGACGTGTAGGATGAATACAACAATTAATATTAATTCTGTGGATAATATTGTATCATACTGTAATTGTTCATGAAACGCACGATAAAATTAGAATCCCTGGTTTTTTTAACACCTCGAAAGGTGTGAATTTTAAATTACAGTGATATTTAATAATATAAAAAAATTATTCTTCTATATCAGGAGCTTCAAAATTTAATCAGCGTGCTTAAGAAATAGAATAGGTTACTATTGAATATATTAACGAATAATTAGTCAACTTATTGTTTTAAATAAGAGTTTTATACTTTATATTCCCTATAACGTCTCAAAAAAGAAACGTTAAACAAATCATTTGTCAATAATATTTATTATATTTCAATTATAAACTGGAAAAAAAGGAAGTTTTGAAAAGTTTGTAAAAATAAATTTTTTTCGGTTTATATTACACTGGCAATTCGTACAAGACGAATTTTAACAACTTATTTCTGATTTTCCTTTTTAAATGAATATGTATTTCTTTCTGTTTAAGAATCTAGACAGATGATAATGAGAGTGCTTAATCTCAAGCAATAAGTACAATTGGAGATATCTAATTATACTTAGAATCCAAAACGTATCAAATGAGTTTACAAATAACAATGAGAAGTAGAGGAAATACAAAAAATAAATTAGCATAAAATAAAAGAGTGAAGTGGTATCCATTTTATCAGTAATGTATTGTATCTAGTTTGGCTACTTTTTTCTGAAATCATTCTCTTTAAACATGGACGATTATATTTTAAGTTCTTCGAAAACTAATAGATAAGTACTATTAAAATAAACTGGTGAAGGTTATAAGTTATCGGTAATTAATAAAACACATCGGATGGAACTAACGGAATAGAAGAAACGAATTGAAAACAGCACGAAAACACAATAAAGGATAATAAAAAGCGCGGAATCTCACACGTCCTCTGATAAAACGAGTTTGTGGCAGTAATAATAAATGTCTTAAAACTACCGATGAATGTAGGATTTTAATAACCCTTATATCGTCATCATATTTGCTATCAAACACAAACTAATATAATAAAAAATGTAAAAATGGCATCCGGCTATTGAATGTTATAGTCTTATTTTTAAAGCCAGGAAGAAAAAAAAGAACGCCAAAACTTATAATTTTGCATTATTTTTGGGCACAGTATTTCATATTTCTTTCAGAGGTGAATAAACAAAATTTAGGATTCAACTTGCAGGAAGGTCCATAATTAATTCAAAATTTCTTTATTTGTTAAATACATATGTTTCAGAATCTATTAATTGAATATCGTAAACTTATTTGAATGTAAATTTTACTTCAACAGAGTAAGGAATATTTTTTCTTGTTATACAGATTAATATTATTTAAGTTCTTATTTCTCATTAATGTATGATGTCACATTGTTGGGACGAAATACGGCATTTATTTTTTTAGATTTATTTATGTAGTTTACTAATTTCCATATGCATTTATTTTGACTTTATCAAAAAATTTGATATTAAATTAGACATTTTAATTATATTTGTCATGAAGGATAGAATATATTGGTTTATCCAGTTTTGAATTGTGTTTTACGTGCTTCTTCAGAAATGTCGCCTTGAATTTAAATGTGCAATCAGTCGCTCCAGAATAAACGGTGAATGGTTGGAAAGGAAACCTTACCTAGTCGGAAACCTTACGAAATTTCTGAAATTTTATATTTAGTAAACTTGAGTGTTGTATTCTCCTGAAATGGCGAGAGAAGTGAGGGAGTGGGGAAGTTGGGGGTGGAGAGAATAATGTAACTTGGCAGAGGAATTTTCACAGCAAGTGTACAGACGAGCAGACGTACTCGTGCGTTACGCCAATGTTTGAATATCTTCCTGAAAAATAGTCTCAGCAATATAAGTCGAAAACGTTGCTGAATTTATTGCAGAATTTGCACGATAATATGTGGAAAATTACAGTGAATGGCAAATACGGCATAGCGTTAAGATTAGGACGAGGTTTAACTTTATTAAATAAGCGATTAATTTCAGATGGGCAGATAATTGAAGGAACTGACTGAGGAATTTTAGAATTATGAACTGTGGATAGAATGAATTTAGTTCTATTTTGTCGTTTATAACACTTAAAAATAATTGCTTAAAAATACGCAATAAATTATTTAAATTATTTCCATTTAATAAACCATTCACACTCAAGATTGTCAATAATGAAAACTACAAAAAAACCTTTAAACGCACATGGAACCTCTAAAATAAAAAATCAGTGTCAGGAAATAAGAAACCACACCATTATAAAACGGTAATGCTTCAAGAATTACTGTATACAGTAGTAAGAACAGAACTACAGGGTCACAGCAAAATCAGAGAAATTAAAAATCAGGAACTCAAAATTCTAAGGAAAATTCACGGATCAGTCAGAAAAGCTATTTATGGACTAGATAGCCTACACATGAATTAAACCTCCACATCAGGACAATCACAGAATAAATAAGGAAAACAATACCAAAATTTTTCGGACACACAGCAAATGGTTGAAAATCACAAACGGGTCTAGAACAAATGAAGTTGCATAACAGGAAGTGGGTAACAGGAATTATTACAGAAATAAAATTACATGTGCACCACAAGGAACGGTAAGAAGAAACTGGCCAGAAGAAAGAGAAGCCACTCATAGTGCACGCATAAATAGATAAACGCCATAAAACATAGACAATAGTGAAATAAAATCAGGAATAAAGTTTGAACGCTCTTCTCACGAGGAATAAACAATAATAATATATAGAAAAGTTTAGTAAATATGTAGACATAAAATAATAAAAGTAGGCCAGTTTCCAGGCCACTCTGAATTTGTATAATCAGATTATATTATATGAAATTATCAGCTATCTCTGACTAAAACTATATATTTCACTGTTTGAAGGTTTAAGAACTTTATGGAATTGAATAATTTATTTAATATTATAGTATATGTTATGGAAACCTTTAACTTAACAACTTCTAATTTTTCCAATTTAGCACGATATTATTATTAAAACTTGTAACTATGTATTTTTGAATTTTTGCTCAATGGCAATTACAAAAAATAAATATATAAAATAAAACATCTTAACTTACTTGAAAAGGAAGAGCAGTATAATAAAGAAAACACAAATTAAAATAAACAAATAAATAAATATTCCGATTGTTAACTGCGCCATTTTCTCAAATATTAACATTATATTAGGCCTATGCTCATTATTTATATTTTTTGTGGAAGCGCTTAGTACAAGAAACAAAACTATCTTCTGTAAAAGGTATGAAAGTACAAATATTTCGTTTGTTAATGGAAATTTTCCTTTACAATGAGAATGACATATATTATTTTTTTGCAAAATATTTATATAAAAATTCTGGAATACGTTCATAGTAAAATATGCGTTCTTATAATAATAATTATTAATTTTTAGAAGTTCGCATGTAGAATAATAAAAATTATATGTAAAGGTTAATGAAACAGCGACTTCACTTTATTTGTAATATTTATGAACAGAATATTTTTCCTGTAACGAAGAAAATTGTGAAGAAATAATTGCGTATTGTAATAAATAAAATGTCTACTTTATTGGTTATAGATGAATTGACTACTTCAAAATTTATGATGTTAAGAAATAAACATGTTTTAACCTTTTTTACTACTATTCAGTATTATTATAAAAATCATGTAATACTGCTCCGTAATGATAAACATAACACCCAAAATATAGTATATTGTCTATATTTTTCCTTAGTTATGTAATCTGTATAATAATATGTATACAGTACATATAAAATCCATTAATGGGCTATTTTCCAATGGGCAGACACATGAAGTTCTATTAAATGAATGTAATTCTTACAAATAATTTAATTAACTGAACTTGTGGTCATTATTGTAGAATAAAACGTATATGATGGAAATATTAATCGAAAATAAATTTCATGAATGGACATTATATATGTACAATATTTATCTAGTCTCAAAATATACTCAGAGGAATTTTACTTTAAAATAAATGATACTTGTTATTTTACTACTTTTCTTTAGTTTATTTTTTATGGACTGTGAAGCTTGTACTACGCTATATTCACAAGTGAGAGTTTAGATTCAGTATAAATATTTTGTCCTTTGGAGGACTTACTGCACAATTATTCTTAAGTCAGATGAAAGTAATTATTAGAAACTTACAAATATCTTTGGAAAATATTTTACATGACTACATAGTTTTATAATAGGCAAATTATTGTAAATTGTTTTAGTAAATTGATAGAGATTACGATGGCCTGATTCCAGGCGGAAGCAAATTTCTAAGTATCAGAGATTTATTAAAAATACTATATTTACAGTTATTATATTTAATATGATAGAATATTGTGGAATAAATTATAGCGCTGAAACGTATAGTGAAAGAAATATGAATCTAAAACAACTTTATCATAGACAAGCAGTCGCTATTTGCCTCTAAATTACGTCCGACTTAAAATAAAAATTTTATAAAGTCCCAATCACAACAAACGAGAAAAATATAAAGTTATAAGAAGATTTATTTACAAATATAGCAATAACATAGTATAATGAATCAAATTTACAGAAAAATTTCTAATGAATGAAACTATATCTACACAAACTATTAAAAGAGGAAGTATATGAAACCTTGTCAAATAAACATATATTTGGAATACACTCACAATATTTCTATTTCTATTTCTGATCACAAAGATAATGTTGCAGAAAACGCTCCCAGATACAATTTATATATTTCTCATGAATATTAAATTTTTACACAACTGAGATTAAACATAGAAAATTATTTAGTACTTAATGTGGAAATACTTTCGGAAGTGAGACTTGGAATAGCGGGCGTATTATTGGAGTTAGACGTGCGACATCATTTAAAATATTCCAGGGAGTATTAATAAATTACACAAAGATACTCTAAATAAGAGCAAAATCGTAAGAAACGTCGTTGTTGTGAGATTTGTTAAATAAAATAATATCTGAATGCAAAAGTTAATTTTTCTACTTTGAAATACATGTGTTTTCATTATGCGAATATATAAATTGAAATACCGGATGAAAATTATCAAAAATATGAAAACTATAACAACTTTGTTTGTCGGTTCCATTCATAAATATTTAATTGTATTACTGTCCCTATTTGTATTCCTATTTTCTCAATTCATTTTAGAAGAATTGGTAATTTCTGTATTGGTTTTCTTCATAAAAAGATACTAACTCAGCAGAAAGACTAATTCAAATATATAAAATACAAGTAATTAAACCACAATTCAGTCTTACAATTTATGCTTTATTTCCTATCATTTACATTCAACCGATTAACTATAACCATCTATAATATTTTACAATTTTGACGTATATATTTTTATAAAATATGGGTTATAAATTGACGATATTATGTAAATTGTAAAATATTATGCCTATTCTGCTGAAGCATACTGGATGATAAAGAATATATTGATAACTTTATTGAGGTTTGATTACATCTATTTGAGTTATACCCAATAAGTTTTTCTTCAATAGTAAACTATTATTAAAATATTTTTGAAGTTGAGGCATTCTATAAATGTATTATTCATATTTAGTTTATAAAATAATGTGACTGTTAATAATTATATATTTTTAACCATTTCATTTCCGAAATTTATATATTTTTATGATTCTAGTTTGTTAATAAATTAATTAAATGCTATTGGATGTATTTTTTTATAAGTACTTTTTTTAACTGTTAGATTAAACATATTGACTGAACAATATTTAAAATTACCTGTCTCCTGTATTAAAAATCCTAATAATTCATAATTAACAATACTCATAATTTTTTCTTCATAGAAAAATGTTCACATAATAGTGAAAATGACACGTTTAAAAACTGAAATAGACACTTCACTTAATTTATTATTAATAATTATTTGTTAAGAAATTATTATATTTCACTAAGTTAAGTTGAAAAAATATCTTCTAGTGAAGCAAGTAAAATATTATACTAAAACAATGAATACGTCAGTAATGACATTCAAATTTGCTTTCAAGAAACATAATAATTATATATACTTATCAAAACCACAAAC
Source organism: Eucriotettix oculatus (assembly GCA_034510155.1). Lineage (NCBI taxonomy): Eukaryota > Metazoa > Arthropoda > Insecta > Orthoptera > Tetrigidae > Eucriotettix > Eucriotettix oculatus. Next base: position 142,856,179 of record CM067377.1, read on the forward strand.
CATTAATTTAACAAATGCCACATAATCCAAACTATGATAAAAGTTATGATTTGAGGTGTGAAATTTTACATTATCTCTTACTTTCTATAAATATTTCAGTAAATTATTATTAATTAAAATATATATAAAAATCATTTTTTCTTAATTAATGTAAAGATTTTACTATTATTATTTAAACTAACTTAAATAATTAGTTAACCTCTTATTTATTAAAATGAATAATGGAATTTATGCATGATAGTTTAGTAAATATTAGGAATCTGTGTAAGAAACAACATTTGTCACCCTATAATACGATTTAGAAGTTAGCAGAAATATTTGTGAGCCGTGTTTATAAGAATGTAGTTCTGTGCTTCAGTCACCAAAAAATGAATTTGGGAATATAATCGGAACAAGTTTAATGAATTACACTCTTAAATTATTAATTAATCATCTATTCATAAAATAGGACAAGTTAAAAATATGCTACCTAATAATATTAGTATTTCAGACACATATTACAAACATTATTACCAGAACAATAAAATATATTTCTTATAATATACAAAATTAATAGGTATGGATAAATGAAAAATTATATAAACGAAAAACAGAAATATATACGTACATAAAAATTTATATATTGTATGTGGAACTCATTTTTAAGTTTTCCGGAAAATGTAAGATTAAAAGAAGAGATTTAATTCTACTTAAAATTTTGTACTCTGTTATTACTTATTCATAAGTCACGGAGGTGATAATGTGTAAACATGTAAAAGACTTAAACTAATATTTAGAACAATCTAATTAAACAAAAGTAATTGAAAATAATTTATTACAGAAAAGAAAATATTTCTTCATTTTAATGTCTCGTAATCGCAGCCTCCTACTTAGAATAAATGAAGATAGCAGAAAGTTTTCTAATGTTATAATTTTCTTGATAACTTTTAAGCTATAATATCCGCTTAGAAAATTAGTTAAAAGATATCTATGAACAGAAGTACGAAGACGATAACTTGCTGAGTAGCAAGATTCGATTAACAACTGTAAATAAATAATTGGTTTTAAATAAATTAATAAAATACGGTCAAGTATGTCTGAAAAACGAATTGAATTAACATTTATGTAATATAAAGGCAATGTTTCATCCATCCTTCTGGACTTCTTCAGGTAAACAGACGCAAAAACTATAAAATCAATGATAATTTTGAACACTCAAAATTTTGTTAAAATATGAATTACAATTTTCAATAGATAAAAAAAATAACAGACTTACATTTTTATCCATTCAATAATAAATTAGTTTTTCCATTTAAAAATGTGTGTTATTTATTTTACTATATTGAAAATTGTTTCATTTGTTAACTATTTTTAAGTATTCAAAATACTTATTGAATTTATATTTTTGTGTCTATTTACATGACGAAGTTCACATATATGGATGAGACGTTTTATTTATATTAGGTAAATGTTAATTTAAATTGTTTTCTGACATAATTGACCTATTTAATTTATGGCATAATGCCAGAAAATTGATTTATTTAATTCGTTTCATTCCAAAGCGCTAAATATTTTTTTCCTAAAGTCAGTCCACGCTTCCTAACTATTTCAATATATAACATTAACTTCTGCAGTGTTTAAAATTTATAAATGATGAATAATGTTAACAAATAATTCAAATCAAAAATATTTAACTTGGGTTGACAGTGTACTAGGATATATTTAATAATTTTCTCAAAAGTTTGCCAACATTTATAGCGTATAAACGCAGAGAAAATTTAAACCTGTAAATATCTAAACAGTTATTTTCTCCTATCTCTCTAATAAACATGAGTTATTTATCTACACTACCCTTTTGTCTTGTTTAAATATATCTGAGAAGCAAAAGAAACTACTCCAGTATAATATCCAATGAGACATAGTTTACTAAAAAATTGTCAGCTTAAATTTATCTTATCAGCATAGGTGTTAGTGTAATTAGATATATATCTCTATGTATATAAAACTCACTTGTTTTAGTTATAATTAATTTGGATACCGAATTTCTGGCTTTATATATATTTCATAATATTTTGTGCATTGAAATGGAGAGTTTTCATTAGAACTTAGAGTGATAGTTAACCAAAAACAATGGCTATAAATGATGAAGAATTGTACATTGTATGCAATTAATCATTATCAAATTTAACATAATTTAACGTAAAGACAAATCCGTTATTATTTCTTTTTTTGCTATTATTATGCAACAGAAATGTTTTTCATGAATTGTTACAATATTCAATCATAAACCAAATTTCCTGTTTTTCCTGAATCTGTTTTCAACACTAAAATATTTTTTAGCGTTATAAAAGTCAGTTAATTTTGAATATATACTTCATTACGCTGGAATTTCATTTGCTAACTTGAAAACTATTTATATTATTGCGAGAAATAATAAAACGGTAAGTCAGGCTTTCAACCTCAATTTTAATTTTCCCCGTCTAATTGAATTCAATTAAATTCCTTTTCCTTTAATTTATTGATTCTCTTCAATATATGCTATTTACTTCGATTTTAATTAATGGAACCATGTGAAGAGCACATACACAGCCAATATCGGAAGAGAAATCGCTCCAAGCCTCTGTTGAAGGTATTAACTTGAATATATATGCCGTTTAAGATTAAACGTAATGCAAATAAATGCGATGCATATACGCCCTGGACTTATTTAATTATATTAGATGAAAAGTGTCCGCAAAGACTTTTCCTCGTCGCTATCGTTGTGTTAACGTTCCAGTTCCGTATTTACATACAGATTGCCATCGGAAGGGAATTGATTTTACAACTTAGGATTGCTAATTAAAGGCAGGAGTTAGCTGATCGGCGCATTGTTTGCGAATCCATAACACGTTTATGTGCAAGGTAAGCACTCACCGCCATCAAAAAATTACGCCTTTACCCGAAAAAGTAATTACTGCGAAAGTCATAGAAACGAGATGCTCTGGAAACAGTCTGCTTCTTACATTCCGTACAAACTAGCATCACACATAAAATGAAAGGTAGTACGTATATTAATATCTTAACAATAAAATATTTTTTTAATAATACTGATAAAAGTTATGAAGAATTAAGAGAAATATTTTTTTTCTGGGAATTATCCCGGTTTCATATATTTCATCTAATAATATCATCATTATTGTTCAAATTCGACTATCATACATTTTTAATTATGTGACTACAATTTGGCATAATATTGAATTTTTATTAATGTATTAAAAGTGAATTAAACTGACAAGAAACAAATAAATATTATGAAGAATTAACGACGCGTATAGCAAGCAGACATATTCAGAAAATTTTGAAAACTTTTTAAAAAATTATTTATTTCCATAACTTTCTACTTATCACGTCATTATAAATCAGAATGTAAATTTGGTTTACTTTTCTATAGTTTCATGTGAACGAATATATCTATAAACCGTTTCACCGTCAGCGGAATAGCGCCCAGTGCTACTCTATGTAACTTAAACATTATGCAACACTGTTTTGATTAATATGAGTAACATGCAGGCATCTGAAAGTGTGAAGTGAAAATCGTCAGAAATAAATAAAAGATTTTTTATACCGATCAAGAGTAATCTAATACAGACTAACGTGTCTTTTATAACTTCCAGAACTACTGTAAAAACGAACCGCCACTGCTACCACTATTTGTTTACATTAATAAATATTTATATTATACCACTTTCATAATTTTCCTGGCATATTGGTTTACTTACAAAACTGTATAACAATATATACTCATTAATATGACATTGTTTACACTTATAAACACACTCATACCTTTACTAATACTTTAAGCACAAATCACGAGCACAGTATGTACACATATTTACTACGCTATATGCAACTCAAAATTCACATTCATTAATTTACTCACTTAATATTTCAATACAAGGCTAACTAATAATAAGAATAGATAACTCATTTGCTCATTCCTACACTTACTTGCCAATATAAAATTTAACTTGTGTTAATCAAAACCTAATCTTAAACAGGAATCAGTGTAAAGGATTTTATAATTTTATAATGATTGGCAAATATAAAAATGATTGTTAACATGACCTCATTTTGTAGGGGTTAACATTCTCCAGCAAGTACTATGTTTTCCCTTCGGAGTGGTTCTTTTTTATAAGGCGAGTTTTTCATAAATAGTTATGAAATAGTGTGTATGTATTTAAATTACATTAACATCAGTAATGATAAACTCTATGTTATCAGCATCTAATAGTTATGAAGATTTAACGACCCATATAACAGACTTTGGAAAAATGATGAAAACTTTTCAAACATAATGTGATCGTTTAGACTATCAATTATGATCCTTTTCAATAAATAAAAGTCAAAATCTAATAGTATTCACATTAATGTGAACGTAGAAAAGATTCAAGATTTTATAGCTTCATTATAATTATATTTATTTTTTTCTTAAAAATATACACATTTTGACATCAATGCTCATAAAATTAAAATTGGTATTAAATTCATACAATATTTTGTCGTTGTTGCGGTATTCAGGCCTAAAACTAATCAGCTGCAACTCTCAATGTCAATCTATCCTGAGCAAACGTTTTATTTCTACATAGCTACCACATCCTCCCTAATCTGCTTAGCTTATTCCATTCTCTATTTCCTCTTTTGTTCTTAGCCCCCACACTTCCCTATAATTTTATAAGACTCTCAGGTCTCAAAACGTGGCCTATTAATCTATCTCTTCTCTTGGTCAAAGTCTTTCAAATAGATATCTCTTCCTCTATTCTACTTAGATCTTCTTGGTTAGTTACCATAGTTAAAATATAAGGTATGATATTAAAATGAACAGGAATATTCTGATTATTATTGTACTGGCAGAGTGAGTCGTACTTATTATTTTATAAATTATTAGACGCCTTAATTTATGAGCAACCAAATTCATACGAACTATTACACAGAATTGTATTAAATATTATATCTCTACTCATGAATTCTAAAAATGGCAATTTATGTTTCTAACAATTAATAAACTTCAGTGTTACGTACAGGATAAAATAAAGAAACAGTTACATTAAACTTAACCTTTAATTATTTTGGGAAACTTATCCAGTTTGATTAAATAAAATTAAAATTACACAAATAATTTGGTAATGAAAAACAATTTTCAATTTTAGAATAACAGTCTATTACTTTCATAAATTGCAACATTTCATACTGTAAGTTTGGATAATTCACTATTTCGTAAATTTAGTTTCCTGTAAGTATGTTCCTTTTATCCGATTCGTTCTTTGAGTATTCCAAGAGTATGTGATTGGTGGAGTTCTCTTTTATGTTACATGAAGTTGAGTTAGTTTAGCGTGGCCAGTCCTGATTCTTGCGATGGCGATTGAAAATCTTGTTTGTAGTTAATTTGTAAAATAAATTGTAATGGTTTGATTTATGAATCAAATTTTAATTTTTTTTTCAGCTTTCGTTCCATTCTTTTCCGACTTCTTTTTAAAAATATTCCAGACGTCTTGGAAACTGGTGGTTAGGTTGGGAGGAGAATTTATTGGGTGTTCTGTTGAGGCTGATTGAGCTAATCAATCGACTGTCGTATTTCCTTTTATGCCTTGGTAAGAGGGTATCGATGTTACTGTAATTTTTATTCCAGTTTTACTTACATGATGGTATATTTCACGAATCTTAGTTATAATTTCAGATGTCGTGCTTGTATCTGTAGTCGTTCGGAAAAATGTGAGAGAGTCTGTATACATATAATATGGTTTATCTTTATTCTCTTCTCAATGTGTTTTAGTGCCATCAGTATGGAATACATTTATGCGGTTAGAATTGAAGAATGTTGGTTGAGGATTTGCTTCGTACTTCGCTTATTTTTCGAAGTATACGGCACTGCTTGTACCGTTAAGTTTTTATTCTTATATATTTCACTACTTGATGGGTATTAGACTAACAGAAATTACTTAAATGATTTAAGTCGTTAATAACAAAGGCCAGCAATTATTACATAACTTTTGTGAATACTTAGAATTTCTAATAACAATAAAAGTCCTTTATAGTAATTTTGCTCATTATTTTAAATGATGCTGTTTTAACTAACAAACCACCAACTTCCAATGTGAAATATGCCATTTGCCAAACTTCAGTAGTTTTGAACTCTCTGTATTTTAGTATGTCAGAAAAAAAATTCTGTGTTAGGGAGATTTATGAAAAAATTGAACATGTTGTGGGGAATTTATTTTTTACCTATAAGATTTGTACTATAAATAATATACTTCTTTATGTTTATAGACTTCAGTGACGAATTCGATATTTTTATTTTGTCATAATTAAATTATTATAAATTCAATAATAGTGGTTCCATTTAAGATTTATAACTAAGTAAATAATTTTTAATATTGTTGGAAATATAATTGCATAAGTGCGGAAAAACACTAAACAGGAAACAAGACGAAATCTCAAATACAGTATTTACTAGTTTCCTCTTTCAGTAAAGCAAAACTGTGAATTAATTTAAATGAAGCTTATAAGAATCTAATTGTGTTTAATTCTTTTATTATTTAATTACTGGTATAAATAAATAAAAGGATAAAATTAATAGGTACTCATATAATAATAATTTTCTGTATTAAACTTATTCCAAACTTCAATATAGATATAACTTAGCACATGGCACGAGCGTTGTAGAAAAAATTGTTTAAATTATACCTGTTAGTAGTATTGAAGCCTTTCAACAAATAATAATACATAGCAAAGTTGATAAATATATCCACTGTTATCTGTCTCACAAATGTGTCCATACGTGTGTTCTTTTAAATTTTCTTTTAAAACTTTTCAGTTTCTCGGGTGTTTTTGGAACTTTCTCAAAGCAATAATGTAACTAATCATTTCCCGTACTATCAGGAGAGTAAATGTACGATTTCTAACAGAAGAAAGTGAGTCAATGACTTCTCATATTTTACATTAGTTTTATTCACCGTTGTAGTCGAAATGGGATGATTAGTTACGTTTACAATGGACGAAACGTTTGATAGAAACAACAAAATGTTTTATATAAAATTAGACCTAATTACGTTATTAAAAATTAATATAAATTGAACAGACAACTTTAAAAACGTATATAAAGTTAATGAGTTCCTTAAAGTTAAACATTTGGTCAATGTCTAACAAATTAAACATATTTGCTTAAAAGTGGTGTAAACCAATTCATAAATGTTTTGTTCTATAAACAGTCGACTAAGGGATAGTTTACCTAAAACTTCTTTCAAGTCCTCACTTAAGTTTAGAAAAAATATTTTAATGGCGCATGTCACTGAACATTATTCAATAACTACTTTTTCCTTTATTTAATTACCGTATTATCATTCCTAATTTTGTCATACTACTTATATTCATAATTCATTTTTCATAATTTCTATGAGCCCATGGTTCCGGATTTAAAAATTTCTTTTAAATAATTAGTACTTATTAATTCTCTTGTTAATTATTTTAAGATTTAACGTTTTTATTTTTAATATCATCTTGTATTGCTCACAATTCTGTGTATTCAAAATATATATAGTGCTATTTGTTAAGTTTACACTCAACTACAAATTCTCTTTCATTATTCACCTAAGAAAAATATTTTCTCATTTATTTAATTTAATTTACTTTCAAATTTATACTCTTCCAATTCATTGTGTTACTATTTCTAACTGATTAATATATATATGTTACTTTTTCATTTTTATAACTAACGTTAATTTGAAATGTATCACAGCAGATAATAATGAAAGCAAAATTTGTAACCTAATATAATGTTCACTGATGTTGTATATGATTATTCATCTTCTAAATTCTTCTATTGTAGCACTTGCATGGTGTCTACGTAATTAAATTAACGTCTGTGTAGTACTTACAAATAAATAAATAAAAAGAAATAATTTACTACACTTTTTAATAAATAAAATTTAATGTTCTTTAAAACTTACCAATTACGGGAATGTTTGAAGCATTTATGCTACAAACGTATTTTTACTTTATAATCGTTTCTCGGGATGAAAACTACGCACAAAATTATTTTCTCATTTTATTTTCCATCAATTTATTTATTTTTGCTTAAAAATATTAATATAAATTATATATAAAGTATTAGAAAAATGAGGCAAATGGTTGTGTAAATAAAATGCACCGTGTGATACTAACCGCTGAATGTGAAAACGGTAGGTGGTTGATTAATTCGTTGGAACATTAAAAGAATATATTATTCATATTTTTAACTATGAATTTCACAATAATCTTCTACAGTTGAATTATTCAACAGAACTTTGGTGCAATATATATATTTGTGACTTATCGACGAATAAAAACAAAAGAAAAATACGTACTTAACTGTAGAACATAATTGTAAAATAATACTGTATAATTTATCTTTACATCTTTGATTAGATAATATAAATTATTAAAGTAAGGATATTCTCGGCAGAAAATAAACGTATGAGGGGATGGTATTTCCTTTGGGTGGTAACTTTACTGAGGTTAAACAGGTTGTCGTAAGCCACGTGCTGTCTTGTCATCCGCGTCTTGTGAACAGGTCTGCGGACACGCTTCACAACCTGCTTCAAAAACTACAGGTTAAAGGGCAAGTGTTCTGTACACTGGGGAGAATGTATCTACACCTGGTATCAAAGCAGGATCAGAGAAGCGTCCTCGTAAATATGAATTAGCTGAAAAACCAAATACCTGACAATTTAACGTTTTGGTAATTGTGTTGAACAAGGTCTGGACAGCAATCAATTAGAAATTTTTTAGTGATGATAACATTGTGCTCACAATATTTATTTATTTTTAAATTAAATGAACACCGTATATAAAGTTTAATACATATTTAAAGGAAAATTTGACTTTGGCAGCTTTGTCTTGTAATATGGTGAACTGTATTACACAATATTTAATTTATTGTTACGTCTGTTCTACCTTCCTTATATTTGACCACCAAATTTTTGGTCTTTCCATAGATTCCTCATTATCATCGTTTTTTGCTGAGATGTCATGAGAGACTTATAAAAATCATGTCTTGAAAAGGTTTACGTCAAACCCTTGGCTTAGTATCGGTATATTGATGATATTTTTTGTTTAATTGCTTGTTACAAATTGGACGATTTACTCAATGAATTTATTAACTATTGTTCTAAAATTATATTTAAGTTTGAATTATAAAAAGTTATTCTCTTAACTTTCTCGATGTTTCTGATTGCCGCTATAGAAAAATTTACGTTGTAATAGATATAATAAATCTAATTATTCTGATAGTGTGCAAAACTTTTTATCTAATCATCCAATAAATCATGGTCTTTAATCATTGTTGACAAAGATTTACTCTTATCTTATTCTCATTATCATTCAAAGAATCTTAAATATGTATTCAAGATTTAGTCTGCCGACTACAATGCTGTATATTTTATTTATAAATTTGGTAAACTGATAATTAAATGTATTCTCAATTAATCTAATAATTATGCTTCAAAGTCTCGCTCTTTTCTGATAATTTGTCTACCAGATTCTAAATGATATTCGAAAAGTATTGTATGTCGAGAATCTATAAATCTGTCAATTCGCTATATTTCTTTGTTACAAAACAAATATTAACTACGTACTTTTGACTGTCATAATGTTGTTTGTAAACTTTTTTGTAATAACTGTTCGTTTTTCTACATTGGTCAAGTAGAATTAAGGGACATAAAGCCATTTCAAATTTCCTTAGTAGAAAACTTTCCAATTACTAAACACTTTTTGGAACTAAATCATTCTTTTACATTTGATAATAATATTGTTGATAAGGAAGTGAATTTTACGAAAAGAATAATTTTATAAATGTATATTAAAGCGAAAAAATTACTGCAAATATTATGACATTTTAAACCTTAATAAATTATATGACGATTTGTTAAATTGTCTTGGTTAATTTTATCCTTTGCGTTATAAATTTAGTTTATTTAGTTTATTGACGAGGGCATTAATGAATGGTGGAAAAGTAAAAAATGATTTAAAAAGTATTTTTATGGTTCGTTAATTCTTATGTATTTTATTCACAGACGTTAATTGTTCCTAAAATTTGCAACAATATACCATAACAATTGTATTGACATTAGGAGCTAGAATTGAGAAAGTTTTTGAAAAACCGAAATCATTGTAAAATTAAATAACATGTAGATCGTAAAATTATGTAGTATTCAAAATATTAAATATAGATACATATAAATATTTTAGAGTTTATTAAAATACCAGAAAATGGCATTGAAGTGCAGAAATTAATCGATTTTAATATCATGAATTACTCAATTTAATAATATGCGTTGTAGGGGTTCCGTATGTATCCTCAAATAGGAAACAACTGAATTATTGAACAATCTAATTGTACCTAAGCTATTAATAACAGAAAACGATTCTTTTTTATAACGTATAAGTATGTACTATTTAATATTATTAAAATGGTTCAAAATGTCACGAACATGTATTAGAATCTAATTTCGATTGTACAATATCGGACTTTTATGACAGTAAATAGTTGTACTTACTTTTCATGCATATTCTTATACACATTTATGTTACATTATTTTTCGTTTCGTTCTTCAAATACTTATAAAAGAAATGAATTGTTTGTGTTGTCAACTTATACTCAGTAACGCACTTTTAATGATCTAAATAGATGTGGAGCAAAAAAATTAATTTTGGCGTACTACTGCTTTAAATATTATTTCATTATAATGAAATCATTGCATAAAATCTATAATGTTACAACTTCTGTCTTTGCATTTTCAGATAAAATGATTCATCTTTAAACGCCCACATTATCAATTATTGAAAGTAAGGAACAGAATCGTAAACGCTTGGATGCGGTCCGCAACTATTTCATACTTGGAAAATATTTATATGCAGGTATTTCATATATATATTCTTTACCGTTAATTGAAATGCATTGTCTTCTTTTTGATTACTTGGTAATATTATGCTAACCATAAGATCCACCTGAATCTGTTCTGTATTATCTGCAGCACAGGAAGTCAGATTGACTTAAAAATTGTTTCTTAAGCGATTGAAAAAGTACAAATGAGTTTTAACAATATAATAACATCTCTTTGAAAATTAAATAATTCACTAACAATTTTTAGTACTATACGGGAGCTAATAAACGTTATCAATGTATCTATTTGATAATTATTGGCTTGGATAGAAAAAGTTTGGCCCTTCCGTAGGCATTATTAAGTAGCGTATTGAAATAATTTCCTCAGTAGTTTAAATAATTAATGACACCATATAGAATAAAATAATTATCGGTTTTACTTGAAAATTATTATGTAATAATAATGATATCATAAATGTCTAAACATGACTGCTCTATGTGATATATAAATTAGCTATTAACAATATTTTGAGTTTAATGCACAGCTGTTTTCGTTTAAATAGAAAATAATATTCTACGTGATAGCACTTTTTTGTGTGATACAAGCAAAGTATAGAAATCAGAGCCAATTATTCAATTCGCAGAAGAAATGAAACTGTTATATGTTTATAAACGTTTTGTAATTTCAACGCTACAAGAGCATAAACTTTTATATCAAGTATTTTAAAGGAATGGAAACTATCCCTTCATTAAATAATATAGTTTGTTTTTATAAAAAAAAATTGACGAGCCCTTAGCTGTTTCTTAACTTGTCAAATGATAATCTGGGGGCCAGATTTATTTTACCCTAGTATTTAAATAAGATAAAAACAATTTTTTAAAAACCTTTTATTTCTTTACAAGTAGTGCTTTACAGAAAGTAAAAAAATTATCTGAAATCATCTGTAATTAATGTATAGCCTCGTGTGATTTGAAGTATTATTGTAATAGAGTAATTCAAATACTCTTAGTTTCATTACCATGTATTCATATCATTGGCACTAATGAGGTTATTCAAATTTTTAAATAAAAGTCTTCAATGTACGACTAATTGGTTGTAAAATTTTAAACGAATATTAACTCTATACTGTATTTTATATCCTAAAACAGATGTCATTATTACGCGTTGACGTATATGAAACAGAAGTTTTATTTTCATTCTGTTCATATGAAAAAGAATTAATGAAAATTCTAAACTCGCATTATTTCAAACATTAAAAAATTATAAACATAAAATCTTAAACGTAACTGTCTTACTGTATTAAGAATTGTTATTGTAAATCGGTTAGAATATGACTATGAAAATTAAATAAAATGTTGTAATTCAGTTTTATATTCATGTAACTTAAACATTTCAGGATGATTTGATATATGAAATTAAAATATGTAGGAAATATAAATATTTCTAATAAATATACTCACAAAAGGAGGAAATGTAACAAGCGTTAATTCAAATACATTACATGCTAATACATTCTGAATTTTAATAGGTAATTATATAGATAATGTCAATAAAATCTACAATTTTCCCTTTATTGTCAACTAAATTCAATTTCATGGCTTTTGACAGAGCTTCAATCGGAAGAAACACTTCTTAGAATTAAATTTATTTTATAAACAGAATTTTTTTAGTTTTCAATTTATATATATTAGACATTAACAACAATGAAAAAGTCAGAAAACCCTATATATCGAATGAATTAACGTAAAGTTGTGCATATTAAAGAACTATGAACTAATTAAATTATAAGGTGCACATAATTAAGAATTAAGCTGCAAATTTAAAATTAGTTAATTGATTACAACCGGAACCTTAAAGTGTTTATTAACATTTTTATTCTTAAATTGCTAGTAAAATAAATGACGTAAAATTATGTTCGTATGTATTAAATACATTAATGTTATATATTTCGTTCACCGTAATATTTTATTTACTGTAAATGTTAATGATTATGCATATCATTAACCGTTTATTAGTTATGCTTTCAATATATGTCTTGATTGTTTACAGTATGTCTTCTTCTCCCATTTAAGTATTATCAGTACACTAGTTCAGTCGTTTTTAAGATCTTGTTGATTGGTTTGATTGTGTAATTTTTAATAATAAGAACTTATTAACAATTATTGTGACAAACAAGAGACTATAATAAAATATTGGTTTTAGTCAGTTATAAATAATTGTAATTTTTAAAACAACTATTCGCAATGACATTATTTCAATATGTTACTAATTTTATGGTCACAGTAACACGTTTCTTATAATTGTAATTTCATAGTCTCAGTATTATGACTCTTTTTTCATTCATATAAATGTGTATGCGCTTATCCAAAAATACAAATATATTCATTGTTGTTACAACATATGAGGGCCACGATAACCATTAAGAATTTATTTTTAAAAACTTTTATGCATATTTTTTTGACAGGTTTTATTAATACAATACGTGAGACGTAATTATTTTCTGTGCAAACCTGACGAGCTCCTTGGAACTTTGTGTTCATTAGTAACTTTTCTTAATATACTGTGCTAGTAATATTTCTATGTAATTAAATAACTGACGTCTTGGCCATTATATTTTGTGAGAAATCTTCATTGTTATGTTAGGGTAAAACGTCAAAATACAATAATTTAATAATGGTTATGTTGAAATCAAAATGTCGTTTTGATAACGGAATAATATTTAAAATTCTATAGTTCGTTTATTCTTGAAAAACTTTTAAAATCTCATTTTAATTATAGTTAATTGTGATTTCATAATTATACTGGTTGGGAATAATGTCTATAAATTCTTTGGTCCCTTTCAATATGTGAACTTCAAAGAAAATTGCTATAGTTCACAGATTAAATGTATAATATGTGAAGAAGCAGAATATGGTTTTTTGAAACCTTTTTTGTTTGTAGTCGCATAACTTCAAGGTCATTAGCGATGGTTAAATATTTATATTTTTATGTTTATCGGAAAATAATAAAAATGATATCAGAAATTGTTAAAGAATTTCTAAGAATTATTACGGCAAACAATTCATTGACAGATATATGTGGTATAATAGTTGGCGTTGCTGCTTTGCATTATAGTGGTCCTGGGTTCGAATCCTGACATGTGTGTTTTTTCACATCGTGTTACTACAGAAATGAAATGCCCAACTGTAGTCGCTAATAGCTGTAAATAACGATACTAAGAAATATATACAATTTATAGAAACTGTCTTTTAAATACTCATATTATTTGGCTTAGGTTTGATTTTCAACTTTACTTTTCTTCTAATTTAATAAGGTTCCTTGTTAAGTGTTCTATTATATGTGTAATAATATTAAATAATATTTCTAAATTAAACTGCTTTCTATCACTTATTTATTAGTACATAACACAACATATTTTGATAATTAATAGATGAATCTAAATTATTGTGACATATTCTTATTAATTGTCACGTTTGTTAGTTTTTCTGTCATTCTGTTTAGTGAAACGTAAATTAAAGAATAAAACTATACCGATTTCTACTAATATTAATACTAGTAACAAATGTACGGAAATTCCCCATTAAGTCTAGAAGAGCCCTAATTAGACGACGTCAAAATTTTACATGAGTTTCTATGTTACCTTGATTTCTGAAGAACCTACTAGATCAATACTGACTTCTCTATACTCACCTTCGATTCTATTGTATGATATTCTGCGTCTAAATTAATAGATAATTATAAAATAAGTAAGATTCCTCAATTAAGCATACGAAGACAACTTTTGAAAACCTACTTGATGTTGGTTTGTGTACGTTCATACATTCAAATCTCCGTATCTTAAGAGCAGTAGGATGATAAGACCTCTGTCTGTAGGGATTTCCGGTGCAATACATCAGCCAAACACTGCAGTAATCACGTAATCATGATCTCAATCCTCTGGAGGATCCCATTACCATGAATTAATACTCTCCCGGAAGTTCATCCCACTAAGAATGTCACATAGGTAATTCATTTAATACATGTCTTTCCAAGGAAAGAAATTAAAATCACAGAGTTTTGACAGGTCACTTTCGGTATAATGTTTAATACAAAACATTACATTGAATTATCAAGAAACGTTATTGACTCAGGCTACTAAATAACTTTTTTGAAATTTATTTAAATTTTATCATTGATTCCTATATTCTTATAGCACTGAAATAAAATATGAAAACACTTTTATCCTATCAGACAATTTTCTACTAAATTATTTCATATTTTGGGATAAATAATATAAATGAAAATATAGAAATTTTTTATTTTATTTTATGGCTTTACAAACAAATAGTCTTAAAATGATAAATGAGCACACAAAAATATTACAATTCTTATATTTTTTTCGAAAATTAATTTTCCTGTTGTAAAATGGTCAGTGATTGTTATTTAGGAAAACTCAGCAATAGTCGTCTATCACTCTAATACTACACATTATTCTATATTTTTATTCTATTTTCTATATGTCTTGGTGAAATCTTTCACTCTAATTATCAATTTAAAAAATATAATTCTAGGGAATATTAAACCCTAATATATTGACTGGTGACGTTCATACAGTATTATAAAATAATATAAAAATTTAATTGGATAATTTAAAATGAATATACTGCCAGTAAGTGGATGGTAATAATGTAAAAACCAAAATTGAGACCCATAATTATTTATCGATGATTTAAAAAAACTTTCGATTAGCGCGAGCCATTATCATTTGTTAAATATATACAGTGAATCAGAGATGACAGAACTTTATCTCTAAAAACATGCAATCTGTAAGTTAGAGACGAGAAATAAATTTTGTTCGCAAATATTTTATATTTAATTATTAGTTCCAATAATTCTCTGTTGAGGAAATAGGAAATCTAAAAAATATACATAGTTTACAAGCACATTAATAAAATACGTTATCTAGAAAATAATACAAAAATGTAACAAGTGTACAATGTATTAATAAATAATAAAAAATACTTAAAACACACAAGAACAAGACCTATAGAACATTTAAATTAAAGACAATACAAGTAGCAAGTATTCAAGTATGTAAAGAGTTCATAGTATTTTATAAACGTGGAGAGAATAAATCACTACATACAATATTAAAAAAATTAAAAGTTAGTTGATAATAAATTTAATAGATTAAATACTAAACTTATTATTCACTTTTCTATACGGAAGCACAATAACATTCACAAACACTTATTTCACCACAGGAAACAGACAGTATAATACAAATTTTTCACTGATAAAACAATCACAAATACGACACACCATTGCTGCAATTGTCAATAGGCAATAGAATATTAACTATTAATATTAAACCAAGAGATCAATGTATTTAAAATGTCTTCATCAATTATTTACAAATTGTGTTACAAAGATAATCTTACAGAAGTATCACTTCAGCCAAAGATAATTCTTATTACTGTTAATGTTACAAGTTTGGTTAATTATATTTATAATACCCGCATTCTGCCTGCCCATTTCATTTTCTTTTATTCTATTATTCACAATCTCTTCCTTTCGTGTTTAATATAAACTGATTCAATTGATGTTAATTTTATTTAAGATTTGATATTCTTCTGTTGTATAATTGAAATGTCAACCAAGATGATGTAAACTTTTAACATCTTGAGATAGATATTTAGATTTCAAATTCAACTTATTATAAATTCCAATGTTGTTGTTTGTAGTAGTGGGGCCTATATAATATCTGTTTCATTTGTCGGTACATTATGCTCGTCCTTAATAAGTATTGTATTACTTACAAACTTCATATTTCATGTCATTAATTGTATTTTATGTTAAAGGTTTAATTATTTTAACACTTAAAAGTAAAATATACGTATACCTAACAAAAATGATTATCTTTTATTAGTGACTTTAACTTCTATAATTGGATTTTTTCCAATTATCATTACTTGTGTTACCACCAATACTGGAATAGTATAAATATTATTATTTTGTTTTAGATAATTCTTTGTATTCTCCAAAATGTTACAGATATTAAACACATCTTCAATTTATTTTCAATTATTGTGCCCTTGTTATCACTAATAATTTTCGATAAATATTATCCCAATAATTTATGCACCCCTTATATTGCATAAGATATAACATCTTGTTAATAAGATTATTGGCCACATTAGAAATAATATTTCTTGGCTAATTTGACCAAAATTTCAAATCTTATATTATTTGATAACGGTTTCAAGAACCATTGGGTATAAATATCAAGAAAGTTGAGTTTACCTTCATTCTCTATTCCAAATTTAAACTTTAATTATTTTATTAGACTATTGTTGGTCGCATAAACAATTGGAAACGACTTATATTGTGTATCAACACCATTTAATGTTTATAAAAATTTTAAATGCTATTCACAAAAATTTTCTGAATATTTTTTCGTTTAATATAGGTTTTTCTCTCTAACTTATGTATACAGTACTTCAGGGATAGTAAGTTTAGCATACTGAAATTATAAATAAAAGTTAACAAAATTGCAAAATTTTTAGTAACAATAATAGTTTCTAATAAAAAAAACTGATTTAACTGATGCGTTTGTACGTTTAGTTTTGAAATACGCTTAGTAGAGTACGACTTAACTTTTGAAGAGGAAGATTTTGGTAAAAGAGGAGAGATTTACTTGATGGACAAATTTTCTTAATTAATATTCAAGTAGGACAGTATTCTTCTTTACTTTTCATTATGAAGAATATGCAAATAGAGAGATATTGGCCAGAATTGCTCATATTATGGATGCTTTTAACAAACTATTATGATTCGTTCTAATCAAAAGCTCCTGTAAATTATTAATAAAAATTTCCAAGACTTAGTTTCAATTTTTACAATATTATCATGATTTTGTAAATTAACTTTATAATCTCAGTAATTTCCAATAACTGGTAAAATATCTGGTTTATATCACAATTTAATTCATAATAATTATAATATAAATTGAATTTTTAAAACATAAAACTGATTTTAGAGTGTGATCTGATAATAGTAAATTATTTCCTCACACATTGGATTAAGAACGATTTTTAAACCAGTGAGCTCAAATTTTTATGTGTAACACTTTGCTTATAAAAAACCACAGTAATAATTTATTATTTTATCAAAAACGTTCCTTATAATGATGCCATCATAATTGAAATAATAATTTATTTAAAATAGCTATTAATCTTATTGGCTTTCTGTTGACATGGATATTTAAAAAAAATATGGGTAGTCAATTTAAAAAAATATATAATTATTTGTTTAATTTTATCAAGAGAGAACTTGACTGATCCAATACTGATAATTTTATTTTCGTGCTAGTTAAATATCAAATAATTAAAAATGGTATTTAGTTTGTTAAAATTATAGACACTTTCTGCTAAGCAAAATTACTAAACGCATTAATAATTATAAATAATTATTTATTCTAAATACTTAAATTCTAAGAAACCAAGAAAATATGCTATTAATTATAGCCCGGGGTCCTAGTCAATTCTTGTCTACTTTCCACATCCCCCCTTTTAAATTCCCTTCTTATGATATTTAAGGAGAGTTTCCTGTTTCAGAATCATCCTCATGTAGCCTGGTACTCAAAAAAAAAACAACAGAAAAATGAGCAAAACAATTCATTTTCACCACATGAGTATGGGAAAAAAATATCATTGACAAATTGTGAGTACATATTTCAAGCTCTATTTTGTTCTTAACATGAAATGGTCAGTTTTTACATCTCTACTTAGTACCTATTAAATATAACTACCGGAATACAGATTTCATTCACTTATCTTAAAAATTTCATATATTGGCCTACTTGCAGCTGAGAAAAAAACTCAAAATATTTTTAGATTCTAGGAACAGTTTATTATTAATTGTCAATTTAATACTTTAATTTATATGTTATTCCATAATCACGGGAAACTGTATTTTCTATTACTCCAGAAATTTATGTATACATTTATTATGAATAAATGATAGTATATTTTATATTTACAGTATATAATATAAATATTAATTCTTAATTTCAGAGTGATGTTAATAAGCTTTCCCTGGAAACTATACTGAAAAACATTTAAATCGAGTTTTGGCAATATTAACTTATTTTACTTAATAATAATAAAGATTATATTATAGTTCTGACTGAAATGTAAAATCAAACATACATTATTTAAGAAAATAATTATAATTACTCGGATTAAACAAAATATTTCCATTATAACTTACACTGAACCTCACATCTGTTGTCATTTATAATTATTAAATATTTCGCTTCTTAGAATTATTCTTAATTTGAAGAGTATTAGTTTGTTTAACATACGTGATACGGAAATTCGTATTTAGGGTAGAGTTAGTAGGTACAGAGTATATTGTAAAATAACTTAAATGTAAGCTATATATCCGTATGCATAACAATTAACATATTTTACTATTCTTAAAATCCGTAATTTTATGTATCTATTTTTGAAGAGTTTATCCATTACAAACTCATTGAAATATTTGATAGAAATCTGCCTAACAATGACATAAGACAAAAGCTTTACCCTTATAAATTATGATTTATTTAGTTCAATAATTAAAATAATATTTTATTCTTACATAGCAATTTATTTATTTTTTTGTAGGTTTCCAGGGAAATATTTCTCATTATTTTAATACGAAGAAATAGTAATAGAAATTACTTTTACGGGTAAAGCATACTGAAAAATATGAACTTATGGTTACTGTTGCTGTTTAAAATTTTCTCTTTGCAATAAAAATTACATTTTAGATTAGTACCTCAAAAATATAAAGGCAGTAATTACTAAATATAATATATATTTATATACATATTAGGTATGTATCAGTTTATTGAAAATAGATATCTGAAATTGCTCATAAGAATTTGGTATGTAAAGAATAATATGTCAACTGAGGAAAAAGTTGTACATTAAGCCAGAATGAATTTCACGCAGGGTAAATAAGGTATTAAGATAAATAAGTCTTTTGAAAGAGCAATCATTAAACTGTCAGGTTGATTATGACGTCCGCAGATTAATAGCCAGCGTCATCAATCATGCTGGACAATAACACTGTAGCACGCGCTCCTAGTGGCAGCAGCAACGGCGGCTTTAATTACTTGGCTACTTCTCAAAAGAAAATATATGTAAATCATCCGGACCGCAGGCAATTTATACCAAGTTATCTATTGCATTGAAATTCTCTACCGGAACGTGTTTGCTTGCTTGTGTATATGTATGTGTATATATCTCCCAAGATATTGCGAATATAATTGGGCGCATAGGGACTCGCTGCCATGCATTACGAATTCCACGGCCCCACACTTTACTATATCTTACTTTTGTTGGACCAGGTTTACTTTATTTTTTATTTTTACTATTTTCGGTAGAAAGAGAAAGGAAGGGTGGGAGTTGAGGGAAGAGGGCCCCATCCTCCCCACACCTGTGTGCGTGTGTGCGTGAGACGTCTTTCTCGACGAGACCATGTGTGCATCCATCATGGGGCAGCGCCTCATATATCCCACATAGCCACGTGGAATAGCACAAGGAAAGGCGGACACTCGCGGCCTACGCCAGTAAAAAGGCCCAAAAATGTTTTACCGAGGCGGGGTTGTGCCAGAAAGAGACCAATGCGACGCCAGCCCCCGACGTTCGCTCCGCCCCCGCATCACACACACGCACACAGACGCACCCCACCTGCGCAACCCCCCTTTGCCTCCCTCGCAGACCTTCCATTTTTCCCTCTTATCCTTCCCAGCTGTACGGCTGCTACACACAGAGGCGCTCACTCACACTCTTGCACTATATTTTAGTGATAAAATTCTTTATAATCTGCAACGGCGCACTGGGAGACAGCCCTCACATCCGCAGAAATTTCTCATTGCCCAATCCGGGTATAATTGAGTACAGGGCGCGGGATGATTCTACAGAAACGTGCACCGATGCAGGCACATCTCGCATGTAGTATGCAGAGTATTTCATTCCCTTATGACTTTATCTATGAAAAAGCGCAAATTGAAACGAGGGAGAGAGAGAAGAGAGGGAGGCAGGGGAGAAAGAGAGTTCCAGCTGGTTTACGCTCTAGACTTTGAAGTTGTAAAATAGAGCTTTTCCTTTTAGCTTATGTTAACGCACAGACTCGAGTCTGCGAGAAAAGCTGTTATAAAAGTGTAGCTGTAGGCAACCGGGTATCGATAGTTTAACTGAAAAGTTTGTTTTCAGTTTAAGGTTCTGCTGCGCGAAACCAATGAAGAGCAAGCAGATCGCGCCGACGTGGACGACGCCGGCAACAGCCGCGACGCGCCAATTTCAAACGGGAGCGCAGCGCTGACACCTCGCAGTATCGGCGCCGGACAATTTTATACGGTTAGAAATAAGTAAGTCAAATAGTCGATTAACGAAACGTTCACAAACTACATGATGAAGTTGTAATTTCTCAATTCGACCATTTACCCGTAAAAACTTGAAAACATTTAGAAAAAAATATCACCCCAATACAGACAACAAACAAATATGAAGAACCATAGTAAACAATAAATACTATAACAACTTTTCAAACAGTAATAATATTTGATTTTATGTAGGTTATTAACGATTATATTCCTAGAACCATTAGCCTCTGAGATATACAGTTCTTGGACGTCAGATTGGGCCGTTGTTAAATAAAACAGAATATTTCCTACTTCTCAACAATAAGTAACACTATCGAAACACCAAATAAAATTACAATTTTACACTATGTTCTCACCCACTCTCTTAGTGGGTGAGAACATAGTGTAAAATAGTAATTTTATTTTGTTCTCATGTCCTTCCGAATGATGGCAGATGGTGTTTGGATGAGTGTTCTCTTAACACTCATTACTAGAACGTTTCCATTCATATGAAATTAGCTGCAAGTTTATTCGCCTTTTCCTTGGGTAACAGGCTACAGGGTAATCCTGACAATTACCCTGAAATAGCACAGGAAAGAATTCAAAATGGGGGGATGTGGAAGATGGAGCAAGGTAACCAAGGGTTGACTAGGGGCCCCGGGCTATAGTTTAAGGATCCTACCCGGTGTTCCACCTAAAAGAGATGCAGGTAAAACACTAGAAAGCCTACATCAGGTAGGTCGGGTTATTGGGTACTGTTCTCACGTCCTTCTGAATGATGGACGATGGTGTTTCGATGAATTTTTTATAAGAATAAAACATTAGAACGCCTATAAGTTAGGAATTTATTGACAGTATTACGAATGTGGCTATTTATCAACTGTTTAGGAAAAAATATTCAACATATTAATCTTCATCCTTTAATTTACATTTTATTTCATGTAATTATTATAGTAAATGGTCGGTACTGGCAGGTGATACTAAAACGTAAAATCGTCTTAAGGATATGAAAGGCTAAAATTAATAATGAAAACTGATTTTAGACACATGTTTACTGAATTAATGTTAATAACTGTAATTATGTGGTCTTGCGAGCAGGTAATTGATTTTCAAATTAACTGTCACCTGTTATGATTTGATTAAAAAATTACTATAATTCTACTGAATACACGTATTTGGTTTTAAAAGTATTTAATTTTTCTTTCGAGAAATTCTTTCTGAGAAATCTGTATGTCTGCACTTGCATTGAAACGCATAATATTAGTAGACATTGGTCTAAATTTTAAAAATGTGAATAATATCCACAACCTCAGAAGCCTATGGTTAGAATTATTGACTTAATCTCAAACAACCAGTAATAATATATAAATAGTTTTACATACCTTTTACATCTTGTTTTATATTTATTTTATTATAAATCATTCTATTTCAAAATCTTAGTCAATATTCTCCGACTATAACTGACAATAATCAACCTAATATTCATAGACCTTCAGTTTCTTAAATTAATCAAACATTTATAAAAATATAATAACATTACGTTTCCTTAGAAAATAAATGATTATTTAAAGATTCCTTTGTAATTCAAAGAAACCCCTTAAAATGATTTACCAAACAATGTATATTAAAATTAAAAAATTCATTTATAGAATTAAATATTCTTTTGTAAATTATATTATTGTAATATTTAAATTTGTTAACACGTTAAATAAAATTGGTTATAAATATATATCTTAATTATTTCACAAAATCCTTCCCAAAAAAATAAAATATTAATGATTTGGGTAATTTAACAGAAGTGTGGGCTATTGCTAATGTACACAATATGAAGAAGTGAATAAAATGTATTCTAACGTTACTAATTAAATACACCCACATATATTATTCTTATTATAAAAATGAACATCTCAAGGTAAGTACTTTAACAAATGACGTAAAATGAATTTTAACCATTTAAATTGTCTTAATACTAAGTTTAAAATACAAATATTCTTGATTATTCAAATATCAGAATGAGAAAGATAACAATGTATTTTGTTAATTTTTAAAATTCAAATACTTTGGTCAAAAATTTTCCCTGAATAAAATATGAATGTAACCAAGAAATAGAACTATTTCCCATATTTTCAGTAACAATTATTTATATACGTTGTTACATTGACCTAAAATTAATTGGGTGGAAAGAGACTAAAATTGAATTTATAAGATAAAAAGGTTTCGGATAACAATCCCGTAATCAATTTAAAAATAATTGGTAGAAATGAAAGAAGAGAAAATTAAACTCCGAAATTAGAGAACTTCCCTTGTATTATGCGACTGGGAGCCAAACATTTGCAGAACTTGACTAACACATTTCCTAGGTATACATTAGCTGACTCAAAGGTATTATTGCTATTCGAAAGCATTAAGGAATGTAATTACAATAAAAAATTTACCAGAATCTTGTGAGATCTGAAGGTCTCATATTTTAGTTGGACCTAAAATTTACTATATTTTGGATATTGTTAATGTTATTACTTGAGCATTTATTTATGTTCCTACATTCAGAAACAAATTTCTACTTATATAAATTGCTTATTTGGGTTTTTTCGTCTTTCCTTTCATATTTTTATATTGTTTAGATAGAAAATTGTAAAATATTCTTTGGCATAATTATGAGCCACTACCATTTTACTATAATTATTGAGCTTTATTCATTTATAATTAAAAAGCACAATATGATGTGTTATATCAAAGGCAAATAAAACTGTTCAGCTAAAATTTTATATTAATTCATATACTATTACAATCAATTTTTTTCTTTCAAATCTTTTATAAATTTGGTAAGTTTAATTACCCATAACTCAATAGTTTAATTTATACTGTTGAATCCTAATGATCTTCCTATAGAATGACTGTCATAGTAGTCAATTAGCGTGATCGTATTCCAGTATTCATAAGTAAATACCCCGTATAAAATTCAATACATTTCAATATTAATTTTCTGTCCTTCTTACTTGAATTAAAAATAACGCTGCAACTCGGAGATCTTCAGTAAAATACTGCTGTGATTTATATCTATAAGTCAATGAAATTTATTTCAATTTGGTTTAATTTTGGGAATTCATGAAAGCTTAACCAACACTCATTTGAATGTTGTTATTTACTACAAGAATATATTGTTTCTTGAGTCATATAAACATGAACAATATTCATATTTAGAATTACGTATTATGACATTGTTTTATATTTGATAAACTGAAAGGGAATCGGCACGCTGACCACGTGCCAATCCAGGAATGAAAACAGAATGCGTCACGAAGGATGACAGTCTGGCAGTAGTTTCTGTTGGCAAAGGCCCAAAACTGTAGCACTAATCTTGAATTGAAAATATTAATATAAATATATTATTTTGTTTAATACACATTTTACATTACTTTTTTAAGAATTTTTATCAATGCCCATTTTACATTGTGAACCTCAATCTATTATCCACCTTAAGAAATGCTTATAGAAATTATATATTTTTTTTAAATTCTGTTCCTATAGTCTAACCAATATCGAGGGCAATAAGCGACTTTCTAATTAGGTAACTTATTTCGTTAATAGTCAAGTTTTCTCAGTTCAGGGAAGTTGAATACACACAGACTCTTGCCAGGAATGAACCCGGAACCTCTGTCACTAAATCACAGAGGCGGCCAAAATTTTTTATACGACATGCTATGTTTGGAACACAGTTTAATTCTTTGATTTACTCTTTATGTAAAATATACACTACGTATAC
Source organism: Eucriotettix oculatus (assembly GCA_034510155.1). Classification (NCBI taxonomy): domain Eukaryota; kingdom Metazoa; phylum Arthropoda; class Insecta; order Orthoptera; family Tetrigidae; genus Eucriotettix; species Eucriotettix oculatus. Next base: position 142,881,209 of record CM067377.1, read on the forward strand.
TCATTAATAATTATTGTAGGTTTAAAGAATGAAAATTACGTAAGGTCATTCAGGATGTTTAAGAAATGAGTCCTCTACTTTTAAATCACAATTGGGAATCAGTGAAACGAGTTCTATTTTCTACGGACAATTCTTCAATTTTTTAAACACCGGTTTTCAAAAACGGTTAAAATATTAGCTAAAACTTTTCTCTAAATTCAAACATAGTTTTCTGACTTTAAGTTTACAATAAATAAAAAGACGACCGATAAGTCAGCATTTAATTTTAGGGATTGTAGAAGTATAGTAGACATACAGAATAGGGATAGCACATGCTTTCGCGAAAAAGAGGAATTTCCTAACTGATGATATAAGTGTGAATAATAGGAAATCGTTGTTAAACTTTTCGTATGGAGTGTGGCGTTATATGTATGCGAAATGTGGACTATAGGAGTTGCAGAAAGGATTTTAATGAAGAATGCTGAAAATCAGATGGGTAAATAGAATCACTAACGAGGAAGATGTAATCAGATTGGGGAAAGAGCGAATATTATGGAGGACGTTGACCAAGATAAGCGATAGATTACTGGGACCCTTTTTAAGACATGAGGGTCTTTTAAAATTAGCATTAGAGAGAACTGAAGAGGAAGGCGAAGGATGGAATACGCTAACTAGAATTTGAAGAAAGTGGGATTTTATCGTTAAGTGGAATGGAAAGGATTTCGCAAGCTAGGTTAGCATTGAGATTTGCATCAGACCAGTCTTGGGATTGAATTCCACAACAATAATAATTTTATTACTATTTAATTAATATATAAGATGTTGATCAAATAGACTGTATGATGAAGCAGAATCAGTCGAAAAACCGGAACAGTCTCTTAAATGTATTTTTGTATTTACAACATTCAATGTAGCTTTCGATTTTTTGTCATGTTCATGTTAACTGAAAGTATCATAAAATAGTAGCCAACCTCTTTTTATTTATTTTTGCTCTGAACTATTATCGAGTGACAGACATTGACTTGGATTATCCTCCATATTCCGCGGAACTGAATCCGTGTGATTGTCTCGCGGGAATACTCGAAAGAACCTGTTAACTCTAAAAATCTTCAAACCTTGCGTCTTCATCCGTTTTAGTAAAGACATTCAAACGAGTGACTTCAAACTTTACCTTTCGGTTGCATCATGTTACTGACATGATCAGTGGCCAAATCGAATGCGTATTAATTTTATTTTGGTCCTATTCAGAAGACTCTATGACTGCAGTGTCCAATGATGTCCAATATTGTGACTATTTTTGCAAACCAGTGATAAATTCCAGACCGATTTGCCTAACATATTTCTTGATTCACCTTTCTGACTCTCAGTGTTTAGCAGTAATATCATTTCAAAATTCGCAAGTCCTTTCTGAAGCACCCTATAAAAAACTTTCTGGGTGTCCCTTACACAAGATTTAGAATGAAAATAAAATATGTAACAATTTCTTATTTTTAATATAGAAATATTTAATCGAATAATTGTTATTAAAACTTTTGTTTGAAGTGAAAAAACGATTTCACATTATACTGTACGAAGCAATATTTTAAATAATATTATAAAATATTTTTATCGTTATAAATTAATTGTACCTGACGATAAATTATAACATTCAATCTATTTTAGAATATTATAGCTTCATTACTTTCAAACATTTTCATACTGATAATATGAAAAAATATTTTCTTTTATGGTATAAATCAAAACTTTTACATGCATGTCAATTTATAAGTTAATAATTCTTACATAATAACCTATAATAATTAAAATGTACATCTAGTAACCATTCTCCTTTATTTCCGTAGAGTACATAAACACCGCTTACCGTTTAAACATTGAGCTGTTTGGTACAAAACAAGAATTAAAAATTAATTCGATTGATTTCAGTAGAATATATAGAGTTTATAACATTTGTACTGAACAAATTTGCTTATATTTTAAATTTCGATACTTTTAAGTTATACACTGTCATTCAAGTAGTTCGTTTTTAATAAAACGAACTTCAACCCAATGTTATTGATTTTGCTTCTAAATTTTACTAATCATGGCATCCAATTATTATCATAATAAACAAATATTTTGTGTTCGTCGTATAAAACAAATGTAATCATAGTATTAGGAACCGTATTATTTTCTTAACGTAGAATGAATTAATTAAATAGTTACTATTTGCATCACCTCTTGTTCGTTCTTAAAATGTAGTGCATTTATTAAATATTATTTTCTAACAATGATACCAAAACTATACTGTGTTATTGTTTACAAAATTAGGAAAAGGTTGTCATCGATATAAGTAATAAACAATTCGTTCTCACAAGCAAATAATTAAATTAATGTGATTTATATAATAATATTGTACTTATCACCAACAGAATGATCCTTATCAAGATTTAAAATCTTCAAAAGAGCGGAATGAAAGACCTCTCTAAATTCATCGGAAATATTAGCAAAATCTGTTACCTGATATATTGCAGCGATTGATAAATATTTATTTGAATGTTCTCCAATAAAAATGTTATCAAATTGTGCTGATGTTCGTAATTTTTTAATACAACAAAGTGAAATAAATTAGACGAATTATTAAACGTTTCATTCTCAGGTTTCGGGAACATTTCAGTTCATTAAATTAATTCAATTACAATTAAATTTGCACAGTAAAATATCAAAAATTTGACAATATGATACTAAATTAGGCCGATCATCAAAGAATTAGAAATAAAAAAATTAAATTTTTCTTACTTAATATTTTAAATAAAATACTAATAAACTTGGGAACAAACGTCTTAAAATTTATAATTCCTCCATTTCAGACGTTTAGCCATTCTTCGTATTTTAATTACAATTTTTTCTTCTTTGGAATATAATCTATGAATAAAATCTGAGTCTAAAATGTTTATATCATTTAAGTTTCAATCAATACCATTTATTTATATTTAATAGTATAATTAAATGATATATTTTTTAAAAAACTCTTTGATTACAATTTTTCCTAATTGGAAATTAGATCAAGATAGTTTTAATACTCTTATTGTGACGTAGAATCTGTTTCCAATATGTTTCGCATGTAACACAAAATGTTACATTATTATAAGGAAAATTTTGTCACCCCTACGTTTTTAGTAGGTCCCACTGTATACAATCAGCAAGGATTTCAGTGGCATTGAGTAAGGTAGCTTTTTTGTTGTATTAAAGAAGTACGAATATCACCACAATTTTACAACATTTTCGTTGGAATACACTCAAATAAAGATTTCTCAGTCGCTGTAACACTTCAGGTAACAGTTATTGATAATATTTCTGATTAATTAAGAAAGGTATTAAAGGTTTGAGCTTTGTTAATGATCATTAATTGGTTGGTGATATGTATTACAAAATACACTTTCACTTCATCCCCCTTTCTCACCTTTTCTGTGAATGTAAGTTTATATATGGACTAGGTATAAATTCGTGGTATTATTGAAATTATTAATTATGCTCAAGGGCACCGTTAGTTCAGACAACGAAATGCTTCAAATGTTTATATTTTTGACTTATTTTGAAGTTGTTGTTAGGCGATCAACACATAAGATTCGTTTTATTTCAAAATTTTTCTCGCTTAAGCGTTTTTATTATTGTTATATCTTCTTAAACGTGAAATGAATAACTGCATTTTAAATAAAAAGCACAGGCTTTATTTAGATTTTGTTTGGTCTGGTATAAAAGGCCAAAAATTAATTTAGATATAGTTCTAAATACATATTTAGATCTATCCATAGATAAATAAAATTAGTCTTGTGGTGTAGTGGTCAGCGTTGCTGCCTTGCACCATAACGGTACCGTGTTCGAAATTTTTCGAGGTCATGGATATAATGTGTGTGGTTCCATATTGACAATATCCTCAATATTAAGAAGTCCTTAGTGACCCAATCGTTGATGCGAGTAAAAGACCAATTATTAGTAAATTTGTTATAAAAGTGGAACGACGTAGTGTAGGTAAACATAGATTTATGTGCATTCGTCTGACGAATACTATGTTATTTGAATACTAATATAAAATAAAATTATTCGATTATATTTTATATTCATATTGTATTCTGAGAAACGTCCACAGTCAATTAATCGGTTTTAACTAATTTTTTGTGCTACTAAACGTCCGTTTAATTAAAGTAAACAAAATTATGTTTTGAATGTACGTATAAAGCATAGTTAAATTTTTAAATAGTTAAAAGAAACTATCATAATATTTACGCATTATTTGGTTCAGAAGCATACAAGTGTTTTTCAATTAAGACTTTGTGGGATATTAATTTATTCACGTATCCATAAAAAATCTGGAGACCATAAATACCAAAGATTTAACTGCAAAATTTTGCCATTTATAAAATTCCCATTATTAAAATGGTGTAATGATTGTAAAACCGTATAAAATAATTTATGTCGTAAATACGATTATTGAAATTTGTGAAAGGTTCCAAGTTAATTATTTCATACAAATCATTCAGGCATAAAGATAAAAAGTTATTTACAACTATTATTTACATTTCAATTGAAGTTGCCGCATAGAGAGTAAGCATTATATTTATATACATTTGACTTTATTTTTATTCATAAAAGTTTTAATTATTTAAGGAAAACCCAAATGTAGTAACCAAACGTCGTTTCAATTAAGTAAAAAGTTCGTCTGTAGTTGTCGTTTAATTATCTATTGCAACATGAAACAACAACCGGAAGGCGCCAAGAAGGCAATAAAATTACTGATATTTTCAAAGACTAAATGTATATTTAATCTTTGAAAGAATATTTGTGAAGAATATCACAGATTTTGTATAGTGGCAGTGTCCTTTGAACATTAAGAGTACAATTGTTATTAATATTAATGTCAATCATTTCAGAAATTATTCTCGTATAATAATTATAAATAACATCAAGAATTTAAATATAACGTATTTAAAAGTCAAGATTAAATGAATTCATATGTTTGGCAATAACTAAATATTTTTCTATAGATAATCTATAAATTGTCCTGTGATCCCTAATCCTAGTTTTAATTTCTCATTTGGACTGTCCAATTTAACTCCAATTACAGTTCTTAGATCTATTTTATGTACAACAAAATGCGTTTCTTCAATACCCTAAGCGTCCTTATAATTATTAATGAAACAAAATAAAGCGTTGATTGATATATACAGTTGGTATGCAATATTGTGTTAGAGAAGTACGTTGAAAACATTCAAGTCTAAACATTTTAAGTATTTAGCCCATCCACGTGTCAGGAATCCCCCAGAAATAAAGATAGTACTTCTTTACTTTAAACGACGTTGAATTTATTATGCCACAATAATTTATTGACGATTAGAATAAGAATTCAATGCGCTTATACCCTTAATATACGAAATGCCATAAAGTCCCCATAAAATATCTGTGATATTCTTTTTGGCACTTAATATCTCTGATTATTGATCTGTGGAAGCTGCAGTAATTCTATTCGTTTCTTCTCGCCTTCCTGATGTAATTTCAATTTGCTCTAGATATGGCCCACTAATAGGTATGAAACGTCGAACGTTAAATTCACTGTTATCCGAATTTTTAAAGTTAACAATATCTATCAAGAATTTTAAATGTATTGTATCATTGTTTAGTAGTAATATTGATGGAAAACAATTATCATGTTTCAGCAGTGTAAAATATTTCATTGCGAAGAGAATTTTTTCATAGTACTCATAATAATAACCACTCGTGATATTTGACATGATTATAATTTAGAAAATGAATGTTTACAGTAAACGTGGAAGTGTTTTATTAGCTGTCAAGGAAATTCAATTAATATTTATAAGACGTTTCTGGGTAAATACATATTATTTTTATATAATATAAAATGGTGTACATAATAATTAATAAAATATTATACAATAATCCTTGCCTCTTTTACAATTGAAGCTGTCACGTATATTCGTTGTCAATTCATAGAAAAATAAATAAATTTATTATTATTTACCCACATACAAAGATTAATAAAACTTATGTTTCACAGAAAATAGTAGATTATGTAAAGAATATATTATTAAACTAAGTTATTACAAAACTTAGTAATAATTTGTTCAATGATAAATTCATAAAAATATCAGTCCACACGAATTTTGTTTCCGGAAAGAAAATATAAACATTTATTGGTTATGCATTGGTATAAAATCAGATAAATGCAATTAAAATGGTACAGTTTCATATGTTTTTTTAATGTAAATTTTAAAAAATCATGTCTTAATAAACTAATTTTATTAAAGAAAGCGCATTTCGTTCGTGAGAAACGTGAATCGTATTAATGAAAGAAACAATGATTTATACAGGAAAAATAGTTACCCAAAGAGTATTTAAAAATAATGTTTAAATAATTACTATTATTTCCTAATTGTCAGGAAGAAGCATGCGTACGCCACCTTAAAACAATAAATAAAATGATCATTATGTAAAACATTTCCAATTTACCGTGTCATTACAGATTTCTTTTATAAAAGTTTAAATCTGCAACCATTTCCGTCTTAGTGCCGAAGTCATCAAAGTGCGAGAAGTTGTGTTAGTAATTGCAGCACTGAGACAAGACGATGATTCATTTACAGGAAATTACAAACAATTAATTAATTAATTATATAATGTATATTTTACCGGTGAAATAGTTAAATGTATAAGTTTCGTGTTTTTACCCGGAGATATAACCCAACTAAAAACAAAAAAAATCTACATTCTATGAATTAATTGCCCATTTTCTCATATAATATTTGCATAAATATTACTTCAATAATGCTCACTTTATATCGGAATTAATACAATTTGTGTTTATAATTACGTAAAATATATAATTCGTAGGTTTTTTTCTTTTTTGTTAAAGGTTAACGTCGGGTCGACTAATACATCATTACCGACGGTACAAATTCCTAATACAATATTACACAGTAAACCTCAAACAACTTAGAACATTTAAACTGATACATTGCATTAAATCAAACTGGAAATATTAGTGTTCTTAATGAAATTTATAACAATAATTATTTCTTCTTGATCTTCATTTAATGATTTAGGCTGCCATCTGTTGAGATGAATCCTACGTTATTTGGAAATTTATTGCAGTTCAGTAGAATGTGTTTCATAGTCTTTCGTACGTTTCGTCACACCTAGGTGGCACCTCTCTAGAAAATAAAGAATCATGTGTGAGCTTAGTATGTTAGATTCTGAAACGAGGTAGGACAACTTGTTCCTTTCTCGTAAGGACTTATGAAATAAGGATGGGCTAGACATATTTTGGCACATAAGGATGGGACCGATATTTTCTTTCCTACTGTTATTCATCTATTCTGTGTCAGCTTGTTTTCTAAATATAGCCTCATGTTAAACTATATCCTTCTTAGGTTTCTTCCCTCATGCCTGCTGATATTTTTTGCTTTTTCCGTCTGTAATCTCATTTACTTTGATGCCCTTATGCGATGGTATCCGCATAAATATTATATTCTTGTTTCCTTTTTGGCCTGAAGAATATTATTTCTAAGATTGTTCAACAATAGGTTGTTCCTTGAACTGTCTTTTATTGATTTAGCGCTGTTAGTGCATAGAAAGTACGCAGAATTTCTCATGTGTTTGCTTAAGGCAATATTCTGTTGCTATTTCTATTGCTTTAGTTTCCGCTGTTGAGGTGAAGTTTCCTTCTTATTGACTTTTCTTCTTGGGTAATTACCTCCACACGTATCCCATTATTCTGTTATGCGCATCAGTGCATAATTCTTTAATGTTGGTATAATTCCTAGTAGCTTGTTGTACTACCTTCTGTCATCTTTCATTATTTAATTTATCTTTTGTAAATTGCATTAGTTGCATATCTCTTCTAATTTTCTTTAAATACAATTGGAGGTGTTTAGCTACTTAATTTTCAATTCTTTGTGGTATTTTAATTTTATTTCCTCATTGATTTTCGTAATCATGTCAATTTTTCATTCATAGTTTTTATTCATTTTATTGTATTTTGAATGAACCCAACGGTTATTAGGGAATCAATATTGTTCGTAGGTAATGTTGAATTTATAAAATTGGTTAAAATGTATTACATATTCTTATTTTAGTGCCACTATAATATCTTACACGTTCTAAAGAGTTTAATTTATAGAAATTATCTTGTTTGTTCAATAGTTTATTAATTTTTTTTCTAAATCTGAATTAAATTTTATCTGTTTGATTCCTTTTTTTGGAATATTTCAATTATATTTTGAGTTCACCTGTTAATAGATTTTAATAACCAAAAATAATTGAAATTTTTGTGTGTGCCTTCATTAGTTTCTGAGTGAATTTTGCTGCTGATTTCGTTTACTTGAAAAATGATTTAAGTTGATAAAATAAATAGAAATGAAAGTAATCAAACATGTATAAACATTCGATAACTAAACAATTTATTCAAAACAAAAATTATACACCACTTTAATAACTGTACCTTCATACTAAAGACTATATCTGGAATAAGGGGCAATTAAAAATATCTAAATTACTTAAAGTTAAAAACAGACAAATATACATTTATATTCATATTTTACGCAAGGTGTTCGTTACGGTAAGAACTTAGTGCAGCAATAATGAAAAATTATTTCAAGAAAACGTGATTAGTAGAAAACGAAAATAGTATGGATTTAATTGTTTAAAAATGCTGTTCAAATAGTATTCTTAATAATTTGTTGAGTATAATGATAAGTAGATAACTTTCCAAAAATTCCAAACTAAATCATTTGTCTCTCGTATTATTTGAAAACACGTTGAATGTAATTTATTATACTAACCGGTTATTATAAATAGTAGCAATGGCTTACATTCTTCACAAAATAAGGAAAATATAATGGCCGTCGCTAAGGTGAAATCACGATGACGAAACTCTCTCACTATTTTCTTTTGGCTTGTGTTTGGTACTCTACAGTTTTTTAAAAAAATTCTGTATCAGTCGTTATCTTGTCACGTCAACAGAAAATTAAGTACACAACATTTTTATTTCAGTTCGTTACATTGTAATCAACCTTCAGCAATTTCACATATTTTTGTTTATTATTATTTGTTACCGCTCTTAATGTGTCTAAACTTCAAAATTATCGTCACCACTGGAAAATAAACGTACAGATTAAGAATACCACCGAATATATTTAAATGTTCACCTACATCCTTCATACTACAATTTACGTATCAAGTATAAATAAAACTTAGTCACTGTTCTTCATCAACATAATATCAAAATAGTTAGTTTTATGAGTTTAATATGAAAACAAACCCCTATAACCATATTGGTAATAGTTACTTACACTTACCGATACATATTACATAGAATAAGGGAAATAGGATAAACTCTTTGTGAAATAAAACTTTCTCTAAACCTTTTTTAATGAGTGTAAACTAATCAATTTAATTTTATGTTAAAAATTTACATTAACAATTACTGTATATGTTGCCATAAATATTATATTATACGATTGTGAAAAAAATCAAATTTTCCATAAAACTATACGACACATTTTTTACTTTCTATTCATAATAACACAAATTTCCTTTGGATAAAAATTTATGTGAGCAGACTACAATTTCTGATCTTATTTTAAATATATTCTTTTAAATAATTTGTCAGTTTTAGTTATAACAGCTGTATAAAAATATTCCTGGGAGAATAAATTTGAAACAAGACAATAAAATTTTATAACAAGGATAATATAGTTCTATCCCGTAATAAAACAGCTGAACTATATCCGAAAATAAAGGTTAGCTCTTGTAATAGTATTTCACTTATATTTAATTATTATGGAGTGTAAATTTGGCAATACACTACACTAACCTACATTCGAGAGTAAAATTTAAAATTCAGATTAATTTCGTCTTTAAAGACTATGGAAGGTAAAGTGGTTCAAGTCAGTTATTGTCTTAATTAGGAATGACTATTTGCTAACAAACTTTTTTCTGCCTAAATTTCATTTGGAAAAATGATCCGTCCTCCCTCACCGTGTTGGCTCTCCCATTTTATCCCGAACTCAGAGCCAAGGTTTCTGACCTGCAAAGCCTCTAAATTTTTTTTGTCCGTAGCGTATGTCACCATATGGCAGCTTTACGTTAGCGGTCCTAGGATGACATTATATTTGTACGAATTCCGCTGCCCTTCTCGGCATCCTTTCTAAGGATTCCTGTACTGATCACAGTAACTTGTACCACATTCTGTTAGTAGTCTTGCTTAAAATAAATATTACATTTCTTTCGACTTTTCATTTCCCTTTCTGAGGATTATCATTCCAAAAAGCAAATTATTCTATGTTTTCTTTGCATCATAATTAATCTGCCGTTAGGTACTTGATATTATAATTTGACCACTGATTCCTCATTAAGTTTATACTCCATTGCTTTACTTTTACCTTTATTAATTTTCACTTTATTTTGCTTTGCCCCTGTTGATTGTCTATCTAGGTTGTTTTGGAAGGTATTTAAATTTATATCTTCGTAGATTTACTCATCTGAACAAAGTTGAACTTACAATTCATAAAATTTGGTAAAACGTTAGTGATGCGAGTTCCGCAGTTTCTTTGCCGAATTTAGCTTTCTGTAGCCAATTTATTTTAAATCTTCTCGAGAAAATCTATGAAAATAAATACTGCTTTATCAATACCAGTTCAACTTATGCAGCAAGATATCCTAAGGAACTATATCGAAAACCTTTACGAAACCAACAAAAATATCGTCTATTCTAATCGCACCATTAACATATTCTGATGAATCTTGAAAAAAATTATTGTTTGACTTTCATTAGATAATTCTGATAGACGACTTTATAAGGTCTAATTCATAGCGTCGCTGCATCATAACGCAGAGAACCATCAATAATAGCTTCTATTCTACTCGCAGTATTAATATGTTCTGTTGAATCTTGAAACAAGCTACTGTTTGAGTTTCATTAGATGATTCTGATAGCCGACGTCATAAGATCTAATGGATAGCGTCGCTGCCTCACAACACAGAGGTCCCGAGTTCGAATAGTGGCGTGGGATTGTTGGATCTTTGTGCCGTCATGGTCATGGACACTTGTATTAAGACTGATGGAGAGCCGATCCGCTGACCACCTATCCCTCTAAATTCGGAAAATGTCATGTGAGATGGCAGTTCGTAGTCGACCCGTTAGGACAAGACCGTAAATGGCCTACAGAGGCAAGGAAGGCAATCCTGATGGAAGTCCTTGATGGTTTTAAAAAACCTCTCTTTAGGTCCAAGAGCATTCTGAACATACGTAGTAATCCATGATTTTTTGTACTACTGAAGGGCTACAATTTCATATGCCGCTTTAAGACCAGATTTTAAGACTGCTACATTACTTATTTATAGAATCATTATATATTCTCATAGCTTCAATTATTTCCATGAAAATGTCATCTGTACGTCAAGATTCCTTGTTTCTTAATTCTGTAATTTTCCCATGGTCGTTACGCCGTTATCTGGAAGCTTTATAATTCGCTGATGTTTTCTAATATCTTTGCTAATGGCTTAATATGTTAGGCCCTTCTCCAGAAATCTGTTATGTTACACTGGATCTATTTGTTTATTAATTTTTCAATACTTGCAGCGCTTTATATTACTTCAATATTAAATGCTGTAGTATTTTATGTCTATTTAAATGATAAGATGATTACATAAATATTAGTGTACTGAATCCTGACGGATCTCTTTTGGTACATGATATAAGATATTTCAAAATTTTCATTTAGTTCAAAAATTTTATAGGCTGAATGACATTTTCTATTTAAATAAATTATAAGCACAACGTTTCGTCTGACGTTGAAAATTTCATGGGGTGCGTAGAAACGCTGTACTCATAATGTTTTCTTGATTCTGATCGTACTTTGCGAATTTATTAATTTAACCTACATGAAAATATTTATTAAAAAAATGTGAACGTATTAGTGTAGTAAGCGAAAATCATCTTTGGTACCACCTAAAACCGCCTATTAACAAATGGACATTTTGTATTTTAAAATGTTCGTCTTTTGCGTACCAATGCGGCCAAGAATAAATTAAATTAGGAAAACTAATGCGGATGAATATTATTGAATTTAACGGAAGGAAAATAGTGAAACGCTGGTACCTAAAATTTTCCAGTTTTATTTGATTTTAAGTTTTATTACTATTACATTAATATTAACAAAAACTTAGATTTCCCGAAGGAAGTGTTAAATATCTTCAGAATCGTTTGTCTGACACTAAGGCACCTAACTAATATAGAGTGAAAAAATTTAATATATATATATATATATATATATATATATAAGGAAACTGACATAGAAGTTGCAGTAGATCGTACTCAAGGTCGTAACTTATTATTCACATGAAATTACCTCTTTCGTCGATAAAAAAAAACTTCAATAAAATATGCATGGAAACGTGTAAAGAAGTTGTTCTTGCTTTCGAAAGTATAGTGTGTATTGAGATTCAGTGGTTGAAACTGTCTCACATAATATGTTAAAAATAGATGCATCTTCAAGATGTTCTGTGATATAGGTTTTGATTTTCATCGAAAATGCTGCTGAGTAGTTATCGTATATTTAGTTTAAACTTCATCATTACGAAAAGTGGGAAATGTTCAAAAAATAAAATATTTTTCCTATAGTGCTAGGTCACAGAAATACACATTGCGTACGTTATGGATAAGAACGAGATACAGAAAGTTTTATTTTGATTAAATAAGCAATCTGAATGACAAGTGTTACAAGAATGTGTCTGCAGAAGGTGAAACTTGATTGACATTATGCATAAGATAATAAGTCCAATAACGGCTGTTGTGAGAAATTAACTTAAAATTCGGTTTGCGTATTAGAAAAAAACAGAAAAAAAACTGTGCCGTAATTATAAAAAATTAATCACAAAGAAATTGAATGAAAATATAAATGAGGCCCGGCCAGTCTCGTCGCAAGGATTCGAGCAAACAATAGTAGGGCTAAAGCCTGGCAGGCTTAGGATCTCCAAGTTCATTACGGCGCATGTGTGCGCCCAGATTACGCACAAAACTACAGCCTCCACTCGCAATTACACCAAAAAGAACAAATATTCCCCGAGTCAATTAAAAAAGGCGTCCGCAGAAGGAAATCTCGCATATTTATACTTTCACATTGTTCTTTGGAAACGTAGCACTTCTACATATATGCAGTGAATCTGCATTAGTGCTATATAAATATGAGAGGTTCCGGTCCGCTTTTCGATATATTTTGTTTACAATCATCCGCGATGTTTTCCATCATCTTGAAAACTGGAAAAACATTTTCTAATATGTATCGCTGTCCCTCTAACCTTTTCCTTGGGTTTGAGGAATGGCATTTTTACATTCAAAACAACTGTTGTTCGTTCTCAGAAGAAAAACGAGCCTTTCAAATAATTTACTGGTCGCTAAAGTAAACACTTCTCGTCCAACCAAATGCTCGAGTACAAGATATCTTATTGTTGACAGGAAAGTTGGAAACATATAACTAGTGAAAAGGTATCAATGGCTGCAAACTTTAAGAAGTTCTGATTTGCTTAAAAGTTAACTATTCATAACATAACAGTGTTATTTTAACACTTTGGATAATAATAAGAAAACATATGGAAGGCAATGAGTTTACTTTTTCGTTAATATAACATATCATTTCTCATCAATTTCTGTTGTAAATAAGCAGGAATAAGCTTAAAGAAGTTTATGTTAAATAATATTGGATTTGGTGTGTAAATATTAAGACTATTGTTGTTTACGGTTTGTAGTGTCAAATACGTTTCGAATAGTAAACATTGTTCGTCTTTAGGGAAAATAGCGACGAGCACACGAAAAATAATGAAATTAGTATGGATGTAATAGACTTTTAGTATTTCTGTGAAATATTATTCTTTTAACCTGTAAAGAGTGGTCAGAAATATGTGCCATTCTCTTTTCCTGAAGACGATTAGTCTTTCACTGTTCGAAACGTCGAACGTTTCCTCTTACACAACGGGAAACTGGAACAATAATACTGCTTAATTTCTCATGATTGTATTGTATTTATACTGTCATTTTTTGTATGAAAATGAAACAATTTGTCATTTGTCTTTGAGTTAACGGTTGATGACATGGTTTGATTCTTGACTATACTGTTTAATTTTATAAGTGGAAAATTAAAATTGATAGGAAATATTAAGCTATTAATTTGTAAGTATTGGATTCACATGTTGAGAAACTTCAGTTTTTAATATGTTCAAAATGTACAACAAGGAATAAATATCTCTATCGTATATGCCTGGACACTAGACAACCACAGTTTATGATTTTATTTTTCTTCTAAAACTGGTAAAGAAAAGATTCATCCAGAGTAAACTGTAAGGTGTTTAAGTTGAAAAGGTATTAAAGCTTTCATGAAGCGCTGTGTGAAGCATCAAACTCAAAAATGGAAAAAATGCTGACGAGACCGAGTATATTGAATACGGGTCCTCCACTTCCTGGCTGCAAACTTTACCTACTCAGCTATCCGGGTAAACTTCCAACCCTCCATCCTAAAATCGGACTGGGTTGCCACTTGCGAAAATGGAGTACTCTACTTCGATTTCTGGTCCGGTCGAAACTTTTCCATCCTAGAATAAGAAACTTGATACAGTACCTTTTAAAAGCAATACGTCATTCTGAAAGTAGAAACATGCTGTTTAAATTGTATAATTATTTGTATTTAATTTTACTCCATTATATGAGTATTTTGTTGTATATTTATCCGTTAGTTATCAATAGTTGCCGATCTCCTGTGTTCTAGTGGCAAACGTTGCTGCCTCACAACCTAGAGGTCCCGGGTTCGAATCCTGGCATGGGTTTGGATGTTTGTGTGGTCATGGTCACGGAAACTAGGATTAAGATTGATGGAGAGTCGATACGCTGACCATATGTGTCATCTTGATGACAGTCCGCAGTCGTCCTGGTAGGCAAAGGCCCTAATACGGGCTAGAATGGCATAAGAAGAAGTTACCAATGGTTGGTTACCTTTCCTGTGTTTGGCACCTTTTAGTGGTACATATATTTATGATAGTTAATGGTAAATTTCTTAACTATATACATATATATGTTATATAGCTTGTAATTTTAAACTTGTAGCTCTGAATATGTAAAAAAACAAATTCGTAATGGGAAGAATTACTCAATAATTTTATGCGTGTCCTTAACGAAACATGTGATGTCTAACTCAATTTTTCATATTGCCTTCGAGTAATATAAATCTAATTTTTTTTAATATTGTAAGTTTTTGTAACATTTTAGACTCAAATTTATTAATTTCATTATTCAAATACTGAGGAAAAATGACATTTCGGAGAATAGCTGCACGCCTAAATATAGAGACAGACGCAACTGGGAAAACTCAGCAATGATAAACAAACAGCACACTTAACAAAAATACACAAATAATATTATTTATAAGAAGACAGAAGAAAATATTTACATATAAAATTATTGATATTAAATAAGTTATGAAATAACATGAAAGGAAATCATAAATAAGGTAGAAAAATATTTTGGTTGTGTAAATTCAAAATATTACATTAAAAACTTCTCAAACATGAAAAAAACAAATCAAGTTCTAAGAGGAACTTCAGTGTACTCATTTTGAATAGTATATTTTATCAACAGAACTGGTTCAGAGGGACCGTAAAGTAACAGAGTTGCACAAGAGGGTTTTCTCTAATTTTTATGGACTGTTTCTTTAGTGACAGGAAACCCTAGTACTGTGATATATTGCTTCATGAATCTCAGTTCTCCTCACTTCGTGTCACTTTCTTTCCACTACTTCCTCTTGCTGTAAAGATTTAGTTTCTTTCAATAAAATTAATGCAGGATGTTAAAAATGTGTCGAATAGTTTGAGAGGTGGTAGTGACCATCAAAACAAGAAAACTTAAGTTCAATAAGCACGGTTACGGAAACGCATACTTTCCGAGATAAGTCCACTTGTCCAATGGAGAGGTGCAACCTGACATCCACTCATGACACTTGCTATAGGACGAGCGTAGTCCACATCTGTAGTCTTAGCACCTCCCCCAACAAAATAGGAAATATTTTAATAATTAATTGTTGATAATGAGCCGCATTTAATCTTTGTGGTAGGATGTATAGCCCTAGTAAATTATTGCCAATAACGCCTGATGGACATATGATGTTGATATCTTCTTTCTGAAAGTACATAGGGATTTTGATCAATTCACACATGCTGGTTAACAATGCCATCTCTTGTGAACCCTTCCTTGTTGGTAAATAAAATCTTCGACGAGTACATTGGATCTGCAGCATACCTCTGCGAGAGCCATTGGCAGAACTCCAATCTGCTACGGTGTTCTTCTGGCCTTAGTGCCTGGATACGAAAATAATGGTATGATTACAGTAATTATCCATGTAGTACCACTTAGAAAAGAGGAGAACACCCATTTTTCTGCTGCTAATCGCCACAAATCGGATCTAAATCTTTCGTCCTGTAAATATATCGCATGATCCTCCATCTGAGTTGTGTAGACGGCGCGACGTCTTCCACTTTTTACCTTGTGGGATGTTAGAAAACCTGTGGTCATCACCATATGTCTTCAACCGCTATGGACAAGTGTACATATCTAAAAATGTATGGGTTTATGGAACCATATTTATTGGACTTCCTTTCTAGCTTTGATGGTTCCTACCACCTCTCAAAATATTTGTAACACCCTTTATATGCATGTGTGTATAAAGCGAGATTGGAGGGTCATGAAATAAACTTTTAGATGCAGTACAGCGTACTAAAACATACACTTTTCTTTTATAAAACTGTATGGATAGGTGTGACGCGATGAACACAATAATTTACAACAAAATCGCTAAGTGTTTTTTTGCAGAAATGTTTACAATAAACACTCAAAATGGTGACCAGCAACAGAAATACGTGCTTGGTGAACTTTTTCATAATACACAAAGTAGTTTGTGCTTGTTTGCGACCGAAATGGATAGGTGAAGGAAGAAACATCTCAGTGTGTATTACTGCTTGTGGTCCAAATTTTGAGCATCAATTGTAAACATTTCTGGAAAGAAGCTATTTAGATTTATTGCTGTTTCCATTAGTCCTCGATTGAGGAAATAGGATACGTCATACACCATAAATGAACAAAATAAGGTACATAATTAAAGACAAATAATCTTAAAATAAATTAATAAAAGAAAATGTATATAGACATAAGCCAATATAAACACAACACGGACACACACACACTGGAAAACACAAACAAGCACACACTGAGAAACACGCAATGGAGTTTTGACTACTTGGAGCTCTGCGACCAGGAAACTGCGACGAGGATGTATAAACAATTGTTTTCATTTAATTTTTGTGGTCGTTTTTCAACGCGTCACTTCCGACTATACATTACTATACAAAAACAATATGTATTAGTATGCTGTACCATACCTTAAAGTTTTCCATTGGCCGTAAAAATTTAGAACCGTAATTTCTACTATCATCCGATACTATTCTAAGCGGTTTCAATTAAATCATATTTTTATGTCCAATCATACATATTTATACCGTAGTATAACATATTGTCAAAACATAGAAAATAAACAGAAGTCATTGAATATAATGAAACAGCTGAAATCAGTAAGTGAATTAAAGAATCTTATAAATAAGAAACAGTTATTCCGTATTCAGAATTGGCTTTAATAAAAGACAACTTTCTCACTTGAAATTCAAATATACTAGAATTTCTTTTCAATAAAGGCTAACCGTTTCTCGTAAATAAAAACTAGAAACAGCATGTGATTATTCTTATTAAAAATTGTCATTGAAAAATCAAATTATTCAGAATATTAGTTCAATAGATTTAACGTCGTCGACCAATGAAATTCTATCCATGACACTGAATAGAAGTTTCATATACAAATTTTAAAAAAAATTAATCGGTACTGGAACGATAATTAATAAAAATTAATAAAAAAATTACATGCAACATAATTTTAAATATTAAAATCTTAATTTTCGAGATATATAAATAACATATAAATTAATTTAAACGAGCGTTCACATGTAATATTTTTGCAATATTTTCCTGATGCAACTAATACTGACAATTCTAACATATATTTACCCTAAAAATTATTACTATTATCATAAATGTAACTTAGCCCTACACTTCTTTATAACTTAAGTGTTAGAAAATAATGGAGCCAATACTTATGTCACATTGTCGATATATGAATAGTACTAACTAATTTATATAGTATTTTTAATATTTCATTTTAATTGTAAATTATTATTTTGTAGGATGAAGCTGAATTGTTTCGTTTGCAGTGGACAAGACAGGCTGTCTGAGATTTTCTATTGATACCACCTTCTTTACTTACAATTGATGATAAAAAGTAAAACTTTACGAAGTATACAATGCAGTGGAAATTTCGGTAAGAAACTATAAAATATTTACTTCTGTAAATAAAATATACGAATCTAATTAATTCCATTTATTTTATTACAAAACTTTGTATATTATTTCGAATTAAATTTCTAATAAAATGTCGATCGTCTGTTCTATCAGAACAATAATCGGAAATAATTAGTATTAATCCAATTATACAAAATAAATTATAAAGTAAAAATATACAATAATATAATGTAAATATATGTGATAACAGTTTGATTTGTAATTAAGAATATTTTACTGCGTATAAATATTACATGACATTATATGAATTTTAAATTCTGTTTAGTAATAAGGAAAACTAGTTTTTCTTTTTCTTTATGTATGTCGTTTACTTATGACCCTTCTATTATAGCGGTAGTATGTAAAATACGATCGTAGTGATAGTAATTCTAAAATCTCAAATCAGAGATATATTATTCTAAGATTGTATTAATTGTAAACCAAATTCTCGAAGTGTGAGGATATAAGTGAAACACGTATCGGGAATTTCATGTTAATAGTAATTACTTATAATTATAACTATAAATTATATGAAACTTTTGAAACTACTTCTTAGAAATAATAAGCATTATAAAGTCATATTAATATTTATTTATTTAGCAGGCATTTAAAATAAATGATAATCACATCGTAATTTTTGTACTTATTGCCTAAATTAAGGAAATGAAAGATGGTGGAGTAAAAATTTAAAAATAGAGAGATGAATTTGAAGAAGGTAAAATTGTAAGGAAGAAGAGTGAATTGACTTTACAGTTTAGTCGTTTCACCACACTTTCGATATCCATTGTAAAATATTCACATTCCTCTATTATTTATCAAGGTATAAAGCAATATGTACTAAACACCTGAAAAATATTGCTGCAAATATTACTCAATAATTATTGTTTAACTTTCAAAATGAAATCCACACCATCAGGGTTTAAAAAGTAGAGAATTTGATTTTTAAATAGATAATAGCAACTATAAATTCTATATTAATTAATTTCTGTAGCGTTTAACTAACCAGAGAAATTCTATCAAATTGTTCTTTGAACAAGTAGTACGCATACATAAATATTCAATATCGCATGTATCTCGTTTGAAACGAAAAGAGATTTACAAAATTTATAGGAAAAATGGAACCCTAAATGATGCTCAAAATGGTTTACTGAAACGGTATTATGACTGATTTATTATAAGGTGTTGTAAAAGTTTTATTTCCCTGTCTCATCACACGTTTGTAGTTTTCCAAGAAGTAAATATTTTTAGTGTCAAGAAAAAAAACTTATTTTTGTTAGGACCTTGACTGTGCTAATCCGTCGTTCTACGCTCTACGAAATTCAGAAATATTATTTTTAATTTTACGATACCTTTTGTAATTACTCATTAATTTACGTTTTTAATTATTAATGCGAGATAAACGTCGTTCTCATTCTCTTCATAGCCATGTGTCTCTTACGGTTTTTAGATTGCATGGCAAATTTAGAATGCAAATCATCATATACAAATATTACGTCAAAAATGGTATCCAATTATTATAGATATGAATAATAATTTAAATATATGGTCTTCAAATTATTCTGCTTTGATATATCATTATTATATTGAAGCTTTAGTTAATAGTAGTAGCGTGAAAAATAAATAATAACTATTTGTTGTTTACTATCACGTAAATAGGAGAATGTTTTAAAATAACCTGCAAAAACTATTCCGTGCTAAAACTATTTTAGCTTTATGCACATTAATATTTTTATATAAGAATTTATGTTGTAACACGCACGTGTTGACGTAAATAATCAAAGTTTGATAATATATGAAGTGATTAACCGAATTGTTTCTGAAAACAAACTTGATCTGAGTGTTTTATGACTCCCTTACCGTTAGGCTGTACAATAAAAACTCTGAAACCCCTAGACTTTCAAAGTTGGCAACAAAGAGGATAATACGACCACTTATTTTTCAACGTTTAACTCCCATGATTAATTCTACGCAAAAAGATGGTGTTCACGTGAACGAGTATAAGTTTTAAACATAATTATACGATGTGAAAATAACAGAATTGCGCCCAAGTGCAACGCACTGCGAAGCAACTAGCACATTTTTTTGTTCCTGTCGTAATAAAAAATTTTAGTAATTGCCTTGGCTCGGAGAAATAATAGCTGTGTGAGGAGAAACGTGATTGGAGAAGCCAGGAAGGGACAGGACGTGCGGAGGTGGCTGTCATAAGGAGACCCCGACCCCCTCCACCACAGTCCTCTATAGCGAGAAAATTACTTTTTAATAAAGATGTCATGTGAAAAATGAGCACAATTATATTCCCCGAAAAAAAACAACAACATTTTTGTAGCACTGTTTAGAAATTCTACCTCAGTGTCGTCAAACCAACAAAAATTTAAGCGCTCAGTCATAACGGCATGCTGTAGCGCGCAATATTCCGTTGCTTGGCAAATTTATTACTCAAAAGAGACAGTTTAAGGAAGCAGGGGATTAATTACGCCAGCAACATTTAACAAATGGGTTAGAGCCGCACAAATGATGATTTATAAATTATTCAAGCGACCATTAAAAAAAATAACAAATGTAACGCTTTCTATGTGTACAAAAGTTCTACCAATAGTAACATAGCCTAAATTGTGATTACGAATTTAATTCTTCGTAGAGTGTGGATATTTTTAAAATCGGAAAGATATATATTTTTCAAACAATCAAAAGGGGATAATGAAAGTTTTCACTTTTTAAACCAAATATAATTGAGGTTTATAGGATTATAATATTTAAAATATTACTCAATTAATAATAATTATAAAATAATTGTTTGAAACCATTGAATAACCATCATTTCATAATAAATTAATATTATTTGAAATTTATACAGTGAGAAACCAGAAAGCTATACAGTCCACCGGCTTCATTGAAAAATTGTAATATTCATTCATTAATCGGGGTCAGTGACGAAATCTGTAAATTATTCTTACCGGGCACCGAAGATTTTTCCCATAATCCTGGTAATATTTAAATCTAAATGCTTTATGTCAAGGCTTAGAGACAATTATTAAAATGTACTGAAGAAGAACAGTGTTCACCTTCCTGTATATAATTTTCTCTACGAGAAATAAATGGAAGTTTAATAATATATATTATTAGATAAATATAATATAAGTTACGTATCTACAAATATTAATAATATTTTAAGTAATGTATTATAAAATAGCAAGCCATGACATCACGCTAACCTATTGACATTTTTATTATTCAATTAGAGAATGTTTATACTTTTGTGAATGTACTAATTTTTTTTAGTTTTCTTTGTGGGAAATGGCTCAAATTAATAAAATAAGTAATTTTAGATGCCTGTTACATGTCAGTGTTTTGTAAACACCAAAGAGATAATTTACATACCGAACCTTAATGATATTAAAAATTACTGTTTATTCGTAAATAATAAAGGAATTATAATTTACTTTGAATTGAATATATTATGATGGTATTCATGCAAAAAGTTTTTTTGTAAGGCTTTATTTACCTACTAACTATTATATCAGTTACACCTGGAGAGGAATTAACGACCATTCTGTATGACAAATACTGAGTACAAATAAACGGAATGTTAAAGTTTGAGCCAAAATATAGTGTAATAAATCCATAAAAAGGCTTTCGCTAAACGTCAAAATAGCCTCTTACGGCGGTTACTTAAGGTACAGAGATTTTAATTAATATTAAACCAGTTTGAAAATATATTTCTCACAAAATTTAACTGTTATAAACCGATTTTTTAAACCGCAATGTAATTAGTACGAACATATTTTAACAAATTAAAACGTAGTTGAAACTGGTTACAGAAGTTAATACCAGAGAAAATATTTCCAATACTCTCGTTCTACAAGATGAAGAAAGACTTGACAGCTTTATTGAAAACGTACGAAAATAACTATTACAAAGAAAATTTATTTTGACATTTGGAACTTGTTTTAAAGAATAACCAAACCTTGAATTTATGAGTAATAATTTTAAACCGAATTAAAAAGTTAATTCTATAATGATATTTTCGAAACTATTTAACGTAAAAAAATGTTAAATATTCAAGAATAATTGGAATAAATTGTAAGAATTTATCAGATTTACGTATAGCATTTATGTTTGATATTACCCCTTGACGTTATGTTAAATAATTCGTATATTTATTTTTTGTACCATGGGACCACGCATGGTTGCAGTTTGAACACTACGATGAGGTAGAGTTACGAAGACACGTTTATAGTTAGGAATAATGGATTTTGTTATACGAATTATACAATCATAGATAATAATAATTGAAGAAATACGTGCAATATATTACTAATAAACAAAAATTGAGAATACAGATGAATTTCATTTTCTTATTTACATTATCAGAGTTTCGTAGGAGAACTAATTTGCAAAATATGACCATATTCAACTTCATTTCATTTTTTCATTTTTAGCTCATTCTCTGGTTAAATATATTCAAAAAATAGTAATTGAAATTTATATTAGCATTGGCAAGGTTTTTATAAATTTTCTTGTTAAAATAAGTATTTAAAATTTGGAATAGAAAAACATTTCACAATCTATACCCAGAATAAGGAGACATCGTCTGTGTCCAGTGTACCACATCAGAATTATTTTTTTCCCCAATTAGTAGAGATTTGCGCAATCACCTCTTTTCCCTGCGACTTTCTTCCTCATTATTCCGTCGTGCATGGTCACATCAGCACCATCAAAGAATACGGCTTTAATATATTTGAAATCGATGGACAAAGGCAGCAAGCACCCTGCTGCGAATTATATAACCTAAAATAATTAATGTTGTCGGACGTTAATTGCCTTAGCGCGCAGACCGTCTTTTAAAAGCAAGCAAGCAATTACCAATGCCTATTAGCACTTCCTCACAAGCTCTCAGAAATACGCCCTGAATCTGTTTTTTTAAATTATTAAGGATACTCCACAACAGTTAAAATTAAATTATGTTTAAAAATCCGAGCGTCTGCCTCTGAATATCTGTTGGTTTAATGCGCTGCTATTTACGTAGCATTATGAATTTAGCAAGAAAATTTCGTTTGCACCAACAATTTTAATTTAATCTAAAATATAGTCTCAAGAACTACTCCATAATTTTTTTATATGAGATTCTATAATATATTACAAATAAAAAACACTATTTTTGAAATTAGTACAATACAGATTCATACATTTGGCATGGAATCTCATTATAATAAGTAAATATTTTGATTATTAAGTACTTTATAATAAAAAATCAGTCGTTTTGATTCAGCGTATGTTCAGAGTTAAATTAATACTATATGCCTCTATACGGTCGTATATAACGTCATTTCAATACTATATAAAAGTAATTGATAATTACAAATAAATAACTAGTTTCAAAACATTTTTATGACAGTCTTCAACACTTCTAAAATTTTTCTGTAAGTAAATTGCCCATTAACAGGTATAAAGTCTCAAGCGATTTAGTTATGAATGAATTTATCATGATTACAAAATTAAGATCATATTATAATATAAACTGTCTTTTAAAAAAACATTATTACTCACTGATTATACGGTATCTTAGTTTACTAATGATAGATGAATATTAATATATCATACCTATATATAGATATTATTTACAAGTTTTTTAAATGCTTCTAAGATTTGAAAATACGCAACAGAAATTAACAATAAATTGTATATTTCTTTATATACATATAATGCCACATGAATGGAATTCTAAAATATTTTAGTTTTGATAAAACTTAGTTTTAAAATATATTTTCTGTATTCCCACTACTGACAGATCAACAAGTTTTTTATTATTATTTCAGTTTTGTTGTCCAATTAATTCATTGGTCATACTTTTTTTGTTTACAACAATTTAAACTATACATATCCTTAAATCGAAATTTCTTTTTTTCTATATTATATCTCTTCACGTCCTCAATTAAATATGACGATCTGTTTCATATTAATAGTTTAAATACATTGTTCTGATTTAAATAAGTACCGTATTACGTCTCATATAGAATCAAATTTATCCTCTTTATAGTTTAAGTTACATAAAATTATTCTATTTAGTATCAATTGGTTCTGCCAATGTGGCTTTAAATTGATACGTATCTATTAGTTTCATGATCCAATTACTTACGAAGTAACGAAAGAGCGGTATTATGATTATATTTTGACTTGACGTTCAATCTACCATAATATATTCCGTTTTAAAGATGTTTTTGTGTTACCAATATAATTTTTTATACAATATACGAAATCAAGTTAATTAGTTACATTTATAGTATCAAGTACATTCAGTTTTGACAGATTTTTATTTATGTGATTGGTATATTCAAAAGAAAATTTAAAGTCATGTATCAGCAATTTATTCAAAACTTTTATTAATGTATAAGTAAAGTTATTAATAAACGTGAGACCTTTAAATTCTTGTTTTTCATCTTTTGTTATTTCCTCACGGTTGAGAGATGTTCTAACAACACATCGTTTTGGGATGTGCTGTTGTAAGAAATTTTCTTTGTTGTGGTTTATTTTATGGGGTTTGCATTGTATTTATGATAATTACTAAATCAATAAGGTTAAAATGTATAATACCAATATTATTAGTAGTAATTTTTTTGAGAAACTATTAATTTTAATTATTTTTAGTATCCTTAATTCCTCTATAATGTATAGAATAAAACATATCTTGTAAATAAATGGCAGAAACAAGTTTATGGATTACCAAAATCTAAGCGTGTACATTTCCGGTAAATTGATGACTTATATTCATTAAAGTTCTACTAGAGACGGTATGAAAAACCATACACCTAGTACCATTTAGTTACAATTAAAAAATACAGTTAAATTTTCTTAGTTAAATTAAACTCTATTTCCGCAAAACTTTAATTTATAATTTAAATTCAGAATAACACTAGTGTAGGTATATTATATTTTACAATACAGTAATCAATAATATTGGTTCACATCATGATACTTGTATAGCAAAACAAAAGCGAATGATGTAATACTTAGGAATTTCTGTGTCATTCAACGCATATCATATTAAATGTTGCCAAGATTTCGTTTTCAACGGTAGTTTTAATAACACATAATAATTTTATCAATAAATTAAAAGACAAAATATATATCATGTTTAATATAATAATAATACTGCATTTCCATTATGCGTCATAGAACTGACTCTGAAATCGTTAATTACGAAAAAGATCATTTAAAATCAAAGCATATATTTTCCAAAGCAATCTATGTAAAATTAAATATAAGTATTTTAGTAACCGTAATTCATATATCTATTTTATGGAGACATAAGAAATAACTTACTAAAATCAAAACAATGTGATTAAACCGTTACATAAAATATATACATTAATTAAAATTGCTGAGAAATATGATCCAGAGATAAAATATAATTTCAACAAAACAATCAGAACCGTTAAAATTTCTGTAAAAACATAAGTCTCATGACGAACAGTCAGTTGCGTATATTCTATACTCAGTTTCAATTTAACGCTACTTATGGAAGAGAACTGAATTCATACGAAACTGTACTTATAAATAGGGAAATATACTATTCTTATTTTCTATTTCATATGCATTTTACAATATAAAACACTTTCAGTAACTATTGGTATTATATATTTCAAACCAACACATTTCAGTAATAAAAGAAAATATTTTTAAAACGTAAACTCATTATACAAACGATTTTATATTATACTTGTTATACTTAGAAAATTATTTATTTCATTCAGAGCATACTCACTTCAAACCTAGAACTATTTAATATTCACTTACTGAAAAGTACTGTAATTATATTTTATTTTACATAATTAATTATGGTAACTGTTGAAACCAATCATAAAAATAAAAACATGATTTTAGACATGTTAATGGTCCTTTATTTGTGAAAAAATAAAATTATACATCAGCCCAGTCACACTTATAAAAACACTATTACTTTTAAATTTTTGCATACTAGAGTTCACAGAAAAAATCGGATAGTCGTAATCAGATATTATTTAACAATTTTCTGTAATTTCCTTAAATATCGTTGGTCGTACACGTAATGTATTTTTAGATTTATTTTAAGATGAATTTTACTTCATACAAATCTATTTTAAGTTTTTATCGGTTGTGATGAATTTATATATTTTCATCATTAAAAATATAAGCTACATATTTACATTGCCAAAACCTTACCTGTTGTTTACGTAAACGTAACGTTCTGGTAAATGCATATCAACAGAAACACCGTAAAAATGCATTATTGAATGAAAGAAGTTAAATGTCTAAATAAAAACTAAATATATATTTCCTCTTTATAAAGTACCATTAAAAGAGAAAAAGTAAATAATTAAAAATTATTTATTTTTATTCTGCTTATAATAATTAAGGAATTTCATGAATAAAACTGATAACAATTAGTTTTTTATTTTTATTTATTCAAGAGAGCTTGTATTCAAAGACAATACAGTTGTTTTGACATGAAATACAGTATTTATTAATCAAATAAATAATTGAAAGAATTGTAATATATAGTGAGAGAAAAGAACGAGTTATTCAAGAAGGAATGTACGTAAGATTGTTTATACGGTTGTTAATATTGTGTTAGATAACTGTTAGTCAAGCCGTATTCTTTTTCTTGACATTTAGTGTAATTCAAATAATTTGTTATTCTTATTTATCCAAGGAACAATAACAGAGCCAATTGTAAATTAATTGATGGAATGAATATAGCGGCCGTTACTTATTTTATATGACAACTTATTCATGTCCAGACAATATTTTATAAGGTATTCTGAACAGAGTTTGTCACAAGTTACTATTGTTTGTAATTTGGAAGCGTACCACTATCAACGCAATCTTTACACCTCTAAAGTAGTATATATAACCTATTACAATTTTATCCAACCAAAGTATCAGAAAATTCACAATAAATAAAAAGACGGTTATAGTCCCCTCTGCAAAATTTCAACTTTTTGTATTACTTGTTAAATAGGCTTAAATTGTGAAGTTTATTCCGTTAAAAAATCATAAGAATAAGTAGAGAACTTACAAAATTTAAATGTACCTATTGACCATACTTTAGTATATTTAGTTGTTGTTTCCCTGTCTATTCATTACCTAAATAATTAATTATAGAACGTTACAAAAAAACGATGAGAAACCAATTACATTGTCTGATATACTTGTTTTACTCAATTTAATTTTTAACTCAACTTATTTTTCATTCATTAATTCTTATCATCACCAAATAAGTGGATATCCTATGGGAAATCCTATTTCCCCTTTCTTTATCTCATTATTAGAATTTAAACCATTAAAATACTGCAGATACGTTATCAATAATAAATTTAAATGTCGTTCAAAATATTAAAGACAAAATTAACTTTCTGGATAGACAATGTTTTCTGCAAAATTAATTGTTTGGAGTGTAATCCATTGTAAATCGGACAAACTAAAACAGCTATAAAGTTCGCATTAAGGAAAATAAAAGAACATCAAATTAGACATTGAAAAGTACACAGTTGTGTCTAAACACATACATATTGATATCAAAATTTCGATTGGCAAGTGTGGAAATTTTAGAAGGAGAATATAATTACTTATGAGTAAAATCTTGAATATCAGAATAATTCGAACAAAATTTACGACACTCTTTTGTTACAGTAGTTTAACTTTTTAATATTATTTTAAATTTTTAAAATTTAACTGCCGAATGCATTCATTATTACTACATCAATTCAGCCGTAAACGTCTCTTGAGATGGTCCATGCAAAACACTAAATCCTTCACATGTACATTCAAAAATATTTTCGACTGAGGGAGTCAATGAGTAAATATAATTAGTTGCTAAATTTGTAAATTTTTAAACATGTTTTCTGTATATAAATTAAAAAATTGAAATATAGAACGTATATTTAATTTCTTGTAATATTATGTTTGAAGTACGCCTGAGGAAGTCTCAAAAAAGGAGACGAAACGTAGTTTTTGTATAAATAGTGATAAATGCATATGCTGACTTATTGGCCGTCTTTTTATTTATTGTAAATTTTAAAGTCAGAAAACTATGGTGTAATTATCAGAAAATACATTCAATGAACCATATCATGTGATATATAATCATTACTCTGAATAATTATTTTTAGTATTTAAAGTTCATTACTGGAAAAACGAATGAAAATGTTCACTGTCTAACTTCCTGAATTAATTTATTTTTATATCTGCGTTCAATTTACATAAGTACTAAATTCATTAAACCTATGAAGGAACTATTACATAACATTTTTCAGAAAAAACTAATTTCAAAAGCGTATAATTCATAGTGAGATATTGAAAAGAAAGTGTGAATGTCTCCCATGTTTTTTCAATAAAAGTGGGAAAATTTTAAAAGTCGCGAATTTATTTTTGAAGTCGAGTAATCTAATTTATAGTACTTTTGACCTTATTGTTATTCTGTTTTACATATAATAATGAAAAATGTGCCTTCAATAAGAAATAAATTACGTACACAATCCTTAGTACTTAAAATTTACATATCGCATCGTCTTCTAAATGTAAATCAGTATTATTTAAATATACTAAATAGATTTTTATTTAAATATTTTAAATGCGTAGTGAGCATCTGGATTATTTGGTTATCGACATCCTTTATTAGGGTGTAAATATAATTAACATTCTTTTACAATTAATACTAGAATTTCTTTTTTATAACTTATTTATATAGTTTTTAACAGAATCTTACAGAAAAAGAATAATTTACGAATATTACTTTAATGGTCATTTGATTTGCGTGACGTTATATTTTCCTAAAATATGGAATAGGTTTTTGTTGATATTCTGTATAATAGTTTATAAGGAATGTTGTGATATAACTAGTAAAGGATATATTTGTTTTGTGTGTGACGTACTTTCCCTGAGAGATGAGTGGTGCAAAGTAAGACATCAGGGCTCACGCGGGCGCCATGACTAACGCTGTACAAACACAACTTTTCACCAAATACCTTTGTATACAGTCATTTCGCTAAGATAACATATACTGGGCTAACTTGCATTGAGTCAACAGGACGGGCCTATTTACACAAGCTCAGAATTTTCATGCGAAATAATAAAAACAGCCGTTCCTGGAGCCGTACCTGCGTTACGACTCGACGTCTTGTAAACACATTCCGTGGATGTGGTTTTTGCTAATTTAATAGAGGAAGCATAAAGACTGTGATTATAAATATGTCAATTCGTACAAAAATAAATATTACCATGCATTTTCGTTGGCTTAATCACTACGTAAATTATTTCCACCTAAATTAATGGCATAAAAATGATGTAGAAATCGTTAAAAGACACTACAATTTTTATATTTTCCGTAGCACACGATCTTTTGTTTCTTAAAACGATGTAATTATAACTGGCGAGACAACTTATACCCAATATATTTTACAAAAATTCAACTCAATCCCATACTTATATTCAACCAAAAGTTTTTCTCTAACATCAAGTCTTTTACATGTTCTGTAACCATAAAAAAACAGGTTATCTGTCTTTTGAACATAAACCAATTTTTTTATTAGCGTTACCTTATGTCTGAAAATTAGTCTATGACTAAAAGCAAGACGCGAATTGAATTGACTACTTTTGTCTAACGAGTTATGTATAATTATATATAATTCGTTCTTGCTATATCAAATTATTGTTTATTGAATGTATCAGATTATTGTAAGGATACTTCAACCGCTTGTTTTCAACACGCCCCGTAATGAAAAAATGTAAATTTGGTGCACTGGCGTTTAAATTGTAACAGTAAAATGGTGAATGAAAATATAAGACAGCCTCAATGTTAATTACCACAGCAGGGAAGAAACGTTCAGCCTCTTATCTAAATAAACCAATTCGAGCAAAGTTGGTACTGGCAAGTCCACAAAATTGACCGAAGATTTTTTTGGGCTTACATGAGGGTGATCCTGATACAGGCAATTCCCCTTTTGTAACATAGGAAGGAAATTGAAAAGAGGGTATGTGGAAGGTAAAGCAAAGCTCTAATTTAAATATAAATGACAATATTATAGTGAAGAACTATATAACAACAGAAATAATTTATCGAAATATGACCAACTATTTTCTTGAGAGAATAGAAAAAGTTTAGAATTAGGACTACCATTTCATTTGCGTTGAAACGTGAAACTTCGTCGATTATAACTCATGTACAAACAAAATTATTTTATTTATATACACAAATATTAATTCACCGACCATTTTTAACATTACGTTTATTGACGAGTTCTTTCTTGCAGTTTATTTCGTTAAAACTAAAAAAATATATTACAGATAAATAATGGTTCTGAACACCATAAAGGCATTACAATAATTTACAGGACCTTTTTTATACAAAATTTACTCTTACTTTATTCTCAAGCAATACGTTCAGACCCATTATTAATGCTTAGGTTAAAATTTAAATTAAATGCAAATAATATACTGGGTTTATTTATTGTATTTTAACGTGATATTTGATACTTGACAAGAACCTGTCCAATAGGAAAACATTGATATGCATATTCGCATAACATCATTCATAATGTCTAATTTTAAATACTACACTTCCCTAAATATCAATTTTCACATGTATTACAATGTGATTAATATTACTGTCTTCGTAATGAATATCTTTAGTTTTATTTTGCTAATATCAATTTTTCTGAATTATTAATAAATATTATTTTAGTTATTTGAACATAAAAGAAATACAAGGTCATCAGACTGGTGAATTAATTAATTATCAGTAAAAATTTAATAATGCGTTTCTCCTCCAAATAAATTCAATAGAATATTTCATGTAAATAGTTTATTCTTATTTAGTGTCACTCTTATCTTTATCAAAATATACTATTTTAAATGGACGTCAAATGAAGGCATTCCTTTCCAAATTTGATAATCTTTTATTTATTTCGTTTTCCAAACTGTTATCATTTTAAGATAGTTTCTAAAACTCCACACTATAATTAAGGGAACTTTTATTAATCGCTTAAATGATTTTCTTTTCTTTTCTAATACCTCCTTTAGCATTGGCTGAATATCAGAAATTTTTTTACATAACTATTATTTTGTGATGACGTCTATATTTAATATTTATGCGTTATTATTTTCAAAATCTATGAAATATGTATTATAAATTCTGAAATGTGAATTTACTGTTCTATCATTCTTTTAATTTGCAATATTCCGCTTCATTGAAATGAAGTTTTATTGTTTACGTACATATAACCACATATATATGTTTCTTTCTTTACTATGAAAGCTCAACAATTAATGCTAAAATTCTCTTTACAATGACAGTAGGACCTAAGGTTTTCCAGTTTTACAAAATTTTATCCTATACGAGTAGTCAATATAAAAATTATTTTTTACGCTATCTAGAACACATAAAAGTTTGAATCATTAGAAACATCAACATACTCATGTTCAATGTCTCATATATTCAGAATCATCATTTAGAACTTATAAATATATAATAAACTGAATTATATGAAACTAATATTTATCTTTGCACGAGAATTTAATGTATCGATTTCGTCATCAGTGTAATATTATTTTGTCAACTTTATTTGTTCGGAAGTGTCATATTTCTAAATGCAACAATTTGAAGTTCAACTGCATAAATTTTAAATTTTTGTTACATTTTTATTTTATTTTATTAATAAGCACCGATAAATATGTGATTAATTGTAACTTAAATTACTCAATTTTATAATAAATTAGAAACCGGCAGCAGTTCTATAATTCCACAAAATTTTAGACTATTATTTTCTTCTGCTTCTGAATCATGAAAAAAAAACTACCAAAAATTTGAAACAAAAGTGTTGTTTTTCTTAAAGTGTTATAAAAAATTTCTGTTAAGTTCATTGTTTCAGAAATTTCAAAGATATATTCTATTATATGGTTGTCTAGTAAATTATTCAATGCCACATTTAATAGAGTTATGAACTTTTCTTGATTTTCTTTTTATTTATGAACTATGAGTACCGAAAAGATTCACAAAACCGTTATTCATTGATAAAAGAAGAGTTTTTAATATTATTGAGATAATGCAAAAAAAGTCATTTTATATTTTCACTTTCCCACGATATGAGAATTATTGTCTGCAACAAGACAGTGAGATTTTAGATTAGGATGATTGGTGAAACAAAATTGATTATGTGGGAAAAAAATACAATATTATTGGTGTTTTTATAAAAATAAATTTTAGGAAACTTAATTTAAATTTTATAGTTGTGATAAAAATACATATATTATAAATAATTTGTAAAGATTTTTTTTATATTTTGTGAGAAGTTGAGGATAGGTAACGCTGAACGGAACTGTATTAATTAAGAATAATAAATATGTGAAATTGTAAATATTTAACATTCTAAATCAATCAGTTCTCACTCTTCATAATATTAGAACTAAATATTCACATCAAAAGAAAATTATTCCTTATAATACCATTTATTTCTTACTCTGAGTTCCGCTACACTTAAAGTCTCTACATCTTTATCTTATGTATATAATTGGATCGCAAAACTTCTGTCTAAAAATTACTCCAATCTATTCGATTGAAGGAAGGAAAACTATTTTCCAAGACAGTTTGTATTCCTTGTCCCACGTTGCAATTATGAATCTCCTACAAAGTATAGTGGTTCCTGCTAAGTCATTTAAATGTCATCTCAAGATTTATGGCCTATAGCTGTTTTGAAAAGTGCTGCGAAAAATTCATGTTTTGCCTTCATGTTTCTAAAGCAACCCAATCTAACTGCTGATTTTTTTCATTTCCATATATATGAAACCGCTTTAGAAATATCTCATTCCTCTTCCTTTACAGACATGTGGTCTCATATTTTCAATATGGTTCTCAACAGCATGAGATGTTCTGAGGACATGTAAGCAGTTTTGTTACATTATTTATTTTTTTCCAGACCGCGCATCGCATAGCCATAAACCTCCTTCAAGTTTCTTTGAACTGAACAACCATAAAAAAAATTTCTTCACATGTTATTGCAATAGAAATGAATTCCTTTGTCTAAAAAACAATTTAAAACAACTAAAATTCACTATTATCAGAAATAACAGATGACTTATGTCATCTTCCAAGATGAAATTACTTAATGTTAAATTTTTCTTCACGTTTGATGTATTACCAAAGGTTTTCTCGTAGTACACAATTTTATCCTATACGTGAAGCCAATAATAAATTATTTGTTTCCGTTACCCTGTGTACATAAAATTTTTGAAATTTTAAGTATAAAAATATATTTTACATGTTATTTGTTTACATTCACAATCAACCAATGCTTTAATTGTTTCATAGTACTATTTTACCTAATTTCACTATTTTACCGTTTAAAAAAATTAATAGTTAATAATTTTAAATTACTCCAATCATTTCTGATTCTTTTTATATGTACGTATTTTGTAAACACAGATTATTTAACAAAAGATGTTTTAAATTTGCAAGATTTTACCTAATAATGGTTTGAAGCATGCGTTTTGTAGGCCCGATAAAACAACCTATACAGATTCAACAAGCAATTATATAAACAAATTTGTGTTCTTTCATATTAGTCCGAACATAGAATATTAATTGTAAGAAACAATATGTACATAATGTAATACAATTGTGAATATGAGTCACGTGATACAATATAAACAAAGTAAGTAAGTGGATAAAATGAATGGTCGCCTCCTATAATTTCGTAATACAATTCATTCATCAATTCAAATTAGAATGCCTCAAAAAATAACGTTTATATGAGAAGTGTTATTTATACTACAAATGTGTTCAAAACAACTTAGAAAGGTGATTTTCCTGTAAACAGCTATTATAATATTAAGCATAATTTCTATATTATAATAAATATTTAAAAATATTATATATATAAAAAATAGTAAACAATCTAATGATAAATAATTGTTTTTCAACAGGAGTTAGATTACAAGACCCTATCATTGTGAAGCGTGTGAAAATTATCTACCACATTTTTAATGATAAGACGTAAGTGAATAAAACTAAAATGAAATTATAATTATCGGTATAAATTATTTAAAAAATACAATGAGATTAGTAAAATTGAAATATTATACTTTTAATTCATACTTGCAAATTTATTCTTCAGTGTTTCATTTTATTATTTCAGTAAGAGAAGAATGAGTTATTATGTGAATTTATTTTGGTTTAACATATATAAAAATATTTAGGATGACTAGTTTAGAATTAACGGAAAAATAAAGATCCGAATGTATTACAAATACAAACAATAAAAATACTGGCCGTTCCTGTATTTGTATTTATAAAATGAATCAGCAAATTATTTATTACTATTTAATTAATACAATTACTACGTTTGATCAAACTTTGTGGACTTCTTCAGGTAAATACACACCAAAAAATTATAAAATCAAAATTAATTTAGAATAAATAACAAAATTATTACCAATTGGTATCAAAAATCAACATATTATGGAAAAGATCTTAATTATATGTCCAATAACCCTATTTTTCAAAAGAAAGCCATTGTTTATAATCTGGTAGACAAGGCTGTCAAGTTGTCATATCGCAAATCCCAAAGTGAAAATCTAAATTATAGTTACTAATTTTCTTTTACTTAAAGTCTTACCCAATTAATTTCATCAACAATCATGTCAAAATTTAGCTGAATGAAATCAGGTATTCTGACAATAATTTATTTGTTAAAAGGTGTTTAGCAACAGAAATTTATAACTTCACCTTAATTGACTTGTTATAGAATTACGGTATAGGTGTGGTTTTTAATCAGTAAATAATTAAAATTATTTTAAAAATATTAAAGACAAATTTAACTTTCTGGAAAGACAATGTTATCTACAAAATTAGATTGTGCTATCGGACAAACTAAAAGAGATTAAGAACCTGAATAAAAGAACATGAAAACAACATAAAATTAGATATTCAAAAATACACAGTTGTGTCCATGCACATACACTGTAAGAATCATAATTTTAATTAGCAAGATGTGGAAATTTTAAACGAAGGAAATACTTCTCAAGAATGATGAGTGAAATGTTATATAACAGGTGCACTCAATGTAATATACGATTTTCGTTTGTTATAATAGTTTAATCTTTTTTAAATTATTTTTCCGTTCTTAAACTTAACGACGTAAAGCACTCATTGATGCCATATCATTTCGGCCGTAACCATTGCGGAAGATTGTCCGCGACACCAAATTCATCTAATGAAAATAGTTCATCTATTTAATAATGTAAGTCTGTCATTTATTTTATTTACATTTAATATTACACTTCATATTTAAATTTTTTTATGTATTTAAAATTAAATTTTATCAATTTTTGGTGTATAATTACCTGAAGAAGTCTACAAAGTTGATTGAAATGTAGAGGTTTGTATTAATTAAATAGTAATAAAATTATTTGCTAACTTATTGGCCGTCCATTTATTTGTTGTATAACTTACAGTTAGAAAATTATATTTTGTATTGTAAATACGTTGTATGGACATACTGATCACGATAAATGATTTGAAGAATATAAATTAGGTCTTACATTGTACACCATTTAAATAATTATTGAAATACTAGCGTGGAACTTGAAAATTAATTTGTCTTCTTTAACCCTAGAGAAGGCGCGTGCGGTCTCAGAGCAAAACAATTGTCTATTGTTAAAGTGCACTGGTATTGCCGCTTCCTTGTTCTACTTCTCAAACTTACTTACGATCAAAAGAAACATTTGAAAACATTGACTTGATCCGCCCATACGTTTCGTCAAAATTTATATTTTCGGTCTGTGAAACCCATGTACTTACGTTTAGAGTTGATGAAGAATATATATTCCTCCCAAACCAACAAATCCTCAATAAAATTGTTTAAATGAAGATTCTACTTCAAAATAATGCTAAATTGCATCTGAAGAACTTAAAAGTAACAAATTACTACATTCAAATACTTCAAAAAGAACTATCTTCATTAACGAATGCATAAAAATTTGTTACAATATGAAGTGTAATATACAATTTTGGTGTTTTACCTGCATTTAATTTTTCCCGTCTACTCTAGGGTAAAACACAAAAAATTATGAGAAATACATCCAAGGAAAAATAATTAATCTCATTCCCAAAGACCGTTTGAAACATTTTCAAAATTATTTTAGAGGATAAATATATTTGTTACCTATTTGTTATAAAACTAAATTTCTTGTGAATTAGTCTCTATTTAGTTTCAAAATTTTTAATAGGCGTGTACCTGACACTGCGACAATTTTTTTGATATTTACTCAAAACTATTTCAGGACAGAAATAATTTTGTCGGTCTCGACCGTTACGAGTTTGTAAAAACGCACGACAAATCTCCATCAGCCAGTATAAAACATCTGTTTTATAAAAGCTGTTCATAAATTTAAGGGAATTCACTTACAGTTTAGTCTATAAATAATATTATTTCAACGAAATTTAAAAGTTTAGGGAAGGAGATGTCTGCATAATATTGACCAAATTGAAACAAAAGTGGCAAATATTTGATCGTAACTTCTATATTAAATAGATTTAAAAAATGATGAAACTTTACTTTATATGGGTTGGACTTTGTTCACAAAACCGTTGTCATTATCCAACATTTGTCCAGAATATTTTAAAATAGCCATCAACTGATTTAGTTACTTAATAAAAAAATAGGTATTTTTATTGGTGTCGGGACAAAATTATTTATAATTATGTATAAAATTTGTGAAATTTTTCTAAAGGAAAGTATTTTCTGATCTATAAAAGTTAATAATTGTTTTAAGTAAGCAAACGGATCAGTATATACGACTGATAAAACTCTTTCGTATTTTAAAAACGCTTTACTTTTGTAAGTCAATTAACTGATAATTTCACAAATTTACATATAAACAAATCAGCCAATGTGTTTACTGTTTAACACGTAACCGTCTCTGAGCGCAGTCGAGAAATCAGCAATTTTATCTACATACATATTTATATCAATATAAAATTTACCTCAAAAGATCCAAAAAAGGGAACAAAACGTTGCAACAATTAATAAATTTGTATTTAAGGAAACAAATTAATTGTTTTATATATTTTTACACCTTAATTTTAATAAATTTAAAATAAATATTATTTTCGGTAGGAAACTCTGTTATTGTACTTAATCAGCTTTTCATAAAATTTGACTGCAATAATGAGAAACGTTATAGGAGTTTAAAACGAAAAACATGTTGTGAGGTACATAATATGTAGATATCATAATTTCTTGCTGCAATCAAAAGGCAATTTTAAATATTTCTAACCAAGTACAATCAATTTTTATTTATTTATTATTAATATTTACTTATAAACTTGGAAAATTTGTACCGTAGTGTAAATAAAACCCAATCATAATTTTATAATAATATTAATATTTAATTCATGGTCTAAAATTTAATTTCAATTGTTTATAAAAAGATTCAAAATTAGGATATATTTTGTTATGTTGTTATAAATTATTCTTCTGTATTTAAGTTATTAATTTAATAAAGTTTTGGTCAATGGATCAATGCAAAAAAAATTCTATTCATAATCATAAATAATAGATTTTAACTAAGGCTTTGTATGAATAAACGACAGTATTTAATAAAAACACAAATAAAACATCTTAAGCAATAAATTTAATTTACTTATAACTCATTTTAGATATTTTCGGATTTTCGATTTTGATAAACGTGATAAGCAAATGCGATATTAGAAAAGAATCTAAGATTTCAAAATTCCTCTGTACCATATCTGTGTTTTGCACAATATAATATATTATTTCATTAAAGCTGTTCATATGTAGCAAAATTATTCGAGGAAAATATTTTTTTAGTATGACTTTCGAATAGTTGTGTTCGCCCGCACTTGGTAGTTGTTAGTTAAGGGATGTCGCTTTATTAGTTTTTCCTATCGCAAAGAGCTTTTCTTTGCAACTGTACATTATTTTCTTGCATTTTCATCCTTCTCCGTTCCTTTTCTTTCCTTTTCCCTTCTTTTTTGGGTATATGTTCTTTAACTCATTCTTATAAGTTGAGTCAACCAGTTTTTCCTTTTCTTGTTGAGGAACACATTACATTTTGCCTTAGAAAGTCCCGTTCCGTCCCGCACGGTAGTACCAGTTTAAGGTTTATCACCAATTCTTAATGTAAGTATATTTAAACCTTATACGCAACCTATATGCGGCTTAAGAAACCTATTTTAAGGAATATGTACCATTAAAGAGTTAAAGCGAGGTGTTTTGTAGTTTTATTTCTGCCGAAATGATGCAATAATTATAAATTTGCAGATGTAAGACGCTAAAGTAAAGAGTTCATTTAGAATGTTTCGTCAGAAAGCGATAAAATTGGCTGCTAGGTCTTTGTCCTTGATCAGTTGCAATGTTACACCCCTATTTACTAAACTCCAGCACTATCCAGTCATAAAAAATAGTGTATCCCGTTCCGCCCCGAGATTCCCTATCACGTTCCTAATTGAAGTACAGTGTTATATAAATAATTCTAATTTAAATTAATATTCGAATTAAAAGATAGTGAATGTTAACAGAAATTAATATCTGTTTGATTTTATATTAATAACTTAATATATGTTGACGTATGTATTCAAAATTAGCGTTTAACGAAATACTGACGGCATTATTTAAATGTAAAGATTTAATTCAGTTCATTCCATAATGGCACTAAAGACACATTTGGATTGATCAAAGTCAAGTGGTACAGCAGTAATCGCGAACGTTTTGTTACAAAGTGCATTCCGTCTTTTGCATTTTTAGGTATCTGTGATTTTCTCAATTACTCAGAACTGGATCATATTAAAATAAACTACAATTTCTAGAACATTATTGTCTACAATCTAAACCGCCAATTACGTGTTGGTGTGATTATTTAATGTACTCTGTGCGCCAATTATTTATATAATGAAACTGAATAAAATTCAATTTGTGTATGCTAATTCCTTGATGCAAAGTATTTTATTCTAGTACTCAATCTTATTCTGCATCCGTAAATCACTCATTTTTTACTCTATTTCACATGCTTTTTTATCAACTTTTAGTCAGGTCTAAAAGCTGAAATTATACTGAAGTTCGATTATAGCGGTCTTTCATGTGGTCAATTTTAGATTTTTGTCTCGTTAATTAATACCGGTATTTGAAGTCAAACATTATTTTAAAAAACTTAAACTTTAAACAGCTGTAACTTCGAGAGGGTTTGTTAATTTATATAGGCTCTAATGTAACTGCAATATCATTTGCGAAAGCACGAAAAAATTGAGGCTCACCGAACGATCCTTCTTTGTGGAATCAAGAAGCTGAAACTGAAATTTTCTCACTTGAAGTATATAAATTTGTGTAACACAGATGCAAAAATGAAAATAGGAAAGCAAGTAGAGGATTTATTTGTAAATCATAATGTACTAAACACGATTTTCTTAAAAAGAATAGAACGAATAAGTAAGAAAATCATATATTCTGACGAACGCAAAAATCAGCATGTACTATGAAACAAAAATGGCAAAATTTTTTATCCGGACTCTATAAAAACATAAGATAATCACGAAAAAAATACAGAACACTGTTTGTCAACCAATGCACAGGTTTCGAGAAATATTTAGATATAAATTTAGATATTAGTTCCATTAATACTCTGCTGAGGAAATAAGAAAAATTAAAAATATACATAGTTGGAAATAGGTAATTTTGAAAATAATACATAAATGCAAAAAAATGTATAATGTACTAACAAACAATAAATAAGACCTATAAAACACATATTTAAGAAAATACCATCGTTATTTATATAAGAATGTAATATTTCGATGATGTTGTGGTAGTTAAAATTTTTGTAGTATCCGGATTAAAAATGGCTACCCTTTTTGGTTTAGAATGAATGCTGATTTTTTCTTTGGTATGTTTTTCTGATTTTCTTAAATACTCTTGACTAAGTTGTTTTAAGACGCTAGCTCCTGATTACGGGCGAAGGAGCCATATGAAGAATAATAAACTGTGAATGGTTTCATTTACTTCCAAAGATATATTGTTTCAGTCGATATATTCTTAAACATTTTAGACGGCTAACATCATTTAAGAAAAACGGCTAATCAAATATTATCAACATTGAAATTTGCTATGTACATTTTAATCCAAAACTAGGGCAGAAAAAGAGTGAAACTTTGTTGCAAACTTTCAGCAAGAAAAATAAAATGGTCATTTCAGGAAAGGAAAAATTATTTACAGGGGAATAATAGATATACTTATCGAATCTCACAATTCTACAGCCTTATTTCTTTGTTATTAAATGGGATTCGGAAAGCCCTATCTAGTGATTGTTAAAATGGGTACCTTTTTCTGGGAAATCGTCACATTTTAATTATTGATAACATTAATAGTACATTGTAAAATCATCCATAAAACTGATCTTAATAATTAAATTAATAATTCAGATTCTATGTATAATATTCTTTTGTGACTCAACTTACAATAATCTTAAAAAATAAGATGTGAAAATTTCAGTACAGTATAAATCACAGTGTCCGAGGAAAGCATGCTTTAACAATAAAAATATAGGTTCCTCCGACAACCATTATCACTGTTAAATTATTTAAATGAGTTTATATTATAAAAAGAAGAAGAAGGCGGGCAAATTTAAAAGAACCCAAAAATTATATGATATTATTAACATAATGAGAAATTTCAATCATTAGTAATTTTATTTAATATATTATTTTGTGTTATTTTACTTTTACAAATCAACAGCCTTACATTATCAGAATGAATAAAATAAAAACGGATATTTTCCCAGTTATATAATCATCAAACCTATTATCAGTCATGTCAACTTATATTACTTATTTTTAACAAATACGTCGCATACGTGGAAGCCTAATAAGTATAATTAGGATTTTTGGATGTTGTCCGTCTGATAATATTAAGTTTTTGATACGCATTATATATTAATATTTACACATTTTAATTTTCACAGAACTATGGCAATCTGATGAAGTGTACACATATAATTGTTTGTATATAAAATTACTTTTTCATTAATGGCAACTTTGAATCCTTGCTTAAGTAATGGCTTAGACTCCAATATTAAAATAGGATACATAAATAATTCCGTGAAAGGCGTTCCTAAATATATGTATTGGAATGCTAACCTATCTACATTTCCGTCATAGAACGTATTTTGTGATTCACTTAGGACATGATAAAAATTATTAAGAAATTCCAGAAACGGTATTTATTTACGTTATGAATACATTAAAATAATATTCACGCATACGCAGTTTTACTGAATAGTTTGATATTTGATGTGATCAGATGCTATTAGCATTTTGTGAATTGATTTATCAATAACCGTGGGACGTGGGGAGCGTCAAAGGCATTAGAAGAAGCTAGATAAAACATGTAAGGGAAGATGTGGACCTGGAATGGTGGACGAGCGGATGTGACGTGCATTTCCATACGAAGCGACCAGGCTTATAAGTATTGAGAATATTTTGACAGCGCCATGTACTGCAGCCCATTAACTGAACTTCTAGATCCGTTCACCACGACAGGGCCTAATATTAACTGGCAGTATTCATAGCTACTCGTGTC
Source organism: Eucriotettix oculatus (assembly GCA_034510155.1). Classification (NCBI taxonomy): domain Eukaryota; kingdom Metazoa; phylum Arthropoda; class Insecta; order Orthoptera; family Tetrigidae; genus Eucriotettix; species Eucriotettix oculatus. Next base: position 142,923,278 of record CM067377.1, read on the forward strand.
AAAGGCTCTCTCTGTACTTGAGGGACCGTCTACGTACTTGCACGGGACTTGCATTAATAAGTTTGCATTTAAAAATACCCTCCAAACCCGCGATATTTATACAAAAAAGAACTGATTCGTGTAACTGATGCGTTCGAATAAATAGGGTACTAGGAAAGCTCTCAATGTGCGAGGAGCTTTCAACGGCATAAAACGTGCTTCGTGTTTCAACTCCTATAGGAATTACGTACTTTCGAAAGGAGAAATACAGAAATGTTGGGTTTGTATTAACCAATGAACCGCGCCTTACGAACGATTCCGGGTAGAGACGCGGCTCCACGCGGCTCGCAAATACATTCAAAAAAATTTCTATTCCTCATCGTATTACAAAAAAATATACAGTAGGCACTTTAGTTACTTCCTCACAATAATCCATACTCCACTGTTTGAAAGAATTGCGTGAAAAAGAAAAAATGTGCCGAATAATATCATTCTATGTATGTTTATTTATTTATAACTGACGATTGATCTTGAAGTAACATAATTCCATTACTTATTTATAGGTTAAATATAGTCCTACCAACCAGCGTATTAATTATTGTCAACTAATTTAAAATATCTTATTGTACATCCTATGTATTTTCCACCGAGAATCTTCACATTTGTAGATTAAATACATACATACATTTTTAATTCAGTATGTAGAAACAGACGTAATTTTCAAATGTGATGCAAATACATTCATACTTTTATTGGTCTAATAAATCGTATCTCCGAATGAAGATTTGTTATTATTTTATTAATGAATAATTGTCTGATTCTCTGTTAGAATAAAAAACACCAGTGAAATCCACATTGTAATAGCATATAGTTGGTATAAAATGAGTACGTTGATAATTAGCATAACTTCTCACTTGCGTCAATTTTCTTAGCTATGCTTATATTTTCAACAAAATAATAAATCCTCAATGCGTTATTTAACCAAGGCGTTCATGTTTTATCAACTGTCCGAATTTTATAATATTTAAACAGTTATAATGTTTATAATAATTTCATTTCAATTCTTGATACTTCACTGTAATGTATCTTAAGGCACTATGAAACCCCTCACAAATTTATGATAAAACTAAATTATTAATACTTAGTAAATAAAAAATTAGGTACAGAATCTGACTGTTTGGATAGAATCAAATAGTAAAACATCCTGTAAGAAAGAGAAAATTTAATATGAACTTTATTAAAATTTATTGACAGTAGTTCATACTCGGCGTTTCGTTCCAAATTTGGTGATAAAATTAATAATTTCTTTGAACATAACGATGGATACCAAATTAACTGTTTTATAGTAATTCCTGTAAAGTTGGTAAAACCAAACGATCATTAGAAACCCATTTTAATGAACATAAAAAGAATTAAAAATTTAATTTACAGAATTATTCTATATTGACTAAGCATATATTAAAAAAACATAAAATTTATTGACCAAATGTTGAAATTTTTATTCTAGATTAATGCTGAGATGTTTCACATCAGATCTAAACATTCGGCTGTTGTTGTGATCAGCTCTAAGACTGATCTGTTGCAACCCTGCACAAGAACTATTCAACTATTAATATTAAAAATAGTACAAGTAAGAGCTAACTTTTTATAAATTTTCTGTTTCATTTTTGTTCAAGCTTTTCGTTGTTATTATGAACACTAGAAATACTGTTATGAGTTATTGTTTGTAAATTATTTCCGCTTCTTCGCTTGTGCGAGATGCACACCTAAATTTACATCCGCAATTTCTTGTTTCCGTACCTATTCATTTTATAAGATTCATATTGTATTGTAATTATTTACTTTTTATGTTTAGTTTAATACCCACCAGGTGATGTTTCAAATTAGGAACGAAACGTTGTGTACAAACAATTGCTAATATAGTTCATATTTCTGACTTAAAGGCTGTCTTACTATATATAAGAAAAAGAGAAAATTATAAACCTGTTATATATTACATTCCTGACTCAATCATATTGCTCATTTATACAATGCATAAGAAATATGCTGCGGCTTACATAGAGTTTCACAGTATTTTATTTTAAATATTGTAAATAGAGACATAATACATAAATAATGCATATATAGTATAGTTCCGTGTATATAAATTCTATAAGTGCGTGGACTTTTGCGATTATAGACAATTAACGAAAAAGTTACATAAATGCTTTTTGACATTCTAAAATATCAGTAAGCAATTTTTTATATTTAATTCAGTCATTTATTTTTAGTATATCATGTATAAATAATGGAGGAAGAACAATAATATTTCAAGTCATAAATTAAGGTAATCTCACTATTTTTCGCGTAAAAGTAATATTACTAATACGTTGTCTCATGGTCAATAAGTTTGAGAATGTGGGGGAAATTCATCATTCTAGTTGTGGTGAAATTAAAATCTACTGAAAAAATCACAAAATAGTTGTGCTTGTCTACTTTTTCGTATTCTGATACCGTGTTGTTTTCGCGGTATCTTTTCCATTATTGAAGCTTTCTTCTGCTAAAGTAATCTTTAGTTAACTTATGTATACTGTGATAAATGTGCAATAATTATATATATTTATTATTTCTACCAGATTATTTTATTGCGTTATGTTTTTCAAAATGCTTAATATTTAAATCTACCACTCATTTAACAATTATTTTTTATAAAAATTATAATTTTTAACTTAAAAAATTGTCCTTATTGATTTCAGATATTCCCTGAACTCAAATTTGAGTCTGATATTATAATTAAGGATCTAATATTTTTGTTTGAGTGATACACATAAATGTTTCTATAACAATAAGGGAAAATCTCACAAATTGATTTTATTTTTAAATATCTAAACAATATTAAAAACCTTCTGATAATATCTTAGTGTAACAAGGAATATTGAGGAACAATGCAAAAATAATTGCGGATCTTCAAATAATATTTTATGTCGACAAAGAAGAAAATGAATCAAAATTTGTTCGTTTATCTTAGTTTGTGGTCGTAGTAATATTCATATGAAATTGTTAAAAATACGTTGCCTCACTTTCGACCTTCCAAATTTTTATTTTAAATAAATCTATTTAATTTTAAAATTCTGTTCTTTATTAGACTGTAACAATATTGATATCAAATTTACTTTATGTACCTATTAATTTAAATTTACGGGTATTTTCTTATTTAATTAGTACACTAAATATATGAAATGAAAACTATTTTTTATTTATTACTTATATATTATTAGTTAAACGCATGTAACATGTGAGTTTAGAACTACATAATTTAGTAGTCTTGTCAATAAATGTCATTTCCTCCATGAATCGGGTATATAAATTAAAATTGCCATAGCGTTCTTTGACGGAAATCATTTACTTTATTTCATAGTTTTTCGGTCGTTAGTAACTGATTTGTAAAAAATGATAAATATTATTTACAATTGAATAGATTTTTAAGTTACTGAAGTCATAATATCACAATATATTTGTGTAACAATATTTTTTCTATAAATATACTTTTTAAAAATAAAAATATTGTTACATAAATATATTGTGATATTACGACTGGAGTAACTTACAAATCTCTTATTCACAATAAGTCAATAACACCTCTTAGTGTTTTTCATTTTGCTGTTCATACTTGATGACATTTTGAGTCATAATAGTTCTTGTTGTTTTATCAAATTTAAAAAAAGAAATTAAATTTATTCCGTTACAAAATACTGTATGGTTGTTACTGATATTTGTTTTACGTTAAGTTTTAGGTTTATAAATAATTTATTGACCTATATTTTGTGCGATTTTCTTTAACATTTACGACCTTTCACAAGTAACTATCCTACGGTAAAGATATATGTAATAATTATATCTTAAACCCGAAATATAACTTAAATCCTCTACCCCCTAGGCAATAAAGAACAGATGTTGGACTTATTAATGAGCGTAGTCAGTTTTCTAATCATCTTTCCAAACATTTCCTGGGCCGAGGCGAGGTTTTATTTTGGTCGGCAGGTGCCATTAGCCTGGATGCTTAGTGAATCTCCGGCGTCCGAAATTTGTCGAGCCCGTGTGGCAATTACGGAATAAGCGTTTTTGCTTAACGGTATTTGCACCTGCAGGCCAATTAAAGTCAGGGCCAATCAATCCGCCACTTCACCAAGATGCGAGCTCCGCATGCTGCGATAATACAAGATCTATATTCAAAATTGTATCTTCGAATCGACACGCCGTAAACTTCTCCACGAACTCCATAGAATATAAAATTTTAAACACACCCAATTATGATTCAGCTTTGTCGGAAATTTTAATTCATGATAGACGAACTTTGATCAAGACCGAATTATCAGCACAAGTAAAGAGTTGACAATCCTAATACTGTTACCTGAATTTTCATTATATAAAATCAGCTGTGACACGATAATTATTATTTAAATATATATGTATGAACAATTGTGAAAAACTTAATTGCTTAAAACAACTGACAACTTGCAACAAATGATCTACATCTAATAAATTATTCTTAGAGGAAAAATATAAAAAAGTATATATATTTTAATGGTACGTACAAACTGATAAGTAGTAAAAATTGTCTTAATTTTCCAGATTACTATGGTAGAAAGCTACAAAAACCTCTGATTCACGGGAAACAATTTTAATTTATTACACTAAAATTAAATTTTTAACATGACTGTAAGAATGTATTATTTCATTTGTTTTAATTTATTTACAAATTACAGTCAATTGTTATGGATTAAAAACAGGGCTAACAAGGCTTACGTTTTAATATAGTTTTATACGTTTTCTTCAACGCCATCCAAATCCGTGATTCCAAGGAAACTCTTGAAAAAAATTATCTTACCCGTAAAAATTGGTTGTGCATATCCATTTCAATAACTAGTCGGTAACTATTGATATTACTCGGTTAAAAATTGAGGAAAACTGTTTTATATATAATAATTAATAGGCATATGAAGCGGTTATTACCTTATAGTCATAGGCTATTTTTCACAATAATTGAAGTATAAATTTAATATTTTCAGTCAGTTCATCAATGAAAGTAATTTGAAGTATTGTAGTGAATAAATTTAAAAACAATTAACATCTTTGAATTTACAATTTACTTATATTCATCGCACCAAGTATCATCAGTATTCAATTATTAATTTCATATCATGTAATGGATTTATATCGTATAATTCTATTTGGGTACCAGTTCTATTAATAGTATCACTAAAGAATGAAAAGCCGTTCTTTAAGAAGTCATTTCCTTAACCCTTATCAATAATGAATGTCTTCACATTTTTTTCAGGCCACTTTGACGAACAGAAGAGGAATTCTATTATCGCAGAGAAAACCTGTTCCAACGAACGTATTGAGGCAATCAAAGCAATGTTTCTTAATGTCCTGTATATGGATATTCTGTATAATTTTTGTCCATTATAAGTAACAAAAATATAAAAAGAAAATAATAAAAAAATATATTGAAACCATAATACTGTGTACAGTAATTACTTTTCCTATTAGATATGGATTTTTAAAAATAATGTGAGGTGTGTATAGAGGTACTCAGTAAGAAACGTAGTTTAATGATTTTTTAAAATTATGGAAAAATAAAAATAGCTTTATAAAAGCATAAAACATTAGTTTATTCTATTACCTACTTAATCTAATATCAACATAACTTGAAATAATGAATTTAAATTTTTGAAAAATTTTTAAAAAGAAAATTACAAATTTCTCGTTTTGCCAAAACGGGAACGGGATAAGTTATTATGTATATACAATTAGAGGAATTAAATTTAATTTAAGAAAAATATTAACACGTATAGTGTTTTTTGTACATCTTTAGCGTACGGTTGATAGCTTTACCAAAATTTCCTTTCGAAAAACGATTTCTTTGCAACTGCACAGCCTTTCCTAACATTTTCCCTCTTTTTCTGTAATGTTTCTTTCATAGTCTATTCTTTTTGGGTACATCATCCTGTAATTCATTCTTATAAGTTGAGTCTGCCTATTTTTTCGTTTCTTTCATTAGTACATTATATTTTTCTTCATACTGTAGTATCCCGTTCTGCCTCACACGCAAGTTTCAGTTCAATATTTTTTACCAAACCAAATACAAGCAGATTTAAACCTTATACGTAGCTTATATTCAGCAAAAGACACCTTCTTTACGAATATATACCAATGAAGAGTTAAAAGCAAGGATTTTTGTGAATTATCGTATGTCGAAATGATGCAATTTTTTTTTACGTAAATCGCCAAAACTTGGTCAAGTTGGCTGTCGGGACTTCTTCCTTAACTAGTTATAATGTTTCACCCTTATTTATGAACCTCTAGCACTATCCAATAAAAATATAGGGTATTCCGTTCTACTCCGCTACCCCGTTCCCCTAAAAGGGATAAAAATAGGCGTGTTAAATATATGCTAACAAGTAATTATTACAAAACAGTTAAGTAAATAAAACGAATGATGCTATAAATTTTATTCGTTAAGACCGTTAATTTTACTAAATTATTTGCATATATTCTCTGTTTTCGAAACATGAAACAGAACATTATTTTACTCATCTATTAAGGAAACCAAATATATAATGAAATATTCTACTTTGGATTAAGTAAGTAATTTAATATATATAAACGTTAATTTGTAACATAATCCTCCGGTCTGAAACGCAGCATTTACATCTGTAATGCATGTGCGCGATTATGATTGAAGTTATGTTATGAGCCAAGTGGCAATAATCTTAGCTGTCGAACAACTTTTCATTTTTATCTTTTCTCGGCATATTATCAAATATCCATAAATGTTAAGTCAGTAAGCATCAAAACTTAGTACAATTACCAGCAGTTAATAGTTCAGTATAGAGAGCAGAACTCGCTAGCAAACAGAAATTTGATGAATATATGCACTGTCGTCATCTAGGCCAAATTAGTCTCACGCTGAAGAGTGAGGTAACATTTTTCGTACCTTTCAATTTATTATTTAAAAAAATTATATTGATAAAATATTTTTGAACAGTTATGCGTCCGTTAAAAAATTTATTAACTATAAATTTACGGAATGCATGATCAAGATTATTAATACATACAGTTCACCAATTATTTACCAATATTATTGTGAAATGAGTCTTGTGTTGTGAGTCAATTTTATATGTCTCATATATGTCTGAAATGTCTCACGGAACGAAGATGTTTATTTAAATTACAGTTTTACTTAAAATGGTTTGCCTCATTATGGACGTATTAATAATATATTGTTAAATTCATCCTATTTTACTGAAACACCCGTAATTTCTTTCTTTTTTCACGTATACAGTCAGTGTGCATTTCAATTTTCTTCTACTTTGTTATATTAATATTCGTAGTAAATTCTACACTAGCAGAAAAATTACACTATACCGTGAGTAAATTATCACGAGTATAAACCCAGAATTATTTTTTAATTGATCGGGGAATTTAAAAATTCAAAGGTAACTTAAAACGAAATGCTTATTCCAATGAAGAATTAAATAGCTTTACATACTTGGGTTATATCAACCATTGTCATAATGGCATAATCAGTAAATTAAATTTTTAAAAATTACATTATTCCACAAATCACTTTCAAATTTTGTCAAAAGAAGCTCACAATTCATTTTGCACATTATAATGGCCGAACGGTCGGATGACGCTTGTGTGATTTTATAATTGTGACGATATTTCTAATTGAAATAAATTGATTTGGGGTCTGGAATAGGTCGCTGCTTCAAATTCGAACCTAACATTTAACATGCCTTGAACAATAATTAGTGAAATAATATCAGAAGACTTTTTAAGTTTTATGAATATGACCGTTAAAGTTTGATAGGTACTGTATTGTGCGTAATATGCAACTGACTGGATGGTTGGTTATTTCTTACCATCCAAATTAGAATTAATATTAAATGCTTAATGAAATATATACATATATTTACCTAACTTTTATTATTTATTTATGACGTCATTATTACTTTTTCAAATTAACGTAAACGTTATACAAAATGAGAACCATATTACACAAAAAAAAGAATTGTTTGAGTTTCATAACTTCAGCTTAGAAGTTTTGCCGGGGTATTTAGGGTAGTGTTACTATATCTCAATGACTTCATACATGGTACTGTAAATGTTAAAAAAATTCCATATACGAAGTCTAAATGGTTTATAAATAATACATAAAATAAGTAATAGTTCATTTCGTTCTGTAACAACGGTCAATAATAATCAGATAACTGTTACCAGCCGATGTGTAGGAATAACAGAAACTGCAATCTTAAATATAAAATTTATTATCACGTAAAATTTTACATTTGAAACATTCAAGTACTACAAAAAATTATATTGCATTGAGTAATTTGTTAAGAATTTTTTTAAATAAAATATATTGGTTTACACTTACAAAATTTGCCTGTACATGGAACCTCATTCCGTGACTCTTTCGGCCGAAAAACAAGCAAGTGCCGCAAGGAGTGAAGTTCCGTTAGAAATTCAAACCAAAAACGGACTCCAATAATAATAATAATATTCAATTCAAGTTATTAGTTTCACATTTTACGTTGATACAATTTATGTTTTTCCTAATGTGAAGCATTTCGCTCATTATACTTGAGAAATAATTTTGAACTTCACTCCTTGCGGCACTTGCTTGTATTTCGTTCGAAGGAGTCATGGAGTGAGTTTCCATGTAGACGAAATTTTGTATGTGTAAAAACCATGTATTTTATTTTCAAATTTTTCTTAACATATTACTCAATGTAATCAATTTGTAAAATGAGAGACGAAAGGTCGTAATATTTCATATTTTAATAATACAGATACTGACAAAGATGATAATGAAACAGTTTATTATAATTATTTTAATTTCGATAATACTATTGTTTCAGGTGAGGAAATGAATATTAAGTAAATATTATTATAAAAATGCTGTATATTAAGAGGAACAAATTTACTGTCACCATTAAACATGAAACTTTAAAACTAATAAAATATATTATGGTTTGTTAAATTGTCTTAGTTAATTTTATATTTTGGCTATGCTCTTTGTATTATATATTTGCTTGATGTGGTTTATTTAAAAGGACTCCTATGGATGGTGGAAACCTCTACTTTTAGGTCAAAAAATTTTCAAAATTTAGTGTACAAATATGCTTTACCGGTGGTTAATTCATCAATTGTATTTTTTATCACCGATGTCAATTGTTCCTATATTCTAATTCTTTTCTCTTCATTCCCCTTGGCTTATGTATGTTAACATATAAATGAATTGAAATTTAATGAGAACAATGACTTTGTTAGTTTGAATTATCAAATTACAACACAGTAGCGCACCGGTTAAATGAATTTTGTATGGTTTCTTATTTCTATTATAACACGAAATTAATACGCATAACTAAATCTGATCCATGTTGCATAATAACGAGCCATGATATAATTTAAAAGTATACTAATTCACTACAACGAATATACACTTGTCATGTTGCAAAATTTTAAAACCTTTGTGAAAATGCATGCGGAAATTATTCTACAACATACTAAATAATAATTAGTCTTTTGTAATTTCTAATCTTTTTAAATACATAATACACGCATTTTAACCTAACATTGACAATAAATATTTTTATCCGCATGTATTTTTATCGAATTTTATTTATGTCGCATAAAATTCTATAGCTACTATCCAGTTAAAAAACATGAATTACATATTATAAAATTACATAACACTTAAATTTCCAAGTAATGAACTTTATAACGTATTTTTATAAATTCGATTATAACATTAATTTAAATTATATTACAACATCTCTCACAGCTATCTTTTTTTTTCAGTGAACCGCAACACCAATGCAACTAACCATGGACCGCATCATTGTCCCAAATACAGAGAAGAAATATAAAAGAATCATATGGACCAAAGGACATCACATCATTGGAAGAGACAATAGAAAGACTACTATAATTTCCAAAAGTCAACATGTATCACAAAACCTAACTCAAGATAATTGTAAACCTTATTGGATACATTAATCTCAATATTCTTTTCTCTTTTTATGTGTTAATGTAACCTCTGTGGTCGCCAATAACATCACAGTTGACGCAACCTGACATTAAATAAATAAAAATTATATATCTCTAATTCTAATGTGTCTGTTTCACATGAACTCACTTTAACTGTGTTGACAAATATATATTTGAAAGTAATAGTATTTTTTCTGATGGCTAATATACTAATAACCATATCCATTTATTTATTTACATTCATGCAGTCTGATTCTAAATATTACTTAAATTGTGACGTGTTCATATCAATTCACGTCACTATATAGAAAGCAGTACTAGAATTGTTTTTATTTTAAAATAAGTCAATTATGTTATTATTTTGAAGGTGGCGAAGCAAATTTTATCTCTGACTAAACAATACAATCTAATATTGTAGATTGTTTCTTCAATAATTTTGGATTTTCCTCTTTTCTTAATTTTTATTGAGCTTAAATTTTAATTAGTGTTAATTGTTTATCCATAAAACTATGTTGTGTATCCACCCTAATTTCTGAAGGAAGGATATTATTTATACTTTTAATACTGTCATTATTTTTACAAATTGAATTATTGATATCATGTAAGGTTTAGATTTCGATTATGAATTTTTCGTTTTCAATCTGAAGATATATGTTGGAAATCGGGGAAATATAACATGCTATAAGAAAGATAGCAACTGTTCAGTAGGTGAGGGTGTGTTAAAATATTCCTAAATCGGTATTGGGCTTGAGATTAGCGATTGGTAGACACCAACAGCAACACGGCCGGTGTCTTTAGTTTATTAACAGCGACGCTTTTTCGACAGAGCGTTTTCAGTTTGTTGCGTCTAGGTGAGATTCATTATGGACTAGTATCCGTGTTTTGCTTGAGCTGTCCTGTCCTCTGCTCTGTTCTGCTCTGCTCTGCGCCGGAAGCCAGCTTCACCATTAAAAATACACCTATGAAATCTAACAGGCGCTCCGTGCGAAACAAAGTCCATTATGCATCGCGTTTGCAGAACTCCGCTGTCCGCCTGCTTAGTTATGTATTCTCCTACACGAAATTACAATCATTAGCTTTATGTTGCAACAGAAAGTGTTCTCGTAGACAAAAAAGGCACTTTCCTTCTGCCTCTTTGCCCGTAAAATAATTGAGCAGCATCCGAACGGCTTTCGCTTTGAGGTTGATAAGAATGGCGTGTGAGGCAAAGTAAATTATTCCTATAATTTGAACAACTAAAAACTTGGTCAAAGCGCGTTTCAGATATCAGACAAGACACCGCACAAAGAAAAAAATAATGTGAAATGAAGAACACTGGAAATAAAAATATGATTATTGTCTCACTCCTACATTTAGACGTTTAAAATAGATTATGGAAAATGGACATCATTAGTACATTGTAGTATAAGTTAGGAAAAAATTATATTGGAACAGAATGATCTTAATTCTTTACAACCTATTTCAATAAAAACTCACCACCTTAAACTTTATCAATCAGCATTCCTTAATCAAATATAATGCTTTTTAATAGTCTATGTACGGATATTAAAGTATCGAACACTATTACAACTATTAGTAATAAACGGAAAAATATAATTTTGTATGGTGTGAATTATTAAGTTAATTAAATTTATAATCATCTGTAAACAGACTTAGAATCTCGAGGAAAGACCACCATTATCAAGAAATTGTAATATTTACTACGTAATGACAATTTACAAATACTAATTTATTTATTTGTTTTTCCTATATCATAATATATATATATATATTACCTGTGGTGAAATCATAACTATCATGACGAGAATCAGAATTTCTGTCAGCACAAGTAAAGTGGTGGGATTAGTGAAAATAATGATTTAAGTATTTAATAAATAATAATGATAATAAATTGGTAATTTAAACTCATGAATTGAGTTATTTGTAAAGTATGTAAGGAATATTACCGTCTTATATCTCACGAAATTATTAATATAAATTATTTTATAATTACCTCATCTTTCATTAGAGTATTTATGATACTGTACTATCATTTAAATTTATTTCTTATACGATTATTTGTGTTTTTCCTGTATTTGCGATGCCAGTCATTGTCGTATGTGTATTTCATTAATATACCCGTTTCCGCTTTGATTTGTATTAATGTTTGTAATATATATGTAATCTAAATTTCCTATAACCAAAAAACATGAAATTATTGTGCACAATTTGCGATAGTTTACTTAATAAACCGAGAAACTAATCGATAAACACTAATGCGTTGAAAAAATATTAAATAACCGATAATATAAAAGATGTTATATGACATGTCACACAACATATTCCAATGCAGTGTGGTTGTTTGAAATTGTTTATTCTCAAGTCGTCCTCAACTATCTTTCTTCTCAAAATATTTCAATTCAATTTGTTAAAATTAAATTACAAATATAATTTATGTACAAATATTTAACAATTTTCATCTCTGCAAGGGTTCACACTAGTAGTCGTAGATTTTAATAAGGAATACTTTCCAATTGAAGTCAAAAATGACTATTTCTCAATTCTTGTCTCCTCAAGTTAGCTTTGCGATCTTCGTCTAAGCTTCAATAGAAGCATTAGACAAATATAGCAATTATATGCGTTAACGTATAATGCTTTTTTACAAAACTATAACTTATGTCAGAAGGAATAAATTATATTTCTATCACAAATATTTATCGATTGTACGAAAAAAAATATATATACTAATTAATTGACTTTTTGTCTAATAAAATTAGTTTAATTATCAAATTTGTATCTGCATTTCTGTACAAAAAGACATTTGAATTTTTTTGTAGGCGTATTACGATAAACACAGCAAAAACATGTTGCCCTAAAATTAATTTAAAATTAAACTGTATAGACATAATATATAGATATGTTAGTTAATAAAAACGCCTACTTGAAAAATTCCGAACTATAAAAAGGATGGGACTCTTTGGATGCATAACATTTTTGATATTACATTCATAATAATATGGATAGTACAAGGTAACACACAGTAAATATCTTATAATTTGGAAAAAAATTTCATACTTACTTCTTTTTACCATTTACTCAAAACTATGTAAAAAATTAAATCAGTAACAAATAGTTAAAATTCAAAATAAATTCAAGATAACAATAAAAGATAGTAACAATACTTTGAAAATATGGGCTTTGTTTTATATATATAGAAAGTATGTTTTACAGTTTCGTAATTTATATATATATAGAAGATGACCAAACAATTATTCTTTCAACAAATTTAAAATTAAAATAAATATATAATGGATTTATAAGGGTTTGCTTTCAACATTGATCACGATTACTGCCAAGGGTAAAAAATACACCCTCAATAATCTCAAATTATTCAAAATAATAATCTGGGACCATCTCATCACAAAGATGCATTATCATAACATAGAAATATTGTTTGTTTTGTTATTTTGTATTGATCATTACTCCTGAATAGATACCTTTTATACAGGATTAATTTTCATAATTACTTAAAGTTAAAAAAAATCGAAAAAATTATTAAAAAAAATATTATGTGAATACATCAGTCGCAAATGACCGCAAGGTTAAAGGGACCGATAATTAATAAATGAAATTATAAAATCTTCCATATTTTTATTGTGTACGCTTAGTTTCTCTAGAAGAACCATCCCAAGAAGAAATAAGAACTTCACACATTTTCTCCTTTATACTGTCTTCCAGAAAGTGTAATGTATGTATTTTATAGAATCAAATTTGGTTTAATTTATCATTATATAAATTCTGAAATATTTGAAATTACATTTAAAATTTAACTAAAGGAAGAAGAAAGCCTTACTCATTTTCATTTTTTCTCTAATTTACATTTCAGTCCAGGAATTTTTTTACTAAAATATTTGCTGAATCATACATATGTGTATGTAAATAACTTTTAAATCATTGTGACTATATACACTTCAAGTGATCAAGAAATTATTATATATTACATTATTATTTATTATTATAAATTCTTCAATATTTTTGTTGTGTACGCTTAGTTTCTCTAGAAAAAATTCCATCCCAAGAAGGAACGTGAACTTCATACGTTTCTTCCTTTACATTATCTTCCAGAAAGTTTAATGTATTTCAAATTTGGTTTTATTTATCAGCGTTTCTATTTTGAAATAAAACAAAATATTAGATAAAATGTCTAAGTCATAATGCACTCTACCAATATTTTCACGACAGTTTCGAACTAATTTTAAGTCGCATTTATCCAGCAGTCATTTGCGATTGCTAATTTCATTTTTATTTTTAAATAAAATGTATCGAAACTTTTCTTGTTTTCCAGTACACATTCATACTATAGATAATGTGCTATAATAATAAACCACCATTTGTACAGATAATTAAAAGTATTTTATTCAACGTTTCTGTACATTTTAATACTGTCATGATAATTCCAATTTATTTAATTCTAAATTTAATTCATTGAATGGCAAAAGAGAATAACTATTTTTATAATTTATAGCAGGGAAATTAATTAAATATAGTAGGTTTAGCTAAGGTTATATATATATATATATATATATGTAGTAAATTTGGGGACCACTTAATTTAGGTGCTCCTTATATTCAGTTACAATATCTATTTGGAAATGTATAGCAAAGTGGCCTATAACTTAAAGATTTAATATAAAATTTTAGACCTCTTCATACGTGCATCATGCGCGTCAAATTTTCATCCATAAAATTTGTTTATTTTAAAATAACACCAGGCTCTAATTTATGAACGATACTTCTTAATAAAATTTATATTAAATCTTTTCTGACTCATACGTTGTTTTAATGTTTATTGGTCCTTACATTACTAATAAAAATTATAATAATTAAATACTAATGCACATAAAACTTAAAAATAGAAAACACTGGTATTTTAAATTTAGAATGTTCACTTCACTTGAATTATAAGTATCTTCAATAACGTCATTTTTCTGAAATTGGACGGCAGAAATTACTAAAAACATGTTGCTTTAAATGATAGAATCCCAGTCCACTTCTTAAGCATTTCTATTTCTTAGTGTTGTTATACCTGATGAGCAAGAAGATCAAAAATAGTAAACAATAATATATAAACATTTATATGGAACATAATATCTTCATTTACTTTGGATCTTGGAGTTCCTCGAGGAAACCTACATCTTCAAACTTATGTAAATTCATATGCTGTGTAGCAGCTAAACTCATGACCCATGACTTATGACCAAGTTAATGACCCAGTTGTAGAAGCTACATTAAATATTTATTAAAACAATTTTGATTGGATCACTTGTAATTAAACTTCAAATTAGTCTAGCGCATGAAGTATTAGAATTAATATTTAATAAATTACACTCATGATCTATTAATTATATATATGCAACTATGCCTACACACGTAAGAATTTAATGGTCGATAATTATTAAACGGTAAAAATTACTACTATAGTATAATGTAATGATTCAATGATACACAGTGAAATACTTCGTTAGAGAAACATAAATATAAATTGATCATACTATTATGCAATATTATGGTAAGAGTAATATTTTTTACTTAGTTTAGAAGACGAAAAGATAAGTACACATTATTTATACAGAGTTATGTTTTGTCCTTAGATACATATATATATATATATAACAAAAGAAACCGTAATGACATAGAATGAAGTTGTATATTTAATTATATGACAACAATAAAATGTAGAGGATGTCGTGGCGGTACGGGTCACTAAATTTTTAACAATTTTTGTAGAACTGTGTAAAAATAAAAATGAACTCATAAAAGAGGCTGTACACAGTCTGCTTAATTTTAACTTTTTAAATTTGATTTTGATTTTGATTTTCGGAAGAAATTTAAGCCGTTTATGTGTGTTTATATGTGCCATTGTTTTTTCTGTTCTGAAACTGAAACATAATTTTATTGATTCTTTTATATTTTGTAATTGTAGTCACTAAGATCGTCCACTTTTGACGCGACTATAATTTCAATTAAAAAAATTAGTTTAATCGTTTTTATTTAAACTAATATCAATATGACTAAAAAAAAGAATTTAGGTTTTAAATGTTTTTTTAATGAAACTCACAAGTATCCTGTTCTGCCACTATCCCCGGGGTATGCAATTAAATTTATTTTAAGAAAAAGCTTAACGCGTATTATAGTTTTATTTCTTATACTTTGTTTTGCGTACGCTTTATAAATATTCCTTTTCGCAAAAAATATTTTTTGCAACTACTCAGGCTTTGCTAATATTTTTTGTTTCTTCCGTTTCTTTTCTTTCTTAATCTATTGCTTTTCGTTACAGCATCCTGCCAGTTTTCCTTTCTTTTCTTGAGGAACACATTACATTTTGCCTTATGAAGTCCAGTTCTGCCCCGCACGCAAGTCTTAGTTTAAGGTTTTTACCGAGCCTTAATACTAGCAAATTTAAACCATATACGCAACTTATTTGCAGCGAAAGACACCTAGTTTACGAATAAAAACCAGTAAAGAATTAAAAGCGAGGAGTTTTGTAGAATACTTTCTGTCGAAAGGCTGCAAAAATTATAATTCACAGATGTAAGAGGCCAAAGCAAGAATTCATTCACAAGGTGCAGTCATAACATAACTTGGTCAAATAGGCTGTCAGTTCTTCTTCCTTGACCAGAACAATTTTACACCCCTATTTACTAAACTTTAGCACTATCTAGTAAAACAATAGTTTATCCCGTTCCGCCCAGACTTCGCCTATATTATTAATAAATAGAACAAAAAATTTTAAAAGTATCTGCTACTGTAGCGTAAGATATTTTGTGTAACAGTCCTCTACATTAATTTTAATTTTTGTAATAAATATTTTCTCCGTTAATTATTTTAACCATAGAATTAATCTTGTTTATGATTTTTAAAATATTAAAACTTAAGTTCTAATATGATATTGACCGTTATTATATTATTTATGTAAAACCTGCCTGTTATACAGTAATCCAATCTATAAGGCCATATTAACATTAAATCAAGTTACTCTTTTAGAATGTAAAAAACAAGCATGTAATTTTTTTAAAAATTTTAATATTCCCCGAATTACTATAAAATTGTATGTTAAAATTTTAAGTTTAATAAATGTATCTATTTAGAATTGATATTGTGTCTTTATCTACATAATCAAAATTTATATATTTAAATAAAAGTTTAAATGGATAACGTACAATATTTATGTGCAATTTTAGGTTCCATGTATTATTAAAAGTCAAAAAATGATACGCCAAACGATTACATATTACTCTTTAAGGTCTTAAATTCAAAATACTTTTATTATTTAGGTTTATGTGAAGTTAAGAACGAAAATGTTAATATAAGTTTGCGTCAAGATCCTCATATAAAATAATCGGAGAACGGCGTTGTTTCCATTCACCCGTATTCAATTTTAAATAATACTATAATTCTGAATTTAGCCATAATATAGTTCTTCTGTAAAACTGATAAAGAGCTATTGAATATAATCCTTCCGTATAAATATTTACCGGCGATTTACGACATTTAATTTCGTCTGTTAAAATTTGATATCATTCATTTAATATTTCCTCTTCCAACAATTCGCCATTCTTCATAATACAGAGTTAAGTAAATGTTTGATATAATAACTTGAGTATTTTTTAATAGTAGAGGAAAAGTTAAAAATTATCTCACAGAAAACTAGATACGTTTGTTATGAGAAGCTTTCAAATTTAAAAAAATACAGATTATTGATTCATTCTAAGATTTCTTTCGAAATTATGCGTTCATTTAATGACAAATGAACGGTCTTACTTTATAATACAATCAACTGAAGCGATAAAGAGTATTTTATTATTTATAGAACAAAACTTTACTGATAGAAGAAATTCAATGTAAAATAATTTTAGTTGTCTTGTGCGTCTATGTTCACCTTTTTTGTTGTTTCTATTCTGGTGGATAAACGTTTTACGTGAAAAAAATTATGTTTATTTATTATTTGGTTATAATTTTGTTACTTTGTATAGTTGCCAATGATTCTAGGGTCGACGCGAACTTTTAAAATAATCAAGTACTATATTTGTAGGTAATTTAAAATATTATAAATATGTAATTGGAAGTTTTTTAAATAGATGTTTTTATATTGATACAGTGTAACACTAAAACATTTTAAATTTTGGAAAAGGAAAAGAATCTCTATTCATAGTACAGAGTACTGTCAGATAGATGAAAACTACATTCTTTCATTCTGGACTAAGGGGCTGTGTTTGAAATTTATAAAACTTAGAACTTATTGTAGAAGTATCACCTCTTTCACTATAATTTATTACTATTAAAAGTTTAAATAGATTGTATTTTCTTGAAATTGAAACGAAATACATATAAGACATTAATGCAAATACTGCCTTTACTGATATTAATTTTGAAATAGAAGTATGTAAGTATAAGGGTCCCATTGTGTTGTCTTTTACTAAATACATAAATATTAAAAATATGTATCTAAATTTATATTTAAAATTTAGAATACGCACAATGACAGTATTAAGATTAAATAAAGGAGTTTCACGAATGTATTCTCCGTAAATAAAAAAGATTTTTTATCAATTTATTTATAGTCGCATAAACAAAAAAGTCAAAAGATTTTTTATTTCGTTCTAACGTACAATATAGTCCGGAGTGTTTTGACCCATACTTTTCTTTCAACTTGAAGAACGAATTCGTGTTCCCTAAAATCTTTAATCCTATTCTTTATTAAAAATTAAACTTCGTAATTTAATTCTAAAATAATCTTTGACTGTCAAAGAGTTTAGTTGTTTATAAAGTCATCGTTAAAAAATGTATTTGTTTTAAAATTTAAATGCATTTTAAGAAGAATTACGTTCGCAGATAGAGCACACAATTACATTATAATTATCCGAATTAGCTAGGAAATGGCAACGTAATAAAATATGAGAAATTTTGACGAGTCGAGGCAACAAATATAATTAGTACATAATGAAATTAATAATAAGAAATTTTCCAAACTGAAGAAAGTATGATACTTAATAATAGATATATTCGATATTAGCATTACTAAGTGTTATAAGTTTACACATCTCTCAGGACTTCTCCAATTCATTAATTATTTAACAAAGTGTAATAATTTACATAAAGTAAATATCTGCTCATGTTAATGTTTATATGTGTTTGAATATGAACCTCCAATTGGCTTTGTTAGATTTTTATTACTGTCCTAAAATTCTAACTTTACATCTAATATATAATTGTAATAGATCATAATGTGTTGAACTGCGTTGAGAATTTATAGAGCGATAACAAAACTACTGACTAGATATCACATGAATTTACAATTTCTTTTACTTAATTTTATTCCTCAATTACGCGTTTTGTTTATCGGAAGAATATTTTGTAATATATACGTAAAATATTCTACAAAAATTCTTTATTCACAAAAATAATAACAAAAGAGATCGTGTTTAATTAAAGGATCGTACAATAATGCAAAGTTAAAAGCAATAATCCAAATTTGGAGCTCAATCAAAACAAGAACATTTGAGAATTTATAATAGAACTAAGAGCCATGAATTCCAAAACAGTTTTCCGAACAAAATGACAAGCATAAATAAATTTTTTGTCTTAATTTGTTTTTTAACGGATGATTTAATGATGTATACAAAAGTGAATCAGTAGACTTTATCACAGCTAAATTGAGGGTATAATTATTTTTATTCATTCGCATATGATTAAATTTAAGACTCTTTTGATTTACCAGCAATGAGGTTAAAATATATATAACCAATCATTTAATGTTGTAGTACTTTTCTGGAATAACTTTACTATTGTGGCTAAAAAAATCGAAATTTAAATGAACTTGTATAAGAGTATTCTAACCAGAATGTAGTATGATTATTTTAGAGTATTAAATTTAGACTTAGGATTATATTATTCTCTGCTTCATCTAAATTCGAAAAGTTGCTTCCAAACTGATATTTAAGTATTCAAATAAATTCAGAACGCATTCATAGGCAATTCAAGTTTCTATTTTATTTTTATTTATAAATATTTCCTGAGTTGTATTCAAGGACAGTCACTACCAAAATCTCTATAGACATATTATTCATATATGTTTTCTTATTATTCATTTAGTTATTAAAATAAAATCGATTTACTAATATCCTTTCAATTTTAAGTATTCTTCATATATAAGCGTACTTTACTAATACGTTATCAAATTGAACTCATCGTTATAACATAAACTAAACAACTTTAATTCGAAATTTCATGTACAAAATTATCACATATATTCATACCATTTTCAAAGTGATAATGAGGCATGAGTTTGCCAACTTTGTCATTCGCAGTTACCGTGCTTGTATGGAACTGGGATTCTGCGAAGCACAGATCCTAAGAAACCAGTTCTGAGCACAGCATCCCCTCAATGTAACATTCCTTACCCTTTCACCTTGACCTTGTCCTACTTTTCTAAGAGGAAGAAACTCGTTTGCAAACAGCTGTGTTGCAGGAGGGAGCCAATGCCATAAGTGTTACCTCGGATTTAGCAGTATGTTGACCTACTAACACAGTAATGGACCAAACAACTCAAGGTATGTACACGTCAGAGAACGTCATGCTCATGTTTACTTGTGATTATAAAACATTTAAACCGATTATTAATTATTAACGGAGCGAACAATATTTTTATTACTTGCGTCAGCTCTCGTATATATTATATAAAAGTGTTAAATATATATGGCGATATAATGTAAAGAAAAATATTTTCGTAAATAGTTACTAGATACAATTTTATAAAGGAGTAAATTCCATTATCTGCATACATATTAGCCATTATCGTCAATAAATATCCAGAAAACCAATCGTTATTAAAGTACAAGATTATATTATGCAGCTTATTTTTTTAAATTCTAACATAAAGTGATACAATGGTACGAATGACTAGGAAAGAGTTAAAAATATATACCTATAATGTTACAGTTCATTAAACGTTCCTTCATTATTTTACATATTTCGTAACCAATCCTCATTTAGTGTCAGTAGTGTTATGCAATTTAGATGTTATGAAGTTAGATATCTTCATTTATTTTTCTAAGTGCGTTAACAGACTTTTTACAAAGAATTAAAATATAATACTAATACATAATTTTGTCTGAAGTTCATTTTGATAACTTATGTCTATTAACGTTTAGGTACTGATTTACGTTTTCTGTTTACAATTATACTATATTTTTCAAGTACATAATAATAATAACACATTTATGTAACTAAAATATTAACAGTCAGCGTTTTTGAGTTCAGTATTAAATCCCAATCAATTATTAATTGTATGATTCTGGTGTTTTCTCAT
Source organism: Eucriotettix oculatus (assembly GCA_034510155.1). NCBI lineage: Eukaryota > Metazoa > Arthropoda > Insecta > Orthoptera > Tetrigidae > Eucriotettix > Eucriotettix oculatus. The sequence goes on from CM067377.1 coordinate 142,944,644, forward strand.
TTTACTGAAATCAACAATTTGTGCTGTAGATGGTTTATATTATAATTGTTCATTTTTTTATTCTTATAGAAACTTTTATCGTAATGATTGTTAGTTAGTACAATTATTGTTTATGAAATTTGTAAGATAATACGATTAACAGCTACATTGTTCGGAAACGGTTTATTAATATAGTGTTATTATATTAAATTTTAATTTGTAAAAACTTTAAATGCCCCACTGATTGAGGACTACGTGCGTTTCACTGGAATTAAGTGTAATGTCAGTGTGAACTGATATTTGAACAATGTAACGAATTAATATTGAACCTTTGATTAATAACTGTTATGTATCTCACTTTACAAATAAGAAAGAAAAAATATTTTTTCTCTTCATACTCACTTTAATAAATTATTCATGAAATGATCTTGTGCTCATTTAAATTTGTAGTCTTATTGCAGAAGAATTAAATCCCGTTTTATATGTTTATTCAGATAAACCTCGAAGTGACATAAGCTTATATTACTTACATAAAATTAAAATTATATATCATTCTTATGCTTGTCAATAAACTATAAATAGTAAACTAATTTAGGAAGGATAGGGATCTTACAGCCTTTTGGGGACGCAATTAAACTTTTTATTCAACAATATTTTAGACCACATGTTCCTAATTATATTATATATAATATATCTCCTGGTTCTATTTCATTTTGATCTTCATTTCTTTGAATACTGTTTCCTTACTTTACTATTTTTTTGTTCTTCTTCTTTAAGTTTGATTTTTCTTATATGTAATATAAGCTTCGGCGTATTTGATTTAATGATTTTTAATTATTATATAAACCAAGAATAATTAATTTCTCTCATATTGAATCAGATTATTGAATCTAAGTATAGACCATTTTATAATATAATAATCTGTAAAGTCTGATGATAGTGAGAAATTGATTTTTCCTTTCATTCCCACGTAAACAGTCAACAAATATAAAAATAAGATAAACTTTATGAAGCCTCGTTAGTAATGTTAATAGTATCGTATGAACGTCTCAACGTTCAGACAAATGTTCTCAAAATTGTAAGGGTAGTAGTTTATAGATCTGTAGCAGTTAAAAATATTGGACCATGTTAAAACAAAATAAAATATATTATTTTGTAGAAACGAATATTCACTAGCGTTTAATACTATTATTTTTACTAGTTAATATAATATCTGTTGCCCTTAAATAATGAACGCTAAGCAAGGGTTTAAAGGAAAATATTTCATATTGAGTGTAATAATTTCTGAAAACATTTCTTGCATGAGTATTACAGAAAAAATTGAAGACGCCCATTTTAAATTCCCTTCCTATGCTATTAAAGGGGAGTTGTCTGTTTCAGGATTACCCTCATGCAGCCTGGTAGCCCCCTACCCTCCAAAACATAAATTCCCAGGAATTTATATGGATCATCATACTAATTAATAATTATTGTTTTGCCTTAAATTTTCTTAATTATTGACAAGTATTTTCTGTAAAAATCATCAGTTTAAACTTTATGAATCAGCAGTCCTTAATCAAATATAAATCAATTTATTAGTCTACCAACGGACTTTAAAGTATCAAACACTATTCAAACTTTTAGTAATAAACGGAAAAATATTAATTTGTCTAGTGTGATTGTCCATTAATTTGAAAATCATCTGTCAACAGACTATGAATCTCAAGGAAATCCGCCATTATTAAGATATAAAAGATTTTTATATTTATTTAACATTACAAAATTAAACTTCATTCCAATTTTTAAAAATATTGTTAAGTTTGATTTAAGTTTATAGAATATATATTTGACTTTATGGGTTTTTAATAATTTGTTTTACTAGTAATCGATTACGTTTGTAAAGTATTTAAAGATAAGTATAAATTTTCCTATTAACTGGAATAAATTTTCTTGTAGAGTACACTAGTACAAATCGTGACCGTGAAAAGTGTTGCTTGACCACATATGCGTCAAGATAGTACATTTACGTGAATTCCCCTGTAGAGATGGTTGCTGTAGGTGGTTGGCTTTTAAGAAATAAAATCAAGGTTACTGCAAAAAGAGATATCATAGCTATCTGCGTTTCATTCAGCAAAGCTTGAACTCAATAAATTGATTCGAAAACCTGTCTTGCAGGCTTATCTTAAAACTCATTTGTTTTTTTAAATAATTTCTTTATAAATTACATAAAAATATGTGCTTACAATTTTACAGTCTGGTTTTATTATTAATTTAATTAATTATTAATCATAGCATAATAAATGTTAAATGAATGTTGTCGGAATTGTACTAATAATATCAATAATTGAAATATTTAAACATTTTTTATTAGCAATATATTTACTGTTATCTTTCAATGGTATTAGAATGTAAGATTGTAACAATGTTGAATAGTCCAAAAATACAAATAAAACGGCTTAAATATTAGATGGTGTACGTGAGTTTTTGAGACAAGGATACCTTAACGTTTTTGGTGGGACGATTGAAGGGTGTTTTGTCCGCCCCTTCCAAAATTGCATTCACACATCCCCCTTCATTCAACCAGTGTACCAAGACATCTCATAAAGAGAAGAGACGGAGATTCCCCACCGTGGCATCTTGCAGAAACAAAATAAATTGCAAACTCTAAGAATTCTGGTTCCTTTGATTAGAACAGGTTCTTCGTGTTTGGGGTTCCTTCCAAATGTAGGTCACAAGCAATTCTAGCAGTTACAGAAATGGGGTCACAGCATCTTGCACAAACAGGTTCTGCTCCCAGCTCCAAATGTAGGTTAAATATTATTTACATTTATGACATCTATAACCAACCGTCGTTTTGCTGCAGAGCTTCCACTTACAGAAACGAACATTGCCTGACACTTAAGTTAAAATTGATATAAGTATATTTACAGAGCATATCAATTTATTCGTCTTCCTCTGCAACTTTACAACACTTGTCAAAGATTTAACTCTGTATTTTTCCAACCAGTAATTTTCATCCGTTATATGTTTTCTGCCACATATTAGATTCCTACCTTAGTGGGAACACAACGTGATCCAGTCGCATGTATATCTTATTCACGAGTAGACATTTATACATTATATTTATTCTACTGATGGAATCTGACCCAGCTATTTTAATCTAGGTTATTTAATAAACCTCAACGTACGTCTCTATAATCTCTTCCGTTTAATAAATTTATTTATTATTGACGGTTTCTTTGAAGACGTTGGATGACGCGACTTTTTCAATCCGTTGACAAGTTAACAATTTGTACGCAAGGATTTCCTGTAAATGAATTCCTATGGTAGTGAAACTCGATATTCACTATTTTTGAGAGGTAACTAACTAGTGCCTTATAAACGGTTTCTTCTTCTTCTTCCTATGGCATTCTAGTCCGCATTCGGACCTTTGCTTACCAGGATAAAGGATTTACAGTCATGTATAAAAAACTCTACCTGAAGTGCTACATTTAATGAAATATTTATTTTGGAAATTTGGATCTCATAAGATGAGAAGGTTGTAATTTAAATATCAGTACCTTAGGACTTATCTACTATTCCACTGTTGCACGAACATGAACAGTTTACTGTATCCCTGATAAATTTATGAGAAAATTTGTGACTTCTTTTTTATTAAATTTTTAACACTCCAGGCAATTTATCCCAGATAAAGATTCCGATTATGGGATTTCCTCTTATTCACTCAGATGAGTACAATATTTTGGATATTCCAAGGGCGATCGAAGTTTAAAATATTGAATGGAGTGCTTAGATATATCAGAAGTATTTTTTCATGGGCATAGAAGACAACAGTAACATAATGTCGGAGACTAAGAGAGAATTTTTAGTGAAGAGAAACCTTTGAGATTGATACATTTTAATTAAGAGCGTAGTGAATTTGACCGTTGGAACGTCTTAAGTGCTTGGGCGCAAAATGTTTTGAACCTTCAATGGTCTAAAAACGTAAGGAACAAGCATACTTCAAAATTGAGTACGTGTGTGGAGGAAAGAAAATACCTATAAAAAGTGGTGGCCTACATACTCAGATATTCTGATTTACATAATTTATTTATTTTTTAGCATAAGTTTAAAGTCAATTCGACAGCAAGGTCACTTAATTTATTGGTGAAATGAAAAGTGCACGTCAAAAATATTTGGTGGAGGAAAATATTGCAATATATAAATAAGATCTGTATAAATGCCAGAAGCAGGAACAGTTTTGGGAAGGTGTCGATAATTTTGAAGAAGCGTAACTAAAATTAAGAAAAAACAATAGTTCATTGCTTTTGTAATTGTAGATTTTATTTGGTGCATTTAGTCCCTGCAGCCTTGTTGTGATTTTCCTGTCAATTAAACGTTTTGTTGGTCGTTTTTCATTTCGATGAACATAGTTCATCCCTCGAGTTTTCAACTCGTAGAGTTTTAGAAATACTGTTTTTTATACACTACGCACCAATTCAGCCAATACGCAAACTGTTACTTTTAAAGATTCCAATTCTATCCTTCCTTTTCCCGATCATTAAGTTTCATGAAAATAATATTTTCTGCAGGATTGTTAAATTTACATAATTTATGATGTAAAATTAGCACTGTTAATGAAACTGCCGTTTATTTCCATCGAATGTTATTTAATTCTATAACTGGCATTTAAATAAATATGAAATTAGTTTTAACAGTCTGTTTTTCAGTTTTTATTTTAAACAATGTACTATACTACGTTTCGTCTCTCATTTGAAACTTCTTCAGGTATAAAAATTTAGCTTCGCTGGAGTGAGGTCCATTAACATCTAAATTTTTATACCTGAAGAAATCTCAAATGAGAGTCGAAACGTAGTATTGTTAATTATTTAGTTCAATAAACACTGACAAAAAGGCTGCTACTTTTTTATGATCTGCTTACTTAAGAAAACTATTTGCCTATCTGGATTCACCAACACTTATTAAAATACACCAAAATATTTAAATGCTCCATGCATTCATATATTAATGACAGAATTATTTTACGAAATAATTGGAACTTGAAGTGGTATATCAAAAGCTCAGCGAATATCAAGCTTGGTTGGAGAAATGTAATGATTTTTTTATGAAGAATTTAAATATTTTCCAAATTGAATACTGAGATCTTACATATACCTTCCACTCCAACATCTTAAACGTTACTTTGTTATTATAACAATTTAAATTTTTTTGTCTTTCTACTATTATTATAACTTTATAGCATTGTTAATATATACCGACAATAATGTATTGTTTTCGGCCAAATTTTACTTTTTCTTGATTTTTATTTTGATTGGAAAAAGCAAGATAGTTGAACTTTTGTCTCAAAATTTTACTACTGTAAAAGTAATTAATGAAAAAAATAATTATACTCCAAATTCGAAGCAAAAATAGATAAATTCCATTTGTTGCCTCGATTATTTTAAAATCAATTTACTGTTTACTCTTCTAACTGTAGGTTATACTTTTAATACTAGAAGAGATACCAGAAGAGGAAGTAACGTCGTTGTAAATTGGATATTTTTTATAAAAATTATTCTAACCTAATGCTATTTATTTACAAAATAATTGATACATTCAGTATTAAATTTCAGTCCCACTATAGTTTCAGTAACACCTTAATCAATATCACTGTCATCAACTTTTCTGATATTTACACACTCAGTCACTCCAGTAATAGTGTTCTGTAGTAGACCGGTATGTTTCATAAATCCTATGTTTACTCGTTGACGACTGTTGTTCAAACTGATAGAGAATGAGCTGATAAATTAATGTTGTAGAGTTATTTCGTATTGAAGCATTTGTATTATTAGGGCCATTAATGTTAATATATATTATATCAGATTTAACCAACTACTTACTATTTCCAAATAGTTGGGATGTTAAATAAAAATAAAAAATAGTAATGTTTAAAATATAAATGTCAATTGGGTTAATATGTTGGTTTATATCGCTTGATGACTATAATTTTTTAAAAATTATATAAATTCCTTACTTCTTTTGCTTCTGAGAAACTATTTTTGCATTGAAGGCGAAGAGATACCAACAAAAAACAATTATTTTAATCACATTGCCTACATACCTTCCTAAAAGTGTTATATACCAAACATAATTAGATTGACAATTGTTTATAATAGCATGAGTTGCTATACACTTAAAACTAATCTCCTTGACTTCTATTTCTCTCTTTAAATTTTAAATGAATGTACTTACACAATAGAGAAATTCTTACCTTCTACACTTTTTTGTTCTAGGCACACTATTTACAATGATGGAAATATAACATAAAATACTTCATACTTCCCGTATTATTTTTATTTTGTTAATATTTTCTTTAAAATACTAGAGATATCAAACACGATAAAAACTGCAGTGGCTTCATAAGTATCCAATATATGAAAGAAATTATTACGGATTACTATCAGATAATTTATCATATATGTTTTAAATTTTTATCTGGCAATAGTTTATTTAATAATTTTAAAAAGAATAGAAAAAATATGTTTGTTGTAATATTTGAAATATTACCATATTTTAATTATTTTTCTGATTTTAATACAGATGTAAAACATGCAGTGCAAGTAACTACGCAAAAATTAAAAATCAATAAATTGTTTGCTTGTATTTAATGTAAACATTAAATTTTATCGGTAAAATATACTAAGTATATCTTCTTATGATTACTACTTTAATATGACACGTCTTTTAAAACAATTTATTGTAGATATACAAAATTATTTAACTGTATTATCAAACTTGTTATTTAATTAAAGGATAATAACCAGTTGCTCGATAATTCTCATCTAGCCTGTCACAACCAAAAATATTTCTGATACGTATTAACCTAGTTTATAGCATGTTAATCAACCTTTTGGCCAAATACTTTTATGCAAAATTTTCAATAATAATCTATTAAGAATATAATTATATATTCTTGAGGTTCTACAGTGTAAGTGAAAGAATGCAACATGTATCACTCATACATTTCTATTAGTTTCCAAAGTCGCGAGCCACTCTTTTGGCCAATACTAAGCTCACTTATATCAATACCTTTTATTTCCAATATAAATAAATATTATGATTGCTGTTAAAAATATTTTTTCAAAACGTAGGTGATGAAGAAACTGGAAACTGGAAACTCCCTTTTAATAGCATAGTAAGCTCTTCAAATTGTATTCTTTCTGTTAATTATAGTCAAGATGATGACTTTAGAGGATCAGTTAGATTTAAATTTAACATAATATTTCCCCATTGATACGACTTAATTGAGTACCTAATACTGTAAAGTCCTTAGACAAAGATGCGGTTAGAGCGTTTCATTTAGAGGAGAATGGATATAATTATAATATGTAATCTGTAATCACTGACTGTTAAAAGAAATTTTATTTATTTATTTAACAACACTACGTTTCTGTGCAAATTTGAACCATCTGTTCTCTAGGTATCCATAATGAGGACACGTTTATAACATGAAGACAAACCTGTCCTTCAGTCACATAACAGATCGAAGGGGGTCCAAATTTGTACACAAACTTTTTACAGTTAAAAAAATTATATATCTGTTTAATTTAGCCATGTTACCAGCGTATCTGTAATAGCCCGATCATTAGACGAGGGGTTGAAGTACAACTTAAGTTACGTATTGAATGCCAGAAATGAACTGAGTGACTTCAACGATCTAGGTATAGGCACCAATCTCAATTTATTTCGTGTTACGTAATGTTTCTGAACATATCCCTTTCGCTATACACCTCCCATGCAAAATGGGGATAAAATTATACGAAGTGAACTTTGGGAGAAACACCATCAAACTCATTGTATCCAGATAGTATTTTTACGACGCGAATATCTGTTATTTTTACAATATTTTAAATTTCAGTACCTTCCACTACCTTCTCTACGGGTGGTTGTCGTGTGTTACCACGACAGTGCTACTTTCAGGATTAGAAGGACCACGTGTACGAAATTTAGTCGTAATTGGTTCGCTCGCTTAGAACTGTATGCAGAACATACCCACATACTTTCGCACGAAATTTGAGCTTATTTGACATAAGCAGTAAATTCCATTTATTAAAATCGTATAGTTGACCTAGCTGTTTGGTTTGTTTATATCTAAATAGTTTGTAAATTTAATTAATTTCCATAGGTGTTGGTAACATATTCTTAATTATTTCAAAAAATTTCAGTTTTCATGTCGTAAATAGCCATTTCGATAAATTGCAGATATAATTATTTAATATTTTGTGTTTATCATTAACAATACGATACCACGTTTCCTATAAATTATACATTAAGAATTTAATGGGAATACTGGGCTGAAAACGTTTCCTTGATTATTTATTGATCTCGTAATTAAAATCTGGATGTTGATACTTAATAAATTATTTTAATCCCTTTAAAATTTTGACATGTGTTAAGAGATTATATAAAGGAGCTTGAATGTATCGTTTAGCCATTGGGAATATTATTCTTTCCGGGGAATGTATGTGGGGAGCGAGTATACGGGGAGAAGACGAGGAGAGAAGCGGACGAAGGACACTGCCCAAGACACGTACTACATCAACAGGCAGCAGCTATTTCCGTTGGTAAATGGCCGGAGCAGGGAGACACAATTCTCTCGCGATAGTGCAGATTTCTGTACAACTGTGAATTTTCCATGAGGCCAGACATCATGGCCAAGTGCTTCCAGGTTTCCTGATATATGGAATTGCAGGCTCAGCTCCAGGCCACAGTAGCTACCCCCTCCACACTTCACGGGCTAAAGGGGTTCTGATAATAGTAATGGCGACTTTCCCTCTCCTGGTAAAAAAGTACTCAACCCCCGCACAAGTCCCCCCCTCCCACACACACACACCCCTCCTAGCAGGTCCGCTCCCTTATTTAACGTCCGTCGGCTCTTACTCTTGTGAGAGAAAAACACGGCCGTCCGCTCCTCTCCGCTCTCCCCCGCTCTCTTCGCTATGCCATTCCTCTCTTCCCTTCCTTCTCTCCCGCTCCTCCCTCGTGGCTCGGCGCTAAATCGACTCCGTGCAAAGAAGGCTCTTCTTTGCGACGCGTCAATATTAAAAAAAGAGCCCTCTCCGCAAGACACGCGAATATTTCTGGCTTCGTATTGATCGTCATCACTCTTTTACGCCCCCCTCCTCCCTGTAACTTTATCTCACAATTACGGGAAAAAAAATCACGCGAAGCAAGGTTGCTAAGCAAAATTCTGATATTAACTTGTAATACAATACAATTTTTGTTAAATAAAAGTGAATTCCCTTGCTGATTCAAAACATTCTGATCAACTGACGCTTATTGCCTCTCAAAACAAATGCCCGGCAGGATGAATAGCCTTATTATTTTGGATGTTTTTGGTAGACTGGCTTCCAACATATTCTGAGAGGGTACTTTCATATAAAATATTATAACTGCAGTAGTATGAAATTGTACTACTTACATGTCATTCTTATACTTATTTAAAATTAAATTAACGACCACTCCACAGACAAACATAATTTTAAATTAATTCAATGTTTCGTCCTAACGATTGGGACTTCATCAGGTTTTTATATTATCTTCAGGATATTTAAAAAAATGTAATAAACTATAATGAAACAATATTTAGTTAAAATGATTAAAATCTTCAGATTCTTAACTACTTTTGTTTAAATACATACAAAACATTACTTACAATATTTACTTTCATATTTTTCTTAAACTGTCATGTATTATATTGGAAGAGGGTACGTTCAAATAAAAAATTATATATATGTTAAATTTATATACATATATAATACTTACATAGAATAAAATGGATATATTTACAGATTATATTTAACAAGCTAATAAATATCTCAAATTTTTGGAAGAAAATAGGAAGATTATTATAATCATAAATAAATTACAGTAAGTTTGAAAAAAGCCGAAATGGATTAACAATATAAACTAATGGTATACTAAACCTTCATCCTTGAGTTTTGGGACATCTTTAGTTCTAAATAATTAAGTAATTAGCCGTGAAAGTTGTGTAGGCAGCTTAAATTTTTCAGTTGAAAGGTTTTATGTAATTTTTTTCCCATTATTAAACATACAAACATAACACGTCCATGAAATCTAGGGTAAGATTTTATTTATTGTTGATTTAAATGTTTAATAAATTACTGACGTTTGATCAGAAGATTGAAATGTATACAAAATTTATACAAAGTTACAACCGTAATGCAATTAGACTTAGCTATGTTAAAGTGTAAAAAAATTATAGTAAGAAATATAGTTTAACAACTAGACAGATGAAGTAGACAATATGTTTTGTGGAAAACGTAAATAAAGAGGGATACATAACATTCAATCCTTACAAGTGTTTTAAGAAACCAAAATTATAATATATCAAATAAGACCTTAGCAATAAAATAACAAATATTACAACAAACCGAATCTATAATATTAATGCTAAAATTGATATTAAAAATTATAATTTTTTAATTAAAAATAAATGGTTAGAAATATTACTACACTTTACGGTATAGTAATGTGAATTTAGAAATGTTAATGTTCTTTGAATAAATAAAATATTAGAAAAATTACGTTTAAACAAACTTTTTAAAAATAAACAAATTCAACATTATCTCCATAAATTCATATTTTATTAATAAATGTATATGTTCCAAAAATTTATTTGGTCTTCGTGAACATAAAAATAAATTTTAGACGAACAAATATAATGAAATGAAAATTGGAGAGTTTCATTAGACCAGTCACAGGACTGATTACAACAACAAAAATAATCAATTTGAAAATAATCAAACAATTTATAATGTTGCTGTATTATGGTAAAATAAGTGAAAATGTAAAAGTATATAAAATTTTTTTGCAATTAAGGTCTTTTTAAATTTAATAATAAGCATAAAAATATTTTTAAATAGTAGACAATTTTTTATATAAAAAATAGCATAATGTTTTAAATAATTTTATTTGAGGTTAAAATAATTCTGAAAAAAATCGTAGAGAAAAGAATGTCAAAATAATAAAGTTTTGAATCATAATATTACCTGTATTCATAAATTAGAAATAACGGTCAATTTAATTTGAATAACATTGAAATTTCTGATTTTCATACAAATTTACGTAAACATAATTTTCCCTAACTTTATTTATTAAACAAAAATAATTATTCTAAATTCTCTTTAACATATTTTAATTGAGTAAAATTTTTATTCGACATTTTAATAGTTTTTAATTGGTTAATAAATTATTTTAGTTAATAAATATTTTGTAGTGATGTCCTGAAACGATTTGCCCGAGTGTTAATTTTCTGTACATTTTCCTCTACAGGGAGAAAAAAACCTGAGGAAGGCATAAAAACATGCCGAAGCGTCGTTAAATATAAATTTTATAATAAAGGTCTGTAAAAGTTCATCAATTCTTTAATTGCCTGATAAGTCCCCAATGTGAGTACGAAACGTTGCTTAAATTAAATAAAACTTGGCTAGTCTGTGAATTGATGGTTAATTTAATTCAGTTTAGTTATTTTCAAAATAGGTCTTAAGTGTTGCATTACTAATATTATCCGAATGATCGTAGTTTCGTACGGAAGTGGTAAAAGAAAATAAATACAAAAATATTGTTACTGTGAAGGAAATAATGTAAAACGCCAAAACGTTAGTATGCAATACGTAGATTGTTACACAACTGTCTGACTGTTGAAAATATTACAATAACGATTGTCTTCTTGATGTAACGAAACCACCAGTTCGTAATCGGTTTAAAATAACGGCAAATCAGATAGATTGAAAGTTATAATTTCTGAATATGATAACCAAACAATTAGCACGAGAGACATTCAGTAATTAAAGAGACAATTTGATGAATAATAAAAAAGTTTTGCAGGTTGTGTTTGGTGCATCCATGATTTTAGTATGACATCACTGGGGCGATCTTTGATCTGAGGGATGAAAATTATTTGGTTCATAACCTCAGAATTGCAACAATAGTATTCCACTTGAAATTTGAACTTTAGTTGAACAACGTTCATTGATCCGGGATTTTGCTTTCTGACGGTGAAAATCCAGCTTAAATCATTTCTGGAACTGTTTCATTGCATGGTGAAAGTCGTATGAATTCCGGAAAATTTTATAACTGGACAGAAAAGTACAAAAACAGCCAAACCTGAGTGTCTGTGGCGCAAAGTCCTGGCCGGCCATCTCTATCGTTTGAAACCAGAATTTGTAAATACCGACGTATTATTGTTGAATATATAAATAAAAATGTTGCAGTAAGTGCAACATTTGTCAGTACAAGTTCAAGTATAGCATACCAGCCCCAGAATCCGTTTATAAAGTTATTTGAGAGATTTTACTTCATCCTACCAACAATACAGATTTGTCTCCCTTATGAATAAGGCATTAAGTGGAAAAAGAGTTCTGTTAAAATCGATGTGAGTGTGTGGGAATCTGGTAAAAAACAATAAGATAAATGTATAACAGGACAGAAACGAACAGAAAATTTAAGAAACTTTATATTTACCTAATTATTTTGTTTGAAAGCACTTTTAATTTCCAAAAAAAAACTGCATAGTCTATAAATAGGTAATTAAATTTTGTGAACTTCATAACGCTTTGTCACTTATTCTCGCTGTTTATAATGACTAAAAAATGACGCAAAAGCGAGGAAGGATGTGATGTCACTTCCATGTTGGATACTCTTCGCCTCTTAGAAATATAAGTCGACCTTTTATTTTGTAGGCAATTTAGACTTAAAATCTTGCAAATAGGTTTTCTGATGTTACGTTGTAATTGATTTAAGTATTTTTCAGTGCAGTGCCAGAATTGAAATGAGTTGTTGAATTTTAAAGAATCTTTCCTAGATCATGTAGGTTTCTAAAACAATGCCTTACACTGTAGTTTTAAACGTGAAAAGAATGACAACGTCATCAGCTAACGGGTAGGAACTAAAATATGAATAGGAAAAAAGGTAATTTAACACATGGCTTACTATCCGTCCTACAAGACATTAATTATCGAACACAATCTTTTTATTCTGAACCCACTTTATCTCACTTACATTTTTTTATGGATCATAACATTTTTATTAATTTAAAACCTCAGCAGTTTTTTTAATGCTGCTAAGAAAATACTGTAAGTAAGCAATAGTAATAATACTGTTACCTCAAACTTCCAGCTATAGCGGAATGACCTATTCTGTTATAGAAATTCAAGTTCCTGAAATAAGTTTCCTACAACGTAACAGTATTAGTTTCAAGAAAATTAAAACTAATTACATTAAGCGTTTAGAATGGAAGCTTCTTAAATATTTAAAATTCCAAGGTGTCGTAGATTGTGTTGCATGTTTCACCTCATAAATAGACTGAAGGGTTGACCCTTACCTGTGAAACAGGTATTTCATTCACACTGTCCCCTTTTACATTTGCCCCTTGTTCGAAGTGTTAGAGAGTCTGCATAGTTATTATGGATGTCACTAAATGCTGGCAGTATAAAATATTACATCCCTCAAATTAATTATTGGCTTCCGATAAATTATTATCTCAGGGTAATTTACTTTGGTGAACGAAAATTAATAAAAACTTTACTGTTTACTATCACCTAATACATTTCTAATGCATACAGACGAACTATCATGGCTCTTTACTTAAATGTCAGTGCAGCTATAATTGTTAAACAGATAATTCTATAGTATATCAATAATGCCACATTTTATAAATGTATTTTTAACTTTCCTTACTGTTGACCCTAGATATCTGAAGTTAGAAACATAATACCAAATTGTAATATTTTACGCGCCCCTGCTAGGTCTCATATTTATAACTTTATTATACCATCTTCTATATTGCTAGTTTTCTAAATAAATTTGCAAATAACAAAATTTATTAGATTTAATCTATAATTCTTACAAAACTTTTGTTCATTACATCAATCATAAACCGTGAATAAAATTGAGATTAGCATTTAGTAAATATGAGTTTTATGAAAATGAACTATCTATGATCATCAGTATAATTTAACAAATTTAATTAGATATTTTAAATTTCATAACTATCGAAAGGCATTAATGATTTACCATTTTAGAGAATCATATAAGTACTGTACATGTAGTTATTAATTATCTTATAATCCGTGTCTTTTGTTTTTAAAAAATTAAATTAATTATTACGCAAAACTTAAATACATATTAATGAACTAAGGTTCATACGTGACCAGAAAATATTAATAGAATCATATCTACAAAATCTCGTAAACTACGATATACTAAAATTGGACATGTATTTACGACTTAACTCAACATTTTCCTCATTTATAATTTCCCAACTAAATCATACGTGTTAAAAAGACCGTTAACATCCATTTTAAGTTTCTTATAATAGAAAAATTAATTATCTTGGAATCTTTAGTTATTAAAATTTATTAATTTATTTAACTTTTCATAAATATTGTGCATATAAGCCACTGCAATTGTTTACATTATGTATTTGTGTGTTGTAGTATTCCGTTCTAAACCTGGTCTGATGCAACCCTCCCTTCTAACATATCTTTCGCAAGCCTTTTCATTTACGCAAAGCTACCAAATAGCGTATCCTCCCTAACCTGCAAAGTGTTTCATATCATTATTATGTATTTATACACATAAAAAGCTGTATCATTTATTTAACTATAGGTTCCACTTTGTTTTTGGAATTCTAGGTCAGTAATGAATTTTATTGCAAGGTGTATTGTGATTATACTGTTAACTATGAATTTTAATATATTGTTGAATTGGCTTGTAGTTATGTAATTTTTTGTGCTGAATCACAATAAAATGTATGATTGATCTTTAATGTCATATTCCATAATTTTGGTGTTCTTGGATGAGATTTAATTATCATAATATTTTAGAATTTATCTAAAGCTCCGAAACAAATATTAATCATTAGTATGGAAAAATATAACACTCACTAATGAGTACGTAGGTCATATGACTTAAAAATAATATTTTTATAAAAATATTTTGTAATTATTAAAATTTTAATAGTTTGTTAACGGTCGATTAAAAAGTAAGAAGTTTCTCATAAGATCTCCAGTTAGTTCCAAGCAAATGAATTGTAAGTCTTCAATGTGATAAATACAGTTTAAACCAGTAAAAGTGATTTAATTATGTCAATATAAAAGAATGAAAATAATTTAACGTGATTATTATTCAGAAAATTTCTTTACATGTAAACTAATATTTCGGAAAATGTCAAAGCAAATTTTATCATGAATCATTAATTCTATTAGGAAATTTTTTTATGTATTTCAACAGCACAAAATATTTATGTGTAAATCAATTAATTAATCCAAAATATGAATTTTCTGTAGTTCGTTTGTATTACATTGTAATTCATAGAGTTATGAAGTGTTAAAATTATGTAAAATTAAATGATTTCATTTTAATCTAGTTAGTTGTTAATACGAATATTATGCTCACGTTAAATACTTTGAAAATAGCTCATTGATACGAAAAATAGAATATAGACGCAGCTTATAGGAAAATCAAAGAATCATTCTGAGAGAGAATATATATATAGGAAGCCAATTATGAATAAAGAAAAAGCAGAAAGATGGAAGGAATATCATGGTAGAAATATAGATCAGTCAGTAATAGAAGAAGAATAGAAGGTGGATGATGAAGAGTTAGGGGCCAAAAATTTAAGGTCAGAGTTTGGTAGGACGCTGATAGACCTTAGCAATTGTCAAGCGCCAGGAATTGATAACATTCCAGCAGAGTGGATTAGATCAACGGTCGAAGAAGCAATGTCATAGTTGTTCAGGATAGTTTGCAAAATCTGTGAAACAGGAAGAATACCAGAAGATTTTAGTAAAAAAAATAATTATACCCTTACCGAAGCTGGGGCTGATATAGGTGAACAGCACAGGACAATTAGGTTAGTATCTCATGCATGAAAAATATTAGCGAAAATAGTATATAGGAGGAATGAACGTCAAATAGAATGCGAGTTAGGAGAAGATAAATTTGGTTTTAGGAAGAATGTAGGGACAAGAGAAGCAAATTTGGCTTTGCGTCTAATTTTAGAAGACAAGATAAGGAAACACAGGTCAACGTTCATGGCATTTGTAGATTTGGAATAATAGTTTGATAATGTAAACTGGAACACACTATTAAGGATTTTGAAAAGCACAGGAATAAAATATCGAGAAATGAAGCTAATGCATAAACTCTACAGAGGCCAGTTAGCAGTAATTAGAATTGAAGATTAAGAAAAAAAGCAGCGGAAATAAAAACGGAGTAAGCAATGATGCAGTTTGTTACTCATGCTGTTTGCCTTATATATAGAATAGATTATGAAGAAAGTTATAACGGAATATGGAAAAGGAACGAAATAACAAGAAGAAGAAATAAAAAATCCTACGCATTGCCGATGATATTGTAGTATTAGGGGAGTCAGAAGAAGACCATAATAAATGGCATGAACGTGATTCTGGAGAAAGAGTTCAATAGCAGAATAAATAGAAAGAAAACCAAGGTAATGAAATGTAGTCTGGAATTACAAAGGGTGTAATATTGAGAAGGGATATTTTGATGGAAGTTAAGGAATTCTGATACTTGGGAAGCATATAACTAGGGAAGGTAGAAGTATAGTAGACATAAAGAGAAGGATAGCACAGGCAAGGAAGGCTTTCGCGATAAAGAGGAATTTACTCACGGGTAATATAAGTGTGAATATTAGGAAATAGTTGCTAAAAATTTTCCTATAGAGAGTGGCATTATATGGATGCGAAACGTGGGCGGTAGAATTTACAGAAAGGAATAGAATAGAAGCCTTTGAAATATAGTGCTATAGGAGAATGCTGAAAATCACGTGGGCAGTAGAAATGGTTACATTCAAGATCTTATTTAAAAATATACATATGAATCAATAGAAAAGATTAGTATAAAAAATCTCAAATCTGCCATTTGATCCATAAACGTTCAAAATGATTGCCATAAAAATCTAAAAACATTTCATTTTTACTTTATGATGGTTTCAACACTATAAGTATGTAATTGTTTTTATTGGTAATTGTCTTGAGATTAATTAGCAATTTAATTTTGCCTAATTGAATAAAATATTAAGTACTGAATGACTACTGGAACTGTTCTTTAGAAAATGGTGACGGGTTAGCAGTATATATACGGCTGCGGTGATTTTTACTGAATGCTTCCATTATTAGGATCATGAAATTGCAGGCACACTATTCAGTGTGTAATAAAATTTTTAACTCATAGATAAGAACTTTATTTACAACAATATGTATCTTACGTATATTCATGTCAAACATAAATTTAAACTCATTACATTGTTATTATTGTGACATATATTAAGAAGTCTTATAATAATCAACGTCGATAGTGATCTATTAACATGTTATAGTTGTTTGAATCCTTTTTCTATGCTGTATCATTACATTCAACCGTCATTCAGAACATTAAAACACAAGAGTGTTTATAATAATTTGAGAATCAATTAATGAATTAAATGCTTACCAGAAGTTATATAAAAACTGAAACAATAAGCGCAGTATTTATTACTAAATTAGTACTTGATCGGAACGTATAGGTATAATATCCGTTTCACATTTAGAATAAGAAGTTAATGGGATATTAATTTAAACGCTGTGAAAAATAATATGAATAAATTAGTTGTTATTGTATTATTTGCATTATTTGTTAATGAACGATTCTGATGATCAAGTTCCTATTTATTTATTTTCACTATTTTTTTGTAATTTAAGAATGAGTTAAACTTTAGAAGTGAGATTTTTAAATAATTTTTATAGTAGCATATTACGGTATTTTAATAAAAGAAAACCATGACTTGATCGCAGAGATCAAGTGTTATTTGCATTTTATTCACTCATTTTACGGTAAATAATTTGGGAGATGTCAGGTTTTAAATATATAAATTATTTGCATATAATAAAATATTACACTTTCCCGAATTTAATATTTGCTGTCAAATTTTGTGTCTGAGTTTACCTCTGAATTGTATTACCAAAATGAAAACCTGCTATATTTATTCTCAGATGGTTAGAACAAGGGTATAGTTACTTTTTTGTCTGATAGTTAAAAGCTGTTTCAAGCGTAAATGGGGACATAATGAATAATTGAAATTCATGTACATAAAGTCCCAACTATAAAAATTTCATGTTGCAATTTATCGTACTCTTGGAAGTTAGACTTATGTGTACTTGTTTCGCATTCGTCAATAAATACAATACAAATACAAAAGATCAGTGAGGAAATTATAGGATTTAATCAAATTTTATACAGTAAATAGCACGTACATATCCAAAAACATTACTACCCAAGCACACTTTTTAGTTAATAGTTATTCACAACATAAAAAGAATTTTATAACTACCATACTGTACTGGAAAGTTAAAATTCTTTCAAAATATTAATAAATAGAATTTTTAAAATATAACAACCCTGATTATTCAATAGAATCTATATCTATATCAATTCGTAAAATGTAATTATGGAAGCTTTCTATTGGTTCTAACCTTGCTAAGTCTGCGTCTTGATATTATTACTCACTAAGTTATAAAAGATTTCAATACATTTCTATCTATTCATTGAAGTTTAACTTAATTTCAGCAATTGAACTGCATGAATTAAAATGGTTGATAAAAATTAAAATAATGAAAATAAGTAAATAAATATGCATAAAATGAAAAAAGCGAATTAAACACAAGAGCTAAAATACCTCATAATATGCAAGTGTCTAATTTTCATTAAATAATTCTAAAAATTTACATGTAGTACATATAAAAACTCCAACTAATGTTGTAAATAGTATGTAATAATTTGTTATCAGGACATATTTGAGAATAAAAAAATTATTCAAAATTATATATCTATAAGTTTCAACATGTCAAATAAATTTATACCTGCTTTTGATATGGTAGATAAATTTAAGATTGTCAGAGAGTTGCCTGTTAACCCTTGGCTCTGTTGTAACGAAGGGTAACCTGTAATAACCTGTTTATCCCTGTACTTCCGTCCACCAGCTGCTATTTATATTTTCCTCTTTGGAATGAGCGGGTCAGCCAAAGTGACCATGATTCGTAGGAAGAGAAACTCTGTAACAAACATAATAACTGTAATTGACTCATTTTACATGACAAACATAGAATATTTCTGATAATCTGTTCCTTGACCAAACTAGCCAAATTTGTTGTTATATTATTTTATTGAAGACAAAATTACAACATATTAATAATATAACTTTTTTCACGACGAACCCTTACTTCTTCAGATTCAAATATATAAATTTTAAAACTCAGAATATTTCTTGGAATATCAATTTAAAGTTAATGTATTTATGGACCAATTCCTCTTACCATTCTTATTAGGCCTTGAAACCAATTTATTCTCTGACAATTAAATATTAATAAAATTTATTTAGCATGTT
This sequence comes from Eucriotettix oculatus, assembly GCA_034510155.1. NCBI lineage: Eukaryota > Metazoa > Arthropoda > Insecta > Orthoptera > Tetrigidae > Eucriotettix > Eucriotettix oculatus. The sequence continues at coordinate 142,964,049 of CM067377.1, forward strand.
CGTATATTATAAATTCCTCTAATGGACTAATATTCCTCAATTTCTTCTCCACACTCTTAAACTAAATTTCCTCGTGTCTCTCAGATGTCTATAAAAATAAACTAATTAAACATCCTTAAATAGTTTCACGTCAATAATATTTTATATTCAAATTTATTTGTAATGGCGGTAGACAAATTTACCGTTATTTTTTATAACTTTATTTTTAGTCCCGTCAATAATACGGCCATTATCGAATTATGTCATTTTAAATCTGCATTTGAATATACATTTTTAATTTTATATTTCAATGCACAATTTTTATTTACATTACAGGGAATAAGTAAGATTTTTTCAGGAACTTGATTATATATTTTCATGGGCTTTGGTCGCTTGCATTATCTCATTGATGTCGTTATCTTTCAGTGATTATTTCGTCTCTTCCTCATATTTCCGACAGTACTTAATGATGTGTTCGACTGTAATGGCCACATAACGGCAGTTTTGTTTATAATGCATAGATGTGTCAATCATATATGTCCAATTCTTATTTTCGATATGTTAATTTGGTCCCTTCTGAATTATGTCCATTATTTTATTTACAAATTTTTAACGGAAGTAATTTTTACTTATATATAATAATTAATTTATCTGACTTAATATTATAAATAAAATACGAATAATGGCCAAAAGTCAGAAATAGAATACGTTTTGTTTCCTAACTTTAGAGACCTCCTTAGTACTTTCTACGAAACAATTTCTATAATTAAATATACATAGTTCAATGCAAATAAATAACCTTGGTATTATATAGGTATTTATGATTAAAAAATTACAAATTTTCATGTAGCTGCAACGTCCGGTGCCGAAATAAGTGAAAACAAACAATTTCAAGGCAAGAGGTCGCAAAGCTCACATTGTTTTAACAGAATATTTTTAAACTGCAAGATTTACTTTTCAAAGATTTCATTATGCGCAAGTAAATCACAGTAATAATGGGCCATATATTGAATTTAAATTTTACGAATCTGTTTTTATATTTAAGGAATTAATATTTGATTTTATGCGGAGCATTTTGCTCGTTGTGGTGGTATTCAGTCCCAAGACTATTCTGATGCAACCCTCTATGGTAAACTATCTTATGTTAGCCTTGTCATTTCCACATAAATAGCACATCCCACATTTTCCCTAATCTGCTTAGTGTATTTCTTCCTCGTCCTACCCATTCTGTTCTTACCCCACACACTTCCCTCTAATATTAAATTTACAAGATCGTCATGTCTTAAAACGTGGCGTATTCATCTATTCCATCTCTTGGTCAACGTTCTCCATATTGTTCACTTTTCCCCTATTCTGTTTAGAACTTCCTCGTTAGTGATTCTATCTACTCATCTGATTTTCAGAAATCTCCTATAGCACCACATTTCAAAGCCTTCTCTTTTTCTGGAAAGCCTTCCTTGCCTGTGCTATCTTACTATTTATGTCTACTATACTTCTACCATCCCTAGTTATTTCGCTTCCCAAGTAGCAGAATTCCTTAAGTTCCGTCAATGTATCCCTTCCCAATCTTTCTTCCTTTGTTATTCCACTGTTTTCCGTAATACACTCCAAGCCATGTTCATGCCATTATTATAGTTTCCAATCTTCTTCTCACTCAATACTCCAATATCATCATAAATACGGAGGGTTTTTATTTATTCTCCTTGCAGCATAATTCCTTTTCCATATTCGGGGTTTCAATTTCTTCAACACCTTTTCTATATATATGCTACAGTATTTTTCTCATCAACATAATATTTAAACATTATTCCAACCGACCATATAGTATTATAAACGAAATACATGTTTATTTATCACAGATTGTTTATTCATTGGCTGTTTCAAGTTTTAGAATTGTTCTTTATTTATTTTTAGGCTTGCGCATAGTCTGGCCTATATAACAATCTCTGCAGTCCAAACACTTAATTTTATACTCAAAATTGTGTTTGTTAAAGTTATTTATACAATCTTTACATTTTTGTAACAAAATTTAAAATATTGATAGATCTAAATTTTACATTAACACTGTAAATTTGTGATGCTACATGCTTGCGAAATATTGTGTTAAAATTAAAGGAAACAACTTAAAATCTTTTAAAATAAACTTATTATAAACACTTCATTACATATGTTAATATCACAAACCTTCTGTAGACAGTGATTATATTATTAACTGAAGGTTTACTGCAATATATAATTTTTTATTTTTTGGCACCGTTTAAAACTATGCATTTTGTCGAAAAGAAAGGTTGTCGTGGTACGTTGTCAATTTATAAACACGCAAATGCAGTTGTAAGTTAGTGAAAGTAATGTTTAAACAGAGCCGTTCCCTTCAAATATATTTTGTAATAAATTTGGAACACGTTTGAAAAGTAAGACATTAAATACTTGATGTCGGTATATCTTAGTTGCGTAAATTTTATCGATAAAAATTGAAAATTGAAGACTTGATATGTTTACTTTGTCTTAGAAAGGTGATAACTTAAATATTTTTGACTATTCTGTTTATATACTTAATAATCTTCGTGTCTCAGTTTGTTTACAATATTCAAAAAAAAATTTAAAGTTCATAATTAGTTGTTGATTTATTAAAGCAATACTTATGAAGTAATGGTTTTGTATAATTATTTTTTAATTCCAAAAATAACAATTCTATACATTTTTGTAGTGAAAATTAACTTAATTTACTTCACGCTTTTGTTAATGAAGTAAGAAATTATAAAAACAGAAGTGTTAATTTTAGAAAATTAATACTCCGTAAACTCTTATTTTTTATCCTCGCTTATTCTTTGTGATAACATGGGACAACAGGAATTATGTTTTAATTTTTCCGAGCCCTGCAGTAAACTATTTAAACGGCACCTAGCACGTATACATCAGTCTGCAGACTTTATATACGCCCGTAAATTGTTCCGTGGTCTACCAGGAAAAAAAGTGTTCTCATAATATTAAAATACATATTTTTGCTCACGAGGAATGCATAAACGAAAACAATAGTAAGAATATTAATATTATGGCTTTCTGGGTTGAAAAACGAGTTGTAATTAAACTTTAAACCTTGTGACGTAGAATACCGCAACTGCACATATGCAATCTGTAAATATTAAACGGATGCCGACTTAGTTTTGAGGAATGCGGCCAGTCCACTTCTATCCTGTGCTAGGGTAGCCCCCTCACCGTAAATTAGGGGCAAAGGTTACCTATCTGGTCCCGGGACTGGTTTGGAGGGTGCGACCTCTGCCCCCGTGTCTTTCAAGAATATTTCGTCGCCTGCAGTAGCAGTACAAGACGTAGAAAATTACAAGCTTCAGTATGAAAATATAACATTTTAACTAATAAAAATATAACATTTCAGTTTAAATCAAGATATGATTCATATTGTTTGAAAATGTACTAAATTGCAAATACTATTTCTCAGGTTTCAATTCTGCTATCGTCTTCAGGTTACCCATGATCCGTATTTAAGCCCGAGAATTTATTTGGAATAGATTTACCGGACAACCCTTCGACCTCTAATATATTAAATGTTAAAAATTCGAATATGTCTCTAATATATTAAATGTTAAAAATTCGAATATGTCTTCATTATAAACCACGAAGAACTATTGAAATTCTAAAAATTATTTCTTACTGGTAATTGCAGTCAATTATAGCTATTTATTAATGTTATAGCCTCACATTATTTACTGGAGGAAATATGAGATGGTTTGTCATCTTTACAATGAAACTCAATCGTAACTCATTAAAATTAATACGAATAGAGTAAGCGGTGTTTATGTATTCTACGGAAATAAAGGAGAAGAATATTATACAATCTAAAACGGTCACAGTGCCGTTGATAGTGTAAGTAATTAGTTAACTCAGAAACGTAATTATTGACCTACTTGTTTTTTCACTTTCAGGTTGAAAATGAGCCAAATTAAAGTTAAATTTAACGTTATAAGTTACATTGTTCCCGAAGCGTTAGTAAATTTCATTTCGGAATGTTTTAACTTTTCGTAAACAGAGGTAATTTATAAAGAGAATATGGACAATACGCATAAATAGCAAATATTTCCACTCCTACTTTGACAAAAAGTTCTTCCAAAAATAGTAATAACATTTGAATTAAGTCACGGGTTGCTTAGTTTAAAATTAAGATAAATTTTTTAATACAAAAAGTATTTCTGAATCAATGCTACAGCTACAAATATGAAAACACATCTTTTATAACTTTTCCTCTGCTACTGATAAAATATTACACCTTACAGAAATTTTGTAATCCCCACGTTAGGTTCTTGTAATATACTCTTGTAAAACCCTATATTTCATACTTCTATATGAAAAACCACTAAGATTTATAAAATACTATACATAAAGGAAAACATCAAAGCCTCATTAAATTTATAATTAGTAGATAAATTGCAGCCTCACAGCTTGATAATCTATCGCAAAGTGTTTCTTCGTGTTCGGGATAATACAAACATCGCTTACTATATCACATTAAGCGGTTAGTAACAAACATTTCATCTTATTTACATATCATTTGCCCCCGTCCCTATAAATACCACATATGCAGGCCATGCTAATTTGGTTTCTTATCTCACAGAATTTAATTTTTGACAAGATATAGAATGTAATATGAACATGCTCGTGTAGTGGAGTAGACGTTTTAGTCAAATATGAAACACATTATTTGCTCACGAATTATTTTAAAAAATATATATAATTTATAAATGTGTAAGAATCAGTTTAAAATAATGGACTTAAATTTGACGACAACTCTTAACATCGAATTATAATTTTCCACAAAGACAAAAAATATATTTTTTCGAGGTGGCTAAAACTGTTTAATCGAACTTGTATTGAAAATCGGAAATATTTTTTCTGAAAAATTGTGTGGATAAAACTGGCATCATATGTTTTGAGTCCCTAAGTGCAAGGGATGAATCCTGATGCAAACAATTATTGTCCACAAATAAGTGGAGAATCTATAAGTTTTAATAAATGAAAATAATATTCCTTAGTTTGACCATTCTAAATAATTTTTTAGTTAAATAATTATTTTGACTATTAAATATATAATAAATGATTTAATTAACCTCTTTGTCAGAATTTTTGTAATTTAAATATGAAATACTGAGAAAGAGGCTAATTAAATAATTTATTATAAGTTTTTTAGTGTTATGGAAGAACTAACGAGGAAAACAAGCGGGAAATAATCTTTCTCATTGTGAATTTTTGGAAGTAGATAGAATGCACTTACATGTTTTCCTTAAAAATATTTTAAACTTTCATCTAAATGATTAATCCAGAAATTAACTTGGGCATTAAAAGTTTCAGTCCATTTATTTTAAGAAAATTAAAGCAATGACAATGCATTCCGGCATCTTCTTTCCTGTTGTCTGAAAGCAAAGACCGCCACCCATATTCCCCACTCATCTCTTCCTAAGTCGGCAACACGTTCTCGGACATAAGGAAACTTATACTTCCAAAACTATCCGATCTCTGAGAAAAAACTGGTCGCCAAAAATCAGTTAATAATTTCCCCCTAAAAGGCCTCCAGAAGACACTTACACATATACTCAAATACACATCCTCCAATTTGCGAACTCTGCAACACTATCATCACCATGGAGCACCTAATCAACTCCTGTAATACATTTCGACAAGATAGACGCCGTTTTTCCGGGGAAAAATATTCCAATCATGATTAACAACTCATACGAAAAAATCAAGTTTTTAAAAATAAGTGTAACACATTATAACAATTCAATTGTCATATTTGTAACCATTAAACAGTTAGATCGCTAATAACCTCGCCGTTAATTCGAGATTAAATAAATAAGTTATCGTGTTTTAACTGATTTATTTTATAAATTATAAATTTTAATATATTGTTAAAAAACTTATACTTTTTAATTCAATTAATACAGTCTTACATTTTTATTTAATATCATACGTAGGAATAAACACAATTTTGCTCCTTGGAATGCGTCTAGTGATGGTTACGAATAAAACATTATTTTTAGCAATAGTTTGTTATTATAGACCATTTAAGTGCAGTAATAAAAACGAAATAAATAATTAAAGGATGCAAAAAATTAAATCAATGTACCAGGAGTGAAACCTGAAAAAACGTAAAAAATTAAATAATCGTATGGCATATGGGCTGAAATATTTGTTTTGATAATTGAAGGCACTCACTTGCTCTTAAATAAACTAATATAATAATTATTCTTACATTAATAACTAAATAATTTTTTACAAATGAAATAATTAAATTAATCTGAACTTTTGTTATAAATAATATACAAAGCTCAACAGAAGGACAGAAATATAAGATTTTAAATATTAGACCGTTTTGAGCTCAACTTTTGAGGCTCTTTAGTTCAATATTAGAAATCTTATTTCGTGTGTTTTTGTCGCAACATCTGTGAACAATATGAGGGAAAAGAACGCCAAAAAATAAATTACAAAAAATTATATTGAAGTAACCAAACAACATATAACTTGTATTCTTGTAATCAAAAAAAATGTAAGTTTTCCCATTTGTTTCTTTAGAATCTTTTTCCTCATTTTGGCATCGGTTGGGTTGCTAACTCGTAATTTTTATGAGGTTTAATTAATGAACTGAAGAGGTCACGAAAGTTGGAGAGGAAAAATTAAAAAAAAATCATTCTTTGTATTTGATTTTTAAATCAGTTTTGTAACGTTGAACACATAATAAATTATACAATTATAGATCTTGAAATAAAGTATACAAAATAATTTTTATCGCGCCAGTAGTTGTTCCAATGAAAGTACGACATTACCATATAAACATATTTTATTAATAAGTTTAAACTTTTTATCCAATTATGCTTTCGAACGAATTTATTTTGACTCAAGTCAGAGGAATGGTGCTATTAAACTTATATTGTGTGTTGGAGTTTCAGTTCTTAGATTGGTCTGATGCCTCCAGGCAGCCTTATTTTGTGTCAGCCTTTTCATTTCTACATAAGTCCTACATCCTCTCTATTCTGCATAGGGTATTACATTCTTCGCCTCATTTATCTGTTCTTACCCCACACACTTCTCTCTAATGATAATTTTACAAGACCCTCGAGTCTTAAAACGTGGCCTATTAATCTAACTGTTCTCTTCGTCAAAGTCCTCCAAATTTATTTCTCTTCCCCTATTCTCCTTAGAACTTCCTGGTTAGTTACTCTATGCACCCATCAGATTTCAAGCATTCTCCTATAACAGCATATTTCAAAAGTTTCTATTCTTTTCCTTCTTTGCAGAAGTGCCGTCCACGTTTTGCAGTCATAACGCCACACTCAATAGTAATTATTTCCTATCAGTCTTACTTATATTAAAATAAATAAAATGACGGCCAATAACTCAGCATGTAAATTTATTACTATTTATTAAAAAAACGACGTTTAGCATCCTTTTTATGACTTCATCAGGCGCACTACAAATAATATATTACAAGAAATTAAATATGGGTTCTAAGCTACAATTTTTAATTTATACATGAGACGTTGTTCAAAACTTACAAATTTATCAATTTTTCATATTTACTCCTTGAACAGCTCAGCCAAAAAATTATTGAATGTACATGTGAAGAATTACTTATATTAGCCGTAAGAAAATTTATCGTTTTACTGTGCTATCCTACTCTTTACGTCTACTATGTTTATACCATCCCTAGTTGTTATGCTGTCTAAGACCAGAATTCTTTAACTTCTTTCATAATATCTCTTATTATTCTATAACCATTTTTATTCCACTATTTCCCATACTGCACTGTATTACTTTGGTTCTCATTCTTTTAGTCCTTATGTTGAACTCTTGTTCTACAAAACCACGTTCATGTCATTTATTATGGTACTCCTTTATTTCCTTAGAATACATAAACACCGCTTACCGTTTAAATATTAAGCGAGTTGGTACAAAACAAAAGAATTAAAAAATTAATTCCATTGATTTCAGTAGAATATATAGTTTATAACCTATGTACTGAACAAATTTGTTTATATTTTAAATTTCGATATTTATAAGTTATGCATTAATTATTATCATTATTTTTCACGGTTAGTTTTTTGCAAGATTTCACAAATCTGTATAGTGCTGCCGCACAGGTTTCGTTTCGGGCGCATTCAATTAGGTTTCCGGTGATGTCATCAGACTCGAGGCTCTCTCGAAGTTCTTGTGGCTGCATCTCGAACTCGGGGCATTCCGCGATGAAGTGGACGGCGTCGTCTCTTGCGTTCATCCCGCTGTCGCATTCATCGCTGTTTGCGCCAAGATTGAATCTTGTTAGGTAGGCGTTTTTCAAATCTTCTTCTGACTCTCATCATCAGCAAACCTTAGGGTTTTTATATTTTTGTCCTTGAAGTAAACCAATTACTTGCAAGTTCTCTTTGAATAAAAAATACCTCAAATAATTTATTAACTCTTTATAAAAGTTTGTCGTTAAATGGAAAATATTAATTTATTTTGGCGTTAGACAAAGAGATTTATATTTCAGTAACACTAGATTGTAAGTCAGGCAACTTAAAGTTAATATCTGATGGTCCTTTTAACACACTGTTTGTAAGTAATAAAGTATCAGCAAGGAAGGATGTTATGCATGGTAGGTTAGGCTGCGAGGTCCTTGGGACCTGTGCCAGAGCCACGCGCTGGAGGACCTTTGACCCAGGGGAACACCTTGTAGGACGGGTCACGGAGCCACACGCCGGGGTCAGAGGTGCTTCCTCAACCGGTCCGCTTCACGAGTTTGCTTACGTACTCACACAACAAAAAAGATTAACAAAATGCCACACTGTTGTAGCAATCTAAACTGCAACTCTCAACTCAGGCGAGGCAAAAAAAAAATTATAAGGACAAATAAAGAGTAATTTTTCGCAAGGTGCCCGAGGTATGAGTCGCAAGTGTGTTTACTTAGCCAAGATAAACATTCGAAGGTACCTCCTATAACATTCGCCATTCCTCCGCTGCGAGCTTGCATCAGAATTTCCCAGAACTGCAACCAACGGAGAGTTTTCTCATGCCATCAGAATTATGTCGCTCATTTTATGAAAACGAAACTGTTAGTATTATATTTTTATTGTCAGTTATATTAATATATAAGTTTCATATAATAATGTAAAATATTTATAGAAAACTTTTTATTGTTTCGTAATATTACAGATGTAATTAAGTAATAATGAAAGACAAGTTTCAAAATTTCTCCGTGTAAATGATGACAAATCACAGAATAAATAACAAATCATTGAAATATTTTTAAAACTAAAACGTTATTACTTTTTAAAAATTGAATAAAACGAATGAATTTTTACTATACATACTTTTCAAATTTATGTGTTTAAATGCCTAATTTTTAATTGATTATTTTTGGCATCTAGTACGGTTTTACAGCTACGAAAAACAATAAAAAAATTTCACCATATTGTATTGTATTTATTTATCCATTAAATCATTACAGAGATGTACAATGATTTAAGACGTGTCAGACATATTAATAGTAACATACTACACAACAAAATACAAGTTTCTAAAACAATACATGTAATGAACAAGCATACCTTTTACAATGCTTCATTTGTTACGATTCGGTTTTTTGTTAGTCCTTTTAAATGTATGTTATATTATAGAACAAGTAATTTACATATATTATCATATGTAGTGCACCAAATATTTTCTCTCTCTCTCTCTCATTCACACACACACATGTTTACAAATCGTTGAATAAATTGATTTTTGTTATGTACTATTATAAATACTTTAAAATTTTAATCAATTTTAGCACTGTTTATAGATGTTATGGCATGAGAATAGAAAATTTCTAGTTCTAATTATAAATTTGCTTTTCTTGGTGTAAAATATGCATGTGAAAAAGGACGTAAATATAATAATACTATGTAATTTTATATATCACTTATTATTTATGACGTTGTCTCATATTATAATTTGTAATTCATAGTAAAGATAAACGTATACTGACTTACATTGTTTTTACGTGTTCCCATGTTAGTATAGCTTTGAATTCTTTTTCTCTTTCTAATATATTGATTATGAATTAAGTACTCCCTAATTCTAGTTTTCCATTTAATTAAATTCATGACACAGAAACTTATTACATAAAATTTATTTAATTACAGAATTCTACGATTTTTCTGTTTTCAATTTTTACTAATTGATACTTGTATACTTAGCTCAATTCGAAAATGATATTACGATGTTTCGCAAATTAAAAATTTGTAAAACGTTTTAAAATTGTTTAAATTAAAAAAAGTTATTTCTTCTTATGTTTTATTAATATTTTGGTTTTGGTTTATACTATACATTTTTACAGTTATATATCTGAATAAAAAGGGTATTATTTACCCCATAATTTATAGAAAAACGTATAAGACTCATTCCTTATTTACTTCGTTTCATTAATTTTTAATTATAAGAAGATTTTTTTGCTGGTAATTACAATTGATAACTTATTGAAGATGCTAAATATGATACGTAACTGGAAATTGTAATGAAAGGAGCATGGGAAGCATTTAAAGACGTTCTGGGGCAATGTGAATGACCCATACTCAATCGTTCAGAACATTCTGAAAAGGACAAAACAATTTTGGTTGGTCCATGGGTTAAATGTTTTACTTCCCAAATTCCACTATTTTCCTATAAACATTGGGCGCTAATAGCGAAGATAAGGTTAAGAGATTTCATCAAAACATAAAACAATTTAAGGAAGGTACAATGGAAAAACCAAGACGATTCCTGGTTTTATACCGAGATTAGGCCCTTAATAGACATAAAAAAGCACTAGCACAAATTAGACTCAAAAGAAGAATTGTATATTATATATACCGCCAATAATTGTGTAGAGCGGGAGTTGCTTCCAAGGTTGCTATTCATACAAATTAAATAAATAATTTTAAAAATGCATTAAAATATAATTTTAGTCTAAATATGTGGCAATTCAGACGCCTCAACAGATCATCTAAAATATTGAATAATTTAAGATAAAAATTGTTAAATTGTAAAAATAAATTCAATTTTAGTCTATTTTGAAGTCTCATATTTTTCAACTGTTTCCTGACTTTTATAAACTTTAAAGTTAGCCAAACTAGTATTGTAGAAGTGGAACCGCGTGCGAAACGGAATAGAGGGGTAGAACGGGATATCCTACTTCCTTTTTTCCTGGAATGAGCTGAAGTTTAGTAAATAGTGGTCATTAGTCAATGAATAAATCCCGGCAGCCGACTTGAGACTGCACCATGTGAATGAACTATGTTTTGGCGTCCTACATCTGTGATTTTGACAGAATGTAAGCTAAAAGGACTCTTTAATGGTATATATTCGTAAAATTAGTGTCAATAAAGGTTGAGATATGTTTGTATTAAATTTCGGGGAAAAATAAACTGAAACTTGCGTTCGGGGCGGAACGGGATACAACTGCATAAGACAAACTTCATAGTGATCATCAAGGGGAAAAAGGAAGAACAGACAGGTTCAACTTATAAATATGAGTTACAGGATTCTGTGCCCATAAATAAGGGAGGAAAATGCTAGAAAAGACTGTGCAGTTGCAATGAAATCTATTTGCGAAAGGAAAATTGAAAAAACGATCAACCGTACGCAGAATAAATATAAGTAAGGAAACGTAAAAAGTGGTAAGATATTTCTTAACTTAAATTTAATTTAATTGTATAAATTGTTGGGGTTGGGGCAGAACGGAAAATTTGTAAGTTTATTTTCATAAATTCACCAAAAATATTAATTCGACGTTTTAAGTTATTTTGATATTGTATTAAGTTAATAATAGAATAAACTAATGTTCTATATCTTTATGAAACATATTTCGTTTTTCAATAATTTTACAAAAATTCTTAAACAATAAGTTTCCCAATCCACAATTACCTTTCCCTATAGGGCCTATTTTCACTCTTGCGTCATTTCATATATATTTAATCATTTTTTGTGTTACGCTTTCTGGTTCATAAAAATAATTACATTTAGAAGTTAGTAATCAAGATAGTCTACATTTTGAATTCCTTTACGTTTTCCTACCTGTTCCCAATTCTTTCATTTCACATATAGATACAAACAGTCACATATACTCTTATAACTTACAAGTTATTATTAGGCTATAAGCGTCGAATTTGAACAATTGAGACCATATAAGAAATCCACTCAGAATAATATATTACGGTATCTTACGAATTTTAGACTCTTCGTTTATTTTATTTGCTCTGCTTAGTAAAACCAGCGTCAAATTATTTCCTGAGATCAACGTATTCACACAATCTTTGACTGAATTTTTACCTTAATTTGAAAATATCATATATATCAAAACTGTTTATAGCTGTCAATGCATTATAGCGATGACATGCTAAATAGAAGATTGACATTAACTGAATGCGTTACTTTTCTTATCATTTTTAGAAATTGATGGCATACTAGAATAACGCAATTAATAAGGTGCGATTTGTGTATCATTTTTGTTGTCCACGTAGTTTTAATGTCTCTTGCTGTATTTGGAACCACACAGTGGCAAAAATACACATACTACTTGCAAAATATATATTATATTTTGGAAATAAATATTTTATAAACGCGACCAAATGCTTAGAATATTTAATTAAGAAATTGTACACTTTCTTTTGTATATTAACTATATATTTTTTATATAAATTTATCTATAATCGCATAAACAAGAAAGTCATTAGCGACTGATACGAAACTACAATATCCGTTACATTTTTGGACTTTAAATTAACAATTTTGTACATTTTTACATAATATATATATTTTCAGTGCTAACCTGAAATGAACCTAAAAGAATATATACTAAAAGTTTACATTTTATCGTATAAATCAGTTTTTTCGTCGGTTTATATAAAACAAACTAACCTTGAAAAATAATGATAATAATGACAATTAGTGCATAACTTATAAGTATCGAAATTTAAAATATAAACAAATTTGTTCAGTACAAACTCTATATATTCTACTGAAATCAATCGAATTAATTTTTAATTCTTTTATTTGTACCAAACCGCTCAATGTTTAAACGGTAAGCGGTGTATATATATTTTACGGAAATAAAGGAGAATATATAAACTATATTGTGCATCAATTTTCATAGAATCTTTCAACCACAAGTTATCTCGTATAAATATTAAGGAAGTTGATGTTTATACGAGATGACTGTGGCCCCCGTAGTTGAGAGATTCTATGAAAACTGACGTGGTATTATATATTTTACAAACCAAAGAAATTCTATTTTGGTTTTTAATATTATTAATAATTTATAACCGTCCTTCCAAATAAAATTATCGATTATATAAATATATGAATTATACAGCTATAAAAGACAAATAAAAATTATATTTTCTATATAATATGATAGGCTAGTAATATATTTGTATATAATTTGTTAGACCTAAGTAATAAATATTTCATTTTATGAAGTTTATATTTTTTAAATAAAATGGAGAATAATTAAATTTGCTTAAATTAGATCGGTTCTTTTGCTGCTATAATATATTACATTTTACGTTAAAAGTAACTGAATTTTGTACACAGAATTTATCTTATTTAACAAATAACATCCGCGAACCTATTTTTTTATATTTTATATCATCTTTATTTGAGTTACAGCTACTTCCAGGGTATTTGTCTCGAGTAAGAATAATATTTTCACGAGAAAAGTTGGTATAATACCCATAAGGATTTTTATCTACAAATTAATTGTGCGATGAGGAATATTAAAAATTGCACTAACCTGTATAATATGATAAGATAATAATAATAATAATATTTACGTCAAGAAAGTCAAAATTTCAGATTATGTACTTTCATAATTTTAAAAAAATTATTTATGTCCCCAAAATGTGTCCTTGAAAGACAAATAATTCAGTTTCAAATATTATTTTTTGAGCCTAATGATGAATAATTGATGAACTTTAGAAACACAGTTTAAGATCACTTTAATGTATGTAGATTTTTTATAATAATACCATAGCATTAAAAACTGATTTCTATTAATACGAGACAGATATGCAAGTAGCTTAATGTATATAAATAATTAATATCTATATTAGTAAATATGATTAATTTAGGAAGGACCTAATATTTATTTATTATCATTGGCAATGTTAACCCTCAATCAAAGATTGGATAGAATTTTAAGGTTCATAATTTCTTGATATTCATTTATCCAAAGATTAGTTATAAGCAGTGAACATTTTATCACAAATGGCAACTATATATTTTTTGCTACATAAAATTAATTAATTGCGTTAGGAAACTGTTTCTATCCTAAAGGCTATAGTTCCCAATCGTTCTCCTAGCAATATCTTGAGGCGTTCTTGGAACATTCAACAGGAATTTTGCCTAAAATAGGGACCTAACTACGCTTGAATCATTTGGGACCAGAATGTCCCTGAACTGAGGAACGTGTTAAATATCTCAGCCAGTTTCAAATTGTTAATCTCCAAACTTTTCCTGGATTCAAAAAGCAGAAAAATATATAGGAGTTTTGTTTGCTTCATGTCATCTGAAATTCGTGTGACACAAACAGCTCATATCTTTTTTTACTTGTTGTTGTCCAGTCTGCATACAGTTGTTCGGTTATTTTTTAATCATTACACATTTTCAAACAAATTAAAAGTTGTTATCTTTTCAAAAATACTCATATTTAATGAGAAAATGACTCAATTATTGTGCACAAAAAAATACCGTCTCTTATTTATAGGAAATATTCTACCCTGCCAAATTATATTAGTTTAGAGTTGTTTAATGAGTCATAAAAAACTGATTAATATATTGTAATGTCTAGAATTTCTTTTCACATCAAAAGTTACCGATGAATATTCCAAGGTAATAATTTTTTTTGTATACCGCACGTATGTAATTCATGTTTATGGTAAAGTTTGTATTAAGTTGCATTATAGTATTATTTAAATAACAGATTTAAGGCTACTTCGGTACTTAAAAATTAGTTTGTCAATTATTTATTGCCCATATTATTTTACCAAAAGGGGAAAGTATTAATTAACATACATTATAAATATAAAAATATTACTTATAACAAATATTTATAATTTTGAAACTAATATTATATGCTATGTTTAATTTACGAGTAAACTGTACTTTAGTCCTTTATATTAAAATTTAAAATATTAAATTTTCCAGTAAAGCATTATATTTATTTTTAGTCGAACCTATTTTAATGTATGACTGAATGATTTGGTTACCGCTTATTAAAAATTACATTTGTAACAATCTCTTCGTTTGTAAAGCAATATTATATAGATTTGTTTAAGGCTTCAAGTTATAACTTTTTAAATTGTAGTAATAAGGTATTGAATTTTTAGTAGCAGGAGAATACGAGCTATGCTTCTTACAATTCCATAATAACTGATTGAAAAGAAATTTGTAAAAGAAATTGAGTATAGATTTACAAAATAATAAATTTATGAATTATTGAAATTACAAATGAATAGAATATTTAAGTTAATGTTATGATGTTTAAAATTGTATTCATTGGAATTTCTAACTATATTAAAACTAAATAAATTTCATGCCTCTCTCTTCCTATATATGTATATATATATATATATATATATATATATATATATATATATGCAAATGCCCGTAATTTATAGAATTGGAAATAGTTGATCGTAAAATTGAAAGTAGGAACACAATTTAAATACAACTATAACCATACTCAGTTAATGCATCAGATTTGGTTTATATTGTCATGGCCTATTCAATATATATAATTTATGTAAAAAAATATTTTACGATATTATATTGATAATAGAATATAAAGTTTCTTTATTCAAAATATATAATGAAAAAGATATTGTGATAATGGTACAGAACGAGAGTTAATGTAATTTTAAAACTCAAAGTGTTTTGAAGTTTCAAATCTGTAAATAATATTTCTTCTCTTAAGAATTGAACGAAGACCAAAGTTTAAACAAATTAGGAAATATAAATTATTTGCAAGAATACACTATATGAGTAGAAGTTTACATGAAATTACCGCTACTAACATTTTAACATAAAAAAATAATATTAAGTCTACTAGAGTTTCTGAAAATACGGAGCACAAACACAATAACAGAATACTAAAATAGAGCACACGTTACACAACTGAGGAAAATAAATATATATACAATTACATGGATAATGTTGATTCATCTAACTATAATTATTGGCGAGCGTTCTAAAGAAATATTGTAATAGGACTTATTATGTTACATATTTGTGCCATTTTGAACCGTTGCTTGAAAGGAAAATTATGGGTATTTATGTTACGTCTATTAAAATTATTATTTGAATATGACTGAATTATTTTCACCTTAATCGTAATTTTAAACGTAATTTAATAAGAAGTAACAGTTGTACTCTGGCAAATGTCAAAGGTTTTGAAGAAATGATGTGAATAATGTATTGTAGGTTTGCTAATAACACTTGGGTTGATGCTAAATAAAAAAATTATTATGCGTTTTAAACTAAAGTCAGTTATTTTCGTAATATATATATATATATGTGTGTGTGTGTGTGTATATAAATATATATATATATATATTATATTTATATAGAAAAATTACAGAGAATTAAACCAAACTATTCATTCGACATCTTTAATAAAAACTATCTACTTTTATTACTATACAATCCCGTTTATTTACCTGCAGAGCGTTTAGGAAATTATTAACTAATCTCCAAATACGAGATAATAAAATTAATTTTACTACATCTTTCCTCTGGTTTAATACTGGAACTTGAGGACGTGTTTCGCAAAATATGCTAGCAAAACTTTTGCCAGTTTTATAATATTTATAAGACTCAAGGGTAAACATCCAACAGACTTACTAACAAACTGAAATATTAACAAATAGTCTTCATATTCAACGTTAATTCAGAAATTTGTTTGTTCATTAAAACCCATATTTGTGCTACTATATAAACTATAAAACACTGTATAAACATAATCTCTGAGGCCTGCTAATGAGCACTTTCGCCAATTCGTGTCAGGTGATGGTATCTAAGCACATATCGTCACATTTCACAGATAAAATTAACCAATGAATTAATATATATATATATATATGTCTGTTAAATTGTAGTAATTTATTTTCAAAATGAATTCCAGTTTCAGTGTAATATAATTGTAAATTCGAATCGATACATTTTGAAACACCATTAATAAATAAAATAGTATTATTGCTTACCATGGAAAATTTTTAAAACGATTAAATGCGATACGAACTGGTGTTTAGAACACACGTGCTAATTTTGAGTTTAGCCTACCAAGACATAAAATATTTAAGGTACTAGAGACAAATTTGTTGTAATCAATCTTGGATTGGACGATCATGTTAAAGATATGAAAATCTTATTTCATTTACAAGATTATTTTATATCAAACCATGCAAGGTTATGATAAGTCTAATAGTTTTATTGAATTTTTCCGTCGCATATCAAGTCAAATAATTATTATTTAATTACAGTATGTATATACTCTAAATTATTATTAAAGTCAATACAATTTTCTCTTCCTCTCATTAAAACCAGGCCTTAATATTTTAGGATGTGTAAAGAAAGTGACCTAAAACATGTCCATGGTGATTCTGAATTATTTTATAGTACCAAAAAACTGATTAAATTTATATCTGATTAATGATAATTATTATAAAAAACGAATGACTTGATAAATTTGCTTAACACCGTAGCTAGTAAAAATATAGGCACAGAACTGTTCTTACACTTAATTTTAGTCTAATTTTAATGCATAATCCATGATATAATATGAAAGAGAAAAATTATTCGGTTTAATTTATTTCAATCCTGATTCTTTGCTGAAGTAGAACCCATTTGTGCTTTATTTGTCTATGTATGTACACATTTTCCATGCAAATTAAAGGAGAGTGATGAGATTTTGTACATATATTTTTATATGTGCTAAATTAAAGCGTTTATATTTTCAGTGATTATTTTAGCGTTATATATTATTTTAGAAGAATAAAAGAGTTAAAATGAACAGATTTCTTTCAATTAATTTGAAGAAAACAATGTAAAGTTACAGAACTCTGAGGAAGTTTTCCCCGTACATTAATGTCAAGTAAGATACGTATACGGCTACCCTAAGGTAGTCAGGGTCTCGACCTTTGCCCTGCTCCCAGCGCGTGGCTCCTTTCAAAGGATACCTACCCTACGGACCATTGTCCGTGTCACGTGGCTGACAATGTCTAACAAGCGTCTTGCAAACACATTCTGGTCACAATAAGTACTCCACCTTGCCCTTACTTTGCATTACTCGGGTATATTCAAGAATTAAATTTACCATTTCCTTATCGCAAAAATGATGCATGAAGAAAATAATTTAAATTTAGGAATGGGAAATATAAATCATGTTGGATTTATGTTCATATACTCTAAGGTTCAAACTCCAACTTCTTACTTAAATACACGTTCAAGTATTAAACCAGAAAAATACTCTAAAAATAACTTCCTTTAGAAATAGTTGTTTCATTCCTACAATATTCCTTATTTGATTTGTTTTTCAATCAAAATGGAATATCGTACACAGAAATTATGAGGTAATTAAATCCAAACTATAACGTTATTTTTCATTTGAAAATAATTATTTGCCTATTAATTTTTCTAAACTCAGGTACATTTTATGTAATTTCTTTAAAATTATTTTATTTAAATCATAACAATTATTTAATGTTAATAATATTTTCTCTTGCAAGGTTAAAAGTATAAGAGCCATTATTCTCCGTAAAAGTCCACATCTATGTAGAATTTCACATAATTTTTAATAAAATATATATGCACGTGGAGAGGAGAGATTTTTAATAGTGATGCTATTTTTTATACGAGTGGTAATAGCCAAATTAAAAAACAACAGAAAATAAATGCAAATTTAACCACAAAGAAATTAAAGATAAACTTAAAAAAATTAGTACAATAAATTACTTTAGGACTTTTTTCCAAACAAATTATTTATTTAGATTAAAGGATAACCACGTTTTGGTGCTTATTAGCGCCTTCTTAGGCTCTTATTTAATTCGAATAAATAAATTTGTCTGGAAGAAGGTCATTAATAACTTTTATTAATTTACAGCAGACGTTAAATTATAACGTTTAATAATTAATTAATTATTACTCGTGGTTCGGGAAGATATTCTCTTATAATCCGTAATATTGACTCCTCTGTATTAAAATACATTCATAAAAAAATTTCTAAAATGATTTACACAACTAACTAAACTTTCTTTGAAAAAAAACTATTATAGTTATCACGATTTGAATTATTTTATCAACCATTTGAATTTTTTTCTTGCGTCCGTAATCTTTCTGATTGTTTTGATTTATTGTAATGGAGGCTTTGCCCCGACGTAAAACTAGTAACTAGTTTTTCTCAACACAAGCTCAATCCCTGGATGTATATGTGTAGGGAGTGGTTTCTTTTTACGTTCTCTTTTCATTTATTTGCCCGCACTACGATATTAATAAATTACTGTCACACTATGTCCTATACATAACGAAAATTTAAGTAGTGAGTTGTCATTTTCCTGTATTTTCTAACAACTCTTATTTAAGCTTTCCTTCTCATTTGAAAGTTAAAACTACCCTACTGCATTAAAAAGTAAGTAAATTAAAATTTACGTGTCGGTAAATAACCTTGTAGTGATTAATACTTACCGGACAGATACTTCTTTTTCTCCACATTTATTTGGTGCACGTTTGAATATCATACCAAGATGATACAGGTCGTTGTTTCTAATAGCCTGAAAATGGTAAAGAATCATTAGAGAAATTGAGATACTATGTTCCTTGTGTGAGTAGAATGTTTAATAATTAAAAGTTTAGTACGGAAAATTGTGCGTATAATGATCATTTAAGACAACTAGGAGGAAGTGGAGAGTGAAAAATGGCATTTTTAATAAATAGTGTGCAAACCCAGAGAAAAGAGACAATGTACTTAGAAGAGGACTTGTCATGTTAACCAATAATATGTAATCTCATTGAACCTGAAAGTACGGCAAACAGTATTGATAGTTAAAGAGTGGATAGTTCTGCAACTCTGAACAGGATTGCCGTGAAACGCTTAAGGTATAGAAATTGGTAGCAAAACCTTCATTAATGTGAGAGGATTCGGAAGACTGTACGGTATGTTAAAATTATTAGTGAGTTAAAAACTGTCATCTGTATAATCTCGTATAAAAATAGTGAGAAACCTACGACAGTACCTATATTTGAAGGAGGAAAAAGATGAATGAAAGCCTTACAACATGTATCTTTTTAATGTGCTGCGGAATGAAACCATACATGCAAAATATGAGATGCAATAAAATGTTTTTTAAAACAATAAGCTAAATTACGGAATTTTTCAATTTATCTACAAACGGTATTACAAAAAAAAATTGTGTCATAAAATAAATAAAGAAGTTAGTGGTTTAGGTAATGTTACTTTGTTTAAACATTTTAAAAAATTGTCTCTGATGGTGAAATATTTAAGTACTTTGTTATTTGCTCAAAATTTATATTGTTTTTATTAAAAAAATATCTGAGTAATTATGAGGCACATTATTATCTTTTTAAAATTAGATAGGTAAGAAAAATTAAATATTGATATCATCTAGACTATATTCTCTTTGGTCAGTCTCGAATACGCGTCCGCAGTTTATGTTCGTTTTTCGTGGAGTGTGTTTTTCATTCATACTGCACTATTATTTATCATGTTTAGTCCAATATTTATGAATACGCATATTAGGTATAAATATATCTTTTGTACAGTGAATATTTTATTTAGCTTATAACTTGAAAATTTTATAAATATGAATTTTGTTTTGAGTAACAGGCTACATGAAGGTGATCCTGAAAGAGGCATCACCCATATGATAGCATAAGAAGGGAATTGAAAAGGGGAATGTGGATGGTAGACCAAGGTACCCAATTGTATTCTATATGGAGAGAAATTTTTGTCTTAGTCCTATATATATACATATTAATTATACATTAGCAGATTTAGTGTATACACTTTAATGTAATAACGGATACTTTATCATCAACACGAATCAATCTAAAAAAGTAACGTAAAACAAGTTTTTGAAACTATTAAAAATCTTGAGAAATGTGTTTATATATTTTTTTTATTCGTACTGGAGAATAATATTTTCAGAATATATTTTCTAAGAACACTGTGATAACAACATCATTAATCATGATTAAAGAAACAATTATAAATAAAAATTCCTCTGTACATCATTGAAATTTGTTACAAATTGAAAGAATAAAACATTTAATAACATTTAAAAATAAAAGAACTGTCTCTACGGAATACCTTTTTGACTTTGAGTAGACAGATTTCGTTTAGGGTGTATACCTCTGTCTTACTAAAATCCTTGAGGACAATATGATTTGTCACCGCCTTAATCAGGTGCAACTTAAAATCCGTATGTTTAGATTTTTATCAGCCTAATTCTGATAGTAAAATTTAAAAGTTAAGTGTACAAATTTATTCTTTAACTGGATATTTAAAATAAATTGTGATATAGTTTTCTTACAACAAATTGTAACAGACAGAAACATTGGGGATATGAAAGAAACAAAATAGAATGCAAATCAAATAACTTTAAAATTATTGAACTGAATTCCGCAATATTTTCACTAATTCTTCGATAAATAACAAGTATTCTGTCTGCATGTTACTAGTGCTTTTATCAACAAAATGTTTTACATGGTAGCCAACTCTCTTTAGTCCCTAGTGTGTTTCATAAAACTAGAGCACTTGTGAAACGGTTTATTATTTAGCGCTGGACGGTACCATTCTGCTCCTCGACACCTCCAACATTGTCATTGACAATTCACCAATCCTATATAAAAGTTTATTACCCTGTTAGCTTTTATTAAATTAAAATAAATTTGAAATGTCTATTGAACGACTAAAATCAAGTATATGCACCTGTGTTTCTAATAAAAGGTATCAGTTTCAAAGATGTACATGACTAAAATATGAACCAGAAATTAGTTAGGTTTAACGATATAAACCACTTTCTTAAATGTGTGAAATATTTTTTATGATGCAAATAAATATTTCTTTAACAGGTTTTCACTTTATGTTTTAGTAACGAACTATTTGAAAACATTGAAAATGCATAATTGAAACTTGAACACACTGCATTATGCCGCCGGAATTTTTTAATTTAACAATACGATTTCAGGATTATTCTTTCGTCTGACATATTTTATTTATATAGATGTTATCGATTTATGGCTTAAAATATTTTTATTTTAAACAATTACTACTGTGAAACGATACAATTTTGTGTTTTATTATTGCCCTAAATAGGATAAATAAAATATTTCCAACATTAGAAATATAATTAAAAACTGAACACAATACATTATACAGCAATAATATTCAGAGTTAATAATACGATTATCGGGTAATTATATCACCCGATTACCTTTATTTATATAAAATTTCATCAATTGATAGCTTAAAATATTTTCGTTGAGATTCGAGGGCTACAATCTTCAATAAGTGTTTTGTTTACAAAAGCATGTACTTCGGTAACACGAGGAAAATATTTAAACGTACAAAAAGGACACTTCAGAAAGCACTACAGAATTCCTTTTTTGAGAGGTCACTTAAACAAGCGATAATTGAAATTTTCCCGTTAACATACATTTTGAATGGTATTCAATCGCTGTAAGTTCATCTTTTGGGTACATTATTTGATTTATGACATTCGGAGTATGATTGCTGTAAATTACACAAAAATTAATGTTATTGAAAATAGCATCTTATTTTAAAATGGTATTAATGAAATTTAAAAAAAATTAATAATCCTATAGTTTCTCTATTCTATTTTCGATCTTCATAAATTTTACCGTAAGGTTTTTTTAATATTACACGGATAATTGAAGAATAGCTCAATATTTATCGAGGTTAATTTATCCATTCTAAAAAGTTAAGAACTATTTTCATAACAAATATTATTAAATTTGCACATTATTAATTTTTATCTGTAACTTTTCTTATAATATTGTAATTAAATGTTAATTTGCCACATGTCAAAAATTTAAAATGTACGGATAATTTTTTAATCATCGTAAAAGACTAAAGTTACTGAAATTAAATTCAAAAGTGAAATAATATCCTCCTCTTCATATTCCTAAGCTCAGCAATATTTAATAGAATATTTTGTTTTAGAGACTGATATTCGTTTTTACAACTATGCACTAATTACAAACGTTTTAAAATGTGATCCATTTATGTTAATTTGAATTAGATTGTTGAAGAAAAGTAAGTGATATAGAAAGTATTTATTGTATCCTAGTTATTATTACTTCTTTCGTTCGCTCATCATAATTTCTTATTACTGGTAATGGCTATTCAAAGTGTACTTAATTAATTTTATTGACTTCACACGCCAATAATAATGATGAATAGGACAATTTTAAGACAAAATTAAATACTTGGAGTTAAAGAGAAATTTATGGTGGAATAACGGTAACAGAAACAATCGTTAGTAAATTTAAAATCATAAGATGGAAATAATACGAAACTGAAACTTAATCAGGACGTTAAATTTAGATACGTCTTGTGAAACGAATCTCATAACCCATTTTTCCTTAAGTTAATTCTTTGACGCAAAGGTACAAGAACAGATAGATAATCCTATCTTACTCCTAAATATGGTACCTCAATATTCACATAGTTCGGTTGAAAAGGATTGTATGATCTATTAATGCTAACCAAATGGACTTCATATATGAGAATAACAAAAGACAAATTTTAATATTATCCGAAAATAAAAATCTTGAAACTATGTAAGAATAATTTATTTTCCTACAGCTTAATTAATAAGTTTGGGAAGCATAAAGTTTATATCAATGAATATAAAATAATAAGTAGACGATTTGTTTACTCTTATTTATTACTTAAATTTGACTTTTATGAAAATAATACCTACAGAATTATTCTTTAATAATATATAACAATTTTTATTATTCTTGTATTACAATAAACATATAAAATTTATGTTTTAGTTAGACGTTAGTAAATAATCTGAATTTAAGAGAATGTTATAGGAAGGAAAGAAGCGAAACGGAGATTTTTGCAATTGAAAATTTTGGTAAATTTTATTTTATTTTCTTGTTACCATCTTCCGTCTTTACTTAAATCTTAACAAATTCATCAGATATAAAATTAAAATTAAATTAATAAAAAGTATGACAACATTAGTAAATTAATATTTTATTTATATTTTTATTGATATTCTCAAATTAAATCTAAGTAAAAATTTAATTTATCAGACATTTAAATAAATAGTTAAATGAATAATAATAGTATCTATGTCAGCTTTTTATTTTATTAAAAAAATTAAATGTACTACGTTTTGGCCGAAGTAGTTGTGAACAGCAAAATTTTTATACCTGAAGAAGCCTCAAATATGAGACGAAGCGTAGTACATTTCAGCTATTAAATAAAATAAAAAACTGACAAATAGGGTGTTATAATTCATTCAATTTAATCTAATTAAAATTTATGTGATAAATTTTTTAAACATATTTATGTTTATATACAGAGCTCTACTCTTTATAATATGAATAGTCCTTGTCCCCACGCTTATGCGTTAACGTAGGTTATGCTTTCAGACTTGTATATCAATCTCCCATTGCTGAGGAACAAATAGTTGCTTATTACCAACCACAAAACTGTCACTATTTTAATTTTCAGAGGGAAAAATTAACTTATTTGTATTAACTCTCCTTATCCACTGTGGTTAAGGGTAAAACATCCTTTCTTTCAATATGGACACTATTATTTCAGACGCTTTTTTGGTGAATTTCTTTAATACAATTCTTGGATTTCAATGTGGGTCAAACTTTGTTTCCACAACACTTACACCTGACGACGATGGTAGAGCTTTTTGTTGAAACGTTGTGTTAACAAACTTTGACAAACGAGAATTGTATTTAGAAATAAATGTTTGTGGTTTGTCTTACATGTTATTTTTAAAAATAACTTTCACTGTAAAATCATATAACAGAGTAGAAATTTTATTTCTTTAATAATGTCTTTAATGGTTTTACATTTCAGATAAAGTGTGTTGTTTCACTTTAACCAGTTAAGAAGAATTTAACACATTTATATTACTTGTATGTACAAGTTACTTTGAATCCATTTCTTTTTTAACAAATACTTGATTAAATCCACATTTTATATAAAATATACAAACAATTCAGTCGATATACGACTTATTTTTTAGTTAATATTTGTAATTTTTTTTAAATGTTACCAGTACAGAAATATAATGGTTTGGTTCTTTCTACGGCTGCGCATTTACTCCAATAGAATATTGTTGCATTATTTTCTTATTTTGAATTGAAATTTTGTTGATATGGTGTGAAATAATTAGTAAATATTAATAAAAATAATTCTTGAGAATTTTCAGACAGTTATTTAATAAAACTAAAAAATAACGACGTTTTAATTCATATTCGCATCTTTTTCAGGTTTTTTTTCAAATTATTTTAATATCTAAACAGAGATAAATTATAAATTGTTGTGTTTTAACTCAATATGTTAAATGTTATCTTTGTTTGAAATTTATCATAATTTGTAATAAAAACTTGAAGGTGTGAATAAGAACTGAAACGTTGTTATTATTTAATTTGAATAAATACATTTGTCTGATATGGGTCAAAAATTACTTCTGTTAATCATTATAACTTTTATCATTTTTAAATATTATTGACGGGATTTTCATTGCCTATATTGGTTGAAATTTCCGTATTTATTGTTTGTGGTCTCTTTCCGTATATTCTTAAAGCCTTCTTAACTTCAGCTTCTACAAACGATACATTTTTTATGACCAAAATTTTGTAAATATTATTGCTCACAGTGAATTATTACATGAAAATTTGTGTAAAATTTAATCTTCTATTTTTCTGTATATATTTAGCTGAAATTGAAAAAATTAAATTTCCTACTTCACAAAAGCAGACTAATTTTTGCTTGACGGTAAGAAAACATACGCACTCATAGATACACAAACTCTGACAACTTGGTTACGTAATGCTCAGTGGCCGCGACGAAGTTTCATTAACAACCAAATTATCGTCACTAAAAGTACAATGGAAATAGCCGATGTCATATCTTCCACATTTCGCAATAAAGCTTCCCCATCTCTTTGGATAAAAAAGACTTACTGCTTTTTTCTCTCCCATCTCGCTTTTTCTTTACAATTTATTTTTTTAAATACGCTGCATACATAATTTGTGAAAGCCATATATATTTTTGGCGTTCCATGTTATTCAGCCATGCAAATGCAATTGCGCCCCGCCTCTTTTGCCGACGTCGACGCCGACGTCGACGCGTGTGCATTAGTCCCACTGCCGGGATTTTCATAAGAACGGCCAAAGTGACGGCACATTAGCCCACGCGTGTCATTTCCTTCTCCAGCCGTACATCTCTGCTAATGTTTTTTGCCTGCATTCTAATGACTCCATTCCTGGCACCGCCGACGCTACCGATGCTATGTTTTAATCCTCTGTACCTGCAATATTTTCAATAGATAAAACTTGGACTGAAGATAAAAAACAATACTACGGCTTAATTTACAGCTCTACGAAATTTTTATTTCTTTACTATTGATTTCCAGATTTGTACCTTATAAGCGAAATTACTGTGGTAAATAAAACTTTGGGACATGCTAAATATTTCCATAAAACTATGACCTTGTGTTTACATGGACGTATGTCAGAGAAGACGAAAAAATTACAACGCTGACTGAACATAGCTATCGATTGAATTACAGTAGTTGGGAGAGTATCTTCCATTAATTTTAACTCACTCATAAATGAATTATTAATCTCACTATTTCTCTGGAGTAAAAATTGAAACTTTAACACGAAAAATTTTTTATGGTTCCGAGTTTAGAAACTTAATTTCAAATAATAAAAGCAACTAAGATAAGCATTTTTATGCAGTCATAATATTATATCTGTACAGTAATTATTTTGATAGTGTTTACAACAAACCATGAGCAAGTAAAATACAATATTTAAAGATTTAATTTAATGTCCTATTAATGTGAAAAAGAATACTTGAAAAGTTTCTGACTTTTATTTAATGAAAAGAGAATTAACTTTTCAGTACCTATTATTACCCACGTATAGATACGCACAAGTAACGAAAAAGTCTTTTTTTTTAAATATCAATTTATTAACCTCTTAAGGAAGTTTAATTCATTTCAATACTCGATATCTTTCAAATCTTGAAAGGTGAAGAAATATATTGGTGTAATTTTTTTGAGTTAATTACTTGTCTTCTGAAACAAACCTGTTAGTAAAAACGTGAGAAAAATAATCAACTGGAATTTTTTTAGTTTGTATGAAGATTGTATCTACATATTATTTAAGACACGGTTCCTTTTTCTGACAAAATGTAAATTTTATATTTTCAGTGTACGAAATATAATATAAATGTTAGGCACAGTTATGGTATGAAAAGTGAACAACACTTTAATGTTATATATATTTTTTAATGAAAATATATAGAGATGTTTTACTCTGCAATTTATATTCTCAGGTAGCCTGTTTTATAGGACTGAAAAAATAGTGTTCCGCGTCCTCTCACTTTTCGGTATGTGAAAAAAAATTGTCAAAATAAATTAAACTCTAGCACGTTTCCATTTAACATTAGTGTAATATAAATTATGGGTAAGTTGTTTACTTGTTTACTATAATTATTTTACATTAAAATTATTCCAATTTTACATAGGGATTCGCTATTGGACAAAGCATTGATAACTTACCCATGGTTAGTATCGATACCTTAAGAGTTATTATTGTAGTATTCAGTCCTAAGGCTTGTCTGATGCAACCATTCATGCTAACCTATATTGCGCAAGCCTTTTCATTTCCGCATAACTAACACATCCCATATTCTCCCTGATCTACATCCATGGCCTCCCCTTTTCTGTTCTTACCCCACACACTTCCCTCTAATGATAATTTTACAATGTCCTCATTTTTTAAAACTTGACGTATTAATATATCCCTTCTCTTGGTCAACGTCTTCATTATGGTTCGCTCTTCCCCTATTCAGCTTAGAACTTCCTGATTACTGGTTATATCCACCCATCTGATTTTCAGCATTCTCCTATCACACCACATTTCAAAGGCTTCTATTCTTTTACTTTATGCAACTCCAACCGTCCATGTTTCCACCCATATAACGCCACACTCCGTACAAACAATTCTAGCAATGATTTCCTAATATTTCCACTCATATTTACCCGTAAGTATATTTTTCTTGTTTGCTAAAGCCTTTCTTGCTTGTGCTATCCTACTCTTTAAATCTCTACTATACTTCTACCTGAAGCGTTTCCTTCAGAATGCCTAATATATATCGGTTACAAAATAAATGTTTTTATTTTGTAATATTTATTTTTTTTTAAATTTCCCAACGTTTATAAAAGGAGAACAGGTATTACGAACTAACTTTACTGTTTTAATTATTGAATGAATTAAAACTGAAAATTTCAAAAATTGTAGTTTCAGTCAGGTTAGGCAAATAATTATTATTTATTTTATCTATTAGAGACGTTTTCCTTGTGCGTAATTTAGTTATTCATTCTTTTTGAGAAAAAGATCAAATTTAATTTCAAAATGAAGGATTTAAAATAAAATACACAAAACAAAAAAGAAGTTACAAACATCTAAAACCACACTGTTTTTTACTTAGATCACCACTAATAAAAAAAGTTACCAGTCGTTTTGGCCTCAAACGGCTCTTTGCTTTTGTAGAAAGTCTCCCCGTTTTAGAAAATATCTTTCTCTTGGTATTAATGTTACAGTAATAAAAAATATTGTCGTGCCAATTGAAGAACGTAACGATAAATCTATGCTATATCTTACAACTGAACGGGACCTGTGTTCAAAGGGGAGACCTGCTCCATTAAATCTTTTTAGTTTCTCCGGTCTTCGCCAAGACTTAAATAATAAATTCTTGGCCATCGGAAATCCTTTTACGTTTTTAATAGCATCTTATTATCCTTCTTTGTGACACATTCGACAATTCATGCCTTTTCTTCAAATCATTTTGATTATACAATCTTTTGGGAAATTATAACATGGCTTGGGATTCTTGAAAAGAATTTCTTCAAATCACAGATCAAGAATGCATGCTTTTTATACATGGACAAATGATAATTATTTTTCAATTAAATGTTTAAGCAATTTAAGGGATATAATAAATATATCAATTAAATTCCTTGTAGTAAGTAACAATTATATAATTAATCTGGAATGTCAACTAATTTATAAACTTGTCAAGAATACTAAAAAAAATAATAAATAGACAAGTTATTAAGAAAATTAAATGTAATAATAAAAACGTTAATAAAAAATATGTAGTTATCACGACGTTGCTTTAGTTGTTAGGAACTCTTCAAGAGTATGAATAAATTACTATAAACCAAAAAATTAGAAGAAAAATAGAATTTAAAAACATTAAATGCATAAAATAAGTATCTAACATTTTATTTAACTTCACTTACAAAATCAAGACAAATAAAATTGTTCAAGTCACGTTAAGGCATATTTATTCCAATAATTCTAAATTTTATTGGAAAAAAGTAAAAAAATGTAGATGAATGTAATTATTATTTTATATTTATGAGTGAGATATTACTCATTAAATCCAATTAATTTGATGAATAATACCAATTAAATAAATGAAATGAATTATACCTTTTTTGAGGAACTTATTTATCATTTAATGATAGCTACATTGAAATTCTTTCGTCGTCAACTACAGCAGAACGTTTATAAAAGCCATTTAATCCACAATATTTGTATATTGAGCACATTCTAAATTTAAGCAATTGATTAGATTATTGCGTACTTCTTTCAACATCCTTATTACGCACATGTAAAAGAAAATTCTTCTTCCTGAATGTGAATATAGTAAACACGATAACAAACGTATTTGGTATTGAATATTGTAGGTTTTTTTTCTACAGCTGAGAACGCGAATGTATATTCTAATTTTTCATTCATTTCATCATAAATATTTTCTGATATTCTTAGAATAAAATGGGAGCATATATAAATTGGGAAACATTTATTCCTATGGAATAGGTTGTCATACCTTCAGTATTTCAAAATAATGTTAATGTCTTAAATATTTCTTTTCGTTTTGCATAATTTGCACAATTTGTTTGGGAAGACACAACGAATATTAGATATTATCGATTTATCTGCATCCTATGATTTTTTCTTAGTTTAATGTTTTAAGTCGGTAAGTGTTAAAAACCGTGAAAAATTAATTAAAAAGATCCTAGCAATAGCCAATATCATCATCAATTGAGCATTTTTCTGAAAACTATTGTACAATCAGGAAAATAAGTGGCATCAAACTTTTAATCCTGAAATACCTAACTTTAATAAAAGCAGTAAATCAATTTTCTGATAATGATAAAAATACAGAGCCAGAATATCAGCACTCCAGAAAAAATTCTCTTTCTTATGTATTTTATCCATTCAAAGTGGATTCTATTGAACAATTTATTAATTATGTACCTGTCCAAAACTCTTGGCGAACCTTAGTTAGAATCATTAATTCTGTTAAATAAAAATAAGCTAACGTATTGGTTGTTTCGCTTACGTGAGTAATTGATCAAAACTTTTGTGTGTTTAAATGTATTCCAAACAAAAAAAAATTTAATGTAGCAAGTTAAAATAATTTGTATGTTTTAAGTTGGCAACATTGAACTTATTTTACAACTAAATTAAATGATGTACATCTCAATTAATCACATATTTATTTCTACGACCTGGAACAACATTGAACTGTAATTTCATTTTAAGTTTAATTCGTTTTATTTGTAATAAATAGAATATATCAGTATAGTGGTGATTATTTTACTTTCATTTTACATATTCTTACCTTATTTCTTTCCTAATAACAATTACATTACGCATAGTTATTTATGTCACGGTCTCGCAAACTGTGACTAAGACTGCTGGAGAATCGATACACTGGCCAAGTATCTCTCCAAATTCGGAATGTGTCATGTAAAATGACGGTCCGCTCTAGACCCGGTAGGCCAAGGCTCTCAATGCGCTGTAGAAGCAAGGAAGAAGAAGAATATTTTATGAATCCAATTAAAAACGTTACATTTGATTTTTTAAAGTGAAATTGTCTATTCAAATTGAAATTTTTAAAAAATTCTTTTGCACTCTTTTTAACTTCAGTTAACATTTGATTTCTTGTTTGTACCTAAAGAAGTCCAAAACTCTGAACAAAAAAGTGTTAAATAAATTAAATAAGTATCATTATACTTATACACTGTTTATTTGTAAGTTTCCAAATGACAGATATTTTAATTACTCTAGGAATATAACAGCTTAATATTATAAGATCCAGTCTTTATAAAAATATTCGACATATTAGTTTTAATGTCGAATAATATTAACATATAAGGTTTTATTATTGAATAAATCAAATAAAGTGACTGTATTATTTAATATTCCTTTCATTACCTAAGATAAGATTTATAATAGAATATCTAAGTTTCGTTATGGGCGTAAAATATTATAGTTAAAATTATAACTTCTGACCTAGCTGTAGAAGCAACTTCAAACTTTAAATAATTACAGTAAAAATTATATCTTCAAGAACTGTGACTTCAGTCTATCTGTTGGCACAATAACCGATATGACTCTTACGTACAAAAACAATGCGCTTTCAGACCACAGACACAAATTCTTAAATTATTTTTTATTAATAATAGATGTAAAAAATTACAGGTAGTGAATGCGACAGCTACAATTTAATTGCTTTAGATTTTTAATATCATTACTCGGTACTTTTTTCCGTTAATTGCTTGATCAAAGTTATCTGCAGTGAAATTTGATCGTTGGAAACTTCATTTTTATTTATTATTTTAAAAATACGGTTACTTGACATGACATTAAGTATTATATTTTCTCCTGTTTCAGAAATGCTTCATTACCGATATTAAATTAATCTAAGGGAATATTAAATTTTACTTTCGTATTTTTAAAACTTTTAAGAGTAAACTTTCATAGAATAATATCTTATACATGTTTTTGTCTATAGAAAAGTAATTTTAAGCTAAACAGTTTAAACCGTAAAAGTAATTTAAACTTAACGATATTTAATAATTATGTATTAATGTTACTATTTAATCGGTTTCCTCATATTTTATTTTCAGGAGTTGAAGCAGAGAGGCAACAAATAACTAATGGCTTGCTATCCAAGATGTAACTTGACGGATTCCATCACACATAATCGTTTGGTTGAATCAATATAGTTAATATTTGGTATATTTATATTTAAAATAAATTTACTGTATTAGATAAAATAATGATAAATATATATAATTTTATAAGTGATATGTAATTGAAATAGTTTTTAACTGTTTGTAATAAATTTTTAATTAATTATTGTACGTTTTGTTATGAGGAAGCATAACTGCTGTCAACATCATCCATAATGTACCACGAGAAGTTAACTTCCTTCAAGTCTAAGTATACAAAATGTGAGTTCCTTAGCGTTGCAAAATCTAATAATCTTGGTTGTTTTATAATCTATATCGATTGAAAAAAAATTGTGTAGTGTATGACAATCAATCTCGTTCAATATTGAGAAAAAGAAATCCCATTGTTATCATTTTTGTTAAAACTTAAAAATTATTTTCTCATTCATGTTGAGAACCTTTCTATGACTAAATCTTCTAGATATATAGATAATAATGGTTTCTCTTTATCGTTCGCCGTAATTATGTACAGGGATCTTGCGAGGGTTAAGAATTGATCAATTGGGCCAGTGACTAGTAAAGGTTTTACTTAGAAACAACTTTCTTTTTCACTAGGTATGTATGTCTGGAGTAATCCGTAGGTAATGACGTAGTACATTATTAAAGTTGGTAGTAGTATGAGTATTATCTGTAATTTTGAATTATCTTCTTTTTTAGGGTATTGATATTTTCTTCACACCTAAAACAGCGGTTTTGACTGTAGCAGCGTCGTTAGATCAACGGACGTCTCTTCTGATAGGAAAATCATTAAACCAGAGATGAGGTATGTGAATTTGAGTACTAAATAGCATGCATAATCTGAGGATTTAATCGTGGATACTCGTGAAAATAATGACGTATTGATGCAACCGGTTTCAAGATTTTGATTTAGAACATTTAGCTATGAACAGTCGAAGCCTTTTATATATGTTAGTAATGTGTTTGATTAAGTTATGTTCATCAACATATGTGAGTGGAACTACGGATGAAATTGTTTTTGGGGTAGCGATTTCGGTTTGTGAATGCCGACAAGCAAGAGATAACTCAGTTAAATATTTTGATCTAGTATTGCGGAACGTGCGACACCGTACCGTAGTTCAGCCAGTCCCAGTCGTAAATTCGGATTTGCCTTTCTAGTCACGTGTCGTCTCGTTTATGATTTGGTCAGCGTGTTGATCTCCAAATATTTCATTGCTCGAACGTAACTAGGATCTCCCTTCCAAATCAACAAAATCACATTTTCGCTAAGAGCTATTCCGCACGAGAGTCGCAGGTGGGGTTCGTTATTAAGTTGCCGAAATCAGGTTTGGGTGGGGTCGTTGGGCCCGCCACACCCTAACTGCTGGACCGGTCCTTGGTCGACGCCTATTGCAATTTTAGAAGGGGCAACCGTCTAGGCGTGGTTGGTCTTTATGCAAAAAAGGGACCCCACCCTTGCAGGACCTCGCTCCCAGCTTGCATTCTGGCTGTGTGCAAAATCTGCAAGCTGCAACTTCGCAATTAGTGATTTTGACTACGTGCCAGTTGACCCCCATATTTTGGAGAGGAGTGCGCGTGTAGCTCAAGGTAAGCCAACGTGCAAGTGTTCATTTGATACTGACCACGAAATCCTCAATTTAATAACTTCTGTATGATAATGCTCCCAACGTTCACATTCCTGTCAGTTAAAATACACTTCGATAAATAAATACGCCTGCATCAGTATTATGTATCTAATACAAATTAAATTAAATTAATGATTGTGTTAAGGAAAATAAAAATTTTTGAGCAAGAAACAAGTAAATAGATGTTCGTCCAACACATGTGGTCCTTGTCATCATTTATAACAAAAGCATATGAAGAATTAACGACACACATAACATACATACAAAAACAACATGAAATTTTTTAACATAAAGTAGACGTTTCGACCATCTATTGTGGTCCTTATCAATAAACAAAATCAACTAAAGATAAAAAAGCACAACGATATGTTTTATTTATTCATAGACGTTAATTGTTCCTATAATATTTATAACACACTAAGGTAAAAATGAACAAAGATTGTTTTCAGTTGTCTGTTATACGGATCGTGAATTAATTTAATAATGTATCAATATTTCCAAACGTATTTTCCTCCAAGTATAAATAAACTAAACGATCTTTACAATAATAACAATTAATATTCAAAATAATACGTTCGTCTAGAAATATAAATTGTGAGAATAATAACCTAAATGTCTTACTCAACAATACAAACTCAATACACCATACAATAAAATTGACAAATGACCTAAAGTACCGAGCTATTTTAAATGTTATAAATGTAAATATCTGAGGTAAAAATGTAGAAGTCTATAATGGCCGCAAGGTTCACGGCACATAAAATTGTAAAAAAAATTATTTAATTAGTTTTGTTATAATTAATGGTTTATTTACTACTATTTTATTCATTCTAGTTTCTCATTTAAGAAATTCTGTTTGTATACGCCTAAGTAAATTCTTTTAAACTTGAACTAAGAGTGAGCTATTTAGAACTAAATTTAAGATTTATGTATAGGCTTTTACATAATTACTATCTTTATTTGTCCTGTAACTGCTTATGCAACCCATTAGATGACAGCGTTCATCTGACAAGCTACTAGATAATATCTTAATTTATTAGTTATTTACTTTTAAGTACAAATTGAAGTTAATAATTATTTTAAAGACAGCTGATCGAAATAATTCAATTTTCTTTCTCCATATAAGTGAAAAATTAAAATAATCTTAGGACATAAAATTACTTATCATCTTCGTCGCCTACAGTAAAAATTTCATCACGTCATAGTTTTATGGTTTTCATTTGTTGAAGTACCCTTTTTATCATTATAAACTACAATATACAACTATTTATGAGCTATCTACGGCTTTCCTCTCTTAATAGAAGTTATGTTTAAACGAATAATCGAAAACTTTTTGATTATGGTTAGCAAAACTGAATTTTATTTTCCTTCTTATTTTTTAAATATAACACTAATTTAGGTATGATTTTACTGTCTATCTTACTAATATTTTTTTAAAATTCTTCAATATTGTTAAATGAGTTATATTCATCACCCACATTCTAATCTGTTAATTATCCTCACGCCAAATCATTCAATACTTTATTTTTTGTTGCTTCTCATTTCTAATAAACACATAATTATGTTATAAATTGCGTTCCTTCTTAAATAATTTATTCAAAATCGACGTTAAAACCGTTTTTAGATTATTGAGAATATATTTTATAGACTTGTTGTAGACATAGGCTATCACTGAAAGCTACTTTCTATTAATTAGATATCCCAAATCTTAACCACAGATTGATTTTAATACGATTAATTTAAGAGGTTCAGCCTTGAAGGTCTGATCTCTCTTTATATTATTAATATCTGCATATGTGATGTTTGTGGGACTTATTCTTTATCGTTACAACTTTATGGTTGAAGGAATTCGTGCATGTATACACAGTATATACAGTTGTGGTCTAGGTGGGTGTCAGTCCTTGATATTTCATTGAAATATAACGGTTGTAAACACAAGTGGTCAATCTACAGCAGAGAAATAATCACAAAATTAACAACAAACATAAACAAAATAATATTTTATATATAATATATAACAAGGTCCCTGGCGTTTTACACACTAGGTCTTGTTTCGGGTACTGAATTGAATATTTTTAAGCAGCGCATCATGAGAGTAAAGCGAAAAAAATATAAATTCCGAGGGCCGACAAAAGTTTCAAAGTTATAGGAAAACATCCGGACATGGTTTCCTGCAGTCCTTGATCTTAACATCAGTCGGAATATTTTCATCCACAGCTGGCGTGGCCACGCAGCGAAAAAGTTTCAAAGTGGAAAGTTAAATGAGTTTCGGGGGCATCCATGGATTAGCCAGAGGGACGCAGCGGAGTGGGTGGGGGAGGTCATATGGCGACATCGTGTATGACAATTCCACCCCCGCACCCTGTCACGTCCTCATTAGCAATCTCGGAGGCGGACCAAGAAAACAAGTGTTGGACACTGTCCGGCCTTATTTATATTTGATTCTAGCCAGACTGAGGTTCTCTCTTCGAAAACGGCCTTCGCTCTTTTAAAAGCGCCGTAAAAATACAAGGTACGGTCGGTCGAATAAAAAGCACGCGATTAAACTTTTGACACGGGAAAAGGGAGGGATTACGACAATAATTGCTGTAACGAAAAGAAAATTGCGTCCCTTCGAATAAAAAAGAGCAGCTTTGAACATTCGGAATTAAAGATGTAAAGCACAGCGTTAAGTCGTGATGGTTATTGCTCGGGACCAGAAACTAGTGTATTCATTTTTCCTACTCGTTTTACTAGATTAATATTTGGGAAAATAAATGTCTGCTTATGACATTTGTCATTTACCAATGGTTAAACGAAATATGAAAGATATTTTTAACTGTGAGCATTTCATTTCCAATCGTATCTTAATTATACAGTAAAGACGCGTTTTCAAATGCAGTGGAAAGTAATATCGATAAAATTTCTCAAAAATATTTAATTTATATAAAATACGGTTGCTTCTTTTGTCTGATCATAGTATTTGATTTACATGTCTTTAGTTTTGTGTGCATTCACTCTAAATTATGAATCGTGTAAAGTTTTTAATAAAATTAAAAATTTATTTAGATAAATTATGTGTTTGTATGTGCATCACTCACAGACATATAGTACTAAAAATAATTATTGTATTAATATAGTTTTAAGCACCTTTAGAATATATACGTAAACTTAACTTATATTTATTAATTCACATTTTTCAATTCATTCCCAAAACCTGGATTGAGATAACCAATTATTCTTTTTAATGTGTTTGACTCTACAATACAAACAGTAAATTCGGTAACAAAAAGAAACAAAATCATGTGTTATTGAAAATATATACGAAACAATATTTATCTGCCTCGCACAACAGAGGTGCTGGGTTCGAATCCTGGCATGGGCTTGGATGTTTGTGTTGTTTAAGAAACCATACTGTGATGCGTCTATAAACAAAAATTTGATTGAAATTCTTTCATCAACAGTATATTACAATAATATTCATTAGATTATAACCTTGAGTGATATAATTTCAAAATATAAAAAATTAAAATCAAAATGTTTAAAAAAACTGCTGAAGAATGGTTAAAAGTATTATTATCAATGAAAGTATTTATAATAATTGTATTC
This sequence comes from Eucriotettix oculatus, assembly GCA_034510155.1. Classification (NCBI taxonomy): domain Eukaryota; kingdom Metazoa; phylum Arthropoda; class Insecta; order Orthoptera; family Tetrigidae; genus Eucriotettix; species Eucriotettix oculatus. The sequence goes on from CM067377.1 coordinate 143,001,601, forward strand.
TGTACAATATATTATAGACTGTTACCCATAATATGTTACAAATTAACATAATGAGTCTATAATAAATTCTTCTCTAGATATACTATTGGTATTTTAAACTTTCCTCTTATTAGTCGGTAATCGTTCTTTCACATTAAGATACAACAAAAATATATGTGGGCCGAGAATGTAAGAATTTAAATACGAGAGATTTCATTGCTAAACGAATTGGTTCCGCTCAAAGGCCTTTAGTTATTGGTCTCTTTGAATTGTCTTTCTCATATCAAGGTACAGGTCTTTTAATTGACTCAGGACGACTATTAAAAATTTTAAATAACAATAAGGAAATAAATTTTCACTTTCTTAAATATAAATGGACTTTAAAGGAAAGTAGTTTCTAAATTCGCATCTACCGAAAAACCCAACAATTTTAATTGTTTCCCTTTTATTTAATTTATATTCCCATTATTTACTTCGAATTTCTTTTATTTTAGTTTTATTATTTTACACACTATCTTCTTTATGTCCTTTCTTCTTATAAACTGTGAAGAATGTGATTCAGTAAATTATGAACGAGTCCCAGAGAGAGAGAGAGAGAGAGAGGAGATGGGGGGAGAGAGAGAGATCACATGTTATGACGAGGATAGCTCATAGGGTAAGAATCTACGTACTTAGTTTTAATACTGTTTTCGATTCTCGGTCCCGTTGAGATAGTTCTGCCCTAAACTATCAATACACATTATTACAGTAACCTTTATAGTGGTAATATGAAAGACAATGCAGTCAGGATAAATATATGGATAATTTCGAGCAGCAGTAACTATACTCTAATATAAATTCCATCGTTCACGATCCACGTATAAAACTGACTTCAAAGCAGTGACTAATTTCTGTAGATATTCCGCTTTAAAAAGAACTACAAAGATCAATGCAGGAGCAGCTCGAAAAAAAATTATTTTAATTTAAAGAACTGAGGAGTTTCCGAAAGCTGGGAGACGAAAATTTTTTTAATAAATTATTCTATTTATGACTTTTCGCTACTCTTTATATTTCATTTAATTTAACTATTCGATGAGCGGATTATGGTTGCACGGAGATGGGACACACGATTTGGTATGAATCCATATATGTGTAAATGAGGTGAATAAATGTGTAAGCGTTGCTATTTAACATTCAAAGACGAACGGGAATTATCCATGTAAGTATTAAGGATTCTGTGATAATATGGATACTTTAAAATAACACAGACATTCGAATACCTTTTTCAAAAGTCTAACAAACAATTAAATTCACGTGCAGTAACGAGAAATTTAAAGTACAACATTCATGAATTATGAATATGTGTGTAATATATTAATATATATAAATAAATTGTTATGAACAAGTTTATATATTACTTACATCAATGAATGAAACTAAAAGAGCTCCAAGTGTTATATAATAATTTAATAGCAAACCGTAATGTCAGAATGAATCCTGCTATAGATGCAAATTCACTAACAAAAGTCGGAAATACCGGTTATTTGTCAAAGCGTAATATATTTATAAATAGTTAAGATTCTATCTATTATTAATTAATTTTGAATTTAACACGAAGTTGTGCACATTAACAATGGGAAAAAATGAAAATAAACTAAATATATATTGTTTAAAAAATAAAAATTTTAATAAATGTAATAAATTTAATTTTATGCTGTCACTTGTTTCCTTTGCCGATAAAACGAGCAAGAGCTATTAGCTGTAAGCGATGCGATATCAGTTGTATCGGTTTTTGTGAGATGTTCTGTAACCGCATGAGAGAGCTGTTAATTGGCCCACTTCCTGCATCGGAAGCACTGATCTGTCCCACCTGAACGCTTGTTTTGGTTGTTTTCCGCAGTTTAGTCGGTATTTAACAACCTGTTGTATTTCAGAGTAGGTCATGGTGTAAAACTGATTGACAACTGAATTTAAAACTACCGTTGGCTGCCAGCGATACAGCCAAATACAAGAGCCAATAAATCAATCAAACAGCATTGCTATCTCTCCCACAAAACTCGCCCTGGGCCGCTTTACTAATGTCCACTGATAGCTATTTAACAACGAGTAATAATAATTATATAATAATACTGACTAATGTTTCGGCTCAATAATTGAGAATTCTAGGTAGACTTTAACAAATTTAAAACAATTAATAAATCGTTTCAGTACACGTTTATCATCTTTATGTATATATTAAATTTATTTTACAAAAAATTAAGTAAATCACAATGCTGTTTTCCTTTGAATGCAACATCTTCAGATACATTAATATTTACTATAAATCTAAAACTTATAAAGAAAACCAGAAGATACATACATGATTTATATAAACAATTATAAAAAATGTTATGAAACATTACTAACAAATTCAATATATTGTATATATACAAATAAAATTTTGAAAGTGCTTAAGTACTCACATTATGGCCGAAATGTTACTTATAACTTTACATCTGCTAATCGTATTGTTTATTGTATTTATTTTTCATAAATCTTAAACCTAATTGTATGTCATATTTCAACTCTGCTTTACAAGGTCTTTACTGAATTAATTAATTTATATTTCTATATTTCCTCCCTAACCTATCACTACAACAATTTTAACTACATTTATACACTTCGTATTCTTGGCTGATTCTGATTCCTCTTAATTATGGAGTTTCTTTCTACATCTTTGATTTAAGTCCTGAATATCAATATTCCTTTAGCCTGACTATGAACTTCTAATTTTCTTTTTATATAAATATTTAAATAGTCTGGTGGCTGACATCTATCTAACCCAATAACCTGTGAAAAATTTAACTCTTTATACACCACCCGACGCCTAATAAATTAATGTTCGTACATACTGCAAAAAGGAAGAGAATATGGAATCCCGTACGGCTACAAGGAATGCCTCAATGACCCAAGATTTTAAATTTAAATTATTTAAAAGACTAGAACCTATTAAATAATATGTAATGTATCTCTAATAGTTTGTTTCGTACCCCTCTTTATTATTATCAATTATTATGTTGTATGTATTATGATTATTATTATAAATACAGGAGTAATTGTAAAGTGAACGTGGTCAATAATAACCACGTCGGTTGATGTGATAATAAACAAAACAAAATAAATTGCGTTAATAAAACTCATAATTTATTTAACATATCCCTAATATTGCTATACTAATTTTCATTCAACATAACTTTTAATAATCTAGTCACTTGTAATTTATCAATAATATTTCGCTTAATATACAAGTTGATTTAAGACAGACATATACCCGGTTCTTCAACTTCAAGCCAAATTTTATTACCGTACAAACTACTCCTCTCTTATTTGTCAATTTCAATTTAAACTTATTTTTATATTTGTTAAATCTTAACTCAAAGTGAATATTAGCCTAGGTACTTCTCACCAACCTCTGTCTCATCAATTGATGACGTTGAGAAATTAGCAATCTAAAAATTTATAATATTGGAAAGTAAGAAAACATAATAAGACGCATACAATAATTCATATATTTACTATTATTTATATTATATATAATGAAGTCCACAAATATAGTCGAAAGGTCGCAGAAGTCAAATTAATATTAATATTGTTTTCTGACAAACTGGCTGGATATTTATTCATAATAATAATAATATTTTTTTGGTATAATTCTTCACACTAATATCCTGTTTAGTTGGGTGATTCCTACAGTGTACTAATCAACCTATAAGAATAATTAAATTTCGTATCTAGAATTCTGCGATTCAAATGTATGCCTATATAAATAAATATTTATAGACGCAAGAGAATAATATTTAGCACTGAATTTCAAATTAATATATATTTTCTTCATTCTGACGGCTATTTTGATTGTGTTTTTTCGGCTGATGTAACTTTCTTTACAATCAGCAAGTCATTTTCAATGAACATTACGTTCCTCTTAAATGTTATTTCCCCCCCTAATTATTTACATTAGAAGATTTGAAAATAATAAAAATATCCTACTATAATTATAGAACAAGTAAATCAGTTTATAGCGTTTTTTTCCTAAAAGGGTTGAAATATGTATATAAATGTTGATTATCAGTTAAGTTGTTTATTTCGCATATTATTTTAATCACTCTTATTTTTATATACACGCTCATACAATAAAGGCAGATCAATATAAATATTTAATAATATTATTACGTTTCAAAAACATATAATAATTGATACATGTAATTTAAAATATATTATTGGTAGAGCGCAAAATTTACATTATACCTCCTAAACAAACAATTATAAAACAATTTTGAAATTTGTGGTTCTAATTTATTTTTCTATAAAATTTAGCTAGTCTGAAGAAATTTTTCAAATTTTATTTTATTATCTTTGTCCAGCATTATTATATCATCGATTTTTAAGACGATCTTTTCTAATGAATACAACATTTACCATAGTCATTTTAGGATCTTAGTAAAAAATCATTAAAATTTTTACTAGATAAATACTATTACACATTATTTTTCTGTGCCCTTGAATTCCTGCAATCGATTAATTTCTATAAATATTTGCTTACTATGAACTTATTACGGGTTTATCTTATACTTTTCGCAACCGCATATATTCTTAAACTATTCAATTAAATTTATTTTTAGTGAATCATTTAATTTTTGTTGTTCACAATAAATAAATTGATCAATTCACTACAGACTAATATTGCATAATTTAAACAAACGGTTCATACTATATTTAGAACACCCTCAGGTAATTTCTTCAAATGTTAAAATTTGAAATTTTTCTGAATAAATACAAATTGAAGTATATAAAAATTAAACTCGTCTTCCTACACGGGAAACTTCAACCAACTACTATTTTTTCTCCAAAATTTGAAGAAATTGACAAAGAGAATCCCAAATATCGTCGGCTTTATTATATAACTTCGTAATTTGGTCGTCAAAATATTTGATATTTATTTTTATTCAGAAAATGTAATGCACACGGAATATGGATGAAATAACATTATTTAACTTATTTGTGAATTTTCATAATACCTTTAGTTAGAAATATGTGCTTACAGAAAATAATAATAATGTAGTTTACGCCTTCACCAATAATTACAAATTATAAACAATGATTTATTCTCAATAACGGAAGGAAAGAAAGACTGGAATGCAGTATATTAGTTTGAAGTTATTTAGTATATTCATACTTAGCTCCTTCCTCAACGAGTTAGTTTCATTTACCTGAATCAACGTCTTGCATAATATATATTGCTCAAAAACCTATATAATGTCCGTAATTTCAAATAAATTAATTTATTTATTCTAAATCAATTGTATGACATTGTTTTCAAATAAATATATTGATTTAGTTGAAATTACTGAATTTATATGGGTTCCAAGAAATATATATTTGATATAAAAAATTAAAAACTGTGAATTAAAAGTTTCTCATAATATTAAATATTATACGTGTAATCCTTTCAGAAATGGAAGAAATATTCTTAGATGAGAGTATATTGTAAGTTCATGTATTTAACTATGATCACTATGATATTTATTGTTTAAACTACATAGAATTATATTTTAATAAAACAAGTAACTAACCCCACTAGTGATAAGTTACCCATATAATTACGTGAAGCATCCATTAAAATTATGTTTAGAATATCCTTTTATATGTATACATAAAATAATTTTTAGTTTACTCTAATAATTTAGATATTCATGTTAAATACTCTATAACTATACGTAAACTAGTGAAAAAATGAAAGCTTAGATGCTACAAAGTATTCTACCTCCATCCAATCCCATTGAAACAGTCGATCAGAATCGTGTTGAATATTATGAGAGCAATTATTTATTAGGTTTGCTATAATCGGAATTTTTTTGTTTCAAATATTTTACGAAGCGCGAAACACTCTTCATAACGTGTTTATTGTCACAACCAAATAAAAATTATTATAAGAATACATAATTTCTTTTCGTGTAAATTGATCTTTTTTGACATTTTAAGTAAATTAATTTTAAAATAAATAAAATGACGACGAATATAACAGAAAATAATTTTATTACTGTTTATTAATACAAATTATACACTTCATCCAACTTTGGGGACTTCTTGGAGTAAATTATTAAAAGGATGAAGGAGTCCACAAAGTTGGATGAAACGTATTTGTATTAATTAAATAGTACTGAAATTACTATCTGACTTATTGGCCGTCGTTTTATTTATTTTGAACCTAAGTCAGAAAATTATTTTTTATATAAATAATTTTACGTATATATAATGATAGAAGTTATATATTTCCTTGCAGTCTGTAATCAATGAATAAAAATAAAATTCTCTACTATCAATCATGAATACTATATAAATGTCATAATTGTACTTCATTTGTGCTTTCATAGAAATGTTCGCTTACATTTATTTATCTATAGCAAAAAAAACATTCTTTTTCCTGTTATGTTTGATTTATACTTGCAATTATCTTTCCGAATTATTTAAATTATTCAGGTTTTTTTCTACTCACTTCTGCAGAACCTCCTATAGACAGCCAAGGAAAAGAAATATTTATTCAAATATTATATTTAAATCCTAATCAGTATTCACTTTTGCCGAACACTATAATGAATTACAATAATAGTGAATATGTGAAGTTCGCATGATGTTTATTCTCATAAAGTAATGCCATTTTTATGTATCTATATAATATAGTATTCATTTAAATGTTAATTTCTCCCTGTTGAATAATTTTTTTTCAAATATTTGGGCAATTATTGATTATTATGTTCAAAATTGAGTAAACGTTTAGTGCAGTTTAAGAGTTTTGTTTATTCCAGATTTTTTTAGTTTCGAAAAGTTTTACACTTAAATTTTTGTGTACATCATCATATTATCGTTCAATGTTCTAATAAACAACTTTTCAGTTTTATTTATGACGTGCCCACTTTAGCTAGATATAACTAAACTTTTTATGTACATTTCGTTAGTCTACGGAAGTACACTGGAATTTTAGAGTCGTCTGGCAACATTAGTTTGACTATCACGCATACGTTATCAGTAATTAATATTAATTGCTACCAGTTCCCACTTATTATTATGCCAATAAAAAAATTTTCTTCTTATTTGTACTTATTGTAACATTGTCTGAACCGTGCGGTTATTAGCGAATGCTAATTCTTATATTATGTCTTAATAACTGGAAAAAAAGATTGGACTTGATATTTTTAAAAAATTCGAGGTTTTAGGCCCGTAATGAATTTTATTACACGCTGTACTGTATTGTTGATTTCATTTTAAAGTTAGTGGGTTTGTGTTTAATTACGTTCAAAAATATGTTTGATAGTTATTATGCTATTACAGGATTCCCGAAGTATCGGTGTATTTTTCTTAGTGCGGTGCGTCCTTTTCGTAAACGTGTATAGATGATCTGATCTCATTTGTTGTCTAATAGGATTTTCTTTTGTGTGTAGAAGTTGTATGTTAAGTCGACTGGTCCCATGGAGATAGGACAGCTCATTGAAGATGTTAAGTGTGGTCTTTGAGTGTGATGCAACGTCTACAGGTGCACCTAGGGTTGTGGCATCACCTGCTGCTACGTCTGAGATCTGGTTGCCGCTGATGCCATCATGTGACGGAATTCACAGAAATATTGCTTCAATTTCGTAGCATCCTTCTCTTATGATTTCCTTGTCGTTGTCTTCATTATCTTATGGTACTGTTTTGAGTCTATATATATGTAATAGTGCGTCCTGCGTCATTCCTATCCCTTTATAGATGTCGGAGGCTTCGCATAAGAAGATGGAGCTTATTTTCTCAGTTTGCAACTTATAATTTTGTTATATTATAAGATTGCACCTCTTGCTTTGCTTACAGTGACTGATCCGTGAAAAATTAGCTTGTAATCTGGAAGTTTGGCGGTTATTTCGCTGATGAGAGTTTGAATGTTTATGGTGTTTATATATTTTTTAGATTGGTTAGACATGTTCAATTTGGACCCAATGAGGAAATTCTTACTTCTTTTTACTGTCGGGAGCGAGTAATTTATTTATTCCAGAAGTTTTTCCGGGTGGAAGGAGGTGGGTTTTATATATATATATATATATATATAGTGTGTGTGTGTGTATGAAAACGGTATCTCTAAACCTGTCTAGTGTGTGTGTGTGTATGAAAACGGTATCTCTAAACCTGTCTAGCATTATACATTATATTATTCATGAGAAATAGTTTGCTACTCTTCTACTCTAAGAACTCATGTAGTTGAGTTTATCTTAGTATATACCTTACCATAGACATAATACATTGTGGTTTTTAGTATAATATATTAGCAATATTTATGAACATTATATATCAGGTACATATTATTTATCTCCTCGCCTTTGTAGTACTTAAGCATAATCATATGAATGTAAATAGTAGTATATTATTTAAGCAATCAAAACAATGTACAATCTCTGACTCGTTCCACTTCCCTGCAGTTCTACGTCCCTATGGGGTGAATGGAATATGATTTAAACCTAATTTTAAGTGCATCTCATTTATGGGAAGGAACATATGTCACTGAAATATGGTTCATGTAACATGATTTAAAAATTAAACAGCATTTCAAAAATTTACAAAATAATGGAGAACGTCTAATAATATTGTTTGAATTATTTTATTTCATGATAAAGTTAAATTTAAGGTTTCATATAGTCTATTACACGAGTGAAAGCGGGTTTTCATATAATGATATGTTATAAATATTAGCTTGTATATTAGGATAACAATAAAATGAGTTAGGTGAATCCTTATTTCAATAAAATCAATCCATATATGTCCAATGCAAAGCGACGGAGAGAAAAAGGCGTGGCTAAAATGTCTCCAAAGAAAGATTATAACAAAGAAACAGTTGAAAAACCTTCATTATTAATTCAAAATTTATAATTTCTGAAACCTATCACACTTAAGCATGTGCTGCAAGTTCTATGCCATTATTCTATATAAACTAAAATTCGATTTGTTAAAAACCAGATTTTCAAAGATCAACGTTTAGAAACGTATACCAGCGAGACTGTTTTACTTTTCTAAAATCTTTAAGTTGTGTAATTAACAAAATATACGTGATCTATGTAAGCCCTTTTAAAAATTTTTACACACGTAATTTTCTGCCTAGGTTTATATTCATAGAGGAATGTGTGTCAGGTTTCTATGTTATCATTCTGAAATAATCATAATTTATTATCCAGTAAAATATTTATATTACATGTTGATCCCAGAAAGTGGTGTCTACCATCACAACCAAACAGCAGTTCGTCATATACGTTAGCATGATGTCATGAAACCTTTATCTCAAGACCGTCTTAACTGAAAAATTTCCAGCGAGTTACGTGGGATTTGCAGTCAAATGGCTTATTATTTATCTGTTCACAAATAATAGATAAAGATTCGCGTCGAAATTACGTTATGGGCGTCATATTTGTGAAATTACGAAAAATAAGAACGCTCTGGCATAAATAATACTTTATAAATTAACAAAAACACTTACATTATACACATACATTAATTCTAATAAAAACTGTCCAAATATGACATTAATTCAAAGATCTGAAACGTAAAATTTCTGACTCAATCTCTCTGGCTCCGCCGTTTTCCCTTTATTTTTCTCCGTAGAAAAATGATTAAAAACCAAACATTCACAAGCATCTCCTACGGCTTATTATATTCCATTAAAAAATTACCATAATTACCAGATAGAATATTTTACTGGTTAATAAGCTCATTTAATATTTTTGCTCGAGATAACGTTGTTTTTAAGAAAATAATGTTACTTAACTGTGATGTATAGTGAAAATGTATTTAAAACGAGTACATATTAATAAAAAAACTGTTTCGCCTATTTTTAATATTTTGGTTGATTTTGCAAAGTAAAAGGATTAACAAATTAATACTGGAAATTGCAATTATTGAGAATAACCATATCTTCGATAATTTTCTACAACATGAAATTTATCTGAATTGAATGTAAATGTAGTCAAAGATCCGGTTTTGCAAGTTCTAGGTAATGTGTCAACTCTTTGTGTCCCCTAATTACCCTAGCGCAAACAGCCTGTGGTTCAATCTAAAATTAAACACATTTTTCTGTAATACATATTTTTTGAAAAGTTATATGATATAACCACGTTCTCGAAGAAGAAAACAGAAAAATAAGTGAACATACAGTGTTTGTAGAAGAAACAATACGTACATTTTTTTGGATGGATCTACTTTACTAATGGAGGAAAGAATATTGTAAAATGTCTTTAAACGTGTTTATCGGCCCATTGAATTATTGGTCACAACCAGATACGGTAATAAAACCTGCGGATGTATTTTTTTATCTGCCCAACTCTAAATCGAAACTTTTTCCATTTCTTTATCTCAATGCTGTATTATGGTCTGTATCCATTTATTTTCTTTCGGTCATAAAAGTTATTTTGTTCCCATAGTTAAATGAAAAGTGCGCATATCGTTGCACATATTGACTAAAAATGAGCTCAATTTTGTGGCTGTGACGGAATAAATAAATGGGTTAAAAGAAAAGCATTCTGATATACATGTGAAATAAATAATAGTGCCCATACACAAAAGTAGAAAATTTAGAACTATTTTGAAAAGGGATCCGAAATATTTCATGCAAAATAAGGTAAACCTGAGTAATAAATAATAACGGAAATCAAAACAAACAGCATTGTTGTACTAACTGAATTAAGGATAAATAATTACTAGAATTTTTTAAAAATCCTTCATTTCCGACTTTTCCACAGTCAAATTATTTTTTTAAACAATTAAATGAACATGTAAAATCTAATATGGAGGCACCTGTGTTAGTTTTCACTATGTCTGGAATGCCTCATACTCTCTCTGGGTTGTTTCATAGTTTTCACATGCCGAGACACCTTCGCCTTTTTTAGGAGATTTATGTATTGGGGTCGAAGACCTTGGGCATAAGGCAAGAGTTGTCCGCTAATCCCATTGGATCAGACGGCCAACTGCCTCCTAAAACTGGTGCAGACACGAAGAAGGGAATGCTGCGGCCCGACAGCAAACTCGTCTCCCGCCATTTGGAATGACTTGAGAATAGTACTCAATGTCCGACCTACCTGATGCAGGTTTTTTAGGGTTTTCCCTGCATCTCTATAGGTGAAACACTGGATATGATCCTTACACTATAACCCGTGGGCCCTAGTCAACCCTTGGCTACCTTGCTCTACCTTCTGCATCCCTCCTTTTCAGTTTCCTTCCTATGCAATTAAAGAGGAGTTTCCTGTTTCAAAATCACCCTCATGTAGCTTGTTTGCCCAAACCCAGTTATTTAAATTCTTGGATTAGGAAGTCAGAAAATAATTGAATTAATACAAATAAATGTTTCATTCAACTTTGTGGACTTCTTCAGGTAACTTAACACCAAAATATATTTAAAACCAAAATTGATTTCGGATACTAAAATTAGTTAAAATATTAAGTGTAATACTCAATATAAAGCTAAATAAATGACAAACTTGCATTATTATATGGATAAAATTGAATATTACACTTCATATTTTATCAAATTTTTATATTTTTGAAAATAATTTTGTTTACATTACTTATCTTGGGGTATAGTTACCTGAAGACGTCCACAAAGTTTGATAGTAATTAAATTGTTTGCTGACTTATTTGCTGTCTTTTCATTTATTTATTTTTAACTAAAAGGCAGAAAATGATGTTTGTATTTTTAAAAGACTTTTAGATATTTGTTATACTACAATTCGATAACTATTTGCTAGTTAACTTGTTAAAGAAAATTTTCCAATACAAGTATCAAGCTTTATATATTAATTCCGATTCAGTCAACTTAGCCAGAACTTTGGAAAAATTGTGTTTTGGAGACAAATTAGAATAGTATACACGTATTTATAAACACATACAGGGCCTCTACCATAGATATTTCTATGACAATTTAAAAACAAATAAAAAATTATGAAGGACCAGAACAGTTCTCGTTCGTTTATGATTCATAGTGCCGAGTAATATCCATGAAGTTTTCTCATTTGCATTTTCAATATTAAATTCAAAATATTCATCTAATATGGAATAATTGAAGACTAGGAGAAATTCTTTCAAAGAGCATAACCAAGTAGTTGATACTGAAATTAAGGATAAAAAGGAAAATCTCGACTTGAGCCGTTATTGAACCGGAAACAACGGCTTTGGACGTGGCAGGTCTATTATTGATATTATTATTAACATATAAATAAGGTCAAAATGACTTAAAAGGAATACTCTAAGAATGCTGCCAGACATTATTTCCCTTCTTTGCCATTTAAATGGTAATAAAATTTTTGGAAGGGAATCTGTTGATAACAAAACAACATAATTTAAAATTATAAATAGAAAAAAGTAAAAAAAAACAATACTATGGCAATACATTAAGTTATTACTAAATTAATGCTAAGTATTACAGAGATTTTTGATTCCATTACTGTTGGTGTAATGAAAAATTGTAGACATAAACAAAGTAACAGATATAGCGTACATGTTTCTCTAATTATTTAGTTGATGAATATTGAGGGATTCTCCTTCCTACAGATTATAAATTCATTGACAGCCAAATTCATTTTATTCGTGCTTCGAGCAATTCACATAAATTTTGAGAACTTGCATCGTTTGCGAATATCTTATATTATGTCTGTATTTTCATTACAAGAAATTTATATGTGCATGTAACACAAGTAAGGAGGCCTAAATTACTTTATTCCTTAAAAGTGGCCAGACGAAGATCCAATTTTTGGAACTAGACCTCGTGTTCTGAACTAATGTTAATGACATTAATATTAAATTTTTCTCACTTATATGCTGATTTACTATTTATTAATTCCAAACAGCCTAATAATGTAACTAATAATGATGCTATTGCATGTATTTTCGATAGCTACTTTAGTAATTATTTATATATTAATTTATTTCTTGTCCTAAGTGTCTACTGTAAATATGTTGCTCGATTCTCATTTTTAATTATTATAAATTTGAATTCCCTTGTTTCCTCAGATGAACACTAATTGAACCAATAAATATAATTTAATATAATTATGGTTTGTTTTACCTGTTTTCCTATAGTTACAGTATATTATAAATTTGTTTACCTTTTATGTGTAAAAATTTCTGTCCCGAGTCATAAGGAAACATCATTCTAATTTTAATATTTATTTTAATCTCCTGTTGTAATGGATTTACTTAAAATATATTGCTCAACTTTGATGTATCAGCTCTATGTCAACATAAACATGAGGAACAATCAACAAATTACTGGTCATTTAATGAAGTCACATACCTATGACTTTGAAATAAGTACATGAGTCTCACTTGTTTAAATTCCTCGTTAACTCCACGATTCCTGAACTGCCTTTCTAGATACTACAAGGGAGAGGAATAAGTTAAAAATATACTATAGGATTTTGAATTAAAGATTTAACAGATTATCGATAATTCGGTAATTGGTAATTAAGAAATGCTCACCAAATAATTTAAAAAGATTAGTTAAGAACCTAAGAAATATTATGTACTGTTATAGGGCTATCTTCGATTTCTGTGGCTGGCTATTAAACTAAATCATATCAACAATCAGAAACCCATAATAATTTTCGGAGGCTTTCCAATCGTTGTAACATGAGCATTAAATCCTTCCCTATTTTAGTAGAGTATCATTTTGATGGTTACTAAATTTGCCCAATATAAATTTGACTCGTCGTAAATTGCATGAAAGCCAACGCGAGACAAGGTTCAAGGAAGAGAAAAACATCTCATTACTCTGTAATAAAAAGGCTGCAGGGAAGTTGCCCAAGGATATTTTACAATTACGCATGTTTGCTCGGTTCAATGCGGTTGTTCATCCTCACGTCGCTTATTGGAATATGAAGCCGTGGTTGCAGCAATCAGCGCAGAATAAATTAGTGCTGCGTAAGGATAACAAGCGATAATGTTATTTTCTGCAAGAGTGCTAGGGGCGAGGAACCTTGTTCGGAGAAGATGCCTCGTCAGAGCTCAGCCCTGCTGGGTAAACACACCAAACCCGCAAATACGGTAAACACTAGACATTCGCCTTTCCGGCTTCTCTGCTGATTAAAAACAGACCTGTTTTTCAACAACAACGCCGGGTTGCAAACAGAAGAGATCCTAGCGACAATGCTATTCACGCCGCTGCCCTCGCACTGTTTTCGCGGAATACTCGCACGCTTGCATGGCCTCATATACTTAACTTTACTATCCCAATAAACAATTTCAAGAATAAAACTATTTTCTTATAACAAATAAGAAAGCTTGAGTTGTGGAAAATGCTCTCGTATTAAACACCGAAAATTACCGGAGTAAAATATAGGTATAGGAAATTAAATTTGAAACCGAGAACAGATATTTATTCTATATATGAACATATATTCTATAATAACAATAGTTTTAATTTATATCAACGAAAATAATAAATTTGAGAGTTTCAAATTTCATTCTACCATTAAATTTTCAGTATCATACGGCCATTGTCCAAAAACTATAATTTCTTATTTGCCATTAACAACGAGTTATGTAGTAATCAATCATTGTTATGCAAAATATACTTGTAAGCTGTTCCACGTAAATATTTTATAACAAAAAATATACTTCCTGTCGAAGGTAATGCAAATTCTCTATTTTACTAACCTTGCACGTTAACTAATAATCATCATATTTTAAAACAAATTTTATAATTGTTCTGACTGTACCTCGAATTATGCTGGCGAAAAGTTACGGCCAAAATTGGTCAGAATTAAAATTATTTATTTATTAATTTGTTTGGAATCTTACTTCGATTATAATTTTTTTTTGGAGATTGTTTTCCCACATGAGGAGTTTCCAAATAACGGAACGAAACGTCGTTTTATAATTTAATAAATAAATCATTTTAATTCTGACCAATTTTGGCCGTAATTTTTCGCCTAAGGTATCATCATGGTTGATTTTGACTCGTATTTTCCTTCTGAAATATAAGTACAAATGTTCAAATTTGGAAACTAATTACGAAGTGATTCTACGGTTATTTTAATGCTGTTCTTGGCTATACCGCAAGAAAATCAAAATAAGATGGATGTTGAAAATTTAAGTGTTGTACTTACGAATGTATCAGTTGTCTTCTATTCTTCAGTGATCGAAGTAAGGAGAATTGAGGATAGAAAATAGGAAAGATTCCATACGTAAGGTCCTTTTACTAAAACGTCCAAACGTGAAAGGAATCAAAGACGCTAGAATGGTTTTGAAGATTAAGTTTAATAAATTAGAAACATTACTGTGCTGAAGGAAGTCAAGGAGTCTAGTCATGTTTCAAGAAAGGATGTCAGAAAGTGGACTGGAAATATCTCCCCAACCACCAACCGTTCTTTCAATGTAATAAAATGGGAGAATAAATATTCACGATCTGAAGTTGTCACGCGTAGATCTGAGGGGCCCCTACTTACGTAGTTAAATCCAATTTCTTGCAAGTGTAACTTCGTAACTGAACTCGACTTTAATTTTGCAAATCTCATCTTGAAACAAGACGCCTTTTTTGTTTATTAAGACGTTACTTCCAGACAGCCATACCTGTCTAGTGGAAATTTACTGAATATTGGATATGTTAAGAAAACGGAAAATATTGGTCACAATATGACTGTTTAAATTCTTCCATTGTACTTATACGCTTTTCATTATAAATTCATTTACAACTAGAATCGTTTGACTTCCCCAGTTCATTAACAACTGGGTATTTGGTAAAGGAAACTTAAATTTCGAGACACGAAATAAACCTATAAAGAGACCATTACAAGGTTCTGCCTGGAAACAACAATTTAATTAAGTCCTCGTTAAATCGTTAATAATCAGTTCTTCTGTTTTCGGAAGTGTCTGTATGATCTGCGATAATATAGCAAGATAAATTATAACCACTTTGAAAGTCCCTAACGTAGTATTGGTCAGTTATAACCGGATGTGGTACAACTTACAGATTAATATTGAAAACTAATTTAATTAAAATCATCACTAATTTCTTCCATATTTAGAGAACTGTGACAAATTCTTACATCTACCATGAAAATATAGAATAGTCATTGAAAATAAGTAATATATAATAGCCAAGAAGCCGTATAAGAAACTTTATTGTGAAAAGTCTCCAAACAAGGTTATCAACTCATTAAATTTGAATGACTTTTATATTTCATCTTGAAACAAAATACAAGTATTTAAATTACAATAGAATGCATCACATTTATACAAAAAAAACAGATTGATGGGGAGAATTGTGATTTCGAGGCATTATAAGTGTTTAGGCAGTAGTAAATACTCCTCCCATTTATTCTTTTCAATGATAACTGTATTTTGCTGTTTAACGTTTCTGCTGGTCTTCTCGAATTATAAAGCATTTGTCCTTATATTCCTCCCAACTCTATTTTTTGCTAACTTTACCATTTGAAAATCAAAATATCTTCTATTTTTTGCATAATTTTATTCCTTTTGGTTCCATTCACCATTTAGTCTTGTATTCACGTGTCATGTGCGTTTACATTTAATAATATATTAAGAAAAGTACATTATAGTTGTTCTTGGTATTTATTTGATTTTAAGGAATATTACTCTCTAACTGTCTTTATTATTCCTAGTATTCTAATGCACTGTATAACTTTTAATAAAAAATATAATCAATTTTAGTATCTCTGCCCCCATCTCTCTCTCTCTCTCTCTCTCTCTCTCTCTCTATATATATATATATATATATATATATATATATATATATGCAGTAATATGTGTGCAGAAGCATAGCAGGAATGATAAATTATATAAGCACTCGAATTTCTGTGATTATACATGCATTTGTTTTTAGAAATTTCGAAGCTTACAATTATAAAGTAAATAAAAACCAAAGCAGACTTTTTTAATGAGCCCACAATAATTCATAAGGTAATGAAAAACAGGTTATGAGCACCTGGAGAAAGTAAAGGATGTTTTTGCTATTTGTGAAAAACATTCCGTAGTTGAGACGCGATATAATGCAGCGAAGAATAAAAAAATACGAGTCAAAATTGTTTGAAAGTTGTGATGAAATTTTATTCTTATAAATAATATAACAACCCTATGTTTATTTAATTTCTTGTGATGCATTGAATTTTAATAAATGTATATATGTTGTTGGTGAAAAATCAGGTTCATTTATTACTACTAAGAAATGGAATGCATCTAATTTTTCTCTCTTCCTCCATACTCTCCCTTTCTGCCTCTTTAAATATATATTATGCGGGTATATACCCCAAAAATGTAAATAAAATATATGTTACATTAACAAACTACACTATGTAGGTTTGTTAAAAATCTTGAACAACGTTCTTATAATTATATAATAATATTTAGCCAGTTAATATTAATTAGTTGTCGGTGATCATTATATTTTAATTTGTCTTAATTAATACTTAAATCGCTCTAATATAAGGAAAAATCCTCGTGTCTTTTGGTTTATATTACAACACAGGTGTTTATTTTAGTCATACATAGTTTCGTTTGGGACCCAGTCAGGTGTACATAAACAGAATTATACTGAAAAATAGTAAATAAAATAAAACAATATTTCTTTAGGAAACAAATGTTTAAAAATTACAGATTCATCTCTTATTACTTCCACATAATAAATGCATAATATTACTTTCTAATTTTATGTATGCAGTGACATTTATTTTGATGAAGGTTTTGAGGTCTAAATATCAAATTTTTACCCTGAACTCTATTTTATGGATTGTTTCAACAGCCATTACATTTTAGAAAACAAAGCAACAATGTATTATAGTCCGTTAAACTTGACAACATGCAACAGTAAAGAGACACAAATAATTGAACCATTTGATAGTTAAACAAGACCATGTGAATAATAGAGGATACATGACACCTTATCCAACTGAAAGTAAGTGTTCTTTTTTTTCCGGCTGTACAGCCCACTGAGACCTGGGCCTACCTGGCAGACTACGGACTGTCGTCTTGCATACATATTCAGAATTAGGAGTGGCACGTGGTAAGCGTATCGATTCTCCAGCAGTCTTAATCCCGGTCATCGTGGCCATGACGACACAAACATCCAAGCCCACGCTAGGATTCGAACCCGGGATATTTGTCTTGTGAGGCTGCACCACAGGAGGTTGGTGACATTAATAGTTACCAATAATAAAATTATTTAACTTATTGTATGATAATAATTCTAAAATTTGTATCAAGATAATACTTAAATATTTCGTTAATAAAAATAAATTCACGAAGAAACGTTATATGAACGTTGTCTTTTAATTTACCGTTAATTCAAATACATATATTAAGAAACATGTTTATTTGTCCGTAGCTGGAAATGTTTTATGTACATATAGTCATAAAATATGAAAAGAATGTGTAAATAAATTCAAGAATTATTTTACCCTGGTTTTCGATTTTCATTACAATAATGCATTTTAACTATTCTTACAATCAGTTTCTAATTTATTAATAACTTATTCCTACGTAGGCCAAGAAATTTCTGCTGTGATATTACTGTTAAATTTTGAAATGTTGCTACTTTTCTTCAAGGCATCGTATTTTTGTGTTATAGGTGGCGATTAAATTTTAATTATGTTTAAATATGACTGTAAGTATGAATGTTTAAATTTTTTAAAATATTTAATTTTATTTATTTGCCCATTAATAATTTTTATCCTACATTGTGATCTTAAAAACAATTAACGAAAAGTACATTAAATAATTAAAATAACAAAATGACGACACTCATACACAATGTATCCTCCTAAAAATAAAAATTGAATGAATCACTAATAATATTTACAAGTAAGTCTTAATAAACGTAGTTATGAAATAATATTTTAACTGTATTGGAAAAAATAATATTATTATTTTGCGTTAATAATTAAGAAATGTCTTATACTTATCTTATTGAAATGAAATATTGTTATGTTAAAAAATAATTCTGTAGTAATATTTTTATGTAATTATGTAAAATGTATGTTATAACTCTTTTAAGACTTCAGCAATAATTTTGGTTGCAAAATGTAAAATTTTAATTAATAGGTTTTTAATATCAATTACTAACGAAATTGTAAACTTAACTTGCAAATAAAAACTTTTATACAAAGCATATCCAGCTGGGTTTACTCAACATCTATATTAGGTGAATACCGGGAAGAATCCTTAAACTGTAGCCCAGGACATCGTTAAGCTTAGGATGACTTGTTCTTCCTTCCGCACCCCACCCTTTCAAATCCCTTTCCATGCTATTAAAGGGGAGTTTCTACCCTCATGTGCCTGTCACCCTATCAAATAGAGATCATGTTACTCTCAAAAATAGAAAAGAGGAATATAATACTTAATTTTTGGAGTATCGCATTTTATTTCAGTGCCTACTTAGAAAGTGTCTCAACTCGATCACAGTTCTGATTCAAACAATTTCAGAACAATACATTATAAAATCAAATATTATGCGTTATTGATTTTTGAAACGTTAGACATTCAATCTATTTGATCATCTATTAATGTAATATACTACGCAAAAAATCGCAGCAACGTTTATGACCGTATGCTCAAAACCCTTTTTGGTCTTATGTATTTATATATGATACTTGTGTGACTAATATACTTAATATTGTTATATGCTTACTTCAGTTTATTTGAAGTGCATAACGCCTTATTGAGACCACAGATTTTAGAAAAAAACGTACTGTTAATAATTTTTTAATGTAGAAAAGAGCGAATAAATATTGTCTGTAATTAATTATTTCTTATATGACTTCTTGGCTATTATATATTATTTATTTTCAATGAAATGTGCTAAAATGTAAAATAATTTTTATATTGACTAATATATCAAAAATAAGTACAAAGTGAATATGCAAGTGTTCCTAAATTAAAATTAGAAGAGAAGGAAATAAATATTTTTCTCCAATTTTGAAAAATTTGTAGCAACTAACCTTCGTAACATGGACTAATAACATCTCCCTTGTTGATTCATCCGAAAATAAAATTTAAAAAACATAAATGTACTTATGTAAAATGAGTCACATATTTATAAGTTATACTTCTATGACTTTAATTTATTTAAGGAACAGCTCTTCTTTTTAATTTTTTGTCGGCTTCAATTAAATATTTTCTGTAATTCGTTCACCATAACTATAAGTTATGTATATTTTTACGATTATTGCCATTTACTAAAAACTTTTTTCTGAGCTGATAATTAATTTTCTATAACTATTCTCAACAATAATCTAATTTAGCTACACAGTAAACGGCCGTGTTTTAAGTCATTTGTGAGACTGTGGTTTTAATTCAGCTTTGAGTTACAATCCAATGCCAAAAGTTTTCTATTTTTAAAATATATATACTCAATTTAAGATTAATTGTATTTTCTCCCACACTAACTCTATATTGTTTCTCATGCGAAATTATTTCGAGTTCACCATCAATTTTTAGCAACATTTATTCCCCTTCGTGCAGTTTCAGAAACATTTTGTTGGGATTTGGCGTAAAAGGTTTAATTGGCATCGTATTTCAGAGAAGTTTTAATTGAGCTCCTCCCTTGTATACGTCTTTTAAACTCCTTTGCCTCTCATTCGTCATTTATTGTTTATATTTGAAAGTTTTCGAATGCGTTTTCAAAGTTCATCTCTATTTCGACGTGAATATGAATTTTTTCAATAATAATAAATTAATCTTTCGTGTTACTTAATCTAAGAAACTATTTTAGTGGCATTTTTTATATTTTAATGTACTTTTGAATTATAATTCCAAATTTATTGTCCATTTCATGACTTAAAAAACATCTTTCTTACAATTTTCCAAATATCTCCTTGTTTCCCATGGCTCACATTGTTTCCAATTAATTTCACAAATCTAATTTAAGTTTTTTTTTCAAATGGAGCCATATATTTAGCGAGTCTAATCTCATTACTTTGTTAACTGTTTCCTTAGTCCGTTTCTTATGATTGATCAATTCATCTATACCTAGATAATTTCAGGTCTTAGAAGATATTTTATTACTGTCTTGATACACTGAAGGATATTTCCTTTTGAAAACGTTATCTGTAAGACTTCGTGACCATAGATTTAGATCTTTGCGTCTAGCTCTGAGTATCGCTATACAAATTTATTTGGGTTATTAGTGGTCTTCTTTGTGAGCTTCAGTTGTACTCAGCATACTGACTCAGTATTCTCAACCTCCCATTCTCGTTTAACCACTTCTTCCATACTAGCAGAATAAACACTTTCATTCCATTTCATTTCATCCGCGAAGATACTTCCTACGGTATATTTAATGTTGCATTTCCATTTAAACAGATTATTGCGTTATTAACCTACTTACATTATTTCCTATTTAATTACTTATACCTCACCATAAAGTTTTCTTAGACGATATCCGGCAGTAAGTGGGAAATAAAAAAGAATGAAAATAAGAAATAAAATGAAATATGGCCAATAGGTTCAAATTACTGACAAATTTATAGTTTTATACTAAAGCAGGTTCGAAGGACAAATTAATTAAATGTGCGTGAAAGACATACTAATTACACATATTTATCTTCTTCTATATAATAAATTCCTGTATGAAACATTTTATTTCTATGAAAGATAACATTTAGTGCTCACCTCAGAGAAGGAGGACGTCAGAAAATTCCCACCCTCAAAACAATTTCAAAATAGTTCTCAACAGCTGTCAAGGGATTCGTATCTTGCGCTAGTCGACATTGCGTTATTTCAACGAAATTGTGTAATTAATGATTTTTTGGTGTATTAGCATGTACGCTTGATAGAATTAATTCAGTTTTTGTGTGATTTTTATTGTGAAATGCTAATAGACAGTAGATATCACACGAACTTTCCTTTCAAAAGTCAAGATAAAAGTAAAAAAGGAGGAAGTATTTTCATTTATCTAAGAAAATTCTAAAATCATCTCTGTTTACGTAGGTACAATAGTCTAATTTATAAACCCTAAAAACCTAAAATATTTCATTCATATACTTAGTATAATGTACACTTTACTCCCAAAATTTAACATTGCCGAAGAGAAAGGTACCGGGATTATTTTTAATTCCTTTGAGGAAAAGGACTATTTTTTTACTTCTTTGAAGTGCCGCCCTTTAGGATACCAGGAGCATTTAAACTAAATTAAAGTACCAAAAATATTTATAATTCTTTTAGGCTTATTTTTTTAGACTTTCTTCGCTTATGTACGTATTTGGAGACGTCTTGAGTTGATGATTTATTGATAATCATCCTGGTTCATTTGACGCTAACTCCCTAACTGTATAGGTCGGTTATATGCCCAACAAGGATTTATACCAATTACATCAAGCGCTGACCAAGAGATTATTATTGAATTAATTCATTTTAGGCCTAAAATAAATAAGTACCAAACGCCAGGCACCTAGATAGTAACATAATAAATATGATCACTGGAAATTGAATAATTGTATAGGAAATTTTCCAATAATTTATATGTATATTCATAAAATATGATTACAAACATTACATGTTAAAGATAATGAGTGGAATAGTATGTTTTTTGCGTTAATCAAAAAAAAATATTAACATCGTAATTAATTTATTATAAAATTGTGGTTTTCTCATGTTCAGTTCTGTATATAGAGTAAGAACAAATATTGAATCCTTCTGTTTTACGACAAACGAAATACCCTCTCTTCTCGAATTCTCTAGTACATACAGGCCTGTTTCTTAATCCTCATATCATAAATGTTTTTACGACGCACTATATATGAAAAACAAATCTAGGATCACCCCTACTTGACCTCCAGAGTAACCCTTATAATGAAGACGAAAGAAGCTGAAAAATTAATTTTAGTCAGTTTATGGCAATCACTGCACCTTGTATGACTCCTAATAGACTCTTATTCTGATACTTTCACTTAGAATAAAGACCACCATAATAAGTGGAGTGATCTGCAAGAATTTATTGAGATGCGCCACTACAGCAAAATTAAGTTAAATAAAGCTATTAACATTACTTTATTGCCCACGAAACTATAAGGTAATTGAACTTAAGTTGGCTTAATGTGAGAATTTTGGAGTTAGAAGAGAGAGATTATCTTCAACTTGGCTATGGATGACAACTGTACTCACTATCTAATTGTTAACACTTCATAAACTTCGATAGCACAAAATTGCTAGGAGGATAGCTGCAGGATTTTTCCACCGAACTCCAAATCAACATGAGCTCAAATCAGGCCGTGGAACTTCTATTCCTATTCCTCAAGTACACAGTCACAGTTCTGACACACCCGTAATATTATTATAAGAAACAACATTATACAACGATACACGATCAAATCCAAGAAGTCTATCGATTAAAGCTATGCATAAATATACTAAAAATTGAACTTAAGTATTTAATATAATATTACCTGACATGTAAATATATTGTACTTTAAAATTACCGCCAACTACAATAAAATTAAACATTATCATGTTAGATTACCACAAAAAATTGACTCCCTTCAGACGAAATTTGGAAAAAATGTTAAATAATAAGGTAAAATATTTCAATCACAACGAAATATAAATATATGTGACAAAAAATTCAACGGTACTCTGCTAATAACATAAATGCAACCTAATCGCTAAACCCACACTCCCCATACAAAATTTCAGAAATGAATTCCTTATTAATGCGCTGTTGTGGTAATCAGTCCTACGACTGATGCAATCCTGTATGCGGAAGACTTTTCATTTATACATAGCTATAACATCCCACATCCTCCCTAATCTGCTTAGCGCATTCCGACGTTGCTGTACCTCTTCTGTTCTTACCCCACACACTTCCATGAATGCTAATTTTACAACAGCCTCATGTCTCAAATCGTGGCCTATTAAGCTATCTCTTCTCTTGGCTAAAACCCTCCAAACTGTTCTGTCTTCCCCTATTCTGCTTGGAACTTCCTGGTTAGCTATCCTATCCACCCATCTGATTTTCAGTATTGCCCTATAGCACCACATTTCGGAAGCTTAAATTCTTTTTTTGTCGGCACCTTCTGTCATCCACGTTACGCACTCATATAACGCCACACTCCATAAGAAAATTTTAAATAATGTTTTCTTAATATTCATACTTAAATTAGCCGTAAATAAATTCCTCCTTTTTGAGAAACTTTCCTTGCCTTTGCTATCCTACTCTTTACATCTACTACACTTCTACCATTCCCATGCCCAAGTAGCAGAATTTCTCAACTTTCTTCAAAATATCCCTTCCAAATCTAACAGCCTTTGTTATTCTACTGTTTCCCATACTACACTCCATCACGTTGGTTATCTTTCTATTAATGCTCACGTTGTACTCATCACGTACAGAATCACGTTCATGCCATTTATTATGGCTTCCAAGTATTATTCTGACCACCTTGATCCCACAATATCATCAGCAAACCTTGGGGTTTTTGTTTCTCCTTCTTGAGTTTCGATTCCCTTTCCATATATTTTTTAACTTTCTTCATCGTATGTTCTATATGTAAGTTAAAGAGCATGGGCGACAGACTGTATCCTTGTCTTACTTCTATCTTTATTTCTGCTTTCTTTTCTTGCCCTTCAATTTTAATTACTGCAGTCTGGCATCTGTAAAGTTTATTTATGTCCTTAGTGATAAATTACAAAGAAAAAGAGAAATATCATTATATGTTGTGACTGTGTCAAAATTATCCAGAAAATTACCAACAAAAGGACTTCTAAAATTATTTCAAAGATTCGAGAAGTAATTCACCATGTAACATAAGCTGGAACGAAAATAACAGTAGCATGAATACCCACTCAATAAGGCATAGAAGGAAAAACAGCAATTGAACGATGACAAATCAGCTTCTACAGGACGCTAAATCAATCCTCCCCCAAAGTTAACCAACATTTTTTGGAGAATTCTGGAACTTCAGTCAAAATATATTGGAAAAAATTCTTGAACAAAATTTAAAAAAAATTAAAACTTGTATTTATATATCGAAACGTGACATATTCTTATGAAATAACTACAGTTCATAAACTAAATCGAAGAGAGAAAATAGTCGCATCTAAATTTAGGACTGGCCTTTATAAGAGTAACTCTTTTTCTTATAGAAAAAGGCCCCCGACTAATTTTCAATCAGTGCAACGTTCAAATCTGAATACACAATGGATTGTACGAAGTATGAACAACATAAAAGGAACGCATTAAAACGAAAGATAACCAAAAAGAACTCAGAAAGAAACTAGAATTACAAGAAAAAATAATTTTTTAAACAAAATTAAGAGCAAACATTTTCACTCAATTACCTTGCTATACCACGATAATTGTTACTTAAAAAACCTATTTAATTGTAAAAATCATTTACCACTAATCAGTCGCTAATGAACGCAGAGGTCAATGGGGCTGTAAGTACTATTCCATGAGCCTCTTCAAGAAAAGTTCACAAATATCCTTAGATCGCTTCTTTGTTTCGGATGAGTCTCTTCAAACGGATAAAATTCTAACATGATTTATAATATTTCATCATTTATAAATTTAATTTTTATTTCATGTGAAGCAACAGATTAACAACTGAACCGGAGAAGTGTTATCCGTTTTTATGAGACTGGAACAGATAAAAGTGTTAATTGAATTCAAAAAGAAAAAATAGACTCGGGTTTGAGAAATTCGAAGTAGGACTAGATTCTTATAGCGAATTAAGTGCGGAACGTGAAAGTCCACTTAACTAAAACGGTTAAATCTGTTAAGTGGTGAGAAAATAAATGTGCTTTCAGAGTGTCCTACAGTTTTCTAGAACATTTTAGAGAACGTTTGGATTAATTTATAAAGTAAACTTATAAATTGAAACGTACTTTATTTTTCTTTAATATGTGAAAGTTATTCCTTTTTCAATATGAATCGTCTCTCTCTGCTCTCTAGTTTCTTAAAATTATTGTTAGGAATTATTTATTAAATGTATGTCACTTTGAATTCTTAAGGTTTAGTGATATCTGGAAAGATGTTTCACAATATTTAAAGAACTCCTGTGATGTAGTGGTTAGCATCGCTGCCTCGCACCACAGAGGTACCGTGTTTGAATCCTGGCAAGAGCTTAGACGTTGTGTTGTTTAATATGTTCCACTTACCAAGATAAAAGAAAAAAGTTAGCCGCGATTGTGTATAGCAAACATTGACCCTGGGGGTGACGCGACTCTAAATTTTCAAATATATATATAAATGAATGATAAGCAAATGTTACATTATAGAGACAAAGTCATCAGTTGCTGATGCAATTATACAAGCAACATTTTCGTAGTCCTTTTCGTATTTTTTTAATTTTTATCTTGTTAGTACGAAATATCGTCGTCAAAGCACGTACGAACAAAGACCATCGAGGGAAATAAATTAACGATAGGTCCGCCCAAGAAATCCGAGTATCAAAAGCAATAATGCAACACAACGGTTTACATACGCAAGGAATTTAATAAGTTCGGAACAACGACCTGATCCGCAATTGGCAAATTCATGGAATTCAATACGAAACCTCTAAAAATGCTAGGTACTTGTATTTAAATTCCAGAGACCCCGATCAGCAAGGTAAGCGCTAAACAGATAAATGCTTCTCCAGAACTAAGCAATGTTCTGAAAGGACCCAATACCGATTTCGCAGCACAATGCAGATTAATTAAACGCCAACTACTGCAGGTCTGCGCGTGTAAATACTCGATTCATTCTAGGCGACGTTTTCTGTGAACGTAGGAAATACAACACAAAGCAAGGATCCTTCACTAGGCTTAGCAACAGGCATTAATGAGAATCGAATTTATCCTTTTAGTAGTCTCGAATTACTTTTTAGGAGTCGTAAGTGCTTGCTTATCAAAACAGTTTTTCGTCCTCAGAAAAACTATTGCGCGTGGCGTGCGCTACAATTAGACCGTAGAGTGTTGTTTTTACAGAACCCCTGCCTTAGTTCCGAGCTCATTAAGGGTCCATAATAAAAAGCCGTTTGATACTCAGTAGAGAATAAACTTCTTCTACAAATTCAGGCCAAATGAACAAACTAACGATCAGAATGTTTTTACAATTGATGATTTAACGACCTGTGTAATTATACTCAATTTTTTTTTAACATAAATTAGACGTCCGACCATCCATTGTGGCCCTTCACAATTATGAATGGTCGAAATGTCTACTTTATGTTTAAAATTTTATCAAAATTTTGTATATGTCTCTTAAACGGGTCGCCATTTCTTCAATTGTATCTGTTATCACAGACGTTAATTGTTCGTTAAATAAGAATTATTATTACAACTATCTTCTATCTTCACAAAGTATATATTAAGATATACGCATTAATCTATAAATCTTTGAACTATATTATATAGCCTTCAAGGCACGTCATACTTAAATGTACACTTTGATAAACAGGGAAAATGAAATATTTCTGGGACTCGCAAATCCCCACGCCATGAGAGATTCCCATTAGATATACAATGAACCCCACTGATAGTTGAAAATCTCAGTTTTAGCACTTCTCATTTTAGGGTTAAATTACAAAGAAAAATATTGTTTCCTACATTTATAAAATATTTTCATATTTCTCAGTTGCAGTTAGTCAATATTAGGATTATATTAATATTACAACCGCTTAATATGTCTAAACAGTGTTAATTATTTCATTAAAGTTTAAAATTTAATACGAAGAGTAATTCTGAGACATACACAACAAAAATGATGTCTCAGCATGTCACTTCAAAGGCCAATCAACTATCATAGCAAAATAAAATTTACTGTCGAATTTTAAAAGCCAACGAGGTTTCATTTACTGACGAACAATGATAATAGTTAATTACATTATAGTATAAATTATAAACCGAAGAATTTACGAAGAGAAAATGTGTTCTTTTTATATATAGAAAATATTGTTTTACGTTCACTACCCCTATACGGGAAATCGAAAAAAAATGTAATGTGTGTTACTTAAACAATTGCTGTTGATTATTACCCTTGTTTAGTAGTACGAAATAAATATTTATATGATTACTTAAAGTTTAACTTTTGTCGTGCTTAAAACTAGGTGGTCAATATTTTCCTGTATGTTGTGATTACTGCCCATTGTTGCTAATCTCGTTCTCGGTCAGAGGTTTTGCTGGTCCATTTGTCCAATTATATGTTTTTCTAACTTGGCTTTGATTTTTTTGAAGATGAACAAAATACTCCTCACATACAGTTTTTTTTAATAAAACTGTCTCATTACTCACTTTCTTTAATAGTGTCTCGAGTATTCTCTAAAGCGTATAGTTTCACGAATATCCATTCTTCATTTTATTTTTTTAAATTTTAATTTGAGTCGAATTAACGTCTAGGTGTTTTTTAATTCCATACTGTTACGCTATAAGATAACCTGCTGTAAATTAATATAAATTCAACATGTTGACACAAGCTCGGTATTTCAACTAAAACTTGATATATTTTCTGTTGTGATTGATATAATTCAGTAATTTAATTATATATATATATATATATATATATGATCAATAACATGACCGCTTTCTGTTAGTAAATCATGAATATATTTAATCTGCTAAGAAAAAATATTTTATTGTTATTGCTTCAATCTTTTTTGAAATGAGGATGAAAAATTAAAATTTACCTTTCAATTGTGATGCATTAAAGATTATTGCAATTGCTTGATGTATATATCGTGAAGATATATGTGCGAAGTGAAGTTTTTAGAAAATAATTAATTTTGTAACGGTATTTATAATTATTTCTGTTTTCGACGTCATAATTTATTACCTATATATATAGATTATATATATATATAGATTTAGATTTTCGCTATATGATTATTACGTTAATAAATATATAAATAATCTCTGCTGTATCAAAGTCGAGATCAATATGATAGACTCATACATTAATCTTTTTAATATTTTATTAATTACTTTACGTAAGAAAATTAATTTTCAACGATGTACCAATTGCATATATGTAAAACAAATCCGGAAAGTCATTTATCACATAAAGTAAGACATTAAGTCTCCCAACAGATAGTAGGTATACTATCCAACTACGTTTTTTAAAACAACTATTAATAAAAGACAGACAACAGTTGCTTCGTAAATAAAATTTTGAAAGAAGTGAATAATATTTTCGTGAAAAAATGTTTACAAATGCATCTGAGTACATTAATGCATTTCAGTAATTCTAAATTATTTAAAGAATGTATCGAAGCCTAAGGGAATCATGAGGTGAAGTGAAAGGAACGGGCAATACGTTACTCTTAGATTCGTTTTCTAGATCTCCTTTTTTCCATAAATTGAAGTATATTTTTTTGCGTTTTTATCTGCAGCCACTTGTACATTCCTAATTATATTTTTTCCGAAGTGTAATTGTAGTTATATAAACGCGCACAAATAGACCATTTACAAACTTTATTTTGTATTTAAATTCCGCCCTGAAAATGGCTTCCGAGCTCAGAGTACAGGAATACGTTCTAAAGGGAATTTCATAGGTTCCGAAAAATTTTTAAGCATACAATACGGAGGTACTTAGGGGGCTGAAAGCATCGTGCGCACATGGAAGTCCACCGGAAAATTTTAGCAGTCATTAGCAGACTGCACTAGCACGTGCTCCTCAGCTCGGCCACGTGATATTCCTCATTAGCTACAATGAGGTCAATACCTGTTCAGCAATTCCGCGACGTCCGCGAACAGCGACCGTTATTTCTGCAAATGGCAGCTCTCCGGATGAAGCCGAGTGCCGCAGAAATGAGAATGTCATCGACATCGAAGTTACGCTTCGCCCAAATGCCCCACCTCCCCATTCCACGAACTTCGATGAATTGCGAATGTCTATAAAGTATTGTCACCTCCAGTTGTTCCCAATGAGAGCTTGGCGCAATTCTTAGGGAACGTAGGATACGGGATGTACCTATTCAATTGAATCACATTAACGGCTGCCAATGCTATTGCTTCATTTGTAATGTAACATCTTAGATCGTTCGATAAAAGATTGAAATATACTTAAATACATGCGTATGAATTAATTAATGATATGAAAATAGCCTATGTTGATCCATTCAGGTCAAAGGCCTCCTACAAGTATGGTACATACATGCGTATATATATATATGGATAATTAAATGGAGACCTACATTAGTAATTATGTAAATTTATTATTCAAAGCATATTTCAATCAATTATTTAGCAGCGTGACACTATAGGTTTTATATATAATTTGCACACTAGGTTTACTTCACTTAAAAAAATAAAACGGATATCTGATTGAATGGTTTATGTTGACATCAAGACGTCGGGACGAAACGGGACACTCATTGTTTAACAATTTTTGTAAAATTATGGAAAAAGAAAAATTAATTCATTAGTTATTACTGACTTAATCTAATAATTATATCATTGAAAACAACAAATTTAGTTTCTTGACGAATTTTTGAAAAGAAACCTACAAATTTCCCGGAGTGTGGGTTAGAACGGGATAGGATATTGTATGCATACAACAAGTGTAATAAAATTTAATTTAATTTAAGAAAAACCTTAACACCTTTTGTGTTTCTTTTATTTACTTATTTAGCACACGGCTGATCGTTTCCTATCGCAAAGCGAATTTTTGCAACAGCACAGTCTTTCCTAACAACGCTCCACCCCTATTTACTAACCTCCATAACTACCCAGTAACAATGGGGTAACTCGTTGTACCTCGCTATCCCGTTCCTCCCAGACTTCCCCTGCATTTCCTTCGTTTTCTATTGCTACAAACAGTAAAAAACAATTTAACTACACGTTTATAATTTTTCAAAGTTAATTTTAAGTATTTTAACAAATTGCATATTATCTACAGTTTTTCTCCATACAAATCTATATAGTGGATGGACATACACATACACACACACACACACACATATATATATATATATATATATATATTAAAGTGCCCAGCAGTTTTCTCGTGTTAAGGTTTGCTTATTGCTGAGAACCAAATCATAGAAAATACCTTTAGTTGATATTATTGTCAGGGTTTCCATTCCCCTTGTCCGTTTAAGTTAAAGAGGTTTAATTAATAATATACAATGGTAAAGAAAATTGGGTAGACAAACAGACAAGTTGAGAGAAATTGAATAAAGACAAAATACAACATAAGAATTAACCAACGAACATATTGAACAGCAGAGAGTAGGAAGAAAAATTTAGAAATCAATGTTTTGAACAGTAACAAAGCACTGTTGTTCTTCAGGGTAAAAAGCAGTCAATGTAGAGATCTAACTTCATTTGTGGCTATCGTCCTACTCGGTCCATCATGAGAGAGAGAGATTGTGTGTGACCTGTTGATAATCATTCCTCGCCAATTCGTTAAGCTACTTTTCTACGATATATATCACTACACAATTGAATAATTATTTATGCTTCTTTTCTAAATAAATTATCGTGGTTAACTACTTAAGTGAACGTCGGAAGACGGTAATCCAAATAAATGGCAACTCCCCTTTAATGGCATAGGTAGGGTTTTTAAAGGGGGTCACTGAAGGGAGAGGTTGGGAACCAAGGGTTAAATATAATTTACGGATCACACCCGTTATTCACCAGAAATATATGCAAGACAAACCTTAGGAAACCTGTATCAGGTAGGCTGGGCTCTTGGGTACTTGTGTTAAGGCCTTTCTAATGACGGGAAGAAAAGGTTTGATATGGGTTCACAGCATTCCCTTTTCCGTGCCTTGATCAGTTTAGGAGGTAGCTGAAAGAATGGCCAAATAGGATCCGCAGACAACTCTTACTGTTTGACCAATATCTGCGGTCAAGACGTTTGTGCTTTACCTTGCGAGAACCTTAAAAAAAATTATATTTACACTTTCACCTTCTACACTCATCTTTCTGTACTAATGCTTTATTTTGTTTTGTTTTATGATACGCTGTAGCAAAGACATTAATATCTATCATAGATGCTTGGTAAATTGACTTTATTTATGCAAAATCTTATCTTTAAATATACAATCCTAGACGTAGTCACAGTGAAAAGTCAGGCAGACCATCGGCAACGAGTCAGATTTATTTACGACACATTTCATACCCTACTTCTTCTGTTTATTTGTGTTGCTAGGTGATGGTTTTAGCGTGACGCTACGTGTTCGTGTACTGCTTCGTTAAAACTCAGGAGTCCTAGAAAAGGCGTCATCATTGAACAGTTCACCAATACCCGGATTGTGAGTAGAAGTGTTTGCGATCCTGAAAACGAATCAAATATAGTCTACGAATTTAGTAAGTAGTCGTTCAAACATAAAGTGATATAAAATTTATTACAAAATTTGAAACTAATTGTTGTGCACATATTTATAAACAAATAATTTTTGCGCTTTTTAAATATCACATTATCTTCGAAAGGATTAATATTATTTTTCAAATATCTTGAAAGCTATAGCCACCGTATCTATTTCATTTTCCATATTTCTAGAAATTATGCACATAATTCAATTAATCGTTGGTGTTTGAAAATGTCCTATAAAGGAATATTACTGCAATAGTTGTAAAAATGTGTGTTACAAGGCAATCTACAAAAATCATTGATGTGGAGCACCAAATTGCTATATTTTTATTCGCAACTGATGAATGAGCAAATGGGATAGTTTTACTAAAATTCGATTTAAAATGTTGATATAAATTAAGAATAGATCTAAAACACATTGGCATCGTTAATACGTGGAAAGAATATTTATGCTGTTTTCGAATGTGCATTTTCGTGCACGACCCGCAAAAATATAACTTTGATGAAGAAATACAAAATACGATACTTCACTGTAGTATTAACGAAATATTACAATAAACAAGCATCATAATTTCTCAAATCCATAGCAGGTATTGAACAAAGCAAAGAGTTAAATTTAGAAACCAAATTAAAAAAGTATTTGGATTTATTTCTAAGAAAAAAGAAATGTTATATATGTCTCATTGAATTTTAACTAGATGCAGTCCCAAAAAATAAATAGAACACAAAAAATATAAATAGAAATTTGTAAAGAAAGGTATTGACATTAATATGGTATTAGGGTACAAAAACGAACCAAATATCAATTTTTGTTTCGTATTTAATATTAGAATAAAGGGAATGAGATTTAGTTGTCATTTTACAACTATATAAAAATGAATATTGTATCAATTCTTATACGTTTGACGATAGACGATAGAAACGATTCGCAATAATGGATTTCAATAGGAGGAGAAAACGAAACAATTGGTGGATATTAAGTAGATCTGATATTTGCTTCGTCAACAGTTTTGCTCATTTTATATGAAATAGAGAATATCTCATATTATGAATTAATAGAAGTCCACAGTTTTAAATAATTTTTTTCGTCTGAGTAAATTTCTGTAGATGGCGAAAGAAAAATTTTAACAGGATGGGGAATTGAACCAAACGACCTCTTAATATACGGTTAATCTAACCTGTCGCCTATCGTCGTTCTGCCAATGTTTCTTACGAACTTCCTCTACCTATTGAATAGCCCTACACAGGCTCAACTATAATTTCAAAAATTACAGTCTACACGGCCTAATTTCAGTTATATTGCGGAAATTGATAAAAGACGATTTTAATTAATTCAAGAGATAAAGAAATGATATCTGTTAAACGCAGCCCTAAAGGGTATTACAGTAAATGAACAGATACAAAGAATTGAATGTGAGCCTTTGTTCAGATCTAGGCAACGCATAAAAATAGATATCACATGTCCGGAAGTCGAAGAAGAAAGTAATTGGAGATCTTGAGTTGGATATCCAGTTCTGCCAAGATTTTTCTGTCTTCATCAGTTAAATAGTTTTGGTGAGCTGACTTGATAAAAACAGAGAAAGTAGAATAGATGTTATACAGAGAGTATATTCAATACAAGGATCATTTCGTGGAAACGTTTTCCAAGATGCATAATGTGAGGATATTGGAATAACTTTCATTTGAGCGTAAATTAAATTAGGTTTATTGTTAACAACTACTATCAAAATGAAATTTGTTGAAGGTGAAAACTGAAATGCTTGATTATCTAAAAAAGAGATGACTCCAAGATTTGTTAATGCGGTGTTCTAGATAAAAAAATGAAGTAGAATACAGATGAATATACAGGAAGAAAATTATAGAAATTAACGGTTGTACTTTTTTTCAATTCCCATACAATTTACGAGTTCTAGGTTAATGAGGAACGTACTAAGAAATCTAGGTTTCAAAGCAATCTTGTAGAAGGTAAAGTAAAAGTGGTATAATACGCAGACTATGGCCAAAATGTCATCAATTTATTACTTTCAATTGCCTGGCTGCCATAAATCCTTACTATTTCAAAACATCTAAAGTAGGGATCTGCTTAGAAGTGATTTCTAGTATCTAAAGCAAACAATAGGAATAGCTCATAAAAGAACTTTCAGAATAAGTCATGCCAGATCTATTGCAAAATACTTACGTTATTTTCATTCCATACATATCAGAACTTAAATTTTATTTACTGCTATTTCCCTCATCATCCCTAATCCATTTAGCGTATTCCATCCTTTGCTTCCCTCTTCTGTTAATACCCCACACCATTCCCTCTAAACCTAATTTTACAAGACCCTTATGTCTCAAAACGTGGCCTATTAATCTGTCCGGTCTCTTGGTCAACATCGTGAATATAGTACGTTTTCCCCCTGATCTACTTAGTACTTCTTGGTTAGTTACTTTATCCACCCATCTGATTTTCAGAATTATCCTATAACTCCACATTTCAAAGGCTTCTATTCTTTTCCTTTCCCCCACTACTATCGTCCACGTTTCGCACGCATATAACGTCAAACTCCAGACGAACATTTTGAACATGACTTCCTAATATTCACACTTATATTACCCATATGTAAAGGTCTTTTTTGCGAAAGTCTTCATTGCCTATGTTATCCTACTCTTTGTCTACTATACTTCTACCATTCCTAGTTATTATGGTGCACAAGTATCAGAATTCCTTAACAAAGTATCCCTTCCCAATCTAACACCCTTTGTTATTCCACAGTTTCCCATACTACACTCCATTACCTTGATTTTCCTTGTATTAATCATTCACGACCACGTTAATGGTATTATTTATGGTTTACAAGTCTTTTTAAACCCTGAATATTATGTAATTCTCCTTCCAAAGCTCTTCTGACTCCCTTAATAGTACAATATCATCGGCAATCCGTAAGGTTCTATTTCTTCTCCTTGCAATATTGTTCCTTTTCCATATTTCTTAATCGCCTATTCTATATCTCAATTAAACAGCATGGGTGAAAGACTACATCCTTGTTATACTTCTTTCTTCATATCTGTTTTCTCTTATTGCCCTTCAATTCTAATAACTGCGGACTGCCTTCTTTCTCGATATTTTATTCCTGTCCAGGTTACATTATCAAAAGTTTTTCTAAAACTATAAATGGCATGAACGTAGGTCTGTTTTTTCTTATTCTGTTTTCTATAATTATTCAAAAGTCAATATTGCTTCTCTTGTCTCTACATTCTTCCTAAAACCGTACTAGAATTTTATTTGTCGTTTCATTCCCCTATATATATTATTTTGTTAATTTTTGCATGTATGAGATACTAAACTAATTTTTTTGTGCATCTATCAGTCCCAGTCTTCTTCGGTATGGGTATAATTATATTTTTACTAAAATTCTCTGGTATTCTTCCTGTTTCGTAGATTTCGTAAACTATTCTGAACAGCCATGATATTGCTTCTACGCCGAATGATCTTATCAAACCCACTGGAATGTTATCAATTACATCAATATACGCAATATTACATTCTTACGCTAATAGAAATACTAATTCAGGTTTTTCATATATATTTTTTTATTTTCTTAATTAGAGTTTATACGTCAGTTGTTTCATTTACCTATGGCTCTCTAATAGTATTGAATTTCAAAGTTTTATTACATCTAAATTTTTACTGTCCCGTGATTAATATATTGTATTATTTACCAGAGTTGTTACATGAACAATAATGTGTAAGCACCGACTTCAGAGTCCCTAATAAACAACATGAAACGTATTTTTTGACGGAATAACATCACGACATAATTATTGTTAATGTTAAAATACAACACGTATGTCGACGTTATTTAATTTAATTTATAATGAAAAATACACCCATATATGTGTATATAATATACATTTCATGTGCTGCAAAATGTCTTTTCATAGGACCATTTTCTTTTCGTGAAGGGATTTTAAGTGTTATGGCTCGTAAACATAAAAAACATTATAAAAATTGCATTATATTTTTATTTAAAGTAGACAATTTTACGCTATCAGTATTTTTATTCTTTAAAATTATCTATGAAGTGTATGAATTCTTAATTATTGAAAATGATTTCATTTAGAAACATTAATTTAACAATTACACTGTTATAGAATTAAGTCATTCTGTCTAATATGAGACAACTATTATTTTGATATGCAAATTGTTTTCAATTTTTTTTTTGAAAATGAGATTTTATGATTAATAAACTTAACGTTAGACTTATTGGAACACTGTTTAAAAATTATCTGAAAAACATGACAGTAAATCAATTTACATAGGATTGTGTAGTGTATTTAGGATGAGTGATTAATTGTGACAACGGTACCTACTCCAATTATTTCGCTTGAAATTACAGCTGTCTTTATTTTTATCCTTAAAATAACTTTATTAATATGTACCTTCATGCTGATCAAATTTCTGACATGTCATCAAGAACATTTTCATTGATTTTTTTAGCTATACATTGGTGTGGAAAGGGATGGATCATTTTCACAGATCTGAATTTCTCTCAATGACACACTACGTATCGGAAAACAGGGTAAATTGGTTATAATTACAAAAACGTATACTTTAATATTATCTCACTATTCTTAAAAATATGGCAGATATCAGTAATAGCAAAAAGTTCACAGGATGTGTCGGTAACAAGGTCAAGCAAGGATTTGTTAGGAGATCGAATAAATATCATTGATGTATTATTATAAATATATTATCACAAATAATTGTTTAGTATTTCATTCAAGTAATTTTCATGGTAATTCATATTTTTATAAAGAAAAATTAATCTTTTATTAAGAATGAAGTTAGTTTCTAGACTTGTACTTCCGATTTCCAATGAACTGTAGCACAGTGCAGATCTCAAAGAACATTTCAAACATGTAAGAATGGCGTTTTATAATGTTATAAGGATGGTAACCATTGAACATTCATTTTCTAACTAAAGTATAATTTAAAAAATTGATAGCATCTTATTTCACACCGGAAACGTCCGCTTCTTTGGTCCTGTGTGAAAACTCACTGAAGCTGACATAATTTACATTGTTACTGTTGCTTGTTCATCGTAAATATAAACTAGCCAACGAGAGAATGGGAAAGTCAAGTTTTGTAGAGTATATACGGCATAGTAGTTAATTCCACGAATGGCAACAGAAAACGGTGCATTTTAGCTTGGGTTGTGACGAGGAAAAATTGAGGCTAAGAGTGGAGTGAAAAATAAAATAACTTACAGTAGAATGTCGAGTCTCATCCCCGTCATTCGTAATGGCATGAGAATAGTACCCAATATTCCGACCTTGCAGATTTAGGTGAATCACCGGGTAGGATCCTTAAACTACAGCTCGAGGTTCTTTCCCACCCACTCTTATACATATATTCTCACAATAAAGGGAAGGAGGTAATTCAATAATTTACAATAAATAAAAAGACGGCCAAAAAGTCAGCACTAAATATGTCACCACTGATTCACAACAGCGACGTTTCATCTACATTTTGAGACTTCTTCAGGTTTGGAATTTAGCAATATTTACTCCTTGACTCCCTGAGCCGCTGGATATGGTCCAGCGCTGCACCAATTTTTTCACGTGTAAATTCTATAATATTTTCGGCCGTCTTTTTATTTATTATAAATTTTAAAGTCAGAAAAGTTTGGTGTATAAATATATTTGAATAACTATGTCATAATAATTGAATTAAGTAAAATAGAGTATTGAAATTCAATACAATCGATGGCTGAGTTATTAAAAAAGGAAAGACGATTCGGAACATCTATAAATGATACTTCTTTAAACGATTAAGTATAAATAATATAATTTTAAGTAGTTACTTTAATACCAGTTTCTGATTATAAGAAGTGTTACTGTACAATATTTCAGTTAATTGTGATGTAGATGATTAAATCATTCTAGATAAAAATGTGTTACAAACTTAATATGTAGATTCAACAACTGATTTAAGTTAATACTTAATTTTGCGACATTAATTTGAGACAAACTTTAATTTGACAAATGAAGAAATACGCAGAAATGTTTTTACTAGTTCAAAATACGACGCAATGGAGCGTCGAAATTTGCATGCTATTGCAATATACTTCGATAAATTTGAATCGTTAAAAAATTATAAATAGAATGACATTATTTTACAATTTTTTGTAAATTCAATGTAACGTCTGATAGTTACATTATCTATCTGTTTGGAATTACTGAGTAGTAAAACAGAACATATTTAAAATGTATTAAGATTAGAGTATGACACTACACGACGATTCGTTCCTTAACATCAGTGATAATTTAATGAATTCTGAAACAAAGCAAAATTAATTTCGTGCAAGATGTACAGTATGTTAAGAATAATAACTATTTAAATTAATAAACAGTAAAACAGTCTATACGTCAAAACATGTATAAAATTTATTATAAAAGTGCACTACGCTACACGATGTTTTGTTCCTTAATTTGGAAACTCAAAATAAATATTTGCGATATTATCATTGTATTTTTCATTTTTAAGTATTTGCATTATACATAATATATTTAAAATATTAATTTTGCCTTTTAATATTAAAACTTGACATGACTTTCCAAATTAAGAAGCTAAATCTGGTATATTGCAGTTCGCTAGTATTAATAAATTTCATAAATAATCTAACGTAATGGCTGTTTCACTCTTTATTGATTAGAGTAGTTATTATTACTAATATACTGTAAAAGTACGAAAATAATTTTGTTTTCAATCATAATTAATTAAATAATCACTGACGTCTTAATTATTACCTTACAATGCAGAAATTTGAATAAATAATTATTTATATTTTATACCTGTAACTTATAGATATACACTGATTATCTTTGTTTACCTCTAACGTTCGTCTTTATTATAAGTTGAAAATCTATTTTGTATGATAAATTTTTTAAACTCATATCTCATTTACAAGAACTACCAATTATTTTACAAACTTCCTTTTCATCACCACCTTTCTCGGAATAGTTATTAGATTCGAATGAATTTGTCTTATTTTTAAAATGGATTGTTCTGATATTCAAGCATGGGTCTAATTAATAGAACTACTCATCTCAGTAACGAAACGTACATTTAGGGGATATGAAATTTAATATATTTGCTATTAAATAAACCTGATATTCCACACAGAACATCAGATAACGTCGGGTCATACAAAATCTCTCAAAAATAATTAATTCCAAAGGTCTTACATTACTTAATTCTTTCATTTTATTTACATTATTATCTTTATTAGTTAGTAATATAGTATTTCGGAATATTTTAGAGTGCAGGTATTAAACATATTGCTGGATTTATTCTCTGTGTAAGGAATAAAAAATAAAGATCTTGTTTATTAACGTCCAAATTTCCAGTCCTCAACATAATGTATTATAAAAATCATTTATAAAGTATATGTTAAACTTTAAAATTACGTCAAATGGATTTAAAACATTTACCGATCAACCTGACCAAATAGAATCTTAATTTCAAAATACCTCTTTACCAAGATTAATTCAGTTTTTAAAATATAAAAATTTGTAAACTGAAAGAAAGTTTCCTAGATTAATAAATACATTTGTCAGAGATTTAATAACATCCGCCTAGTTTTAAAAATGTTGATTCATAAATTATCTACACCGTTATTTATTACACAAAGTTGTATATTAATTATTTTCATAATGATTTTTGTTGGTAAATTTCAATTGTTTTACACTACGCCTCATTCATAAGTGTTAGACTGACTATTCAACATCATTTAAACCACGATTAATTTTATCTTAGTGATATACAAAAATTTACACTTTCGTAGCACTGATATTGTTTTTTGTGTTCTCGCTATTCAGTAAATAAAAATATTTATTAATCCTTATTTTACATCTTAAAAAAATCTAAATTAGCTAATTATTCCTCTTTACTGTGTACGATTTGTCTGTTAGTATCTATTGAGCAGTAGTATCTATTGTTAATAGTTCCATAGACGTTAATTTTTACATTAATTTATAATTATCGAAGTTGGAACAACAATAATTTAATCGACATTATCATTTATCATCAATTGAAATGTTTTTAAAAACTGATTTAACATAATTTGTCATATTTTGGGGCAGAGGTGACATCTAAATACAACTAAAATATTTTAATTATATATAACGACTATTTTGAACAAAGCGTTGAGCAACCCATGCTTAATCTTTTTGGGCATATTAATAGTTAGTATAATGAAAATTTATTTTTGAAGAAACTTTTATGGGATTGAAAGTTAATTGAAACAAAAAACCGGCTAAAATTAAAATTTTGAAATTTTGAATTTTGAGAAAATATTTCCTGTAATTAAGATGTAGAGATCTTGAACGCAGCGTAGATTGTAACACCACACTATCTATTGGTCGCATGCCATTTTTACGATATTCACGCCTTGAAAATTCCTCTGACGTTGTGAATTTTTCCCCCGATCAAGAGGTCATCAATAACCCGAGCGCCCGTCTGGTTTAATTACTTTTAATATACGGACGCGTGCAGTACTTTCAAACTCGTGCGAATAGATAGCAATAACATCTTGGCAGGCAACACGCTGATATACAACCGAATGTTTCTGTTCTGGCTGCTGCTGATGCCGGAGAGAAAGAA
Source organism: Eucriotettix oculatus (assembly GCA_034510155.1). Classification (NCBI taxonomy): domain Eukaryota; kingdom Metazoa; phylum Arthropoda; class Insecta; order Orthoptera; family Tetrigidae; genus Eucriotettix; species Eucriotettix oculatus. The sequence continues at coordinate 143,042,490 of CM067377.1, forward strand.
ATTGCTTTTGCTTCTCATCCAATAAAAATGGCGCCGATCGCGCCTAACACATTCCAATAGTGAGTTCTTCCTTCGTATTCTATTAAAAAACTGTCAATTGTGAGGTCCAACTATATTGCTTAGCCTTTCAAGAGTCAATTGTATATTGTAGGACTACATTTTATAGATTACTACATTAATCATTGATTATAAAGTCCAGTACAGGGTTATTCAAAATTAGTATATCCAAACAAAAGGGCTGTAACTATTTAAATGAAAAGAATTAACCGATAAGAATTACACAGAATGTAAAAGGAAGAACAAAATTTTGTTAGAGCACCAAGTGCGATGTCAGCACATAAATTGGTTGGTTCTTTCTTTTTATTTGAGCAAAGTGTTACAACAAACATTTAGCATGACGTGCTTCAACAATGGCTAATGTCACAGCTAGATATTAAATCCACGGATTAAATTTTTCTATAAGATCGAGCACCGCGACATGGCGTTGCTCACATTTTTAAACCATTTTCCTATAACCAACAAACATATCACAGAATTCAAAAATAAAAACCTTCCCAAAATACCTTTTACTTCCGCCTAAACAACCTAGAAGAAGTCAATTTCTCACTTCCACCGATCATCCTTAAACCAATTCAAAATTACACCCTTGGTTATGGAATAGAGTCACAACTGACCTATCACTATCCGAACTTAAGAAAAGTGAAAGCAACCTCATTAATGACCCAAACAAGCTTCAACGAGTTATCCGCCGAATTCCCAGACCTCGAGCCAATTTACACGTATGGATCAGTCACTACAAATGGAGCAGGATGCGCAATCGTATCAACGAACCGAATCACTAAATAACAACAAAGAACCAATTATCAACAAAATTATAGAAAAATACCACAGTTGCAAACCGAAACTAATAAATAATAATTCTACGCATTCCTACACATACTGGCATCAACGATAAAGAGATGGCAGACGTAGCAGCAAGAGATGCCATCGCGTTTGTTGCACCTTAGACGCTGCATCACACTCAAAAGACCTTGGACAACATCTTCAACGAGCAATAAAATCATCATAGGACAAATGACGGACACAAAAACGACCAGCAAAACTAACCAATATTCGTAATACATTCTACACAAACAACAAATCCTATCAAACAACAGAGAAACCAGGTCATCTATACACTAACACACCAACACACCAACACTTTGCTAATTCTGTAATATTCTAATGCAATTCAGCATAACTACATATAAATAGAAATCTAGTCAACAATAGCCTAAATTTCTTACGCAACAATACAAGCACAATACATCATAGAATAAAATTAATTAATAGACTAAAACTCTGTAACATATTATGACAACCAATTAAATGTTATGTAAATATTTTATGTAAATAAGAAACTGTGGTTAATGACCGCAAGGTTCATGTGACGGAAAATACATAAATTATAAAAAAAAACTTCCAATGCCTTGGATCGCTCGAACTCGAGATGCTGACGAGTTGTTTTGCTCTTCGCCATCCAGATATCCGGACCTGACACCCTGCAATTATTTCTATGGGGTTCTCTGAAAGACCTTGACATCACCTGACTACCACATTTAGTCAGTTATTATAATGAGTTCATTTATCTAAATTGAGTAATGGACTTCTTTCACATCTCCTTCCAGACAAGAATCCAATGTAAACGATTCCTGTCTATCAGCGACTTTAAATGTTTACAAGAAAATTAAGATTTGTATTCAACAACAAAATTACATGCTATATTCTGCAAAATCAGTTTTTGTAAAACATTTCCTCACTGGACTGTTTTCATCTAGTTTTGCATTAATTTATTACAAATTTGGAGTCAGATTATCGATTATACAGCAGTCTTTCTCCCAGACGGCACAAACATCCATGCTCATGCCAGCATTCGAACCCACGACCTGTGGGTTGTGGGGCAGCGACGGTAGCTACTAGACCACAGGATGTCGGTTTATTATTAATATCCTAACTAATAAAATCCATTCTGTTGGGTTCCAGTTTCTAACTTTCATCAATAATAATTTGGCATCTTCCTTTCACGCAAACCGTCAAACCGACTGACATTACAGATACACGTGTTTCATTACTAAGGCACTATTACTATTAAAGATAATTTTTTACAATCCGACATTTAGTATTAACTATCATATTAAGACTTATTCGCCATATTAACGCAATAATTTAGCTCAAAGTAATGCCATACCTAAAAAAATGGTATTATTTCAATCTTGCTATTATTTATTTAGTGTTACTTTTCCAAAAAACTGTTTTAACTAAACTTAGAATTCCAAATATTAACCATAATAAGTTATTCATAACTTTGTTTTATTTTAAAATAATATTTGGAACAATTAAGGTAACGTTCAGCCGTTATGTGAGGATCTCTACGAATCTTGAATTATTGTATAGTGAAAAGTTTTTTAATCCATAGCAGTTTGAGTATATAACGATTATATCTTGATTAATCACATGCATTCGATTCTTGGCTGTATTTGAGATTATCAATGCTCCATTCTTTTCGTAAATATTGACTTTCAAGATGTCACTGCTTTTAAACTGTTTCTGATTCGTAGATCATTGGAACAGTCTTCAGATTGATAAAGAGGTGTCGCCGGTGAACACAAACAGCTATTCAAAGATTAAATAGTAATTTCGAGAAGGTAAATTAAACTTTTAAAAAAACGTGTTTGATTGTTGTAAGCAAGACAAGTAAGCGAATATTTATTTGGGGTACAAAAATGCGATAATTGAAATTGGAATAATTATAAAATAATTTAATCCAGAAATTTACAAAATATTCTTCACGATCGCTATCGACGGAACAAGAAGTGTACCTCTAGACAAACTGTTTCTAGGACAACCTCCTAAAAATTCTTGAGCATGTAAGAATCTTTGGTGCGTTGTTATCATGGTGGTAGACCTTCTGAACAATAAATTAAGGCTGGGTTTCCCAAACTGTGTTCCGCGGGCCCTGAATAGATGTTCGGCAAAAGAAAATTCCAATGATTCTATGTACACTATGGATTATAATATCCTGTTAAAATACCAATTAATCAGTTCGTAAGACGGAAACTACGTTTGCATCTAATGGGAGAAAGTGGAATCATTTCTCAGACCTTTCTTTGTATCAAGCTGTTACGGAACCGAATCAGCAACGTTGCGAAGCAAAGAAACCCTATTCCTTGTTTTCTGCTACAATAGGAAACATGGGTAACAATGAACAAGTGTAGACGTGTTCAGTCAACTAGAGTTCCTGTACGACCGACTTTTTATTTAGTTTAAAGTCAGAAAATCATATTTAAATATTTTATTTAACTTGACAATGAGCAGCTATGGCCAACAAATAAACCAACCATATACATCTTTGTTTGTGGAATATAATTCAAATTCCACAGCGTCTAATTCGCAGTCTCTCATCACCATCTAGTGCAGCGGTTCTCAACCGGAGGTCCGCAGGAAAATTTTAGTGGTCCTCGAAAGATAACTAACATTATCGCAAAAAAATTATGGTAACAAAAGCATCTATTAATTTCCGTATTTAGGAACCCTTCAACATATTGTCATAATAATCCATTTAAAAAATATCTAATTATTTAAGGTGTTCAATTTCGGTGTTTTTAAGACATTAATTATGCAACGAAACAAAGTAAGTGGAGAATGAGGATCTGATATTGATTTTTAGAAAAAATACTACTGACAAAAAATTTCCACAAATTTTAAAAATGTTATGAATGAACCCGTGAAAGTGATAAACTATGTAAATAAAAAGCCACCTGAATCGAAATAAAATAAAATTTTGTGCGATGAAATGGGTATTGAACACAAAGCGCTATTAAGACTTCATGAACTTGGAAGTGGGTTGTTCGTCTTCTTGAAGACACAAAATAATTCAGGACAATATTTTGTTGAGGTTTTAACAAAACCTTCATGGTTGATAAAATTTGCATAGATAGTAGAATTTTTTTTACAAACTGCAATTAACTTATCATTACAAGGAACGAGTATTATTATTATTATGCTGCATGAAGTCAAAGTGCAGACACTAACCATTGTAATTCAACATACAAATATTTTGCCTGATATCAACAAGATATTCAATTCTAGGACCCAAAATTTTCAAAAGCTTTATTTATTAATACTTTTATGTTTATATTATATTACAGTTTTATATTTATAAAAAGTTGCTAAATAGTAATTTTTTTATTTCTACGGTAAGGAGTTACCCAACCTAAAAAAAGTCAAGGGTTTCATTAAAATGTCTGATTTTGCGAAGTGTTCCATTGCAAAAAAGTTTGGGAAACCCTGCCTTAAGTGAACAGTTTTGAATTTTTACGTTCTGTGCTTAACACTGATTGATAAGAGTTTACGTGCATCTTCTAAAGGTTCTTGTATTGCTCTGTGTTGTATGTTTGTACGTTTTCGTTATTGCATGGGCAGGATTCTGCCTTTTGTGAAGATATTTTCACAAACACTGCATAAATAAAAATTAGATCATTTCTCTATAGTGAGCCGCTGAAAACCGTGGGTCTCTTATACCGAAATTCTCTGAATGTATCCATGAACAATCAACCTTAAAGTTTGTGCGTGTAGTTTTGTTTCTCCGTGCACATATAGAAACGCTGTTTGACCGACAGCTATCGCGTTGAGTAGAAACGCACTAGAATGTACATTTGTATTTTTAAATAGGTTTTTGCAAAGCCCCCTGATACAAAGCAGAGTTTTGAAGTGTGTGTTAGAAACTCGAAGAAGGCGAAATATGTTCTAAGCGGGAAAAGTCAGTAACAAGAGATTTGGGAATTCGCATGAGGTAGACTATTTATAAAAAAAGAGAAGAATACGATAAATTATAAATAGCATAGATGAAAGTTGCTTAATCATAAATGTAAATATTTTCGCAAGAGAAATATTTTTCACCACAACATTGGCTCATACGACTTCAGTTGCATAATATTCTCTATATTATGTTCAAAATTATTCTTTCCTTCGCCCGGAAGAAAATCAAATACTGAAAACGTCATAGATGGGGTAACCCTAGTTTTATTGATATGTTTTTGTAATGTGTATGAAATGCCAATAAATTTAATCTGACTATGAAATATCTACACTGTGAGAACCATGCGCACACTCAACTCGCATAAAAATTTCGATATTTTTGAAAATTATGTTTAGTTAAAATGTATTCACCGTTGTGTTTGTTGCAGTTGTAGTCAACCAAGAGACTGATTTGATGTAGCAATCCGTGTTAATCTAACGTTCACTAATCTTTTAATAACCATAAAATTTTTATATCCCACATCCAGTCTGATCTGCTTAAAATATAATCTTGGTCTTCCTCATCTATTCCTACCCGAAACTGTTCCCTCTAGCAATAACGTAACAAATCATTTCTGCTTCAAAATATTTCAGTTAGTCTACCCGTTCCTTAATCAGTATCCTCTATAATGTTCTCACCAGATCTACTCAAGATTTTCTGATTTGTGACTCCGTTTACCCAGTTTATTTTCAGCATTCGTCTGTAGCACCAAATTTCAAATGCTTCTATTCCTTTCTGTTCATAATTGTCTAAATTTCGCTCACATACAACGCCATGTTACTGACAAATTCTTTAATAAATGCTTTCCTATGTTCCAAGCTTATTAATATGCTGTTAAATATCGTTTTTTGCATAATTGTTCCTTGCTCGCTCTATGCGCCTTCTCATATCTATTTTTCTTCTGTCAAATTTTCATATTTCCTAATCTGATATCCTTTGTATCAAGACTCTTATTTTGTCTAGTCTCCATTACTATATTTTACTGTATTCGGGTTTCACGTTTCTAAAACTTCTCTCCTCACCCTTATAAAATTACAAAATAGTCTAAAACCTTAATGTTTTTTCTTCTTTTTGAACTATCACTCATTTTCCAAACTTCCCTCAACTTCCTTCATTGCTCGTTAAACGTACATATTAAATACCAAAGGCAACACTTACTCCCGTCTTGATTGTTGCCTTCTTTTCGTGTCCAATTATGTTCGACTTCCTTTTCTATTATTAACATTTTTAGCCCATAAACAGTTTCTTTAAATGTCAATTATGAAAGACTTCTTCCAAATCTACATGTGCATTGAAAATGGACATGTTTTTCCGTATCCTGATCTCACAACGTGCGTTTCATTCTTCTGTTTATGATTCTTGTCAGGATTTTACAGTAATTTATTAATTGTCCAATACAAAAAATTCTTGTTATTTATTATTATGTATTTTGCCTATTGGCAGGTTCTTGGTCTTGGTGTGTTTTTATCATCTTTCTTTGTTTCCGTCTAGCAGCTTACATTATTTTTCCACAGCCTGGAACTGGATGAGGTAGTGTAGTAAAACTATTTTTTCTTACAATTTTCCTAAACAAACTTGTCTCTCTTAAAAACCGAATTCAGGTTAGTTCTGTTCTATTTTATTATTCTAATAATCTCTTCAAACTTTACCTAAACTTTCCAGATATGTTCTGTTACTAGAGTATCACGAAAACTAATGAAGCTTTATTATCGTGGAAGTCAATTCTGTATTTCAAATTAATAGAACGATTTCAGTATTTTGTTTATAATTAAATATAGAACGATGGCAAAATTAGAAGTTACATTTTTGATAAGAATACAAGTGAAGTGTGAACCGATTCTGAAACACCCGTTACTAATTCAATTTTATCTTCAGTATTCACTGTAATGTGTGTCTAACATTTAAATCGTAAGAACTAAAAGTCCTATTGAGGTAATTTACAAACTGCAAAAATTATTTTGAAAAACAATAATCCATCATTTACTGTTTATTCTGTACATTCTACGAAACTATTGTCTGATAAAAACGTTTATTGTGAGATTATGTTCTCCATATACCCATAAACAATACATCAGTATGTATATCAGAAAAGTAGGTTGAAATAAGAATAGATGGGGTTCTAATCATACAATTATACGTTATTACGGAAATATCATAATGGCTTGCTCCTCTGAATTTAATGAATTAATTCATTAAAGGGTTTATCAGGAGATAGATGTGCAAGAAATACCTCCAGAGCAGAGTAGTGAGATCTTGATTCATAAATATGCTGTTAAAACACTAATTCCACTAAAATATACAATCTGAAACGATGTATCACAAAGATTCATTCATAATTCAGAACAGTAATTTATTGTTAAATAAAGGATTCAATCAATAAACCAAAAATGATATTGAGGGTGAACGGTACTGTTAATCCACACGGTTCACGTGCCCAAATTATATGGCTCCTAGTGGCACAAACGCACATTAAGTAAATGAAAGAAAAGTGGAATATAAGATGGTGAAAGCTGAGAACAGGAGAAGTACATAAAGATAGGAATGACTTCTGTTCTTTGGAATCCAACAACCAACTTAACAGAATGGAGCAGATAATATTCACAATAATTAAAATTGGGCATACAAAGGTAACACATATCCACATCATAAGTAAGAGCCCCAACCAATATGCGGAACAAGTAAAAGCAAGTCACATTAAACTGGACTGCAAGAAATATAGTCAACACAGAGATGATGTCCTGGGAAAACAGGAGCGCAAAAATCACCGATTCAACAGCGTGCCAAACAAAAACTGCAAATTTCACTAAATTAATAAACTATATATAGACATTTAAAATTTTATAACATGTGTAAGTTCATTATAAACCATCACACCAAAACCAAAGTTTGAGTATAATTCTTTATTCTGACCCAGAAATATATTAATTAACACCAGATTTTTGTATGAGTAATCGCTTTAATAGGTTACGTTCAATCTTATACTTGTATAATTTTCATTTATTGATGCATATAATATTTAGTTTTGTATACTTTCATTTTCTAATACTTCATTCAATTTACAGTTATGAACTTCGGCTTCGGTTTCATCCAAGGATTCTTTCTGAAGTTTGCAACCCTTCAAACGGTTACTTAGGTATAGTATAAATTATACTAACATAATTATATTCTTTTCTCTTTACATTTTTATAGACTACATTAGATGATAATGTAACTAAACTTAATTTTTGTATTAAACAAGAAACAGTCTTTATCCTTATTTTAGTATAAATTACAGTTTTGACTACCGTTCAAATACTTTGCAGAGATTCTCTCTACATATAATTGTAGAATTAGTTTCATTAATTTTTCTTAATCTTCAAGTAATATGGTCAATATGTTTAATACAGTGGCTATATCCTGGATTATTTTCAAGTAGTTCAATAACATTTTTGAACGCAGTGACAAATTAGATTACATTTATTTGCGAATGTTTAAAAGCTCACGATTTGTATAAAATTACATCAATTTGTAAATCTGATTGCACAGTTATTAAGAACTTGCATGAAGTACCAGAAAAAAATCCAACTGAATAGCACTGTGAATAAAAACATGACACTATTGTTAAGACATTACTCTTATTACGATTTATTAGCTTATAAAAAAACTTAAGAAGTCATATAAAGAGAAGAAAAGAAAGCAGAAATCAAGAAAATGAGTAATTTAGGTTGCAGTCTGTCGCTCATGCTCTTTAACTTATATATAATACAGGAGATAAGAAAGTTAAAACGGAATACTGCAAGGAGAAGAAATATAGTAGTATGAGGGGAAAACATAGCAAATGGCATGAAAGTAGTCTTTGAGAAAGAATTCAATATGAGGATTAATATAGGGAAAACGAAGGTAATGGGATGTAGTACGGGAAATAGTGATATAAAAAAGGTGTTAGTGTGAGAAGGTATATATTGAAGGAAGTTAAGGAATTCTGCTACTTGGGCAGCATAATAACAAGGGATGGTAAAAGTATAGTAGACATAAAGAGTAGGATAGCACAGGCAAGGAAGGTTTTCGCAAAAAAAGAGGAATTTACTTACGGGTAATATAAGTGTGAATATTAGGAAATAATTGCTAAAAATTTTCGTATGGAGTGTGGCGTTATATGGGTCAGAAACGTGGACGGTAGCAGTTTCAGAAAGGAAAAGAATAGAAGCTTTTGGAATGTGGTGCTATAGGAGAATGCTGAAAATCAGATGGATAGATAAAATCACTAACAAAGAAGTCTAAGCAGAATAATGAAAGAGCGAAAAATATGTAGGACGTTGACCTATAGAAGGGATAAATTAATAGGCCACGTTTTGAGGCATGAGGGTCTTGTAAATTTAGCATTAGAGGGAAGAGTGTGCGGTATGAACAGAAGAGGTAGGCGAATGATGGAATACACTAGGCAGATTAGGGAGAATGCGGGAAGTTGTAGTTATGCGTAAATAAAAAGTATTGCGCAATCAGACCAGTCTTAGCACTGAATACCACAACAAAAGAGAGGGGATGAAGATCAACAAAGAAAAGATTTATTATTTCCACGCGATTTAGAAAAATTTAAAAGATAAAATCATATCAGATGAAATCGTATTTTTTCTAATGATGAAATCAATGAAATTTTAAATGAAACGAAATATTCTTTATGGGCCAATAATTGTAAAGAGTAGAAATACGAATGCAATATGTCTCGTAGAGAAGCGAAATTCAAATATCTAAAGCAAAAATAATTTAAATGAGGTAAGGCTATTTCTGTATCCAATGATATAAATAGGCTGTCTAAATAATTAAGTGATACAGGGGATGTGAAAATTGAAGTCTCTGAATTTTATCACAAATTAGGATCAAGGTGGGCCATTTTTTTTAAACTACTCAACGACAATATTAATTATTAGAAACGTATGTGTCAAAAATGTTTAAGAAAAATATTATTTTAGAGTTCAAACAACTAAATAATAAAAGATAGGTCCTGAATCCATGTATATATACATATATATAAACAACATATAAAAACTTTTGTTATTTAAATTGCTAATATTATTTGCTACAAAAATGAAAGTGTATTAGAAACGAATCATTTTACAGTTGATAAAAAAATTTAATACTTATGTAAATTTTTGTAACTCTCACGAAACAATATATGACACTCGAATCTGGGAACGTTAATAAATAATTTATACGGTTTGGAAAACAGTACAAGATTAAAATGAGACACGTTTTTCTTTTAAAATTCTTAAAACGAAAATATAATTCCCGTGTCTCTAGCCAGATGAAATATTTTTTTATACTCAACTTTGTGAGCCATATCTGCTGGCATCGTCTGTTAATTAATTTTAAAACTCGATTGAAACCTGATAATGTTTCAATTATAATTTACACAATGAATGTTCTCGCTGACTTGTAAGTCCTACACTGATTATTAAATAAATGAAATAAAATATTACAATTATTACTTTATGGATACACCATCTTCACATATTCCACTAGTAAGAACAGAAAATAATTTTAAGTAATCATGAACAGCATTAGTTTTATAAAAATTAATCATCATTAAATTAATTGATTATTAATTTATAATACACTGACAAGGGAAAGTGTACTTGATATACTTGTGATTTGAAGTAAGTCTAAAAGAAAACCAATATTGTATAAGAAGTTTGCCGAGAAAAGGAAGCATGTCTCCATGGGAATAACAATTATAACATACAACTGTGTCTATCAACACCAAAATGAGCAATGATATGTAGTATGAGAATAATAAATTTAATGAATCCCATGAATATATTGTCTGAAAAAACTTACGAAAAATACATAAATATAGTATTATATAATTTCAAACGTTTTTCTTCCAAGGTCATTCATAAAACGCAAGAATACATTTGGAACATACAGCTTTACGATTTGGCAATGTGACGACGACAATGAAAAATAAGAACAAAATGTGAACAAAGTATACTGTGGCAGTAAAACCTTCATCATTTACATTACTATATAAAAATACGGAAATTTAAAATTTAAATACAGAAACCAAATAAAATTAAACTAGATGTTATTTTATTTGATTAGACGAATCTAAGAGGTAGTTTTTATTTATAGACTATAGAGACTATTTGAGACTATAGAGCAGTCCAAATTCATGTCACTAATTAATTTTAAATATTATCACTGAACTCAGATTATGTGATTTTACAACATATTTCATTTAGCCACAACATTATATACATATTATGCAGGGTGTTGCCATAAACGTAAATTATCCCCTTTGTTACTTATAATATGTGTTGTAGAAAACAAAAATAAATAATGGAAAATAATATTTTTCCAGACATTATTAAATTTAATTCATAACGAATACTGATGCTAATATAGAAGGATAATATTATTCTGTTGTCAGATTAGTTGTAAATTTTCAGTGGATTAAACAATACACTTGACGTTAGGTCTAAACTAAGTAATGAGGAAAGTAAAGCAATGATAATTAGCTGACAGAGAACATGCATCTACGTAAGAGAAAATTCATTCCCGTCTATTGGAAGAAGTGAGAGAAATTTGGGAGCAGGATTATCGAAAATTGAAGAATTCATAGGCATAATAATTAATATTAGCCTAACAGCTGGTCCATTTGAGAAACATTTTCAACTGAGAACATTTTCCTCTTTGAAGGGACATTATGCACAGTAGTGGTTTCCTGTTGGCTTCCTCCGGTTGATGATTGGCCAACGGGGCAGCAATGAGTTTTGTGAATATGAAAATGCATTAGACCTTGCCGAGAGACGAACCTGGGAACTCTGTGTTGTGAGGCACTGATGCCAACCACTACAGGAGGTCCACAAGAATACATAAAGAGAACTGCATGTCCAGTCTTTAATTGAATTTGTGTTCCAGAAAAAACTATGATATCTTATTAGAAAATTAATGAATTAATATATTTGTATTAATGTATTTATATATTGAAATCTTGATGGAAGTAGACTTTCTGCGTTTAAAATGTAATGCTGGACATGACCATTTCTGTATAAAATGGACTTACAAGGAAATAAACAGAGTGGTATGTTTCAGAAAAGAAAGATAATGAACGTGCTGACCAGAAGGTGAGACAAGTTGGTGGGAAACACTTTCTGAATATATAACTGACAGAATAAATAGGGTAGGTTACGGAATATCTGAGATAAAATAATACACTCTTACCTAAGATAATTCAGAACTAAATATTATTATTTACATAATCTGGTCCATGATAGAGAAAGTTGGATAATCGGGTCAATCTAGTCACTAGACTGATCATTGAATTTCACGATTTGGTAGTTACGTATCCAAAACAAAGTTTTATAAATGAAATTATAAGAAGAGTCAAGGGGATTTTAAAATTAAAAAAATTATAATATATGATATAAGATGTGATGTGATGTACGAATCTAAAAAACTTATACGACTGATGAGAAAAAAATGGGTAACGTGTACCAAAAATGAAAACACAGTAAACATAAATTAATATACTCGGTAAATTGAGCGTGAATACTTTCGAAAAGTTGATCAAGTTATTGAAATACAATTTTTGAGATGATTCAAGGTACTTTTCCTTTGATTCCCAATGTCATATCGTCAAGCACATACCATTTACTTGCTAGTGAATTAAATACCTGTAGACATTAGGAACTCGTTCGCATAGAATCCTTCCACGAGAATGGTTATCAGATATTTTCAGATCAGCTTTACAAAAACATAAATCGTAGTTACCATACAGATAATACGGTTATTTTTTTTCGCATTCTGATTAAAATGAATACGCTTATGAGACATCTTTAAGCGTCTGAATTGGTGACAGGTGCTTGAACAACATTGGGATCAAGTCAACCTCTTCAGGTAAAAGATTTGTCAAAAACTCGAGAAGAACTAGATGTGAATTGTTCACAATGGTTAAGTACTGGTGTGAGGACAAGCGTTAGTAAGTCTCTCACACCGTGAGACAAGTAAGTCAAGTGAATTTACGTTATTGGATGGGAAATATAGGAATTAATTTATATGGCGCTGCAAGCCAGTTGAATGGCCACCAGCAGATGATCCATTACAGGATATTCTTTGTTGAATAATGATATAAAATTTTATGAGAGTGAATTTCAGATAAGGGAAAGACGTTGCTTATGTGGTATTCCCACATATGCTGATGTGTCTCTCAATATATTAGAAGTTATGGTGAACCATGTTTGCTTTAAGCCAATATGATTGATGAAAGGAAAGGATTGATTGAAAATGACCCAATCATATGGTTCATTATCCAAAAATATACCTTCTCTTCATCTTTATGAATGATCAGAACATAATAATTTTGGAGTTTTTCCAACTGGATGGATCATTTTAGTTTATAACAGAAACAATAGATCAAGATATAAATTCATAGTGTCTGGTGATTATTTGATTTTCGTTATTTTTGAGCATTTTAAGATTGCAGATTTATGGAGTGTAGATAACTTTGGTCCCATAAGGTCATAGAATACGTGCATCGAATCTTACATAAATTCGGATCTCTACAGTTCCCAGATTCACCTGCATGTGTTGTCCAAACTGATCAGTTGATGGGTTTTGATTAAAATCAAGATTTATGGAAAGAACATTATCACTATCATTAACTTTTGTATACATGTTTGACATGTGAATACCATATTAATCCATGAACAAATATTTATTTCCTTAAAAATGGGTTTTGGTAAAATATTTCCACATTTTATTTTATTAATATATCATTTATAATTTAATAAGCAGTACCAAATGAATTTTGAACTGAAGTTTATCAGTGTTCAATCTGAGTATTTCAATTATGGTAATTAATATAAAGAGATTCAATTGATCACATAACGAGTTATCAGCCTACTTAAATTAATTATTTTGAGAATAATTTAATGTCATTGTAAGTGGTTGCAGATAAATATTTTTGATACTTGTTGATTCAATATATCAGGGTTTTTTTATTGTCGTTTTCCATTTTTATGTTTATTCCTGAACACTTTTTATAATGTCTAGGGAATAAATTCGAATTACAAAACATTCGTATCCCACATATAATATTTTAGAAACATCTATATACTCTTGGGAGACACTACGATTAATGCATAATTGCTTTTAACTGCCGATTGATGGATCTAAGGCAATTTCGCGGGGAAGTTCGGGCCATGTAGGAAGGAGGTGTAAACAAATTACCTTGTCCTTCTAAATTGCATCCCCCAATCACCGTTCCGTGATTAGCTCCAACTTTCATTTGTTTCGCTTGTCACACATCCAGAAATGGCCTCGAAAGAAAGAAACGGACGAGCGTATGAAATCCTTCCGTTTAATTCAATTATTCGGACAATTTTTTGGCAAGAGGGAACGAAGTAGACAGCAAAAAAATTGGGGAAGGGCTGGAAAAAAGAAGTGAGATTAGGTTTAAGGGCCCAGAAAGATGCAATTAATACTAAAAAAGCCGTAGCAGAATAATATATATTATATGTGGCATAATTTATGGAAGGTTTTCCGCCCACCTTGGCGTGGCGCTTGCGCAGGGCGACGCCGACGCCGAGCGACGCTCCACGACGATTCAGAAGAAAAAAACACAATCCTAAGCCACTCCCACCGGCTGGAAAAATGGGGTGAAACCGGCGTGCTCGATCAAGGGTGTGCCCAAAGCGAAATGCAACACATCCACGTGGTGGAGGAAAAGCTAATGGCTCGCAGATTATGTCTTCGTCGCTGAAAATACAACTCTGTGTGATCACATATAAATTCTGGAATGCTGGAACATTGTTATGGCCCGCAAATATTTCTGTGGATGTATGTATGTACGTAGCTCGGGGCCGCTCCTAAATGAATGAGTTTATTTTGCTCATGTTACAAAGTAATTTAACGAAAATAATGTTGTTATTTTTAATGCATGGTGCATACAAGTACTGAAAGAGAGAGAGCGAGAGTCCCCGTTCGTTTTACACGCGGGCATTTAAGGTTCTGCAATTAAAAGAGCCATAAAATATTTTATTTGAGATGTTCAACGTTTTGTATCACCTGCCTCGCCTTTAGTTACACACACACACAAAGGACAACGTTGGTCTAATGGTAGACATTTTTGTACTCTTTCCAAGAATTATTCTACACAGGACTTCAACTTTATATGCTTATTTTCCTACTCATCCTCTACTTTCGTATCGATGGCTGATTCCTCGTGTTATCATGGTACTTGGATATCATTTCTTATTAATTTAATGAGCACAATATGTCGGCAGCAGTTAAAATACACCATAATTAATACTTTTTAAAATAGTTTCTTCTATAAAGGAAAACAATTTTTATCCAGTATTATTACTGAATTGCCATATTTGTATTATAAATACCAAGTTTACAACACTATTACTTATCAGACTCATTCACAACCAAAAATTAATTTTTAAGATAAAATTATCATACTTTTGCAATCAAACATTTTTTTTATTTGTTAATAATCTTTTTGGAAAATTATTCATAAAATTAAAAACAAAACGAAACAGTCCAATTTTAATGCCAATATTTTATACATTATTTATGTCCGCACAATAATAATTTAAAACAGTGACATAGATAAAGTGTTTCTTATCCATAAATATATATATTAATTTTAAAATAATGTTTACTGACTTTGCGCATATACTGTTCCTTTCCTGATATTTATTTCTCTTAAAATTTTGATCTTCACTTTGCAATGGACATGGCCCTGATAAATGCTGCTATTTAAATTAATTTTTTCTGATGCTTAGAATAATTATATGTGCATCCTTTTATTATTTTGCAATATTGAAGATAATTATTTACATTTCTTCGCCGTATTTTCAAGAGAAAATAGTCATTGACATCAATGTTTCGACAGATAAATTTGTTTCATATTTTCTTATATACCATAATCACATCGTAATAGATGAAGTAGCATGTGGGGTCTTACGGACTGGATTCCTTTCAAAGGTTATTTGTTTATTCCAGAAGTTTTCTCTGACCCGTATTTATTATGAGACACCCAATACTTACTTTTCCTGTTCTCCAGCACATTTCTAATTATGCTCGTTTCCATAAATTTCATGTAAAAATAACCATAATATCTGGTCAATTGGAGGAGTTTAGAATACTTTATAAAATTTATGTAAATAAGAAGAAGTCAACTGTTCTTGATTGCTGAAAGAATTCAGTGTTTTCCCCTGAATTCTTCTAAATGACACAGAACCCAATTAAATCCTTGACTTTTTGATTCTAATAATTTATTGCGGAGTTTATGAGGTAATTTAATCAGTTGACATAAAATATTATTTATACTATTGAGTATTGAAGTACTATTTTCACGGTTAATAGGTTTTATTCAACAGAATGAGTGGTTGTCAGTATTAACAGTTTGTTGGACTATAAACTATTGAGATAAAAATTATTTTCATCGATTACGAATACTGTTTCAGTAAGCCAATTCATTAGCATAGGAATTAATTAAATGGTTCCAACATTTGTCAGGTTTGAGGTCCTTTCCAGGGAATGGACACTTGATTTGGAGTATTGATCAATTGGTGTGCTTCTTCTGAGTCTGCTTTTGTCCTGTTGAGCTAGGAGTGGTTGCAATGGTGGACTAGTGTTGCTTTCTATTTTTTGGTAGTGCTTGATTCTGCACTCTTTTATGACACCCTGGATCCAAAATATGGCATGGTAATGAGAATGGTGTCGTTTTATGAGTACCATGCAAAGTAGTTTTTATTTTTATAGAAAAGTTAGATTTTCTTCCAGTTATTAGCCAATACAATTGCATGTATTTCTTGCCGATCTATTTTTTTTGTATGTGACCTTTCTTCTCTTTCCTTTTGCGTTCCATGATATCGTCCTTTATTTGATTTTGCCATTAGTATACTAATGAATAAGGCTGCAGGACATTCGCCCTTCCATCAAAGTAAATTTTCTTTGCCAGGGTTTATTTTCATTCATTTTTGTAATAGATTTAAGCAATACTGTAGATATTCTGATGCAGTGTCTGGGTTTTCGTGGCTTGTTAATATGACTGTAAAGTCAACAAAAGTATCTAATTGAATGTTCGATGCTGTCGGTATATTCGAGCGAGAGTATTGGGCCTGTGACAGTTCCCTGTGGCACGCCATATCGGATTGGTCAATACTCCTTGAAAGACTTTCATTAACTCGTATTCTAAATTTTCGATCGTATAGATACGACTTAAATAAATTAAGTTAGGATGATAAACATTATTTTGTATGTATTTATGCTTTTTCATCAAATTCTGCGAATTGGATAGATGCTGGTGGCAGTAAGAGAGAAAATAGATAAACCACTTTCAACAATTGATCGATAATATAATTTTAAAATACAGAAATGTTGCCCAAGAACTTTGTCCTTAAATTTTCGTCCAGTTGTAACATTTCACTGAACAAAAGAAGAAAACAAATAATAAAAATAAAATAAAACACTCCAACACAAGAGTGTATGTGCTTTACTTTAAAATTACTTATCGCAGAAAGATTCTCCTCAACGAGTCCTGTGGCATGTTTCCAAACCACTTACCGTTCTATATAAGAAAAAACATTCCATATGCCTTATTTTTGCTTTAATTTTGTTGGTACCTCTTACAATATAAGTTCACTTTTCTAGCTTTCCCAAATGTTTTCCCAAGCTTTAATCCCGTATATGATTTAAATAACGTGCTTGACAATCCATATTCCATCTGGTAGCCAACGATTCCCACCCTAATTTCTTTCCCTCATGCCCGTTACCTTGGTCCTCTGTGTGGTGCATTCTATACGGATCCCTACAGTCTGCACCATACTCGAGTATGGGACGAACCAGGGATTTATAAAGTCATTTCTTTGGATTCGGCTCTCTTCTTCATTAAAATTTTTATTTCAAAATGTAAGGATTTCCTCGTGATTCCAGTGGCCGAATTTATTTGATATTCCCATTCTGAATTTGATCTGAAAATCATTGACAAATATTTTCAGCTGTTTACTTGAGATACTTTGACCCCAAGTATTCTGTAACTCAATCGTATATCTTCAAGATATTTATGAACCTTATTTACATAATTTTTTCGATATTTACGTTCAAAATCCCTTTTAATTTTTATATAGACGTCGCGATAATATTAAAATTTTATAATTTATTTTATTTGGAGGATTATCAATACACGTAAGGCCCAATTCCTGATTCTTGTGGCACCCCTGATGCTAATTTTTGTTCCAACAATTTTTACCAACTGAGTTGGAACAGATGGCTGTGTGAGAGTTCTCTCTCAGGTATTTTCCGCAGATTGGTTGCGGGCTTACCTTTGGCGATGCTTCGTATTCGCCATGCTTTTTCAAGTCCTCAAATGCCGAGACACCTTCATCTATTTGAGAAGGTATATGTACTGGGGTCGTAGCCCTTGGACTTACCGTAAAAGTTGTTCGCTGATCTCATTGGATCAGTCGGCTAACTGCCTCGGAGACACCACAACAAACTCGTCTCCCGTCATTCGGAAGGGCGTGAGAATAGTAACCAATAACCCGACCTATCTGATGCATGTTTGCTATGGCTACCATGCTCTGACATACTGGTGTTGCTTATATCAGAATGACCTTCGTGTAGCCTGTTACTCCCACTCCTCGCCGTTACGAAATTTCTTGACCCCAGGGCAACTCGCCTTTCAACACCTGTCTTGTCTAGTTTTTCCGTCAAAAGGTCATGTAGACCTAACTATAATACTTTAATGAAACTTAATGATAGCATGTATTCTCACCACATTCATCATGTATTTCCTAGAATGACCACGTGGCTCTCACACGACAAACTTTGCCTAAAACCGTGTTGAGCTGTGCTGATCAATTCGTTCTCGATCGCTGCGTGTATAGTTTTATATAATTCTTCATTTTTTCCATCCGTTATTTTATATAGAAATCCATCGCACTACACTTTGTTGAAAACCTGGCTTATGTCAAGGCTTATAGCAGAAGATTATATTTTGCCATCCGTGGTCTTATTAATTTATGAAAATTACTGGATTGTAGAGTGGAAATGTTTAAAGCTAATTGGTGATCCGGCATTACTTGTAGGAAAGGATCTAGTTTCAAAACAGCAATTAACTAAAAATAATATATATTCAAAGTGAAGAATGATCCAACCAGATTTCCAGAATATTAAAATGAAGCCAGAAATGTATATGTTTTAAGCCCCTTGGCTATCAGCCCATTATTTCTAGGTCTTCCCACTAATTTACAAATTTAATTGTCATCTTTTGTGATTAACAAGCCAAATAGTGGGTGTTACTTTAAAAATAGTAGTTTTCTAATTTTTTTATGTCAAATGTTAAAAAATTTTAAATAGTATAGAATTACTGAAAATATTCTGTTACATCTTTCCTTCCTACTTTCGTAAGAGGAAACAGAGTAATACTGATCTGCTCATTCTGCTTGAAAATCACAGCCTGTGGAAATTAATTTATTTTAATTTATACAAATGTCTTACAAGAACCGATTACTCCACTTTCTGAGTTTTCACTGTGATATTAATACTGTATCATTTAAAAAAAAGTGTAAACATGAGGCCTTGGTTAGTTTTCAACAACTGATGTAATAAACCGTATTATTGGTGAGAAATGGCATTTTGTAAGATTTCAAACAAAAAGCGTGTCACTGATTTTATTCTGTATTAGGAGCTAAAATGATACGATATTTGTAGGTCAGAGCAATTTCTAGAATTATAGGTCCATAATGATTTGTGATGGATGCAGCACATTACTACACGTTCAGACAAATAGCGTTGCGTTTTTGTAAATGTGATCTAAACTTTGGGTACTTGTTTCCTTTGCATAATTTCACTCATTAATGTCACATGGAATAAGTTTTTTCTCTAATTTATCCTGAAAATATACATTTTTCATTCATACCAAAATGTTTTAGAGTATCTGAGAACACAATTCATATATTTTTAATATTTGAACATTTTTACACTTACATGTAAGAATATACAACTATTAGTGTCTTTTGTAATAATTAAGTGTTATTTTTTCATTGGCCTAAATTATATAAATACAATTTTGATAAAATATACTTACTACTCTTACAAAACGTAACAGTATGTAAATCAAATATATGATACACGAAAACACCATATTTAATCAAGTAAAACAGTATTATATATTTTAACAGAAAAGTACTCAATGAAATTATTGTTTCCACGCCTATTATATTCAATCGCAGAACATACCAATAATTCTAATTGTTAAAATATGGCATGCTACAAAGGAAAATAAATTAACTTATAAACGGTAATAATTAAATATAGAGAATTACTATAATTTAAGTTTATTCCACATAATTTGTGCCCTGATTTTCGATACGGTCAGCGGAATATAAAATTGTAAACTATGACATATAATACTTTCTAATGATTTTATCTCTGTATTAGTAGAATAAACTGGCACACAGTGACCACAAGTTCAAAATATGTGCCGTAAAACTAACTTTTCAAACAAAACTGCATATGTTTGGTATATGAAGCGATTAATACTAGTAGACATGGTCCTAAGAAAGAAATGGAAACAAGATACTAAGTATCTCCTGTACAGAATAGGTTTAAAAAATATTTAATCTCAATACATAAATTGTATAAAACTGGTAATTATTTAAATCAAATAGCAATAATACTTCTAATAGCACTAAACCAATTCATTGCAATACCAAAAATATTTCAAATAGCCAGAATTTTCTGGAAAGGTACTGTGCACCAAAAAATAGTAGAAGTGTACAAACGACTCTGACTAGAATCTTAAACCATCGAATGCTACTAGTTATTTATTTCAACGTTTTCGTTCAACATAATGTTATTTTATCGATATTATCAGATTCGACGGTGTTATGAATCCATACATATGTATCATTAAACTTATGAAATAAGTTATTGAAAAACTTTTGAAATTATATTGTTCAATATCACACCAAATAATTCACATAGGCCCTCCATGAAGTGGTCTGTAAATTGAACATAAAATAAAACATAAAGAATCTAAATAAGGGTTCATCAAAAATTTCTATTGATGACTGAAGGATTCAAAAATAGTAAAATTCTTAGAATTCTTGTATAGAGTCTCACGTTTAAGACTATTTATTCATTCTCCACTAATCTTAACTCCAACTTTAGTGAAGCCGACGAGCCATTCCGGTGTTTGAACCCAGGACGTCTGTGATTCCAGGTTATTTCACCACAACTATTCAACAACTCTAAATGACAGAAAAATTAGGATATAAAAATGCATGCGTATGAGGAAAGAAGATTCTGTTTACCGATGAACTGAACAGTTCGGCTAAGAAACGTTATATCAATTCGAATTTACATAGGTTGATAGAGACAGAGGTCAGCAAAAGGATCAAGTTCGATTGGAAAGATTTACGTCGTGGAAAATATTTGAAAGTAGACGTATTTATCATACAGAAAACATAAAATTGTAACGAATAACGAACAATGCGAAAAGAGAAGATGACACATGGTCGAAGATAGAAATGAAATGTAAAGGGATCATAAACGGGCGATGAATTGATAAATGTGACCCAGACCATTAAGGAGACGCAAGAACAAGCTTGATGAATGCGACCAACCTGAGGTTGAAATTGAGAAAAATAGTTCATTTTATGACTGAATACTACAAAATAAACTGAAAAATAATAACTGGGTTACGATAAATCCATAAGAAAGGTTTTTAATCCTTCAATAAATTCAGTAATCTACTAATTTAAAATAATAAAAACCGTTAAGATAGAAAACTTACAGAATATTATCAATAAATGAACTGAAGATAGGACATATATAATATCATAGCTATGAACAGGTCATGTATGTTTAAACAGTCTGAATAAATTAATTATTTCTTATCATGAAATGATGCAAGTATTGCTTATGTACTGTTAAATTAAGTTGAAACTTAAATTTACTTAAGTTTAACAAGTAACCATTAATTTCTAACCCTATAAATACATTTATCATTGCACGAATAAATAGATTCATTTTTCAGTTAAAATTACATTTCTTAATAACTTATCAATAATATAATAACAATAATAATGAAAGAAAAAATATTTGAGCTTCAGGAAATCAAAAAGATTTCTGTATATATTTTGGCAACATTTTTAAGTATTTTCCCAACTAATTTAAATTTTAATTTCTTTAGCATTGTGAAACTACGGTAAATAATTTCTACCAAATATTAGAGCATCCTGCATAATATAGTCTGCAATGAGTAAGTGATACCGAATTTCATAAGGAAATTTCGGCTGCCATTTAATTTAAGAATATTTATTTTCATGTGACGTTTCCGCTGAGAATAATATTTTCCACCTACGGAACAATTTCTTTTGCAAATTTAATTGATCAAATGCTACACTAATACAAAGTGTTTTTGAAATTCAGTTTCTTACATTAACCTTAAATATATTTATTTCATCATGTTTATATAATTATTAATATTTCGGGTTAAATTACAATTATTATTGCGGACTTAAAATTATTACTTTAAATATCTATTTTATCAGCAATAATTCAAAATTATCGCTACTAGACTGCAATTATTTTAAATTGAGTACTTCGTACCTCACGCTAGTTATGGATAAAAATTTCATTTATCAACAACCAAAAAATTTAAATATAATAACTTCGGTATTGTCATTTATTGGTAACAGTAAATCACATTTGCTGTTCATAGGCATTTTGAGATTTAAAATCATAATTCAATATCGTTACTAAATATCTAAAAACATATTTTTGAATTGATAATTAATAAACAAACTTTGATAGTTTAATTAATTTAATGCATTTCCTAAAGTAAATCTCGTCCACATTTATTAAGTGAAAAATATATATTGTCAGACTATGTATAGTATATTTTTAAATGTTTTCAGTTTGGCAAGGTGTATAAACATTATAAACAAAAAAGTTTTAATTTTAGCGTCATAAAAATTAAAGTGAAATTATTATAATAAATAATTTTAATGAGTTTAACTGCCTAATTGACCATAAATATAATAAAATTTAATAAGAAAGAAATTCGTGAAAACGACTGACAATATCTCGACGTATTATTGACTTTATTGGAACCTCATAAAGTGTAATCATAAATTATAACAAATATAAAATTTTTTCATATATTCAACACACAAATATTGCGGTCACTCATGAAATCATAAAATTTATCCGTCTATATTTCAGGTTTATTTTTAATAATTTATTATTTCCCATGAAATAAAGTATATCTTAACTTTCATTAAATTTAATTATTTTCCTGACTAATTAGGATGTTAAACTCACTTAGATAAGTAAGATGCTTTTGAATATAATTTCTCAGCATTTAAAAGGTTTCATATTTTTGAGTTCGTTTCTTTTCATGGAAGACATTTACTTAATACAATATAATACTATAATATGACACACGACTCATAAACATTACATTTTTGTTCCCTTACAGCAGCATTGTGTTACTAATTTCTGTGCCTTGGTTCAGATATTCCTAATAGGACTGCAATTACGTCATTGATATGGATAGGGTGAAGCACCGTAGTCAAATATGATCTAAACGTTCGAGCTTTTTCTGGAAAGAGGTGCCTCAATTTGGTCGTTTCACAAAAATTCTACACAATTAATTTTTGATAATTTTTTATGAGCTATAATTAATAATGATATTATGACTGTATTATGGAATTATTATTATTATAATAATTGATACGAGGAAGGAGTGTCTCGAACCAAACTTATTTTTTTTAAACCGTAGTTTGTAACGTATTCAAGAATATGACCAGCGCCTACAAATAATCCAGAATGGCCAACCATGTTTAACAAAAACTCCCCAGAAGCTTCTTTTGAAGTCACGGTATATATTTATCATCAGATATTTTATACGTATTGTTCTGTCTATTTTACTGTAAATTATGGTATTATAAATACCAATGAAGTGGACAATTTGTTCCACGCCATTTGAAGTGATGAAGACGTGTTTCTTTTTTATTGTTTCATCAGATTCTTTTTGGAAACAATAGAAGTCATGATAAATCCCAAAGACGGATGAATTTTAATATTCTTCCTCATACAACTATCCTAATCATCTTAACTGTCAAACATTACATTTTCCCATTAGCGATGTAATTTTCCGCATGATATAAGGCCAGTTAATATGACGTGACACACCGCAGTGATTAGCAGGCTCGGTGTCGCAGCTCTGCCGCTACCCATGTGTAAACTTTGCCTCGGTCTTGTCCATGAGTAATTCATAACGGTAAAATGTATGTTCCTCAGAATGAACGAAGCGTTGAAGGTCCAGCAAAATTTTGGAGGATTGCTTTGATAACCAAGTCGAGATTTGGAGAAGCCATGCAATTTGACGAAAAGTAATTTAAGTGTTCGATGATTAATGTAATTGAGATGAGATGAGATGAAACGTACCAAAATTGAAGCAAATTTATCTACCAAATTTGATTGGACTTAAATGTTCATCAGTAGTTAAGAAAACTTTGAGTGCTGATTATAATCCCGTATAATGTGTCCGACTGAGGAGATTCGTCCTGGACTGAGCTGTCTCGTGGTTAAGACAGGGTGAGTCCATGTCTGTCAAGGAAAAATAAGGGAAACATGTCTGCATATCTACTGCTAGGACATTATTCAGGAGTTCCAGTGTGGTTTAAGATATCATTGTGTATTAGGAAACTTCTTTTGTTCAAATTCGAGATTGGGAGCCCGTACATTTGTAGGTAATGGTTTTACCAATAAGTGAGCTGAGGTTTTCCCGGTGTAGATGATGCAGAAATAGTTAATGGGTTTACACTCGGGTGCAGGTGCAATGAAAACGCGACGTTTCGACGACCAAGTGCTCTGTCGTCATCTTCAGGCTGAAGATAACGACAGAGCACTTGGTCGTCGAAACGCCGCGTTATCAACGCACCTTCTCCCGAGTGGAAACCGGAGAACTATTTCTGCAATGGTTTCATCAGACGCAAGAATCAGGAATGGTATGAAATATTTGATGTGCTGAACGACCTGAAATTCATTTTAGGGGTCATCAGTCTACGGTGCCAGCGATCGAGTTTGATGGATGAGGATGAAACAAGATCTCCAAAGGAATAGGCAGCTGACCTTCAGTTATGTGGTTCTTTCGTCAAAAGACAATATTTTCATGGATCTCCTCCCCAGTCGTAAGTAAATCTCCTGGAGTGGGGAGTGCCGAGTGCCGTGAGTTAGGAGGATGGGGTTAAGGTGGATCTTACCTGGCACGTGACGGTCCGGTTCGAGAGCAGGTGCGGACCAGTGTCGCTTGCAGAGGGCTTCCACTCAACTGTATTCGCACATTGCATCAGTTCAATGTAATGTATTGAGCGCACGCGCTAATGGAAACAATCATCACAGCAATAGCCGATCCAATAAAGCAATGGCACGCGGCATACCAATGCACGCGCCGCCGGCTGTTTGCGCTATTCTTTCATTCAATTACCCCTTCGCGTATTTCCGATTCATTTTTAACGGCAACACCAGATTTAACGCGTTCATCATATTTTGTCTCTCCTCTGATTCGCATTGTTTACATTATCCGAATATAAAACAAACCCTCCGCGATAAACACATATCAACTGTTTGTTTCCCAGTAAAAATACAAAATGATGTGCATCTTATACAGACGCCCATATCACTATGTAGCTGTGTGTATTGCAGATTACTAACGAATTACGTGTATATGACGAAAGTTTTAGACTGTTTGCTTATTACTAACAGATCGT
This sequence comes from Eucriotettix oculatus, assembly GCA_034510155.1. Lineage (NCBI taxonomy): Eukaryota > Metazoa > Arthropoda > Insecta > Orthoptera > Tetrigidae > Eucriotettix > Eucriotettix oculatus. Next base: position 143,068,101 of record CM067377.1, read on the forward strand.
TGATGTTGAGATCAATGTAATGTTCTTACAAAGATTTTTAAGGGACTTACTTATGAATTCAGAAGCCATATTTAGAATTATATATCCGACGAATATATTCATTTATTAAATGTTTCTCGATTTATTATCGAGGTCAGATTTTCATCGGAACACAACGATTCCGTTACTATCATCATCACTTTCGTCAGGTAGATTGACTGAAGACGGCAATAATGAGAAAACACGTTATGAGGTTGATAAACGGATAAACATTAAATTAATACTTTCAATTAGGAAAACTTACACCCATATATTTTCATTGCTTACCAGACATACAGTCTTATTTTACCTCTAACACTGGTATCTCCTGGGAAACTCCCTTCACTAATAAAATGTTACTTTTTTGTATTTTAGAAACACGTTTCAAATAAAATAATGTTACTTTGGCGACTGCTTTGAATTTTATATTTATTAAACAAATGACTGAGAAATTGTGCCAATCCGTGCATACTTGTTGTTCTTGTAGACTCCATGCTAGAATATTGTTCGCAAATATTTTCGTTTCTATATAGCTACCACAATACACATCGTATTTTATTTACGTAGCGTATTCCACCCTTGGCCTCCCACTTCTGCACTTATCTGAAAAACTTCCCTCTAATGCTAATTTTACGAGACCCTCGTGTTTCAAAACGTATAATATAAATTCGTTACATTACGAATTCCTATATTATGCATATATATTTTAAAGCTCATAAAGCTATCAGCTTTTTGAATTAAAATTAAAAATCCCAATATGCGGCTGGAAAAAAATTGAGAAACCATTTTCCGTCTGGCGACGGTCTGACGTGATGGAGGATCAGAGTACGTGATATGAGACAAAGGGTTGCGGATTAACGCCAGATAATGGGAAAGTTGCAAGGTCGCAAAGTCATCTACCTGGAAGGACACAGCTCACTCCTACACACGCAGGACACACGTGCAATATGAAAATTCACAGAGATGGGCGGGGGCCTACGATGTGATTAAAATTATATGACAGTGGAAGGGGAAAATGTTGTCTAGCTCCGGAGTCGTTTACGGTACAAATTGATGAGGTTGCAAGTAGACTTGGAAGGAAGAAGAAATGCATAATTGACCAGATAGAAAGTAGACTCTGAAGGAGGATGGGATGTATTAAGATCTGCTGATATTTAGATTCAGAAAAAGAAGTTTCCGGTCCATCCATGAAGTATGTTTTGATGAGGCGCGGGGAAGAGACTACATGAGGGTGATCCTGAAAAAGAAAAATTCCCTTGAATTTCTTAGGAAGTGAATTGAAAAGGATGCCAAAGGGATATCGTTTAAGGTATTTTCTTCCATAGGAATCTCATATTGATTAAAACCTCGGTGAAACATTTTTGAAAATTTACCTTTTCATGAGCTGAATTTTATTGTGACCACCGAGATGAGTCAATATCATATTCGAGTCAAAAAAACTCGTGCTAACTTAGAAAATGCTGAAAAATTTACAAGAACAAAAACACCCGAAGAGACACTATCAATCTCAATAACCGCGAAAAAATCGCAGGCAAATATGTACATTATAAATTTCCATACCCTCCATTCCAATAACCCTTGTTCGGTTTCGGGTTCCAAAGAACACGTGTACAATTTTTTTTATATTGCTCTACGCCTTTAGTTTTGTATGCGGCAATAATGTGTGTAGGTACATATAAATATTAACAAAACAATAAAAATGAGTGTACTGTACTCTCTTCCCCATATAATGAACCTGCACTGCGACTTATAACATATTTTGAATATTTATAAACTAACTAAAAGTATTATTACTCATGACTATACAACTGTTAAATCTAAAGTACCATTTTGTTTAAGTAATAATGCTTTTTAAAAAAAATTTTCGCGTTTGTAATTCCGGATAAACAACCTTTAGTTACAAGAAATCCATCTCAATGCCAGAGTCGCAATCCTGAGTCATTTTCATTGCGAATTATAAAATATTTTGCAATATTTTTTATTAATTTAAAGGTGTATTTACTTAAATAAAATTTAACCTAACTTAAAATTTAATTAAATAATCTATTTTGTCAGGCTACGTGAGGTTGAAAGTTCTATGTCTTCAAGGTAGGACCATTTCTGTTTTGAAATGGAAGAAGGTCGAAAGTGTTTTAGAATTGTAGTCCTAAATGAACACTACAATACATGAAAATTTCATGATTGATGTGGTACCATTTCTGAGCTGAAAAGGTGGAAGAAAGGAACCTAACTCTTTAAAAGATCGATAGAAACCTTTTTAGGAGTGATCGTCGCTATACACCAAATTTCACATTAATCGGATAAGTGGTATACGAACGCCTGAGGGCAAACCTTATAATTCGAAGTGTGTTAGAAGAAGGCCGGTATATAAAATCTGGAGCTCGCCATATTTATTTCCTTTTTTTTTCGTTTATTGTCACATTAGTGACCGCGTTCACTTTACAATTACTCCTGTATTTATAATAATAATGTATACTATTTAAGATAACTATTAGAGATACATTACATATTATTGAATAGGTTCAAGTCTTTTAAATAATTTAATATGGGGATTATAAATATTGGGTCATTGAGGCGTTCCTTGATTTTTATTTATATAGATGAGACTTAATTTTTTGGTATTGGGATAATAATGTAAAAGAATATGGGTTGATAATGTTTTAATTGCAATTCTGTGTGACGGCGGCTAAAAACCACTATAAGAATTAAATTATTCAGTTTAAGTTAATGTGAGAAATATTAACAAAATAACAATTATTTCATTTTTCATTCCAAAACACATTATCATCTGAAACAGTATTATTAGAACATAAAATAATGTTTTATAATATCAATAACTCTTAACACACTATTAAGGACTTTGAAGAGGACAGGAATAAAGTATTGAGTAATAAATATTATCATTAACCCCTACAGAAGGTAGTCAGGAGTAATTAGAATTAAAGAACAAGAAAAGAAAGCAGAATAAAAAAACGAGTAACAAGGATGCTGCCTGTCGCCCATGATCTTTAATTTATTTATACAACAGACGATGAAGAAAGTTAAAACGGAATATGGAAAAGGAATCAAACTGCAGGGAGAATTAATAAAACCCCTACACTTTGCCGATTTCATAGACTTGGTTTGAAGAAGACTTGGAAAACAATTAATGGCATGAACGGTGTCCTGGAGAAAGAGCAAAACGTGAGGATTAATAGAAGGAAAACCAAGGTAATAGAGAGTGTTATAGGAAACAGCTGAATAATTGGGAAGAGATGTTTCATTTTTTTAAAGAATTATTCGACTTGGGCAGCATAATAACTAGGGATGGTAAAAGTATATTGGACATAAAGAGTAGGATAGCACAGGCAAGGAAGGCTTTCGCATAAAAGAGTAATTTACTTACGGGTAATATGTGTGAATATTAGGAAATCATTGCTAAAAGTATTTTTATGGAATGTGGAGTTATATGGATGCAAAACGTAAACGGTAGGAGTTGAAGAAATGAAAATAATAGACGCCTTTGAAATGTGGTGCTATAGGAGAATGCTGAAAACTAGTTGGGTGGATAGAATTACTAACGAGGAAGTTCTAAGAAGAATAGGGAAAGAGCGAACAAAGTGGAAAACGTTGACTAAGATAAGGGAAGATTAATTGGCCAAGTTTAATGATATGAGGGTATTGTGAAATTAGCACTAGAGGGAAGCGTGTGGGGTAAGAACAGAAGACGGAGGGCAGGGATTAAATATATAACGCAGATTAGAGAGAATGTGGGATGTGGCATCTATGCGAGAATAAAAAGGCTTGCCGAAGATAGGTTAGCATGGAGGGTTGCATCAGTCCAGTCTTAGGACTGAATACCACAACAACAATATCAATACACATTTATAACGCCTTGAGTTTATTAATAGTCATCAGACAGTTGTTAAGAATAGTGTGAAGAGTATGAAATAGAAATGTTGGGAGATTCTTAGGGAATATGGTTACACGTCTGACAAAGATAATAGATTGCGATGGTTTTATTACTGAATTGACAAAAGGGATCTTTCAGGAAAATGTATAATCTACATTGAATTATTCACTATTTTAATACATCAGTAAAATATTCTGCTTTGAATTAAACTTAATAAGTTATAGGTTTAATAACTTACACCGTTATGAATTTTATGTACGAAGTTAATCCGCTTCGTCCACTACTGAAGCCTGGAGATTGTCGAAATAAGCTTACTTTCGTAATCAAGTCACTTGTGTGTCGAAAGTACCTACGATTGAAGATTGACATTTGAAAATTAATTTTAAATATCTCTGAAACAGAAAATTAAAATAATATTAACTCGTAATCATAAATAGTCAGGTGAGCAAAACCAAATGAACGTGGGCTTCGCCAGGTTGAAAGTATAATGTAACCGAATAGTTTTCTTCAATATTTTAAAACAACACTAGTATATTTTTCAATCAATTAGGCAATATCTTACTGGCAAACATCGTGAAAGTTAGTAATTACTTTATCATTTTAAAAAAATATGATAATAAAACTTCACTTGTTGGTTTTATGTTCCATGGATCTTTTAACATTTATTTACTCAAACACATAATGTCCTAGATATATTTATTTTTAAAATTGACACTAAATGTTATAAAACACTAAATTTTTACGACAGTATTTTAATTTCCTTCAATATATTCAATTATAATAAAGTACTTAACTGTAATAATTACGGCTACGTATTGGTAGCTGCTTTACAGTTGCCTTAAGCAATGCAGTCAAAACTGTTTGCGTTACACAAATTGTCCAGTTAGAAACTTCTAAATTGCAGAATATTTTCGAAGTTAAACTAGTCTCTTCATAGGATCAAAAAGACAAAAAATCATTTAATATGAGTGAAGTGAATATTTGAGTTATGGAACTGTAACAGAAGTCTATCACTTCCCTTATGAACCGAGGTAAGATTTCCTTTCAAGTGCCAATTAATCCTCCAAATCCAAGATGTATTGATGTTTGAATCCGAGATTAGGTGCTCAACCTTTATGTAGTGTTTTCTTCCAGTTACTTGGGGATTTTAACGTGGCACGGGTGTAATCGGTTCTATGGTTCCTATTTATGCAGCCTAATATGACTTATATAAATAATGTTTGAAATAAACGGAGTGATTTTATAACGAGTAAATAATGTCAAGTGATAAAGATGGAAGAGATCTTAACCGTCGAAACGTCGTGGTAAAATACAAACCTGACCCGGGTGGAAGCCCAGAATTATTTACTCAGAAGATGCACTGGGAAAACTTACGACATGCGTTTATAATTGCAATTAATGTTTTGTTTATTTTCAGTCTTGTAGTTTACACCGAATGTGTATCGCAGAGAATTTTAGACTTCCTTTACCTCCACATCACTGCAAACTCGGTGATAATTTATCATTGTTGTTGTTCTACATTGATAAATATAATGTTTCTATCATTTATTTTTCCAAGAACTTTCTCAGGTTTGAAAATAAATTGTAATTAACTAACGTTAAATTACTATCAATTAAGTTCAATTGCCATCATAGTTTTAGATTCTTTTTTAAAAGCACCTCTCCACGTTTTGCATAGACGTTGGCCAGTAATCATAATTTTCAAAAATTCGGAGGGAGGGGGGATAATGCAAACTGCCTAATTTATTTATGAGTCGACTATCTCCTTAGTCTATTTTATTAGCCGTTATCGTGTCATTTGTTGCCTTTATTGTCGTAATAATAGCCTGGCAAACACTTCAGGTTACATTACATCGGCAAGCTGTTTATCACTTCCGAAATTTAACTCGAGAAACGCGTGTACGAATCTTTAAAAATGGAAAGAAATGAAATTTCTGAAAACATTGAACGTGAAGAAAGCTGATGATAATTAGCTAGCGTGTCTAGGAGAATAGCAAAACTAAAAAAGTAATAGGCATTCTTATAATTATTTGGACTTAAAGTTTATCTCGGTGGCAGAACTGTGAAGTTATTGCTTCCCAATCGGACCAAAGACAATGGCTACCGTGCAAATTTAGTGTCCATATTGAGCTCGCCCGTCAGTGGCACGGACTCTATACAATTTGTTTTCACCCATCACTAACACCTGTTGGTAAGAGGCTGTCGCTTACGAGCTCCCTAAGTGGAGAACAAATTGTGACGGAAAAACGAGTATTTTGCAATTCTGTAATGATTTACAGTTTCGGAATCAGTCTCCGTCCCATCTATTTCATCGCCAAGTGAATACAAGCGTAGCTGTATTTATAGCCATTTTTAGTTTTGCATTTGATGCTTTCCATTATTCATTGCAATTAATGAAATCAAGGAATCCTCTCGACCGTCGACGATATCAATTCATTGAGAATCTATATTCAGATCTGCTTCTGTTACAGTTGACATTGTGTCACAATTCAGTTATGAAGTTTATTATAAACTGTGCAACATAACATTTGGTGACTACGGCGTAGATTTAAAACAATACCACAAAAAAGCAATTATTAAATTTAGGTATATAATGGATCTATTATTCTTATTTTAGTATTAAAACCAAGTCCATGAAAATATTTATTTCGTGAAAATGTAATCGATGTAAATTTATATTAGCTAATTTTAAAGGAATCCATATGTTCGTTATTTAAGATGTTGCTATTATACGTAAGTTTCATTGTTTTACTGTACTACAAGAATATTTATAATAAATGCATACTTAATATTACTTCTATGAACCATATTTGCAATGTATAGTTTCAAATTTCACAGAAAAACTAATGCGAATGTAATAATTACCATTTTCTAATTCAAAATGTGTAATTTTATCCCAGGAAAATAGAGAACTGTATAAAAATGTTCTATTTGGCGGAATAATGTTGTATGGTAAACATATTAATGTGTAATATGTAATATAAATAATTATTGAACCATATCAATACGTCAGCTGAAAAAAACAATTCGATCAAACATTTTGTCTTTAGTGATTTATATAGCTAATAATTCTATCCTAAGTGTTTAACTTAATTTAATAATAATTTAATGATAAGTAATACTTTATTATTATTATTTACCTAGACTTGACCCAATCAAGCTTAGTCCATTCCAGTATCACCAGTCTGAGAATTCCTAAAACCGACACATAAAAATTAAAGGGTGTCAAGAAGCACTTAGTTTCTCGAAAATAAGTTTCTTATGGGAAACGGTGATGATTTATTATTCAGTCCAGTGTTTTATTACTGAATACGCCGAACGAAATCTTTCCGTTTCTCCATAAAACGTTTTATTTTGCAAATAGTATTTCGTTTTTCTAACTGTGGTGAATATTTTATAAATTAGTCTGTGATATTGTTAAAACTATTTTATGTATTACGAAAAAGTAATATTCTATTTTTAGCATATATAATTAAACAGGAAGCTTGCATAGTTTTAATTTTCTTTTGGTATAAATCATGAAAAATACTCTCCAGAACAATTTTGTATTATTTTGTGAAAGTATTCAGAACACATACATTTTCCTAAATATTAATATAAATGAGCATAATTGAGTTGGCAGTTTTCTTAATTACCTCATAATGACTTTTTTGTATTTGAAATAAAATCACGTAAAGTAAAATTTAACATTTTTCTTTTAAGAATAACTTCAAATAATCTCCCAATTCATTTTTATTTTCTTGATGTGAATCTATTTCACCTTTTTTGATCTTCACACATTTAAACATTTATATGTTTACCTGTTTGTCCGTAATACATAGTTGCTATGCTTTATTGTATCATATTTCGGTTAAAGCTTTATACATTGTGCAAGTTTCTTCATCAAAATTTCAAAATTGTAAGTTTTATTTAATTTTATTATCACTAATGTTATTACGTTTCTGACAATTTAACCAGTTTTGTGATAAACGTTTTGTATGAATTTTGTTGGAACATTTCCCTTTAAATTTCCGAATATGGTGACGAAAAATCGATATAAATAAATTTTAAAAATCTCTGCATCTGATCCTTCATTAGTTTATTTAAGAAATTAATAGTTTCTGGCCTGATAAACGTTTACCATATCTTAGAAACGAGTGAATATATTCAAAATAATGTAATTTTATAATGTTTAAAACGCTGAAAATTGTTACTAAAATGGAGTCAAATATGTAGAGATTTTAACACACTGTATCATGAGATAGAAAAAATTGAAAGCAGATAACATATAAAAAGAAATGCACTACTGGATAAAATGTAAAAATAAACTGAATCGAAGGTAACAAATTATAACCACATGGAAAAGAACCGGGAATACTAATTTAACCAATAACCACACGTTAAATTAAAGCTCCTCGCCAATAACATAATAAAAGTAATTAAAAATTGAATGTGTAGTAAAATATGATCAACCATAGAGAATGTGTAATAAAATGGGATTAAGTATAGAAAAATATTTTCTTAAAATTTTAAGTTTTAAAAATTGTCTTAATATAACTTGGTACGTACCATAATTAGTCTCTATTTTCTCAGTGCACTCAAAATTGTGCAAAAAACAGTTAAAATGAAAAATTATTTCCACGGATAGTATTTGGTATAGCTTTGATTAAATATCTTCAAGTATATTAATTTTCAAGTCAAGAAAAATTATCACTACACTTGGAGTAGATATTTGACATTAAGTACTTATATCACTTCCGCTTATATAAAATACTTATAAAATATTATTTTTAGTCACTCATTTTTCAAGCTGCTATTTCAAACATGTTTCGAGCTAATGCAGGCAGTGACTATAGAAGTAAACGCGTGATATGGCAATTTCATTTACAGCATTTTTTTAATATTTTGTAAAAACAAAAAAAAAATATTTGCTATCAATGTCAATTTTAGCATTTTTATGTTATTATCATTATAAGGCGTAAGTTTTAAAATATTAATAAATGAAGTCTATAAGTGTAAATTTATCTCATTGAAAACGTTAATTAGATATGCAGCCTGAATGCAAAAATAAATTCATGAAACTATAAGCAGTGTCAAGAATAGTTTTCTTATCTCAGTAAATTATAAAAACAAGTAAATTAAACATTATAAATTATGGAGAAGGCGTTTTTTATGTAGTCAATCATTTATGCTGTGGATAATAAGAAAAAAGAAAAAATAATAAAATGGGCTAGTAGGTGAGTAAAGTGGTTTACGTTGAAGAAATTAAAGAGATATTACTGCTGTTATCTGTATTAAGACTGATAATCTCATAGTCATTAAATATCAGAGATGGATAAACTACATTCAATCTATTTTACAAACTTCTGTTTAATTTCAGATCATTTGTAAATTTATAATGCTATAAAATTAGTGATATAATTATATTTCTGACTATTAATTTTTTTTTGCTACACTATTGCAGAACACTTATATTTCCTGAATTAATTAGCAATATTTCATATGTCTCTATGACGTATACCTGCCCGCGGTACACGATTAATTTGTCGCAACGAATACTCCTCCAGATGAATGCTTATACATTTTAACTACATGATTATACTTAAATGGTATATTTAATAAATAACACTGGCTCTATTTCACATATTTTTGTAGCAGTTTTGGAAATTCGTCCAATCTTTAGTTAGTATAAATTATATATACTTCCCTTACATTTTTATTTAGAGTTGCATCAACTAAAAATGGTTATTTGCGATTAAGATAGGTAAAATCGTTTTATATTAACTGTAATAATTTACCAGTGTAAAAAAAATCTCACAACATCCATCCTGGGTTCTAGCTCAGGACCCCTGTGATGATAGACAGTAACGCTGACCACTGCATAAGAATCACCAACTTCATTTATATGTTGTAATATATATATATATATATATATATATATATATATATATATGATCCACAAGTACGACATTAATGTAATAATCACTATCCTGATTCGGCTATATGTAACCGAAAGTTACTTAGCCATTATTGAGAAAATTTAAATATTTTCAAAATTGTAAGATATTTTCAAAAATTTTCAGTAGTTGATGATAAATATACTTTTACGTCACATTTCCTATGTAAAACTATTTATCTACGGGAAGATATAAGATGAAATAATAATTTATAAATATTATGAAATAATTTATTTGTAAATCGGTTGTAAACAGATGATTTAGACTAACATTATCCACAAGTGATTTATTGAAGTCCAATTAAGATTAATATCTATGGGTAACATAATTAATTATTTATTGTCTTTTATTGTTATTATTTTTCTAATGCAGTGAAATATGTGAATATGCTATCGTGTGTCAGCTTGATTCCATGACATTAAGCTGTCCATTTGAATTTAATCTACGAAAATGACACAATAATAAACTAATATTGATAAATAAATGTTTTTCTCCTGATATAATTATCAAATATTTAACCTTTTTAGAATCTCGTTATCACGTTTATGTTATAACAGTATGCCGTGTTTATATTATCGTATTCTTACCCACATATTTTAAGATTCACAACTCTCAGTATATTTCCTTATTTACGTATTAATTATTTTCATACTTTAATATAAATGTTTCTTTTGTACTTGCGTGTTCTGATTTCCTATTTTCTTTCTTGGATTCCGCTATATCTTTTTTTACTTATCCTTACATTTTTACTTATATTTATGTTATAAAATTGTATTATTGGCCTGTAGCTTTTTCTCAATGTGTGACTAAGGAAATATTCAGAAATATAGTCGTGAAATTTTAAAAATAAATCATACAGAATTTTTTAACAACTTAATTCTATTTTTATTTTTAAATGTTGTTAAAAATAATTTCTTATTTATATCCACAGTTTCAATTCCTATAATTCTGAATTCCATACTAAAGAATAGTTATTATCGAAAAAGAACTGATTTCTATACTGTGTTGCAGTAATTAAGAGTAATTATCATTTTTGCAGGTTTTACTTTCAAAAGTTATTATAAATACAGAATATAATCCGCAAACTGATCCCCTTTTTTTAATATGTCAATTTCACTTCCAATCTCACTTCCAGTAAATATTTTTCAAATGTTATATATTTTCAGAATGTCATTTGTTTCCTTTCTCGAAAGTTAAGCTTGATATTTAATAATCAGCCATTTATACTGTATACACGTTAACGCGACTTATTACAAAAACTGGCTAAACAATATTTCCCAATATTATATTAAATCTTTCTTATATACCACATGAAAACTGAAAATTATGTCAAAATGTGGCGTAGATATATGTTTCAAAACAATAAATTTTCTACGCATTTGAAATATTTATTCTTCCAAATAATTTCAATATTGAAATATAAATACTATGAACAAAAAATTATGAGAAAGTCGGCACTGATAAGAAATTGTATTAACTTACTCAAAAGAAAAGAACTATAGCAGTTACCGTTAAGTAACAATTTCCTTGAAATTTTACGTTGAACCTTTAGGCCACCAACACGAACCACATTCATTTTAAATACTACGTTCAGCTCAGTTTTTTTAAAAAATAAATCATTCTAGAACGTTGAACTTTATAACCTGCTTTTTCATCCTCACTGCTTGTTTACTCTTCATTTTCAACGTTTCATTTTAGGTATACCTTTAGGAATCACATTCAGATGCCACATACAAAATGTAGAGCACTAAATGGTTTCCTTGTAATGAAATTTAAATGACCGAGTACGAAACTTGTATTTTATTCAAAGGCGCAGTGTTCTCCAGAAGTATTTTCCACCAATCTATTACACACCACTTGAATATCTTCATATACACTTCAGTAATATTTATTTCAAGGTGTTTCACGGTCATTTACCCAAATTATTCTTAAATAATTATTATTATAATTCTGAAAATTGGGGATATGCTGAATAATGTATCAGTACTTACTGTCAATCTTATTTGGTATAGTTCGTATGGCTACTTTGAATGAGTTTAGATGAGGAGTAACGCCAAATGAAATTTTACATTTTGTGTCAGGTGTTCTAATTAAAATACCTTACTGAAATTAAATTTCATCAAATTTTATAATTATTGAAACATAAAAAACATAAAAATACGAATAATCAGTCAATCCTTAAACAGAGTTACTCATGAGGAATTCAATCTCATCTTTCGCAACGCAATGTACTTATCATTATAACTTTATATACTCCTATGATTTTTTATTTGATAATTTGAAATTGCATTTATTGGTCTGTTAGCGTGGTTCCAGTGATTGACTGGCCATTATTTTCCTCCTATTTAATTGTATTAACCACGGAAACTGCCGAAGTAGTGTAAATTTTACTAATAAAATGACCCACTAGATTTCCAATTGAAATTATGTAAATAAACCACATTTCAGTTTCATTGAAGTTAAAAAAAAATTTATTCACAATTTCTCAAAATAACATTGTAACTAATATAAAAAGATGAAAGCGATATCTAAATAACGTAACTGAAATACATATATCATACATCTAGTAGTTAATGTTATAAATTGATTTGAAAGCTATTCGCTTTTTTATTAATTAAGTTGTTTAATAATGTGTATAGTACAATGTTCGACGTGGTAACGTTTGAAAAAGTTATTAAACGTTGTGTAAACGGAAAATTTCTTCACAAATACTCTGTATTTCTTGAACGTAATGTGTTAAAACTTAAGTGTTATTTTATATTTACCTAACTCTACTAAATTTAAAAAATCCTGTAATTCAAAGTGATTTAAACTTTCAAAGAAAAATATTGAAACTTGTTTTCACTTTAATAAGCCCTATATAGAGAAAATAACTATTTTATTTATTTTACATTATGGATATGATAAAAAGAAATTGTAATATTTGAAGTTGAATCAAGTCAGTCAAAGATGCTTAAAAGAAATATATACCCATGTGCAATTTTTATAAATGATTTATTTGTCGCATTAAGTAGTTTTAATGGTAGTTACCGTATCAGTCAGTCTTTAGGGTCAGGTATTTAGGTACAATATGACGGTTTGTGAAGCAGTTTATTTAATTATACTGAGGAGGACTTTAAGGAAATATGTTCGATGAAATATATTGCTCCAGTGTTCGTTGTGTCAGATCTAAGTGGATGGCCTATGATCTTTGTAGCTTTATCTTTCTGTGTGGTCTAATTCAATACCATAATAATGCTCAGAGCATCATTAGTTTATTGTTAGTTTCGGCCGGAAAAGTCTAGAAAAATTATAGAAAGACGAATTTCCGAGTAGGCGAGTTCCGGCTCTCTGATCTGGGGCTCCATTAACCGAGTCAGGGTATCAGATATACATTATGGGCTTTATAGTTAGCATGTTCCACATCTACTACAAATAGAAGACTTATTTGTACTTCCTGGTTTGTTCCCATCCATCTGGTGAAAAAGTACTCTGCCTTAATAAATTCTTTTCCCCATCGTGTAAGGTTTATACTCCACCATATTAGTTGACTGTGCTTTTTCCATGAACTTGAGGAGACCTCGGATTGCATTAACGTTGGAACAGAAGGTATCTTGAGCGTATCCATTAATGATCCTACTTCTTATGATTATACACTTCTTAAACTTGAATATTGTAAAGTGAGAAAATCGTTGCTCAGCTCAAAAACGGGCATTTAAGATCTATAAAAAATGAGAATGAGTCAAAACTGTATGAAGTGAACTAATTAAATAATTTGCGGTGTGTTGTGAAGGTGACGAAGACTTACTGAAGACTTAGATTGAAAGTTTATAACACTAAAATGTAATGTCATATCGTTTACGTGATTCAGTTAATTAAAAAATAAACACGCTACAAGAGGGTAATCCTGAAACAGGCAACTCTGCTTTAATAGCACAGGAAGGGAATTTAATTGCATTATTAATCAAGTATGAGAGAAACCACCAAGAATGTTGTTTAAAGTAATATTTTATAAATCATGAAGTTATCTCTTAGAAGATGTTTATTTTTGTCTGTAATCGAAACTACTTTTCTAAAACTAAGTACTGGGTATTACATGCAGATATGCAGAAAAATTAAATAAAATATGTTCAGGAAATAATAAATCGTAATATAATAGAATTCTCCTAATTCATTCGATAAACATTTTATTTATACAGAACACTACAGGCTATGTAAATAACCAATGAAATCTTAAGACATAAAAGCGATCTTAGAGACATTTCTTTTATGTTTTTGATACTCACTGAATTAAATTTTTAATATCTAATAAATTTAATGAAATAACACTAAGCGGTGATTTTTAGAATTTATCGTATTACTAGGTCAATATTAATTTCTATTACAACTGCTGCACAATGTTTCTACGAAAAACATTGATGTATTTATTAATTCATTAACTACATACCTTCACCTTCATGACTGATCTAAAAAGAAACTAATATTATTAAAATACTTCTAATTTAATTGTTAAAATTTATCTACAAAAAACATTGAAAGCCCTTGATATTTTCCTGGTTTTACATCAAGTTTGAACGTGGAAATGTTTTTCAGTCAGAGTTACGTCTTAAATTATTCTAGAAAGTAAACATTAATTTTGCATTACCTAATGGACGTCCATTAAAATTAATTTTCATATTTTGTGAGACGCCGGGCATACGAGAGTCCGCTTACAAGTCTAAATTAAATTCAGTGGTGAAGACAAAAGGATATATTATGTAAGTCAAAAGACCATAATTACTGAACGTCAATTTTCGTTTCCACGTTGTTCGAGAAAGTGTATTTTTTAATATATATTTTATATCGCATGAATGTGTGATTATACACTGCTATTATTTATGTCACATATTTATACAGATACAAATTTATCTTTTATGGGACGGTTACATTTTGTTTCGTAATTTTTATGTCGGTAATGACATATTAATGTATTGTGTTTTTGTTCTGTTGACTATGACTTTTGGTTTTGTGTGTGCTCGATAGTTATAGAAATTGGATAATGCAGGATTCGCAAAGTGTCGGTTTATGATTTGTTAAGATATATTCAAGTGTTAGTTTTGAGCGGTCTTTTCGTAAACGTCTGCAGATTATCTGGTCTCCTCGTACATTTAATCGCTTTTGTTGCTGTAGCAGATCCTAAGTAGAATTCAATATGCATAAGGATATCCTTTTCTTAATTAAACTTTATTTTAAATTGAATAAAAAACGGCGTATTTAGCAACCATACATTTATAATACACAGAATTACGTTATAAAATTACATAATTTTGAAATGTCCATGTAGTAGTTTAAGAATTTAATGAACTTAACAATGCTTTTATGGTACGTTTTTGAGTCGGTAAAATTTCTGAGATCCTTTTTTTTTCAGGACGTCTTCTCTGTGTTGATCTTACTTTTAGCAGTCCTGTATGATATTACTTGCTGTTAGGTGCACATTACATGTATAGTATATTGGTGGGGGGGGTTCTTATTTAATATTTGGATATGTGTTATCTTGGTGTATTTGGTTCTAATTCTGGTGATAAACATATTCTGTTCAATAGCTTGTTGGTTTTTAAAGTCTAGAAGTTTTTGTTCTTTGCTCGTTTACCATTTTCTCCATATAATGTTACACTTTTTTCATTTATTTACTTATTTCGGTCCACAGTTTCTTGTATGCTGCTACTTGGATCCATATTATTTCAGCATGTTAACTGTCAATTCAGTTCTACCTCAAATTCATGGACTTGAATGTTTGCTTTTTTATTAGGGTTTCTATTTTAGATTATAGTGGGAACTATGGGTTGGATTGACAGTTCAGAATTCTGAATCTTGTTTTGCTTATTATTTATTTACAAATTTACATCGATCGTGCGGGTCATTAGCGACAGACAATATTTGTTACGTTCACAAACAATACAAATTTATTGACATATTTTATATTTACATAATATATTTTTGCTAAAATTACTGTTTTGATTATGAATTTTATCACGTTTCCGCAGGCTTGGCTGGAGCAGCGGAAATTCTGTTTGGAGTAACCTTCTACCCACTTCTTTCTGGTCACTGTAAGGTTAGGGCATTCAAAAATGAGATGTCGACTTGATAAATGTATGTTACAATGATGACAGCTTGGATGGGGATCCCTGGAAAAAAAGAAAAAGTAAGTTAAGTTTTTATGAATTGTTCTCAATCTTGACAGTACCACCTAGGTGAATTATTTTTTGGAATCACAGTTTGATTATAGAGTTTTAAGTTATTAGTGCTTCAATTGCATATTTATGAGACATATTCTATGTTCTGGAGGTGTTTCTTTCGATTCAATATGTGTACTGCTAATTGAGCTAGCAGCTAATAACGATTCTGAGTTATTGGATGTGTATTACGTCAAGTAACTTGTATATTTCCAGATGTAGATTATAATACAAACCATAATCTATTTTGGAGGAAAGTATAGCTTCGCATGTTATCAGTAATATTTCCTTATTTCTTACCCAGCTTTCGCAAGAAAGCGATTCCACGATGCTTAGCCGTTTCTTTCTTTCTGTAACGATATAATTAATGAATCTCATATGACAGCTTGGTATCAAAGCACCTTAACTCAATTTCATTTGGCAGTCTTTTCCCTCCTAGTTTTAACAGTGGAGGAATGGAGTTCGTCGTTCTGGAGAACAGTATACATTATTTTTTTGCGTTGAAAACTTGAATATTTGTTTGTGTACCACGTAAATAACTGGTTGATAGGTGTCTGAATGTTAGGTTTGGTATCTGGTATTTTCCTCCCTTTACATAAGATTGTGTTGTCTTTGGCGAATTTCCGAAACATCACTAGATGCTATATTTCCTTGTCTGCGTCATTTACAGCTAGCAATAAAAGTGTAACACAAAAAAACTGGTGCTTTTTTCACAGCGTTTTCTAGTATTGTTCTTATTTAATCACACTAATCCATTGATATAGCTTCATTTAAATGTAGTGAACCCAGGCCATATCGTACGCCTTCTCGATGTCAATACTGAGAAAGCAAAGGCATTCTTTTCTTTTTTTGTTTATTGTCTCATCAACCGACGTGGTTATTAGCGACCACGTTCACTTTACAATTTCTTCTGTATTTATAATAATAATATATACAATATAATAATTTATAATAATAAAGAGGGGAAAACCGAACTATTAGAGATATATTACCTATTATTGAATAGGTTCAGGTCTTTTAAATAATTTAAAATGGGGTTTATAAATCTTTGGCCATTGAGACATTCCTCGTAGTCGTCCGGGATTCCATATTTTCTTCTTTTTTGCAGCATGTACGCACATTCATTTATTAGGTGTCGGGTGGTGTATAAAGAGTTACATTTGTCACACACGATTGGTCATTTAATGTCCATGAGACAGTCTAAAATGACCAATTCTTAGAAAACTGTTTGAACTCGTCTGTTTAAATTGTAATGGTAGGCTTCCATTTCGTAGATACTGTTCCTTACTTCGCGGAGTTTAGTCTGTTTATTTATCCATTCATTGTTCCAATTATCCTTGATTACGTTCTTGTGGGACACTGGCAGGTTAGTTAGGTTTATGCTGGATAAAGCAGATTTAGCTGCGGCATCAGCTGCTTCGTTACCTGCGATACCAACGTGGGAGGCGATCCATATATACGTAAGTTGTTTACCTGAGGATAAAATTTTGGAATTGAAAGATACGATAACGCGCGTGATGGGTTCCTTGCTATACTTTATTAACGGATTGATTCGATAACACTTCTTGAATCAGAGAAGATGGCGAACTTGGAATTGTTTGAATTCTGGATATCATTTAGAGCTTCTTTAATGCATATGACTCGCAGTAGAAGATCGAAACCATGTCATGAAGTTTATATGCTTTTGTGGAGCCTTGAAATATGCAGCACGAACAGGAGTCTTTGATCCGTCGGTGTATATATGAATGCATTCGCGGAAAAGAATTAGGTATATTTGAGGGCTAGTGCAATTTTTGTGAAATTCGGTGAGAGTTAGATCAATATTTGGCGATTTTAGTATTTCAAGGGATTAATCAAAAGAAGAAAATTGAAGGACGTCAGAAGGATTGAGAATTGTTTTGGAGGTGATGTTTTTAATCTGGAGAGACAGGGGTTTTTGGCTTGTAACTTATGATAATTATTATGGAAAATAATTTTTGATGTTGGATTTTCAGAGTTAGCTGCGACGTTATTGTAAGGGACATTACCATAAACCATTGTTGCAAGTACATCATATTTTAATAACTATATTTTTCTTAAAATCTTTAAAATTAGCAGAAAACTAAGGATACTTCTCTTTCAGATCGTAAATCAGTTTAAACTATAATCTGACATAAAACTAAGTTTTCAATTATTGATAGTGTTTGCATTACTTAAAATGATAAGATGTTATATTAAATGTTTAAAGATGACCGTGGTTGTAGATTGTGTGTGTGTGTATGTACTGTGACGTCACTATATACGTGGTATTAAAATATTTAAAAGAGCACAGACTTTAGAATAATAATACAATTAGTCGTTAGCTAAATAATACTCAATTATTGACTCATTGACGATTGAAACTTGACTCTATCTTTTTATATGAAAAAAGAATAAATGATTGGTTTTTCTTTTACAGTGATTCATCAAGAAGAAACCTTCAAGATACTTTATTGCATCAAACGAAGCAGAAGTGTGTTACCACTTAAATAAACTGTATGAGTATATTAAAATGTTACAGTTTAAAGGTCTTGTTTTTTGAACCACATTTGTGAATTAATTTTAAGAATTGCTGTTTTTCATATAGTTATATAAATGTAATTTTTATGGTGCAATAAAACTAATTATACATTTTAATGAACAAATCGTTTTACTCTTTTAATTCACCAGCTTTGAGAAACGGATAAAGCAAAATATTGCGCCTTAAAACGAACTATTTTCTATAAATAAATATGTATATTATAATATGAATTTTATACCAAACATTAATTTACAATTAACGTGTTTAAACTCCTTATTTATTTACTTGTCTCATTTCTCAGTAATTTTTTAAAATATTAGATTCAATTAAAGTCGCATCTGCATCAGAGGTAATTACCGACCTCTTTTTATTATTGAAACTTATGTAAAATGTTGTTTTACACTATCCTCGCAAATTTTTCGTTGCCCTTCAGAACTACGGTGAACTCAATATACACATATCTTTTCACTTAACTCTATTCGGATATGAATACTATTAATTTTAAATAAGGCCAAAAAGCCGACAAAAATTTGTGAAACATAAAATATAATTTAACAGCAACTACATGTTTCGGTCCTGATATGGAGTCCCTTCAGGTTGAATTTAATTACAATCTGAAGAGGGTCCATATCAGGACCGAAACATGTACTTACTTTTAAATTATATTTTATGATTCACTAATTTTGTTTGTTTTTGGCCTTATTTAAACTTACATTTAACGGACAGACATTAATAACTATTATAAGAATACTATTATTTACCGGAAAGCTTATAATTATACAATTACGGTAAAAAGGCAGAGAGAATATTTACCACGACGTACTAGAAACGTTATATGAAACAGAACTATCAGGAATACAAGCTGTCTATTATTATAATTGATCAGATAGGGTACGAATGAAAAAATTTAATCAAATTTCTCTATGAAAGTATTTACAATTGTTCTTATCCAAATACAAAGAAACTTTTCGTTTTAATTTTCTTAAGATTCACACACATAGGACTGTAATACCAATTAATAACATTTAAAGTTACTAAGAAAACCAAAATCACCAGTACAGCAATATAAAATAATTACATAAGATTCATACTGTGATAGTCAAAATATAAAAAAAACAGAAGCATTCGATCAGCTGACCATATTTATTTGTACTAAACATCTATTATAGTTGAGTCTTAGGAGTCCAATAAACAATTTTTCTGTGTACACTTTTTTTTCAGAAATATTATGAAGTCGAAGTTTAACAATTTTTGTAAAATTATGGAAAAAGAATAATCACTTCCTAAAGATATAAAAACTTATTTTACGTTATTAATTGATTAATTTAATATCAATATAACTTTAAACAAATAATTTATATTTTTGATGAATTTAAAAAAATTACAATAAGATATTTTGTATTTATAATTTAATTTAAGAGAAATCTTTATAACTTTTGTGTTTTCTTTATTATACTTATTTAGCGTACCTTTGATTACTTCATCATTTTTTTCTTTCGTAACGAGATATTTTTACATTTTCACATGCTTTGCTAACATTTTTCCATTTCTTACGTTCCTTTTATTCTTAATCTATTATTTTTAGGGAACAGCAGCCTGTAACTTATTCTTATAAAGTGATTGCCTGTTTTTCCTTTTTACCTTGAGGAACACATCACATTTTGCCATATACTGCAGTGTCCGCCCCGCACGCGCGAGGATTTTTGTACATTACCTTTTGTCGAAATGCTGCAAAAGTTATAAAGTCACAGATGTAAGACGCCAAAACATGGCTGGTCAAGTCGGTTGTCAGGACTGCTTCCATGACCAGTTACAATGTTCCACATATATTTACTATCCATCACTATCAAGCAAAAGAAATTAAGATATTCCGTTCCAACACGCTATCCAGTTACACCCCGACTTCCCCTAATTATATTATATTGGTGGATTAGTGATTTGGCGTTTTTTCAATAATAATATATAATTATACAAATTAAAAAACTTTTTATGAATAATCTAGGACTGAACAACATTTTACAAAGAAAATATTGGTAAATAACTGATGCGGAAAACAATTTTATTGGTCTTGTGTAGCACAAAATAAGTAACGAATGTAGAATATCACTGAATACAACCTTTGTGTGACCAAGTTCTTACACTTTTTAACAATGTGAGGTCCTCCGATAATCGGTTTAATTTATAACATTTGACACTAAAATTAAGTATTTATTTACAACTAAATGTATATCAATTTTGTTACGTACGATTTATAAATTGTTTACAATTACAATAGGCGTATCCAAGGTTCTAGATTATACATTTATTAGAAGAGTGAACTATGTAAATTTCAAAGAGAATACCTATAATAACGTGATGAATTGAAATGGTTTCAAACAGTTAATTTATTTCAATAACATGTGCAAAATTTAAATCAGGTGTTAATAATTATAATTTTATAACAAAAATTACAAAAGAAATGAAAAAACATTTTTTAAATAATTTTTAAGAGTTTATAGATTGTATAAATGTACTAAAGTATTATTTATGTGTTAATATAAAAGAATCGCTATTGAAACTGTCTTTCAGACAATCAGTTTACGAATTAGAGAATTATTTTATTTATGTTCCAACTATTTGATACCTGCGGCAGCCTCTTCCGAACACAGTTCTCGCAAAATGAAATAAACTTATTGCCTTATTTGCTATACTTTTGACTGATTTACGTACAATTATTTGCACCACATTAGCTTTCTGAAATGTATTAAATGTTTAGACACATTTTAGTAACTAGTTACTGTGATTCATTGTCTTCATAATGAGAATTGAATAAACTTTTTTATGTAACCCCGTTAATACAAAACAGTCATGCAAGTGAATCAGTCTTAAATAATGAGAAATATAATAATTATCCATTGCGGAATTTTATTGAGAACCGTAGACACTATTACACATTAGACATAAAAATCTAAAAATTGCTAAATAAAATGTCTCGATGCACATCCTATATAATGTTGTTGTTAGATAGCGAAAGCGAAGAATATATTTCAAGTGAATTATAGTGATGTAAATACAAGTTTGAAAAATTTGAATTATATGATAGCAGAGACGTTTTAGGTTACAGTTAACTAATCTGAAATCGGTGGTAAATTACAGTTAATTAAATTTCATAACTGACAATATTTCGATCTGATGGGACAATACGACTCCTTTTATTATTATTATTATTTACTTCTGTTTTCGAGCCGCGTTAGCAATTATGTCTTTAGCCACTTGCGAATTAGGTTTACTCAGTCTGGGAAACTAAAACACACTCACAAACATCCAATCCCTTGCTAGGAATCACACTCACAAACATCCAGGCCCTTGCTAGGAATCGAGCCTGGGGCCTCTGTATGATAGCCACTACATCACAGAGGTGGTCTTATTATTGTTTTAAATGATTACATTTTAGTAAGCCCGTAAACAAATATAGTTCTATGAAAAATGTTTACAGTTTTGAAGAATTAGTGAATTCCTATTACTTATGAAGACATAAATTAAAAACAAAATTCAACTTTAATCGCTATCATAAATAGAATTGTACATTTACTCTACTTCTTGTATTTAAAAAATATATATATAAAGTTTTTATAATACAAAAATTCTCATGTTATGTGAGCAAAATGATTTTCAATTTGGAAATAATATTCGAGACATTATAATTCACGTTTTACTATTGGTTATAAGGAAAAGAGAATCAAAACTTAGGAGATATTAAGATGTGTCAAAATGTTGTCTTAAAATAATTTATTAATGTATAGATCAGTAATATTATACAGAAATTACAAATAAATATCCAGTATAACCTAGCAATATTACTATATACAAAATAATGAAAGAATACGATGGCTCCAAATATAGTTCTTTATGCTAGCACATCGTCCACCTTGAAAATGGGAATTGCGAAAATAATTAGAGAATTACTCAGTACTCATTTTAAACACAATATAGTCATTTATTAGATTCCCCATTGTTTTTGTCAAGGGTGACCTTCTTTACAAAGTACCGGGACGCATTCAACACAACATTTTATAATGAAATATCGTAGGAATAAATTGACATGTCGAGTTTTGTATGGGCGACTTGGAACGGTTGGGTCCGATATTGCCTTCGATGCGTTAGGAATACACCCCATAATCAACAAAGGCGGCCGTTCTGTTCTGTTCGTCTGCAAACAGAAATTTATTCCGTTGTGCTGCGCTCACTCCCAATACCTCTTTTCCCTTTTTTTTATCCTGATGCGAAAATGAAAGCTTTCAGTGTCTTATAATATGCGAGCGGAGAGCACAAGTAACTTATATTTCCTAGTGATAGTTAATATTACGAGCTTTGATTTCTATTGTATATTTTTAAATTGACTCTAAGGCTTCATTAACGCAAGAGCAGTTATTCTCCTCAATACGACATTAGTTTCTATAATAATGTTAATTTACTGCATTGAAAGGTTTTTATTTTTAATTCGTTCTCTTTACTAAAATGATTATTTTATTCAAGCATTTAATTTTTTTTGAAAAAGAAGGATTTTGGACATAATACCAATTGGTTAGAATAATAGTGAAATACGCTGTTTCAATTAGCAATAAAAATACTAACATAGACTGTATTTAAAGTAATTTTTAATAATACTAAGTTGACTTTCATAATAGAATTATTGCTTATTCTTCATCAATTCTAACATAATTACATTTGTTGTCATGCGATTCAATTTTAATTTACTAGACATATTAATTTTCTTCCAACTAAAAGATTTCGATAATTATATATTAGAAATAATGCTTTCCTGGGGTAAAAATGGAGTTTATTTCAATGTAATAAGCCACTCCATATTTAATGGCCAATCATTACTTTTTACTTGATGGACGATGTACTCTCGAAGGTTCCTAATATAAAGGTATCTAGTTTTTTATTAAAATAAGGAATAAAATAAAATATTAAAACAATAAATAACTGATACGGAGACTGGAATGGCCCTGACTCAATCTTTAGGGGTGGTATTACCTGTTCAATGCAAAATTTAAGTGTTTACAAAATACTGAACACTAAAAGTCAGAACGAAATTTGTATTTCGCTGTAAAAGGAAGACAAATTAAAAGAGTACGAAACTAAATTGTATAATAACGATTAGAAGAAATAATTACACATAGAATTTAAATATTATGTAATTGTAGAATGTCTAATGACCGGTATATGCGATGTGCGTCTCGAAAAAATATAAAATAAGATAGTTCTAATGATAATGGTTTGTCGAATAACTTAAAATGGAAATGTAATTAATTCCTAAATTTAGATATACATAAGAGAATAAACATGGATAATGTCCACCGGAGTGGCTTGTTGTGAATTAGTGAGCTTGAGTTTACTTCCTGAGAGAAACTTTATTTTTCGGTATGTATTACTCTAATAATAGGGAAATTTTAAAATAATGAAGATTAACATACAAGTAAATTTATAAAAAGCTCATGTATTTAACTAAATTTGTTGCTGCTATCGTGAATTATATTTTGTGCCTGATCAGCCGATTATTTTTGAGATTATAATAATTTAATTTAAATTTTGTTATAAGCTAAACTTATACGGCATATTTGACAGATTCAGACTGTTTTGAGCATTACCAAATTATAAGCTACGTGATTAAATTACAGAACATTATGGAGTGTTTTTAGGGATATTAACTGTTACGAACTAAACTAGTCATAAAGAAAGTAAGTCTAAATACAAATTCGTATATCTTTCTTAAATAGATGTTCTGTATATTAGTTAAGTGTGAACCAGTTCATAAAGATGTATTTTAGACTAAAATTGTAAACAGTTGACAATACGATATTAGTAATATTATTTATGCATTGGATTTTATATTGGGAAAACCTTTCTGTAGAGAGCGTTACATATTTAAAATATTGTGTTACTTTTCCTCAAGTTGTTTGGTGTATTTAGATTAACTTGTTTTATTATGTTTCCAAAATCATTAAGTGCCTCACAGTTTGTAAAGGAAAAGAAATACCGACGTGTATCTTCCTAGAAACTTGTGTAATCAAAATTTATTAAATATTGCAAAGGAATAAATATTTTTTGGACACATTGATGGTGTGAAATTTACAGAGGCGACAATTTTTTTCTAATAATTTTATTATCATTATTTCGTTAATATTAACCGTTACTGGAGGCAGTTCAGAAGCAAGATTGCATTGTTTGGAACGTCTAATGTTTAATCAATTTGTATCTTCGGTCATTAAAATCTAATTCGAGAATAAATTTGATTTAAAACATAAATAATTGAGGGCAAAACATGGTATGAATAAAATAAAAACATTGTTAACTGTTAATTGGTCATTATTTTAAATGTTTTCGAAATTTCGTCCATCATAAATACGATTGCTGTTTTAAAAGTAAGTTCAGATATTTATTATCATTACCTTACGCCACTCACTATTATTGCACATCGTCACTTCGTGTGTTTCTTTTGTTGGAGCGTTTCAAGATATTCGTAAAACTTTTACGAACCACCGACTGTCAAGTTAGATCATTTGATCAGTGGTCCTTTGTTGAATGCAAGCAATGTTAGATGAGCAATCATTCTTCTGCAATAGTGAGGAATTGGATAAAACAGGTTCTCTAAAGCCGTGAAAATGTGCACGATGGGCCGCAGTGTGGCTGTCTGTGATTCCTGACGGCATCTTTCTTTATCAGAGACTTATAGTAACTGGTTTCCCGCCACGACAAGATCCCGAATAATGGTGGTGGCTATGTGAAGAAGTATTGTGAGGTATAAAACACCTAAAAATATTTTTGTGTTACTGTTTAATTAAACATCTGTATTGACTTTAAAAGTAGCCCTCGTATGCCTATGTAGGTTATTATGGTGGCTTAGGCTAAACATTCTAAAACGTTTTGATGAAATAATTATTTAAAAAATTGTGTTTTTTAAACAATTTAGGAGATAATATAAACTCTGTATAACATTTTTAAGTGAGTTAATCCTTTAACAGATGTATATTGAAAAATTAATAATATTAAATAACTGACTGGTTCGGGTTCTAATGTATTCAGTCTCTCGACGAACTAATTATCTTTACATTTTAAAATATCTGGGTATAAACACGTTATTCTTTGATTTGAACAGTAAAACCTTTAAACAAAATGAGAACCGCTTTCAAAGAATAAAAAAATTAGTAATAATTATCTCACAGTAAAATAAATCCAAAAATAGATTTTATTACTTGTAATTGAGACTGGTTCAAAGAAATCTAATGAATTTTGGATGAAGTTAAAAGAGAGCACCTCCGCGTTTTTTGACATGACTACACATTTTGCGTGTCAATCTTCTCCCTGAAAGCTGCTCAGTGTTACCAATAGTCGTACTCTAATATAGTTTGATCACTTGAATGATTTCGCAGGTACTCTACACTTATATTTTATCTCATCACGAAACTATAAAACTGGGGAAAAATTACTTTTAATTAGTCAAAAAATCCAATTCTAAAAATAGTTGTGGGATTTAATAGAATATTGCAACAGTAGTTTAATTTTGGGTTAGTCAAATACGTATTAAGACAGGAATAATAAATAAAATGTTCATATATAACTTTAATATTTGATTATGTAAAGGTATGAATGCTTAATATTTCATACGGAATAAGTGTCCTAGGTTTCGTTTCTGTACAAACGACGTATGAAGGAAGATAAAATATTAAAAACGATAGTTATGAAAAGTTCTTCTGGAATATTTTGGAAAATGACTTGACCTTGACTCGCTGAACTATTTATGATTTCAATTGCCAAAGTAGCATTGAGAAATATTTCAGGTTCCCTTTTTTATTTATTGGCAGTATTTTGGCTGTCAAACTTTTGATTTGAAAGTGATTTGGGGGTTTTTCACTGTAGCAAACGTTTCTTTTCTACCCAACCCGTTCAGGATTAATTCCTCAGTTGCTTGTTTTCGTCATCGAAAATATTAA
Organism: Eucriotettix oculatus; assembly: GCA_034510155.1. Lineage (NCBI taxonomy): Eukaryota > Metazoa > Arthropoda > Insecta > Orthoptera > Tetrigidae > Eucriotettix > Eucriotettix oculatus. Next base: position 143,094,653 of record CM067377.1, read on the forward strand.
CAATAAAAATCTATATCGATTGTTTAAGCACTGCAACTTCCACAGCCAGATTAATTCAAATATGGATTGTAAAGTTTATCATAGCTGTAATGTTCGCAAGCCCAGGAGGGTTTTATCGGGATGCTTTTGGTCCCTCGTATCCTTTAGTTTGGCATCCAGAAATTTCTTATTGGACACACAGGGAAGGGGGAACTTGTTGCCAAAGCAGGTTGTTTGTCCAAACGCCCTTTATTCGTTCTGTGCAGTCCAAGCAAAAACGAGCCCGGCTTTGCAGAAATTTTCAGCGACCCTCCTGCAGAACGGGTTTTGCAACGTGTTACGTTGCACGCGTATGGTTGACAATGGTTGAATCGGTGAACAAAAACGGAATGATTGAATTTTCAAATAGTTATTTATATAAGCCTCACAGCACTTTTCCAGAACTAGAAATCTAGAAATACAATCGAATAATGAAAGATTGTTATAATATAACTAATGATAAACTGAGAAAAAATGCTTAGAGAAAATGATTATTACCTTCATATGTATTTTAGTAATGTTAAATAATTAGGCACTAATTGAATTAACATTTTTAATTTCTTTTCAATCTCTGAAATACAAGAGAACAAAAAAGATGAGAAATTTTTAAGTTTGGAAAAATTGAATTTGTAACACGATTCTTGGTTTCAATTCATTATTATATGGTAGATTTACGGAATATATAATTTTCCTCAAATAAAGTAAATAATTTATAAATGAAATAAATTAACGACTAGTTTTTCACAAAAACAGAATTTATTAAGATTAAACTACTTTTTTTCACCTATTTGTTTTTTTTTTCTCCTTTATTTCCGTAGAATACATAAACACTGCTTACCGTTTAAACATAGAGCGGTTTGGTACAAAACAAAAGAATTAAAAATTAATTCGATTGATTTCAGTAGAATATATAGAGTTTATAACCTTTGTACTGAACAAATTTGTTTATATTTTAAATTTCGATACTTATAAGTTATGCACTAATTAATATTTTAAATTTTGATGAAATAAGAAGCCAAGCGTGTAAAAATTCACATTTCGGTTGAAGATACCCTTGGAGGCAGTCAAGTATGTAATTTTACGCAATTGGCACTTTTCTTTTATCGCAAATTCAAAATTTAATATTTGAATAAGTACCAAATACAGTGACAAAACGTTGCTTAAATAAAACCATGCCTGAAAAATTGGTAAAAAATGTAATTAAATATATTATTTGAATATTAAACGGTATTTGATTTACTACAATCAATAATTTTTTATATTTAGAAAGTGAATTTAATTATAGTTGAGGTGGCAAAGAAATAAGTCAACGAAGACGGTCGTTTCATGTACTAATACGTATTAATTGAATACCAAATGGCATTTGAATGTTCAAAGAAAATTCTATTCAGGATACTATGAAAATTTGAGCTCTATTATTTTATTCCACGGGCGATGGAATGAAAACATTTGACCATCCTTAACATGCATTTCTGTAGTCCTCACTATTTATTCATTTCCATTATTAATTATGATTTATTTTCTATAGATATATGTATATCATAAAACTACTATTAATGCTTATATTTTATTAACGTGTATTTTTCAATTATTTAGCAGGATTTAAATCATTTTATTCTATCCCGACTTATTATTATGTTTGTTTCATTAATTTTTATTATCATGTTTTTATCATTTCTTTTTTAATATTCACCAAATTATGCCCCGAATTATTTGAGAATTCTTTTAAACTAGATACTTTTTCATGATGGTACTTTTCCTTGCCTCTTTCTCACTTCTGTTGAACACTGGAAAATGTAATTTCATCGCTGTATTTGAAGGTCGTGCATATTTATCTTTCATTTTTATGAATAGAAACCTGTCAACATATTTTGCCACCTTTGATGCTTCAATAAACAATTCGTGTGATGCTATGTTATTTCTTTAATGTATCTGAATAAATGTTTCACGTTTTAAGAAGCATTTGTGCTCTCATGACTGTTTAATTCAAACAAGCACGTGTTTTAGTTGTACACTGATGTTTATTTAAAGTAGCTTTTGAATATTGAGGGCGGACAAAGATACTCTTCATGAGCGACTTGCGAAGGGATGTTTAAGACCTATAGCTCGCGGTGTTTTGCTATTGAAAAGCTCGCTAACGGTTTCCGATGCCCTATGAATGCTGCGAAATATGAAAGACTTTGCACGGGATTGGCACTAATCTGGCGGCTGAGCGTAGGTTTGTTTTTCATTATGTACCTTTTGTGCGTGCGGCCCGAGAGCCAGAGAAAATGAAACTTTGTTTCTCTCAGGCAGCTGTTGCTGGCCAGAATAAATTCCTTGTAACCTTTTCCCAGGGCGGAAATGTATACATCCAGACATAGGCAATGGCGAATGAAAGCCGCTGCCAGAAATGACTCACAAATTGAAGCATTCTTACAGCAGTTATGTAGATTACTTTTGTATTCCTCTCACTGCAAAAGGGCAGTAAAAAATGGCTTTCGGAGGAAATCAGTTTTCAATTCTAGCTTTTTTAATAATCATTTCTTAACATGTAGGAATGCATTTATTGACTTAGCTGTAATTCCGGTTCTGAATATATAACAAAATTAAATATTCATAAGTTATAGTCACTTCCATCAATTAATAATAAATTTATTGAGTCTTATGGCCATACAGTGATCATAATAGCATATATTTTTCTCGGCAATATCTTATAACATAAATTATAATGACTCTAGAAGAAAATATTCCTTTTTGAATTGCAAATGATTCATTTAAGCCAGCTTTAACAAATAAAGTGTTTACTAATAAATACTTAGAAACAGAAAGAATATTCCATCTAGATATATTGTTGGACACATTTACACTAATAATTATTTTACCTAACTTTGATAGTTTCATTATTTCTTCAATAAATTTATATTTACTGCAATAAATAACAGATATTATAATATAAAATGTCACTTTGATATGTATCCAAACTATAGTTATTTGCAACAAACTTTGGTTAAATTTAATTGGATAGGGGATGTTGGCGCGCAACGGGACACTTACAGTTTAAACAATTTTTGTAAAATTATAGAATAAGGAAAATCACTTCATCAAAGTATAAACAAATAGTCTATTATTTTATTTACTTAATATAATGTCAATATAAATTAAAATAACGAATTTATATTTTTTGTGAATTTTTAAAAATAAACTTACAACTTATCCGATCTGTCCCGAGGGAGGGGGGATGTTTTATATAGAATTAATACAATAAAGTTAAATTTATTTAAGAAAAATCTCAACACCCTTTGTCCTTTTTTTCTCATATATATTTTGCTTAGGGTTGATCGCTTGATCAAATTTTCCTTTGGCAAAGAGATTTTCTTTTCAAATGCGCAGTCCTTGCTGGCATTTCCCCGTTGCTTTCATTTCTTAACCTATTCATTTTGTGTACAGCATCAAGTAACTCATTCTTATAAGGTGAATTTGCCAGTTTTTCCTTCTTTTCTCGAGGAACACATTACGTTTTGCCTTATACAGTAGTAGTATCCCGTTCCGCCCTGCACTTTTGTTTCAGTTTAACATTTTTCACCGAGGCTTAATACAAGCAGGTTTTAACATAACACAAATTTATATGGAGCTAAAGACACCTAGCTTACGAATTGTACCATTATTTGCTGCTTAGGTTCTGTCGAAATGTTGCAACAATTATAAATTCACAGTTATAAGACGACATTTACAAGACTCAGTCAAAACTTGATCATGTCGGCTGCCGCGACTTCTAGCTTGACTACTCAGTGTTCCACCCCCACTTACTAGCAGCAAAACTACTCCAGCACTATCCAGTAAAAAAAAATGCGTATCCCGTCGTAATCTGCTATACCGCTCCGCCCCGAGTTCCCTTATACAGATTTCTTCTGTTATACAGGATGAAACAAAATTCGTCGGCAATACTTCATGATTCGATTATTCATATTAGGAGGAGTAAAGATTATATTACAACTTGAGTTCGGAAACGCATAAGTACCAAGTTATCCAAACTTCTAAGACATGCTCTGACTCTGCTTATTGGTTATAAACATTACACGAGGAAAACCGTTGCGAATAAAGATGTTGACCTAAATACTATTTAGCACATCCCTCCACGCATGGTTGCAACATGTCAGACAAGTACACACTACTCGAGGCATTTTTGATTCCATCCGAAACTCTATACGAGGAAGAATACCTGACTGTATGTGTTCAGTCCATATGAGGTCACGTTGAACATTTATTACTGATGTGTGAACCGAGCGTTCCAACTAGTCAGTTGAACGTCATGAAATTCGATCAGATATGGCTAAGTAACTTAGACGTGACGTGTAATCATCTGCGAGTTCTAAGAAGTATTCAGGTAACAACAATTTCATCCGCAACATGTTTCATCATGTTACAATTGAAACGAGAGTATCGCATTTTAGTCCAGATAACAAGGCTTGACGTCATGCACTAAAATTTATAAACGTTCGGATAACTCTCTAATTATGTGTTTCCGGACCCGTGTTTTAATACTTTTTTTCCTAAAATTTCCTTTGTGAGATTTTGACATTGGGTTTTCTGACGTGGGGTACATTTGAAACAAACAATAACATTTAATTTACTTTGTGCAAGGTATTAGTAAGGATGACTGCTTTACATGATTTTCTTTATCAAAACAGTGGTCTAACATAAATTGAAGGTCATTTGAACCCATATTAAGAATGTAAACTTATCGTTAATTTCTTATACATTCATAAGCATTGCGTAGGTAGAGAAATAAAAGTGTTTCAGTGGGTATTGACCAAACTGAAATGAAATTCATCTGAGAAAACTTGTTCTACTTAATAGCATTTTACTCTCGAATTTATAAATATCTTAAACCTATTTGAAAATGACTTTACTGTAGACTAAAAACAATAGTGAAACGTCTATTTAAATTATTTTATTTCCCTTAATTTACATACACTGCAATAACAGAGTAATACATTAAGTCAACATGATGCAACCTAGAAAAAAATATTTCAAATTTTGAAAAATAAAAAGTTGCCAGTCTTCGGGGATAAGATTGAGAACTACTGACTGTGAACAGATTTTACAATGTTACAAAATGGGATTCATTCTTCTTTCTTCTAGTCTCTAATATACTTTCGTAGTACATAAAATTTATGCCAAATGTCTCAAGTCAACAAACTTTATTGCCGAATTATTTGTATTTTACCATTTGTTTAACAATTTATTTGCATAAAAACATAAATGAAATTTTATGTAATTAAACTTATAATTTAAAAAAACTTACACATCATAATGAATGCATTCTTGCGTAAATACATTCGCCGCTCAATATGAATACCACAAATATATATATTTATATATAATAAAGTAAATAATAAGCTCTTATATTTTATTTTACATTCTACCATAACAATGAGATGAATTAGAAATTATGAAGAGTGTTGTTTGGTATTTTATTGGTTTCCCAAATAAATGAGCCAATGACGTGAAAGAGAGCCAATTATTATAACAGGACTGTTTATAACCCATAATAAACCTAGGTCAGTCTTTTTCCGTTTACCTAAAAAGCGTTAATAATATGATCCTGTTCATTGGATTTCTACAGATATATTCAGCATTCTATGCGCTGAATCTGGGATAAAAATAAATTTCTGATAATGGCAAATAAACTCCTGACTTTACGTGGATGATGTTCTAAACCAATGAATTAAGATTATCATAATTCAATCATAAGGAATTGTAACTGCAATATGCATCGCATTTGGCGATCGTTTCTAAGTCTTTAAAAGAAACAAATGCCAAATGTACATTATTGTCAATTATTAATAACGATATATGTGTATCATTCACTCTAAAATATAAAGTACGAATATGTCTCGTATTCTGTCTCAAAATTCATCCAACATCATGCACATAAGAGTATTCCTACTTTTTGTACTGTTCATCACATACTTTATTTCTCTTCCAATTCAGCTTTTACCTTCGAAGCTCAGAAGTACATCATATAGATACAGTATATCTGATATACCAATAATAATAAAGTAAATAAGTGGATCTCGGGAAAGTTTGAAAACAAGACACAAGGTCATTCATTATTTTAATTGAAAGAATAAATTTGTTTTCAGACTAAGTTATTTTCCTGTCTTACGGTGCAAAAAATAAGAGTGTGACTTTGATCCATTAATTCATTTTAAGGACAATTTTATTAGAATTAGGTACTGGAGAATGATTTCAGGTCTCAGTAAACCGTAGGTAAAAACTTAAACATATTTAGATAACATGGAGTGAGTATAAAATAGAACATCTCATTGCGATTTAACAATGATAGTTATTTGGTAGATTACACTTCAGAAACAAAAAATAAAATAATTTATAAATTTATACTTGTTCGAGGTTAATCCATGCCGGTTTTCTTACAAAGATCGGAAAATATTACACCCCACAAAAAAAGTTGATTCAGTTACGTAAATACATAGCAATGACATGTCTACTTTGTAGTTATTATTACATAACAATTATTACGTGTCAGTTAATGTATCAGGAAAACTATAATTTACTGTACATATTTATGACTTTAGAGCTAAATGTATCCGGCGATGTGTTTAATTATTACAAAATACCTCATAAGAACTGCGTCGTATTTCTCAGGAGTATGAAATTATTATTAATCCTCACTCAAGAATTCTTTTCAGTCCTTGATTAATATTCTGTTCGCATATTAGGATAAGAGGCTCCCCTATATAGAAGAGAAAATCATTTATGCAATAAATGGTGTTAAAAGATCTGACAAGGTTTTTATTGTTATTAGTAATTTTTTGTATGCTTTGTCAAATTTGCAAGTTCTACTAAATTCTTCCAGATTTATCTGGCGTTTATTTTCAGAACGCCTATTAATAGGTATTGTGTACATAATTCCTTCAACTTTCAAAAACAAATTCCAAACTAATAACCAAATAAGTGAAATTAGTTATAGAGAGATCAGAATTTATTGATTTACTTTCACTAAAATAAGTCTCAATAATGATATAAAATGCACATGTGCGTATATGTATGTGTGTGTGATTTGATACAATATTAAAAAAATTACTTTAAAATAAAGGAAGACTGTAAACGTAAATTTTGTAAAGGGGAAAGTGTATACAAGAAAGTAAAAAGAAAATTCTTAGAAGTCATAAGTACAATATCCTTTAACTGACCGTGGCTGGGCGCTTACACTTCCGAGATTTGAATAAAGAACGAAACAATTATTCAGACAAATTATTTTCCTTTGAATGTAGCGTCAAGAGCTGATTCGCTGGGAGTGTCTGTATGCAGAGGAAGGCATTGCTTTGTAAGCTTCATAAAACCTACATTAACGTAGCCAATCGGAAGCAAGTAAAACCTCGCTTTGAAGGTCGCATTAAAAATCAGGTAGAAAAAGCAGAGAATGAATTCGGACAAGATCTGGATCGTAAACAGCGCGGTAAAGGACCGGACTGGATGGATTGATGAGGAGAAATAGACTCTCGTCGTCAATACGCAGCAAAGGTTTAAAAATATATTTATAATGCGAGTTGTTATAAAAATTGTAGAAATCATTTGACTGACTTTGTTAAAATTTATTTTTAAATTTTATCTTTATGCTTATTAGTACGTACATGACATTGTGGACGTAACACAGATGTATTCATTATATTTGTATGAGGACGTCCCGGGACAGGATAATGTCTTGAATAGGTTGAAGCCCTCAAGTCCCGTCCCAAGCATCATTGTCCCGTACAGGTAAGCTTACATCCATCTCGCAGGTAGCTCTATGTGACCTTCTCTGTCAGTATGAACACACTCAGCTACTACCACAACACGGACAAAGTCTCCAGGTGCGAAAGTGAACCATACACGCGCCTGACCTATGAACCTGACATCGCGGCAAGGAACCAGTTCGCCTGAAGAGAAGAAGATCCCCAGGCACGCGACCCAAGCACGAAGCATCTGGAGCGTGAACAATACATAACAAAAAAGGTCGCCATTATTAGCAGATACGGAGAACGTGATTCTCAAGGCACGTTTATATATCCCACAGTCATTAAATGATTAAACATAGCATGAATTAAATTGTACCTCACAGCAATATTTTTAAATTAGTTACATTATCTAGTTGTTAGGAATTAATGAATAGTAACAGCCGACCTCCTGCGGTCTAGTGGCTAGCGTCGATGCCTCACTAGACAAAGATGCCGCGTTGAAATCCTAGCATGAGTTTGGATGTTTGTGTCATCATGGACACGGAGACTGGGACTAAGACTGCTGGAGAATCGATACTCTGGCAACGTATCACTCCAAAATTAGAATGTGTCATTTAAGATGACACTCTGGAGTCTACCCAGTAGGCTAAGGCTTTTTTCACATTATCCGTTTTTCACCTGATCCGGGGTAAAGACGGGAGTTTAGTCCATAAGCTTATGGCTCCTTTTTACGTTGTCCGGTGACGAGAAAGAAACGGACGGAGGCGACTGTTTCGCCCGGAACTGCCACTGCGTTCGTCCGGAGAACAACAATGTTTCTCTGACAACAATAAAGTCGCGTCATTGTCTTGAGTGAGCTACGGTGGGTCGAAGTACATTTTTAAGATATTCTTGGAAAAGTTTTGATTAGCCCGGTAAGACCTGTTACATATAACATGACAAATACATAGGAATGATGATAAAGATGAAGACATGAAGTTTGCAAAGGAACTACTCTCACACTTTGATATTGATGAAAAGGATAAAAATGCGTTTGGGACGACAATTATTACTAACACTATCATTTATACATCCGTGCTGCATTTATTTTCTTGAAATATAGAATCAATGTTTTCCAAACTGTGTTCAGCGGAACACTAGCGCCCTGAGTAGGTATCCTGCAAAAAAAATTCGAGTGATTCTATCTATTCTGTGGGTCATTTTTTCCTGTTATAATACCACGTATCAGTACGTAGGACGAAAACTAAGTTTTCATCTAACGGGAGAAAGTGGAATAATTTCTCACACCTTTATTTGTTTCCAGCTTCTTTCGGAACCGATTCAGCAACATTGCGAAACAGAGAAACCATATTTCCCGCTACAATATGAAATATGGGTAACAATTAACAAGCACAGGCGTGTTCTGTAAACTACAAACCTGAGAGAGAAGACCATAGCCCAGAGTTATACAGATAATATTTATTTAAAAGTCAAAGTCAGAAAAGTATAATTGAATATTTTATTTAACTTGACAATGAGAATTTATGCCCATAAATAAACCTCATGAATTCTATTAATTAAATTTCTTAGAAATTTTAATTAAGTCTTCTTATGTAAGCTCACAAAGCTGTAAAACAAAACAAGTGGAGGAAACTAGGATCGGAAATTAGTTTCGTTTATTGTCACATCACCTGACGTGGTTTTTAGTGACCACATTCACCTTACAATTACTCCTGTATTTATAATAATAATATAAACAATGCAATAACTTATAATGATAAAGAGGGGAACAAAAAACTATTAGGGATACATTACATATTATTGAGTAGGTTCCATTCTTTTAAATAATTTAATATGGGGGTTTATAAATCTTGGGTCATTGAGACATTCCTTGTCCGGGATTCCATTTTCTTTTCTTTCTTGTAACATGCACGCAAATTCATCTATTAGGTTTCGAGTTACATTTTTCGCAAGTTAATGGGTTGGATTTGGTCATTAAATATCCATGAGAGAGTCTTGAATGATCAATTCTTAGACGGGCGAATACTTTTTGAACTCGTCTGTTTCAATTCTATTGGTATGGTTGTATTTCGTAGATACTGTTCCTTATTTCGTTGAGTTTAAATTAAATAAAGTTATGTTCGCTGAAATGAGTAGTGAACACAAAACACTATTAAGAATTTTTAAACTTCTAAACGAGTTGTCGGTCTTCTTGAAGGCACAAAATAATTCAGGACAATATTTTGTTGAAGTTTTAACAAATCCTTCATGGTTGATAAATATTGCATATATGGCAGATATTTTTTACAAAGTGCAATTATCTTATCATTACCAGGAACAAGCAAGTATACAATTTTCAATACAAGAGATAAAATTACATGTTTTGTTAAAAAATACAATTTCAGATTTTATCAATTGAATCTAATAATTTCAATGGGTTTCCAACCTTACACGAATGAAGTAGATTATGAAGATTCCAGAATGTTTTTAGAACACCTACATAACTTGCAATCAACTCTTTTGCAATATTTTCTGAAAAATAGTAAAGACGATTCCTGGGTTCACAATCCACTTTCTGAGACAGATCAAACATTAAGTGAATGTGAAAATTTAATTGATTAAATCAGTTACTCTCATTTGAAGCAAAAATAAAAATATTTCTGGGCGAGTTTGTCAGAAGATTAGATACCTCGATATTTCAAAACAAGTTATTATTGTTTTACTTTCAGTTTTCTATACCCTATTTATACGAAGTGGGGGTTTTCTTATTATGCAGCAACAGGATTGAAAACGACACCAGATATTAGAATTCAACATACAAATATTTTACCTGATATCAACAAGATAAGCAATTCAAGGGGAAAACCATCAAAGTCATTACGTGATTTACTTATCAATATTTTTATGTTTATATTATATTAGTTTTATATTTTAAAATAATTACTAAATAATTTTTACAAGAGGGAATTACCCAACCTAAAAAATAAGGGAAGGGTTCCTCTAAAATGTCAGATTTTTCGAAGTGTTCCATTAGAAAAAACGTTTGGGTAACCCTGATGTACAGAAATAATTTTTAATACTTTATTTTATTAAGTCTCAATTTATTAACCGAAGTTTATACACTTACCAATTGTCAAAGCACACTTCCGACGTCAGTCCCAAAATAATTACATAACACACTTCTCACTTCTCTTGTGGTTATGACTTGGCTCAACTCTTCCATACTCAGATATAAATTCTGTCCATATTGCTGTATCCACATCTCTCTCAAGTACAAAATTATGTTATACAATACGATGCAAGCATTTACAATATTGGTTCAACAGAGTTACAATATTATAAGGACTGTCATTTATATAAGTTGTTATTAAATATTGGTTACAAATTTTTTCAATCTTCATTTATTGACATAATTTAAAACAATGACACAAGTTTGAAACAATATTTCCGATTCTCCTCTATTATAATCTTTGTTTCACACATTGTTTAACTTTCCCTTGTTATTCTGAATACTAACAATACGCCCATGAGTTGTTTGTTTTAACCGTCATTTCAAACTCTTCTCTTGTGCGACAAGTACGTCTAAAATTTCATCTTACTAAATTATTGATTCCATAAGTAATTATTCATTTCATAACGTAATTGTATTACACATTATATTTTAAATAACAAACTAAGAATCAAAACCACACAGGAGGATAACTTTATAAAAATCAAGGAGGAAATAAAATTAAAAATACCTCAATTAATTAAAAATTCAGTAGCCAAACACCGCCTCCCCATGGCATTTAAAGAAACTTAGGAAATATATGGAAATGATACAATATAGAAAAGATAAGCTATATAATGTAACATGACAAGGTAGTACAGCAAGCTATTAGCAATTATGGCAACATTTAAGAAATATACACTGATGTGGAAAAACAGAATAACGGGATAGGCGTGGGGGCAAGTACAGGAGAAGAAGAAAAGTCAATAACATATCTATAACATCAGCGGAAACTAAATCCATAGTAATAACAACAAGATACTGCCCTAAACAAAATTATTGCAAACTTTCAGAAGCACTAAAATCAATAAAAGTTAAAGAAACAATAAAATGTTGAATAATATTAGGAATAATATTATTCAGGCCACCAAGGAAAACCAGGATATTACACTTATGTGGATACCATCGCATAAGGGCATCAGAGGCAATGAGATAGCAGCCGAAAAAGTTAAAACAGCAGCCAAGAGGGAAGAAAACAAAACAGACTTAAGAGAATATTTTATAAACAAGGTGACACAGACTGGACAAATAACAGAAGAAAAGAAAACATCGGCCCCATCCTTATATGCAAAAAGCTGTCTATCTCATCCTTATTTCCCAAAACTTTTAAGAGAAAGGAAGAAGGGGTCCTATTGATTATTTATTTTCTAGAGAGGTGCCACATAGAAATGACGCCTGAAACGTATGAAACATTCTTTTGAACTGCAATAAATACACCACTGAACGTAGAATTCATCGCAACAGATGGCAGCCTAATTCATTAAATGAAGAAGAAATAAGTAATGTAATAAAATTCCATAAGGACACTAATACGATTTAATTCAATGTATCAGTTTAAATATTTCATGTATTTCGAGGTTTACTATGTAATACTGTACTAGAAATTTGTACCGTCCGTAATGACATATTAGTCGACCCGACGTTAAACTTTATTAAAATAAATAAAAATATATTACTTTTAAAATCCACCAGATGAGGTTCCAAATTTTGGAACGAAACTTCGTGTACTGAACTAATGTTAATGAAGTTTATATTATATTTGTTCCGACAGATTTGTATTTCATTAAGTTTTTTCAATATTAAACTTTTGCATAAACCTCGACTGCACCAGAGAAAGATTAAGAAAACAAATGCGCCGGTATGAAGCTATACTTATGATTATTTACGTAGGTAAATGATTAAATTAATAATGTATAATATAAGACAAAATAACGCATGATGCTAAATTCTAAAACCAGACGTCCCGTAACAGTAAACTAGGGTTTTATAAAAATTTATTTAAAATATTGAAAGAGTGTAAGCATAAAATATGTGAGCGGAAAAGTCTATATTAGACAGTACAAACTTTTTCTCATAATTCATTAATACAATATATAAATGTAGACTGCAAACAACCTTCCTCAACCCAAGCACCATAGAAGACTAAAAAGAAAACGTCCAACAGACTTTGGAGCAGTGAAACCAGAACTTCAATAAGTCATAAATTCCTATAATAATCATCTCATTAATTAAAAAAAAATTCTATAAATTCTTGTAAACAATCATATGCTGGAGACTGCTATTTAGCAGTTTCCCCATTACGTCAAGCCATGTCAGTAAAGAATATTATCATAACTAAATTGTACACTGTACAGGTAAAGTTTTCTTTTAATTAAATTTTTTTAGAAAAAATGTAGAAAATCGTATGGAGACGCCCGATGAATCCAGTCTTCGAGTGGGATGGAGGACGACATTCGAATTATATCAGCGAAATTTTACAGAAAAATTGCAGTGTGTGTGCGTGTCAAGACTACACTAATCCTTTTGAAAATATTCGAATGCAACTCCTCGGCAGTATTTTAGCTAACTTATATTTGCTATTGTCATTAATCGTAGTAATTGTGTACTGAAGAAATCATATTTAAACCCTTTTCGAGAAACAATAATAGTCGAATTAATCATTTTTTAACTTAAAAAATTGATTTCTCGTAGAGAAAAAATAATTGGTATATCAAGTTCATCCCTTTCATTTACCTGAAGACGATGGCGGAGTTAGCCGTCGAAACGAATTTTATAAATGACTAACCCGGGTGAAATCCCGAGAACGTCTTATTCAGGCGAACACTGTTATTGTGAGTCTCCACTGTCTTCAATACATCCCTTTTGTTGTTTTCTCCGTCCATATTTAACTTTATTTAAAATCTGTCAACACTCATATTGGAGATGAGGAATATTAACTTGGTTTTCTGCTGTTTCCGGTTCCATAATATGATTTACATGAGCTGAAACACAAAGGTTAGTAAGAGCCTTTAAAATCAACGCAAATAGAAGCTTTTAGCATGAGCCATATTTACCTGTAATAATGGAAAACAAGTATATTGCATTAAGAAATAATATTAACAGGAAAACTACCATGGCACTATTTACGATACATTTGTGTTAATCTGCTACTGAAGGTCAATACATAGTAAACATTAGAATCATCGGCTGGCACCTAAGTTAGATGTCTGACACAGAAGTTCATCATACGCTAAGGGTTTGTATTTTTATACAAATTGTCAAGGCAATAGGGTCGGAGATGTTCCATCTTCATTAACAATTAAAACCTCTAGTAATTTTAACTCCGTGGGACATATATCACGAGCCCGACCACTCCAATGCTCTTCCCTATATCTTATTTATATTAATAATTAATAACAAAACGCTGAAAATTATATGGGTGGATAGACTCTCTAACGACGAAGTTATAAGCACGTTATAAATGATTACAAAAATAGACCCAGCGTCTTAAAATATTAAAGAAAAACTAAATTCCCAATCGTATTCTAAAATAAAAATAATAATAAGTATAATTACAAAATTGCATAACATTATAGCGAAATATTACTTATTTATTGTGGCTGAATTTCGTTTCTGTTGGGATACTTATGTTGAAAAAAATCTGTTCACGTTAGTCATATTGAAGTAAGTTAAAATGTTGCTGAAACATTGAACCTAAGTTGTAACAAAGATAATTAATTAGGTTATAAGAAAGAGAATATTACATTAACTAACTCATCATGATAAAATAATTTACGTTGAAAATGCAGAACCTGTTCCGATTATGAAAAGAAATTAATTTAGGAAGGAAATGCTAACCGTTAATTAAAAGTTGAATCATTAATCATTATTTAAATAAATTACGTTGAACTTAATTTAACTAAAAATTAATACTTTTATAAAATTAATGTCTCAATATTTAGCAAAAGATTTACGTATGTTTAATTGTTCTGGATACAGCGAGGAGAAATAAATAAATACCTTATGCTTTGCCGACGTTATTGTAGTATTAGGGGAATCAGAAGACGTCTTGGAAACCATAAAAATGGCATGAACGGAGTCCTGGAGAAAGAGTTCAGTATGAGGATTAATAGAGGGAAAACCAAGGTAATGGAGTGTAATATGGGAAGTGGAACAACAAATGGTGTTAGATTGGGAAGAGATATTTTGACGGCAGTTAAGGAATTCTGCTACTTGGGAAGCATAATAACTAGAGATGGAAGAAGTATAGTAGACAAAAGCACAGTCAAGGAAGGCTTTCGCGAAAAAGAAGAATTTAATTACGGGTAATATAAGTGTGAATATTAGGAAATCGTTGCTAAAAATGTTCGTATGGAACGTGGTGTTATATGGGTGCGAAACGTAGACGATAGGAGTTGGGTAAAGGAAAAGAATAGAAGCCCCATGGAATGTGGTGCTATAGGCGATTGCTGAAAATCAGACGGGTGGATTGAGTAACTAACGAGGAAGTTCTAAACAGAATAGCGGAAGAGCGAACAATATGGAGGACATTGACTAAGAGAAGAGATAAATTGATAGGCCACGTTTTGAGACGTGAGGTCTTGTAAAATTAGCAGTAGAGGGAAGTGTGGGGTAAGAATAGAAGAGGGAGTCCATGGATGTAATACGCTAAGAAGTTTAGGGAGGATGTGGGATGTTGAAAAGGTTTGCGCAACATAGGTTAAATTGGAGGGTTGCATCAGGCTAGTCCTAGGACTGAATACTACTACAAAAACATCAATTAATTGTTAATAAGACTAAATAACACTTGGCTTGCTTTCTCTGCTTCCCTCATTCTTCATTTGTATCGTTATTTATACCAATACGAGAAGTGACCACAATGTTAGTTACAATAAAGTAACGGTTTTTGTTCTAAAAGACAGTCTACACCAATTATTTCTTATATATTGCAATGAAACAAAATAGAAAAGTGTGTGCAAAATTACAACGCTGTGTCCTAGTCCTGCTATTACGAACTGTTGTCTTATTGCGAGCTCCATGATCTGGATAATCTCTTTGTTGTCATTGTAAGCCCTATGTATCTGCCACTGGGAATCTTGCCATGTGTAAGTTAAATAAATACATACGTGTTTTCATGTTTTTTTTATTCTGCCCACCTTTCCTAAATTAATTTTAGGAAACGGCCCTTAGAATCTTTTCCGGAACAAATCGGTTGGTTAGACTTCCTACTCCACCTTTGAGTTTCTTCCTTTGCTAGCCGATCAACCGTGTCATGTCCGATTAAGCAGATTTGCTCTGGTTTTTTTAAAAATGTTTCTGATAATTTCATTACTGACCGATCTGTTTATTATTCTTTTATTTCCCGCATATGATTCGTTAATGATTATCGTTTTTTGGATACATAGCACTCTTAAATAGAACCTGTGACTCATTTTCTGTTTTAACAATAAACAAAAAAACGGCCAATAAGTCAGCAAATAAATTTATCACTATTTATTCAAAAAAGACGTTTCGTCTCCATTTTGAGACTTCCTAAGGAGTGCTACAAACATAATATTACAAGAAAATTATTTATGGGTTCAATGTTACAATTTTTTTATTGACATATTACATGGTTAGAAACTAACAAATATAGCAATTCAACATATTTATCTTTGACTTCCTCAGCCGAAAAGGTTATTGAATGCACATGTGAAGAATTTAGTGTCGCGGACCATCTCCACCCCCTGACGGTTACGTCGGTAACTTTAGAACCATGTTTTATATATATATATATATATATATATATATATTAAAAAACTGTAACATAGAAACAACCGATATTTAATTACTTGCAATACTGTATTATGCTTATGGTACGCCAAACGAAGTCTCAAAAAGGAGACTAAATGTCGTTTCTGGATAAATAGTGATAAATTAATATGCTGACTTATTGACCGTCTTTTTATTTTTAGAAATTTTAAAGTCAGAAAAGTAAGTTGTTCGGTTTTTAACGTTTGCCCCGGAGATTTCCATGGTTACAACGCTACGAGCTACTGCTGTTGTAGATTCTGAGACATCCGTGCAGACTGGTCTGGGGTTGTCATTTTTTAGTGCGTGGATCTTCTGTTATTCTGTTCAACCCACGTCGGCCCTATTTCCTATCGTGTCCATTTATACTTTCCTTTCTTTCAGAGTAACGTGAGTGGCCATCGGTTGAGTTCAATTGCTGGCATACATAAGTTTTCCTTTTTTAACAGACTTTTAATGAGGTAATGAAAGGTGTTATGATCCTCTAGAGATTTTTCCTAGCTGCTTACGATATTGTCTGGTTGGATGACTGTAATATTCATGTAGCATACATCAAGATGTTTCGTATCTTCTACTAGTTAACGGGTTTAGGTCAAGCGATAAGGTTAGAAATATAAGTTTCAATAAAATATCCTAGTTTCAGGTCATGCTGTCATTTAAATTAAGGCGTTTCCCAATATGTCGCGAATATCTTTATTGTTTATATTAAGAATTTATAGTAGACATTCAATTTAATTTTTATTTATTCTAAACACAAGAAGCAAATAATCCTTTGAATTAAGAAATAATGAAAAAATGACATAATTTAGCATACATTTCTTGATACGCATCATTATAAATAAATATATAATTATGCATATCAAACATTTTATGCTAAATTATGTCATTTATATAAATATATATAATATTTTCCAATGCATTAGTATTAGTATTAAATCATATTCCATTGGTCCCAAATAAAAGTACAACTTATGGAATATGGAATAAGTTAGTGTTTGTACATAAATTGTTGCTATTTACATTCTTATAATTTAACTTAAAATAAGATACACTCAAGTTCTACAGAGGAGAAAAGATATACGACTTGTATAAGTTAAAGTATAAAATCATATTCCATAAATCCTATAGAGAAGCACAAGCTTCAAGGATGTGGAACGAATCAGAGATTTTACATAGGTTGCTTTATTAATATTAGAATATACTGTAACTATTGATTACTTTTAACGTTAAATAGATTTTCTTATAGGTTCTATACAGAAACAACAATTTGTACTTATATATAAAATTGATACATATTTGTTACATCTATACTAAAAAATTAGTGTTCTAATATGTTCTTACATAATTATAAAATATCTAACATATGTTACCATTCAGCTTTCATTAAATTCTTCATCAGAGTAGAAGGAGGTGGATTAGTAAGAACTTTAGTTAGTTCATATTTGAACTTGTTTGATTTATTTTTAATTGTTTAATGGAGGTGGGGGTGGGAAGTTTATTAAATATGCTAATAGCATTGTAATGTACAACCTTTTGTATTATGGTTAGAGACTTCTTCTTGTGTAAATAGGTTTTTACTTCTGTATCTCAAAGTCATGTTTATATGAGTTTAGTGTGAAGTGGTTACTGTTATTAATAACAAATAACATGAGCGAGCCTTGCCATATGCTGGGAAGTGTAGGGTCTGTATTACTGTTTTCTTAACAGTCCTAACAGATGTTTTTGTAGAGACCTGACATAATATTCTAACTGATTTTTTGAAGTGTAAATATTTTATCTTTTCCCTGATTCATTGCCCCAGAATATTATACCATATGTCATTATAGAGTGGAAATATGCAAATAACTAATTTTCTTTATGTTAGGATCACTACAACTTGACATAATTCTAAGAGCAAAGGTTGCCGAGCCTAATTTTCGTAGGAGAATATTAATATGATCCTTCCAGTTTAATTTATTGTCCATGGATATACCTAAAAATTTTGTACATTCAACTTCAGTTATTTCACAATTATTTGTTGCTACTTTTATTGATTTCAAATTGATAAATATAATATTGATAACTATTGCTAATATCTTACATTCAGAAATTAGTATCTTAACAATGTACTATTTCTATGGTAAAGATTTATATTGAGATACACTCAATTCTACGAATTCTTCCAACAGAGTGGAAGTGGCTAAGTAAAAAGTTTGTTAGTTCATGTTTGAACTTGCTTCTATTTATTTTAAAGTGTTTAATTGAGGCTGAGAGTATTCTAAAAATGCTAATAGTATTGTAATAAACATTTTTTGTATTACGATTATCGACTTTAATTACTTGCGAAAATTATTTTTATTTCTGATATCAAAGCTATGCACATCTGAATTAGTTATGAATAGGTGACTTTAATTAATTACAAATTACATCAATGATCGAATATACTGGCCAGTATTCTGTAAAATGTTGTAGTAAACTTGATATAATATTCTTATAACTTATTTCAGAAGATTAAAAGATTTCCCATTTCTAGATGCATTACCCCATAACAGTATAATATGCCATAAAGAGTGAAAGTATGCAGAATATACTTATTTTATTATGTTTTAGTCACTACCTCTTTACATAATCCTAATATATTACAAGAAATTACGATTTTTTATACGTTTCCTAGCGATCATTTTCTCCCAATTGGAAATTAAATAAAATTGAAAATTATATTGTATGGAATTGCAAACTATTTCAAAAAGGTGAGGACAACAGATAGCAAACGATAACTGATCTTGTTATTAAAGATCTGATATTGTAAACTAAATTTTTGGAAATGCAAAGAACCCATTGGAAAAGTAATAAATATTCGATAAACAAGAATATTACGAAAAATGAAAGACAAACATTGTTTATAATAAATCTTCAAAATATTTCGAACCCCTCGTTTCAGATGTAACAGGTCCTAAACATATTTAATAAAAAATTAATTTCTTGTAATCCTCAGGTTAATCCTGTGAAATAAATTATTGTCATTTTTAAGAACAGTTTGAAAATATTCATTCGTATAGAATTTTTATGGTGCAAAGAAACGAATCTAACTAACGAGCGAAAACTTATTGCATTTATTAAATTTATCTGCGGATATCATCATAGAGAAATTATAATAATTATTTTATGCACCTCATTTGCACTCTACGTGCTTGAATATATTTTGAGTAGTACCTTAAGAAATATAAAACTATAGTGCGGATTTGAAATTGAGTAATTTCAAAATATTTGCGAAGAACTGCCTCAGTGAAACTTCACATTATTAATAATGTATAATTACAAATTTTTTGAGGTAGTATTTGGATATATTTCAAATAAAAATATGGCATAGTATATTATTTAATAAAATTATTTGTCACTAATGCATAAGAGAAATACATTTTCTGTGCATTAATCTGGCATACAGGCTTCTTCTTCGAAATTAACATACAATTAATTTTGAATAATTTAAAATGTTAAGTACAACCGTATATGCGAGAAATTATATCTCTTTTAAATCTTACATTATCTAATTTTAAAATACATAAATTACAAAAAACATACTACCTTATATTCAGACAATTACGATTTATTGGACATAAGATTGACGGCATATAATGTTTATAATTTATTATTTATTTTGACAGGCGATTATTTCTTTGTTAAATTTAAATTAAATGTCATTAAAGATATTTCGAGAAATCTTAAATGACGTGCAATATTTTAAAATTAACGGGGAATGAGGGTGACTCTTCTTTTACCTCTTTGGGACACGAAATATATTTTTGTTAAATGAATGTCTAAAATTGTTAAAACTGAGTTTATTATTGTATTAGTAAAGTTTTTATGTAATTATATACATGTAAGGTATATAATTTTATAGCTTGCACTATTTTCTCAAGAGATGAATAATTAAATAACTAAAAAATAATTTGAGTGATTCTTATAACTAATGTTTAGAAAATTTTTCTTGATTTGTATATAACATAATTAACGAAGTTTTAGAACTATGAAAATGAAATGAACAGAGTAGCAACTTATTTTTTACGACCATTAACGGAGAGTTCACTGATTTATATATCACTGTTAAATCCGTTTTTTTTATAGGTATGAGAATATCTGATATCGAAATTACTGAGGAATCTCTGAATTGTTATTTAGAAAACTTTATTCAGTTTATAACAAATATCGTAATTTAATATAACTGATTCTAGATTACTCATCTTACATTTTATATTTATAGGATCTTATGCTATAAATAAATATATTTAGCACGATTGCACTTTATTGAACACTTGCCAATTTTTTTTTTCAATTATTTTATAACCCAAGATTTTAGATGAGATTCGTCCTTGAAATATATTAAAATACCTAACTTATTTAAAAAATTGAGAAGTGAAACAACACCTTTTTACGCTCCATAAAACAATATAACCCATTTATTGGAAGATTAAGTTACAAAGTGCGTCCGCGTTTCTTCGACTGAGAGCGGACAGATATTAAGCCAATGCGCCACGGCTGATAGCTTCGGAAATTCAATTAACATACAAATAAAGTTGGTTTGTTACTAGTGAAGCAAGAAGCGTAGAAGTAAATGCTATTTCCATATGCTTTCAACGTAACAATTTTGTGAGGTTTGGTAACTACATCATTTTCAGAATCACACAGAGACTGCGCCCAAGCTCTTTATCTGTTCCGCAGCGTAACCTGTTTTCTAGCAAAACAACGACCACCCAACGAAAATAAATATTTCCCTGAAAGTGGAAACGTCAAGGTAAAGCAATGACGGGGCGCACAAAAAAAATTCATTCTCAAAAATCACGAAAGGAAATTTAATTTTACCTTCGATTCCATACTATGTTCATTTAATGTTGCAATTGTAAATTCTTTTGAAACTAAACTTAATAAATCTTTAAAAAACTAAGAAATGTTAGACAAAAACTACTGCCAAGAACATTTAATAAAAACTGTGTACACAAAAAATTATAAGTAGTTGTTTTTAATGAAATATATTGACTTAAATGTTAATATAAATTCAGTACGTATAAAAGAAATAATATATTAAAAAATTATTTTATTCTTGACAACTAACATTTGTGTTAGCTGATGCAGCAAATGACTTAGTTTTTTAAAGTATTTAAGTACTTTATAAATTGCTTTATTAAGTATGCAAGTTATTTTAAGTAACAGGGTCAAAAATATTTTTGTGGAACTATTTCAGTTTATTATCAGTAGTAGGCAATGCGACTATTTGTTTAGTAGTAATTGGATTAATTAATCTGCCACTAATAAAAAGAGAAAATATTAATATGTTTCCAAATTTCACATATTGTACAATTTAATTTCCTTTAGATTTAATATAAATTATCACTTTTGCCTATCTTGAGGTGTTTTCTAACTAAAAATACTACAAACCTTAACTCTTTAATCTGGCTATCAATTTTATGACATAATTTGATTTAAGTCAACCTGAGATAAATTAACAAGAAAGATTTTACAATTTATCTTTTTCAGAATTGTTATGGCTCTTGAAGGAACCATAACAATACTTTCTACAAATCATCTAAAAAATAGCTACATGTCTGGCGTTGTTCGAGTATTTATTTAAATTACCTGGCATAGGAATTAATTCAATACTAACCACTCGGTCAACATATGATTTAAGAGTCATTAAGACCTTATATTATTTTCTAATTAACAGGAATGATTAACCGAATACATTAAAATAACCTGGTACATTAAATAATCACAGCATCTTCCAGTGTAAAGATTCACGGTTCTTTAACAGACTGATATATATTTTCCCAGTACCTTTATGGAGTTAAATATACTCCACAGAGAGACCAATAGTACACGCAGTGGTGCACAAATTATAAAAATTATTATAGGTACCTTAAGGAGGTAAAAATAATTTGGTAGCATAAATGACTTCTAAATACACCCGGTGCTTTAATGGAGTTAAAATAGATCCTGAGATCTTAAGGATGAATTCTTAAATTCCTGGTACCTGAAGAGGATAGTGAATAATAAAATGTATGAACAATAACTTATTCATATTTTTATGTTAAATTATGGTTATAAAACATGTCTCCTTTTCAGTAATCTCACAAAAACATTTTAATTTATTTAATTTTAATTCTTATTTAAATTTGCAGTAAATTCTGCGGCATTAGAAACTTAACATTTATAATTTATCAGTAATGTCGACAATTTATTAAAGTATTATTCAGTTTGGTATTTGGGTAATCATAAATTTAATGTTTTAATATATTCTATTAACTTCATAATACCAATATTAGCACAGACTGCGGAGTAGTTTCTATTAGATAATGATGAGCTAGTTAAGTGCAGCCAGTCCTAAATCTTGAGAAGACATTTGTTCTCTGCGATGCAATTCAGGATTCGTTCTTATGTTGTATAAAAATTGTTATGTTTTGATGTGCGCAATCCATATGAAAATGTTTTACAGTTTTTCTTCCTACGTTTTTTTTCTTCAATTTATCTTTAATTAGGTTCCAGACAGCTTGGAAACTGTTGTTTTAGCTTGGTAAAGGATTAATTCAGTATCCAGAAGAGGCTGATGGGTTAACTAATTAAATCAGTTTGGTACTGTTTCCCATCATTTTTGTATCGTATACGTTTACGTATTACACAATGAAGTAATATATGTACACACAATCATAATGTATTTCCCGACAGTTTCTATTATTTTAATCCTTATATTTGTACTACACCGTTTTGAATATATATATTAAAGATTATCCTGTCGATTGTTGTAAAGTAGCTCACATAACCAAGGTATATCCTATAGATTTTTTCTCACGAACGGGGCGTATGTGTACGTTTGGTTAAAGGAGAGGATAATTTATATCTCATGACGGTGTGGAATTTCCTTAATTAGTAAGAGCTGTAATTGTAATTGGATGTCGATTTTTTCCGTTCGCCCATAATACCGGCGATTTTGAATAATCTATCATGGACGTGAAGTTTAATTACCGGACGGCAATGGCTGCTTACGTTGGGTCCGCGGCCGCCGTTCTCAAATTGTATTAAATGTCAATAGATAACACTTATGATAACGACGACCGCTTAAAATAACACCGCTGCTTGGCTAATTCTCGTAGTGGCTTCATGGAACGTGAAGTTGTGGTATCCCATCGTTTTTTTTACTAGGTCGTTTTTTTAAATGCACGAGGGACACGGGAGGAGCCACGTTCAATGGCGATTTTTTTAAGTCAGGTTGTATTAGGTAGGTGTCTTCGCACAAGAAATTATTGTACCCAACAATTATAATTTATTATACGCTAAACAGTCTAGTACACAGAATTATTTACAAAATTGGGTCGATTTACTAATTGAATGGAAGAATTTGCAAAGAATAATCTATTAGATAATACTGAATTTAATTTTATTTCTTAAATATATAATTTTGTCTGATTATTTATAATATATAGAAATTATATTATAATGAACACGTTAATGTGTAATCTCCATAGTGTGTATAAGTTTTTATTGTTTTATATATCACTAAGAGTTTTAATGACAACGTAAAAGAATGATAAATTTTACTTTAAAAATGAACTAATTGCCAAATATTAAAATTATCTAGCTGGAGTCGCTCATGACGTCTTTGGTTATATATATAACGCAGATCAATATGGACAGAAATAATTAAAATTAAATTATTTTAGAATTTTAATAATACGCAATTTAAAATTTTTGGAAACACATTAATTACTCAAAGTAATTGTTTTACAAATTTATTAGTGTCCATATAAAAATGTTATTCATTATACAGAGTCAATCATATGGATTTTAACCTTAACAATATTAATCACGTATTTTACCCTAATACCACAAACTCAGTTTCACAATTTGTGAAACAAAGTTAAGAACTTGGGGTGGAACAGTGCTCGAAATATCTACTTCATTATTTTCTTGAAGCAATTGAGTCACCCATATATATATGTTGCTATGGAGTAATAATATATTCATTACAAACGTAATGATGCCATAATAGAACCTTGTGAAACTCCCATACCTATTTGTACTCAATGATAATTATTACTTGTGATAGTTTTCAGATTAATTATATTTAATTAAAACTTTTAAAAGAGAATATGTATCGTGAGGAAAGTTGACGCTTTATTGAATCTAACATCATTTTAGTAATGGAAGACGTGACTTGTTCTCATAATCATATTTCGGATAACATATGAGTAAACCACTAAGGAGATACAAAAAATTCAGTAACATAACAGAATTCAAAAAGGTCCTTTTCTTATATACGATTGTTATTTTATTCTACTCACTTGTCATTTATAATGTATTTAGAACAAACTAGTTAAACAATATTATATTTAATACTAGATCTTATTCATCATTTTTCCGACATTAAGTGAATTAATAAATAAAAATACGTCCTAATAAGACACCAAACGTATTTAATCTGCATTTAATTAATATAAATACGTTTCATCCAATTTTGTAGACTTATTCAGGTAACTATAAATACATTAATTATTTTTAAATTTTAAAAAGGAATGGTGATGTAAAATATTTATTCGCAATTTCATGTAATGCTAAAACATCATTTTTGAACTTTAAATTTGATTTAAATAAATGTAAAGACGGCCAATATGTCAGATAGTAATGTAGTTACTATTTAACTAATACAAATTCACACATTTAGATTCAAATTCTCAGGCAGGAATTATTAATTCAAACATCATTTTCTGACTTAAAGTTTAAAATAAATAAACGAAAAGTTGTAATTAATAAAACTTAACAGATTTAGATGCAAATTATGAGGCCAGTCCATTAATTTGTATTAAATTAAATTATATGGCTGTCTTTTCATTTATTTATTTTTAATGCCATTTTCATAATTTTAAAAATTCATTTCATCATAAAACATTTGTATATTTGTATTGTAAAATATAACGATTTTGTATCAGTAAATATATTTATTCTTCATAAATTAGTATTAATATCTTTATCAAACGTGAATTCATATTTTCCTAAATTTCGGGATGAACGGAAAGAGATTAATTTGCAGTCATCTTCAGATTTCGGTATAAAGGTATTATATTAAACGTAAAGAATAGTAAAGTAAGATTCAACACAATAAATTATTTTATATTCGTAGCACTGTAATTTAGCATATGAAAACAAATAAGTAAAGACTTTCCAGTAATGTTCCAAACATAATATAAATTCTCATTTCTATGCTTTATACTGTTAAAAAGAATTACTGTGACTCGGTTTAGAAATTTTAATCTACTTAACACCTGATGTTATATGGCTTTGAAATTTATCGTTCGATCTTCACTACAATGATTCTGATTCTGAATCGTTAGATGCCTCGTTGAGGAAATCGGCTTGTAACGGACTGTGTCAAACACCTTCTAAATCATTTAGAAGAAAAGCAGACAGACGGTGCAATTCAACTGTGAATGTTGCGCCTGTTTGCTGCATTGGAAAACACTATTGGCTTCAGTTCTCATTAAATAAAAAGTTCAAGTGGCAATCACTTTGTCGCACACAAAATTGATCTGTATTCAAATTGCGGAACTTTTAACTAAGGAAAGGACCACAATTACAAGTTATACATTTATGCGTTATTTTTATTAAGTGCGAAACTATGTTAACGAGCCTGAGATTTCGAAATAATTAATTTTATGAAAGATGGCATTATATGACAAATCGTATTTAACTGTTGGCTCACTTACTACTAAGACATGTTTGTCTCTAAAATATACTCAAGGGTTCGTCACATGGTTTGTGCGGTGAACCATTATTAATTTATTACTATTTTTCATCAAATGGAGTGTTGGTAATTATTTTATTACTTAACTGAGCATGTTTATTGGCTACTTTATTATCTATTTGTTAAAGTACTGTTTCAGTTCTTTTAAATTTTATTTATATTTGTTTTACAATTTTAATATAAAAAATATATTTCATCTAGGCATAAGATAAAGATTCTTATAAGAATAAATTTAACCACGTCATTCAATTAACTCATGTGGTTATTTAGCCTTTATAAACATTAAAATTTTACAGAGCTAGCGCCAAACTACATAGATACAA
Source organism: Eucriotettix oculatus (assembly GCA_034510155.1). Classification (NCBI taxonomy): domain Eukaryota; kingdom Metazoa; phylum Arthropoda; class Insecta; order Orthoptera; family Tetrigidae; genus Eucriotettix; species Eucriotettix oculatus. The sequence continues at coordinate 143,121,281 of CM067377.1, forward strand.
TATTTGAGGTTTTATTTATACCTAAAAGTAGAAAATTTTGTGCAATATACATTTAAATAATTTAATTTTAAACTGTTTCTAAGTCATTAATGACCAATTGGGTTAAAGTGATGAGAAATAAGTTTTAAGGACTTCAATATTCTACTTGAATCAAATATAGACCCCGGCAAACAAGCAAATTTCACTGTCAACAGAACCATTAATTTGACTTTATTCCAAAATCATTATAAAAATACTGGAATTTAGTCGTTCATTACATTAATCATATATTCGTGTATGTGCAGTCATTTTTTATATTTTAACGTTTCATTACCTAAAAACTGAAACTCATCACTACTCGCATCTCCAATAGAAATTCTTATTTATTTTGGTATCATAAAATATATTTGTCGCATTCGATAAACGAAATGCATGAATCATTAAATTATTTTATAAGGGAATATGAAACTTTCTCTGTACGAATGAAGTTCATTCAGAAACGTTATGAAAAAATTACCTACAGGGATGAATTGTAATTTGATACTAGACATTTTTCAGCCATATTTTAATAAATTCAGGATTAACCTAGCCATTAACGTAAGCAGGAAATTAGAACTGTGTAACTAAAAAATCATAAAAAATATTTTACGCTTTAAGCATAAAAACTTGGGCCGATAAAAATTTTATGTTTGTCACACGTGCAACTTTTCTCGAACGAAGGAAAGTGGTACATAAAAAAAGTACAAAAGGAAATATTGATTGGAACACCGTAAAGTAAAACTGATTAGTGGTATGAAATACAAGTTATTGGATTTATTAAATTATATCATCACATATCATCTTTTACTAAAATGTATGAAAATGCCACCGATTGTGCTCAAACTATGTTTAAAAAACTCATTATAAGATTACTGGAAGCTTGCAAAAGATATCACAGTAAAACGAAGGCAAAATATTTTACGTAGTATTGATTACCAAGGTTTGTAAGCAGCATCAAATTGAAGAAAACGTTTAAAAATATGGTTTTTATGAAAAGAGAGAACATTGATTGATTTATTAAAGTATAATAACGCACAAGTATATTTAATTTAATGTCTGTTTATCGAAAACTTGGACCTGAGTAGGAAGAACATAATCAAAACATTATATTTATTTTAGGTGTATTCTTTTAAGTTCAAGTTAACTGTATACTAGTATACTAGTATACAGGAAAGATCATTAGCAACTACTTTACAGCTTTCAATATCTTGTCTTCATTGCAGGGTTATTCTATTTGGGAACGCATACGCAAACAAACAGCCAAGTACCTGCCAGGAATCGAATCCGGGACCACTTGACCACAGATGCCGGCTATTCTTCAGTGTTATAATATTTAAATAAGAACAAATTTGCGGAAAATTTATCTTACGCAAATCATACTAAATCTTTAAATAAATGAGTTCCGTTACAGCGAGAAACTATCAACTTCTGATAATATGAATCTATGGAACAGCGTTAAATGAATATGAAATTTTAAATATTTAAATCCAATAAAAGTGAATAGTATAGATTATAGAACTAAATTTTTGGATATAATGAGAAAATTCAAATACTAGTATATTTTTTAAAAAAAGATACATCAGATAGTAAAATGTATATAATATTTTCATTAGTTTATTATGTACGCTGTCTATCAGAAATATTGATGCAGACAAACATTTAGAGATTCTATTCTCAATGTTTAAAAGTGGAATACAGTATTTTTAAATAATTTCTTTCTTTTAAAAATAAAACAATTTGTAGCATTAATGGCCGATGTTTTGATGAAGATAGTCTTGGGACTACTCATTTATGTAAACATTCAAAAGAAATTGTACTCAGGAGAAAACCGGCAGGAAATATTTTACCAATAATATTTATGGAAATTAATTCTTATATTATTTAAACTATTAAGTGAAATACGAAATATGTTAATGTGTAATAGCTTACAGTTATCAAATTTTCGGTAGTAATAAGATTTGATTATATAAAAGAAAAGTATTCGTGATACATCAATTTCCGACAGAGAAGTAAGCAAATTATAGCTGCCATTTATTGAAAAATAAATATCAGAAAAACCAAATTCTAATATCACGGCAATTACCGTACAAACAAAAAATTAGACGTAAATGTTTTTAAAAATAAGCCTGGCAAAAAGTTCAAAAAATTTATTTGAAAAGACTTTCTATTACCAATAGACTATATCCTTCCACTCTCTCATTCCGGTATAGCTTAACATTAATTTCTTCTCTAGTTAGCCAGTACCTCATTCTCGGCCTCTCAAAAAACTCTTCCTTTAATTCCATTTTATCTGATACCCCCTATTACCCTTTATTCTGATAATATTAATCGCCAATGATAAGGTAAACAAATAATCGCCATAACCAAATTATGTGCATTGCCCAATCATTTCCCTCGCTATTAAATTGCCACTGGTCACTACAATTATATCAAGTAGTCATTCTATTTATTTATTTTGCTAATAAATACTGTATGTAATGTAAAAACGGGTGTACTACCTTCGGATATGTTATCGCAATAAATAAATAATAGAAGAAACGAGACTTTCTCAATTTATAATTTTGGCTATTTGGAGTGATCAAATTATGAAAACTAAAATGTTTGAAAAAATTTTAACTAATTTAAAATGAATTTTAAACAAAATACTGAACGTCTTTCAATAAATTCTACTGTCAGAAAAGTTGTATATTATTTTATGTTATGTGGTTTCTGAGGAAACACAGTGTGATTAAAATAAGCATGACTTTTTTGTGCAAGATTTTGGAAACCGTAAAGGGGCAATTGTGTCACTACAAAGACAGTACTATCGTTGTCTATTACTATTACTATTCCCATACCTACCTAATAGCATTGTTTTACAAGCAATATTTCGTGCCAAAAAAAGCTAATCTCCCTACCCCAAAATTTTGGATTAATAACCGATATGTGAGGGTATAATAACATACTCGTGATCAGTATTCATTACTACAAAAAATTGTTTATTTATTAATTATTATTAAAAAATAAAATAAGTACAGAGAATTTGGACTGATAATCACAGTATAAAATGTCCGTTTTGTAATGTTACTACCATTTTAACATAGTAATAAACGGTTTGACCAGACCTTGTAGGTAGTCAAATTTACATTTTTATACGTTTAGAATTTTATTTGTTCTTAAAAGTTTAACATTTAAGGAAGTTATCTCAGAATATGCCGAATATGGTGAGAAAACGACGGTTTAATTGAATAAAATACTTATGTTTCCAATTTGGTCGTTAATTTTAGATAAAATTTATAAAAATATCTTATTAAATTTTTTTTACTATTACGGTAAATATTTAAAAGATTATCGTTTTATGTTTACAAAAAAATATACATATATGATTAATATAATGGATTTTAGAGGCCGTTATGCAAACTGTCATTTCAAATTAATACACATCATACGTTACCTCCAGAAAAAGTACAGTTGAAAGTATATTTAACATATAATGATATTATTTAAAGGAGAAAATTATTTTTCTATATACATTTTCGTCAAAGATGCACTCCGTACTTAAGGTGTATTGTTTGTTGGATTCGGTGTTTCTCTGGCTACGCCAAACTGTATCCATTTTCAATATGCATCATTTCAACAATACCACAATTTGTATCAATAAAATAGATTGTCCCCAGTAATTAATTTTTTATACTGTGAAATTAAATTATCATCTGTATATGTGTTATTCAAAATTTTAAAATGTTTCAAGTCTAGAATTATTACTGGTTTGAATTATAACTCAGAATTATTATTTTTATTTCATATAAGTTTGGCTTTCGATAGCAATTTATACACTTAAAATAATCTAAATTCACTTTTACTTCCAAAGATAAAGAAACATTTTCTTGGGAGGATATTTAAAAATAAAACTCTACATTCAGCTTAATATTGAATTATATTTCACATGAAATACCAACCTGGAACATATCTTGAATTAAAACCAAACTTTTGTATCAGAAAAAGAAAATTAAATTACTTTATTTTAGAGAATTGCTGTCGTTAGTAAATAATTTTTTTTATTAATTAAAATAAAGCTTAAACAATCATTACGAAGCCACGAAAAGGTATTTTTCTCGTGGGATTTTTATAACATCTCACTAAACTAAAAATATATTGAGTCACAGTCATCAAAGCTTAATACAACATTTAATATCCGAAGACTTTATGGTAAGCAGATAGTTAATTAATTTTGTAAATTTTGGAAAAAGTGTATCTTTGACGAGAATACATATTTTGTTTTGGTTTCGGCGAATTTTCGATGAGGTGTTAAAATATAATATTAAATAAATCAGTTTTGTTAATATAAGTACTTTTACGTTTATTGGACGAGAAGGTGAAATAAGTATTTAATAAAACGAAGTGAAACCAACAACACAAATTTAGTGGCCAACTGTCGCGAAGAAACATTGAGTAAAAATTAGGTATTATTGTTATCTCAGTGAATGAAGTTTAAGTTGATTATGGATTTATACTTGTCAAAAGTATTAGAGAGTCGGGAAACAAATTTATAGGATGATTCCTTGAATGTAGGAAGTAAAAACAAAAATATTGTAGGTAAGATTTATATTCTCAAAAAAAGGCATGATTTATTGGGATTGATTTGAATAAAGTATAGATATTGGAGGAGCAAGTAAAAACAATCACTGTTCTACAGGAAGAAGTTAATAGGAAAATTTGAAAAAGTCAAGTAATTATTTATAATAGTGAATTGAAGAAGGTAGGAGTAATTTTTAATTGTGAAGAAAATGATAGAAATTTCGATTTAGTACGAAAGAAAAATGAAATGTCAAAATACATAAAATAATAATACATGTAAAAGTTAGATAAAAATTCATAACATGCTTGCAAAAGGAAATCACTAATGACGTTGATAAATGGGAGAATAATTTTTATGATTGGAACAGGCATATGTTACAGGATCGAAATCGAATGAACGAGAAAATAGAAGAATTAGAAATATTTTTTTGTAAATCGATAGATATTTTGATACTCGAAGAGAACGTTAGAGGGGAAAACTATAAACAAAGTAAATGATCTGTTAAAAGGAATTGGTGAAGCGAAACAGAACAGTTAAGTGATAGAAAATCTGAAAAGAAAGATGTTATTAAATAATGTAGAGACTGTAATAACACAATTTAGAGAGCATGGCAATCTTAACCCCAAGAGATTTATAATCGAAATGGAAATATTTTTTACCGTGAAAGAATTAGAGGCGCATACAGACTAATGATGTTTATGAAGACGAAGATAATATCTAAAATAATAAGTAAGATGTTTCTAATGATGGGGCTGTCTGATGAGACTGATTCTATTTTCAAGCAAGAGGAAGAATAAATTGTGGAGAAATAGGAATATGACTCGAAAAGGATATGGAGTGATAAACTGATTTATTACACAAAGTTATAAAACACAGAAAGATTACAGGTTTAAATTAAAACTCGGAATTATTATTTTTATTTCATAATGAATTAAATTTTATTCTCTGTAAAAATATAGTTTTCCATAGCAGTTATTGCATATCAAATAACCTCAATTTGCTTTTACTTCTAAAGATAAAAAAATTATCAGCAGAAAAATTAAATTCCATATACAGCTTGATAAATGAGTTAATCAAAATTTATTACATATTTGATGTAAGAAAAATTCACGGTAAGCAGAGGGTTTACTGAATTTTGGGGACATGGGAAATCTTTGACGGAAGTAAGATCTTTGTTTTAGTGAATGTTGGTTAATTTGAAAAATAAATTATTTACTTAAATCATTTTTGTTACTCTGAAGTATTTACAAAAAATAAAATGTAGTATAGTACCCACACAGAAGATCATAAGAATTTAAGAACGCCGAGCTTCCGAAGTATATTTTATTATTACTAAATATTGATATTTAAGAAACGCATCCCGAATGATTTTAAACTTTTATTATAATATTTTTTGACAAGGTTATTACTAGTAGAACACAATTATTTTTTTCCCGTCTGAGATCATTATTTGCTTTTTCTGAGGGGTTCTCCCTTTGTTATCTGATATTGAAAACTTTCAAGTTTCACTTCTTCCTACTAAATTTGTGTAACTTGAAAAGTATTCTAATGTGTTCACGCCGAAGACATATTTTATCCGTTGGAAGATTAATGTATGAGCAATTTTTCCCTTTCATTTCTGATATTATGCAATGAAAATGATATAATTTCAATACCACAAGAAGTATTGAAAAGAAATTTTATTTTATGTAATAAATTTACTATTGGAAAATAGAAATATTTTCGTAATACTTCTTCCAATCGACAGAAATACTTTATTACACATATTATGTAAATATAATTCACGGTATAAATTAGACAAATAAGTATAGCGTCACATATTGCAAGATGGAAAAATATATTAAGTAATAATTCAATTATCGCTGTTCGTAGATTTCAAGCGGCAATTTTAAATTAAGGGTAATTGAAGCTATGAAGAATTTAATTTATGTGATCGACAGAATGTAAGCAATCAGACAATTTACGTGAAAGTGAATTATTTATATAAATTAAGTTCTATTTAATGTGTATTAAATTCAGAAAAATTCCAGGTGTCACTTTAACGCTTTTAAGAAATGTTTCAGCACTATCATAATTGTGTTGATTCATTTCTAATTACATAAATATATTGTCATTATTATTGACATTTCAATAAAACATGTTGTTCAGTTTGTAAGGTGAAACAACGTTTACAAATTAACATATTGTAAGAAAAGGCAAAAACAAAAGTAAAATAATGTATATTAGTTTGCGACATGAAGGAAAGAAAGTCATTTTTATAAAAGATGCACAAGCACGTTTATGTACTTATTTGAAATAAAATAATTTTATAATTATATTATAATTGTTAAATTATTCAATATTTATCAGTGTGAGGTATGTCGTAAGCGATTATTAATTTAAATTGTGTCACTTTAAGTTAGCCAATACTGAACAGACATACACATTGTGCAATAATTGGCTTTTGTAAGTTATGATTTCACATAAAGTTACTAAAAACTGCAAAGGAAACATTTATACTTATAACCTTTATAAATAAAGCTAAAATTATTTTCATGAGCATGTCTTACAGAAAATATACATTGTAACAAAATACGAATAATTACGAAGTCATACATAACAGTCTTCAGGTTTTCAAACTGCAATATCTTGACGTGAACTTCTCATCAAGGTTATTAAGGATCTGTAACTAAAAAAAATATATTTATCATCTCGTATACGTAATAAAAAATATTCACAAAGCTCAATTAAATTTTGCGATCAGTATTCCGTAAAAGTTATTCATATTCTATAAATTAATGATAAAAAGTAAACAAATATCTACGTTTCTTCTTTCACGGTGCAGGTAAGGAACTAATTCTTTTTATAAAACTTATAAATTATATATATAAATGTATATTTAGTGTCCATTAAAGGAAATAAGTATTAAGTATTACACGCATAGATGAACTGAACAATGAAGTACACAACCCAAAATTTCTTATGCGACGACATCGCATGCACTCAAAAGTAAAAAGAACAGATATAAAAATATATTATGACACAGGGATACTTTAAATAACATATATATAATAGGCCTTTCAAAATTGAGAAAATAAAGTAAATTAATATGGTAAATATATAAATGAAAAATTAGGTATACATAAAGAAAATGAAAAAAACCGTTACATTGATAAGAAAAAGAATAAATCTTACTACTATACTACTTTGTATTTTTATTTTCATACAAAAAGAAATGAATTGAACAAAACCAGTGCTTAACTATGTAAATTTATATTATCTCTTTTTCCCTATAAGATAGTCAATTATTTTGTTTACATGAAGCGGTTTAACAAGTGAAATGTATATATGCATTCACAGGTAAAAGTATTGAATATTCCAGATTGTAAATAAAAAAACTCTTGTCTGTACGGCACATCCACCACCACGTTTCAATACGAGATTGATGTCTATACTAACGGCTAAAATCTAAAAACCATCATTTTAACTTAAGCAAATATTTAAACAGTAAATGTCCAAAAAAATTAAAAAATACGACACATTGTGAGGTCATCATCGTAATGTTACAGCCTTTAATAGATCTGCTTAAAATAGAAGCTTTGTCAAAATGGTAGGATTGAGTTTAGAAGTATACATTTTAAAATGAGACTTTCTTTCTAATTCTTACATTTAAAGGTTGTATGGTTGTACTTTAACGTCTGATTTAGTAATAATAAGTAAATTTTCCGACCAAATTCGGACTTTATTTTTATTTTTAACAATTTGCAAGGAGGAAAAAAAACAACATCTCGGTACTTATTAGTACTTTCTTCCGGTTATTATCACAATAATCAATACATCAATTGACACATTAAATACAAAAAAATTTACGAAAATATCCACAAATTTTACAAGATTTTGAAAACGGCTCCCCTAGGCTATACGACAATTTACACATGCTCAGCCTAGCCACAACTGTACAAGTGTAAAATTTCAAAATATTTATATTTTTAAATGCAGGGCATTTGTTTGTTGTGGTATTCAGTCCGAAGACTGGTCTGATGCAACCTATCCTGCGCAAGCCTTTTACATTACCTCATAACTAGCACAACCAACATACTCCCTAATCTGCTTAGCGTTTTGTATCGTTTGGCGCACTCTTCTGTTCTTACCCCACACACTTCCCTTTAATGCTAATTTTACAAGACTGTCTTGTCTTAAAACATGGCCTATGAATCTATCCCTTCTCTTGGTCAACGTCCTTCATATTGTTCGCTTTTCCACTTTTCTGTTTAGAACTTCCTCGTTAGTTACTCAATCCACCCATCTGATTTTCAGCAATCGCCTATAGCACCACATTTCATGGGGCTTCTATTCATTTTCTTTCCCCAATTCCTATCGTCCGTGTTTCGCTCCCATATAACGCCACGCTCCATACGAACATTTTAGCAATGATTTCCTAATGTTCACACTTATATTACCCCTAAGTAAATTCCTCTTTTTCGCGAAAGCCTTCCTTTCCTGAGCTATCTTATTCTTTATGTCTACTATACTTCTACCATCCCTAGTTATTACGCTTCCCAAGTAGCTGAATTCGTTAACTGCCGTCAAAATATCCCTTCCCAATACAACACCCTTTCCTATTCCACTGTTTCCAAAATTACACTCCATTACCTTTTATTACCATTTATTATGGTTTCCAAGTCTTCTTTTGATTCCATTAATACTACAATAACGTTGGCAAAGCGTAAGGTATTTATTTCTCTTTGCAGTATCCAGGACAATTAAACATACGTAAATTTTTGGCCAAATATTGAGCCATTAACTATAAAAGTATTAATCTTTATTTAAATTAAGTTCAACATAATTTATTTAAATAATGATTAATGATTCGACTTTTAATAAACGGTTAGCATTTTTTCCTAAATCAATTTCTTTTCATAATCGGAACAGGTTCTGCATTTTCAACGTAAATTATTTTATCATAATGAGTAAGTTAATGTATTATTCTCTTTCTTATAGCCTAATTAATTATTTTGTTACAACTTAGGTTCAATGTTTCAGCAACATTTTAACTCACTTGAATATGACTAGCGTGGACCGATTTTTTCAACATAAGTATCCCAACAGAAACGAAATTCAGCCACAATAAATAAGTAATATTTCGCTAAAATGTTATACAATTTTGGAATTATATTTATTATTTATTCTATTTTAGAATACTATTGGGTATTTAGTTTTTCTTTAATATTTTAAGACGCTGGATATATTTTTGTAATCATTTATAATCTGATATATTTAACAAACATAATTAGAAATACAATTTAATAGTACGTTCTATTGACGTACTGTTCCACTGTATGTGTAGCTAGTAGAAAAGGAACCCGCCAATAAAAAATATTAAGATCAATGAATTCAATAATAAATACAGTCATACTATATATATATATATATATATATATATAGAGCGGGAAAATTATAAGTCTATTATTATTTGCGTAACTGAATACGTATAAGATTTTCTGTATAAATATTATTGGTTATCTTCATTTCTTTAATAACATGTCAATGACGGACACGTACGGTTAGTCAGACAATATACAGCGTAACTATATAAAAACTCACTATAATAGCATTAAAAAATACAACACACGAAAATATTAGTATTTTAAACGGTAGATCGTCATTAATTGTCCTGATTTTTGTAGTATTCAATCGGTTATAATGCAGGCAATTTACGAGAAAATTGTTAATAGTTAAAATAAAATTGAGAAGTAATTTTTAAATATTACATTTGTAAAAATACCTTTTCTTGTTTATGTTTATTTTGCACGTGTGTTAACTAGTTTCAAATTTGTTTATTTTTATGTGGAACATAGTTTGACGCTCAATTTAGTTAATATTAACATTGTTATGCATTCAGAGATGAATTATAATTATTATAAACTGCATGACTGAAATAATTTAATAAAAGGCAGATTTCTTCATGATTCATCAAAAACGTAGGTAGTTGGATTATTTTTCAATAAAATAGATTAAATGAAATAGGGTCCTTTAATAGAAATAATGTACTGGTTGTGTGGCATGAACTAACCTGATAATTTCTAAAAATTTTAAAATTAATTAGTAATTTTATACCTATGAGATACATAACATTGTTTACAATATAACCCGTAAATATAAATATTACTTAGAAAATAAAATATACATTTAACGCTGCGGCTGTTCTAGAAGGTTTCAGAAAAGTGGAACCATTGTGGCGTTCGAATGAAAATTAGTATTAAAATATACCTATCTCTTCTCATTTATTTTGCTAATTTTTTTCCGTTACGAAACTTTTTGTTAAGAAAACTTAAGAAAGAAATATTGATTGAACGGTTTCACGCTGTGTTTGGTCTATAATATTATTTATAAACTTTGTAATAGTTATACTTTATTTACTGGAAATGTAAGGATAAGCATAACGTGCCCGACATTAAATAAGAGGAATTTGGCACTAAGTTTTCAGAACTTATTATTGAACTGTCACATTAAATATTAGATTATTTATGTCAATCATACTACACTGTAGCCCCGATAAGTGGCATGCATTTCCATAATACTAATGTTCCATAATTGATATATTGTTAAAAAAATTTCTCATCATCTAATAAATGAAAAACTTCTTAGTAAGGAGATATTTATAATTTATTTATAAAAGATAATCTGATACTGTTTCAGTTAACTCAGGCTTACATTTTATTTATTTATTTATGACCTAAAAATCTGTTATAAAAGCGATATTTAGTACTTGATATTACTATCAGAACACAAGATATGGTGATAAACATTCCATCTAAAGTCTGACAATGTTAAGTTAAATTTTAAAAGTTTGGCCTGTGGAATTTGTTCTTCACTTTACTTGAATCTTGTTATTAACTCTAAAGCTTAAAATTTCTTGAGCCGAGGCTCCAGACTTACATAATGAAAAAAATATTGTAATTCGTATTTTCAGTCAATAAGGTTAGGAGTTCTATAAAATGTTATAAAAGCGATATCTGTATAAACTAAACAACATCAGAGACATATTTGGAAATCGAATAATAACAATCACCATACCACCGTATGCTGGATTCCTGCCAACAGTAAAATCTTATGAAACGAGTTAGCTGACCATCAAGTTAAACTCACAGATAATTTCAACCACATTTTAATAATCGGTCATACATGCTCCGCAGATGACATATGGAAGATATATAACACGGAATTCCTGGGCCATTAGAACCTCAACAGAAGATGAAGTAGCAACGGACACTTCCACCTGAACAATTATCAAGATCTATTCTTCCCCAAAGATCTCACAATAAACGATCAAATAGCGCGTTCCAGAGACAGGATTAACCATACAAATATTTCACACAATTTTTTTCCACAGATGGACCAAAGGACCACACATTCTCGAAAGAAACAATCAAAAGAATATTAGAATACTTAAAAGTGATCAATATGTATGACAAAATCTAACTCAAGGAAATTGTAAAACTTTGGTGATTATTTAAACTCAATAGTATTTTCTCTTTGTATGTGTAAATATAAACTTTGTGGTCGCCAATAACATCACTTTTAACGGAATTAAATTAGATTAAATAAAAATTCTTTACATACGTATATCATATATATATATATGCGTATGCAAAGAATTTTATAAATATATATACATATCTCTGTGTGTGTGTGTAATGAAGTAAAATAGGTTCTCGTTAAAGCAGCCACTTTTATATGTATTGTATAATAGCAAAGGTGCGTTTATTGAAAAATTGTAAGTACGCCATAGTGTAGTTCATTTAGTCGGACGTCACCATACCAATCATAATAAGATAATCAAACTGATTTCTGAAAAGTTGAAAGTCTACATGTTAATTTAAATCGAGTTTGAAGTATAAATACAAGTAACAACATAGGGAATAAATATACGCATTTTTTGTGAATGACAAAATAGTGCCTTAAAATTTATGAAATACTTTGCTATTTAAGAAATGGGAGTTGCATTACCGTTATTAGAATTTTATATAGAAATGAAAAATTTTGTCGCTTTTAAGAAAAAGAACTATAATGTATAAGAGAATATAACAAATATATCCTCATAAATGTACATATGTCAATAAATATGTTAATATATTGTTACGAAGATAAAAGAAATAGATGTCTCCTACTGCGAAAATATTTTTTTGTAACATATTATTTGCATGATAATTATTACCGAAGTTTGAAATAGTGATGGATAACAATGCACGAGTATTTGAGAGAAGCATAGCAAATAAGCCACTTATTTTTTTACCTTACATTAATTATTACAGAACGAAAATTAACAAACTTCTAATTTTTGATTCCTATAAATCATACCAGAAAATTAACCTAATAAAAATCTCAGTTTAGGTAACCTTAAATAAAAATAAACAATATATAGAAGAATCGTTTCCATTGCTATTAACTTTAACAAAAGTAACTAACAATGTCCGAGGAAGTGTTATCAGAATAATTATATCGAAATAAAACAAAAATATACAAATAACAAACGATGAAGATATAGGTATTAATTGCTAAATAAATAATTGTTAATGGAAAATAAGAAAGGCTGGATTGATGGGAAATGTTCGTCGAATTTCACCGTCGAGAGGTACTGCGGCTTCTAGACGGACACATAGAAGGAATCATAATTGTTCAAAATTCTCATAGTATAATTTTATAGTTTTCTTATGAACCCCTTAAATATTTGTATGTAAATTTCAGTTGTTGTTCATATTATTGCGTTACTCTCGTAACACCTCATTCATAGAACGCGGTTAAAAATAATTACTTTTAGGTTCATGTTTTATGTATTTAAATAAGTGGATACGTTTTGCTGTTGAAGAATTCATTTTAATATTAAATCCTACTAAATGTAAAGGCAAATCATCACACTGAATATTTCCCGCATACGTAAACAACAAGCAATTTATAGTGAACAGATATTTGGCGTAGTTATCAAATAGAAATAATTTAACCGGCAATATTATCTAAACTTATCAGTGATATGAGACTTTAAAAATTCATTCTTTTAGTCAACTTTTAATTCCTATACCTTTATAATAATTCCGTAGCCTTTATTTTTCTAGAAAATAATTTTCTTACAATTAATGAGGTCTATTTAAATATATAATTGTAGGAAAATACATAATGTCCTAATTTTGGCTATTAATTTTTTGCTGGAAAAAAATTGTTACTCCTGGAAAGCGAACGAAAAGCTTTGTATTTTATTTTCTGTTGTTTCATCTCTGATTTATATATAATAGTTACGCGTCTGTTTGGTTTCTCATTTATATTCCGCATATAAATTAGGTTTTATTAGTAACATTTCTGTAAAGACTATCTATTTTGTCTATCCTTGGCAGTGAAGTTTTAAGGATCCTTGTATCCTATACGGTTACTAAATATAGTGTATTATAGAGAACACCAACATATAAATTTGATAAAATCATATTTAACCATTTACAGGAGATCTACAAAAATAAAATTAAAAGGAGAAAAGTTCCTATTTTAACCAAATTTCTTACTGTGTTAAAACTTGGATCTCTAAAGTAGCTTCCCGAACATTTTTATGGACGTATGACGCATTAAGTCACTTTATATCGGATAAATTATTCGAGTAACCTGTAATTAATTAAAATTTTTAATGTAAGTTGGTAATATTTTCCTGTTGTCGGAAAAGGATTACCAAGAATGACCAAGAATGGCATTGAAAGTCGGATGTGACAAGTTTTCCTAATGACATTGAAACTACTAATTATGACATAAAATTTGTTTGCAAGACAGCTTTTATGGAACGTAAGATATTAGGTATATAATATGACAAGTACCTGTAAAGCATCTTAGACAAAAAACGTTGAAAATTACATAGAAAAAATTTGCAGCAAAGAAAAGACAAACGAATTTGTTTGTATTTACTGTAATACATGCAGTTGGTAAACTCAGAATGTAGTTTGGTGCATTTCAATTTTTTTAAAAACGTTTGATTCAATTAGCTGGTTATTAGCGACCACAGTGTTAATTATTTACATGTTAGTAAGTAGGCTGTGTGTTTTTAAAGTAAAAAATTATTATCCTTGTATGCTACAAAATTATAATTATTGATTAAATCATAGTTTTCTGTCTTGAATATTTACAATAAATAAAAACAGCAAAAAAGTCAGCATTAAATATATAACTATTTATTAACAAACTAGACGTTTCATCTCCATTTTGAGACTTCTTCAGGCTTAAAATTTAGCATGTAAATTCAATAATCTTCTCGACAGTGGAAGACAAGGAGTAAATAGGATGTATCGCTAAATTTTAAGCCTGAAGAAGTCTCAAATTGGAGATGAAATGTCGCTTTTGTTAATAAATAGTTATATATTTATTGCTGACATTGTTGACCGTTTTTATTTATTGTATATAATTATTTATCATAATTAATATATGGCTCAGTGACAAATGTAGGTATGCATGCATGTGTCGTTTATAGTAGACTTTGTAGCGGAAATTAAGAAAGAATAAATTTAAAATATACGTATGGAAAGTCATTATATAAATTACACAAACAACACACTGAAATATGGGACAAATTAGGCTCACTGATGGTGAAGATTTTTCTTTATCTACTGATTCCTTTCCACATAAATATCTTGGAACACACAATAATATTTTATGTAAGATGACCAAATGATTCGTTTTAATGATAAAATAGTTACAGATAAATCAAGTGCTTAATTATCTGACTTAATTATTTTCCAAATAAACAAGTCAACTAAAAAGCAGATATTGCTTATGTTAAAATGTTGATTGTGGCAACCAAGCATAAACATAATTATTAAAAAAATATAGACATTTTTGGTATACTTTTGTGGTAAAATATTATAATAAAAATTTATTTGATGATAAAAGTGAGAAAAGTTACATCAAAACTTTCATGAGCAATAAAATTGTTCACGGAGTAATGATGAAGAGACGTATATAGGTACGTTTAGCTTGCTCGTATTTTCAAGTCGATTCATGATAAATACGGTAACTCTTGAAATAAATTAACTAGTTTTAAGGTCGTTTTGGTGATGGTTATTTTAGAAAGGTGGGACTCAAGATAAAAACGAAAAAACTGGCGTCAATCACGTGAGCAGATTTCTGAGCCCAAACTTGATGGATATAATTTATGTAAATACTGACGGGGAGAGAATAAAGAAGGCAAATTAATTCATTGGCGTTTCTTTGAATAAAGTATAATAAAACCCACGGTAAAAGGGAATTACGAACGGTGTGAATGTGCACGTATAATGCCTTTGCGCCTTTGCTGGGAATATCTTGAAATTTCACGTCATAAATAACGGTTGTGTCACTGACATTATAGTTGGAGGGACTTCTTCACTGCAATAGTCTGGCGGTATTTACAGAAAGTTCTACTGAAAATGGGTGACGAGAAAATAATAGTCAGCCGGAAACCGTCCGATACGGCGGCGCGGCCACCGATCTGCAAACAAACCTAGGGACCGTGAAAGGAACCTCAGTAAATCTAAAAATAAAATGAACGTTAAAAATTATATAAAATATTTATAAATGACCATTAACGTATGCATGTTATACAAATATGTCAACTGACAATAAGATGTTCAAATTTTTCACATTAGTCAATTATTAATCAAATAAGTTATTAAATTATGGCGTTAAACGTGATAATTAGGTGAAAAGACTTTTCCAAACCGAAATATAAGTTACTATCAGAAATGTAAGCATTGATTCCAGTAATTTCGGCTACAGTGTATCCATATTTAATATTTAATTAAGATGAAGACTGGCATTTTAGTTTATAAACGTTTTAATACTAAAATATGTATACATAAAGATGAAATAGAAGTATTTACGTAGGATTACTTCACAAGAATGCAAATTTATATCTTAAGCAACGTATACATTTGTTGGGGTAAAATTTTTCAAGTATAAGCTGAATACCGTATATTTACGTGATATTGTTTCTCAGTCAGATTTATGATCATACAATTTCTGTATTAATAAAATTGAAATGGCCTTGGTTCTGCTAGAAATATACGAAAATAATTTTTGATTCTGTTATCTTTGTTATCAAATTTTATTCAGTAAATTAGTTGTAAGTGGCGAGTAGTTGACTGTTCTTACAACTAATGAGTGAAATATCCATTTGGAAAATTTCCGTTCCGATTCATTTGGCACAGTATATCACAAAAGGTACTATTGAAAAACGAACATTTATGACAAATGTCTCAAAAGATAATGCAAAAAAAACTGACGGTTACGAATTTATTAGACATGAACTTTACAAGAAGCAGGTTTATTATATATATATATTAAACTATATTCTTTGCTGGTCAACAAGATATATTTCACAACATTCTCATTCAACTAGGTTATAGAATTAAAACTCATTAAAGTAATCAGCTACATCTATACTATGTTATTACTTTCGCTATAATTTTAACAGTTTATTATGACAACAATACAGAAAGGAAAAAATTATTTTGCACTGCATCGACGCAGAGGAAGTCAATATTTGTAAAAAAATTATAATAAAAGTTGATGATTATTACTTCACCTACGAAAAAATAAACAAGACTACTTCCTGTGTGACATAACTACAGGAATGTGATTAAATCGGAACATCACCAATTTGAAACTTGCATTGAGTTTTATTGTATATTAATGAACGAGTTTTGTCACCATAAATAAGTGTGTGGGGTATCGTCACTAAATCATGAATAATATAGTGAGAAACTAGGATAAAGTACTATTTTATATTTCAAATAAGTGTATAATTCCTTGTATTTATGTTCCTTCCTGTAAATAGAATAAATAAATATTAGAAAAATTGTCACGTTTATATACTGCCTCGTGTGATTATGTTTCCGTACAAAATATTTTTATTCGTTCTAAAATGTCCTTTTTTGTTTTACACTTACAATTATGTAATTTTACCCATTAACAATCATCGTTGGTTATATATTTTTCTATGGTGTTTTAGATTTCTGTGCGAATATTTTTTGTATATTCAAATTTCCCAATGGTTACAGTAATTTAGATGCTTAAGCGGTGGTAAATAAATATTTTAGGAAAATGTAAATCAATTGTGACTTAAAAGTTTATTTAATTTATTCGTAATACATATAATTTTATATGTGGTTTACATAAACAATAGATAAAAGGTAAGATTCCATACGGCATAGGAACTGAGAAATAATTTCTCTTTAAACTTGGAAAAAGAAAAACATTCTAGCAAAGAAGAATGCACAATTTTGGAGGAAATATTACACAATTATATTTTTTATATACAATACCTGTATCTTCTTTTAATTGAACATGAGAAACATACATACTGCGACATTTATATAAATATCAAATAGCAATAAAATGTATTCAGATTAAGAAAAATATTTTCATATAAAAACTTAAGTATTATTTTTAATAATATTATTACAAACCGGTAACGTGATTCGTTTACTTAGTAATCCGTACAGTGCACAGACGAATGCAGTTTTAAGAATTTTGTTTAATGCTACACATTTGAATATATATTTATGCTATGAAATTTATTTCCCATAGTGATGAAGAATACAAAAAATAGTCCATAATATTATAAGTTAGTAACATGTTATATTTGCATTATATTATTAATTTTTTAAAAGAAGAAATTATCCAGATTTAAATATAGTAGTAAAATTATCCTAACGTTGTATTAGAGACGCAGAAAGTGTTTTTATGTTTATTTGGTGGACTGAAAGTTAAATTAGAATTTTTTTATTCATGACATTCACTTCTTAAAATAATAAACACAATTTGTATTTTAAATATTGTGAAATAGAACAAACCAGTCTACGTGACAATCTTTTATCCGTAAAATAATCCAGATTTATAAGACTCAGATTGAAGTTAGTTTATGAGGTTTTGAAATATATTTCCATGGAAACGTGTAGTTATATAAATTAATTTTATTATATTTTTAAATTATTTACAATTCTGTTCCAATAAATTGAATTGCAATCTATACGTTCAGTAATTGTGAAATAATTGGAAATGTAGCCAATTAAAAGTTAAAGATTAATTACTTTACATTGCTGTAACTTAAGACGCGTGACTGGAGGATTTTATTTCTTTTAATTTTATTAGTAGCAATCACCTTTTTTTAACCGTTTTTCAGGTTGAATTCTATAAAGGAGTCTATACTATTTCTTTGTTTTCAGTTTTGTGTCGCACTACCTTTCTGCGCTAATTTGCGACCACACAGACACAAAACATTTAAATTATAAATTTTCGTATCGTAATATTTCTATTCTACTGTACTTGTCATAAGCTATGCTGTTTTAAATGAGTGAGCATTAAACTGTCGTTTTTATGGAAATCATAGACCTCATATCTATGTGTATATTTTCTTAAATTTTCAGATCACATTTGTTAAATTTTATTTACAAAATATTGTCCCTTTTTATTTATTTACGACATAATCGAAAATTATTCAATATTAAAATCTTATTCACCAATTTTTTTCAACTTGTTTACGGCGTACGATAATAATTTAAATTGTTAATTCGTATAAAAAATATATTCTTTATACCATTCTACATTCTGAAACACTAGGTTCATACGACAACGTATTGTAAAAAATATCTTTGTTATTCTTTCCTTTCACTCATTAGTTCAAAAACTCATAAATGGCAACATTTCATAGAATCTTGGCATTCATTCTCATGAACTGAAAATAATATGAATAAAATTTTTGAGACAAAAATAGTTTGCTTAATGTGTTTAAAAATAGAAAAATAATGTATATCTTCAAATTTTAGGATAATATCTTTGATAAATTCCCGTTTTAATATAGATCACATTCTAATTTGCCCTAATATTAACTTTTTATTCTCTATAATCTTCCGTTATTTTTAATTAGACATATTTTTCGTGTTTCTTATCCGTTAGCTTGTATAAAATTTCTTTCGCAATTTTAAATATTATTATTTTTATTTTATTATAAGTCGCATCAAATACTTTGCTTATTAGTGACTACAGTATAGGAACTCGTTTTCTCTAGTTTTACAGTGTGAAAAAACACCAAATTTATGGCCATGCCAGGACACGACGGGAGATCCGGAATTTAAACTATATCTCAATTTTTTTGTAACATATCATAATTTTTGAAAACTATCATAATTCTACCTCGACATACAATATAAAAATTTTACAATTGAATTACGTTTCTTTCTAATACAAATGAAAATCTTTTTATCTATTTACATTGATTTCAATTTAATTTCCAGTTTTCTTTATTACTACAACGGAATTTTGTTTTTATTATTGCTAATTCCACAATGTCATTAAGGCTTTCTTTATTACTACACTGCTAAGGAAAATAGTTTCTACTAAAAGGTTTTTTGTGTATTTTTTCTTGATACCCTTAATGATTAGCACATTGCGGAGGGAACTTGCCGCAACCGGTTTCTTAAAAACCAGTTACGTTTCTGAGGAGTCAGTAGTTCTTAGTAGTGACACTAGATTACACTGCCAACAGTTTAGTTTGCATCGTTAATAAAAGAGGTCGTTAGTTATTTAAGTAGCTCATTAATGGAATATACCAAAACCGTCAAATTTCTATTAATTGAATCAATTCCAAACCACCTGGCTATGGGCCAAATAAATTCATTACAGAAGGTGAAACAAATTCATAAAGGGAGAAAATTATTAATTCAATCTAATGATAAATTTGTTTTAATATCTGCTATCAATCTACGTTAAATGGATACTAAAATACTGTCTTAAAAATTTTACATAATACATTATTAACTTATTAATAAATCGCGCGACATGTTTTATTGCAGTCATGTAATTATGTAATGTATCTTACGTTGTAAAATAACATTACAGCGAAACTGTTCAATGAACATTCTAAGAAAAACACCAATAGATGATGATAGTGTAAGATAAATGGACACTTTATATATAACTTTTATGTAAATATATATTTTTACAGGAAATTGAAATAATTTCCTTATGATATCATTTTTCTGCCTTAAGCTAAACTAAAAATATTGTTTCGTGCTTTTGACACGTACAAAAATTCTGGAAGCAATTAACTAATTTATTTGACCCTACAAAGCAATAATATAATACCTAAGCTCTTCCGACTGAATTATTTCCTATAAAAATTAGTGAAAAATCACAATCTACAAAGGATAAAACTATCTGCTCTTGTGTGTAGAAGATACCAAATGGAGAAAAAAAAGAAGATTTTTCTATTTGCGTCTAGACGTTCTGCAAAGTGGTCTCGGGGAAAACGTAGATGTAATTGATTACCAACTTGTTCCCAAATCTATAGATTTTTCTTTTAAATATAATTCCATAAAATTGTAACTTATCTTAAGATCCAACAATTACATATTTTACACACTGAGATCACATTAAAAAATTATATTCCATTATATTGAAGTTATTATTAACCCTGAAACAAATATGTATTAGAGCAGAGCAGTCGTGAATGCAATAATTTGGTACAACGTAGAGAAATATTTGGGCCACACATAAGACACTGTGTAACAATTTTTAAAATAAAAAAAAGATCACTCCACCGCAAATTGAGTTAGTAAATTCATAAAATATATATTTAATTTGTTTTAGATTTTAATTTATACATTTAAACTAATAATATAATTTCCCGAGACCATTAAACACTAGTTTCTTATTAGCAAGCGTATTGTCTTCACGAAACGGTACATATTGTTCTGTGTTTATAATTAACTGTCGCTGTTCGGGAGCGCTTGGATTTATTAATATTTACTGGCGGTTTGTTGATCGTCGGTGTGGGAATGCGCAGAAGCGATTTCGGATCAGCCAATTGATTCCCTGTGTTCCGTGTTGAGGTAGGACCATTAGCTTGTTTACGCGGACATTGAACCCTGTTGCTCGAGGCTGTTACATGACCTTGCTCCACAACAAAATAATACGTATTTTCATTTCCTTTGCAGATAAAAACAACGATTGATTCGTGTCAGCTGATACGCTCGCCCATTCAAACAGACCGATGCATCTCGTCATATAAAACTGTTTTACGCAATCGTATTATTTATTATTAATTGAAACTATTATGAGAATATAAAATTATATATAATTATATATATTTTCTATATTTATTCCGAAAGGAAATGACTAATTTAAACAATAATTATCTGTTGCAGTAGGTTTCAGTTATATGTCTGAATAGGTATAATTTTATACAATCGCATTTAACACACACACACAAATTCCTGAATGCATCTTTTACGCAAACTGTTAAGTGAAATTTTTAAAACATTTACTTCTCCTAATATAGGCTAACGGCCGATTATGTTACTGACGTATTTACGGGTAAAATTACTGTCACTGATTATTTAAATTGGTTTAAAATGAAATATAAAACAAATTTTATTTTTCTTAAAATGTAATGCAAAGATGTACTTCAATTCATGTCAATAATCGAAAAGGAAAAGATGTTTACAGAAATATTTTTTTCGATAAATTTTAGGATTGGATCTAAGGAAAGTGACTTGTCAGACTTCAACATTGTTCGTTGACCTGGTTTGAAAATACTGGTGATTTCATTTAAGTAATCTCAATTAGGATGAATCATTACTTTAATATAAAAAAAACATATGAATCTGATATTTTATAAAGCCCTGAAGAAATTAAATAGGCGTTATAAGCATAACTGTTTATGCGTTTGTCTCATTCTCATCCACATGGCAAAGGGAAACTTCCCCATCCCTCTTGCCGGAGTGAACTATTTTACATAAAAGTTCACATTACACGAAGCACGCGTCTGACATTCTGCTGGAATGGCTTGTTTACACTTTGTATTTGCTCTAAGTGCCAGTCATAAAAATTAAAAAAAAATGGGAAGTGCGCATGTCGGCATGAAGACATTGCCAGAGTAGGAGGGAGACAGTCATCAGAGGCTGTTTAAAATTCGCGCTGGTCCTGTTTACAGAAGCGGCACCTGTAGCTAGCCTTGTTTACCTCACAGTCACATACACGACTTTTTATGTACAAGCAGCGCTCGCGTGGAGCGTCCCTGAACTCTCCCAGCAGTGCCAGCGATTGCCGCTAGAGCGCATCCGTGTTTTGTGGTCGTGGAAAAAAAAAGACAGAGTACGAAGTCAGACTTTTAAAATCTATGGCTATCCGTATATCTGCACGCCCCTTCCATTCAGAGTAAAGAGAAAGTTGCGCGCTAGTGGCAAAGAGGAAGTGCAAGCCTCGCTACGGTTTTCCTATTTGGCAGAAATAAATGTAATTTAAAACAGAGAACCCCCGAAAGTATTTACTCGTGCCCGGGTGCGAGCATGAAAATATATGTGTTTACACCGAGGACGTAAATAACTTTAGCTCAGGCGCATACGATTTGAATCTCTGTTAAGGATTGTCAAGAAATTTCTCGTATGACGTGAAACCAATTGGGATATTTATCGCATACTGATACAAGAAAGCATCATACTATTTAGTTATTTTGAATTCAAAAACTTGAAAACATTTAATTACAATTTCGTGTAACGTTCCTCAGTTTTATTAAACTGCCTGAAATATGAGCAAAAATCTTTTTCAGAACAATTATTTACTTTTTGGTCTGGCCCTTCAATATTAAGAATTTATTAAATAGGAAATTAGTCTATGTCAGAACAAATGTGATATAAAATATATTATTATTAGTTCAGTACACGTCGTTTCGTTTCTAAACTTGGAACCTCATGTGCCGAATTTTAAGGAATCGACCTTGTAGTCGACCCGACCTTTAAATAAATAAATAAGAAATTTAGGCAGAATAAAATTTAGACGTGCATGTCGCACATGTGAATAAGAAGAAGAACTAGTTGAGGAATTAGGAAATTGGGGTGGTTTAAGTTAATCTGTATTTCTATAAATATACAGTAGAGCAGTACAGTAGCCTCTGTAGCACACTCACGAAGTTTCATAATGAAGAATATTGTTCACGGTAAGCTTAAGTAGGTTTCAATGGCGTAAAAATTAACATTGTTAATATCGCTTGTCTATGTGTATTTTGGTTTATCGGCTGTTTCGTTAACTCCTCGCCATTACCGCGAATAATCGAGAGTCTACTGTAAAGCATTTTAAATTATAGGATTATCATTATAATGATATATAAATGATTTACAAAATACTTTTCTGATTTTAAAATTTACAATAAATAAAGACGGCCAAAAAAGTCAGCATTTAAATTTATATCTATTTATTCAAAAGCGACGTTTCGTCTCCATTTTGAGAATTCCTCAGGCGTAAAATTTAGCAATACATCATATTTACTCCTTGACTCGTTCAGCCGAAAAGAGTATTGAATTTACATGTGAAGAATTTAGTGTCGCGCATCTCCAGCGATCATTATTCTAAATTATTTAGCTTAAGACTTTAGAGAAGTGTATATATTTAATGCATTAACAATTTTTTTTTCAAAATTATGTGGTTTATTTTGAAAAACCAAATAAACGATATCTTGAAGGAGTCCCGATTTTCAGTCCCTAGCATTTACATCGCAACAAATGAATTTTTATGGTATGTTCGGTCACCTTTCAATTCACGGGATGTTTTCCTTGCTGGTTTTATTCCTACCTTCCTTAAATATATAAACTAGAAAAATAATCGAAGTAAGGAAAACACAATATTATAGTTTGCCAATAATTGATAATGAAAAATCTTAAATGTAAAATAGAGAAAATAAATCGGTCAAAACACTATCAGTTTTAAGTAACTATTACATAATAATTTTCAACTGAAAAGGGCACTGTTTAAGGAAAAATTGGACACTTAACTATTATTCAAATTTCAACATTGTTGGAAAATATTAATATTTATATGTCGCCATTTCATGAAGACAGAAAATAAACAAAAAAATTAACCTAACACATCTAACGTAGACTAACCTTCACGTTTACAGGTGAATTATATGCAATATTTTAATTTTGTAATCATTATTTTAATATTGATCAATTATTGTACTGACTGATTATCATAAAGATAATTTTTTTATAAGAATAAAAAACTGCATTTAAAATATACGAAAAATAGAAGAGAATTTATTCATGGATAATTAAAAGCAATAAAATACTTTCTGTAACTCCAAAAAAGGAAAAATAGAACGAACAAAAAAAGGTTTCAAACATCACTTATCTGATTTTAAGTTTACTAATAAATAAAAATACATCCAAATAAGTCAGCAGGAAGTCCACAAAGTTGGATGAAAGATTGTATTTATGTCAATTAAAAACTAATGAATTTATTTGCCGACTTATTTGGCCGTATTTTTATTTATTTATTAAAAAAATGTTTTATAACGGAAGGTTAACTGAACAATTATATTTAGAGTACTCTGACTATGCAACAGTTAAGCTATGCAAGTCGGTCGCTAATAACACTCCACTTGTTCATGCGAACAAAAATATTCAAAATAAAAAATAAACGAAGAACCCCAAACTGATCAATCATTATGAAGTGTTATTTAAACCACAATTATGTGGATAGTAATTCATTTTGCAATGTCAAAAACCACTGTAATCGCAAGAAAATAATTAAAATAGTAACTGCAAAAATAAAGACTATATTGAATTACAGGTGGTAAACAGTAGTGTTATTTTTGTAAAATACTTATCGCCAACTAGCAGTTATTTGAGATTTTTTATAAAATAGGGATTTTTTTAACTAATATAAAATATATTTCAATATACTGGTTAGTGCATGCATAGTATGAATTTGATAGTTTAATATTTTTAATTTTTCAAGAATTCTGAAGATATTTTACATCTCTTTGGTACATATAAAGTTGAATATAAAATTGATTTGACTTACAGCCTGTTAAATTGGTGTGACAAAACGCAAGCTTCAATATGCAAGCAGGGAACAGTTTTATAATTTAAAACAACCTTTGGATAAACAATCGGCATTACCATAACATGTATGTATGATTAGTCACAAGGTGGTTTGGAGTAATATAAGAAATTTTAGAGATCGAAAGTAATTATTATCCTCGGTTGTTGAAATACTTCATATTAGATCTAATATAAACTGAATTAACGAAAAAAAAGGTACACAAAATTTAAATGGAATGCGCAGGTTAATACTATAATATTTAAACTGGAATACTTTTTATGTTTAATAATTGTTTTATTTTTCCTCTTTTAGATGTTTTGTAAGGTTAAATTTTGATGTTTAAAGCTTTATTAATATCTTTTACATTTTTCAATTTTATAAGAAACCTTGTTATACCAAATGCATTTATTTGTTTTGAAATCAACTTTGTCTAAGAATTTAAATTTAATTATTTATTTCTACGAACAACAGTCTACGCCCCTGAACTTAGGGATGAAATGTTCCGTTTGCTGATAATTTTGATTTGTCGAAGATATTTTGAATTTTTGCCAGTAATAAAACTCTGCTAATAAATATATTTTCCGATTTTCATGGTACAAGTGATGTGCAATAAAATTAAGAAAAAAATTATATGTTTCCGTATTCTGTGCTCATTACTTCAATGAAATTTATAATGTCTATTAATTTTTGGTTGTTATTAAAGTTTTATTCGTCATATATAAGTAGTATCTGGCTCTCCCGTTAACTTCAATGTTGTTATGAATGAAACTCTGTTAAATTTTTCAAGTGTCTTTTAAAAATATATTGACAATACTTTTATGTTTAACATAAAATAAAAATTGTTGGGCTTTAATTTTCCATTACGTATGGGACTGAATACATCCCAATTATTTCAGAGTATAATATTTGTTCCTTATCTTAGTCTTCCGTATCATAAGCCAAAGTGTATTTTTTTAGAAACTAATTTATGGAATAAGTAATAAAAATTAGTTATTAAATTATTTCTCTGTAGTTTTCTCTGTACATACTACATATTACACGCATGAAATATTAGGATTCATTTTAAGAAAGTTTAGCACAATTAACTAGAATGACACTTAAATAAAAATATTTTAAGGACCTCTGGTTTTCGGTTTTTTAATAAATATTTATTTATGACAACGAAAAATTATACACTATCTATCTGACTAGTATGTTAACTTCAATTATGAAATTAACAAACAATAGTCTTAAATTTCAAATTATAACCTGATTAAGTCGCATTAATTGGGAATTAAAAAAAGAAACTTAAAATAGTCAACGTTTGCTTGTCAATAACAATACAATCAAATGCATCTCCACTAATTTTTGGAGTTTAAAAATTGTCTTCTGTCATTGTATCCCAAGGAATTAAGGAATGTAGATCCTGAAAATATATTACAAATTTTTTTGTATAATTGTGCCAGTACACGCTACTTATTCTGTATACGGACAAAATACACGGGGTAGAAATATTCATTTTGAGAAATTTTCCAATTGTTAATTATAAAATTACTCATGTTACGAAATTATTTTAGTTCTAGATAGATATATTTATTAGTGTCTTGAGAAAAGCTGAATGGTAATGTTTAAAATGCAAAAAATTAATATACACTATTAAGGGAGGAAACCGCTCTATTATTCTTATTAAACTATATAACAGTCCTCCTTTTTGACCTACACTTCACACACTACAATGACATAAATATAATACATTTTAAATTTTCCACGTCACTTAATTTTATTAATATCAATATATCAATCCAAATAATCACAATCTATAGCCTTTAATCATTTTTCTGAATTGTTTTAGATACTCTTGGATTACCGCTAGAACGTTTGTGGGTAGACTATTTCAATCCCAAATTATTTTATTTAGAAATAAAGATATGCCAAGTTCACAAGTTCGAAGTTTTCTCTGTCTTAGCTTGCACGAATAATTACTTTTAGAGGAGTAAGTAGGACGTAAACGAAATTTGTTCAAATTTTTCATGATTGCTCGTTACAGTGTGACTTTCTGAATCGCAGAGACTAGCTCGTTTCCTTCTATTTGACGAAGTATGAAACTCAAGCCTACAAGAAAATTTCAATTAATTTTTTCAACTTCTCTCCAGCACTATCGTTCATATATGTATTTAATATATATATAGTATAATTTATGTAACGTAACCCTCACAAAACTATTATTTAATATGATAATTTGAAACTAATTATTCCTATAATGACAACCGAAGGAAATTTTATGCTTATACAACGAAATTTGTTACTTCATAAATAAACGAACAAACGGAGTCTGTTCAACGATAATACTTCAAATGTTGGTAAGTATAAAAAGTATCATAAATAGATAGTATAACCACTATATATAAACTGGAAATAATTTTAGTTCAAGTGATAGTATGCATGAGACATGTATACAAAAACGAATTCCCTGTTACTAGTAACATTTTGAGTAATAAATAGACGGAACTGAATAAATAACACATAAAATAACATCTGCGTATAGGGAAACCGGAGTAAGAATACCATGAAAGATTCAAAATATAAAGAAATTCTAGTTTCTCTATTTTTCTAACTCATCTACTGAAACGTGTTCTTTAGTAGGAAAAGTTAGAGTAACCTTATTAATTATGATTACTGCTATCACGACTATGAGACAAGAAAAAAATAGTTCAGTAATATCAAGATTAATATAATGATTATGTATCGAACACGCAGGTGTAATTCTAATTAATAATTAAATAGAATAATTGTTATATTAATAAAGAGATTCGTTTATGGAAAGTATACCAATATAAATTATTTAATTATTTAATATGCGTTTAACAATATAATTAAGTGGTTCCAAATTCCAGTCGAACTCTCACCCTAAAACTCTTTTTATATGTCTCAAAGTCCTAATACTTTAATAGAATAAATAAATTGTCTTGAATAATATATATGAAACGTCAAACCATAAGACTGTCACTTAGTATGAATTTCAAACCTCTACACATGGAAAACACTACGTATAACTAATGATTGGTTATTATATATTGAATATTATTTATTATTATTTTAAACAATTATTAACGCGAATTGTTGAAAGTAACAAATATAAGAGTTTATAAATTTTTATAACTAGATCTACTACCAACTGAAGGTATTCCAAATAATTTCATTCCATTCCGCGTCAAAAACTAATTACATTTATTCCGTTCTTAAATAACCACTATCAACCACACGATGTTCCACATAATTATAAGTCCGAAACCCCGATTTTCAAATGTGGAATGGTCGATCTAAATATATAGATAAATTCCGATACAACGCCAGAAGGTAACTGGAAATACGTTTAAAGGTAAAACAAAAATCTCAACGAGGGAAATAAGAAATCATGGAAAGAATTGTAAAAATGGAGGAACTCGGTCAGAAATGAAATTTTTCTACAGAGCTCAAATTACTAAACTAAAAGCATTTTGTCTACAAATTTACGTTTTTTATTTATATTGTTCCAGTGCTGTATTCCTAAGATTTCAGAATGTTTCAAGCTTGTATCCAAACGAGAAAGGCAGTGAGTCTAAAAAAATGTTTTTGAGAAATCAGTGGATAATTTTTTTTGAACTTCTACATTTAGATAAAACCTACTCCTTGAAAATGGGGTTATCCGTACCAAGAAACATGAATTTGTCTTTATTAATTAATTATAATAATATTGATCGTGAAATGTTTTCAAAAGTCGATTATTTTTACTTACTAGCTTTTACTTTGGATGGCAGATTAGTATTATTGTTGTCGTTTACTGACGTAGCTCATATGGTAGGCTGTTAAGGGCAGAAGGAAACTTTATTTTCTTTCAAACTCTTTCATAACTGAGACGAGACTCGATGTAATAATTCTAAAAACTTGTGTTAAGAATTTAAAATATATTATTATATGCTTTTCTACTTTGTAGTTACTCGGTATCCTCTCATTGTAACAAGGAAACAATATTAATTGTATTACTATACCATAAATGGTATTGGAAAGAGTTAATAATATTCTTAGCCCATTCAAACGAACATGAAACTATTTTGTCCGAATTAATTTAGAAAAATAACTGGATGTTATTAAAAGCATCAAACAATAAAATATAAATTAAATATTACGTAAGATCAGTCTGTCCGTTTGATAATTACAAAATAATAAGCAACTTCTCACAACAAATTTATAAATTAGTTTGATATTACATACGTAACAGTGGAAGATTTACCGTTGCATCCAAGTCACAAATTTATTATTTTTTAAACCTGTATTTGATAATTTTATATTTAGACAGAAGAATAATGTTCGTTATATTCAGTATAGTAAAGAACGCTTTTTATGATTTCTGATTTGTATGTTGAGAATAATTGATATTCTAGTCATCAACGATAACTTACGGTGCAAAATAAACTTTCAAATTATTAATTATGTGAACAATTTATTTATTTTATGTCATTGTTTACTGAAAAATTTCCGAAAATCTCTTCGCGTAGAAAAAAAAATTATAGTTCCTCACCCCGTTCACAGTCTGTGAAAATTTTAAATTCAAAAGTTTTAATATTCTGTAATGGACCTTTAAGAATGAAACATATATTGTAATTCAATTGAACACAAGTGTACAGAAATAGAAATCAATTCTACAATAACAGAAATGTATTACTCAACAATACAAACAGAATACACCAAACAATAAAATTCATTAATGACCTCAAGGTCCGTATCAAATTATGACAATCAATTGAATGTTATCTATTTAAATGCGTGATGTAAAAATGTAACAGTCGCTAATGATCCGCAAGGTTCACGCGACTTCAAATAAATAAATAAAAATTAAACAGATGTCTAAGAATACAATGTAGCTGAGAAGCTATGAGCATATTTATTAAATTACAATAGAGTCTATCCCCAGAAAAAGTGCATTTCTTTCATATAGTTAATTATTTGATAACCAGATAATCTTAGGTTTACTTGTGTAAACATTACACTGAATATCGTACATATTTGTTAACTAGGACAATTTGTGTAAACGTCCTCTATTCTAAAATAGAATTGCGTAAAAACAAGTATATTGACAATTATTACTAACTTTTAGTTTAGAATGTTTGGCAGAAACATATATTTAATGAATCTCCGGATATGTAATAATCAAATTATTGTTACACAATGAAGCAAAATAGAGTCTCTACCAAAACTTATTCTCGCTTTAGTGTCCACAATGTAGTCATTAAAGCATTGAATATTTCTAATTAATTAAAATCATTTAATTCTAAGAGCAAGAATCAACATAATACAAATCTTAAGACAATCACTTTACGATTGACATTAGCTAAGATACATAATCTCTAAATGGAATCATAAATAGCTAAATTTAGAATATCAGAAATCTTCGTCAAGGACTTTATTATAAAACTAAAAAGGTATCAATTCCATAATTTTTATTGTTGTCTTTAATTAGAACTAAATAGTGTTCTTTGCGTTGAGTTTTAACTTGTGTTACAGTTTGTCTCTCATAACAACATTGAAAATTTTGGAATCCATAAAAACTTTCGTCAACATTAACTATTTTAATTAATATTTAAGAAAACCAAAACACATTGTTATATTTTTATACTATTTTATGTCACGTAGAAATATTCTTGCATCACAAATGCGTTTTAGTTGAAGTTAAAGTTGAATTAAATTTTTATTTTAAAATATTTAAAATCAATAAATGGATTGATGCCAAATGGTTTAAAATATGTGTATTCCTTACAATTTTGTGGTATTACAGGACGTGTGTATATCTAAATATTATAAAGGGAATATTCTTGATATGATTTAAAAAACAAAAAACATTTGGCTTTGACTATCAAAATTTGGGACATAACTCCATTATAAATAAAGCTATTGGCTGAAATAATTGGGCTTCCTTTCAACATTTGCTTGAAAAAGTTTTCGAGGAGACAATGATGTAGATTAATACGGGACAGTTAATATGGAAGAGTAGGTTTTTAGGCAACTCACCTGAGTGTGTCGGAGCTTTGTGGTAGCTGGCGTTATTCTCCTCCAACGACAGAGCCTGTGTTTATAGCCCCTGAAAGAAAACAAACGTGCTCCATTAATATGCTCGCCAATATACCTGCGCGCCGTGTAATTGAATACGTGCTCTCAAAACACGGCCAGGAATCTATTAGAGAAGTGCCCAGATATGAATTGGCCTCCTTCCATCGCGACGCCGACAAGAATGGGACCCAATGCCAACTCGTCTCCAATTTGCTAATAGCGGATCGGTATCAGGTGCGATGGAGTCTAGTGCACCTGACGACTTGTGCTTGGCAAGCTGCCTTAGTTCACACTTCACCTGGCGATAAATACGCGACTTTTTTTTTTCACCAGCTCGTTGTGCCGGCAACAAGGCACAGCTCGTAAACAAGAAAACACAGGACGGAGAGAGACAGAGGGAAAAGAAATAAACAGAGAAACATTCTTCATGGTGAATAACCCCCTTGACGCTTTGAGACACGAACGCTCACAATTCGTTCTCAACCGCATCTTGTCGAACGAAATTACCGGCTGAAACTTTCAAGGGCTCGAGACGTACCTTTCTGCAGAGTACGTACTAATGAGGGATTGTCGCCACTGTACTCTCGTATCCCCCCACGAAATTAGGTCAATTATGCGTTTCGAACACTATTATCGAACGGCTCGTACACTACTGCGCCCCTCTGTCATTGGTCAACGCTCTGCCAATAGTGAGGCAGCAACGATGCAAAACGAAACGCTAACACAAAGTATTCCGTGTTGAGTACAATTTTCAGTGCTAGGAGGAACCCAGCACTGGGAACTATGGAAACGCTACTGAAGAAACTATGACTAGAAAGAAATTCGAATATTCAGAAGGGTTCAAATGAGAATAAAAGATTCCGGACGTGGACAGCTAAGAAGATTTGTTTTAGAGGGTGAAGGAAGTACGAGAAACGCAAGAAAAAGATAACAAACGATTCTTATGGCTCTAAATATTTATATTTTGTTGAATAATACTAAACATAAATACGAAGAACAAGAGAAAAAAGAGTTATAATAAAAATGAATAAATGAAATAACATTGGGGAAACTAATTGTTTCTGTAGGTTAACCTTCTATCAAGATGACTGCTTTAATAGAATCAATTCCTACGTTTCTTATGATAAAATTGACTACGATATTAAATTATTACTCTGCAAAATTTACTGTTGAAATACTAGTCTAAGGAAGTAGAAATGCTTTCACCCGAAGCTCAAGCAGGAGCGTATAGATAT
Source organism: Eucriotettix oculatus (assembly GCA_034510155.1). Taxonomy (NCBI): domain Eukaryota; kingdom Metazoa; phylum Arthropoda; class Insecta; order Orthoptera; family Tetrigidae; genus Eucriotettix; species Eucriotettix oculatus. Next base: position 143,154,023 of record CM067377.1, read on the forward strand.
TTTAGAAGAAAGACAAGAATGGAAAAATGTCGACCGGACCTTCCGATTTCCGGGTGGACTCTCAGACAACTGAGATAATCCGAGTCGACGTCCAAGGTAGGATCACCTACCAATTTAATAATCATATTTTATTCTGAAATACTTTAAATTTTCCAGTCACTTTATCATTATCCAAATAACGAAAAAGCGACTAAATACCTGACGCAGGTTTTCTAGGATTTTCCCTGCATCTCTTTAGGTGAAACACCGGGTAGGATCCTTAAACTCTAGCCCGGGGGCTCTAATCAACACTTGGCTACCTTAATCTACCTTCCACATCCGCCCATTTCAGTGGCCATCCTATGTTATTAAACGGGAGTTGTCGATTCCAGGATAACCCTCATGTAGCTTGTTAACCCCACAATAAAAATTAAGAAGAGAACAATTGATTTAAATATTTGGTCTATTAAAACTTTTATCACTCGATGTAAAACACTATAAAAATTAACAATATTCAAGTTTAATTTACAAATAATATAATTAAATTAATCTTATTTAAGATAATATAATAAAGAACGGACAAAAGTCAGAAATAGAAGCAATTGGTCCATAGCATTTGGGACCTCTTCAGTTCATTATTAGAATTTAGTTATTGCAGTTCGGAATTAAATTGAGATTACTCAAAACATCGGAGAAAATTATTCTTATAAAAGATTAAACTAACCAATAGTTTCAAAAATATAATACTGGAAGATTTTACTCAAATACAAAACTGGAAAATTTTTTTGAAATAAAATTAACAGGATATATCAATCCTTTTTGTAACCTTTTCAGATGAAAATAATAATGTTAAAGGCTTAATATAATTTACAACTACAATACATAACTAAAATCTTGCTGATGAAATTTCTCTACTCACACATTGCCGCCGAATTAATAATTCGAAAGAACAGTAATTTATTTATTTATTTTATTAATATGCTCAGATTTTTATTGTTAATAAAAATTGGTTGGTTTATTTTTTATTTTTAAATAAAAGTTGAACTATAACAGTATGTCAAATAACAATCTTGAGATACATACGAGAGGCAGCAACGCAATTAGTTACCAATTACGTCCTCTTCAAGTAACCTTAATATTTTACACCCTACTGTAGCCTGTTGACAAAAAAATATAGTATCAAACTATAGCACTGATCACCGTAATGTACACTAATGCATAGATTGCTGTCGTGTAAATATAAACTATAATTCCCGGCTTTCTTCTTTTCACTAAATATAAAGGAGGCCCATATTTTGAATGGTTTAAAAGAGTTCCACTAAACGCAGCACCTTTCGCAACTAAAATTCCTTATGTTTGCAAAGTAGAACCTGCTTAATATCTGATGGCATGATTAACGGTATTTAAAAGAAAAATATATTATTTCTATGGCTAAATATAATTTACTAGATATAAATACGAGTTACTTACTTTTTAATGAAATAAGTCACTTCATATCTTGTTTCTGATGAAGTAATTGAATATAAATTATAATATATTTTCCGAATAAAATGTGATTCAAATCATAGGAAAGTTGTTTGATACATAGAGATTTTAAAAATAATAGGCGCTGCTGCATATAAATAAAAATAAATCTGCTGGACAAGATAAAATTACAAATAGTGAAACAATAAAAAGTGTATCAATAATCATGCAATTAACATAAAACGAATAATTTGAATCATTTAACATATAATTACAATTTACTGTAATAAAGAATGTAATATTGTATATATAATTATTTGTAAATTAATAAATGAGCACGCACACTCGCCGGTAGAGCACACAAACACACACACACACACACACACACACATATATATATATATATAATGAATTAAACAAAAAATAACATTTACTGACCTCGCAGACAACCATTTCGGCATAACTGCACAATAAACGTAATAAATGACCTGAGATGTAAATCATTTGGAGTTTAGTAGACAAGTGTCGGCTGTCGAAAAAGTATTTGTAGACTTATATTATTGTCTGCATATATATTTTAAAATAATTGTAGAAACACTCCTTACCAACTAATTGTGATTTTAATTAAAGAACAATTATAGAACTTAGAAAAATTTATGTTTGTTCTAAAAGCAAACATTGCATTTCCAATTAAGTAAGATATAAACAAAGAAATTTATAAATAATATAATAGGTTGACACTAAAAGTATATTCAACCCTAAATTGAGAAACGAAATTGGAATGTAAATTAAAAATTCTTAAGTATTAATTATGAGTCTTTGTTTCAATTTAAAAATTATATTTACTTATAATTACTTTGGAAAGGACAAAATGATTAAGTCAGTTTCAATTAAAATAATTTATTCATCTATTGTAAAATTTTCGATGTCAATTAAAATCCACGGAATCTTAAACACAATAAATGTACAGTACAATTATTATTATTTAAAGTTTAATTGTAAATTAATATTTAGGAACATTTATATTTTGTTTAATGAAAATATTATGAAAAAATAATATTACCAGCAATTATTATTATTACAATTTTAATTGCATTACAACTTTGCACAGGTATGTGTAAACCGTTATTTTTATCTTTGTATATATCTAATGTTTCCGAAGACTGCAAAAGATATACTTAGATATATATAATCAATGCTTCTTAATCAAATATTACATGAAAAATTTACTGTTTTGTATGAAACCGTTAAATGAAACCAACGTTAAGCGGTTATTATATATTGCATGGGAATCAAAACATAGTAAAGTAATTACCTTGGAATATTTTCTGTATACACTAGCATATATTAATTAATACATTATTTAAACAGTAAAAATATTTCAGACATGGTTAATATAAATTTTTTATAAAGAAAAAGACAATATTTTATATAACTGGCCCATATAAATGTCTGGAATGAGTAATAAGAAGAATATAAAATTAATAATCTTTTTTCGAAACATGTTTTAACGTTTTATAATTTCTCAAGAAAGAACGCCTTCTCATACAATAAATAAATTGGTAAATGGCATAATTTAATCAAATAGGGTTCATCTAAAAAACCAAGCAATTCTACAGTCTTCTTAATGTCATCTCTGTTAGTATTTTTAAATTTATGAAATAACTTACATTATTAACAGTATAAGTGCAGAGCTTTCACAATTGTTTCTAAAGTAAATAATTACTATGTATGTAGTAAATTGTATGGATTACACGTTTACCTACTGAGATGCGGATAGTTTATTTTATATAATTTATAATACAATTTACCATCAATAAAATATAATATAATTTTGAATTATGTTAGTGGCAATATTTTACACCATTAATCAGAAGTATGGACAAACTTCCCCTCCAGAAAACCCAAAGTCATTTCACATTCAACATTAAGCCTTTGTGGCGTTCATTAGAAAATGTCATCAGATTAAAGTATTTGTACAATACAATTATATCGAGTATAAACCGATTAAAAAATTAAGTAGTAGATCATTTCAAATATTAATATGATAATAACAAAATATTTATTTATAATTATTTAATTTAAAATAAGAAATTATTTAATGGCTATTTACAATGATAAATTTTTTTATTTGTAGATGAAATATTCCAATAAAATATTTTTATTTTTAGGCTAAGTATTGCAACAGATGATTCTAATTTCATTTTTATTTCCAGCGTATTTTAGTAATTGTTACAATTAAACGCATTAAAATTTAACCACATAAGATTACGTTTTACATGAAATTTGTACGCATTAGTTATCTCTTAAATTAAGATATTTATTGAATTAATCGTAGGAGCACGAGAATGATTATTAAAATTTATTGGAGTCAACGGTTACATACTCGATGGAAATTCTTTAGCAATTTCACTCCGTTGAAAGAAAATAACTCTAAAGCATACATACTTAGTATTGATAGCACATATTTCTTGAGATTCACTCGGATTTTCTCCACTCGACACGCGACACTGAACGTTGATAATGATTTAGCACTTCCAATCATAAAATTCGTTGCACAATAAACTGCGGTATCACTGAATTAACGTTTATAAATCAAATTTTACGAAAATAATTAGGTATATTTTAATGAAGTATTCAATAGAAGTTGTTTGTAGATACGGATCAATAACTAAGTCCTTTCAAACAGAAGTGATCAAGTATTTCGTGAAATGAACATTATTTTTCGCACTTATGTGTGTAGAAACTGAAGTGTTTATAGTTGTTAGTGTGTCAATCTGGCCGCACTAGGTCACTGACTGTTTTGACATTGCAGATAATTTGGCACCGAGCTGCAGCTACTGGATGCTCCTCCTGCTTTTTGCAACCCCTGTGACCCCAGCTTCCCCATTCATTCGTCTTGCAAGATGTTCCCTGCAGAAGACGACCTAGGGGTGCCTCAACCTTCGCAACGGACACTGCAAACCCGTTCTGCACCTTATTTCTATGGCGATACAAGGTTTCTTCGGTTTTATGACCTAGCTCGTCTCGATTCTTGAAGTGCAAATGTCACACATCCACAAAAATTCCCTCAGCAGGTCAGCTGTTCCCCTGCTCACCGTCAGCAATAACTTAGTTGCCATAAAGAAACTCTAGTAAAGTACCTTCCTGTTTAAAAATTTACATGAATATAAAGATTCAAGAACTGGTAAATATTAAATGAAATACTGTTTCAATAAAATTAAACTTACAGTCTGATTTTGAATGGAAGTTCCACGATTTTTAATATCTGTTATAAGATTACTCGAGACCACAGCAGGAATATCTCAGTATTTTGTAAATAACGTTTTCCTTTAATGATTTTATTGTTAAATGTTTGTTAAAACACAAATCACTATCATTGGCAACAATTTTTCTTCGATCTTAAGCTATTAAAGTTATTCTTCATATTTAATTTTACCAATTATGTACACAACCCTTCAAACTTATTTTAATATATAGCCATGAGTCATAGAGTCATGACCAGAAATATTTTTGATTTTAATTCGTTTCTAAACAGTCTTTGTTATTTTTTTACAATTCGATGCTTTTGTATGTTACTAATATTTTATTATACCGTCTTAAAATTTTTAATTTAACAGTTTAAAATGTTTTGAGAAGTATTACAATCTATAGATATAATAAATAAGTTAAAAAATATGGAGATACATAAATATGGTCTCCATATTATTGGATTCAATTATTTATTAGATTAAATGCGCACAAGTTGTGCATAGGTTACTTAGATTACATAACTTTTGGCATCGCACCCTGTGACAGTTACCGTGTGATCAGTTGTAAAAAAAGGGTATACTCATTGGTGGATCTCTGTAAATAATAATCAATGTGAATACTATTGGTCTCTATATGTATTACATTATATGTTGTTAGTTCGTTTAGTTAATTCTAATGTGCGGTGCTTATTAGACTAAAAGTTTGAATTAAATGGTATCTTTTGGGATTTGAAATCAACTTTTCATGTATTTTAAAAGCGTTTAAGTGTTAACAAATTTATTTCTATAGCTAGATAAATAAAAGTGACGTATCGGATTGTTGTTCTCTTGTTATTACATGTTGTTGAAAACGTATCTTTGTGAATATGATGCTCACCTTGCTTGAAAATAATTATTCTTTGAAAACGTAACTAAAATGACATTAAAAAATAATAACCATTCGTAAAGCTTACGAAAAATAAATTTACTACAGAAAATATGTTAAGATGTTGAAATAATGATATAATTAATTCCTCGAAAAGTATCTGTTCAATAATCTCTCCATCATTGATTATAAATTAATTTAAACTAGTTGGTGCTCCAAAAAATGTCAAAATTTTCATTAGTATCACTTGCGAAAAGTTTAAGAAATTTGCAATAAAAGAAAATGCAATTTCAGTCTTTAATCCATCATCTTGTGCGTGTTTCAGTAAATTTTTGTCTTCGATTCATAGAATTCAAATATTCAATAGAAACACTTTAACACTGAATGGCAAATTTGCTTTTAATATTAAATTTTTGAGTATGAACAATAATGTAGAATGTAAATAAGAGAGCGAGTATATCTGACTGGTTAATAAAAAATAATTTATTAAACTAGTCCAAATGTAATTGATTACAAAATCAAATTATTATGAAATAAAATGTTTCATATCCCAGATCTCTTTAGAGGTTTCTAAAAGTAAATAATTGCCATACTACAAATAAATTTCGAAAAGAATTGTTACTTAAATAATTTAAAAAAATTAAAGGAATAAAACAACTTTCAAAAAGAAATTTTTGGACTGCCCTCACACAATTCAGGATCGAAATAAGGGACATCAAGGCCAAAAGAAACGATCAAAAGACGTAAATTGATGTAACTGACTGTTTCAAACAACAATTTTCAAGTATGCAATTTTAAATCATATTAATACTGTGTCATGTATGGAACTAACATTTTGAGAAGCTGTTTTTTACATTTCAAATAAAGTCAACATATGGAAGTCAACTATGTCTATGAATTTATTCTTAATTATTCCCTTTTTTGAGTCAACCGAAGGCGTCTATAAACGTTTGTCAATAATTTGATTTTGTAGTAAATTTATGACTTTTTACCAGATTATTGTAATGTTAATTGTATTTCATATTAATTACACAAATAGTTATCATTCTTTACCCACGTTTACTTTATGTGGTATAATATCGCTGGGAAACATATATGAAGTGGCAGTGCATATAGGAACTACTTACACTTTTAGTAATTAATCTAATTGTAACATAACGTAATAGTCATATTCCGCAGATCCTTCAGGGAAGCAGTGCTTCAAGGTTATGTAATGAGTCAAATAATTTCACATAAATTTATTACATTATTAATATGATAATAGAAAGTGACTAGCTGAATTTTAAATTTGTTGGGTTCTTAACGGAGCTGTTTAATGTGTGGGGGAACAATGTTCTTCCCTTGAAGGTTTCTCAGATTTCTGTGTTATTGTTAGTCTCTTACAGTCTATATTAGGGTTGTTTTTATTTATGTTGTTAATTTGGTGCTCATCTGTGCTATTAGTGGATCGTATATGTAACACCTTACTCCTTAATCCTGGAAAATATATCGTTACATTTACATCTTAATTATTTATTGTTGTATAATTACATTAAATATTATCACCTATCATTCATATTTTTTATTTAAGAGGTATTTATGTTTAGATAAAACTGAAAAAAATATTGACTATATGTTTTTTAATCATCTTTTTGCCTATATAAGTGGCATAGCAATCCAAACAATTTATTTAATTTTCTCATAAATTATTGATCTTATCTTAAAATTATAAACTAAATTTTTATTTTTAAATGCGCTAAAAATTATTCCAACTCAATAATTATTAAATAGTCCATTAAATTTATTTTCAATATTAAAAAAACCTAATAAAAATATTGTTTTATTGCTTTTTAACGGGCACATCATTCATATTGTGCATAATATTATCCTAGCTGATTGTGATGTATTTGTAAATAAAATGTGTGTGATCAGCGTTAATGTATAGAAATTGGCAACTTTATCTAAGTTACCTTTAGGACACTCATCATGTGATAATGCAATGTACAAGATTGTAAAACATTGCGTTCTTGCGTAAAACAGGATGATTTGACCAATAATTAAAGCCCTCTCTAAACACGTGAACACCCATAATCCCAATTTTGATTGGAACAATGTAATATATTTTGTTGAAGAAATGATACAATTTCCCGGATTAATGAGTGATATGTTAAAATTCCTTTCCACTGCCACAGATTTAAGAGTTATATCAAATAGTATTAATTTAAACTAAATTTATGGTATCGGTTAATATGATAATTTAGAAATTTATTACCTCTTATAAAAATTAATATAATTAAAAAAATATGCATTGTTAAGATTACTGGCAAAAACATATTGTTTTCAACCACAGTTTAATGCTTTTGAGAGCATATAGATCAAGCGAGGCTAAATTTAATTTACCAAAATTATTAGTGGAAGAAAGGATTGTTTTAAAAATTGTAAATAAATTTAAAATAATTTGCGTTTGTTACCAGAACATACCTGTATTATTTTCTCTGAAAATTAAATGGGAACTTAATTGTATCCAATAGGTAAAATAAAGTTCTTATATATATATATAATGAAATACTTAAGATTAAAATTGTTATATCATAAAAGGATTCCGCCCTTGTAATGTAATTATTTGTAATATTTTACTTACCCAAGACCTTTTATATATATTATTATAAGAATTACCAATATTATTGAAAAGGAGAAAACTGACACTTAAGAATTTACAAGTTCCACTAAAATATAATTTTCTTTTGAAAACTGGATACCTTAATTCTAGGTACCTCCTATTTGAAAACATTTTTCACTGTGTTAATTGTAATCGTTGAAACGCTTTCTTCGGCCAAGAAGTGGTGAGGCGATATTGAGGAATTGGAAATTTTAATTATTTTATTTAAAGAATGGGAAAATTGTGAATAATGCAAAATAGTTTCTAGTTTTATTTTTATTTTTTTTAAATTACTTGTTCCTAGTTCAAAAATGACGATTACCCGCTTGCAGATAGACCACTTCCTACGGGCCAAAAATTGTTCACAAATGCTTGCGAATCGGTCTAAGAAGTGATAATTATTAACGGCCGCTGAATACATGAAGAGTTAGCCGGTGAATGCGTTACGAATTTTTCTTATGTATCGATATGAAACTGGGTTTGAAGATAAAAACTAAATAATCTCTATCGGAACTGGAACAGAACCTGGAACCTCCACTGACCGGGTTATTAGTATTACCTGTGTTCCGTTATTCTCTAAAAATAACATATTAAAATTAACACGACCAAATCCACCGAAAATAATTCACGAAGTTGAATACTGTTCCTAGTGACGTAGTCAGCGTTCTTATTTCCTTCTCTATCCTTAAAACCTAATATTTTCTGTCTTTAAGTTTAGTAACAAATAAATTAAAATACGGCCAAAAAGTCAGAAATTAAATTTAATTAGTATAAATACGATGTTTCATCAATTGTAAAATGTAATTCTGTTATTTATTTTATTTTATTGAAAAATAACAATTTTTATGTGATTAATATTGATTATATATATATTTTTGTAAAGTAACATGAAGAAGTCCACGAAGTTGAATCAAACGTTGTAACTATATTAATTAAATTTATTTGATCGATTTTTTGCCGTATTTTTATTTATTATTATTTATCTATATTTTGTGGCTCCATTAGTGAGTGAAGCTTCGTTTGTTCAAATCATTTTATAAAGGCGGTATACTAAAATTTTATACAATTGAATAAAATAAACTATGAGCCAGAAATTTTTATAATTCATTCTATTACCAGTAGTTATTACACGATGCTTCGTTTCTGATTCAATTGAAGAAAGCGATAAATACAAAAGAAATTTATATTTAAATGAGTGACATGCATGTCTAAATTTTCATTCTTAATTTTTTAATTAATTTTATTTAAGTCACATATACGACAACGTATTTTGTGATTACGAAATCTGAATTACATACTATAGAATTACATGGCACTTAAATGTTCATGTAGTAGTTTTGAACTTGACAATGCCTTTCTGGTAAGTTGCTGAAACGGTGATTTTTCTGAAATCATTTTTACCCTGGACATCTCTGTGTTGACCGTACTTCTAACAGTCTTGTATAATATGGCTTGCCGTTAGTTGCACGTTACATGCATCGCACATTAGTGGGTGGGTATTCCTATTTAAGATGCGGATATGTGGTATCTTTGTATGTCCGGTTCTAATTATTGTAATGATTATCTGATCATTTCTGCTTAATTTGTTGTTGGTTTTTAAGTAGTAGAAGTGATTCACATCTTTATGTAGTTTATTTGATTTCAGTTCTTTCCGTCTTATATTCCACTTTTCCCGACATTGCTTCCTTCAATTCACACCAGATGAGGTTTCAAATAAGGAACAACTACTGTTAATAAATCATTTATATTTTACAGGGATCTCCATCCAAGCTGTCATGATTGTATCATGCGGTTATAATTCCGACATCTAATGTTTTTAATGCCCTAACCTTAAGGTGGCCAGAAAGAAATGGATAGAAGCATACTCCAAGGAGGATCACAGCTGCTCCAGCAAAGTCTGCAGGGACCTGATAGAATTCACAATCAGAACAGAACTTTTTGAAAAAAAATGTAAATATAAGTAAATGTCGATTAATTTAGATTGTTTTTAAATGTAACAAATATAGTCTGTCGCTAATGACCAGCACGGTAGAGGCGAGTTGTAAATTAAAGGATTTTAAAAAAAGTTCATATTAATTTTTTCTTACTTATAGGATATTTAACTATTTATTGCTATCCTAGCAGTCTTATAACTGAAATAGAGTAATATAGTTATTCAATCTCTCGCAGATTTAAATAAGTGGTTAGGTTGTGAATGAAACTAATAATAACCAAATGGAAATACGTGAAGAAAATTTTTATTAATGGCCTAAAGCTCTGTAACAAATTATGCAACCCATTAAACGTTATGTAAATATGCAATGTAAAAATGTAGCAGGGTTAATGCGACTTAAAATAAATTATATATATATATATATGTATATATATATATATAACATTTACAGGGAGATAGATGAATATCATAATACGATTCAGCTTTTCTCACTCTACCAAGTTTTATATATATTATATGAAATTCATCTATCTCTCTGTAAATGTTATTATAAGAAACTGTCAGCATTTTAGCTTATAGAATTGTATTCTGATTGCTAAATAAATTATGATAAAAAATCTAGTCATTCATATTTCAGTGGGTTCTATATGAATAACATTGTTTTATTTAGGACGAGAGATTAGGAAGGACCTGGAAGAATCGTAGAATGAGAAATCAAAATTTGCGTTGATTTTCTTGAATAGTTGAACTGGGTTCGAATTAAGGATTCGCATAATTTACAGTTACGCGGCGGTGTTATAGTAGTTGTTGACCGCGGAAGATCGCGGATACGCAGAACCTCTACAGAAGATATTACGCTGTATGGAGAAGTGTATGGAATTTGGAATTTTTGCCGCTGTCAGTGAATCACGCGAGCCCCGCCTTCCGTTACGTAAACCACGCCCAAGCGCCATGCCAGCACGTGGCCCGTGTTTGTAAACAGTATTGGAAATCGCATTCCAGCGTCAATATTGAATGAATTCGCGGCTGTCACAATACTATGAGTGAAACAGTCGCGCGCGCGGGGAGAGCCAAGAGCCAGCCCAGCCCCTCTCCTCTCCTCTCCCGCACCGTCTCTCTCACTCTCGCTCGTTCACTGCGCCGATGCGTCCCGATCGCAGTGATTTTATGTTGATTAATGTAATTGTGTACACGAAATTGGTTCAAGGCCGTTCACACGCCGCTAATGCGTTGTTGTGTAAACAGGCGCGGCGCCGCCACAACAACGGGTTGAATGACATGTCTCCGCGACCTGCCCCAACAGAGATCAAACGGCAAAGCCGCTATTGACACATTAGTCTGCCACAATTACACATTCCAACTGCCACACTAGCTCCGATTCCCTACCAGAATCTCCGCTAGAGGTAAAACAAAAACAAGTAAAATAACTGTGAACATGAGAGAATGGGACACATTTGTAAAACTGCCAGAGTTTTTTTGAAAATATGGGAATCTACGCCACCGCGGTGATTGTCCTCAGAAAACAAAGGAGGTCGGGGAATTCCCCGTCTTGCACAGTGCAAAAGGCCGAACAAAGCAAATCACCAGCAACATGCTATCTCCTGACATCGGAAAGGTCGTTTGTCACGGCGTCTGCCGTAATTAAAAACCCTCTCTCGTGTAAATGCACTGTGGCAAGACGCACGCTACCCAAAATCTCAACGTGACTTTGTTCCTAAAACCTACACGAAATCTGTGCTCCTCCCTTCTAGAAAGTTCAGAGATACTCTTGTTTCACTATTTTATTGGCTTATGAATTTAAGTTTAAGATGTATATTGCCTATCTGTCGTTTCAGTACCAACATAGAAAATAATAATGAAAATAAATTTTATAAGTAAATGCACTATAAAGAATGGCATGAATAGATTCTAAAAGCAGTGAAAGAAGTCCTAGTCAATATAGTGGGAATAACAGACAAGTTTTGAAGTCGTTAAATTGTAAGTTAAAGATGTCCATCTGGAGGACAGGAGAGGACGGAACTCTGCATATAGAATAGTAAGGAAGGCAACTGAAAATAAATAGAGAAAATTCTAAGAATTTGTATATTTCAAATTACTGTTAGCTCTATAAATATTTAGGATATTAAATTAATTGTTTACATATAGGTTTCTCAGTTCTCTCTTGCAACTGCATATTGTGAAAGACTTAATTGAAGGTCCGTAAAGTTATTGAAGCGTTTTTTGCAACCAGTTTCCGTGTAAATAGATTGTGACTCCGTATTTTAATGACAGGTATCGTTCACCGCGCTATGTAACCTTTAAAATTCACCGTCAAGCTTGTCTGGATATTTTACCAGCCCACCACGGTGATACGTGGAAGACTTGTGAGGCTTCCACAACGGTGCCCTGAGAAACTTAAATACGAGTGCGGTGTTCTACGAAAGCGAAACTTCCCACGGTTGTTCAATCATAATACGCAATGAAAAATAAGTCGCCGCTCGCTCGAAATCTTCTACAGAAATACATTCTGGAAAAAATAACACCCTCCGGTTGGTCGGTCTCTGCACCCCTTCCACCAACCCCCTTGTAAAAAAGACAGAAATAGGAAGAACCCCCACGGAGAGCGACGGCGACGTGCAGAGCTGCACAGCGGCAGAAGTTGGAAAAAAAGCCGATAGCGCAACGAGTTAGTTTTTAACCAAAACCATGGATGGCAGCGCGATCGCTCATCCACCGGCCTCTCTGGAAAACAAATTGCGCCCGACTGTCACTTCTATAATGACCCGGCAACTGCGAATTTTTTCGTCCAAGTCATTTAGTCCAGCGTCCCGTGGAAGGGGGTGGCTTTTCCTCCAACCCCCTCGCCACCTCGCTCTCTGGTTCTGGCAGATCGAGAAGCTGCCGCACGGCTCGTAATGGTAATGTCTTATGAGAGCTTGTCATTAAGAGTAATTAGCAATTTCACTTAAACCGGCGAAGATTGGTTGGAACCGAAAATAGACCGTAGCGAGCGCGCAATTACCTAGGGGACAAATTCGAATCTGCTGATAACTTGTTCATGTTATTAAAGGTCTGGAAAAGTTTGCCAAATACGGTGTCCGGGTGGAATCGAAATTGGAAGTTACCCCTTAAAAACGTTTCTTATTACGGATTTTCGCTCAAATAGCTTATAGAGCTTACATGAGTAGAAAAATAATTGCCAGCTTTTTATTACAATAAATATTTAATGAATCAGAGAAATAAAATTTGATTCGTGTCCAAATCTAGATCTCCTTTTCCAAAAACCCCTATAATTTATTTAGTAATATTAATGTTAATTACTGATATAAATAAAAAAACTGATAATTATAATTGGTAACATTTTTTAATTACGAATATCTCTTAATAAATTTAAAGAAAAAATTTAAAACTACATCCAATTAAGATAAATTGGGCTGACTGCGAGTTGAGAGTCCCTCGTTACTAATAATAACTACCAACGTGCTTATGTACGAACGTAAAATTTCTTAATTTTAAAATAACGACTTAGTCTGGCAATTATATAAATGAATAGATACAAATTCTTAGAAAATATAAAAGGTGTAGATTGTCTCCTAATTGGTGCAATTGAATAATGTTTTTTATTTTTCTGCGACTATTACTTGTACAAAAAAAAGAATCATGTTCATGATCTTCGACATGATAATAACAACAGTATATAAATAATATTTTCGTACGATATAGTGTAATACCTATTCGTTGTGTACCGTAACTTTTCTTTTACTATACGTAAACTGCGTCTTTTCTGAAGCAAATCTTCTACAACCAGATAAAAATTGTAATACAACAGTGTCACTTAAACTTGCCGTTACTTAAAGTTTGGACCTGTTCATAAGGGACAAATAACTGCTTGTGCATTCTAACCCTACTTAATCGTTGCAGATCATGTACAAGCAAACTAGGCATTGCTATAACGAAATATTATTTATACCTCAATAACGTTTCCTCTCCCGATGCCTTATTATAATTCCTATAACATTCGTGTTAAATTATATGGTATAAAACTGAAATTTGATAAAGTAGAAATGAATCAGTGAGTGCTATTATAGAATTGAATTGTTATTACACGTTTGCTGAAAGAAAAATTAAAAATATTAATTCACTCGCATATATTAGTGGAAAAATAATACTTTTACACTATATATATATATATGTAGATACAAAACTCAAATATTCTAAGAATAATTTTTAGTTTATATTATTTCTGCAAATAAAACGTCCACTATTCGATTATAATGGAGCATACTTACCATTAGATAAGGGGAATGATTGCAAGTTTTACAATATTTTATTTCGTAGTTCATTTTCAGTCCATACTTTAGGTGTAAACTTGTACAGCCGAGGCTGGTAGGTATGATACCAAAACAAAATTGTAAAAAATAATTTACCTTGTTGTGTGTAAATCATGGCTACATCGCGTGTATCACAATATAAGTCTTTTATCTAAGAACAAGTATCATTAACAAAAGTAAGTGCACCCTTAATTATTATTTATTTTTAAAACAGACTGCCGTAAGTTCCTGACTTTTATCCTCAATTTTGGAAAACTTGAAATAATTTATTGTGTCTATTATTAATTAAATAACGAACAAATGTGTAAGCAAATAATGAAAATATTACGTTCGTAAACTATACATAGAAGAAAACGCAAGACGGACTTTTTTAATGATTAAAAATAAAATAATATGTAGTTGGTATATTTTATATATTTAATTTGGAATATTGTAACCGAATGTAATAAATTGTCGTTATATAACACTTCTGTCACATATGTACAGTTTATTTGCTAGACATATAATATATACATCTCTTGTCTCAATCAGTTCGTGTTCGGAAAATTATTTATATTCAAATATATTTCTGAAATGTGGTTAACAGTGAATCCTTGAATGGAACTTTTTATAAGCATTTATCTGGTTTCTAGCATGCAAAAAATTTGTTTCATAGTTTACTATCTTATCAAACTGTATATTTTTAGCATGATAGCGAGCTAAATAAAATAATTTATAAGAAATATTATTCCCTTGGACCCAAGTCAAAATAGTAAACTATTACATATTACTTAATTTAAATTTATTCATTTATTTTCTTCTATACTATTTTACGCGAAACATTATTCATACCGCCATACAGGAGAAAAACCGGCATATACCAATTTCGTATTTACGTCTGTATGATCTTAATTATAATAACTACAGGTTTGGTATATAATTTATAGAAATTGTTATAAACACGATTTTGTCTACTTTTTCTATTTTGTAATATAATAAACAGCCGAAAGATAAATATTACAAATTTTAAAAGGCAAAATTAAAATGTATTGCACACAAACCTAGTGATTAATGTTTTATTTCACAGTATAATTTATGCTACTCACGATGCCTTAAGAGTTTTAATGGATTTATATAATGTCGTGCATAATTATCAACGCTGAGGAATTTTTTTTAGCAGTATACTACAATCTAATGATCTCCAATAAACAAATTAATATAAGATACAAAATGTAACTTCATCAATAAGAAGTAAATGTAAATTGACAAATATTCAATTAGTACAGAATTAACAGACAGTTGTTTCGAAATAAATTGATAAGTCGCATTTAAATAGCGATGGTAAACCGAGGGAAAAATTAGTAATTAATAAATAAGTAACAAAATTAAGAAAAAATAAGTTACTTTTTGACTTCATACTTTCTATACTTCACATTGATAATTATTATAAAGTATTATATTATTATATTGGTATTACTTATTATGTCAAAATTGTAATTAATAATTTAATTCCGAGATTTATTTCTATTTTGCTTGTCTTTCCATCATTTCATCACACTTACTTACTACAGTAAATATACGTGTGCAAAGTAATAATAGGGGTAATCATATTACTCATTAAATTTGTTTTAAAAATATTTTGAACATATGCCCACTCATGTCAGTAATTATTGACATAAATTACGTTTTATAATTAATATTAGATGAGAATAGCATATTCCACATTTACAGTAAAACATTGCATAATGTAAGACAAGAAACCAACTTCAACATTAAGTCTGGAAAGTTTATGCAGAATAGAGCTACAAACTTCTTACATTTGAGCATAAATCCATTATTATTTAATGCGCTAGAATAAAATATATTATGTAAAAATTATTATTTTACTACTGTTTAAATTAATATAATTATGAAATTTAGTAAACAAAAGATTACTTGATTAGTGATACTTATAATTCCTGAAACAGATTCTTTTTACAGTTGTAGTCATGAAATTGATACATAACATTTAATATTGACCGTTACCACGTGATCAGCTGTAAAAAACGGGTATACTCACTGGTAGACCTCTGTAAATAATAATCAATGTGTGAAAACTAAATTACGAAGAACAAGGTGCGATACCAAAAGATATGTAATCTAAGTAACCTACGCACAACTTGTGCTCATTTATTCTAGTAATAATATTGAATAAAGAATATATATCACTAATTCAGTGTTACTGGTAAATTGTAAGATTTGTTTTTAAGTAATAAATGGACTAAATATATAAATAAAATCATTTTGAGAAGGTGCTACAGCTTCATATATATATATGTCTAAAATATAAACTTTGTAAGATTGTGCAATTCTAAATGCATACTAAACTATAAATATCCCGCATGCTACATTTTTGTCATAAATTAGAAATAATTAGATATAACTATTGCATTTTGAATTTTTTCTTGCCAACGATTAATAGCCTAGTTTGACCAAATTTATTTCCCTTTTACAATTTTGTACAATAACATTAAACTAGTGCTATACAAGTGTATTATTTCAGACTTTAAATCACTGTGACAGTCAAAACACAACATAGGAAAGTTTTGTGAATAATTAGTTGCAATGGAATACACTCGCCAAATTAACATTATGTAAACCATTTATTAATTAATATTATATAGTAAATTTACAATAACAATCATTTACGCTACAACTGTTAACAAACATAAAACAGAATTAATATAAAGACTTATAATTCTACATAGAATTAATAAAATTCCGTAAATAACGGAGGAAATGTTTGAATACGTTTTTAGAGTTCAGATATGTTCTATACAATAACATAATACCACAAATTATTTTATTCGTATTAAATTAATTGTGTACATGTGCAACGATAGCAAAATAATTTATTTTATTCTTTTCGTATTATATATCTTTTGAAAACGTAGTATATTCCATTTTATGGTCATAATTATCTGTCATTTTTGAAATAAATTAATAGACCAGACATATCTCTAATTTTTGGCTCTAATTTAAACCACAAATTTCATTAATAATTATATTCAGATTTATTATAATTTATATTTGAACCAGAAAAGGCTTTAACGAAATGGATTATATTAGTTATATTTATTTGTTTTAATTTTAATATTTGTCTGAATAATTTTTCGGTGCATTCAATTTCCTTCCAGTTTGATATTTTTAAAAAAATAAGTGAGGCAATTGAAGTACGACAGCCACAGATATACTACAGAATTTTTTCTACTTTAATAAAATTTGTTATTCAAATAATTTAAAAACTTAGAAACGTATAAAATGTAAATCTTGAAAACTTTCTGTTAGTGATTTTTCTAGTCGAGTAGTATGACGAAGTAAAGTATGATGGAGAAGTTTTTAATTACGAGAACTGTATGAATAATTTATATGGCCCTGATTTCATTATTTAAGCATTATTATTTGTTTTAGAAGAGTCTCGTGTTACCAAATAATTGTGTGAGATACTGAGTGACCTTTCGTCAACAAACACCTTCAATATTTTCTGTTTGAGACTCAAGTAAAAATTTAGGAAACTTATTAATGTTGTGATAATTGAATAATTTTTATATTGTTATCACAACGTTTACGGATAATTTGTTGTACAAAATGTTTGAGAGTTTTTGTGAAATAATTTCATGGCCTGCACATACTCTTCCAAATTTATTAAATGGTAAAATGAGACGATTTATAAAATACCTTACGAATTCAGACATTTATCAGCTTTTACCTCATAACTAAGGAAAAATAAAATTGATGTTTGACTTTTTTGTTTATGCGACTATAAATAAATTAATAATAAAAAGAATGTTCAATTTTATGTATGAATTTAGTGATTGCATAGAATAACGTTGGTTGAGCAACGGAAATAAAAAGCAGAGTAATCCAACTATGGGAACGGCAAGTAATTCAGACCTGGAAATCTTACAAATTTTCCAAAATAAAGTGATAAGACAAATAGTAAATGCTCCATGGTTTGTCACTAACATCCAAATACCAAAAGACCTGCAAGTTCCATCGATTAAATATGAGACTAAGAGATTTAGTGTACATGAGAAATTCATCCAAACCACTTGTTTAAACACACAAGTGAAGTACCACGATTAAAAAGACTCAAGCCGGAAATTGATTAGGATTAATTTCTGTATACTGTATTGCTTAAACATATTACGTGCCATTGAACTTATCAAAAACGTTTTTTTTCTAACGGTTATTTGATAGCCATTTTCAGTTTATTTTTGTTTTATAATTGTACAAATGAATTACTTATTGTTCTATTTGGATATAATGTAAGGGGTTCATAATACTAATAATAATTATCGTTTTTCATCATTCGTTCAAATAGACTACTAGCGACAGTGTCTGGATCTCAGAGAAACCCATGGAAATGTTTGTATACTTCTCAGCATGGTGGTAATTTTATTCTTTTTGAATTCACAATCAGAACAGTACTTTTGAAAAGATATATTAAGGAGGCATATGAAACATATGTAAATAAAAGCAAATGTCCATTAATTTATGTTGTTTGTAAATATAAACAAATTGTCTCTAGCTAATGACCATACGATAGATGACTTATTTGTGAAGGTTAAAAAAACTTTGCTGTGCACTAACTCATTGCTTACAAATCTGAATAATAGAAGGGTACCGAGCGGAGTAACGTTCAGGATATCATCAAAGAAATGTGCAAAAATTACCTTCAGGAAAATAATTATGAATTAAAGCAGTTGTGGTTAAAAATACCATTTCTTGAAAGGCGATGTTTATTTACGGAATATTGACAAATAATTCATGTATATTACTTCTTAACAATTAATATTATTTTACTAACGAAGCGTAAGGAAGTTGAACGCATTATAAATATTCATAAATTTCTTGGTAATATTCCTTAATTCCGTATATAATAATGACTCAGGCAGTAAAATCACTATAAAAATAAGAGCCTCAAATTATTACAATATATCTAATAGGGCTAACAGTTGAAAAATCTGAAAAAGGTAGCAAGGACGAAAAGAAAAGATTAAATAGCCCAAAATGCATAAGTAAACAAAAATAAAGTCCTCAGTAAATCCATGGTAGCAGAAACAAAGGAGCAACTTTATAAAAAATATACCTTGACAATTTAGTGCAAAATTCTTGAACAGAGATAGTAATGATAATAATGGTCAAGAGACGAAATAATATATTTGATCTGAAAACTTCAGCGAATATTTTTATTAATATTTATGTAATAACTATAAAAAACATTAAGAGTTTTAGGAATCTAAGCTCCTGACTACTAGATAACGGTACACTGAACATAAATAAAATAGATATAACATTAGCGTAAACAATGATAATTAGAATCACCTACAATATTAAAATAATTCTTGGAATATCAGTGTACACACCAATTTTTAGAATGTACTCAAGTAAAAAATATCATAGAGTGATATGTGAAGGTAAAGATATTATAAAATATAAAAAGGAACCTATTTTGATAGTGTAATCAAAAAATTTGAGAAACTACAATAATCCTAAAATTAGTAAAATAATAAAATATCTCTGATACGTAGACATTATTCATGAAATTATTTTCCTAAGCTTTCTTCAAATAAGATTTCTTATGAAGATATTAACTTGCCGTAAACGGAGAAACGGATATAATTATGTATTCACAACCTAAATAATCGTAGAAGTCACAGAAGAAAAAAGGTTTTCTTGAATTAATAAATTGTATAAGGACTTTACTTTAAGAGGAATGAAAATTGAGAATGATAGATTTTTCAAATTCATATTAATGAAAATAAAAGAAAATATATTTAAAAAATTGCAGACATTCCTAAAATATCACAGCGTAAAAAACGTAATTGTATCTGTAGGTACCATTTATTAAGCCTCGGTATTCCTTCAAAATAGCAAAATATGCTGTAATTCTAGAAACTATTAGTAAATTATTCTTCTCGTCTATTAATATAATTAATTAGCAAGAATGGTAGTTAAATATTATCATAAATTTTCGTACAATTTTGAGATTTTCCAATATTAAGGAGGCATATGAAACATAAACGATAAACATAATAATTGTGAAGTATTTAAATGGTAATCAATATATGTACTGAACTTGCAATTCAGTTGAAAAGTGAAATAGATCTTAGGAGGAACGACATAGTTAAAATGTGTAGATAGTCAAAAAATAACATTATTAGTAATATAAATCAAGAGAATTTCGCTATAACGCATTCAGGCACATTTGCCGATGATAACACAATAAAACGTTTTATTCCTTAAATAATTTAAAACGTGTAATATCTACTATTCCTAAAATAGGTCTTAACCAATTTCCTTGAAAATTGTTTCTTCTAAATCTAGATATAATTCTGAAATATTTTCGTTTAATTAAAATCATTTTAAACTGTCGCGTTTATTATTTTTAATTTATATACTTAAGCATATTTTTTTACTTCATAACATTTTATTTGCAGTTTCATACAATTATCAACATCAAAACGCCTATTGTATTTAGTGTACAAGATTTCGCACATCAATCTAATAAAATATTATATTTTCATCTAAAATTAAAAACTATTGTTAAATAAATACATGTTTTTCACAGGCCGGAGTAATTGTGAAGGCTGAATTTTAAATTACTTTTATTATAATATTTAGATGTTTTACAGCACTATTAGTCTGGTGGGATAACATATACATTTGATTTTGTTTATGACGCTATGTTTCCTAAAATGTTAATATTGTTTTTAAATTATTTTTGCGATGTTTACATTATTGTAAGATAAACAAAACACAAATAATATCAAAAGGTTAGTAATTGTATATGTTATGTTATCAAAAAAAAGTAGAACCATAATAATCAATTTATTGGGCCTTTTAACATTTAGGTTGTACATTCAATTTAAAATCAGTCTGATTTTTATATATTTGTAAATAAAATGTAACGCATGAGAATTTTGTATAAGGGTGACAATATTTAATTTTTGACGACAGACGAGATAATTTGACCGCCTTATCAACAAGATTATGTAGCAAAGGTAAGAAAAACAGGCTTGGTTAATAAAGTACTAAAAGAACTTTATGAGGAATATTTCGGTTGGAAAAATGGTTAAATCAGTAGTTTTCAATATAATTACTTTTGTTTAGACGTGAGGAGAATTTTATTAAATATATTAAAATATATTATTATTAGCTGCTATGGGGCGTTTGCCCGGTGGCAGCTATATAAAAAGTAAGCACAATACTATACAAATCCAATGATTAATTTCCTAGTACAATACTAAGGAACAATTTTTTACTGCCGTTTGATATTTTGACCTAAAAGAAAAGAGAAGGCACGAGCCAATCAGAATTCACTTCAGTATCTTAATGCTTTATTTAAAAATAATTTAACACTTCACTGATTTCAATATATATATATATATATATATATATATATATATATGTGTGTGTGTGTGTGTGTGTGTGTGCTCACTATTTCCTTAGCCTAGCACTGAACTGATCAGCGCTACCCGGAAAAGTCGTCAGTACTTCTGCAGGCAAGAAATTCCAATCTCGTATTGATCTATTTACAATTGAAAATTGTCCTACATCTGTAAGTTGCCCCTTTTCTTTAATTTAGAAAATGTGATAATTTCTAGAGATACAAGCCGCCGCCGGTTCAACCGCAAGCCTCAAACTTTTCCTCCTATTACTAAGAACTTCCAAATGCTCATGAGGATTGCTCGCGAATCGACCCCCAAACATTTTATCAGCATGGTTTTGTATTTTTTCCAACGCTAGTGTCTATTACTATACGGATCCTAGCATATTACCCCATATTCTAAAATTGGCCTGGCCAGCAGAAATCTTAGTTTTTCTCGAGCTTTTCCTCAAGACCTTTTTTCAAAGTGTAGCGCTCACTAACCTTTTCCTGAGACATCGCTCACTTGATAACCCCAATTTAAATCTTTTCAGTTGTTTGACCCCGTCACTAATTATTTCCCCATCTTATACCGAACTAGAGGAATTATTTTTTTGTATAAACGATTGCCTTTTCGTTGCATTTTATTTCTATATTACCATTGGTAAATTTTGCTAAGTCTTCCTGAAGAATCTGTGCATACTCCACGTTTAAAATTTCCCTATAAAGGATTCAATCGTCGGCGAACAGTTTAATATGTGATTTTATACCCATTGGTAAGTCATTTATGAATTCGATGAACATAAGTGGACCGATCACACTTCTTCTTAAAAAAAACTATTGAGCGATATCTTCCGGCGTAAATTTGATAATATACTATTCATATTCCGAACTCAGATAAACTTAGCTACTATATAAATTTTATTTATCTGTTGACTTCTCGTACCAACTAAATTGAAATGTATCAACACCTTTTTTCAATACGACAATATCTCCATAAAATATTAAAATTGCTATGTAAATAATATAATTTTATTGTGTTTTGAAATAGGTGCCAGATAAATTAGTTTTATTTAGCAATTTATTCGAATATTATTCTAGGTAAAACCTCTTAGTGATCATATTAGGAATGACTGTATGAATTTGTAATGAAGTGGAATATTTAAAATGTGAGGAGATCTGAAGTCAACCCGTGATACGTCGTCAATATAAATATTGTCATCTTCCTTTTTCAAAAATAATTTTCATTGTTAATTTTGAACTTCATCAACACATTGAACAGGTTATATTTTGGAACAGTCATTTCGGATGCAATGTGTGTACAACAAGTGTACAAGTGTACAAAATGTTTCATTTATTCCAATTTTAAATTCACGAGATAAATTGTAACAGTCCATGTAAGTTCATAAAATTGTATTATTTTGTTTGAGAAAACTGTTTTCTTTGGAACTTTTTAGATTTATATAATTGTTTTTACTCTCCTGAAGCGGTTCCGTAAATAGGAACTATACTTCGTCCGAATTATCATGTGTTCTCAATTTTTACGCTTAAACCTAAATCTAAAGATTTATAAAAATTATTTATAGAATGAATCGATATTGTTAAAAAATAATTTACAGTTGTGACCTAAGAATATATGCGATTCGTGGTATCGCTTAGGAAGCGCGTATTTGATCATCGAAACTCACTCTACACGTTAATAAATAATCTTTAAAGATTATGTTAATAGTATAAAAATATTAAATAAAAGAGAAGAAACAAAGAGAGATAGCTTTCTGAAAGACCGAAAAATATGACTATTAACTATTTGGCAGGTCCGGTCGAGATTTTGCCATTTTATATTTTCTATATTTGTGAATATTATAATAAGTTTTTATTTATTTTTTAGCGAAGAAGATTGTTGTTACTTTAGTAATGAGTCCTGGTCTGATGCAACCCTCCAGGTCGGTCTAAGGAGTGAGAACAACAACAACCGTCTTCGCTTAAAATAAATGCAAACGTATTTTAATATTGTCAAATACTCGAAGAACAATGTTCTATTATTTACTTTAGTTATTTTATTGGTTTAACTACTCCAACTTCTTTGAACAATTTCGGTACCGCCTTTTCAATGCTCCTTACACGTAATGCTAAAACTTATTGATGGAACAATATATATTATAAATAATAATTATTAACGTCTTTAACTTTAAATTATTGTTCAATTGAGGTAAAAAACTTAATAAATCAAAACCAAAAATAATTTAATACAACTATAGGTTTCGGTCCAGATCATGACCGAAACATTTAATAATATTAACTGTTTTTTTATTTAATTTTTGTCTTTTTTCTACCTCAATTAAACATTAATACATACAATAAATAAAAAAGTACTAAGGATCAATTAAATTCTCTGATAGCAAATAGTAATTGTTTTACAGACCTTCTAATGTATGGAGGCTTGTAGGGTAATATTATACGGCATTTCTTTATTTCCTAGTGTCCTTTCTGGAAAGTAATAATGCTTCCTAGTTCGCCCTACAGTTCAATCCGATCAGAGTTCTAATTATTATTTCATTCAATATGCTCAAAGGACTTATGACAGGTTGGATTGAAGAATAATTACTCACTTATTTAATGAACATGTATGATATATGTGAGGTATTTTCATAAAAGTAACAGGAGATTTAGGTTTTTGGAACGAAATTGATATATTTTTCTACATTAATATTATCACCTTCAAAATAGCATTCATTAATCATTGTACGATGTTTCATATCCTCTAAATACGTCCAGAACTAGATCTTTAGTGACGAGTTTTCGACCTATGTTATGCTTTCAAAACGACGGCCCTGTAAGGTTCTTTTTATTTTTGAGAACACAAAAATGTCACATGGAGCCCGGAACAACCTTTCAGTATTGTTTTTTGGCCAGAACATTCGAAGTGTGAGCAGGTGTATTTTGCGCCATGATTTCTTCGTAAATATCCGGGCGCCTTATCGGACTGCTTGACGCAAACATCATTATATATATATATATATATATATATATATATATATAGTATTCTTTATTAATAGTTTGACCTTGTGGCAGGAACTTACGATGCAACATGCCGTTAAAATCTACGAACACAGTAAGCATAACCACCACATTCGACTGCACTTGTCTCTATTTTTTACCTTGGCTATTCAGAATGCCTCCTCTGAAACGATTGAGCAATAGTTTTCACGTCATATTAGTAAACCCAAGTTTCATCACCTGTTATAACACGTTTCTACGTCGTAGCTAATCCTGAACGAATTCCAATTGCCGCTGTTCTGCTATTTTGGAATATATTTTTATTTCATATGTTTTAAACGGAAAACGAACGAAAAAAATGTATGGTATATCCAAACACCAGTGACATGTCCGATTGTGATTCGGTGATCGCTCATAACCACTTGTTTCACTTTTTCCACGTTTTTATCAAGTTCTGGGACGTCCAGAGCGCTCGTCATCTTCAAATCTAGTCATAAAAATTTGTTTTCTCTTAGAAAGTTACCAACAGCTATACGTTAAAATTCCTAAAACATTTCAACATTATTTTACTTTCTCATTACAAAATTTATTGACATTTTCTTTAATCATTTTAAATAATAACCAATCGCCGATTGTATCAAAATACTTGTAAACTTTTTAACAGCTGACAACAGATAAAATATCCTAATTAATTTTCAGACACGGTTAGTATACAAAAAAGAAAATTCTCGTTACTTTCTGTAGACAGCTCGTAAATCCATCACGTTTAGAAGCAATTTACCATGCGCATCCCGACCTGGAGTCCCGTATCGGGATCCAGGAGGAACTGGTCTTTGGTTTAGTGATGCGAGGCTGTATTAACTTTACGAGAGGTTACTTGTGTACCCCGTTTAGTACAGATGGTTTCTAGTTCCTCTCACGTGGCAGGTCACATAAATACCTAAGGTCGTCCCGTATTAGTCATGTTAAATTATGAGGTACGTCTTGCCCCCCGTCATCCTTACACCTGATATACGTACCATCCCATTGAGAGAACAGGGAAAGAACCATTGTGAAGAATGCATGAAACTAGTTTTCCGATAGTGTTGGCAAATTCTGTGGCCTCGACATGTGCCCGTCCCGTTCAGGAACGCGTGCCTGGCGTGAGTTCCTTTGTTACGTACCGTATAATAACTGGAGTTGGTGTCCCGTGCTGGGACTGTGGAGGAACTGGTCTTTGACTGTCCCGTTGGGGAATGTGTATCTCAGGATCGGAGTCGCGTGGTTCTTTTGTAGGCAACCACACGACACAACGTTCCGCTGTAGGACTCCTATACAGAAAGATAATGATGTGACATCCTCACGGGACCTTCCCTTGCATGCCTTTGAGTTCCGTGTCTGGATCAGGTCATGGGCCAAGCCTCTCATCTACATGTCTCGTAGCATTCAGGAGAGGCAGACGTTAATACTAATTTGCGTCAAAGTATATACTTACGATCTACGAAACAAATGTGATATTACAAATATACTAATTAACTCTACCGAAAACCTCAACATTGCGTCAAGGAAATTCTTGAAAATGACTAGGCACTATAAAATCTTTATAGGTCTACATATAAGGGTAATTGTGACACATCTCCGGTCACTGTCACTATCAGGTCCATCATTAATACAACACTGTCCAACAACTTGATTTGCAACCATATTTGCGTAAACCTGCAACTTCAATCTGTAAATTACATTGAAACTAACCGGTTTATTTATTGACCCCCGAAAGACAATTTAAGCCAACGAATTACTTGTACTTTTATTGATATTGTGGCGCAATTGTGAAACCATAAATTAATTCTTTGAATGTTGAGATATATTTTCCATTCTGAATTCCAAACAAATTCAAATAAATTTTTATTACTATATTATATATTCAAATATAAATTATGTCTCAATTATTAACAACATTACTTACATATCAACCTAAAAAAATATTATTAATATCCGAGCAATCTAATATTTTGAATATTATTAATATCCGAGCAATCTAATATTTTGAATAAAACTATTATGAGTAGCCTCGATTCACAAACGTAAATACCGTACATTACAGATTTATTGGAGGTAAATTTGAACGGAGACTTCCTCGGATAAAAAAACTCAGATATTACGGAGAGCGTAAAAAATTACGTGAAACGTTTAGTGAAATAAATTTCGGTGTCAAGTCAATTTGTGACTTCACTCCAGGCTGGCTTGTTTGTGTATGCTTTAAATAATGCCCTCAATCAGAACTACTGTTAGTAAGAATTTTCTTCTCCTCAAGTATGAAGTAATCTTGTTACCATGTACTGACTTTTTTCCAACAAATGTTCTCCATATGTGTTCCCACAGCAGCGGTGACATGTAACTAGAGTTCCACGCGTCTTCTTCCATTGGTTGGAGTTCCTTCCTCGTAGAATCTACTTCGCGATGACAAGAATTTATACCTATAACACACTAAATAAATTGTCATTGCTAAAAATTTCATCGTGTTGTTTACATACTTGAACATTAAGTACATAAGTATTCTCAGTATAGAGCGGACTAGTAATTTATAAAAAAAAATAGCTTAGCTTCCCTTGTAGTTTACTTAAGAACTCTATTCACGAAGTAAAAAATTGCCCATCTCTTCTTTTCTGCTGTATTTATTTGTTTAGCCTAGATTCAATTTTTACTAATTATTATTCTCAATTATTTTCTGTTTTTATTTTCCCTTATTTCATCGTCTTCTAACCGATATCTTATTGGCGTCTAGTTTTTACCGTTTGTTAATGCAATTGTCTTGCTCTTACAAGAGTTTATCTCTATTTTTTTAATCAGCGGCCATTGATATGTTTTGCTTAAATCCTTTCGTAGAGCAACTACGTCTTCATCATGATTTATGTAATAAACAAAAAAAGTTTTATACTTAAGCTATTGCCTACTGTCACATCATTTATATAAGTCAAAATTATTAATGGCCCAATAACACTTCCTTTTGGTTTCCCCGACGTTTTTTCTACTGGCTCAGAAATTCCCGAATCCATTGTAGTACTCGAATATCAATTCTCATCCATTTAGTTTCTGCAAAAGAATATCGTGATGTTCAACATAAAATACTTTCACAAAGTCTATAATTATCGCATCATATCTACCGCCATTATCAATTTCGTCTTGAAAGACAAAATGATATTGAGTTTCACCTGGTTTCCTCTTTCTGAATCCGTATATGTGAGACAAGAGCTGATGGCTTTTAAGTGTTATATTCCAGTAAGTATATCGACAATTGCGTCGTGAGTGAACATCTTCATAACACAACTCAAGATTGTCGAAGTTGATAATTGTGATGAATGAACAAAATTTACGACGTGAAGTAAATGTAACTCTTATTTATTTCTCACATTTAAATGAAATTGAATTTCTTGCTTTCATGAAACACAATTGGTGAATTATAATCTTTGCTTAGGGTAAAGATGATAATATTTCGAGAAATAAATCGGAGTGATTACCATGAAGTTCAAAAATCCTACGAATTGGGAAAATAAAAATTTCATATAGTTTGTATAGAGCCAGAACAGAGTGAATTCAAATTATTTGTAATATTTCTTAGCACTGACTAAACTAATTATAAAAGTCCTAAATTTCCTCAAACCAAATAAAGTTTAGGAAAGAAAAATGCATTAAAAGAAGATAAAATATAGATCGATTAATACAAACACTTAACATTCCTTCTGTCACTTAGCAAAAATTAAAGTATGTATTAAATTCATAATTTATTTTAAAAGTTTTAAAAATGGTTAAATGTAGTATTTTATATTTATTGGTTGCTTATTTGTTTGACTTGACAAATAATTCCATTTACATCAATGTTATGAAATATATTTAAGACAAGTAAAGAGTTACACGAGGTTTATGAGAAGTACTTAATTTATTGACATAAACACCTAACAATAAAACTGATAGCTCACTGGGATAAGAACGATATCGAGACTATTTATATTATTTATAATTTACATCTCTCATAGCCTCATATCTTGAAATATAAATAGAAAAATTTATTATAGCTCAGTAATAATTTACCGTCATTAATTTTAGAAAGCAAAAAAAATATTTTGTGAAATTAAATTAGCCTTATAAATATATGAGTACGCCTAGGACAGTCAGTACATCAAACAATCTTTAGTAATAATTATTTATAACTACACTCAAGCGTATAGGGCCGTTGGAACGTAAAATGGAGAAAAATATGGTTTAACGTAGACATTTGTGATTCAGAAACGGTTATGGAAGCAGTAGAACCTAAATGTACCGCTGCAAAATTTCAAATTACCTTTTTCCTGGTCGTAATACTACAGTTTCAACTCAGTTATCATTAGAACTTGGTTGCCCCGTTAATGATTTTCTGTATAAAAACCTTTTACAATTTAAATATTATACTTTTATCGTAGCATTAAAATGTATTGTTTCAAACTATAACTGGCGAATTTCTTAGTGAAAACAAAATGCACTTTATATTTCATAAATATTCAGTTTACAATTGTTCGTTCTCTAATCACACAATGAAAAATATATTATGCATTTTATAATAAAATTTGCTTGGATATTTCTCAGCTTAAAAACGTTCATTAATTACCCTTGGAAAATTGAAAATATGTCATTTATCGTCTTTGTGGTATAAATGCATCAAAACTTAGGCAAACTGTTTACCAAATAAACTTCTCAACTCATTGTATTCTGTTATCAATTTATTGTAAAACGAATAACCATAAAGTGAATTTTTAAGTATTTTGGAGGACGCTAGGTTTTGTAAAGTCCAGTTCAAAAAGTCTCACACTATTAAGTTATGAGTTGAAGAATTATTATTTTATAGTTTTATCGAATTGAGTTGCATAAGTTTATAGACGTAGAAACATTACAGATTAATTTTGAGCAAGTACCTAGCGTGAAATGCCTCACAAATCAACCTTAACTCATTACTTTCAAACTAACTGCTGTAACCATGTTTATTATTCACGACATTATTATAGTTCCAGGTGTTTGAAATCACATATCTTAAGAACCAATGTTTCGATGCTCATCTAGTTTTGGAATTAATTATTAGCATTTATATTAACGTTTTCCATTTTTTTGTTTAATAATAAAGGAGCTACATTATTTTAGAACCAACGCGTGTTTGGACACTATATTTTTATAAACGTTTCTTCAATCCACCTGTGTTATAAAAGCATACGCGAAAGCAGCTTCAAATATTTTTGGTTAAATGAAAACCTAATTTAGAAAAAATTCTTGATCCTTTAATAAAATACTAATTAGTTTTGCCTTAATTATTACTTGCTTTCCTCAATGTACCGAGTATGTACAAGTCCCGTTTATTAATTTTATTCAATCTAAAGAGGTTCAAAAGTATTCATTATGCTGAATTTGATTTAATCGACATCGGGAGTTTCTTAGAGCCCCAAATATCTACGATTTCGTTACTGATATGAATTGTTTACACATCATTTTATATAATCGGCGTCGCAGCCACCGCCACTGTCGGTCGAAAAAAACGTCTTACTCTGGCTGTACTTCTATGAGAACCTGTCTCTCTAAAAATATACGTAGACAAAGAATGACATAATTAAATTACTCGTTCTTCGTCTTTGCCTCTATTTAGGGCTTGAGCTGTCATCTTGTATGACAATTTCCAAATTTGGAGTGACACGTGATCATTCTCCAGCAGTCCTAATAACGGTCATAATTACATTTAATTGACTATATGTATCTGATTTTTTAGTAACTGAATACAACTGTAGCGTATCAGTATTGTCTATCATTAAGCCTTCTGACTATTTTGGACGACTTTGGACTCAGTTTTTTATACCTTTCGTGTTACAGTAAAATATAATTAAGTTTAATTTGTTTGTGTTAATCCCTGATTATTCAGAATCAAAAATGAATGATGGTGCAATTTCTGTTTTAAAACATTTATGGTTCGGTCAAAGTGTAAATAGAGCTACCTATAAATTCTGTCTCAAGATTATGCTGTTCTCTTATAAGGTAGCAAGTTAAATATTACTATGGTTGGATGTAGGTAGAGTTTTTTAAGTCCGGAAGAGAATTTGAGCTTGTGGTATGTTTTATTAACGGTTTAGTCTGTAAGCATCATTAGGAGAAGTGTCGTACAACAGAAACAGGAATGCAGAGGAAGGGCTGCAAGACCTACTTTTGGCGGGTAAGACGTTCATTAGCATATTAAGTGGAAGAGGGAAGGAAGCAGGTTTCCGCAGCATCTTCCTGACCTGAATCATCAAGCACAAAAGGAGCACTGCTCATCCTTCACCAGTTACCCACATCTACAGACCTGGTTCTATTTAATGGCCCGCTGACCCCTCCATGGGAAAGAACTGGGATGTGTGAATTATCTTTAATTTATGGATTTGTCCATACAAAGTAACCGACAAAATTAGGCATAGGTGTAAGCTTCACGTAATCGTCTTCGTCTTCCTCGTAATCATGCCGATAAATGTTTCAGCTCACACTTATTTGATCATTGCTCCACTATATACTGTTTCTTGACTTACCATTGTTGGTTAAAGATGGGGCGAAATTAATGGAAAATGGTTAATCCGCGCCAAAATAGAATAACTGATGTATTTATACTTGACAATTGTTTACATTAAGAGGGAAACTGGAATATTTCTAGGAAGAAAAATCAAATATCAAAATTCTTATGAAGGAGAATCTGCAGCGGAAGTTAAATTACGTGCACACTAGAGTCTCTATAAAAATATATCACATCATTACCCCATATAAGTTCAGTACAATCTAATAACATTGAGTTTTCATGTAGGATTACGCTATGAGCATCATAGTACTTTTCCTTAGTACATATAGATCATTCAGTTCTTAGTGTGAATATAATTTAAAAATTTCATTGTTGCGAAAAATTTTTAATTTGCGTTTCAATCACTTTCAAATTGCTAAACGAATAACCTGGTTGTTTTTCTTTTACAGTTATTTTCTGGGGGAAGTAAACATGTAAATGGCTAAATAGACATTCTCCAACTGTAGTCAACTGAGACCAAATGCATCGATGGTATCTGAGGAGAGAATATGAATGATTTTGTGACACATTTGAAATTAACGTTTACGACATAGGTTTCCACTCATGCCCTTTGCCCGTTTTCTTCCCTCCTATGCCTATTCGTCTTTTATTCTCAGTGAATAGGGAAGATGGAGCTAGCCAGACCTTTTAGACTCTTCTGTTAGGCTGCCGATTTATTTATTCAATCCCAGTTTGCACTCAATATTATTTTGTTCCAAGTTTACTCCCTGGGACTCGTAGATCTTAATCTTCCATAAGGATTAGAATACATAAATATGTATATAACAGGCTTTAGAGTATGTATTGAGTTATTATTTTCAAACTACATTATTAACTAGTATCGTTGACTTGTTGTAATCCAGTCTCTGGGTGGGATAAAATTTTCTAGGAATAAGTAATGCATCACTTTTCGGGAATTCTTAACTCTAGAGCACAGTGCACACTCTGGCACGTGAATACAGGAAATATTTTTTATAATAAACAGACTTTCAATATTTACGTAAACCTTCCGAACTAACCCGAGGTTACCCGAACGCTAACACGGATATACCCGAGTGCGCACGATTCGCGCATTCCATTAGAAATGTCCACATTAAATTTGTAAGTGTATTATCTGTAATGTCATATGAATGAAGACGCTAAGTCATAGCGAGTCTAACGTTCACTGGTAAATAAAATATTCTAATTAATGTCCCTGTTGGTTTCATTCGTTTAATATTAAGGATTAAATCATGCATCAGTATTTTAGCCTCTAACATTTATTTCACTGCTCAAATTCAATTACAGTCATCCTTCGACTGTTTACTAAATTAATATTTTTTCGTCATCACTAAGTTTGTTTTTGAAAAAGTGGACAATACCACACTTACCGAAATATGCCTGTAGTTTGTTTGGTGCACGAACGTAATAGGCAATGTTCATTATAACTGATACATATATGAGAATCAGTGCTTCTGTATTCTCTCTCGTAAGTCACCGAGAAGCGGCGATAGGATCGAAGACAAGTAATTGTACATTTTATGTATAGCGAAGCCAGGAAAGTAATTGAATTAAAGTTATTAAGCGAATAAACTAACAATTTATGCTCATTCTTCATTCGTTCTGTATCGTATGCTTTTTATTATTAAGATTTTTGAACTTATTTACATATATAGACTACATATAATTTTTATAAAAATTCTATTGTGAAAATGATCAATTACAGACAATTTTTCAAATCATACCAGAACAGATTCAACGTTTTGTCTGCCACTTGGCAGACCATCTATGTACAACTTCTAAATAAACATCAAAGAAGTAGAAATGCTTCATTTGAAGCTCAAGTTGGAGCGTATAGCTAATTTGAAAGAAGGACAACAATGGTAAAATGTCGACCGGACCTCCAATTTTCAGACGGGACATTCTTTTCTATCTTCCAAACTTCTAAATAATACTTAACCAGAGATGAGTGGGATCTTGTCATTATATGACTCCAAATGTATTATCAAACTACCATAATCATAGCTTTGACTGTAAAATACTTGGTGTTAAATGAAATAACCATACTAGTTACCTCTGAAATGATTAATAACTGATAAATGTGCAAAATGATACAAACAGTTTAATCAGGACCTTTTTACACCTCCATTTGTGATTAACGTCTTTGGAGTAATATAATGGCATGATCGTACTCGTCTGTGGAAGTTGATCATGAAAAGGTCTGCAGATTGACAGTTTGGTTTTTGGTTCAAGAATTATCTTATTTGGCCATTTGCACAATCTGGTATTCATGTATATTCACTTGCAAAGGGATTACAGAACAATTGGAGTGAATCTTGGGTAATCCTTTCGTACTTATTTTGGTCACTTCGTAATGTGAAGGAGAATGGAAAGATAGGAACTGATTTCAGACGCTTTATATCTTGAATCAGATCCTGCTACCAATGGGCTATAACATATTATTGGAGGTAGGGATTTGTAAAACAGCGCTACTTACAGGCCATATTTAATGCGTTTTTATATTTTTTTTATAAATCCGACATTAACGAAAGGGGCGTGCTCATGAATATTTCCGCTTTTTATTGCTAATAACGATAGGTAATGTTGCCTCCCATAACATTTGCAGCGCATTTATTGGTATTTACCAAACACGATATGTGCCAGTTGACAGCAGCGCTGCTGCATTTAACACGCCCCCACCACACCACAATTCGTTGTTTATTCAATAAAACACTGACATTCTCTTTAGCGAAAATAGAGAGAGGCAAAATAAAAAAAACGGAGAGGCGGCAGAAAGGACGGCAATACGTTACAGCGTATTATTGGTCGGTTTGGCGCCGATATAATTAGCATTTGCCCCCGTGCGGTTGTATAAACGATGTATCAATAATTGAGGGCAGCACAGCAGTCGCGTTGGAGCGCTAGCAGTGCCAGTCAGTCGCGGCTCCGATAGCAATACTCTGCGGATCGAACTGTCTGCTCTGCTCTGCTGTGATGTGCCCTGCCGTGCTCTGTTCTGGACCACCTCGATGGGATGGTAAGTGAAGTGCCTCCTCACCTTGCACCCTCTTCTTCGGCTCCGTCCACCACCACTCTCCTCCTCCACCACCTACTCCCTCTCTCTCTCCCCCGCACCCTACCTCCACCTCGGGGCTCCCTCCTGCAGGCGCCATTTTGTGCCAAGATAAGTTGATAGGCAGGCTTATAACAATTAAACTTCCAGGAGGGGAATATCTGTCTTCGGCGCTCCCTACTTTCATCTACAGATATTTCTCTCCCTGCAGCAGCGCAGCTTTTTTTTTATTTCGTGTGTTCGTCTCCCTGCGCTATTTCTCTTGCCAAGCCACCACGCCCCGGCTCCCTGTAGATAGGTACGACTCCACGCACACATACACACACACACACACAAACACTCTCGCATGAGGCCTAAGTGTACGTGTCTGTGTGTGCGGGAGAGAGACAGAAACTTTGCGTTGCAGGAACGAATGGAAAGGGGAGGGAGAGGGAGACAGAAAGAAATTAAATAAGGAGGGAAGGGTGGGGAGGCTGCGTATCTATAGGATACTTAAACTTATTTAAGTTGAATTACTCAATCTGCAAACGTAATTATATTTTTAAATCTCTTGCATATTTTCATTTATATCTTAAAATACACGTTCTTCTCGATGAAAAATATCGGATAACATAAATTTCTGTAGATTACCACCGTGAGGCATTGATATCATCATAAAATAGACATTGTGTTAATTACGGGACGCTGCTTATTAATATCACATAGATAGGAGACTTTTACATTTATTTACCAATAATAAAGATTCTATTTAATTTGAAAAGTTATGTTTCTTTAAAAATATTTCTATCCGGTTGATTGATACTTAATCGAAGAATTGTATATGCGCAACGGTAGGGAATTAATAAGTCGTGTGATGATGTTTTAAAACGTTAATCATCTTTAATTTTTCTTGTATTCATTTCCCCCAGTTTCACACTTTTGCCAATTAACGGGGAAACGTCCGATATTATGTGATTACTTCGACTGCTACAAATAAAAAACTGATATTAGAATCATTAATTATATTATGACGTTGATGAATATTCTATACCAAGATTACGATGAAGGGAGAGGACGTGGTACGGAACACTTACATTCATTTTTTTCCCTTTCTACGAATATAACTTGCGTAAAATGTGTAGTCTCAGATATTCTCCTTCATACTACACGATATACATTTGATTGTGATCGTGGAAGATTTTGGATGTATTATATTAGTTACGACTTTATTTTAATACTCAGTACTTACCTAAAATTAAGAAACTAGTTAAACATGTATTTAAGTTATTTGAGTAATTCGTCATAGATTTCTGAACATTGCCTCTGATTTTTCCTTCATTGAATCACACTTTAATAAATTCGTTTGTAGGCCTCATTATACATATTTTAATTTCTCGATATAATAGAATGAGCGTGCTGTGTACTTTTGTCCTATATAATCCTTCCTATCTCAAATAAATTTTGAGTTGTCGGGTTGTTATTTCACATTGTATTAATTAACTATAATTAATATTTGGGCTTAAAAAATATTTTTTTGTAATTCTAAAAAATACACAATTTGTTTTGCATTGTGCCGCGCGTTCTTATATTAAATAACGACAGAATTTAGTGTAAACAATTTATTTTTAGGCACCAGTTGGGCAAAAAAATTACTTACCTATGACAATGAAAGGAAACAAATATGTGCTTGCTCCCAACAAGATTCTATGAATTTTCCTGGGTTTTCTTTATATTATCGTATCATTTACTGTTGATTATATGCTGCCTAAGAATAATAATTACGTTTTTTAATTGTATGAATATTGCATAATCTCTGCCCAGTTAGATTCTTTGTGCATAACATAGAGGATAATTTTATCGTAGTTGATACGCTGTACAAAATTCATATTATGTAGCCTATTTATAAGAATCTGTTTTATATAGCTGATACATTTATATTCAGGAAAATATAAAATTGTAAATTGTTTTCTGAATTACATTTAATTTTTGTATTGTTTTCTAATACTTAATCATTTTTCATACATTAAAAAAACATTTTTGACCCTTGTTAATACATAATAACATAAATGCTACAAAATTCGTATTTGAAAGTAGTGCTAAATCGTTTAAATTGGTAGAAAATATTAATTACCCATATTGACAATAATTTGCATAGAAAACGAATCTGACAAATATTTATATAGCACTATCTAATTTCTATACTAAATTTACTGTTACATACAAAGTTGTACAATGAGATTATCGGTCTTCTTATTGCTTTTATAATCGATTTACGTCACTAAGGAACTTGTAACTGATTAATTTAGTGTTATCAAATTATTCTCATAACGGCGTTTTCACGTTATAAAATATACTAGTTCTATTTACATAAAATAAATTATATATTAATTTCAGAGCTTATTTGAAATAAAGTTACAATGTCAAAGTATAATTTGAATTACACCTTACCACTATTTAATGAGACGATAATTATAAATTGTGGAAATCGTTGAAGCTATACTAAATATGCAGAGGATACCGTAATTATTATTTTGTAATCCCGTTTTTTATTATCTTAAGTTAAAAATAAGTATTAATAAGTGACACGTTTTTATTGAAAATATGTATATAAGAAAACAATTTTTTTCTCATCTCATTCAGAACGGCTGAAGTAAAAAGTTCTCTAAATTACCGTTGCGTCGTTTTACATAATATTTTCTTTAAATTTGACCAGTATTCGTTTTTGTTTATTTTGGTAAAGAGAACTTACGGATCGTTTGTAACCTTTCCATACTGTGCTGACTACAATTCTAACAAATTATTTTATTCGCGTGAAATAATACATACCTGTTTTTCATTGCCTTCTGAAACAAGGTATTTTTCCTTGGAATTACATACTTTTGTTAATTCTGAGCATTAGGCTTTCATTGGGCACATATTTCTGAAACGTGCGTGTTATGATATTTGGTAACTTCACATGTATGTTTTCTTTATGGCTTTTGAGGTAAAGCATATTTTTCATTTATATATAAGTTTCAATTTGTTGGGAATATATGTATAAAACATTACAACAATTATAATTAATAATATTCATATGATGATTAAAAAATAATAAAATTATTTCTTATAATTATTTATTGCCTTTGTTAGATATTTTCGTTACGCATTCTCATATAATAATTTTTAAATTTTCAAATAAACAAAATACAGCATTTATTATCGTAATACGATTAAATTAAGAAATTGAGGTTACAGTAATTGGCTATTCGAAATTTTAAATACTTTTCCGTTTCAAATTTGTTAATTGACGAAGGATACAGCAAATATTTTTAAGATACCTGGAACTTAGCCAGTGCAAATATTTCCATAAAATGTCATATATTTGTTATCCAATTTGAACCTTACTGTTCCAAAATTAGAGTTATTTTCCCTAAATCAATAATAATAATATTACATTTTTTGATCTTTATTTATACATCAGAAATATTACTCTATTATATACATATAAAAATTTTCCCTAAAATACGTATATAAAACATGAATTTATTAAAAATATATTTGTTTCGGTATCCTGCATAAATATGTACAATTATTAACAAATCATGTTAGTTTCAATATTTTATTTTTAAAAATCAGTATCATGTTATATAATAAATTTTTGCTTAGTAATTCCGAAAATTTCAGTTTCTCCTCCCCATTGTCTTGATCATATAAAAGCTAATATAAATATTTCAAGTAAGATAATTTCTATTTAATAATATCTATAGTTAAATGAAATTTTACATTAATGTATAAATCAATTAATGAATTCATGATATTATTGCTCCACCAATAAATAAATCACATGCACTTTATTTCACACTTAGTGAAGAAAGAAAAAGTATTGTTTGTCAGGATATTTAAATTTTATATATTTGTTCTTGAAATATATAAACGGTAAAAAGAAAGAAAATCAGAAAATTTGATAAATAATAATTTATTTGTTAAACGGTGTACATTAAATAGCATGGAATTTTTTCTATCATTTATATGTATAAATATATTAAACTGCATGGAATACTTTTATCAATTAAATTTATATGTAAAAAATTAGACAGTAGTTTTACAGCTACAAATTCTGTTCATTTTCATTATAATAATTAGTCATGTATGTAATAAGCTATACAGAAAGTTATAAATAGCTTAACACATAATAACATAATAATATACATAATATTTAATATTTCCTAATCGACGTTATTTTAAATAATCTAATTCAGAGATGGTAAGATATATTTTCCGTTCCCAATAATTTTCGAAATAATATTCCAATATGTCTAATATATATATATATAAAATAATGCAAAAGTTTCTGATAATTTTCTAACATTTTGATGAACATTAGCGTAAACCTTTAATTAAGTCGAACCTGAAAATTTTGTTTATATTATGTGTTGAATCTCATCTCACACGAAAAATAGAAGTATATTTTCAAAACTATTGTTCAGTCACATCGTTACATGCTTACTGTTACATAAAAATATGATATATATATATATATATATATATATTGTACAGGTATAGTTCTCATATTATTTTTCTAGACTTCGTGTCTGAATTTGTGTTCCCCATTCAGGCGATATCTCAACTTTTCTATTTTAATAACAGCCGTTAATTTATTACATATACCAAAATCTTGTAAATTTTTTAAAAAGTTTATTGTAAAAATTATGTTTTATAATTCCAGTTTATTTCCTTAAGTTTATCGCTAAAACTGTAGTTTCACCTTGCCGGACATGAATACGTTTCTACAGAAACTTTCCTATCCTTAACATTAATTGCAATTTATTCTAGATTCAGACTCTTTCCCTATCAGGTAATTTTATCATTCGCATTAATAAAATAATAATTTTATTATCATTTTACAATTGTTATTAGTAAAAGAAATATTCAGTGTGTATCATTACAAAATTTATTGGATGTAAGAAATATTTCAGTCTCTAGTATTTCTGCCGTAATTGAAAATATTCTAAAATGAAATAAAAATAGGGTAAAATATTCAGAATTTATTTAATCGTATATTCATAAATTAATTTAAATAACAAGTTTTACAATATTTTTTGAAATTCCGGGCAGAGAAATAACATAAACCTAACTTTGTATAATTTTTGCGATGAAATAAAGGAAATTCATTTAGCGGGAAATAGTAAAAGCCAGAAACGTTCCTACTTTTTTAAATCTATAGCAACATTAAAAATACTGCGCCAATATTATTGAATTATGCTTAATATAATATACAATACTTTAAGCTAAATAGGTATGTTTAATTTGAGAAGAATTTGGAAAAATAACTATTCAAGGGTATGTTCCTAGAATTAATTAATATATTATATTTAGATGAAGTTTGAAAGGCTACAAAATTAATATCAAGCAACGCCATGTATTTTACGTTACTATATATATTTAATTTAAATAAATATAACAATTAAAATAGTTCAATTTGCTAATTATTTTATTTTTCTGTTATTAAATTAAATTTTTATAATTTTCTCTAATAATTTGAGATGCGATAACTGTAATAAATATTTTTAATCTTGTGACATTAGTACGCTAGTAAATAATTCTTGCATATTCTTAAAATTGGATAAAGATTATTGAATGCAACATCTTCGTCGTCATAATAATATTTATTGCGATTGTCAAATAAACTTGCTAAGTATATATTCTCTTAGTTTTTTTAAATCGCACACGCGTTTGAACCTAGTTATAGCCTTAATTATGCCTAAACCAACAGTGATGATATTTGTATCAAATATCAGAAATATTATTTGTTCGCAAATCATTTTGTTCTACCTATTCAAATTGAAAACATTAAATAATTCATAGATAATAGTTGTAATTTACAATTTTTTTTATTTTACGTTGCAAGAACGTTGCAGTCATTAGTGATTGCTACATTTTTACGTCACATATTTACATAGATAACATTTAATTTGTTGACATAATTTGTTACGGAGCTTTAGATTAATGAATTTTATTTTATGACGTTTGGTTTTTGTATTGTTATTTGTGTATTTAAATATTTTTGTTCTATACAATCATTGAATAAAATTGTGATAAACAATATAGTTGAATGATTCCTTTTACTCAATTTTTATTTTCACTTTCGGAAAATGAATTTTTATTATGTTCATGAAATAAGTTAAAAAAAGTTTTAACATTAAATAATGTTTATAGGAGCAACAAGAGAAAATCTTGTTGTGCTTTATTTTTAAATTATTACTATATACTTTTTATAATTATTCATGTAATTCATTATTTTATTTGTTCTCACATCAGAATATAAATTTGATGATGGACTCAATATTTGCGTTCTAAATTAATCATTGATAAATTTTTAAAATATTTATCATTTCCTATTATTGTACGTAGTAAAATACTTTTAGAAGGATAAGTCGTCAATTACCGTAATTTTTCCTTCTTCTCCTATATTTTAATACCATTGCTTCAGTTCTGAATTCCTGTTAAAAATATTACGGGCTTTGTTGTAAATATCTAAATTAGTTAAATGCATAGATAACACAACTTGATATTTTACAAAAATGAATAAAAGTTGTAATATTTATTACCAACCAATAATTTAATTGGTATAATTAATTATCAGTTTCAATTTTTATTCAATACATACAAACGTTCTGATATTCTAAGCTGGAACATAATCATGTTCGCAGAAATGTTCATTTCGTGTGTTTTCTTGGGTTTAAAATGTAAAAGATGTAAGTGTATATAATTTAATTCTGATAATTCTTATGATATCCTAATGAATGAAATTATTTTTCCATAATTTCGTCCTCTCCTTACAATAGCTTGAGGGTAGCGAAACTGAAAGGGCTACTGTAAATGAAACACGAGTTATGGAATGTTTCTCAATGAATTAAAGTTGTATTAAACATTCAATCTCAGGAAATTTTTTATAATATATACAAAATTTATTTTCAGCTTGCTGGGAACTATATATTGTCATTTAATCAAAGTAAAATGTCCAATTGTTTATTTCAGATAATTGTTTTTAGTTTTATGTCACGTAAATTAGCGTGGTTATTGGTGGCTATGTTCATTTTACAAATTCTGCTTACTTTCTTAGTTTTACCTAATTTACTTAGTATTTGTTTGAACTAATGTTTGATTTATTTTCACAATTAAATCATATCTGATATTATTTTCTAATTTTCAATATACAATTTTAATGTGTTTTCCCTGATAGTCAAGAAATACACCATTTAGTCTGAAATTGTAACTTGTTCCTCTAGATACAACATTAAGGAATTTACAGAAAGAAACAATTGTTTTGAGTTTGAAACAAAAATATTTTTTCAATCAAAATGCACAATTATTGAAAATATCAACGTGGAAAATCGAAGTAAATGAAATATGGAATATTATCAATAAAAATTTATAAAAATTATGTAAACTTTGTCTTGGTTCAAATTTGTTAACTATTGCAAACATCTATAAGTAACTTACTTCTTCTTGGTAGTTTGTGTTTAAAATTATAACTACGTTTTTTATAAATCTAGTTAAATAGTTGTATGAATTTGATATAGGCGTTTTACCTTAAGTTCCTAAACATATTTTTTAATTCAGTTTAAATGTAATATACACCTACACATATCTTACTAGTTTTTATACAGTTTTTTTATTATTTAAAAATGATTTTGTATTTTCTAATAGCAATCAATATAAAATGTATTATATTTGTTTATGTGAGAAAAATTTCCTGTAAAAAGGAAGAAGAATAAGAAATGAGTTATTTTCTAAACGTTTGCGAAGCAATACGGTATTTGTTTTAGAAAATATATATATTTAAAAAAACGTTAATCATATTTTTCTTGAAGAACAAATTCTGACATGTCAGAATAAACATTCTTTACTGTTTCTAGGATATTACTGTGCATCTTTCTGAACTTATAAGTGTGGAGTCGATGCAAGTTTTTCACGGACTAAACTTGAGATACTACGATTCAAAAACGTCACTGAGTGTAAGATGCTATGAATTGAGTTTAAAAATTTAGATTTAGAGTTACAATAAGTTAATTTTCGACTATTTGGCTCAACAGAAAAAGTATGATTGACTGCTCATAACTGTGGAAAAAATAAAATTTGACGGCTAAATAGATTTTGGATAAAGTAAAATGTTTCTCAAGTTACGGTAAAAATTTCGGTTAATAAATTATGTCTACAGGTACATCATTTAAGTTTTCAGAATAGTATATACGTCGTAGTACATGACTAGAAAAGTTACTTCATGAGCGGTAGAAATTAAATATATATTTTTTAAATATATTTACAGTAATTTATTTACATAAGGAAATTATGTTGGAGTTCAAGACATGAAAGAGGACTACGCGTAATAAA
Organism: Eucriotettix oculatus; assembly: GCA_034510155.1. NCBI lineage: Eukaryota > Metazoa > Arthropoda > Insecta > Orthoptera > Tetrigidae > Eucriotettix > Eucriotettix oculatus. Next base: position 143,196,828 of record CM067377.1, read on the forward strand.
TGAAAATCTATCACTTGAAAATTATGTTAAATTTGGATTCTTTAACGAATTAGTTGTTAAGAGCATTTGCTCAGTAAAAATAGGATGGACTTCAATGATAAATAAATACCTAGAAGTATACTTTCAATTATATTATGATCTTATAGAAAGAGCTAATAAAATTTTCGGTTTGTTTCGTTAAATATAATTCAATGTCACCCTCTTTAAATAAATCATCTATACATTTAAATAAAACATTTTCTGTTCCAAATCTGAACTGTTTTCAAAAAAATTGTGAATCAATAAAAACAAATATCTAAACTTTTAAATCATGAATTAAAAGTTTCCGTATAATCCTATTGATCTAGGAGTATAATTTAAATCCGTAACAAATATTTTCTTGAGCAATAAATATAATAATATTTATTTTAAATAATGGGTGTTTTAGGATAACTCGATTACTATATTAAAATAAATATGTTTATAATCCTACATGCTTGTGCTAAAGTAAAACAAACTATTATTTATTATATTGTATTTTGTTTGGTATTTATGGTTTACTCATTTCTTTATTCGTTAAAATATGTAAATTTAACGTAACTAATTCTACATTGTCTTGGCAACTAAAAGTCTTTCAATTTCTTTGTATAGAAATATTATTCATCTAAATTATAAAAATCGTAGTGTGCTACAGAATTAACTGTGACAAGGAACATATTATAGAACGTAAGAAATATCGAATAAATAGTTTGTTTTCTTATTTTCCTTGTCGATTTACTGAATTTATTTTTTAAATTTATATATGCTCATTTTTGCGATGTTTAGCAAATGAAATTTAAAATATTTAGTAGCAAATGTTCGCGCTTCTTGCCTGTGATTTTCATCGTTGTACTTGTTTAAAAATTATTATTTTTAATAATTACCCTTCAAAATAATATATATAATTTCACAAAAAGAAATAACAATTACATTTTATAATAAGTAAAATTGTAGTGGCTTTTATATCATAATATTTATGTTTTTATTTTTCCATGCTTTAAATTAAAATGAACTATTTAAATATTTATCTATATTTGTGCATACTGTGATTCTTATACTTTACAATCATTTATTTCATATGTATTATGCAACAATATTAATATAATTATTTTTTCAAATTTTTTGATTATATATTTATATTTCTTTGCATTTATAAATAACTGCTTAAACAGAATTCAATATTTTAAAGAAAATTTGCCCATTAAAAGTTTTTCTATGTACGGAAATACGAAATGACATATTCTAAATATTGTAAAACGTTTTTATTACATATATATCGCAATAATATCTTTTCTTATTTATAGGATGTGGTACTCTGTCCGTCATAAGTGGTACTCCGCATCTTAGGAATTACAACAAAGAATGGAAGATAATATAAATATTCCAAGCGTTACTTTTAGTTACTGGGGACAAATATTTCAGCGGAAACCAGGTAAGCAATTCTAATTTGTTTGCAGGTTTATAATAGAATTATATTTCTATTACAGTCTGAACTCTATCAAGAAGTTTATAATATCTAAGCTAAATATTTTTGGAAATTATTAAACCTAAAAAATATTACTTTTCCTATCAAGTTTTATTACATTAGTTATAAAATTTTGGATTGCTATGAGATTTATTGAAATGTTTTCTGCGACAAAGACCACGTTTCAATTCATACAAGAGATTCTTCTAATATTTAGAATTTTCCATTTTATGCATATTTTTATATATATATGTAATATAAACATACATGCCTATGTTTTGGTATAATTATGATAACATTGAATATTCTGCCCGTCTATCGTACGTTGGTACTGGTCTCCATTCCACTGCTGTTAATCTTTTTTTTGTTGTTGTATGTTTGAGAAATAAAAAAAAACATATTTCTGACAATTTCCGCAGTATTGTCTTACTTATTCAGCAACTTTATACTCAGAATCCAATAAATTATTGCCTTTTAATTTGTTATTTTAGTGGTTAAACTTATTGACTGACTACAGCTATTTATTGTATTTTAAATACTGAAATAAATTGTATGTACCGTTGGCGATAATCTGTTTGTCTTCTAATTTGAACAGAATAAACTCAAAAACAGCTGAACCCACTTCAGAGAATTGTAATATTTATTAGTTTACTTTCTCAACGCTCAAAATAGTCTACACAGTTTGCCTAATTTCAACATAAAATTGTGAGTATGGCAAAAAGCAAAACAAATTTTAATTACTAGCTTCAAATAATAAATAGTTTTTTAATAGCTCGTCGATAACAGAACCGCAGCACTGATTAGTAATGATAATATATATATCAAATATATATAGGGAATTGACTAACTAACAACTTACCAATTATTTTTACACCCAATTTTTAATAATTCAACATATTATAAAATATTATAAACACCAATTTTATATATATATATATATATATATTTATATATGGAAATACTAATGCGCTTTTATACTGAATAATATATTGTTTCTGGAATTCGCTCTTTCCAGTGCATGTTAAGGTAAGGTAACACATCTGTTATTGATACAGAGAAAATATAGTCGAGCACATCTTATTAGAAATGTAAGATTTTTTCATTTTCAGGCAATACATAACAAACAATTATTGTAACTGGTGGAGGAGATTAACAACGTGCTGACAAAGATATTTGAAATCAAAATGCATATAATTTAAAATTATTTTTTAAATGAGTTACTATAAAAATTTTGATACGTGTACTTATTTTAACATTCAGGAAGACATTGATTTATTATACCACTTGAACATACACTTTTTAATTACAATTAAATAAATGTAAACTAGGAGTAATACGTTGGAATTAAGTTTAAGTATTTTTATTTAACACTAATAATGTATTGATTAATGTAAAAAAACTAAGTCACAATTTCATGCGATTATACTTATGTCTTTGTAAGTGTGGTTTTATTTATAAAGTATTTCTATAAAAAGGCATAACTATGTAAACAATGTAGCGAATGAATGGATTAATGTATTTATTTAGAAATGTTATTTCTGAATATGTATAGTAGCTTCCAAGTCTACTTACTTTATATTAATATTTAAAATGCCAATATGTAATTTTGCATTGTAATGGGACATTTTTACAATAAATATTTTTGAATATGAAACTTAATATGTTTGTCAACTTTGTTTTTTATTTCTTCCTAAGATTTTTCATGTTCATCATTCAATATTTTTTTCCTAAATTTATTTAACCAGTGCCGTAACAGAGTTATCCTGAATCGGCTTTTGAACACTTAATTTTCTTTTCTATCAGTCACACCATTCTCGGAAAATTATTATTTATCCCTAGAGATGATACCATATGTTACTTATAGTATGTAAGCATTAGATTCTCTAAACTATTCGTTTGAATTTCTATTTTCAGCGAAATTTTTTAATAAATGATTAGAAGAAAATATGAAGAGAATTATGAAAATAAAAATTCTCTATTTTGAATTATATGCTTAATACAGTTGTAATGGGTTGCAAAATATTAGACGCTTTTATTACAAATTCTTCTTTTATTTATAACATTATGTTTAGTCACATCAACAGTCATTAGTCATTAGCGACGTACAGAACTTCAAATTTGCAGCTTATGACTTTAAATATCAATATTTTTATTTTACATATTAGTTTATTTTAAGGGCTACTTGATTAGCGTTATTGATAAATAAAATTATTGCTGTGAACTAAAATATTTAATGATTTCTCAAAAATATATACAATAACAAATAAATATAAATCAGTCAAGATTTGGGTAAATTTTTTCCTATTTAATTACAAAGGACTTGAGAACGAATTTATTTAGTTATATGTTTGTACAATAAAATTGTGGTGCTATTACTTAACAGAAAATCTGTTTTATTTATAAATGGAGCATTTACACCGATAACATTTTTATTTTAATTATTAACGAACAAATAAACATTGCTTTTTGTAACATAGCCAATATCGAAATGTATGAAGAATTAATGACCCGTATAAATAAAAAAATTGGATGATCCAATTATTATCAAAAAGTAGAAAGAATGATAATATTATTGTTTTAGATAAGGAAGTGAATTTTAATAAAATATTTATTTCAGAAATGTGTTTTAAAATCAACAAATTTACTGTCAATATAGAACATTACACTTTGCAACTAAATAAAATACATGATTGTTTATTAAATTGTCTTGGTTAATTTTATCTTTTGGCTATGATAATTGTGTTAATATCTTTAGTTGATTTAATTCATTGACAAGGACCACAATGGATGGTCGAAACGTCCACTTCATACTAAAAAACATTAAAAAATTTAGTGTTTAAGTTTGTAATGTTGTTCGTTAATTCTTCATATGTTTTTCTTATTTAAAGACGAGTTGTTCCTATACTATCTAAATGTGTTTAAAAAAAGATTTTGATTTGATATATAAATAAAATTTGACCTTAAAAAAATACAATTATTATTATTTTAAGGAACAGGCGTCTCGTACAAAGAGAGAGAGATTTCTGGCTTCATCATCCTACAATGCATTTTATTCATTCTGCTGCCAACTGCTTTCCGTCTTCTCTTGTGCTTATTTCTGAAACAAAATAGAATTCAATTAATCAATTTCACTAATAAAATTTGTATTTTTCTATGATTTTATTCTAATAAAATGGGGTCTATATTCGAGGAAAAATTCATTCGTGGCGTAAAATTTTGTTCTTTTAATTTATATATTTAATAAAATTTCCATTAACATTCATTTATATTTAATATATAATAATGGATGTGAAAGTGAAGTAGGTGTAAAAATAAAAGAATCAAATTGAAATATTGTTATTCAAATATAATTGTGGTTTCTTAGTGATTAATGTAGCATTGAGTTTATGGTAAGCCTCTATTTAATTAAAGAAAATTAGTAATGACTACTTATTAGAATTTTTCATTTTTGTCAAGCTGAGTCAATCATTTTTGTTGCTTAAAATAAAGTTCCTATTATATAATATTTAAAAGATATTATTAACTTAATGACACAGTTCTCCAGTAAATTATTTGCACATTTAAGGTTAGAAAGGCGGAATAAGTTTCTTTTCGTGAAAATTTATTTACGAGGAAAATCTTTATTCTTCTGCTTGTTTTGTTCGTTTTCCTTTGTAAATGTCTTACACAATCGCCTGGGCTGTTTATTCTTTAGCTTACAATATTGCTTTGTTATTATCAGACAAATAAAAATATGAATATAAGTACGATGCGCTCATTCCTTGATTACGGAGAAGCGAATCCTCGAGCGTAACAGACGCTAGACCAATAATAATTATATGGACATATTGTCTTGTCGGCTACGCGCCCTGATTCACATCGTATTTAATTGCCAATATTTATTGTATTTTGTGGCGTCCATATTTTTTCCTGCCGCTACTGTTGAAATTTGATTGAGTAATAAATCTGCTACAAATGATGTGTTAGGGAGTTGTGTAGCCGACAGTTATTGACGACGAATGTATTGGAGTCCGAAGTGTAACGACAGAAGGTCGTTTGTCTGCCGACGAAATTTACGCTGCCAAAGCCAGAGTCGCAAATACTTGGCCCTCTCCACAGAATATCTTCCTTCACGTCTGCTCACGCATATTGCCTGTAGTGTTGCACTTTGCTGTAATTCGATTTTGCTTACTTCTCTTGTTGAACATTCAAAATTCATTTTTTTTAAACCGCCGATGTGGGAGATGACTATTGCTATCCTACTTTATATCAAACATATCTCAGACATTTTTATTTACCAATATTAGAATATGCCTCTATAAAATATAAGATATAATTAGTTGGGGAATATATCTTCTATCTAATTCGTACAAATTGGCGATAGACTTTGGTATGATACAATTAACATTCTTCTGACTGGACAAAAAATATACTGAATGTATTACAAAACTCCTGGAGACATACTTAAAATATATCAATTAATTGTTTAAAAGAACAGAATATTTTCAATACCCAGCATTGCTTAGCAAGTCTTCAAGAGTACACTCGAAAGTAGAAATGTGACAAACAATTTCTTGACTACTGCAATAATTCTGCTATTTGTTTTGGGGTTTTACAGAAATTTAATTTATCGGCATAGCTGAAGTTTAGGTTCAGTATTATAAGTATATAAGGACATTTCTAGCTCACTAATTGAAACTAATGTTAAATATAAGCTAAATTTGAATATTTTTGTAAATAGTACGCAGAAACTACGTCTTTATCAAACACAGCCATTTATAATTAAAAATTCTGATTAACTACAATGAATTTAATACCAATGAACGTATTCTTTGGGCTTGTTAAATCTTTTCTGTAAGACTTTTGTAGTTTTTAATTATAAATTCAAAACAGAAATAGGAAATTCAGGTTGACTATTAAAAAGTTTTCTGAACAAATATAAATGGAAAAAATGATAAATGTCGGAACTGATCTTTGTAAAACTTAAAAAAAAATTACATGTTAAGATTTAACGACCCGTTTAGTAGCAAATTAAAAGAAATAAATTTACTGTCAATATTAAAAATAACACTTTATAACTAAATAAATTATGTGACGGTTTGGTATATATTCTCAGTTAATTATTCTTTTTGGCTGTGTTCTTTGTGTTATAGCTTTATTTGGTTATTGTTAAGGACCATAATGGTCTATATTATGTTCAAAAAGTTTCAAAATTCTATCTATAAGACGTGTCACTAATTCTTTTTATCTGTTATCACAGATATTTTTATTAAATATTTATTGTACTATAAAATATATTTACCTTCTGGTTTTTGTATGCCAAAGCTTCAGACAAAATTTTGAAGCTTTGAAAAAATATAAGACAATTTATACATACGTTTTTAACTTCTTAATTATATTCTTTAACAGCAAATATTTAGTTTTAAATTCATTTTACTGTATAATATTAGTAAGTTAGAATCAATTTACATTTCAATATGACCTTTACAATTTAATATTATTACTGATGGTTTGAATGTCTTCTTTTCTAGAAGGTAAAGTTTTATATACGTAACCAGAAGTAACTATTTAGTACACAGTTTTTCTACTTAGCAGTCCAGCCTTTAGACACAAGATATTATTATGTTTTCTTTCTTACATAAAAGTCACTAATTATTCGTATATTTAATAAAAAGTTGGTAAATAATTTGTTGGTGTTAAAATTCTAAAGAGGTTAACTCATACGATAACAGATATTTTAAATTTTTCAAATAAGATAAGGGACAGTACCATCAAGATGATATTATTTTGAAACCTTATAAGTTCCTTTACGGCAAGGCGTTTAGTTAAAGTGTTTAATATTTACATGTTAATAATTTTATTGTAAATTACATGTCAAATGAGCATAAATTGCCATTCAAGATTTCATTATACGAAATTTTATTGATAAACTAAAGTTCTCAATTTTTAAAAATTTATACAATTTTGTATCATAAAATGATGGAATTTGACTACCTTAGAGACAAATACACTAGAAATATAATTAACGTCAAATTGTGCCATATATTTTTATTCATTTTTCTGCCCTTAACATTTCTCTGAAAATATTCATGAATCAATGTCTAACAGTTTACGAAACTATTTTTTTATCGTCCATTAAACTTTTGTACGGTGAGTCGATACATAATATATATATTTAATGGTTACTGTAGAATTTAGTTAGTTGATTAATTATTTCTTAGCTTTCCCGTCATTTGACGTAACTGAAAAAATATTTGTGGTTCTTTCGCTTAAGGAAAGTATAAATGTATGGAAGATTGAAAGAAACGTTTCATTAAAAATTGAAATGAACCCACATTTATTTTGGAAATAAAATTTCAAAACTTTTACAGGAGGAAACTAAATAAAGGAAAAGATTTGAAACAATGAAATAATTGAAGAGCCGATCTACATATAAACAAGAGTAAAAGACAAAATAGTAAAACAAAATTATAAAACGTTTGTAATTACGGTAATACTGGATTACGAAACAATAAAACTCCAAAGAAACTAATTCATATGCATAATAAAATATTTTTAATAACTGGAAATATATATTTTTTTATATAATAAATTAAAATAACAACAAATTCTGTAAAAAACAAAAATCTTTTAAAATTATTAAGGATCCAACTGAAATAAACGAACGAATAAAATAATTATTTTAACGAAAATTTAATGGAGTCAGTGTTTAAAAATATGTAATTGACATTACAATTATGAACAAGGACATTACATGTAGTACATCCAAGAAAATTATAAACAATCGTAATAAATATACTTAATTGGTATTTTTTTTAAATCTCACGGGTATTGAATTCCATAATTTTGGTCCGTTCAAAAAGACTTGCAATATATTCAATATTTTTAACGCAGTGTACCAGCCATCATTGCAACGTTTTTAGATGTTAAGTTCTAACAGCGAATGAGGCATGATAGACGTTTACAATGATAGCAGAACCGTTCTGTTAAATTTATTCTGATCAAGCAATTCAAGTACAAATTCAGTCGCAATAAAATGTTAAAAATGTTAAATATTTTGCTATCTTTAAATAATAACAGTAAATTATACTAATGAAACATATAAGAAATAAAATTAAGACCAGTAAAAATTTAAAGAAAAATAAAAGTGTATAACATTTTACCATTCGCAGCACGTTGAAAGATAATCATAAAAATAATTTAACAAAATAAATGTGATGTATGAAGCGTTCATAAAGTTTTCATAAAAAAATTGAAATCATTAAATGCCATAAAATATGGTTTACTGATATATAAATAAAATGAAACAAAGAAAATATTGCTGATTCTCTGTTCGACTTTCATAGTCCAAAGAAGTCAGGAAGAGGTGTATACCTAGGTAAAGTAGATACAGTTTACAAAATAATAGGTTAGGACGGCTGAAAAAAATTAAACAGTTTAAGGATAAATAGACTTGTAATGTGAATGTGTACCAAACAACACAATGTAAACATTAGTATAATTTTATGAATAGAAAATAATTAAATTAAAAATAGGACTTATAATTATTTAATATGTGAGTACCTAATAATAGGAAAATAAACCAACACTGGGAATAATTGTTTATTTAATTATAAAAATTAAATGAACTGAAACTCTTTATGCACCAAAATGTATGTATAAACACCAGGAATTGTAATTTGATAGGACAATAAAAATTTGATGAAATAGAAAAATTCATGAAGTAAAAGAATTAAAGGAAATATTGGTACTATTAAATGAAAATTTTGATAGTTTTTAACGTAATGATTACTCGGAATCAAAGAGCAATAATTAATTAGCAGTTGGAGTAGTTGGAGAACATAGGCTTAAAGTAATAGCATAAAGAGAAAACATATTTACGAATTAGATAATTTAGTGCACGGCAGTGTTGTGTCTTGCAGGAGCACGTGGTGCACGTGGGTTGTCAACAAGTTGCCGATGGAAGTTCTGATAGGGGCGTGGCGGCTCGCAGCACGTGTTCCGATCAGCGACTTCCTCCGCCAATGGCCGCCGCACTCACCCACGCCTGCGCAAATACGGATTTTTAACGCGGATTGCTCGCACGCCAAGAGTTCGCCATCCAAGATAAACTTAATTTCGATGAATTTTTACGAAAAAAAGAGGGGCCGAGGAACGGTCGGGAATGCTAAGAACCGTCGATAACTTGTTTTACAGAATCAGCATTAAAAGGGTACTAAATGGAATCTTGTCCGAAGGATTTTTGAAATATTTTTCTCTGCCGCTTCGTGTTTGCATCCGTGAGTGTGGTGCACTCAGCTAGCATGAACATGTGTTTGCGTTTCTGTTTTTGCACAGCTCACTCTCACGTGCACATTGCTTCGGTATAAAAACTTTAATATATGTACACAAATAATATCAATTCCCGACCTTACTTAAAACAATCTCATTTATTTGAAAATCTTGTATTTAAATCTGGGTTACGTTTTAGAACTTCTTCTCCCATACAAAAATCAGGCTTCTCCCGTAAAAAGATATTCTGAACATATGTAATCGTTGATGGAAAATAGTCTTCCTTCTTACTAATTTCATTGAAGTAACTGAAATAATGACACTTATATATCCTTTTATAAATTCTTTTGAGTTGTACTTCCTAAAATAAAACCTAAGATTTATCGAATTTTATTGTCGGATCACGTAGCTCTAACATCTGCTTGGTCCATCCGGAATAGCTTGGACATGGATTCTGCCAGTTTTATTCAGCATTAAAATAATTCCTATTTTTCAAATAATTTATAAAATATTTTGTTTTAAAAATTTCAGACTTTTTCAATTTTTAATAAATTTTGATTACTTATGGTTAATTTTTTTTTGCTTTCGAATAATAATATAATTTTGTGGATTAAATGATATTAATAAATTGTACAATAACACTATTACTTATATTGTGTGACAACTAAAATTTATAAAAATATAATATGCATATTACGTATTGTGTATCTTTTGATGTAAATGACATTGAGGTATTGAAATAATTTTGAAAGAAAAAATTACTTTAAAAAAGAACGGTGAAAACCCTTTTCGTATGTTGTTTCAATTTAGTGGATACATTATTTTTAAGGATGATATTCTTCAGTGTCTGATACTTTTAATGTTTATTTATGTGTCATATTACCTGGTCCATTTAAGACGTCTTCCTCCAATGGATGTGAAATGATCTTAAAATTTCGGGTCAATGACACAGGAAAATTTTTTCAGAAAAAAAATTAAACTAACAAATTTGAGTACTCCAACTTCCGGTTAGTGGTATTTAATGTTACTATAGAGGTTTTATGTTGTAACATATTTTTGGTCATCTCAGTTAACTGGAACAATTATTTTGTAATTATTATCCAAACACATTACCGGGATAGAAACGGGCTCTTAATTATTATTTAGTGTGTTAAGACCTCAGTTCTATTATTAAAGTTCTTTATAATGAATCTTATTACAAATTATATTAAGTAAATCATAACTTGTCTGTTTTGAAGAACTGAAAAATTTTCATACCAAAATTCTACTTTCTCGAGGAATTCTAGCTCGAGGCTATATAATTTGAAAAAGTTGAGTTTAAGGGTCAAAGTATTTTTAAAATTTTACGCAACTATACTGTCTTTTCATAACACTTTTTAAGGATTATCATTCGTAATTCATCATCGTCATTAATAGTCAGTCATCGACTAGTACAAAAAATAGTTCCAAATACAAATATCAATAGATGAGTTCTTAATTTTTTGACAGTTCTCATAATCAGTATTTAATTTTAAAACTTCAGTAGATATGAAATACGGCGTGGAAAAATTAAAATGACTGAAAACTCATGAACAAAAAGTAATTAAATTTAAATAGAATAATCAAAGTTGTTATTTTAAATTTTCTTTAGATTTTCAAGACTGAAGTCATTGATGTATTACTGCGGCTTGTTTAGGAAAAGGAATACAATTGTGGCTAAACATTAGGGAAAGAAGACACCTAATTACAGAAAAATAAAACGATAAATGATAATTTATGCGTTTAGTTTCGTTTTAGCTTTTGCTTCTGAGTTTGTCATGTTGTTTGACGGTGGTCTGTTGTTCTTGCTGCTCATGACGAAAGCAACAAGAATGACAGAAACGTTGTGCGGCATTTATCTTATGACTCAAATTGGTCACTAATTTGGCTAAGTCTTTGTAAAATTAATATACAATGAACACAAAAGTTTCATTGCTGTAATAAAATATACAAATTATAATCCGCATATTTTTAATTTTTATTTTTATTTCTTGTCTCAAAAATCTACAGGCTATTAGTGACTCTCAGTTTATAAAATAATTATACATAAGTTATAACATCATATATTCTTCTGATAAATTATATACTACTGAATTAGTTTTCTTTTTGATTAGCCAGTAGATTGGTGAAGTACAGAAGTTCCCATTCTTGAACTTCAGTAACCGTGAGCTTTTCGTTGCACGTATCATAGATCAGCTGAGGTGATCTAGAAAATTGGTAAGAGTGAGTAAAGTTACAGTGTAATTTTCTTATTCTAGCTATCACCACTTGTCTTCTCAGCAGTTGACTTATCTGTGTATCTTTACTGTTATTTATTGTCTCAAGGAAGCCACTGTAGTTTATTGGTTTTCTTCAAATTGTCAATCTATAATACTTTACTGGTAGATTGTTTCGCCTCCTTGCTGCAGCAGCTAGCTTACTTTTATCTTCCTGCTTTGCCGGTGTGTTTCTTCCTTCACAATTTTATCTGCCAAATCGTGGTATAACCAAAGCATAAAAATTAATTTCCCTGACAGGCATCGGAGATCTCATTCGAACTTGAATCCTTGTGAGCATGTGTCAATGTTACTATGAACCTTTGTCTTGTCTTACTTGTTATCTCCATGTTGTTTCTAACCGCTCTGTTGTTTAATCTATTTATAGTTAGTATTGCGTCTGATAGGATTAGATTAATTTTTCTTTCAGTTTCGTTGCCTTTTTGTGTGGTCATGTAAATGACATAGTATTCGGCAGTGGTAAGAGTAGTATCTGTATTAAATCAACTAACCAAATATATTAAAATATTTAAATGAATTAATTTTAGACTGATTTTTCAGACAATTTTTTTATTTTTAAACAAACAACGTTTCGGCGCATATTCGCAACTCCTTCAGGTTTTTTTCACAATAATAATATAGTTATATCCATTTTTTATAATGTAATGTATTATAAAATGTTACAAGACACAAATTTTTATTTAAAGAGAGGTCCGAGGCAGCAACAAGACAATATAGCCACAGTTTAACGAAACTGTGGCTAAATAAGTGTCTCGGACCTCTCTTTAAATAAAAATTTGCTGCTTGGAACATTTTATAATACGTTAAATTTAAAAAAATTGGATGTAATAATAAACTGTGGCTAAATACGTGTCTTGGTAAATAAAAATTTCCTCTTGTAACATTTTATAATACGTTGAATTAAAAAAAATTGATGTAACAATAATTTGATTGTGTAAAAACCCGAAGAAGGTGCGAATATTCGCCGAAACATTGTATGATTAAAAATATAAAAAAATTGACTCAATAAACGGTCAAAAATTATTTCAATTACAGTAGTATCTTTAATTAGAACTGTTTATAATCAATTTTTTGAACAAAATTTATATACATACTCCATACTATAAATAGATCAATTAAATATTTTTATGTGATATTATTCCTAGCACGTAAAATGAATTCGAGATTTTGTGCGTCGTTATTTACTTTTACTTCTTACTGGGGCTGCTCGAGTGCAATTGAAGCCATGTGATACGCTCGTGTATTCCACAGCACTTTTTTATATTATGAGATGTTTTACCTCCTACTCCCACTGGAGACTAAGGTTTCGAGAAGCGACAGAGATTAGCCGGCGGGCCTATGGTAAACACCAGGAGGATCTAGCCATCAGGCCGGATTCAGGTGGCGTGGAATAATTTTAAACCGGCGGCAAGGTACAACGGTGGTTAACGCCCTTGGTATTTCTCCCTGCACAATCTCCCCCACGTTACCCTGGCACACAGTCTTACAAGGGTGTGGCTGAAAAGCAAACGTGTTTCAGCATTCATTTCTCGAAGTGTCATTCCAACGTCTTGGCGTCGCTCGTCGTCTGAGAAGCGTAGAAAGACACTAATAACAACTAGATCAAAATTTAAGAACACCTTGTGCAATTTCAAAAGAAAGTTACTTATGGTATTGTATAACTGGTTTGTAATAAGCACATAAACAATCTACATTTCTAAATAAGACAAAAACACTTTTAATGACTCCAGTCTCATAAAGCTAAAGAAAAATTAAAATACTAACTTTGATTATTGTATTTAAATTTTATCGATATTGTGCCGTATTTCATATCATTTGAAGTTTTGAAATTAAATAATGATTATGAGAACTGTCAAAAATTAACAACTCATCGGCTGATGGAAAACATTAAAAATTAATACTTTCTGAGAGATTAATGATAACCAATGCATCACAATTTATTTCCCTGACGGGCATCACAAATCTCATTCGAACTCGAATCTTTCAAGCTTTCAAGGAGGATTAACCTGTGTAAATGAGCAAATATTAAAAGCAGTAGTTTTATTTTCAAGTATTTTTTAAATAAGCGTATATATAACATATATATACTATAATATAACTGATAAACTTGTTTATAATTTCAAAATTTCTGACATATGCTAAAGATTTAATTTCTAAATATTTTTGTCTATTGCGATCCAAAATAACGTTGTATGTCAACACTGAACTGAAACGAACTATTCGTCTATTAATAAATTATTTTAAACAGAATGAAGACAGTAATTAATGCCAATCATAAAATTAAACCAAATATTTTTGAACATACCAGACTGTAAATTTTATTTATTGACCTCAAAGTCCAAATGTTTTGTTTATTGGAAACATTCTCCGGTTCCCAATCGGGTGGCGTTTAGCATGCACAACGTCCCGTCGAAAATCACCGTCATCACTTGAAGATGTCGACGAAACGTCGTGCATGTTAAACGCTACCCGGTTGGAAACCCGAGAACTTTTCCAACAGATAATTCACCGAGAAAACCCGCGGAAGTTAATAAATAAAATGTTTTATTTTGAAAAAATATATAAATATTTCAATTTCATTTGTGTAGTGCCATCATTCATTTTTATCGATCCATCTGGGAGTAAGATAATAATTTTTTATAATTGATTAAGTTGAAACTGCAGGTAATAAATAAATACTTTATTTATATTTTATTATTTAACGTTTGATCAAACCACAAAAATGTGATACATAATTTTCAAAATGACAAATTTGATACTATTTAAGTTTGTTTTGAACACACTGTAGTAGGCTGTAGATTGCATCTATATAAATATTCAAGAAAGAAGGATATAAAGAATTAAATAATGTTTTCATTTACATGTAGTGTATACCTGTATAATTTGTGTAAGAAACTGCTTTATAAATAAAAACCTTGCCGCGCATCAAGACGTTTCTAAAATAAAATAACAAATCTTCTCATTCAGACAACAACTCGAAACAGAAGGTTTTTTTTCTGAAATAAAATACCCTGTTTTCAACATTTTTAGATATGAAACTGCATAATTAATTTAATTTAACTTCGTGGCAGATTCAAATTATGAGGATCTTGAATTCATTCACCAAGAGTGCCATCAAGGTCAAGAAATTTTTCTCTTTACATTACTAACATAAAGTAAGAGGATATTTTAAACATTGACATCATGCCACCTGTATCTTTTAAAAAAATATTTACTATGAACTGCACTACGCGTCAAATAAACAGAATCATAAATGTAGGGTCACATTAATTTTTTTAGAAACGAAATTAAGTATTATCTTCAAATGTAACAACTCTTAGCGCCTGAGCATTGGTCCAGATTCATATCGTTAATATGCAGTCTGAGATTTGCATATCTATATGGTTATCTTGCGGGTAAAAATTAAACGGTTTTCTTGTACTACCTCTGATATAATCCTACAGAATTAATACGTAAATATAAAGTACACATTTGGATTATTAGAAGAGGTTAAAACTCGTAGAAATTTTTGAGCCTACAGTACAGTTCTACTAATTTTTTATGGAATAATATATTTAATTAATGACTCATTCTTATATTTCTGAAATATTATTTATTTTGTATTTTATTTTTAATAATGTTTAATTGTTTTTAATGTAGTGCACAATTTGTTCAATATAATTGATCCCTGTATTATTTTTATTGACCGGCACCGAATGTCATAGGTTCTATTTTTTTAAAATTGTTTTCAAAATTAGAAATTTTAACTAGCTAATATTATTATATTATCGTACCTAATAATATTTAATTTACAAAAAGTATTTCGTAGTATATAGGAATATTTTTTAATTAAACACAGTCAAAAAAGTATAAATTTATCTTAGCTTAAGTAGTCTTAGACACAACGTCCTTAATAATTACACTCTGTCAAAGTTATCGTAGAAAATTTTACAATATTTTACCTGCAATTAATAAGTTTATAATATGAAAATCCTACATAGCTCATTACCTATTTACGAAGATGACAATTCATAAGAAAAACAAAATTTCAGATATATATTTAAAAATATATTTCTTAAATATTAAATCAGTCAGAATTTTAGGTGGTATAGAAGTTCTTATTTTAGAATAAGAAGTATTCCTTGTCCTTATACAATTATCAGTAGTCATGCAAAATAAATATTTTAAATCAACTAGGTGATGTGTTTCTAAGAAATGAATTATATATCACTCATAAACTATTTGGAAGAGTTCTTTGGATCATTTGAACATAATTTTTGATAACCCTTTATGACTGCTGATATATAATAAATAACCACCACGTGGCTAAGAAAATGCTTGTTTTTCGATCCGTTGTAGCAAAGATAAATGCACTATAAATTATTGTCATAGCGAGTTACGATTTCGCAAAATGATCCTGATTTACTAGCATTTAAAATAATAAATTAAGGAGCTTACACGGATTTTTCTGAACTATGTTTTAAAAAAGGCACGTGCGTGTTAAAATTATTTGATAGTTGTTAACTTCTGTTCTTTTATTTACAAATAACGTTAAAAACCACAATTGGACTTGAATCTAGAACCATCGTTTAATTTACGTGCTTATCAGTTAAACAGATTAATATATTCCTCGTGAATAGAAATGAAATAACAATGTTTCTAAATTTTAATGATAAAATATGAAAAATAATACATTAAAAACGTGCACGTATATTCGTATTTTCATACAGAATTATACTCACGTTTGAACATGAATAAATGTATTACGCTCAATACAGTAGTCATTTAATCAAAAATTGTTGTTAATTTTAGGAGCAATTGTAGGTCATAGTAACTTTATCATTAATTTCTTTTTTATTGTTTAATAAATTAATAAAGCAAAATATTGGAATAGGCATAGATTGTAATATCATATAAGAAAACGAACATGAATCAAATATTCAGAAAAGAGCGTTGTAAATATTGAAACGGCTGAATAACTATTTGAAAACACTTAATGTTTAATCTGAATGAAGGAAAAATAAAGTTCCTAAAAAATTTTGATAACACTTAAAAGTTGGGAACAAGGTAGTGTTCAACAAAAATTATCTGAAAAGGTAACATAATGAAACATTATTTTTATTAGTTTGGACTTCACTTCCGATGAGTTTTCATGATATTAAAAATTTAATATTAATTTTGTTGTCTAATGTGTGGATGAAATTTTTATTTTCTGATTTTAACGAAAGTAATTGGTGCATACGATAAATATAATTTATTTTTGGCCGGATGACTAATCACGAGTTCAATAAAAAAATATTTAACTAAAATTAGTAAACGAGATAAAGTTAGACAAGTATGAAACAGAAAACAAACCTAACACGACAAATATTTTCTTAAAATAAATATTTATTTGTCTGCATTTATTTTGAGTAACTATAAATTTTAATCATAATAGTTTTTGCAATAACAGTATGTTCTGATATTATATACTTTTTTAAAAATTTAAGGTATAAAGTCACAAGACTCATGAGCGCCTACAGCTATCTTACAGAGAGCCTTTTACAAAGTTTGAAAACAGAGATTTATAAAATATTTATTTCTTGCTTTATAACACATGAACACACCTTATTTGAAAATTCACCTACGCTTTTGGAACTATGAAACATATATTCGAATGCAGTTTAATACAAGTCCACAAAAATATAAATATAGTCAACAATAACCTAAAAGACTTACTCAACATTACAAATGCTATAAATCACACAATAGAATTTATTAATGACCTTAAGCTCGGTAACATGTTATGACAACCGATTATATGTTATGTTACCCATGTAAGGATGTGACGTAAAAATGTAGCAGTCGCTAATGACTCCAAGATTCACTTAAAATAAATAAATAAATGATAAATCAAATCTCCTGTTCATATGTTAATTTTGATATTTATTTACTACCTAGGATTATATTAAAAATTAACACTTATAACATTAATAAAATTATATGGCAAGCTGAAATAATACAAGTAATAAGGGAAGTGGAATATGCATTTTAGGGAAAAATCCTTTGGGAGATTTGGAAGAGCCAATCTTGCCACAGGAAAAATGCCGTTTTTTAGGCACCTTTTTATCGGAACTAGTTATGAACACAGCACTGAATTTTTCTTATTTATTTATAATTTTAAGACAAGCGTGTGAAATAAGAATAAGTTATTTAATATAATTATAATTGCAATTTATTTGTAAAGACCTATTTATTATAGAAAATTTTCAAGCGTTTTTATCCATATTAAATAATTCCGATCAGTTATGTTTCTTCAGCACATATACTTTAAGGATAAAAATTATCTGTGAAAATGTCAGTTCTTTATCTATAAAGTTTTCCGAGAAAAAGTTATTTATTTTACTATTTTACGACCCTGATCAGAAATTTTCTGGAATCAGAACGAACTCTTTTTTCTAAAAGTTTCAAAGAGTTAAATTTTCGTATTGGTGTTATACTGTATGTATGCATAATCCCACATACCATTTGTTAAGTATTCTAGTGAACATACTAAATTTTTTATCGTCATAGTTTCGAATTATATTTCCCATTTCTTGGAAACATTTCAGTTACTCGCTTCTAAATCATCCACCCAATACTTTTCTTCATACATTTTGTTACATTTATTCTTGTCTCATCACTTCTTCAATATTTTCGGAACACGTCATTTCCATGTGATTTTTATTATGCGTACCATTCTTCATTTGGTAAATAAGACTATTTATTTCATACTTCTAGACTCCTTGAAGTTCTTCATTTCTGTCCTCCACACATTCACTTGTATCGACTTCTTACATTTAATTATATGTTGAATACATTTACAATTGTTATCTGTTGCTTATGAATTATTTACGTAAATTTCAGATACATAAATTTACGTAATTGATTGTTATCTGTAATTATAATCTGCATACAGGAAGAAGGCAAGTGTAAGCAGAAGAAATTTATGATAAAGAATATGCATTCCACATTTCCAAGTTGTTATTGGAATATTATATTATAAACACATATATGTGAGTAAACGTCCTGTAGATGCGTGTATTTGAAACTGGATGTAATAATGTTTATGCAACACATATAGACATTTAGGGACAGGACGGGGAAGGAAAGATATTGAACACACTTTCGGATCATATTCAAAAATTAATTATTTTTATTCATACGGAATTAAATGAATGATGTATCAGATTTTCTCCTGTGTATTGCCATACAGTATTTTATTTTCTTCTTTTTCACTGTAAGTGGTTTATAAAAGTGCTTGGCTCGTAAGAGATGTCCAGCGATTTATAGACGTCGCCGCCACTCTTCTGCGATTAACTGGATGACAGAAAAGTCTATTCCGAATGAATTAAAGCCTTTTTACACGGTCCTAACTATTGCTAACTCTGCAATTGATTGAGGGTAACACCTGGAATTATTTGGCAGTACCCTAGCCGTATATATCAGCTATCGCGCTAACTTATCAATTGGAAAGTGACGGTCTATCTTGCGGCAGTTACTTACCGTCGCGACGCCGTATTTCAGGGCGTCCAGGTTATCGCCACACGCGTCCTTCCGCCCAGCCAGCCGGCGCCAATAGACCTGCCCATTCAACAAAAATAACGTTTTAAATTACGCCAATCCTACACGGACCCTTGATTTCACAAGTCTAAGACCAAAATTTTGATCACATAACTCTGAAATAATTATTCGCTTATCGAATCATGTCCTGAGCGTCAGTATATAAATTACTCTTTTAAAACAAGGTGGATAACATTATTTCTTATACCCTTTCTTGGAAGACCTATTAAAAAAATTGTTTCGCATCGCTGGTTTAAGGAAAATCAAAAATCTTACATATTATATGAAAAAAAACTTATATTAACGCCATAAAAATTTGTATATATTAAACATAGTCAAAATTGGATACATAAAGTCATAAATTTCTTCGTAAATAAAGGACTTAGACAAGGGCGCTGTGTAGCACCTACGCTTTTCAAAATATATTGGAATGATGCACTCAAAAATTAGAGAAAGAAATGCCACACCATGGGAATACCCATAAATTAGGACACCCTGTATAATTGGAATTTTGCTTATGATCAGTATTTGGTAGTCGGACACACAGGACGAGATTTAGAAATGGATGATGGAAGTATAATAAAGTGCCGCACCAAATAGAAACACTTAGGAACAAATATTTCCAGTAAAGGAGGAAGCGAGGAAGAAATTAAGCAGATTATTATCTGATGGCAAATGTATAGAATAAAAATATAACAATAAAGGAGAAAATAAATTCTACAAAACGATAGTGGAGAGTATTGCACTATATGGTTCCGAGGTTTGGGAAATAAGAAAGAAAAATGAAGGAAAGTTAAGATCGATGGATATGGATTTCTGGAGACGCAGCTTTGGTGTGACAAGAACAGAAAGGATAAGGTATGAATACATCCGGGAAGAAATGGGGATTACATAAGTAAATACCTCAGATACAATAGAAGGCAGGAGGTTGAATTGGTATGGACATTTGAGAGGAATGCCAGAGGAACGGTGGACATTCAGAATATTTCACTGGCAACCTCCAAAACGAATGAAAAGGGGAGGACCTAAACTCACATGGAATGAAAGAGTGATGCAAGCAATGGAGGACAGATGTATGTGAGATGAAGATCGGCAAGATAAAAGGAAGTGGAAGCTAGGATGCGAGAGACACGGTGTGGTGTATTTCTCATTGGAATATATATATATATATATATATATATATATAATACCAAAGAAAACCATTTAAAACAGAATGATATTCTCTGTTTATTGGGAAACACATGGCGTGTTGCGAGAAGAATCACCTTAAATATTTTGGTGTACCAGGACAATGTTACATAATATTCAATGCGCTTATGTTTGTATAGATTTGAAGAGAAATGATTATAATTTTAAAATAACTAAATTAAATAAGTACGCAAGTTTTAAAACAACTGTGTATTTGCTTACCTAAGTGCGCGGAAGAAACACTCATCCTAAAAACTCATGTTCTGTTAGTAAAATGATCTCACAATGAATCATGAATTGTCATGGGTTCCAGAACGGAAGAAAGACTAGGTAACATCAGGTGGAAGTCTGTGGAAAGAATAAAAAGTATGTAATGATAAGTAATGAGAAATTTATAAATAACACAAGAGAACAAAATTTTTGGTGCGCATCCATTTGACGAAAATAAATTATTGTTATGGCGTCGGTAATACATATTTTTAGTTGGAAGCTTTAATATTATACAGTTAATAATATGTTTTAAAAATTTGACAATAAGCATTATTGCATACTGAATTAATTTCGTTGTATGTAAAATCACAGCATGATTTTTCATATTTAGCTTAATTCATTTATAACTTTATTTATTTTATTCTCACGCTATTATATTATTATTGAAACGCAATAATAAAAACACAAAAAACTAAATAAATCAGGCTGTGAATTTTTTCAGAATGAACCTAAAATTGGTAAATAAATATTGTTACAATTTTATTGAATTTGATTTGCACGTGGTATCATCAACATGTAAAAGAATAAAATTATTTTAATAATTATAACTGAATGTTTTCAAATAAGAAGTCGCCACCACGATATATTTGTATTTTTGGCAGTTGTCATACTATATCAATTTCGTTACAAAAGATTATTATTTAATTTGATAATTAGTTTAGGAAATAAAATTACATTCCAACACTTAATATACAGATATAAATACCTCCCTGAATAGAATCTGTATTTTATAATTACATAAATCAAGTAATTCGGATAATTATTATTACTAAACTTATAATAATTACATTCTTAATCAGGGATTGACTTGTCTATGATTAAAATTAATTTAATATTACCATTAATATTAAATGTATAAAAATATCTCAGTCTAGAAATCATAGTTATAAATAGGCGTTAGATTATTATGGTGACTTGCCTCAGAAAGTTCACTATTTTTGTTAAATACATTTATTTAAAGTCGCATTATCGTTTTGGTCGTTAGTTCACCTGAGTATTGCGTTTAGATTATTTGTGATTCTATTCTGTTTTCAGTGTATTTTTAGATGTGTTACTTTCGAAGGATCAATAAATTTTCAATAATTTAATGATTAAATAAATAAGTACAATATTCCCACATTTATTATAATATTTATGGATCCAATTTTAATTGAAATTTTTGATAAATTCAGTAACTTTTATTGCGTTAAAATATTTTGTGACCATTTTTGGTTACAGTTCCATAAAATTTAATATTTGCCGTATACGTTATACGGTAATATTATTTCTAAATATTTGTACCAACATTAAGAATTCGAATTGCAGATTAATAGATTTTCTGGCGACAGAGCTTGTTTTCACAAATAATGTTCATTACATTCTTAAGGAATTTAGGAAGTATAATATTTCAAGGCTTTTGAAAATACTTAATATATCACGAAGTTATAAACTAAAAGCAGCACTCTTTATTTGGTTATGGCTTATTTCTTACGTACACGTAATTAATAAAATAATGTTAAAAAAATAATGTTTCAAATAAAAGATTGAATAATGCAACAAGAAATAAGATGTTTGTTTCTCAAGAAATTTTAAATAGCAAGAAACTGTTAATCATTATGTTATCTTGAATTACGATAATAGATATTATATTACAATCTTATCATTCACATTTCAATAAAATCCACATTATAGTAAGATTCTTTGTTCTATATTACGCAGGTATTTAATTTCCTAAGAAGAAAGAATATAATTCCTATATTTTATTCTATACTTAAATAAGTTAATTAAAAAATAATTGTTTATTGTTATTTCCACAATGATGTTTGAAATATTCATTATTCATTTTCGTTACAGTTAAGTTATTCTTATTAATCATAGTCTTGTGTTACCTTTAAAATGTCAGTGATTTCTAAGAATATTTGTATCAAAAATGCCTGAAATTATATGAAATTATATGATGTATTTATATAGCTGATTATAGTAAATTCATTAACTTAATTCTTTTGCCGAAATGAAAAGTTTTAAGACTGAATAAATGAATACCTTGTTATTATTAATAAAGGAAACTAAGCTGGACGAGAATATTTAAACGTAACAAGGATTGTTACTTAGATAATTTATATGTAAGCTAATGATACTGTAATTTAATAATATGTAATATGGTCAGCAATGCCTTGGTAGTCAATCCGACCTTAAATAAATATTAGAAAAAAATTACTACTCTATATAGACATTACATATAGGACATTAAATTTATTTTTCCTCCGTATATTATAGGTATTTTTATTTACTTGATTAATTTCCGAAAATAGTTTTCTTCGTATTTTATTATAATTTTATTTGAGGAAACCTATTCGATGTATTTTTATTTATTAATTTTAGTATAACTTACCTTAGTCACATACCGGAGAGAAAAATACAAAAACATACAAAAACTTCTTATGAGAATTTATAGGATCGCTTTGATAGATGTTCTGGACAATTTTCGTTGTGTAATAAATTACTATTGTTTCATAACTTTTGATAATGACGTGGGAATATATAAGACCGAAATATTTGTGTCAAAAATTTTATACGACGTTTACAAGTTTTTATAACTTCACGGAATAGAATCTGGTGCTTATATTGTTATCATACAAACGTATGGACTACATACATTTTATGCTTTTATTATCAAATTAAAGAACGTAAAACTTAAATTGGCAATAATAATGTCTTATCCAAATTACATAAAAAAAATTGTTTTACTATGATCGCAGCGGTGAATACAGATAAAATGAAATAATACACACACACATATATATATATATATAATTGAAAAATAACAGAATTTTCAATTTTATCTAATATTTGTATAATATCGTTAGATGTTTCATCTGTATGGCCTGAAACGTTAAATAATAGTACATAATAAATATTTTAAAAATAGTATAGCTTATTCTCAACACACTATTAATTATTTTACAGTTTCAGTAAGCTTTCGATAACCATATCAAGTGTTATAGTGTCTGTAGATTTAAATCTATTATACTCATTTGAATAGAATATATATTTGAATGAAAATCGATTTATAAAATATAAAACAAGTGATTGAAACTATTTAAATTCTAAACTGTCTCAAAATTACCGACTGTCATTTTACAATCTATTGAGCAAAAGAATTTATACATTTCAAAATACGAGCGTCACGGCATTTTGTATTTTATATAAGAGTTTTGAAGTAGATCATTCCGTTTGTATACTAACTGAAGTAGGAAGTCGATACCTAAAAATTGACAAATTTGACAAAAATATTTGTATAATGATACTAAAATTCTTAAATTTGCTCAATTGTTTTTAATATTTTTTTCTATTTTTTATACAATCTTAAACCTTCTTTTTATTATTTTTTTATTTTTTATTCTGGCGTTTTCTACATCAACATGAAAGTTTTTTTATATTATTGTGAATGCATAGGGCTGCATTAATATTTGCATGGTACTTCGAGTTTCTCTTGTGATGATACACTACTAATTTAAATATTTAACCATCTGTCCAATATTATTTTATAATAACTTCATTAAAATGAAAAGTAGTTCCATTACAATCTATTTAATAAAAAAATTCAAAACAGTGCCAATATTGTAAGGCATTAAATTTAAAACACCAAAATTATATTGTTTCCTTAATACTTGCCAAAAAATTAGTGCTAATAATAAAAAATGCTTCAACTTAATCCTAAAGCATAATATAATCTTTTACAATTATGATGTCATTCACATCTAATTTTTTTAACATATATTTCAGGCAAACCTCTTGATGTATATCATCACAGTAAGTTACTTATTGAAATATTGCTACTAATATAACGTTTTCACCTAAAAGAATATTGAAAAATTGACACTTGAAAGAAAAATAAAAGATATTTCCTTCCTTTCAAATTATTATTATGTTCAATTGGAATTAATATTTGTTTATCCTACTAACAACGCAAAGATACTGAATTTTTGCATATTTTTAAACAGCGTTTGATTATTGTAAATTTAAAATATCTTTGCAAGATCCGATATATGATATTCCTCTGTTACATTTGACGAGAAGAAATCAATTATTAAGTTGTTATATTAACTTTGAATTGATAGTAAAACATGTCAAATAATATATCATCCATGAAATAAATTATGTTTTTATAAACATATTTACCTACACTTTATATTATAACGGTAAATGTATATAAAATTGAATTCGAAAGCGCTTCAATTTTACATTTTTTAACTTTGTGATAGCTAAATGCAATCAATATTAACAAAATTTTAAGATATAATTTGTAAAAACATTATTTTTCATTCAATGAAAATTGTACAACACATTTGTTTCAGCATTACTTCGTTAAGATCCTGTATGTGGTTTATGAGAAGTAAGTAGAAAAGGGTTGACAGTGCAAAATTTAGCACATCCTCCGTTACTTTCATTTCGTTACCGGTTTATTATATTCATCTACTCAAAAGTTTTATTTGTTTATATTCACTTTGTTATGAAACAGTATCACTGTACCTTCAGTTTACTAAAGCCGTCTACCAAATTAATTTCTAAATTCAGCTTAACATCTAAGTATTTTCCTCAAACAAGTAAACCGAAAAATTTATAATTCTGTTGAAAGTATAAAGTTGTTGGTACAAATTTAAAATTATATGGAGTCACTTAATCTATAGTAATTATGTGAAGATTTTATAAACATGAAAGTTTTGTTTCCTTCTTCAATTTGGTGAAATTATTAATGCAATAATTTATTTGGTCTGTCAATTTTAGAATATTTGCATCTAAATGCTTAAACAGAATTATTTTAATATATCAGGTTTTTCTTCTGGAATGAAATTTTTTGAAGAAAACAACGTTATTTAACAAAATAATAGACGCAATTAGGGATTAAAAATATTTGAATTATTTTTCGAAAAAAATGAAAAAAACACGAAACAAACATGACAGAGGTCTCCTGTCTCAATCCCGGTATGGGAGTAGATTTTTATGCTCGTTATGTTGTTTAAATACAGGAAATTTAAGAAAAATTAATCAATGTCTTGTTACATGATGTTATCTTCGCAATTGTTAAAATAATGAATTTATTTCATTATTGCCTATAAAACACGTCAAAGGTGAGGCGACTTGAAATAAATCTATTAAAATAAAAAGAAAGAAAGGTTCCTGTTGTAATTTAATAACAAGTAATAGTTTTACTCTGGAAACTGTCAAAGGGTTTTAAGAAATGATGTAAATTAAGATGTAAGTAATTTATTGTTGGTTTGCTAATGACCCTTGTTCTTTTTTGCGAAATAAAATAAAAGAAAATTTTTAATAAAGATTTCTGCTAATATATAATACCGAAAACTGGAGCTACATCGGTTTCCAACTTAAGTAATTAACGAAAAATAGCAATTAGCTTTGACTAATTTTGATAATCACCAGCCAATGTCTTCAAAATTAATCTCATAAAAATAATTACAAAATTTTCTTTATTATTTTATTTCTTGTCGCATCAAGAAAAAAGTTATTAACTACTTGCACAATAACACATTTACAATAACTTATACACTTTTAACTTTAAATTATCTAAATTTAGTTTTAACGTTATATTTATGTATCAAATGTAAAAGTTAAATAGACATATTAATATGCAATTATAGATTAAAACTCTAAAAATGTATGATACTTTAGTACTTAACAGATTAGGTATATGGATAAATAAATTAAGTTCTTTTCCCTTGTTAATATTTGCATCAAGATGCATCAAGATTCTGTAGGCCTTATTGGCTTTTTCAGTTATAAATTTGAAAAAATTGTAATACAAAATTACCTACATGTTGCAAAACATCATACCATAGACGAAAATTTCATCGTATAGCTGAATTATTTGAGTGATGAAGCCTATAATTTAATTTATAGATAATTAATAGTTAATAGTATATTGGTATTATCAATTATTTATTTAATTATCCTGCAATTCTATAAACTCTTTTCTTTACGATATTTTCCGCATCAATTGCTTAAAATCGTATAACAAACTTTTATCCGTCTTAATGTTGTGAAGTCATTTATACAACTTATTTCTCAATATCCCAAGTATATACCGCATTACAGAAAACCGGGGAAGGTACAAATTTAATTAATATGTCCAAACGGACACTAAAACCTCTAATAAATTATATAAATTTCTTTTCCGAAAAGTGATTTTATACTTTGTTTTGAAAATCAAATCTTTGATAAATTTTTATGTCAGCTTCAATTGTCTCTTACTATTATATATTTAGAAAATATATTTAATACAATATTTTATTTAAATGAAAAAATTAATTCGAATATTTATTTTTTAAATCTGTTTTACTGGAATGAGTCTGGACAAAAATTAAGGCGGAAAGAACATGTGAAGAAGCTCAGCCCAAAATACCGACAACACAGATAGCTAATCGGAAGATACTCTACTACCCTTTCACTGCATAACAAATTAATAGTGTAAACTCAAATCATCAAATCTACGCCGCTGTATAGTATATAGCTTTCAGGTTGTGCCAAAAACAAGAATGTCAATAAGATCAAAACCTTATAAAATAAATTTCTACGTGCCAACGTAAATGCATCTTAGGACATACGAAACACTGTTATCCACAGAGACCTCATCATGCCAACCAACCAAAGAAGAAATCAAGAGATTTGCGGGCAAACATGAAGCCAGACTATACTAGCATATAAATTCTGAATTTCTTCTGCATTGGACAATCATCATATTTACCGAAGACGGAACAGGGCCAAACCATTTGAACTCGTCTAAGTGCATCGTGACGAGTGAAAAGTGAAATTATAGAATAATATTAAAAACTATATCATGTCAGTGCACTAAATTTAATAGATAACTTCCTAGTTTAAGACAACAATGGAGAATTAATGTTTGGTCTTCTAGAAACCTTTTAATATGTACATTACTAATCGGTGTTTTTATAAAAGAAAATATCTATTTTCAATTTAAAATCGATCTATAAAGTATTTAACACAAACGCTTTCACATAATATACAAATATAATTCAATTTACTGTAGGTGTTAATCGTTACAGGAACATTGTTTTACTTTTATATGCCGTTAATGCAATACACTAATGAACAAACTAGAAATAGTCATACCAAATAATTCGGACTCATATCGGACATCATAAATAATTGATGAGAGCATATCTTAAGAAAAATTCCTATATTAAAGCGTTATTCTCTGTAAAATAAGACATTGCTACCCTAATTGTTAATAATTAACTGACACTAAAGGCACAAGTGGGATAGAAAAAATCCGATTTTTGTGCAGGCTCTTATAAGTTGTAGATCAAAATTTATTCTTAAATTTTTTCTGTGTTACTTATTGTTTATTATTTATTTGGCCACCAAGTATTTATAGTTTCCTTAATACTGCTTTGTCCTACCTTTTTATATAAACGGTGTTAGGAATAAATAAAAATAAAAACTCTATACACTTACATGATATTATTTTCCCTATACTCTGTGTAGCAAAAAAAATTGACTGCTAATATCTGTCAGTTTTTTCAAAGCAGGAACATTTTGTGTTCCTCAATATAAATAAAAATTTAGTTTTGTTATTTAATCAATGGTAACTAGCATACCCTTTATTACGAAATTTTGTAGTATCAAACTACAGTATAAATATCAACTTTCAGATTGAACCATAAGTTTGAATTAAAACTTGAAATAGTGAAAATAAAAGAACATAATTTCAGCATGTGGGTGTACCAATACTATTGTTCTGTTATTTAATCATGTGAAACTAAGAAAAATTTTTGCTGCCCTCATGTATTATAAATATGAACTATTCATACTTGTCAGTTGTTATATAATGTAAATTTTGAAACCTGTTATGAAATACAAAAAAATTAAGAAACAAAATTAAAACAGCAATCTGATAAATTATTTCCCAGAACTGTTTAAACCATAACTAACAATCAATTAACTGACAACTATAAAATTATTTCCGACCTTTAATTATTTGTTAATTTTTATGTAAAAGTCGTGATTCGTGTGTGATGTTAATATCAGAACAGCTCATGGCGGTTAATTTCAAATTCATCTTTGATTGGCACCAAAACCTGGTCCGTTTTTTGGAATCAAGTTCTTTGTCCTTGTCGATGGTAAAATACAACATGTAAATTTTTCGATGCCATTCACATTTTCAAGTCAGCCGTGACCATCATAAATACATTCAACTGTATCTTTATTTTTAAGAATCTGCAATGTAACGTTTGTAAATTTATAAAGTTCATCTTCAAATTATAAAAATTTAAGAGTCGTATAAAACCATGAAATAATTTCACACACGTACTGTACGTTTCCTCTAATAATTATTTCTACGAATTCATCAGTTCTTTTCACAAATTGCAACCCAAAATTGCATCAATATAATAACACTAGCTACAAAGTCTTAAAATATATTTTTATCAAATGATGCTGAGTCCAAAATATTTACAAATGTTGTTCTATGGTCAAAAATACCTCAAGAATTCCACGAAAACTCCTTATGGCCACTTATCTGGCTTGCGGAAATGACTCATTTTTTATTTTACGATTCTTTTATTAAATTTTATAGTCGCATAAACCATAAAGTAAGAAGGCAAAAAGTTGTTTCTCACAAAATATTCCTTCTAGAGGAAATTGCATACCAAAATTTAATTGCCATTATTTGCAATAGATAAATTTGTATCACATTGATTACATAAAAAACATTACCTAAGTAAATAGACATTAAATTTTCCGCCCTAATTGTAGTAAAGAAAATGAAGTTTATTTCAAAATGATAGGACATCTCAGTGAAGAGTAATTGAGAAAATCATAGTTACCGGCAAACGCAAAAAAACGGGCTACGGGCAACAACAAAACTAACCGCAATTTCTATACGATTCATATAAGTTTTCATATATATCGTGTATTGGTGTTTGTTGTATCATTGGATTTCTTTACATTTAAAATAAAGCTATTATTTGTTAATAGAAAGTATTTTTTACAATAAAATTTTAAAAAGAAATTAAATTAGCTCTACCCAAACATAGGGTAATGCACAAACAAACTATTAATTTGTCCTGAGATGGTCAAAACACAAATAACTTTTCTCTTCACTTGTTTTCAATTGACCGTAAGGGAAGAAAAATTATATATTTAAGATTTAGATATGTTTGATATATTGTATAATGACAGTAATTTGATAATTATTCAATGGCATGTTTCATTGGTAGAAATAATAAAATATTTAAAACATTATAAGAAAAATGAAAATTACTGAACCATGAACTATGAGTTAGTTAAATCTGGGATTTTTGAAACTGAGAAGTCTGTTGTCACAGAAAGTTATATACGTCTTGATTTTAAATGGTCTATGAATTAATTGGTAGAGTACATAATTTTTTTATATAATAATACGCAATTTTAACTGGATCTAAACCAATGACATGTTATATATTTATACACGAAAGAGAACAGAAAAAATATTAATGAATCTAATAAAAATAAATTAAACATTTTGTCGTATAATTACGGTATGAAACTACAAATAATTTTTTTGGAGTCTTAATGAGTTTTATAACTCTACTCTCCTGTAAAATATGAATTGTGGATTACATTATTTATATATTTTTAATTTTGAAACAAGGATTTTCAAATGTTTTCAATATTATATTTTAAATGATTGGTATAGAATGAAACACCCTGAATCGGAGTGCTTATAGCGTAATGCAACAATGTCTTGAGAACCTAGCGAGCGCCTCGACTGTGACATTCGGTTTCCGGCGGGACGGCAGCCTAAATGAGCGCTCCCTTCAACTTGGTTCTTTGTCGTAAATAAATGCAAGATAACGTTGGCTGCATAGTTGGTAATTAAGTTATTCTCCGCTGCCCGGAGCTGTAAAACACGCCCCCGCTTTGCATACATGGGCCATACAAGCGTACATCTTCCAGGCCTTGTTTACTCATGCCGCATTCTTAGCAAGCAAAATATTTCATGGACTTGAACTCTTCATAATACGTCCGCCAAAGATTAATGCAATTATCAAAAAATATAAAAATATTACTAAAACTGTAATCGTGTACTTTTTATTCATTTCTCTCGGACATCTGTTATGAATATTGCGGTATATAACAAACTTTAAACGACAAAGCGGCTTAGGAAGACCATTTTTAAGTCCTAAGGATTTTTTAAACATTGAAAAAATTCGTTCAATAAATTTAGAAATTTTTATTTAATTTATTACTGAAACAGGCGAATCACGAAAAGAATTTAAAATAAAACTTAAACAGTTTATTGGCAATTACGTTTTATTAGTTATCTATAACATAAATGAATTCAACAAAACGTTGAACCTTGCTAGAAGCAGTATTTTTATGTTTTTTCCTCATAATTGGGATAATTAACGAATTTATTAATTAAATGGCCGACCTCCTATGGTCTAGTGGTTAGCGTCGCTGCCTCAAAACTCACAGTGCCGGGCACCAATTTTGGCATGGGCTTGGGCGTTTGTAACGTCATGGTCACGAAGACCGGGATTAATACTGTTGAAGAATTTATATTTTGACCACGTACCACTGCAAATTCAGAATGAGTCATGTAAGATGAGAGTCCACAGTCGACCCAGTAGACCAAGGCCCTAAATGGGCTGCAGAGCGAAAGAAGAAGAAGAAGAAGCATATTAATTTAATGACAGGTGGAAATTGAACTCAGCGATAATCGTACTTTTATTCTAGTGATTATAAAAAGTAATATTTTCAGTTTAGGTTTAATGTGATGTCCATCCATGAACTCAATACATTCATAGTCGTCATATAGTATAATGGTGGACTTATAGTTATTACCTGCAATAATTACTTTATAATGATAATATTAAGTTCAAGTAGCAGTCATAAATTTACCACGTATAATCATGTAGTTTTGAACTACTTTATAATGATAATCTGTCAAATAACCATCAAAAATTAACCAAGAAATTTTAGTCCTTTTTAAAGTAACATATTTTATTTTCATAAAGCTACGTTTTATAATTGCTTTTTTCCTTTAAGCATTTTGAATAAACATGATTTGGGATTTTCGTACTTAAAAATGAAGCAAATACAATTCATAAATACATTTAGTTGATTTATGAGCTCGGTATATATTCCTTTTTTAATGAAAATTTTGTTATAAAATGTCCTGATGACTATATCTATGATATAACCATTTTTCCATTATATCTTCCCAGTCTTAAGGGAGGTCAAGCTGCCCTAATTGATATTAAGAAAAATTGTTCACACCATTTTTTCCATTAGTTGAGCTCCTGATAAGAATTATTTATACATTAATGACTATATTATAAATATCATTTAAAATGTATCCCATATCCAACATATAAATTGACATCGAACTTTAGATAGTGTTTTCAGTATTGGTGAAGTTTCTGGTTTATCTATTACACAACTAACTCTAACGTGCACAATAATTTAAAAGAAATAATATTGGATTCTCATTCCAGAAAATAATCAGAATATTTATTCGGAAAAGAAGTAATAAATAAACTTAACTAGTACCCAATATGACACATTAATCTTATCAGATAAGAACACTCACAGACATATACAAAATAATTCCTAGTTGATGTTTCTTCGAATATCATCAAATCTCAAATCTATGATAGGTAATATATTATATCATGAGCGTGGCCGAATAGCAAATGAGCAATAAAAGTCTAGAATGCGAAACGAAATGTAAGAAATTAAACCTTCGAGTTCAGGCCAAAAGACGACTGTAGCCGTACATAGCACATTCTAGGTTTAGGAGCAACACGTGATTGAGTTTACTGCATCTTTCTTGACTATGATAGAAATAAGGAACCATACACTTTACGGTACTCGAGGCAATGACGAGGATCACTTAACGTCAGAAACTAGGTATTGACTAACAAGCTGTTTTAAATCTGTGACTCAGAATAAAAAATAAATAATATAACTAAATTATAGCTAATATCGCGATAATGTTCATAAATAATATTAGTAAATAAACAATTAATAAGACAGCCCATTCGAGAGAAAATAAGTAAACAGCAGAGCAGGACTTTTTTTACCATAAATTTGAAACCTCATCAGGATTTAAAATTTCGAAATAGTAAAGAATTTTGTAATATATATATATATATAAATTTAAGATAATTATAGAAAAATAATTTACGGAATCGATAAATTAAAATAGAAGTACATTTAGATGTTAATGTCGCACAAGTAAAGAGGACGAAAACCATTAGTTCATAAGAGTTTTGATAATGTTTAAAATAACAGTGTAAAAAGTTTTAAAAATTAAAGAAATGGAAGGTTTATAGTAGTTGAGATTTATAAATTTTGTTTAATTCATGTTTCATTTTCAACATTTAAGTCGGAATTTTTAGATTTTACATGAGGCCTCTTAGTCTTCATTCAAGAATAAAGATTAAGTTTAACATTAAATTCTGATATTTTGCCGATCAATTCTATGGTTGTCTTAATACACTGTATATTCAACTACAAATAATTTTGCATATTAAATTTTAATACATTTTTAATGAGGAATTTCTTTGACCAATATAATCTAAATAGTTAATTTTGTATATAACATTAGGTTGATTGAAATTATTTATTTTACCTTTCTCATTCTTAAAAAAATTACATTTTTTTCAGATAATGTGTATTCGATATATTTTAACAACTGTTTAATATAATTTCAAATAAAATTTATGACGTACAGACTGTTGTGAAATTTATTTATTTCAGAATAGTCAGATATTGTAATTAATTTTAAGTTTGTTTAAATAATTATGCCGGGACAAGGCTGCATAATTTTGTACCTTGCTTTTTTATGATGAATAGGCGCAATCGTATTATTCATTGAGTTCCAAATATTGTGCTTGTTAATCTTAGTAAAACATATTGGAGTGTCAATTTCGTGAATTTTCTTCCCCTACAAATTTATATTTCCACAGCATTAACAAAAAGTAAAATGTACTAAATATTAAAACTAATTTGATAATTTATAGAAACGTTTCTCGGGTTTCCAACCAGGTAATCTCTGCACACAGCGACGTTTCGACAGATAGCAACTCTGTCATCTTCCAGACTGAAACGTTTCTACATATTCTTCACCGGGAAAGCATTCGTTCTTTAATTTGATAATTGTTCTGACTATATCTCAAAGGATATAGGTGAATAATTACGGCCAAAATTGGTCAGAATTGAAATAATATTTATTAACCAATATATGACACGACGTTTCGTTCCTATCATTGGAACTTCTTCAGATGTGAAACAATCTATAAAATAAGTATAATCGAAATAGTATATATAAATAGTACATAAGATACGTTCGGTTGATACACTCACCCAACAGTAAACAAAAAGGGTTTAATCAAAATTTTTATCAAATTAGAAAGTGAAGGTTTACTTTTGGGTAAATGTATCAACTCAACGTATCTCATGTACTATTAATAAGCATATTGTTATTTCAATTATCACTTCAATTATACTTATTTCATAGATTGTTTCACTCCTGAAGAAGTTCCAATGATAAGAACGAAACTTCGTGCCATATTTTACTTAACAAATATTTTTTTTTAAATCTGACCAATTTCGGCCGTTATTATTCACATACACTAAATATCTTTTAAATGACGATAAATTACTCTAAGATGATTTGTCCATCGTCATAAGATTCAAATACTGTATTATTATTGGTTAGAAATGTGTCAGTAAAGATTATAGGAACAATTAACGTCTGTGAATAATATGAACATGTGAAGAATTAACGATTCATATAAAAGGCTTACACACAAAACTTATTATAAAGTAGACGTTTCGACCGTCCATTGTAGCCCTTGTCAATAGGCTAATAATAAATATAATTATTATTATTATTATTATTCACGTTTGTTTAGTTTCCTCTACGTTGAATCGTACATTTTATTAAAAAGCGAGCTTCTGTTAACGTTTCCTGTAGTAAAAACACTTGGCGTAAATACCTTGCATAAGCTGTCATTGCCTTGTTTAAATTTGTCACTCTGCAAAGAATGTTTGTGGAGGGTCTTCCCTGTCCCCTCGCCACACCTCGGCAGAAAAGAGCGCTTTTGTGCTTCTGCTCATGAGACACCTCAATTCGTCTTGGTGTTGGGGAAGGGTCACAAATTACTCAGCTACGCATCTTACAACCGGATTCACAGATATTATTCAGGTAGCTTACTGAATACTTCCCTCCACAGGGATTTCGTTTAGAGAAAATAAAGAATAATATTTTCTATTTCAACAATAAATATATAACATATATTACTTTGGAATACGACCTTGTGTATAATATATGTACATACAAATAGGCAGCTCAAGATGCAGTCTAGACCTGGGCTGGAATTTCTGGTTTTAGCTAAGATTGAGATGACTTTTGAGGTGTGTCTAAGGGGTGATTTAAGTTGGGATTGGATGATGTGCTGCCTCGCAAAATTTCGTTCACATTTATACCATTAGGTGCTTTGTATTATCTGTTACATGGATGAGGGTTGGATAGCGGTGTTTATGTATTCTACGGAAATAAAGGAGATTGATAGAAGATTAGATGCTTTGTATTCTAAGAACTTACTGTCGTTGTTGTATTCGCTGGAATTTTCGGGGAACGGTTTGGCTAAGATATTTGCCATTCCTTGTTTATTAGCTATATTTTGGTTGTTGAGGTTTAGTGATATGGTTGGAAAAGTTTGCTTAGTTAACCCCTGGATTCTTTGGATCTCAATCCACACTTCGGCAATGGGCGTTGTTAGGTATTCAGTCAAAGCATCTTTACTTCTTCATTCTTTGAAGCCTCTACACATTTCTGCTATAACTTTTTTGTATTCCCAAAGTGTTCCTATTATGGGGTGTTCTTCAAGTGTGAAAAGGCTTTGTTTAGTTTAGTTTATTGTCACATCAACCGACGTGGTTATTAGTGACCACGTTCACTTTGCAATTACTCCTATCTTTGTAATAATAATAATTTATAGAATATAATAATTTATAATCATAAACTATTAGAGATACACTACATATTATTGAATAGGTTGAAGTCTTTTAAATAATAGTCTATATGGTTTATAAATCTTGGGTCTTTATAGTCGTCCGGCATTCCATATTATCTTCTTTTTTGAAGCATGTACGCACATTAATTTATTAGGTGTCGGTTGCTGTATAAAGAATTACATCTTTTGCAGGTTATTTGGTTGGATTTGGTCATTAAATGTCCATGAGAGAGTCTAGAATGACAAATTCTTAGACGGGTGAATACTGTTGTTTTCTATTTTTCCGAAATTCTTGGCATTCTTCATTCCACCATGGAACTTGGAGCTTTCTCCATGCAACAGAGTTTTTAGGGATTGTTTCGTGTTTCTAGTATGGTTCTTGAGAAGTTATTTATTTTGTCATTTATGAATTTATCACTGCGTTTCTTAATATATATGCCCCTGAATAGTAAGCATTCTTACTCAAAAATTATTATATATTTTTGACTTAATTACTTATTAACAATAAATTTAACTCTAACTTTGAAATTCTTGGAAGCCTAACTAGAAAAAAAGATAAAAAGAAACTTCACACAAATTGCATTTATTAATTGTACAGCGAGGAATATGAAATGAATAAAATAAATTAATAAATATCCGTTGATATATATATTGGTGAAACTGATATTGAAAATAAGGAAAAGCGATAACGAAGTATGGAGTAATCTCACATCACAAAGATAACGGTTTCGAATCCCGGTGAGGGCATAGATGTTTGTGATCGTCATGGTCACAGAAGCTGGGGTTGATACTTGAATCCGTGGGCCTTATCAGACCCG
Source organism: Eucriotettix oculatus (assembly GCA_034510155.1). NCBI lineage: Eukaryota > Metazoa > Arthropoda > Insecta > Orthoptera > Tetrigidae > Eucriotettix > Eucriotettix oculatus. Next base: position 143,233,717 of record CM067377.1, read on the forward strand.
ATTTTGGACGAAACGTGACTATTATAAAATTTTTGTGTGTATAAAAACATGGAATTTTATCCTATATATATTATTAACTGGTAACTGAATTTTTCTCAACATTGTTAAATTACCGTTAAATTCAAATATGAACTCCACAAATGTTGCATTAGTGTCTCATTTTGTTATATAAAAGATTTTATAAAAATTAAAAATGTAACCCAAATACTATATTGTCCATAGACTCAGATATTAAATTAAATATTAATTGTAGGGTCTATGATTGAACTAATATTTATTATTTTGAGTAGATAATGGACTATCTATATGTTATAGATTAAGACAATCGAGTAGTCCTCCGTACAATTTTATTTATTAAAACACATTTTAATAAATAAAATTGTAAAGAGGACACACTAGGTTTTTTATTATTTAATATTTTAAAATAAAATTATTTCATTGTAGTTTGACTCAGGTTTTACGGATGTGACATGACTGAAACCATTCTCTTTTCATTTTAAATTATAAGTTAAGAACCCTGAACTACTTGACACATTTCACATACTTGAGGCATTGCTTCCCCTGTAGGAAATAAGGAACTAGTGAAAATATAATAACGATAAACAATAATGTAGGAAAAGACAATAATTAAAAGGTTACTGCCGCTGCTGCTGGCTTATTATAATAAAAATAATTAAACAGATTAATATACAGAATAGCCAAAATAGTCTTGCAGTACTGCCACATTCCATGTAAGTTTCTTAACAAATGTGTTGTAACATCAGATTGTTTATTAATAATAAAATTGTTTCAAAATTATCTCCATCAGAATTGACTTATTTTTGCAGAATATTAACTTAGTCCTGAACATTTTTGCAGTGTTAAGTAAAAGGGACTCGACTCTGGGATGGGAATTATTTAATGATTCTGCAATAACCATGTGGTACGAACACAGATTGTAATCAATCCCATACATTTACACACGTGAAACAAATTCGTGGTGTTAAATGAAATTCATTTCTTTGAGACAAGTTACACTCCTTAACCTATCACTCATACAATACATAGATATATTTTTTAAATTTTTACTATAGTACTTCCAAGGAAATGTTAAGAGAATTTAATCCATAAGAGATATGTTAATTATGTAATATCCATAATACGTTTTCAGTCGCACGCAACCAAGTTATTAAGTTGCAGTAATTACAGACTATCAATAATGTAAGCGTCTTATATTTCACGTGCTTAATACCAATATTAAAAAGCGAAAGCTGCTTCCACTCGAAGTCTTCAGCTGAGATCAGAACTGTATTTTTAGAAATTGTGTTCCTTACCTTTTCAACGTATTTTAAAGTTAAACGAGCTGTGATATATTATACATTAAGTATCGGTATGTACGAATATAAGGATTTATATGTAAATGCGTCATTTCAAATAGGCAACATGTTGAAGATAGAAGCATATATTTTTATCATGGTCTATAGTAAAACAAAAATTTCAACGATAATTTATCGTCAATAATATCTTCAATATTATTATTTTGTTTTAAAACTTCACCTGAAATTAATTAACATTACATTGACATACTTACTCATATATTTCAATAATTTGGTTCAATTGCTTTAGTCTTTGGATAAAATGTCTGTTGTACAAAATTATATAAGATTGTGTTTTATGTTTCTATCACTAATTCTTTGATTTAAATCTGTCCACGCAGTTTTCATAAATTTTCCAACATTTGAAGTGAAATTGTATTAATATGAATGTCTCACAAATTAATTATTTTTAAACTGAATTTCAAAGTACTTTTAAATGTATATAGAAGATGGAACGTCATTTATTTACAGTAGGATCTGTGAGAAACATTGATATTGATAAATAGAAAATTAAGTAACCAATTAACAGACAAAATTAGGTAACACAAAAAATATCACAGAACTTTTGTTATTATTATTTTCTTTTAAAATGCATTTGAAAATAATTAACATGAGGCAAATATATATATATATATCATTTAACATACTTTCTCAAAATTTTTAGTAATTTTCGTCCCTTGCTTTATTATTTTGATAAAATGTCTGTTATACCTCAAATTTCTTTAAGATTATGTTTCATAAACTATTGCATATAATATGGATTTGAAGTTAAAAATAACCACTTCAATCTATGGTAGAATTAAAAATTAAAATTGTTAATAGTTGTTATTTTTAAAAAGTTATTATTTTACGAAATTTGAACCCTTAGCTTTTTTTTCTTTCTACACTCTTCGTTTTTATGGCGAATTTTTTTAATAAGATCAGTAGACATTTCCATATTTTATTTATTTTCTTGTAAATTAAGTTTCCACCTTGTTAATTAACAAGAGTTTTCTTCATTCTGAAGGTCTCTTTGTGTACTGATATTATCGCAGTTTGTGTGGCTCAATAACATTTTATTACATTAGACGGTTCAATTCAATTCAATTCTATAGAAGAAGATGAAGTTATTGTTGTTATTCTTCTTCTTTAAATCGTTTCATAATTAGCGTTCTTTGATAACGAATAGATTTTCGTCTGCGTTTGTCAACATATGAAGTAAAAATATGTTACGACAACGTGAAACTGTCTCCAAAAAAGCATGATTATTCAAATTACATTTCGATTCGTTATCAGACTATGTCCTGAAGAAAAAAATTAGTGTTAATTGGGTACGTATTTTAACTTGTTCTGCAAATAGGAACACCAATATTTCTTTTTGTTTTAGTTTATTCTTTTCTATCGCAGCTTGTAACAATATTTATTGTGCATTCCACAATAGGTTTGCCATAGAAAATGGTGATGAAAATGTTTTTAGATTCTCCTTAAATTTTGGTTCCTGTAATGAACTGATTACTAATTCATTTATTTATTTCCTCATATTTGAACAGTTGTACGGATAAGTATATCCCAGTCTTTTGGCTTTTTTAAAACATCATTTTTTGTTTCATAAATATATTTGAAGCTTTTTCGCATATTGCAGCAATAGTTCTGGGTATATCGGAAAAAATTATTCCAATTTAACTCAAGGATAGCATTATTTATACAATCAAGAATGCGTAATATTTATATATATCTTAGCTATAAAATGTAAATAAGAGCAACAAATGATCGAAATTATGTCATATCTCAATGGATAATTTTATCTTACTTTCAAATTTTAATACAATTCTAGTAAACGTTCTGTAAACGACAATATATAATTTTATTTGTATATTAATCTATCAGAAAATAATTCGAATGGAAAATATTAAACTGAACGTTTACAATAGGGTAAAGAATAAAAAAAATATGACAAACATAAAATTTATTCGTTTCATGTAATTACCTTCGAGTGGCCTTACGATTTCATAATTCATAGGCATTTATAAAAGGGAAAATAAAGAGAAGTCGTAATAAGACTGCAAAGATTATGTATCAAGTCAGTGATTGTGTCCAAGGGAAATAAAAGGAAACCTTAGGGAAGAAAGCTCAAAAGTTTTGAGACGGAATTGAATTACTAAATAAAAATATTTTGGATTGGAAAATCAGTTATTGGTTGCAATAGTGAAGCAATTCATTCTGCATTTAGACTAGACATGTACAGAAATAAATTTTATTCCTTCAAATTTATTAGCATTCAAACATAATTATTTAATGTTTTCTTAATGTAGAATATTGAAGTACAAGCAAAAATACACTGAAAATTTTACTGTATTAAGTTAATAAATTATAATAGAAGACGCGGAAACATAAATTTGTAATAATAATAATCGGATAAGGAAAATAAAAATAAGAATAAATACATGTAAGTATAAAAGACAACAAGAATCAACACAAGTAAAATATAATTTTGAAAGATGAAATTTCTTTAGACATTAACATAGTATTGGTTTTAGAAGTGAAGGAGATCTACTATATTCAGTTATTCATAATTAAAAGATATGAGAAACACAGACAATGAACAGGAAACAAAGTAATAATAATACAGAAAATTAAAAAATTAATCAATAATCTAAGATCTTTAATTATAAACCAAAAGCCAGCCAATTAGTAAACAAACGATGTTGGTATTTACTTAACTTGGATGAAGTTCACAAATGTAAAGGAAATGATGTAAATATATTAAATAAATATCAACATTGTTAGCTAACAAATTGACTGGATGTTTTATTTATAAAGAAGATTATTACATCGGTATTATTAAACAATATAAAAATATTTTAAGGATTGAAATTATCCAAATAAAACTTTGTTTCTGTTACAGTCTCAACTCTGATTTTCAAAACTAAATAACTAATCAATTAAAATTGGGTTGCTACTGACCATTTGTTAGATTATATCATTGTTTTGTGACTTATGTAACTTCAATTTGTTTATTCCTGTTCTTGATAAAAATTTTATATATCTTATCGAAATAAACTTCAAAGCGTTTTAGTCATAATAACATTGATTTGAAACATTTCATTCATACGACTTTCAGCGTTAAATGTTTTCAAATGTTTTCTTTCATATGATGCTATAATTTTTAATTTTATTAGGGACAGGGTAATGTATAAATGTAGTTTTACTTTAAAGGATTACTTATACACATTCGTTGATAATAAAAAAATTGGAAAACATTCGTAAACTGGGCAGAAAAAATAAAATGAAATGCTATAAATAATCACAAAATAAAGTCTGCTGTTAGTACCAACTTTAATGCATTATGACAATAGGTAAAATACCAAAGGATGTAATGAAAATTTGATACAAAGTTTCAATAAAAAATATGCAAGAAAAATGAGGAAATAGTAAAATAATATGTATCAAACCTTAGATTAATACTAAGCAAAAAATTTTAATAAGAATAATTGGATACATATAATTTTAGCTTTTGAATATTTAAATGCAAACAAATTTTTTTTAATGTGTTTGTTAAATAATTTATGTATGGAAACATCTAACTTTTTAAACAGTTGTATTAATTCAGTCTACAAGAGTAAGAAAATAGATAAATTTAATCAAATTATTAAAAAATGAAACTCATTATTTCTTATTATTGTTTCTCACAAATGAACGCACTTGAAATTCAGGTAGACAGAACGATTAATACAATAAAGCGTACAGCATTATTAGTAATTCAAAATTTTTAATAATTTTTCAGTGACATTTAATTTTCATTTTAAATTGTTAATACACGAAAGAATAATTACAGTTTGTGGCGTATTTTTATCACAAATTTTATGATTCGTAACGTACACCAGTGATCAGACGATAGAGGTATATTATGGAATAGTAAAAATCATAAAGGTAATAAATATCTTAACAAAAGTAATAATATGAAGTTCCAACGCAAATAAACGTATTTTATTCACTTTGTTTTGTATGAGTTCAAATAATAAGCACATATATTTAAAAAAAATCTTATATATATGTACGGTTTAGCAAATTGTACCCATAACACAATAATTTATTAAATACAAATTTATACGGAACATATATACTGAATATATTGAAACGAATATCTGCTTGTTCAATTTCTTTCACACATTGTACACTTTTGGATACATTTTATAGAAGATAAACAAATTTATTTGTGTGCATATATTTCTTAAAAATTAGTAAGATTAATCATCTCCATAAATAATTGTAACAGTAATGCGAACTAAACAAAATTTAAGTCATTCATAAATGGAAATATGTTATGATCATATAATTTATCTGTTATACTTATAAAATAGACTTAATTGGGAAACTGACTATAAATAATCATAATTGAGAAGCGTTTTGAAACAAATGTCTGTCTAATTAATTTTTATACTACAGATATAAATGTATTCAAACGTTGCTTTCTTTAAGAATAAAAAATACATTTCGATACTGTCAAATGAAAAATTCTAAATTATTAGATACTTACATTGTATAAGGTAGTTCAATACTGTATACATTTCCTAGCATATTTCTTTCATTGAAGACAGGTCCCTGGAATCAGAAATAAAATAATTTTTTATTTTATTTTGTATACAATTACCGCATTTCGAATATAAAGCAAATGCTGAAATCAAAGAAGCTAAGATAAGACGTCTGTAATATTTACTATCACTTAAGAAATTATTATGCAACCAAATATGCATTAAGCATGTGTCTCAACATAAACTGCTGTACTGTTAATAATTTCAAATTTTGAAATATGCAATTCAATGCCGCATACGATGAATACAATAAATGTCGTCTTATTTTTCTCCCATAATACGCAAGATATTCCAGTAACGAATCAAATACTACCATTAAACTCGAAATTGAAATATATATGAACTTCTATTTATATCATATATTTTAAGCGAAATACTTTAATTGAGTTTAAATATTTTAATATATTCGTAAGTTAATAATTGTAGTTTTATGACTTTAATTGTAATGGTTACCAATCTATGTTAATTTAAATTAATTCACATTATTATTCTTAATTTTTTTATTTTACTTTAAGTATCAGACATTTTTCATATGAAAAACTCCAAAGAATTGCGAAATAGTCACGGTATTACCTTGAATCACCGAAAACATCTTTTAGTCTGTTTCGTGTTGAAAATGCTTGAGTTTCTTAAAATACAAAAGGTACATCGATATACTAAAAGCATCGTTTAGACAAAGTTGAAATCACGAAGAATTATCAGTCGGAAAATTATGAAGTGAAATATCAAAGAGGATCAGATCCCTTCTAATAAAAATAATTTTCGTTACACATAGGTATAAAAAAAGGAATTAATACACCGTAAAGACGTTTCCGAAAACAGACTTTGCATAAATTTTATAAGTATGAATGTCTCACAAATTAATTATTTTTAAGTTTAACCTCAAAGTACTTTTAAGTATATATGGAAGACGCAACATCACTTACTTACTGTAGGGTCTGTGAAGGACATAGCTATTGACAAACAGATAACTAGTAAACGAATTAAAAGAAAATTAGGCGATACAAAAAATACGACTCAACTTTAATGATAAAATTGTTGCTTGTTGAAAAAGGTAAGATATTTGTTATAGAAGTCTGGCTAATGCATTCCAAAATATTACTTTTAGAGCATTTAACTCATTCCTCTAAAAGAAAAACAATTTATTTGACGATATATTATTAAAACCGGAATAAAATAAAATATTATGTATACTAAACAGGCTATACGTAATTACTAATACTGTTTTGATATATTTTGATTGGTTTAAGGAGCAAATGATAAGATATGTTCTGTGTTATTAAATCGTTTTATATTAAGTATCAGATATCTCACGAATATTTTGACAATATTACAAATCAAAATAAATAAAATTTCATAAAGTAAAAAATGATAACTCAAAAATTAATTAAAACTCAAGTATAATATAATTTAACCAAGAAATATTAAAACAACAAAGTTAGTATAATATTCTAGACAAAATTCATAGGTTACAATAAAACAACATAAAACGTTAAGCAAAACAAAATTTTAAATTTTATTCATGTTTTCCCTCCGCATAGAACTTCAATGATATGACTCGAACAATTAATTAATATACTACAAAATTCCTTCCCTGAAACAATCAAATATAATATAATACTTAAAAAAATTCAGTGGTAGCGTAGATATCTAGAAGAAAGTCCTAATAAAAATTAATAACAAATTATGTAAAAAGAGTGACGTGAAATACAAAATTATATTGTAAATAAATATTATAAGCGTTTATTTGTTAACTTGATAGTGATTTCTAATATTTTCATTTAATACGGACGCCTTTATAGTTTCAAAATGAATTTAAGAATGTCTAGTATGTTATATTTATTTAAGATGAAAAATTGTAAATTTGAATTTTCTATAATCAAATTTTACTTATTACTAGCAGGTACTAGGTTCATGATAGATGTTAAAAGTAGCAAAGGAAAACATTTAATTTATAGCATCTCCATTACAATTCTATTACTTTATCACATAAATTTTGAATTAACGTAGTTGCCCATTGAAATAGAAAAAATAGATTTGGAATCCAAAAATATAAATTTAAAAAATATATTTCTCATTACATTAATATTACTGTTGAAATGTAACGTCTACAAGTAATATTTTTATTATAACGAATCGGTATTTACTATGAGCTTCATTAAATTTATTATATACATAAATATATTGTTAATGATTAAGTAAAAATAGCCGTCATATCACGTTTGCTACTATAATATGAACGTATTGAATGTTAATGTGCAATGGGCCACACTTTCTTATCCATTACTAAGAACGAATAAATTTTCACTTTTAAAAAACGTTCGGACTAATAAATATGTTTTAACTTTAATACTTTTATAAAGCGATATAACCCCGTCCGACATTATAAATTAGGAATTATATGCCTAAAAAATGAAATTGGAAAAACCATAACAGAAATACAAGGAAATTGTAATGTCTTATCGTTTGCCACAAAGAAAACTGCATAAATAAATAAAAGTGTTATTTTAATTTATTTTAAACAAAAAATAAATCCTCCAGCTATGTTTTTTAATGAATCATTATATTCTTTAAAAATGTATCTGTTGTAATTTGTCATTACTAAATCTTTACCGTTCAAAATAGAAAAAAAATACTCTAAGAAAGAAGCTTGAAAAATAAAAAGTAGATATCATTTAGGATCTGATTCTCTTACAAAATAACATCCTAGCGCTTGGTGACTCAACAAAATTATGGCCACAGATTGTTATCTTATTTAAGAAATAGTGCAAATAACTGCGGTTTTTTGCTAATTCCACGAGAGTAATTAATGCAATCTCTTGTGTCGCGTTCTAAATTACTCAGTAGAGCACCTCCTTTAATCCTCCTAAACGTGATATATTAGCGAAAAAAATGTATTTTAAGAGCGGATGGTTTATCGGAGCGTCCGCCAGGATGCGCTATAGCCCAGGACCGAGAAAAGGGAGAAAAGGCCGAGTGAGAACACGAGAGGTTTCCTGTAGAAAGCAGCTTCGCGTAGCTTTTGCAATTTTGATGAAAGTCCAAGATTAAGCGTTAAATCATGAAAACACTAATGGGTAGGAAAAGTATAAGAGGAACCAACGTTAATAAACAAATAATTGATATACGTATTAAGACATGAAAAGTTTGAAAAAAATTTCACATATGCGTAATAAATCAATGAAAATCTCTTATTATCAGTAAATCGCATTAGATCAGAATTGCATGTAATAAGGTTTCGTAAAAGTCCATTATATTCCAACAATTATGAAACCTTATAATTACTTTATTGTTAACAATATTATACATCATTTTAACGGATATATTGGTATCCAAAATAATTTTCTTTTCCAAAGAAAGTTTAGGTTTTGTGAATTTAAAATGAAACTAAGTTTCTATAATATTTCTTTATTTAATCAATTCAATAAAATAATATTAATACATAATTCTCTGTAGCCTAACATTTTGGTCTTCAGAAAGATTATTCGTCAAAACTTGAAATTACCTTGCTCCATAATTTGAATAAAACCTATCGTTTAAATTGAGTTGTCAAATTTTAGAAATCATATTTAAAGTTTCAGAGTATTTTTGATTTAAGTTTGCTTATTAGGCTGAAGTAGATATTATTTCAGATTGAAGAAATCGTTCTAAAATTATTCTGGCTATTTGTGAAACGCAGACATCCATGTCCCACTAAATATGTTTCTGAAAGTATCACGCACACTGCCTCAAAACTTTTATTTTAAAATACCTACATCCAGGTTTTCAAGCCTAATTCTCAGACACAATGTTTAAGGATGATAATAATTTACTTAATTACAGAACGCCAGCTTGAATGAAATTTTACCAATTATATACATATAGACTATGCAAATACCTAAAATTTATTTGGAATAATATTAGCTAGACGCTGTTTTTATTAAATTTGTTTTCATTTATTTAAAATAATATGTAAAAATACTATAACAACTTCCTTCAAAATAAATCATGCAGTTAAATTTTCAATACATAATTTACTTTAAAGTTACTATTAAAAATTATTTCAAATATCGTATTCTCATGTCTGTTGTGACATTGAACGGTAGATATATATATATATATATATATATATATATACATTTTATTAATTAAATACTATAACTGACCTATTGATTTCACCATAATAATACAAAAGGAATATGTGTGAGACTATGTGAACCAATAAATAAGCATTTATTCACTGTAGTTAAGAATCTACTATTGAATATAAAAATAGATGTAGTACCTTAATACCAAAACATTTTTACACGCAAGATGGATCAGTAAAAAGTAACAATTATAATTTCACTAAAAGAATTAATCTACGCCAATATATCACACTTTAAATAAATTTGGAAAACCTAAATATATATAGGTTTTAACAATTTTAAAATGATCAGTTATATTTCTAATTTCAATATTATGACTCTCGGAATTATTGACAATATATTGTAAATACAGGTACAGCAATGCTAATGCCTATTACTAAATGTATGAGAGGCTATAAGCCCTTATTCTTTATAATAATAATTTATCCATAAAAGTATAGAACTTGAAGAAAACTGGTAAAATTAACAAAATATGTTTGTATTCGACAAGTGTTCTGTACTCATCATTTTCTTAAAATTATTATCCGTATTACTAATATTTCAATAGACTTATTTTGCCGTTGAAATATTTATAATCATAATAAATATTACGTACTTTATACTATCATATAAATTAATATTATATTTCCCAAAATATGAAAATATTAAACATTAGGATAAGTTCTGAAAATAATTTTTATTTTTTCTGTACCTTTCATTACAGAAAGAACTGAGTCTAAGATTGGGCTCGATTATTTGAGTAATCTGCGAAGTGGCAGTATTGTGATACACTTAATATCGTAAATATATTATTTTGAAGTATATATCGTTCGATTTTTCAATTCTGAAACATATATATACTTGCATTGTAAATGTAACTTATTTAATTTAGTAATTGAAGTTTCTTTAATATAAACAATAATTTTGAAATAACATAATTACCACCCACAAGTATCACCCGAGTACCAAAAATATTCGTATAAAACCTCTCAATATTTACAGTGGAGTATTTGTTCTATTACACATGCAGTATTATTAATAGAGATTAATCGAAATTTATACATAAATATTACAAGAATGAAAAAATTTTAAGTGTAATTTTTCCTTTATTTTGTAATTATATATAATGTTTATGCGTTTAGCGGGAAACATCTGAATTAAAAGCCATTTACCGTCTCTTTAATTACAATTATAAACTTTTAGACTTCGGAAACAAGTCTGATGTGTCCACTTCTACTTGTTGTGTCAAAATTACACTAAAAATTTTACTTATATTCATTAAATATACGGTTTACAAAATTCCTGATAAATATTCAAACTGATTATATAAGCCTTAACATTTTTACATATATTACACTAAGGAAATATTCACTGTGGAAACTACAGCTATATTTTCATGTATGTATTATGTACCACAAAACTAATAATCATAATTTATTTTGTTTCTTGAACGTTACGGACTACTATCATAGTAACTTACCGGGATTTTTGTTCCTAAATCGATAAAACTGTGATGCGTATTAGTAGTAAAAAAATAATGAAATTTTAAATTTATATAAGAGTAGAGATTATTACAAATATTTTATTCAATATAATGTTGTAATAAAGTATTACGCGCGCCACCGAAAGTGAAAAGTTCATTGGTATAAACATGTCAGTTTTCAGTATTTATTATACGAGATTTTCTCTTTCTTAGACGTATAATATAAAATATTAACAGTCTTTTGTGCTCACATTTCACAGCATTTCAGTCTTTTATGTGAGCTATAGCAGCTTCTTTCTCAGTTTTTATTTTATTTAAATAGTGAACTATACTATGTTTCATCTCTCATTGTGTGATACCTGAAATAGTCTCAAATAAGAGAGGAAACGTAGTATAGTTCATTATTTAAATAAAAGAAAAACTAAAAAAGAGGTTGCTATAATTCGTTTAATAGTTATTTTAGTGTCAGATAAACTAATTTTTTATTTTTTTATTTTTCGAGGAAGCACTTTTTGGTGTATTGATATTGTTACTATTTTAGTATATTATTTTGAATAAATGTGATATTATTAAAATCAGGTGTTGATCGAGACACTAGTATTATATTTCTTGTTAATATAAATATAATATAGGGCAACTCTGGGCATCCAGCTCATATAAATATGAAATTCGGTGCCATATTTCCGTTGAAACTATAGTTATTTAAATTGATAATTAATTCAATCGATTTAAATATAAATGAAACAAAGATTCGCATTGAAAAACGAGTGGGTTACAACTAGAAGAAGAAACCATGTAAGAATTGGATAAAAAAATAAGTGCGTTTTCAATAAATATTGAATGGAACTATGAATAATAATAATAATGTAAATTGGTCCCTTCTTTTAGAAATTAAATTAACATTCTTAAACATTATTTAAATTGCGTATTCGTGATTCAAATAAAATTTCCTGTTGCAATTTATTATCATAATTAATACATACTTCCAAATTGACTATTTGGTCAGTTTTAATTAATCATTGCTTTAAGTAAATTATCTAATAATGTGACAGTATAAGAACTGTATAAAATCACATTAAAAGTCATACAAGGAGAATCATAAATTATAGATCCCAAGGCAAGATTCGAAGGCAAAATCGGGATAATGACCGGAGGAATCTTGGAATGATCGAAAAACTGCAACAGATGCACATGAAGATCATTACAGAGTTTCTTAAATTTCTCGAAGTGCTACAATTAGAATTTGTTACTGTCGCTTATGGAGTCTATGCGGTGGAAATGAAATATTTGTGGCTAGAATTCTCCACTAAAATGCTAAGAATAATAAATAATTTAAGTCAATAAAAGGTTTTAAAGTCAATAAAAGTTACTCGAAACAACGACTTAGGTAACTATTAAATTTTTAGGTTAGAGTCAATTATAACAATCTGATATTAGATTAGAAGAAAATTAAGGTATTGCAACAGTATGTTACTGTTAGTAGTGTTTATGCTTTATTTTAAATTGGCTTGTCAGATATCCTAAAATTTATTATTAAAAGTGTTTATACTATTCATATTTTTTACTTATCACGGGAAACTAAACGGAGTAGCTGGTAATTGTGTGTTAGGAATTTGTTTTATATCGGAACAAGTGTTTGTAGGTAGGTTTTGATAGCATAACGTCAGTGTTGGACATGTGTGTGTGTGGTGACGTCACATGTCGCGTGAATAATGGGTGGCGTGGCGATGTCCGACCTGCCCCAACATGCCGAACTGAGCGCTGCGCAAACGTTTGACAGCCGCGGCTTGTCTCATAAATCTCTCACGTTAAACAGACCGCTCGACACCGCCCGAGATGTATCGCCCAATTATTTAAAAACACCAAATGACCGAATAAAGACATCGGACCTCAAATTTATATCACCGGCCAGGAAAGTTTAAAATGAATCTTTCCAAATTGTCTCGGGCTAACGTGAACTCAAGTACATTACTTCCTGCAAGCAAGAGAATATTTGGCTCATGTTGCACGATGTAAAAGTTTGTGCAGTACACTATATTGGATGAAAATGCTAACAATCCTTACAGTGAAAATAACATAAAAAAACTACATAGTGACTTAGATCCTACTGAATCATACGAAAGTAAGTGAAAATATGTTTATATCTAAGACGAATTAAAATACGTTACTTTCAATTTATCATTTGACATAAACCACAACATTCGTATAAATTTATGTTATAAAAATTTGGATGAGTATACTACGAGAAATAAGGGAAATTACATTTCTCTTTGGTAGCACAACACATCTTAGGCACACTACTCAAACTGTCACGCATTAAACATTTATAAATTAGTTCCCGTAGACAAATAACTTCCAAGAGAATATTATTTATTGTTTGCAAGGAGCTCAAATTTGAAGGACGGTGTCATAAACAAGGTAATAAAAACACTTGACACATTTAATGGAGCTTTGAAATAAATACAACCATTCAAAACATCAACGAAATTTTTGTTACCATAAAAACTATTATGTTCTCTTATTTACCTAAGGCATTTATATACCTCCTTTATTTCCGTAGAATACATAAACACCGCTTACCGTTTAAACATTGAGCGATTTGGTACAAAACAAAAGAATTAAAAATTAATTCGATTGATTTCAGTAGAATATATAGAGTTTATAACCTTTGTACGGAACAAATTTGTTTATATTTTAAATTTCGATACTTATAAGTTATGCACTAATTGTAATTATTATCATTATCATAGGCCTTAGAAAAAGTAAGAAATACTACAAATTTTTATGAACTACTTTTTCGTATTTAGATCGAGATTATTTAGTATACCATTTAACCGTTGGATAAATTCGACGTATAAAAATTTAAGAAAAAGAAATTCATCCAACTTAAAATATTTTTATACGTTTTTAAGACAAACTAATGAATAAAACAAATTGTTCACTAACGCAAAAAAATGAATTTAAGTTGAATCAAGGATTAAGATACTTCAGTATATTCAGGAAATTGAATTATAAATTAATCGACCCTTCGTACAGATTCTATGGACAAGTATATGGATATATAAATTCAAAATAATGAGAATTAGAGATGTAAGTGAAAGGACGTAACGGATCGTTTCTATATGCCATGGTGACAATATTTTGGAATGTTTATAATTGATTTCACCGTAATTTCTTTCAGTCTTAAACCCAACAACAGCTACGAAAATAAGGATTTATGATTTTCACATAAACCATCGTGGTTAATGATACCCTTCTTTATTGCTTTCAAAAAATATAATGAGATTCATTACACTGGGTTTCTGATGCATACAGCATCATAATTTGAGTTTCATTTATACAATATTTTGGAATATGGAGGGTAAACCAATTAGAGGTATATTAAATATAGTTAATTCATTTATATATTTTTAAAATACTTTTTGTTACCCATATTGTTTTTGTTATATCCCTGCTGGTCAATACTTATAAATATCCGTTTCCTAATATTTTGACTATTTTTTCAAGAAAATTAGTTGAAATGAGAATAATTTTCCTCGTATTATAAATAACTCTAAAAATAGAAGGAAAGCTTAGAAGGTCTGATCGGACTGTGGAATCGAACCCAGGAGGTTTCTCTTCAATTGAAAATATTCTTCTCTCAATAAAGTGAGATTTTGAATTTACTATCTTAATATCATATGATACTTGTTTATAGCACATTTCAAATATTCTTAATATCGTTGGTAAGTTTAAATGAAACTGAAATATTAGTTAAAAAATATTTCGGATAGTTCAAAGAATTGTTAATATTATGAAGACTATATAATAACACAAATATTTATGAGACACAGTATTTAGTAAAATAGCGGTATTCAAGCCTGGGAAATATCTATAACATACGGCGTCTTATTTAATTACATATTTATGAAACAAATATATTTAACGATCATTAATAGCTTTTCAACAGTTTTATAAAATCTTAAATTTGCGGCACTATGATGTTTCTGTTCATATTTGCGGTCTCTTAAAATTTGTAGAGTAACGAAACTTACAGAAACGTTGTTGTTCTGTTAAACAATTTTTCATAAATAATATTAAAGTTTATTAAATGTATCTGGTTACTAAATTCATACGAAATAATAATTACTTTTGCGTCCTTTATGAAATACTTAATCAAGGTTAAAAGCTTTTTTAGAAATTAAATGAATCTCACAATCTTAATTTACTTTTGAACTGATTGTGTCCTTTGATTAGGTCAATACATTTTTGGGTGCAGGATTTTTAGAGTTTGTCCTGCATCTCTATTAGGTGAATGCCGGGTTTAAAATACTGCACGTGGACCTCAGTCAACGCTTAGCTGCCTTCTTTTCCTTCTTCATCCCCTTCCAAATTACTTTCTTATGCTATTAAAGGGAGTTGCTGGTTTCTGGATCACCCAGATGTAGCTCCCTCCCCGAAAAGAAATAAGTTGCAGAACTAAGAAATATTCATAATTCTTAAAACCGACAATTTATTCGATTTTCTTAACAAGGAATCGAAAATAAAATGATTGGTGAAAATACATTACATTACAATGTAAGAATGATTAACACTCTGGAAGAAGTATAATTAAGTATTCTACTAACTTCTATCCAATTATATTTATTATTATTGTTCGCCAAAAATACCAAAATTTGATATTGTCTTAAGTGTCTGTTTACTTAGTATATAAATAACGCCATAAATATCAATATTAATATTACGAAAAAAGATAACTGTGGCATAAATGTATGAAGCTAATATAGGTGTATAAAAAATGTTTCTGTAGCAACTTTTTTTTTGATTTTTCGGTAAAAACTAAAACGGGAACAGAAGACTTTAATTATTCATTACAAAGTTGTGAAATGTACTTAACTCTCTGCAGAAGTTATAGATCATTGTTGGATTCCTGAAATTATGGGTGTAATTATGTGTCGGTAAAAGTAAATACCTAGTTATAAAGCAGATCTAATTCCCGCACAGCTCATCGACAAGTTTACTATAGTCGCCTCGTTCGTAATTACAGCGACACAACAGCACAATAGGTGCAAGGCGAACAAAGCGGACAACAATTAGAGATCGGGTTTCTGAACGGTGCGGCGTGTAGTCATGGAGACGTCTACAAGACGCGGCCACTCATCAATAACACCGGCCAACATCTCCACTACCAGACAACAATTCTACAAACGTGATAGTTTAATACACAACTTCGTCTAATGACGAGCAATATGTTGGTGTCTTAGTTAAATTCGATAACTGTTAAAATATTTCCACCGCATAGACTCCATAAGCGACAGTAACAAATTCTAATTGTAGCACTTTGAGAAATTTAAGAAACTCAGTAATGATCTTCATGTGCATCTGTTGCAGTTTTTCGATCATTCCAAGATTCCTCCGGTCATTATCCCGATTTTGCCTTCGAATCTTGCCTTGGGATCTATAATTTATGATTCTCCTTGTATGACTTTTAATATGATTTTATTCCGTTCTTATACTGTCACATTATTAGATAATTTACTTAAATCAGTGATAAATTAAAACTGACCACATTGTTAATTTGGAAGTATGTATTAATTATGATAATAAATTGTAACAGGAAATTTTATTTGAATCACGTATACGTTCAATGCATTATGGCGTGAGATTAGAATATTAAAACCACAATTTAAATAATGTTTAAGAATGTTAATTTAATTTTCAATTTACTTTTTGATTGAAGGGACCAATTTACATTATTATTATTCATAGTTCCATTCAATATTTATTAAAAACGCACTTATTTTTTATCCAATTCTTACATTATTTCTTTTTCTAGTTGTAACAAACTCTTTTTTTCAATGCGAAGCTTTGTTTCATTTATATTTATATCGATTGTGTTAATTCTCAATATAAATAACTATAGTGACAACGGAGATATGGCACAGAACTTCATATTTATACTAGCCCTATATTATATTTATATTAACACGAAATATAATACTAGTGTCTCGATCAACACCTGATTTTAATAATATCGCATTTGTTGGACCATTACCCCCGTGATAGGCACACACAGACCTATTCGGATTGGAGGTTATCTGCAGTACCTTAATCAAGTCAAGATGTCTTCTAGAACTATAAATAAGCATATTACCTTGAGTAATACTATAAGAGAGATCAAATAACACACGGTACATCAAATAATTAAAACGTAATCCTTGTACCTAAAATGAATAAATTGAAAATAATTCCGTTACCCGAGTAACATTAAGTAAAAAATTCTCCTGATACGTAACCAAAATGAAGAATGCTCTTGGCACAAAAAGGATAATCATGGTTATATATAATACAATTATGGATGTACAGTGTATTATTTTTTCATTATCGTTCCAATGTTAGAATATTGACTTTTAGGTATGTTTCCCTGGAATAAAGTCATAGACATGAAGCTGAAATTTTCGCAGCTTATTTTTAACCTTATATATATTGAAAATAAATAAATTATTTATTACAATTTTAATTATTAATTTATCGATCAAGATATGCTTTTATGAAAAATTTTAGACCTTTTAATCCATAAACAATCTTTTAAATAATATATTTTGCTTCCACTCATAACATAAGGTTAAAAATAAGTTTCAAAATTTTCAGTACTGTATCTATAACATTTCCGGGAAGTAGCTACATATTTCAACATTTTCAGGAGAGGACCTTTCAAATCGCCGGAAGCAAATGACACAGATTTGTATGTCACATAGAATAGAATCATTTATAGCACATGCTATCTTTGAATATTTGCATTAGTTTAGAAAGATTAAAATATTTTCTCTATAGTTACACTTCTCCTGATTTTCAAAACATAAACAGTATTCTTAAATTTTGAATCCTAATGAGATGAAATTAATCACAGTCAACTTAATTTGTAATTGATTCTTTTAAACTATCCTCAAAATTTGATTTTAAAATATTGGCTAACAGATTATCCAAACGTCTGTTACTAATTTTGGAATGTAAATCAGATGATTAAATTGGCTGTTACTCCAAGTATAAAATAAAACTCCAAACTCAACTTGAATATTTCATGGTGTGCATTCATTCATTCATTTATACTGTTAATAGTATATGCTACATCAAATACTTTTTGGGCATTACTAGCAAAGTTTGCAGAACAGAACACATGAAAATTTCACACAATTATTGTCACTAGCATTGGGTTGTATATTAAGTTTATTGAAAAACGCAATAGTGTTACTCCAATTATTATAAAATAAAATACAAATACTTTTCAATAAGCTTGATTATTAGTAACAAGGCATTTTATGGGTTGTATTATCTTGAAGGTATTTCAACACAGAGGTTTCTTAATGTTAGCATTTTCTAAGAGATATTAAAATATTTCCTCTACAAATACATTTCGAAAATCCGTAATATGTAACACGACATCGTATTAAATTTGAAGTGTGATTTATGGTCACTGCATAATAAAATGTAAAAAAATAACGAAATCCGCCCATTCTTCAATAGAAAAAGGATTAATTATATGCAACGGCATCAATTATTTTAAATTCTATCTTGAAAATATTTAAAAATTAAAAAATCAATAAAATTCAAAGTACACATACCACCTAAAATTCTCTACAGTTATTACTTATGTAATTTACAACAACTATATTAAATTATAATGAATAAAAAATCTTACATATGACTTCTCATGACGCTCCAATATTTTATAACACTGGACAAAATTGTGCAAAAGTCGAGTTGGAAATATTTAGTATCTTAAAAGACAACAATAAAACGCAAATAAGGAAACTAACATTAGTAAAGAAATATTTCATACTGTTTATCATCATTCATACAAATGTTTCTATTTTTCCGAATATCATTAATAAATTATTAAATAAAAAATGGAAAGAATTGACATTGTATTGTGTAATTAAAAATTAGATTGACTTTCGTATATTATGACTGCGTCAATTCATGGTGACGTCACAGACTTACATTTACATTTTTTAACTATAATTTCTTCTACGATTGTGCTATGGGTTTATTTTCCCCTCCCCTTCTATGTTTTTCCTTGTTTTCCTTTTCTAAGAATGTGCTTACTAGGTTTTATGGCCTTCTGTCCACGCGTTCAAGCCTGCATTATGTATGTACAAACATAGAAACAAACATACGTACTTTATTGTTATTCGGAAGAAAGATGAGAAAAGATATATTTAATTTTAATGATAGAGTTACACATATTGTTCAGTATATCACAACAACAAACTCACGCCTGTCAGGTGGCGTGATTAATTCGTGGTGGAAAAACAGTTATCAGATGTCAATTATAGACAATCAGTATCCTTATGCTACAGATATAAAACAATTCACTAAAAGATTTTGCCCCCTGGGGTAATCGGAAATAACTTTCTAAGCCAAAATTTTCTGTACAAAGCGTAGAAATGTCATTGCACTCAAATATAGCGCTTTTATGTAATACCAATAAAATTATTGGCGACGCCCGTTAAGTTTGGCAATGTGTGGTTGGGTATTTTAGAGTAGAAGACGATAGTTAATCAACTTTTCGATTTGTGGATTATTCGTGTCACAGTTGTTACGTTTTCTCATTCTCCGCACCTCCCGTAACTTAAAAAAGGCAAGAGGTCGGAATTATTTGGAGACCTCTGGACGACACTATAGCAATCGCCCAGTTAGGTTTTAATTTCCACGGCCTTCCTCATTTTTAAAAGAGAGGAACTCTCTAGTTTGAAGACTTGCGTCTTTTCAATGCGCAGCGTCGATGAGGGAGCGGGAATTTCGTTTCAGCCGATGGCGCTTACACTTTTTCTCCCCTAACGGCGCACCCGTTCTTAGTGCAGTGATATAATAATTCGCGTTATCTTAATGCTTCGTCGGTTCCAACAGAAATATGCCTGCCTGATACGGCTGCTCGAGTTTTACAAGAACAAAAAAGGAGATCCCAGAACTATGGACAGTCATCAATCAAGTTGTTACTCATGCTTGACGGCCCCCTATGTAGCAGTGACGAGCTTCGTCGTTGTTTACTGACACAGTGCGACCACGCGAACGTACGAAGAATGTTTTGCACACTTCTTTTTAATTCACTTTATAGTTTACCATCGCAGATTCTATTTCAGTCGTTCTCATGGTAAACTGAGGTGAGAAAACATCATTTCGACGCGAATTAAATGAAAAATTGATGACCAAAATCCTAAGTCAATTAAATATTTGCATTCTCAGTCAATAAGTTGAATATAATATTAAGAAATTAAAAAAATAATTTTATATATTTTTTAAGGAAAGTACTAGATTCATTGTCGGCTCTATACTTTTTACTAACGGTATTTTGAGGATTTTATTTTATATTGACTCAAGATACATTTTAAAGGTATATAATTTTTTTCTTATATTTATGATATAGGACTCTGCTTTCATTCGTATCCCAGTATAGTCTTGCATTTCATTACAAAGGCATAACTGGCATACATTCGGACTAAGACGTCCCAGGTTTGCAACCGGTTGGCGTAGAATAATAAAGACGTTGCTATCCTCTGGTGAGCAGCGGTTGGAACCCCGAGAATCCGTTCTACAATAATTTATCTAGCTAAGCCGTCAGAAATTAATGTGATAACATTGTCACTTAAAGGTCCACCTACCATACTTTTATTTAAATAATTAAAATAGGTCAGAGTAATATATATTTAAGTTGCTATTGAATGTCTTTTTATACAAAGCCTTAGGTCCTTCAACAGAGAATGTCAAAAAAGATATTTATCTATACAACCCAAATACGAGTATTTCGTACTTAGAACATAGAAAATGAAATCAGTTCCACTATGATTGAAAATTAGGAAACAATGGATATTCTAAAGTCAGAATATAAATTGAAGTGGAAATGTAGTTGTTATTTTGTACTATTTTTTAAGTATCACACAGATTTCCTTAATTTAAAAATATTATAATTTTATGGACATTTTGATTATTTTAGAATGTGCAGATAGTTTGTTAGTGTTTTAAACGTTAAAAGGCCCCATATTGTGAAAATGGTTGGAATCCAGATTTGATTATGACAATTTGCGTGTCTGAAAGTGACCGTTAATGACTGTGCGTGTTCCGTACGATTGACCCAGAGGAAGGGATCCTGTAAGACAGTCTCCGTCATTACTGAAGTGCTGACTT
Source organism: Eucriotettix oculatus (assembly GCA_034510155.1). Taxonomy (NCBI): domain Eukaryota; kingdom Metazoa; phylum Arthropoda; class Insecta; order Orthoptera; family Tetrigidae; genus Eucriotettix; species Eucriotettix oculatus. The sequence goes on from CM067377.1 coordinate 143,255,396, forward strand.
GGACGCCGGCATTGTTTTGCATAGGGCCGTTGTCACGAAGAAGTCGTGAGTCAGCGAGTCGATATATCGGGTGCGAAGCGGCGTCGGGCGTCGTTTTTTTGATTGACGCCCGCGCCATCTGCCGGACGTGCGGTCGGCGCCCTAATGAGGGCGACGCCAGCCGTTGCGCTCTGGAACGGAATTTCCCAGGCTCCAAGACGCGGCCCTGCAGCGTCCTTTTTTCGAAACTGGTCAATTCACGGATAAGCCCGAGAGAGAGAGAGTAGAGGGGAAGATATACATTCAGCCTAAAAAAACCACATCACCCTAGCCCATTTCCAAATCGCTTAATATAGCGATTAGTCTTGTTGTGTCATTCTCCAGTTTCGTGCACGGTGAGTGTGCGCTTTATCTTTCGAATCCAGAAAAACAGGTTGTCTATTATAAGAAAGGGGACGGGGTCAGAGTTGAGAGCAACGAAAAAAAGGTAAGGATTCTCCCTTCTCCCCCTGCGAAGAGGGTTGCTATGCATCGCAATCCCAAAGTCCCTTCCCCTAGGAGCCTTCTCCCTACCCCCTTCACCCTTGGCCGCAACTCCGGCGCTTACTTTGCATTTACAAATACTGTAGGTTCCCCGCCGCCCCCGCACGCCCCAGCCTCGAACCGCCATCAAAGGCTCGGCGGCTCACACGCACGGTACATAGGCCGTACATAGGCAAAGTGTTTATACATGGGAAGTAATTTCCCCGCCAGGAGGGAGGGAACCACCAAGGACCACTTCTCCTCCGCCGGCTCCATTGAGAACAAGATCAATACAGCAAGTCCTTGCAGGAGCTTGATTAGGACCGGACCACACCACGCATAATGAGAGTAATAAGGTTTCACCTCATCAAACCTTTTGGGTAACGAAATTTCACTGTTCATTCGCCGGAACATCGCTAGACTCCAAAGAATCTCAACAAGTCGTTGCTGGGAATTTTTTCAATTGCATGGTCAGTCTTTTACGGAACCTAACACACATTTCCTTCGCTAAAACTTGAAAACACCGTTCGAAGCCCAAAAGATCTCGTATTGTGGTGGCCACTTGTCTGAGTTTTTGATTTCCTGCTCTGTCTTGCGCACTTTGCATGTTTATGGGTGGACGATACGCTCCCATAGAGACACACTCCGGCGAAACGATGCCTGCATTAGCATACCGCCGTTAACACTGCAGCCCTTCCATGATACGCTTTTCGCTTCCATCCGCTTGCTTATCTCCTACTGCACGTAAATAATACAGCCATGACGGACATTGATGATTCTCATCCTGCTCACGAGTTTATTCGCTTGAAATTTGTGTTATTCTCGCATACAAGACTTCTGATATTGTCCTGCTCTTCAATGCAATATGTATACGCACCGCAAACGTACAAACGCACACACATTCATTCATTGATTGATAATATAATAGTTTAGATATTTGTTTCAATAAAAAATTTTCAGGGAAAATCGTAGGGAAACAAACTATTATATAGTATGAAATAAGTTACATCAGAAACCTTAACTTTATGGGTTGATTGCTGTTATATGAACATATATTCTATAATAAGAGTAGGGATAGGCTACGTTGTGGGACATGAGGCTCTTGTAAAATTAGCAATAGATGAAAGTGTGCTGCGGAAGAAGAGAAGGGTGGCAAAAGGATGGAATACGCTAAGCAGATTATTGAGGAATTTGGATGTGGTAGTTATGAAAAAATGAAAAGGCTTGAACAGAATACTTTCGCATGGACAGTTGCGTCGGAATAGTCTAAAGACTGAAACCTACAACAACAATGCTCTGTAATGTATTGACGAAATATATATACGACTAAGCATAAAATAAATAATGATATAGAATACGTAATGCATGTAAATAAATATTTGTAACAAAAATTACAAATCTATGAATATTTTGGTTTAATGGTATATTTTTTAAAAAAAGAGGATAAATTTATCTTAAATGGAAAGTGCACAATTAAACTGATTTCCAGAATCTATATAACGTAATAATTATTTGTCTACTTTTGAATAACGTTTAGCCACATCTACATTTCTCAAACAACCTGTAAGATATAATCTTAAAATAAAAGGGGTCGGTCACCATATATTGGGAGAGAGGAAGGGCTTAATTATATCCAAATTGCTGGATGTCTTAAAATGTTATAACAATTAAGTAACAAAAGGTTGACCCCAAAGAGTGAATGAAAAGATGGGTAGTAATAGATTGAAAGTAAAACTGATTTTAAAATTACGAATACTATCCAAATCAAGTGGCTAAGTAACTGTTTTACAATGAGATACTTAAAATTAGATACCATAACAAATAATATGGAAATACTAAACAGTCACACAAATTGAAAAATATCGAAAATTGTGTTAAATAAAATATTAAAGATTATTTCGACTTATAAATATTTTCGAAACGCTAAAACCCAAAAAATTCGTCAACTGTAGAAGACTAAGTAGATGATTATGAAAGATCTACAATGATGAAACTTTGCTTGCAACATAGATAATCATGGAAACCATAAATGAATACATTTTGAGAAATTTCGTTAGTTACGTAATAATTTGAATGACAGTAAATGTATAGATGAGAAGATGTAAATTAAAATTTTTGCCATGATCACCACAGTCGTATTATGGTAACAAAAATTATCGCAAAAATATTAAATATATTTAATGACTATACCGACTTAAATTATTATTTATATTTTCACAATAAGCAGCATAGAAATATAATACACTAAATTTCCGGTAAAATGTGATGGTTAAGAGAAAAGTCATACCACATTTAAACTATTAGCAACGGGCAACTGCATTGTGCTTGGATTTTGATTCATAGATTTTGGTTCCCACAAAGCCTTTTTTTGAAGCCTCAAAAGGAAGTTTCCAAAAACCAAAGCGGAAGGGTTCTACACCCCTGATAAAGACAGAAAATATTGTACTTGGATTAATAAAACTTTCTTTTTAACTTTTATTGGCACGAGATGAATAAACTTCTCATACTAATTCATTAATGAAATTGGCTCCAAATACATTCATTCTAAATATAATAATAGGCCTATAGCCAAAGAGGGGATATTAGATTACCCTTTTAAATTTCACGTACTCTGTAGTGGCAGAAGTGAGGTATTCCTCACGATAATATTCATTTTTGGTTGTAGAAGAAACACATTACAAATTTAATATGTGCTGACCTACAGAATCTATGACAGTATAATTGCATAATATCGCAAGGACTAAAAATCAAAACTCTTATTTTACATGAGCGTGGTCCTGAAACAGGCAACTCCCCTTTCATAGCATAGGAATGACATTGCAAAGGAGGAATGTGGAAGGTAGCCAAGGGTTGACTAGGGACCCCGGGCTATAGTGTAAGGATCCTACCCAGTGTTTCACCAAACGAGATGCAGGGAAAATCATAGAAAACCAGCATCAGGTAGGTCGGACGCTTGGGTACTATTCTCACGCCCTTCCGAACGACGTGAGATGAGTTAACTGTGGAAAGACAGAAAATACTCTCAAGAGATATATTTTTTTATCGTGAGGATCTACTGAAACAACAGAGGGTATTCGTGTGGATAATTTTAGAATTCCAAAAAAAAAATTCACGTTAGTTTACATTTGTTATAAGTAATGTAATATTAGAACTTATATCCCCATGGCCTCAAGTATGATACAGACTAGTTACGTCTTTTGCAACTCGTATATTATCTTGATCTATACTCAACAATAAACAAAATTTTGTCAAAATAATACAATAATTGATACCATACTTAATTTGGCTCCATATGCATTAAACTTCCGAAAACGAGTTCTATAACACGAGAGACAAGAAACCCGCATTCAATTTTACGTGTATCAGAGATCACGTGAGAAATGACTGAAGACGGAACCATGAATATAAATAATGTAATGCATCAGCAATGGCAAAAGTATTAACGTGGAAAACACAGGAATAATTATATAAAATATAAACCGGACTCAGTAAGATGATATTTTGAGTGGGAGAGTCCTCTATGGAGCGATATTAGAGAAAATTTGCTTATAACTAAATAAATATAAAAATTTCCTGTATAATCCAATTAACAGATATAAGACCGTATGATTGAATGAAGATGACAATGAAAACTTACGTCTACAGTTTTAAAGGTTTATGCTGAATACAACGCAGCATGTTGTTGTTGTAGTCAATCTACAGACTGGTTTGATACAGATATTAGTATAAATCGATCCAGTACTTAAGCTTTCATTTCCACATCAGTATTGTAGAACACGTCCAGCCTGATACACCTAACATATTGCAGTCTTGGCTTTTCTTTTCTATTTTTACATAACACATTTCCCCTTAGTACTAATATACCGATTCTATTGTGTCTTAAAATGTTGCCTGTTAGTCCATCCGTTTTTGGTCACCCTTTTCCATAATTTTAACTTGTTTCCAATTTTATTTAGGATTTGTTAGACTGTCTTTCAATAGTATAGAAAAACTCTAAAAGTCAGGTGGACAACGCAGTACATGCATTTATAATAAGGAACGGTTGGAAGGTCCTTAATCACAGTCACACTCCCTACGTCCCGTTCTGAAACTAACTACTTCAGACATGCTGCTTTCTTAATTCAGTATGTTAATTCTCACGTCAACAACTTCTCTATCCATTTATAGCATATTTAACTATCTATAGTTATTTAATTCCACGTCCGTCTACACTTTTTGCTACCAATTAAACGGTCAGTGAATGTAAAACCTAATTGTTTTCTAAATGGAGATAATAATAATTAAATATGTTCAATTTCCACATTCACAAAACTTTTTTCCTCTTTACATCCCTATATTTTTTCAGTCATCGATGTGTCAATTTATGACCTGCACTATCATTTTTGTTTGAAACTTATCTGTTTGTAAGAACTGAACAATAGCCAACGGGTAGTAGTGTATGGGTTCAGCCGCCTTCTATGACGGATTCACTGGGGAGTTATTCACCCTCTAGAATCAGAGTATCATGCTGCTCAAGTGTCTTATGCCTACTAAACCACGTACCTGTGGCGATCGTGACCTTTCTGCCCTGCAATGAATTCTGTAAGGGACCCTTCCGACACACTACAGTTTTTTCATGTTTATTCGCGTGTACCCATTTGCCAGCCCCAGATCGTTGCCTGACTGCCCTGCGATTATTCCTGTATGGGACCCTTCCGACACACACTTGTGTCTCATGTTATTCGCGTGCGGGATGCTTTCTACCCATTGTGACTTTAGATCTTTAAGTTGAGATTCCTGTACGGGACCCTTGCACCCTAGGGGTAACGCGTGCCTCTTTATCCCCATACGGGACAGTGAAGAATGGAACCTTTGTCATCCTCGTGTCACATGTTTATGAACTTCCTTTACGGGACCCTCTCCCTCTACGGGCCTGATGGTCGCATGGCTTATATTAACCCTTAGCAGACCTCCATTCCTGAACGGGACGACGCTTCCTTTTATTCATCCGACCTCTTTCAGGTTTCTCGAACGGGCCCCTTATACAGCCAGTCGCGTGCCGTCGTACTCCCGTGTTTGTAACGCAAATTCCTGAACGGGACAGTCGCGTGGCATCCCCGTCCCGTAGGGAAGGAAGGATCAAGTTACTTGAATGGAACCACGCGACGGACCGCACCTCTTACCCTGCACGGGACATCCCTTTTGTATCTTGGTAGGTTTAACTCATGACCTCCAAATTGGTCTCAGAATGCACTCAGCTGGTTCATATCACCATTACTACGCGGAATATTTTAAAAGAATCACTATTGAAAGATATATTTATAAGGGAAAATCATATTCTGTAAGGCCCAGGCCCTTTGCGAAAACCCACCACGATAATTTAAAAAGTGAGTTGCACAGCTATAAATAGAAACATGTCCAAAATCCTCTTCCATTGTATCAATAACTGATGAACGAAAATTTCTTAATAATCACAAGTAGTAAAGGTCTGTTTCAGTCCTGAATATTCAAAACTGCCAAAAGCTGAAGTCTAAGGACAGCTACGACAGACACAACCGTTTGGAAATAAAATTATCTATCTTTTCCAATAATATAAACCCAAAAAAATATTTTACAAGAGTGTATATAATAGAATAACGACCAAATTACGCTATTTTTTAAATATAAAAGCATCAATAACACTATTTCTTATGAGATTTCTGTTGCTTTTATTTAGTATGTAGTCAATATGTCTTATTTATTTGCATTTGTAACAGAAAAAAATAGAGCAACTTCCGCTGACCTCAAGGGTTCAACCGACGGAATTGTGTATATTACCTATGAGTCATCTGAAGACATTAAACATATTACCAAACGATATTAAAGCTACAGAATTCAGTTGGGAGAATGTGTGTTCGAGGTAACTGTTAAGACTCGTGAAGCAGTGTCTGCGAAGCGTGTGAACGGAGACTCATCTCCCTTTTATGGGACAGGTTGGGCGAGTAAAGGTCGCCCTTCTGCATAATGCGTTCTGCACAGACAGGTTCCAGGGCACTCTGTCTTCAGCTCGTGCAAGTTGTGCATGACCCCTCGGATAACACCGGAAATAACCCATCCCTTGCACATAGACCGATCTCGTTATGGTTTGGATTAGAATCTCCTCCAGGGCTTGACTGAGTCTACCCACTACGAGAAAGGAAAGTGAAGCCAAATCTAACGACTTGTCAATTATAGCTCCTTGGAACGAGTTATTTGATTTGCATGAAATAAAAGCATTAATCGCAATGTATCTTGAAGAAATTTAGAGCCTTGTGTTGAAAACTAATTCCTGAATGAGATACTTTTTGTGAATAAGTCGCTTTAAGTTCTCAAGAACTACTGTTATAAGCCGTATTGAACTTTTTAAGATCCTAAAATTATTCCACATTGAGCCATGTTGATTTTAAAAAATATGAAAAATAATGTATCGTTTGTAAAATAAAAAACAGCTGAACATGTCACCCTTCCCATAGACTTGAACAGTTAAGTCTTCGTAAAAATTTAACTAGTCAACGTAATAATTTTCTCATTACGTCTTAGTTTCTTGTGTAAAAGTTTGAAGCGAGTAGTTCCATGGAGCGAAAAGTAGTAATTTGTCAACAGGTTTGGGGTCTGCACCAGCCTGATCCTTTGTTGCTCCCTGCAGACTCGAGCCAGTCACAATGCGCTGTGCTCGTAGTCGCCCTGGGAAATACCGTTGAAAGATCGCCTTCATCACGTCACTCGAGATTACATTGTGTTTTACGCTAAAGACCATCCTCTCGTGTTACAGTCGAGTGTCTCTTTCCCTGTTAAAGATACTGCTAGTTGACAATCAACAGATAAACGTCATTGTTGGAATCGTAAACACTAAATATTATATAACTGAAGTGTGCTCAGTAAAATAATCTATCGCATTTAGCTTAGAACAACGAATTGTAAGTTAAATACCTGAATACTGTCTTGGTCCAGCTAATGATCAAGTCAGTGAGGACACCTCAGTTTCATGAGTCCAGTTTCAATCTTCAAGTTTGTCTCCTGTAACAATATAAATCTGAATAAGTAATAAGAATCAACAATTCAGCATACATATAGTTCAAATAAATAATATTAAATAATTTAAGTTGTCCCTCATAGCGATTATTTTTATTTTTTCCTATATTTGTTAGTAATATTCCTACGTTCATCACTAAAGTATGTTGATTTATTAGTCAGTTACGTCTCCTCAATTTCGTTGGTCCACCTATCAAACTATGGCTTATGAATGGCTCTGCTCATAACTTTTTGTCTTTATTCGTCCATTCCACTGCCAGAATATCCTGTCCGTTGCTGCTTTCGATTTCCGTTTCGTTACAGTTATAATCGTTTTCTTTAAGTCGCATTAACAGCTAAGGTCTTTAACGATTACTTTACCACTTGGGAGATCTTGTATACATTGTAACATTTACTCAACTTGGAAACGCAAAGACTCACACAAATACCCAAGCCTTAGCCAGGAATCGAACCCGGGAGTTCTGTGGTACGAGTTAGTGACGCCAGGGACTAGATCGCAGAGGCCTGCTCAGCTTTTCTTAGTTCGAAGTAAATCGCACTTATTTTCTCTGTCAGTGTTGAGTATTCTTGCCTAACAAATTATATGACTCTATTATGTTTCAACCGATCTTAAGTCTGTTATCGGCGTTTTGAAATAAGTCGAAAGGTCGTCTGTAAATTTATGATGTATCATATCTGCCGTGAGGATACAGCTCCAGATTTCATGAGTTACTCATGTATATATTTTAAATCTAATATGATAATATGAGGGACTACTTCCAGTTCTCAACAACTTTTACTGTCCGGAATATTTCAATCATTACGGAACTCGTCGTCCTGCAAATATGATATGATTCAGGAAAATAAATATTAGTTTAAACTTAGATACGGATATATTATCCTAAAATTTGTGAAACTAGTCAATAGAGAAGTGATAAAGGAAAAAGGCGCAATACAAAGGTCAGGAAAAGATATCTGCGTACTTGAATAATACAGGTTGTCCCATTTACCTTGTTTACTTTAAATAACGTTTTTGATATAATTTTCATTGATAATATTAGTTATGAAAGTTATTTAAGAAGGTAAGTGACTAAATATTAATATGATTTTTATGTACTTTCATTCTACTAAAAATTACCAGTGACGTCATGTCATGGTCAAATATCGCCTCATAATTCATATTTTCTCAATAGTAGTGAAATATGGCATTATACCCTTATCATCCAACAAAAAAAATGAATGAAGTCAGAATGACCGTAGACTTTCACGGTGAATAATTCGGATAAAATCTTCACGGGTAACCAACCAGGTCAGGCTGGTGAAAACACACGACGTTTCTGCGGACATTTTCGGCGGCTGTCATCAGGCTATATAGTCTAAAGATTTTAGCCGAAGTCAGAATGTTTATAAAACATTTTATCGTTTCTGTAACTCATATAGCTTTGAAAAAACTTTAAAACTATCTTACCTTCCATGAACAGTAATTAGCTCAGATACACTCAAAGAGTTGACAAAAAAAGATTGGATACAGATATTCGTTAGCTTCAGACGACATTTAATTGTTCAGTTGTAACAGTGGAACAAATTGACAGTAGGAGAATGTATACATTTTTAAGATTCTGTATATAACGTTATCTTTAGTACTGAAAGTGCAAACAAGGAATTAAAAAATTAATAAAGGAATAAAACCTGCCCATTACATTATCTTAGAAGAGTGGACAGCAACCCGCGGCTCGCGAGTCACTTGAGACTCTTTGACCTCTTGAGTGTGGCTCTTTCACAATATACCACGTGAGGGCGCGTACGTACAGTGCGATTGACAAATAAATTTAGGAAAACGGCATGCACTGTCTAGGATTAAGAAAGAAAGAATGAAAGAAGATGGACGAAACAGGTGTAAAAGATGACTTCGGATGAGAGAGTTCGAAAGCCAACGTACCTGAGTACATTTTTAACTTTTATACTTTATTTTGATTTTCGCTTTCAAAATAAATTTATATAGATGTTCTATTGATATTTTGTTTCTTTGACTAATAAAATTGCCGACTACTGGCTTAGAACGCTCTACGAATACGTACAACAATTACAACTGAGACAAGCCCAATGTGAACTCACAGTTATCACACATCTTCCAGAAACAATTGAAAATCAAATGTAAGTATTACCATAAAGAGATATTTTTGGAACTAATGCAAAAGGTAACTGGGGAGTGGGTATTGAGAAACACGGTAAGAGACTTACATTTGATGGAACGAGTAACAGTTCTGAAATCACACTCTAAAAATCTGTTCTTAAAAATGCAATTACTTTCCTGTAATTATGTGGGGTCACAAACTTCTTATACAAGTAGAAGTCATTGAGTGAAAATCACGGGGAAATAATGAATAACAAGAAAATTCTGTATAAATGTATGCTTGAATATCTAAATCAGGAAATATTTTAAATAGTTGATAATGAATGGCATTTCATTCATCCACATTTTTTAAATAAAATACGTATTCATTGATACCATGGCTAAAATCTCAGTCACTTCAAATGACGGTAGGTATAAGACATTGCATGTGTTCATTATGATTGGTCCTACAAAATTCATAGGAATGTGCAATATGAATTTATCATGGATGATCAATTTTTTCTGACTTAAAGTAATCTTAGCAAAAGTACTGTGACAGAGCTTGCCCAATTTTTAGGAAAATACGTTTCCAATTAAATATTCACGGATAGTAAAAACTGATCTGAGGACAAAATTTTATGCTATAATAAAATTTGTAAAACAGGTTTTTCTTTCGTAAGATTTCTAACTGACGCAACGTATTTTCACTGAAAGCTGTTGTTTTAAGAATATATTCAGCAGAGTGAATTGCTTTCTTTTCCACAAACTATTGTATTTCATAATAATAAATATTTTACGATACAGTTGTTCTATTTTACGTAATTTAATTAGAATTTATTTCATCTTCTCATACAGCTAGGTGACTATTTAATAGTAATTCAACATGAATTTTCGTATGCAAAAGTGTTTAGAGTTTGGGTTGGCCAATGTTTTGTTTTTCAAATTCTTAACGACACGTTGAAGCTAGTGTATCATAGAAGTTGTCATATAATCATTTATAATAAATACGTTCATTTTCCATTTTTAAACCTTACCTCAGATGGTAAGATGTTAAGTAGTAATAAAAATAATTGTTTTAACGAACAATCCAAATTAAATAACTGTTAAAACATTTCAATAGTATTGAAAACATGACCAATGTAAATTATACCAGTCAGTATCTCCTAGAATGTTTAGAAAAATTGATCAATTTTTCAGAATTGTTTAATAAAATCTAATTATTAATTTCAGGAATTATTTCAATGGTTTCAGCCAAATATTTTTTAAATAAAGATAAATTTAATCCTCTCTATTAAACTCTTACAAAAATTCTTATAACGACACGATCTTATAAATGAGAATATAATTCATCCTTATCTTTTATAAATAGACCAATTTGAACGTAGTGTTTTGAAGTATTTAAAAAAATTATCCATGTATTAACATTTATGATCTTATGATAATTAATGAATTATTAAATACATTTCAAAATCAAAGAATACGCAATATTAAAACAAAACCACAGGTGACAGGAAATAAATTAGGCTACAATAAATGCAAAAAAGAAGGTATACTATTAGAACTTACTTTTAAGTTTAACCTATTCGACTAAATTTTACTAACAATTTATATCCACAGCATATATATATATATATATATATATATATATATATATATATAATATAATACGACTATGTTTGGTTGTACAGGAAAGGAAATTCGATAGTGAAGGACTCACAATTTTTGGGAGACATATATATCTTACGTTAATGCCAATACTTAATCGGACTTAGCGTATGGAGGTTCTAATCATGACTCAGTAAACATTTATGGCAAATTCAGTAAAGTACAGGTTGACTGTGCTTTGTTATTAAATACGCAAAAGGAACATGTAATACATAAATGTTGTCCTATCTTAAATAAGCATCTTCAAATACTAGGAGCAATAATGAGAAAAGCCAAATAACAGAAATTGTATTAATTGACGTGGCCAAAGAATTTTATTCCACTTTGATATGAGTTAGAAATAATAAAATAGGCAACATCAAATTAGACTGAGTTATTTAAAATATTTCCATGTTCTTAGAAGGAGACTAAATATCAGGCATACCCGAATAAAGTGTACAGGGAAACAATTATTCAAATACTAATCAAAGATCACAGTAACCTATTTCATCGATATAAAAAAATACTATCTCCAGAGCAGGAATCCATAATAAAGTTTTTTTAAAATTTTAATTGTCAGCCTCTTCCATGACTTAGATTAGACGCAGAATGAAACTTATGTTGATATTCCGTCAAAAACATTTTAGAGGCATGTGTACATGTGTTATAGGTTAATAGATTTATTCTATTGACATCAAGTTCCTTAGATTTGTATCAATTATACCAATATCCGTGTTTTCAGACAAAACAAACCACTCCAAGTGTGAACGTAGTTCTTCTCCAGTTACGGTTCACAGATTTTTGAAATTGGTTTCCATGACGAAGTTTAAAAAGTATTCATGCTAATCTATGAACGTTTTCTAACTTGTCTAAGAAGGTTTGCCTTTTCACTTTCTATCATCATTGATGTATCTTTCCTCTTGTAAATAATTTTGCAGTAGCCAAGAACGCTTCGGTTGACGCGACTATAATATCAATATAAAAAACAATACAGAAAAAATTTTATTTCAATAAAATGAAATTAAATACCCGCTCAATGTAATAGAAAAAAGCTGTATGGGTAATTTTCGGAAAATAAATATAAAAAAATCCGGAAAACTGGAAATAAGATTTATATTCCAGATTATTATTGACAAAATCATGATCATTCGACTGGGATTAAGCGGTATTTGGGAGAGAGAAATTCAATGCACATATAAATATTTTGTGTTGAAAACGTGCAGTCACTACATTTACAATAAAATTGTAGTGTTAAGTCATCCCTTTAGTGTGTATTGTAATGTAAATAAAATTTTCTGCAATATTTAAGCTTTACTGTAACAAACTTCAAGAGTTCCGTGATCCAAAAACTGTTAATATGTTTCAATGAGGTATACCTGGCACATACCAGTTAAAAGTATAGATATTATTTTGGAATAATGGTTTTGAGTACTATATTTTACTGTCATCTTTAAATACATTATGTAGAAAAAATTTACTCCATTTATTGTATCATTGATGTATAAACTTTTAATATCATTGTCATTTATTCTATGGTTTAATAAAGTTGAAACTCTTGCTTAAAGAAACAATTAGTTCCTCGTATATAATATATATTATCTCGGAAAATGAAATGACTTGAGTTAAAAATTTATACATTTATAGTTTGAAATTAGTTCTGCATTAATTCGTGTTTTATTTGCTATTACACTCATACAATTGTAGAGTAATGTAAAATTATGTATAATAACACTGATAAATAAAATCATCAACGAGAGGATAAAAAACAACAATTATCATGGCTGGCATGATTAAATATGGTGTTTTATAGTGATTATAAAATTATAATATATATATAAAAATTGTCTGTAATACGACTGTAGAATATATGTTTTTAAATGTTATTGTGTTAAACAATTTTTAATTTTAATTATATAGGAGTATATGTTTATTAAAATTTTTTGTGGCTAGCTTTAAAATAAAAGCCAATACTTCATTATTTTATTATAACGATATTACAATTTACCAAAAAAATTAGTTTGAATACTTATTTCTTTCGTTATTAATTTATTGTAATCTTATATCCTACTTCCTAGGCCGAGGACTAATGGATTGAATAATAAATCTAAATGTTCTTTTTGCACTATTGTTTTATTAATTGAGAAGTTTGTTAAAAGACGTAATTTATGATACTTAAGCTCTATTAAAATTATGCTAATAGTAGTATTAAATAAGTAATTTTTTTAAAAAAAATTTAAAACTGAGTTGAAATATTACGCGTCTCAAAGCTGAATTTGAAATTAAAAATTTTTAATAAAGGAAAATTTGTGAATTTAAATAACAGCTAAAACTAAGACTGGTAAAGAAATTTATTCTCTTTCGGTTTTAATTTTGGAAATATCACTATCCAAATTTCTAAATTATGTGCACTTAAATACTTACGCGTTTTTTCGAATTTGATATTGCTATAAATAAATTCTACTCTAAGTTTTAAATTATACGATCCGATATTCGTTAAAATAGTGACTTTTTGATGCAAAACTAAATTAACTGTTAAAAATTATAAAAGCAAATTTAAGGAGATCCGTGACTGTGGGCATCTTATTAACAAATGCTTAACATTAACTGGGAAAAGAATTCTTTTCTGCATCACGTAACACTAATATATTAGAAAATCGAATAAAACGAGTACATTAAATTTTAATTTAACAATATTTTAGCAAACGAAGGTAGAAGTTAAAATTTATAAAATAATTTACATATATTATTACTATAAAAATTAGGTTGATTTAAGTCGAAGTAGTTAATATTATATTTCATATTTTATGTAAACTAATTACTTCTTCAATTACAAAAGCTCAATTAATTTAAATACACACACATATATATATATATATATATATATATGAACAAATGAACAAATTATTTTCAATTGGGATTTAAAGTTGCCATTTAATTGTGGCATATAATTGCTCCATTCACTAAAATAAAGTTTAGCGTGAAACGGCGCCCGTCCATTTCCACGTGGCGCACAAGGAACGAATTGAAAATATTTACAGTTGTTTTGTCTGGCGTAACCTCAAAGTAGTGATTGACGCATACAAACAAACTCCAACATGTGACAGCCGCGGCCATTGATAAAAATTGGTTACCCTGGCAACGCCAATACGACTGTCGTTGTGGGCGTCATCGTACTACGGTTACCATGGATACATCAATCACATGGCTACAAATCAGTTGAGTTTGCAAGGTCATGGTTGTGTGAAACCAAAACACGGATATGTGTCACAACGATGCCTGTTCTACAAAACATCCAGAAAAAAAATCTGAACCTGGCCGCTGGGAGCGATACAAGTAATTTGTTGGAAGTCTGAATTGCTACTAAAATATAATTCTTCCTGGATGAACGCTTTAGAGGAACAACCCTGATCTGCCACAATATACATTTCTATATCACAGTAAGCTTACATATTAAATGACACTAACTGTATATAAAATTTATTTACACTTTTAATTGACTCCATATTTCCTGCAATATTTCTGTGTCGTGCAAATACTACAAAAAATAATATTATTTTCCAATGTATTAAATAACTTCAATAAATTTTCTATAATTACTCAATATTTAAAAAACTTTAATTTTAAATTTCAATTACATGTTTAAAAAGTAAACATCTTCCATATCTATTTCCAGCATGACATTCTCATTCCTCTAATTTCTTTTGTATTACAGGCTTTTCCTTTTTGTAAATGTGCTAAATTTTTTTCATTATTCTGAATGTAGGCTTAAATTTTGTTTGGATAGTATTCTTTTAAACTCATATATTTCTTAATCTCTTTAATACATTTATTTTTATTTAATCCTACGTTTTGTGGTTGTGAAAGTAAAACAATTTTATCTTCATTCTTATAAAACATGTAAGGATTACTAAATATTTTATTAAAACTTAACTTACAGCTTCATTGAACTATGAATAAAATAAAGTCCAATTTCAATAATTACGTGAACGTAATGATGTTCAATATATTGTTTATTCAAAATTATTATTATTATGGCTCAATTAAGACATTCACTAACTTAATATTTATATATACTCCCAAATATTCAATATATTCATTTTTATAATCAAATATCCTGGGCAGAGGAAGCTATATATCCGAGTTTTGTTATTATGTATAAAATTTTTATTTTGTGGCTGTTTACTATAACAACAACAACAAATTAGTAGTAAAATTCCTGTTCTGAATTGACCTCATATGTATCACAACCCATATTTAACACATGAATGTCTAATAAATATAAGGACTACTACTTTTGCATAAAATATGAGTAGAAGTTGTCTTTTTATGTTAGAAAATTAGGGGCTTAAAAGTAATAAGAGACATGAAAATCATATTATCAATTAAATTATTATTTTGGAATGACTTAAATAATAATGCAAGTGGATATTAATCAATTAAAAGTAC
This sequence comes from Eucriotettix oculatus, assembly GCA_034510155.1. Lineage (NCBI taxonomy): Eukaryota > Metazoa > Arthropoda > Insecta > Orthoptera > Tetrigidae > Eucriotettix > Eucriotettix oculatus. Next base: position 143,271,108 of record CM067377.1, read on the forward strand.
TATACATTTTAGTAGAATTGAAGAGAAGTTATCCCACATCAAAAATAATTTAAATATCTGGGACTACTGTTTGTCCTATCATCATATTTCAGTTCTATTTTTGTAAAAATGCCAGTAAAGCCTGTTGTGTCACTTTGTTCCCTATAATTCTCAATTTTTCCTCTCTTACTGTGCAATTGTTTAAATATCTTTCTTATTCTATATGTTTAGTCAATACCATTTTTATATGGTACCGAATTTGATTAAGTTTATCTAACAGATTTTCCAACTGTCTATATTTAATGCCTACGGTATAAGATAATTCTTCCTCTATTCTAAGTCTGTGTTATAATATTTTAAACGTTTTTAGAACTGTTAACACTTATCTTTCACTATACGCACACAGTATGCCATAACATACATATTCTTTTTAAAATTCTAAGTCTGTGTTAAAATTCTTTATTTTCATATATGCCATATTTTGTGCCAATGAATTCTTCGTTACAACCATTAATGGAATGCATCCTAAATAATAATACTTCAAAATATTTAATGTAACTGAAGCTTCCATAGTTTTCTTAAAACTCAAAACGTAGATTTTTAATTTTTTCACATTAAAAGAATTACAGCATCCATTCCTATAATCTTACAAGAACTTTCTTTTCAACAAGATGGTAATAATTGATAATCTAATAATTTCTATGGAACATCAAAATATATGATAACTTCATACAATTTTCCCAAATTAGTAAATAAATATTTCTCAAATTATATAAACGTTTATGTAATTACGCTCATTTTTCCGAATGTAACAGATTCAAAATAATTTGCTTTATTGTAATTATTATCAAGTTAATTATTTGAAGGCTGTGGTACTCAGTCCTAAGGCTGGCCTGATGCAAACCCTTCATGCTAAAATATTTTGCGCAAGCTTCTTCATGTCGCTATAGCTACCACATCTCTAATATACTTAACGTATTCCATACTGAACCTTCCAAACTTTTCTCCCTTCCCATAATCTGCTTAGAACTTCCTCGTAACCAAATAATCCATCCATCTAATTTTCAGCATTCAGTTATTTATGTTGCCTATATTCAAGAGTTTACATGTACGTTTACTGCCCTATAAGAATTGTGTTTATAGATACGTTATAATAAAATTGGTTAGTATATTAGACAGTCTTCTTCCTCTTAAAAAAGTTATACCTATAAATAATTTTTAATGGCTGAATCACTGTTAATCGAGAAATAAACAAAAGCTTGTCGCTAAATATATGTACCGTTTCACTTGAAATAATTTGATTAGTTAATTAGATATAAATTTGTGATATTTATTTACATATAATTATCAGTTTATTATAAATTTTAAATATGTATTGGAAATATATTTTCGTCTATTAATCTCTTTAAATGTTTAGCACTATATTATAGTGATTACATTCGTTAATATAACGAATAATTACATTAATAATATTATACTTCATCAAATAAAATGTAACAACAGCTATATTTATCTGTATGTAGGTCTTCTACTTTTAGAGTAAACCGTATACGATAGCATATTTTAAAGAGATTAAAAATATCCTAGCAAATAATATTTTGTAATTTATTCATCTTCTCTGTACGCTATAAGGATAATAAATCCACGATGATTACACTTTTCTTTACTTACTAAGGACTATTGATGTAAATTAATGAATCTGAACTAGATTTGTAGTAGCATTATCCGCCACGTGTATGAGGCGCTTAAAGGTTTGCAAAGTAAACTATGGATACACAATCGTCGACAAAAAAGTTATATATAAAAACTGAATGTGTTCTGGAAAATAAGGTTTTCGTTACAGTGAAAAATAATTGTTGAATTTTGTTACGTTAGGGTTGTTTGCGTCCTTTTGTATTCTAGTCGCGTGGAGCGAAGCGTTCAAGCCTGGCGCGCTTCGCTCCATTGGCCTCGTGTGACGACCAATCACAGCGGCGCTGCAAACTGGCGCTGCATTTCGATTTACGTGATTCAGTTTTGGTCGTGCCTTTGCTAATAATAGCTAAAATTTTAATGAAAACTATTCGACTGCCAGAGAAAAATATACTTTTCACAGTTAAAAAAGCTAATCGAAGAATTAAATATTCTAACTGAAATTCGGTTTTGTGATAGTTTATTCTAACATGTATACATATTCGCACGATATTATATTTTTAATGTTTTATTGTTTTATTATTAACAAATAATAGTCGTGTTCTGAAGTCGTTAGGCAATTTTTCATTTTTCTGGAGTGAAGCTTAAATTGGAGCAACACATGCCACTCAGTGTTGTTCCAGTTTCAGGATACGTTCCCAGATTTCGTAATTGTGGGCCGCAGTAAGCCTAGCACGAACGCTTGTAATGAGCGAGAATTGTTCCACAACAAATTCTGTTGTTTGGACTTGGGCTAATTTTTGATTCGCACAAGTTTTTCACTGTGCAAGTTCGCGGGGTGTAATAATTAAAAAGCGGACACAATTTTCTTCCCTGCCGTATGCGTAAATATATAGCGCTTTGCGTCAAAATCCTATCGCCTGAAGTCATAAATATACCGGGCTACAATGCTACTCCCTCATCTTGAACGGAGAATTCAGTGCACCAACAATTACTGCACCCAGAATTTCTACATCGAGTATTCCTCCAATGACAATTGCCGATCCCTCTTCACCCCTCCTTGGCAGCCAGGAATCCTCGCGGAATTATGTTCCTCTATATTGCTGCCCCTTTCTTCGCCCTCTCTCACTTTCTCTCGCTCTCTGTCTGTCTCTCTCGCCACATACAAGCAGCGACTCCATAGACACTTTTTTCCACTGAGGTCTTGTAGGTAGATAGGGGCTGTTCTGCATAGAAGCCACGTGGATTGAAAAGTTGTTGGGTGTGGTTTTGTTATCTGGAGCGGTGCGGGGGAAGAAGAGGGGCAGAATGGCGGGGGTGGCTTTTCTGAAGGGGTGCGCGGCGGGGGATGAAAGGCTGTACGCAGGCCCTGGTCCCCCCTCTCTTTTGTTTGAGGGGCAAACTGCAGCCGCCATGATAGCTGCCTCATTACAACCCTTCACCCCGTCGCACCCCTCTCCAAGACAGATCAATGACTTACGCTTTGAGGGAGGGAAACGCACGCGGATTTTTGTGCAAATCGTCCTCCCCCTTTGCCGGCCATGACTGCAAAATGTGCGCAGGGCGGAGCTTGCGGATAGAACCAACCCCCTTATCTAAATTCGCGCAAAAGCGCCTCCCAGTAGAAGAATTAATTCGTTCAGAGGGCCCTCCCACCACATGGATTCCCCTCCCTCCCGGCCAGTGTTCCGTGATCGAGAAAAGGTTTCGGACCACACCCAGGGCCGATGACAGAATATATATCATAAAATGCAAGAGGTCTCTCTCCTCGCGCGCGCGTTTGAATTACTGCCACTGTCTGCATCACAAACAGTCATAAAAAAAACTTGATTACTCATTAGGATGGAGGAGGCGTCGGCGTCGGCCCCTGTGCACGGCGTATTGAATGTGGCACCAACCCCGAGAAGGAGAATTCTTGCGAGGAAGGAAACACAAAAGTTTATAAAAACGTGTAGTTTCATCAATCACCGGGACCGCTCATAAACACTTCTACGGCTTGCATCTTGCACAGCTGCGTCGGAAGGAATGGTGGGGACGGCCTTTTTAATAAAAACTGAGCGGAGCGTTGGTTGCGTTGACTCAAGACTCGATCCTTGCGGAGCGCGTAGGCCTAAGCCGGGAACTCATCACGCGCTGCTCTGCTAGGATAATGCCGGATAATTATTTCTGTGTCAGAGCGGACCTTTGAAGTGGTGGTCTTTGCGGAGAATTACTGTCCACCATATCAGCCGGAACGTAGTAATTTTCACGCTTCTAGCCAAAGCACAAATAATATCGTTCTGCTAATAATAACACATTCACAGCATTATACCAAGCCAAATACGTTGGAGATACATAAACACTTCATCTTATACATAAAAAGTATAAATTTGCGTCTTTAAATGATTTATTAAATTCTAAAAAGAAAACTGATTTATGTATAAATGCAAAAAAATAAGTAGCCATACAAGAATTAATTATAAATTTAAATGGTTACTGAAAATAACACAGGATAACCCAATTTACAGTAATAACTGAAACAATGTATTGTAATCGTCTAACGCAAGACTTATTTTCCACAGTAAAATATCAATCAACAAAAATGAGTATGGCCTAAGTAAAACCATGTGTGAAATACAATTACTAGAACAAAATACTTAGGAACTAAATGACACTGAGTCAATTAGCTTCTAATTCTAATGAATTTTTAACGAGACTTAATCAATAACAAATGATAATCACCATATGGCTTTATTCTCAATTGCTTCAAAAACATTTAATAAACAAAATATATATTAACTGTGACAACTTTATCAAATAAAAGTTTTCAAATAAGACGTATTTACATGCTTTTATATTTGATCCCGCTATAATTCTAAAAATAACATACAAGTATGAACTATATATTGTTACGGATTTGCATTAAAATCTTTCATGTATCAAATATATTTCAATAGTACCTGACATTTATTTACATGAATTAGTTTACTTAATTCAACAAATTAAATAAGGCTTTGTCTTTATGTTGATGATTACACAAAAATTATTATGGTAAAATAATATAACGCTTGCTCTTATTTCATACTAGCATAGAGATACGTTTCATTTAATTCTTAAAAAAGAGAATATTACTTAATTTTTTCTTGACAATGATTATTTATGAAAGCCCAAGATCTTTCTATAGGCTTTTACAGAATTATATGTTAGTTAATATAGGGACAAAATAAGATTAATTTTATCTTGACTATGATTATTTCTGAAATGTTCAGACAGTTGTTAATGTAAATCAAAATTATTTCTAAACAGATAAAGAATTATTTCACTTAACTTATTATATTCCTACAAGCAGTTTTACCATAATCTCATTAACAAAATTATTAATGTGTAATACTAAAATGTTTACTTTTGGAGAACTTAATCATTTACGGCAAATTTTTAACTAAGTTTCATAATTTATCACTGTATATTTTTCTTGAAATTGTTAAAAAACTATAAATATCCGTATAAACACCGTTATAGAATTAGGAAGAAAATTGGTATAAATTAATTGGATAACTAGTAATATATTTAGGATGCATTACTTATTATAAGTACGAATGTAGACGAAAACATCAAATCATTTACAAATTTATCAGCTCCAGTCATTAATTAGAGAACACTTTAAACTCTAAAAATTTAAATAAATAAAATCCAAATAACAATGAATTATTGAAACATAATCGTAACGTTATAATATAGTATTTTATTTTACCGCGCAGATACGAGTAACGGTCAATTTTATATAACTGTTGTTTTAAATATTATTTTAATGACAATGAAAACCAAACTAATATTAAAAATAATAATACATAAGCATTTAATTTTTTTATTTTAATTAACTCACTAATTATAAGTTACTATTTATAAGAATATAAATTATATTAATCAATATACATCGATATAAATAAATGGCTTGAGTCAAGAAACTTTTATACTATTAATTACAAAAAGTATTCAATTCCCAAAACAGCTTCATTCCATTTGAAAAACACTTCATGTGTAACAATTTTAATCTATAATTTATTATATATGTATTTATAATTAGATGTATCATATGCTTATTATATTGTATTTATAAATACATATATCAAATGCTTATTATATTGTATTTATAAATACATGCTTTACTTATTGTAATGAATTTATAAATACATGTTATTTTATCTCTATATTTTGTAGCCAAAAATGTTATACCTTAAGAGTTAATTGGAAGTAAAAGTTACCTTTTTGTGAATTGAATATTTTTTGTAATAAATAGTTTTCTGACTGAAGGCTTTTTATTTTATTTACATTATAACAAATGCCATAAGTTATGCTATATCTACAAATTTTTGTCACCATCACATATTTATAGTTTTGATTGTATTAAAAACATATAAAACAGACCTTAAATTGAGATTATTCTTTAATTCATGAACTGTACAGTAATAACATTAATTGTAAAACCATTTTTAATTTATTTCACAATAAATAAAGTGAAAGGAAAGATATATATTTGAAAGATATTTGTGTGCAATAATATGTGATGGATTTATCAATAATCTATTTTAATCATACAACTAATTTTCTTACAAATTATTAAGTTAAACATTTATTTTATTTATTAAAAAATTGCAGATTAATTATATTGATATCACTTTTATATTACCGAATATATGAAATACCATTTTATATAAAATCATTTAATTTTTATGTAAATAATAGAGATACTTAGTATTCGGTCTTTACTTCCAATTCAAGTTTAATGTACAGTGTAATAAATGAACGATTTGTATATCAATCTATTTCACATACATTTACAATACATAATGCAATATAACACATATTTGCAAATTTTCTAGAAAATATCTGCAAACAAAATTGTTTTATAATTATTATCAAAATATTTGTTATATTTTTCAAGACTATATTACTAAATTACTAAAAAAAGACATTTTATGCAGACATAAACTTAACAACACGGTAAACAAATAATATATTCACTGCAGACAATTCTTATTATAAAAAAATTCTGTTATTAATGTCAAATCACTCTTATTTACGTTGCATAATGAATTATGAGGGATGCTTCTCTATCATATTTGACTGTATTTAAATGTAACATAATGCTAAACACATATAGAGAATGTAATTTATAATTTTCTAAAATAAAATATTGTAATACTAAAGGTTACTTAAAAAATTCTTAAACAGAAATGTGTAATGCCTTTGTAATCGCTGTACCTTTTTCAAATTTTCTCGAAATGTAGGCCTATATATTTTTACTGAAACGGCAGTGTTAGATAAATGCTTGTAATTTATTTACTTTTAGGTCTTGTTCTGAAAATTATATGAAGATATGGCTAAGAATAATTTGAAAGAATTGCATCTAAAATTAATAATAGGCTAATTTAAAAGTAACATAGAATTGTTCACTCACATTAAAAATATTACTTGACCAATCAAATATAATCTTTTAATTATTTGGTTCTTATGATTTATACTTAAAAAATTTGTACGAAAATAAATATAGAACAACTTTCTTCAGTGATATGATTTGAAATGAAGTAGCTTGTTCATCATAATTAAACAAATGAAACATCCTTTCACTAATCTGTAATAACTTAATTACTAAAGTTAAATTTATTTTTTCCATAGTATAAATAATTTAATTAAGTTTCTGTATTTATTGTTGCATTTATCCGTCATTTAAGAAAAGAATTATTTTGCGGAAATGTATAGGATTCCCATCAGTGTTATTCGGTCCCCATATAGACGATTGTTTACTTGACACTAAAATTGGGCGACCAGGAAAATTAATAAACATGAGTAAATAATTAAACAAATTCAATAACTTACTTTAAATCTTCCTTGTAATATAGGCCTAAGTTTAACTATATGTATATGTTTTCATTAATAGGCCTATTTAAAAAATTATTTAGAGTACTTTTTAGTTAATCTATTTCAATTTAGTTCTACTTCAATCTCTGTGTTTGTATTATTTTATAAAGTTCTCAATACTAACTTTGTTTTGAGACTGCTTCATTTATATAATTGATTTTATTTACCAATTTACCAATGTGTCAAATTATGCTTTAAAATTAAGTAGTTTATGAAATGTTAATTATTGGTGCTACTGAAATATTTACAACAGTGTACAAAACCTCTAAACAAAATATAGAATATTTCATCTCAGACTTAAGATTCTCCTCTCATATACAAAATTAAAAAAATTAATTGCTCAACTCTTAACAGCATATTTTGAAATGTAGAATACATAAGGTAAAGTCGGGTACAAACGTATCTTCATCTTTGTTTGGAATTTTTGTCATATTATTATAAATAATCTATGTACTGATATTTTCGATTTCATTTCACTTTGTTCTAATCATTAATTATCATTAATTGAAATCAAAATAGCATTCAGAATTTTATAAATTTTTTATTTGAAACATTGTGTGATAATGAACAATTTAGTTTACTTATAATTAAATGTAATGTTGATAAATCAAAACGACTAATTCACAACAAAAGTAAAACTTTTACTGATTTAATTCTGTTTCAACCTTGTGTTTTAGGCATCGAGTCACCTTTTCTAAATACAAAATATTAGAAAAGATAAAGATGAATTATTTTCTTGAAAAAAAATTATTTACTTAAAATAAATAATATTATTTACATTTCCTAAGTGTCTGGTGTAATTGTTAAAGATTTAAATTTTGGAATTATTTCAATGTCCCACAAATTCACATTGCCCAGTTCATCAGCCCGTAACACATTGTTGACGTGTATTATTAAATTACATTTTGTTTGTTGTTATTCATGGAAGCAGTCCAGGATGACAGTATTTTATAAATAGACCTTAAAGGTTTATTTACATACTTAAAATTGTATGTTATAAAATATATTTATTTGTATTTCAATAATTAAGAAACTTGAAACTAGAAATATATATTTGTAAACGAAATAAATCTATTACTCGGCGAAATATTTTTTTAAATTATACATTTTCAATAAAATTTATTGTAGCAAAACAACTGACATAATGAATTAGTAGTAATTGAGTAAACCTACAATTTTGTCTGATACTGGTGGTTCTCATTTATTGTAATAAAATGTTTTAGGAGAAAAGGCGTTAGATCAAATGTTATTATATTAAAACTAATCAAATAATCATATAATCAGTAACAAATGTTATAAACTTTAATATGAAATTATTCATAATGTTAGAGATTGAGGGTTCATTATATTCTATCCACATATGTTTAGTATATGACTTTTTACTTATTGTTAAAGATAAATTATGCTGCATACGGAATTTATCCCTTAAATAGAAAATAATTTCAATTACAATTAAATTCAATTGTGTTTAAGTATTGTTTCAATGATCGTTTCCGGGTAATAAGTAGTGTGTTAAATATTTGTGACATATTAGTGTTTTGGTAATCACTACATATAATATTAATGTTGCTTTCGTGAACGTAGTTAATATATATATAATGAAAATTTTGTAAAATTACTTAATGTTACTTTTACAGCATGTAGGTACAGCAATTTTTTAAATAATTTAATTAGCTTTCAAATGTTTTCCCTAAGTGTCAGTTAATAACCAAATAGTTGGTATACAACGGAAAGTTGAAACACTTTAGTAGAATTGTTGCACCAACATGTAAATTTCATTTATTAAATGTGTTAAAATACACTTAATATGATAGTGTCAAATTAAACATACTGGTAAAAATAGAAGAATATTTAGATGATAATGAATGTATATAAAAATAAAATGAATCTAATTCAAATTATGCGTTGTAAAATTGAACTTAATACCAAGTGCATATACAGCTATCGTTTTTACTTATGTCCGTTTGTCAGTAAAAATACTTAAGCATAATAAATAAACGGTTTTCCTAAAACCACGGAGACATGAAAATTCTTAAAAATATGTCATTGAGTGCATTAGTTTATGATAATAAAGTATCAGAAAGTACAGAAATTTAGGCTATAAAATAAAAACCAGCGTGCTATTTTATTACTTTATTATTAAAATTGACATAGTAGTGAATATAATAAACATAGGAAACTAAAAATTACAGCGAACTATTTTTAATATTAATATATAAATACATTAGTGTTAGACACACAAATATGTTTATGCAATGTAACAAAACAAAACTGCATTATATTTTGTATTTTAACTAAATTAATTGTGTATAATGAAAGCATAATTGAGTTTACATAAGTAACACTTAAACTTACGTTAAGTTCCTGTACTTGTGTTGGCCTACAGAGAACGTAGTTCAGAGCGTTGTGCTGCAGAGGTACTTAGGTGTAATTAGGTGATGATGCTTTGTAAATCCTGCACACCAGATATCCGAACAAGCGCTCCTGAAAATCAATAACACGCATTAGAAAATCACACTTAACTATTTTCTCACTGCAGAAAATATATACATACTATTTACACAAACAATAAACATGGAATACTAGAGTAGGGCTATATATAAACAAATTTATGCGAGTAAAATTATAAAAAAACAATTTTTTTTGGAAGAATGAAACCAATGTAATAAGGTTAATAAAATATTTATATTTTTAAGTTATAGAAAATTAAAATTAGAGTTATTGAACATAAAGAATAAAAATAATTCTCAATGGTACCAAAAATTAAATTTCAGTAATTAAAGATTTAATATAATTTTAGAATATGTATTGGAGGTTCCAAAAGCAATATGTACATTATAATGTATGAGACATATATTAAATTTGAATATGTGAATTTTATTCACATATCTCTCGTTTACTGCAATAGTTACAAGCAATAATACTGCTATTATAAAATAATATGAAGAAATGAGTACTGTTAAATAACTTAGGGTTATTAAATATTGAAAATAAATATAAGAAAGAATTGAATAATTAGTATTCTGAATATGTCCCAAATATTCGTGAAATTGTAATTAGGCATAATATTTTTATAATTTATAAATTTTAATTTTTTTCTTAATGTTATTAATGTTTGAAATAAAATTAACTTATTAATTATATCAGAAGTTTAACAGAAGAATTTGTAAATATTTTTATATTCATGTAAGGAACTGTGTTGCTTATTTTCTGTATTCAGTTTGAATTTTGAATGTTTTGTGCATTGAAGCAAATTTCATTGAAGTAAGCAAAATATACTTGATGTATTTCGTGTCACGTAACACACTGTTAATTTGAATTTTTCGGTTGGCATTGATGCTCAAGTAACAGGTGTGGGAACCTGAACTCTTTCTGCAGCAAATGTAAGGGAGCATGCGCACGAGCAGGGATCCGAATTACGGGACACCTTTTACTGCGTCGCTCTCCTTTTTTATGTGCGGACACTTGTGTTTTTATGGCTCTGCGATATGCCTACAAACGGCTGCTTACACAATAGGTCACAGATCGGATATCGAAGAAAGAAATTGCAAGTACTTACGAACATGGAAACAGGAATTCGTTAAATTATACGATGCTAAAGCCGTTAAAAAAAACGTAAGCTCCGCGATTATGAGCGCAAAAGAAGAAGATTTGTGGCCGTAAGAAGCAATATCTCTCATCAAGACCTAATACGTTTCCTGGGCGGCCATCTTGAGCACAAGCAGGCAGAGGGTGTCATACTAATCGATACGATCCTCCAACCCCAGAGTGTGTTCCCAACAACAAAGGATCCCGCCTTGTAGGAGTTAGCATGCTGCATTTCCTCCGGGGGAATAAAACACGTCCAGACAATTCGCTGACTCAAGAGTTTTAATTATCGCTCGGAAAGATGTTTGCGTCTGTATAAAGCTATTGAAATCACATGGGTTGTTCTGTTTTAATAACACTGGGCAATAAGCTAAAATTACACACACACATATAATATATATATATATATATCAATTAACACAGAAAATTAAATAGTAAAGGTATATCAATTAACACAGAAAATTAATAGTAAAGGTGTTAACAATATTAATACAATTGAACTTAACTCAAAATATATTGAATACGACCAAGAATAACACGTGGCTGAATTAACTGATTTGTTTGTTATTAGAAGTTGTAGTATTACGTTAATGAAAGGAATTATATAGTATGTAACCCGACACTGACACTACTACTGTGTTCTCTGTCTCACTCTCTATATGCGATATATTTATGTATATTTATTATTTTCTTATATATATATATATATATATATATATATATATATATATATATATGCGATCAAGTGTATCCATTAATACTCGGTATAGTACAATTTTCGATCATTTGAATTACAATAGTAATAAAATTGTTCAATTTTAGTAATAAAACTCTTCCAGATTCCTTTGCGAAGTTAATATTCTTGTACAGAGGAGTAGTAATAAATCAGTATGTGCGGTTAAGTCAGGGGTTTCTAAATCATAAGTTAGTCTTTGCTTATGTACTAATAATTATCTTAACATTTCTTCCCCTTTTCTACAACGTTAGAATAGATTTAACAATATGCACAAAGAAATTTTCATTAATTGAAATTTTATTCAATAATCTAACAATGTTACTTTAATTGCTCTCGGATTGAGGAAATAATAAAGCTTCATATCTCATATCGCGCCAGGGAAGATCAAAGCTCATTTGTAATTCGCATATTCCAACAGTAAGTGAATAGATTTTAATGTGACTGAGGGGTGAGTTAGAGCCGCCGACTGATTGATTGCAGGTTCCGCTACCCTCAATACACGGCGGAGGATGAGGACGAGGACGATTGTTTGAGCGTGTCCAGGAAGCAGCGTGACGTCTGAATAGGCGTCGCGACGCTGCTCGCAGCTGGCCGGACGCCACTTAATGGTACGTAAAATCACACGCAATTTCGACTCCTGTCGACAAATGCCTTAATTAATCCACACATTTTCTGTAAACCCGACCGCGGCTCGTAATGACCCTTAACTGCTACGTAAAATGTCAACAAATTATTTCCTTCGTTTCAGTGAAGCAAACTGTTAAATTATTAAATGTTTGAATGAGGCCAAAAACAGACAACAATTATTTAATGCAACTACATTTTTTGGTTTAGATCTAGACCGAAACATTTAGTTGCATTAAATTAGTCTTGGATTTCATATATTAATTTTTGTTTGGCGTAAAAAAATTATTTAAACTTACAGACGTTAGTAACTATGATATGTTAAATTGAAACTCAATTACATTAAAATGCTCATCATTTATATTACGATTACTGTTAAAATATTGAAGATATATTTCCATTTAGATATTTTACATTTTAGAGATATAATAAAAACTCTTTTCTGATGAGCGTCGTTGGGTCTAAACTATCCACTATGCAAAATATACCATTTAAATTATTTTAATTTTTAACCGATTTGTTTGGTTCCAATATTTTAAATTTACCTGAATTATTAATGAACCATTTTAAGTCAAAATTCTGTTGTTATTTCTGACTTCGTTTCTAATTTGTAGCATTATTAACAATTTATATTTGCGTAGAATGGTATACAATTTCAATTTAAATGATTTAATAATTACAGCGTTAACTTAAGTATTTGAAAAGAAAAAAGATAAACAAAGAATCTTCCCGAATTTAAATCATCTATTAATTCCAAAATAAGGAGAAAAAAAATTATATTCTATAAATATATAAAAAATATTTTGAAATAATTTTCATCACAATTCAAGATAAAAAAGGAAGACGTATTTTTATCTTATCTTAATATTACTTTCCCGTCAATAATAAATAAGTACATATCAGTGCAATGGATTTACATGTTTACAGTCTTCTTACAGTATGAAATCTGAAGATTCATTAACGTCCATTTAATATGTTTTACAAAATTTATCTATGAAACTATGTTATGGTTAAAACTATGGTAACCAAGTGCGTAAATGTTATACACATCACATGGGATTTTAATTCAATGCTAATTCTCATATATTTCAATAAATTGTTTTTTAAATACGCCTATCAAAATAAGGAGACCTACATAACAAAGTTTATTACCAAGTGCTTGTGCATAAAAAATTAAACTTCAATTATGTAGAATTTTTTATCTTAATATATCTACAATCTCTCAAAGAACGCGTGTTTCAGTTCCCGAAGGTCGATAAGGATTCCTATAGCGCGTCTCTTGAAATATATTCAACGAAAAAACGATAGACTTAAGAGCGACGTCTATTGACGAAGCAGTATGTGGGTCAACGTCAATAAAACTGCCGAAAATTTCATACACGGATATTTCAATAAAGCCAAAACAATATAGGAAATGTCCGGAAAATACAGTTTTACTGATGTTACTCGTGGTCCCATATTTCTCTATTAAAAACAAATAAAATATGTTTCAGCAGGCAAAAAAATGATATTTGCTAACGGCGTGTATATAAATCAATGTTAAATGAGGTGATAACCGCCGTTTGCCGGTAGCTTTGAGCGTCCAATTTAGCGAAGTGAGAGAGTGATGCTGTCGGCATTTATTGTGGCCACGGCAGGGCGGAAAGCGTTCGTTTAATAATACCGTTTAAAGTCTTTCACCAACAGTAACTCTGAAATATAAACACGATTGACGAGCATTAACCTACATTTAACAACGTAACCTTTGTGGCACCTGATTGATACAGGATCATTATCTGGAGCTTTTCTATTGTAATAATAATTTCTAACATAAATTTAACAAAATAATCAATGTAAATTGATAAAATAACGTTCTGTAATTTTATTCCAGTAAAAATGACCAGTCAATGTGTAATAGTGAAAATTATTACAAAAAAAATAGAAATTTTAATCAACTTAATAATACGCAGCTTCAAAATTGCGGAAAAACCTACAGTATCATAAATTAAAGAAACGTCTTAAGTTGAAAATTTATTGCGCTCTAATGACAATACAATTGTCAAAATTATTATTTGGGATAATATTGACGCGTATTTGTAGCTTAGGGAATCAGTCAATTACTTCGTAAAGGAGTTAATATAAATGTTTTATTCGATAATTGTTGCAATTAGTTTACGTGAATAATGAGATGAATCGGTATATCTCTCAATAAAATCAGAGCAATTCCGATTGGCAACGTGGTGTAGTGAACGGGAATAACACGGCTGGGAGAAGTGTGGCAACGCCGCAACGCATAACAAACAGCTGCTTTAAAAGAAGTGGAGAGAGGCTCTGCGCAGATGAGTAAAGCCGCGATGAGGACGTGCGGAGAAGGGAAAACATTTCCCAGACAGAAATTTCGAGGAAAATTAAGAGGAAGCGTCGAAGTGAGAAGGAATCCCCTGGAGGAATTTCTTTTCCTGGTGGGGTTGCTTAGCTGAAAGAAATCGACACATAAACTTTAAGAAACAAGTCTTCTTATCGTTTATGGATTATTTTTAATTAAAAGTGATTGAGCAAAGTACGTATGATTTCCTTGGGCGAGGACAAAGGGCCGAGGGCGTGTGCCGAGCACAAGATGGAGCCGGATCGATGGGCGAAGGAGCCGGGACGCCTTAGCTAGCGGCAGCCATGTCTCTCCCTGTGCCCGGGCGAAGCACCTCCTCCCCCACACCCTCTCCCACCCCCGCACACAAATCACATTTACTGCACGGCCCTGCCCTGGCCTGCATGCTAAACAGCAACCCCTTACCGGTTCGATACCAGAACTGCTTCATCTTCCTGCTTCCTTTCATGTAAAACTACATTTGCCAAATGGGAATTCACATTAAAGGGGAGCTCAATTTTTAAACGGGCTCTGCGTCGGGAAGAAGTGCGTAAGCACCGCTTCCGTCAGAACTCTCGTTCGCCCCCACCCTCATCTTCCTACTTGGAAGAAAAAATTACAGAATAAGCCTCGCTTTAGAAAATTCATGTTCGTGACAAGATGAATGTTTGACTAGATGTTACATAGACAATGCTTATTCCCGTCGGAGAGGTATAATTATTCGTGAAATATATTATTGGATTCAGGATGAATGGTTTTAATCTGTGTCAATTAAACTAACCTAAATATATAAATGTGCTGATCTTCAAGAACGCATTGTTTATTTACGACAAGACGACCTTCACATCAATATAATGAGAAAAATTGAATTTGTTGTGTATTTCTCTCTTTATTTACTAAAATTGGGCATCGTGTACTCTGTTTGAGGTTGTATTCACTAACTCAGAATTGGATAAAAGAAGTGAAACGTGGAAGGATGAATCGGCCGAAAAGAGAATTCTGGAGTCCATTGACCCTGTTTCAGAACAAAGTTTTAAACGCTTAAAAAGGAGGGTTCGTATGTTTTAGATAGGATTTATAAATACATGATAAAGACGTGATTTAAATGCTAGTAATTAGAAATGAGGCACGTGCGAAATAATTAAGAAGTTTACTTAGTCGAAACTGAAAGTACCGTATTATGTAAAACCGGAAGAGGAAAACTATTTTGCTGAAGTCTTGATGAAAATCCAGGCTAATTAGAATCCATGTTTAGCTGTGCTTACGACTCAGAAAATTACTACTATATTCGCCTTTGGTACAGTAATAAATGCTGTTTAATTTTAAAAAATTCTGCAAAATCAAGGATTCGAAACGGACATATAATGTTTTTGTTACTTTTGAAAAATATAAAATGAATAATTTTAATAATTATGATATGATTGTATTTTAATGAGTTGAGAGGGTTGTCGTGAAAATATATTGGCCGTTATCGAAAGAAGTCTGTTTATACCATCTTCAGGAGAAACCACTTCAGTTCATAAGTAATGAAAATAAAATATGCAAAATTTTCTCTGAAAACTATATGACAAAATGGTGCATGTAACGTGTACGATAATAGACGAAATCATTAAGTACAACGATTTCGGAAATATTTAATTAAATTAAATATTATTTAAACATTTCGCTTTTTGACTTAAATTATTTTGCTAAAGAAAATTCAGTGTTTTGTGAAAACTTTTTTTTTGTGGAGGCAGTTGTAAACGCTCCGAGTCTTTCATCTCTCTTAGCCAAATTCAGCAAAGCGACGTATGTGAGGCTCTGGGCCATCGGACTAGACTAGTCTTCCATGCGAGAAACAAGAAAATGAAAAAATAATGTTTGTGGCACTGAGCTAAAAAGAATCAACAAAGGGCCGAACGCCAATTAAGCCGATAGCAAAGTGAATCATATTGCTCAGTTGGCGAGAAGCTTTTATTTAGGGAGAGGGGTATCCGGCCCGATACAGGCGCGAGTTAATATTACAGGAAGAGGCTGAAACGTCAATTAAACGCGGCAGTCGATGCTTCCGAAACGGTATGAATTAGATTACCGCCGAGAAACTTGCCTTGCAGCTACTATGGATCACACTCCCTGGAAGCATCTGCACTTCGAATCTACGTGAAAATCTAAATTTTTGTTCTAATTTCAATGAAGATATTTTTACAATCATTCACAAATTTTATTAAATTAAAGCACCGGAACGTTTAATAGCCCGTGGAGCTAAATACTAAAATTTGTAAGTAAATAATTTTATATAATGAATCATATTACTTTAAAGAGCGAGATTCCATAAAAAACAGAAAGAAATTATAAATATTTATTTTTTCTTACGTTGTCCCCACGTTATCTGTAACAATATTTTGATACATTAAAATAAATTGAAATAAACCATGCTAAATGTATAATTTTAACATTGTATATTTATCCAGCCTGTGCAAATAACGTAAAATATTTATAACAAGTAAGACTACAATTTCAAAGTGCCACTCAATCATTTTATCCACACTGATTTCGAAGGTGGAAATGTTTCGGTAAAATAGAAGTTTTCCTACGGTAAACATTTAAATGACTACCGCGAATATCAACAACTTTTGTCTCCGTGTTTCCGAGACCGATTATTCTTGTGAACAACAGCTTTCAATGATTGATAAAAGCTCCCATAACGAAGCCATTCTTAAATTAATTTACTTAGCAAGAGTGGGGATATTGGTAATTAAGTTAGCTTAAAGAGTGTGGCGTGTTTTTGTTCGCGCGTGCAGTCCGGAGCGGTCGGTCTATCGCCTTTATTAAAAACGAATTACGAGAGCAAGGCTCACACGCGAAAAATGTGCCGCGTTCCAGGGACACAGTCCATTCACCAAAGGCGCTTCCGCGATAGTAAACAAACACTTCCGAAGATTCTGTATCAACGAATTAATTAACTAAATTAATTCGTTCTTATTTTCGTCTTTAGTATCCCCAATTATACACGCAAACACTTCACTATTTAAGGATTATTTTATTTGACTTGTCTGTTCAAAATTTATTCCACGTAAAGGTAAATAGTGCACATAATGTTAAATATACTTTTGTTAATTGAAATGTAATAATGTTTTGTTATTATAAAGTCTCATTCAAGCGATTATTTATAACATTAGTTAATATTTACTATTACATAAACGTTTCTCTACTTGTAGGTTAAATCCTAGCTTAATTTTCTATTTATATATTTTTAGTTTCACAATCAATAGCTGAATAGATAACGTGGAGACGTTTTATATGAGTGTTTTGTAATTAAACACTTATTTCTTTTAAGTAGAATGAAAAACACATGTAACACCATTAGAGAAGAAATTGAGCTGAAATTTTTTTAACGAATAAGTGTCTGTAACTTAAATAACGGATAAATAACCAATTTGGAAATGAAATGATACATAGGAAACTTTACTGTACAAACGCGTATCGTAAGATGATATTGAATGAATCAATGCGGATGATATTTATTCTACGTACGTATTTCATAATTTGAAAATCTGTTTAATAAAATCAATTAGAAAATAATATGTTTACATTCGTAAATTAATTACTACGTTAAGTGTGGTGAAAATATTTATGTACTTTCTCCTTTCCGTACTGATCAGCAAGTAAATGCCGCTCGGAGATAAATTCCTAAATTAATAAAGGGTTGTAGTTTATTCCAAGTTTATCACTCTAGATAAATTGTTGATCATAATATTAAACCTGTTTAATACTTGCAGTAAAAATAGGGCATCTGTTATCTACGAAATTTAAAGCGCTTAAATATTAATTTTAATTCGAAGAAAATTCAGTGGTTAATACTTATTTCTTTTTATTCGTATGAAAAAGTTTCTGCTTTAACTGAATACAACTGAAATTTTAAAGGAAACTATGCAATTATTTACGATATCTGAGTTGTGTTTAGGGGAAATTGAGGTTTTAAAATTCAGACCGAGTTTAGTGGACGATTCTGATTTAGGATATCGCTAAGATCGTCATCGCCTAGTGAGCCAGGCTGGATTAGGAACGTAATTGCTCATGCGCAGAGCGTCGCGACGCCCAGAGGTCTGGCTGGCCGAACGCACTGTACTCACCTTTTGTTTTAGTCTCGCAAGACAGACTGCAACAGAGCTCTCTCCCTCCCCCGCCCTCCTCCTCGCATGCGATTAGACCTGGGGGTAATTTGGCGCATGTTGCAAATAGCTCGAATGAAACCATTACGCAAGCCCGCTCCCCAGCGAGCAGACAATAAACGCCAAATACGAGCAAAGCCCGGCGCACCCACACACTCATCACGCACAACTCAGCACTTAGGAAAATAATAACTCCGCTCGAAACGCTGACCAGAGGCACACTATTGCGATCCTAGCTAAGGGCAGCAGCCGCGCTGGACCGGTTCTTCTCTCCCTGCAGGTATCGCTCTGTCTCTTTCCCTTTCACCCTTGACCGAGGGGTCACCCGCCGGAAACCTGACCAGGAGACTAACATTTCAAATCTTCGGACGTTAACAATTTTTTATATACCCGCTGCTGCTCTCGAGCTGCGAAACTGGGAATGCAGATTGGACGGAGAGTGCTTGCTCTCTCTGTGAGTAGGGAAAAAAAATTCGCTGCTGGTAACTTTCGGCTGAGTCTCGATATAACGACACCCACGAGGCGAGGCGCTCGAGAAAGCTCCAGGCAATTAGCCGTAACTTTCTTCCAGTCTGATTTATGAATAAAGTTTCCTCAATGAGGTGAGTGTAATGAAGCGTACGGCTTATAAAGCTCCAGGGAGTCACGACTTCGAGGCGAACACCTGCTAGCCTCAAAACTTTAACTTTCCCGTGTTGCTCACCTGAAAACAGTTCCGAAATTTTGGTTGTGGAATATCTCACGTATAAAAATGCTTACTTGAGAAAAAAAAACCTTATCGTCAAACAGGAAAAGAAACTGTGCTCCTTGACATAGCTGTTACCATTTCTTAAAAATACTGCTCCGTCTTCGATCCCAGATGATACCTGTAGTCTCTGTGGTGATTTTTGGCCATTTCTTTAAGACGATATTTATACTTTCGGTGGCTTTAAATTAATGTCAAATACAGAGGAAAACTTGTAACGTAAAATAATATTCTATTACAAAACGATTTTAAATGGGGCATCTAATAATTATGAACACATCATAATGGGAAAGTAATAAAAAATATGACTCAGTGAGTATAGAGATTTAAATTTTATTAGAAGGAAGAAAGAAAGACAAGAATGTAAAAATGTCGACCGGAACAGGGGGTGAAAAATTTCTACTTCCTTAGACTTCAATTCAATGCACTTGTGATCAATTTACGCAATGTTTATTCTTCACGTATTTTCTAAAATTAGGGAGTGAAGAATGTGATTAGTGAATTGTAGGTGAGCCTAGCTTAGGGTTACGGGAATGGAGGGATGTTAACTCGGATTAGCTCAGTGGTTAGGAATTCACCCCGAAATCTGGAGGTCCGGGGTTCGAGTCTCTGGTCCGGTCGAAATTTTTCCATTGTTGTCTTTCCCTTGAAATGTCTATACGCTACTGCTTGAGCTTCGGGCTAGAGCATTTCTACTTCCTTCGACTTAAATTTTATTGTTATCAAGAAGTTTGTAAGTTATTTAAATAAAGAAGGAAATCCATTTGTTTTAATAATGTATAATAACGTGACACGATATTAAAAAATATAAAATTGCAATTTCTCGATTATATTATCTCAGTTACTACCACGCACTGTACGGCAGAACAAACATGACGGTGTCTCAAGTAGGTTTGGTGTGATAGTACGTATACGCAAATCAACTGCAAGTTTTAATATGGTCCATTTTATATTTTATTAAAATTCCTTCTTCGTTTGCCCCAGGGTTTTACGATAATGCATATCACAAGTTGGTGTTTTAATTTGGATTTAATTTACGCTGGATGTGTGAGTAGAAAATATGCTGTAGTGACAGTTAAAAACTATATTTTTAACCCGCAATAATACCTACCCAGAAACGTATCTTCTATAATAAATCATTTTAGCTTGGAAACGAGAATCCAAAGTAATAAAATTCATATTTGCAGGACTCCTGTGGTGCACCACAGAGTCCCCGAGTTTGAATTCTGGCATGGGCTATACTGTGAAACCTATATAAATAAACAAGTTCCCCCAAATCGCAGAAAGTCACTAAGGGTCATTGGCATTACACTCACTTAAGTATCTACTGATTTTACAACAGTATCATAGATACTAAGACCAAGAACGTTCGATAACCGACACAAATATACATATAATTCTTCCTTCCTTGGCACTACAGCCCAAACGGGGCCTTGGCCTACCTGGTCGACTGCGAACTGCCAGGTTACATGACAGATTCTGAATATGAGGTGATACGTGGTCAGCGTATCGATTCCTTAACTGCCTTAATCCAAGTTTACGTGACGGCACAGTTATCCAAGCCCATGTTAGGATTCGAACCCGGGAACTCTGTGTTGTGACGCTAACCATTATACCACAAGACGTCGGCAATACATGTAATTAGGAAACCTTTTCCCATGATTTATATTAAATATATGATCACGTTAATAAGTGCATAATCACAAATTCTTTAAATATACGTTAGAGCATACGTAGTGACCGTTAATAATTTATAACTAGTGTTCATATTAGTTAATATCAAAATTCATAAGCTATGTTATTATGGTAGACATATGGAGAAAAATTAACCGTGGCGAAATAACTATGGACACCATTGATCTTACGTACAAATTTACCATAGTAACTAGGTAAGCAGTAACGTTCTCGCATAATTATCGGGCGTACGACCAGTAGAATGACAAATAGGTCTACTATACACAATCAAATATCATCATAGTAAGACACGGAATCTTTGATAATGGAAAACAGTAGAATCTCACCATGACAAATATAAGAAAACTTATCAACTGAGCTACTTCATTATATGTAGGGAACATGTACAGTACTATTATACTTTCTGCTAGAATATTGGCTGCTTTGTTTGCCGAATCTATATCGATCGAAAAATAAACAATGCACTAACGACACCACGATCCTTTTCTTTAATTTAGCGACGTTGCGTTGGGTTGCGTAAATTGTTTTAGAGTCGGTCGGGCAGAGAGAGCTACGCGCTATGCTGAGGTGGCGACCGTGCGGTAATTTGGCCGCTCCCCTTCCCGTCCATAAGAGACAGCAGCCAGCTGGATGTAATAAGGGCTTCCCTAGCCACCGGCCCAAGGAATTAAGTAAACGATGTGCAATATAAGCTTTGAGCTTTCCACGGTTTGAATTCCAGCCGAGGACTATTACTGCCCCTTCCAAAGTGGCAAATTTGCCCGCTCACGGCCCCGCCCTCGTGTGTGCACACGCCTTGTGTGTGAGTATGTGGAAATTTTTGTGGGTGGCATTTTTAGTATATCACTTCAGAACTTAATCCTCGGAAATGAGAGAAGCTTTATGGGCGTCCTTCTGAGGTCTCGAAGGCATCACGCCACTATCGCTGAGATGCACGCTTGGCTTAGCGACGCGGGGGTGGGGCAAGAAATCGAAGGAAATGGCCAAGGGCGCCGCAGTGCTGCCCTCCTCGTCGTGTCTTACCCTCTCCCTACCCATCCTGTCTAAGTTTAACATATAAATTTCCTGCTCTTTAAATAAAACCCTAAATATTCTTCAACAAATTTCCTATTAAATCTCTCTCTTGATTTACGTGAGCACAGTTAGTATCTATGAGCCGCTGTATCAGTACGCGTAACAATAACAAATACTATGCATTTTAAATACAATAAAATCTAAACAGTATAATGTATGGTACTTATGTACCATTTACTATCGGAACATTACATTTGGTATACAGTACTGTATTCATGCATAGGGCATTAATTTAATTCTGGACTCATACGAAACTACCGACATATAAAGCTTTATACATTTCCATCGTTAAAACGATAAAGTAGCTACAACTCGAGTTTACTAAATTAGAAAGATGATATTTTGTGTTGCGTAAACTCAATGAAAGGAAAATTTACTTTTATTACAGAAAAGAAAGTGTAACCTTAGTCATCAGGGTTTATAGCTTTACATTTACTATCACCAATTGGTTTCCGTTTATTTATGATATCGATAACACTTAAGTTCTGTGCTGGCATAAGACTAACAAGTCGACGTTCTGTGGTGTAAGGGTCAACGTCACTGCCTCGCATGCAAAGGTCCGCGGATCAAATCCTTGCACGTTGTGTGTGCGAGACATATTCAATGCTGTCAAACTCTTACAGTTAAATGAAAAGTTAGTTCCCGAATCGTAAGAAGAAAGTCACTGAGGACTTGAGCAGTTGATGAGGCTGTAAATAAATATAAGATAAGCGCGAACTGGATGACGGGAAATTTCTAGTACGCTATTCATTGAACGGTGAAAACCGGTCCCCGTAATATTTCAAGACAAAACTTGTTTTTAGGAAAGATAACGTGTTAATGCAAAATTACTGTACCTTTTTGAAATTATATTGCCACTCTAGATTCTGGTGGTAGAAAGAGAGCTTCTTCCTGTACAGTAGCACAGAGTTTCACAGCGAAACCACTTACTAAGACGAGGTCTATGGAACGTGGTACCACATTTCTTCCCTGTCCAAATTTAAAACCGGATCCGCCTTTACATGAATAGCAGCGACCTTCTGTAACAACTGTCAGCAAGCAAGGCTTTCGATTCTCACGAATGTGACCCAATTCTTTACGTAAAGTGTCATACGGATCCTTCACTTCTCAAAATCTATGAATGTATCGCGTGGGTTATTTCCTACTTCTGATACGTTGACCTTGCGTTTTACATTACTGTTGTGACAAGAAAATCTCCAAATTCGAAGCTCTCGAACGGTTCTGGAATGACCGTTACGACGTCGAACTTTTTTGACGATGTGACATGGAACATTGTGGTATATCACCCTATGGTGTTATTACATAGCGTGTATTCAAGTCTCGTTCCTTCCAATTTTCTACCATTGACGCTAGCGGTCAATAGAAGCCTACGTGCCGTTTAGACCATAGTGAATCAATATTCGAGTCGGGAAGCAGTCTTAGAAAGGAGAGGCGTGGACGCTGAGCATCATACCACGTATAGTACATGGGGTATTCATTCCTCTGCGGAACCAATAGACCTGGATGGAGAATTCAGGGTTCCAATAGTAGTAAAAATATTTAAGAAAATACTATTACCTTGTTTTATATTTTTATGGAAACACCAAAAAATACCAGCTAATCTTAAGCACCAAGAATTGATAATTATTTATTAATAAAAATGAACAACATCAACCTTAAATATTCTGGAATCATGAGTGAGTTTCATACACAAAATATTTCATTTCATTATGAGCATTATTCAAACAACAGTCATAGTCACTTATATGCGACTATGCATTCTGTACCTACAGAAAATAACTATACCTTATGGCGGTCTACCACTGACTTTAGTATAAATTTCCAATGAAACCTTAAAGAAATTAAATAAAATCAGGATCGTTAATGGTATTCGTTATTGGAAATTGGAATTTGAGAATTATTTTCACTTCATATCGTCAGACAATATGCTATAAAAGGTAGATATTAATAAGAAAGACGTTTTTAATACCATTGTTTTAATTTTTATCTTATTCGTCTAGAATCCTTCTGAATAATGAGCAATGTAAATTTCGTAATGCAGTCAATAGTGCACAAAATTATTTTTTCCGTTCGAAATATTTTGTGACTAATACGGAAATAAAAAACATTATGTCAGCTTCTCTATCCAAAATTATTAGAGATGAAGTGCTATTGTGTCGAATAATAATTTCAGATACTTTTTTTAAGAATACTCAATTAAATATAAATCTGCTATAAAAGTACCCAAATTTTCTCTTCAATTTCAGTTTTCGATGTTTTGTTTACGGTCAGATGTAAAGTATGTCATACGAACTGATTTAGATTTTAACGGATTTTAGGGAAGCTTTCAGAAGAACTTGGCTTGGCTTACGGCCAGCATAATGTTCCCCTCGTAGAAGCAGCAGAACAGAAGTCTTTCTCAGGCAGGTTTATTTCTACTATAGACATTTTTAGAGGTAACCTGGTTAAGGACACATTATCATTAACGTTAATAATCAGCTCACTATTTACTCTTCAGCAGTTTAAACAATTTTCGTTCCCAGTTTAAATAAGTTTTGTTCCATAAATTCAGTTCCTGTTAGGCGAGCATATAAATAATATAGTTCATCAAATATATAGTTAAATACACACTTGTTAGTCAATGATACATTATTAGCAATTAATATATATTATTTGGTATTTAAAATAAGTTAAATGTAGAGATAGTCATATCACACTAACTTAACTTCATAAATATTAAATTAAAAAGTAATTATTACAAAAATAGACCTATTTGATAAATTAATAATTAGCCTCTTTGTCAGTATTTTTATCATATAAATATTAGTTTCATCTCTCAAATGAGGCTTCTTCAGGTACTAAAAATTTATAAATGGATTACATTGACTTATATGTTATAAATTTTTAAAAATAAAATTCATTGTTTTTACATTTAAAAATTTTAAATGAAAAAATATTGAGAAAGATGATAATTAAATCATTTATTATATATTTAATTGTCAGAATAATTATAATCCTGTTTACTTCCTCAATTTGGTCGAGGTATAATAGATTAACATGAAAAATAATCAAGGAAGCATCAGTAGTAGAATCTTCCATTTCATTAATACTATTTATAAAATAAATATTTTATGTATCTATTATGTAATAATTATTCACAACTTCATGGGAAAAAAATTTAATCTAAACATGTATGACTGCATAAGCATTTTGAAAATGCAATGGTATTATTTATTTTATATCATTCACATCTCTCTATATTACACTTGTATCCTGAGCTATGTTACTATTTTTCTTACACTATTATTCGGAATGTAACATTTATTTTTAAAGTTAGGAATGGATTAGTTTCTGTATATCGTCAAAAAATCTGGTCGAGGCCTCCCATCATCTTAACAATATTTGTATAATTGTCCTTAACTCTCAGGAATTTTCTGAAGTAATTAACAAGTTTTATTTGATGTTGTATTTAAGGAAAATTACTAGAAATTATTTTGTAAATTTATTCATAAACGAAACTTACCACAGCAAAAATTACATTTGTGGATAGTAAATACATAAAAATTCAACTAAATAAGTCAGCAAATAAATTGAATTAGTATTTAATTAATATAGATACAACGTTTCATACAGCTTTTGGACATCTCCAATTGACTGTATACAAAACATTATTTGGCCGTATTTTTGTTTATTCATTATTAAAATAAATGTAAAAAAATAATGTTTACATTTATGGATAAGTAACCATTCTGGCACCATTCTTCTTCCAGGCCCAAGGATTATAAAATAACGACTCATATTTTTTCTAGGACAGAAAATATTTTAGGATTCATAAATCTCGGGTATTACAAAATGAAAATTACCAAATTTCCTGAAATTTTAATTACTATCGATACTTATGATATGAAATGAACATTTTGTTATATATATATATATATATATATATATATATATATGCCTATGTGTATTGCTTCTGATTGCTGTATTTGAGAAAAAGAAAAATGCATTACTTCATATGAAGACAAATTATTACCAAGTCTATTTCTATAGTCTTAACAGTTTTTTCTCAAAGTAACCGTCAGAGTATTTGTTGCCACTTGGCAGTGTTTATTATTGACTGTAAATAATGTCATTTCATTTAAGATTATAAATTATATTATAATACACACTTTTACTGTGTTCTTTGAAAAATAAATGATTGGGTTAATATTAACAATAACATTTCTAACGGAAAGCTGTTAGGTATACAGAATTGAAATGACTGTCACTAATACAAAAACTATTCAGTCAATCGTAGTCCATAAAATAAATGTGTTTTTATATTAATCCAACTAGTATTAACGAAACATTCATCAACCGTATATTCTATGTAGAAAGTAAAAAGTTAATTTAAATCTATACAGCCCTTCTTTTAGTTATCCCTTTGAAACGGGCCAACAAACACAAACTTTATTTGATGGTAAGGAAGAAGTTGGCTGACCGGAAAGAAAGATCAATGAGGTGCGGAATAATTCAAATAAATATACACGGAACAGTTTTGTATCTGAAAACACCAAATACGAGTTAATAGACCTAATAAGAAAGTTACTTTGTGTTTACTTTTCTTCCTTTGGTTTTGCTTTATTGATTCTTGTCAACTATGGAATGTCAGCAGGCCCACCATTATAGTTAAAGAACGGAAGACTACAGAAATTCTTAATTAAGTAAGATATTTCACCGTTACGAGTTCACGCGGTGAATCAACGAGACGTTCATTAGTGCGGAGAAAATGCTAAAGAACCTAAAATTAAAATACACAGGCAGAAGGACTACTTCAATTAAACGTTCCCATCAATAAACCGTATTTTGAAAGAAAACTGCATGAAGGTTGTAAATTAAATATATTCATACTGAAGTTGGTATCGCTGAGTTAATTTCTTTGGATACTTCTTATGAAAAATAGGGGTGCAACTTAATGAAGGGGTTTTTTTATATTCCGCTGTCTAACATCAGACTGAATCAAAAGTTTGATTGCAGTAATTCACCAAAAATTAATTAATTTAACATTGATAAATATGCTGAATACATTTTATTATTTCTTTATTCTACTTTCAAATATCTGAATGTTCTTACAATACATAAGTAGAAGACCGAATATATGTTGCCAATCAAAATACATACATAACCTAAGGAATTACTTGTACTTATTCTCTCCGCTAACTCGAAAAAAGCGCCAGGCAACACGAGCACGCAGAGGCTCGACGTGAATGTTTTGTATTTTGCAAGTAAAGGTGCATTTGCAGTACGATATGTGTGCTGCCATCTCCTCGCGACGCTCTCAACTACGTGCACGAAGCAACGCAAACTCCCGCCAAAATTGCATCTGTCGTCCAGACGCAGCAGGCCCAAATGATGTGCAAGAAATAAATCACGCGAGCCGAAAATCAAATAACTTCCCACTAACTCAAATTTCGTTCTAGTATATTGATGATCTTACACAGTTACCACTATTCGTACTCCACGTCCGTATCACTACATAAATATTAATACAACGTTTCGTCTCTGATCTGAGACTTCCTCAGATATACGAAAAAGAATTTCACAGTGGATTACATTGGGTAATGCTAGGATAATATTTTTTAAAATAAACATCAATTTAAACTTACAAAATTTTAGCTGTACATGTAAGTTGTAATGTAAGTCCTGTTTTGTATTCAAATATTTTTTTCATAACATTACCAATGTAATCTATTATAAATTTATTTTTATTGCACCCAAGGAAGTCTTAAATGAGAAACGAAACTGCATTGTTTGATTTAAATTAAGTTCAAAACTGACAAAGAGGCTGATTCAACTGATTTATTAATAATAATGATAATAATGAGCACAGGTTGTGCAATGATAGTCATTTAGTTTATGCAAAATTTGGTCACTGAAATTTTTCGATGTTTGCATGTTATGACGTGATATCTGTCGCACTTGTTTCAACTCATTTATTCTATTCTTATTATTTCTACTCATTTATTCTATATTCATTATATGGTGTTCCTACTCAAAACTAATTTTTAAGTTTTATATAAATATAATATTTTCACCACTTATTTTAACATTTTTCTGTCTAACTTCCTCCTTTCGCCGTATGCCCAATCAGTGAAAGACATATTGATAGTGTATTTTTTTCAATGAAAATTTTTTTCTATCTTTGTCACCTGAAATAAAATATTCTCATGGGAATTTCTTGTTACTATTAAGAAGTGAGTGACGTATCGAACTATGTTCCAATACCTTCCATTCAGTCTTTATGTGGTTAGTTTGTGTGTTTTTTTTAAAAAAGAATTAAGTAAGCATATTAAGTATTTTTTTTGTAAACTTTCTTTCCATTTCACAAATATTCTTTGGCAAAAGATCAGGATCTTTCCATTCAATTTTTTTATCCTTTATTGGTGAGCTTCGATTAAAAGCTTTGCTGTAATTAATTTTTTTTGAACATTCAGGTTAATTATAAATAAATGAAAATACGCTCAAATAAGTCAGCAAATAAAATTTATTAAGGTAAATTTTTATATTAACTTATTACATTAGGAGTAATTTGGTGACGCGGAATATTTGCCCCGACGGTTCCATTAAAAAGTTATCTGAATAAGTCCACAAAGTTGGAAGAAACGTTGCATATAAATTTATTAAATACTAACTACATTTATTTGCTGATTTATTTAGCCGTATTATTATATATTTATTTTTCTGGAATTCTTACAAATATACAAAAAAGAATTTGATTTCGAATTGCTAAGTCATCACTGCTTTTTATTCATAAAATTTCAATACTTTATTTTGAAGCGGACTATAACACGTGTATTAAAAAGATATATGATAATTATTGTATTTTTACAAACAATATCAAATATTTCACAAATAATGGTATCATTTTACATTGTTTCCCTAACTTTGTTTCGTTTTATTAAGTCTTAACGTCGCATATTTTCTCGGAAAAATTAGATATTAATTATTATGTGTAATATCTAATTTTCCATCCGTTTCCCTGCCTAATTCGTTACCTAATGATCATATTATTATCAGTTTAACTAGAAGACGAAATAAATATTTTTTAAATTATTTATAATTACTTTTTCCAAAATACGTATTGTGAACAATTTGATTCTAAATTTCAGGTATTTTTTTTCAATAAATATGCTTAGACTTTAAGCCATTAAGTTACTATAGATATGAGAATCTTTTGCAATATACGTAGGTTGATCCAGGTGAAATAATTTACTTAACACATTTAACAGGTCTGATCCATATATATATATATATATATATATATATATATTTACTTTTTGTTTGGAGAAGTAAAATAATTATCAATTGATAAAATTGATAAATCTTTACTTACATGTCTAAACAGTAAGGCAGAAAGACCTTGCCTCTAATTTTCTTTGTTACAATTATTTAGTGCACAAAAAATTGTATACAAAATTATGAAAATTTCTTGAACCTGAAGAATAATGGAAGAAGACAAAATGTTATTTTTTTAATAAATAGAATAAACTGTTTACTGACAAAAGCCGTCTATTTATATTATTTTGATAATTGTTTGATTTTTTCATATAATATTCCTCAAAATTTTGAGTTATGTAATTAATCACTAATCTTGACAAAAATGGGTTCCAAATATAAAATTTGTCGTCCTCAATTATATTTATATGCAGTTTCAATTGAAAGAAATTTATTGTAGACCGTTAAAAGTTTCAATATGAATTCATGGGATCTTGAAATAAATAAGGATATACAAAACTAAAACGTTAGATAACCTGGAAAATGTGATTTTTGTCGGAATTAATATCAATATATTGTACATAAGAATTTAGCAGAAAACAATATAAATATTTTCTTAAGACACCTACAACGTCTCTTTCTCAAATGAACACTTCCTCAGGTGAGACAATAATTTTAATAATCATTTAAATTTATTGGAAATATAAAAATAGTTTTTTAATCAACTAATAAACATAAATAGAACATATTAATATTTTAAATGGTTGAATATATGTAAACATTCAGATAATTTCGCGACGGGTACTGCGTCCTAAGACGGTTACCGTCCAAATGCAATTTAAAAACGTGTAAGCAATATAGGTCTTAAATTTCAACAGTACAAAATGAAATATTACAAAAAGAATATTACTGCAGAAACAGGGTAAATTTTTTGTCTGAATTTTGACATGGAGTACATTAGGATTACATATTATATGGAGCATTTTTCTCATAAGGCTTGAAAAATAATATCTTCATTCAAAGCTTTCATATTTTGCCAATCGAAATTATGATTATATATATATGCTTATACAAATTGGCTATACTTTAATTTATGATAGATACAAATGTCAGATCATTAATTTATTAAAATAAATTTACTTTTTATTAAAATAAATGAATGTACATAAAATTAAAATGATCTGTCCGTGATTTTTTTATTAAGTTCAATGTTTATTTACTTATATTCAAAAATTTTAATTAATATTATTTAGTTATTTCAAAGAAATGAATTAAGTAACTGGTAGTTTGAATAACTAAATGTTGGTACTTTAGTTTTCAATTTTTTGTGCTATATTTTATAGTAAAAAAAGTTATATATTTATTTGTCCCTGGTTAACTGCTACAAGCAAGAACTAAAGGTCTTAATTGAATGTAACTTCTATTTTTTTATGAAAATTGGTCTATTTAATTTGTTTTACATACATCTTCAGATATTATCATTCTTGCCAAACGGTTACCCAAATATAATCATTAACTGCGTACTCCAATTCAGTTGTTATGGAAACACAAGACACTTATTTATAGTGAAAAAATTAGTGCAAAGAAAATAATAAATTTGTTTATGCAGTTTCGAAACTGGGCTTAAGAAACAAAAAAGTAATAATAATAGGGAAGAAATTATTTTAATATTTTAAAAGTTATAATTAATGTAATTCGTTCATCATTGAATAGGATAAAACATTTAAATATTTTAGTCAATATGTGAATAATTCAAATTTAAAATATTAATAATAGAAAATACTGAATTAGTAATTAGAAATTTTATTTTATATATATCATCAGGTACAAAAATAAATTTCTAATCTTTTACGCTTGGAAAATTTTGTGAATATAGATCATTGAATGAGGACGAAGAATAAAATATTTTTAAGATGAGCAGCGAAATAAAGTCATATTTTGATAATAAATCAGTAAATAAATGTGGAAGTATAAAATGCAAGAAGAAATTTTACCGTGCTAGTTGATGTGACCTTAATAAAAGTAATATAATAATAAATACTTCCGTTTTCAGTGATGTATGAAACCAATGTCAAAGGAACCCTAGAGAATGTTGCAAAGAAACTGCTACAACAACGACATCTATCTCGTCCGTGACGAACCACGTGAATGATACATATAGAATTTCACACGATGGGGTATTAGGATATGTTTTATTTTTCTAATTTTAATAAACCCTTGGCCTTGCATTTGGCATAAATTAGTCTGTCGTCTCGAAAGCACCCAATTTTTCTACTGGTGGTACCTAATTTTCGTCAAGAGTAGTTTTAAGTATTAAAAAATTGTTTGAAATTGTATGAATTCATAATTACTGTTATAGTGATACAATATTTAACTGGAAGTTTTATGTCGAACAATTAAATTTATTCTGTATACCAGTCATTGACTTCTAGAATTGAACAATTTAAATGAGAATCCCCCAAAATACTTGAGTTATTGATGTAGTTTGAATGACTGAGAATTTCATAATAATTATAATAACATATACGTTACGAGCCGAACCAAACTAACGTTAACATTAAACTTATTTATTAAGACGAACAATGACAATGATGAGATAAATTTAGTCAGGCAGATTTCTCTGTTACTGGACTTCACAGAGAATTTTAGTAACAGCAATAGTGATTAAGAACATTTGATGAACCAGTGTCTCAGTAACGCTCAATTTCTTTATACATGAAGTACTCAACGATTAAAAAATACTGACAATATCCGTATATTGAAATTGTGGATTTGATTTTTCTAGAGGATTATACAAACATTTATATAATTAACTTTTAAACAAAACAGATTGATGAATAAGTGGGTTCGTAGTAATTTTAAGAACAAAAATTAAAAATCAATCTGTAGTGAAATAAATACAAAACAAATGTACGGCAAAGTTATGATTGTGAATAAAAGTGTGTTAGAGACGAAACTAACGTGGTAAAAAATACTTATATTCTGAAATTTTTGTATAACTAAAAGTATACAATAGATTTAATAAAAAATATATATTATTTGTAAAATAGAAAAAACTGTATAAAATGATGTAATATTATGGAGTCACAATTTTAGAAGTAATGCCAGAGCAGAAAATGCTTTTACGCTATTTTGTATACATTATTGTGCAGAACGTCGAGGTAAATTACAACTCTTCAAAATTATTCAAAATATTATGATAATATTGTTTAAAGTACTATATAGGCATAATTTTGGTTTGCGTGCCAACATGATGTGGACATTGTCAACGTCTCACATCACAGACTTTCCGGGTTAGAATCAGGGCATTCAGGTACTCAAAATAATAAATAAACCTAACCCATTCTCCTAAAGTAGGTTAATTATATGTATTAACCTACGTTCACGTTATAATGTTAATTATATACTATATTTTATTTTTTTAATATTGTATATACTCTATCTTTATCGTCCTGACTGATAATCTGTACGATAAAAGTTTTACAATAAATAAAAAATAAAAAATCAAGACATGAAAATTCATGTTTGTATTTGTTATTGTCACGAAAATTGGGGTTAAGACTGAAGGAGAATCGTTACTTTGACCACGTAAAAATTTTAATTCGGAATGTCAAGAAAGATGATAATCATCATTCGTCTCAGTAGGCCTAGAATATATTTTCATTTTCAGCGTGTACCAGGTTTGGAATCAGTCATTGTGAACATTTTTATTCCATATTTTGCCAATTTTCTGAGAATATATGCACGGTAACATCGTTTACCCCTAAAAGGAACCAATAGTTCACCCATGGTCGTGTACGTAGTATTCTGACACGGTGTAATTATTTTCAGAACTAGAATAAAAGTCGTTCAAATAAACTTCTGACTAGATCTACTGAAGGTGGTATCTTATATCATAGAAACATGCTGCGAAAGAGGAAAAGCGAATCGGTTCAAGCTCATTGTCGTGGAATATTTCAACTCCTTAGCAATTTTTATCCAACAGATTATTTGTAAAAGGGAGAATAAATACTTCAATTGAAGCTCCGTTAAGAGCGTACAGCTACATGTAGAAGACAAGAATGTAAAAATCTCATTGGACCCAGTACTCGAACCCAGGACCTCCCGATTTCCGGGCGCCTCGTCTACCACTGAGCCAATCTGAGTCCGATTCAACATCTCTCCACTCCTGTAAACCTACTAATCACATTCTTGACAACTGCATTTCCAGGAATTCAGCGAAGAATGGACATTAGGTAAATTGGTCAAAATTGCACGGGATTCAAGTCAACGGCAGAAGAATTGCGTCAATTGAAGCTTAGATAAAGAGTTTGCTTGACTTGAATCCCGTGCAACTTTGGTAATTCAGATTTTTTAAACCATATCTGTCAAGTCCTTCAAGTATCACAAAATCAGAAACAAAATTTATTTAAGTTTTATTAGTGTTTGGAATACAGTTGTTGACAGTAATTTTCACCTACACATAATAAGTAAATATTAGTATAATTGTTATTGTTCTAAGGATAATGTTATCATTAAATACCGAATTGGACACTGATGAGGTGTAGACGTGAACTCTGAATTCTCCATCCAGGTATATTGGTTCAGCGGAGGAATGAATACCCCATGTACTGTACGTGATATGATGCTCAGCGTCTCCTTTCTAAGACTGCTTCCCGACTCGAATATTGATTCACTATGGTCTAAACGGCACGTAGACTTCTATTGACCGCTATGTATAATATTTATATCTTACAGTTGAAACTGGACGTGGCCGAAAGCATCTGAAATAATACAGAATTGACAACTTACAGTGGTTTATTTAGTTTTTACTATTTGAAGAAGGTGAAAAAATATTTTTATTATATCTACGGATATTTTTTGAAGTAGAAGATCCTTCCAAATTGTCTTTTTATCTCTGCGTACATAGATATTTCCCCGATTCTCTAATAAGCCCGAGGCATTATACAATTATCATGAAATCATGTCACCATTTTCACTATCGACATCGTCTGTCTCAGTGAACCCATTATTCTTTAGTTCATCAGAATTGTCTTCTATTTTAGAAATACCTTCATTATCAATTTCATCATCTTTAGACACTTCGAAAAAAAGTTTAAAAATTTTAAAAGTTTCTTTTTCTCAAATATGCATTTTGTAAGAAGCTACCAAGTATAAAACAGTCAACACTGAACTTTTTTCGGACTTTGTTCGGACGGGAAATGGTGCTCATCCCAGAAAATAGATGTGCATATTTTATAGAAACCTGACGTGACAAATTCATCATTTCTGTCTAACCTCAAAGTTTTCTTGAAAGACACTGAAGGTCATGGAACTGCACGTAAAAGTAGTCTCCTGTTACAGAATTGAAAATAGGGGGTGAGGCGATTTTTTTTTAAATTCATACTCAAACCTACAAACACAGCACACAACGCAATATAATTCTTTACCAACGTAAAACTTCGGAAAAAAATTTATTTAATAGAAGATAATTTTTACCTGTATAATTATGTAATATAAATATGTAATACATATTTAAAAATTTAATAAATGTATTCAAGCTGTTTGTCGACGTACCAATAAAAAAAGTTCTTTGTGCTTCTGCAGTTATTTTAAACATGCCTTTACATCCAGAATTGGTAAATTTAATTTTCAAAATACCGGAAGATAACATAATTTGATATGTGACCATTTTACGTAATGTTTCCGCATTGAGAAAGACATGTTGTTATTCATGATTAACATCACTTTTGTATTTATATGTAGTAATAACAGCGTCTTACGACGCTTAAAAAAGCGGCTGATTATAGATTTAATATTATTTATTATACTAAATGCTGATAGATAGACTTTGAGAAAAAATTAAACGGGAAATTGTAATATTTTATGTTATTAATTAAGACAAATTTCTCTCTCACTCAGCTATATCTTTACAAAGATATTGTATGAAAAATGGAGAAATCACAGTAACTTAATTTACAGACCTAACCAAAATTTTATATAATTATGGATATTATAGCCCAAAATATGAAATGTATTAAATAAATATTTTCCCGGTATAAATTTTTGTTTGGAATGTTTTCTAAGACTTCTCGCAAATTTTTAATCATTTAACAAAGTCAATTGACTTTTAAATTACTTGTCTTCCGATGAGACCAATTTCGTTCCTATGAACGCTCTTATGAGTTTTATTATTTATAAAAAGATATTTTAAATAAGTCATCTGTCTTTTATTATATCTTATAATACTGAAATTCTTAAATTATTATTTAATAATTATTTAATTCAGAATTGTAATGGAGAAATTTTTAAGATTCTATTCCACTTATTCTGGACAAATAATTTAAATATTTATATATTTGACCAAAATGATTCGTAGGCCTAAGATATTTTCAAATAATCCAATAAACATAGAACACTGATTATTTTTAAAATATTAATTTTTCAAACTGTACCCTCGTTCACTCACTAGACGATACATTTGAATCAGGATATATATGTAATCATAGATAAGCAATATATTTCTTTTCTTCACAAGTTTTGGTTTTCATTGCTTAATAAACGGTTGAAAATCGGTTTATTCAAATGTTAATAAGAAATGGACAAGCCGTAGCTGACTTGTGAAAATTGACGCTTTTTTACCCTTATTTATTTTACATACTATTTAATCCACAGTTATGAGATATACTACACTTGAATACCAAATTTTAAATATTAATCAACGTAAAAATATTTTTTTAAGTCGTAAATCCCACTGGACAAATAAATAAATTTTCGGTATAATCAATTTGAAAGTAACCATCGCATAAAAAGCTATCATGTAAAAGTTTGTACACTTGCTAACATAAGCATCGTAATACGGAAACTAAATTGTTTTAAAAATTGAAATAATAAACTCCCAACGATTTTTAACTGTTTCTTAAAGTGAAAATTCTTATAATTATTTCATGAAAACGAAGCAATTATATCATTAACAATATGAGTTTGAAATACTTCAGTCTCTTCCCTAAATACTGTCACAGATTCACTGTAATATTACGTAACTAATGAAATGTGTGCCATAAGAAAATATATACCAAATAAATTATTTTCAAATAACATGGAAATTAACATGTGTACTAATAAATCTTTAAATATTGGGTTACAAGTATAATAAATATTATAACTGTGAATTAAATAGAATGATAAATAAATAATATTAAAAATTGGCAATTTTCAATATATCACAGAAAGTGCCACGTCATTCTACCGTTAAAGTATATATAATTACAAAATTTCACTACTCGCAATAAATTTATGGATGCCAAATATAACTTTTAAATGTGCCTTATTTTTGAAATATATATTGTTGTTTTTGTTGAAAAGAGATTTGCGTTGAGGGTGGGAGGAATCATATCTGTATAACACACAGACTCTATTTCAATAATCAATTGTAACTACTCAATATAATTAATGAAGATCATCATAATGAGTATGTGTGGGACTTTATAAACTATAATATTTACATAAACGAGAATTGCCTATGAATCACAGCAAAAGGAGAATCGAAACGCTAACCGGGTTTCACTCCTAATTCGGAATCTGTATTCAGTTCGCAGTCGCCTCGGTAAGCCCAGGCACCAAACGGGCTGTCGAGCAATTGGATAGGAAGAATAAGTAAGCAATTAATTTTATTACTCTTTCATTAATACAAATACGACGTTTCGTCTTCATTTTAAGTCTTCACCACTTTGTCTGAGGGAGTCATAAAATGAAGATCATGAATTGCAAACTTTGTAAGTTCTGAGCCATGTTTTGTACATAACAAAATGGAACATAGAATTCATATTTAATCTATTCCAGCGCAGTAGGACCCCTCCGTAGTTTTATTCAAATTTTAAGATGTTTAAATGATCGCAATCCATTAAAAATATTCTATTTCGGAGGCAGGCAAGAGGTGGCTTTTTCCTGGCGCCAGGGTGCCGGGATGAAAACGTTCCTGTCTGCGTCTTTAGAAGGTTAGGCTTGTTTTGTTCAAAGAACATTCACCCTTCAAAATTTCCCAAGGACACTGTTTTCTTAGTTAAGTAAAATTCTCGCACTAGACGAAGGACGGATAAAGATTGGCGAACACCAGCCACGTGGGATAGCGCTTTCCCTTGGCGGAGGGGATAATAAGATTTTAGCTACGAGGGGAGAACACGAAAAATAAGTCAGTGTGGAACGAGAAGTTGAAAGTAGGAAGAAGCTGGAGTGCGGTCGTGACGCTGAAAGGGAGGAGGAAGCCAGTGTGGAACATGACATTGAAAGGTAGGAGGAAGCTGGAGAGTGGATCAAGACGTGTAAAGTATGTGGACGCAGAGAGGCAAGAGTGTTGCTTGAAAGTGGAAGGGGACGGGAAGCCGAGGAATTATAAAGAAGGGCGAGCAAGGAAGGCCAGTACTTCGACTTTGTGTCATATAAACGAAGGAGTAAAACTGAGTTTTCCTCTATCGCCGTTACAGAGTTTTTTTTCGTCAAAAGAGGTCAAATACACTGCCGACTTGCAAGTTTGAGAGTGGAAGAAGGAAAACTATCACGCAGAACTTCCATAATTGCTGAGAACAGACAATTTCGTCACGAACATGAAATATTAACGTTGTTTCGCCAATAATAATTAACCCTAAGAAACCATTTGAAAAGAGAAACAACCGTCCCCTTTAATTAATATGCATTATTGTAATAGTGCGCAGGATCCATCAAATAATTTTTTAACATAAATAAAACTATTAATATATTTTAAAGCACAATTAGTTTGTTAAACAATTTTAAATAATAAACTCCTCCCATTATCAATTACACAATTGTGAAGCTTATGTTTGTATTATGCCTGATGAAATCGCAGGAGGAAGAAGAAGATTCGTATTTGTATTATTTAAAGAGTAATAAAATTAATTGCTGCTTTTTTATTGATTTGAAATTATAGTCAGACAATTATATTTGGATTATGAACTGACATTACACAAACTTTGATAGAAAGTTTATTTCGAATACAAATTCAATTCCACACTAATTAAAGTATTTTGTAGCATTTTTTAAGAAACATACTTTACGAAGTTGTAGATAAGCCATGGGGTTTAAATCGGTGCCACTCTAAAAAATAGGGGTAATAAATTAAGAAACAGATGTTCACATACTAAAACTATAAATTTGAAATAGTTGTTTAAAAGTCATTTTTTCTTTATATCTGTTGAATCGCCACAGAAGTGCTGTTGATTTGGCTGTCAATTTCCTTAAATCCTGTAGAT
The DNA here is from genome assembly GCA_034510155.1 of Eucriotettix oculatus. Lineage (NCBI taxonomy): Eukaryota > Metazoa > Arthropoda > Insecta > Orthoptera > Tetrigidae > Eucriotettix > Eucriotettix oculatus. The sequence continues at coordinate 143,310,052 of CM067377.1, forward strand.
TTCTTTCCAGTTAGCAAACACTTTCTTGCGAATTTATTAACTACTGTCATTAAATCAGTATCATTTTACTGAGTCGACATAAAAAAGACGACATCCATAATGGTTTCTGGTGCTAAATTCCATTTCTCTCTCCCCGTTGACACGCGAATCAAACACTAGAAACAAGATAATTTTATAATTTCACAGGGCTTTTGCGAATTCGATACCAATGGAGGAGTGTAAATCCAAGTCATGAAATCCGACGTGATCGGAATTAAAAATTATGGTTGTGGAAGACCGTAGTGTCCTATTTGAAGATGTGGACAATTCTAACATACACATTGTGTTAGAATCGTTTAATATGCAACAAAAGTCTTCCATTGACTCTAGGGTTGACGAAACTTTGAAATTTCAATAATAAGTATTCCCCGATTTCCTGCAGAAGTGCAGAATAACGTCGTGATACAAAAACCGACCTACTAGTAAATCTGCTGTCTGAGGAAAGAGAGACACCAGATTTGCAAGTATTACGCGTCATGCAAATTCCGCCAATTTAGAAAATGATCACTTATCAATGTCTACTTTAGTTAGAGAAGACTATATATATATATATATATATAATTAGAAAATTTTATTAACGAATATCGTAAACTTTTAAATTTCCTTGATATAAAATCAAATAATAAAGCACTTTAACGCCCATATATATATATGTATATATTATAAGCTAGGTACTATTACTGACTTATTCTTTTATACCACAGATTCAATAATAATGTTTATATATATATATATATATATATCATGGGCGTTCCAGATATAAAATGGTTGTATAACCACGCATTTATTAACAATTTCCTTAAACTGGTTTATTAATTGATTTTATATAAAAAAATTAAACATTTACGGTATTCGTATATAAAATTTTCTAATTATTTATATTTTAATATTTTAAACTGTATGTCTGCAGCCGCAATATATAACTAACGATTGTTTATTATGTATATATATATATATATATATATATATATATATATAACTGCCTTACCTTTAGGTAAAGCTCAAGGATTTAATTCTTTCAAGGTATTTTTCAGTTCAGAACTAATATTAATATTATTTTTACCGAGACATTACAAACGACGGGTTTCAGGTAAGGAAATTACTTTTAAAATATTACAAAAAATTAGTTCAATCTGAAAAAAATTTATGGTTTTTGTTGTCATCCGATAAGTATATTATACTGCAAGGAAGAAAAGGAATTATTTTAAAATACTCGTCAACCATTTTATATATTTTATATTATAACCAAAAAATATTTTTGTGGGTTTAACTTCAATTGACTTAAACATGTTTATCGTAAAACTGATAATGTGTTATACCAACTACATACAAAAGTTATTGAACTCAAGCTAATAAAAATATTGAAGGTACAAATAAGGAATGAAATTGGATTTATTGTTAAGTGTGTTTTAACTCACATACTGAGGTATTTTAAATATTTTTGTGGTGAATTCATCATCATTGAAAGAAGCGTGTTAGTTAATTATATATCGCATAAAATAGTATATTATAGTCAATTTATTAATGCAATTTTTTTCTGAAGATAAGTTAGATACGAACAATGACTTATTCTTTGTACCACAGATTCAATAAAAATGTTGATAATATTTAAATAATACTTAAAATAAGTTCAAGGTACTTTAAAATGATCCCTAACAAAACTAAAATAAAACTACATTAAAATTGATTGAAATCATATAATAATTATAATTTTTAAAAAACCAAATTAATGATATTTTCACTTTTGAAGTAGCTGAAAAATAATGAAGCTACATTATTTATTGTTATATAAATATTTCTAGGTTTTAGGCTCACGAGGAATACAAGAAGAAAATTATAAACTTTTTATTTCTACACGAAATAATAAAAATATCTGTAAATACCTTAATGACTAATACAAAATATATTTAAGCAAGTTTCTATTTAAATTGAAAGTAAATTATGTTTATTTTAAGGTGTAAAATTGTTGTTAATTTATTATACCATGTATTTGAGTCTTGACGCCATCTATCATCCCGCAAGGGAAATGCTAGGACAGATGCTAATGCACACATGCCTATGCTATTGGACATCATAACAGCGCCATCTATTATTGGCGAAATAAATGTCATTACGGCCAATGCATTTTCAAACTGTACAGAGATGCAACTTCGTATTGTAGGGCGGAGCCATTTATTCAAATAATACAAATTCCGTATTCAGATTTGAATCTGATATTTTAAGACATTTCTTGGATTTATTATTTAACACAAATATGCGAAGTATATAATTCAGTTACAAAAAAATAGAAAAAAAACACCAGAATTTAAATATTGGAACTATTCAAATCAATATTACAATAATTAGTGAAAAACACGTATTAAGACATTGTTTTTATTTTAACAAATACTGTTATTCTGTAACGATCATTAGCCATTATTTATGTCTTCACAGTAGAAGGTAAAAAGACTTCAATTTTTTAAACGTTATTTTTCATGGAGTATAAAGTTTTGACTGATTATGATTTTGATAATAATGTAATGAGATTCTCTTCCGTAAAAGTTTTACAGATTCATGTTGTTGTTGCTCTTGAATTGAATCCTTAGGAAGGTCTGATAGAACTCTCTGTGCTAATTTATTCTGCGCAAGACTTTTCATTAATAAATAAACACCACATCCTGCATCCACCCAAAACTTCATAGCGTATTCCATCCTTTAACCTCCCTCTTCTCCGCTAACCCCACACACTTCCCTGTAATGCTAACTTTACAAACCGTCATGTGTCAAAATGTAGCCTATTAATCTATCTCGTGGTCAAAGTCCTGAATATTGTGCGCTCTACTCTTATTCTACTTAGAACTTTCCGGTTAGTTTCTCTATTCACTCATCTGATTTCAGCATTCTCCTATAGCACCACTTTTGGAAAGCATCTATTCTTTTCCATATAACGCCACACTCCATACGAACATGTTTAGTAATGACTTCCTAATATTCATACTCTTATTAGCCGTAAGTAAATTCCTCTTTTTTGTGAAAGTCTTTCTTGCCTGTGTCATCATACTTTTAATGTCTACTATACTTCTACCATCACTAGTTATTATTCTGCCCAAGTAGCAGAATTATTTAACCTCTTTACAAATATTCTTTCCCTATCAGACATTCTTTGTTATTCCACTATTTGCCATACTACACTCTATTACCTTGGTTTTCCCTCTATTAATCCTCGTGTTGTACTATACCTCCAGGATCACGTTCATGCCATTGATTACGTTTCCCAAGTCTTCTTCAGACCCCCTAATACTATAATATTCCTTTATCACTTTCTTCATTTATATATATATATATATATATATATATATATATATATATATATATAGTAAAAGAGCTTAGGCGGCAGACTGCATCCTTTTTATAAAAACAATTTATTTATAACCGTCGCATTGACTGCCTAGTCAGTGACAACTACTAACATATTATTATACAATTATGTACACATTATTTACAATTATGAATATACATAATTAAATACTGGTAATGTCCATTTTTCTTCTCGTTACCACTAATTAAATATTTACCTTCTCAACATTTGAATAACTGAATCATTGTCTTCTTGATTTCTGTTTCATTTTATTGCCCTTTATTTCTAATTACTGCTCACTGCCTTCTCATTCAAATTGGTAACAGTTATTAATGTACTTATTTTTTTACATCTAAATAAAGAAACAACGTTTTTCATAAATAATATATATGTAACATTTCAAAACTAAACTCGGTAATATTTTTGTTGGTTTGTTGAAAATATTGTGTACCAAATTACTATAATTTTTTTTCCTATTTAGAATAAAAATAAATAAGATAATATTAATAGTGAAATGGTGAACTCAAAATGAGCTTTTAGCTGTATTCTGTAATAGATTTGGTATTCTTCACGAAATCTATCATGTGTAATTTTCACATTTATGACCTCACAACTCTAACACACCTCGGCTGGTTCATGATTATTTCTATTTAGCATATATTTCTATTTAGCATATATTTTATGATGGAACCCATGTATAAAAAGTCTTAAATACGACATGTCTTTGTCTCCTATTTCCTTTGGTCCAACTGACATCTGGGACGGCTTGTGATTTGCAGACCTCGTGGTTTATCTCCTTTTTCTTCGGGTTTCTGATGCTGATGAATTCCTGATAGGGTCCTGCGGATGGTAGCTAGTCCTGGAATCCTATGTTTTCTATGAAACAGATATCCTTCAAGAGCTACTAGACAAGGCGTGATGGTGCTGCTTTCCCCACAGGATTCTTTTCATAAACAATGTCTTGACTTTTTGAAATTTTTTAAAATACACGATCTTCAATTTTTCCCACATGTTCTCAATTTTATATGTTATGATTGGTGCCACTCTTGTTTTGAATAAAGTCATCGCAGTACTGGTCGATCTCAAGATTTGTCATGTTGAGATTATTTTCTGAGGCTTTGATGGCCGTTACTGTTCTTTCTTGAACAAGGTAGGTGTTGTTTGTAGTGTTATTACGAGGTATTTATATTTCCCTTACGTTCTTTACATAATGAAATGGTTGTCTTTGGATGTTGTTTTCCACCCTTCCTGAACGTTATTTGGACTGTCCTATCTTTATTGATATTTAGATGTTGAAGAGAGTTGCATTCATTTGGTCTCCTTGGAGAACTACGTTTGTTTGAACTATTTTTTGGATATTTCAACATTGTTATTTGAATTAGATTGTGTTGAAGTCAATTTTTTAATTTTCGTGATCAGTTTTTTTCAGTGCACTAAGTGAAATACTTCCTTTATCTATTAAGTACATTGAAATAGATTCCTCTTGTATGTCTCAATTTAAAATCCAAATGACTTCTGATAACATTTTACTTTTGTAAAAATTTACCCAACTTAATAACTATTATTTATTAATGAAATAGTTAAATTAGTTACAGATTTAAATTATACATTTTCATGCTGAGAATAAAGCTATGGTGGAATCATAATTCTCATTAAAGATAATGTTATATTTTTAAATACTATTTTAAGTTGAGAATGGCATAATGAGACGAAATATTAAATTTTAAGAGTTATATGAGACTGTCATTTGTTAATATTTTTACGTGAAGTTTCACAGGCTCTTAAATCCAAGTTAAAATTAACAGTTCATTTAGTTATCATCTTGGAAAAATTCACTCAATAAACAATTTTGATTAAATTATTTGTAATTAATGTTTATAAAATTACTTTATTCATTTACATACTCTTATAATGAAACGAATAATGTAGCAGTAAAATGTGTTTGATATATGACGCTTTCTTATATATTAAACGGTAATATTTGGTGGGGCAACATATGCCCAATTAATGTAAAATTCTTCTTATTTAAATTCATACCTATTTTCGTCTATGCTATCTAAGATTTATGCTCAAACTTAAATTTAAACCTCTTTCAATTAGAATGAATAAGACGGATACACAATGTTGCTAATATTAACAAATCAAAATTTTAATAACCTTAATGGGTAAATTTAAATGAAATATAAAATGACGGGCTTATAAATTGATTGTTCGTAAATAGAACAACAATTCATCACACCTATATTTTTTTTAATTCTATGAATAGACATGACTATCACTTTTTATTATTCATTATGTATATATACAAATCTCATGTGATAATCATTTAATTAACAGTCTAAAGTTGCATTCTTGTTTTGTATTAAGAAGTTAAGGATCCCACTATTTTAAATTTTTCACTGACTTAAATCTCTAATTCGCTGCTGATTTGTTCTAATATTGAAAAGTTAAATTAGAGAATCAATGAAAAATAGGAAGGTAGATAACAAGATTGCAGAAGACTATTTGTGTACTCAAGGTCAATGTTAGATTTGAGTAAAGAAAAATATACTAATATTATCATTGTCAAAATTCGGTAAGCCATTTTAATAATATATTTCTTACAAACCGATGTATTTAAAATTTTCAGTTTACGTTTCATCGATGAACTGCTAAATATCTAGCATTTGATGATTTGTGAGACCATTAAAAATATATTTTTAAAAATTAACAAAACTTAGTATTTTGAAAATTATGGTGACAGATTGATCTACATTATATTTCCACCAGGTCCTTGTGCAGCATGCTAGAAATACCACTCAATAAAAAAGTAAATTAGTTTTCACTTTAATATTCGATACTATAAACAGAGCAACTGCAACATTTTACGATAAGCAATCAAAGTTTTACAAAAATTTTTAAGCTTCAAAGATAAAATTTTTAATAATTGCCTAAAATTTTAAGGTTTTGATATGAATAGTTATAAAAAATATTTTTAAAAAATTAAAAATATTAGTAATGTACGGCGGTTGATGCCGTAATGTCATTTTATGTATACTGTAAAGACTCGACTGATTCCCTTTTCAGAGATGTATCTTCGATTGTACTGCTCAGCAACAGTTTTGTACTCACCATTGGTTCATAATTTTTGAAACTTCAAATTTATGATTATATATATGTGTGCAAAACCATTAAATGTCCACTTGTTTCATATGAATCCAGGATAATTTCGGACTACCAGTCAAAATTCATATAATTTTTTGGCCAAAAATATGGTGCACTACAGTATTCCAATTACCTAGGTCTAGAGTGTGGCGAAAACAATATATTTTTTTGAGAACACATTAGATGTATATGGTGCGAAATTTCCTGTGATTTTTTTGATGATGAAAGAATAAACTTGTTTTCTGTTGAAGTAAGTGTATCATATATATATATATATATATATATATATAAACAGATTATTTATATACATCCAACGTAAAATCTTGTGTGCTTAAGATAAAAATATTTAGGAATAGTTGACTTTGTGTTTCCTAGTAGAATAAATTCAGAGTATGTTTAAAATTGTAGCTGTGTTGTCAAATATTGATCTAAATTAAATTAAATCTATACAGGTTGTATCTACCAAATGGTAAATTTGTTGATTACTTCATTTTTAAAACGAAATGAGAAGAAAGTAAATTTTGAAAGCCTTAAAAATATAAATATTGTATGGTGTGTCTATGCCCTACAGTGTCTTGTATTGATGCTGTAACGTCTTTTTAGGAATACTTTACATACTCGACAACTTCTCAATTAGATAGTAAACTTACGAATGGTATTCCAACGTTTAAATTTAAAAAAATTAATGTTATGTTTATTAACAGACAGTGAAACAGTTGACAGTATCAGTATTAGAATTCTATCCCTTACCTACTCCGCTGTTCCAGCTAAACAGGTATCCAGGTTTTTGGTCAATTGAATGGCGACCTACTTAGGGGGTCTAGCCTCTAATTTGGTACGGTGGACAGGGGTGGTTAAAGGGCAGCGTCTTCGGAGAATCGGACCCGGTATGAAATAAATTAAAGTTTTTCCTATCTTCAATACATCTCCATTCGTGTGCATAAGACAAACGTATTAGTGCTCGGGTTGTGATAAGAACTATGTCTATGTACGCTCATTGTAATGAATACGAGAAGTAATATTACGTTAATAATGAAAATTATTATATAAATGTGAATAATGTACAGTAATTTGATGAATCTTTTTAATATATTTTTTCATTTTAAAAGTAATATGACTCCCCTGTTTCATTAACCTTCCTGGAGACAGTCTTTCTGAATATTCAGATGTTTCTCTTTATATCAATAATTTTTGTTCTAAATTTAAAGTCAGTCATTTCCTTGTCTTTTACTTGTATAATACCGTATATATAGGGTTTAGTTTTTTAAGTATTTATTTTTTTCAATAATTCTTCAGCTTAAGCAAAGATTTATACTCAACCTTAAAATATAAATAACACACAAACAATAATAAAATTAATCATTAATTGAAACGGGAGCTCAGTGTATTTTTATGAAATTCATTTTTATCGGTCTAATCTTTGAAATTATGCTGGAATTTAATTTCATAATTTGTCAAAATATAACCCAAGATGCAATCAAATAATATGTATATTACTCAGATGTGATAAAATTATAATAAAAATTAGTTTCAAATAAATACTAGATCAAATGATGCAGATTATATTTACCAGCAGTCAAAACAAATCTCTTGTAATCTTTGAAATTCTTCATTTGCTACCATATATGTCAACTTCAATTTATTAATCCTTCGCAAGAATATCATAATAAAACTTTCCTGTTATTGCTTCTTCATATTTCTTAATATCCATGTCCGTGAACCACACAAAGGCCTGCCCCATTTTACGAAATTCTTCCCCAATATTAAATTTGATTTGATTTTTCAGTAGTACGTTTTTCTTAGAGAACGCTGTCTTGATTATTGAGAAACGTTACAATATTTATTTCGTGCTGAACCGAACATTCGCTAAACAACGTCCGGGGTTAATGAACTGATAGCCGTTTCGTAATTTTTTGTTTCCCACAAATATGTGTTGGGACTCTGGTTTCTTTGACATTTAACACCAATTTTTTTTGTCTGCGATTCATGACCGTTTGTCCTTCAAATCAAATTCATAATACTGTCGATTGTATTCGCATTACCCTCAATAGTTAGGTTTTTCTAAACATGTTTGTTAGTATTTCCCGTAACTTAACGTAGCATCGCAAACAACGGTTCATCAAAGCTGGTCTTGGTCGTCCCTTTTAAACGGGAAATATCGTTCACTTTGCTATACGAAAATATCCATAAAAATGTTTACTTTTTATTTATGTATGATGCAATTAACTTCAACGATATTACTGTTTATCAATAAATATAATACTAGATACAAAAGAATATAAACGAAGTGAGACAGAAAAAATCAATCGAAAAATTTTATATTTTGAAAAGTTTTGTTCGTATGATTCAGACCACTTCAGTTAAAATAATATTTAGGAGACCTTTAAACTAAATATAAAAAACTGTACCGTTATTTGGAGATGATGAACATACAGTTAAATCTAAAATTAATGAAACTTATATAAATGAAATAAATTTTAAAAACAGCATTGTAATACAAATAGTAACAAACAAAAATTTTATTATTTTTATGGAAGTATTTAATGAAACAATTAATAATAATTTTTCAATGGTCTGCTGTTACTTAAAATAATTATCTGATGTGGGTTCCTTTTCATAATTCCTTCCTTTATGTTCATAAAAATAAAATTTTACCATGCTTGAGTATTAAAGTTGATTGCGAGCGATAGATACACTAAATTAATAAATATTATGTCTCCGAGGGCTGTAATATTGTAGAAAAGTCTGAAGTTTCATCGATAACCCAATAAAACGAGACGCGAAATCTTTTTGGTCTCTTTTCTTCGGTATATATAATTTTAAACAATAAAAAGTTGTTTTAACGCGGATATTGTATCTGCAGTAGAAATATATATTCTCCTACATAATAAATCAGTACTGCGTGGAAACATTTAGGACTTTAAAATACAGAAATATATTTTATTGTTTTCTGTTTTCCTTTCTACTTAATATAACGCTTTCTTAATATTAGCGAATTCTAGTTTCAAACTAGAGAAAAGCATTTTTATATATCGTGTGTCCCAATATTAACGAATAATACTTGTCGTAATTTTCGTGGCCTTGTTATTGGAAAGATATAAAATATGTATCTGGAGTATTCGTAAATATATTAATAAAATATATCAAATTATTCATTAAATGAGACAATTTACTTTTCATAAATGAGATAAATACTAACTGATGTACATAATTAATACAAGACAAGAAAGGAATTTCACAACACATGATCTAAATTGAGCAGAAATTAGGAGAGATACAAAAAAAATTAATTTAGTAAGATTTAATATTTATTTCTTAGATCCTTAATCAATTTTATGTATTCACATATTATTTTCACTGTAATGATAGGTCTCGACAAGATAAATTTTAACAGGCATTACATAAATATAATCATATTTTTAATTGAGAAACAATATGAGAGTAGGAATTAATAAATCAGCCAGTATTTAATAAAATTAATGTACATTAAACGATATGCAATGTTCTTTATAAACCTTCGTTCATAACTTTGATGTTTGGTAAAATTTCTTCTTCAGGACCAAAAAACTTCAGCGATTTATAAATTAATTTTTAACTGAAGCATTAAATTACAAATAATACAGATATATATTTGTAATAGATATAATACATATTGATTTAACGTTAGAGGTCCAAAAGTGGAAAATTTTACTCTCAGGACTGCTACGGTTTAATTTTACTGCACTAAAGGTAAAAAAATATACGAAAAGTTTGGGAAAAATTTACTATACCCTTATGCTATCGTAATTTAATTTGATTTTTTTATCGTTGAGTGTTTCATTTTGCCTTGTTAAATTTTAGCGGTCTACAAAACCAAAAGCAGTCCAATCCGGGATAAATTTTTTCCTTTTCTTCTTGGACCTTTGATGCTTAATCTATACGTATTTAATCCTGTATTGATGTAATTATTTCAATAATTTAATTGAAAATGCAACAGTTAGTATAATGTATGAGTTTCTATAAATATTGTGAGAAGTTAACTTTAGAAGGAATTAGTGGTCTACGTTTTTCCATACTTGAAGTCCCAAAATTTTGGATGAAACGTCGTATAGAACTTGATATTGAATATATGGTGACTTTCTGTCATATGGGTTGAATTTTTGGTTACTTGTCAAATTTATAAATCCCATATAAATTCATTATTGAGGTAATTTTTCTTGAAGTTTACAATTTTGTATGTGACTTATTTATTGAAAGTTATTTGTTTTTTATTATTATGCTATTAATTTGAACATGTGCAGGATAAATATTATATATCTTTATCTTAACGTTCTTATAACTTGCTAATCTTAATTGATTATTATATTACCAATTATCATGTTCGCATGTACAATCGTCTACAAAATATAAAAGATATCGAAATATAAATCGTGAATGATATAATTTATTTAGGAGGTACCAGAAGTAGATGTAAAAATTTAAAATAGGTCAATACAAGTATTTAGATTTCTATTTCTCAGTTTTAATTTCTCCAAAATGCGTTGTAACAAAGCGTGTCATAAAAGTATCAACAAGGAAAATGTTTTTATTGACACTATATATGTAAACCCTTTAAGTTTGTGTACTTACTTCAGCTGGACCCTGTACATTCAGGTGGTAATTTAATGTAATAACTCGTATACTATTTTGGACGAACAAACTGTGAGTCGAAGTCGTTGACTGGCTACATGAAGCTTTCTGTATATCTATTAATATTTTCCCCAAAGAATTTTTTATTAATCCAAAGATTTGTCTCTATTCAATAATTCAAATTATTCTGAATTCTTTGATTAACAACATGAAATTCTACTAATAGTGTAGCTTAAGAAAATGGAAATAAAAATATTTTTGATCTTATTGTGTTCAATGGAACTATCAATCAGATTAATTAGCGTTCTCCTTTTCTATTTATAAAGACATTTAAAGACTGAGCAAAAATTTTGAATGCAAACATTTTCCATAAATAACAAACGAAACTTTATCAATACGGAATAATTTTATTTTGGATTTAGAAATAATTCTTCGAGTTTCGACTGCTTGTCAATTGAACAATTTATAATTTCCAATTGAATAAAATAAAATGATTAACAACTATTCTGTATCGCCGATAATTTCCACTTGATTTTTACTATAACACTCACACATATGATAATAACTTAAATATTTCTGATAATTTCGTCATAGAAAACCAGGTGTTTTCAATTCTGAATTGTTACGTTTCAGAATGTACTATTTAAAAACATCTTCCAGAATTTTAATTCAGGAAGGAAATACCAAAAATACTACATAGCTTATTGTTATCGTGATATCGCCGTTTTTCCCGGAAATTTAATATTTAATTGGTAAAAGTACAAAAAAGTAACTTTAAAATGTGTGCACATAATTTCTATGGCAATATGTTTCATAAAATATTCTTAGATTAAAAAGGTAAACAAGGTATAAGTAAAATAATCCAATTTATTGAACCGTTCTATTGTCAATTGTTCTTTGACTGCCTTAATAATTAAACCAGTATTGTCATTCAAGATATTTTTTAACTTCCAATTGATGCTTTCGGTCTGTACGACTATATACAAATCATCGTTAAAAATATATAGTTCAGACCTGACTGTTGTACGAGTTTAAGGGATACGGGGACTGAAATTTGAAATTCCTGTAAATAAAAAACTACACATAAGTAGCAATCTGCAAAATTTTATTTATGTAAACTTGTTTCTTGTTGAAATTTTTTGAAATTTTTTTCAAATTTGGCAGATTTGAAAATATTCCTTGCGTTGCATACTTGAATATATTTTAGCTTTTTTATATTAATATGTAGAATTGACCATTGCTACTAATTGTCAGTGTTATTTTTTAAATTGAATGTAAGTGTGGGGATAAAATAATTTTTTATTAAGAGTGTCATACGGTTATTTAAAAATTGGCAGTTTTTATCATTTTAAAAATTAGTTTCACTTAAACTACTTGAAGGATGTATAAACTAATTATTTTATTTAAAGGTATTAGCATGTAGATTACGTAAAAAAAGAATGAAGACAACATATTAATATTTGTGAGGTATAGAAGGTGTTTTGCAGCAGAAATCATGAATCTGAGTAAAACACACTATTCTGAAGAAATTAATCATTTATTAATTTAGAATGTAATCCTTTTACATTGCTCCTGAGCCTTTAAAATGACGAAATCGTATTAAAAGTTTTACTATATGATCTGTAATACTTATAGATATATCGAAATGAAAAAAAATTAGAAAATATATTTTTTCAGATTATGGCTAAAATTTCAGTCGCCATGATCCCTTAATGGAATGCTTTACGAAGCTCTACTAGAGCATTATGGTTGATACTCATTAAAGTCGTACTGGGGAAAACGTTTTTATGTCTTTGTCGTATATTGATTATGGCCTCACAGGTGGAAAACTTCGGGTTGAAGTTAATAATTTTTTGGAACAATTATACAGGTTTAGTAATTGTCTGGTTTCGAGGACCTTAATTAACAAAGTATTATTATTTTACTCAGTGTGTTCAGTAAATCTTTTTTTGTTTGAAGGGGTAGAAAATATAAGAAACATACTAAATTTACTAAGGTTTTTCAATTTAAAGCTATTCAAATTCAGTTAACTGTAGATACATTTACCATTAATTAAAAGGCGTCTTTAAATTAAGTATGTTTTCTTAGAAGTGCTGAACGCTGAAATATACTTAATCATGAGAAGATTGCTATTCAGTTTGGCGAGAGACGTATCGGAATTACTCATATAAATGTGGCCCATTACTTCCACGGCGTCGCTGCTGGTTGTCATTGCTTGATAAATCGAGCAATATTAACGCGATGGGATTGTATAATTTTTTTAGCAAATGAAATTTTGAAGGTAATGTGAAAACTGTCATTAACAGGCATAGGCGAATTTTTATAAATCATGTTACGGTTGAATTGCTCAAGCCAAGAATCGTTACATTCTTGAAGCATTGTGAAGGAACAGTCGTGTTTATATAATTGTGAAATTTTACGTGTTATTGCTATAGCTTCAGTATTTTTATTATGAGGAACTTTTTGCTGGTGGTACCTTGGAAACAGAAGTCTATTACATTATTGAATTACAATTTGATTTTCGTTTGTTTGGTTACTACAACAATTATTACATATCACATAATAATAATGTATTCAATTTATAATTTCTCCAATTCTATAACATCAGATACGGTGACATGCTACTTTTTTGGTAAACACTGAACGATCTTGTATTTCACTTGATAAATTATCAATAAGAAAAAAATTTGCGCCTTCATTTTGAAACAAGGAGCATAATGATGAGAATTGTTATAAATTTGTAAAATTATATTTACACATATTAACTGTTCAGAAATAGGTTGCGAATTAATCTAACCAATTGCAGTTATTTCAGTAATAGTGTGGATAACCATGCCACGGTTTTTCATTTTGTTACATATAAACGTTTGTGAATTTCTTCTCAAATGTTTATTCTTTAATTTTTGAGTATTTAAATCTTAAATCAATTATTTGTTTTGTATCTATATCTTAATATTCAATTCGTTAGCAAGTGTTTGGAAGTATCTACTTAACCAATTAATAACTTATGCAGTAGTCTAAGAATACAAATTTCGAATTATATTTAAAGATGGTTCACATTTTTATTACAGATGAATATCAATAATTAATTTATATTAAATTAAAACTATATGTGTATGCGAAATATATTCTTTCCCCTAAAATTGCTATACTAAAGAGAATTTATGTATGATACATGTTAATGAATACAAAACGAAAGATGACGTTATATGATTTGATCTGAGAAAAATAGTTTGTATGCTATGAATTTTATTTTTGTATTTTGTTTCAGGCCCTTCAAGAGACGGACAGAAGAGATATTATTTCAACAAGCATCTGAAAAGCTAATGTAACAATTTTTGAAAAATATATTAAGATTACATTGTATAGTTTATGGTATATACCGAGAAATAAAAATATTTCCAAAATTCGGAATCGCATTAATTATTTAATACCCCTCAAATAAGGACGAGTTATATGAACATAAAAACTATTATCTACAAACTAACACTATGAAAACTCTTAACTGCTATGAAAGCCTAATTCGGATGATTTTAGAAAGTTTTTTAAAATAAATTATTGGAAAAGTTTAGTGTATTTCTAATTGAATATTTAATGATATCCATATAAAATGGCGCTGCTAATTTTCTAATGCTTTATCAAAAAAAATTTATAATAACATAATTTATTCATGTCTGTTATTTCATTTGTAAGAAAAACATCAAATCCTGTAATTCTCCACGCTATTAAAACAGTAACAAAAAGACATCTTATTCCACAATTTGTTCAAGTTTATCCAAAATTCGAGGACTGATTCCTACTTTTCACTTCCACAGAAAATTTCATTAAATTTTTATTAATTAATTGTAATATAAATTTTGAATGTAATTAGTAGAGTATTCATGACTCACTTTGAATGTAATTCATACTTAATTTTCCGTTCAGCTGTATCAGCATTCAGTTATAAGAATTATTTGTTAATATTAAGTTGTTGACGAGAGCTATGTTTTATATTCTTATTAAAAGGAAAAGGTTTCTACATTTCTTATTCCGATAGGTGACGAGACGTAAATTATTATATAAGTAAATGATACGTTAAAAGGATGCCATAAGTCAAATGGGAAAGCTTGCGTAGTCGATCTACTTTTGATGGATACTTTGGAAGAAAAAGGAGAAATAGTTGAATTGAAGTGTAGACGAAATTCACAAATAATTTCCTATAAGCAAGCAACACAAGGTGGATTAGGCACGGCTGCTTACTTATGATAGTAAGTTAATGGAAATAAATAGCTGTTTTGCCGTATTACCTTGAGAGATTAGTGAATGGACACGTAGACAGTTAGTAGACGGATGGACACGAGGATGGTTACATCAGGTAACAATAGTATCTGTGTGAAGAATCGATTTGGTTTTGTGTTCGTTGGGAGTTGCGTTTTATTGGACGGAACTGTACGAACTGAATCGTTTCTGCAACACATGAGCGTGCCTGTACCAGCTCTGGCCATGCAAATCTAGAATTGGCAACAACAATCCGCTACCGGTTTTGCACCACGAAGGGCACAGCCCCCCCGAAGAAGGGACCACACCCTACCCGCCTCCACGGTTCCAACACATGACCCAGTCTGTGTGTTCCTTCGAGACTACAGCATCCACACAGGATTGTCTCTGCGAATCAACAGTATTCGGATACAAAGTGAATGGTTAATAACTGTAAATAACTGGGATGTAAGTTTCGTAATCAAAATTGCAGTAAACGCTAAATTGTTAATTATAAATTTCGGTTTTCAGTGTTGAGTGAGACTATCAATTCATTGCCAGTGCAATCATAAATCCATAAATCCGTAGTTTTCCATGAATTAGGCATTTAGTGAAAAATTGACGAGTAATAGCTAATAATCAAGAAGTGGATACTCTGTTAACTTATCTAAGATTATCTTGAGGCTATCATTATCTATCCAAGAAGAAATTGTGAACTACTCACAAACGAAAGGGTTTCTCGGTTCAAAAAAATTTAAACGAATTTTTATTTTTTTTTAAGTCACAGCATTTAATTTTAGCCAACTGTCTCTTTTTTTTAGTTGAAGTAGAAAACCTAAGGTGGTATTAGAATTTAGGTCATAAATGTTACTCCCCTGAGTGTCAGGCAAGGCGGATGAAGGAGGGTGATTCTTGTATAGGACGGTCTTGGCCCCCAAAGACGTGGGGAAAGTAGGTCAAACATGGCTGTCCTAATTTGCATTCTGCAGAAGGTCAACAACCTTGCCTTCCTTTGCAACTTTCAACCTGAACGTTGCAGTTCTGTAGGGGGGACAGAGTTGACTAGTTTGCAATTCTCAGGCTCTTGCAATTGAAAATGCTGGGACTTGCTCACTACCAGTGAGGCGAAAAGTGATAAGATTTCATAATAAATTAATAGTTTAACTTTAAATAATCGAAGACTATAATGTATTTGACGTTTCTAATACTAAACAGCAGCACTTAGACAAACTCCCAAATATATTTAGAAGTGAAATAAGAATTAATCGACCAGTGTAATTTTTAGTAATTCCAAAATTACTTCTTACATTTAGGAGTAAATTATACTTTTCGGCTATGCATATAGCATATTTACTATGGATGCAACAAATTATATGTATGATACACACAATATAGCTTTCAACAAACCCTAGAATCTACTGTGAATTTGTGAACTCGTGCTTCGATCTTATTCTGGTTTATTTAAAAAGGAATTTTGGGTAAGTAAATAAAAAACCTTATAGGTTTCTATATTAAAGTACACTAATAATAATTTTTATATACACTGAAATATTATATTGTAATTTTTCAAATTATTATATATTACAAAAATTTATTTTATTTTATTACATCTTAAAAATATTATTAAATACTTTATCTTAAACATAAATTATGACTTTATTAAACTGGTAGTAAACATTAGTGCATCAATTGTTACTGAACCAATTAAATTATGGAGTATGTGGTCCAGTTATTTATATCTGTTTTTGTTTCATAATATAATTATTGCAAACATGAAAATGTGAAGTCAACAATATTTATTACATTTTTTTTGAAAACTGCATCGCTCCTTTCAATGTTAATTCTTTATTTAAACCTTATAAAATCTAAACAATTGTGATAAAAATATGTATCTCTAATAATTTTTCGAAAAAATATAAAAATGATAATATATAACATACTCATTCGCTATCAATACAGTATCACACACACTTAAGGTGTAATCACCACTTTGTAATTGTCATGCTTACATTAACAGCTTTAAGTTTGAAAAGGATTACCTCTTCTGAAGACGTTATTTCATAATTAATGTAAGTAGGTTGCGGCTAAAATTTAAATTCTTAAAATTAAATGAGAATTTAATCTGATTTGTATTTTATAAGATTATATTTAATCTGAATAGCCAAAAGTCAGAATGTATTAAATTAATATTTACATAAACACAATATGTTTGTTTCCCATGTTCAGGAGACTGTGGATCTGTATAATAAATAAATATAGTTATTGGATTGTAGAGATTGCTATATTGGGAAAACGAAGCAAAAGCTTCGAACCAGAATTAAAGAATATTATTTTATTTATTACAATATTTGGATAAACAATCTGCTTCAATAAAACTTATATACATGAATAATTAATTGACTGATTTAATTAATATAAAAATTTATGTTGAACGTAAATATTATTCTCAATAACTGACTAAAATGCGACACATTAGATTCAATGTATATATGAAAACAGATTAACGAATTTTAATTTAATTTATTATTATTATTATGATTTTAAACCAAGTATACTTGAATCTTTAAAGCTTAATTCCTAAGTTTAAAAAATCAATTTCAACAATGTAAGTTTTGTGATGTGTTTGAATTTCATTGTCTTCTCTCATACAGGACCTGGATTGTGAAAAAAACACCATTGTTCTGTTTATAGGTTTATTTAATTGATTATCATATGAGCAAACTAAGTTATATGAAATTTATTTATTTATTTGATAGCCGAATGTTGTCTTTCCTATTATAATTATTTATTAGGTACAGCTGAGGAGTTTCCTAAACACATTTTGCGTTAATATCAATTTTAATAAATTCTGCTATTATGCATTAATTTAAATTCTAACATGAATTAAGTAATTTAGATTGAATATATCGTTTTATAGGCCAGATAATAATTTATTAAAAATGTTTCAGAGTAAGATGTTACTATGTTTAGTGAACATTGACTATTTTCTTTGACTCACTTGCAGTAAAATGTATTTTAATTGCTATGTTCAGTGAAATTAATTTTAATTTATATATTGTATTAGTTGTTATGTTCTTGAACAATCCTATCATGTAAATCATGAGACATATATACCTTAAATATTTTGTCCCGTTGCTAAATTATGATATAATCTTTTTATGAAATTATCTGGGGTTCCTTTCCATAAATGCAAAACAGAATTTTACAATACGTGTATTTATATATATTGACTAATATTCAACGTATTTCATATTTATTAAATATAAATATAAACTATTGAGCATGTTTTAATCACAAAAATCACAAAAAGGATAACAAAATAAAAATTAAAGACTTAATTTTTTTTTAAATAACCAACTATAGAATATTTTCAGTATAAAGACTTGAATTATATTATATACACTTTATTCTCGTTTTATTTTTTACCTTGTCTAACATAAAGTTCTTCAACATCTTCTTTCGAGGTGAATATGAAGTACAAATATTCGCCCTCATATGCGTCATCTTCAGCGTCTGTAAAATAAAGTTGAATATCACTTACAATAATGTCGTTATACTATTCAACACTTGATAAAAAGACTTTACAAAAAAATATAAGAAATTAACGTTTTTTTTTCAAAGTCTCTTAGATAATTTATTCGGAAATTTTTAAGGAATTCCTTGCATACTCGGCGGAAAGTTTTTATTACATCATTACGTCATTTATTACCAACGAAGTAGATTTATTAATAATATACCTATTTAAGTGCATAATATTATTCCGAAATAAATTTTCGGTTACAGTTACTGGAATTAAATGACTGAAAGAATGATAATTTAACAAATTACAGAATATTATGATTATTCACAAATGTAACAGTAAAATATCTATCGGCCACTTTCAACGCAATTGACTCAGACACGCGAGAACAATTTTTACAAATTTTTATATTTTAATTTCAAATTAAGTGTTGTTGGTTTATAAGTAACTCGAAGGAAATTATATTCATTTACTGCTTATAACTGCATTGTCTTTTGATTATTAACACTTTCCGTAGGAAATATATTGGCACTTCTCTTTAATGAGGTAATTACGTTGTCCTTAACACAAAACAATTGAGACCGTTACTACAAATATGAATTTATAGTAAAAATGTGCCTCCGAATAAAATTATACTACTATGTGGTCAGTAGATACTTATAAAATATCTTGTGTTAATAATAAGACTATCACATTTTAATAATAATTTATTAAAATTAATTGTATTTAATTTACAGAATTTTCTTTATTTAAAGGTCTATAATCAATATAATTGGAGTTAAATTAGTAAGAGAGTTTTATATAAATTGGTATAAATTTTGGGTGTACAATATTTTAATATGAATTTGCTATATAAAATAAATATCCTGATAACGCGACGTGAAAACTTGCTCTCTCCTCTAATGGAAACGATTGAATGAATTTTAAAGAATCATCTCCGGGTTAATTTTTTTATTCTTTACTTGTAAACTTTTACTTTTGATATAGAGATTAGAGAGGTTCTGAATGCATCTATTTTGACAAAAATAAATTCTGCACCTTTTATAAGCTTAATTCATGAGAACATTTAACAAAATGGATTATAAATATATGCTGAATTTTAGAAAATGGAAAAAAAGGAAAAATCTCGACCCCTTAAACATATTTATCTTTAGAGAAAAGCATCTATATCAATTATTACAAGATTTTACCTGTTTTTTGTTTTAACTAAAAAGAAGTCGGCATTTCTTTAATAAATCATCTCCAAAAAAGGGACCAATAGATTAGGAATTCAGATAAGAATGTATAATGTTTTATAAAATTATGTAAATGTGCTAGCATAACAAAAATGATAACTGTATCTCAATACCACAATCAATTGTTATCATCCATTTCTGTAATTTTTACAAATTTTTCACTTGGCCAGAGCCTCACTATATCTTTTTATATAAATCTCACATTTTTTTACAGATGTCCTCCGAAGATATTTCTTCAAAACGTCCCCGGATATTTTTTTCTGCTATACGTCAAATTTTTTGAACTTTTGGAATCTTTAAAACTCTTGTTTGTTTTCCACGTAATTTCCAGAATTCGTTGGAATTTTTTTAAACTACTCTCGTAATTCCAATCGAAAGTCGGTTACAGATATAACTCCATTCTCTACGCATTTCGTACATATATTAGATTGGTTCATATTTTTATTTTATGACCACTCGTAACTTAAGTTCTTAAATCGTTTATATTTCAGTTGTAACTCTCTTACGTAATAATAACAGTCAATATTTATTAAATTTCTTTCTCAATTTTTCCGTATTCAATGCAGAATGATAATATTTTGAGACTCACTCCATTAAATTTAGTTTACTTTTGAATACAATTTATCCTTAACCATTCAAGTAATAGTGGTGACTAAGCACGCCTGTCTTAAATATATTCAGCTTTTGATTAATTACAGACACTTAGCACTTTTATATATCTGTAGAAGTTTATATTATACTTCAAACAAAGTAAAACTTTTTATCCTGAATGTAGGAAAAATTCGTTTTTTAAATCTATATTCATCATTATTCTCGTTTCTACCATGTCATTAATCAAACTTCTGCTTCTTTTAAATGCAAATTTATATCATTTATACAGTGCAACTATCGAAACTATTATTTTGTAAATGATTTATCTGAACAAATTATGTAAATGTAAAATTATGTAAAATACCGAAAAATGCAACAGAATGTGAAAAAAAAATCGTAGTTCGTTTATTCACTTATTTCTTATTATCAATGGTTAGACAAAACATACGGCTTGTGATACAATTTCCAACGGTCCTAGTGTAAGGTTTTGTCAGACCGTGATCGAATTTCACTCCACAATATTAGTACTGAGCATATAGTTTCTACGAATGGTTAGTTTTAACATAAAGATATTTTCCTAGAGCATGTCAAAGTAAAATGCCAATACAAATTATTCATGAGTCTTCCTTGTCAACCGATAGTTCGTGTTTTATATCTCATTTTCTTAACAATTTACGTAAATAAATTACCTCCTTCCCTTCGAAGCGATGCTCCATTTCATTTCTAAAATCTTAAATTTCTAAATACAAACGAAATATTTGTTTATTGATGTTATTATTAATTGTCTGTATTTTAGTTATAAATTTTGAATTATTTTCCTGACCTTTATTTGAAATTTACAAGAATCTATTCCATGTCAGTGATTCTATTTACAAAATTTCTATATCTATTTGACTGGATTCTGTTTTCTTTCGAGATCTACATTCAGTGTATACTCGCTAACTAAACTCTTTCTTTATTTCATCTTTCATTTGATAAATTGTTGGTTACCTTGCTCTACCATCTACATACTTCCTTTTCAATTCCCTGCCTGTTACAGGATCACCCACATGTAGCCTGTTACATCCCCCCCCCCAAAAAAAAGAAATTAATTATTTTAAATTAACCTAGTAAATTAAATTGTACTTAAAGAACTTTTTTCAAAATTATCAATTTTTTTTCTATGGTTAAATGTTTCTTCAGAGTAGCACATTGCTTCTCCGTTTGAAGTTTGTCAAGTCTTCCTGGAAAATATCTGTTTGAGACTCGCTGCGCTATCTGTTAACGAGACCGGGAACTCCGTGGCCAGGCTGTCCGGTGATTTATCGTGGCCCTGCTTCGGGTCCTTTATTTTTGTCACCGTGTTTTCAAATATATAAACGTCACGACGCGTATAGCAGGTCAGTGATCTGTGTTTAATCCGCATTACGTGGGATGGTGGCATGCCGGTTTTTCCGATGCTCCGACACCTTAAGTTTGTAACGGATTTTTTCCCGTCATTAGCGCGCAGGGAGAGATGAGTTTTGCAGAATGAGACCGGTTCTGGCGTGACAGGTAATATGATGTATATGACGAGGCGAAAGGGTGGTGCTGGATTACCCTTTAAGACGCTCAAGACGCTCTGTCACGCCTCGTTATGCTTCACCGTAGGATGTCGTTGAGCGACTCAAATATGCATCTAGAAGACGAGATCTGTACTGCCTTATAGGCTGATGAACGCATCAATAACAAACCAAATAAGATCCATAGTTATTAGAATTTTTTCTGACTTTAATTAAAAGTAATATATTCACGTTTCTTCAGATAAGACACAACTCTGAGCGTTATCTTGTTCTACAAATATGCCAAACTGTTTTTTTTCCTTTGAGAGCTCAAAAAATATTTATTCGAGTATTATAATATGGACGAATATATTGGCGATCTGCTGTTACTGAAAATAAAGCCAAGAAACTTAACTACGGATGGAACCTTGGTTCGCAAAAAATTGTAAAATAAATTTAGGAATCCTGTTAGAGCCTGATTAGCGTTGTGAAAGTTTTGGTAAAAGTCAATACTTCCATCTAAAGGCCTATATGAAGTGAAATTTCATTGAATATATATTTTTAACAACACTTTGTTTAACCGTTTACGTATATTTCATTGCACAACCAAAAACAACATCTATTGGTAAATAATTAATATGGTTTTAATTTACGGTCACCCGAACTATAACTACGTTTGACTACTATAAATATACATGAAGATTTGGCTCTATCATTAGAAGTCTGGAAACTTTGCTTTATGACATGATCTTAGACAAATTATGTAATACAAGATGTACTGCTTTCCCGAGTAAACGATTGTAATTATCAAAAGAAAAGAAAAATAATAGTGATGCATAACATTATAAAAAAATTTCTTCAGTAGTAAAAATTATTCTGTTATAAAAATAACTCTATTTTTAGATTTTATTTGCCTATATGAATCCATATGTAATGCAATTATTTATTAATTTTCTACACCTTTTTCAACCGTTTACATATCACACTTTGCGCATGTAATAACAACATCAATCTGTTATTGAATAATTACTATAGTTCCAATTTCTTGGCTTCCCAACTGGCTTTGACTGATATAGATTAGCATAGGTTGCGTAAACTCTCATTTATGGACTGCTCTTAGATAAATTATTAAACGTTACACTTTGTATATAATTGTCGGTACAAAACATGACAATGGTTTACATGGCATATTTCATAAATAAAATAATCAACTGATGCAGTATGTTAGGTACATATTTTATTATCAGTAATATAGGAACTTAAAATTTTTTTACATAAGCTATAGTAATTGACTTGTAAATATTCTCAATTCCTACATTCATATCTCTGATGTGGACTAAATTATTTAAAAGATACAACTAATATATTAATATTGATTTATTAATGTGTTTCAATCGATCTGAATCAAAAATATTGATAAAGAATATTTTGGAAATTTTCAAGTATTCTAACATCAGATATATGATTATTATTTCATATAAATTTTATATCAAGAATAAGCCAAACTTTGAACAATATTTTCCCATATTTACTATTATGTTCTTTAAATTTTTAATGTCATGTGTTCTTGTTTACCTTTTGTTTATTTAACCGCTGACTAGTAAACTGATGCATACACAATATAAATTTATTATGGAAACAATTATGGTAGGTGACTATGGAAAACGCCAATCTTCATCTCAACAATAATTAATAAAATAATTTGTGAGAAATTTATATAAGTAGCTGTTTTTATAACTGAAGTTTACTTTGGCATTACAGTTCGAAAATTTTACCTATGTACAAACTAACAGTAGGGATAAATTAAAGATATGAATGAATACAGCTAATCTCAATTATTAAAAGCGATCAAGATAGATGTACTTAAACGAGACGGTGAATTCTTGTCAAGGTCGTATTACGATATCAATTTCGCTCCAGTGTTTATTATGAACTATCGCTTTACCTGATACATGCAGTCTGTCATCACAGAATACCTGGAATAATTGGTAGCTGTTTTATTGACTTGCAAAAACTTTGTTAGTTACATAACGTAACAACTTTACATCAGAAAGTTTTAATTTTGTAAAACGGAGCTGACGTTGCTAAAAATAACTAAAATAATAACGGATTATTCATTTCGTTAAAATCCTCTAAATTTATATAGTCATCTTATATTATCTAACTGATTTCATTTAACCTAAAAATTAATAAATATTATATATATATATATTTATTTATTAAGGACGTAAGTTTGAGTTGAGTAATATATTTACAAAAGCAGTTAATGCAAATTTATAACCCTCCCAATACTTTTGGAAAAATATGACAATCTATGTTCCTTCTTATATTTAGAAATAAATTGTTTTTTTAGTTTGAGATAATGTTTTCGGTCTAAACAGCAAATTATTGAATAAACCATGTTTTTAGTTAACCACGAATGCAAAAAATAATTAATTGTAGGTGTATCACTATATTTTCTAAAATTAAACAATTCTATAAGACTGTATTTTGATGTCAGCCAATAGTAAAAAAAATTCTTTTAGATTTTTGGAATGAATATATTTAGTTTTAATTGTAAAATACTTCGACTTTTTATATTCTGCAAATTTCTGAAAGTTTTTATAGAAATTTTAAATTTACGCAGTCGAATAACATCAATAGAGGTATATACGGGAAATAAAATAAACAAATAGGTATATAAGGCATTGTATAAAAGTCTCCCATTTTATATTATTAAATCAACTAATTGCAATACTTCCGTCCAAAGGAGAAAATAAGTAAATCTAAAAAAGCACTATTGAGAAGTCAAGGGATAAAATATTTTTGAGCTTCTACATTTACAAAAACCCTTTATCTCTTTGAAAATGGTTTTATTCTTGCAAAAAAAATTAATTTGTCTTTATAAATTAATTATAATACATTTATTCGTGAAATATTTTTAAAAGTCGACAAAGTTTTACTTACTGCCTTTCTACTTTGAACGGCACAGAAACGCCATAAAACTTTATTTTAATTAATCAAATAAAATTACAAAAATAATACTTTGAAGAAAACATAGATGTAAATTTTCTGTTTATAAATAAGTGTCTTTTTTTACATATTTTAGTACATCAAAAAGGGATTTAGTAACAGATTTCAAATATAAGAAATAAATGATAAAGCATTTCTTAAAATTTTAATTCACAATTAAGGAATGAAAATTTTTTCTGTAAATAATTCATTACTTTTAACACTATTTTTATAAATATATAAAATTTTAATTTCGCATTGGATAAATCTTTAGATAGATATACAGAAAAACGGCAAACTCAAATTTCGAGCCATAATTTGATAAAGCAAGTACTTTTATATTCTTTTCAATTCAGTGTCATTTTTAAGGTGCTAAATTTGGTAAATCTTTGCTTAATAGATAGGCCAAAAGACATCCAACAACTCTAATCACACAGACAAGACATAAAAGAATTTTTTAATAAAAATTGTGAACGTGGAATAAAAAATTGTAAGTAATTGTAATGAAAGAAATACTACATAAAAACTGAAAAATAAATCATTGTTCCAGAAGCTAAGCCCAACATTAAGATACGTTATGAATATTATTTTATCCGATTGGTGAACGGGGTTCAGTTAGATAAGATACGAGAACAATGTATATGATCATGTATTATTTAATTTGAATTAAAATAACAAAAATATTTCGTCGTTATTACAGATGATTTACTAGTATATTTGTATATGTCATTAGTTTACATTAATATTCCAAACAAATATAATTGTAGGAGTTTTAACAAAAATAGATTAATCTTGCTCTATTTCTTCGAAGATTGTAAATTCTCTAACAAAAGTTAATCAGATGTTTAATAAGAAGATTATAAGTATTGTAAGATCTAAAATTGTTTTCTTTTAATCTACCACAATATTAATAGTATTTTTAGTGTAATTGTAAATACTGAAAGTATTCCAAAATAAAATCGTATGTGATACATACCTTCATCCAGAAAGTAATACTTATTTACTATGGTTTTAAACGTATTCTATCAATTTTGTGTAATTAAATTATTGGACTGATTTAATATGTCATATATATAAAACTATTAACTGTAACTATTAAACTTTCAGGCTCTAATTTGTGAGAATAATATAATTGTAAATATAACAGGACAACGTTTCAGTTTGTATTTGAGTTTTTATACTCAAGGCGAGTATTACGCAATACAAAATCATTCATCACTTACACCATTTAGTTTGACCACAGTGAGATGGTTTCATTGTCCCTTTTTTATTAATATTACATTAATTTTATGGTCGCTCCAACAGTGCAAGTCATGAACGACCTTCTACCCTCGGATACATTACAATAGTTACTATGAAAATTTCTATGCTTAAATGTTGCATATAACTACTCAATAAAAGCTAACAGCTTTACTTTGTCCATGAATTCTATCTCATTATAATTTAAACAGTCTTCTTGAGAGTAGTGCTGAATTGTTCGTCTTGTGATATGATAATACTTCCTACACTTAAATAGGATGTGTTTGATAGTAAGCCTCCAGTTGCACAGCTCAAAAATGGGGTTTTCGGTTCTAGAAAATATTTAGGTATGAAGTGATCTGATTCTAGAAACTACTATTTGTTCCCTTCTTGGTACGTTGTGAAGGTGATGAAGGTTTGAAAAGGATCGAAGGCTCTTGTGGAAATAGCCACACTATTGTCTCCTCTTCTTAAATTATTCCATACTTCTTCCACTTTTACTCTGTATACAGTTAGCATCCTGGAGTATCCATGAATGTTAATGATTCTTGTGGTATGGAAGCCAAGAATTCGCTGCTTAATTTCCTGCAATGCCCGTATGAGCAGAGATCCAGACCAGTTTTATAGTTTCACCATCCTCGTGTCCTCCTTATACTAATATGGAGATCTCTCCTACCAAATGATATCTAATATGATCGGAAAGTGTAGTAGTACTTCCAATTTTGCTACTGACGAAGGATTAATCAAGCTCAATTTTTATTTTATTGAGGCCAAAATTCTCAATATTCTTCAATATTTTGTTTTCTTTTACAGATTAGTGAGCTTATAATTCACATTTTCATAATTTATTACCTAATATGCTTCACCTTTTGGTGACTCGTCTATCACTGTACTTACTTTCAATTTTTAATATTAACATGCTATTTCGATTTACAAAATTTAATACGTCAACCTGTAAATGAATAGACAAATATATAAAATTATGAAATTGAATACAAGAAAATTCCTAACTCTCCTTAACATTTTTTTATTTCCCATTGGCTGTTATGTCGTGGTCAGCATCAGCGCCTCACTTCAGAGAGGTCCCGGGTTCAAATCCCGCCATGGGCACGTTTGTTTGCCTTCATCATGGACACTAAAACTGGGGTTAAGACTGAATAAGGATCGATACGTACGATCACGGAATATATCGTATGGGCATCCCGGTAAGGTTCTCAATTAGCTGTAAATCGAAGGAGAAAGAACGAAAATAATTTTCAAAATCAGACGGAGTCTTAATTTTTGTTTTTGCAACATGCGAAGCCAACTTCAATTGTGTATGTATATACATATACGAAATTTTTAAATAATGCCTTATTATTGTTTTATTAGTTTATGTTGACTTGCAGGAACAACTAAATTTAAGCATCCTATATTTTATATATATTATAGATACATTTTACTAATCAATACTAGATTTCAAAAATGTTATTGTCGCACATAATTTTGCAAAATTAAATTTTGAAATAATAAGTGCAGGTATCATTTATATTATTTCAGTTTTCTAATATTTTGTTATAAGGAGGAGTTCTTGGAGAAACATTTTCATATTTTCAAGTTAAAACATACAGTATTATAACAAAAGTCACTTAAAACACAGATCAAGTATTTAGTAACACTGATATGGTAAATTAATAAATTGTAAAAAGAATTAAATATCCGCATACCAGACAATTATTATAATTTTGAACAATAATTTAAAACTCAATACTAAATGACGTTTAGACCAACACTTGTGGTCATTGTCAGTTTTTGTAAGAGAATTAAGTCCTCAGTAGGCCTGTAATGTTGTAAAATCTTTTTCAACATTTTAATAATTCTCTGTTATACGGGTGGTTAATTCTTATAAATATTTGTTAATTACTAGTCCTTGATTCTTATTAATTTATATTGTTTACGTATATTAATTTTTCATATATTCTGATATCTCTCGTATTACATATGTGTAAGGTTATTGACAGTATAAATACAGCTTAAGTGTTTGCTGAAAGATTCTAACTTACATAGCCTGACGCTATCAAGTTACATTTCAGTTTAACGTTCTTAAGCTGAAAAATACTTCCTGGAATGATATATTTTAATGGTATTAATATTACTTAGCTTTTATTGGGAGTTTGCTATTGTTGTTGTAATACTCAGTCCTTAGACTGATCTGACGAAACCCTCCATGATAATCTATTATGCGCAAGCCTTTACATTTCTAAATAACTAGCATATTCCATATTATCCCTAATCTGCTTAGCGCATTGTATCCTTGGCATCCCTCTACTGTTCTTACCTCATACACTTCCCTGTAATGGTAATTTTACGAGACCCTCATCTCTCAAAGTGTGCACTATTAATTTATGGCTTCTTAAAAATGCTCTATATTGTCCTCTCTCCTCTTCTTGTTTATAACTCCCAAGTTAGTTACTCTAGTTACTCATATGTTTTCCAGCATTATTCTATAGCGTCACATTCCAAAAGCTTTTATTTTTTTCCTTTTCTGCAATTGCTATCGTCCACGTTTTTCACCCATGTAACGCCATGCTCCATTAGAACATTTTTAGTAATGGTTTCGTAATATTCATACTTATATTAGCCGTAAGTAATTTCCTCATTCTTGCGAAAGCCTCCCTTCCCTGTGATAGCCTACTTATTATGTCTACTGTACTTCTACCATCCCAGACCAAGTAGCAGTTTTCTTTAACTTCCTTCGATATATTTCTTCCCATATCTAATACCCTTCGTTATTTCACTTTTTCCCATATTACACTATTTCACCTTGGTTTTCTCTCTATTAATCCTCATGTTGTACTCGTTCTCCAGGATCATCTATTATGCTTTCCACGTCTTCTCCTGACCCCCCTAATAGCACAAAATCATCTTCAGACCTTTGGGTTTTTATTTCTTCTCCTTACAGTTTGTTTCCCTTTCCATATTAATTTTTAACTTTATTCATCGCGTGTTCTATTTATAAGTTAAAGAACGGGCGACAAACTGCATCCTTGATTTCTGCTTTATTTTCTTGGTCTTCAGCACCTAGTAATGCTCACTGGCTTCTGTAAATGTTATAGATAACTCTTCTTTCTCTTATTCCTGTCATCTTCAAAATCCACAGTAGTGTGTTCCAGTTTACAGTATCAAAGGCGTTTTCTAAATCTACAAATACCATGGACATAGATCGGTTTTTCTTTTTCTTGTCTTCGTAACTTAGACTCAGAGTCAATATTGCTTCTCTTTAAAGCATAATAAAATGCAAATACAATAAAATATTAATGCAATTTACACTATAGAACAATTTGGTACTTTATTATGAAATTTAGACTTGAAGGAAAAGAGAAGTCAGCTGCCATTTGGAGTTCACTTCTCTGCACATAAGTATTTTAATGATTTATTATGGAAATAATTTAGCACTTCAGTGATTTTAAGAAAAGAATGTATATGTTTATATAATTTCCTTAGCGTACTCCTAAACTGATCAGCTTACCCGGAGAAGTAGTCAGTATTTAAGCAGGCAAGGAATTACAATCACGTATTAATTTTTACAAATAAAAAATTTCCTACGTAAGTTGCCCATTTTTTTTTGATTATGAAAGTGTGATCATTTTTTGAGATTTAAGTCATCGCCGTAAAATTATTTTTTATTTCTGTCCAGGCCTGTCCCCCCGTATAAGCTTTATATATAACGCACAACCTCGCATGTTTCTCCTATCAGTACGAGCTTCAAAATGCTCATAAGTATTGTTCGCGAATAACCCCAAACATTTTTCCAGGCCGATTTTTGTACGTATTCCAACGCTAAATTAATTTCAGACAGATTTCAACTAGTTGTTTCAATTTATTGGTAACCTCATGTTTTAATCAGTCATATAGGCAAATAAAATTTTAATATCTCCTAAATATTTATTAAAATAGCTAGTTGCGGCCTATATCACATTCGTCTTCAATATGTCAGAAAAAAAGCAACTAAAATGCATACCAACTAATTCATTTTTCACCTAAATTATAATTTTTTTGGAGAAACTCAATATTGTTTTTCTTATGAGATTTATTAAAACTTAGAGTGCTGAGTGAGAAAAAAATTAAAAATCTATTAACTCTCACCCTTCATTTGAGAAAAAGTACTTGAAACACAATGAATTTAATGATTTCTTAGAGAAATGAGACTGTAGTGACAAACTGTATGGCACTCGAAATTGATATATGTCTGGGAGAAGAATTTTTATTCAAATATCAATATTCATTTAACATTCGTTTAAGAAATATATACTTGAATCGGTAGAATAGGGAAATGTATGTGCCTTTTAATTGTTAAAACTCACATTATATAAACTAATAACCTTAATTAAATGAAAACTCCAATATAAATAAAATACACGTAACATAAATTCTTCAAAGTTCACAGTAATTAGTATAGACTCAGCAAATGATTCCGTGTAACAATCATCATGCAATTTTTGATTGTAAAAATTTAATTCAACATATAGCTGTAATGAAAGAAGTGCTATCTAAAAATCTTCCTGCTCGTATAGAAACGTTTATCCTAAATTATAAAATACATATAGATTTTAATATTAATATGTGAAAAAATTCAAATATTTGTACCTTTTATGTTGTATTCAATCCCGTCTTTGTTTAAACAATATATTACGTCTGCGTTCATCCATTTTCTTTTAATATCTAAGAATTTTAAATTGTATGTGTACCTAACTTGAATTAATATTTACGACAGGCTATAATAATTCCTTCCATAATTCTTGTGGCATAATACAGTAATATATTTAATTTATAATTTTTTACATATTTAAAATTAACAACTTGTCTCACGACTTCTTCCTTTATCGCTTCTCAATTATTTGCAAATTATATAAACATAGCAACATCATTGGTTACAATTTAGTCAGAATTTAGACAATATTTGTTTAATCATTCACACGCTACGTAATTATTCTGCATATTAAGAACTTAGTAATAATTTATGTCTGAAAAAGTTTCATCAACATATGAAGTTACTGTTTATATAGATATTAATTATCTATAAAAATAATAGCTTTATTTTGATATTATTTAAGTAAATTTCATAATATAGCACATGACTAATTTGTTCTACCCGAAAATACAATTTCGTTCACTGTAATTTGTTAGCGTGGAAGGATTACAAATATCGAATATGAAAGTTATCGGGATTATGAAGACTACCATTTGCATATCTATCCTAATAAACCATTCGCCCACTGTAATTGCGAAGGCCTGGATATCCTGAATTTTTCCCCAGTACGAAATGCAAATTTCGAGAGGGAAGGAACGAGTTTTGCAGACCTGACGCAAGATCTAGAATGAACGAATTTTTCGGTGTAGCTGCTGCCATCTGTGGCTTGGCTGCCGAACTGCGTGTACAACTTTCGGTGGAAGTGCGAATCTGCCATTGGAAAAACAATCTCAAGTTTTCATGTTGCACACGAAACCTTAAATACGCAAGCCGATTACTTTTCAAATACTTAGGAATACCACGTTTTCGGTTAATTTTTGTACCACGTGTGCGAAGTTCGTTATTGTAGTCAAACCTGAATTTGCAACCCTTGATGCAAATTAGTCTCCATCTCCCCTTGTGCAAAATTCTAAGAGGGGTTGCAGGGTAGCTGCAATTGTACAATCGGATATCAGCACGATTGTCGCAAAACAAGTTAAAGAATGCGAAGCTTGTGTTAAGTATACACGGAATTCTTGGTAGTATAGTCTGCTTACTACAACGTAACATTCGTGACTGGAATCGCTCAATTCGTCACTCCTAGGATGAGTATAATTTGGACATAATTATTGTATAATTTCAAATCATATCATTCAAAGGAAAACTGAAAATCACACAATCAATCAAATTAACAAATCAAAATATTCATATTAATTAGCACTTAAGGCCGTTAAGATTCTAAAATAAAATCTACTTAAGTCATAATAAATAGCAGTTAATTTTACTTAGATGAAATAGTCATGCATAATTTATACCAATTTCATCCATATTGTCTACTGTTAAGCTACAAATCGGACCATGAACATTATCTTATTATAGATCGATTGTTAAGTGAAAAATATAAGGCAAAATAAAACTTCAATTTTTTAATCCTAGAAGATAATTTTAAGAGATCAGGAATTTACATGAAAAATTTTTATTTATTTTTTAAATTTCCTTTAAATTATTTAAGCTATTTTGTGAATTATATTATATTAAGTTGAGTGTTTTTTCGTATTAATTGTATTTCAATTACGCTTTAATTCACATATAAAGACGTTTCATTTAATAAGACTGTCAAAGACAAATACTTTCCATAAAGCATATAAGTAGAAATATTTATAAGGTGGATGTAGCAAATTCAAAAGCCAGTATGGAAATTTATATCAAAATTCCAAAGTAAAACTCCCACTTCCTAAAAAAAAGCAACTTAGTACATTTTCCCATTCATATATACTAAATTAAATTCAAATATTTTCTATGGGTTTCAAATTCTGACGTAAAATAAAATGATTTCATCACAATGATGTATGATGAATGTTTTAACATGAATATGGCAATCAAGCCGAAAGCTCCTTACTTGGTGTATGAGATGAGTATCTTAGTACTTGAAATTGATGTTTCAAGAGTCATAAAATATTTAATATTAGATCCATATTTATTTTAAATTTTTCTTGAATCAGTATAATTTTTGAATAGTATCAATTTAATTGTAAGTAATTACGTTATTAGATTAAAGCGAATGTATTAACTTAAACCTTAAAATTTTTACTCATCACTTCTTTTGTTATAAAAATAATATCCATATAAATAAATATATTTTTTAATTTACAAATCATAAAAATCGTATTAAAAAATATGAACATAAGTGGTTCACTTTACAATACTAACTCCATCAGTTAAAAATTTTCTTTAGTAAAGTGAAAGAAAATATTTTTCCATTACAGAAAATTTCTGAATCATTCTTAAATCTTGTAAATAATACGGAAGAGAAGTTAATAATAAAAATATCTTATATATAAATAATAATCATTTAAATACATGAAATCTGACTTTATTCAACATTAATTGTTTTAACCGTTTGAGGCAGGTCATGACGGGGGCGCTGTAAACAACCCTCCGTCTGACCGGTATAGGTGTAGTTTAAAAGTGAATATTAAAACTCTAGTGATTAATATTTTTTCGTATTCACAAATGCTACCTTTAAAATTATACTACTATTAACATTATATATTATATTATATATTATACATTACTCAATCGGTAAACAAAACGTACATATTTGGAAATAAGAAACATTTATCTTGCTGATTTTTGAAGGTTTTTATTGTTTTTCATTCCACTTACAGATCGATTCTATTTTACACACGCACACACACACACACACACACATATATATATATATATATATATAATTAATAAGGAAAGAATGACAGATAGAAAGTTTATTATTTACTTGAGGTTCACAGATGGCAGCACCTCCCCCTTCATAGGAGCCGATCACTGGAAATGTCTTCCTAACATTCTGTTGAAGGGGGCGATGCCTCCGAAAATTTATAACTATAAACCATACATGGTGTCCGCCATCTGTGAATCTCAGGTAAGCCACAAACTTTCTAACTCTCTTTCCTGCCTTATTAATTGTTTTAATTAACCTGATGTCATTTCCTGATCCATTAATGGGGAGAAAATAACATTTTTGCACTTGGGAATCGGTGTCATTACGACCAGTAGGACACATTAACTATTGTGTTTCCGTTATTTAAATGCTATAAATAATTATTATTTACACAATAATAATAAGAGCTTACATATACGACATTTGCGATTAATAATAAGTATAAAATGCTATGAAAATGAGATTGTATTTTAAAGGCAAAAATATCTTATAGTTTTAAATATGATGCTTCAGCAGTCTCATATTAGAAACTGAAAGTATACGAGGAATATTAACACGTGAATGCATCTGAAATGCTGCATCTGTTAAAGATTTATTCGTACGAATTAATAAAATAATTATTGCAAGTAGTTCTTTTAAAATTATCAATGACGGTGATGCTGAACAATAAAACGAAGACTACCAACTTATTTCACAGTTTCCCATACGTAACGTGAAAATACAATAGTTGGCCTTGCTTTGATACAAACTTTGGTGTTTCTATTTAGGTAGTGGTACTTTTCACCTTATATTAAAAATATTTTAGGCATAGAAAAATATGCGTTCATAAAGGTTCTATTGCTGTAACATATATAAAAATTTCACCGTCATGAATCATTTTTTCTCTGACAAAAACTAAAAAGCATTCACTAAAATTATCAACCTTCCTTAGCGGCCAAAATGTGTTTTTATCATGAATCTTTATTTATACACAAATTACGAACAATTACAAATTTTGATGTAGTAAGAAGTTTTAGTTATGACTCTAGATTAAATTCTAAAACATGAATAATTATGCTTAAAATTTTCTTTTCTTAACTTAAGTTTTCGTATATTTAAAAGTATTTAACAACGTTTAATTAATGATTACGAAGAATCACAATAATAATTATTTACACGCATGAACCTATACATATTTAAAATTGTGTAGTTCTTGATACTGAAAGATATAACATTAGAAAGGACTGTTAATTGGGATTTATAGTAATACGTTTATAGGATTTCCATATTAGGACATATTTTTCAACTGTTAGAATAGATGAGTATACATTTTTCACTAATTGTGAATGCTAGTTTTTTCTAAAAATATCTGTTGAATTTTGCATTGTTATTAAAAAACTAGAATATTACACTGAAAACGCACTGTTTGGTATATGATTGAATAAAAAATCTCACGAGAATATTATTTGATTGTGCTGTCTGCTACATCGTCAAAAATCGTAATGCATAACTATTTTCGGAAGAAAATGGTTTTATAATTTCGTAAGTTATGCTATTAAAATACTGGCCGCTTAATACATAAACAAAAGTCATTTTACATATTAGCCAGTTATTCCCAATTATTATTAAATCAAAACTGTGAAATGACCAATTGAATTTTTTTCAGAATATTGAACCAAATTAAATTAGTTTTCTTGCCATCAACATATCATTTGGATTTGGTTTTAAAAATTTTAAAATTGTAAAAGAATTTCCAAATTATGACAATATTTTGTTTTTGAAAACAAATATTATCCAAAATATAAGCAATAATTCTTTAAAAGTTTAATAACTTTATTATTAAATAAAAACTTCACTAAAATTACGATAAAACTTTCCATCTTCCAATTTATGATCGAAGACAAAAATTGAATAATTAACGGATTACGTAGTTTTAACGAAGTAGGGAATGTACCCGCCAGGCTCAACCCGCTTTCATTTACCCCCCCTCCCCCTTCCTCTCTCCACAGAAGTAGGTAAATCAGTAAGGACTGGAACCTATTTTCGGTGTAATTACTTTCTTGTCGTGATAGAAAGGGCTCCATTGATTGGACAAGTCTGGTCTGGATTGAAGTACCAATTTCTGGGTAACAATGGTCTGACTTTTTATTTATTCCCTAATTTCTTTTATCTGCTCGTTCCGTTGTCATCTCGGAGCTAGTTGTCAAATAAAAAAGGCAAGCTCGCGGTTTTAATTATGCGGTCTGCCTTTGAAATGATAACTACGTTTTAATATATCCTCAAATTAAATGCTGTATGTATTTTGTGACAAGATAATAAATACCTTAAGCATTTGTAAGTTAAATAATTGTAATCAGCCCTATGCTGTAGCAAACAAAAAATTTCAAAATTTTAGAAACGAATTAATACTGTATTTAGAAATAATTAGTAGTGCAAACGTTACTGTGATTAAGGTTTAGTTTCTCTTATCTTCATCACGGTCACCATTAGAGTTTTACGTCACTAGCAGCATTGTGATTGAACCATAGTTAAAGCATTGCTAACTAACAAATTTCTTTGGCATAATATTTATTTCCTGTATTAAATAAATCTGAAGATTAGTGGAAAAATAGTTTTGTATTAATAATTTACTGTGAGTCTCTTTATTCCAAATTAATAATTTAAAGATTATAAAAATTGTATTCTAAGACACTTAATGAAAGCCTTATTTTAATAGGTGCTCTCTCTCTCCCCCTCCATTATTATGAGGTACGTAGTCTTAAACATAACGCAGTGATGAAAATTATATGTTTGAGGTACAAGAAATATTATTGTACATATACTGGAGTTCATCCGCTGCTTTAATAAGATAGATTGATTTGTATTGACATTAAAATTTAGATACCTTTTTTCTTTAAAAGTGAATTTATATTACTATTAATACAAGGCCTCCTACAGAGGTATGAAATTTGTAAAAGTAAAATGAAATTTATACTATTCATAATAATAAATAAATTACTGTTTCGTGAAACGATGAAATTAATGTAGGAATGTCTTAGTAATCTTGCTTTCCTATTACATGAATTTATTGCGTGATTCATTTGGTACTAACGACATGTTATGATTATAACATTTTCTTTTGAACTCAATGGTTCCTAAAACATTTCCGTCTACACAGACATCCTATGGAATATTCTAAAAGAAGTGACCGCTATCTATTTTTACTGTATAATGTAAATTTTTTTCTATTTCATTTCTCGCACATATTAACCTTAAAAACGAATAAATATTAAAATAATTAAGGATCTATATTTCTCTTAAACAAAGAACTGATAATGTATCTGTTTACATACCGGTAAAATGGTTTCTTTTAATTAAATATTGATTACTTATATAATACGTTCCACGTTTCATCAATATAAGTTCATTAATGATCAAACTGTGGATTACAGGCTTCTGAGAACCCGAATTAAATACAAAAACTTTGAAACATTTTCTCAGGGTTATGGATGCCAAGTGATTCATTTTCAAGATTCGGGATTAAAAGACACAAGAAAAATGTCTAATAGATGAAAACAACATTAAATAGCGTGTAATGGTTAGAGAATTATACGTATTTCTAAAATAGGTGGCAATTAATTTTAAGTAACGTACTCCATAACATAGAAACCAGCCTTAATATTTCATGATGCAAAGGAAGTTAAAAAGTAATTAAATATTATTTTAGAGACAACTTAAAGTTCCTTAGGTTTTGATTTCATGATTGATTCATAACAACAAGGCATTGGTCTGTATAATTTTCAAGAAACAATTTCCTATTATTTTGTAAAAGAGCCTTTATAATTTTATTATTTACAACAAAAAATATTTTGCTTTCTTTTACTGAAAATATGTAATTTTTATTTATTTTTAATCTAAAACTTTGAAAGCCCCTTTCTAATAATAATAATATTTTTTTGATTTTTAATGGGACTATTAACAAACCTTAACTGACAGTCCACCTGAATTATATACATCCAATATAAAGGTATTAAGGTCTAATAAATGCAATTTCATTGCATTATATTACACGGACATTGTCAAATTTGATATATTTCAAATAAAATAGACGTAGGGAATTTATTAAACAGTTATTAAGGCATAAAACGAGAGTAAAAGTTTCAAATTAATGTTGATATTCATACAAATATATTGTGTTCACATGATGACGTTCGGTGGTGGTAGACTGAAATTTAATAAGGCAATGGAATTTATAAACTTTGATTTGCTTTATTGTGTGTGAAAAGAAATAAGTGCATTATATTCAAATACTAGGTGAATTTCATACATTGCTTCTATCCCGCTTACTTTTCCCAATTATATACCAAATTCAGTACATGTTGCTTTGTTATTTAAGTAAAAAATTAGATTACTGCCAAAGAAAACTGTCCGCAATTTCTAATATTATGTTAACCACATGAAAAATATGTAAATAATTATCACCTACTCCTTTTAGCCTTATTACACGACACTATGGGTAATGAAAGGAAATGTTTACTGTAAGAATGTTATTGATTTACTTACTCCATTACGCGCGTTCTTCTTCTTCTTAATATAAATCCCACTTGAGGTTATTTTAATAGCTTCCTCACTTTTAATGCAAACTTGACCAACAACAGAAAACTGGCACCAATAAATAACCACATTAAGATGTTTTCCTCTGACGTACCATCACTTTATCATGTGCAAATCATATAGGACGAATAACCTTTAGGCTGCTGATATAATTTTTAAGATAGGAAATTCGACGTTTCCTTCCTAAATAGATACGTTATAATTTATTTATTATACCAGTATCCTATTAACTTGTTTTCCTTATCCCAAGGAAAATAATTTTTGTATAGTAATGTAACAACGAAATAAAATCTAAATCATAGCGTAACATTTTAATAATATTTGAGCTATCTGTGCGTTATTATATATTTAAGTATGGAAATGTGGGAGTTTTAAATAGTTATTGCCTATGTAAGGAGTTTTCGTGATATGGACTACATAATTTCTTCCCTTCTTCGCAAATAATTTTCACTATAAATTGGTTGTGTATATTTATAGTATGAAT
The DNA here is from genome assembly GCA_034510155.1 of Eucriotettix oculatus. Lineage (NCBI taxonomy): Eukaryota > Metazoa > Arthropoda > Insecta > Orthoptera > Tetrigidae > Eucriotettix > Eucriotettix oculatus. Next base: position 143,348,995 of record CM067377.1, read on the forward strand.
AATACTTTATCGCTCCTTTATATTAAAAATTGTTGCGACAAGAGCCTCTTATGCACATGTTCTACTTTCACTTAATTTTCATAATTACTGAAAATAAAACAAATCATTTAATTGTGCTAATAAATATTAAAGTGTAAATATATACAAATTATTTACCTCAATGCTTGTAGAACAGATGGCTTGATTAATTGAAATTACACAGGTCTTGTAACAACTAACATATAAGTTGTTAATATCATATTGTACTCACATATCGTATCTGTACGAAACCCGAACTTCATCGCGTCATTCTTGAAAAATTAACTAGGGTGCATCAACTACCTGACTCGAAGTCCGTACTTTCCAGTAAACCGTCCGTAGTATGGCACGTTTGATCGATGTAATACTAGTGCACTGAGGATGGTACAGATCGTGTCCGAACTGAGAGCATGTTGTTTGAACAGTCACGTGACCTCCGACGTAATTGATAGTCGCAAAACACAGTTGCGGACTGTTAGTTGCGAAACGCGTTCGATGGGAGAAATTACCAGAAGATTGAGGGATGGGCCTAATAGATAATAATAATCCGTTTAGTCAGAATTAAATGTTGATGCAATACAAAATATTTTTCCAATGAATCTACAATTAAGAAAAAATCTCCCGTTGGGTCTTTGTATGAAACTTATATATACAATGTTACTGAAATATAGAAAAATAGGGTATAGAATGAAAATAGGATACCAGTATTATTGTTTTACACATTCAGAAACTGGAATTATTTTTATGCCAAAATTGAGTATATTATGATACGTTACTTCACTCATATTTCTGATTTAAATAATTCAGTAAAAGGAGCCAAAAGTTATAATGGTATTTGAAAATCCTCCTTTGTCTTTACGTTAGCTGTGTTATCTTTCATTATGGGTGGTAATAAACGGAATACAAAACTTATCTGAAAGAAAGAAACTGTTTCCGCTTGGGAATATTCTCAGTATTACATATAGTTTTCATCATAACACATTATTTCAATCTGGTAATGGCCCCGAAAAATAAATATTGTCATTAAATTCACAGAAAATTATGAAAATACTGAATAAACAAATTAAGTGATTTAAGTCTCAGTGAGAAAGGAAACTGAACCTAGTCCTTTAATTCAGTTTCATATCCTTTCTATTGCTGAATTCTGATTGAATCTATTCTGTTCTTTGAAATTAATCTGTAATCTTGTAGTAGAAGTACTTCAAATATTTTCTCCGCGCTGATTATAACGAAATTTATATTTGATTAATATTTTAAAAACAAATGCTTAATCTGAAGTTAACTTTGAGGAACAATCACAAAGATCATGGAGAACTGACGGATGATTCAACGCAGCTAAGCATCTAACTTTACTAATTTTTCTTCAAACATCATTTATCTGACATTAATTTTAATAATAAATAAATTAAAATACGGCCAAATAAATCAAAATTATTAATTAGTATTTAATTAATATAAATGCAATGCTTCATCCAACTTTGTTGACTTATTCAAGTAAACTTTTAAATTTATGAAAGAATTACATTATGGGTAATTAGGCGTCGCAGACTGTCTCCTACGACGGTTGTGGCCTAAATAATTCTTAATGTCAAGTTTGCCTGAAATAAGGTCGTATTAGATTTTACTAAGTTTAACAGGTGATAATTATCTTTGTTGTATTATTTGTTTTGTGGTTATTTTTAATATAGCCTATTTCAGAAATTAATCTTTAGCAATATCATTATTACTACAATAGATTTAATTCCCGAAAATTTTATATTAAAATAAACCCAATACTGACAATATTAAGCATGACATGGAAAATATGTACAAGTCATATGATATGTTAAGTTTTTCAGTTATTTTTTGTATAAATATTATGTTTTATATCTTACTTTTCAGTCTTTATGTTTTCGACGTTTGATTAAGAGGCTGAATTGCGACGGAATATTTGGCATATTTAAAATATTCTATGTACTCTTATCTCTTTCCAAAGAGAGATTAAACCATAAAATTGAGATCAATTCTACAAAAAGGAAAGCAACGTTCAGACGCGTAGTTGAGTGTCTTACTAGAGTAAAAACCAAATGACTTAAACTTAACACGTCGTATAGCTCATTAAGATCATTTGTGGCATTTTTAACGTTCACAGTATATGGTTGAATTTTAATACGCAACATTTCAGAAATTAATCATTTAGGAAAAATTGGTTCTTGTCTACAACTGAAATGTTATTGACATGCAACCGATCATTAAATTTATAACTCTGCTTGGTATGAGGATTATGTTTACACGAAAACAGTTTAAACATATTTTTATACTCTTTAGTTTTTATATTTGAAGTTATTTTCGTTTGACAGAAATTTAAAAAAATGTGAATTTAAACATATAATTTTATAAACAACATTTGTAGGAGAAACTTGTCCTTTGATGGGACCATAAAAATAAGATTTTGTCTAATATTTTACAGAAAAATGTAGTTCCTGAAATAATTTTGTCATTCCAATTTATAAATCAAAGGAGAAGAAAACAATTAATTCGCTGCGTGTATTACACCTTATAACATTTTTTGGCTTAGGTATAAAATAATATTAGCAAATCTAGTGGTCATCTAATTAGAAAATTGATAGAGGTACAACAGTATTTTTTAATATATTGAAGTATCTCAATACCGAAATAAATATGAAACCATAGGAATCTCAAGAATCTGGTGTTTGAAGTGAAACATGTAGAATGAATGACAACATTTATGGTAGAGTTCATTTCAGTGCAATCAATGGAGTAAGATCTTAACATCAAGAGGTAGGGGAATATAATTAGCCATAAATGTGACGACTTATTATCTTGTAAATAAAGTCTAAAATATACCTAACTATAAAAACCTAAAGAATTTTAGTTTGTATGAAGGCTGAAAAATTGTATACTACAGACTGCCAAGAGAACTAGTAATTTGTTGGAAAGGGGTGTAATTATTGATGATTTTTGAGAGGAGGTAACGAAGAAAGAATTAAATTTTAAATTACTGATGAAACTCTGCTTTTTCCATTTTTGAGTAGGGCTTTGAAATTGTGAATGGTACTTTCTATTGTTGCAACATTTTGAAATTCAAGTGGAATAAGTAACAGTGCCATACAATAATTAAAATATTTGGCGATGTATATTACCGGGAAAGTAAATCGTTAACTGCTTCTTGATCACAAAAAGTAAATAAAAATTCAAGATTTACTTCTTTTGATAGAGGAGCGGTTACAAAAACTACGTTATAAGAATTAATGCGCTAGTGAATTTATTTTCTAATCTTTCTGTTGTATTTTATCAAATACATTGACTGATTTATTAAAAAATAGCTACGTATTCAAGTAATTTTTCTTTTTCATCTTTATTAATCCTACTAATAGGAATTCCACTACTAACTTTGTGGACAATATTGTGATTTCTTTTACATTGGCCAAATGAAGACGCACAATTCTATCGATAAGCACTGTAACAATTCAATCATTGTTTCAACTTTGACAATTCCTCTATTTTGTATAAGAAACCATTTTTTTCTATTGAAGGTCGACATAACCGCCGAGTTGATGCAACGTAAAGTCTAAAAAGCAACAATTTCGTACAAGAATAATTTTGCAGTGTTACATAATAAGAATCAATTAGATAAACAATACAGCCAATTTGTCAGCAAGCAATTATTTATTCAATTAATACATGTATGACGTCTCGCCCAGATTTGCAGTCCACATATGAGAAATACCTATTCGTAGGGTCTTTGTTCCTTTTAATGAAAGCAGCAAAAGAAAAATTACTGAATATGTAGCTTTTATGATAAATGGCCAATTAATTTGACAAAATATTACAGAATGATGAAACAATGAATTAATTCCAGCACTAATTCTTATAACATAATTTTGGTAACTGTTCCTCTATCAGAAATCCTTTTTCTGATTTTTCATTTACTTTCGCTGATAAAGTAGCTGTTACTGATTTACATTCCCGTGATCTTTAGCTTTCCAAAAGATTTGAATTTTTTTATGACACTGTTACTTATTCCACTTGTTTTTAAAAATATCTCTATTGTAAGTAGTATCATTGACAAGTTCAAAGACCTACTCAAGAATGCAAAAAGGCGAGTTTCAACAGTAATCACAATTTGGTCACAAGTTGACTGTATTTTTTTATTAAATATAACTTAACTTTCAGTTTCTATTGTTAATGCGACCAAAAATAATCTAATAAAAAAACTTAACTGTCATATTTAATGATTGAAAAATAAAGTAGTTACTTTGAGTGTTAATCAATACTCAATCTTATTAAGTTATGTGAAGAATTATTTAATGTTCTATGGCTCCTTTACGGTTCTATCTTTGATGTATTTCTAAAGTTTTAACCGTAATAGTAAGACGCTAAGCACGCGTCAAAACGCTCGGGTTGTCTAAAATTTTTCAGTATTCTTATCACTTTGATTGTTGTCAGTTAAAATTTGTATTTCTTTTATTATTTTTAGAGATGATAGTTTATGTGTTGTCTGCAATAATTAATGAAAATTATACCGTCATATAACAAAGCGTAACAGGAGCCCAAGAAAGAAAATCCGATACAATTGCTTATTTTAAGTACTGAGGTCTCAATACAATAAATTTTTTAATTTACTTATAAAGGTCGCAGCGACCCTCTGGTCAATAGCAATCACAGTGGCAGTTATTTACATATTATTTTACAATTATTTCGTTACATATTATTTACAATTAATAATTTAGAAAATAAGATACTAGTAATGTCCATTTTTCTGTTCGTTAACCACTAATTAATTATTTATCTCCATTTTATTTTAAATTTCAGTAACAAAAAATATAAAACATTTAAATTAAATAAAATATCTTACTGTTTTAACAAAACTTCATAATGTCGTTTTGATATTCACGGGAGTCCAAGATGAATTTGTAAATTTTGCCCTGTATGTATTTTAGTCTGTGTTGGAGGTACTTGGGGCATTGTTTGATGGTCTGTATTTAAGGTAGTAATACAGAGATCACAAGACGGTGGGATGGATATATTTAGTAGATAACTGTGGCTTAATTTGCAGTGACCAGTTCTTATTCTGGTGATGGCGACCTGTTCCTTTCTTCCAATATCTGTGTTGTTACTAAGATTATAGAAGTCACTGAAATTTTTTTGGAGATCATTGGATTTTAAAGTTTTCCTTATATTGTGCCATTTTTTATCATCTTGTTACAGGTTTATTTCAATATATCGTTCAGGGTATGAGATTTTATAAGCGCAGAGTTGCAGACGTCTAACATTCTTTGGTGCACTATACTCGTTTATGGGGTTTTGAGTAGTGCTTATGCTTCCTGAGACCCACGCCAATGTTACAGTGTTATCTAAGGTCATGGTGCATTGATCATTTCCACGTTGATTTTCCTATTTAAGAGTTAGTAAACATCATTTCCATAGTATGTTCCAAGCTTACAATTATATGTATACGTGTAATTTTTAAATTCTAAAAAAGAGGCAAATGAAGACTTCAGTAATTAAACTGTTGGAAATAATGTCTACTTTCACTCTTGGAATTGTTTATACTTGAAGAATATATAACAATTGCTAACATGCTAGATTTAGTGAGATCGTAAGGGCTTAGGGTTAAGTGTTGAAACATGTTCAGCTTCGACGTCTATAAACTACCCAGTGTGTTGTGTATTAGGAGCGTAATTTCATTACTCGCAGCTTGTTCCGAGAAATATGCCGTTCTACGTCAACGTTGGACATAGACTATGTGATATGAAAGCTGAACTTACGAAATCGACCTGACGATCAATACGAGCAAAAATTTATGCAAAGTTAGCAGCTAATATAAGGTATGGATTTTATCGCATCGTTAAATGCTTGATAGATAATAATGACAGCAGGCGTATTCCGGCATCAGCATGCCCGGTCACGTCCAGAACAAGGCCTGTCTGCTAACTATTCCGCGGATATGACCAATAGGAATCCTCAAGCCACCCGCCTCGATGGCAGACTGCAAATTAATTATCCCGCTGGGCTCCATCACGACGAAAAGAATTCCTTGTATCCGGACGTGATGAAAGCACGTGGCAGTTGCACGCCTTGAATCAATTCGCACAATGCGGGTTGAAACGTAAGGTTTCCTCTCAACATCGAATGCATGACAGCTTATTTCAGAATATTTTATATGATATGGAAAATATATATTAACACTAACATGAAGTATTACCCTACAAGCCATAACATCAGTGGCTTGGTAATTTAAAATTAATTTTATCTGCACAAATTTGATACTACCATTATTGATTTTTATACTGAACTAAATGAATCATATAAACGAATTAGTTTTGTAATATGATAGTTCGTCACCATGGTCAGAGCAATATTTTAATAAGAAGTTAATATAAGTAATAACAGGGGAACTCGGTGCGGATCCGAATATCGGGGTAGAACTTAATACCCTTTTTTACTAAATAGTGTTGGAGATTAATAAATAGCGGTGGGACATTGTAACTGGTTACGAAATCAGTCATGGCAGCCGACTTGGCCAAGTTCTACTGCACCTTGTGAATAAACTATTGTTTTGGCGTCGTACATCTCTGACTTTATAATTTGTGAAGCATTTAGAGAGAAGGTAATCTACTAAACTCCTCACTTTTAACTCTTTAATAGTATATTATTCGTAAACTAGGTGTCTTTAGCTGTATATAATTTACGTATAGGATTTGAATTTACTTGTATTAAGACTCCGTGTAGAACCTGAAACTGAAACTAGCTTGCGGGGTGGAATGGGATACTACTGTATAAGGCAAAATGCTAGGTGTTCCCAAAGAAGAGACAGACTCGCCATATAAAACTGAATTAAAGAATGCTTTACCCAAAAAAGAATAGAATGAAAAAGAAACGAACGGAAAAATGGGGATAATGTTAGCAAAGGCTGTGCAGTTGAAAAAAATAGATAATGCGATCAACCGTAAAACGTAAAAGCTGTTAAATTTTTTCTTAAATATAATATAATTTTTTTGCACAAATTGTACATACCAATTCCGTTTTGCCCCGGAGGACGGACAGAACGAGCAATTTGTAGTTTCTTTTTAAAAATTCATCATAAATTTAAATTCGTTGTTTTTAATTTATATTGATATTAGATTAAGAAGGTAATAGAATACACTAATGTTTTATACGTTTATGAAGCCATTGTTACACAATAAGTGCCTCGTTCAGCTTCACCATCCACTATTTATCCAAATTAATCTCCACATAGATTTGAATGAGTTAATAAGAATAGGCTTACAGAAGCATATTTGCAGAAATTTAATACATCAATTTAAATACGAATACAAAAATAATTTTTTCTGAATGCCTACAAAGTTAGGGAGCTTTTAAGGAGGTAGTGTTGCAGAGTATCCTGGGACTCGCAATTGACGTAACTAAGACTGAAAACCTCTTTCATAATTATTCATTCCTAAATTAGGTATGCCTTATACGAAAACAAATATTTTTAAACTTTATGTATTGGAAACAAGGAATAAGTGGTGAACATGAAAAATTTATGTTTGCGTTTTTGTTGGCTACTGTTAAATATTAATTTTCCACAAATGAACTGAGAAAAAAGGTGAAAAGTCTTCTCCAAATTATAAAAGTATCTTGTAAGAATTTTTATTAATAAGCTTAAAATCTCGTGAGTGTTTCAGTGGATAGCCCTCTTGGATTTTAATCCTCTGTAATATTAACAATAAGGAAAAGATACTCATTATTTCTAAATACTAAGACAGTTCAAAATAAGAACAATCATCGATGTCTCAGTAAATAAAAATTGAAAATAAAATTCTATTTTATAAAAAAATATATAAAATAAAAAGTAAGATTTCTAATGTTTTTTGGGACTCCTAGAACCTTTCAAAGAAATATCTTTTAAATATTAAATTTTCAGGTTTTTCGCTTACACATTCAACGAAAAGCATTCAACTGATATATACTGTGTCTTAATCCACTTATATTACAGGAAGAATACTTCATACGAGTACAACAATTAAATTAAATATGGCAGTAGAAAATATATATACTAGGAGCGTAATTTCATTATCGCAGCTTGTTCCGAGAAATATGCCGTTCTACGTCAACGTTGGACATAGACTATGCGATATGAAAGCCGAACTTCCGAAATAGACCTGCTTCAATATATAGAAAAAAATAAACGTATAAAATAATTATTTATAAAAACCGTAGTTCATCGATCATGCTGAAAGCTACATTTTAATAATAAGTTAATAAATAATATTTTACGGAACATATTAAAATAATCTATTCTCGCATTGATTCAAATTACATTAGTTTTTACTAAGAAAAGCAACAAGAATAACAATATCTTAGGAAGGAAATACACATACTTGTATTAAGGTGTTTCTAATTCTATGCTGTTACAGACCATTGAACAATATACTGCTTACGCAAATCAATACAGATTTATAGCTATACGATAATTTGTAAAAAATATTTTTTTTAGCATGCCATATAAAGTTTGAAAACTTTTTAAAATAAATGTTTACATTTCAGACTTAAGCAGACCGAATAGAGAAACTGAGTAGTCGTTGTTGCTGGAAGTCAGAAATATGAACTCGAAATTGATGACACAACTTTTATGGAGGTACTTATGCAAAACGAATCAAATTAAATTAAGTACATATTTTATTTATTTATAGATATAAAAAACATAAATAAATACAAAGTCTTTTCAATTATATTATAATTTCATTATTGCACTACTTCTTTTTTGATATTTATTCTGTCGTAAAACAACTAGGAAAATGCACTAGTGATAAAAAATATAACAAACTAACACAAAGATGAAATTAAGGGAGGTACACTGATAAGACACATAATTTAATAAAATGAAACCTAGATCATTAATATTTTGTTGATAAAATGTATGAGATGTCGGGGTGGAAGAGGACACTTATAGTTTAACAATTTTTGTAAAGTTATGGAAAAAGAAAAATTACTTCATATAAGTATAAAACATTTTTATATTCTCTTACTTACTTAATATAATAACAATATAACTTAACATAATAAATTTACATTTTTATTGAATATTTAAGAAGAACTTACAAACTTCCCGTTCTGTTGGACTCTCCGGGGGAGAAAGGGATAAGATATCATGTATTTGCAATTAGTCAAATAAGAATAATTTAATTTATAAAATATCCTAACACCATTTGTGTTTTTTCTTATACTTATTTAGAGTACGATTGATCAGTCTTTGCTAACATATTTCCCTTCTTCCGTTCCTGTTCATTCTCAAACTTTTACTTTTGGACTCAGAATCCTGTAAATCACCTTTATAAGGTGAATCTGTTAGTTTTTCCTTTTATCTTGAGGAACACATAACATACCTTATACAGTAGTATCCCGTCCCGTCCCGCACGCTAATTTCGGTTTAATGTTTTTCACCTAGGCTTAATACAAGCTCATTTAAACCTTATACGTAAATTATATTCATTTAAAGACACCTAGTTTACGAATATATTCAATTATAGAGTTAAATCCGAGGAGTTTTGCACGTTACGTTCTGTCAAAATACTTCAAAACTTATAAATCACCAGATGTAAGATGCAAAAACAAAAATTCATTCTCAAGGTGCAGCAAATGGTCAAGATGATTGTCAAAACATCTTCCTGAAAGAGCTATAATTTTCCACTCCTTTTTACCTACCTCCAGCAATTATATAGTAAAAAACAATAAGTTATCCCATTCTTCCTCGTTTTCCCGTTCCGCTCCGACTTCCACTGTATTTAAGTAGGAAAATATATAGCTGTAAAAGATATAATAAGTTATCAAGAAGATAAATACGTACATATTTGCAGACAAGAAAATTTATCATTCGGCGGGAGAATGAAAATGGTACACACTGAAAAATTTAACTGTATTTCATTTGACATGATATACCATATTAAGACATTATTTTATAAATATTGACTTTACGTCAAGCATGTAATTATAAGTAACATTAAATAAAATTAAGCAACAAATTAATTTTCTTTAATAAATTCACTATCTGGGCGACACGATACGTCTCTTTATCATCAGAATTTTGATTAATTATACGTTTCAAAAAAAGTAAAAAAATGATACCCTCAGACGAAAATAGAATAGTGTGCGCTACTTAATAATACATATTCTAAGATAATGATTCTATTTTAAGATATTTACCTGTTTGAAATCCGTTGGTAGCGTAAAATATTTTTATTCTATTATGTTGGATTGATAATGTTGAAGTAATATTTGTCGAAAACAAAAAACAAAAGATTTACGATTTGTAACACTTATGCAGATATATTTTCATAACTTTTAACGAATTCAAAAATTTCTAAATTGTATATACTACATATTAAAAGTTAGTCATTTCGAGTGTCGGAAGAAACTATTTTGAATGTTTCTCGACAATCCTTTCCAGTCGATATTCAAATTTCTCGTTTTAATTTATTTTATATTTGTAGTCATATCCAATGCTGGACCAGAAGCGACTCATATTTTAATAGTTGTAAATGTCGGGGTACAATTTTGTTCGTTTTTTGTATTCCGAAAATTTTTAAGCTTTTAAGCTAAGTCACATGTTGCACTGAAAATAGGCATAACTTTGTGCTTTGTTTACTTAATATTAAGTTGTAGAACACTTGTAAAATGTATAATGATGTTCTTAAACAAAAAATTGGCACACTTGAAATATTTTGAACGTGTTAATACTTCGAGTATTGGATTTTGTAACACTATAGTTTCACTGCAAGGCTTATAATAGCCGCTAACTTTAATTGCCAATATAAAACTATCTAGTATATGAAAAAATTCCAGGTATAAGTTCACGGAAACGAAATATTTGGTTATAAATTTATCTGGCGTTTATAATCTAATGTAGTTTTACGGTTACAACATGAGAAAACATTAATTTCTATCAACACAATAAATTGCATGGGATTTATACGCGTCAAAAGAATAATTACTAAAGAGTAGAAATTGTTAATTTTGCGGTGGTTTAACTTATTAACTCCTCTGTTTTTAATTTGAAAGGAGTCAGTTGATGCCGTATTTTTTAAGTTCAGCCATATGACATATACGCAGAATGTTACAACTAAATTACCCAAGGCGTTGTATACCTCTCGCGTGTAGAGAAAAATTCCACAGAAAATAAATATGTATTTCAATTGGTTCTGGAATCAAACACGAAGAGCGAAGTATGTGGAAGAGGAGGTGGTGACGCAGTTTCTAAAAATGTCGTTAAACGCTTCGTTAGAGAAACCGAGAATAATTGTTTGTGTCGGAAATTGCATCAATAATTTTCAATATAAATCTTTGCTAGTTTCCATCAGCACCAAGGGGAAGCTTTGTTTGAAAAAATTCCTTTCATTTTAGTTTTTTTCCGCCTGGTGAATAAGTTTTGGACACATACTGAGGAGAAAATAGAGGATAATTATTCAATTGGAATTAATAACTAAACATAAAAACAAAACAAATAGCATACTAGGTTAGTTTATGATTATTTTGCAGTGTGATACGTCAAAAATAGATAATTAGTTAACTTTATATTTAAATAATGAAACAACTATACTTTTGTGTATGGACTGCTAAGTTCTGAATATTTTTGTGTAAATTAAATAAATTTTGTTAATACAAAATCTGTAGTCTGACAAATATCGAAACGGAACGACTTGTTGGCAACTGACATAGTTATTGCAGTATATTATTGTTTAACTGTCATTCAATTCGACTTTTCGAAGGTTTAAATTACTGTTAGACTTATCAAATTATTATGATGAGTTACATGTTGAAAGCATTCAATAATACAGCTATATTCTTCCTTCTATAGGAGAGTAAATATAAGGTAAAGATAGTGATTAATCGGCCTTATTTTCAACTACTAAAACGTTGAAATCAAATTTTAGATTATTAAGAAAGTGAAAGGTACCACCATGAAATTATAAGCTAAGATTGACTAAGAACTTAATAAAAATGCATGAAATATAGCTCATCTAATGATGATCTTAGATCATTTGAAGAATGCTTTCAAAATACCCAGAAATTTAATTGAATTATAAACGGAAATTTATTTTCATCTCAGTCATTCTTGAATGAATTTAAGAGTTTTTGTTACCTTTATATTTCATTTAAATAAATAAAATATTATTGTGGTCAATTTTTTAATAGTAATAGCTTAATTACATTTTGTAAACTAGTCTATATAATATACATTTGAAACTTAAAAAAGTATTTTAATGCTCCGCAAAAATTTGTCAAACAATTAGATGTTACCTATGCATATATATAAAATTTTTGTAGTAACTAATGACCGCGACTTAATATATATATATATAGTGTTATTAGGAGCCTGACATAGAGTTCACATTGGTATTACGAATCAGCTTAAAATGTGTTGCTTAATTTGTGATTAGCAGTTGCCTGTTATTCCTCAACCATGAATGAACCTCTACCACATCACAGAGACAAAGCACAATCTTTTAACCCACCCGGATAAATCAGCGGACCCGAAAAGCTTGAGTTCGGACCCTGTGCTTTGTCCACCAAACCGCCAAGAACGGTCAGATAATGCGGACAGTGAAATTTTGTGACGCCACCCAAGAGGTCGCTTTGTGCATGAAATAAGTATATCTCTCAATCCGTTTCAAAATATTCAGTTTAAATCTTCAAGCATATACTTAAAGGATGAATTGTGGGATAAAAAATTGAATATATTATTCGTAAATATTTAATCATCGAATGTGAGTTATGGAAAACAAGTTACTACACACTTTTAAATTAGTGTTTCACGATTTAAATAATATTTGAAATATATTCGAAGCATAGTCGTTGGGCCAGTTCGTGTAAAATGTAAAGCAGTAGTTGCATTTCCTTATGTTTTCGTATTTCAAAACTAATCTTTTTAAATCTTCATGGTTCTCGATTAGGTCATGGTGGAAATTTATTTTCCATAGTGCACGCGTTCTCAGGTTGCAATGATTTTCTTAATTTCTAAAGACTGGATTGCCATATCATTTTCAAGTAAACTGTCCTACAAATAGAATTTTCAATTTCTTACGTGATATTAGTTATTCATAAATCCTACACAAATCAATTTTTTATAATGCAAATTAATAAATTCTATTCGGTATTATAATTCCTTCAAGAAGGAACAGATTGTTAACCTCAATCAAGTTTTTTCTTACACATGTCAGTTACATGAAGTTACATTATGTAAACTATCAATAGTAACTAGGATGTTCTTAAAAGGCTGCAGTTGAGGTATTGAAAGTTTTTCGTGATTTCAATCTTAATATCTATGTTGGGATACTGCATAAAATTCTACAAATGAAACTCATGTTAGATATCTATAATAATAATAACTTAATGTTGATATTAAAAATTTTTGAAATAGATAAGAAAATGTATGATTTTCTCTTGCGGGATATGTGGGCGTATCGGTAAAACTTTGCATGCGTAACTCACACATTTATTGCTCTATTTCACAAATCTTTCATGCCAAATTTGAGTACATATCGTATGTTTTTCTCTAGATTGTAAAATTAGTCAAAGATGAACTGCTCTCATTTAAGAAAGCGGAATTTTTTAGAGTGACGGAGAAAGAATACGCGGATCCATTGGTTTGAAACGGCAGAAAGTAATAAAAGACCGGAATAAATGAAAAGAAATCAGAAGTGGATAAAAACGATTTCAAATAGACAGTTTCAAAACCCCCAAGAAAAATTTTATTTCTCAAAATTATACCTGTAGCGATGGAAACTTATTTTTGAGCCGAAAAAAAGGTTAAAATAAAAGGAAATATACTGTAAGGTCCTAAACAGAAATTTCATGAATAATTTTTATTACAGTGTTTATAAACTGTAGAAACGATACCGTTAATATGTTCAAAGACTACGTTACAATTATAAATTCAAAAATGATATTGAAAAATGGCTAGTAAAATAGAAAATTATAAATTTAAAGTTAAATGATGTGGAAGATATAGGTAATGTATATATACAAAGTTACACCAGCCAGATATTTTGAAAGTTTCTCAACATTCAAAAATAACAGGAGTTAAGAAGCTGTAACCGTAAATAGATACAATTAATTTTAAATTTCGCGGATTATAAGATCATATTTACTTTATTTTACAATGTAAAAATGTTGTCAGTTAAAATACGTAAAACGAAAAATAAAATTAATTAAAACCTTACGTGACAATTGGATAACAAGCAAGATGTTCGTGATCCTGAAACAGTCAACTCCCCTTTACTAACATAGGTAGGGAATTTAAAAAGGTGGAAGGTGGGACATTTTAGCCAAGGGTTGAGTACGACCCACGGTGAATTACTTAAAAGTGATGAAAGTAAAAAGTAAAACTCTATAAAACCTGCATCAAGTAGGTCGGTCTGTTGGTACTGTTCCCAATGACTGTGGGAATGCTGTGGGATTGCTTCTTTACATTCTCTGTGTCTCCATTAGTTTTATGAGGAAGGTGACCGACTGATCCAACGGATCATCGGACAACTCTTATCAATGTTTCCTTTCGCAAGGTCTTATACTCCAGTGCATGTACGTCTTATTGGATTTGAAGTGACCTCGGCATGTGAGAACCTTCTTAACAGATCCGCGAGAACCACTAATTTCTTGAATCTAAGAAACATTTTTAGGAATATTAAAACAATTGCGATGTGTCACTGTGGTGAAACAAAAACGTTTTGGAATACACTCACCGTTTACTGTTCATTCCAGCTACGCAAAGTGTAATCTCTTAGCCATACAAAGTAAAAGTTAATTTAATAGCAGCAATCATTTATTAAACGGTCATTCAATTAATTTATGATAAATTTCTTTCTTAACTATATTCAATGATAATTTACCTATATCTGGATTCAGAAGGTTGTCACTCTTAAGTAATACCCGTATAGTAAACTTTTTGACTTTCTCATCTTATTTTCTCAACCGTACGTTTACTTTCAATGTTTTCAACATTGTACCCAAGTGTCACGACGAAATCTGATGTTCTCAACGCAGAATCTTCAACTAAATTGCTCGATAAATATAATAAAACAAAACCGTCGCTGTTAATGCATAAATTAATCGAAAATACTCGCACGACGTCTGCTTTATTGAACTGAAAATTTTATTAAGCTATTTTCTGAGTTCCAGACGATGTTGTATACCGGTAATAGGCGGTCCAAAACAAATAAGTTGAACTTAAAAGGACATAACTAAAAATATTATATTTGTAACGTTTTGAGAAATACTGCTATCATCAAAACATGGCCGACTGAACGAGCAAATCGTTCTCGACCAATACAGAAAAGTTTTCAGTCTCCATTCTGTTCCGTTCATTGAAGCTGAGTCTTATCTCAAATTAAATTTAATAACAATCCGCCTCAAGAACCAGTGCGCCGGTGTGACTCGGCCCAGGTAAGCCGAAATTATCAGTTATTTAATTATTCCACTCAGAACGTCAGGCTAACATAAATAAATTTCTAATGCGATGGCAGCGTCCTGTCACGACGCTCCACCAATCATAAGTGACGCCTGGCATGTGCAACGTGCCACAATTATTCAACTCATATTACATTGCGAAGGGTTCCACGTGACACAAGAAAACAAATCAGCACGCATTGCTTTGTACATGCGACACTACTAGCTTTTAATTTAATAAACAACAACAAAGCAGTGTCAAAAGCTGACCGTCGTACTTAAAAGAATTATGCTTGGAAAAAGGAGTATATACTGCGCGCTTCCTTGTTTCCTTTTACATCCACGCTACAATACACACGCACACGCGCACGCACGCACATGTCCCGACAGAAATCGGAGTGTGTGTAAAATTCACAACGCTCGGGTAGAAATCTATTAGGAACTAATTTTGATGTAAAATCGAAGCATTCTTCTTACTTGTAATAATTCACGGGACGAGCCTCGTGTTTCAGATATGGGATTCTTTGCTACAAATGGGCGCATTATACATATATGTGCGACATAAATTGGTAAATTTGTTTCAATGTACTTATATACAACTAAATCAAAGTTAAGAATGGCCTCTATACTAAAACAAAGAACAGCAGATAAAATTATTTTCTGAAACCATAAAGGTTAAGAAAATTTTTATAAAAAATATCTTCGTAACACAAAATATAATAATTTCACAACAGATAATGTCGATTATTAACATAATTTTTAACCCCTTTAAATTATTTAAATTATTCTGTACCGATTATTGTTTCGTTGCAATTAGAAACAATTAATTTTGCATAAAGTCTAAACTTTCTACCAGAAACATTTATTAGAGAAAATTGACTAAAGATAACTAATGCTCCGGTAAAGGACAATTTAGAAAAACTCGAGGCGGAACGGGATAGAGAGGTAGAACGGAATAACCCATTTTTTTGACTGTATGTGCTGAATTTTAGTAAATGTAGGTGGAACATGGTAGCTGGCCAACTTGATCAAGTTCTGACTGCGTCTTGTGAATACACACTTTTTTTGGCGTCTTACATCTGAGAATTTATATTTTTTTTTGCAGCATTTTGACAGAAGATAAGCTACTAAACTGCTAGCTTTTAACTTTCTAATAATATATATTCGTAAAATTAATATATTTATCAGCATATAAGTTATGTATTAGATTTAAATCTGCTTGTATTGAGGTTCGGTGTGAAGCCTGCGGCTTGGAACTGTAAACTACTTTATAAGACAAAAAGTAACGTGTTCCTCAAAAAAGAAAATAAAAACTGTCAGACTCATCTTATAAGAAAGAGTCACAATATTTAGTGCTAAAAAATAAGGAATAGATCGGAAAAAGGGATTGTGCGGTTGCAAAAAATCATTTTGCGAAAGGAAAAATTTATAAAGCGTTCAACTGTACAGTAAATAAGGATAACAATTAAAACACATAAGGTGTTAAGGTTTTTCTTAAATTAAATGTAATTTTATTGCACTAATTGTATATACAAAACATCCTTTACCGTTCTGCCCCGGAGAATCAAGCAGAACTAGTAATTTGTAAGTTTATTTAAAAATTCATAAAAATCTTAATTCGCTGTTTTAAGTTATATTGATATTAGAATAAGTAAGTAATGATTTAAACTTGTATGTAGTCAATTTTATTTTCCTTTATTTTACAAAAATTGTTGAACTATAATAAATATAATTGGGAACTAAACACGTTATTATTTTCATACTAATTTTTCATATTTTAAATGTAACTATACTGATATTTACAGATAAATTTTTTCAAGTTATTGTTTGCGTTTGTGACCCAAACTGTACAAAGAATTTGTTTACTTGACGCCTATAGAAGGGCAGTTCTAATTTTACAATTTTCATTCCTTTGATAACAATTTTCTTTAATCTTATTGTTTGGAACAAAATCTTGATATTATAAGTTCTTGAATTTTCATATTTAATAAAAAGGCCTTGTAGCGGACATTTTTGAGGATTGTGAAGTCGAACTGAAAGTAAAGAAGTAATATTATATTTTAATTATAAGTTTCGCAATTATCACTACCCTGTAATTTGAAGACTGTGTACAATAATATTTTTATAGTCATTATATATCAGATGTAGTTTCCTACTACAGAATGAATATTTTTTTCATTAAAAAATTTCTGAACTATAAATGTACATATCATGTAAAATTTTGGATTATACTATGTTATTTTTGCTTCAGTAATACTGGGTTGTAAATAGTTATAGAATTATTTTTCCGTGCGATCATCTTATTCCAATGTAATAAGTTTCTGACAGGTAAAATATGTAACTTCTTTGAAGTTTTTAATTATTCATTTGCGATATTTTTCTTAACGTGACCGCTGCATTTAATAAGTAAAAAAGATTTCGTTCCAAATCGTAGTATCAGTCCAAAAAGTTGTCACGTAAACTTTGCGTTTAATAATAGTTTTTGTCATGTTACTATTTCAATGCAATCATATTAAGTACCGATTCTAATGGAAATATGAATTTCATCTTGAATATTCAAGATGGTCTACGTTATTTTTGTAAACCATTACAACAATTTATTAAATAGTGTTCAGACTCAACAACTTTACTTAATAAATAAAGAGAAAGATAAGTTAAAATAGGGTATAGTTCGTAACGAAATGGGAACGCGTATAATTGATATTTAACGAAAATAATTTCTGTAGTCTCTGTCGTTGGCCCGAAATGGAAAAAGAATTGGGAAAACAAAAAATTCAACATATTATATTACTTTCACTATAATACTTTCATTAAATACTATGGTAGGTTCACCTTCCAGCTTCGATTGAAATTAACTAAAAAATAACTTCTATTAAAGAAAATTATTTTATGTTCACAACGTCAAATAATTTCAATTAAAGTAACAGATAAATCTTGTCAGAAAAATTTATTAAGAAAATGTATCATATTAAATACACTATTCTTATACTTTTTCTTTGATATTTACACAGAATTTAATGTTATATTAACGCTAATTTATGCGAGATATTGCCGTAATTCATGCGCAGGTAGATGGCGATTTTCTTGTGAACAAAATTATTGAAATTGGAGAAAATTTTTTTAAGATCACATTAGATACAAAGGCAGTTAAATTAAAATATATATAACCGTAGAAACAGAAAACTTCTTATGCACGCCAATTTTAATTACTATTTGGTGTTTTATACCCAATTGCATCGGGAAACAATTTTATTCAGATATTTAATGATTATATTCCAATTATTCTATTATTATCGTTATTGATTGTTAATGCTGGTATATTTTTTTAATTCATTCAATGTGTGTTGTATAAGATTACATAGGTTGAAAAATCTGAGGCAAAAACATGCGTATTTTTTATTTGAATTTTTTTCGCTTTATACTTATTTTTAAACCAAAATCTCACTAACTGGGGTTCTAAAGTTACTATTAAACTTATAAATCAATTTATTGAATAGCTGTTGTCTTGATAATTGTTTCACTGGCCAAATGCAATGCTCTCAAATCTGAATACCTCCTGGATTCAGAATTGAGAAAGGTTGTTTTCTTGCGTTTCAGCGCGGATTTTTGAGCCTAATAATAAGCAGAAACTTGTATAAATATATTTAAAAAATAATAATTATACATTTCGAACGTTTACAAGCATAGGATAAAATTTGCCAGACGATTAAAATCAATATATTAAAAGTACTCAATGCTTGGTGTTATTAATCGCAGGAATATACTGAAATTATTTTTGTGAGGTCAATATGCCTCTATTAAGGGAACCCTGAAAAAGATTCAAGTAAATCAAAAGACGGAAAATGAATACCGATAATGTTCACTCGAAAAAAATATATATCCAATATAAATGTGGAGTTATTGTAAATATTTTAAATCTAGGTAAATTTACAGCATGGAAATAACTTACAGACCAGTTAATAAAGACTCTACTTTTGGCATGGCAGAAATAAATTTTAGGAAAGCTTTATTATAGTTGTGTTCCAAGTTGGTTTCTGTGATTCAAATAGCTTCAGGTTTACTTTCGTTACTTAAAATTAGTATATTTTCTTTTTGTGCATTTTATCCGTGTTGATGTTCTATCGGATAATTATACGCTTATTGCTTTATTCTTCTGCTAAAACATTTGGAGTTTCACTGTAATATTCTTATTTTTGTTTTATTGGGACGTTATAGTGTATGTAATTTTTAAAATTACAATGCAGATTCACATGCGTATCACTTGTACACAAAGACAACATCTAGAAGTTAGAGTGACAAATAAAGTTTGAAGAAAAAGAAATCTATGTAAACCCAGCTTTTACACCTTAAATTTCATTTGTTGTAAAATTTTCTTGAAAGTTAATAAGCGTTGTCCGTACCAAATCAACTAATGGCTGATTTACTGAATACGAAAGCAATCTGTTTTGTTCTTAATTTCACACAAAAAATTATTGCTATCTCAGATATTCATTTCAATAACTGCAAAATCTGAATATTTTAGTATAAAATTTAAATCTTCATGCTTTTACAAAGTTAAGGCTTTCGGAACAGTTTCTCAGAATAGGAAAATAATATTTCTGGTAAAAGAAGTGTATAATTATCTCTGATTTATTTCTTAAGATGCAAAAATATAAACATGTATATTACCTTACTAATAATATTTGAGAAAGGTTTCTATTACGGAGAAAAAGAAATGTCTTAGCAAATATGTTGATGTATATAAAATGTTTGTGGGTTTTCATTTTTAATGAATTAATGCCATATTCACGTATATTTGTTTGTTCATTTTTAATAAAATTTTGTTTTGTTCGCGTTATTACTTTCCGAAGCTATTCACGTAAACAAACCCTAATTCATGAGTTTTAAAACCGGAAGGAAAAAGTTCGTAATAATTCAAACATTCTCTCCAGGGGTAACGCATTACTCGTTTCATTTTAGAGTGATCATAGTTCCTCACAGAAAATGAATAATTCAAACTGGAAATTCTACGGGAACAAGCAGAAGGTAGGAGGGGGAGACGACCTGGCTCGCACTCAAAATAATCAGACCAAGTGTAGTTGGCGCAATGTACGCAGACGACGGCCCATAATAATCGATTTCATATAGCAAGTACACGGCGCCTTGGCCACTTAGCCAGCCAATATCCATTATCTTCATGTACCGTCCATTTTATACAGCTTCCTCCTCGTGTGACCAATATGTTCTCCAAACCTAGCGCATTTCGTTTTTCAAAAACATCGCAAGAGTAATGAAGTATTTTGTAAGCCACTGAAAAAGGGAAGGTAACAAATACACTAAAACACGAACTGGCTTATACATTTAAAAACTGTAAATATATACATATAATATGTAGAATTAATACAATGTGATCTTCACATACCTCTTAAATATTGAAGCGTTTATATATAATTTCAGACAACTGCATTATAAAATGACACATTTTAGAAGTGTATTAATGTTAACTCAATATAAATATAAAAATTTTATATTTCAAATGTATTAATAAATAAACATTAATTTCGTATTAATAAATCGTTAATTTTTCTTAACAGCAATATTTTAATGTGTATTATCCTTTGAAATAATTTATTCTATTTTTTTATAGAAAACTCTTTTTCATTTTGAGTATTTATGCTCTCAAAATATTACCTAGCATAGAACATGGCTTTGAGTTAGTCATTACTCTTATTTCTTAGAATTGAAGAAAATTAAAAAAGAGTTACAACAATATGTTGCTTGGGTTTCTGGATTTAAAACATTAATCTTGTTGATTAATTTGTAATTTAAGTATCAGTCTCAACAGTGAAAGTCTCTTCGAATTTAACTTATTTTATGTTTTTAAAAGTAAACGAAATATTCTTCAATTTACCCACTTTTTATTATGTTATACTTTCTTCAAAAGCATTAGTTCCATTTAAAATTATTTATCTTATTTTAAATTTTGTGTAAATGTCTATCCGATATGTACGCCTAAATTTCATATTTATGAAGCAAATAAAAGTTATCAACCATAAATCAACAATCAAAAATATTTATTTTTGTATGAAGGGTTTTATTTGTATTTCTAAAGTCGAGTTGCGCATCAATATTTCACGTATAACCAGCGACTAATTACCTTTTCCTGGAAGAAAGTAATCCAATAGTTAAAGAAGAATTTAGGGACTTATAAATTAAGACTGTGAACCTGATAACGCGGCTAAACGTTGCTCTTATATGTTAAGTACGTCTACTACTTTTCTTAATGCCTCCTTAATTTTTCAATTTAAACTTTTAAGACGAGGGAACCGTTCAATATTCCCATTTATAAATTGTTGATCACTACATACAAACCATAATATTCTGTTGATTAGTTTTGATTTATTTCTACGTTAATTATTAAAAAATTATTTCTTTATTATTATCTCAGTTTGACTTAGACGTGAAATAATCATTAAATTTTATATTCTACGCTCTTAATATTTAGATAAATTTAAAATTTAGAAAGTAGAAAAATCTTTCTGTACGTTTTATACTGTTCTTAAATATTTTGTTATTTTATAATACTTTTCTTTCTTTATTTTATAATATTACGAAGAATATCAGATAAGACGACTTAACCAAAGCAGGAAATTTCTACTTTCATTCAATAGAATTAGACTATTTCTGTTATAGATTCTTTTTCCTTTTTAAATTTTGATATAATAAGATTCCATTCTACCATTTTTTATTATGTTATAAGACTCTTTACTGAATGTGAATATAATTTAAAATAAAGCTGTAAACTATTATTTTATACAATATATTTGTATTATATACATAGCCATACTTTCATTGTTATTTACATATATATATATATAAATATATATTTATATATATGTATATATATTAAATAATGGGATAGAATGTAGTTCCAATGTTTCAAATTTTAAACAGCAAAAAACAACAAATTAATTGTTCTTGTATCTCTGTGAAATTATGCTTATACTTTCCTTTAGTTAACTATTATGACTTTAATTATTTTATATTTCCACTCACTAATATTGATGAAGAAATATTGAAACCTCTTTTATTCATTATTGCAACCGTCAGCCTTCCTACAGAAACCTTCCAGAAAACTGTCATTTGTTAGAAATACTTGGTTCTTTTGCAAAAATTTACAAAATTTAAACTCGTTATATACCCAAAAATGTTAATATATTCTATATGAGAATCATAATTCAATACATATAAAAATATTTCAATTATTTTGCAAAACAATCTAATGAGAAACAATCAAAACTGCAAAAAACCACACGGACATAATTAAATACTTTTAACCTGTTATTATGATAATAAAATTTAAGATAGTGATTCTAATATACATTAAAATGTTTTACCGAAGTTTTAACAAGCTTTTCAGCTAAAATATCTAAAATTACTGGTCAATTTTTTTAAAAATGGAAAAAAATCCTCAGTTTTTTTCTTTTAATGTGAAAATTAATTAGTTTCATTTTCGTTTAGGTCTTTAATAAAGATTTAGTGCCTATTTAAATAATAAACTGTTATTTTCATTTATTTGTACGCAATTGAAAAATAAGTTAATAAGGAAATGTTTAATTATTTAAAAATTATCCTTTAATTTCATGAACCACCTAAAGAGAATTTCTGTTGAATGAATAAATATAATATTATCATTTACGCAATTTATTGCAAATATTTGATTTCCGTAAGAAACAAGACGTCTGATGTGGTACGGTACAGATACAGCGTAATCGTTAATAGATCGGCATATTTTTTTACAAACAACTTCTTAAATTATTGCATGCAAAGTATATTTTTACTAATAAAATACTAAATGACACATTATATAAAAATGTGAAATGTAAAAAAACTCTAGAACGGAGATTTTAAGCCAGTTTTGATACGTTCTACGAAATACGTACGGTGTATATTATTTTTTTAAGACTATTGTTCTCAATTTGTTAATGAGAGTACTTCATCTTCTAAAATAATATATTTTTTTTAGGGGTCGGTGGTAGCTGACAACGCTCAAGACTGTCAACTGCAGAGATGCGAGTCATCTAAAACTATTCAGTTTGTCGGAAAATTAGGAACGACTCTTTACACTGTAATGCATAATGTGACTAATTTGATAAGCTTTTTAAATTTTGGTTTAGTAAATTTGAGGAAGTATTTGGTGATCCAAATTTAGCACCATAAGACCAACTGTAATTTAACGTTTTGGATTTGACGACAATGGTGGATTTATGATATGGTTAGTGTTTCTCGACATTACAATTACATTTTTAAATATAACGGAATAAGTAACATCAGTTGAAAATTGTCCTTCTTTAATATTAAAATAATTTCCACAAATTATGAGTACTTCCACTTAAGTATTTCATCAATATGCTTCTGAATTGCTTGTAGAATTCTATAGCTTTTTGTATATTACTCGGAAGAAATGTTTTAGGCCTTGCTCTAAATTTTAAACTTTCTTAAATTTAATTTTTACTTCATCACTGTCAATTCAGATTCACCTCTGACATTTCGCATTCACAAAATAATAAGTATTATTAGTAATATGCTAGAAATAATGAAAGTGTAATTAATTAACTGTCATGATTCAAGAGTGACATTACGAATCAACCGTTGGTCGTTTGGCATCTTCACTCCGTGACTCTTTTACATTATGCTTGTGACTCACGATCGCCGCATGATCTCCAAATATTCCCTTTCTCTAGTCTATCCAGCGGATGATTTATTTATGGATTATTCCTTCATTCTGGGGATTGTTAAACAATTTCTAAATTTTTTTTGGAGTCTTCCGATGTAATCAGGCTTTTTACCCGTGGTAGTAATCAAAAATAGCTAAAATAATAAAAATTATATCAGCGAACAACGTTTGTTAAGTTTGCATGAATATTTAAGAAAAAGACAAAAGTCTAGGAAGTCAACATTAATATTTTTGATTTAAGTATTTTCTAAACGAAAGGCAAGATATACTTACACTCTTTGATAATCGTTGAACAGATTGAAATGAAGTTACAGAATTGTAAATACAAATGATTTAAGGAAAGTCAAAATTATATGAGCTTAGTTTACAGACAAATTTTAATGTGTGAAATAATTGCACTGAGAAAATAATTACAATATATGGACGGCTTGACCCTACTTTGGGCCTTTATGTAACAACTTTTGACCATGAAGTCATGCAGGGAAAGTCTTTAAGTTAAGGTTAAATACAAATCAGTGACAAGAAACTTAAAATAAGGTTTTATAAATTATGTGATACTTTCTATATCATGCTTAAAATTATTAACACTTTCTTTAGGGATGTTATTGGTACGTTTTTATTTACTTTCCTGAAGATAATAGCCGGTAGTGTCGTATTCTCAAAGCTGGGCTGAAATATTATTTAGGATACTCCTTGAAATAATGAAATTTGTGTGTTAAAATTAATTTACTATGAACTAAATGATACATTTCTTTTTTATGACTTTATATTCATTAGATATACTTAGAAATCTCCTCTCCGTTCTGACAATTTTCGCGGAGCTTGTTTATCGCTATCAAAAAATGACCGAATTTCAGCGACTAAATACACATTTACATTTTTCGAAACATTCGTACTTCTTAATATTAAATTGAAATTTACGCTATCACTCAATACGCTGTTGTAAAAAATCATCCTAATCCAGGGCCAAATTTTTAAAACAGTGATCAACTCAAAATATGTGCCCCATGCGTTTAACTTTAGTGATTTAATCAACGGATCGTATCATTGAATGTCTTCCTGTTTCTTGCACTACATCTAATAGGCGTCAGCATTTCAACTCATAAAATTATGTATTATTTTAATTTCTAAATATATTAATACTAAAATATATTTATTGATAACTGTGTAGTAACAAATTTAATTGGTTTTCCATTGTAAAATGAGGTAATTTCATAAAAATTTCATAAAATTTCATAAAATTTCATAAAAATAATATGCCAACATAAAATACTTAAGGCAACAAAGAAAGTAGAAATTTCTCCATCGACGAAGAGAAAGAAAAACCCCGCTCACCTTTCCGGAAATATATTTTGATTACTATATTCAAAGTTTCGGAATGGATTTCGTTTTTTCTTTTTATTAAGTTTGTCTTTACTGATTTTCAACGTCAGATAAAGTAGTATCAAGTTAACGTTTCCAATAATTTAATGTAGCTTACCTTACAGTAATAATATGCCTACGTAAAAATGTACTTACCTAATTTAAAAGTTGATCTTTCTGGATACCACTATAAGCGTGTTTTGCGAAATAATATATGAATTCTTGTTATTTAAATAAGTTTCCATTTAATTAATTTAAAAAACGTAACGCGTCGAACAAGAAAGGAGAAAACGGTTCTATTAATTTCCGTCAAATATATTTCAATATCTCTTGACATATAATGCTTTTTTATTATTTATGTATTTTACTTTACATATTTCTTTACGTAATACGATTTATGTTGATTTTACGATGGTAAAAACAGATTCAAACATCTATTATTTTTAATTGTTATATTTTACTTCCTCAAATCGGTTGTCATCATTCATAAACAATAGAACACAATTTTATAATTTATTCAGTTGCAATTCTTGATTATAAATAGGAGTTAAAGGAATTTTGAACTGAAATTCCAAGTTTTCTTTTTTTTTGTATCAATAAATATTTTTATTGTTGGTTACAGACCTACGTAAAAAGTTCTGAACGTTAGCGTACATTTCAGGAATGTTAACGGCTATTCTACTATCTCCTATTAATTCACTATTTAGTAAGACTGATTGAAAATAGGTAGGAAATAGAAACAAGTCTGTTGTAATTTGCATCTCTTGCCATTATACTTTTCTTATAGATTTCTAAGCACTCTCCTTCTAAGCGTCTTATCCTTCCTATTCCCCAATCTCTTTTGCAGGAACTAGTTCCTCTCGGTCTTCTCTTACAATAGAAACGCCCCGTTTTATATCGACGGCACGTTCGCTTTGTTCAAACACGTTCTTGCCACGCCCTGGCAGAAAATAACAAGGACCCAGTGTTTGCAGCTCATTTATTGTGCAAACCTTGATATAACCGCGGAGCTCAGTATTAGCTTTTTTTTTTCCTTTGGCAGGGTCTGTTATCTCGCCCGCGGTCCTACCTAGTTTACCTAAACAGAAAACAAACTCGTTACAACTCTAGTGGGCGGAGCGCACGTCACGATGGCAAGATCCTACCTACCTCGTCGCCTCGTCAAAATAAATCTCTTATCAGCACATACTGCTCCACACAAAGACTCCACTGCGATCGTTCTCCTGCTCGTGATCGCGGAGGTTCTTGGAAGATAAAGTAACGTTGTCTGCGTGATTTCCCTAGTAATTAATATTCTTAAATTGAGGAAAATCTTACTTCTAAAATATTTATCATAACTTCTCATAATAAAATTCTTTTTTCCTAACTTATCCATTACTCAATCGATTAGAAGAAATTTTCTAATTTTTATGTACCAAAAATATACTTTAAGAAAATCTCATAATTTTTTTACAAATAAGAAATATACTAATTGAAAGTTCGTAATTTATTCAACTTTCCTTTCATTTTACTACGCAGCTGTTGAACTTATTATTATATAAAAATTACATTTACAATAAAACAAATAAATATGTGCAGAAAATATTGAATGATTTTAATAATACATTATATAATTTATACAATAAACTGTATGTAGACATATATTTTTTTGGTAAATTTGGTTATCTGAGAGATGTTATCCCGATAAGAGTTTCATATGTTTTAGGGTTTCGTTGGATAATGACTTTTTTAAAAGAGGAAACGACATAATATATTATGTTTCAATCCTTCACTCATACAGATCCTTCCAAACTGTCTGTCTAAAAATTCTTAAACAACTTCCCTAAGCGTCTCAATAGAACAGTCAAAACATATTATCTCATAAATTTCCTTTATGACTTTTTGTCATGTTGAATGATTAACTTTAAGAAAAACATAAGACGTATTCATATTTACCAGGTTCAATTGCACGTAACCACTAAAATAGTTCCATAAATTATTTATTATTCATATAACGGATATACTCTCGATAAAATAATTTTTCACATATTATAACCATTAAAAGAAATATATTATCGGCACACAATTTATATATTATTCTAATATTACCTAATAAAAAGTTTTAAGGAACATTATTTCTCGTCTGTGAGAAAATAATGTTATAAAATTAATGGTAAATTAATTCCTGTGATAAATGTGTTCCAGAAATATGTTTAAAAACCTAATTATGTTTAGTTTTTATTTTAATACAAATTTTTAAAGTACTATAAAAATTGTATCAAGAATTTTATATCAATGTAATCTTTTAAAGAATCACTTTATATACATATATAAATAATACAAAGCGAGGTTTTATGCATTGTGTTAATATATTTAAGAAAACAGTAGTAATTACGTAAACATAAATCTTTACCTCTATTGATGCGTTAAATATTAATATTATTATTATAAAGAAAATTAGGGTGCATAGAGGAAATCTATCATGTAAATTGCAGTTATAACATTAAAACTGGATTTGTAAATATATGTAATTAATGTATTCTTGAATTTTTAAACTTAACAATATTTTGTATTTTAAAATGTTTATTAAATAATTTTATGCTTTGAAGCTCAAGAAGGACTAATTCATATATTTAAATGTGTATTTGAACTTATTTAATTTTGAAATTGGTTTAACAATGTTAAATAATTTTCCTCCCAAAAATTACTAAAAATAAATGTAGTGATTTATTTCTTCAAAATAGTAATGAAGCTATAAATAACGCCGTTGACAGTTGAATTTATAACTTTATTAAAATTATAATTTGTTACATAAATTTCTAATAATTTAATATAGTCATACATTTAAATCAGACGTTTGTATGTCGCAAACTTCACTAATTAATCTGTACTATTTAGAATTATAAATAAGAACTGATGTTTATGATTACAGAAAGTGTTTTCCGTTCAATTTATATACGAATAATTAATTATATGAGTAATATTAAAAACATACATAACATTTTATAATGCCTATATTTATATTAATTCTGATAATTTATTTTCTTAGTGTATGATAATAAGAAATATGTTATAAAATGTTTATTGTACGTTGATATCAACAAAATAAAATCGTTTTACGATTGGAGACAAAGATTTTAATTGTTAGATATAAAAATTAAAGAAACAGATAGTGTAAGAATTTTGAAAGGAAAATTTGTACAATGAAACAGAAATTATGTGTAAAATTAATTTGATAAATTTTATAGTCTATCTTTCTTTATAACTTAGAGATGAATACTACTGTATTTTATTTAAGAATGATTTGACTGATAAGGAATTGAGGACTTACAAATTAGTTGATTGCTTTAAATTAACAATAAAATTATTTTCTTCGCCAGATTAGATACCGTTTTAATATTTTTTTAAATTTTACACAAACTGTATTGGCAAATAATTAAAAATGACATTAGCAACACAAATGTAACTACTATTTAAATAATAAATTCTTATAGAATACTCATTGCTAACATTCCGAATTTTTTAAATATAAAAGGCGTACGTTGTTTCTATGAACAAATATGTATGTATCTTCTCTGCTTGAAATTTATTTATACCTTTTACTGAATAATGTAACTTAAATGATAATAATATATTTAATTTTAAAATTTTTGTAATCATGTAATAACTGATTTATAGATTGATAATAATATTAATTAGAGTTTTCGAAATCTAAATAGATTCCTTCCTTGACGTCCATAAAAAAGTTGATTAATAGTAAATCTTCAGAAATAAATTATGGTGTTTCAAATATCTAAACAATTTTTTAAATTGATTAAGTAACCATTAGCTACAATGTTATTGAACTCAATATATTTTTATTCTTCTGTTTAGTTGAATACAGTTAATATTTCAATATATTATAAAAGAAAACGGTGTTAATAATTTCTGATATAAACGTGTGTAAACAAAAAATATATAATATTGTCATAATGTTTCATTTATTGTAATGAATTGAGTTTTAACTCTAAATAAATTCTTAATGTTTCAAGTGTTTGTAATTTATTCACAATGTTTCCTATAATTGATGGTAAACATAAGTAATTTTCTTAAATTGAAATACTTCTGGACGACATTTATGCGTCGTATGATAAATAATATTTACAGAAGGAGCCTTGATAAGTATAAATATTAGGTTTACTATTACTTTACAGTCCAAAATGATTAAACAACAATGAATCACCTAATGACTTTATTATGAGATTAGTTTTGGTCGTATCAACAAGACTTTTGAGGTATGTTATTGTTATAAAACTACATACTTGGCATAATATATATCTCAATATCCACAAGAGAAGAATTTTTCTTATACTTTGTTTTATTTTCTCATTTCTATAGATTTTCAGTACTATCAAGTGTTCATATTTGAGTCAATATTAATTTTGACTTTTCGAAGTATGTTAATCATCTGTTTCAAATTAGAATGAAAGTAATATTTTATAAAAGCCATATTATTTAAACTCGCAACAAATTATAATTTTGTAAGTGAATTGAAACAGTCTTAAGCGTCAATATTTATTTGCAACCTTTCGTCTCCCTTTTAGAGACTTCCTCAGGCATATGTTTAAAAAATGGCACAATTCATCCTTTCCACTCCATGACTCTTTTCTTCGGCCAAAAGAGTCGTGGAGTAAAGGTAAGAAATCATTAATTTTTTGTTATTATCTGCCTAAGGAAGTCTCAAAAACGAGACAAAACGTCGCAAATTTTGATAAAGATAAATATCTTTTTATGGTTAACAGGCTACATGAGGGTGATCCTGAAACGGACAAATCCCCCTTTAATAACATAGGAAAGGAATTAAAAATGGGGGATTCGGAAGGTAGAGCAAGGTAGCCAAAGGTTAACTACGGCCCCGGGGCTATGGTTTAAGGATGCTACCCGGTCTTTATTTATTTTATTTTATATTTTTGGTTAACAGGCTACATGAGGGTGATCCTGAAACAGGCAACTCCCCTTTAATAGCATAGGAAGGGAAATGAAAAAGGGGGGATGCGGAAGGTAGAGCAAGGTAGCCAAGGGTTAACTAGGGCCCCCGGGCTATGGTTTATACCTTCACTTAAGCTTTATTTACCTCATTTAATTATTTAACTGTAAGATAAACTATTCCTTATAGTATTGTAGCGCTGTCCCGTAAAATAATAGTGATAAATATGGGTGCTGTTACAAGTTAGGTATTACCCTCCTTACTTGGGGTACGTCACATATTGAGTTTTATTTCTATAAGGCGTATTAGATAACAATTTCTGGTACTCAGTGTTGTTTCAATCCATATTTAACAATTTTTAATTTTGGCAATATTGCTTTTGTTTGGAGTTCTTTCTTCTTATTTTGAACAATTCTTTTCCCAATCTCCATTAATTCATATGTACCGGGACTATTACCAGCTGTAATTTTAATTTTCTTCTTTCCCGGATCTGTTGAAGTTTTCTTTTCCTGGTTCTTCTGAGGTTTCCCAGTGATCTGCTCTTTCAGTTTCAGATTAAATAGCGAATTTCTTTTGGAGGGTGGTGGGACCCCCTCGCATTTAAACATTCAATAGTTTTCCACAAGAAAAAACTTCTCTTTTCAATCAAGTTTTTATATTTAATGAAATATTTTGGTATATATAATCTAATGTTTTTTTTAAATTCTTGGAAATTTATTTCTTATTGGTCCTCTATTTTTGTCCTGCTCAGATAACTGTCTCCACGTAGTATTTAAGAAACTGAAAAGTGCATGATCCAAAGGTTAGCGAATTCCAGTACTGTTTGGTGAAGGCAAGGTAAATAATTGAGACAAAATGGGTACCACAAATCTAATAGATTTACGTTAATGTGGCTGGTACACTGTGACCCACTTACTTTCCATGTGTCATAGATTATTTTCGCTTTATAAACATTGGACGGTGCCAATGCAACCCAACTTAAAGCTCCAAAAATATTTCAGTACTGAGTATATATAGTTTTTAAAATGTAAAGTAATATCAAAAAATAACTTAATTAGCTAATAATTTGCTCAAGACTTGCAGATATAGATTAGTAAGAAAAAAAGGAGAAGCATTTAAACGGACGAGGCTCAACTCATCTTTTACAATAGATTTGTGTATGTTTAAATATAGCATAATTTGCTACGATATTAAGAATAATTAAAATTGCCTTTAGCACTAAAATATTAATATAAATTCACATAATGTCAAACAGCAAGTATTAACCGTAGTTAACTTCCTGATGTGGCGATACTAAAAGAAACACTAAAAACTTTTAATCAGTGTACAGGCACTGCACTGTACCTTTCGTTAATACTGAAATATCAGCACTGTAAGTTAAGGTACAGTTATGTGTACAGTTACAGATATTTTATTACAAAATTTATATTGTTGTACTTAAGGCAGTTATAAAAATTATTACTATTCTACAATAGAAATTCCGATGTTTTTTGTTAACAGCCCTTGAATATAAAATTCGCGTTATGTAACCTTCAGGATTATGAAGACGATTTATTAAGAATATAGGGACAATGAATATTATATTGTGATTAATTGGCCAGTGTTTACATTTAGTTTTCGAATATTACAATTGTTACATCAATTACGTCGGCTACTTGACCGGTTATTATTATGTAAAATCAAAAAACAATCTCAATATATTTAATCTAAGGGCAAGTAAAATATTGATCATATGCCATAAATTTATATATATTAGCGTTTCCATAAATAATTTCGTTTCAAAAATTCTATATTTTACTTAATAATATTCCGTTAGAACTGATAACCGGTGAATATATATATATATATATATATATATATATATAGTTATAGTATAAATATTCGCAAATAATAACGAAGTTTAAGGCATAATTTCCCCCAAAAACGTATTAAAAACTATACCTGTTTAAGATGTTTATGTTTAAAAATTATTCGAAATGAAACAATCATTTTTAATTAATTTTTTTTTCAAATCTTGTATATCAGCACATAAATTTGTCATAGTATTAATTTTATAAGAATTTTAATAGTAAAACATTTTTCCAAGTATAAATTAGTACATTCTAAAGATATACATTGAAATTCATTATTGATTTTTAGAAACACTTCTTTCTAAAATATTGCTAATTCTGTAATAGTATGTAGGCTACTTAAAATTATATTCACTAACACTAAATTTGGCTATACAAATACAATTCGTACTGTAAAGATATATCTATTTAGAAACTGTATTTTAACCCTCCTAATTAATTAAATGGCCTACTATTTTGAACGTGACGGCATAAAAAATGAAAATAACCTTACTCAGATGTCAATAGTTCTTTCTAATGCAAACATGAAATTCTTTCATATAACGTGTTGTAGTCGTTCAAAACTCCCAAAATGTAATATATATTCGAAACATTGAGTCTTGTTCGATCAAAAACGTATTTAATTATTATGTTAATTTTTAAAAACTATTTTTATTTATTTTAGGTCAAGATGAATGCAAGATTATTACCGACAATAACATTAATATTAACTTTCTTTTAAATTACTCTTGTTAATATCACAGTTCTACACTTAAATATTCCCGTGCAGTATAGTTTCCCTGAAGAAACTTTTTTCTTTATAAAGAAACAGATTCTTTATCAGTTATTTTTTTTCCAGATGGTTCTGTATGGACCGAATGCTCAAGAACTTGTTTTTGTTGTATCCTACAATATTTGTTTAATCGTAATCTAAAATTACTAATAGTACAAATTATTTGATATCCCTTGATACGGAAAAAGTAAGATTTGATTCTTTCTGTTAAGGGTTTCTGAGTAAACTAGTTGCAGGATCGTTGCCACTCTGCTTCAACTTTGAAATTTGGCAATTTTGCTGGAGGTCGTCTAGCTGAAGGTACTTTTCCCAAGCCCTGTATTCCGTGTTTACGGCGTAAAGATGTCTTTTGATGATGTGGTTTCAATGATTTAGCCCTTTCTTACGGAACTAGTACTTCTGGAAAGTGATTTGGAGGCTAATGTAATACTATGATTAATTTTTTTTTTACTTTATTTAGATAGTAATGATCATATACTTTGAGGTTTCGAGGATAATTCTGCATCCGATTTGCCACTGATCAAGTATGTCTTGATAATTTTGGATGACGTAGGTCACCGGTACCAAACTCTGATTTTGTCGTACATTATTTTCATGTAATAATAATATTGCTAGGTCCGTGGGGTATACCTTTAATAATTATAGTCAATATTTTGTGCGTTTTTGACACGAGACACATTAATTGGACAAAGTTAATGTTAAGTCTGGCTTCTATCCCCGTTAAATGCTCCTTGATATATCAGTTCTTCCAGGTTCTTTATTTTAGTACATTTTGTTGATTTCTTATTTTTATTTCGGTTATTGGGAAATATTTTCAACACTTCATTTGACAAATTACTATTTTTTTCTCCTATGTGTAACTGTATGTTTGTGTCCACCATTTGTACCGCATTGGATGTATCTTGTGTGTTGGGTGGATAGTTTTGTTTTCTTAGTTGGTCTGTTTTGGGGTAGGGGAAGACGCGGCGAACGGGATAGAGGGGTAGAACGGCATACCCTATTTTTAACTGGAGACTGCTGGGGGGTTTCTAAACAGGGGCGGAACAACATTTTAACTGGTCAAGGAAGAAGTCGTGGCAACTGACTTGACCAAGTTTTGACTCCACCTTGTGAATAAACTCTTGGTTTCGCTTCTTACATCTGCGACTTTTCTAATATTTACAGCATTTCAACTGAAAGTAATTTAACAAACTCCTCTATTTTAACCGTATAATGGTATATATTCGTAACCTAAGTGTATTTAGCTGCATATAAGTTACGTATTATGTTTTAAACTGCTTGTATTAAGACTCGGTGGAAAACCTTAAACCAAAACTTGTGTACGGGATGGAACGGGACACTACTTTAAAAGACAAAATGTAACGTGTTCTTAAAACCTTATAAGAGTGAGATACTGGATTCTGTGCTCAAAAAGAAAGAAATGGATAGGGAAAATAGAGAAAAGCTAGCAAAGATTGTGCAGTTGCAAAAAAAATCGTTTCGCGGAATGAAAAATTGATAAAGCGATCAACTGTAAGGTAAATAAGAAAGAAAAAGAAAAGTTATTAGGATTTTTCTTAACTTGAATTTAATTTTATTGCTCTTACTGTATATATAAAACTTGGGACATAACGGAAAATTTGTTTCTTTTAAAATTAATCAAAAATCTAAATTCATTGTTTTGAGTTACATTGATGATATATTAAGTAAGTAATAGAAGAAACAAATGTTTTATACACGTGTGAAGTCTTTTATCTGTTTCCATAATTTACAATAGATGTCACGTTCCGCCTCGAGTTCCCTTATGTGTCCTAATCTTAGAAATTCTTCTTCCAGAGTGTCTGATTGTTGATTGTATATGTTAGATGATGGTCACTTTTTTTAAAATATGTATCATGTGATTTTAAAATATTGTTAGCTCTAACTGGGATATGTTGGATAAGTTGGAAGATGTTGCTAGTTGGATGAATCAACTAAGAATTGCCGTCTGAAGGATAAGATCTGTGAAAAAAAAATGCTATAATTTGTATTAGTTTCGGTTCCTGTAATTCTTGATACTGGGTTTTGATTATATTTCTTTAGGTCATTAAAATTTATTAATAAAATATAATGGGGCATACGTTTAACATTACTATCAGAGCATATTTCACCATTATATCTGGATATTCATATAATGTCAGGGTCGAAATTTTGAACGTTTTTAATGCCTATACTTTAATACAGAAATAAATCATAAATATGTATTAAGTTGAATAAATTATACTATACTTCATAAATCTTTACAGTCCTTCATGTCGAAGGTAATATGATCAATTTACAAATTATGGTAACCACGTAATTCGTTTAATGAAAGCTTATGTGAAAAATACATCAGTAAATAAATCATTTGGCGCAAGAATATTTTGTATATTTAAATTAACGGTAGAAATTTAAATCTTATCTGTTTAGAATATTAAATTAATTTGAGCGAAACAAAATAGTTATTTAGTAACAGGAAAGAAATAAAATAAATACTTACCCAATTTCTTATTCCGTAGATTCTATTTAGAAGCTTCAAAGATATGCAATGATTCGGGGCGATTTATTTATTTCTCGCACCTTCCTTTTACTCCCACCTTAATATGTTAACTGTACACATTCGTTATATTTTTAACTAACAATATGCTATAAAATAGACTTAAATTAATGATTTAGTCATTTGAAAGCAGTAATAGATTATACAACAATATTAAGCGATGATTGTGATTAATAATTCATACTGACTATTTTTATTATTATTATATTATACACTTCACATTCCTCTATAAATTATGTTACTGAAAAGAATGAATATCTTACATATTTGTATGAAAATAATTTTTTTTTAATTAAACAGTGTCTGTTCAACTCCTAAAGTTCTATGTCATTATAATCGTGATATAAATATTTATAAACGTAACTTTATAGTTACTATTTTCTTATTAATCTATTTAATTACATTAAAATACTGTCATACCAATTTATTCCATTGTTTAGTTTTAATTATATTAACATTCTGTCATACCAATCTATTCCCATTTTTCCATCTTAAGTTAAGTAATAAAATGATATTAAGATTATTTAATAAAATTTAAGTTCCTGCAATTTGTATTATTATATAGAATATAAGTTTTATAAGAATATTATGCAAAAAATAATTTACTGTCCATCTACGCATGACAACTAATATAATCTCTTTTTATTTACAAAATTTTAAAACCTAATCTTTACTGATTACTTTATAAAATACTTAAGGTTAAGAGTGGTATTTCTCTTTATATTTTAGATATATTACATTAAAAATTACGTTTCTTTTTGTGTAGATGTGATATAATAATTGAATTATGGTTTAATATTAGTGGTGTTTATTTATTTCATTTAATTATTTCTATGATTAAACTTCTACATTTTTGTTGAACAAGTATAAAACGTTATTACATTATTCTCTTTAAATGTACGGTTCTAATATTATTCTATTCCTTGAAAATAAAATATAATTCCAATAAATTGTTGCGTTTTATGAAAGTTTTTCTGTGCGTCACAATTAATTTTAAATTATATACCTTCACCACTTTCTAACAGGCACTATATTTATTTCTAGGTTTCCCAATACCACTACACGGATCTGGAATCATAAAACCGAATTTCTTACAGTACAATACAACAACGGAGAAGAATAGGAAAGGCTCTGAATATAAAGAAAAAGGTAAAAGCTTATAATAATGAGTATATGGGCAATACTAACACTAGTAATTAGAAAATTTACATCTCTAAAAGTAATATATATCTTAATACATTATCCATTAACAGGCAAAAATCACGGATTTAGAAAATAATTTGAAAAATAGTTCAATATCTCTCAAACATTCTTTATTTAAAACCCAAATTTTCATATTCAGTCCATATTCCAATTTACAATTACCGGAGCTTTCGACCGTATGGTCATTCTCAACTATTCCAAAACAAATTATATATTATATAAATTCTGGTCAACATAAATTTTCAGCAACATAAATTTTGCTTCGTCTTCTTTGTCAATATCAAACAGATGTTTGTTTTGTAATAGTTGAGAATGACCGTACGGTCGAAAGCTCCGGTAATTGTAAATTGGAATATGGAGTGAATATGAAAATTTGGGTTTGAAATAAAGAATCTCTGAGAAATATCCGAATGTCGGTCCTTGTTCTACTCTCGGAAGAAAAGTACGATATTTTTCGATCTTAACGTAAGTCGTTTCTCAATTAAGTTTTAGTATTGACGTTCAATTACATTAATGTGCCAATTCTGAGATTTCAGTATAAAAATCTAGTTGGAAGCTGTTCCTATAATTTTGTTTATTTTATTGAGGTATTCTATATCGTCTTTTGAGTACTGAACAGCAGACCTTGTGTGTTGTAGTGGTAAGCGTTGCTACCCAGCAACAAAAAAGGTGCTGGACTCGAATCTTAGCAAAGAAATGGATGTTGTATGTGTGTGTTGAGTTTCCATTCCGTAAAACCACTACAAGGAAATAAGTTGTTGAAAGTGTAGGAAATCGATAAAGATCATTGTCAGTTGATGTGACTTATAGTTTTTGTAATATTGTGTTAATTGTGTTTTGAATCTATTATTTATAGTCGCAACATATATTATCCAATACTTCATATGATTCTAATCGTGTTTATTAAACGGTTCGATAGGGAAAATATATTTAAGTTGATGAAACGTATAGAATTATTTTTCAATGCTTTAACAAACACTATTTGAAATCATTTGTTTCTAATAATGACTAAAATTAATTCGTACAGCTTAAATTTTTCTTCATCAGATCTTTCATATTATAGATTCTAACCAGTAAATTTAAACCATTCATAAAAATTCGCAACTATTTATATTAAGTAATTAACTTCCTTACTGAATCATATAATACAGAAAAATTGTTTCAGAATTATTCATTAAATTGTATTTTTGCTAGTGTGTTGTTTTCCTGGGATACTAAGGAATACTTTTTTTGCATAAAACATTTGAGTACATAGACAAATAATAATTAGTCTTCACCAAATTGATGCAAACATCCGTTCACATACCACATCAAGATTTTTAAATACATTTTCGATTTAAAAATACTATTTATTTTATTTATGTAATGAATATTTCTAATTTACTTAGAAACAATTCGTACTTATATAATTAAAATATGTATATCAGACATTTTAATGAACAATATATTTTAATTACCCGTTAAAATTTTGAAATTAAGATTATTAATACTTTTCTCTGAACCAAACTTTTCAATAATTTGTATATTTTAATCTATAAAACAGTATTAGTTTAGTTAAATTATTATTTCTTCCTGATCAAATACAAATGCTTTACAATATTTACCTAGCGAATCATAAATATTTCAGAGGTTTCATGTTACTAAAAATTAAATTATTCACCATAACTATTAATTTATTTTACTAAATCTTCTGTAAACGCTCATTATCATCCATTCAATATACTCTTGGTAACCTGCTATAAGATTGTCATTTCATTTTACAATATTTAGTTTCCTGCATTTCTACGAAGATGAAAGGTATTCAATGTATGCGATGATGAGATTAATCAGTTAAGAAGAAAATATAAACGGGGTAGTAATAATCTTTTATTTTAACGCTGACTGTTTTCAGTGAATTAATATATTAATATTATATTTCAACATTTATTATATTTTATAATATTGAAATATATTTTTGCATGATGAAATATTGTTGGTGTCATGCTTTTGACTTAAATTTAAGCTAAACACATTTATTCAACATCAATGTGGCTTTTTAAATATTTTATTCTTACATCTTACAACATTGCATTGAAAATAAAATTTATCAGAAGAAATTTATTATAAGAAAATCAAAGTTATAATCCTAATAAATTCATAAAATAATCTTGGTTTTTCCTCGTTACTGTATTTATATTGCCTGAGAATTTGTCATTAATTTTTATTGATTCTTCAACCAAAAGAAATTGCCTATTTAGATGTAGACATAATACAAATTCGATGTTTACTGTAATAAAAGTGCTTTTCTTTTATAATATTAAAAGATTTTTTGTATTTTTGCTTGGGACTGTTCTCAACACATGTATATGGCGAATAATACGTTTCACGTATCTATAATATATTTAAGAAATCCCTGGTTCTGCATTCAAATATTAATGACACCCTTCGTTTGGTAAATGGTTTTAACAGATCCAATCCGTAAGCTATTCTAACTCGAACTTCTTCCAGGGGTTTTAACAATTAAACGAATCCGACATAATTCAAATGTAATTACGGAAACGTGGTCGTCGCATAAGGAATGAGCGCTGGATATCCGTTCTGTCATCCGGCTAATTTGATTTACTTTAAAAACACCGTAATGAAGGTAGAATTCCCGAGTGGCCCGCGCGCTTAAAATAATATTTTTGTGTGGAAGCTCTTCCCTTCCCCAACAGCAATGTCCAGCGCAGACAGATTTTTAAAATATACAGCGATGACATATTATTTCCATATGAGGGGCTTTGGTATGCCGCTGCATTCTCATTCAAATACACTTATTTCAAAAGTAAAGTTCGCTGTAAGCTTGCCTCAAATAAAAAGAGGCGAGAGCGGGAGACAGACAGACGGATAGAGAGGAACGGCGAGGGGCGGGCGAAATTTTGATTATCTGGGAGCTGACAATGCTTCTTGTGGGTGGGTTGCTGTAGTGGGTGGGTTTTCCACGCCACGCCCGCACCAATGGCACGAAAGAGTTGCACAGAGATTGACGGCCACTCCACGATCCGATACGTTCAATACACATATTTGTACAGCTGCTCCAGAGATGGCACTAGCGGTACGACTGATTTTTATTTTTTTCCGTTTTCCCGCGCGTCCATTGAGGAGCAATCGACAGTTTTCCGATGTTTGTTTGGGTATCGGCTCTAAGCCATGTGCTCTTGTTTACATAACAATGCAAGTCACATGGTTGACGGCGCGCGCAACACAACAACTCGGTCAGTTAATACTTACTACCTGTATCTCAATTAAAGCAAAGAGAAACGGATTGCAAGAAAATTCCCAAACTAAGACTGTATGATTTCTAATTTGTACTGTTGTATGGTTCGGTGACATTCACTATATGTACATAGGTTATAGATAACCTCTGCTAAAAATAAGTCTTTCCTTTTTAAAGGATTTATTTGTTGCATAGGACCACTGCCGAGAAAACAAAACTGGACAATACGCTAATCATTACAAAAAATTAGATAGGATAATAAATATTGAAAATCACAAATATTTTACAATTATTAAACTAAAAATTCTTATACTGACAATTTTTAAAAAGAAACAGAGAAGTGTAAAAATATCTATATGAAAATAAAAAGTGTTTAAGTCCAAAACTATGTCTAGATAAAAAAATACTACAAAATTTAAAAGATATCAATGAAAAGTTAGAATAAAAATTAAAAAACTTCTAATATGAGCTAAACTATTGTTTTGACCAGTGGTATATGAACAGGCAAGTATTTTAACTGAAGGATATATCTACAGTTAAATTTCAATAATATCACGAATTTTAAAAAAAGGAAAATTTGAAGCAACTGAGTATACAGTAAAATAATTATTTTATTCTGGTGAAAAACTTCTGTAGACCCTTACAATTAAATTATTTTTGTATTGAAAAATATTAATCATGTCCTCCAACAACTGAAAAGTCCTCAGATTGTCTGAATATATAAAACCAGGAGGTTTCGACATTTCTGATATATATATATATATATATATATATATATATATATATCAGTATTCGTACAGTAAATAAATTCACGTTCACTTATTTAAATTAACACTACTAGTCATATATTTACCTCCTTTAATTTAACCTTAGTCTAAACTTCGACATTCAGTTGCACCGTACACATTATTTGTAAACAACAACGCTTAGCACACCTATTTATTCTTCCACTGGCCTTGGCAAGAAACAGTCACATCATCCATATGAAACAAAAATATATTTCTAAATCTTGCCACTAGTTTATAGTAAAACTATCATATTGTTTATATGACAATTTAAATTATATATTTACATTAATTGTTTATTTCATAGTTATTATTTTACATTTTCCAAAAGTCCTTTATCTGACATATTGAATTACAAAAAATCATTTTACATATATCTATATTAGCTCATTACATCATCATATCGCAATGTATTCAGTTATGTGACTATAATGACTTATCGTATTTCATATTTTAACAACAATTTTTTAGATTCTTCAGCATATTTTAATTACGTCATTTATACATACCCATACTTACATGTCTCTACGATAGTAAGAAAATTAAATTGCTTATACCATTTCATATGAATGCATATATTATTTTACATGCCTCACCTTAATTTACAAATTTCATACTTAAAGGATTTATTTCTGTAAATACGTCGAGAATTATATTACTGTAAATTTGTAGAAAATATGAGTGAATTTATCAAAAGATACCAACCTCAGTTTTCTTAAAAAAACTTTTTTCAAGTCATTGAAGATAAAATTATATACCTCCAAGAACCTATCTTTTGAACCTCATTCACCCTCTGTGTAGGATTTATGTGTCTTCCCAATTTACCTCGTTTTTCTACCCTAAATGGGTCCATAGAACTGTGTTTGTAATACTATGCTTTTCAAATAGTTTTTATAAAGATATATTCTAACATTCATCTAAAAAAAATTCTTTCACAATCTCTAATTATTTCCATTTTATACACTGTATTTTATCATCCATTATACCATTCACATCCTTTATACTGTGAAAAAGTAATAGGAAATCATATTACCAGGTTTCATTATATTAACTTCAAAAGAGACATTCAGTTCTTCTAAATCCCTAACTTTTTCTGTTACATCTTCATATATGACAATGCCTTATACTCCTTTCTATTTACAATCGACTCGTTAATGTTTAATTCTGCTTATTAGCACTGTACACCTAATCTGTACCTCATTTAAATTATAGGATTCAAGAACATCTTTGTTAACAAATTTAAAGGATTTCAATATGACTTTACCTAGTTTCTTTTTGCAATTATAGTGCTATCATATCAGTCTCCCTATCAATATTTTACACTTATTGCAGCATTTATGAAGTAAAATTACCAGATACCAATTTTTTCTTTCAGTTCTAAGCACTACTTTTTTCATATTGTTTACAAATTCAACACTTGGCAAAGATAATTTCTTAGTAATATTATTTATTATTGTGTCTATTTAATAATATAGGGGATGATTTGACCTAAAAATTCTGTAATAGACGATTTGTGTTAACATTACATAATATGTTTTATACGAATTCAGTAAATAATTAGAAACATATTTTATTAAATAAAAAATGACAAAATAAAGCACCGTGTACTTTTTCTTATACCGGAACACGCCAACAGAGTAGCGAAAATATTAATTTCTTTTAACGGAAGGTATACAAAAACCAGAACGGGCATTATTCACATAAATTCGAATATTTGTTATCAAAACTTGGGTTTTATCCATTTTAGAAACCAATTTACTATACTTTTAATGAATCAACAAAAAATTGTGATTTACCCTTATACTGATCCTGTAACCAAATAAATCTTATTTTATTTACTTATAATTAATTAGCACATAATCATAAAAATTAAAATCAAAAAGGCACTACACAAGCTATCATTATTTCATTTAAAAAAATAATGGTAAAGGTAAAATAATGACTATCAAAAATAATGTATCTTGCAATTCGAAAAGTAAAAATACCTTATTTAGTTTTTAAACGAACGTTTATTCCATTCATCCTATATACATAAGCCTATATGTGATTCTGTACTAAAGGCCTTCGATAATATCTGACTTCCATTGAAAATATAAAAAAATAGGAACACATATGCTATGCACTTTATTTATTTACAGTAGTTTCACCAACAGTAAAATAAGATATGTAATATAAACTTAATTTTCAATACATATTACATTCTAGATGCCGTAGGATTTATAATATTCTAACATTTTACATCTTATGTAGACGTTATGTAGTTATATGTTTACTAATTCTTTTATTTATTTTTTATCTCTACTGTGGCCAATTTGTTTACATATTGTAAAATTTAAAAGGCTAGATATTTATAACAACCACTGAAACTGAAAGTACAATTTTGAGAATTATTTTCTATAAAATCTCAGACTGTAAATATGGATAAATTTTTATCACAACTTGAAGAAAAAAGTTAATTTTGATTTAGTTTTTCCATTTTAGTTTGCAGACGTGAAGTTGATTTCGTATATATGAGAT
The DNA here is from genome assembly GCA_034510155.1 of Eucriotettix oculatus. NCBI lineage: Eukaryota > Metazoa > Arthropoda > Insecta > Orthoptera > Tetrigidae > Eucriotettix > Eucriotettix oculatus. The sequence goes on from CM067377.1 coordinate 143,392,381, forward strand.
AATAAATGGAAAAATGTTGTCTTCACAGCTGCGTTTTCTACGAGTAGTATTGTTTACCCTATTTTTTGAGAAATAATGCATCTTAGTGTACGGTAAACAAATTAACAAATTTTCATCCTACCTGAAGGAAAATATTTTTGCTCTGGAATATTTTGATTTAGATACGCCGCTTTTCATTGTCATTAATTGGATAACTTCCTTAAGTATACAATTTTCGTATCTTATTTAAACAGTTGAAGGAGCTTTACAATTATGTTGACTGCTTACACCCTCCTGCATTTTCCGAAGAAGTCGCACTGAGAGCGAAGAAAATATATCTTGGTCGCCTAAGTAATGCTTAATCAGATTGTTTTTTAAGTTATGAACCTTTATTTCAAATTCAACCTTAAGGACCTACAATAATATATCTTCAGTTCGGATTTCTAATAACGTATTTGAAAATAAAAGACTAATGAAAAATACGATTTGTAAATAAAGTGAATTTCAATAAAATAATTTACGCCTTATTACTGGAGAATTTTACTAAGAAACATTTTAAAATCCATCTCTATGTTGTGTATCTGAAATTTAGCGCATCTAGTTAGAACTAAAATTTTAATTATGAAACATAGTTATTGACGACCAGAACAACTAATCTAATCAAAAAATATAATTGATTTTTTATATGAAACCTTAATCATCTGTATTGAGACTTATAAAAAAATATGGTTTTAATCCTTGATAAACATTGAAATTCACTGAAAAATTACAACAAAACCTTGGTACTCATATTCGTAATAAACTGAAAAAAACGAGAAAATGAGGGGTCAGACAGCGGTACGAAATTATCAAGTACCATTTACTCTGTGTATTTTTGACTCTCTTAAGAAACCGTGCAATTATTTAATACCAACCGGGAGTATTTATTTTTACTCTGCCAATGCAATAGGATTTTAACTCTCTTAAGGTACAGTGTTTATTTAACGTACCTGGAGAATTTTTGCCTCGGTTAAGACAACGGTTAATTTGAAGGTAAAACTCTATTGGCATAGGTCAAAATGTGCCCATCAAACGGTTAATGTTCCATAAAAGGGACAGTTTTATTGCAGTTAAGTCACGTGTTTACTAAGAGATTACTGTCTAATTAATTCATTTTCTGGCTTAATATAACCAAACATCCGGGCAACGCTGGGCACCCAGCTATCATATAATGAGAAATGCGAGCTTCATGCAGTCAACCTTCCTAAATAAGCTTTTTTTAAAAATATTTACATAAATACAGTTTTCAGCCGATAATTAATTAGTTTTTATTTTTAATATCAACAGCCTTGATATTCGCGATAATCTTTTAACTCTTGAAGTAATTTCTTATTTACCAGTATTTCCCTCGGTTTGTTTTAAAATAAAGATGGTGTACATATGAAGATCTTACACCTATTGCTTGGACTGTAATGAATTATGCTTCTTCATTCAACATTTATCAGATATTGCAAACAGATACTTTGGGTTCCTACGGGATCGCGTTTTGGGGGAATCAATAATGAGAGACGTTTTAATTTGAAAAAGAAATTTTTAAACCAGACATATATGACATATGTGAATGGTAAATTTTTATTAATTCTTACAATTGTATTGATGTTTAACGGTTATGATCCATATTTACAATTTATAATAGAATATGAACAAAATTATTCTATCACTTTCTTAGAGGTATCCGTTTTCCCGGGCAATTGTAATTCAATGTTTAATTGGGTACAACAAACCAACTTTTCCAGGCAAACTTTTTTATTGTTTATCTGATCATCCTGTTACAGAAAAGTGAATTGTTGTTTACAAATGAATTGACAAATCTGTCTTATTATCTAATACAGTACATTATTTATTTAAACTTAACTATGTTAAAAACTTGCTGTCCTATTTCTAAGTACAATCAAAACAATGTTATAAGATGTAATACAATTAATTGTTTTGCCTTTCTGCGATTTATCGATTGAAATGAAACCATTATTTTAAAAGCTACATTTTTATCCAATTCATTTTACTTCTACTTTGCAGGATTAGGTTTTCTGCCGGTTCCGGTTTCATCTCACCATCTCAACCTTGATCTTCCATACCTCCTTTTCCAAATGGTTTATATTTCAATGCCCGTTTTGGAAACTTTTCACTAGGCATTGGAAAATTCATGATCTCACCGCCAATTTTTGTAATCTGTTACCTTATTAGTGATCGCCTGAACACATAGTTCCTCTCTTATTGAAGTACTCCTTAATTTATCCATCTTTGTACACCCCTTTACTGCTCTAAGAAATTTCATTTCTACTACCTCTATTTTTTAAGTCTTTTGGTTGCATTACCCAGAATAATGGCCCATACAACATTGTAGGGACTGCCAAGATTTAATTTGGGTTTCTTTTCATGTTTTACCTTTTAGCGTTCTTCTTGTTTCCCACGTTTCCTCTAAAAAATTATATTTTTTTCGTGATATCTTCAAATGTCTATATTGGAAATGGGATACCTGTTCGAATGTTTTTCCTTCTATAACAATTTCTGTTGTTATTTGATTGTTTCCAAAGAATGCTATGGTTCTTGTTTTAGTTATTGAAATTTTCATGTTGTATATATTACTCGGTGTAACTTATGAACCGCCATTTGTAATTTATCTTCACTATCTTGGATAATAACCTTATCATCGGCAAATAGCAATGTGTTTAAATATTCAGAGGGACCCAGTATTATGCCTAGCGTCACTACATCATCCTACCGTTTCCTTCCAAGATCATCTGCGTATAGGTTGAATATAATAGGTGACAAACTACAACTCTGTCTTACACCTTGATTTATGCTAACTTTTAGTCATTATTTTCTTTTTTTATTTTCATCACAGGATACAAAGATGCTGCTTAGCCAACGAACAACATTCTGGTAAAATATTATTTTTTGATAAGTCGTATTTTACAAATCAACCAGCTTCTGTTAATATAAGCATAACACGGAAAATCCTAATAATTTATATGAGGTCTTTGGTCCTTTACTTTCATTTTAGATTATATTTTAAATACTCTGTCTATATGTCTAGCAGTTCTAAAATTCATTGTAACTGTATCATAACTTAACGGTTTCCTGCACAAAGATCGTATTCTGCATTTAATGCAGATTATTATATACAATAGTATAATTTTCCACGGCTAACATTCTAATAACTTGTAAGGAAACCGCATTTATAACGGTTATGAACAAAATTTGTTTCGTCTATCACTAATCAAATACGAATATTATGTAACATTATTGAAAGAATGATTATAATTTGCGCCGATGTCCAGAAAGTCACAAGGAAGTGTCGCGATCAAGAAGATCTAATCCTGTTTCGCGTAGAAAATATAATTCGCCTCTGTTAAATGTAAAAGGACTAAAAAATAGACTTAAAAATAACGGATCAAATAAGGAAAATTAAACCGTCAGCAAACAGTTACTTATTCAAAAACGTAAAAGCCGCCTTCTAGAAACCAGTTCGAAATCATATTGTTTAAAATGCTTTTTATAAATAAGAAACTGATAGTGCTTCGCTTCAATACTATAACAATATTTTGTTCTCCTTCTTAAATTATTAAAAATATGCCTGTAATAAATTGATTGTAACTATGGTCGATTCCCTATTTGTATATTTAATGCAAACATACAAAATTATACATGAGTTAAACATAATCTAAGAGATATTTATTACATTCTGTTTCTGGTTTTACTAGTGTCACATCAATATTTAGTTTCTTCGCAATACATCGTAGCATTGTACTCTTAAAATGACTAAATTTTAAATGTTTTATTAATCTCTGGAGTCATCGATTGTCGAACTAAGCTACGAAATTTGCGTGAAACTACAATTGTTATAGAAATAAACTTTTAGCATCTAATATACTTAAGTATATATAAATGATTTAACTTCAAGATAAATTGCCAAAATTTCACTAAAAATAGATACTAAACTTTTTCATATCCAACATGTAAAATAACGTGAGTGACTTACAAGTTCTTACAATCTTTAATAAAAATATAATTATTTAATTTTCATGAAGAACAACGCATTACAATAATAATAAAATAAGTGTTATAAAACTCGGTATGTTATGAATAAAATTATTTGTGTTTTGCAAACTCGGAAAACTCAAAATATTAATTACTTTACCTTTCTTGACTGATGTCGAAATTCCCAGACATTCCTAAAAAATTTTCATTTGAACGTGAAGTAGAGACCGAAATTTAAACGATGGATTCTAACGATAACTTAAGGAAAATAAAATTTAACAACTATAAGGCTGATAATATTATGATTCGTATAGTATTAAAAAACATAAAACTTTAAATAATTATTTATTATTTATAAGCTCTTATCTAAATGATTGTAATCAATATATATTCGAGCTCGTAAAATTTCCTAACCCAAAACAAATATTCTAAACCATATAAAATAATACCGACACAATATTCATTGCTGTTAATTTTTTCGTAATTCAATAAGAAGCTCAAAACATGATCGGATACGATTTAAATCTAAATATCACACTTTATTTTTTCTGTTATTGTATTTTAAAATCAATTTTTTTTTGTTTGATTAAGCTATAGTAGTAAATAATCAATGACATTTTTCTTACAATTTAGATACAATATTAGAAGTTAGTGAAAACTTTACTAAATCAATAAATATTCATACAAAATATATTTTATTCGTTTTCCTATGAAAGATTATTTCTTTTAATTTGTTACCTTTTATATTTATTTATAATTATATTACTGACATAACACATTCATAAGACTGATATTAAGATACATTAATTCTGATTCACGTAATTTATTTGATTATAATGTGTTCAATAAGGCTTAGTTATAGATTATCAATTTACGTAATAAGACGATGATATTAAAAATATATTGGAAAAATGAGAATAATATCTATTTTATTTTGTAACATTTACGTAAACAGCAATAATTTCAATTACGTCAAACATTTTAAATATTTTGGTTTGCGGAAGTTTACTATATATAATAAATATAATGAAATCACATTTGAAAAAAATCGTTATACGAATTGTTTTTTCTAATTATAAATCATTTTGAGACCGAGTATGGTGATTAATATAATAAAATAAATGTACACTGAGTTATAACGTAACGAGAATAAACTTTTCATAAGTCAGAGTTTCTTATCCAGTTAATTGTGTAGCATATATATAGCAATTGATTAGCACATTTTAATTGTTTAAGAATGGATGTTTTATAGATGACGATTACAATCTGGCCACACAATGACTTCCGGCCGATGAGTTTCCGTTTCACTCATAAACTTAGCATAGAAACAAAAATTGTCTAATCCTTCGTAACCCGTAATATATTCCATTATAATGTATACATTTCTTATCTTTAATCATCATATCCTATAAATTCTTTTTTTTCAATGATATATGATCAAGTAAATTAATGATACTAGCAACTGAATATTAATAAAGGTAACCCATGCCTCTACTGTTCCAAGAAAAAAGAATATATATATATTGAAAGTTAGTAAACCTCATAACCAGTAGGACTAAAATAATAATAGCTTTCTTTACATACGTGGTCCTAATTAAAAATATAAATATTTCATTGAATTAAATCAAATATAGTTTTTAAAAATGCAGCTGTAAATGCCAGTATTAAACTCAAATTATTTGTCAAGTGGACAATAATTATATCGGCGTTATGAAGGTATAAGCAATGTCTAATATAAAATAAGATCGTTCTCTAGTTTATATTTCTGCTAGTTCACCTTGGTCATAATAAATGTAAATAGCTACGACTATCCATTCCTCAAAACTTAAGAGTCATAGAAATGAAAAAATATCTTAAAATGTTTCATTTAAATATTAATATTATAGTAAGCTGTAAACTATGCATTTTTATAGTCAAATGCTGTGTAAAATAAATCTTTGGGAGTAATTGAACCAAAATTAGGTGTCATATCTAATATATTCCATTTTTTTGTATATATATATATCTGTGTGTTTATGTATGTATTTGTATGTAATACGTGAATGGAAACCATGACCACAGATACTACCACTTCCGTAATTAATTGTTTTGTTCGTTGTATTTGCTTTAATCCATATAATGCTCCCCGCTATTATCATATTGACAGCCGCTGTAATGCGTGGAACTAATAACACGTAAATGAAGGTCAGCTTCCATGGGTGTCGATTTTTATTTATTTTAAATTTTTTATGCCATTCATTGTTTAAGATTCACTTTATGTGCATAGAAATACTAACTACTAAAAAGGAATAAAGGTACCTCTTTTATAAAGAATTCTCAATGTAAGATCTAATTTTGTGTTCGCCAACAATCGGCAGCAAATTATATATACTATTAAAAATTTCAGAATAAAAAAAGAAAAAAGAAACAGAATATGTACATGATAATATTATTTTGCATATGTCAAGCGCCAAAAGCGACAATTAAGGCGCTAAGTGTAAATATTGGAAATCTACAAGGATTCTAAGAAAAAAATGTGAACACCGTTAATACCACTGAATTAAGAATATTTTAAAAGTTAATGATGTCCCAATATTCTGTTTTATTAATGTAAAAGTACGCGCAAAGCAACTGTAATTACTATGGGCTACCAAAGTAAAATTTTACTAATTAAATCAAATACAGTATTTTAATAAATATTACAAGTATAAATTCTGTACTGATTAAATTTCCTTAAGAATGTTATGAAATTAAAATCCTTTTCAATTAACTCGCTAAGAACTTCTTCTTTGTGGAATAATTATTCTTGTTACGTAACGACGCCGTATACATTTATTTCATGATATTAATCAGCATACGTAACTTTATATAATGCGATATAATCGTTCGTGAAACGTTTTCTTTTAAATTTGTAAAATGTGGGAAGTAATTTCAATTAATTCAGTTCACTCAATTATTACAAAGAAAAGAAATATTAATCTCATTTTTAGGCCTACTAGGTTTCGAATTTAACCCATATTTTGTTTTATACTTATTGAGTTATAGTAAATTTTCGTAACTAATTCATTTTTTAAATTAAAGGCACATAGGCTGTTATTAAAATAAAAGTCTAAGAAAAGAATTATATTGTATCTATATCAGGTTTGTGATGGCAATTCAATTGATACAATAGTTATTAATTTTTCTTTAGTCTAAATTAAGTTGTAAATAGCGCCAAAAACAGATAATTGAAATTATAATGAAATTGATTGTTTCCTTTTGTAATTTTATGACCTTAGTTATAACTTAATATAGTTATTCCGTTGAGACAAAATATATTTTATGGCAAATATTGAAGATGAATGACTAGTACAATCTAAAATTATGATATAAGAAGAGACTATGGGTTATAATGTGGCAATACGAAATACAACATATGAAAAACCTATGAAAGAACACATGTATTATTGTTAATGAAGATACAATGCAGTCAGATAATATTAAAATAAAGGTTTATCTTTCCGAGAATAATTTTTCTGAGTCTAATATCAGGACGCAAATTGAGATTTTACTATTCAGCGGCAAATAAAGTAAGAATGTAGAAGAAGAGACAAAATATAGGAATTGTAACTAAGGTTGTACGAAGAAAGACATAGATAAGACCGAGGGGAATAGGAGAATTAATGAACGTAGACTTTCCCGGTGAATAATTCGGATGAAATCTTCACGGTTAACCAAGATGGCCGCAGAAACGTTGTGTTCTTTTAAATTCATGGGAATAGGAGAATTTTATCATATGAATAATTGTCGGGAAATAAGAGCCACAGAAAGGTTAGTAACTTCAGATTATAGAAAAGAATTGGAAGTGTTAAAAAAAATTTTGGAATACTTGTAAACGATTGTGAATTATAGGATAAAAATTTTTTATTTACGCATAACAATAAATCAACTTGAGGCATGAAACCCTGCAGACAAATTTTATGGGCAATTGTATGTATCTTATATACAATTTCAGCTCATAGAATAAATTTCTCTAAGAGCAATATAAGGTCTTACGAATTGATTGAATTCATCATTTAACATTTCATTATATTGAGAAAGAAAATAAACTTCTTGTTAAGACTGATATCCGTACGTATAAGATTCAAGTTTTATATTACAGAAGCAGTGAACTAGCAATTAAAAAACGTTAAAAATAGTTAAAACAAGTTACAATTTCAAAATTGACCACATAGTTGGATTTCAGAAGTAAAAATCAAGTGAAGTACTGGAGACATAATAGTACCAGTCATGGGTGTTTTAATAAATGTAACAAAAGTATGACGTAATTAGTTACGAAAGGAACATTGGAGAATTTAAGAAAACATACGAGCTATCTGACGTTATTTAAAAAGAAACTTGAAAGAGTGAAAGAAAATTCTAGAAACCGTTAAATATTTTTTCGAATAAAGATACGAAAATTATATGTTCAATAAAATAATGATTGGAATGTTGACTACGGACGATTTATTTTCATAAACCTTTAAAAAATACGAATAACACTGAGTTGTAAAATGTTATGCACAGTTTTGGGGTAGTGTCTAACGATATTTTTGGTAGAAACGAATAGTAAAAAATATAGAACCACAAAATTTCTCAATATTTTACATCCGTTCAACATCAGATATTTAACCTCACGCATAAACGTATTCATAACAAGTGACAAAAGAAACGTCTTGTAACTTTCATGTCGTATCTTACAAATAACTTAACAATAATCAAGTGAACGGTTCGACTAATTAAATAAATTTTAGTAGTATATCTATAGTTGATTAAATATTTATATGAATACAATGTTTTATCATTAAGATAGTAAATAATTAAAAGTTTAATCAGTAATTATAAAATAAAATAAAACCAATAAGTTATTAAAATGATTAACCCAAAACTTTAATTGTAATTACTAATGAAGAAAATATACATGTTATATGGAGCCTGAAAACTACTACATATCAGCAAAAATATTTTCATTGTAAGATAATGTTAGGGCAGAGGTTCAGTTCTGGATATTTCTCTGTGTATGATAAATCGAAGAGTATTTTTATGTTGATCAGATAGGAATTTTTTTTCCTCGCAGTCTTTCGGGTGTGTCATGTCAGTTTAACTGCTATTACAGTCGCACAGAAGCTACCGCGTTTTGGAGCTGAATGTCTTTCTGGCCTGTTTTAATCTTTAATTAATTCACGAACCTCTAAAAATGACTTGCGCCACTTGAACACCTGCGCCCTCGACAAGCAAAGCTCCCCTCTATGCATGTTTCATATTTTAAAACTCAGAATGACGTTTTCCCCGTATTACGAATACCATTTTATGGGATATAGTTGCTGAAAAATTGTTCCCCTCAATTTCTATGGCGCACGAAGAACGACAGCTTCATAAAAAGGAACAAATGACCAACACCATTCAGTTATTCGAAAGGTGAGAATATAAAATTTTAAACCTGCACAAAATGTTATTTTAAATGTTCATTTCTCATAAATGTCTTGAAAAATAAAACTATTAAAATAATGGCAAGTTAATAAGCTAATTTATTTCTCGTTAATATTATGTTTAATTAAAGTTTTAATAAACACATTTTCTTACGTCTTGGATGGAAAATAATATTTGCAGTTCTTGATTAGTAAGGAAAGATATTTATCCTATTCGGATTTGAAATGGAAATCGTGATTTAGGTTATATTTTATTGCTCATAAAACCTATTAACTCAAAATTTGGATTTGACGCTTAATGGCAAATCCTTCGTATTCCCCACATTTTTATGCAACCAAAATGAAATTTGTATCGACTATTTTAGAAGAGTGAATATTATTATCTCCTTTCAATTAATGTGTACAGTAATTAAAAATTCATCATAAATATTGTTTATAATTTTATACTTTGGTTCAGTAATATTAAGCAAACAATAATATATTTCGTTTAATAGAGAGTAATTTTTTGGCAACGGTATTAAACAACTTCGTTTACAAGTTTGAATAATAGTTCTGTACATGTCCATGAATGCGTTATAGGAAAGGTGGTTTATATATTTTGACCTGTTAAGTGACGTCCGAGATAGAAATGTGGAAATTTTATTCCTCCGATAGTTAGATTTATAACATACCATTCGAAAAACCGGGTGGTTTATATATTACGTATAATGTAATCGAACACTATATATAATAAAAAGAATGTTGTAATTTGTTATACCAATTTTAACGTATGGACGGACTGCAAAATTTGGTACACATATTCTTAAAAATCTAAAGCAAAAAAGGTGAGAAACCCCTAAGGCATACGTGGAGGAAATTATATTTGAATATATTTGATGGCGATTAATTATGCCAAAGCATGTGACGTCACCATGTATTAACAAAGAAAATACAGTGATATAAATTTTATTTAATTGTACAATATGGCGCCTATCTGTTTTGTGTTACTGTCAGATTTGTTCATTAAATTCAAAAACATACATATACAAGAAACGATAATTATTAACAGTATGAAAGCTTGTCCCGGGTATGATTCTCGGGTCTGATCCAGATTTTTCCATTCTAAATAAAACCTATTTTCTTACATACGAAAGTTTGTATAATAACTTTTTATTTAAAACCGCATTTTAAAATAATATATTTCACGGAATATTTATAAATTTATTTTAGCCTGTGAACCATAATTTATATTTTAAGCGTGAATATGGAATAGTTGCGGGTTTCGTCGTAATAAGAGGATGCAATGGTAACAAAACTATATTATTACAATATACAGTCTTACCACATCAGTATAAAATTGAAAATCTGTTTTTTAAAAGCATTTAGAGGTTAAATGTTAGGTTCTCTGCTTAAGTATCTTCGCGTATATAATTGGAGGAAACTTTGGCCCGGTCTTTAATAGGTAAATAAAAATCGTAATGATGCAAAAAACCATGAAAGAAGTTAGGCTTAAAATTTTTAATATAATAGTACAATTTTATGGAATCCAATTGCTCAGTTACTAGTCACTTATGAAGAATTTTTACCATTCTACAAAATGTATTAATGAACTGCCAAAGATCAGAAAGAGAATAATTTTAGTCAAAATTAGACGTTTCGTTTCCAACTTTCGGAACCTCTTCAGTTACTTCTGCAAAAATGTATAAATATGCATACTTTAATATAAATTAATTTATAAATGTGGTGTAGTTATTTAAAATTAAAACATTAAGTTTCATGTAGTTATTTAAAATTAAAACATTATTCATATTTTGTGTTACTGCCGCAACAACCAGAGCTGAAATAAAGCAACCAATGTAAAAGAAACAGATCACAAAGCCGAATTTATGTAAACTACAAGAAGAAAACTGTAGTTTTAAGAATCCAGAATTAAGTCATAATAATGTGGTCGTATGTTGATCTTCAATTTTGTGTTTTATGTTTAACGAATTTTAATTTGATCTGGAGTGAAGTATTTCGTTCAGCAATAGAGAATAATAATTTATTTCTACATTTATAATTTTTACATTGCTCCAATCATTTCTGTGATCATTTCTGGATAAGATTTACTAATCGTATATATATATATATATATATAATATATAAAACGATTTCAAACTCAACCAACCTATAAATATAACAATTGAATTAAAAATGATTACCAAATAAAATCCGCCACCCCCCTTTAGAGTTTTAAGATTAAGATAAAAAAAATTAATCAAGTTTGTTTATTCGATGGATATTATCCTACTTTACAAAGTGGGAATAAGATTGTCAGTAATAGCTAGTTTGAATTTAAATAGTAATAGAAATATTTCCCAAGTTGTTGTTATTACCCTAGTTTTAGGTAATAAATTTTTATTCACACTTTCTAGTGACCATAATTTAGATATCACATTTCTGAATAGTTTTGATTCCAATATAAAAGCAATTACAAATTGCGGACAGAATATTAATAGAAATAAATTAACTAAACTTGTACGGAAAAAAATAAATAAAAAGAGAATAACATCTTTTGTCAACAAATTATCTAAAGGTCTTGTTTATACTGGGAGATTTATAAGGAGCAATTAAGAAGTAGTATTTACTAAATCTGGTAAAGGTGCTCTTGATAGGTTTGATTACATAAATAAAATAGAAACTATGTTGGCAACGGGTTAACATATGAAATCTGTAATATTGGTTGTAAGAATCTAGCAACACAAAAACAAATCAGTTCTGAAAAGGCGGAAATAAATAAATTACCTAAGCTAAACATGTATAAAACTTTATTTATCATTCAGTTAATATTGCTACAGCCCAAACTTTCCGGAATGTCCAATATCTTACAGATTATTTAGTTTCATATTTCAATAGTCCTTTACGTAACATTTCCATCTTTATTTATAATTTCTTTCACCATATGATCACATTTCAATGTCTTTATATTTAGTTTCCTTCCTGTAATATTTAATTTAATAATTGAAGAATTTAAAAATAGATGACAATTATTTTTTTAATTAACAAATATTTCCTTATGAGAAATTTAGGGTTATTTTAATTTAATTTTTAATTGCAATTATTTTTTAATTTAATGATAACGTTAATCATCAGATAAAAATGGTTGTCCATATGACTAATCCTCTTCCTCCTTTTTTGCTAAAATTATGAATTCTTCTTCAAACTTCTATCCCATTCTTATATAAGTTATTTGGATATACTTGTTTGCATACTTTCCAAATCCCAATTTAATTCATTTGTTAATAATTTTATCAACTGTAACGTATATAAAGGAGGGATATTAATTTCTAATTAAATAAATGATAATATTTTATAATAAAAACAATAATACAATTTACTTTACGTAAACATCATATTCACAATAATATTTACAATTTTTAATGTTTCTATATTTTTTCTGACACTTCTTTCGTCAATAAAAACTATATATATATTTACAAAAATTATTTATTTTAAACTAAATCTATCAATTTTAACTTTAATCTCACGGTCGCATTTCTCGGCCTTCTCATAGAGCAGAACTTAAAACACAAAAATCTATTCGGATCATGGCAGAAAACAGAAAATTAGCAAAGAGTCACAGGAGGTAATTACTGAGTCGTCTTAATGCAGGTTTCGATCTCGTCCCGATTCGTCCTCAAAGTCACCTTCTCGTTTCAGGAAGAATTTCAAAATCTTCCCTAGCCGCAATTCCAACCATTCCCATGAGTGAGAAGTTTTAGCGTAGGCTCGCTCCACGCGGAATTTCTCACTAAATATCTCGTGCCAGCAAATGTCTCCCTGGAAATCTCAAAAATCTTCAAAAATCATCTACAATCGATCTGTCGAACAATCTGTAGAATATCCACCACAAAAATCTCCTCAAAAATGTATCCGCCCGCCTTTTTAAAACTTCTTCCCCTCTTCTCTAGTTTCTATCAACAAAGTTGCAGGGATGGATATCCAACAATAAAATTTCCGGTAATAATTGGGGAAATACACCACCCGACTTCACCCAATTCTCACAAAGATTGGGAAATTCCGAAACCGCGACGCGGTGTCTGTGCTTTATTGCTCTTTGAGCTCAACTGCTGTCACCCAAATGTAATTCATTAGAATTAGAAAATAATCAAAATTTTAACTTTCTGTAAGTTTAAAACTTTTGTTTTAATAAATACAGTTTTCAATAATTGTTTTTTAAAATCTTTCTCCTTAAGTAAAATATTAAATTTACAATGAACATAATGACGGCAAATAAGTCAGCATATATATATTTATTACTATTAAATCAAAAGCGACGTTTCGTCTCCCTTTTGAAACTTCCTCAGGCATAAAATTTAGAAATACTGTCATGCCCCTGCAATGATTTAAGTTCCCATAATTGTGTACAGTCGCTAATGACTAAGCACTTGGGGCGACTATAAAAAAAGAATTTTGAAAAAGTCAAAATAAGTTTTACCTTTTGTGTCTTAGGCATTGCTTACTCTTTTATCATTGGATGTTGCGGTTCCAAAACATAATTTCTCTAAGATTTTAATTCTAAGAATCTGCAAAATACAAAGTTTGTTTACTTATTTTATATATTCAGCTACGTATATTGTGAATGTATTTACATTAAATATTATTGTAGAAAAAACTGAAGAGGGCACGAGAATTAAGGACGAAACGTCTTATTTTGAATTAATTTTTTTTGGATTTCATTCATAAGGTTATTATTTTATTAAAGTATGTGAATCAAGCTAATCCGATTGTTAATGAAATATAAGTATTTGAACTATATTGTCCAATAATTAGAATAAAAGTGGTGTATATATAAATAACCTATTTATACATCAGCTGATTTCTACTGACAATAACTATGTGAAATTTTCACCAAGTATTTGGAGTTATTCCTACTTAATTTCTTACTTAGTCGTGTGAATTTTTAACTAACTTAGGGTTTCAGAAGAATTTTAAACTCAATCATAGTATCGATAATATTTTTTACTCTGCCAATGCACTGAGACTTTTGTAGACAATCTTAAAGTACTTTAATTGTTATCTTTTTTTGTTATTTACAGATTCAAAGCTACGTCAATCCTGAGGGAAATGTACTTATTAAATGTTCCAGTAGAATTTTTGAATTGGTTAAGATACTGGTTAATTTGAAGTTAACAGATCCGGATGTGTTCAACAAACGGCTAATGGTCCAAAACGTGACGGGTTTCCATTCCAGTTATATCACGTGTTTACCAAAAGGTTTGTGTTATATTAATTCATTTTTCAGACCAGTGTAAACAAATCAATTTCATTGCCCTTATAATATATATATATATATATATACAGATATTAATTATAAACTAATAAACTTTAATCATAAATGACGTTCTACAGTTCTCTGCTTATGTGAATAAATCGGCTCATTCATTATTTCCTTAACGTATACAAGCGAATCGATATATATTCACTTGATGATTAATAATGATGTTAAATTTCCAACAATTATTTCTATCATCAACAAATTTTTATAATATAACTATTTACTGTAAATATATTTAATAAGAAAATAACAGTTATGAAAGAAATGAGCACTAAGCAAAATAAATACACATATTAATGAATACACAAAGAAAAACAGAGATTTCAGACTATAGTACATCGTTAATTTTTAGTAGAAACGGTCACATTTTTGGGGACACATCCTTGATATAATAGTATAAATTTTACAGTGTATTTCCCTCCAATCATGTTGGATTTGTAAACAAGAAGAAACGGGCAGTTTGTTCGAAAATAATTATGTACATGCTTATTTCAACTTAAAAATACATTAATTTATCTGTAGTTGAATACTAATTTATTTGGCCTTTAAGGCGATTTATTAGAAATTAATATATCCATTTAGGAATATTTTTTAAAAAATTTAATAATAAATTATCCATTATAAACAATAATCATTTAAGCCCCACACGTTTCTGCAGCAGATTGAAATTTTTTATATATTTTAATTAAAGAACAAAGTAGGTCCCGAAAGTTGGGGGTCAAATTTTTTTTCAATTCAAAAAAATGGTTCCATGTCTGACTTTCGTCCATTTTTTGTGTTTCTTTAGAATATATTATGCATATTTGTATTATATGACATGAAAATAACAATTTTTCCATTTGTCTAAGATGATATTATTCAGGTCTGCGTTTCATTACTACTAATATCTTGCTGATAATATGGATATTAGTCTCAATGAAACATGTTTAACAGTTTAGTTCTTTAGTTTTCCAATGGTTCAATATTTTCTGAATTTTTTATTAATTTCATTTATGCCAAGTACAGTCAAGATGTCCAAATTATTTACTGATTGTATTTACAATTTTATTTTAATTATCTTATTGTAATAATGCGTAAGTAGCAATTACCTTTCTCTTCCGGCGTAACGATTAATTCAAGTTGAATGAATCTTTTCAAGTCTTGCATTCCAACATATCAAGTTAAAATCAACGGCAATTACGTTTTAAATTCACAAGCCCATTCTTTGCTCGTAATCATATTTCAATTTTTTGTTAGATTCGCATGACTGCTTCTTTTTATTTTAACCAAAAAGTCAGTGATATTACTAATTAAATTCCGTAACCTTCTACATCGGAAATTGTCTTTTAATTACAGTTGTTGTTCACAGTGTAACAAATTGTAATAAACTTGTTTAAATGTTGAAGATTTTTTACTTTTACCATAATAATAAAAATTTATGTTATAATTTCTTATATATTTTAGAAAAAATAATTTTAAATATGTCAAATTAGAATGAATAACATAAAATTTTCACAAATAATTACCATTCAAACTAGGCAAAAAATGCAAAATCGTCTGAAGAAAGACTTTTTTGTCGTTTATTTACAAAAGAACCTTTTGTGTATCATCTTCAATTTCAATTTTCCATGGATTTTTTTAGTCCTTTTTAGGTGTAAATTATTATCACTAGTAAACTTAAGTAATGCGCTCAATTCTTCATCTTGTGCATCTCACCTTTTCTTTGTTATTTAGGCTTCAATTACTATAAAGTGTATATAGAAATTGTGAGTATCAAACGTATCCAGATTAATCCATTATAATTCTAAGAGATGATAAAATAAACAGCCAGTTTGTTGAACTCAGTGGAAAAACGCATTCTTATTCCATATCATTTTTTTTCACAAAAAGGATGTGATTGCCTCTGACAATGAAATGATAAAACAAGAAATGGAATTACGCATCGTTTGTTATAGACTTTTCAGCTTTTTAAAAAATTAATACTTTCAAAATTATAAATATGGTTATATATTCTAATAGATATAACATAAATTAGGCCTACGTGTTACTTTCAAAACTCAATTTTTTCATTTAATTGTTTTAATTAGACGCATTTGTAAGATGTTTTGGCACTACAACTTACCTGAAGGAATACAGACTCCATATATATATATGACTTTACTAATTATAAACCAATACACTAGCAGTTTATATAAATCAAAATAAAGTAAATAAAAAATAACCAAGGAGATAACATTTAATTCTAAGACAAATGAAATGTCGTATCAAGTAATTTTTATTTTCCTAATATTAACATGTTGTAAATATTTCACATTATAAAACTAATAAATAGAGTGATAATATCAGCATAATCACTCCACACAAACGAAAGGAATCTTCCTCTGGTCAACAGCCGACAGTTTAAATAATATTTAAAGAGAAAAAAATGTTTACTAAAATTTATGTTACTAAAATTAAAAATTATCAGAAT
This sequence comes from Eucriotettix oculatus, assembly GCA_034510155.1. Taxonomy (NCBI): domain Eukaryota; kingdom Metazoa; phylum Arthropoda; class Insecta; order Orthoptera; family Tetrigidae; genus Eucriotettix; species Eucriotettix oculatus. The sequence goes on from CM067377.1 coordinate 143,409,551, forward strand.
AATTAATGAAGCCGTATTGATTATAATGTTTCCGGAATCATAATGGTACTTATTATATTTTAATGAATCCCTTGAAAAATTTTGTAGTCATAATATTTTATTTTTTAAAATACTTTATTTAAATATACAAATATAAAGTGACTATATTTAATCAGAAATAATCAAAATAATAATTACTTCTCCAACTGAAAGGTGGTACATTTATAGGGTAAACTTTTTTATAAAAACACTACTTGGAGTATGACAAATTGCTTAAGAAATTATCATTTCCTGTATTTTAATATCATTATACTTATATAAATTCTTTAAAATATAGTGACTAAAATTCATGACATTTTTGACTGTATATGAAACTCCGTCCATGTGAAGATTTTAGAACCTATTAGTCTTAGAGATATGACTATTGCAACCGTAGTAATTATTAATAGAAATTATACATATTTGAGAATTTAAATTCACCAAGTAAGTTGGAAGAAAATTGTAATTTTTACTACTATCCAAAAATAAATTAATCTATAAATCCATTGAATGACTATTGCAGTCAGAAGTGTTTAATATTGACAGTTCTAATTCTTTAATAATTTATATATACTATTTATTGTATAGTAAGATATAAGTTAAATGAAATTAATTCCACTATTATCAATCATAACTACTGCACCTACTTCATTATGCTTTCTACCGTTAGAGCTAAATAAAGGAACTATGCGGCGCGAGTGCCGTATTGTTATACGTGTGCGGGATTCGGAGGGGCATAGGAGGAGCCTAAATAAAACGACCTCCTCAGCAACATGCGTCAGCCACCTCCTAAACCAAAGAGGTAGGTCGAACGAATCCGGGCATCGTGCTCCTACCTCAACATTTTGTCGTATTATAGGTTGAATATCCTGTTTAGATGCACACTTAAAAGTAATTAGTAGTTCACATAGCAGTTGTAAACAGCTTTTATTATGATCAGGGAACATATACAAAGATTGAAAATTTTGTAGATAATTATCTTTGGAATTATTGACAATATTCTTCACACGCATATTTGTTGAAGAGTTACAAAAACTCTGTTTCGTTTTCTTTATGATAAATAATTATATGAATTATGGAATGGTAAGCTATTCGTAAACTCAACGATAGTTTCGCAGATCAAATTACTTGTAACAATCAAGATCAAGTCGAAAGCAAGTTTGGGAAAATTATTATACCGTAGATGCCATTACGTCACGACGACTTTGGTAACGAAGAAAGAAGCAATATAAATAATAAAATAAAATCAACAAATAACACACTTATTTCTCCAGTTCATCTTTAGTAAATTTGATATAAATTAAGTACTGCTTATCTATTTACGAGTAAAAACCAACTAATCATTTAGTAATATGTAATTTATTACATTATAATTTTTAAAAAATAGATAATATTTTACAAGCTTTTAGGGATGCGGAAAACGAACCCAAAAAATCCAAGTTTTGAAAAAAACGTTTGAAAATATTTGCATTTGCATTTGAAAACTGTATTTTGTGTGATTTTGCACAGGAATAATCTAGAAATTGATTCATTAAATCTTAAATGATAAATATGTACAAAATATTTTAAACTTAACTGTCATAAAAATCAATATTTATTAATATTATTAAAATTACTATTATTAAGTAATAATGATAATAAAAATATGAAGATAAAAAGCAGTACAGAATAATAAACGCATACAACAGCGAAATAAGTCAAAAATAAAATTTAATAAATATTAATGACCATATCAGGATAGTTATAAATGATTTTTTATTAGATATAACCGGATGAATAAACAGTACAACAGCCTAAGCGTGAGGAAAAATTACTTTAAAAAAGTAGTACATGATGTTTCGTTTTTAAATTTTGTAACCTTATCTGGTTTGATTTAATAAATAAAATAGTAAAAAAAAACGAGATTGTTGTGCAAGCAAAAGACCGAACTATTTTACAATTATGTTATTATTTTTTCGCTGAATAGGCTGTTTGTACTATTTATTTATTTTAAAAATTCAGATATTTAAAATAATATTAAAATGTAATTTTTTGGATACGCTCAAAGCACCTAAAATGCTTCATAAAATGTAACAGAAATGAAACGTAGTGCTATTGACTTTAAAAGTATTATAATTCTAAATTATATATTATTAATTTTTTTTGAGTAATGTTGCTGTGGTTTTTCAATTTGATTTCAATATAGTCAGATTAATATAACTATTAATAAGTAATAATGTTAATAAAAATTTGAAGATACAGAAATGAAAATAAAACAAAATTTTGAAAAAACTATGTTTAAACATTTAAACTGAATACATAATTAAAAATAAACTAATTTTCTCTAGATTTTGTAATTCACTTGAAAGTCAGCATAAATTATTCTGACCCACACTGTCGTTTCTCGTGGGACACGTTCCATGTTGAGATTGCTGGATGGTTACGAATCACATTGACTAGGTACTGGGATATACTTCCGTATGAATATATATGTATATATAAATTATTTAAATTTGTCATGGAGATGGGGAAATAATAAATTTTAGATGTACCATTTTTAGACGTTTGATGCGCAAATCTCATGGTTATTTTGAAGTCAATGGAAGTGCGAACAACTCTTATTTTTTTGTTTTTTTATCATTAGTGGCTGTATACTATTCGGGGAACTTATATGAATGTAGATGCGTCATAGTATGGTTTCTTAAACAACACCAACGTCCAAGCCCTTGCCAGAATTACAACTTGAGACATCTGTGATGCGAGATAGCTATGCTGAGGTATCTATTAAACCTGGAATACCATTAAAATGAGCATGGCATAAATTAGCCCCCTTTCCTTAGAAATTAAAAACGAGATCATGTTATGTTTGTTATATATTTTCTAATAATTTTAAATCTTAATAATTTATTCAGAATTCTAAATAAGTGACTAAAAATTAGTTAATTTTCGTAAATCATTGCGTCAGTGAAGATATGATAAAAATTTATAAAATATTGGTCGATTTGGTCTTCTAATTTAATGAGAACATTAAGGTTTAAAGAAATATTAAATATGTGGCATTATTTCCGGAAATTGAATAATTCTTGAAAACGGAAATTAATGTATAATTACGAACTAAATAATTTAATTTGTCCTTTACTTACAGAAGACGTGGTGTGATAAGCAAACAAATTTCTTGTTATGTTTAGAGCTGAGTAATTTTTTATGTAATATTTTAAATTGTGTTTTTAATAATGAAATAAATGAAATGCAGTTTTTAATAATGAAATAAATGAAATGCAGTGTTATTATAGTGAGGAATTCGTCTATTTAAATTATAGGTCTACTGTAAATTTTATTTACTCTGATTGAACATTTAATATAAGATTTTAGATAAACGACGGTTATTATATTTTAAGCTGCATGTTCTTCTATATTTGCGAAATACTTGCTCTGTCACGATCCACAGCCCTCACGGTAAATATAATTTATTACTTCTGCAAGTTTGTAATGTGTGTATGTAGAGTGTGCTCCGTGAATAGGAGCTAGTAATATGTTTAACAGAACCAGTTATTCGGACCCCCTAAGGTCACCGAGGTTCAAGGAGGGTTCGGAGGTGAGGGATTCTTGTTTAAGATGTTTACCTGACCTGTGACCCTAACACGTGGCCAACAGAGGCTTAGGGAACCGGATTAAGGCACCACGACACGAGCGTTACCTCAGGGCAAATCATTCCAAGATATCTTCTTAAGCAATTGGAAGATGAGAAAAATAAGAGCTTTTTCCAACCTGTAATACAATATTAACGATATTTACGTGTATTTGACATTTTCCAATCGTCCTTGTAATAGAAAATCGGATATGTCAATAAATTACGTACAAAACTATACAGATTAACTTTAAATTACATTTATATCCTAATGAGTTCATATTACTCAGAAATTAAAGTAAAAAAAAATCATTTTAAACCATTACATTCTCTGAGGGTAAAAAATGCACGAAAGTAGCGGAACATGGAATCAATTGTCCACCAAATATGAATATTGTTTCTAATAAAATACTGGAATAATAACAATTCATCTTAATGAAAATAATTAACACTATTCATAAATATGGGTGAAAATTCCAAGCAGCAGCCTAATCTTCAACCACAGTTCTTGAGTCATTTCACATCATACATAATGGTGTAAACAGAATGGCTGTATAATTAAAAATATATATTATATATTTACTCGACTATTATGGATTTCAAGCAGGCTATTAGTATATTCCTTTAACTACATACGATTTCGAGAAACTCTTCAATTGTCCAAAAAGCACCAATATTTAACACATACAATGTTTTATAAATAAATTCATTGTTTCTAAATATTTTTAGAACGTTTCGGAGATAGATACACATAGCGAGAAAATTAATTCAAAACATTCAGAGCGACCTGCAAGAAATATATTTTCATAAGAAATTTGTAACAACCGTGATTTACTAAGTTGTTTCTTTAGTAAAAAAAATGTTATAATATTTTTTTGAGCTTTTGTAAAGCATTATTCAGCCTTCTGTTAGTGTTAGTGCATTATTTACTTATCTTCCAAATATTTATTATGTTTATTGTATAATGATTGCCTAGTAATAATAATCTACTTGTTCGATCATTTTTCATACTTCATGGAAATAACACGTTCTCGAAAATAACCTGTCCATCTTCATTGTTTCTAACTAGAAATCCTTTTTTCACTGAGATATTCATTAACTTGGGAGAAAAAAGTCCACTCAGTCAAATATAGACTATTATTATTACTTAGCTGCTTTTGGGCATTTTCCAGGTGGTAGCTAGATGCAAAGAAAACACAAATACAATTACAAAAAGTTTACACTAAGGAAGAATTTTGAAGTGAAGTTTTTTATCTGAAAAAGAAAAGAAAGGAGTCATACAAAAATAATTTCACTGACTTTACTATTATCACTTCAGTGATTCTAAAAAAAATCTACTCACTTAAGTTTTATTAGCCTATTCCTAAACTGATTTACGCTACCCGGAAAAGTCTGCAGGCTAGGACTTCCAATTGTTTATTGACCTATATGGAGTGTAGTATTACTATAAAGGAAAGATATCTTTTTCTCAGACGGAGGATAAAATATATCACTTTTGGAGGGAGGCATGTCGTCTCTGAACATTTTGTGGGGGTTATAAAAGCGAAGTTTTCTTATTTTTAATTGATAATCTATGGATAGAGACGATTGACAAATATAATATATTCATGGAAATTGATTGTGAACCACTTCACCACGAGTAAGAACATTTTATTCCTTAATTTTGTCTACTGTGTTGGATAATTTAAAATTGGTTAACATATTTTGTTCAAATTTATATAAACATTATTCATTTGGTAGTATAGTAGCTTATTTGGTTGTAAAAGAAACCACGATTTAACCTGAGAAAGAGATTAGAAATTTATTATGACGTCATCGTCGTTTTCTTTATAATCGCATCGAGCCAGGCATAAGGATACAATAAGTAAGCCAGTAATATAGCTTCGAGATATAAAATTTGATATAGGAAAGTGAAGAAAATATTAGGTAACATGTTGATTTTTGCGAGGTATTGAAAAATCTTTGAGAGGTGGACCTTTCACTATTATGCTCAGCTTCCAGCATTCTGCTCTGAAATGTTCCGTTTCGCGGTTTTTATTGCCTGATTTAATTTTTAGTATAGCCAATTTAATCCAGATTCAAATATGTGAAACATCACGTTGTTGCACGATTCTCCATCATTTATGACCATAACCTTCTCAGTAGAGTTCACTGGAAAGGATACGATTCAAGGACCAAAGCGATGCGTTATAATATCTACACGAGTAATAGTTTTTCATAGATACTCCTTCTTCAGCTGTAGTAGCCATAACTCAAAATTTTTGATTTCGCTTGTCTGAAAAAGGCGCATTTTTCTTTTGGAAATTTACATCATTTTTCTGTCTTGCACGTTTGTCTTAGAATATCGGCCTTCTAATTAGAAACGTTAATTCTGTTAATTCTCCTTCAGTGACCAACTGCAGTTAATTTATGACCGTTATATTAAGAAAGAGAAAGTATATTTCATATGAAAGTGCAAGCAATTCAAAGATTTACTCAGTAACTCCCAAGTGTTCTGATATTCACCTAAGCCCGCATTATCGACTTTAAAATGCGGCATAATGTATTTTTTACCTACAGGGAGCTGAGAAACAAAACATGAGAGTCCTTGAAATCGGTTCAAAAGTTTCTGATTTTATCCCATCCAAACGTACACGACTGTTTTTTATTTATAGAGATTTAGATGGAGATATGAAAAAGTTTGCGTATTGGGTTAGAGATGGTCAACCCTTTTTTATCACAATCAATCAAAAACATTGCAAAAGGAATCACGGTAAAAATCTAAAACGGAGAATTAAATAAATTATTTGGTCTTCTATTTATAGAGAAAGACAAATAGCAGAAATAAATTATATACACTTATAAATGTTCCTTTTATTGACTCTCATATTTTACGTCTACAATAGAAAACATATAGACAAGTATTACTTAATCTTTATATAGGCAGCATATGTCTACCATACAACTATTTCTCATCGTTCTATTTTCATTTAGAAATATTCAATTAAAAGTAAAATTATTTTATACAATCTGACCTATTATTTACAATAGAGTACAAAGAATGGTCAAAAATACATACAATAATTTCAATTTGAATTAAGATGTTTCGTTTCCAAATTTCTGGACCTATTCAGCTCATTCTATAAAAAGTAAAACAATTATGTATTATGGAAATTATCAAATAAGCACTTTGTGTTGTGGTAACTTAACCGAATTTTTAAACCAAGAAGAATTACTCTTCAAAGTTTCAAAAAAATGCACAAGTAGATCATAATAATACTGAGTCGGCCGCCTCTGTGGTATAGTGTCTACCTAGGAAATACACAACCTAATTAACAATTCATCAATGATCTCTATGTTGGTGCGACAATAAAAAGAAGGGAAAAATAATGAGTCATTTATTGAATTTAAATTTTCCGAACAGGGTTGTACATTAATAGAATTTATATTTGATCTTTTGTGACACATTACACTCATCAATCGATAATAACAATTGTTTTCTATATCTAAAATTCTTACATTACTCCTATCAATCCTGGAAATTTTTAAATTTACACGGTTAGTTACCACCATAATTGTCAAACAAGTTAGTTAATTTATATTGTATTTTCCTTAAACACTGTGAACTATGAAGCTAATAGATTTGGGCTCTTATTAGTAGCGGGTGGATTATTTTCATTAAACAAAGAATTCAATCTACATAATTAATAAAACACTCTTAGGGTAAAATTTAAAAACGGAAGTTTGTTAAAAACTGTAAATATTTGTAAATAATTTTGATAAACACAATGTTGTATATTAAATTGAGTGTTTGGACTGTACAAGTCAGACAAAGCTAAAGCTTTAAACCAGGATTAAGAAACATTTCAGAAATTTAAAACAAAAAGAATAATCGGTGCTAACTAAACACATATATTTAATAAATAACAGGATTTCTTGAGGTAATGTTATTATTTTAGATGTAGAAAGCAATAATTATTCTCAATTGATGAGCGAAATTCTTCACATAAGATCAAATGTAACTCTATGAATGTAAAAACTGACTCGCAAATTTAAATTCTACATGGACTCTATATTATTTTGGTTTCAGTGTGCATTCATAAAACTTTGAAATATATTTATTTACGTTTAAAAAAATTGGTTACAATAACATCAGTTTTGCGTCCTGTTTCTTTGGAATTGTTTTACCTGATTTTGACCTTGGAAACCGATTTTAATTGTAACTACAGCATGCAAAGTTTTTATTTATATTAAGCTATGTATATGTAATTATACGAGATTTAACTGAAGATAGATTTTTATGTGCCTCATTTTATGTTTACATTTATGACTAAAGTATTATTATTTTAAGGTAAATTAATTTGGAGATATACGTATACGATCAATTGTTATTAGAATTTTATTTTACTTGAAATGTATTTAGTAACCCTAGGGTATATCTTTAAATATTTTCCACCATTTTTACGTGAATATAAGAAAACCTTTTTATTAATTTTGTGCATTGTAAGGTATCGTAAACAATTTCACTTTCCTCATCGTTTCAGAGGAAAAAATTTAATCAGTTATTCTTCGGTATATGTTTCAATATTACAATATTTTTCTCCACAGGCGAAAATATTGTTCTTTTTATTTTTATTGAAGTCAAAATATAAATAAAATTGAAACAGAAATGTTATTTTTATTATTTAAATATTAATTACGTATGTCAGGAACCACTTTTCCTTTATACTATGTTATTAATTACGGAATGGAACATTTCTAGAGTGCACTGAAATTGAATTTTTCTAATATTATTCAGACAGCATAATTTTAAATAATTTCATGATCATCAATACTGCTGTTCAAAACGAAATTCTGATTATCTTAAATGCTTTTTCCTACGTGCATAATCTAAAATTAGTTTAAATTATTAATTAATTCCAGAATTGAAAATTTATTATTAGAACAATTTTGTGAATCTTACATTTCCTACTTTCCAATACTAATTCTTCTGGTCTAAGCAGAATTGTGTCCTTCAATTTCAGAATCAACTGTCCAATGCAGCTCTTCAGTTCTTTTGAAGCAAACACTGACATTGCTGGCCCTCGAAAAGTCAGGGATTGTTGACAGTTGAATAGGCACTTTACCACCTATTTTTCTTAAGCACTGTGAATTTCAATAACTTGATACCTTCAATATTTTTACTCCAACAGTTTTCATGTATCCCATAATAAATTACTTGAGGTTAAATATATTTAGATTTTACATTAATTAATGTTTTTAAACAACCATTCTTTTAATTTTTTCAATATTAGTACTATTACAGGCAGCGATAATTTATATATATATATATATATATTTAATATTATATAATTATATATTACTACCCTTTCTCTTATTCACCTACTCTTCTAATATAGAAAAGTAAACATCTCAGGTTTTGATATTAAAAGTATTAGTCGCAAGAAATGCATGTATGAAGAAATTATTAACATAAATTTACACATATCAACTATTAGATGTGTTTTTAAATTAAATTTCTTTTGGTTTAGTATTCTGATAAAAAGTTAATAACACAATTCAAAAAGTACTAATTTTTATTTCAAGTATTACGGAAGTAACTAGATTCTGCACTGTTTTAATTAGATTGTTTTGAAAGTGAAGAATAAATGCACACGACCTACAAGAATTTTAAATCATTTTTTCAAGATTACCAATTTCTTCGACAATTGTCGAACCCCATTTGATCCATCCCAAAACAACTGTATTAATATGTACTAGATTTCAAATTCTTCGGCTCAGCTAACAATTTCTCTCCTTATCGCATCAATACAATTATTTGTAAAACTTATTGAGTAAATTTTCAAGCCTCGAAGGTCTGCTTCTTGGTAGGGTCTATGAAACATGAACACTAATTAATTAACGATATAAGTTTTCAATGATTGACCAAAATGAAATTTAATTACATAGCGAGTAGGTAATACTATTATGTTGACCGCTTTCCAGCTACATTTAGATAAATAAATAAAACAAATTATATAAAATTGATAGCAATGAAAATTGCATTTTGATTTTATCGTTTGAGTAACCACCAATTTTCTGATTATTAAAATTAATTATATATAAGAAGAAGGAAACAATACAATATTGTAGTTGTAGGAAATTAATTTCCATCAGTTAATATTTTAATTTATTTGTAGTAAGGATCTGACGCGTAAGAGGAAACTAAAAACCTTGGTTTCATGCTGTCAAGTCTTAATAGATAAACACTGATTTATTGCAAACAGAATAAGATAAATTTTAATAAATAGAAAAAGATTAACCAAGAGGTTCTTTAGGACAAGAAAAACCTCTGATTTTGAGTAATAATATCGGAGTAATTTTTATGAAGAAATATATCAATTTTTGGTGATTTATATTTATAACAGTTCAGTTTTTTATATACAACGATTAAAAGAAAGGTAATTGACATCAACTGTCCCAGTGTTCAAGAAAATCCACGTATAAAATTGTGGTAGCTTCAAAAATAGTGTTGCTCAGAAACGTAACAAATTTGGTATTGCTGGCAATATTCAGTGCAATGAAACGGAGAAGCAATGCAACAAAGAATTCCAGGGACACGTGCGTCCATGCTCATTTAAATTACAGCACATAGCTCAGTTGGCGTGACTTGTCCTAGGACGAGATTCGATCAGCCTATCGAAGAACAGGAATTGATGTGGATCCAATCAATCACTTCTGTGACGCTTTTGTATCGAGTTGTAACTCAGCTGCACACTTTGCTTCCAAACATTGTAGCCGAAGAGGCAGACAATGCGGAAACTAATTCACAGTGCATGCGACGGAAGAATATGGTTTCGCAAACTTTTAATTTATTAATATTTTGTGAAGAAACATATATTCCAGTAATGCTGAAAGCTCATGCATAATTCACTTACTCTAGGACAAATTTATTAATACATTTAATATATGCTTATATAAAAGCTATACGGTTATAATATAGGCATTATACAATAAATATCATTCATTATCATTTTAAAACATTATAAAAGAATAAACCGAAAAATAAATTCTCACAGTTTCAACAACATGGTCCACACGTCATCTGACACTTATCCTGCATTGGCCATTTCGTCTTTTCATTCTGATTTTAAATTATTTAAAATTTCACTACTCACCCAATTGTCATGTGGTCACAAAAATCTTTCTCATATCCCTATAAAAATGTACTTTTTAACACTTATGATCCTCGTGAGTTCTAAATGTCTGAAGCCATATCTGTCTCTCCAACGATTCATCCTTTTTACATTTTGCAATCAAATGACATATCGCTTTCCTCTACCCTTATTAGAAGTTAATACTGCCAACATATTCTCGATGTTAAATTCCTAAAACATTTTTTTCTTATCCTTTCCTAGCGATAGGAAACAAAGCTGTGTCAATTGCAAACGTGGATGAAGTTAGCAAATCATATTGTTTCCCTTAATAGTTCAATTTTCCCTCTTGTCCATGAGTTTTGTCGTGAACAATCAACATCGGATCACATTGATTGTGCAACTAATATGTTCCCATTTAAAGATGTGTAACAGCCAATTTTGTATTTGGTACTCAACATTTTGGTTCATACAGTGCTTATAACGCTAACAAGCTTCTAAAGGCATCAAATTACTTGATGAACTTGATATTTTTTTAGCCCTTTTAGCTCTCTTCAAAATATTCCTTTTTCTACACTGAATTAATTACGGAGATAACTTTATAATGTTGTACTCTCTATATTATAATTATTCAAGTAGAAAGCCGGAACATAATAGTTGTTCAAAATAATTTTTTATATTTCAGAAGCTTTCTGAATTATTCCATATTCATCTGCAACTACAGTCGTGGTTATAAAATCTCAATATTTTAAATAACATTGAATTAAATAATTAACTTAAAAAGGGAGATACCAGTAAGCTGTGATTTTAACATGAAGTCAGTTATTTGTGAAGTACGTCAACACAGCTAACAGGTACCTTCCTTTTCAAGTTAATTGAATAATTTAATGTTATTAAAAAAATTAATTTCTATAACCACGACTGTAGTTGCAGATGAATATGGCATAATGCCTAATGCTTATGTAATGTAAAAATATTTCAGAAAAACTGTTCTGTTTATTTTTCTTAGTAACTATTTACACAAATAAGTTCTTTTTTTAATATTCTTATAAAAATCATAACACTAGTGCAAAAGAAATTGAGTAAATTTTAAGTTTTTATTTAAAGATATCTTCTTTTGGTGTTTACTGTAACTATTACTATTCCTTCGTGTCTTAGTAGATTCCAGATTTGAGGTTTTGTGTGTTATATTCTCATATCTGCGTTATCTTCAAATTTACGGTTCTTGGTATTTAAGTACGCCATTAAAATTTCATTTACAGTATACAATCTACAAGATTTGAAGTATTAAGCACAGTTAGATAATTTTTTCTTGTATCTATTTACATAACTAATTCACCGTGTAACATTATTTAAATAAGTAGAAGCCCATTACTAATATGTTGGACATATTAATTACATGAATATTACTTAATATTGTATTGGTCACAACGTCATCAATTTATCTCTTTATTTATGCAACAAATTTTTACTAACAAACTAAAACCATAAATTTCGTTTTCATTGTGGATAAGTAAGACTTTGGATCTAATGTATGTTTCCTTCAGGTTGTCAAACATGTCCTAATTGTATGAAAATATGACTTTCATCTTATTTAGGTTCAATGTAAATGATACTCAAATATATTATTGTAATGAAATCTATATTTATTCAGTAATGATGTTCAGTAAGGATGTACTCTCATTTTTAATGTAATTTAAATTTTTTCACAAGGTTGCTATGAAATATTGGTTAATTTTTCTGCATTCTTGATTTTTTAATTTTACTGTACTATAATTGGACATATGCCCAGTAACAATTATAATTAAACATATATGACAACAGAAAAAAAATGAAAGTATGAAATTTTGAGAAAGTCTTGATAGTCCTTATAATTATTACACTAAAATCTCTATGTCACTTCGTAAGTCTGTTTATATATTTTTTATTTCGCTCCTTAAAAAATATCACTAAAATCTTTCCCTATAAATTTCTTTCATGTTTAATCGAAATCTATTTTCCGGTAACGAATTTACTTCGAAAACTTTTGTAGGTAGCTTGTTTCAATATTTTCTTGTCTTATCAAGGATTCAAAATTTGGCTACGATTTTTCTTTGAGTCCTAGATTAAATTTTAATGTCTCCTATCTTCCAAGATTGTACGCTATCTCATTTTTGAATAAATTCCAAGCTTTTGCTTATTGTACGCCTTATAAAGTACATGAAATCTATCTCTCTCGCATCTATTCCTTAGCGTGTTCTAGTCTCATTTTTCCACTTTAAGAAATCCGCGTTCATTCTTACTTGATACAAATTTTGCAGCTCATCTTTGAACCTATTCTAATAACTGTACTTGGTATTTATGATAAGGAATCCAACATGCCCTTCCTTAGTCCATTAAGGGCCGTAATAATGATAAATATGCTGTTTTTTATGTGTAGCATCGCCCTTATGATAGTCTCTACATTTAAAAACTGTACTACTCTGATTCTATACAAAGATACATTCTCGAAAATGTCGGCAATTTACGTTTCACGTACGCTCCAATTATTAAAGATATATCTGTGGAATGAACATATTCTTATGAAGATATAAAAAAGGTGTGTGAATACATTCCTAAATTAAATTGAAATTTTTACTTTTAAGAATTTTATTTTGGATGTACATTACATGTGTTCATTAAAGTGTAAATTGTTTAATATTACTTCATTTTGACAAATTCTGCTGTTTTTATTACTTTACTGAGTAACGACATAAATTGTATTTTTTTGACGTAAGTTTTAATCTTGAAGGATATTTCTTTTAAAATATTAGAGCGTTTCAATAAAAAAATTATAGCATCAAAAGAAAGAGGTCTATATTATGATGTGCATGCACTAAAATCATTTGGGCCGAAAATAATGTGAATTCATGAAACAGTCTCTCGTTCCTTGAAAGGATTTGACTATAACGTATGGCTCATATACGGTTTCTTATCATTTAGGTAAGATAATGCATCATGAATTACTCTGTAACTTAGGTATAATATTATTTTGAAATGGCGTAGAGTTCGTAGAAGGAAGTTTAAATTGTATTTATTTTGGACTGTTTAATTCTGATTTTATGAGGTTTCTTACAGTTGATATCCACAGAATTCGTCGTCATTTGATATCTGAGAGATGTGTGAGCAAATCCATTTATAAACATTTCTTCGAGAGTTAAAGCACTCTTTCTGGGTCTCTTTCAAATACTTAATAATAAATTAACGTATATATTAATGAGAAAAACCTTTTGAGAAGTAATTTAAATTCAATAATGTTAAATTGAAGTTGATTATTTTCCAATATTCATGTTTGGACTGTAAATAGAAAATATTATTTCAAATATAATTATTATCAGTTTTGATTTTGAATAAGAATTGTTATTAATTATTGTGATATTTATTGACGATTTATTTTTCAAAATTAAAAGGGGACTACAACTACCATTTCTGAATCTAATAAAACTTGTAGAACCTGCATTATATTTTACAATAGAAACTGTGAAGATGAAAGATGAGCTTTTTAGATATTACAATCTGTCGACAAATCAGAGTCTATAAACTAAGGGTTCCACAAATCAATGTCAAATAATACAATCCTATTTTTTTCTCAGCCTGACCCGAATTTATGATTTATAATATGTTGAATAACTTCATTCAAAATTCTATTAGGCTAAATGAACTTTTATTTTATATGGATATAAGCTAGTATAAACCCCAGAAGTTAGCTTCTATAAGTATAAATAAATAGATCAATTATGGAGGGATAGAATATTCAAAATAAGGGAGTTAACAAAGTAATAATGTTATAATAATGTGAAAATTCCAAATGTTTGACGAAACTTGCTGGAGAATTTGGTATTAAAACAACATTTCTTTATAGAAATTCTAAACCTATGCCGAGGTAAACAGTGCTGTTAATGTTTCAGAAATTGTAAATAATACCGAAAATGACAAGAGAAGAAAATCACAATAAATTGAAAATTTCCTATTTTTTTAACGACATTAAATTATATCTACCACATATTTCGCACATAATTAACACTTGCACTGCTGTTCCGGCTCATGGCCTTTCTCTGCCTGACATATCTTGTGATGAAGTCCATGCTTACGAATCTGGTCATGGTATGTAGTAAATCTTATGCAGCTCTCGTCCAGTATCTATATATCATGTTATCGGTGTAGTATAATTATGTCCGTACCTGGTTTCTTTGGATTACTTCATGCAGCATTTCTTTGTAGACTTCGCTGTGCGGCTGAAGCCGATCTTGTCGAAGTTCCTCAATAAAGGATTGTTCCTTTGTTAGCTTGTATGTTAGACTGGATGGTGTATGTTTAGATAGGTATAGAGTTTTTACACTCTCTCTGTTTTCTAAGATCATCATCTTTAGATTTATTCGGATTATATGTATTCCATTATTTATGGCTGGTGCGACTTTTAGGCGAAACAGGGTTGCGACCGCATTATTAGATAGTTTTATTAGATTTATTATCACTATAGCTGCTAGCGTTTACTCCTTTATCTGTCAAACATATATGTTCCCACTACTTCGTTGCGTATTTCCCAGATATTCAAAGTGCGAGACGTTTGGTACAGGTTTATTTTTATACAGAATATATTCATTTGCTACTTCTCTTCCTGTTTAGAAAGTCACTTTTACTGATTTCCACTCATTCAGTTTTAAATCGTTTTTCTCGGCCAATGTGGTTTTACTAAAAGTAAGATCTGAGAAACCATTATCTTATCGTCATCGTTCTCTATGGCTACTTTTTTATATTTCCGCTGTAACTATTATGAATAGCATTTATAAAAAAACGTAGCTACATCACACCAAAGTCGTAAAGACAATTCCCAAAAATACACACACATGTACACAAAAGTTAGAAATAGTAAGGAGAAGTTAAATTTCAGTTAAAACACATAGAAACCCTAATCTAATTTTCAAGAAACCAATTATCAGATGAAGAATGGAAGAAAAAATTTAACCCATTTGATGACCAGTAGCCTGGTTGTAACCATATATACAGTACATGGGTCCAGAAACGACATTGGAAACGGCGGTGCATTCTTCTCTTCCCAATCAACATCGACTCAGCTCTCAACACAAAATCTTGAATCAACAAGGCTGAACTATAAGCCATGCTTATAGCAAATTAGCATTTTGTACCTTCCAACATATAGAAGCCTATAATCCTTAATGACTAACATTAAATAAATTAAAAGTAAAAAGTAAATCATCAGAGATACCAATGCAGATACAATAAATCAATAAAACCTGGAAAAAACCAGAGTAATATGGATTCCGTCGTATGATGGCATCCATGGAAACAATATAGCAGACCAGAAGGCCAAAAATACCATAAAAACTTCCAGAAACCTTTCCTCAGGGCCAAGAAACACTTTCAGAGAGGTCTGCAAGAGTGACAGGAGCAAACTTCAGCCCCTCTGGAACAACAGATGGAAAGGAAAGAAGGCAAGTAATATCATCAAACTAAAAAACTGCTCTTAACTAAAACCGATTTCAATAAAAGAAAGAAGAGGTCAGATGGTGCTGTTGAAAGTCAGAACGCAATATTCCAGGTTGGCGCACCTACGCATAATGAACAATAGTCCCACGCCCGTATGTGATCTTTCCAATCTGTATAAATAAAAGGCAATATTGCCGGCCCGCATCTGTGTTTATATACCCGAAATTCCACAATCACTTTTTGAGTTTCACCATTCAGCCGATCGTTGTGAATCCAAACTACGTTCATTTCAATCTATTGAAGACTTCAGTTCCTATCTTCCCTCCTTTCAGGCCAAAAAACGTCTCACCTCAATCACATCTCCTCTAAGACTTCAAATTTGTCCCTTATGATTTCCTAAACTATTCATCCAAATGCCATAAAAATGTGGCGTTTTTTAGAGGTTTCTGTGAATATTTTTAATATTTAGTTTTCCCTTCTTTCCCCCTTTTCAGACCAAAGAAGTTCCAACCCTAACACATAGAACTTGCAAATGGATAGATTATGCCTGCCAACCAAGACGATAAAATTGCAGTTTAGTTTACTTACAATTAGTTAATAATAATGCAAAAAATATGTTTCAATACAAACGATTCTGACGCCCGAGACGGATTTTTCGGATGTGCCACTCGTGAAGAACTATTAAAAAGTATCATTACTTAAAAAAAAACGTTGTTTCACGTTCAATAATTATATAATCATAAGTAATACTACTGTTAATTAGTTTATAAAGATTCAAAATATTTTGTAAATCGCATGGAAGAATGATTATATAAAAAGACGGAACGCACAAAACTCAATTTTACTTTTCGTAGACATGTGTATGTGCCAATACATAAGTTTTAAGTTCCGGCCGATCATAATGGCCTACAGATCATACAACAGGATACATTATGCCTTGCGTGTATGGTTGCGGCGACGACGTTTGGTAAAAAGCAAAAGTACCATAACTTAAGAAAATTATTAGTTATACTTAAGCATTATTATCTCGGGCATCGCTGGGCACCCAGATAGTCAATTAATATATATCAACCGCATCACAGGATCTGTCACGGAGGAATAGTGTTTTGTAAGGACTGTCACACACTTCTATTGGTACGAATTTTAAAATTTATTGTTTCTTTACATGAAAGTTACATTTTCATTTTACTTTATATCGTTTTTGCACAGGAAATTTTTTCAGACAATTGGTGAGGTTTTTTTATACTACTTTCAAGCATGACACTACCAGAATTATTAGGTCTTCTTTATTTCATTAAAACGGAACACAGGTAGCTACATAGCAGGATTATTTCTTGTCATAATTAGAAATACGACGCATTAAACCTTGATAGAGTGTGGTTTGTGCAAGATTGGGAATTTTGTCATGCATCAAGAGCAACTTTGGCATTTTATACACAACATTATCCCGGACTTATGATTTCATTTCTTGGAGATATCGAATGGCCTTCCCGGTCACCATAATTGCCACCTTTCTATGGAAATACCAAAAAACTAAGGTTTACGTTGGTAAACCATGTACTCTACATGCCATTTCTGTTACCATAACGCGGGACATTCAAGCTGTTTCGCTTGATCTGGTTAAAAGGCGTATGGACAATCTCTTTTGTTGTCTATAGGAATACCTTTGCAAAAACGGGGCCCACTTAGCAGATGTTATTTTTCGCAAACGACTATTATTATTTTTCCTTATATTTCTATATAAATTGTAATGATACAGTAACTTTATTGTATAATTACAATAAAAATGTTAATTGGTTTAAAAATAAGAGTGTGGCATTACTATTAAAATCGTCATACCTCCTTGTCGAATCCTGTTTAAGTGATTGTCAAAATTTCCGAGAGAAAAATAAAAACATTACAGGAAATAATAGCCTCACCGTCATTCTTTATTCGTCACTGTTAAAAAGGTAAATGAGTTCCTGAAGAACCAACGGTTATATATATATATATATAAGAGTGTGTGTGTGTATACGAAGTCGCTAATATCCTTGATCTTGATTCAACTTAAAATAATATGAATTTAAAAATTGACAAAGATTAAAAAATTGTATGATGAGAAAAAATAAAGAATACTGGATAAAAATTATGTATTTTTGTTAATAACTTCATTGCTACGAATGTCTAGACAAATTTATATAGTCGTAGGTTTGGTTTAAAATGTGTATAACACCTATTGATATTAAAATATCTTAAAATTTTAATTTCCATAATTATCTTGACTTAATGACAGGATGTGAAACGAAGTTTTTTTCAGGGAGACTTAGTGATTATGGTACACTTAATGAACTTTTTTATTTATTATACTATTTTTCTTCAAAAATTACTAAAATATATTTCATAAACATTAAACCACATAGACAAATTTATAAATTCTAAAAAACAATATATACATATTCCGACTTTTAATCTTCAAATTTATGTTGAATTTCTAAACAAATCTTACTCCTTAGCTAGGGGTATTTGAGTGTTTCTTTTCTTTTGTGGCTTCAAACTAATTTATCAAAAACGATTAGAAAACTGAAGCATTAATTAACGAAAAATAGTATGAACCAACGTAATAAGTAATTTATATTATTGATTTAAATTTTGTTCAGGTAATAGTTCACAAAATAATTAAATAACTTATCTGACAATTAAATATAGACTAAATGAGTTAAATTAACCTGTTTGTAACTTTCTTTTAATTTAAATATTAAACATTACAACGTTTTGTCTCTCATTTGAAAATTATTCAGAAAAAAATTTAGCTCTACATGCAGCCTCACTACATGACTCCTTCGGCTCGTAGGAGTGAGGTTCCATGCCCAGCTTAATTTTTATTTGAAGAAGTCTCAAATCAGAGACAAAATGTTGTAATGATTAAAATCTGACAAAGAGGCTGATTTAACTCATTTATTATAAATTCTGTCATAAAAACGTCAAGACTATCTTCGAGAATTCATAAAAATCTAGTATCACTCACCGTTTTAATTTGAAATACATTTAAATTTGTAATATTCGTGCGCATATTGATAAATAGGACAAACTTTTGTGCTTAAAGAGAATGTAACTCGGAAACAGACATGTAAATTATACACATTATATTTCCTCATGTCTACTTTCTAGCAAGTTCACGGACACTCACAAATATGAAAATACTATAACAATGAAGGTAATAGAAAAAACAACATTAACCAGAAAATTTGCTATATTATTACAAAATTTGATGTTTGGACTGTACGGTTACTGAAAATATTTTTTATCAAATCTAGAAGCTTATTAAAGCTCAAATATATGTACCAAATAGTAAAAATTTAGTCTTCTGCACTTTGTGATGTATTATGAATAATCAATAGCATACTTAACTTACATTTAAGTTTTATTTTAATTGAAAAGCAGGAAATTAAGAAATTTTATATTAGTTTTAGTAGAAAGGTTCAACTTTTTTATTTTGAAATGACATTCCGGGAATGATTACCAAAACACATCCTCTATTGGCTTCATAAATCAAAAACTTCCATTTTCAAGTGTTTCATTGTGAACTCTTCACTGGCAAAATAATATTGCTCCCATCGGATTAGCACCACTGGTCGTCGCAATGATGACAACTGAACAGTTTCGGCTCGATTAATTCTGATAGACACATTTATTTTTATAGAAATCCAGTCGTCTTATAAGAATATTTATTTTACAATCCACGAAATAAAAATAAATGAATAAAAATTACCGTAATTTATAAGACCAGCTACGTGTACTCGCAATTAGGAAGTGGTAAAATGAATTAAACTAGTGGATGATATTAAGTATAATGATGTATATGTAATCTAAACATAACGTTTCGTTTATTAATTTATTGTGTATTTTCAGTTTTTACATTTTTGTCAACTACTTTCCTTGTAACTTAACATTCATTAAAGCACGGTTCTTTAACGGAAGATAAAGTAGGGGAAGTCTGGGCAATTATTTAAATGTACGGAAAAAGGAAAACCTCTTCATAAAATTATAAAACATTAGTTTATTCTATTACTTCCTCAATCTAATATCAATACAACTTAAAACAACAAATTTAGATTTTTTATGAATATTTTAAAGCAAACTTACAAATTTCGCGTACTTTCTCGTCCTCCGGTACAGAATGGGATATTTACAATAAGTGAAATAACATAAATTTAATTAAAGAAAATTTTTTAACCCGTTTCGTGTTTTCTTTCTTATATGTATTTAGCGTACGGTTGATTGCTTTGTCAATTTTTACTTTTACAAAAAAGGTTTTGTTTTGTAAATACACAGTCGTTGTTAACATATTTTTCCCGATCCATTTCTTTCCTCATCTTTTTTTTTGCCTTTTGGGCACAGCATCTTGCAACTCATTCTTATAACTTTCATTTTGTTTTCCTTGAGAAACACGTTCCTTTTTGTATTCCGTTCCACCCTACACGCAAGTATTAGCTTGATGTTTTTCACCGAAAATTAAAACAAGTAAATTTAAACCTTATACGTAACTTATTTGCAGCCTAATTCATCTAAATTACGAATACATACCATTAAGGATTTAAAAACGAGAAGTTTTTTAGATTACTCTCTGTCGAAATGCGGCAAAAATTATAAATTCACCGATGTAAGATGCCAAACAAGAGTTGATTCACAATGATTAGTCATATATTGGCCAAGCCTGATTCCTTGACCAGTTACAATGTTACACCCCTATTTACTAACCTCCACCACTATCTAGTAAAAACATTAGGTATCCTGTTTTACTCCGCTATTCACGGCCTGCCCCGACCGACAACCTAATAGAAATTTTTTAAATGTTTAATTAAGTTATATATAAAGTATCACAATGTTTCTAACTAAAAATATCTTTAATAATAATGTAAATGAACTAATTTCAGAGAATAAAGTCATTGTACGCTATATATTTGTATTTTATATTTTTTATAGAAATGTGCTTAGTATACACACATATAGCTTCTCATTACTCAACTTAACGTGGATCAAAGTCCTATGGTTAAAGCTATGCATTATTTGCATGCATGGGAACCTCGTACCTTTGCAAAGGATACGAACAGAGTGGTAGCGGAAAACGGAAGTCCAAATGTCTCCGGTCTGCGGAAACTGATGGCCATGTTTGCTTGACTTAATGGTGCAGAATCGATTGTTGACTTAGCAAAAACCGTTTAAAAGGCACTAAATAAAATAAAAACTAAATTTGCTTAACGATTATTAAGCATCATTGTTTTATATTGAATGATTTCGACGAGAAAGTGCAACAATTACGCGAATAACTGCAAATTATTTACTGATAGAATTTTATAACTCTACAATTTTTACAAAATTGATTAAATGTGATTTATACTATGACAATCAGGAAGCAAAAAGAACAATTTGTAACACAAAATAAAGACTGTCAACAGCGTTGTTCGAATGTCATAATTTTTAATAATTATATTAATTTATTTTTATGGAAAATTTTCCTGAAATTGCTATTACAAATTTTCTTATGACCGGAAAATAATTTTAAAATTATAAATCAGTGTCCTTTATGAAAAGAAAACTCTAATTTACTTCTCCTATAGTATTTTTAAACTTATTTAATAAATTTCAACACAAATATTAAAATACTTTCATAAGATTTTTAATATTATTTATAAATTAATATAGGTTGCTAAATATCATAACAATGCTGTTAACAGCATGAAATTTATGCAAAGAATAAAAATGAGAAACCATTACAATTTTTTGTTTTCTAAATTATGGGTATAAACGTGTAATGTAGTGCACATAAGCAGTCTACCAAACCTAATGCAATATAGAATTTTATTAAATTGTATTGTAAATGTTGATAACCACGTTTTAACTTAAATAGGGTTTTTGAATCCGTTTAACAAACGTAATTATAAATGTGAAAGAAAATGTAAAAATTTTGCCTCGTAATTTTTTATATTATGATTTTGAGAGTAATGCATATGAGATTCGTGTTATAAACAAGAAATTAAAACTTCTCATTACCTTACTCCAAATATAATGATAATTTATATTTTTTAAATATATTGTATATTAAAAATATTCTTTAAAGTTTTCTATTTGCTGTATTATTCCTAAGTTAATACATAATACATAATAACCAACAGTAAGCATTTCTCTCTTACGTATTATATAAATTGCTATTCAAGTTTTTATGATTTCTAAATTAATTTATATTTTATTTTATTGCTTTACATAAAGATAATTCATAATTTCAAACCGTTTAACTATCAGTAAAATGTTAATAGTTTTAATGAATAATCTGAGCAATTGATATATATATATATATATATATATATCTAGAAAACAATTCGTAACTATAAAAACGTCTATTTGAAACTGTAAATAATATCTTTACAAATGTTTTTTTCAAAACGGTCGCTGAATGACTGCAAAAAAATATTGACTATAATTAATATAAAAGAGTAAAAAAATATGGTTAATAATGGAATTTTTTATGATAAACCCTGTGTTTGTACGGCTTTTATAAGAATGTAGGACTTTAATTAGACCTTTATCCCTGCTTGGTAGTTAGATTACAGTGATTAGAGGAATTCTAATCGCTGCGACATGACTTGGATTTAAATTGAAACTTTTCCGTTCCTGGCTTTCACTGTATTCATATCCCGCACATGGTCATCCATCCATCCATTGGGATATCATCCTGTCCAAACGTTGAAAACTATACTTTATTTTGTATTTTCGAATCATAGTACATTCATTATGGTGTGTTTAATTCCTTGGGGATAGTTACAAGTATACACCAAAAAAGTAAATTATTACTATTCCGAGATATGATTAAATAAATAGAAATTAGGAATTTATTCGCTAAGAAAAGAATGATGTCACACACACAGTCCTGCCACAAAAAGTAGTCAACGCCTACCAAAAACATTTAAAAATTATCACATGTTGCTCCTCATTCCGTGATGTGATCATAAAGAAAAATTATTTCTTATTATTGGAACAAATTAAGGAATTGTAAATAGTTTTTCATATTAATATTCCTATATTTCACACTTATACTACTTTTAATCATAATCAACCCGCAAGCATCCCGTCTAGTAATATGAATTAAGTTACCATTTAAAAACTCCAACTAACTTTTTTTCCGATCAATATTATTTTCCAAAAAATGTACATTTTCTGAGACAATTTATATATTTATCTTAAAAGTAAAACTGTTTTAAGAAATAATTTTATTTAAAAATAAATAAAAATTAAAACATACTCCTATTAGATATGACTTTTTGTAACTAATTAGAGAGATAAATATTATAAACTAATTTAAATAGTTTATTTAAGTGTATTACAAAATTATTCCCTAATTTACATTTAAAAACGTAATAATAGTTATGTTGAGGGAAGTGGATTTGTTTCATAAAATTATTGACATGACATGACATAAGAAAATAATTTTATATACTGCTTAAAATAAATATTTGAATTTTAAACTTCAAGTTTCGATTAATAAAATTTAATTGATTAATAATTAAAGTCATCTTTGGCGCATTCATGTAATTTTATTAATTTTTTTATCAGATTATTAAATGTTAAACTAATAGTTTTAAAAATAATCTCGTTACTTATGCAAAGAAATTTTTGAATAATGCAGAAGGCACTGTAATGTTTTACTGGATACTAATAAATTAAAATTTAATATTGTTTTGTAAATCTTTGAATTATAAATACTACCCACATTTATTATTAACTTATTTTGCTACAAGTTGGACAATATAATCAGAAGAACAATTCAAATTTCAAACGACAAATAATTCACAAATAATATAAAAGATATCCCTGATTTTATAAGTTTTATATACAATTCCTACTACGGGTAATTAACAATAAAATCAACAAATTTACAAAAATAATTAATACAAAAATTTTAATTCAAAATAAAAAAATCGTTTAATAAAAGAACTGAAAACGTCCAATAAGTTGTGGATGAAAAGTATTATTTTGAATTTAAACCCTTCTTTCTCTACTTTTGCTTCTTATTGTCTTTCTTGATAATATTAAGTCAGATCAATCTCATAACTTTATTTTTAATAAGAAAAAAATACAGGGTTCTCTAGTAACAGATATTTAATAAATAGTTACGCAGAAGTTACTTATTTTCAGTGATTGGCATATTTGGCTATATATAACACAATGTGTAAAGTAAAACGTAATGATAATGGTGCATAAAAACTTATAAAGTAGTTAGTAAATTCACTCGATCGAGTGGGAAATAGATCAAGAAGAAAGTTATATTTCGTATATGTCTCATAACATACTAGGTCCAAAAGGAAATAAATTAATACTACACATGTCAACTACAAATCTACAAAGAAACTTACATAAATTTTTTAGTCAAATTGTATAAATCTTATAAAATTACTGTGTTACTTTATTAGATTAAAAATTTAATTTTATGCCACTGATGTTCTTCACTGGAGACACATGTAACACTTGATGTCTTAAAACATTCCTTGTACTTACTTAAGATTAGATGCATATATCAAACGAGGGTCTCTAAATCTAGGAAATTTCAGACGGGATTGAGACGTCTATTGTTTTTTTTGCCATGAAACATAATTTAATAAATATTACTAATTGACTGAGAAAAATGATTCCTCTCTACGATGTAAAGTGTCGCTGACCGCCGCGGTACAAAACTTGCAGACTACAATACGAAATATTCATTGGATTGGACTAAATGTGTTAAATTGTGGGATAGCAGAATTAATTGGGATCGTTAATAATTTCATTTTATTGTCTCTCATAAGTCAGTATATACTTTCAATATTGATTGCTGCTTACATTAACTATAAAGAATTGCCTCAAAACTTCCAGGACTCTATCTTCAATACTAACTGAATGCAACATTTCGAGCGCGTTTTTTAAAAGTTTGAGGTTAACTAAGCTTATTACTTGCATATAAAATTCAGCGAATTTAATAAACATTGTATTTTTTCGAAAATATGTCACAGTTTATTATTTTTTGCAGTAATTGACGTTTCTATTATTAATATTTAGGGTTATTCAATTACCCGACATTGTCTTTGGAAGGAATAATCTTTAGGAAGAAATCCCTATTTGCAAGAACGGGTAGACATAATATGATGAAGTATGCAATGGAGCATTATTTAATATTGGAAAAATTAAACAGTTTACCCTTAGCCTTGGTCATTTCGGGCCTAATTTTTAAAACTAATTAAGTATGATTTCAAAAATCGTACTTTGGAGGGAAAGTCGGGGCGGAACGGAATAGCGGTGAAGAACGGGATACCCTATATTATTATTTTTTACTGGATAGTAGTGGTAAATAGGGCTGGAACATTGAAACTGGTCAAGGGAGAAGTCTCGGCAGCCGACTGGACCAAATTGCATCTTGTGAATGTTTATTGTTTTGGCATCGGTGAATTTGACCCGGAGTAGAACGGGAAATTTGTAGGTTTATTTTTAAAATTGCATCAAAAATTTAAATTCGATGTTATATTGATAATAGATTAAATAATTGAATAAACTATTTTTTATACTTTTAAGAAGTGATGTTTCTTTTTCTTTAAAATTACAACAAATGTTAAACAAAAATTTTCCTGTTCCGTTCTGACTTTTCCTATATGTAAATATTTGAATTAACTTTTGAATGGGAATATAATTAATAAAACTTTGGGTCTTTTCAATTTAGACACACTATTGCAGACGGGAGAATTTTTTTATATCAAATTACTTTAATTTTTATTTCCATATATTTGTCGGTTTAGGAGGTGTGTAATTAAATCTTAGTCCATTTTGAGAATTTTACTTATCCTTCTTGCACTACATTTTAAACAATATCAACAGCTGAAATCGATACCATTTTAAAATGAATATATCTCGTTAATTGATAAAGTTTTTGTATAAAAAATCAACATCTTCATTGGTTTTACATATAATAGCAAACAATTTTTGAATATTTTCTTCATGTGAGACAGGAATATTTACACAACAAATTATCCAGTTAGACATTTAATACCTAACGGTACACTAGCAAACTATTATCTATGCAAATATCATCCCCTACATTATTAAAATTATATTTATTACTGAACATAAACGTTTCCTCGTGGTAGAGGCTCACTACAATTATAATCTTTAAAATGAGGTATACATCATTACACATTATAAAATTTATGTGTTTCAAGAAGTAATATCTTAAATGTAACCAATAAGTTTGATTAGATTCATCCGTCAGTACACGACTCACTTTTAAAAATGCAACACAAACATATATGTGACCGAATGTATATACTATTGTAACGTGAATATTGAATCAGTCACATGTCCTAACAGTTTAAATAATTCCAACTACAATGTTACGGTATTTATGAGTTGACGCCCGCGCAGCTGTGGAATTGTGTGAGGTTGATTCGGCAATTTACCTCTTCTAATTAATATAAATGTAACGTGCCACGACCTGTTGATCCGAATGTATCATTAAAATTGCACCTTTTCCCGACCTATTCCAAACGGTATTGAAAAGAGATAGGTTCGGTATTATTTATTCCATCTGAATATGTTCTGAACTTGTCGCAATAATAATAAAGTAATTCATTTTGTTGAAAATTTCAAATATTTTATTATTGGCAGAGTTTTCAAATATTTTTCTTGTGTTGTCTTACACGTTTCAATATATTATTCAATTCCTTGCTATAAATTCTATATGTAATGGAATACATGATGTATTACAAGAGTTTTCTTGTTCTATGAATTTTAAATGTAACTAATAAAATTATAATAATTTTCATGTTTGCCCCACACAGCAGTTTTTCTGAAATTTGGAAATAACATCAATCAGTTCTCAATGTATGGATCCCATTGGTAGTGATAAATAAAATAGACACATCGGTAAGTATAAAAACATTTGTTATTCACATCAAATTTTTATTAGTCACCTTTTAAATTTAAATTAATAAGATATTTATATGAATATAAAGCTATTTCATGTATTAATTTTTCGGTTTACATATATGTTACATGAAAAATATTAACGTGCTGTGTCTGAATAATTTTTTTAAGAGTAGGTAAAAGTTTTGGAACTACAATGGAAGCAGTTTTGAACTGAAATGTAATGCTGCCTGTCATGAGCATCTGTTAACGCAAGCAAATTATTCAGCGAACGTTACCTAGAAATTTTCACGTGAATCTGAAACTTAACTCCATGACTGTTCGTTACGTTTCCAACTCTCTTCATAAACGTATTATGCTTTTTTATTCTTTTACATTTTGTGTGACCAATTATTAATAACTATGAAAATTAGCGATAAAATTTCGTAGTTTTTTGAACAACTATAAATAATATTTTTACGTCTTTTGATTACTTCAACTCCTTTACTTTTTATTTATTCCAACTGCAGAGGTGTTTTAGTTCTAAAAAATTGGAAATGTTAAAAACACGATAGGATTAATAAAAAACGTTTATGTCACTGATGTGTTTTAAAAGTACTGAAACTGACAAATGTGCAAATACTTTTAAAAGAATTTAGTGTCCAAAGTTTAAGATGTAAATATTTTTCCTTAAGAAGACAATATATTTTTAATAATTTTAACATCTTCACTTGGAATGAACAAGGATTAATATAAAACTTAAAATATTACAGATATTTCATCCAAAGAAAGATTATTTTCTGCAACGTTCAAATAGCTCCCTTCAGTATTATAAATTTTAATAAGTCATGAAATTAAATCTGGCAGAATATAAAATCCGTATAATTAATTTTTTCTTACCATAGTTACGTCATACTTATTCAGATCATTCCAACAAAAATGTATAAAATAATTCTTCGTGACTCACAAATGATATACTTAATATTAAATGTAGATGTTATTTTTCTATGAATATTTCATTTTAGTTTTGGAATAAAATATACAAAATTTTTCATCATAACGGAAGAATATAATTTTGTTCTCATATACAATCTTTATTAAAATACGAAATCATTATTTAAATGATTTACAGTAAAAACCTTTATTACTAGTTTCTCCACTGTTATGAACAATCTTCAAAATTTAGACGTTATACGAACGTTTATCTTCGACTGTCTGCATACAAAAAATTCATATATATATATATATATATATGAAACCAAATCAAGTAATACGTTTTTAACTATTTCACAACAGATTAATAGTATATCAGACTATATTTTATAAGAAATTTTAAATTTAATTAACAAAATTAACTTGAATATTTTATTTGTTTATACAAAATTTTCAATTATTAAAGTTTTACACTGAAGCTGTAGTTCTTAGGATATTAGAAAACCGACTAAGTGAACTTTAAAAACACTTTTATAACGCAACATTTCATATTAGAAAAAAAACAGTTAAATATATTGTATAACAGTTTCAGTTTCTAGAATGAATAACAAAGAAGAATATATTTTCACTATTTAATTTTCTGTAAGTTTAGAATTAACACTGGCCAGACGCGCGAAATTGCAAGGAAGTTATCATAAATGCATACCTTAAGCAGTAAAAGTTTAATTAAAAATCAATTTCAATGTCGTATTTTAAATTAAACTTAAGTAACTTTCTATCAAATGAGCTTGAAATAGTTTTTCTCTTTAGCTGTATTAATATGTGTATAACAATAAAATTTCTTATATAAGTATTATGTTGAAATAATTTAATTTTTCATACTACTAATAACTATTTTATTTTTCAAAATTATATTGTGTTATATGTAGCTGCACTAAATCTTTTTTCTTAAATATTTATTTAGAAAGCTAAAGTTGCATAGCCTAGACATTTAAAATATAAAGATTTATTTTGCCGACCCTACAGAACTGAATAAGAATTTTTGTAAATAATGTTTGTATTTTTCCATACAATTTAACGCCGTTTAACTGAAACACTCTAAGAAACTATCAATTAAGAAAATATAACTGAAAGAATCCTATTGATTTTTCCAAAAATCTGATTATTTTAGATGATTAATGTATTTCACCATGACCTGCTGCAAAATTAATATTATTTTTGCAATGAAGTTGCATATGAAGAATGGTAAATATGTAAACTACCAGAAAGCATTGTTATTTACTATTATAATAATTATAATACATATTATTACCTACAATTATATCCGCATATATATATATATATACATAGTATTCCTGAATTCGATGATTTAATAATGAATAGAAATTTTGTTTTAGGAAAACTGATACTCTAATATAACGAGAATTATTGTTAAAAATCAATTTACTGGTACAGTGCTATTAATTTAGAATCACTAGTAATAATGGTTAATGTTAATGGCCTTAATCAACATTATTTCTTATTTTGTAACAGTTGAAAAAATCTTTTAACTCAAATTTTACACAAGACTTTTATGTTCTCTTAGAACAAATAATTAATTATAAATGTTATAATTTCACAGAAGAAAATGAAAAAGTAATTATATTCGTCCCAGTTTCATAAATGTATACAAATAATGCCCCTTAGATAAATAACTCTATTTACATATATATATATATGTTTCAAATACTATAACCTTTTTAACATATAATTTTAAGGTCGCATTACTACAAGGTCAAAATACTATAACTTATGTACGATATTTTTAATAATTTGCGTTCCTTCACGCGTTCCTTGTCTATTAACTGTAGCAACCTTAATACGAAAATTATAGATAGGACAAACATGTGAGTATTTATTGCATTAATATGCTATCATCATATACTATATACATATTCTATCAATTATACTACTAATAATAATACAGAGGCCAAAAAATAAAGACGTACATGTAAATATGATGAAACGTATAGTACTAACCGCTTAAGCAATGTTTGTATTCTTCTGAAAGTTAAGGCATAGAAGCAGTCAATATTTTAATGTACGGTGAGGATATATCAGGAATAATTTAATTAACTAAGCAAATTAAATTGTATTATATAGCAGAGATCTTAAACGTAATTTTACACTTTCTGAAAACAAATTGGCTCTACATGTACGTTGCACCAATGTGATATAAATTAATGAGAATAATTTCACCAGCTAAAATTACTATGACAAAGTAACAAAATTATAATTTCCTTTCATATTTACCAAGTCTCATATTTGAAAATGAATAACTACTATGAAGATGTACAGTTCAAATAGAGTACATTATAATTTAAATAATATACTAGTTGGGAACCCTGCGTTGCCCAGGAATTTATTTATACTATCCTGGTATAATATTTAATTCTTTGTCAACACATGACTGAACGGGCATCGAAAGCGTCTCATTATGTACCTCTAATATACTACCAGTTTTTCGAAAGAGTCAGAATATTTCCAGTGCATAGGAGGACTAAAATTATTTTCAGTAAGCTGACTGAAAAATTCTTTTATCATTTTACAAGAGCGCAAAGCTAATCCCGGTTCATTAAAAAATTAAAAATTTCAAACTGTAATCTAAGAGTGCCAAATATATCCCGTAACCGAAGTAAGAAACACTCACTGTTTTTTAAGAAAGGTAAAGTTACATCCAGTAATTGAATATATGAGGTTACTTGGAAATAAACCCAGAAAAAACATAACCTATGAGTTTTAGAGTTTTTATTTTATTAAATATTGGTGACATTCTTTGTTATTAGTTACATCATACATATTATATAAGAAACATTTTTGAGTATCATACTGATTGGATTTAAATTATTTCAAAGAGGTCTATGATAATCAAGTTTACGTCTTAAAAGATCACATTCTACTTTAGGTAATATTTTTGAAGACATCGAAGTGAGTAATAATTTCCAGATATTATGTGATCATGTTGACCATTCATATTCCAAGTTTTTAAAATTATAATTTCCGCAGGAAGCTAAGAATATGAGGATTTTAGAAATTCGAAAATGTAGTGAATAAAGTTCTTTTTTCTTTCATTCACAAAATTCGCGAAATATTGCCAGTTGTATATTTATATAGTTAAGAGTAAAATTCGTATTCTTTGAGTTAGTTTCATCTAATTTTTGTTCATAATAAAGTAAAGAGAACTTGGATTTTTAATTTACTATCACTTGCAGAAAGTGTTTGTAAAAACACCGGCTGTCAGGAATAAAGGCCTTTACATGTATGAAAGTAGATAATATTGTGGCAGACCTTTTGGCAGAGATATTCTGAATATCATTATAAATGAAATGGAATGTATTTACTGACGAAGCTTTTAGCAAGTCGGATGTCAAGCATCTCTTACAGTGAAATTCAAACACGAAAAAGCTTTGAACGCTTAGTCTAGTCAGTCATATCCAGCAAATTAACTATGTGAACCGCATTTAGAGTGAGCCGTCAGCGCGACTGTCCTGTCCGTCACACAGAGCTCTGATAAGGAATTCATCCCTGGAACTTCTTCCCCTGGCAACAAAACGAGTCCATGTTCAGCTCACATTTCACAGATAAAGAAACACGCGCGTTCTTCTATTGCAATCACGCTTTCGATGCATAAGTTGTCAGAAAAGGCAGAAATAGCTTAAATAATATTCGTTTTTCCAGATTCGTTATTTAACTATTATCCAATCGTAAATTTTAGTTCATGAAATGTGAATAATAGCGTTTTATTATACATACATAATATTTTCACTCTTCATAAATCCGGGTCTTCTAATATTGGGCAGGTCAAATAGATTATAAGTCTAAAATAAGTGAATAGTCCAGAAAATGAAATGTGGTAAGAAGTAAATTTTAATAAAAATAAAAATATTATTTATCCATTAAGCATACATATTCCATCCGAAATAATTTTTTATTTTCAATAAGTTTAAGCAGCAGTATTGACTTTATATTAGGGTTGTAAATGGAATTTTAAAATTAAAGTATAAATGTAAGAGAATAACTAACTGTTTGAGATTGTTCCATGTTTTCATATGAATTAAGTTTTAATTATTTAATTTACTTTTGAACTCTTGAAATTCAAAATAATATTCTTAGAAGTAAATCAACAAGACTGAAAAGCGAATTAAAATAGCAAGAGACGTAAAATTAGAATACTTCTTTTTTTTTCATAAATTCAATCCATACATTATATATTTGCAACATAGACGTACAATAGTTTCGCTATGCTATTCGATTAATTAGACATATATTATGCGTTGTTACTGATAACGGTAGGAATTTTGGTATAAATAATCTAAATATAGAGTGGAATTACAAATTTTAACTACGTTCTTCGTAATGTATATTCCTTAAGTATTAATAATCTAACGACCAATACACAGACAAATCACGTCTTTTATACTAATCATACGACGTTTCATCCACAATATTGGGACTTCTTCAGGCACAAACAGTCGTAATCAAATTTCTACCAAAGTTAATTACAGGCAAAAATTTATAACCAATTATTAAATTAAATTGACACAATGTACTTCGTTCAGTTTCAATTTAAATTATTAAAACATAAATAATGTTTGGTAGTTTTATTCGTCAATAGTTAAAACTTCAGAAGGAATTTGATTACGTTTGTCTGTATCTGAAGAAGTTCCGAAATTGTGGGCACAATGTTAAAGGAATAGAAGAAAACATTAGGTTTGCGGAATTGTTGTTAATAATTAACTCGACTACTTAACGACTAGGATAGTCAAGCAATTGGAAAACGATTTCAATAATTCAACAGCATTGCAAACCTAAAACATCATTAAAATTTACCAAACTAGTAGTTAGTTTTTAGCCGATTTTATATATAGACGTACAATTTATTTCTTATAAACCGTTTAATGAAACATCTACAAACATACTGAGAAAGAAAATTGTCTTGATTTAAAATAGTAATGTATTATATAATTAAACGCATTTTCCATATTAAGTTATCATAAGATAACTAATTATATTTATGCACCATACTCACTGTGAAATAAATTAATTTGTACTACATCTTCCATTTGTTCAGCTTCATTTTTAGCATTCATTACACATGGTTGAAGTACTACTAGTTCCTCGGTATTCTTATAAACAATATTTCTCCCCAAAAGACCTAGTTTCTTTAATTTTTACCAGTTTTTCTTAATTTTGTTTTAATTTTGTAAACATTGACCTCGTAATTAATTAAATATATTATTATATTTACAAGGCGTATATATTTTGAAACTAGAAGCACTTGACTAACGTTCGATGTTTCTAGAAACCAACTGTTGAACGTTTTCATGCAGCGTTACGCTTTGCAAATTTTGCTATATGCTAATTTCAGTTTGCAAAAAGCTATTCAACCGATTGCCAAACCTGCACGAGATCCTGTCAGGTTTGATGACCAGTGTCTCTTCGTTTCCCTTCGTTGGCCCCTCCCATCTAGAGAAAGATTCTTGGGGTAAGGAGCCTATTGTGTTCCTCTGCTGACAATGGACCACCAGCGTAGTTGATGGTGAGACCCTGATTTGCCACATGTCTAAAGGACAAGTTCCTTAAATGAATACTGTATGGTCCCTCTAACAGCGCTAGAAAAATCCAACAGAAATCTTCATGAGGTTTGTTTGCAAATTTTGTTTCACATTCAACATAAGAGAGAACAAATTCAGGTACTTTAGTTAATTAGTAAACTATAGTTAAATTTTTGCCTTTGAGATTCCGGTAATAGTTAACTATTTACTTTATTATATTTTAACTTAAAAAAAATAATTTAGACAAACGTTCTGTCCTGATATAGTAGTTACTTGAATTATTATTTCCGTCGTCTATTGCAGTTAACGTACTCCAATAATTCAGAATGTGATCAGCTCTGTAAATAATAATCAATGTGAACACTAAAATACGAAGAACAAGGTTCGATACTAAAAGGTATGTAATCTAAGTAAAATATGCACAACTTGTGCACATTTAATAAAATAATAAAAATAGTTCAGAATTTAAATTCCAAGACGACAATACAATTATCAAACTTCTTAGGTATTTATCATTGCGTTTTATTGTACTCTTAGAGTCTTATTTTCAACCATCGTGAAGGTTAGTACCGCATTTTTAAAATTTTATTAGAGTACAGTGTTACATTGTTAACAATTAATTTGTAATTTTCTCATGCAAGATAACCATTATTACCCAAAACCCGAGATGGTTTGACCGGAAAGAAAAATATTTACT
The DNA here is from genome assembly GCA_034510155.1 of Eucriotettix oculatus. Lineage (NCBI taxonomy): Eukaryota > Metazoa > Arthropoda > Insecta > Orthoptera > Tetrigidae > Eucriotettix > Eucriotettix oculatus. The sequence goes on from CM067377.1 coordinate 143,443,877, forward strand.
GAAGTAGTGATATTTTACTTTCATAAGATAAGAACGTCAAGTTATTGAGATATTGAAAACCAATGTATAAATATATTTTGAAATTTTTACTGCAGAATATTATTTGACATAATAAATTACGGTATATTAGGATTCGTAGTTGTACATTATATAAATAAAGTTACAAAAAAATACGTTGAAATTTCTTCAAATTTCAGAAGTGGATATGCTTCTAATTTAAAGCTAACTTAACGATAATTGTTCCCAAACCAGATTTCTTCGTATTTAACACGTAAGTGGGGTATTTTGTTTAAATAAGTTTATTATGTCTAATTAAGCACACATAAGTTTTAAGATGTTTATATTTTTACGTTGTATATATAATTATTACAAACATGTCACCTAACAAAAATTAGCTGACTTATTTTAAATCATAGAATATGTTTTCGTTGATTTAGTGAACAAAGTGACTCATTCGCTGCTTGATTTGTATTAATTTAAAATGTGTGTATTTAATTAGAAATTAGAAAAGAAATACTACATAACAGCTTTTGACAATATCTGACTTCTGTAGTGTTTCATCAAACATAAAAAGAACATTCTCAATGGAGTATGTATAAAGGTTGTGGGAAAATAAAATTATTTAAGGCTAGTATTCATATTCCAATATGAGAGGGAGTGTTTATGAATTTGGATCCATTAATGACGTATAATCGTCCCATTTTTTCCTGCTTTTGTTGTCCATAAGAACGCGTGGATTTGCCGCAAACCTTGAATAATGCAGGACTTTTGTTGAGAATATGGTAGCATTGAAAATTAACGCAAAGCTGAGTGCGGCGCGTCCTGTAGGAATACGGAGCGCTTCCGGGAGATTACCCACCTGACTAATGGGTCCGCCATTGCTCATCGTCTTGGCTAGATTGGCCGGCAGGGCGGATGCATTCCAAAAAAAAAATGTGAAAAGGGGGTCGACAATGGGCCTTTACAAGCACCGCCGAAGTGCAGCACGACCGGCCATTACATCGCTTTCTAGTTAATGAAGGAAAAGGCCAACGCTGCTCGCTGAAGTACTTTCTGCACAGCCAGTATTCAGATAAATTTATATCCCACGTGTCAGGAGATTACCGCATACATACTCAAATATTTTACAAATGTTTTAGACGGAGGAGTTGTGACAACGTGGATGAATTGTAATCTATTGAAAGTTCGTAAATAATTATCACGGTACTCCGAAAGTAGATTGATAATGGAGCGCAGGAGATGGCAATTGGGATGTATAAGTCGGACAATAAATAAATTCAATTATAAACTAATAAATGTTAATTCTGAAACTATTTTATTATTACTTGATATATAATTACAACCATAAGAAATAAAGACAAAACACTTAATGAAAGAACAGGGAGAAAAATAAAATAAAAGTAAAACTATGTAAAGAGTCTACTTAAAAATCAGAAAAATAAATTATGAGAATAAGTATGTGAAAAGAAACGTAAATAATGAAAATATCGTTAAGTAAATGTCGTTGAAACAGTAAACCTTGAAGATAATGAAGAGCATCAGGCTAACATTATTCTTAATATTTTATGTACGATTTAGAAATAGTGACTAAAACTTGGATAATATTAGTTATACTACAATATAAAAATTTTGAATTCACTACGAAATATCAAGAAAAATATATTTTTCTTATAAGAAGACGAAAAAAAAACAATGTGGAGAAAGAAATATTTGTTAGGTCGTATCATGCTTTTGCACCAATGAATGAATCCAACACAGTGGAGACTACAATTATATAATAAATCTGTCATTCTATTGCAAGTACGATAAATCCTAATGTGTAAGTTTCTTTTAGTCTTTCGTCGAAGAGGTATAAATTAATGAATATTTGACACTAATTGTAGCCTTAACTGCAAATTAATATAAAGAAATTGAAGTTAACAGCAGCCCATTAATTCATGTTTCACTTATAATCGGCACTCTTGAATCGAAATTTGGTAATCTACGTAGCCAATGTTGCAAAAGTATAAATTCGTATATGAAATGTACTGAATTTTTTCAGCCCGTTTTCGAGAAATACATGAGTTTACCTATTTTTCAAATTTAGATAAAAGACTAGCGTTTTAAATGTAATAAGTAATAAAAGCGTTAAAATTCTACAGTGAAAAACCTACAGATAGGCTTCTGTTAATCGTTGGGAAACTATTGAGAAGCAAAGTAAATAAAACCAACTAAATCTCAAAATATTTTGGACAAAGAATTGCACAGAATAAGAATAAGGGCAATGCTAATTTTGCTGAAAAATAAAAAAATATGAGATATATCAAAATTGAATTAATTTATTGCAGCGGTAAATTTTTTTTTAATATATATTCGATTTAAATTGTTCTTAATTTTCCCAGTTATCTATACTTTCTTTGCCTGTAAATTGTATACTCTGTTTCAATGGCCAAAAATCTTTGCCTCAGAGCTAGGGCATTGTAGCACATACTGATACATAGAGGTTTGTGGAGTAGATGCAATTCAAAAAATATATATAAGATAATTAGGAATTTTGAATGTAGCAATGGCAGGGCAAGAAAGAGATACGCTTAAACAAATTCACAATGGTAAGGAATAACATTGAAAAATAATTGTAACTGACTCCAATCCCCGAAGTAGAATTTTGAACATTGGAAATTCAGCAATTTCTTGCTACAGACAATTTCAGAATTTTTTGTTACAGAACACGAAACCTACTATTGGATAAAGGATATCAATATACTGCGCATTTTAACTTATTGATTTTAAGTCCAATGTTTAATTATGATGAAGATTAAAATTGGTTTATAGTTAACCAAACTTTTAAGTATACGAATAAAACCGTTACGTCAAATTTTAGATGTTCAATAGCCATGTAATAATATAAATAAAAATGAACGTCACAATATTTATTGATCTGGAAATCGTAATATTAACAGATCACGTCGTCCATGCTACAAATTCTTAAGGGATACGGGGACTGAAATTTGAAATTCTAGTAAATGACAAATTACTGAGCAGAAATTTTAACTGAGTGTTAACAACACACATATATAAGGAATTTTGTTTCTGTAAACCTGTTTTTTGATGAGATATTTTAAAAATTATCTGGAAAATTTGGCAATTTTGAAAAATTTTCTTGCGTTACATACTTGAATATATTTTACATTTTTTACATTAATATATAGGACTGACTATCAATTATCAGTATTATTTTTTAAATTGAATAAAAGTGTGGAGGAAAAATAATTATTCCTTTAAAAATTACTTAAAATATGCCATTTTTGTCGCTTTGAAAATTACTTGTATTTGAAGGTATTAGCATGTAGATTATTTACAAAAAGAATGAAGACATTATCTTAATATTTGTGACGCATTGAAGTTTTTTGTTGCAGAAATAATGAATCTGAGATAAAATATTTTTCTGAAGAAAGTAATAATTTATTAACTTGGAATCAAATCCTTTTAAAATGCTCCTGAGTCTTTAAAACTGACGAAATTGAATTAAGAGTTTTGCTATATGATTTGTAAGTTTTATAGGCATATTAATATGAAGAAAATATTAGAAAAACTATTTTTTTCCTTATTTTTGCGGAAATTTCAGTCTCCATGTCGTTTAAGGTCGAATAATAAACAATTTAAGTTTTTTAAACATATATGAAATATAGGAATATCGGACACTGTATTATGCAAATACTTCATAGCAATAAATTCTTAAAAAGGACTATTCAAGAAACTGTAACTTTTAAATATATAAAAATAGTGGTTTTTTAAAAATTGTATTTACAATTTAATTTCGTTTTTAATTCAGAATAACAATCACTACAAAATATATGCAATTTTTTAAATAAATAATGGTAAATAAATACGCCTCACGTCCAAAAATTATTAGTTACTAATTTATTACAATCGGAATTTGTTTCCAATACATAGGCATGACGGAAGTTGTATACACTATCTGGTTAAGGGCTAACAGCATTTAAATAAAAAAAAGGAATAGTTCAGAATTTATTTACCATAGAATTAATTTTAATTATATTATGTTAAGAATAGTCCGCTGAAATGAAAGAACAACAGTAATTGAAGTATTTATTTCACTAATTCCATTAACATGTGACTAAAAACTGTACTGAAAAATTACGTTACCAAGCGTATATTGGTTACTCTATGGATGAATTTACTTTTGATCCGTTATTTTTAAACGCTAACTGTAACTTTGTTAAAGCAATAGAAACACCAGATTTTTGTACAGAATTATCACTCAGCTACTCGACATTTGCAAACAAGAAAGGTAATTGCACAGGTTTCTTCTTCACTTTACAGGAGGGCGAACAACCACCATGTGAAATAGTAAAACATAAAATTCAGTCTATCTAATTTATTCTTCTATGTTTTTAGTAGATAAACAAATTATACATTGTCAAGGAAATACAGAAAACAGCAAAAGTACCAAATTGTATTTAAAAACTGCAGGCACAAATCCAAACGTTTCTGATGTGATAAATTTTATGCTTGTATCTATTTCCTATTCAAATATTACTTAAACATATTTTAAACATTTATTCACTGGATATTTTATAATTATTACGCCAATATTTCTCTAAGAGTCTGTGTTTAATTGTATTGACAAACAAAATTAAGAGTTAAGTTAATTCTCCCTAAATTTTTATTTAATTAATTTTTTAAAGTAATGAATATATCTGAATATAACATGATGTTTGTCTGTAGGATCTATAAGATACAATTTAAAGGCTAAGAAACGCACTCATAATATTTTTAATTAGTATGATAGCCTCCATTATTGGCATATTGTTTCAAATAGAGCGTACATCGGTTGACAGAATCAGAATTAGGAAACGGACATGACAGTAAAAGTTATGTAATAAAACGCTCAAAGAAAACTCTCACCCATTTTTAATGTCGTTAAGTTGGTATAAACTTCATGTACTGTATGCTCAGGAATATATATCGCACTAACTCGATAACGGTTACAAAAACAAAAATTATATTGGTCTCAATGCTAGCAGCAGCTCAGTAAAATCAAGTTTTAAAGTCTTCATGAAATTCAAAATGTATGTGTTTTATTAATCTACAGATGTGGACTGAATTCAGGGGCATGTGCCTATTCGTCGATGTTTACAAACAACGTGCATTCTACACTCCTTTGTAAAACTGAAATGGAATTTCGCATTTTAATGAGCAAATGCACTGTAGCCTGCTTGCCTAATATGGTGTAATTATATTAATGTTGGGGTTATTCTCTGTACGCATTCACGCTGCAATAGCATTACCGGAAAGACCGCCCGTTCTGGAATGTAAATATACTGAAATAGCTATAAATTCCAACTAAGGCTGAGTTAACGACCCATTGAAATATGTTTATTGTTTCAGCACGGACACAAAAAACTTTACTTTTGTTTCGAAAGCGACGTTAATTTTGAAAGAATGCCTTCATGTAAGAAGACCCGAAAAGATCAAATTTATATTTTTGACAGGGTGGCGTTAAATTTGGACACTTACTACAGTATTAACAAAATTATAACAAATGATTATTTTCAAGACGTTAGTATTGTAATTCGCATTGTATTGATTGCACTAACCAAAAATATATTTATTTCCTGAGTCTCCATTATAATTTCGTAATACAATGATTTTTTAAGAAATAGGCCTTAATTTTGTATAAAAATCTTTAAGAAGAAAACGCAAAAAGATTATAACAAGATTTTATTTCTTCTCACATCACACAATGGTTTTTACACAGAACGAATCAATATAAATATATTAACAAAATATGAATTGAAATATTCAATATAAAAATATACAATAAATTAATCTAACTTATAAAAATATACAAAGATTGGCCAAAAGCCAGAAATAAGACTTATATTTTAATTCATGAACTGAGGAGGTGCCGAAAAATTTAATTTTTCAATATTAGCTGGCATTTATTTCTTATGTTCTTGATGATTGGTTCTTTGTTTTTTTCGTATTTATGCTGGTTATGACTATTTTTGAATCTGTTTTTATTACAAATTTGGTTGTATGTGACTTATGAATCATTCCTATGGCTTCATGGTTTGCAAAGATGTAGCTTATGTTGTTGAGTTTGTACATAGATTATAGTTCATATTACACGGGGCAAACGGATGTGCTATCATTTGCATAAACTAAACACCCACGTAATAACCAATACGTCTATGTCGGTACAGTTAAGGACCAAAATTTTACAACGGCTTGGAGCAATGTAGAAGTTTTGCACTCATAAAAAATATTTGAAAAGGTCGATCACTGAGGATAAGAATACAGTTACCATTTTAAGTAAAAGGAGTGACATAGATATCGCCGGTTCGTTATATGCTGAAATTCGTAAGAATTGTAGTAAATAATTGATGATCTAGAAACTGGAAAATATTTAATATTGATAAAGTAAGAAAAATGTACATAGTGTAATATAAGCGAAACTTGAATGGTGATTGGTTAACAGTTTTGTCTTATAACTATATAGACGTTAAGGTTACTTTTGAGGTACCAACTAAATATAAACAATGAAATTATACAGCTTGTAAAATTATGTTCTGAGTTATGTTTCAAAATCTTTTCGAAAATAACTTAATTTTTTAAGTTTTTATTTGTTAAAATATATTAATGTATTGCAGATGATTATGGCTAAATAAAATTTTTGGATGATGCAAGAACAAATAGCTTATTCGAATTTAGAGCACTTTTGAAGCCTTATTTTATCGTCTTAAAAATGTATATTGTATTGCACTTTGGTTGGAGAGCCAAATTTTCAAAAAAAATAAAAATTACTAACAAAAATTGAGCTAATGATTAAATTTCATTTAAAATATAACAAAGAAACATCGTCTGTGTCCAACATTTGATTTGATTTATTGATTCCATTAGGCCTCTACTGAGGAAATAGGATGAGTCAAAAAAATAATTTGCTGAACATCACACGTAAAGAATAAAAAATATCAATACAGATAATATCAAAAATACATTACCACAAATAGATTAAAAAATGACAGTAAATATGGAAGTACAAATAATAACGAGAAACAATATAAAATGTAAAATTTGGAAATAAAATTGACAGTGTTATAATACGTAATTGAGAATAATTATTTTTGTATAAAAACACTTCACTAAATTCTTTTGAATCATTTTATATAGATCCGTACGCATTTAGGTGATAGAAAATCTTGTCAGTAGGTGTGCAACAATTAGAAGGAAAAAGAAAACAAAATTAGTGAAAATAATAAAGCATTTCATACACATAGCATAGTATAAACTTTCGCAGGGGAATAGACTTAAATGATTTATGGACCGATTGATAAATTCAGGAATAAAGTAATAAAGTCCTTGTAGCCCGAGAGTCTTTCAAACATTAGTGTACTGATTATAACTGTTAAAAAAATTTATGTTTTCCAAAAGACGGTTATAGAGTTTTATTTCGGAACAATGGATACTCATAAAGTTGAAGACGTTGTATATCGGTTTTAAGGGATAATCAGTTTCTGGTTTCGAACATGTTTATATGAATAATGTGTCATTTTTTAAAATTTTTATTCTAACATTTTAGCCTTTAGCATTGTTGTACAATGCCTTGTTATGAAACCCTGTTTTCATAATTCACCAATTATGAATTTATTTTAATACAAAATAATATTCTGTTTATATAATAAAGCATCTTAGATTGTAATATTGAGTTCTATAAACCTCCTTGGTTGCGCACCCTGTTTATTATAGAATCAGGTCACATGCATGTAAACGTTTTAAAACTTTACATTAGTTATTTATTACAATTGAAAAATGTTGAGAGTTTTTGAAAAAAGTGTATAAAGAAAATTTTAAAAATGTTGATTTCAGTCGCTAATGTCTCTGGAATTAGATGCGCCTTAAAATAAAGATAAATAAAATTTAATGCATTTTAAAAACATAGTTCAAGCTATTTATAATATAATATGAATTTTAAGATTATGAAAACAATTAACGTTAATAACATAAAATAATTAAGAATTAACGACCCGTGTAACCGATTTTTCCACAAAATTTTGAATAATTATTAATTAAATTAGACGTTTCGACCATCCATTGCGTTCCTTGTCAACATACGAAACAAACTGAGGATGAAACACAAAAAAACATTCAATCAGAGAATAGCCGTAAAATAAAATTAACAAACAATTTCATAACCTTTTTTAATTGCAAAGTATCATGTTTCACTCGAACACTAAATATATTGCTTTTACAATAATTTCAAAAATGGGTAATTCTTGAAAGTATTTCCTTATCTAAAGCAACAGAGTTATCAAAATTAAGAGTGATTTATTCCATACAATGTTTAGTGATTGGAGACTGTTTGTATAAAGGTAATTTTGAATTGGCTCTATGTTCTTTAATTCTAATTGACGGAGATCTCTTAGTCTGGCTAATGTATCAAAACGAACTATTATTAGATGTAATTTTATACACAACATTCTGACAGTCAAAAGTACTAAGTGAGAAAAAGAATTGACTGATTTGTACATTGCCGAAATAATGTACTTCTTAAATAGCATTTTAAATGTCAGAAAAATGATCGGAAACAGAGTAAAAGTATATAATTACGAAAAATAAACTTTAGAACCCCATTATTAATATCATTATCTATACAAACATCAAAACTTCTAGTTAATGTTAAAAATTCTTCAACATTTTCTGTATAAGTCCGTTATACTAGTTGTTTATTCTTAATATAATTATTTAAGTAAAAATTGCAGTATTAATAATTATATATTTATATAAAAACTTACAAATTGTAACAAAATTCATGATAAAGGCCTAATCAAAACAAATATCATCGGATTGTATGGACCTAAAGGTATCACATCTTCGGAAGAAGCAATAAATGGAATATTAAATTTTTATAAGATATCAATATTGATGAAAAATATAATTTAACTCTCACCTTATGTAACAATTCTATGATCTATTCATATGCCTAATATAATTTCTGTGCTAATGACATTTGTGTTGGTCGCTAATGTCTTCATTGTTGACTCGATCTAAAACAATGTTTTTTAGTATTTTTAATTAAAATTAGCATACTTGCAAACAAATCAAATAATATACGTAAATATTAGATCAAATTATATAATTTTATAAAAATAATCTCAATTTCATTAGATAGGACTCCAAAATAAATAAGTTGAGATTAGTACTGCATGTAAACGTAAAAAGATAATGTAATGCTCTTTTGACTCTTTATACGTACCTAAAAATTCACGAACAGCAATTCATGCAGTGATTTTAATACTTCCTGAAGTCATGAGTATATTAATAAAAATGAATATATTAATAAACGTGAATAATAAATAATACTAAAATAGCTTTCAAATCTTCACTTGATTAATTTAAGAACAGCTTGGAAACGTTTCATTTAAGTTTTCCTAAACATAAATATATATTCCCATTCAAGTTTTAATCTTATTAATTCAAATAATTTCAAATATACACTTATCTCAGCTCGAATCATTCTATTTTTATCGGAATTTTTTAAGAAAATTTTTATTTGTCTGTCATCAAAGTAGTGCTTCTAATGCAATAATTAATTATTTTTAAATTATTTTCTGCAATTAATTGCATGAATTAATTTGTTAAGAACAAACTGCCCACAAATTTGTTTGAAGATAATTTTTATTGAATGAACTTTATTGAAGGTTGGAATTTCAGAGTTTAAAAAGTTTCCCAACACGAAATAAAGACCAATACTAAACATATATTAACCAATATATTACGGCATCTCAGGGCTTATTTAGATAATTATATAAAACTTCATTCTCCTTTTATGATTATTATTTTTGTATTTTGCATTTTTCTAAATTTCACCAAAAACGGAAACAAATATCCTACTACAGCCAATGAAAGAATTTTTATTCCTTTTCTAAATTCAATAAACCCTGTCCTTCTCGTTAACTTTTCTGACTTAACATAAGCAATAAAGTCCACATCAACTATTTATAACAGTTATAGAGATTTTAGAAACGTCAATTATCCCCTTGCGATTTGCAGACCATTTTGTTAAATGACAAGCATTCTTATGAAATTATAATTAATTATTGTCTGTTGTACTCTTAAGATATTACAGTGATTTTGACTTGAGGACATGTGGATAAGTAAACACAAATTGTGACGTTCTAAATAATTATCTTCTTCTAATGGTTTCTAATGACATTTAATGTTGTCTATTTTATTAACCAGTTTAGAGGATTATTCCATAAATGAGCATGGAAGAGTCATTCATACACCGACTTAATGACATGTATTTTCAAAAATTTCTACATAAATATTTATAAAAAGAGCTTAATACCTCCGTAACACTCTCAATTATTACTATTTTTCTATCTGCTGACCATTCCATAAATCCACCTAAGATTATTTTTTTAATTTCAAAAACGGTACAGGAAAAAATTTCAGGGATGTTTCTTGCTTGCGTTATTATATATATATATATATACATATTTATTATCCATAAATTTATAAAATAAGTGTGTGGTAGTTAGATGAGCAGTCAGGTTAACTGTATCTTAAAAGGAACACTGTCTTAAAGCTGCAATTCACTTAACATTCAATGTTTTCAAATCACCTTTCTATATAATTTTTATATTTTGAAAGTATTGAATTCACTTACTGCTTCAATTAAAATTAACAGAAATGAATTTTTGGAAGAGAACTTTTTCCAAACAATGCGGCAAACAAAATACTTCCAGTGGTTCAATTTACATCATAGCCTGAAAAATATCTCTACAAACGTATGTACTAACAGACTCGGAAAAGTTCTTAAGTGTACGTATTATTAATAGAGGTTAAAGTATTTATTGAGTGTTCCGTGACCAGTAGAGTTCAATTCAGAATTATTTCAATCGTTTGCAAACTTGGTTAGAAACTAAATTAAAAGCAAGACAAACTTTTTCCATTATTTACACTATTGATGTAAAAATTCAAGTTCTCAAATTAATGTAGCCTTTTGAGTTAAAATTTCGATTTTGAAAATTATTAATTTTATGCCATAGGTTTAGCTATTGTTTTTATACAAACTGACATGAAATGAGACGACTTGACCTCGTAAAGATATTTCCAAATTAAGTAGAACTTCTTTAGTTTCAGTGCTGCATAATATTCAGGACTATTTTACAATAGAATATATTATACACATATCATTGTATTTCATGCATTCCTTTTTTGTTTTACAAATTTAATTAAAATTTAAAGGAATGCAGCTTTTCTACGAAAGGCTTTTATTTTATAATTGGCTGATTCAATGCCAAGTTGTCTAATGGTCCACGCTCGACCATATCAAATTTGTTTCATATTTAGCTTACATATACGCAAAAATATGTATATATGTAGTGAATTTCTACCAAATTTTAGATCGTAATGTGCAAAAAGAAATAGAAAGTACATTATTCTTTTTGAAGCCTGTCAATCGTAGTCACGACGAAACCGCACAAAATCTCATTTTTGTGTCTCCATTGTTACAAACCTGTAGTAGGGTAAGAACTATGTATCCATCGTTAATTCGCATGAATACCAAAAAATACATCATTAATTAGCATAAGGAAAGTAAGAAATTTTTGACAGAATTTAAGTGTATTGTATTTTGTACTTCAACTATATAAAAAAATGTTTTTAAAGATAAATAATTTGTAAAATGTTATTTAAAGATTAACAGTGTGTTTGCTAATGATCAGGTATTCGATTCAACGATTATGAATAAAATAAAATAAAAACTGCATCGAATTGGAGCCTCTTGATTTCTATTCCCGTAAACCTTAATGCACTGAATAAGATAAATACAAATTTATCGAATAAAACTTCTATTTACGTTCGAAAATAATTCTAGAAAGTATATGAAGTGGAAATTTTTAAATACATAACTTTTCAATCATTTAGGAAAATAATTCGTCACTTGTCAAAGAAATAAAGGATACTTAGCTTCGTAGCCTATTAAAATATTTTTCTCAGTTTATGATTTACATAAGTTCAAAAATGGTACTAATCCAAAATGGTAAAAAGTCGCCTATTTTACACGCGAAATTCCTTGAAATGGCCACTACTGAATGTTATTTGTTCTCATAGCACTGAAAAGTTGGAATCTATTAGTCATTTTCACCATTCTGGGGCCCCGTTGCTTTATACCTAAATTATCTGGTTTAATGCAACAGAAAATCATCTCTTATGAATATGTAGTGTCTTAATGACAAACTTCGTCAGTCAAGATTATTAGGTAGGAGAAGAATGACGATATAATTATATATAAATATATATGAGTAATTAATGCGTTGTATTTTTGTATTTTAATAGCTTAAATATTTGTTTATGCTTATTCGTACGAATGAGAGTCATCTACGTGCCCAAATTTCGTTGGTCCATTTCTTTTGAACTTAATAGGCCATAATCACCAACCTCATCAAAATAAGAAACTCCAGATAACTCGGCTATTTCACCGACGAGGCGTTTTGAAGGTCTCAGTACCGATTTTTTCATCTAGGTTCCAAAGCCTTATTTACTCTTTATTTGAGTTCTCAAGCTCGACCTTTAAAGAGTCACTGCTCCACGAAAAACATTTTTACGAAATGGTATGTAGCAGAATTACTAAAAAATGTCCTGTCATCATGTGCTAGTAGTTGAAGGGGCAGGTTTATTCATAATTGTGAATTGTTTGATTATCCAACCAACAATGATTGTAATATTAACAATAAATAAAAAGACGGACAATAAGACAGCAAGCATATGCATTTATCACTATTTATTCAAAATCGACGTTTCGTCTTCTTTCTGAAACTTCTTCAGTCATATTACAAACATAATATTACCAGAAATTAAATATTGGTTGCAATTTTTTAATTTAATATAATTAATGTACGAGTTGAACGTAATTAACTAATTTAATATATCAAAACATAAAAACATCATATTAGACATTCAAAAGTACATAGTTATGTCCATGCACATACATATTAATAATCACAATTTTGATTGGCAAAATGTGGAAATTTTAGACATATAAAATAATTATTTCTCCAGAATTATGAATAATCTGTTGTATATCAGGTGCAGCCCTAGTGCAATCAATGTTAAAAATGACACGAATAATTTCAACAAAATTTACGATACCTTTTGTTATTGTAGTATAACTTTTTAATATTCTTTTCAGTTGTTAAAATTTAACTGCCGAAAGCACTCATTGTCACTACATCATTTCGGCCTTAGCCGTCGCTGGAGATGGTCCGCGACACTAAATTCTTCACAAGTACATTCAATAATCTTTTCGACTGAGGGGTAAATATGATGAATTGCTAAATTTGTAAGTTTTGATTCATGTTTTTTTGTATGTAAATTAAAAAATTGTATCATAGAACCCATACTTAATTTTTTGTGATATTGTTTGTTGAGGAAGTCTCAAGAAGGAGATGAAACGTCGTTTTTGAATAAAAAGTAATAAATTTATATCCTGACTCATTGGCCGTCTTTTTTTGATTCTAAATTGTAAGAGTCAGAAAATTATGTTGTAATGATTGTAATACGTGTAGACACTATGTCAGTCACTTAGATGTACCACCAATTCTATAGTTAGGAAATTTTCCGAAAGTATTCCACTCGTTAACTATTCCCAAAACATTATTATGTTATAACAGATTGATAAAACAAAAAAAGGTTTTATGCTGCAGCTAATTCATAAACAGAAAATACAAATAGTAGGGTATTTTCATTCTAAAAAAATGTCTCCGTTGTCTCGTATGTTCCAACAAATTGAAAAATTGTTATTCTCATTTCACCAATACAGTTTGACGAAGCAATAAGTTCTGAAATCGTAACAAAGTATGTGGCAAGGACCTTCTTGTGACGGAATGTGTGGAACTTATAGTATACTAGGCGTTGGCGCTTGGTTTGTTTATTTACGTTATCAATATTGCCGAAATAAACGCATAAGTAAAAATTGCGTCACGTCAAACAAGGCTTACTATACGAATAATGATTTTGCGTTTAGTTTTTTAAGACCAGAAATGCGAAAAAGAAGCCGTTCTTCACCTAGGATCTTAAGTGAAGCCTGCTTTATAAATGTCGGCTACGAATATTACAATTTTAAGGATCAAGAATGAAGACACGTTTAATGACTCTGTTCAAAGGATAAGTGAAAGAAAATTAATTCTTACTGCTACAAATGCACGACTTAATGTGTGTGAAACATGAATCATTTTTGTGGAAATAATTATATCAAAAAAAAGTTTGAATTAATAACTTATGACTGTAAAACATAATCTATAACCCATGTTCCATGCTAAATTAATCTGGAGTAATAAAAAGTTAATAAATACAATCAAAATTTGATATTGTTTGTAATGATAATAGATATTAATTTTTACTGTAATAAAGTACAAAATTTTATTGTTGGATTGTAAAATAGTGACTTAGGGTTCTACACATCGTTAAGGGAATTCGAACATCTGAATGAAGCATGCGAGTTATTAAGAGTTAAAACACACTCTACTTGACCAAGCTAAGATTTTTTTGTGAACTACTATGAGAAGTATTTAAGGGATGCTCGATTTTATTAGTCGAAGGCAGGAAATATACCAAGAAAATGGGAATAATAAAACGAGAAATAGCTGGAGGAAATTCAATCAGTAAAGAATAATGTTAAAAATAGTTTCGTCGGTGTTATAACTGTTGAAGGAATCTTTACTTACACCATCTATCACCTTTGATAAACAATCTTAGTCTGTGTTGGATATCGTTCTTGTCTAATATCTTTCTCCTTTTTAATTCGCTTCCATACCTGCTTATTCTCTCCGTTTATTTACTACATTCCTTACTTTCTCCTCTGTTTTATGGATCTTCTATCCTGTTTACTCAGACAGTAAATTACTTGATAATTACTGGTAGTATTAATACATTATTTATTCGTTGGATGATAGATGATAACAAAATTAAGAGGGCTGAGAATAAATTGAAAATCAGACAGGTCTTCAACTAATTTATGTTGTAAATTGAAATATATTAGAAGTAAATTTACTATGTATATTTCACTTCCATTACTTATAGAAAAGAATAAATATAAAATACGCATTTTATTTCAAACATACCTGAATTAATAAAATGTACACACACTTATAATTATACTTCAAAAGTATGTTAGTCTATTTACAAATTTTAAGTTCCGTGGAAAATAAAAATTCAATTTTTATATGAGTAAATACTACAGCAGAAATTCTGTAAGTATCCAGTATAACCTAAGCTAGTCGTCGAGTAAATTCACATCTCGTAATATAACCCATACGTACTATTACTTTGAACTCATTTAAAACCCAGTTAGCATGCGAAACGCAAATAGGACCGGTAAGTATTAAGAGTTGACGATTTGGTTCGAGACAGAGGCATATTCAACGATCCCTTGTTATCGTACAAAGTCGGAACGTTCGCCTTTGAGCATACTAATGAATTACTGAATTTTCCAAACAATCGGTTGTTTTAGTGTCCTAAACTAAATGGCAAACCCTTGTGCATGATTCGCAAGTGGTATTTTTCCACGGGTGTGAATGCTTGTTCGCGTGGTACGTGTTTGTTTGTGCTTTACATATATAACATGCAGTTACTGTGTTTACCGTTTGCTCCAGTCTTCATTCCTTCCTTCTCCGGAAATGTAATTGAAATGTTTCCAGCGAATTACTTTCCTGTCGTGAAAATTAAATATTTTATAAACTCCTACCTTGAAGGCATAGGAAGTTAATATCTCAATCAGTAATATCTGAGAACACTGCCATCTGTAAACTGTCACGCAAATCATAAGATTCTTATTTAAAATATGACAAAGTCTTATATTCCATAAATTTGTACTGTATTCTATGACTAAGCTTCCATGAATTATTTAAATATCTATATATAAAATCAAAGGAAGTAGAAGTGCTTCAACCAAAGCCTACGCAGGAGTGTATAGGTTTTTTAGAAGAAAGACAAGATGGAAAAATATCGACGGACAAGAGACTCGAAGACCGGACCATCGTTTGAAGTATTTATACTTCCTATGACTTGAACTCCACGCACCTTTGATAAATTTACGCAAAGTCCGTTCTTCACGTATTTCCTAGATTTAGGGCGTGAAGAATGTGATAAGTTAATTGAGCCTGGCTTAGGTTTACGGGAATGGAGGGATGTTGAATCGATCCTTGGACATCGACTCAAATTAGCTTAGTTGGTAGAGATCCCGTCCAGAAAACGGGAAGTCCCTGGTCTCCTCAGCACTTTTCCATTCTTGTCATTCTTATAAAATGAACATATTCCACACGTGTCAGATCCATTATTAAACAGATATAAATTGGATTAATATGAAAAGAAATAAAATTTATGAATATAGGCAAACACGAATATGAATATTTAGTTTCGTACATAAGTAAGAAAATTAATCAATGAGGACGAACAGAGAAAACTGAATACATAAATCAGAGTATTTAAAACATTGGAAATTTTATTTCATAATTAACAGAGTATATAAAATTCATATTAAATATAATATAAAATATAATATAAAATATCAGCAATATTTCAAACAAGTTGGCTTCTGGGGAACAACGGCAGAAGGGAACAGCACATAACTTCAAAAAAAATCTTCATCTTCAGAGCGACCGTATTTGATCAATGACAGTTTTCAGTTATGAAACATAAAATAAAATTTAAACAAAAAAATATATATCGATAAATTATTAATTACTGAATTTCTAGTAAAAATTTTCAAAACTTCTGCAGGCATATAATTTCCAAAAGGGAAATAAAAATGTAGGAATTTATAGGGAAGAACATTATTATTATAAATCAATAAAAGTGTGCATTATTAACTAAATATGAACGTATGTTGTTAAATTTAAAATGGTCAAATTTCGATTGTCTCAATTATGATTAAAATTATTGCTAGTGTACATAATTTTTTATTGGAAGTTTAGAGTCGTTTCAACCCTTAGTTGATGATAGATTCTTATTATTTTGTTTTATTCTTATCTATATACTTGTTGGATTACTCAATAATTTAAAATGTTAGTATATTAAAAAATTAGTCTCTGACGTTTCGTCTTTGACGTATTTTAAGTACATTTACTTAATCCCAAATTTAGAGAAATTGTTTAAAAAATAATTATAGTTTTAATAAAGAAATATTCCGATCATAAATATCTTACTTTTCTCCTACGGACTTCATATTCACATTTTATACCTTTTTATGGTAAATATGAGATTTAGACTTGCAAAAATATATAACTACTTACACTGTTTGTAATTAAGCTGGTTATCTTACCGTGGGGTAATGGTCAGCATCGACAGGTATTGGGTTCACGTAGATAGTCATTCACGTAGCGAGGCAATTTGGACGTTGTGTGCGTTTGAGAGAATTTACATGTTATGAGACCCCCACAAAGAAATGAGTTCCCAAAATTGTAGAAATTCCCTAACAGTTGTTGCAACTCAACATGACAAAATAACGAAATCGAGTCACCTTCGCATTGTGGTTAAGTCTAAATTTGACTGTTAAAAAATATTTTTGTAAGACAAATATTAGTATATTAATTTAGATATGTAAAATAATTTTAACATTATCAAGGTCTATCCAATAAATAGTTTCTTTAGCTTGGATTTCATAGAGTTAATTTTTGTTTAATTTCAGCGTTTTAATGTGTACATAGTTGGATTAATATTTTATGTAAGCTTTGCTGCTTCATCTACAATCTCAACCTCAAGTCACCGCCCTTTTGAAGGCTTAATAAATCTGCACATATTATCATTTTAGCACGTATTACACCACTATATTAATGAAAAGAAAGTTTGTAGTATATTTCAGAAGCGTTTTAATAAGTATATTTATTGAGAAATTATTATGTAAAAATAATAATGAAAACTTGCTTGTGCATTTTAAGGGAACAAATGAATAGTTTCTATTTAGTTTCTATGATGTAAGTTGAATAAAAGTTTATAAAAATGTATTAGATTTATTAAAATATTTATCTGACAATCAAACGAAAAATAAATGAGTTAAATCAGCCTCTATGTCAGTATTTAAATTTAAGTATTAAACATTACGTTTCGTCTCTCATTTAAGACTTATTCAGGTAAAAAATTAGCTGTACATGGAACCTCACTTCGTGACTCCTTCGGCTAAAATGACAAAGAGGTTGATTCAATTAATTTATTGTATTAGATTTACTTTTCCAGTTGGAATGTTATATTTGTGAAACATTTATTTCAAATATAATTAGAATAGTTAAAGGACTTTAATATCATATTCAATTCTATTTCCTTTATATAAGGGTTCCAATAATCCACTATTGAGGATAAGTCACATGTATATATATATATATATAACTCTATCTAGAAAATAATACATCGATGAAAAAATGGTACTATGTATTAATAAACAAGAAAAATATTATAAAACGCATATTTTAAAGAAAATATAAATAAAAATTATAAAAATAGAAAGTTATGTCACCATAAACAGAAAGTAGAATTCAGAATGTGTGTGAACAATGTAAGATTTCTTATTCTTCTTAGATCACTCAATTAATTATGGTTATATACGCCTACATTCACAGTTTTCACCCATTTTCCTGTAACATTTCGCTATTGCGTTTTACATTTAGCTGCTGTTTTGAAATAACCGTAATTTATGACTTTCTTCAATATCAAATATCTACCGGATTCCTCATATGCTGTACAATAAATTTTCTGCCATCTTATCTCCTTGTAATGATACACGACCACAACAGTTTCAGATTTATAACGCCTTAAGCCATGCCCGAGTTTCTTGTAAGAACGCCAATGTCGTATTATGATAAAAATACGGCTTGCTCGGTTCTTTATCACAATAATCGTACCCGTGCATTCATAAATTGTAATGTAATTTTTGTACTTTGGTCAAAAACACTGTTACAAAAGACTGAATTTCATATTGTAATGTAGTATAAATACTTTTTTCACATTTACCATTGATCTCCAATATAAAATTCAGTTCCAAATTTCGTTCAATCACCTTAGTGTTACCCAGTCAAAGCTTATTCACCTTTTCACTTCTCATTCTTGATGTTATTATATATCTAAACCTTATAATCAACAGAATGTACTACTACATCAGGAATGCTAAATTAATTCTATATGTTCCAGGCATAATAGTTATTTCAGTTCTTCTGCAATTCAATATTTTCTTTTTTACAAGGTACAATCTGTTTTAAATGAATGGCAAGATATGGAAGAGTCATTATAATTTACTATTAGGTGGATAGAAACGAAAATATACCTGGTCACATTTTGTTGATGATCGTTGAATTACATTATCGGCTATTAGGTCACGTCCCGAAAAATCCTATTGACAGTGACAGCTTCAATGGTGTGGAATTTTGCTACTCTATAATTATGTTATAAATTGAATAGCACGTGTGTGCCTTACTGAGACGGACGTACATTATAATATAAACCTAATTTTTAAAACTATTTAACGAAAGGGGGGCAGGAACTGTGAATAACATCTGAAGAATTAACAACCAATATAAAATACATACAAAATTTTGAAAAAACAATAAACATTAAGGAAACGTTTCAAATATCTATTGTGTCCATGTCAAGAAACTAAGTCAATTAAAGATATAAATACAATGAGCATAGTCAAAACAATTTAGAAAACTGTCATAATTTAATTACTAGCGAAGTAACATGTTATATATTGACAGAAAAATTGTTGCCTTTAATATACAACATATGTGAAATTAACCTTTTCTTAAAATTAACTTCCTTACCTAAAACAATAGTATAATCAGATTTTAAAAAATGTTTTTGTTCCACTCAGTGGAGAGTGTTTATACAAACGAATTTTTAAGGTGACCTTATGTTGCTTAATTATAATTGACAGAGATCTCCTAGTCTGAACATTGTAGCAGAACGAACAGTTATTAGATGAAATTTTACGAGCAACACTATGACAGTTAAGAATCCAAAATTTGTAGATTATACATTCTAAAAAACATTTTGAATCAGGTAGACAGATAATGAAAACTTTATAGCAATATGTAATTGTTTGAAATAGACTTGGGAACAAAATGATTAAAATAATTAAGAATACAATGAATTATGTGCTTACTAAATTTAGAAACAAATTCTACAGGATAATAGTTTGACAGACAAAATTTTGAATACGTTTTAAGATTATTTGAAAAATACTGAAAATCAGGTAATAGTAAAGCTTTGTCAACAAGATCGAAAACCATAGATTTATTCTGACTTGTTAGATGGTTAGATAAAACCTTTAGCACTCAGCAAAATCTGTAGATTTATGGTACCAATTAAAATGTAATTTGTTATTAAAATTGCCAACAGAAAATTTTTAAAAATTCAGTTAACTATCTTTTTCTAATTCAAACGTTAATTTAATATAAGAACAATAATTATTAAACACGTTAAGGAACGGAGATAATGAAGAACCCATAGGAAGACCAGAAATTTGATGATAAATAGTATTCTGAAATATAAAAATGTAGAGTTTAGAATTAAATTTACTCCAATTACAATCTCATATCAATAAATTTCTTTTAGAATACCATTTGGATTTTAAAATATTAATAAGGAGATTAAATGGAAATATAGCAAATAAAGAAACCACATATAAAATATGATCAAATTGAATGTGTAAATTATGGATCATCTGGATGAATACAAAATAATTTCGATAGAAAAGTGAGATTTATCGTTACAGCAAAAACGGAAAATTCTTAACAGAAAATATGTGAAATGAAGTGAAGTTTAATAAAAGATTCAGAAATGCTGTACATGAAAAGTAACAAATTTACTTTGAATAATTAACATTACACATTTAGACTATAAAATTATATGATGACTTATTAAAAAGTCTTGGTGATTTTTATCTTTTGTCTACGCTCTTTGCGTTATATGTTATGTTGGATAGTTTATCGACAAGGACCACAATTTGATCGTCAAAACGTCTACTTTTTGTTCAAATTTTTACCAAATTTAGCGTATAAGTTAATACACGTGTCTTTAATTCTTCATGTGGAATAGGAGTCGTTTGAAAATCGGGTGCTCATTCTTAATTTTAGGTTAACCATTTTAGTTGTTTAATTTTGTCGTACATTCATGAATATCATACTAATTGACTTTTAAATTTGTAAATGATCGTCATTTTCCCGTTTTGAAAGAGTTATGTTTTTGTTCTGCTGAGATAATTAGAGGAAGTAGTTAACCAACGATTATTGTTTCTTATCACTAATACTATATAATGTGGTTGGAAGACAAGTCGGGTTACCTACCGGGTGGCAATGAAGCTACACGAAGATTTGTTGACCTCCTTAAGTGAACTGGCCACTTATTCAACAATTAATTCATCTGGAAAACCTGCTAAAGCTAATCACCAGATTTCCCTGAATGATGTTGGAGAAACTTGGCATAATATCTAACAACGTTTTCTTGAAGAATAAATTTTATCACGGCCTCAAGATGATTCACAAAAAAATTATGATAATGAAGAGCAAAAATAAGCTAAGCAAAAAATGTAATTATATTTACATCACAATTATTTAATTCATGTGAATCGCACGAGACTTTTAGTCGCTGAGAAGAGCTGTCAGAGCATTTTGTTCCGAAGACAACATTTTTAATTTTAGTATCATCCTGTATTGCTCACAGTACAGTGTTATTTTTTCGGTGCAGCGTATTTGTGCATACTATTCTACAAATAATAACTTTTACAGAGATTCTTCTCTGAAACCCTAACAAATCCACTTTCACTAACCTACATAGTATAGTTCACTTTAGAAAAATATTTTCTCAATAATCCCATTTAATTTAGGTTCAAATATATACTCTTCCAATTCATTATTTTACTATTTCTAACTCTCAATTATATATGTATGATATATTTTTTAAATATTTGTAAATGATCTCAATTTTAAATGTGCTGTTAATGACAGAAGTATTTGTAATCTAATGTAATGTTCTCTGTTGTTATTGCACACGAATTTTCATGCTTATGAATTCTTCTACTGCAATACACGCATGGTATCTACGTAATTGGACTAACGTCTGTGCAGTACGTACAAATAAATAAATCACTGTATAGCAGCGTTATTCTAACAGCATATGTAGTAGTGACTAATTTTATTCGAAGTTTATTCATATGAGTTTTCAAATTTAATTTATTAATCTATGAAAACCCTAAAAAATGAGCAGGAGTTGGAGGAGGAGGACTAGATGTATTTTTACGTAGTTCAGCGTCAAGTGCTTTGTTACGAATATCATAAAATGTAGTTTTTCATATTAAAAAGCCATTAATCGGTAACCAGTGTAGGAAATAACTAAATGAACCACTGTCTAATTTTTCTAAAGTCTCGTGTTTATTACTTATAAAACGTATGTGAACTCGAGGTAGAACGGGATTTCCTTTTTCTACTAAATCGTGTCGGAGTTTAGTAAACAGAGGTGGAACATTTTAACTGGTCAAGGAAGAAGTCCTTGCAGCTGACTTGACCTATTTCTGTCTGAGCCTTGTTAATGAACTCTATTTTTATATATTTTTTCAGCATATCGGCAGAACGTAAGCTACAAAATTCGCCGCTTTTAAAACTTTAATGGTATATTTCCGTTAAATAGATGTCTTTAGCTGCATATAAGCCAAGTATACGTCTTAAATCCGTTTGTATTGAGGCTCGGTGAAAAATCTTCAACTGAAACTTGTGTGCGGGGCGGAACAAAATACCACGGTATAAGGCAAAATGTATAAAAGTAAATACTGGCAGACTCACCTTATACGAATTAAATACAGGATTCTTTACCCAAAATTAATACAGTAAGAAAGAACAGAAGAAAATGTTAGTAAAGTCTGTTAAGTTGCAAAAAAATACTCTTTGTGAAAAAAAAAATTGGTAAAGCTATTATCCCTACCCTAAATACGTATAAGAAAGGAAACACAAGAATAATTAAGATTTTTCTTAAATTAAATTTTATTTTTTTGCACTAATTGTAAGTACCCACACCTCGGGGCAGAAGGGAAATTTTGTAAGTTGCTTTTTGAAAGTTCATAAAAATTTTAATTTCATTGTTTTCAGTTATATTGACATTATATTAAGTAAAAAATAGAATAAACTAATCATTTTTACTTTTATGAAATGATTTTTCCTTTTCCATAATTTTACAAAATATAGACAATGCATGTATGGTTTGTATGAAGACAAAAATGCAATAGTCTCAGAGCGGAAACCTAAATACGTTAAAAGATAGCTATAAAATGTGGACATTTATAATACATAAGAGGAGACACGTTTCAATAATTAAATTAGTAAGATGTAAAGATAACTGGTGAGTTCTTTCCGACTGATTTCTTGGCTGTTATTCCCATGGACCTACCTTTTTTTGACTTATAGATATTTATGCGTTTATCGAAAATATGTAAGTTATCACGGTATGAAAAACTATAGGGGACGCTTATCGTTAAACAATTCTTATAAAATTATGGAAATAGAAACATCACTTCATTAAGGCATTAGTTTATTCTATTTTATGCTTAATCAAATACCAATATAACTTAAAGCAACAAAATTATATTATTAATGAATATTTAAAAAGTAACTTACAAATTTTACTTTCTGTTCCACTCCACAGGGCAGATCGTAACAAGATGTTTCGTATTTACAATAGTGCGATAAAATAAATTTTAATTAAAGAGAAATCTCAAGACTTCTTGTGTTTTTTTTCTTATACTTATTTAGCGTACAGTTGATATCTTTACCAATTATTCTTTCCACAAAAATAATTATTTTCATCTGCACAGTCTTCGATAATATTTTTCACTTTTTCCGTTCCTTTTCTTTCTTAATCTATTCGTTTTTGGTACAGTATCCTGTAACTCATAATTATAAGGTGAGTCTGAAAGTCTTTCCTTTTTTTATTGAGGAACACATAAAATTTTGCCTTTTACAGTAGTATCCCGTTTTATATTTTTCCCCGTACGCTAGTCTCAAGGGTTTTCAACGTGCACTAATACAAGCAGATTTAAACCTTATATTTAGCTGAAGACACCTAGTTTATGCCATTTAAATGTTAGAAGCTAGGAGTGATGCCGCAAAAATGATAGTCACAGAAATAGGGCACCAAAACAAGAGTTCATTCACAAGGAGCAGTCAAAACTTTGATCAAGGCGTCTGCCAGGACATTTTTCTTAACCAGTTACAATGTTTCATATCTATTTACTAACCTCCAGCACTATCAAGTGGAAGAAAAGGGTATCACGTTCTACGTCTCTATCCCGTTTCGTCCCAACATCCTTTTAAAAGTTCCAAAATTTTCTTCAAAGTTTAGTATCTACATTTTCGTCTGTAATAATGGCATTCGCCTTCAATTAAACTATTACCTGTGATAATAGCAAAGAAGTCACTGTTGTTCTGTAGAGGATTTATAACTGCAGTTTGTGCTCTAGTCTCTGTAAATCATTTGGAAATATCCTCAGTATTCCGCGTCTATTATTACCAAAGAAATATTTTTTTCAGAATCTGGGTGATTGTTGAAAGTAAATTTAAAATCTAAGATAAAACATAATTTCTTCGCAAAACAAATAAAATATTGAATATATATCGTTAACCATGATTTTATAATTCCATAAAAGTCGTTCCGGAATTCGAAGTACGATATAAATTTGATTTCAGCGGCTCGGCGAATGTAACGCAAACTCTCGTTGCACTTGCAATCGGAGGGACCTTCGTGTCTTTCCTAGATTTATCGACAAAATTGATGGATTTATTAGCGAAATGCCACGCTAGCTATGACGCATAGGGCTTGTTTTTACAGGGATTAAAGATCGAGTCTGTCATCACGGACGGATCATAACTTACTTACTACACGGAATGTATTCCCTGGTTCTGTTACCGGCCTACTTAATTTTCAACGAATGCTAAGATTTTGAATAATTTCATATTCAATTAAATCTTATTTAATTTCACATTTTGTGTTAATAGAATAAGATGAAAATTATTTTTTAATTTTGTGACTTGATATTCCTATCATATTATGCCTTATGAAAAAATGTGGAATCTAATAATACGGTAATTTTTAACAACTATAATATTGAATATGTGATGATGAAATATAAAATAACTGTTGTCCGACTTCAATAAATAATTATTGGCAACAAGTTTCTTCACTTTGTTAATCTTTATTTTTCGTTCTCTAACTTAAAATATTAATACCTTCTCATACTATTGCTTACAGTATAGTGTAGATTAGTTTTTTAGAGTACTGAAAATAACATTTTAAATTTTGATTTTCCTTTTCAGGAACGGACAAGCTGTTTAATCTACGATGACGATGGAGTGCTTGAAAATTACCGTAGAGATCTGCTTGCCTCTATTAATAAACCTATAAAAATTGTTTTACAGTGATAAAAATTATTATTAAGGAAATTACGAAATTACAAAACTGTAAAATATTTATTTCATTCTTAAATTACAAATGTGACATTACATTCTGATAATTATATAATTTTGCCAAGCTATTGTTTCAACAATTCCCTAATACTGTTCTCTTAATATTTTAAGTAATGGCATCTTCATGTAATAAAGTGATCCTTCTTGTGGTGTTATTTGTTTGAATTTATATGATATTCTACATGTATCCCAGGATTAGCAATTGATGGAATTGAAAGTTATAAATAAAGAGTTAAGTAACTGTGAAAACGATTATTACTCTTGATTGTCTAAAACTTGTAGGATACAAATGAATAATTTTGTGATTAATTTCATGTTCAATTGGAAAATAATGTACTTGCAATGCAAACTTATAATTTCTTTTTTATAATAAATCAAATGCGATGATAATAGTAAGGCTACCTTGACTGTTTTCTAAACCTTATTTAAAAATTAGACCCAAAGCAGTGACACAATGTCCACAGGTTACTGTATAATGCATAAAAGAGCAATGATCCTAAAATAGACCACTATATACTCTAAATTCCTGCGCTAAGATATATTCAAATTACGTTTTATTCTTTCAGCACCTTATTTACAATTTTCTTTAGGCATTCAACATTTATAAATCAATTTGCTGGGTATTCTCAGTTTCAACTATGTAAAATTAGTAAATGACATTCGAACAGTAACGTGAACATTCTTTGCAGTTTTAAGTTCTAGTTGTCAATCCTTACTTTTTGATTAAAATATTAACAGATTTTAAGTAATCTGATTGCATCAGACTAGTCTTAGAACTGAATACCACAACAGAAACAATAAACTTTTGTATACACTAGTATAACATGAACAATTAAATTAATATCTTGTAGGCTTCGTTTGCTTCAAGTACGTAAATATATAATTGTGCTATTGTTTTGAGCACTATACTATTTCTTCAACCCTAATAATTTTAGAAGGCTTACAACGATCTTGTAATTTTAACTAATTCAGACAAGTTAAGTATACGTAACTTGACGATATATTCATTCAAAATTATAAAAAATTTAAAAAATGATGGTTTGCAATTCTAACTAATGTTTGTTTTATAAAATACTATATAACTATTATTGAACTAAATAGATATTTTAATTGTTCACTTCATTTGACTTATTTTTAAGTAATGATTAAAAGTTGATATCATTGTACTGAACAGATATTTCCTTGCACATTTTTTGTAGAAGTTTTTTTTTATTATTAGGTAAACCGTAATTGCAATAAATCTATTTGCCCTATACCGCTATAGCCGCTATACCGGGTAAACTTACTACCCAGATTTGACATGTACTAAGTCTTCCTATACATTTAATTTATACCAGAATCAAGTACCCATATAGTTATTTAAGAAATGAGTATTATAAAATATTTGGAGAGCCCTTAATCAAACTGATGGCCAATACATTAGAAAAATTTAATATAAATCAATTGACGTTTCTTTCTAGTATTGGAATGTCATTTGTTGCATAAAACAAAAACAATTAATGGATTGTTAAAGTATTATAAAATTTGGAAAAAAATAAAAAATCTACAACGCTTATTACAGGTACATTGTGTGCAAATGCACAAACTCTTAGAAACTTTTTTCCATAATTTTTCATTCCATTGAAGATCCTAATGTTAAAGTAAATATATTATATGAATTACGTATACATTTTACATTTATTAATACAACGTTTGTTAACTTATGCACGCGATGAGGTTCTAAATCCAGAAGAATACGTCTTGGAATTTTATATTAAATATTTCCGACGTATTGCCCTGTTCTTTATTTATTCAAATAATATCAGATAAATATAACTATTGATAAGTTAATAATCATATATTATGATTCTCAGTTTCTGGTTCACGTAGATGATTTTATATATAAAAGTATCTGTCACAAAGTGATATTAATACTTTATAGAATTTCTATGCTCATCCTTGTAGGCGGAAAAATGGCCAAAGATGCATTAATGTATAATTATGTTTTCAAACAATCCAGATTCATGCTTGTTGTTGCCTCTTAATTTGAAATTCTTACTACTTTCTTTTAAAAACGTAGCTATGTTCCTGCAAGTAATATTAAAATATATATTTGTGTATCTACAACGTTTGCTTAGTAATTATTTCTATATTTATAATAATAATAATAATATGTACAACATATTAATTTATAATAATAAAGAGAGTAAAACGAAACTATTGGAGATACATTACATATTGTTGAATAGGTTCAAGTTTTTGAAATAAATAATTAGTATAGAGCAGGGGATGAAGAAGCTAAAACGTAATATGGAAAAGGATTTATACTGCAAGGAGAAGAAATAAAAACCCTACGCCTTACGGATGATAATTTAGTATAGGGGAATCAGAATAAAACTTGAAAACAATAATAAATGGAAAGAAAGTGGTCCTAGAGAAATAGTTTAATATGAGGATTATTAGAGGGATAATCAAGGTAATGGAGTGTAGAATGGGAAACGGAATAACAAAGAGTGTTAGATTAGGAAAGGATATTTTGATGGAAGTTAAGGAATTCTGCTACTTGAGAAGCGTAATAATTAGGGATGGTAGAAGTATAGTAGTCATAGAGAGTAGGATAGCACATACAAGGAAGGATTCTCAAAAAAAGAGGAATTTACTTGGGGTAATATGTGTGAATATTAGTAAATCGTTGCTAAATATGAAGTGTGGCGTTATATGGGTGCGAAACGTGGACAATAGGAATTGTAGAAGGGAAACGAATAGAAGCTTTTGAAATGTGGTACTTCAAGAGAATGCTGAAAATCAGAAAGGTTGATAGAATCACTAACGAGGAAGTTCTTAACAGAATAAGGGAAGAGCGAACATTATGCAGGACGTTGACCAAGAGAAGGGATAGATTAATACTCCACGTTTTAAGACATGAGGGTCTTGTAAAATTAGCATTAGAGGAAGTGTGTGGGGTAATGTCAGAAGAGGGATGTCAAGGAGGGAATACGCTAATCAGATTATGGAAGTTTAGGATGTGGTATTTAAATTGAATTAAAAACCCTGCGCAAGATAGGTTAGCATGGAGGGTTGCATCAGACCAGTCTTAGGACTAAATACAAAAACTTTCATTAATAGGTATATTTAAAGCATATTTACTACTTAAAATTAAATGGTAAGTAAAATGACTAAATTTAATTTCAACAATGATCAGTTTTTATATCAGCTAAGTCTCCTTTTAATCCACAAAAATATCTCTTTCACTATATCGTAAAGTACAAGATTAAAAATGCAATGAAATTAGTAACAGATTAAAAATGTGTAGAATAAAAACGGAAGTATTAGTATTCTGGAAAATGAAATTCTGAGCAAATTAGTCATCAGAGAAACGAAAACGCTAATAATAAACGATCATTAAATATAACTATATGTAAGAGCAACTTATTTATATAAACCGTGAACTATTATGAGGTTGAATCTTATTGTATTTCAGAACTATGGTATCAACCGCAAATAAATTAAATTAAATCACAAATACACGAATAATGATAACGTGAAATATCAAACAGTAATGCAACTTAAACTATTAATTATTAATAAGTGTTGATCCTATTAATAAATGTACTAATAAGCTATTGTTAAACAAAAAGATGATAAGTGTATTTTTCAAACGACTCAGCAGTACCTAAAACTGTATGAAGACAATACATGAGAAATATAGCAATACGAAAATGTACAGCAGAGCGTAAAATGATTCATTATCGTAATCCGAATAATAGGAAAATTTGTTTCCGTATCACATTACCAAAAATAATTAAATAAAAGAACCACATATTGAGTTGGATATTATGTATGTACTGTTCCGTTTTGTGAAGGAAAAAATACACTATTTTAAGAAATTTATTAGAATTCTCATATCGTTTCAAATAATTTTAATTGTAAATTTTGATTTCCTTCGTCTCTAAAAACTAAATTAATTACGTACCTCCTAATGAAGAGAACTATATTTCACTATCAGTTACCTTTCATACACATGTTTCTTTTAAAGTATAAATAAAAAATAAAAAATTTAATGCAATAAAGTAATAAGACATTCTTATAATTTTCATAAACGTTTTAATAGCTGGATAGTACAATTTTTTCAGTATGTAACTATAACTTTGACATATATTGCTACGTGTAAAAAATAATTTTTATTACTATCTGAAAATTATTTACCAAATTTCAATTTCACTCATTTTTACATGTCAATGATAATACCCACATAACATGCACATCTTTTCACACAAAAATTATTTATAAATAAAGTATCATCTCATTGTGTGCATCTAGAATCCTTTATCTTAATATATATATATAAGTTACAAATTGTTTAAATCGATAGGAAAATCCTATTTAACACTAAATAATTCCAAATAAGTATTCTATTTGCCCATTAGAATAGTTTTATAAATAACGAGCCTTAATGTATTAAACCTAAACTATACAGCTTGAATGGTCTGTTTATTATTGAATAATTATTATATGTGGTTAAAAGAAATATAAATTTATATAATACTTTCCGGCTTTAGAAATTATATAGAATAATGTGAATAGGGTAAGTCGGGGTAGAACAGGTTATTTTTTTTTAAATCTAAAATTATTAAAAAGAAAAAGTTCTTCATTTAAGTATAAAATATTAGTTTGTTCTATTATTTACTTAATCTAATTTCAATAAGATTTAAAATAACGAATATAGATTTTTGGTGAATTTTTGAAAATAAACTTACCAATTTCCTGTTCTGCTCCACCCCCCCTCCCCCGGGGGGGGGAAGTACGGAATAGATGATTTGTAAAATAAATTTATACAATAAAATTAAATTTAAATTAAAATAAGTCGTAACATCCTACGCGCTTTCTTTCTTATATTTATTTTGCGTTCGGTTGAATGCTTATCAATTTCTTATTTCGCAAAGCTATCTTTTGCATCTGCACAGTCCTTGCTAGCATATGCCCCTTTATTCCCAATCCATTTCTTTCTTTACTTATTCTTTTCGGGAACTGCTTCCTGTAACTTATTCTAATAAAGTGGATATGTCAGTTCTCCCTTTTTGTTTTTAGCAACACAACATTTTGCCTGGTACAGTAATTTTTAGTTCACTGAGCTTCAATACAAGCAGATATAAGCCGAATACATAACTTATATACAGCTATATAAATTTATTTTACGAATATATATCATTAAGGAGTTGAAAGCGAGCAGTCATGTAGCTTGCATTCCGTCGAAATGATGCAAAAATTATAAATTAACAGATGTAAGACATGATTTCATTCAAACCATCCAGTCAGAACTTGGTCTTGTCGGCTACTGGGACTTTTTACATCACCAGTGATCATGTTTGTATTTACCAAAATTCAGCACTAGACAGTGAAAAAATAGGATATCGCATTCCGCCTTGAGTTCCCCTATACACATTGGAAAACAGAACGAATCGGTTAGTAGAGAATTAATTCAGTTATATCACATGATAAAGACCGGATCAAGAACACCTTT
This sequence comes from Eucriotettix oculatus, assembly GCA_034510155.1. Classification (NCBI taxonomy): domain Eukaryota; kingdom Metazoa; phylum Arthropoda; class Insecta; order Orthoptera; family Tetrigidae; genus Eucriotettix; species Eucriotettix oculatus. Next base: position 143,474,882 of record CM067377.1, read on the forward strand.
CTGTATTAATGAAATATAAAAAGTATTCGTAATTTATATTGAAAATATTGTTCATAATCGTAATTTAACATTGGACCAAAACTTGAAGGTTATCCGATGAAGACATTCTGCTTCCGGAGATTGTCTACAATACCGAATACTGAATATCATTATGGAAATTCAAGATGCTCCCAACGGACCTAACTTTCCGCCATATGAATGCCGTCATCCCAAAAGAAAGTGAGTGGAATGTGGTAATAGGAAAGCTGCTACAGACTTATAATCACCCTGGAAACACCTAAGAAACCTTGCTGCGATATAGACCCAGTGGTCATCGAAGAAATCCTTATAATTAACATCTATCACAACGGCGGAAAAATTGTCATTTAAATGGCCACAGAATTTAGCTTAGAATCACTGAACCTCAACAGCCTTATACCGATAGACTCTATGGACTATATCATCAGATTAGCCAATCCAAAGTAGAGAAACCGCGTTACTAACAGAGTCGGAGACAACTTAAGAAAAATACTAACCTATGGCAACCAAACAGGATTGTTTGGATACCGGCCCATAGGGGCGTATCGAGACACGAAAGAGGGGATCACCTGGCTTAGGAAGGAGCTGAGTTGCACATTTAGTTAAAGATATTTAACCATAGTCTATTTATTACCAGGCAATGCAAAAGTTTCTCCGTAAGCTAGCTGGAGTCGCTCAATAACTTTTTCTTTCATGCGACATTCAACCTTAATTAAAAAATAACTTGAAATAATTATTTCGTGTAAATAGATTTTTCCGACACTCATTCAACTTTATATTTCCCAATAAAAGTTTAAATGATCTAAGAACGTAGAAGAAGTGTGGGCGGTAAAGTACTGTTATGATTTAACAATTTTTGGTAAATTTATGGGAACAGAAAATGATTTCATAAAAGTATAAAACATTACTTTCTTCTATAATTTACTTAATCTAATGCCAATAGAACTTAAAAAACGAATTTGGATTTTAGGAGAACATTTCAATAGAAAGTTACAAATATCCCATTCTGTCCTCTCCTGGGGTAGAATGGGATAGGATGTTTTTATACACAATTATTGCAATAAGATTGTCACGTTTGAGATTTTTCAAAACTTCCCAGACTTTGCTAACATTTTCCCTTTTTTCCGTTCCTTTTCTTTCTTAATGTATTCGTTTTGGGTACAGCATCCTCATTCTCATAAGATGAGTCCGACAGTTTTTCCTTTTTATTTCCCGAGGAACTGAAAACATTTTACCGTCTTCAGTAGTATCTAGTTCCGTTTCGCACGCCAGTCTCGGTTTAAGGTATTTCACAGAGCCTTAATACAAGCAGATTTAAACCTAATATGTAACTTATATGCAGCTAAGGTCACATAGTTCACTAATCTATAATATTAAAGAATTCTGTTGAAACGCAGAAAAAATTATAAAATTGCAAATGTAAGACGCCAAAACAAGAGTTCATTCACAAGGAGCGGTCAAAATATGAACAAGCCAGATGCCAGGTCTTCTTCCTTGACCTGTTACAGTGTTCAACCTATTCAGCACTATCCAGAAATAAAATAGGGTATCTTGTTGTACTCCGCTATTCCGTTCCACCCCGACTTCACATAAATAAGAGAAGTTCTACCATACAGTTTCAAATTACTACATTATTAAAATCCTTTACAGAATAGTTATAGGTATCATAAATTCGAGACAAATACAATTTTAATAAAGAAATAATTTTACAGTATATATTAAATATGAAGGTCGGTGTTAATATTAGTTTAGAATCGTCAACGAAATTTTATAAGACGCGACAATAAGTTGAGTATGACATAAAATATAAATATTGCAGGTCCTGGGAAATGATTCAGGTTTCACAGCCCGCAGATGTGTTCCTTTGGTTGGATATTAGGGAAATAAGAAAATTGTTGGGGATTACGGAAGATGTAAGAATCCCTCCATCAGACTTGGCCATGCTGGAGACGATTCTCTTATATCTGGGAGGAGTACAATATTGCAATAATACTATTGCTGAAGCACCTTCACTCATGTGAAGAAAATTGTCATTGTCATTGAAACCAGTGGTATCCATGAAAAACAAGTCTTCCCATTAATACATATCCATATACGCACATTGTGCGCTTTATTCATTAGTAATATATAAATTATTTGTTAATTTATCAAGCAATAAATTACTTCCAAATAATATGATCCTAATTTTTTAAAACTAATGTAGTTATTACTCATCATATAGCTACTAATTTCATTTATACGAAAAGGTGTTTCTCATCCGGTCTTGGCCCTGTGATAAAGCTGAATTCATTCTCTGTTATATATATATATACCTTATTTTACATAAATTCTAAAGCTGTAATATATTCCCTCAATGAGACTTAAATTACTGTTTCTTTATCCCACATTTAAGTAATTCAATTATATACAGACTATTGAAGCTGTATAGTTTAATTTTAAAATATTAAATCTCGTTGTCAAATAGTTCTTTTTAAATATAATAATATGGTAAACAGTTAAAAAAATATTGGAATCTTAATTATTTAGTGTTAAATAGGAAATATCTAACCACTTAAAAAATAAGTAACTAAAATATTACTTTTATGGTACAGGTTTCTTAATAGTGTTTATAAAAATAATATAGTAAAAAGATTTTCATGTCGGTTAGGCATTGGTGAATGGCTTGTAATAATGAGTGAAAATGAAATTTATTAGGTAAACAAATTTCAGATAATAATTTGAAAATAATTTTTTTGTGCAGCGACATATGACAATATTGTAGTTAAATTTTATTATACCAAGCTACTGAAAAACTTATAAATATTCTAAGAACGATTTTATTAATTAATTATACTCTACTAGTTATTTTTTATTTACGTAGTATACAAGAAACAAATGTTTATGAAAGGTAAGTAATGATGAAGCATATGTGTTATATTCGTAAGGTGATACATAATTAAAATAGTTTTGATCTAGAAGGAAGAAATTTGAAGTTTACAACTAAAAGTATTAGGAATAAATTAATTTTAATATCATGTGAATCTTTATAAAATTTATGGTTGTTACTCTAGTGTAACGGACGCAAGATTTAATAAAGTAAGGGAGTGTTTTCAAGCATTCGTTTCATTCCCTAAAACAAATACTTAAATATACCTTACAATTGACCGCAATGAATGTTAGACTAGCGTTTGATAGATAATAAATGTCTGGAAGATACAAGAAAATAGTTGCTTAAAAGCGGATAGTTATTAGTATGTAATTTTATAATAATATATTTGTTTTGAGTTATTTAAATTGTATACTTTAACTGTTAATTCATGAAATGAAGACATAATAAGATATTCAATAAAATTAAAAAACAACATTTTTTCATAATTGTTTTCCAGAATTCTCTTTTCTTCAAAATATTGAAATAAAATTTAAAAATAATATCTATATGTTGTAATATTTCGTAAGTAGAACAAAATAAAACATTATCCAAGGATCAATTTTTATTGTTACGTCTGTAATTATAAATTACCAAATAATTGTAAAGAAATTAATTAATACAAGTAAGAAGTTGAGTGTCGAAAGCAAAGGTTTTACGTTTCTTATAAATTTATAGAATTTTATTACTCTAAAAGAAAGTCTTTAGATTCGGTTTCTTAAGTGGGAGGATTTCTTTTGTATTAATTTAAGTGTATTAGACGATTACTTTTTTCTTTTTATAGCATTAGAAAATGCCTGTATTGACAAATTATATATTTATAAACAGTTTCTGTTAAGCAGTATATTATTTTTGCTTACGATCTATCGGATAGTTTTTAAATAGTACATAACGATGAAATATTTATTGCGGTACAATCTACAAAATGCTACAACTTCTGCAATTTAGTTACTATTACCAAATATAGTCATGAGTACCAGTATTCATTGAAACTATGTTTTATGTCATGTAAATGGAACGAGTCTCGGGTTTTCTATCGCTGAGAGCCTGCGAAGAAATCGTATCAGGGCGTGTATGTGAGGAGGAGGTGGCGAGTTCCAGAACATTCCAAACCCACGAGGACGGTACCGGCAATGAACAGGTCTTATGGTGAAATTATTCCCAACTAAAACAGCCGGTATTTTCTTTAATTTAAATTAGCCAGTGTCATTTAACTCATTACTGTATTTCCTGTGTTAATAAAATCGTGATCCTACAACTAACAAAATAATCACTACAGATGCTATTCTGTTGAAAAATTAGTAATAAATAATCTTGAAAGAAAGTGCATGTAAATGGAGGCTAAGTAAAGGAAATTAATAACTTCTAGAACTCGGCAGTAGAAAATAAAACCGTTTAGGTGTAAACGTATTAAGAAACATAGTTCAGTAAAACACGAAATTAATTACCAAAAGTGTGCAAGTAAAATTTAAATATCTAGACCGACATATACATACTCTAATTATTTGTTATTAAAATATGCTACAATATTCAGTAGCCCTATATCCAAACAGAATATAAGATATTACTTAATTTATTCGCAGGAAAGGTTCTGTCATTTTCATAAAAAAATACAATTATAAGCTATGGTGTCCGTCGGTCCGTTTGAACGGCTTAACTAATTTTAATTAATTTTCATACATATATTTCTACATTCTTAAGATACAACACGAGCTACGTGTAATAAGAAATAAGAGAATACTAAAAAATATATTTGAATTTTTGCTTCAAATAGCTGTGCTATTATTGAATTGATATATTTTTTCTCAATGATTTGGTACTTTATAAGCATATAAAAATTAATAACAGGCTGTTTCAAAAGAAATACTTTTTTTACGCTTAACAGACCATATTTTCAGCCTTAAGTAATTTTTACGTTATTTTTCTTTTATAATACATCCTGTATTACGACTATTATTATAAATAAGTTAAAATTTAAATTTATTTTTCTAGTATTCAATTATTTTTGTTAAATTTAAATCTATACTTGTTGTAATGAAAATAAAAGTTATAGAAAATATTGATTTAGTTCAAAGCCGTAAAATGCATTATAAATGTTCAATTTTGTAAATAAAATTCTGAAATTAAATATATAATGTATATCTCATACGTTTTAATACTCTGACGGCCATTTAGATTACGAATGCATTAATTACTGTCTGAAATATTAGCAACTTGTTGTAGAATGTTTCTAGTGACGACGTGGAATATTCAAAGTAAAGTAAAATTAAGTATCTTAAAACTGTGTTAGTTATAGATTTTATGAATCTGTGTAAGGTTTAAGGAGCTACTTACTTTTATGCTATACTTCATAAAAAGTAATATAATTGGAAAATAGAAGGTTATAATGATATTTCTAGAATAGCTATGACAAATAAATCATAATTCCTGTAAATATTGATAATAAGGTATAAAATTTGATTTGGCTGTGCAATGTTAATATATAAAGATAATCTGAGGGACAGGTTCCAAACATGGTACTTGAATGTTAGCTTATTTATATAATGAAAATATTACTGGTGTATTTTCTATATGCATAGACCTAATGTTTAGTCCTAAAAAAATTTTGTTCTTTTATTTTAAACTTCAATATGTAAAATATTGTAATGTATAAAATAATAAATGAAAATTGAAAAAGTATAAGATCAGTGGATCACCGTAAAGAAATAAATTTAAAGCAATTATTTTGTCTTGATGTGCTAATATTAAAAATTTAAACTGTTAACTCTATGTAAGGTACAATGTATATTGAACGTATTACCTAACACTATTAAAATTTACTAACGGTTGAATCTTGTTTAAATGTCTATTTGCAATGATAATGATTGTCTGTAAAGTAAGCATTTCAATGGTAGAATAATAAACAAGCATAAAATTATTATCTAAATTATTTTATATTACACAATTAATGAACTATATTTAAATGCATAATGTTTTCTATGATGTACGGAGTGAAGAAATTAATTACAATCAAATAAACAAATACCGTGTAGATACAATCTAAGTGGTACGTTAAATTTATTTCAGTGGACGTAAAAATTTTAGTACAAAAATTAAATTCACACTGAAGAATTATTTCAACCAAAACCGAATTATGAACATTGTATTTCAAGTATGTTGCCTTCTTTAATTAAAATTAACGTACTGTGTGTATTTATTCACATTCGTATTAAATGATACCGTCTACATTCTTAATAAACGGAAGCAATATTTCTATAATACAAAACTTTAACACATGTAACACTTATTTATATAAATAAATAATTTACATATTTCTTAATCGTACATTACAATTATGAAGAAGACAATCGCGTAGTTTCTTACAAGCCAGTTAAATATCAGGAAATATATATTTAGAATTATGTTTCAAACAAATGAAACTGTAAAATATGTTTTGCTATTAAATTTTTCACATTAGAATGATAATAACTGTAGCTAATATTTTTTAATTCGTTTTGAAATTCATATTTGGAAAATTATATATATTTGTCACCAAAATAACTTTCCATGTATATTACTGCGTAGAACTTTTATAAAAAATATAATGGTTCAGATATGAATAAAAATTACGCCGGAAACACATAAGAATAGTAAAAAAATTAATTTACTACTGTTTCCAAATACGAGTAGCTGACGGACACTATTAGTGAACATATTTAACCTTAATATAGTAATTTTTGTGGTTTTCAAACTGCACACACTGGGTGCTGCAAATTATTTGAAACTACAAATTATGCAACTATGATTTGTTACGTAGTGTGAAAAATGTGAAGATATAAATAAATATAATAATTTAATAACTTAGCAATAGATAAGAATTAAGTTTAAATAAATAACGTATCGGAAACGTTGTTATATTCCTCATCGAAATAGTAAGAGCTTTTGAGAACATGTTGCACAGTTTGAGTAGAAATGTGTTCTTATTATAAGTATTTTAATTCTTTACTTCACATATATGTGGGATTACAATTGTTTATGTGACAGTCAAATTACAGATATACTACATTAAATTTTTCTTCTATATTAATGAAAGTACAGTCTGAAATTGTATAAGAAGCACTCTGATATTTAAGTTTTCTTAGCTACGTTTGAAGTTTCGGTTAATAAGTTTTAAATAAAAAAAACTTTTGAAATTAATCATATTAATTTGAATTTTAAAAATAATCAAATATTTTATTTAAGTCCAAGTTTCATAGATGTATCCTTCATTAAATACATTACGATATTAAATTAATTATTTCTTGCAATGAGGATATTCTTGGTTTGAACAATTATCGGGTTTTTACTATATTCCTTAAAATGATAGAAAATTTCTAAAAAATTTCTTATTATGTTTTACTAGAATCAGTAGGGTTGTTTATAATTTTTGAATCCTTGCTAATATCTTAATTTTATTTTTGTTTGTAAATCCTTAAAATATTCGTAATATACAGAAGAAGAATTTAAGCAATGAAGGATCTAAATGTCGTATTGTTTTATTTCCCTACGTCATCGCTCCTTGTTTTACAAATATGCGAGAGGTGGAGAAATTTTCAGTTGCTTTTGTGTGACTTTTTTTGCACGCTATATTTTTTACTGCGTCGGCTGCAAGGTTCTCATGCCTGTGGTTATTTTTCTATTGAAAATCTTCAAATATTGAGTACTATAACTATAACTATATATATGTGTCTGTGTGTGCGAGTCAGTGTTCATCTGTTTATTTCACTTTAAAGGTTATATTTAAATAACTTCTTGTAGTTAAATTAAGTTTCACTTTAATATTGTAATATTATTAAACTCTGTGCTATGATAATGACTGTTCCGGCATTCTAAAAACATATTACTTTGGGACGTAATAATTACAGATCTTAAATATTATTACTTTTGCATTCTAGGTTAAAGAACGGGCTAAAATAGTAGTCTTAGCACTAGTAACCGTATTTTATAACAAATACGACAGCAATAGCACTGTTAAAAGTTAAAGAATTTTTCTATAATATTTTTTGCAGAAATTACTGTAGAATATTTCTAAGAATACTAATGTTCATGTTTAAATTTCGAATTGCATTAAATGTTTTATTCCCAACGACCCTAAAATTTCTTTGTTAGAACAATATGTATATTTTCTCGCAAAACTGTCTGAATAGTAGTCGCGCACACGGTATAAACGAATTATTATACAGAAAATGTGAAAAATTATAAATGTAAGTACAGTCTCCTAAATAATTAACAAGTTTATGGTAAATAATTTCCATGTGTTATATTTTAATATACCAGGATATAAAATCTTTTCTATAAGAGTAAGTGATAAAATATATCATTATTATTATTGTAATTATTTTCTAATTATTATCAAAATAACGATTGTAAATATGTGGCCAGATAATAGTACATAATTTTAATAATTCACGAGCATTACCTAAATCAGAAACGTATATATATATATATATATATATAAATATATATTAAATTTTCAATAATATAATGTATTTCGGTAATTAATGGTAATATTTCTCTACATTTAAAATAACTGCTAAAAAACTAGATTTTAACTAATTTAAATTATTGTTTTACATAAATATCTGCAATAAACACTATGAAAGCAACATTCAAAATTTCGATGAATAGAAAAATGTAAATCAAATTACGCAAATTATTGTTTCCAAAACAAGTCAGTGTAATAACAATTAAAATGAAGTTACTTATAGGCCAAATGTGGACAATGTAAAACATGTATAAATTGTCAAGAATAATAATGTTAAATTTTACAAATTGTTACTTTGTTTCTGTTTTGTGCTTCTAAATTATTACAAGTATAGGAATAATATAACGTAAATATTAATAGAGTCCAGGAATTTTATCATAAAATTTTAGTGAATAGCAAAACTGTACAATTTTAAAGGAACGTAATATATTAGTATTAAAATAATTTCAATTTACTTAATTAATAAAAGAAAAGTAACTGTTACAGTAAATTATACTTGTTATAAATTATCAAACTATGAATTATCTATACAACTTATTATCGTACTTCTTTTAAAATTAAATTTATCCAATATTGTTTATTTACATCTTGAAGAGAATCTATCTCAAAACATTTAATTATTATTTTTTTCAAGTACATTGCATTTGAAAAACTACACCTAATACGTTTTATGATAATTAATTTATACTACTTATATTGTTTTTTTCATATTATTATTTATAAAATATTTATATTTTATCGTTTTGTGTACTTAAGCGAAGGTCTGGTGACTATTTTGCATATGCCGTATGAAATTAATAATGATGAAGTTAAAAGTTTAAATTATTTAAATTTACTAATCATGTTCTTTAAATGGAAGGAAATTAGTGTTAATACTGATATCCAATATTACTAAAACCAGCAGACCTGTTTGCTGTAAGTGTATCTGCATATAATAAAATATTTTAAGGGAAAATTTGAATTGAATTTCTATGAAAATATTGATAGCAAAAGGAAGAGTATCATTATATATATATATATATATATGAGTGTGTGTGTACATAAATTTAACATAACATCACCAATGTAGAAATAAGTACATGACTGTTAACAAGCACAAAAAGCAAAGTTATAATTACATAAAATTAGCTGACTCTCCTAGAAACACAAGTGTCCATAGTTTCCGGATATGCATAATCTGTTAGTTATAGTCCATCTATATGAATAAAATTATTTATTTATTTAATAAATATTTTTTTCAGTACTGCACTTAGTATGTAAAACTACGAACTTATATACTATATTATCCGCTAAATTATTTGTTGAGAGAATAATATATTTGTAACATTTGCCTGTCAATAACTCGCTGAAATAAACGGAGTAAAAAATATTTAATTATTTAAATTATCAGCAATATTTACTGATATTTTACTATTGAAAATTTTCTGAATTATTTATAATTTATTTTAAAACGAAGAATTTATTAAAAGACTAGCAAATTGAAATGTACTTTATTAGCTATTCTGATTGCGTCGAAACATTCTCCGAAATTTTTAAGACGCATTAAATTATGCTAAACAAATTAACTCATGTTGTGGCTGGCCAGAATAAAAAAAAGTCTAATACTTTAAAGTTCTCCCAGAGGTATTCTAGAAAATAAATAGGAATAATTAGCAAGTGAAATAATTTTATATTAAAACACCGGAATTATTATACTACGGTTCCGTACGTCCCGGAGACATATCTGTATGATTTTGGCCGTCCGTTACGCCCATGTTACTGCCATAATTATCGTCTCTTGGACATTCGACGCGAAACTGATCGTTACTGTTTAAAAATAAATTAACAGGGACGCTGTGCGAAGACATTTCGTAACGGTTCGTGACAGAAGAATATCAGCGGATTCCAATTTATTTGATTAGTCCCTCTGACGTCCAGCCAGCGGACTTATTGAGCCCTCTTGCTTGCGTCACGCCGCTGCTTATCGACGCGGAGGGCAAATCTGCCTCCCGAAATCAGACAAACATCTCCACGAAACAACACGTTGGAAATTAAAAAACCCCAACAGCATTAAAATTTTAACGTCCGAAACAAAGCTGTTTTAATAACATATTTTAACTGAGTTCTTGTAATTTCATTAACTGACAAATTAAATTTTCTTTGCCTTTTAAACGCACACACGCGTAGGTATTATAAAAAAAGTGGAAAATACGATGCGCGTAGCTCTAGGTATGATTGAAAACCTGAAAGTTTAATATGTGGGTCCGGACAACGCTTTTTGATTTATATGACTCAATTATCGCAGCATCTGACAGCGCTGGTCGGCAAGGAAAAGGAAGACACGCCTGCAACGCCGCCACCACCGCTGCATGCTAGCGCCACATTTTTGCCGTGGTGGGGGAAGGCACCATTTTTATTTTTTTTAGCTTCTCCCCTCCCCCGCGAAAAGCAGTCGGCTACGGTAGAGGCTGCTGCTTACCTGAGGAGCGACAGAGAGAGAGCCAGACAGAGAGAGACTGCGCAATCAAGGACCGTTCTTCTGCTCTTGCGTTTTACCCGCTGGTCGTTTTAGCCGGCGTCAATTTTCTGCAACGAGAGAAGCCCTCCCAAACACGCACACATACAAGAGTATATAGGACGGACAGCCATGGTTTCAACGTTAAAGTGGGAAAAAAAAGAGGGGGAGAGGGGGCGCGCACAAAAAGAGAACGACGGGAGAAGAGGAAAGTACCGAGGCACCGGGAAGGGTAGTTAGAGGGAATGCGGACAAAGCGAACGTGGGAGAGGACAAAAAAGGCACACACGCGACGCAGAAACGTAGAGAAGCAGAAGACAGGATCTACGGCGCGTCTGACGACCGGAGACCGGAACTTGAGCAGGCACTACTACTAGTAGCGAAGAGCAACTACTATACCAGACACGGACCCCACTACTACTGCACTGAGCACACCCCTCTGCCTAGGAGCATAGCGCGCTTGCGGCTCCACTGTGCCTGCCAAACATCACATGAACACTATACAACCCAATAGCCTACCTGTTGTTAATATCATGTTGCTATGTATCGCATGGGTTAATTCACACGCTCAGATCAATGTCAATTCGAGGCTAATAAACAGGGTTGCGCGGGCGAGGGGGAGGTGGCTGGGGGGTGGGGCGACTATGGCTCCGTCTCTGTCGCCCCCGTTCTCTACCCACATACGTCTCTCTCTCTCTCTCGTACAACACTATGTGTATATACGGGTATATGTGTGTGTGTGTTATAGAGGGGCGGGGGTAACTGTGCTCTGTGTGGTGGTGGGTCACGGAAAGGGGAGGGGGTGTGGCGGAGGCTTCTAAACTACCCGCAAAACACGGTTAAAACATTAACCAACGCTTGGTAAAAAAGTGTAGTAAACAAATATGAAAAATATAAACTTTTCACCACAATTCTCTACTCCTGGCTGCATGGATTCAGGAAAGAGAAAGTGTAAAAAAAGTAGATATATACATATAACGAACTGCAAATATTTTCTGTAAACAAATCAGAATCATCCTATCAATCAAAGTAAGTAAACAAAGACATAAAGGAGGACAGAGACCTGTATGGGGGAAAAAGGTATATGTTTTTAGGGGTGTCGGCTACTGAAGTTGCACGACGCGTTGATTGCCGCCAAGCTCCTTCCACACGCACACACACACGTGGGGTGTGTAATTAAAACGTGAAACCAGGAGACTGCGAAATTCCCCCGTGTAGCGTCCAAATGTAGTATAAAAAAAAGGTATGATTGATGCAGCAAAGTATCCGAGCCAGTGAAATGTCAGAATGGAGCCGGTCATAGGACAGATGTCTACAGACGAGACAGACCGGTTCTCTGAGGACACCCTCACCCTTGCAGATACGATTTCGCAACCCTCGGCCCCGTCTCCTGCAAGACGGCGGAACAGGTCAGCGAATATAATGAAGGTCCTGTAACGTCTCCAACGGGCAATGCTTTTCTGCAAGGGGCGTTTCGAATTTGCAAAATTTAAATGAGTTCCTCTCCCTCCAGATGTTTCATATGCAACGAAAAACGTCTTCTCATTTTGCACGTGCAAAATCATATTATTGGCGAGTCTCGGAAGACCATAACGTCTGATGCAGCTTAAGAGAGGTATAAATATAAGGTCCAATCGTACTATAGACTAATTAATTCCGAAAATATACATTATACATTAATTTGCAGATAGCTAAGTCTTAGAAGTAATTATATACAAGTATTGTAAGGTCGAAATACATACTTAGAACAACCTTATCTTAACACATGCATAAATTTATTCTAAGATGAACCACATTAAAGTATTTTTAAATGTTTTCGAAATTATGAACTTCCAGATACACATAAAATTTCTTTTAAATATTCTACATACAAGTTAACATACTATTTTCCTATAAATATACTGTACTTAAACTTAAATTACTCCATGGTAGTTTGCGTGAAATAATAAAATACAAAATGTAATAGTTATTACTCGAATAACATTTCTTAAAATGGAAAGTACCGAAGTAAATTGCGATTATGTAACAGGAAGTCCTCATTTTGTATAAGATAGTAATTAAACTACCACATTACTAGAAGAGCCGTTTATAGATTCTAAATCGCTTTATCATACTTCCTGATGGTAGGAACGATGTAATTGTAGTATCGTCAAAAATTATGAATATTTATAGCCTAATGGATAATTTTATATTGTAAAATGCTTACATTTATGACACTGTATCACTTTAAATATATATAACTAAAATAATATCACTATTTTCGTACCATCTTCTGAATTACAGCTAACACATTCGATCATGTTCCCACCACGTTTGCCTTGACCTACATTTTCCCCCCAAGGCAATTACCGTAAGAACCGGTATCTTGAATCAGCGAAGAAGGGAGCGGGTGCAGAAATCTTCCATCTCCCCCTGTTCCCCATAATAAGTACTCGACACTGCGCGATATAAGCAAACCCTGCAAATTAAATTAAATAAACTTGCAATAATTAAATGGGAAAGTCATCAACAAGTTTAATAACAAGCTAATTGTGTTCTTTCTTTCTAAAGTTAACCACTATTGATCAATTATTGTTCAATGTTTATTATACACCACTATTACGACTGTTGTTGTAACTTAAAGACGTTTCGGTAAACAATTGTTTATAAATAACTACTAATAGGATAATCATGTGAAGTATTTGACAACGTAGTAACGCAATCAAAATTTCATAATTTAAGTATCATATATTTCTCTAAATTGAGTAAATTTTATAAACAACGAAATAATCTCAAGTTTATGCAATTTATAACCGAGCAATTGCATGCATTATTAAGATTTTAAAGTTTGTATATATAATATTAACGACAATGAATTTATTTAGCAAAGAAATGCTACTCACTACTACGGCATTCAATTCTTCATTGTTTATATACCATAAACTTAAATGTTTAAATAAACTATCCTTAAATTTATTACATTCCTTAATTTCTATTAGTAACTGGTTCAATTATTTTTAATTAATACTGTTTTGTTTCAAGTCTAACCTAGCCTAATACTACATTACTTCTAACATTGAATGAGTTCACATCGTACTTATAAGGTAAATAATTATTAAAATAGGACGGTAACAAATTATTGATACACATATACAAAAATATCATAGTTAGAGGTTTTATAGTCTTTGAAACAAAGACAATACATTTTTCTTAGCATTACGGTGAGACTAAATATTTCATTTTTCCATAAGATTATTATTAATGCCCTACTTTGCAACTTATTATGTCCGTACACTATCATGAGCTAAGTTATATATTTTATTTTTCCTTTTGTCAACATACTTTTGGATACTCACGTTTCTGCTTCATTTCACCATCACGCGTAAATTATTCATAGAAACCAAGTTCAGAGTAACGCTAAAATTTAATGACACTTCGAATAGTGTAATTCTTTGACACACAAACACGCATATATATGTGTGTGTGTTTGTGTGTAGGACAATTTCTCTTTATAATAGTTCTATTCTTACTTACGCTACTTATTCTGTTAATACTTTATTATTATTAGTTAAATGCGCACAAGTTGTGCATCGGTTAATTAGATTACATATATTCTGGTTAATAATTTATAATGTTGTCAAAGTTTATGGCTTCCTTATTTAATTTTTTGGTGTACTTCTTTGTCTATAATAATATAATATGGATACGAGAAAAGTATTCAGACAATGAGTGGGCTAATAAATTTCCAATCATAGAATATGATTATTTCTGTTGTAAAATTCATTACATTTTCGATATTCATCATCGTACAAAAACTAATAATATTTAAAAATAAAATTAACATTTATTCCCATTTTATATTTAATTTGTGTGTACCTGTGTGTTTATTTTATCTTATTTTGTAGCTACGAAGAAAACATTTTTATAACTTTTAGAAGACAGTATTTTAATATAGCCCCATATATATTTCATAAACATCTTCAATATAATACATTCAAAACAAATGGTATATTTAAATGTCTCAGAACAATTTCAAACATAAAGCGTTTTGGATTAATTTGTTTTCATTACAAACTGAGTACTATAAAAATATTAAAGGCAACATTATTTCTCGCATAATTTTAATTTTTAAATTATTTTATTTATTTACATTTGCATTGTTATTTTGCACCTCAGATATAAATAATCTTAATTTACAGCTCTAAATGGAAGCGCATAATTGAAAAATATATTTTTCTTCTTATCCATTTTTTAAATTCATGGAACATAATTCTGCTATCCACAATAAGATGTATAGATTTCGGAAATACGGAATAAGAAAAACAATAGACTGAATTAGTGATATAGAAGTTAAATAGTACTAAATGGATTTCTTTTCTCTTCATGAAAATTGAATTTTTCTTTGCTATTCTGTTATCTTTCTCTTCTGCTGTAAATGATCTCAGATTGTACGTCCTGCAGTTTAAACACACTTCTCATTTACATTATAGTAAATCTTGGCATATAACACCTTAATAAAAATTTAATTTACCACGACGGTTGATAAAAAATATTTCAAGTTGTAAAAGATTCACATTTAGCATGATTAGATGAGTGAGATTAGTTTTAATTGGTTTTTACTTTCATAAATGTTATATGGCAAATCTTAAGATTATTTTACTTTATTTTTATAACAACATAACTGTTATTTATGGTTTTAGAGTTTTATTTATTGCGACGTCGTGTATGATATTCCAATGTCTTTTGGACGCTGAATGTTCTAAACATTTTAAATTAAAACACTTTGGATGTAAATTTTTCTTACTAATATTCGAGGACTATGATTTGTCTATTGTTAATATTTTAACTCTCCACTTAATGAATATTTCGGAACTTAAAGTAAACTACTGCAAAATTTATAATATTAAGACGTTGATTTTTCTAACAATTTTAATGGATTACCCTGTTACTAAATCTTCTTCGGTACTTCTTATCATGTAAGTTGAATTTGCTACCTTTACACATTTAATTCTCTTCCAGATATTTTCACTAAAATGTTTTAAATTTCTTAACTAGCTTTACTTTGAATTGCATATTAAAAAATTTCTAATATATTATTTATAATGACTTATGAGTTTAAATATCTGAATGAATAACAATTAATGCATAATGACATAGCAGTCTACAGCGCTCCTTAAATATTTGTTCTATTTTAAAATTCTTCCAAATGAGTTCAGAAAATTTCTTTGACTTCCATGAGTTAAAATTCCGTAAGTAGAAACTCTTCGGTGGCGTACTCTGTCTCGATATGTGAAGTATTAATGGTGTCAGAGTATATCACCGAAACGTTACTACCTACAGAAATGACCTGTTTGAAACCTCAGAATGGTTTCGTAATTCTATTCAAAAGGAAAAATTTAGATATAAATTAATGACAAATATTACTGGGTAGAGAATTACTTGATTTGAGTGTCTAAAATGTATTAATATTATGAAAAAACTGTTATTTAAAATGTAATAATTTACATCTTTATTGTACACATTGGTTTGTTGAAGCGGGCGATGGCAACTGTGAGTTAACGGAGGCAATATCAGTTTTTTACTAGTAAAGAACACTCCTTCGCTCTCGATTTGATTTGACGATCATGGTGAAGGACGTCCTCTGGATATGGAACGACAAGCTGCGCTCTTTGGCCTGGGGAGAAAAATGCTGACTCCTAAAAATGGCGTCATAAATATTACAGCTCGCCTCTTCTGATTGATATAACAATATCTGCCTGCCGCTCTCGGCATTTCGTGCCAAAGTATGTCGCAGATTTTTTTCGTATAATCTACATACGCATATCGTACATCGTTTTTGTTAATTAGACTTAAAATACATTTCTATGCAGCCACTCAACATTAGGTATGAGGAAATCAAACTGTTATTTTAAATAGTGTTCACATATTGCTGAATCCTTCTGAACAAGTTGACATGTGCCTATAGACAGAACACCAATTATCTCGCATCCGTGTTGTTATTATGTAATCCGATATTTATATTCTTAAGAAATCTGATTAGTTATAAAGTCAGCTTCTTTGGTTATATTTTTTGGAAAGACAACGAAGATAATTCCAAGAATTAATTTTAGGAGTTTAGTGAATCAAGTCAGCACAATAATAATCGCCAACAGTAAAACATTGTGATTTTGCACCTCAAATAAATTTATCCAATGGAAGTTATCGATATAATTTACGGCAATACTCTATTAATTATAAAAATTAAAATATGATATACATTAGTATTAACTATAGGGGAAGTGCAGACGGAGCGGGGCACTTATTAGTTAATAATTTCCGTAAAATTTTAAAAACAGAATAAACGTTTCGTAAAGGTATATAACATAAACTTGTTGTATTATTAAGTTAATCTAATATTCTTATTACTAAAAATAATGAATTTAGATTTTTTTCTGAATTTTTAACAAGAAAAAAATATCCCGTTCTGCCCCACACTCGAGGTAGAACGGGATAGAAAGTTTTGTGATTAAAAACAATACAACGAAATTACATTAAATTTTTAAAATCTTAACACATTTAGTGTTATCTTACTTAAATTTATTTAACGTACTGTTGATCGCTTAATATATATATATATATATATATATATATATATTTACTTTTGCAAAGAGATTTTATTGCAACTGCACAGTCTTTGCTAGCTTTATTCCCTTTTTCCCGATCCATTTATTTATTCATTTTGGACAGAGCATCTAGTAACAAATATTACATTTTGCCTTAAAAAGTAGTATCCCGTTCCTCCCCGCACGCAAGTTTTAGTGCAAGGCCTTAATGCAAGAAGATTTAAATCTAATACATAACATATATTCCGTTGAATACTTACTTTACGAATACATTACATTAAAGAATTAACAGCGGGCGGTTTTGTAGTTTGTCTTCTGTAGGAATGCTGAAAAAATGATAAATTCACAGATGTAAGTCGCCAAAACTGGAGTTCATTCACAAAGTGCACTCAGAACTTGGTCAAATCGACTGCTGGGATTTACTACTTGACCAGTGACCTGCACTATCCAGCCGAAAAAAAAATGGGTATCCCGTTTTACCGCGCTATCTCGTTCAGCCCCGAATTCCTACAATTCTAAAATTCTATTACTCTTATATAAGCATGCATTATATTATATAATTCGTTAATTATTTGACAAAATTGTACAAAAACAAGTTCCTGATATCAACAGTGGACATAAAGATATTCCGTGTTAGAGGAAGTTTGTGAAACATATAATTTTGTCATTTATAATTGAGGAAATGATAATTGTACCCATAATCGGTTCGTAATTTGTAAAGTTACTTTTTCTCTATGAGGTTTCAAGAAATAAAACTGAGTGAAGCAGATTCAGCTAATGCGAAAAGTGAGTGACCAGGCTTTCATAGCAAAAAATAATGTTCAGCAATGAAATACAGTCTAATACAGCTGTAAAAAACGAAGGAGTCTTGTGGATTTCAAAATTTCATAGCAATTTAAGTTGTTACTGCAAATAAGATTGGTCAACATCAAATAACAAGAATTTCATTGTCACACATTTCAGGTTATATTATAATTACCTGCTTGAAAATTTATTACTGATATTATTATAAATTATTTTTTAAAAGTACTGTTTGGTTCAATTTCAATAGTTTAGTTATACTATGTGCTATTGGCTAAACCATATTACATTACTTCTTTATAAAAATCGTAATATGAAATTATTTATTTTGTATGAAATTAGGTAAAAATTTAATTTTTTCGAAATTGGCCATTTTATATATAATGACTGTCGAGAATTACGCATGTAATAGAGAATAGGCAAATAAATATTTTGACATACATAAAGCTAATGGGTGAATATTGTAAGATTTTGCTCTTACACTGTGGCATGTATGGCAATAAACAATATTCTAAAAAGTGTATTTGACGGAATTTTTAAAAAGGTAATATAAGAAACAGCGAACAGATTTCAAATAATTTTATTCTTTTTATTAATACTTTATTCTGGTATGAGTTGGCTGTATATTTTTCTGAACTTTATGTCAAGGGTGGAAAAATCAATCCACAGTTGAATTAATGACCACGGATATCTGACTTGTCTTATGATAGATCATAATTTTGTATGATTAGTACTTAATACTGTACCCGTGAAATTCGGGTACGCAACGGCTTGTTAAGCAAGAAGAATGCCGGTCATTGCAAATTTTTTCTAACCTATGTGTGATATTCGCAAATTTTATTGATTCTAAATGAAAAATCAAGCTACTGTAAAACAGAAATAATATTGAAGCTATAATTATTATATTTAATGGACGATTTCTAACGATAATTAATTGTAATCTTTAAAATTGGCAAGAATGTGGTTTTCGTATGCATTTTAAGGTAATTACTTCTCACTACCCTTCTATAATACCCCAATGTTGAATAGTGCTCAATATTAATTGATACTTGTTCTTTTTGAATTGGAAACTATAACAGAGAATCGGAAATTATGAACGTGTAACAAATGGGAATAAATATTTAGAAAGGAAGAAATATTTTCTAAATTTAAGGGTACTATTAATATCAGAAATAACGTCTTAGATCTCAAATCTGAAAATTAAAGAAAATTATCAAGTCTTACAATCCCGTTAGGAATAGTTAGTTTAATTAATTAATTGGTCTTATAATTACACTGTAAGTTAATAGACTCAATTATGTAGTGTCTTAAGCGTTTTGGTCAATGGTTAGGATAACTTTTAATTAATAATTCAATCAGATTATGTTTCAAAATTTTTAAGCTTTCCTTTTGAGATTTTTTTCAGTTGACATGGATATCTTCTCTTTCAATAAATCGAAGTCAAGGTTAGATATTTTACCCATTCGGTCTTCACACACAATAATCGTTAAATTTTATGAAATGTAACTTGCGTTATGAAGATCTTAGTGTGATTAAACAAGAATAAAAAGACACAAAGTTATTAGTTTTCAAGTATAATATTCACAGAACACTGTAGAATTTTAGAATTTAAAATGACTCAGTACTTTAATTACATTTTTAAAATTACTGCTTTTCTGTTCTGATTTTTTAACAACCACTAATATTAATTAATAAAAAATGAAAATATTTGCTTTATTTAAATTTTATGCTGAAAATAAAATATTTAATCATAACGGTAATGCAATATTAAGATGGACATGTTTCTGAATATAAGATTTCCTTATGTTACATCTAACCAAATTAAAATGAAATATGTAACAACCAACGCGGGAATGTCAACAATGTTTGGATGATACCCTAAACAAAATGCAACAAACGTCTTCTTCTCTCTTCACCTAAAAAGCTGTTGACTTAATTAAATATAACATAGGTAATATATTAAAATAATATCTAGATTACTCCGTTTTTTATACTTTTTAAAAAGTTTTCTACTGGTTTAATTTACATTTATATTTTAATAATTGACTAAATATTTTAGATATTTGAGCCGACGCTATCAAATTAATTTTAGTTCCTTTGTACTAATTATCTTCTTGAAATTACTTAAGTGTATAAATTCTTCTTGTCCAGAACTTCTTTTTGCATACTTCTGTTTTGAGTACATATTTATTGCAACATAGTAATTTGGTACCTTCGTGTTGGTTTTTGCTTTAAAGAGAGTTGGAAGTCCTTCTTACCTCGTCAATGTTAAAATAGTGGTTTTAGGTCCATTTTTCTCGAAATAGTTACAGATACGGCACTGAAAATTTCACAGATTTACTTAAATATTGTGGCGCGTGTGTGGAAGCAGAATAAGTAATTTGTTATTGTTGAAGTTTAAATCGTTAATTTATTTATCAGCAATTGATTTTACAGGAAATTTTTAAGTCTTTTACGCATAACTAAATATTTTAATATTTCATTCTGCTTACAATTATATACCGTTAAAGGTTAAAGTAATCTGGAAATTTTTCACTGGTTTACCTATAAAAAGGAAAGTTTTTTGAAATTAGAGATCGAGCCTAAAAACAAACATATTTTAACATTAACATACGTTTCTCCAGTAAGTGAAAAGAAAAATGTTTAGTTATTAATAACAAACGTTATATAACTTTATTAGAAAAATTCGACAATTAATATTCTGGTGAATAATATTAACTATTTATTATTTTATTTCCCATAGAAACGTCATAAGGATAAAACTTTTACAACTGAATAATTTTATAGGTCTATGAGGTGAAATAAAATGTTACCGTTAAACACAAATAAGCCTTATTGTTATAATAATGGTACTTAATATATTTAGCTAATAAAGCTAAAATTTCCATTAATTGAAAGGACGCTACCCATAGTATAAATAATTTTTGGTGTTTAAATATTTATTTATACAAGTATTTTATGAATTGCTATCTTAGGCGGCGTAGGTACAGATTAAAAAATATTATACAGTTTTGAAATATAATTGTACTCCATCCCAAAATATTTTCTGACATAACTTTCTGAATTACCAGCCTTGCACAGATTTAATAAAAAATATTTTATTTTAGTAGTTATTCCTATGAACACTCGAACGAAGTTTGACATATAATGTGCTATGTTTTCATTTGCTTCGACTAAACTTTAAAACTTCCTTCATCCCTATTGCAAGTCACACAAAAATAAACCTGCAAGAAAAATAATTAAGAGCTATTTTTAAACATAGTAAACAAATTTTTCGACTTTAGTGTAAATTACTGAATTATGCCTTGTAAAATAACTTATACCACTAACACCTGAATACGCGAATTCTGTTGCTATTTTAAAATGTTTTTATAAAATTTTCATTTTCTTTTCCTTACCTAAATGCAGTATACTATTAGTTACACAAGATATATGGTGTCTATAAC
Organism: Eucriotettix oculatus; assembly: GCA_034510155.1. NCBI lineage: Eukaryota > Metazoa > Arthropoda > Insecta > Orthoptera > Tetrigidae > Eucriotettix > Eucriotettix oculatus. Next base: position 143,496,630 of record CM067377.1, read on the forward strand.
TTTACAGTATGTATTTAATATAATTTATTATTAGATTGGTTAATGAAATAGTAAATGGATAATAGTTTAAAAAAATTTTCTGATCGAACAGTTGCAAAAAGTAATAAATATATATATATGTATGAAGCATGTAAATGTGAAAGAAAACTGAAATACATGTACACATATTAATACCTGTGAGAGTACTATTTATTCACAAAATAAGTAAAAACACAAAATATTTCCAATTATATGTTTGACGTATAACTTCGAGTGAGAAACTGAAATTCATATTGTAAGAAATATATTTCAATATTTATGACTTCAAAGTCATGTTAGATTTCTTAAACATTTTTGCGTTTTAGTTTTGTTCCTTCCACATCCAAATTAAATGAAAATTAACCACGTCTTCTTACGACATCTAGTACATCATAGAATAATTAACCATTTGACAACATTCAGAAGTATTATAAACTATCTTTATATATATATATACGCTAATTTTTAATTTATATTTGAATAATTACATATTCTAGAGATAAAAATTTTATATCCAAAACTAATTAAATATATTCATGTAAGCATATTTAGATATCCGTAGTTTAAGAATTTTAGCGTCGATGTCTGTTTTACTAGATATAAAAAATGTAAATTGAAAATTATGCTCCATATTTAAGATAAATATATATTTTTTTCAGGTCTCCAGTGATATAATATAAATATTGCGTACTTTTCTTAACATTAGGTTCGCCATGTAGCACAAAGATTTACCTATAAATGTTTTCTTAAAATTGTTACTTATTACCAATTTTTGAAATATGAATTTTGTATACTTAACATAAATTAGATTCTAGGTTCAATCTATATGATTTTACAATACAGGTTTCGTTGACCAAGCAATGCATTCATGACTGAAGGACAAGTAAATTAGACCGAATGATTAAAATTTGAATATGACTTCTTAAATCTTTATTAACAATTAATGATGTTTTCAAATATATTAAACCCCTCAGTGAAAATCGTACCGCCATTTTTCTATTTAGTGAACAAAATGTTTGTCTAAGTATTTAAACCAGATTTGAAACGTCCACTACGTACCCTCAGTAAGGAAGAAGTGAATTTAATATTGCTAAAAAATCTTACTACTACTCTTTATATCAAGAAGAAAATAATAGAATTAGTTGATACCATCGAAATCGTTACAAGAATTTAGTTAAAATCTCTTCCGGACCCCCTTGATAATTAAACGTAAATACAAAAAAAATCTCGTATTGAAATCATGTACACAATACATGTATATTATAGTGAATGTTTACAGACATATTAAAAATACACTTTACCATGCCATGAGACGTAAAGATGAGGAAATGTTTGTATCCTAGTATTTTCCATGAAAAAATGTTGAAGTGATTCTAAAATAGCATATCATTGCATTGTTACAAATCTTACAATATAAATATAATTTATCGTCGATTAAGTGAATTATAAACTTTCTCTTCTCTTAAAATATATAACTTGCAATCAAACATATTATAAATTATTTATTTTACTGCTGCATTATATAATAGTAAGCATATAAGTTCTCTGGCTTCTTACTCAGTATAATTATCGTCGCAACAATTCATTGAAACGTCGTAGAAATATTTTCGCATTCCTTTACGGGCCCGAAATGTGTTACAAAAATTACATCATACGGTATTAAATACGTATTCATGCTGATAAGACAAAATTTAATGTTTAATTGGGTGAAAATGTTTCCATAAAACATTTAGTCTCCAAGTTTACTTAAGAATAGAAAATAATTAATAAGATGACAACTAACCTGACGAATACATCGAATATTTCAAAAACGTTGTGTGGTATTTATCACTAAATTTGATATGTTACGACTCATTCTTTCTATTATTACCCCTTTTCTTTTCTTAGAGCGGTATTCTTGAGGCTGTATATACTTTTTTAGGAAATATAACAGGAAAATAATATTGCATTAATGAGTAACAATAGTTAAAATTTAACAATTTTTTTTTAAATTCTGTTTGTTTTTGACCTTAAATTGCATATTCAACGGAAATGTTTTTAAAACTAATGTTGAAGCTATGTATTCCAAATCTACAACAGGTATCAACTCGTTAATTATATTACAAATAGTTATACGTTTACTCGTGCATTTAAAACAAAATTATAAATAACGAAAATAAAGATATAGTGAACTTCTTTCGCGTGTTCATATTCATTTCTGTCGTCGGCAATTATTAAAAATCGCTAGTAGTTTTGGAATTACAAGTGTTCGATGTTCTCGTTGCCCGTGGTATTACGATAAATTAGTTTTACATACTATACACCTAATATATAATATAAAATTATATGTTCTACTAAGTAAAATTAATGAAAATCGAAGGAGTTGCCATTAATAATTTATTTGCAACTTTATAAGCTTTTTTAGAAATCTTTAATTGACGCAAAGAAAATATTCGAGAATTTTATTTGTTCGTTTTTTATATAAAGTCGAATTAACTGCTAAGGTAATTACCACCTGATTTCTTTCATATCATCAATAAATGTTTACAATTGAAAGGATTTTTAAATTAAATTTATCGTGCTATTAAAATATATTTGGGTAAAAATATTTTGCAAACCTCATATTATTTCATAAATTTTTTATGTTTTCTTGTAATTTTAAACTATAATAGATTTATTTTTCTTGGGGTAATATTTGAGTACGTACTGTATTTATTCTTGAACGTTCCATTGATTGGAGATTGGAAGAGGTTTCTCCTATAAGATTAAGATGACCTAATTTTATGTTTAAATTCCTAATTCTTCAGATGACGGCTTTCCATTTGAGATATAATCTTGTGTTCAAAGTTATTGCATAAAAATATGAGACGGTTTGGCGCATAAACCAATTTTAACACTTTTCCAGTTTTCGCCCCGTTGATTTAATAGTTACTGTAATATTTCTACGTATTTGGTATGGAAAGCAATATTGAATTTGAAATTTCAGATACCGTCTTGCTTTGTCTAATAGTAAAACACTATCAGATATTAAAGTCGTACGTAAAAATGAATCAAGAAACACTATATATACTTCAACTAAGCTCTTAACGCGCAAAACTCGTAAAACTCGAGTATAGGAATCAACACATTCAGACACTGGACAAAATTAATAAAAAGTCTTTGAAATTATCTAGTAGACTCGGAAAGTTAGAAACTTTGTCAAATAGAAAGAAAAGTTCATTATTCATGAAAAACAGAAATAATCCGACAAGGAAAAATAATTTTTTTAAGTCGCATCTACTTTTCTGGCACGATTTATTCTTCAAAAATTAGGCAGAGGAAACAGCGGGCTGATATAAGAAATGTTTCGATTCTAAACATAATAATATACCTGGAAACATGCTAGGGCTCTGCCCACAGAGAGTAAAACTAAGAAAATAAAGGTTAACTAATTATGTTCTGTATAATATGATTATAATTATTAAAATATGTGTGATAATTAAATCTAACGTATCTGTTTGCAATGAAATGAAGTAAGGGATCAAGGAAATATTTAAAGTGACTAGTTAAACACAATTACAGATATTATTTTAATATATAAAATTATATTGAGCTAATAGGGTAATATGCATTCTTTGTTTCTTAGTTATGTATTACTTTATATTGTTGTACATAACGTGTACCTTAATTTATATATATATATTAAAAACATTTACTTTGCGCAATTTAATGCATAAAATACATCTATATTATATAATCTTAATGAATTTATCATATATTTGTAACGCCATGAATTATGTGTTATGAGTAACTCACTATAATCTTTGAAATACAACAATTTTTTCTTTTTTTATAACACAAAATTTCAACTAAAGTGAGAAATAAAAAAATTCTTAGTAGGGATTTTTTGAAAGAATGGAAGCATCATTAAATTTAGTAGTACCTTATATATATATATATATAAACGTGTAAATATATATAGACGTTTTTATTTCCATGTATCTCTTAAAAATAAATATACAAACCACTAGGACACTTTAAAAGTAATTATGTAAAAAAAATAGATTTATTAATGTACGCATTTCTTACTATTGAAACACGTTAAATATCTCTAATAATAAAATTATTTAAACATGTTTATATGTAAATATAGTTGAAGACAACGCTTTTGTCTAAATTACTTTTTTCACACAAAACTCTTAATGTTATAACGAATTTAGTAAAACTTGTTCACCGATAAAACAAAAAACCACTATTATAAATTATAATTTTCACAGTATATTATATACTCCTACCATAGATTTCAATATTTTACTCGTATAAAAGTTTAAAAATAATAGGATAACAGTTTAAAAGCAATAAAGTCATAACTTAGTAAAACTAAATTAGAAAATTCTTAGTTTTATTTTTGTAATTAAGAACGGAGTCTAGTTTTATTCTACTCAAACTAAAACGTATATCCTTCTTAAATATTTAATAACAGAATATTTTACATTGACAGAAAACAAATTGTATTAAAAAATATAACTTTAAAAGTTGTATTGGTTTAGAAAATATTTCTGCTGTTAAATGGGTATGTTTATTTCTTCAATTCGCTTAAAAGCTAAGGAAATTTTAATTATATAGTGAAATTTATATTCGGTGTTAAATATACGTCCACAACGTTTTTTATAAGCCTACTATTACTGAAGACGATTGTGAAATTTCAAAACTTGGTAATACGTAAAATATATTACGCTTACTCTCAGCGTTTAGTATTTTTAGTAAGATGATACAGGGGCTGTAAATTTAATGAAATAACCATTTTAATTTATAATTTACTCGATATGGAAAATAAATAGTTGCAATTTCATCTCCAATTTGGTTTTAATTGTAAATAATAATAAAATACGAATTTTTAAGCATAGGTTTAAGTTTACGTCTTGGTTTGTAATTGAGCTGCTATATCAAAGTTAGTAAAAATTATGGTTAAGGTTAATGCTATTAGTATTATAAATTCCGTTTACATTTCTCCTGCGTTATCACTGTTAATACTCTTACGAGTTTTAGTAACATATAAAATTAGTGTAATGGTATTAAAATATTTCAAGCTCTCGAAACAGAATGCACTTTATTTAATTATTTACAAATAATATTTGGCAATCCAATAAGTCCATATCTGTTACTTTTTTAGGTAGAAATAATTCCTGTTATCGTCTGATCCGTGGCGGGTTGCTACTTAAGACGGTCTTATAATTTATTTTACAAATTGACGAAAAACTGATATTATGAAAAGAATGAAATTGGAACAAAAGTGATTTAATAAAAGGCTTATTATTTATTTGTTGATAGGTTTTATTATGATGTCATAATGGACTTTGGATGTTACTTCTCTTGTATCTTGCTTTGTTTCTTACTTTAAAATTAGACCATTACATATTAAAATGTTAAAACTCTCGTTAGCGACCAATGCATTGCATTATTTCTAAGTACTTCTTAGTTAATGAACTTTTATCTACCAGAGTGACCGATGATTGTGCTTGAAATAACTATGATGGTGATAAAGTTTTAAATTTGACTTCTTTTACCGTGTAACTTAGGCAAGTAAAATAAACATAGCATCTATAGTAATTATAGCCAAATAAAGTCTCCAGGTGATTTACGATTTATTCATTCAGTAGTTATTGATAGTTCATGATATATTTTCCTAAAATATTATACATTTATGACACTAACGGTTGTAATACCTGAAAATAATTTACTCCAATTTTTTGACATCATACTTTTAGTTATAACTAGTAAAGGAGTTAATCTAACATAGTTCTTACAGTTTGATTTTGTACTTCGCCGCTGTTCCATATCAGTATAATAGCACTAATTATATTTAGATTATAAAGTCGAGAGAGTATAAAACGTCTATCATCAATCCTTGGAAAAATTTGGGATCTTAACGATATGTATAGTGTCTGATAATATATAATATCCCACATAAATTTAAGCTTATCTTTTTATGGCAGTGTTTAAAAGTAAAATTTGATCTCAAAAGTAAAATGAGTTACAATTTAGACACAATGTCTGTCGTTATAATTAATATTATTTGTATATATGTATTGCAGTTGTATTACGTATAATTTAAAATGCTTATATTTTAGACCAAACCAATATATTGGCCACTTCAAAAAAATATTTAGCCCATTTTCTATTCATAAAACTTCCATGTCATAGCATTTAAAATCATCTTTGAAACGTTCACCACTTAGCATCAAAAAGGAAGACATAAGTTTAGTAATGCAATTTCCTAATGAATTAAACATTAATATTAACACAAAATCTCGTTCCTTTGTATCGTTCAGAATAAACGTTTAATTTATAGATTATATCTGCAAAAATATAGAAAATACCTTTTTACATGTCATGAAACCTGAATGAGAAATGTTCTTAACCTAGTATTTTCCATGCAATATTGCTGAAGTGATTTTAAAGTATCATTTCTTTATACAAAACGTAGCTATAAACCCTAAAATATAAATATAATTTCACTCTTCACTTATTGTGTAGATAAAAATTCCTAACTATCAATCGGATATAATTATATAACATTATATTTGCTTCCAAAAATTTATTTATTTTCCTAAAATAGTAATATTCGCAATTCTACCAGCTTTTTACTCAATAGTATTGTTGTTATACGACGATTAAATCACTTTCTCCGCTATGGTCAGCTGGAAGTTTATAGAAAGGATAAAGAAAGATTGTCCTACTTTCTTATGCGCACGAAATGAGTTAATTCATCGATTACTTCACGCTATATTAACTATGTTTTTATATTAATTACGGAAACTCGGAATACTTAATTTTCAGAAATTGTCTGCAGAAAACATATTAACTCTCTAGCAAGCTCATCTGAGAAAAAAAAACTAATTAGTTGAAGAACGATTCGCAGACTAAATTAATTACCTGACCAACGCATCAAATATTGCAAATACGTTTTGTGGTAATTATTTTATTTCTTAATTTTATCTGTTATTGCCTAATTATCTCTTTCTTTTTTTTAAGTATGTTTTTCTGAGACTGCATGTTTCCTGTAGGCGTTTACAGAAGAGAACAGTTACTATATAAAAACAGAAAAAAATATGGAATTAATGTGTAACCATAGTTTCAATATTAAATTAAATTTGTGTATGTCGTTTGACCTCAAAATGTATATTCATCGGAAATAGTTTTAAAAATGTTGTTGAAACTGTGTATTCCACATTTAAAACAGGCATCAGCTCGCTAATTCCATTTAATAATAGTTGTCTTTGAAACATAACATAGACCAGATTATTGGAACGTATTTACAACACTGTTCAATTACTGAAAGTCGGTTTTGGATTTGGAAGTTATTGCTATTTTTGTGGTCCGTATTATAATTATAAATCAATACTAAAAATTTCCTTGATGATAAATTAGATTTACATACTACACATCTAACATATAAGGAGTTTGACCTTAATAATTTATTAGAAAGTTTTGAAACTTTTTTAGGAGAACGATAAGTGAGACAAAGGAAAGCTTCTTTAATCATTGATCAAAATACAGTTCAAGAATTTTATTTATTAATTTATTATTTAGAGCCCCTTTAACTGCAGCGGCCATTAGGTGCTGATTTCTTACGTATGCTCAAAAAGTGGTTACAATTTAAAGATTAAATTTACCGTAGTTTTACAATTAATTTTAATAACAATATTTAAAAATTTTGGAAGACACCGTGATATTCACATAAATTATTTTATTTTTTCATGTAGCTTTGTTTTATAGATTTTTTCTCTCAGAGCGTTCCTTTTAGAGTAGATTAATAGAGAAAGGAGAAAGACGCAATCTTAGAGTATATGCTGTATTAATACTTGAACGTTGCATTTATTGGAGATTGGAAGGGAGTTTTCTCGTATAAGATGAATATAACTTTTTTTAATATGGGTAATACTAGCTATTTATATTCGATTTCCCCTCTGCAATTTAATTTCGTGTTTGTAGTTGTTGCGTAGCATTTGTGATGGTTTGACGCGTGAATCCTATTTTCAGTCTTCCAGTTTTCGTTCCAGCGTATTTCCATTTTCTATATAATTATGTCCAGTCGACGAGGAACCTACATTTTTACATACAATAATGTATTTAATATGATTCATATTGGACATAACACAAATATATATTCATATAAATTATGGTTACTGTAATATTTCTTAAGTACTTGGCGTGGAAAACAACATTGCTTTTGTAGTTTCAAACACTATCTTCGTTTAAATAAATAGTTAAACACTTAAATGATATACTTTAATGAGATATTAAAGTCTCATACAAAAATGGTGAGACAGAGATATATCAATCAGGTGCTGGACTGCGAAACGTACCCAGGAGCACATCTTTTGATTTTGAAATGTTAGCTGAACATGAAGAAAGGAAATAAAACAAAAAGATAGGAATTATAAAATCTGAAACAACAGGAGGTGTTTCAGAGCTTCAAAGAAGATATTAAATACATTCATAGAGAAAGGATAAATAAACAATATAGAAGAGATATAGGCAATCTTGAATGAAGCAATTACTAGAGCAGCCGACGAAAAATAGTAAGAATATCTCAGACCAATAGAAAAGAATGGATAACACAAGAAATAATAAAAAATAATTGATGAAAGGCGTAAATATAAAAACGCGAGAAATTAAAATGATAAACTGCAGTACAGACGCTTGAAGAATGAAATGTATAGGAAGTGTAAAGCAGCCAAAGAGACTTGGCTCCAAGAGAAACGCAAGCGTTTGAAGCTTTCATGGTGAAATCTAAAATAGACGCAGTTTACAGGAAATCACAGAAACATTCGGAGAGAGCGGATTGTAAACCAATTCTGAATAATCAAGATGGAAGGAATGTCTAGAAGAGCTGTATCACAGTGGAAATCTAGATAAGTCAACAATAAAAGAAGAAGAGGAGGTGGAAGAATAAGAGTTGGGGAAAAATTTTAAGGTCGGAGTTTGATTGGGCCGGACAGATCTGAGCAATTGTAAAGCACCTGGAATTGATGACATTCCAGAGTAGTTGATAAGATCATCGGTCAAATAAGCAATATCATGGCTGTTCAGGATAGTTTGCGAAATATACGAAACAGGAAGAATATCAGAATAATTAAGTAGACGCATAATTATACCCATACCGAAATAGACCGTTGCTGATAGATGCGAACAGCACAGAACAATTAGTTTAGTATCTAATACGTGAAAAATATTAACGAAAATAGTATATAGGACTATAAAACGACAAATGGAATGTGATTTGGGAGACGATCAATTTGGTTTTATGAAAAATGTAGTGACAAGAGATGAAATATTGACTTTGCGCCTAGTATTAGAAGACGGGATAAGAAAAAGAAGCCTACGTTCATAGCATTTGTATATTTAGAAAAAGTCGTTGATGAAACGAACCGGAACACACTATTAAGAATTTTGAAGAGGACGTAAATACAATATCAAGAAACAAGGCTTATGCGTAACCTTTACAGATGGCAGTCACCAGTAATTAGAATCGAATATTAAGAAATATAAACTGAAATCAAGAGAGAAGTAAGAAAAGGATGCAGTCTATCGCCCGTGCTGATTAAATTATAAACAGAACAGGCGATGAAGAAAGTAAAAATGAAGTATGGAAAAGGAATCGTACCGCAAGAAGACGTAAATAAAAACCCTACGGTTACCAATGATATTATAGTATTAGGGGAGTCAGAAGGAGACTAATAAACGTGGTCCCGGAGAAAGAGTACAATATGAGGATTAATAAAGAGAAAACCAAGGTGTAGTATAAGATATAATGTAATAAGAAAGGCTGTTAGATTGGGAAGGGATATTTTGAAATAAGTTAAGGCATAATAAACATGTACGGTACAATTATAGAAGATAAAAAAAGGAGGATAGCACAGGCAAAGAAGGCTTTCGCAAAAAAGAGAAATTTACTTACGAGTAATATAATATATAATGCAATATAAAATAGCTAAAATATTCGTATGGAGTGTGGCGTTATGTGGGTGCGAAACGTTGACGGTAGGTGTTGCATAAAGGAAAATAATAGAAGCCTTTGAAATGTGGAGCTATAGAAGTATGCTGAAAATTAGATTGGTTAATAGAATCACTAACGAGGTTAGTTATAAACACAATAGGGGAAAAGCGAACAATATGGAGGACGTTGACCAAGAGAATGAATAGATTAATAGGCCACATTTCAAGACATGAGGGTAAGAACAGAAGTGGGAGGCTTAAGAAAGAATATGCTAAGCAGATTAGGAAGGATATGGGATGCTGTATTTATGCGGATATGGAAAGGTTTTCGCAAGATAGGTTATTATTGTGGGTTGAATCAGACCAGTCTTAGGACTGTGTACCACAACAAAATATAAAAAAAGCTCCTAGCACACCAAACTCTTAATACTTGCAACCGTTCAGAACCAAATATAGATTTGAACAAATCCAAACACTGGAAAAAAAAATTAAATTGTCTGATAGACTCGGGAAGTTAGAAACTTTTTCGGGTAGAAAGTTTGAAAGAAACTCATACCGACTTCCTATATTAAAGATAATATTTACAGAGACTTGTAGGAAACCCTTGAAAATTATTAATGTTTAATTTGTATTATTTTTTCTTTATTACTGATGCGCTACTTTATCTTGTTGTATATAACTTTTAGCTTAATTTGTTGTATTTAAAATTTTGTTTCAACACAATTCAGTGTCATAAATCTCTCTGAGTAATTTATATTACGTTACAATAATATGAATATCTCTTCATATTGTTTCAATATTGATTTTTTATGTTTATAATAAAATCGTCAAAAGTGAGAAATTTAGTCATTTTTAGTAGGCACTTGGACGAAATAATGGAAATATATTTTAAATCAGCAGGATCGTTTGTGTACCCATACGCATAATTAATTCTTTATATCGTTTTTGTAGAAAATAAATACATAAACCATAAAGACAATTCAAAAGTTTTTATCTCAAATAAACGGATTTCTCAATTTAGATATTTTGTTGTTATTGAAACATGTAAAGTAATTTAAGAGTTTAATTCCTCTTATAACAAAAATATTTAACCATTTTGATATCAAAATATAACTAAAGAAGACGCTGTTGTATCAATTATCTTTTAATTCAAAACTAAGTACATTTCAAACTTCTTCCACAGATTTCCATATCTTGCGTGGACAGAAAAAACAATTTTCAAATATTACAGTCATCATTATTATTTTTTTTCATTTCTAAGTAAGCACTCGACCAAATTTTTCTAAAAGTGTATGTCTTTCAAAAATTCCTGTAACTGCATACATAACTTTACATTATTTACATCACTTAGCTAGGAAAAAATAATTTTAAAAGTTGTATCGAATTTAAAAATATTTTTGCTTTTTAATAGTCTTCTTTGTATTTTGAATTGATTTCGTAATTATTAAAAAACAATGAATTCCTGCTATTTATATTTGATGTGTAATGTACGCCTATAGTGTTTTCACCAGCCCTCATCTTACTGAAGACGATTGAAATATTTCAAAACTTAATTATGTGAATTTTGTTTATTTTTAGCAGGTCCTTGTTTAATGGGCGTAATGCGGGGGATGTGAACTTTTTGAAATGCCCGTTTTATGTTATAAATTTCCTGGATGATAAAATCACATTCCTGTACGATGTGAAGATTCATAAAAAACTAACAAAACATTTTAACCGTTTTGGTTGGTTTATGTCTCGTTTGTAACTTAGCTGTTATTAACTTCAATGCTATTAGTATTATGAATTACATTTTCATTCCTTATGCGTTATTAAATGATTTTAATATTTATCCATTAGCATATGAAATTAGTGTAATGGGATGAATGTTTTTTGTAAATTATATCAAGGACTCTCGGCAGTATGAATTTTACGTAATAATTTTCCAAGTATTAGTTGTCAACCCTCTTAGTTTACAGCCACATCTCTAACCATTTTCACATAGGTACAATTCGTCTTATCGTCTTAACTGTCATTTCCTTAGTACTGAAGACTGTCTGAACATTTTTTTCCGAATTGAAAAACCTGATATTATGAAAGAAATGAAATTAGAATTAAAGTAAGACAACCAATTGTATTTTATTTATTTGTTGATACCTTTTATTTATGGTGTAATATTGGACTTTGAATGTTACTCCTCAAGTTTCTCGATTTGTTTCATACTTCAAAATTAGTCCAAGGAAAATAATTCTTGTTAGGGACCAATAAAACACAATATCCATATGACTTCTTTTACAATAGATTTTAATATTTATAAGTACCCACTGATTGTGCTTAATATAACTATTATGTTGATAAAATTTTAAATCTGTAAAGTTTTTTATCAGGATAATAATGTGTATCTTAGTGTCACAATTACGCAATGAAAATGATTATAACCAAAAAATCCTCCAAATGGTTTACGAAATATGATTTCAGTACGTTTCGACAATTTATGTCATATTATTCTAAAATGTTATACATTCATTACAATGGCGAAAGTAATTGGAAAGTTTCCAGTCGATTTTTTAAAATATACCTTTATTTGTAACAATTAAAACAATTTCACAGTTTGATTTTATATTTTGTCTTTCTGGTCAGCATATCAGCACTAATACTGTTCAGTTTGTGAGTCAAAAGAGTAAAAAATATCTGTTAACAATCTAGGGACCAACTTTAGAGTTACATTAGATATTGAGATCTTAGCGATCATTAGAATGTCTAATAGTATATACAATCCGAAATTAAGCTAATCATTTTATAGCATTAGCTAATTTCTAAATTTGATCTGAAAAATGAAATAATTTACTTTAATTTCATACAGTTTCTGGGACTCTAATTATTCATCTACGTCTATAAATGTTAATATTAGGTCAATTTTTAGCATAGTTTGAAGTATGTAGAACTATGGTCAATCCTATTTCATAATTTGAAAGATATTGAAAAATTAAGTATATTGTTTTCTAAATCGAATAAATATACGAAAAAATTTACATTTTTATAAATCACGAACTTGTTTCATTTATTTATTGTGAAAAACAGACGTTAATTGATTTAATGTTTATAAACCTATCTAATTTTCTCTATTAAACAAATACTGTTTACCACATTCAGATATATATTTCCAAAAAGTATTTATGTATCCTTTTGTTTTGGTTCTTCACAAGAATATTATAATGTTGGCAAATACATTAATAACTGCAGACCGGTGTTATTCTTGCGTACATCGAATATCTCGTTTAACACACTAAGACGCTAAATAAAATGCTCCTTTCAGTTTTTCGCTGAAATTTCATATCATATCAGTGTACTTTTTTTTAAATAGAAATGAAAGAGGAAAATTTTTCATCTTGAACATTCATTGAAAAATAATAAAACTTTTCTCTATATGTAATAAACATTATATTTTTTCTGGGGTTAGTAAATGATAAGTATATGTACTACACTATGACAGAATTGGACTTCAGATATCATAAAATTTTAAAACAAATATTTAATTCCTTTTAAAATTTTCCTAACTCATGATACGATGCGTATTAGTTCCATAAGAGCAGAAGATTTTCAGGAAGCAAGAGTATGCATTTCATTATTAAATATCCTTTCATTTTCTCAAGTGATCAAAAAAATGGCTGAAATTATGAATTCTAGAACTCATCCAGAATTTATATTTACAGTCGTAAGCAGAAGATACAAAAGCCTGCTTTAGTTACTTGCATATAAATCTTAATGGGAATTCTTCTTTTCATATTGATAAATTTAGCAGATAATTAAACCCAACTTATTATACGTACCAAATGAAATCATTGATGTTGTTTGAGGTCAATAATATAACCAAAACATTAAATGGAAAAATTTTCAAATAGATATAATAAAATAATACTAAATATATGAAGATAAAAACTAAAGAAGAAATATATATATAGTTACACTACAAAAATATTTTAAGAATAACAAGGTGAAAAATTTTTATAAATAAGTTTTAATTCTATAATTAATAACGTAAATTAAACTCAAATTTAAAATATAAAACTGACTAGGGTGAATAACAATTTTGGGTAGTACTGTTCTTGTAAATTGGTATGTAGAATCTAATAAAATCATTAAACCTTACATCATAGTTCTGTGACTATACAATAATTTTTAATTTTGAGAAATAAGTATATAAATGCAATTTATCCAAAATGATTTTTATTAAAACAAGAATAAACTCGCTGAATTAACTTATATAATACTATAATGTTGAGTAATATTTATAGCCTTTTATTTTTTGAGTTCTGATGGATTAAATTTTTTTCATTTTAATTTTAGAGATAGTTATGTGAATAATTATTTGACGATTGGTAACATTCATTCCGAGATAAATTATTCCATATAGTTTTTGTTTCTTTGAACTCTAGTCACAATGATTTAATACATACATGTACCTTTATTTTAATTCCTACAAATTCACATTGTCTATATTAATAGTCTAACGATGTAATTTTCGTACATTTATTTATTTTAATTTAAAACTAATTCAAGTTATCAAGTAAACGGTCCATAACGTCTTGTATTTCTAAGTCACCTTTCTGTTTTAACTGCCTACTAATACAATGTATGTCGAAAAATTTGATATTTGGACCTCCAAAGTTTTGGTATCAAGATTAACTTTTAGCGTCGTAGTTCCAAATTATAAGCTATAAAATTCATTTACCATAAAAATTAATAAAATAGTGTAAAATTTGAATATTTTATGTTTCGACGTGGGCTGATTTCAATTTTTTACTTTTTGTACCCTATTTTAATTTGTAGTTAAAAAGCTGAAGAAAAAAATTGTGTACCTTATTTGCGAATTTTTATCTTTTTCTTTATAAAGACGGGTTACAAAAGTTGGAGAAATATTGTAAAAGATGTTATAAATTAGTTCCACCAACTTTGTAAAGGGGAAATTTAGAAATATGAAGTAAAAATACATACGTTAACGATTAAAGTTGCTGAAATGAGTAAGATATCTCCATCTCGTTAACCTACTTACTCCATATATAGACTGAACACCTATCTCTTACAACATAGCGTACTTATGCTAAATACAGATTGAAGAAATTTAACTATGTATATAATTTTCCGAACGGAACTGTTTCCTACAAAAAAGTATTGATTATATACGTTTTAGAGTAATGTAAAAATTTTAATGTACCCTCGTAACTGTAAAAGAAGCGATTCTTTCAAACTAAGCGATTAAAAAACTGATTCATTACCAAATCCGTTTACATCACCCGATTTTAATTTTAACTAAACCTAAATCGTGAATAATATCAAAGGACATCGTCTTAATAATTGTTTTAATTTCTTACTAAGTTGGTATCGAATAAATCGTCACCTATTTTATTTTTATTTATTTTTAATGAAAACCTATAAAATATTATTATTATAAATTTTTGAGTATACGTATTTACTGAATATAAAGTAACAATAAAATTCACCAAAATCGCAAAATTTCGTATAACATAAATACTAAAAGAACAGCCCAAAAAAGGAACAACTTTTGCAACATTTTTCTGTAAACATTATTTGCTTCAGTTAGTCATATAGAATATAAACCAAATTATTTTATTCCATAACAGAACATCCTAGCCGTTAATACATAATTCGCAGAATGAAATTATAAAATGTAAATATTACTGAGTTTCAGCAAACATAAATGGTTGATTCGGTAACTTTGGCATTACCGATCAGAAGAATGTTTTCCGTCCAGTGTTTATTGTTTCACTTTTCTACTTTCTAAGCTTTATTGTTGGTTATATAAATTTATAAAATAGTTTATTCCTATAGCAAATTAATTTGCCATTTTACATGTCCTTTGCAAAATACTGCTGTCAACTTTTAAATTCAATTATTATTTTCTATACACCAAATTCGAGAGGTGGCTTCATTATACCTTATTGTTTGGATTCTGCCGAACAAGCGCTTTCACTTACGATTTTCTAGTTTATCTTTTATGCTTAATATTACCGTGTATATAGAGGTAAAACTGAGTTTTTGGTGTCCAAATAATTTTCTGATAAGCATCATCTACAATTTTTATGAGGATTATATAGCTTAAATTATTATATATTCCATAATTTTTCCGTTCAGTTTACAATACTCATTTAAATTACCTTAACATCAATCAAATACGTCCTAATAACGTTACAAACATGGTTTCATCTGATGACTATAGTGTAATAATAGACAAATAATTGGAAATAAATGACAAAAAATACATACGATAAGAACTGTAAGTATAGTAAATATAATTTTGAAATTTCTGTGTACCGTCTAAAACCATGTCAAGTTTGAATTTTGGGTAAGTTTTTCTCGTTATATTCTTGAAGAAATCAAAATTACATTCATCTGTCGAAGCTTTCATGTATTATTTTCATATATTTAAGAATAAAATATTAGTAAAAATAATTAAAAATGTTATGCGATCATAATGAACGCCAATGGGATGTAAATGTTTAAAATCAGTACCATAGATAATTATTAAATAAATATTTAAAACTACACGCTACAAAGTTTTCCGCACACAAATAAAAACTCGGTTCATGTCACGACTTCGATTTTAATAAGTATCTTGAAAATAATGGCATAAAAATTTGTCAAAGAATTTAAAAATCCCATGTTTTTAGATTAATTTCTCATAGAGATAAATCCTGTATGTTCTGTGAAATAAATTTCATTCACATAAATTTCAACAACCTATATTTTAGCATATATAAAGAAAAGTAAGAAAGGAACGAAGAATATTGAAGAATTTTATTTTTTGTATTATAGTTTGTAAAAGAAATTAATGATGCGTAATGTTGATTTGAAAGCAAAATGAATAGATTCTCTAAGACATATTTTATCAGTTAAAGATCGAAGGATTTCCCGGTGAAGTTGTTGCAGAAAGAGTTGTCGGGTTTCCACTCGGGTCAGAAGGCGATTAATACGCGACGTTTTGACGACTGCAAGATCTGTAGTCATTTTCCAGTCGAAATGTCAGGCGGATTGCCTGGAAGAAGACGGCAGAGCTTGCAGACGTTGAAACGTCGCGTATTAATCGCCTTCTGACCCGTGGGGAAACCCGAGAACTGTTTCTGAAACATTTATAAGCTTTGTTTCTATTTTACAGTAGCAGCTCACTTTATTAATATTGAAATATAAAAATTTCGTTCCTTGTATTTCACTTTATGGTAATTAAATTGGTATAGTATCTTAAAAAATATCAGAAAGTAAATATCTGAGCAAATTAATTAACTATGATTATAAAACTTTTATTATACAACATACTTTCAGTTTCTTCAAAAAATTTTCTCTGAATAATAATTAAAGTATTTCATTGCTCATGTTGGAATATTCTTCCAACTCATAACTTCTACAATAACCTAATGAATCTATGTCATTTTATGATTTTTGTATTTGTATTATTTTCTTAAATTATGTTAACATTAAATATTTATTCACAGCAATTACGTATTACATAATAATTATTCTCAATTTTGTAATGTCAGTTTATTATTACGTTAAGGCATAAAATAAAGCAATTAAAATTTTGATCTTCTTTTTATACACGTAAAATATTGTACTATAAAATATATAACAGTGAGTTTATTTATATTTATTTACAAAAAGGAAGTTTGATTATTATTCTATAGATTATTCACCAATCGCATTTTGGTACATGGAAAATGTTGGTTATTTTAATTAAGAAATCATATTGAAATTTTCAGACGTAAGTAATTGACGATCCTTGTGTTTTCTAAAATTTCGTATAATATTTAAATTCTCCCAAAACACAAATTTCCTCTACCTCAATAGTGACATATTTACCGGAATAAACTTTTCTTAGACAGTTTTTTGAAGGATATTCCACGAAAGTTCAATAACTATTTCCATAACACTAAAATTTTTGGCCAAACCGTTCCCGTTAAAAATTGCATCGAATATTGAAATAAAAATTTTATTTCACTAATTTGAAAGGAATTATTGCCACTGAAAATCAAATAAATTTTTTAAAAATATTATTATATTTTAAAATGGTTTTCTCTCGAAACTGTTGACAGACTGATATAAAATTATATGTAGCTTGAACCAGATACAGTATATAATTTATATAATTTCTGGCACAGATTCGTTTCTGTATTGCAAACATTATACTAGAAAATTTTCAATGTCTGTCATTATATATGGTCTTCATTTCTTTTAAATTATCACTACTTCTACTATATCCGAAGCTACTACTGTCCTAAATTAAAATAAGAATTAAATTACAATACTACAAGTCTATTACGTATAATTAATCCAACGGTGATATGTTGTCCTTTTGGATTTAGTCCTTAGACTGGTCTGCTGCAACCAATCCTGCACAAGCCTTTTCATTTCTAAGTAACTTCCACATCTAATATCCTCCCTAATCTGCTTAGCGTATTCCATTGTCGGCCTTTCTCTTCTATTCTTTCCCCACACACTTCCCCCTATTACTAATTTTACAAGATCCTTATGTCTCAAAATGTGGCCTATTGATCTATCCCTTCTCTTGGTCGAAGTCCTCTATATTGCTTTCTCTTCTCTTGTTAGGCTAAGACCTTCCAGGTTTGTTACTGTATCCACCATCTGATTTTCAACATTTTCTTATTGTACCACATTTTAAAAGCTTCTATTCTTTTTCTTTCTGCAACTCCTATCGTCAAAGTTTCGCTCCCATATAAGGCCACACTCCATGAAAACATTTTTACTAATAATAAGTAAAATTTCAGACCAACTTCAGAATATATTTTTATTTTTAACAATTTCCTAAGAGTTTTGCAACATTTTAACAAGTATAAATTTGTCGTGTGGCTTCGGGGAGACGTTTCCAAAATATAGTTAAATTTGTGGTTGGGTTTATAAATATTGTGTATTAAAATTTGACACTTAATGCATTGATAATTAGGATAATAAGCTGAATAAGGTTCAAATAAGTGCTGAAGCGTTTTTCCTCTTTGTAAATTGTTAAAAATTAAGTCTGAAAATAGTCGTAAATTTTACATATTATTGCAAAATCAGACGTAAAAATATGACCATTTTTTGTAATGATTTCCTAATATTCGGTGATAAGTTATATAATTTTAAAGTAACTTTATTCTTGTGGATAAATACAACTTTAGATTTGGTATTAGGGTATGTCTGAATTTTCAACTTCAAAATTTTCTCTAATATTTATTGAGTGTTTTGCATTTTTATTGTGCACTGTTTCATAGTAATTACCCATATAAAAATATGAAAACTATTATTCACATTCATAAATATTTTTTCCAAAATAAAATTATTACATTTGAGAGTATGAAAATTTTCAGTTTCAATAATCCTAAGTTAATTTGAAATATGATTTTTTATGTTGATAATTAATCAAAAGAATAACCTAAGATTTGTAATTGGAGAATTAATTTATATTGTTCTCCATTACTTCAGTTGTTTATAACAGGAACCATTTGGTAATGGGTTTCTAATATAGTGGTCATACCAGTTATCGAGTCTACCAGATATTATGCTTAGAAAAATAATTTAAATATCGTTAGAAAACCACAGTGTCTTTAATTTTACTTAATAACTAAATGTAAAACAGGCATTCTGCATTTTGTCAAAACTTGGGTTTTAACCACAATGGTCTAAAATATTTTTATTTTTTTCTTCTAGGTGTAAAATGCTGTGCAAGAGCTCCCAAGAAAAGACATGACTGTTATTCTAGAGGGAAGTTCACAATTTCACACCAACTTACCCAACAATTACCTGCCTCAATCTTATTTCCAGGATCATAAAATGATTATACAACAGTGTTCTAAATGTCGGTGCCGTTCGTGCATACTCCTAAATATCTGCCTTGATTGGAGAGAGAAGGGAAATAGTGTGATAGAAAAATATTAAAAAGTTACACATTTCATACAGAGTCCTCATTTATTGTAGCTATTTCGTAAATTACAATATTTAATATTTGTAAGCAGAAATTAATGGCTTGTCTTCAAAGGCTATTTAATAGTAGTAAGGCTAATTACATTTTGAAAATGTTATTATAATCCAGAATTGTAAAATGTTAAAATGAAACATTTATTATTTCTACACCAGTGCTTAATTGCTTATTATTTTAAATTTCACCTCACTGTCATTGTTTTAGTTAAAATAATTTTTTAATTATTTTTAAGTTTCTGACATACAAATATCTTCCTTGAATGTTCTGAAATAATTAGGTATATGCCTTGTGACTGAACTATCATAGCATAGGTACTCTGATCGGATCGCTTAAGTTAGAAGAATACTTTCCTTTTCATTATATATTAAAATTAATCTAACTTAATATTTTTATCATTTTTTCATCATCTATCGTCTATTAAATTGGAAAAAAACCTACGCTTTGCCGATGATATTGTAATATAAGGAGAGTCAGAAAAATACTAATAAACCATAATATATATAAAATGAACGAGGAACTAGAGAAAGAGTTCAATATGAGGATTACTAGAGGGAAAACCAAGGTAATGTAGTGTAGTATGCGAAACACTGAAATAACAAAGGGTGTTAGATTGGGAAGGGATATTTTGAAGTAGTTTGAGGAATACTGCTATTTTAGCAGCATAATAACTAGGGATGGTAGAAGGATAGTAGACATAGAGTAGGATAGTACAGGCAAGGTAGGCTTCCGCAAAAGAGAAATTTATGTACGGGTAATATAAGTGTAAATATTAGGAAATCATTGCTCAAAACGTTAGTATGGAGTATGGATGAAAAACTTGGACGGTAACAGTTGCAGAAAGGAAAAGAACAGAAGCCTTTGAAATGTGGTGCTATAGAAAAATGCTGAAAATCAGATAGTGGATAGAGTTACTAACCAAGAAATTCTAAGCAGAATAAGAGAAGAGAGAACAATATGGAGGACTTGGACTAAGAGAAGGAATAGACTAATAGGCCACGTTTTGAGACATGAGGGTCTTGTAAAATTATCATTAGAGGGAACTGTGAGGGGTAAGAAGGGAAAAGAGAAGCCATAGATGGAAACTTTAAGCTGTTTAGGGAGCTGTGGGATGTGATAGTTCTGTGGAAATGAAAAGACTTGCGCAAGATAGGTTAGCATAGAGGGTTGAATCAGTTCAGTCTTAGGACTGAATACCACAACAACATCTGCAATTAATATTTCATTTCTTCCTCTGTCAAATCATTTGAAATAACTTTCAAATCTTCCATACAAGTTAACAAATACAAAATAACAATACATACATATACATTACGTTGGTCACATTATCATATTTGTTACATATAAGCAATAAAATGTTTATGACCTGTGAAAGATCTTAGTCAAATCTCAGAGGATTTAACGTATAATGTAAGAAAATGAAAGATAAAAAATATTGACTAAATGACGTCGATAGATAAGTAAGTTAATGATAATATACAAATGCAGAATATCGTGGCTTGTATTATGTTGTTGAAATGAGAGTGAGCTGGATTGGGGTTCAGGGCTGAGGAGGTGGCAACCCAGACATTTGGGTTATCTTAATTGAGAAAGGTTGAGATTTCACATAATTATCTTTGAAAAAATGGAAGAACAGGACTCAATGAATATAGATAGTTACAATAAATGAGGAGGTATTAACTGAAAAATGATACATATGTAATAAATATCTGCAAAACATCATGATAAATTCCACCTAGGTGTTTCAGTCAGTGTTGCTAGTTCACAATCCACCTATCTAGTGTTCTTTATTTACCCAATGCATAAAGGTGAACTCCGTCCTAATTATATTCTATTGCACTTTAGTCTATCTTTTCTAATCGATTATTCTTACCTTCTTGAAAATAGTCTTCCTATTGTTATATATCATATACAGAAGAATAAATTTTGAGGTGTAGCTATCTTTATTTGTATTCTTTTCTTTACCAAGGAATATAGTACACTCTCTCTCTCTCTCTCTCTCTCTCTCTCTATATATATATATATATATATATATATATATATATATATATGGGTGTGTATTGTTGTTTAGTGAATATGCAGGTGCTTCTACTGTTATTGTTTCCAGAAAATTGCGTTAGGGGAACTCACGTTCCTCTTGTTGAGAAAACTGTTAAATATCATAACTTCAACGCTCGCTACTCTATTTACAAAAAAAAATCATTCCATGAAATGAGTTTTCTGGGGGATGGGGGCAAAGCAACAGTAAATTTTGTAGTCGCGTGATGAGAAGTGCACATGTTGACCGACGTAAGCCGGGTAGCTGGAAGCTGACGTGAATTTTTAACGGTAAGGCTGTTGCTTTATCATAAGTTGGTGGCGGCGCAACGCTTGACAGAGAGTAATATCCGACGTCGCCACTAGATAGCGAACGCTCTTACCTACCAGCCCATCCTTAATTATTTAAATCTCCCTCTGTTTTGATAAAAGTGATGGTGGCCAGGTCGGCCGGCCCCATTGGCCCGCGGCGTGGGAGGAGGCGTGGCCTTCCACTCTCGGCCATGTTTTATTCTCGTAGCGCCTCGACGGCCTATCCATTGGTCGTGGGTTTGATCCTTGCGACCAGCCCTTTTTTCCATAGCAACCAACCACGGCGTTTTTCCTCCGAGCTAATCACTCCCAAAGTAAGGAGAAGGTTAGGTAAACAATGATTCTCGACGTTATAAATATTGAACTGGCACCCCCGACTAGAGCGGAAATACTCCTAGTTTTTTAGCGGCGGTGAATAATTTCTGTTGCCGCCTTAAAACAAAGTGGAGCAGCGGGCATATATAAAAATACTGAATCACGAAGTTTATTTTTTTGTTGTTTTTATTTCCATACTGGTGCACCCAACACGGCGGCAATAACGTGTATTTTTTATGGCAAAACAAATTACTCTGCCGGTATTTTGTTTGTGCTTAAAATGTTCGTGCTCTCTAAATAAAACTCCGAGAGCAGGTCTTAGATGAGATTTAGGTTTCCAATACAGTTGGTACGATACAATTTTATTTTCCCAAAACTCTGTAATTAGTTCTTGCTACCATTTATATATTTAAAATACTACATACATTTTCTACATAAAATTAAGCATTACTTCTTACAACGATGCAATATATTTTCAGATACTAAATAAATTTACTAATGCGTAATAAAATATTTTATTTCCAGAACACATTGTAATTATTTATTTATTTTTCTTGCTTGTACAGCAACAACTTCTCTATATTGGTATGAACCTCTGTACAAAATGTAATATATAAACTTTTATTCCTACCACGTTTTCCTCATATTTTATAAATCTCCATAGATGTTTAATTAAGAATTAAAAATTATAGCAAAATTGGGAATCGTCATATTTTATTGATTTATTTTGTGCCCTACACTTAGTATTAGAACATACAGTACATAAAGAATAAAGCAATAAAGATCAAAAGTACCATTAATAATTTACAGCCCGGAGAATTGGATTCCTGAAATAATATTGTTAATATCACATTAATGCTCATAGCACTTTGTTATCTTACAATATGTATAATTTTTTCTTCCCTGATTTCCTGAAGCAATAGCTGTTTGAATATGGCCATTTACCATTTTTAATATGTTGCCAAACTGTTTTCTTTCATTCTTTTGAACTCATCATTATTAATTTCAAAGCCTTTTCTGCTGTTACCATTAACGATTTATGATTTGAAGAGAACTTTTCATTACTATCATTCAAATATGTATTTTTCACGTTAAGTTTGCTACGGTAGCCTAGAAAACGCCACTAGATTCTAAGAAATGTGTTTTTACTAGGAATATTTCATATCTATATTAAATATTATGAAAAAATTGTACTAAATATATTTTTCTATTTTATTTAGGTTTTAAAAAATTCTCTTTGATTTTTTCTCCGCAATTTTTAAACAAACTAAACCATGATAGTAACCCTATATTTTGACCGAAGCTAACATACTACCTGGTTAGAACCGTCAACTAACTTGTTAATAGGATTTTAAAATAAATTCAAATATTAACAATAACTTGAAGTATATATATTTCCTAAACTTTTAAATTTAATTAAGTACAACTAGAATAATATAAAATTAAATGTAAGTGTAAAAATATCCTATTGTACAGCATTATTCAATAACCTATTCTAATTCGCCTCACTATACATTATTATTCTCCAGAAAGAGTAAGAATTATTGTAATGTAATTAATATTAATTCTTTGTATTTAATTTTATTACATATCTAACCTATTAACCATATAACACTACGTCACTGACGAAGACGACGATGTGTCTCTTCCTGTCATTAATAGTAGTGAATTTGTAATTTATTATTTTGACAATTATATGGTTATGGTTATGTTTATAATAAATATAAATATTTTCACTTAATAATACAATTCTTATTTTTACAGACGTAATTTTTTTTATTAATAACGTTTTGGCATATTTTCATGCCTTCTTCAGGTTTTCTTCTTATAGAGGAACTACTGTACAGCAGACCGTTAAGTGTAACTCTTTTAAATATGGACACATGAGCGAAAATCGTATCTAGTTCTTCTTTGGGTTTTAATTGATTGTAAATATTTCCTCTATGGGAAGAAAACTTGAATAAGGCATGAAAATATGATGAAACGTTCTTATTAATGAAAGTAAAAAAATAAAGCACGTAAAAGCCATAATTTTTTATTATAAGTAACACAAGTTAAGTTTAAATATTTTAACTTAAATGAAACTAATCCTTTTTGGTTCCGTTAATTGTTATTTACATTTCTCGTTATTTAAAAATTTTCTTTAAAAAATTTTCACATTTATGTATATTTTCAAAATACTCTTACGATTATCTGTACTGTCCTATTTTTACTTCCATAGTCCTTAAATAATTTCCCTGCTAGAGAATTTTTAACTAATATAAATTATATTTTCGTATGTGCTGTGATTTTCATTTTTAATTTCTGGGTAAAGAATAACTGGAATAAATATATCTAAATCTATAATTCTTCAAATTAATTTGCTTTATTTTTAAAGTTCTCTAGGAACGGATGTAAAGATATTAAAAAACCATAGACATTTGTAAGATAATATAGGAATCAACGTAAATAATGGCAAAACTATTGTAGCTATAATTTTTTATTAGAAGATATACAAAATAAATTTAGTACAGAAATTTTATTACACAGGTTCTTCAAGACTGGTAGCCTGCCGAAGACATCTCTGCGTGTGGAACATTCACCTAACAGAAAGAAAGAGTGATGAATGATAGGCATAATTATCTTTTATTAAATTAAAATTTTTGGTACTTATGTTTCTGTTTTTTACCCCGACAATATTGGATAAAAATATATATAAAAACAATGAGAAAAGAAACATTCTAATAGGTTAGTTTATCACTTATAAAATTTATTCTTATAGCTTGTTCCAAAATTTTTGGGACTTTCTCGAATACAATTTACGCGTATATACCAAGTGGAAATATAAGCAAAATAAAAATCCCTTAATATATCCATCGTATTAGTTAACTTTCTTATTTTAAATATTTATATAATAAAGATGTTATTCTACTCGCGTTAATACAACTTATAAAATTGAAGTTAGATTAACGTGTTTAGCATATTACTCAAGCAAGAAATCACCATAATTAATTAAATACTTAAGGAGAGAAGAATCGTTTCTAATGAAGCTCAGCTAAAAGTCATGAATATTTAGAAAATAAGAAATTAAACATATCTACCAGACAGGGAATTGAATACAATTTATTTTTGAACATTGCAACCTTTTTACAGCTCATCCAACCTTCGATAAAATAGAAAAATTACAACCTTATATGGATATTTACACTGTGTGAGTAATTTTTCTTAAAAGGTATTCTATTTTTAATTTTTCAAGTACAGCACACAGTTTTACAGAGTCATATCTGATAGGATTAACAAAACTAAACCATTAATCTAACATAAATTGTATATGTATCTTCTCTTTGGTTAAAATACGCGTAGAATTTCCGAAAAACTCAGAAACTTTATTTACTACTATACATAATATTGAAATCAGTATGTCTTTATATATTTTATGGTTTGGTCTTGTTTTCAGGATTAAACTCAACAAAGGCTATTTAGGCAGTACAACTATACTGGAAGAAGACATTCATGAAGATTCGTAACAATGTTTTTTATATAGTCACCAAATAAATATATTTTTACAAGTTAATGCTTTTTATAGAGAATTTATAAGATATCATGTATGCAGAAAATATATTTAAAATAAAATAATATTGGTAAAATCCAAATTAGCAACTTTTAAATTTTTATTATCAACTATCTATTTGTTTGAGGTAGAAAATCAACGGAGGAGAAATGATAATACCAACGACAGTTTAACTCACGTGAATAGTTTATTTTAAAGACTACCGTTTTATAAAGAAAGGATAAATTCCTTTCACTCCTTTATGAGGTAAATAGCATAACGTCATAAATAAATTTTAATTTAACATAAATTTACAAGTCTACTTTTGAGTAATAATCTCACTGTTTTAAATAGCACTGTAGACTAATTTATTTACTATACAGGCAAATTGTCGCAATATTTTGTTGGATAGGATAGGGAATACGTTAGAATTGAAATAAAAATTAAGGAACAAAACTCTATATGAGTTTAAATCATTTGCATTAAAGGCCACTCAATGTTGAAATAAAATATATAACGTTGAACTACTTCTAAAGTAAAAATTTTGATAATTTTTATGAAAAAGTTTTGATCACTAAGATTTATTAAATTATATTTACATCACTTCGTATAAATTGTGGTTCTTGTATTTATTTTTACCAAACAAAAAATTGTAAAGAAATCATATTACAATAAAATAACTGAATAATTTCAAATATGAGTTATCTAATACGAACACAAATTAATGATTATATCCCATAAATTGAACAGACAAGCGAGTGTTGAAGAAACATTGTAAAGAATTTTTGTTTCACCGCTTCTAATATTTACTTCAAATATTGCTAAACTTTAGAGAGTGTAGTAATATTTAATTATAACATTTCTTGTTGTATCAGTTTAAGGTACTCAAAACATGTTAAAAAACACCCATAAATATTTTCCCAATCCTGAGACGAACTGCGTTTTTTTGCTACTGATTTAATTCAAGTGTTATTAGAATTTTCAGTTCTATCACATTAAAAATAAAAGATAAAATTTAGGTTGCTGTCAATATGATTTTACTTTTCTTTTAGAAATTTTTACTTGAGCCCAATTGATTGGCATTTGAATGCACTATAGACACATTTTAATTAGCCTTGTACAATGTTTTATGTCAAATGACCATAGTTCCGTATGTATAAAACAGTCTCTTTGTGGAAATGTCAGTGATTCTATTTATTTTCATCAATTAACTATACTGTTTTCGGTTTGAAGTAAATACTGTATTTATCGAAACTAGCAATTGTCTTTATCAATTTGCTGATGCTATTCGGATTTTCTAAAGCCAATATCTGTGATTCTCGTTATTGTTCATTTAACAATACTCATTTACATGATATAACTCAAAAATAAATGTAAGAGAAAAGTGATTAGGGTCAAAATTTCAAATAAATTGATAACTATTTGAAATTCTGAGTTCTGTCGCAAATATTCAACATTACAAAAAATTCCGTGCACTTCAGGGAAACCGGAAAGACATGCGTTTAGTACAAATGATGTTTAAAATTTGTGAAGCTTATTAATGTAGATACTGATATACATACACACAGTATTCATGGCTGTTCAAGAAGAATCAGGACATATTCCCTGTTTCTTCTAAAAGGTAAAAAAATATAGCTGCCAAAGCCATTACTAAAATGAAATAAATATTTAGTGTGCATATAATACTTAATTAATCAAAAACTAATAAATATTAAAACATTCTAAATTAAGAAAAATCATATAAACAGTAGCTTCTACACGACGTTTCTTTCCTAAATTTGGAATCTCTTCTGGAGTAATTTAAAGCACTCAAGAAATTTAGTAGGATGAAATTTTAGACGTGAATGTTGCACAAGAAATATTCGGACCTCTTTGCATGTATGAAATGCACATCTAATTTTCATTCTTCTAAATTACTCGATTCCTATAATCACACCGGTATGAGTTTATGAATTTATGACTCCTGTTAATAAAGTTTATAATATTCTTTTATAACTTATAGACTGTTTTAAATTAATTGATTTTCAAACAGTCAAAATAATAATTTATTGTTTCATTCAAAGAAATTTACATTAAGAGGTATTTTGAAAACTGTAATTTCTCATTGCTTAATAATAACAACAATTATATATATATATATATATGTTACACGAATAGTTTTAATTTATTACACTAATTAATAGATTTTTTAAATAATTATATGTATCAGATACCACTTTATTAATGAAAGAAAAATAAGTGCGTGCCCAGGAGCAAATTATATAATTCAGTAATTTATATTATATATTTGTCTTTTTACCACATTTTTCATTCTAAGCTTAAATTTCATCTAAAAGTAATGAGGTAAGGTAAATAAAAAATAAGTGAAATTGAAATAAAAAATGTTGAATTAATTGAATTCGTATAATAAAATTCATGTATTTTCATTATTTAAGTATTGTTACCGTTTTTCATATCGGCAAACAGATAACACAATTAATACAATAAAATTGATGAATTTAAATTATCTAAGTCAAATAATTTGGTACTCTTTTTCATGTTAACAAACAGATAACATATTTTAGCCGTATCGGTTGTAGGAAACAGTAGTATGTATAACCACTTTTATATTATAATAATTCAAAATATTTCGCTTAAGCCATTCTTCCTAATAAAACCTGCATATTTGGCTTTCGAACCGAAATTTTTGTTTTTTTAAATATTTTACGTAGAAGGTTGGTAAGAGAATCTAAATTATTTATAACTAAATAATTTAAAGCAAGCCATATTGACTACTTAACATTTATTTTCAATCATATAGAATCTTAGAAACTTGCAAATTAATCCATACATTTTAATATTTTCATATATTCCTACTGAGTTGGATAAAAGATACAATATTATTTATTACCAGAATTTTATAAAAATGTAGGTAAGTTTCATTCTATAGACAGTTTGTCTACTATCAGGTGATCGACTGTTTTATGACTAGCAAATATTTTATCGGATTATTTATAAGTTAAATGGATTTATTATACTTATGTTTTATGTTATTTTTCTGAAATATATACGTTACTATATTATCGAAAAACTAATATCCTGTAGATAAAACATCTCCTTTATTTTAATTTTCTCAATTATGGGTGTGCATAGGCCTATACGTACAAGAAATTGCAACCAGTAAATGTATATAATATGGCTCAAGAGAGCTTTCGTAAAAATAAATTTTCTTCATATTATAAAATTATTTATAAATTTTCCGTTATTTATTTAAATACTACATATAAGTTTACAAAAGAAATCCCTGCCAAATTTTATAAAAATGTTGTCATATATTCCTGGTTGGATTAAAACATGAGAACAGTTCAAACATGTTTTACTATTAATCCACGTATAAAACAATTTAATAATTAAAACAAAGATGACGATACTGGAAATTTAGTTGATCTATGAACTATATTTTTTAATAATTATGCCACAAATCCGTACACCAATATTTGAATTCTACTGGCCGATTTCGAAGAATTCTTCTCTCCAGTGATAGGTCGGAAATTCAACATCACAATCTTGTATAAAGAGAGAAATATTTCCGATGCCAAATATATCATACAGACAGCTACCAACTAGTTATACACGTGGTCTTAAAAAACTGGATTCAAGTTTTCATAGCAGAAAAAAGAATTATTCTGTTCACCATTCTTCCGCTTTAAAAACTAGGAAGGAAAATACAGTCAAATGTAAATAGAGCTAAGATATTTGTAATTCACTTCAAGCTGTCATATAAGAGCTATATTGATTACTTAGTTACAAATAGCAAGACACGAATAAGCATTACGAAATCACTTTCTTTCAAAAACAAGGAAACAACGTTGATAACATACAGAACTTAAATTCGTTCCAAGATAGATTATGGGAACATATTAAAATCCACAGCTAAAAACGAACTACCAAAGAAGCTTGACGTGGTACACAACCAATCACTAAGAGTCGCTACTGGCTGCTTTCACTCTGCCACTAAATCTAATAAAAAATAATAAATATCTCCAGAACAGCGAAGAGTAACCTCATTTCATAAATATGCAGTTAAAACAACAATGTTCAACATTTCTATAATCAGAAACGACATCACAAAGGTTCAGAATTATGAACAGTGAATCTAGTCAACTTGTTTCACTTTATTCTAAAATCAAGAACCTAATAAATAAGGAAACTTACAAAGTCATGACGTATTTGTTATTCCTTATAGTTAACGTGCATAAAAATTACGGTTACTAGTAGCAGCAATGCATATAAGGAACTGTAGACCTAAATAAAAAGTGGACTGTAAGAAGGAGAGAACTGAAAGCACGTAAACTACATAGATAATGACTTCTACTCCTTAAAAGTAATAAGCAATTGAACGGAAGGGAGAATATAATCGTCACAAGAATAAGAACCGGACATACAAATATAACACATATTTATATATTACATAAGAACCACCCACCAATATGCGATGCATGTAATGTGCAACTAACAACAAGTTATAATATACAGAACCACAAAATGTACGTTCAAAGTCAAAACAGAGAAAATCTCAGAAAAATCACCGTTTCAACAACGTACCACAAATTATTGTAAAGTTCATTAAATTAAAAAACTACTATATAGACATTTAAGTGGTATGTAATTTTATAATGCATAACTCGAGTATTGTAAATGTACAGTGGCTAAGAACCTTGTCGTTATGCGACTTAAAATAAAATTTAAACAAATATTTAAAATCAAGTGTATTCTCGTACAGCAACAATGATTAAATTTATAAAACTAATATAACAAAAAATATTTGCTGATATGTACTTCTAAATAGAATATTATATAGAATTTTTTAGGGAATTCTAAAAGCATATATACACGAAATGATTGTTGGATGTTTACATTTACTATAATTGATAGTCTCTTTATTTTTAAATTTAATAATTAATGTCATATCGACAACGTAGTCATTGGTGACTACAGCGTTAACGATTTACGTATTATTTTACAATTATGCTACCATCTTTAGTACTGTCTAAATACATTTATGTATTTAAATACTATTGGGGTCTCTGCAAAAGTTCTTATTTGGAAGAATAATAATAGTAAATAACTCATAACGTTAGAAACTATTGCCCAGTAAATGATTCAATTGAATAATATGCAATAGATTGCTGACAGTATAAATTTTCTGTGCTCCATATCATATTCTAATAGTAAAATTATTATTTTTTGTAAGATGGTTAAGATAAATTAGGTCTAGAAATATTTATTCAAAACTTCAAACAAATTTCAGTTCGTTCTTTTAGACATGTTTCGCTCATAATTAAAAATTAAAGAAAAAATCTGTTACAGATAAGATTTCCAATAATTATAGTGAAGCCACTGATTCAAAAGTGTAATTTCTGAAGTATATGACAGAAAATGATTTGGAAATTAATTTATAGAATACAAATAAGTACCATTTTTCTTTTGTTAAAAAAGTACTATAGTGCAATAAACTTTTAAATTAGTAAATGGTATAGAGTGCTGTTACTGATAATTTATATAGTGTCCATAAAAGTTTTAAAACTTATTTAGAAAGTACATATTTCCTCCAAATTATGCTATAAGAAAATAAATTATTTTTATAAATTTATCTATATTTAACTTATAATTTGACAAAACTAAATATTAAATTTTATACAAAACCAAAATAATAATACTTTCGTTCTTCTACTCATAACCAAAATTTTAACGCAGTTTTCTTCGAAGTATATGAAATCACGCCCACAATACTCAGGTGATAGAAGTGTGTAAATATTGAAATAGTCGTTAGAGTATTTTTATTATGTTAACTACCCTGAAGTTATACAGACGTTTTCAAAATATAAAAATCTACTTCTCTTAAGATCATGAGATGAGCGCAGACAATTGAACATTGAAGAGGGAAATATTATCTTAGAGTTCTGGATGAATTAATTTGTTTTATGCAGACCTACCAGCAGTAATTACGTATATTTATATTAACATAATTATTTTCAAATAAAATTAGGATAAAATGTTTCACGAAATCAATGACAAAAAGTAATACTATTTTTATAATAATTGCTTAAATTCAGGAAATTAATTCGTCGATATCGTAGACTTACATTTGTAATTTTATGAATTTTACAATGTAAAGTGTAAGTGTTAAAATACGTATTAAATCACAAGAAATTAATTAAGCCGTTTTATATTTGACACATATCAGAATACGTGCATTAAATCAATTCAACAAATTCTTAATATCACTTCTTGGAGAATCCTCACGTCTCTAAAAATGAACGTATTAAACAAATATAATAGTTAATAACAAAGCCTACGATTACCTTGAACAGTCATATTGCTCAACTAAGCACGTGACTTAATTTTATGTACATAGTAGACACAAATTTTAAAAAATATGATTAACGTTCTTTAAATTTCTCTTTAATGTTCTACTTTTTATTATAATGGTATGGTTCCAATATAACTTTCAATGCTACAAATAAACTATACCTATACTGAGGCATTCATCCTGGATATAAATTGACAGCATTCCTCGGATGAAGAAAGTTTTCTAATAAATTAATTCACTAACAAAAAATGCAGAAGTGTAATATAGTCTTAATGTACCTTATTTATAAAATGTAAATATTTATCAATTTGTCTAAAGAATTACACAGTGGCACACATGGTATAAACATTTGCTTGCCTTCATTTTATTCTATTTTAAAGCTGATTTTCTTACTGTAACGTTCATTTGTACATACAACATAGCAGTAAAAAAATATGAAATACTTTACTTAAAAATATTACAGATGGGATGACAATATTTCAATAAAAACAAAGGAAACTTCTTATATGATCTACATCCTTTTTACGAGAAGCTTAAGTGCAATCGTCTGCTTCTTTTTAAGAATTCAATATCTAATATAGCTTTCTATAAATCTTACTACTTTTATAAATGCACAGAAATTTTTTGGGCATTATTTCTTTGTGTAGCATTTATGATTGTTAACAATATAAAGTGTAATTTGTTAAAACACGTATTAAATCACAAATCTAGAGAAACTGGCGTAATTTCATAACATGATTGGTTCTAATTTGCTAGGATTCCATAAATACTCGTACCTTCATATTATGAACCACCCAATGAGTTACGTTTGGAGCTGGAACTAAATGAGTAACGAAAAATTGAAAAGGAAATTTATGCGTGTGGTATAGATTTATTACGAAATTTTCCGTTTCAGACATACGAGCTCCTAACATCTGTTTCGCTAAGAAACTTAACTTTACAATTTAAATCCTTTTTTAATATATTAGTAGTAAATTTAAATATTCCTAATAAGCGTAGTCTTTTCAAATGTTACAGGTTTCGTTGCATGTGTCAGTAATTGGCCTTGGATCTTACTGAATAAAGTCGGCTATAACGTTTTATTTGCAGACAATAATGAATGAAAATTATTAGACATTGATTTTAAATAATATCTGTTGATAAATATACTGATTACACACAGGTCTCTTTAATAAACCAAACATTTCTCTTATAACCTAAATTGTAAACTGTTTCATTGATAATTGACATAGTATTTGTAATATTTAGCCCTTTGCGGTCGTATTAAATTTGGACATGGGTGTCGAACTGGTCTTCCTGGTTTTGAAGACGTTCCTTTACGAAAATCACCTACAAGTTGTTTGACCAATTTTCGAACAAACATAATGTGACATAGGCGTCCTGTTTTCTTTTATATGTGACATAATATATAAGATGTAGGTATTTATTTCACAGATCTCTAATCCCCTGAAAAAATCATTCTCCACCATTTGCAAGATTTTTTCATAAAACAATATGAACTTGCTGATTGGTCAGCATTTTGCATGGCGAGTGTGGAACAACCGCGTTTGTTTACATTATGTTCTCATATCTCCGATTTGTCAGGACAATGTTTTGGTTCGTGAAAAGGTCGCTTAGATACTTGAGAGCTTTCAGGGAAATTATGAACTGATAAATGGAGTTAAGATTCCTACGGTTCCTTGCTGTGGTGACTGAGAACAGACATACGACCGCAAGGGTTAAATTGTTCTTAGAATTAGAGACCAACCTAATAAATCAATGTTTCATATTATAAATACTATAAAGTAAGTAAGTAATTAAATTAGTTATAATAGCCTCTGTTTCAGTTTTTATTTTATTTAAAAGATAAAATATACTACGTTTCGTCTCTTATTTGAGAATTATTGTTTATGGACCTCACCCCATGACTCCTTCGGCTGAAATGTTACAACTCATTTAATTATTTATTTAAATATCACATAAGCTACTTATTTAAATAATTAATTACAACTTGAATAATACACTTTTAAGTATGATTCAATTGTTGTTTTTTACGTTCGATAAAGACGTAGTGTTGATACTTATAGCTGAATACAACATGTTATAATGGAATTTGTATTTCGTCTAACCCTGCTGAATACCTTGATTGTCGGTAGATAGTCAAACATATTTGAAATACGGCCAAGCATTTGCTCTTGGCGTCAAACATTTCCACAGAAGTGCAAACACAAAGCTTGTCAAACAAGCTTAATAGTCTGTGAACCCTCTAACACCTTCGGCACACGACAAGTGTCTGCCTCAGCCCCTTTCTCTCTACCCTATCTCTAGAACAGGTTTAGAAACCAGAAGTTGTTCCTTTCTCAATCGTATTAGGTCTATTACGGCTGAAGTTATAAACTAAATTGAAGATTTTACGAGTTTTTCTTCGCCGATTGAAAGGAGGTCATTTACTGTTGCTGATAAAGGGTATAATATTAAAATATATCAGGGGTCTGCAACGTGGTGCCCGCCGGACAATTTTGAAGTACCCGAATTCAAATATCTAAATTATAAAAGTAAATAAACATTTTAATGACTGTACAATTTATGAAAATTGTTAAACCTAAATTAACAAAATTGTTAGTTTGCAGTACTGTATACCCTTAAAAGTATTTAGAACTGTAAGTATAAAACCGTTTTTATATATTCGTAGCTTTATTTTACTTAAAGAATAAAATGAAATTTTCAACGTTATTATGATTTTAAAGTAAGATACATTCAGAAATTTTCCTTGATTACTCTAATAAGATGCGTACAGAAAATTAAAACGAATTCCATAATACGAAGAATAGTCGGCCCATATAAAATGAATTAGTAATTTTAAGTGGTACGTTTCAAGATGTGTGTGCAAACACTTATACGCACAAAATGAATACATGTACTCTAAATAAATAATAATTATTAATACATTACAAGGAATTATACATATGACTTTTCAAATACTTATATTTCTTCTTATATTATTTAGGCCAAAGTTAAGAAAAATAGTAATAAACTAAAGGTATATAATTTTAATGCTTTATTTATTTATCAAAAAGATAAAATGGCATGTTTAATGTACAGTCCAGTTCAGCGATTGCTAAAAAACGTAAAGTGGAGTGACAATTTTATTACTAATCATACAAATTTTCCAATTAATTCGGAAACTTGAAATAGAATTTCAGATCTAAATTTGAACCAGCAGAGACTATTTATTAAATCAATTTCCCTAATCAAGGAAATAATCTGCTGCCTTTCTTAAACGTGACTATTTCTTGGTAAAGAAAACGGAACGATTTGTAGAAGCTGCGATTATTTGGGATGCCACGTTATGATTTGCAGAAAAACTATTCGACGAATTCAAAAATAATACCAAAATTATAACAGCAAAAATGGCGTCCAACTATGAGCTAGAACAGTAACTCGAAGGATTAATATTATAGCTACTGACAAATTACCTTGCCCTACCTTCCCCATCCCCCTTCTTCAATTTATTTTCATGTAGCTTAATAGCAATATTGAAGAAAGTGTTCTTTTCACTGGAATTAACATGGAATGTTTGTTTTCCAACACAAAGTTTTCCAAATCGAAGTAAATTGGATCATTGTCTAAGAACCGGGAAGTCTATTTATGATCCCATATATTAGCTGAGAATTAGTAATATAAAAGTTAGCATTATATTTAAATCATGTACGATATGTTCGTCTGTTGTGTCAATTTTTTAAATGTTTTTTCATATTTTAAATTTGACTTTCAAACTGGAGTTCTGTAGAACCTGCCGAACATTACATTTCGGAAGTACATCTGCCTATTAAAATTAAGTTACTTTTCGACATAGGAAACATTTTAATATTTGTAGCTGAGGGTAATATTCAGTGACAGTCATTGACAAAAAATAAGTTTTAAGAATCTTAGACTTATTTACAACAAATATCAAAATTACTTCATAGTCTCATGCTGCGGTATTGCTTTCATTTAAAATTTGTTACTAATTAACGTCACTGTCCATGTCGAGTCATAAATATATTAATTGTTGTTTCTTGGCGGCTCAGCAAGAACCTATCATTCATTTTTTATAACAACTCCAAAGTAGAACAACTCTCTTAATCTATAAGTAGTATATTTCTCAACACATTAACATCAAATGACGAAAACAAAAATACAGAACTTGCTATAAACATAGAAAAAATTTTCCTAGTTCTCAAATTCATTCAGATGTACGCCTACAACTTAATTTCAATATCTGCTACAACACAGCTGTAACGTTCACTGAATGAGAATAGTTCTCTTTGCTCAATAGAACTCAATCGGCTAAACATTTCTATAGATCTAGCGAGGCTTTTTCAGTTAACAATGCAATAATAATTCTTTATGAAATGTGTAGCATTATTATTATTTAAATTCCATTGGATGGGATAAGAACCGAAATATATAACTATTAACTAATTTTCATTTACTAGCATGCACGAAGAGGCTATGGTAATAAAACATACAGGTTTTTAAAATTATATATATTACTGTAGAAAAAAGTACGAAAGCTCTCAGATAGAAACGCAAATAAAAACGAAAAATTCCTAACAGTGATTAGTAACACTAGAAATGAAGGAGTTATAGTTGTACGAGGAGTTTAAAATGACAGTTAATGCTTCATATAGACCAAAAACTGTTTTTGAAATCTGCCGTTCGTAATCGTATTCAATAAAATAGAGAATGGAGCATTATATAAAAAACAGTAATATTACATTATATTGTCAATTTAATATTGAGAATTTTCTTCGTTTTTAATATACATTAATAAGTTTCAACATAAATAATCATGGTGTTGTATTCGCAATCGTTTAGCATTATAAACATAAATCGGCAATATATGTAAATTTTTAATGATCTGAAAAAACTATAAATAAGGTTCTAATAGAAAACTATATAAATAAACACTTATAATTAAAACTCAGTAAAAGTGAAAATTATAAATAAAATAACAAAAATGCCCAAAATTCTGAAATAAAGAGAAATAAAATAATTTAAATTGAAACGTTTCATCCCAACTTTCGGGACCTCTTCGATTCATTCTACAAAATATTTTATATAGTTATTAAACTAGATATGTTGTATTTACCTACAATAAAAATCTTATAAAATTTAGTTTTTCTACTGCAACATTCGGGGCCAATTCAGGAAAACAATTCTAAAGAAAGAGAACTATTTTAAAATAAAAGTATTAAATTCCAAAGTTTCAAAAATGCACAAATAAATCTCAATAATAATGAATCATACATCGAATTTAAATTTTGAAAATCTGTATTAACATTTTAAAAATTTGTACTTCATCTTATCTGAAGCATTTCACTCTTCAATCTATAATTATAATTCTAATATTACCTCAATGAATCCCGTTGCATTTAAATAAACAGGTTTAGTTAACACAGAATGTATATATATATATATTGGTTGTTTTAAGTTATAAAAATGTTACTTAATTCTTGTTTGCACTTGCACTTAGTTTGACCATTATCACAACCGTTACAGACGCAATTTTAAATTTCATACACTACATTGTTTTTATAATTTTTTAAATCAATAGAAATTTTAAACAAAAAAATATTAAATGATATAAAAATTAACCTAACGCCGTAATTAAGTACCAACTTTATAAATTTATATTAAATTTTCTCTAAATATGGTAAAAATATGCCGTCCGTTGACTTTTTACTATTATTGATTATGGGTGAATTATTTTTATAAATCAAAGAATTCAGTATCCTTCTATTATTATTATTCGATTACTATCTATATTATTATAATGTACTTGTGCATTCTTGAAACTTTTAAATTCAATTTTTGCAGTATAAAACACTTTGGTTACACCAAAATGAGTTTTGGCACTGAATGTTGGGGGAGCAACACGCAATTTCAATAAGATTTTTAATTGTAAATTACTACAACGCACCAAGTTTAATTATATTCATCTATAGTTGTAATTATATAAATTTTGTGGCTTGAACTTAAAAGTCCTGAAAATTGGGGACAAAACGTTTCAATTCCAACGAAATTCTTTTTGTTCCGACGTTTTGCCATTCTTTGTATTTTTAATCTTAATATTTATAATATTAAATCGGAATAATTTTATTTAGAAGCAAAAGTTAATTGATCTTCTTATTAAGAAATAATCCACTATTCTCAGCAGTATTTATGTAAAAATTACTTTAATAACATCTTTAAGTCATAAAGCGTATTTTGTGTGAAGAGTAATTAAATTTATAAAATATCTTAACACGTCTATATTTTCTGGTTTACTATTTTTGTGGAGAAAGTTTGGCACTTAAATTTTTAAATTCTGTTTAAATACTTTGGAAATATTTCATGATTATTGGATTATACTCGGAATTTATATTTTGTGTTAGGTGGGATGTTCCTTTCAAGATTTTATAAGTAGATAAAAATTTCCCACTAATGCTCTTCACATTATTGTACCTTTTTTTGTTATAATTTGTTACGAATTTATTTATTTAATACATGAAACATGTAATTTAATTTTCCTTATTTCTAATATTAACTTTACCATTTCTTAGTTTGAGTTTAACACCAATGGATTATTTTACTCCGTTTGTTTGTATTGCCTTTTAGTTCGTCCTTTAATTTTTTCCGTATTTATATTTTATTTTTAAATTACATTGAGGAAACAAAGTCTGATGGTATGAATACATAAAGATAATCCTTAATCTACTAAGATCATAAAGCTTACGCCGTTATTAATAAAAACAATCACATTTGTCTTTCATTCATGCTTGATATTGAAAAGTCTTATTAACAATACATAAATCATATGATATTAGACTGATAATCTAACCAAAAAAAAGTGTGAAATAAAAATAAGTTATAAAACACTTCTTTGAAAAATATTACCTAACTTTGTAAAGTAAAATATCAAATATAAAATAATTTAAATATTTTTTCTATTGTCCTAAACCAGATTTGTGTTTGTAAATAACCAGGGTATCGATGATTTGAAACTATTTGTGATATAATTCAAAAACTATACTCAAAGATATAATTTGTTCTAGAAATACCCTACGTATATTATACACCATCATTTTTGTTTTTGTTTTCTTTATATGACATAAGTTATGCGTAGATGCAAAGTAAATATTTATTTTGTAAAAATTATTCTCAGTCATTCTAGTTAAAAATAAACTTTACAAAATTTACTTACATATTTCTTTTAGATAATACATTCTTGGTAAAAGTTCAAATGTGGCTACTCCAGTAATATTTATATTTATTAAATATTAGTTAAAATAGTCTATTTGTTTTATTGAACACTCAGAAAGAGGGGAGGAAATGCACATTGCTATATTAAAGTACTTTTCACTTATAAAATACCCAAAGGTTTTACATGTCTCCGTTTTTTAACAATATTAATAACTTTTTTATTAATGTAATTACATTAGCTCGTTTTAAGGAGTTTTCGGTAATCTATATATATATATATATATATTAATATATTTTGAAAAAATAAGTATAGATTTATAATGATAGTCATTTTATAAAGACATAATTGTTTTTAATGATGTGAAAAAAATACAAATTGACTTGTAAAGTTTTATACATATGTTCAATTCAGTCTATGAATTTTTGATTGTAAACAAACAAATTTTTAGTTTAGTTATCATTTTTAAATTCAACCATCTCTCAAAGGAAAGGTGTAAAATTAGTCTCATATGAATATAACGATAGCCTCCCAAATGACAAGGCACGACCTGGAGATTTCTGCGTCACTTAATGTCAAATGTTTCATCAAATTACATTGCTAGAAAGATAAACAATGCTTTTCAATTGATGCGTCGCTATAGAAGCCCCTGTCGTAAATCTAAATTACTTACTTATCTGTACTTCTCACTGATACAAAACGTTTCATTTATCCTTTTATTTTCGTCTTTACAAAATCTAAATTTTTAAAGTATTTTAATGGAAAATATTTCAAGACATTAATTCAAAAATAGTAGTAAGTTATCATTATCATTTTGCAAGTATTAAGTTATATCATGAGTTCATGCTGAACTCATGATATAACTTAATACTTGCAAAATGATAATGATAACTTACTACTATTTTTGAATAATAATAATAATAATAAAACTGTCAAAAAATTACTTCAGTAAATAAATAAAAATTTAGATTATGTTAAGTTAAATATGTATATAAAAACTATGCTTCTGTTAGACGGACCACTCAAGCCCATATTTATAACATGGTGACGGGACTGCTCAAATTAATATTCACTTCAATATTTAAAGTATAACGGTTACAATTTGTTAAAAAGTCTATATAAAGACCAGTAATTTCAATTAATATTCACTTCAATATTTAAAGTATAACAGTTACAATTTGTTAAAAAGTCTATATAAAGTCTAGTAATTTCAATCAAAAAGATCTTTATTTCTTTACATCAGCGTTATTAGAGAAAAGGAAAAGGAACTTTCGGACACCTGGTCATAGTGATGTTAAATTACTTATATTAATGCCAAAATAACATTGTGACCATTTATATAAGTAATTTAAGATGACTATTGACCAGGTGTTCGAAAGATTCTCCGTCTTTTCTTTCATATAGTTGATTGAAGAAATAAAGGACTTTTCTTTGTAATGACTTGATATAGTTTCTTCTAAAAAAATTGAGACGAACATGTAACTTGTGTCTTGTATGGTGTTTTTCAGTGAATTTTATTCAATACTTAACGATTAAAATATACATGGAATAGATGTTATAGTTATTGGATAACTAATGTTGTAAGTATGCACAACATGAAAATCTTGGATGATAATAGAATGTCGTTATTATATCCTTCAATTATAGAAATTAAGACAGTACTGAATGACGAAGGTAACATCAATCGGAAAAATAAAACCAACAATAATTGGTTTTTATTATTTACAAAACTTTTGTTCAACACAAATCTCAATATTTTTCACAATGACTGTTATTAAGTACATTTTCCTTTACAATTTATTCACGTGAAATTATAATTCTGGATATGAAAAATGTTAAATGTTTGTCTTTTCAAGCTAACAATTTATACTTTACTGTAATTTATTAAATTATTCTAGGTAAGAATTTTATACTTTCACGAACCTTAAGCGCTTTCTTCATGGCATTCATGGTCAATAGAATATAGGAATACTAACGGCAAAATATATTAAGATATGATAATATGCACATATACAATTCAAACAAAGAGTAAAGAAAAGGAAACGATAATAGCAAAAAAAAGTGTTTCGTATCAATAGTCAACTTCCAGAAAATCAACTTATACGAAAAATTATGCTAAAATTAAATACGACCATTTATTTTAAATTATGTATATTTATCAGACTATAATAAAAACATGAATAAAGAATAAAAAAGTAATTTTGGACAGTAAAAGTAGGAAAACAAATAATTGTTTCCATTATAACCAAAGTTGTATTTGAGTGTCGCCCTGTAATGCAGTAAAACAATATCTTCTTACAAAAAAATATTTTTGAGCTTAACATGCTTCTTTATACGGAGTAATTTATATAATTTTAAATCTAAAATACTATGTAAAAATTTGTGTTAAACATCGTTTTCGTAATAATTGCAACTATCAAATAAACTTATTTCAAATAGCATGATAAATATTCCAGTTACTTTCCATGTATTCGTATACTCATTGAGCGGTTAATATAAATTTATGTAGCTGTTTAGGGACAAGTTAATCTTCATATGTCCATGATATTAATATATTTTTTCAGACTTTAAATACTTACATTTATTTACTTAATTTTAATTAGTTCTATTTAATTTAGACGATACGGAATACAACATTTAAACGGTTCAACAGGAAAGACTCAAATAATGAAACTATCAATGAATAATCTAATTAGATCTTGCGAATTAATTTTTGAAATGAACCATATAAGTACTCAAACAAAACACCTAACTTGTGAAATACACAGTTTGATGCATTATTGATCGTTTGTAAAACTATTCTGTTTGTAGTAGCGAAATAACTCGGTCATAGTAAAGAAATCGTTCATTTCAACTCGGTTCACATAAAACTCCTAAGATACAAAATTCCAAAACTACTATCATATTTTAATGAGGTAGCTAGAATTTTCATTAAATTGACAAATTAATGATTTAAATTATTTTATTGTTTATTTATTATAAAAATAAACTTTTATATTCGAAGGCAGGAAAATTACATCCAGTTCAAACTCAGCCATGAAATGCTAAATTCGTTTATAATAATTTTAGGGGAGTTTCCAGTTGTTGGATCATCTTTATTTCTGCATTTTACCCTTCAAAACAATTGTCTACAGACATTGAAAATTAATATAAATTACTATTTAATGCTTTATAAAGTCCGTTTTTAATACCTTTTTTGTACTGTCGCATCAACACAGGGTTTAAAACGAACTTCAGTTACAGTTTCCTCTCAGTAAATCACAATACTTTATTAAGTATATTGTACAATAGTCGCTTCATTTCACGCTATTTTTATTTTAATATTTTGAAATATATATATATACATTATTATATACCATTTTAAAAATAGAAAGAAATACTTAGTAACATCCAATAAATACCACTGTTAACATTTGTCTAAAAGTACACTTTTACTTAAATGACATTGAACATTCCTATAGCGGAAATGAATTTTAGTCAGCTATGACGGTGGCTTTGTTTGTTGCTTCTTTAAGTATACTGAATTCAATTATATGAATTCTATCGATATATAACAGAATAATAAGTATGTACCTGTTTCGAAAGGATCCATTTGTATTTTACAGTATTTGATGTTATATTAAATAGTATTAAGTTCATATGTTATGAATATTACGCAGACACATTGAAAAGGTTTGAAGTGATGAATTAAAAAAAAGAGTACTGAATGATAATTTTAGCCTAATCAGAAAAATTTATCTGGTTAAATTTATGGGCAACTTATGTATCATTATTTAAAGTAAATGTTCACAATAACTAATTTTATTCTAAATATAAATGTAACAGAATAAATAAATAAATTCCAAATGTTTATAAGTTATAGTTCATAGCAGATGAAGTACACAAGCCATTTAAGATTGTAAATTACTGTAGGAAATGTGAATAGCAACAATTAATATAACATTCTTAAATACAGCTTTTTCAACTGGAGGTAATTATTATATTAAGATTAATTATTCATTGTAATTTACTGAAGAATATATTCATTAAAAATGTCTCTACTCTTCTTCTTGATACATTGTTCGTAATTTGTAGTGAAACACTGATAACTTTTCGGAGAAAAAATTGTGTAGTAGAAATTAAATTCGAATATCAGGCTTTGTAAATAACAATACCCTGAAGTATATAGATTATATTCATTATATTACTTTTAAGGCTCAAATAAAAATAGTAAGTAAGGGAGGTTTGCAGAGATGCTAACGTTTGGTACATTTAATGACTTATTTTCTCGGAATTTCCTCAATTATTTTGCACATAAATTTCCTATTTAATACCATGCATTACAATATCTATAACACTTGTTGATGACAACACTAATGTGGGATAGATTTTTTAGAAATACGTTCAACTGGAATTATTAATAATAGTAAATATTATCAAAATAAATTTACTTTTTTCCGAGAAGAAATCAAAACTAATGGAGATTGTATTTTTTTCTTTTAATTAGCTGCCTTATTTGTTACTGGAATGTACAGACTTCATATAAATTGTCTTTTAGGGACAGGAAGATAAATAAACTGGCCACAAGAAAAATATTAATTGTTAAATGTATAACTCACAGCAGTATATGTTGACGCGAAGTTAAACAACTCAATAGAAAATATTTTGAATTTATTTATAACTTTATCAGCATGCCTTTAGAATTTCATTAAAAATTGTTTATTTAATTTTAATTTTCGGAAATTAATAAAAATTATAAATAACAATTTATGATGTCCTTAATTAAGAAAAAATCCTATTACACCTATGCTTTTACAAATATTTATTTGTTCTGCCCTTCAATAAATTTATTTAATTATTATAAATTTTTAAATGATTATAATTATTAAGAAAAATAATTGTTTATACTGCGTCCAAATTCGTATGTCACTTTCAAATACGTTTTCTTCATTAACTACTTTCAACTCCTATATGTTGTCATAGAAAACACGTATGAAAACTGTCTACCCCGTATAGACTATATATTTGTAAAGTTATGTCAATATTGATGCTATACAAATTTTAGGTGTTGGAAGATCATGTTTTTTCAAATTTTAAAATAGTAAGTTTTAGGTGCCTTTCTGCCAGAAACCTTAACAGATACAGCACTGAAATTTTCATATCTCATTCTAAATC
Organism: Eucriotettix oculatus; assembly: GCA_034510155.1. Taxonomy (NCBI): domain Eukaryota; kingdom Metazoa; phylum Arthropoda; class Insecta; order Orthoptera; family Tetrigidae; genus Eucriotettix; species Eucriotettix oculatus. The sequence goes on from CM067377.1 coordinate 143,541,475, forward strand.
TTACTGTTCTGTCCGTATGCAGGATAAAATATTTATTTTACTTAAAAATTTAATTAATTTATCATGAGCTGTTTTTTTATGGAAAAAGTTATAAGTTTATATTCATAACTAATAATTCCAAACATTTATTATGTTTCCGCACACATACCATAAGGCTACAATTGAGCTGTAAAAATTTCATGTAACGGTTGACGAGAAAAAAGTACCTATTTTAAGAAAGGTAAGGAGGATTATATGAAATATACACAATCAAGACCTGAGAAACTGATTGCCACAGAAGAACCTGGCAGAAGAAAAAGCTATAAACAACCTGCTATTATTACTAAGGGAAACTAAGTTCTACGAGAATATTTATATGTGACTAGGATATCTACTTACATTATGTTTATGTAATATAATAATACTGCAATACAACGTGTAATACGGTCGGAAATGACCTTGTAGCCAATCCGACGTAAAATAAACAATAATTATTTAAGATAGTGCTTTCCGACTCCATTCAAGATAATACATTACTTAAAATACTGTTCGTTATGGTTTAATATACCGGGTGTTGTCAAACAAACTGTGACTTATTTTAAGCTTTGCCTATACAATACGTCCGATTGCCGTGAAATTTTGTTGTTTAGCGGTGATCACTCCGGAAGATTTCTGTCGATTCTTGAGATTTCGGTTTCTTCCTTTTCCCCGTTGAGGCCAGAAGAGGTCCCACGTAAATTATCTGATAGGCGACTTCATATTTCTTTTTAATGGGTTCCTGTATCATTCACTCGATTGCCATAATTTTTTGGTGTACTGTAGTACTCTGCCAGAAATGGTTTCCGTTTATCATTCGAAGATTTAGGTTCCTTCCTTGCTCCATTCAGACCAAAAAATCTCTTATCGTATAGTCATATAGAACTTGCAGCAAGATAGATTGTACCTTCGCTTAGCATGATAAATAGAGGTTAACTAAATTCGAGGTTAAGCGTGAAAAAATTTTAAATTTAAGTAAAATTTCAAGTTATTATAGTGTTTAATTAGTTAACAAATATGTAAATTATAAATAAGGACTAGGGTCTTCGTATAAGTTTGGCATTCGTACAAATAACTTGTACAAATATGGTTCAAATAATTTTGTACAAGCTTGACAACAGCTTATCCGCGATTCGTCGAGAGTTTTCCGGATTATTTAAAAGCATATCGGCGATTTTCTTTTACGACTACGTGTTTTTCATATTTTTTTTTAGTATCCACGTTTTACGTAACGATACAAAACATTACTTTAACTGTAAAATCACATGAGTGCGTAAGGCGACGGCGTCGTATGTATGTGCTTATTTAAGGTACCGAAAGAGTCAACGCGGTGGTTACGTTGAAATTCAGCTCTCAGGGAAGGAGGCGTGAGAAGGTATAGTTTAAAACATTATACACTCTAGCTGTTAGTATAATGAAATTAAATACTGTAACGGGCTAATATAAATGAATTCCCATGCAACACCGGGCACCCAGCTGGTTTCATATAAAAGGTGACGTGATATAGAGAGCTGACAAGTTGACGGCTTTGAAATTCGTAAGCTTGTAAGACAAATTTGTTTACATGAGATGTGAAATGTATTAAGTTCGTAAATAATCAGAAGAACTTTGACGCCGAAGCCGAGTACCTTGGGACGAGGTGCAAAATTCAGAAGCGCCCGTCACTTGGGATTTGTGACTACGCCTGCTGGAAATCGAAAATCGCTCTCCCATTGACGTAACCGTCCTGGCACTCCAGCGTACTCACTACTCCAACCGATTCATTATTAAAAACATTTGTAATTTGTTGAAGGAAGTGTGCAATCAGTGAATGCACCGGTGCAGCGCCGCATTATGCAAAATGCATACGAAAAAGAGGGACATTTGAGGGTGTTGTGTGGGGCAGGGGGGGGGGGGTAGGGGGTTAGGCGCCGGGGAGCGGTGATTGCAACAATGCCGCTGCGTACCTGGAGACGTGAGCCCAGCCACGCCCCTTGGGGTTCACTCAAATCTACTTGCGTCGTCCTTGTCGTTCCCGGCCAATGGCGAAAAATTGCCATCCCATCCGCCCCTGTGCACATGTAAATCCCACACACACTCTCTGCACTGATTACTGCTATTCTGCTCGGGCATGCACGCATCAAAAATAAAAACATAGCATATGAAATCATTTTCATCATTGGCCTGCGCTGCCGGGAGCATTTTGCCTGCGATGGCTAGCATGAATTCATTAATGATTTTCATATTGGAATACAGTGGAAATAAATTTATAACCGGTATGGGAAACAAAAGCGTTTCTAATAAACAAATAAGGAAAAATAAATCGAGATTGATTATCGAATGTAAGCCTCTGCTGGAATACGTTTGCACTCCTTACCAACTTGTCGAAACTTCAACCAACCAATGCACATTTCGTACAGAAACATCAAGCTTTTTAATATTTCTCAATTCATTATTATAAGAATTATTATTAAGGAATAGATTGCGCGGCACCTCTTTCATCTCATCTTCCGAGCTTCCACTAGGTAGATCACTATAGAATAACCAAGGATGACAAAATTAAATATAACACTTTAATACGATGGTCTACTAATACTACAGGATCTAGATATTTACCTGACGTGCAGATACTTCTAAAACTCAGATATGAGAAAATTGTAAGAATTACTTTAAGGCAGAGGGACGACAAAATATAAATTGTCAATAAGGACGAATTTTTTATGTGAATTTCTAGAAATAAGTGATTCAGATGGTCTTCAATAATATAAAAATATTAAGTCGATGACAGGAATAAAATACAGTGAAAGAAGACTTATACATAACCTCTACAGAAGGCAATCAGTAGCAATTAAAATTGAAGATCAAGAAAAGAGAGCAGAAATCGAGAAAGGAGTAAGACAAAGTTGCAGCCTGTCGCCTATGCTGTTTAGGTTAGATATAGAACAAGCGATGAATAATGTTAAAATGGAATGTGGAAAAGGAATCACTTAGCAAGGGAGGAAATAAAAACCATACGCTTTGCTGACAACTTTGTAGTATTAGGGGAGTCATATGAAGACTTGAAAACCATAAGAAATGGCATGAACAAGGACCTGACTAAAGAGTTCAAAATTTTGATTAATAGAGGGGAAACCAAAGTAATGGAGAGTAGCACAGGAAACAGTTGAATAAAAAAGGCTGTTAGTTTGGGAAGAAATATTTTGATTTTTTAAAGAATTATGCGCCTTGGGCTGCAAAATAACTAGGGGTGGTAGAAGTATTGTAGACATAAAAAGCTGGATAGCACAGACAAGGAAGGCTTTCGCAAAAAAGAGGAATTTACCTACGGGTAATATGAGGGAATATTAGGAAATCATTGCTAAAAATGTTTTTTTTATGGAATGTGGCGTTATATGGATGCAAAACGTGGACGGTAGGAGTTTCAGAAAGGAAAAGAATAGAAACATTTGAAATGTGGTGTTATAGGAGAATGCTTAAAATCATATGGTTGCATAGAACCTCTAACCAGTAACAGAATAAGGGAAAGGGCGAACAATATGGATGACGTTGACCGAGACAAGGGATAGATTAATAGACCACGTTTCAAGACAAGAGGGTCTTGTAAAATTATTATTAGGGGAAAGTGTGTGGGGTAATAACAGAAGAGAGAGGAAAAGGATGTAATATTCGAAGCAGACTAGGGAGAATGTGGGATGTGGTAGTTAAGCGGAAATGAAAAGGCTTGCGCAGGATAGGTTAGCATGAAGGGTTGCATCAGACCAGTCTTAGGGCTGAAGACCATAACAACAACAACATCAACAACGTAGTCGATATGAACATCAATGAAATATTCAACCCGTCGGCACCGAAATCAGGTGAACGATCGTACCAACTGTCTTCATGCATAAATGCTTATATTTTCCAAGACTCTTCTTACTGAACTGTAAAGCAATTCCGCAGTTCTTTAGAAGAAATAGTTGAACTATTGATATCAAATTAGCTAAATATCTTCTCTGTAATAAAACGTTACAAAGCATCTCTGAGTGCTTTTAAATTTTGCAATACTCCTAATGAACACTACATGTAGAACATGCTACTCTAGTTATACGGCATGCTTATATAATTACTTACTGGTTTTTAGAATTGGTGTTACTTATGGATCGGAAATTGGAATGACGCAAAGTGTAAAGTCTTTCTTACCGCCGAGTCCAGTTTATTAATGTCGAGACGAAAAAGAATCCGTTGCGAAATGCAAAGGGTCGCCCGGGTCCCCGCTGCACAACGGATTTGCAAAGCTGCATCGGGTGGGGTTTCGCAATGTTGCGCTGGTCAGTGGCCTTGCAAAACTAGCGTTTCGCAAGCCCACAACCAGTTTTTCGCTAGCAAATTAAACGAGTCCGTTCTAAGCGTTTAAGCTTTAGTGTCGGAGTTCTGGTAATCTTGGATTACTCTTCAAACAATATTTAGCAATTTAAGACCGTAAATATAACATTACTAAAATCACATTCCCTTTTTCTACTCTGTGAAAAAGTTCTAATAAGTGGTTTTAAACAGCAATTTACTCATTTGTTTATAACTATAAGACTATACACTTAAACAGCACGGAAGTATTCTCTAGCAAAAATAGTAGCTATCTAAGAGACTACGTAGAATTCACACTAACTGCTTTAATGTGTGTAATAAATAATGAGATGTGAAGTCGGTACGTCTTCAACAAGAAAGATTCAATAACTGTCGCACTCGCTCGCCTCTAATTTAATGATCAGAAATGGATATGGCAGGTATGATATATGTTATATTTCTATTCAGTAATCTCATACTAGTTAAAGACCAATATTTCGAATTTAGGTATTTTTGATATATTTCTTAATAAACTAATAATGGTTTTTATTTACTAAAAATATTTGCGTTATTTTTGAAAGTAAAATAAATGTTAAATATTTTTATGCGTTTGTATTTCTTGACAACAATGAAAATCCTAATTAATTACTTCTAAATATATTTCAAAACAGTATATCAGGATGAATAATAAGAAGAATATCCATACACACAGTATAACGTTCAGCATTTATAATTACTTATAGTTTTGAATGATCAAGTAATATCTGAAGAATTGAATTTAATAATGATATAACCTTATTGCCAATATACAAGCGATGTGTGATATTATGCATGATAAATTCTGTGTTTATAATATGACTATTTAATTATCCAAGGAATTGTTGAAATTATTAGTATTATATTCAGAACTACAAACTTCCCTGTTTTCAACGAGGAATAATTTTTTAATGTGAATTGCTAATAATAGTTTCCTTTAATGTTAAGTGCTCGAGAATCAATTACGTGTAAGAATTTCATTTCTCCAGAATATGAATAAAATAATTCCTTATATTTATTATTAACAAAATCATTTAATATTATATTCAGAATTACAAACTTCCTTGTTTTCAACGAGGAATAACTTTTTTACCTGTTTCTCAAAGAGAAATAATTTAATGTGAATTGCAAATAATAGTTTCCTCTAATGTTAAGTGCTCGAGAATCAATTACGTGTAAGAATTTCATTTCTCCAGAATATGAAGAAAATAATTCATTATATTTATTATCAACAACATCATTTTGGTCAAACTTGTATTTGATACGTCAACAAGGCAAAAGCAAAACGAGTCATATTTACTTTAAATTAAGATCATAAATAACATTATCGAGATTATTACTTAATTGATTTTTATGTATGCCTTCACACATCATTAGTTTTAGTTCTGTGAATTGTTTCGAATTTTCTCGTGTAATTCTTACATGAAAAAAATAATCTAAAAATATTACCAAGGATTTTACCACGAATTTCATTATTTAAAATAAGAAAACGCAAAACCAATGTAATTATTGACCTTCATTAGAACAGTATTGAGATTCTATATTAATTACTTCCTTATATCAATTTGATACTATTGCAACATTTTGAAAATCAAATCATTGACTTGTTTTAATTTTTAAAACATTTTACGTTGAATAAATTTCTAAGCACATCATAATACTTTATGTTATAAACCTTTGTACTGTCTCTCATTATTGTGTTGAGTATTGACTCAGGCGAAGAATAAGGCCAGACTCAAATAACTAGAAATTCAGACTTAGTTTAATATGCCACTCACGTCTCTTACGGGTTGAAATTAGATAGTATCAACATAATGTGATAAAATATATTAATTCTTTAGATATTTAAAAGAAAAACACCAGTATGGACATTTTCTCTGTAATCATTGTTATTCATCTCTTAAAATATTTTTTTAATGTATCAAAAATAATTTAATTAGGAAATTATTTTTGTTGTAGATTGTGTTATTAGAACGTAACATTTGAGAATATTTTAGTAAATTCGCAATAATATGTTTTTTTATTAGTCTCTGTAACATTTTACTTTGTTGTCCATATCGAAGTTTCTTATTTTTTTCACAAAAAAAAATTAAGCTGACCTCCAACTTTATATTAATCATAATAAGTCTAAAATAATACCCAATCGCTTCACTGTTCAATAATAATTTTGATAATAATTGTGGCATAAAATTTATTTGAATTTAGTAGACGATTACTTGGGAACAATTAGAACAAGTATTTAGATGTTTTCAAATTTTAAGTCTTGAAAAACCTGTGATATTTAAATAATTGTCATGAAATTAATATTTTAGTTCATTTCTTAATATTTTTAACATACAGGTTATCAGTTATATTTATTTTATGATTGACTTTGCAAGCGCTAGAAGACATTGTAGGAATTATGAAAATATACTTTTTAATATCGTCATAGGGAGTGCAATTAAATTACAACAAAATAAATTTCAAAAATAAGAACAGCACTGTAGAAAGAGTATATTTTCTCGTTTTCTTATTGTTCATGTTTGTTAGACAATATTTTTTACTCTTAGACAAAACGATAGTTTCGTCAAGTAACTAATTCATGTTACTTAGGATGAGGTAATTTTACCTCGTTTGTTTAGTATAATTTACTGTAGTTTGTAACCTAAAAAATTACCTTGGTTAATATGAAATTAAAAGAAAAAAAACGAAACTCCACTTTTATTTTTCGACTTTAGTTTCAAATAGATCGATTGTCGAATATGATAGTACATACCAAAGAAACCTACCAGTAAGAAATCTATAACCATTTATAATATATCTTAGGAAGAAGAAACAGGAAATGTAAAGCTCCAGATGAACTTTCATCTTGATAGCCCATAATTATTTTCCGATGGCAATCGTCTTCGCAATCAGGTGAACTCGGATCAAATATTTTATTTCCAGGATTCATTAAATTATTTTCATGATTGTGAGCACAATACTGTCAAACAAGTTTATTTAATTATATCCGTTTTGCTCTTTCCTACAACTTACAGCTATTTATATATTTCAGTTAATAACACAATGAACGGGGAGAAAGAGCAAGTACATCGAATTCGATAAAAATATATATTTGAACAAAACTAATTCGAAAATTATGTTTTACCATTTTAATTGTGGTTATGTAAATATTCTGTCTGAAGAGAAACTAGTGTTGAACGTATTAAAACACAACAGAAACAAGAGTTTTAATCGCCGCTTTCAAACCGTAGCCCATTGTCAGTAAGAGTGTTTTTGTGTATGTGTGTGACCCTCGCCTAAGAATTTGGCCACAGGACCGAAATGGGAACCCTCTAAATCCTAGTCGTGTGTCCTTATACACGTGCCCCTATCCTATTGTGGCTCTTAGTCGAAAGGGTCCATGTTGGCACACCCCGAAAACCTGGCCCGTGTCTTCCATTGTGTGGATTATAAGGGACTTAACCCTCGTTAATCCTAACTGCCCCAAAAGTATGTAACTTCTGAGACTTGGTATTTGCTAAATTATAATTTTACTTTACTTAAAAGCGAAGAAATTATGGAATATAATAAAGATATCTCATATTTATGTCGCTAATAATATTGCTTCTTGCTCTTGAAAATTAGCATTTATGGTATTCTAGTACTATCTGCTCCATTTAAAATTTCAAGTAAATGATTCATAACTAAATAGTGAAAGCAAAATATTCATTGTTTGATGATAATTATTTCCCTATACATTTCTCAAAAATTACATTCACAGCTCTTTTCTTCAAGTCTTCGTTTAAATTAAATTTATATTATACTCTCCGTTTGTATTTATTTTTCTGAGTACTTCAGTTCTTCATAACCACCCAGGTTATGTCGAGGCAGAACGGGACACGTATTGTAAAATTATGGAAATGAATTACTTCATAAAAGTATGAAACTTAATTCAATATAACTTAAAACAACGTATTTAGATTTCTTAATAAATTTTTAAAAAGAAACATACAAATATCCCGTTTGACCCCACCCCGCTGAGGAAAAACGAGATACGATGCTTTTTATTTAGAATAAGTATAATAAAATTTCATTTAATTTAAGAAAAATTTTAACACCTTTTGTGTTTTCTTTCTTATACTCATTTAGCGTACGGTTGATCGCTTTATCAATTTTTTCTTTCCCAAAGTGATTTATGTTTTACAACTGCACAGTCTTTGCTAATATTTTCCCCTTTTTTCCGTTCCTTTTCTTTCTTAATCTATTCTTTTTGCGTTAAACATCCTGTAACTCATTATTATAAGGTGAGTCTGCCAGATTTTCCCTTTTTTTTCTTATGGAACACATTACATTTTGCCTTATACAGTAGTATCCCCCACGCAAGTTTCAGTTTAAGGGTTTGCACCAAGCATTAATACAAGGAGATTTAAACTTCTTACGTACCTTATATGCAGCAAAGATAGCTATTTTTTACGAACGCACACTATTAAAGAGTTAAAAGTGAGGGGTTTTGTAGCATACCTTCCGTTGAAATTCTGTAACAATCATAAATTTACAGATGTAAGACGCAAAAACAAAAGTCGATTCACAATGTGCAGTCATAATTTGGTTAAGTCGGCTGTTAGAAGTTTTTCCTTGACCAGTTACAATGTTCCTTCCGCATTTATTAACCTCAAGCACCATCCAATAGAGAAAACTTGGTGTTCAGTGTCACCTCGAGTTCCCCTATATTATAAACGTATTTCCGTCAATTCACAAAACGGTTAATTTTCTCCACCTATGTCTCCCTTTACGCATATTTGGTAGTATTTAATGGAAATTTTATAGTATTACATTAATTTTTCACATACCTTCAAGTATTTTTACTTGGGACACTATACAATCCTTGCTCGTTTTGGGAAATTTTGTATTTAGATTACATTAGATTAGCTTTACAGATCAAATTAATAAGTTTTGGCAGAGGTTTGTGTGTTTAAAATTTAAATTTCGGTTATTCAAAAAGTTTTATAATTTGAAAATTTGTAAAAAGTATGTTTTTTTAAATACGGGAAGAACTTTGCTTGTCAAGGTTAACGGAACTGAATTTGTTTGAATGTTTCTCATACTTCTTCTCACTAATTTAATTGCTTAGCACTTGACAAATATATTCCTTTTAATTTAATAAAAATTCTATACATGCTCTAAAATTGGGACAGTTTTGTAATTTTTTCGGTTTATAGTATAAAAACGGCACAGCTTGAAAGGTAGTGTGAAATAGATGTTAATCTGGCAACGTTTGAGGTACATATTTTCGTTGACTGGTTTCAAACAATTTCTACATTCCATATAACAATTTAAAGCTGTATACGGAGAAAAGTGCACCTTTCTGTTATTTGAAAACTGCTTTGAGTCGTCAGTTAGCAAGCGGGAAAGAAGAAAAAGAGGTGCTATTAGAAAATTTTTAAACAAAAATTTTATACAGTAAAACATTGCTGGATTAAGAAACGTAGTTATTTATTTTTATAAGGAATGGGTTCACAGTTGTTTGCTCCTTCCCCCCTAGAAAAAGAAAAACTACCACTGAATTATAATCCGAAACAGAATCTTACTGATGAAGTTCATTTCAGAGGTACGTAAGAACAACCGAAAGGAAAAATATTCAAGGAAGAAAAAAATGACATTATGATTTGTTTAAGTGGCTCTCATAATTATTTATTTCAGGATGATAAGGAATGTGGTCTAAAAAATAAATATTAACAAAATATAAATATTAAAAAGATAATGGCGTCTGAAGTTACTATGTAATCTTCCGTATATGAAATAAAATTCAAATTGTTAAGTGCCCTAATTTCGAAAATATTTTTATGGGACATATCTGAGTAGAAGTTGCTTAAAAATCTAAAAACAATTCAAATGTGTGTGCCTTTTTTTCATTTTAAAACTATTTTTGTATTCATTGTGTCAGGCTAAAAATAGTGGTCATTATTATTAGAGATCGCATGCTGCTTTTTGCGTTTAAAATAATTTATGATTTTCTTAATTACTCTACACTGAGTTGCTTTTTTATTTTCGAATAACTTGTACCGTAGCCAGCACATTATGGCCAGAAAACTAAAGCTCTATACCATTATTTTTATGTAAACTGTGTAGCATAGTTATCTATTCCAAATGATGAAAATTCAATATTCTAATCCTAATTTCTACAAAATGAATAGATGTGAGCCTTAATATTTTTGTGCTTTTACACATAAGATTTTAGTTACTTGATGTAAACTATAAATGGTAAATAGGATCCCATTTACAAGTTTGAAATTAAAAATTTTAGTTTCTGAATGTTTTCGAAGTTTCAGTTCTAATCTAAAATTTTAAAAATTACACTGACAAAATACTCTGAAATACTAATTATAAATTCCAAATTTAACTCAAAGTTAAAAAGCTTATAACAAAAATTGAAATGGGGCAAGAATGCGAGTTTCGTCATGCCGGATAATAATTGAGCCAATCAGTGTAATACATGACATGCATAAATAACGCATTTTTGCTCTATTTTTTAAGTTATATCAATTTTGACTTCAATTGCAAAGTTTTAAACTATATATAACTTTCATATGTGTAATTTAATAAATTTATAACAGAGATATTGGAACTCTCCTTTATATTTTTTCTCCTTTATTTCCGAAGAATACAAATACAATGTACATGGAACTCAAATTTCGAAACAAAAATCAATAACTCATTTTTTAATGGGTGTAAGTTCTAAAGGGTAGCCTAGTAACCATTATTAGTTGACATAAAGTAACTTCAATTTTATATGTAACATAAAAAAAACCGAGCCTCGGAAACTGTTTCTTCTTGGAGGAATTATCATAGGAAATTGAATTTATTTGCAGTCAATAACTTTTTGTAACACAGTTTACGTGAAAAAATAATATTAGACAAGTAAATAAACTATTCTGAGCCGACCTCCTGTGGTGTAGTTTCTAATGTTGCTGCCTCACAACTCACGGGTCCCGGGTTCGTATCCTGGCATGGGCTTGGATGTTTGTGTCTTCATGGTCGCGAGGACCGGGATTAAGGACTATGGGGAATTGATACACTGACCACGTATCCTCCCAAATTCAGAATATGTCACGCCAGATGACAGTGGGCAGCCGCCTCGGTAGGCCTAGGCCCTCAAGAGGGCTGTTGAGCAATTGGAAGAAGAAATAAACTTTTCTGATAGGTCAGAATGTACTGAGTACAATACAAGTTATTCGAAAGTAAAAGAGCAACTAAGTCCAGAGTTATTAACAACGGGACACTTATTGTTTAACAATTTTTATAAAATTATGAAAAAGAAAAATAACTTGATAAATTTATAAAACATTATTTTACTCTATTATTTACTTAGTTTATTATCAATATAACTTAAAAAATGAATTTAGATTCTTGGTAAATATTTTTAAAAAATTCCCGTCCTCCTCCCTGGGGCATAATGGGATAGGATGTTTTGTATTTACAATAAACGTGATAAAATTCAATGTAATTTATGAAAATATTAACTCCTTTTTTGTTTATTTTTATACACATTTAGCGTACGGTTGATTAAATTATCAATTTTTCCTTTCGTAAAGAGAATTTTCTGCAACTGCACAGTCTTTGCTAACATTTTCGCCTATTTCCGTTACAATTCTTTCTCAATCGATTCTTTTTGGGTACAGGCGAAGCTACCAGTTTTTCCTTTTACTCTTGAGATACAACATTTTGCCTTATACAGTAGAATCCCGTTCCGCCCCGCACGCAAGTTTTAGTTTAAGGTTTTTTACCGAGCGTAACTTATATGTAGCTAATGACACCTAGTTTATAAATATATATACCATTAAAAAGTTCAAAGCAAGGAGTTTTGTAGCTCACCTTCTGTCTAAATACTGGAGAAATTGTAAAGTCACAAGTGTAAGACGCCAATACAAGAGTTCATTCACAAGGTGCGGTCAGAACTTGGCCAAGTGAGCCGCAAGGATTTCTTCCTTGTTCAGTTACAATGTTCCACCCCTATTTGCTAACCTCCATCACTATCCAGTAAAAAATATAGGGGTATTTCGTTCCACCCCGACTTCCCCTATATCATCCTAGTGTTGAGTTAATTAGTAAAATCATAGATACCTCTAACAACATGTTTTTTAATTATAGTGACCACCATTTTTAAGTAGAGAAAAAGAAAAGTTTGAAAAGAGTATTTTTAACTACAAATGCTTAAGGTAAGCCGCAAAGAAATAGGGATTTTTTTTCTATCAAGTGCAATCAACCAATGACTTTCTTTCTGTGCCACTTGGTATGGATTTATCCACCTACATAATTTTAAGTGGTTGTGCGGATAAATACTAAGGCTAGTAATAAAATAGCACATTTAGTTATAATTGACAGGCTATTGTTAAAGGTCACACTTTAAAACTGAGTTAAGTATGTGCACTTAACTGTACCGCTTCCTTTTAATATGTTTATATCGCGAAATAATGCTTTGTACTTATTATTAATCGTAGCCATAAGTCAACATAAATTTTATATCTGATATTTACGTCTTGAGGTTCTATCACGGTTGCTATTATTGCCAAATTGATGTTAATTTTCAAGACATTGACTGTCCCTATTGTTAATCTCCATTTTATTAGATTTTTTCGTACACAGAAGTTTATATATATATATAAAGCTTATTTCATTTTGAGTTTATTGAAAACAGTACTAAATTTAGTCTCATAGGAAATTTTAAAAGTAGATATGTAGTATTAAGCTTCATATTATTTTATTAATTTTTGTTGTCGCCTATATTATCTAAGTAATGATGTATATTTATGAACGACTTTACAGTTTCTGTGTAATGAATTGTATGTTTAGATTATTGTGCAGAGTGAAGTTCGACACAAACTATGGTAGTTAGTGATAGAGCATAGTAATTCAAACTGTATTCTTAGAACAATTTTTTGTTTATACGGCTTCATGTATCAACATAATTGTATGCTCTAAGCCAATATCAGCTTCGTTATACAATTTTATAACAATAATTAATTTATTTTCAGTGATAGTTTTCAACTCTTTTACATTAACCAAACTATATCTCAGAATTTGGTAACATTAAGTATGATATATAATTATTTAATTTAATAGGGAACATACTGCTTCTGGAACGTATTAAATTTTATTATTAGACGGTTTTGTATTGCTACTTTTTACTAGTGGTATTACATTGAATACCAGAAATCCACGGTCCTCAGAATATTTCTTATTCGTGCTCAATAATTTAGATTCTCCGGAAATATTGTTTATTTTAATTAACAAAATAATAATGTTTTGTATTACTAGTATGTTCCATACAGAAAATAATATTATAATAATTGATATGTAAATGCAGGAACATATTTGTTTTAATTTATATAATAAACAATCTATTTTGTAATCTTCCTGGGACGGTAATTAGTATTATCAAGCATGTAATAACACCTATGCATAAATTACAGTTCAAGTACGGTTCATCCTTAACATTCAAAGAATTTAAATACAGTATATTAGGTAGTCAGTTACTATCAATACAATAGAAGATATATTCATAAAATGCTTAAACCCATTGTAGACAACCTTCTATGCAAGCGGATTAATGGTGGCTGAAACTTGTTAAATATATTTGAACATTATAACCATATTAAATTTTAAGAAGCTATACTGCTGTACAGTAAAAGTCTAAGAATATTAATAACAATGGGACAATGAGGGCCAGCTGGAATAACAAAATTAATAAAAATATTTACAAGAAGTTCATGATATTACTTACTAGATCTTTTACAACAATAAATAAATTTATATGAAGATATTCTTTGACTACACTCTTTAAAATAATTTAATATTAACTCAAAACAAAAACTCGTTAAGTATTGAAGATACAAATTTGTTGTTTAAAGAACAATTCTGTATCTGACACATTATAACGTTACTTAATTTATTTATTTATGAAAAAATTTCTACATAAACTTTCTATCGACAAAATATGTAGAAATATTTTCAAAAATATTTCAATACATTAACTTATTATAAATAAGAAATTTGTATACAAATATATTACGTAAAATGTATTAAATTGAATTATACTCTGAATAAAACTTTTATTTTTATCATTACAGCCGATTTTGGAAAACTTTTACTTTTTATAAATATTAAATATCATTATATGTCATAGATGATTATTTTAAATATAGGGAAAGTCGGGGTGGAATGGGACACTTATTGCTTAACAATTATTCTAAAAGTATAGAAAAAGAAAAATGACAATAAAAGTAAAAAGGAAATAGTTTTTTCTATTTAGTACTTTTTCGAATAACAATATAAGTCAAAACAAAGTTTTGAGGAATTTTAACAAATTTTTATTAACATTTACCAATTTCCCGTACTGCACATACAATTAGAGCAAAAAAAATTAATTCAAATTAAGGATAATTTTAACACCTTTTGTTTTTAATTTATTATACTCAGTTAGAGTTCAGTTGATTGCTTTATCAATTTTTCTTTTCCTAAATAGAATTTTTTTCAATTGCAATTTACCCCTTTTATCGTTCCTTTTCTTCCTTAATCTATTGCTTTTAGGTACTGCATCCTGTAACTTATTCTCATAAGTTGAGTCTTCCCATTTTTTTCCTTTTTTCTTGATGAGCACGTTACATTTTACCTTATACACTAGTATCCTGTTCCGCCCCGCACGTTTGTCTCAGTATTACGGTTTCTCACCGAGTCTTAATACAAGAACATTTAAGCTTAATATGTAACTTATATTCAGCTAAATACATCTACTTCACGAATATATACATTTAAGGATTTAAAAGCGAGGAGTTTGGTGAATTAACTTCTGTCGAAATACTAGAAAAATTGTAAAGTCGCAGATGTAATCCGCCAAGACAAGACATTATTCACAAGGTGAAGTCAAAACTTGGACATGTGAGATGCCAAGACTTCTTTCTTGACAGTTGCAATGTTCCTATCCTATTTATTAACCTTCAGCACTATCAAGTATAAAAGGGTATCCCGTACTATGCCGCTATTCCGTAACGCCCCGTTTTCCCCCAAACATTTTATTGAATTGAATATTAATAAACAATTGATGACCTTTTACAAACTTTTTGTTATTAAATTTAGTTGTAACGACGTTTAGGCAAGTTTTTATGCCTTCTTCAGGTTTTTAACCTCCCACAACAACGTCAAAAAATAACAAAAATTTCAACAGAAGTCCGACAATATGGTAGAGATCCGAGGCAACAAGAACACTTCAACTCCTTTCCCACACGTAATTATTGCCAGTCTGACAACCTAAAGAAGTCATAAAAACATGCCGAAACGTCGTTACAACGTAATTTAATAACAAAAAGTCTGTAAAAGGTCGTCAATTGTTTAATTATATATCAACAGATGTTAAATTTTAACCTTTTTAATTGAATATTGTAGGTTCTTTTTCATCTTATAAAGTGATTTTTATAGAAGTATCATGTTTATTTATAGTTTTACTAACAGTAAAGACAGGCGATTCTTCAAATACGGTTGACACGGAACGTTAAGTTACAACTCGTAGTAATTTCTTAATTTTCAGGTTATTCAAAAGTAGAGAATAATAAATATAGCTATATTTTCATTAAGATATGTTTGAAAATATGTTATGCTTTAAAGATGAAACAAAAAACTCTTAGGCCATTTTAATAATTTTTTGCTTTTAACTAGGTACCCCTGAAACATACTATTTTTGAATAAACTTATAGAATAATATAGTTTTGTCTTTACAGGTAGTTCTTATAATTCAACTCAAATTTGATAAATATTTTCCCCGTTGTAATAATATAACATAGTAATATGATGAAAAAGGGAAGAGTAATGGTTTATTTATTGACGGTAGATAATAAATACATAAGAAGAAACAAAATATTGTGTCACACACAAGTCATGTAGAAAACTAATCTCTTATTTCTCCTTGGAAATATTTTAGCATAATATTTTCTTTTTAGTAATAATTACAAATTATAATTATAAACAGTACTATTATTATATATTTTTATTATTATTATTAATCACCCTAATAATGTTCTGTGATGAACAGTATAAATTGTACCAAAGAATATACAAAACAAGTTAAGAGACTTTATCATATAAACCTTGATACATCAAAGTTATTTACAATTTAAAAAAGTTATATACAATTAAATATCTTATAAAAATTTAGCTATAACAATTAAGATACAAATTTAAATTTGCTGCATTTATCTGACTTCATTGAAAATTATGAGTAGTATAACTTAAATAGTAAGAATATAAATAATATTAGTGGGCATCATTTAGTACATATTAATGCCAATTGCATCACGTGTCGTTTCTTTAATTCTAATCTCTGCAGGGGCAAAAATGAATTATTTAAATCTGAAAAGGTTATATACTATTATATGAAAATTTATTTATTTAATATTTACTACATTTGTTTATTATTATTAATTAATTTTTTTCAAATTTGGCTCTTATACTCATTTGTTGAAATTATGTGAGAAAAAGCCTCATTTAGTAGTTCGAAACAAAAATTTGTTGTTTTAAGAAAAAGCCTGTACCCGACACGTCACACCCATATGAAGTGTTTCTATGCAGGCGAAACAGAAAACATTTCGGATCGAAAAAATTATATAGGATATAACATGTATAGAAAAGAAAAACCAACAATAATTTATAAAAGTCTAAGCATAATCCACGATGGCTAAAATATAAATAAAGTTATGTATTATTATTTAAAAGATTACGGAACAAATCATATTTTATATGTTATATTTCGAAAAAATTATTTGATAACGAAAATCATGACGTTACATTACTACCATTGGGTCCTTCTCATGTATAATAATAAATTAATATAAATCTTAAAACAAAAAACGAAATTTACAAAAAATAAAGATATATGTACTACAATTATTTTAAATTTTATGGAACTACAAAGTGTAGAAATTCAAAAATAAATTTACTAGGCTTTAAAACAGGCGAGCTATTAGTTTAGTATAAATATTAATGAATTTATTTCTGTTTTAATAAGAGAATTTAACCTCTGAAGAATCGTAAATAAAATAAGAATTGACGACCCTTTAACAGACAAATCCTCTAAAATTTTTTATCAAGAATTAATAAATTAATAATAAACGTTTTAAATAACTTTTGAGGACCTTGTCAATACTTGAGCCGGACTGAAATAATATTTACTCTTAAGAAAGTACAGCTTGTTACAAACGACAAAAAAACGGAAACAAAAGTAATTAGAATTTCAGCGTTCAAAATGTATTTACATAACCATAAATTTGAGATGAAAAATGTAATCCTATTCTACATTGGTACTAAGATCGAATAATCCAGTTATTATTGTGAAGACGGCTACCAGTAGTTTGTACAATAATTATTATTCCTTATTATTATTATCCTTTCTTCTATTATTCAGCTTAATGGCTTTTCTTCATTGTTAGTGTTTGATCGTCGACAGTACAGAACAGTTTATAATAGTATTTTTGACTACAATAGTTGTACATGTATTTTCGTAAATTATAATATCTATGGTGATATTATTAATTGTGATACTAGAAAATATAATGATAACAATTTATTTCTAAAATACTAATTGTGCAATTCAGGTGACGAATTCATTATCGTAACACGTAAATAGAACTTGGAGAAAATGGAAATACTGGATTAGAATGTTCAGTGGTTCCTTTGTACAAGGAATTAAGGTTTTATAGCAAAAATAATTATTGAATGAAATGGGTATAGTGAGAGCCTTAATATATTTCTATAAAATATTCATTCTGTGACAAATTTATTGAATATACAGACTCTATTTGAAGATATTTTTTATTTTATTAATACTAATTCATGTATTTATATAAATAAACAATATTTTAAACATTAAAAATCTCGGCGTCAATATTTATATTTAATTAAAAACTCAATTTATTAATACGTTTATAATATTTGTTCTTTGAATAGCTTTGTTATATGTATAGAAAATTTATATATCACAAAATACAATTTGGGTAAATATTAAGTATAGTTTTAGTGTCTATTTCTGAGTATAAAGTATGTATTACACAGCAAAATTTTTATATTATAAAATCAAAACCATGCTAATCCACAACATTCTCATATTTAGATATTGACTTTTCACAAATATTGAAGACATATAAGCACGGGGGATTAACATTATTATATTTTAAACCTATTTCAAATCCTAAATCCAAGTTGGATAATACTATCATTTCGATAAAATTTAATACGACTTATAAGTAACCAGTCGCTTCATTGGATTTACCAATATATAATCGGTCAGAAAGGATAAAATATATTTCGGTTCAGTTAATAACAAACGTTACAGATTTTAATCTTACAGAACTATAAATAGATGTTTTTAGAACTGGCGGAGTTCGACAGTGAAATTATTACATAAATATCATGCCAGAGATCCTTTTACTCCTATAATCTTGTCAACTTGTGACTGTTAAAAGTTGAGAATATTTTAAATCCAAATTATATAATTTTATTGGTCTCAGTTTCGTGTAGATATGAGTCACAGACTAATAAGAATAACAAATTCAGCTGTTCACAGATTCAGTATAACTAAAAAAGTATTATACATAAAAAACAAATAAATTTTCACTCTTACTACATTTATAAAATAATTGTATTAGATTTATTAAAATACAACCAAAAAAACGTTTAACTAAACGCTCTTTAATTATTACTTTTTTA
This sequence comes from Eucriotettix oculatus, assembly GCA_034510155.1. Classification (NCBI taxonomy): domain Eukaryota; kingdom Metazoa; phylum Arthropoda; class Insecta; order Orthoptera; family Tetrigidae; genus Eucriotettix; species Eucriotettix oculatus. Next base: position 143,560,537 of record CM067377.1, read on the forward strand.
TAGAGCCTATAACAATATTAATACAATAAATAATTTTCTGGAAGATAAGTATAATAATATAAAGGAAGAACATGTTTAGAGGAAAAAAGAATATAAATCGTTCTCACTTAAATCCTTGGCTAAATTAGGCATACTGTTAATTGTTATAAATCGACAGTGCTTTTCTGTAGTTGTGTAACGCACTAAAAAAATTAAAACTCCTCCCCAGATGTATGTTCCAATGTAACCAAACAGCGAACAAAATTAATGACACCTAATTCACAAATGATATTATAATATATTGTCGTTTTAAAGAAAGTGTTAAAATTTTCCTTCATATACTCCGTTTTTGTATAAAGTTTATTGTTACTAATTTAACAAAACACATATAACATACACGTTTCATAAATATAGAAGATAATATAATATAATAATTCCATTATATATATGTTTTACTTGTACCTTTTTAGAATATATCTGAGTTAAAATAAAATTAAAAATTCAATATTGTGTTTTCCGTATTACAATTAAATGTTTCTTCAGTCTTTCCTTCTGCTTCATACCAATAATTCAAATTTGGTCGGAATTAATTATTATGCAACACTTCATTAGATTTTATTACTTTATTTTATTAATAGTTGCACCAATTGGTAAAATCATTAGCAACTTTCGACAGTTTATGGAACTTAATATTTTTTTAGGGTTTCCGTGGTATGGAAACTCGCACTAACATCGATACACGTGCCAGAATTCGAACCGGTGAACTCTATGGTGCAATGTATCGACGCCTACCACTAAACCTCAGTAAGATGAAAGTTATGATACTTAATTCGCATATTTGATACATTTTATTACACCTTTAAAATATCTATAGATTCTTTATTAGTTAGTAGGCCCGTCCGTATCCACAGATTTGATAACAAATTCTACAATGTTTGAACAAAAATAATTTTCAGTTACACGTATCTAAGAAGACATTTATTAATATTTCTCAATATTGTTTTGTAATTGCGTCATCCTGTATATTTAAGAAAAGTTCATTCCTTTCAATTTTAAGGATAATCATCACCTTTCAGAGACTTTTATCAATAATACAAATGTTTATTCCTGATCAAAGTATTCCTTTACTTCTAGTATTATATTGTTAGTATTATATTGTATTATATTGTTAGTACAACAATTTATTATTGGTTCCTGCTCCTTTCAAAATTAGTAGTTAAGTGTCATCCATATAAATATAACGAAATTAATTTTCACAATTCACTTGAATATCTAAATGATATTTGTAACGGCCATCGAAATTCTTTAAATCACAATTAAATAATTATTTGTCATAATAGAACAGCGATATATGTTTCAATACAGTCTTAAGAACCTAAAGAAATTTTGTTTGCTGTTTTAACGATGTTATATTTTGTAAACTAAATTCAAGTTGTGGTTGAATTTACGGCGGTTATAGTGAAATACGATTAAAATAGATGAACAATTCAGAGATTTAATAATAAAATATTATTAATTGCAAAGTAGCGTGTATCTATCTTGTCTCGTAATTGAGTCAGTGGAATTTTTTTAAATGGCACTTAAGCTTACGCTCTTGTAATTATCACAAGCCGAGACACTTCGTGTATGTGCAGGGGTCGCAGACCTTGGGCATATGATAAGAGCTGTCCACTGATCGTATTTGAACAGTTGACCAACTGTCTCCAAGATTGGTACAGAATCTTGAAGAAGGCAATCCTGCGACCCCGAAGCAAATTCCTCTCGGAAGGACTAGAGAGAAATACCTAACAGACAGACTTACTTGATTCAGTCTTTGCTTCTCTTTCACGTGTAAAGTGGGTAGGATCCTCAACCTATAATCCTGGTTGTCATTCTCTTCTTTTCACATTCCCACTTCAAATTTCCTTCATATGCTATTATTCCACCTGCCACCTCCAATCGCCTACCAATAAAAATACACGTCTTCTTAATTATATTATTTGAAGTTTAGTGAAGGAACAAAAAATATATATATATATACTATAAAATAGTTTTAATTGATACTTGAACACCTTTGAACTTGATTTTGATATTACTGGGTACTGAATTGTGGATGGTCCAGTTTATTAGAAAATACCTTGACAATCATGGATGGAATCTTTGTTTAATTCTCCTTCATGGCGTTGAGGTTGTTGAATTTAGTATGATGCTGTAATAATTATTTCGACGCGTCTTGAATTTCACATTAATTGCAAGTATCATTAAATTTATTGGCAACATATTCATAAGCACTGAATATAATTATTAAACAAAATGATCCCGAAACAAATAAAATTTTATCAATGACAGTAGCAATTTGAGAACTTGTGAGGGAAGTCAGGGCGGAACGGGATACCCTATTTTTTTACTGGATAGTGCTGAAGATTAGTCAAATAGAGGGGAGGGGGTAATGTTAGCAGTCAAAGAAGAAGTTCTAGCAGTCGGCTTGACCGAGTTCTAACTCCACCTTCTTTTGGCGTCTTACATGTGTGAATTTATAATTCTGCAGCATTTTAGACAGAAGGTAATCTACAAAAGTCCTCACTTGTAAATCTTTGATTGTACATATTCGGTAATTAGATGTCTTTAGCTGTAAATAAGTTACCATCAGGTTTAAATCCTCTTGTATTACGGCTCGATGAAGAACCTTAAACTGAGGTTGGCGGAACGGGATACTACTGTATAAGGTTAGTGTTAAGTGTTCATCAAGGAAAAAAGGAAAAACTGGCAGACTCAACTTACTAGTATAACTTACAGGATGTTGTACCCTAAAAGAATAGATTAAAAAAGAAAAAAATAATGAAAAAAAGGGAAAATGCAAGTAAAATGAAAAAAATGATAAACGATCAACAGTACGCTAAATAATAGATTTTTCTTAAATTAAATTTTATAGCACTAATTTTATATACAAAATATCCTATTCCGTTTTATTCTAGGAGGTTGGGAAAAACGGGAAAATTGTAAGTTTATATTTAAAAATTACTAAAAACAATGTTGTTTTAAGTTATATTGATATTAAATTAAGTAAGTAATACAATAAACTAATGTTTCATACTTTTATGAAGTCATGCCCATAATTTTATAAAAAATTGTTAAGTAATAAGTGACTTGTTCCGCCCCGACTTCCGCTAATGGAAGTCCTGAATAGTAAAGTACCTTAGAGAGATAGGTTTATAAGAATTTTATGTTGCGGTATAATTTACTACGATATTGTCTCTATGAATACTGTTTTCTCATAAATATAACGTAGAAAAGAGCAAAATAAAATGTCCACCTGTAAATGTATTTAAAATTACGATATATGATATAAACAAAGAAATGAAACAATTCTGAATTTTATATTTGTAAACAAAAGGTTTGACAGTCTTCCCATATTATTTAAAAAAGTTTCTGGAATCCCAAAGCTTTATAACTTTTTTTGTTGAATCTGACATTTTTCTGTGCGGCTCTTTCACTTACTGTTGGTAAGATGTTTTATGAAATCTCTCCAATCTAATTTCTTTTTGTGAAACGCGAACAAAATTATGCTTTTCAAGTCTTAAAAAGGCGGATGACAGATAAATATAACTTTGAAATATTTAAATCTCTTTTGAAGAAATAAAACGAAATTCCATCTAAAACAAATCGACCGTTACCTTGTGAAGAGCGAACAGAATTATTATGACAAACATCAATTTATAAGTGACGTCAGTTTTAGGTTTCCGAATGCATGAAAGAACTTGATTCTAAGCAATAAAATTAATAATAATTAGGATTGAACGTTGAGGGGATTCCGTATATCTTTACATTTCTGTAAATATTTGGCATTTGTTCTGAAAGTATTCTTTATAGTAAACAAATGGAACAACTTCTTTTAATTTATTGCGTTGAAAGTTCCTACTTTCCTACAGGCCTTATTACATACGAAACATTTAACGATATGATGTATCTATTACCTTAGATTCATCGAATACATCATAAGTACTTTAAGAAACTTTCTTATAATGTAAAAAATAAAAATGGCACGCATTAATATACAGTTTTTATACAAGAAATTTAAATTGAATTGCCTGAAGAAATATCTAAATAAAGCATTTCAAATTTGTTTTTGACACATTTAATAAAACTTCTAAAATATTTTATTCAATTCAAAGCCCAAATTTAATATTTCATAAATGTATGCTTTTCAAGTTTTGTTGAAGTCTTTTTAATTAAAAGTATACATTACTTTTAAGTATACTTTACAACCTTAAATAAATTTAATATTTAAAACAAATGAGAGAATTAACATATACCAAATTTTTTAAACTATTCGAATTCATTCCTTAATTATGTTCTTGTAATTAAAAATCGAATCACGCCACCGGTTCATATAGTATATATCAGTGAAACATAGCGTTTTATTAGTCTGAGTATTATGTAGCCTAATGAATACTTTCAGAACAAATGCAAAATATTTACAGGAACTACGTTAAGTATTTTTAAAAATTTATATGTTTAAAAAGTGATTTATTTACAATTATTAAATATAAGTCTTAACAATATATTTGTATCATCGCTCGAAATCAGCGAGACAAAAGTTGAAAATATAGAATGTGAATCACAGTACAAAATCAAGTAATGTATTGATCAATTCATGTGAAAGTAATAAATATGAGAGCAAAACAAAATATGGGCACAGAACTTTCTGTTATACAATGTAAGGATGCTAGACCTGAGGTGCTGAACAATAGGTATTAATGGACAAATTATTCCTATAAGCATAAAAAGATTCACAAGATAAGGGGAGTTAATTTATAAGAAGAAGTGGCGTCAGATTTTCCCATTGAACGTGAAAGGAAATCTTTATGGAAAGTAATCAAAAGCAAGTATTAATCAAAATTCAATAATGTTACTTCCATTAAAGGAAATAGTACAGGATTAGAAAATTTACACACTCATAAGCATTACCTTCATCATGTATGAATAATGTAATTTTAAATTTCTAAGACGTTACCAAAAGAACAGCAAAACTAATTTGCCAAAAAAATTGGAAAATTGAACTCCAATAATCCTATTGACTGTACATTGCTTATATTCAATTGATTTTAAAATATATTTAGTTTCATGCTTTAGAAAATCTGCTTTCTAAAATTCTATGTTAGTCCCGTTACTAACTTCTCACAAGAAAACGGAAGGAACTGTTTCTACTAACGTTTACATTGCTATTATACAGAGATAAAATAACCAACATTTCAAAACCTTTAATTTTGTGTTTTCATAATAAAACGGTCACAGTGATTCCGATTACACTTTATTTATTAGATATACAGTGCTTTAGAAAAGTATTCAGTAAATCGAGCTGCCATCCTTTACATTTTTAATAAACGTTTACCGTTCCAAAAAAATGGTTGGTCTGCTTGGGCTACAATTTGTACGCTTTTCGGGAAAACGGTTTTTTTATCAATTGGTAAATAACTTTTGGGCTATCATTCATAAGCGTTATGTTCCACTCGAAAAAGTTAAAATTTAAAATTCAGTCTTACAAATGATCTTTTTTAAAAACTTTAAATAGGAATACATACTAACAAAAATTATAATTCTTATATGTGAAGATAGGTGAGATGAAATCAGGAGTGGTAAATAAATTACAAAAAAAATTAAAAAGTTATGTACTGTATCAATGAGTTGTAAGTACAGAGTTAGCGAAAAAGATGGACCAAGCAAAATACTTTTCTTTCGAGGGAAATTGTGGAATCCATCATGGACACCCAATGGGGGTTCGTACCCTTCAGGTAGTGTGAGAATCCTACTCACTAAATTACAAATCCTTTATCCTTGGGCTACGTCCACCGCGGACCCGCTTTCGCCGTTTTGTAGCCTCTTCTGCACCTCTGTGTTCCATCTTGCCCTATCCTAAACTATTTCTCTCTCTCTCTCTCTCTCTCTCTATATATATATATATATATATATATATCTACACTACCAAACATAATAAATGTATATTGAAAGTGTCACCTTCACTAAACCTAATACATATGCTTTTTCCCTCCTTATTTTAACGATATATATACAAAAATTACTCTACTCATTTTCAATATATAGATATATATATACAATGGTATTTAGCTTTTACTGTCGCTGTCCAAAATTTTAAAATCGCTCACTTTCCTTATGAGGATACTTTCAGCGAATTTTGACACTGCCGTCGAAGACTCTTTGCTTAAGAGTATTATCACCACTACACTATCTGGCGACAGTAATCCTTACTATGTTTCCATATTTCCCCTTAATTGCGCCCACCGATAAATAGTGAAGAAAGTGTCATCGATCCCGTCACAATAAATGCAGTTGAATTCTTCATCATTCCAATTTGATGGAGATATGCCCTGAAACAGCCGTGTCCGGTCAGGAGCTGTGTCATATAGTATGACACCTCTCCGTCTTGTCTGCTTATCCAAGGGTCCAGGCGTGGGATCAGTCTTGTGGTCCACCTCCCTCGTGTGTCGTCCCAAGTACTGGTGTAAGGCACAGTTGTGACTTCTGTGCCTCCGACTATCTCGCTTGTCATCCTCTGTGTTTTATGTGGACTATTTGTGTTTTGGCCTCAGCAAGTTAAGGCCATGTATCATCATTCTTGATGTAGCCTTTTCGGCTAGTTTAGTTTCTATGAATTCCAAAAAAATTGTAAACAATTTACCTGAGCATTGAGAACGAGGCGTAACAATTTTATTACTGTTTGCAGAACAGGAACCAAGTTAGTTGAAGTCAAAAATGAGTTAAGTTAAAAAATTAAGTGGTCACATACTGCCAAAATTCTATAGCTTAAAATATGTATAAACGAAACTGACATTGTATTCCATTAAGAAATGCTAATAATTGAGTTCTAGGAAACGAACCAAAAATTATATTTTCAATCGTACAATACTAAAAAATGTTTCAAGCTCAGTAATAAATATAACACTGAATAAAACGAGAGACAAAGCTTATGAATGGAAGCCCTCTGTCTTATTAATGCATTCGTTCATTTAGACAGGTATGGGAAGTCGGGGTTAAGAAAAATCTTAACATCTTAACACAAGAAAATATTTCTTAACTATACTTATTTAGCGTATAGTTGATGACTTTATCAATTTTCCCTTTCGCAAGAAGTTTTATTTTTCTATTGGATACAGTGTTTGCTAACCTTTTTCCCTTTCTTCCCGATCTTTTTTTCTTCCTTAATCTGTCCTTTTTTGGGTACAGCACCCTGTAAGTTATTCTTATAAGGCGAATCTGCTAGATTTTTTCTTGAGCAACACATAACACTTTGCCTTATACAGTCCACCCCGCACACAATTTTTAGTTTAATGTTTTTCACCGAGCCTTAATACAAGTTAATTGAAACCTTACACGTAACTTATAAGCAGTTAAAGACACATAGTTTACGAATATAAACCATTAAAGAGTTAAAAGCGAGAAGTTTTGTTGTTCAACTTCTGTCGAACCACTGCAAAATTATAAAGTGACTAATGTTAGACGCCAAACCAAGAGTTTATTCACAAGGTGCAGTCAGAACTTGGTCATGTCGGCTGCTACGTTTCTTTCTTTGGCCAGTTGCACTGTTTCACCCCTATTTATGAACCTCCAGCAGTATCCAGATAAAAAAATAGGGTATCCTGTCCAAGCCCGCTATTCCCGAGTTCCCCTATTTTTCAAGTGTTCATAGTGTAGACTTACGTGTTTGTGACCATTTAAACCAACCATAAATCAAAATGAACTTCAATAGATGTTTAAAATATTGAAATGAAAATTATTTTAATCATTAACATTTGGTTCTAATAGCTTTATTGGTCCAAATATCTACAATAATCTTTATATCGTATAGCTAACACGATTAGCTTGGTTTATGAGAAAAAAATACTTTAGTACTTAAAGAAAAATAATTGTAAGACAATTTTTTGAAAATTAGTAACTCATAGAAAATATGATAAAATGCAAACGAATGGTATCTACAGTTTAAAGTGTGCGGAAATAGAGCTTAAATAATCTTTTCAGAAAATTCTGACAAAACTTTGTTATTCCATGAATTTAATTCCCTTTTCTCAAACATGAAAAAGGTATACACACTTCATTAGATTCGTTAACCTGCGAGCAGTGGCGAACGCTGAACTTGTGCGCAAGGAGGCGGCTAGATGAAAGTGACTCGCTTTTTGATAAGGTATTGGAAATATTTTTAAAAGCCTATAAGAAATAAGTCATCAAATTTTTCAAAATTGTAGTTATTCTAAATTGCTATTATTTACAAAAAAAATTCAAGATTTTAAGTAAATGTAACTATGTTCAAAAGTGCCTCCAGTAAGGTGACATCATATCAGGCGTAGTCCTTCCAGGAGAACCTTGAAGGTACTCATTAAATAGCGGAGAATTTACAAAGAAATTTGCTCCAAGTAATCCCACAAGAAATAGTCGCATGTAGTTAGGACCGGTGAACGGGGAGGCTAGGCGGTGGAAGAATGTTTACTCCTGAACAGTCGTCATGTTACTGGAATTACTTTTAAACGTTGTTACATTAACTTAATTTTCTTGAATGCTATTTTATGTAATTAAAGGTGGTCAAAATACAATTTTTTAAATGTTGATCGCATATTTCTTACAGTCTTTTAAAATAAAACGTTTCCACTTTCACTGTAGTATCTTCTGTTGTACTGTTAACTAATATTTGTCTGAAATTTTTTACTCACCCGACCTAGGACTTTTACCTGTATAATTAAATACTTACAAAAGTTTCGCTTTAGTTTTACAAGATATTAGTATTTTAGGAATAACTAGATAACTTTGTCATTATCAAAGAACGAGTCATTATTCCTAAGAAAAACTAAGCTGTATTAGAATATTTAAATATAACCAGGATTGTAACTTAGATAATTTCTATGCAAGCTAATCATACTGTGATATAACATGTAATATTTTCGACAGCGCCCTTGTAGTCGACACTAATAAATAAAAATAAAATAAAACAAGATTAGAGAACTAAAACATTATAAAAATATATTTATGTGACATGTTGTGTTGTAAAATGCAATGCCCTCAGATTATAAGTTATTTTAATTAATGACATTTGATTTGGTATGTTTCTACACCAAAAAACTTTTGGTTTGCAACAATTATTTGATTTTATTGTTTATAAATGTCACAATTATTTGAATCATTATTTAAGAAATAAAAGAAAAATATTCAGGAGAGTTTCCATTTTCAGGTTAATAATTAAAAATGGGTAGATCCGTAACTAAGTTAATGAACTTGCTCTTTTCCGCTCACATAGAGTGAAACTGCTATTTGTCGCTTTATCTCTTCCTTGAAGTATTTTCTCTGCAACCACAGAAGTATTTCCATCATTAGTAGTATCGTCACTAAAATATGTCAAATTCGAAGTGCTGATTGCGCGATAAATTATCTACGAGTTAAGAGCCTTCATCTTCCAAATTATTTTAAATTTCTTTAAATAAAACATCTTTAATCAACATTCGTAATTGTTACTGTCGTTTTACCAAATCTATAGTAAAATTTCCAAACTAAATGAAACACAATACTCAAGTAATTCAAAGACAGGTAATGAGTTGCTCAATTACTGACGCGAGAAGTGAAGCGTAGAGTAAAAACGACCCGTACGGAATAATTTGCTTGAGAATTCCAAGAATTAACATTAAAAACTATTGTAGCGTTCCAAAGGTAACAAATGCACAAAAATTAAGCTAGAAGAATTATATTCCCGATCTACCACAGCACACAAATTATCTGTTTGAATATCAGTCGAGTCCCAATGATCCATGCGCCACCTCTTGTCGTTTAATTATTTCATGCATGAGCTTCACTGTAACTAAGCAGACAATTTTGCGATATTCTATTAAAATATGGTGGAACATTTTGGAAGTAATTTAATATACAGTCCCCACTAGTCTTCCAGATAAATGCCTTGAAGCGCAAAGTTTTGTACGATAAACGTGTTATTTACGTTGTCTCCTGCATACTGAGATCTAACATGTGAGATACTTCAAATGGTGCTCAAATAAATAGTTATAAACAAAATTTAAAACATTTGTGTATGTTTGGGGAAATTTTGTTTCAAAGTTTGCTTTCTAGTTCCATACAATAAAAAGGTATATGCCAAAAAGTGACGTTCTTCTTAGAAAACTTGGCATTTCTTCGAAGGAAATGCTTCTTAAGGGAACAGGATGGAAAATTTTAAAAATCGACAGAAACTGGCATTCGCGACCACCGCTTTGCGCAATAACTTCTTTCAAAGCATTTATTTTGTTTTTGAAAAATATTTCTATGAAACAAAGGCACCGAAATGGTGTGCTTGTTGGTAATAAATTCACGAGACCATTCTCAGTTTAGGAAATTGAGAGTTATGTTTCTGAGAAAATAAACGGGACTTTGCTGTTGTTATTGTTCGATTATTTAGTGTTTCAGGCGAAAGCAAATCATTACAATTTATTGATTGCTTAGGTAAAGCTTTGAATAAGATTAATCTAAACACAATCTGCCCCCTGTGGTCCAGGATATATCAAACGATAAGTCATGTGGATACTGCGAGCCGCACTGGTAACATCAAACTGACTTCGTAGAATTTATTTTGTAATCACATGATTCCCAAGCTCATTAGCCTCCAACATTATTTTGTCAAATCCATAATACAGAGGAAAGAGTGGCAAATGTGTGAAACAACTATGCATTACGGCAATAAGCGTGGTACTTTATGGAGCTTCTCTAGATCAGCGCCTAATCTCCGTCATTAGAGAAATCCTCTCACGAACCCGTGATTTTGCGGTTGGCTGTAATTATCAAACGCAGCTGCTAGTTAACTTTGAACGGAACATATTTTTAAAATAAATCAAAAGTATTCCTAATGAATACAATTCTTTGATTTTGCTAAGATTTACTGCAACGCATAGTTAATTCAGTTGAATGATAGGTATATGACTGGATTTTCTTTCTAAAATAATTTATGCTATATAACTGCCGTATTTTAATTTTTTATTAAAAAGAATAACATATATTTTGATCTCTACATCTTTAAAATTGATACATAAAGTTTCGATATTTTAAAAAATAGTGGAAGGGTAACAAAGTTCACTTCTTCAGCGAAATTATTCTTCCATTTAAGTATTGAAAGAATTTAGAAGGTCATGTAATGAAACAATAAAAAATTTATGTGGTTGAGTCTACCACTCACTAATTAGGGAAGAGTTGTGCTTTAAGATTTCAGATTTTACTTTTTATAGCTAAGAAATATATGGAGAACTTTGAGAAAGAGAAGGGATTGATAATTAGCCCACATTTTGAGACATTAGGCTCTTACCAAATTAGCATTAGAAGGAAGCGTGTAGGGTAAGAACAGAGGAGGGAGGTCAACTATGGAATCAACTAAGCAAATTAAGAAGGATGTGGTAGTTACCTATAAATGAAAAACCTATCGGAAATTAGTTTATCATGGAGGGTTGCATCAGACCAGTCTAAGGACAGACTACAACAACAACAGCGAATAAATTTTTATATTATGAAAAGCTACTTTGCTCAAATAGTAACCTCTACCCAGGTAAAAATGAGAACATATTAAAAAATAACATATAAGGAAGGAGATAAGGCTTCATAAACAGATATTGTTAATTGCTTCTTGCATAAAATACTAATATAGTCAATGAAAATATAAAAATTAATGTCCGTGGAACTAATAATAATAGATTTAATAGACCTTACAAAATAGAGGGATCTAATTAACATATTATTTGACAAACCGAAGTTTTGATGCAGGCTTTGCATCTTCCTCAAATGAATCTTAAATTAAACAGCTTTTTGATTAAGTTACGAAGCTAGCATCGAAATGTCGGTGAATCTAAATTTGTTAATTAGTTATCTCTATTTCGTAAGGTACTATTAAAGAAGGTTGAATCTATTCTTCTATAGTCCTTTAATTACAGGAAAAAGCTCCGTTAACCTACTCTTACATCTAAATACATTCAGAAAAGTCTGAAGTAAGATTTTCCCTTTCAATTATTAATAGAATAAAGAAATGTACAAAAAGTACGAAAATAGTTATCAAAACTTCTAATATATTATATGTTGTGATTGGAAGTTGTTTTTATTTATATTCACAGTTTGTTTCAAACATGTTAGTCCTATGATACAGTATCAAGATCATTTTACTTCCCCCTCCCAATCCAATTTCCTTTAAAATTTTATCAAAGATACAAATAATCTTTATAAATAATAAAATGCCCAGAAATATATGTTATTACATTTTCAAAGCTCCATTTACGAATAATAAACCGGTGATAATTAGTGAAAAGGTTGATATTGGCTATAATTAACAAGATTTTAATTACAGATTCTTTTCCTGATTGCGAGTGTTTCTGGCCTTTACTTCAGCTGTTACTAAAGTTGAGAAACCACTATCACATCTCTAAGTGGCAGAAAATGATATTAAAATATTTTGAGCTACGTCAGGTAAAATAGCATATTCGGAAAACAATGTAACAAGGACATAATTTTTAAATACTGCTTTGAAAGTTCTATACAAGAGTAGTACGAGAAATTCTATGTTGGAGACACATATTAATATCCAAGAGTTGGTCTGAAAAGCGCAATTCACGTGGCGCTAATATATATTTTTAGATTTTATTAATGATAACAAAATTTACTATCGGTTATTTTTAATTTATTATCTATAAACGGCCTTATTACTCCCGCAGAATCACCCCCCCCAAAAAAAAAGTTCGGAACCAGAGTTTAGATTATTGCAAAACTATTATACTTTTGTCAAGTGCTTACGCATTGCGACTGTTTGAAACACTTGGTTTGCATTAATACAATGAAATTCCAGTTAAAAATAAGACTTCTCGTAGTCTATCAACACAGTTTCTTTACAAAAGAAATGTCATCTAAATGATAACCATTTAATGATTACTACTCTGCAGTTTATTCAGGACGTGATACGTTGTCAGTTTATCGGTTTCCCAGTTTAGGTGATCTACGGGTACGAGTCCTACAAATTGAGAAGATGCCGGAAATAATATTAGGGAACTTATAACCTTGTATTTATGTAGAATAGAAAACTTTTTCACTTCCCTTGCCAGTTATCAAAACACTAGGGAACCGACCAAGAAGTCAACTAATTGTGTCGATGCCTCATGTGTAATCTTTCTGTATAAATAGTAATGCTTTTCGTAATAGGTCATGCTTAGGACTTCCTATAGTAAAATGTTTGAAAGATTTTTACTTTGTAAAAATAATGTTCCTTGCGGATCTAATGAACTTTAAACTAAAAAAACTTTTGTCAGGAATATGGTGAGATTTTTCATTACAGAAAATTGTATTTTTGGGAGCTTTGAAGTTGGAGTTGTTATACGTCCTTGGTTTATCTTAGGTTTTATTCCTTAAAAGCATCTTAATATTGATCAGTAAAATATTTTGATCGGGGTGCTGTCTGCTATATCGCAAATCTCTGTGTCGATTCAATCATAATATCGAGCTTCGAAAAAAGTAATAAATTCTGTACCTTACATTATTTTTGAAACACTTGATGAGGAAGTATGTAAAACTTCCTTATAAGCTGCTGTACAATTATAAGCAATATATTCCGGAATTAACGTGAAAAAGAGTCGCACAGCAATTTTGGTCTATTTTTAACTTTATTTGCACGTCAAATCTACCGTGCTGATCATTAACGACAAACTATATTTGTTTTATTTACAAACAATGTAAAGTAATTAAAATTTGCTCATATACACTTTTTTTCACAAAGTTCTGTTTTGACTGTGAATTGTATTAGGATCCTGATGGAGTGGTCCTAATCCTCCTTGAGTTAACCTTCTATCCACTTCTTTCTGGTCACTCTATAGTTAGGGCATTTCGAAAATTCGATGTGGAATTGATAACCGTATTTTACAATGATGACAGCTTTGTGGGGGATCCCTGGAAAATAAACACGATTAAGTTTGAACGCATTGTTCTCAATCTTGATAGCACCACCCTGATTCCTTCTGGAAAAGTCCTTAGAGTGAACTATTATTTTAGAATCATACTCGTTGAGGTAGAATCCCATGTTTTCTCTTTATTTCGTTTCCTCCCAATTATTTCCATGTATTTAACAATTTTTTCTTTTAACTTTTTTAGTTCTTCATTCTTTTTTTGGAATCTGATTCCTTGAGTTTTAAATTTTGAGCAGCGATGTATCTGCTGACCTGGGAGAGATTCTCCAAGATGAAATTAATGGAAAAGCATTATGCTATATTTTTGGGATACTAAACTTTTCTTTTCTTCACATGTTTTCAAGGTTGAAATATATGGGGTTCAGAGTTTATGAGGGTCATGAGAGGCATGGTGAGGGATAATCGTCATGTCTCTTATGGTTTGGTGGGAGGCTTCCCCTTGTCTTCAGAGCATATCTAACAGTATTGGTTCTCCTTTTAAATGATAGTGAAGGTTCGTTGGTTTTCAGCATGTCTTTTAATTGGGGTGGTGACTCCTCCCAATGGCAAGTCTCATTGCATCATTGTAGATTATATCTAATTTCCTTAGAGAACTTTTTTAGCTGAAAGATAGGATATTTATCAGAATGTTAAGTTTTTTAGGTTTATAACTTCAGGGGAAGGTTATCGCCTTAAATTTATTAGGGTTGAAACTAAAACCTATTTTTTCAGACCATTTTGTTTACTCCGTGATTGTTTTTTGCATGAAGTATGTGTTTTAGTTGATATTATTCATTCTGGTCAGAATAATTATGTCGTATTCGTAATTGAGTTCTAAATATACGGTCTAACTTTTTGACAGTTCCTAGGGAGAGGATGACACTCCGACTCTATGCCTCATAAAATGTATTAATAATAAACTGTTCCAGTAATGTGTTATTAGTTCGTGAGATATATGGCACTGACTAAATTCTATCCGAATTTAAAAATAAAGTCATTATAATAATGCCGAAGAATGTATGTGACGACAGGCGTGAATCTTAAAGGACAAGCAATTTAGTAACTAATGTCTCCAAAATACTCACAATAATTATATAGATAAATATATAGCTCGTCAGGTAGAAGACAAATTGGGAGAAAATTCGTTCTTTCTAGGAAAAAAAATTCAAACACAAGAAACTTTATTTAACCTTGCTTTTCCCAAAATAATAAAAAGCAGACCGACATTAATGACATACGTAGATCTGGAAAAAAACTTTCAACAATGTCAATTGGAACAAAAGCTTTAGGATTTTGAAAAATACTAGAAATAAATGTAGAGAACGATGGTGTCTGCAAACTTTAGAGAAGAAATTAGAATTTGGGGATACGAAATTGACAAATTCCAAGAAGGAGGTAGACAAGGTTTAGTGTGCAATTTAATCTGTACATTTAAACGGCAACGAAGGAAGTGAAAAATAAATTTAGAAAAGAAGTCATAGTTCAAGAATTGCTGATGGCATGTTATGAGAGTCAATAGAATATTTGTAAGACTAATTAAACGACATGAACACCATCTTGAAAGCTATATGAGAATTAATAGAAAAGTAAGTATTGGAGTGTAGTCAAGGAATAATGGTGACGCAAAAGCTGTCAGATTAGGAAATGATAAAGAAATTAGATATTTTTTTCTATTTGAGCAGCAGGATAGCCATTGATGCAAAAAAAACAGATATTAAAAGGTGTACAGCAGAAGCAAGGAAAGATTTCGGAGAAAGTAACAATTATTCTTATAAGTTTGGAGTCCATGAAATATTTTCTAAAATGTATCTGTGTACCGTGGAGTTATATGAGAGTGAAACTGGGACAATTTGTATTCTAGAAAAGACGAAAACAGAAGCCTTTGAAATTAATGTTGCAAGTCAGACGAGTATATCGAATCATAAATCAGGAAGTCTTGAATAGATTTGACGAGGAGAAATTAGTATGGAGGACACTGACCTAAATAAGGGATAGACTATTTCATATAAATGAGAAGAGGAAGACCCGGAATAGACTAAAGCTAATCGGAATAGATGTGGGCTGCAGAGATTATGTGAAAAAGGAAAGATTAGCACAAGTTAGATCAGGATAAAGACCAGAATAAAACCAGCCTGTGGACTGGCAATATATATTCTAAACACATTTCTCGGCTTTCAGCCTGTGTCAGTTACAAGCGATAACAACCTTTCGCCAGCAAGCTTCACAATCGTCATCATATTAATAATGACATACTTTTATTTTTCTCATGTCATTGGAACGCAGTTATCGCCGACATTGTCCCATGTTGAAGCTCAAGATTACATTCAGAACAAAATCACTGGAAATACCATCGTTCTCTGGTAATATATGCAATGAAATAAATTGTGAATTTCAAAATAGTACCTCATTCCCGGTTAGTCATTCCTCTAGAAATAAACGGACACACAAACGAATAAGAAATTCATAAGTACAAGTAATATATTAATAAATACCAAGTAATTATTTGTATTCAAAATTTTTCTAACATTAAATTTAATAATAATTAAATAAAACTACGGTCAAATAATGAAGCACCTAAATTTAATTATCATTTAATTGCCGACGAAAAATTACTATTGCAAGCGATTTAAAAAAAATACAAGTCTGTTATTGAAAATTACGTTCCTTATTTTAAGAATATTATATATATTCAAAATTAATATGGATTTTATATTTTTATACTATATGGTTACCTGGAGAAGTTCACAAAGTTGGATGAAGTGTTTCACTTACATTAATTATATTTATTTGGTACCTTATGTGGCCCTATTTTTATTATTTAATTAGAAACATTGAAAATAAAGTAGGTAATTGGTACCATATTTATTATATCATCACACACAGTATTAATATTTAAAAACAAAAACTCCAATAGACAGAAAAATTAAATATGCTAAATAAAGATAGGTAATCTGTATTTTATTTTAATAACATATAATGAACCACCGTTAACACACATATTTATAATTCAAGAAAGATATTAATCGGTTTTTTATCTACAAGAGCAGTTTCTCTATTTACATTTGAACTCTCCATACGAATTTTTTATTACATATACAAAATGGAATTCTGGCTGTTGCAAACTCTGGAGATAGTAAAGAGAACTACTAAATAAGACATTCGTTCGAGAATAAGTAATTTACCATGCAATCATCTAGCATACTGTATACAATGTACAACCTAAATATTGATGTGTCAGATTTATGTATATATGTAAATTGTAATTTTCAGCATTTCTGATAAATTATTACAATTCATCGATGGTATATAAATTTTATTTTTCGTAGGTATTGGTATTATTAACTTTCTTATATTTATTTCATAAAACATACGACAGACAATTATAATCTTTGTTTTCGTATCATTATTCAGACCTTTCGTTGATTTTCATATGTACGACACATTCTTGAATCGTTTGCTGTATACAGTGCTCTTTGGCAAGCAATAAAAAATAAACACTGATTCTTTTCTAGGAGTACTTTTAAGAAATAAATTCATCTAATTTGTATGAGCCAAGTAAGAAACCAAGCAATAGGGGAATTTTGGATCGGGAAATATTACCGCCTATAAGAAGTAAATTTGAACTATATTTTTTTGTTAAAGTAGACACATTATCATAAATACTTTATCCTCGTGCAACTCCTGATAAAATCAAGAAATAAAACGATTTTAAAAGGAATAAAGTAGGAAGAGGAAATTAAATAACAATTTATATTACCATTTCATAACAAAGGAACGGTTAACAACAAATAATGATATAACTTTTTTTAAGTTTTAAAAAATATTTAAAGAAAATACAACTAAGGATGTAAGGAAACAGAAGTTACAGATAGAAATTCTTGAAAAATTGCTCAAAGAAAAATATATAGTAAGTATCAATATAATATTAAAAGAGAACAATTTTACAGACAAAAATTTGATACATGAGATGGCAAACATTCTCTTGTTAATTTTACATTCTAGATTTATGAAACAAATTTATTACATTATTTATTACAAAATTAAATGAAGTGTTTACACTTACTTTATGAATTTTTTACGTTTGGTATCGTTGCTTTGGCATTAAAAAAGATTTAAATCAACAGAAATGCTCTGATTTCTGATATCCAAGTTCTGATTCCTTCATGTAGATTCGAAAACAAAAAAAAACTTGTTTTTTTTTAAAAAAAACAGCACCCAAATTTTTATTTTCCCTTTGAACGGATATAAAATATATACAATGAAAAACAACATACATCTATTTTACTTATATAAATTATATATATATATATATTATTCTGAAGAGGATCAGGACTAAAACATGTAGTTGGCCTTAAGTTGTAGTTTTTTATAAGTCACTACGTTTCTTGTCTGTTTTTGGCCTTATTTAAACTTTAAACTTACAAACGTTAGTAACTATTATATATCTATTATATACATACTTTTTGTATTAAAATAAAATTTGAGGTATTGTTGATAATAATTAAATTTCAATTCGTTAAAGAACTTGTTTGTAATTGACCTTTGAAATACGTTTTAAATAATTATGGAACGAAAGTTATTCCAGATTTCACAAAATAATTTGCTTTTAAATAGTAAATAAGAAATAAATCCAAGAAAATATTTTATAGTAGTTAGTTGTTGGTACATATGATTCCCTAATTTTTTAAATAATACAGGTATTTAGAAATTATAATTGAATCATAAGTGAATTCGAATCTCAATAATATTGGTTTAGTTTTAATAAATTGCAATAATAATTAATGATCACCAAACATAAACTATTACAATTTTTAAAATTATAATGAACAGTAAAATAACATACAATTCAGTTTTTTAATCACGAAATAAGAGGAAAGTATTAAACTGTAAAATTGGTTAATCTTTTTCTTAAATGCTTTACTTATAGAACTGATCAATATGATTGGTAAAAAAATTATGAAAATTTAATTGCTAAAAGTTGCATTTATTTAAGCTACTCCAGTACAATAATTTACTCACAAATATTTATGGAAGCTATCTAATGAAAACCTCTGCATAATGTTACATATTTCGTGTACTGGAATGAACGCATATGCAGTGAATATTTATATGTATATACATGTATATGCTCGCATGTAATATTTGCAAAGGACGTGTAGATTTCCTCTCATCAATAATGACCAGCATACTATAGCAAATTTGATGGGGGCAGATTCTATTATAATTATCAAAGACAGGAGCGGTGGAGCGTGTCAGTGATTTAAATGATTTTTTAAATGATTTACTAAACAATTAACGATAGAATAGAGAAAAACTATTACAGGCGAGTCGATCTTTCAGTTAAGCGGACCCGTACCTTTGTCAGCATTAGCAGATTGACATGGGAGGGAGGGAAATTAAAAACTCAGGCGATTGCACGTTCCGGGCTGCGATGTGGCGTCCTCCCGTTTCCCACCCACCTCCTTTTTTGGTTTGTTTGTTTTTAATTTGCTTTTTGCTTCATCCCCCGGGCTTCGAACCGTGGACTCGCGCAATGGGCGGTGCCTTTGATGCCGTGTGGGTGGAGTTACCAACGAGAGCGGCTTTTTTGTTTGTTGTGTTTTAAATCTGGTAATGAAAGTTGGACGATCCCACATACAAATGGCGCCCGCTGCATTTCTGCGAAAATGCACTGTGGTGCACTCCGAAAAACGAAATCCGCCCTCCAGATTAAAAAATGGATGAGGAAACACTGCACTTTCAACTTTCACACACACACACGGACGCACGCACACACGCACACACACACATGCACACGTGCACGCACATGCATACAGTCACATACTTTCATATCTCCAAATTCAGAGCTAAATCCCCAACCCCCTGCATCGTCATAACTCGGGGAAAAATGCATAGGCTTGCTGTTTTGATTAAGTATATATGCAGTACGTATAGATATTATTTTTTGCTTTCACATGTAATTAAATGTATGCATATTTTCGATGACGCAATGCACGTCAAAGCTTTCTTTATTTATCCTTTCGTTAATATCATTTACTATTTGGTAATATGTCCGCATTAAGTTAATCGCTAACTTACTGCTGCGTTCCCGTACAAAATTTCTACCGTAACTCAGGCAAGTCGTAAGTCGGAATTTATCCTAAAATTCTTGCTTATGACTCAGATGGCTTGCTTGTAAGTTTAACGTGAATTATATTCATCGTATTATGTGGCAAATAAAGATTATGCTTTTAAGTAAAATAATTCCTTTATGTAAAGAAAACATAAAAATTAAAGAAAAATAATAAGAGATCATATGAGGTATGTTGAACCTAAAAATCACAAACTGATTCCGATAGGACATAGTCAAATTATTATAAAAAATAATTCAAACATTATATCATCTTTTAGTTGTTGATGTTATGGTAATCAGTGCTAAGACTTGTCTGATGCAACCCTACATGCTAAATTATACTGCGTTTTTTATTTCTACATAGCTACCATATTCTCTCTAGACTGCTAAGCGTATTCCATCCATGGCCTCACCCACTTCCCTCTAAGTTTAATTTTACAAGACCCTCAAGTCTCAAAACCGTGGCCAATTCTCTTGGTTAAAGTCCTCCAAAATTTTCTCTCTTCTCTTCTCCATCTCAATTTCAGCATTTTCCTATAGATCCTATCATATTTTGGAATAATTCTGTGTATTTATTGAAGTTCTTCCTTATACTACCGTCAATTTTCAAAGCTTTCTTAAGTTATTTGTTTCAGACAATTTAACGAAAATAATCATCTGATATATAAGAACATTACGTATTTATTACTTATAAATTATTTAATAATTTCGGATCGAAAGATTTATTTTATATAAAAAATTACTAACGATTTCAGGCTTGCTATCTCCCTTGAGATGTTTCTATTTTAACCCATTTTAATATTATTCTTAAATTAACATATTAACGAGAGGAATTTTCAGAATCTGTGAAGTTTAAGTGAACGTTGCTGCAGGAAGTTTTAGGAAATTAGTAAATATTAAAACTTTTCTGATCAGTGAAATTCGGAAACATCATTACGAGTCACAATGAAATGAAATTAGAAAACAAGAAATAAATGAATATTTTATTCAAGTAATGGAACTGTGTAGTTAAAAATTATAAACTTGTCATTTGTCTAAAAGGAAAAAAATGTATACAAAAGTACTCTGTCTTCTCAATGTAAATTTTTATTGTCCTATTCGAATACATTATGACTTGGCCTAGGAAAGCTCTAAACCTTAATTTCCATTTCCCTTATTCAGTTATTGAAACAGTGAAAAATTCCCACTCATCTTGTATTTGCCAACTATTGTTTTACTATTGAAGCGATGAGTTACAATTTCGAAGCTATTTTTTTCTCTCTTCTTTTTTTAATTACGTTTTATAATATGAATTTTCAAAATAGCGATGAAATTACATATTTATAAAGTAATAAATCTTTGGATAAATCCATGTTAATTAATTTTAGATACATTATTCTATTTAAAATCAATAAAAAGACGGCCAATAAGTCAGCATATAAATGTATCACTATTTATTCGAAACTAATGTTTAGTCTCCTTTTTGAGATTTATTCAGGCGAAAAATTTAGCAATTCTTCATATTTACACCTTGATTCCCTCAGCCGAAAAGATTATTGAATGTACATGCGAAGAATTTAGCGTCACGGACCATCTCCAACGACGGTTACGGCCGAAATGACACCGAATGACGCAAAACTCTTCACATGTAATTCTATTTGATTAAGGTGAACTTAATGATGTTCTTATATGAAACAATATAACAAATAAAACAATGTATTATATCATTTTTTGTATTAGTAATAAGTTTTCAGTTAAAATTATATAGAATCGGCTCCGATTTATGAATAAAATATGCATTATATTTAAAGAAAATCAATTTTAATATAATAAGATAGTAATTATCAGACTCTGCACTAGTTTTCCATAGTTACATAAGTTGTGTGTTTCATTTTTTCCAAAATATGCGAGGCTTCTATAAGAAAAATTGATGCTGTAATTTTTGACAACTTCTTCGTCTTTTTTATTTACAATTTCAATGTCGCATTAACAATAAAGTCTTTAACGACCGTTACACGCTACTTTTACATTATAACTGATTAAAGAAGTTCCTACAGATTAGCTTGCTAGTTCCTTCTATTTTTAACATTGATATTTTTGAAATAAAACGTGTTGTATTTTCCTAATAAATTAGGTTCGGACATATATATTAATCCAGAATTTTCACTTAAAAGATTTATAAAGTATGGAGTTATGAATTAAGATTCCTTTTAGCCCACACCTACTCACTGGTTCCAATTATTTCAAATAGCAAACATCTACTCGTTCCTTACGAATTATCGAGTCTCCGGCCTGGAGGAGTGACAAGAACTACTGGCAAGAAACTAAAGCAGATATTTTTAGCAGTAAGATAATTTTTAATAGCATGTTTTGAGTGGCACGCTTATATTCGGATGGCTAATTTGTGTGTTAAATGCTTGAACTGCATTTTATATTGCAAAAATAAGGTTGACTGATGGGGCCGGGGGGTCTATCAATGGAAAGTCAAATTTTTCAAAGCTAAATGTTGTTTGAGGATTTTCGTGGTGGTTGTTGGACGTTAACCTTGACGTCATAAGCAATCAAAATATATTTATATCTACTCTTATTAAATCTGGTTTATTTTACGACAAAGAATCGGTTTCTCTTACTAATTTTAATTGGTTCTAGGCGTGTTAATGTTCTACTCTGGGATAAATTACAAACCTAGAAATAATGCTCAGACGAAAACTACTCCTATCCGTCTGTATTAAATATTGGCTGAAGGGAATTTTATTATATAACCAGAGAAAAGTAATCAGCTCAAACGTTTATATAAACATTTCATATCAGAAAAAATCCGTTATTTTTTCATCGAGAATACACATCAGCAAATTTCTATAATCCTGCATACTGATGAAGTAAACTGATCATGAAATATGTGTTTTAAAATTCAATTGTCACTTGAAAATTACAGAGGGTTAATTTGCGTTGGACGTCGTCGATCAAACCCCGTCGACGCCCGGTGATCTGTAGCTTCGCGACGAGCCACTTCAAAAATAGATAGGCATTCGTCAGTGGCATTTAACATGAGCCTGTTTGTCCGCGGCTGACCCAGCAATGAAGTCACCTGCCAATGGGTGACATTGATGGCTCGATGACTGCGTCCTCCGGTCCATCATCAAACAGCGCACTACCATCTTACTGGACACTTTGTCATTACCGGTACGCAAATTGCGATGCATTCTTTAAACCTGTCAATATTAAACTTCCCTAAAAATAGAACTGCATTATCTATAGTCACGAATATCAACTGAAAAAAAATTATTATAATAATTTTTAATATTTAGACGACAGAATTAAATTTACAAGTTTAATTCTCAATATTACTGTTTTTTATAACCAAATTAACGACATGTTCGCCACTTTTATATTAATTTTACGTGTCATGCCCATATTCCTAATAAAGGCACTCTCCTATTTATACTTATCTAACTATAAAATCCGAAACAGGCGCCAGTTACCCTTTTCGTATTTTTCATGAGACATCATATTATTTTTCACTAGTAAATCTCATCTGTTTTTTCGTATGATTTTCAAATACTTGACTTTTGACGTCTTTTCACTCTATTCACTTCTTAACGTTCTTTCGAATGGTATTGTCGTACGAGTTCGTCCTAATTTCGACCATGAAGTGTGTGTTGGACTAACTGCTGCAGCCAAAGATATTTTTAATTCTCTCTAATAATTTGTTTTTGTTTGCTTCAAAAAAAATTTTTATTGTTTTACCAATTTTGTAAACAACTTTCTTTGCTATGGATAAGCTTTTTCCAGACCTACTTTTCTGCTACTTGCTTTCTTTCCTTTCAATATTGTATATATATATGTATATATGAGTGCCATTCAACAATGAGAATGACAAATTGATGTAGAAAAAAGGTTTTGTTGGAGATGTTTAGCTATTTCATGAAGTCACTAGGATGACAGTGTTTATGGAAATTGGCTCAAACAGAAGTACAAAGATTAAAAATACGCCCAATAAGGCAGCAAACAATTTTATTACTATTTAATTAATACAAATTCTACGTTTTATCCAACATTATGAACTTCTTCAGGTAAATTATTAAATGGGTGAACTGAACAATAAAGCAATTTTTTTCTCTATATTGATTAAGCTATTTATAATAAAGCCTACATATATATTTAATTTCTAAATTTAACAGTCTTTTTGTAGCTATTAGTTGTCTTAACTTATTTTACTTTGAATCAAAGTGTCATTACTAAATTTGTTTCAATTGGGTGTAATGTACACTAAGCATTAAAATCTTGGTTAAATAACTCTAACAAATTGGTCAAGTTTACAGGTAGAGTTTATGATGCATTGCAGAAAATATAATCTAATTCCCAAACACAATTTTAATGTGTGTATCCTTAAAATCAAAATTTTCAACCGAACATTTGAACTTAAAGTCAATCAAAGTATTATATTGATACAAAAGGCTATTAAATTTATAAATTAAAGACTTACATGTCTATATGGGTTTTATTATTGATATTTAATCAATCTTGAGAAAAAAATTGTCAAATTATCTAGTTCATCGTTTTAATATTATACCTGAAGAAGTCCACAAAGTTGGATGAAACGTAGCATTTGTGTTAATTAAATAGTAATAAAATTTTTTGCTGACTTATTGACCGGAGTTTTATTTATTGTAAACATAAAGTCAGAAAATTATATTAGAAATGGAATGACTTTTTTTGCATCAGATATAAGAATATAATTCATCGTTCGGAGAAATTTGTTTATATTCGCGGGATTATTTTGAGAAGTAATAAGAGTTTGGTTTTGAAAAATTACGCAGTTTTTTCCTACATCAATTTCTGTCTTCAATTAATGAATGACCATCGAATAAGCCAATGTGTTAATCGTAGATTTTTAAATCTATTTTAATTTCATACCATACACTGGAAACAATGTACCAGAAACTTTCCAGCATTCGTTTATCGTAATTTTTTAGCTTAAATTAAAAGTTGTCATAGTGTAATATTTCGTTCCATGACTAAGTAAATAATATTTTAAACATGGTAAAATCTTATAACCGTATTTTAAACTCAAATTAAAACATTCGATATTGTTTTGCTGGTTTTAAGATTTATCTAAGATAAATTCAATTTATTGGAGTATCAATTGCATTGACATACGAACAAATAACTATTCAATTCTTTGCATAAATGTGTATGCCTGCTTCCGTTGTTACTGGTTTCATTTTTTTCTTTCAAACGATTAAAATAATTGCACGTTTGATAATAGAAATAATCTCATATATTTATATAATTAATGTGCTATTGCCACAGAAATCGCTTGTATCTGGAAAAGCATAATGGTAGACGTGTCAGTTATTACTCCCTTCATTTCAACGCTGTAGCAGACTTACTTGGTGACAGCTCTCATTACTATTTGCATATTCTGTTTTGCTTGTTCCTATTGTGCAGCTGCAACGACCCTATGCAGCTCGCTGCACTTGGTGCAAGCTGCAGCTCTCGCTGCAATACAGGTTTTCCTAACCCAACTGCATTTGCAGTCTGGAGTGGGATGCGCTTGTTAACAGATCCAAAAAAAAATTAATGGCGAATTTCAGCCTGGAGATACGGTAAAGTGCCACAGACTGTTATGATTAATGGATGTAAGTTCTCTTGTACTGTTTTACTATTGATGAGCGAACTTCTTTTGTATTATGTTTAAGCATGTATGACACGATCGTTTTACTTTCACTTCTTTATTCTTCTCATTGACTGATAATTATGTATAATTGTTATATATTTGTTAAGATATTAACATATGATTTCTTCAATTAAATATATATCCTAATTCGTGATTATCATGATGTGTAGACGTACAGGAAAATCTTGGAATTCAACTATACTTTTCGCGTAGCAATTATTTAGTATAACTGTAATCTATTATTTTTTAAATACAGGATTCGTACTTATTTATTAATGATATAGAACAGTCTTTGAAAAGATGACGACAGAGTCTTTAGTCGTAAAAACGTTGCATCAAAATTAATGTTATACCCGGTTGGAAACCCGTGAACTTTTTATACAGCAAATCACTGGGAAAACCTACGATCTTTGAGCCTCTTATAAATAATATACACAATATTGATCTACGACTATATATACAATAAATATATTGTATCATAGAAATATAATATAACATGTTGGAATAATAAATTTTATTTGAATTTAATTAATCTATCCATATTTATTTAGAAAGGTTTTTCCACATTTTAGAAAGTTTGAAATAAATTAATGTAGCTAGCGAAACTGTCAATGAAATTTTAGGTTGAAGGAATAGTACTCTATCGTAATTTTATCTTTTTGCTTTACAAGTTTAAATAACTGTCCTTATTTGTTTACTTTTAAAATAATTTCCTATGTAAAGACTTTTTAAGGGTACTAAAGGTATTCGTGTATTTCATACTTTCATTGAACTTATAAAAATAGTATACTATTTTTGTCAGGATGAACTGTTTTCTCCAAGGTTGCAATGGAAGACGTTAAATGAAGTACGAGGGTAATAATGTTTTAAGGATTTATAGGTATATAAAACTAATTCATATAAATAAAATATTTGTTTTCCCTGTACGTGGCACATGTGAATTTAGCTTTACGTTTTATGCAAATCGATGCCACCTTATTTTCATTGCTGTCACACGAATTTGTTCTCTTCTAACAATAAAATGGTCAGGCTGATTTAAATTAAACATATATTCATTGATATTTGTACATGTACGAATGCTATAAGTTATTTAAAACTATCATCATACCTTCTCCGAAAAAATGACTGAAGCTGTAATCCTCGTTCTTTTATTGCCCCCTTAACAGAAAATCGGCATAATTAGTGTTTTTTGAAGCTGTAAATAATCTTCAGGCCATATCAAAATGTTATTAAATATTTTTAAGAGTTAAAATTTAAAATTCAGTCTGCTCACTGTCTTAAATTTACGGGAAAGGTCATTAGTAGCTAAACAAAATCTTTGGAATAAAAAATAAGCGAAGAAATAATATTTTTAGACTGATAAAGCAGCCAAGAAGAAAGAAAAACAATATATAGAGAAATTTTATATTGTAATGATAGGTAACATGCGAAAGAAAAGAGCACTATCCAATCAATACTAAAAACCTTAAACGACCGTGAACAATGTTTATATCCGTTACCGAAATACGAATGACTAGCTATTTAAGTATTTTGACACGCAAAATAACTGTTAACGGCAGGTATCAATTATTTTTAAGCTTATTTGCAAATATTCGGTTATTTATAAAAAACGCAATATACTATACTTTTATCAACACTTAGTTATTCAAATTATGTGGCTATTTCCTTTATAATTTCCTTATTAATTTTATCGTGACAGAATTTTTTTTATTGACGAAATGGTTTTACTTAACAATATTTTATAGATATTTTCTGGTTATGATTTATTAATTAAATTAATTTTTTATTCAAGAAAAATCGGAGAACTTAACGACTTTCTATAGATATTCCCAGCTTATATTTTTATATGGGAGAAATAAGAAATATTATAGTAAATAAATCAGAATCAGGGAACAGAGAATTTAGATTCTAACAAGAGACGAAATAGAAGTGAATGAGAAAATAACAGTTCTTCTCTCCTGCCGTAAACTGACGATAAAAAATATATAAGAATTGTTAATATTATCCTTAAAGTATAATGGCACAGATCCGTTCCTGCTCATAAATTTTCCTAGAACATAAATATAATAATATATTATATTTAGAGGCAAATATTCTGTGCATAAAATTTAAGGTACGATACTAGCCACTGAATGAAAATAACAGAATAACAGTAAGCGGTGTTGTGTTGTTCAGAATTATAAAATAATCTATTAAATTAACCGTTGCTACAGAAATAAATTCGTAGCATGATTACTGGAGTACTTGATGCTATTCACGCATAAAAATAATTTTATTTTGACCGAATATGTGAAATATTGGTTTGAGTATATTCAAGACGGAATACACTTTTTAACTTCTAATTTTAATTTTCTCTTCATTTCAGTCTTTCTTTCCAGGAAAGAACATACCCGAAAATTTTAGCTCGTGTGAAGAGACATTTTTAAAAGTCTCTAATTATATGTTAAAATTTCCTCCTATGAAGTTTTTCAATGAAGCTACCGCGTTGCAATTCGTGTGATGTTTCTTCTCGTGAGCGCCGGGGCAGGTAAATCGCCTAGGACAAAGGGATAAAATTTAGTGAGCTCCCCTTCGGCGGTGGTCCTGAGGCAGGTATTTCGGGGATTGTTGTCCCCCTCACCCCCAGGTGGCACGTGCTGAGCACCTGGCAGCTTTCGGTGGCCCAGGTACAAGTGCCGGCCTAATTGCGCACGTGTGTCCAGCAACGGCTGGCTCAGTCCGTCCTAATCTTCTCCGCCATTACCTTGATAAATTCAACCGAAAATATGAAATAAAGTTCAAGAAATATTCCATTTCTATTTACACACTTCTTCATAAATAGTTTATATATTTCTATAACTGTATTTTAAAGTATAATACCAATAAAAAAAGTTTAAAGAATTTCTGCTCGTCCATCTCAAGTGTTCATGAAAGTTAATGGACAGAGAATATAAAATTGCCGTATTAAAGTTTACTGATTATAAAAGAGAGTGCCCACTACACAAAAAATGTGATAAAATAATTACCACACACGTTTGTCTATTTATGTGGTACTCCTTTAAATAATTGTTAGGTAGGGATGAAGGACCATTTGTTTGCTTACAATTTTAATATAATACATATCAAGAATTAACGACCCGTATAACAGACTTATGCGAAAATAATTTGAATTTTTTTAAACATAAACGTTTTGAGCATCCAGTGTAGTACTTGTCAAGAAATTAACCAACTAAAAATATAAACACAAATAGCATAGCCAAAAGATAAAATTAACTAAGACAATTTAACAAGCCATCATATAACTTATTTAGCTGTAAAGTATAATGTTATGTATTGACGTTAATTTGTTGCTTTCAGTATACAAGATTTCTAAAATTAAACTCTTCTTAAAATACACTTATTTATCTAAAACAATAGTATTATCAAAATTAAAAGAATGATTTAGTTATAAACACTGTTTATTAAGAGGAGAATGTTTATCTAAAGAAAACTTTAAAATAGCTTTATGTTCATTAATTATAATTGACAGAGATCTCTTAGTCTGACCAATGTAGCAAAACGAACAGTTATTACACGAAATTTTTCAAACTACATTATGGAAGTCAAAAGTATTATTTAATATATTTTTTTCTTTTTGTCAAGAAACGCTAGAGAATTGACAGATTTGTATATTACTAAAATATTATACTTCTTAAAAACATTTTGAGTCTGGCAGACAAACTATAATAAGAGGGTAAAAAATATATTTATTAGTGATAGACTTTCGACCACAATTAATTATGAGTTTACTAAATTTACAGGATAGTAATTGGCAGAAAATTTTTTTAATACGTATTTAAGACTTTTTGAATGATGATTAGAATCAGATAAGAGCAAAACTTTGACAACAATATTAAGAACAATGGCTTTTTTCTTATTTAATGGATGATTAAATAAAAAGTTTAGCACTATGCCAGAATAAGTAGATTTATGATACCAATTGAAACATCATTAGTTATTAAAACGGCCAAGAGAAACTTTTAAAGAAAACTAAGAGAAATTTTCCAAAGTCGACCTCTAATAATTATATATTTTACAATTTTTTTTACAAATTGTTTACCAGATTCAAAATGTATCTTTCTTTGCTAAAAATGTAAATATTTGCTGAGTACTTTTGACTGTTGTAATGTTCATATAAAATTTTATGTACCAACTGTTCGTTTTACTACATTGCAGTTATAATTAAGGAATATAAAACCAACTTGAAAATTATCTTCATATAAAATTCTCCGATAGTTAAACACCGTTTGGAACTTTTAATTTTGAAAATAATATTGATTTAGATAAGAAAGTGAATTTTAAGAAAATATTTTTTTCAGAAATTTTTTATTCTGAAAGCAACAAATTTACTGTCAATATATAAAACGATACTTTATAACTAAATAAATTATATGAATGCTTGTTAAATTGTCTTAGTTTATTTTAACTTTTGGTTATGCAATTTTGTTTTTTTTTAATTTTAGTTGATTTAGTTTATTGACAAGGACCACAATAAATAGGGAGACA
The DNA here is from genome assembly GCA_034510155.1 of Eucriotettix oculatus. Taxonomy (NCBI): domain Eukaryota; kingdom Metazoa; phylum Arthropoda; class Insecta; order Orthoptera; family Tetrigidae; genus Eucriotettix; species Eucriotettix oculatus. Next base: position 143,590,739 of record CM067377.1, read on the forward strand.
TACTTCATATTTAAAAAAATTTCAATTTCTTTTGTATGTCTGTTACACGGTTATATATATTTATTATTCAAAGACGTTAATACAAATCATAAAATAATTTGGTTACCAGTAACTTGAATGTAACCGTAAAAAAATTATAAGAGGAGACGTAATCCTTAATACTAGTAATATTTCTAGCCCAATCATTTGCTTAAATTAAGCCGTGTAGTAGCTGGAGTTTGTTGTTCGAGCAATATCCCTAATATTATTTTTAAAATTTTATTGGAAAATTAATTTTTAAGTCATACTAATAGTGGGAGAACATCGAGAAGTTAATATGCATGATACTTTTGTTACCTTGTCCCCATATATCTTTATATTAATTTGTCTTATAACTGATGCAATATAATTATTTCTTTTAATTATTTTACACCGACATTGAAAGTACCGAATACGATTTCTAGTTAATATTTTTTATTGAATTTTTAGAGTTGCGCCAATCGTACGAAATAGAATAAATTCTTACCAAACATGTGTATTGTTAACAACGTAATTGGTTTCTCTCTAAATAAAAGTAATATAATTATTTATATTCTAGCTGCTATTTGTTGAGCCAATAACATATATTAAAATGTATTATATTTTCTTTCTCTACAGCTCTAAAATTTAGATGTTTCTTCTATTAAAAATTGGGCGTATATTCCGTAAATGAAGCTTGTGAAAAGTTAACTTAAAAAGGAAATTGACACCACTGCTATAATTGTTTACTCGCTGTAAAAATGGATAAAATGTTTGGATATTTTTAAAACATTGTCTCTTAAATAAATCTGAACTACTTGAGAAATTTCCCAAAGGTAAATTGAATTTTACAGCAGTTCATGAACAGAATAAAAATTTAATTATGTAATTTTACTATACATAAACATAGCTAACCTATCAAAGAAATATATCTGAGTACAGTTTTATTTTAAGTAACATATTAAAAACATGACATAAAGAAAATAATAACATCAACTATTAAATAACAAATTTCTTAATTTTATTTCAAATGTTATTGTCAAGATGTTATAAAATCTTAGGGATAATTTGATTACGAATTAGAAAAGATATATATTAACTCCATGATACTGAATTACTGATGGGGAATAAGTGGATGTAATAGTAAACATTATTCACTAATACTTATTAAATATTCTATTATTAATAATGCACTTAATAAGGTAGTTAATGGACAGCATATGTAGTTGAGTATCAAATTTAATTAAATAAAATTGACAACGTTTTCTAAGTTCAATTGTCCTAATCCTTATTAATTATTTTAGATATTTTTATCTACCACAATAGACTACGATTCTGGCCCTAGTAGAATCGGACCAGTCTTACATAATGAACAATGAATTAATACATGTAGTGTAAATGCCATTAATTTTTTTTGTAATGTAGAAGGTAAAAAATATGATTTAATTTTAATTACACTGAATAATGTCAATTTTTTGCTAGCTTTGCTAACGAAGCTAGACTTTAAAAATTAATTTATAAATGGTTTTTGGTTAATATATCTCCTTAAAATCTGATCCCTAGTTGGAAAATACTTACTCTTAATTTTTATAGATCTACAGTAACAATTGAAGTGTCAGTTCTGAAAAATTAAATTTCAATGTATTGAAGGGAAACGTTTTATTTTCATTCATTAATGCTATCCCTTTCTCAAGCTGTTTGCTTCGTAACATTGTTACTTGTAAATTGCGCCACCGCTAGAATGAAAATAGCCGAACAAATGTTATTCCTCGAAAGAGTCGGGAAATAACAGCATAAATGTGTTAGTTTCGTCATGGAACAGAATTATCAATTTTGTTAATCAGCTGCAAAATGGCTGCATTCGTGAATGTTATCCTAATAATTGCATACCTAATACTTGAAGTTAATAGGCATTTCGACCCAATAAATTATATAAACAATATTTTAAAAAGGAAAGGAAAATGAATTTTGTTTACGTTAAACGGGAATTTATATTGACTTGCGATTAATGCTACTGTTATTTCAAACTATTTTTACGAGTATTCACGATTGCGTACAGATTTATCAACCGATTGAAAACCTTTTTCCTTATCCTCTGCATTTTATTGTTTTTAAGAGCCTTAATTGTATTTCATTACAGAAATACAGGGGTTCAGTAGTACATTTTTCCTCTACTAAGCATTCATTTTATATTTCTCAAAATTATATCATATGCGAACTTATTCGTTTGGGATAATACATTTAATATTATAATAATTTCCATATACATTAATTCTCCATTGTCTTTGAATAATATTATATATATATATATATTTCCATTATTCACTTTACAATCTTTCTTTATAGTTTTCTGATTTTTAATTTTGTGTGTGGTAGTAATTCATGTTATTCAACCGTTTATTTCTCCCCAACACTTTTTGCATGTCCAAACTATTTCAGTGATCATTCATCTATTACTTCCGTAAATTTTCTGTGTATATTATGTTTTCTGATTACCTACACATCCCTGACATTTTTTGTAACTCTTTAACTTATGTCATTGGTTGAAGTTTCCGTCTGCCTAATTTTAATATTTATCATGTGAATTCCTCTATAAATAAGTATACGTTGAATAATTGTTTGACATATCTGTTGCTATGCCAATTTTTTTCCTGTTCTACTTTGTTCACCCCGTTATTATCAAGCGTCACTTCTAAATATTTATATTTTTTTCAGATTTCAATTGGTACTTTATCAGTTTATATATAATTTTTTCACACTCAGTCCGTTCCATTTAAATATTTCTATATTCTCCATCCTCTGTAATTATGAATAGATCGTTGGAAAGTAGTAGTCTGTAGAGAGATTCTATTAATATCAAAAAAAACATAATCCTTGGTGATATTTAGGATTTACTGTCTGTTTTGCGTAGTTTATGTTTTCCTTTTTATAAGTTTTAATTTTAAAGGTACGCACTCAATTCCACTTACATTTGTTTTCACAAATCTTCTTTATGGTGTAAATTCTTTGGTTTATTTTGTTATTAAATATACTGGTCATTTTAATGTAGGCCACATTTTTTTGCTTAGTTCAGTCTCTTGATGAGAGTTTCTAGAAAGTTGGGAAATTCCTTGTAACAGCAGCGTCTTCCTACAGTTGGCGCTTCAGAGAGTTTCTTTATTATCTCCATTACTTATTTTAACCGTTCCGTCATTAATTGCTGCTATCGTAATGCTGAGGATTGAGTTCACTTAGGGACTGAATATAATTGTTAGTGAAATTTAATTAGCTTTACTCTTCATGTTGTTGCTTCTAGAATACTATGACTATTATTCTCGTTAAAAATTCTAAATTTCAGCCTCTAATTCGAGTGTTAGTTTTGCTCTAATTAATTTGATTTCAAAACTAAAATTAATATTAATTTCTGTTTTCTTAATTTTCACTCATTATTTTTAATTGGTATTAATTCTTAGCATTTCAATGTCTCTCTAGCAACAGCCTTTCACTCAGTACTTACTTTCTTAATGTTTATCTGAATTAGGGACATGGTAAATTTCAAGGACATTTTAAATTATGTTTTTGGTGATAAACATACAAGTGACATGTTGCCCAAACGACGTATACCGGAAGATGACTAATTCTTTTCTCATGCATGTTACTAAATTTAACTGCAAATTATAAGCAGTATCCTATATTTATGTTATAAATTTAATATTAACTAAATATTTTATAAAATATTAAAATGATAGTTGTGTAATGATTAATTTTTATAATGTTATGAAATTCTTTATTTGCTTCTACAAGTCAATATAGACGACTGCTAATAATTTATAATAGCTATGTTAAACATATTATACATGAAGAAATGTTTAGGATACAGCAGTTTGTCTTATAAAATGATAAATAATATACTAACCGGTTGACAACAGAGTGCTCTAAATGCATTTCAATCATACGATTGTTGTATGATTTAAGCCTTATTGATAAGTCTCTGAGACGAATATGTCTCATACAAATTTATAATACGTAATAGAAATGTAAACCTTTCTGTAAACAAAAAAAATGCTAAATTTTTCTGATAACAACGAAGATCAGACATGAAGTTCCTGAGCGTCATATTTTCAAAATGAATAAAAGAGGATTATTAAAATGTATTTGAAGCTGATAAAGTTGGTAGTAGAAGAAAGTTCGATAAGTAATTCTCATTTTGCAGTACATTGAGATTGTGTTGAGGAAGGACTATTTTATCAACTATTGCTTTATTCTTTGACCACATTTTTTTCACCATAATAGTAAAAGAACAGTATATTTTATAAATAATTTGCTATTAATCTATTAATAAATTATTTGAGTAATTAATGAATGCCGCAAAAACGTTTCTTCCACAAAAAAAAACATTTGTTGATAAACGGAACTTCAGTTCAGCTCGTATTCCCACGAAATGACGTTCACCATGATGCAAAACAAATACTGTTTAAAAGACTACTAAAAATATCTGCATGAAATTCAAAAACACGTCAACTGCGTGGAATGAAAACGATATAAGAGCGTATCAAGCGTGAAGGTTTATATATTTTAAGTTTTTCTAGATAAGTTGCCCCTAAAAGTTATTTATAGTTATTTTAAAATTTTGGAAAGATTTTTTACTACCTCTTGTAAAATATTAACGGTATAGACGTATCCTAAATAATGTTAACCACTTATAGGAAACGATTTTTACAGCGATTCTGACAGTAAAAAAATAAGCATTATTACAAGTTTCTTGATATTCATTATTGGAGAACGAAATATATGGAAATTTGTTAAAAGAAAGAAATAAAGAAAAACTACAAACAATAACATTGAATGAAAATTACATTTAAAAAGAAACAATTATTTTTAATAATATCGTATGAGCCAACGAATACGTTAAGTTTAACTTCTATATCTGGTAATATTTTCTAAAATATTAATGATTGTAATTTATAATATTACAGCAGTGAAACGTACAGATAGTAATTCATTAATAAAATATACATGGTAATTCGTCCAGGACAGTTATATAAGCTACTCCGAGAAACATGTGAACGAGTTGTAAACTTATTAGAAATAATAATTTAAACATTCAAATCTAATAATTGAATGTATAGTCGCTAATAATCATTTACTGTTGATGCGACTGTAAATATATTTAAAAAAAATTAAAACTGCATTAAACTTGTCTTAATAATGAATACTGGGAAGTATTTCCATTAATTTATAAATTTAATAATTTTCCCAACAGAAAACGTAATTTTCATTAAAATAACATTGTTTGTAAATAATGCTCAGAGTAAATCTTTAATTCACATTTTTCGTAACTGTTTGAATAATGTTGAAAAATTCAAACGATGAAAAAATACGATATTTCCAGTCCTGATTAATGTCTTACATTTCCTAGTGTTGCTTTATGCAAAGAAATGATTTAATTATAGACGGGTAATAGTTTCATATGGGCAATTGTCAAATTGGAACGTTATTCACCTCTTCTATAAACTGTCATTTTTGAAAACCCAACGTAAAAATTAGGGAGACTTATTTTATCGCTTGATTGTATAACATTCACATTCGTTTCTTACTTCCTTTAAGCAAAATAATTCACCTTAACAGAAACAGAATAATAAGATCTTACATTACTATAATAAGCTATATACAGATCTATAACATAAATCATGAAGTTGAAATTCAACGGGAAAATGCCACAATATTTCAGCTTCAGAGTCTATTTTAAATTATCCTGGTCATAATCTTTAAAGATAAGATCATACCAGGATTGCTAATATTTTTTAGGTTTGTAGACATAGTGTGTTCCTTTATATCAGTGATGCAGAATGTTATTTCGACCACGTGTTGGCATGTTTTTGATTTTATATCTCACAAGTGTTTGAAAATGGAAAACGTCCGGAAGATTATGCATAATAAAGTCTTGGAGTGCTAAGATCCGGCATTTTATCATTTTTTTGATTTTGTTACTCCAGTTTTTTTCTCTCCATTTCAAGAAGTAATTAGGCAACTGAAATATTATGTATTTAATATTATAGTTAATCATAAATTAAATTTATCTGGCTTAATATCTATACCAATAAATAAAATTGAAGTGACTGTCTGTCTTGAATAGACTCAGAACGACTCAACGGATTTCAATGAAAATTTGAGGATTTAAAAAAGGAGATTAAATTAAATAGATGCATATTTAACTTCGATATATTGCAGAAGATATTAATATAATACGGATATAAATAAAAACATATATACTACGGGAAAATTTCTTGGAATTGCTGCGCAAAAGCCGGCGTGTAAACCAACTTCGAGTTATAAGTTCTATATCATTCTTCCCACCTACTATCTATTGTTGTAGCAGGCTGAGAAAAAAATTAACTTCTTTGGATCGTCGATACGATGTATACATAAATCGGTTTTATTTTTCGCGTCAGGTATATTTTAAAATTTAGTAACTGCTAATATGAAAATAAAAGGGGAACTAAAGCGTTTTGTGTCGAATCCGGTTTTATGTGGGTCACTGTTAAATTATGACATTTAAAATGTGATTTAAGTAAAACTTTAACCATTAAGTGGGGGAAAATTTTTACTCTGTTACAATACTGAAAATAATATATTTATTCCTGCTATTGTACCGGGGTATTTTGGACTCTCTTGAAACACTGGGAGTATATTTGAGGTTCATATTGTGATGTTTTCGCTGTCGGTTTAGTCATGTGTTGACCAAGAATTAAATAATGTACCGGGATAATATAAATAAATACCCGGGCAACGCTAGCTATAAATAACGTACTAAGGTTGGCCAAAGGTCAACTTTCGGGACTTGTTAGTGCATTCTTTGTATTTTACTTGTAGTTAATCATAATACACTTGCTTGAGGCAAATGAGAATGAACCGCGAGTTCTACAAGTGACTGTGAGAAGTTCTCGTGACGTGTATTTGCTGGGTTTGTCTGCCAGTTCTGGTATTTATTGTGAAGCAGAATGCGCAAATGAAGCGAGTGGCGACATGAAGGACAAGTCCCGGGTCCTCCAGTTTAATTGACATTCCTTCCACGTCGCTTCATTAGTGACCTCCACGGGGTGCAGCGATTCACTATACAATTCAACAATTAAATTTGAAGAGTATAGTAACACAAGTGGCAATTGTTACGAATCCGCTTTGTTTGTAACGATCAACCGGATTCGGCCTTTTGTCACCATCATCCACTCCCAATGTTTTGCAGTACTCGGTACATTATTTCAAAGCTATACGTGTTAAAGAAGTTTCGGTTGAACAGTACACCGCATGTGTCGTTGGTCAACGAGTCTACAACAGTGTTTTCTGTCGCCAGTACTTGTCGAAAAGTACCGGTTTTTGTGGCGTAAGAAACAACGCTGCACGTAAAATTAAAAATAACTAGTTCCTGATCTCATTTTTTTCCCAAATTTTCCACACCGAGGAACTTCTACCTTTTTTGACCCATACAACTAAACGAACATTTTAACGATAATGATCTATTATGAAACAAAATTTTGAGTTAGATACATTTACTTTGTTGTTGAAAATTAGTTAACAGTTAAAACAGTCGCTGCATATAAAAGGATAAGTCAGGGGAATTAGGTAATTTTGTCAAACGGCTAAATACATATTCATAGCAAATATTTGAACTGTCTTAACCACGAATGGTTGTATTAAAAGTTGTAGTGAAAACTTATTGTTTAACAATTTTTCATAAAATTTTGGAAATAGAAAAATGAATTCATAATTGTATATAACATTACTTAATTTGTTACCTACTTAATCAAATATCAATATACCTTTAAAAAACGAATTTAGATCTTTTTTGAATTTTTAAAATGAAACTTACAAATTTCCCGTTCTGTTACACGCTTTGCAAAACGAGATAGAATGTTTCTTATATTGTTTTTATTTCTCATAGTTATTTTTCGTCTGGTTGAGTCGGTGTCAATTTTCCTTTCGAGAAACGATATTTTTGCAACTTTTTTTGTTTTAATCTGTTCTTTTTGCGTACAGCATCCTGTAACTTTCCTTATAAGTTGTCAGCCAAATTTTCCTTTTTTCCTTGAGGAATACATAACATTTTTGCCCTATACAGTAGTATCCCGTTCCGCCCCGCACGCCAGTCTCAGTTGGTTTTTTCACCGAGCCTTAATACAAGTAGATTGAAATGATATACGTAACCTAAGTGCAGCTAAAGACATTAAAGAGTTAAAAGCGAGGAGTTTTGTGAATTAACATCTGTGGAAATGCTGAAAAGTTATAAAGTCACAGGTGCACGACACCAAAACAAGGTGGAGTCAAACCTTGATAAGGCGGCTGCCAGGACTTCTTCCTCGAACGTTTACAATGTTCGACCCCTATTTATGAACTTTCAGCACTATCCAGTAAGAAAAAAATAGGGTATTCCGTTCTATCACTCTATACCCTTCCGCACCGGCTTCCTCTGTACATGGTGAATAAAATAATATTGCTGTTAGAGAAAGGTAAATATACAATAATTATGTATGAAGATTGAACACTCATAGAAAAAGAACATTTTTATTTATAATAATAAATAATTTTCACCTGTAGATTACTTTAGAACAAGCCGTGAGTTGCTGAAATGATTACTGATATAGAATCTTTTAAAATCAATTTTTATAAGTAGTCTTTTGTTTTGTCTGTTTTTATGGTCACATCAACTGGTAGGTTAGCGACTGTGCACGGTTATAGTATCTTACACCCATTTAGGGGTGTGAAAGTATTGTCCCTCAAACCCATGCCAAGATTCGAACGCGGAACCTCTGTGTTGTGAGGCAGCGATGCTAGCCACACGACCACAGGAGCCTAGTTATTATTATTAATTATTTATACAGGGTTATGTTAACAAAAATTGTCGTTGACGACAGTTTGTTTTGTACCCCTCTTTATCATTATAAATTATTATATTGTATATATTATTATTATAAATACAGTAGTAATTTTAAAGTGAACGTGGTTACTAATAACCATGACGGTTGACGTGACAATAAACGAATAAAACAAAAACTTTTAGGAACTTGAGAGTAACTAATGTTAACATATACATTTTTAATTTAAAATGGCAGAACTCGTCATATTTTATATTACTCAGTTCAATAAATTATGTTGAAGTTATAAAAATTTGTAGTTGAAATTTTGTTACAGCGGTATGGTCTAATTAGTCGTTATTATTGTCTGGTCTTCTATTAACCAGTGGTGGCTGGTGCATATTTACTCATGTGCATGTAATTTAGGAGGAATAATTTGTTCTGTAATTTTAAGAAACTCTTGAACAATAGTATTTTAAGAGTGTGACATTCTGCTTCGCCTTCGAAGACTTAAAACTGTCCGCTTTCCAGCGCGTTCCCTCTTGGCTACTTTCTTCATAGCACGGGAATCTTGTCTGTAATGAGAAATTCGCATGCGTATTATTAACGTTTATACTCCCTGCTCGTCTAAGATCCAACAATAATATGAGCTAACAAGCGCAGAGAGACGTAAGACTGAGCGTGATGACATCATCAGGATACAATTTTAAATGTTGTTGACGAATTAAATAAAAAAATACTGTTTATGCACTTGTTGTGGTTTATCTGGTTTAATCAAAGTTTATTAAAAATAAAAAAACGTGTAACAGGCAGCATTTCGAAGACTTTCATAATTCTAAGAAAATTGCTGTATCATCCGCATATAATATTCCCATAATATGCCTAAAATTAACTTACTTTATTTAAAACATGTAATAAATTAAAATACTGTCGTGTTAGGATTTTGCACCAATATGGTTACACATTTTTACGATTTTAAAATTTATTTTCTATTACACGAGATGAAGACGAAATTACAAACGTAACATTTTACGGGTCGTGGAGTATTAACAACCTTGTAAATGTTGTGGTATTATTAATATCTTTATGCTCCTAATTTTTTTTGGGGTGATGTAGTACATAACTTGAAATTCTCACGAGCCACCACTGCTATTAACTGTAAATGCTTAAGAATAAAAAGAAGTTGCAAACATATTTTTAGGTAGGTGAATATGCAGTGATGTAGAGAAACGGAATAGTAAACAAAGCAAAAGGCCGAGAAAGAAGAAATAGAAAACAGATTTTAGGCCAGTAGTCAATCTAAAAATATTTTTATCTCAGCTTCTAGAAATCTATTAGAAATTAATAAATAAACTTAGTTTTAAATTTTAACCACCTTAATTGGATTAGAAGAAAACGCATTTATCAGTAAATATGTTAATTTGAGGATTAATAGAGGAAAAACCACGGTAATGGTATGGGAAACAGTGGATTAATGAAGGGTGGAAGATTGGGAAGGAATATTTTAACGGAAGTTAAGGAATTTTGAGTTGAAGAAAGGAAAAGAATAGAATGTGGTGCTATAGGAGAATGTTGAAAATCAGATTGGAGGATAGAATCACTAACGAGGAAGTACTAAACAGAATTGGGGAAGAGCGAACAATATGGTGGATAAGGGATAGATTAATAGACCACGTTTTAAGACATGAGGGTCTTGTAAAATTAGTATTAGACGGAAGTTTATGGGGTAAGAACAGACGAGGGAGGCCAATGATGGAATTCGCTAAGCATATTAGAGAGGATGTGGGATGTGCTAGTTATGTGGAAAAGAAAATGCTTGGGCAAAGTAGGTTAGCATGGAGGGTTGCATCAGATCAGTCTTATGACTGAACACCACTACAAAACTTGATAATTTATTTTAGCCTAAGTCTAGCTCCTACTTATGCTTAGAACTTCCTAGTCGGTTCAAATTCGTCATTCTAGTTTAGATTTATTACAGTGAATACGTTGAGATACTTTTATTTGTGCGAAATAATAAATGGCAAAAATAGTTTGTGTCGGGGTTTTTAGAAGATCATGATCTTTTATGAGGGTATGATAGTCGTTTGATTGGTATGTTTTAATATTTTGAGTCGAAACGGATCCGATTCAGTCTTCTCCACATTAATGGCTGGGCATTCTCAGAGGTTTGAAAATTTATAAATCTGGAAAATAATAATACACACTGATTGGCCTAATATCATGCCCGTTTACAGAGGAAGCTTATAGTAGAATTCTACATACTTCGTTATCCTGATTTATCCAAATATCATCTTTGTCTAAATAAATTTTTCTCCTTAAGCTTAGCAGATGAGCAAAACTCTGATACTAATTTTACAAGACCCTCATGTCTTAAAACGTGGTCTATTAATCTATCCCTTATCCACCATATTGTTCGCTGTTCCCCAATTCTGCTTAGAACTTCCTCGTTAGTGATTCTATCCTCCAATCTAATTTTCAACATTCTCCTATAGCACCACAGTCTTCTATTCTTTTCCTTTCTTCAACTCAAAATTCCTTAACTTCCGTTAAAATATTCCTTCCCAATCTTACACCCTTCATTAATCCACTGTTTCCCATACTACACTACATTACCTTGGTTTTCCCTCTATTAATCCTCAAATTAACATATTTTATGATAAATGAGTTTCTTCTGAGAACCCCTTTAGTCAGATCCAATTAAGGTGGTTAAAATTTAAAACTAAGTTTATTCACTAATTTCCAATAGATTTCTAGATGCTGAGATCAAAATATTTTTAGATTGACTACTGGCCGAAATTTTTTTTTCTATTTATTCGTTCTCGGCTTTTTGCCTTGTTTAATATTCCGTTTCTCTACATCACTGCATATTCACCTACCTAAAAAATATGTTTGCAACTTCTTTTTATTCTTAAGCAGTTACAGATAATAGCAGTGGCGGCTCATGAGTATTTATAGTTATGTACTACATCACCCCAACAAATATTAGGAGGATAAAGATATCAATAATACCATAACATTTACAAGGTTGTTAATACTCCACGACCCGTAAAATGATACGTTTGTAATTTCGTCTCCATCTCGTCTAATAGAAAATAAATTTTAAAATCGAAAAAAACGTATAACCATATTGGTGCAAAATCCTAACACGACAGTATTTTAACTTATTACATGTTTTAAATAAAGAAAGTTAATTTTAGGGATATTATGGGAATATTATATGCGGATGGTAGAGCAGTTTTCTTAGTCTTAATGTTCAAAAAGTTTCAGTGATGTAGAGAAACGGAATAGTAAGTTGAGCAATTAAAAATTGGTGTAAATGCATTACAAATCATTATTATTAGTACACGCTTGAGTTTGGAAACATGGTTTGATGTATCACATTTGCGGATGCACTTTGATGTTCTTAACTTGTGTCAGATAGTCTGCCTCTTTAAATTTGACGAAACAGATACAAAGTCTTCTGTTCTAAATTTTTTATTAATTTAGGAAAAGTTGTGGATTTATATACTCAAACAAAACTTTGAGAAAATCATTAAGTGATGCATCAGCTCGTGAGTCAATTATTATAACAGCACTATTCTTATCCATAGCTGCGACGTTGGAGTGAATTCATTGCAGCTCTCAGATTGATGAAACTTGATAACACAGTGCAATTGCAACGTAAATATTTTTTGACTGCTAGTCAAAATTTGTTTTTCTTATTCGTCTTTTCAGGCCGTTTGCCTTGTTTAATATGCGGAACGTTAGCTTCCTCATCATTCTATCTATATATATTTTATAGTCTATTTCTTTCATCTTATCCGCTTCTCTAAATCACTGCATATTCAACCACCTAAAAATTAGTTTTCAACTTCTGTTTATTCTTAAACAGTTACAGCTAATAGAAGACCTGACAATAATAACTACTAATTAGACCATACGGCTGTAACAAAATTTCAACTACAAATTTTTATATCATCAACGTAATTTAATGAACAGAGTAATATAAAATATGACGAGACCTGCCATTTTAACCTAAAAATATATGTTAGAATTAATTACTCTCAAGGCCCTAAGTTTTTATTTTTAAAAAGCATCTATCTTAAACAAATGGTAATTAAAAATACAGGCAAAAATGAATAAGAACTACAATTCAGCTTATTGCGTACTACGCTGAGGTGATGAACAGCATACACTCTCGTGTTACAACTACGAATTATTACCATGATCTGCTCTAAAAGTTGCTTTACTTCTCGTTTTTCAAATTTATGTTATATCGTTTACATGAACATATCCTCTACTTACTCGTAAACTTGTGCTTCTGCTTTTATCATCCTCTACGATGAAAAATAGGTTTGGTGTGTTGAAATTTTTAAACGACTTTCTTATTGTATCGAAAGGTGAGCCAATGATTATGAATGACGTTTCGTCCCCAGTACTTATTTATCAAACAGCGAAGAAGCTAACTACTACGAGTGGGTAAGAAAATATTATTTCTCTGGTGGCGTGATGTGTCCAGACACGTTTCTTCAAGACAGATGAATGTTTAAACATAGTTTTCTGAATAAGTTTCCAATAAGTAAATGGCGGCCAATAAGTCAGCATATAATTTTGTTAGTATTTAATTAGTGTAAACACAACGTTTCGTCTCCCTTTTGAGATTTAATCAGGCATAAAATTTAGCAATTCGTGTCCTTACCGTCTTTTTATTTATTGCAAATGAATATTTTTGTACTTTAGACAGACTTGGAACTGTACAACATTGACGAAGGTTGCTTTGTTTGTTGTTAGTAATTAAAATAAATTACTGTTGCATATATGGAGCACTGTATTTCTCTTATTGGGATGCTTAAAGTCACGTCAACTTATAGGCACACTAATACTAGACTTTGAACAGGAGAAATCTGTTAACTTGGAAGTTGGAACTCGCTAGTAGAAAATTAAGAATTCAGATGAGAGACGGTACGCAATCCTGAAGGAAAAATGTTTTACATTCTTAGAGAGAATCAATTAATGGTTTAAGTAGTTACGTACACCGTACTTACCTAAACGTTCTTACTCATGTAACAGCCTGGTAATTACAAATATAATACGTGCCGATATTTTAACAAATCTATATTTACATTGGTATATTTTATATCTTACAGAATATCTGAAATAATAATTCATAAGGTCAATTATGATAACTGCTATAATTTGATAATAATAAGTACACGTTACAGTATAGTAATATTTTATAACTTCTGCTTCCCCTTAATGAAATACAATAATTACTCTACTATATTCATTATCATCGATCAGATTAATTTTATATTTTAGACCTGAGACGAGTGCTTACTTTTTATTACCTGTTAAATAAATTGTGGATATTTAATTATGGCATTTACATTGTCATATCTGTGAAATTATATATTTGTTTCTATATTCTTCAATTCTCCGTCGATCTAGATGTAGAATCTGTTTTTATTTTAATTAAATCTTCTTTTATTGTTTCTATAGTCCTTGAGTGGCCCTCGACCTGTTACTTTCTATAACACATTCCTGATTGTAGTGGTACGTGGTCAGCGTATCGATTCTCCTTCACTCTTAACCAAAGTTCTCGTGACCATTACGAGCTCTAACCATGCAGGTATTCTAACACATGCATGACCCCTGTGATGTGAAGCGATGACGCTGACCACTACACCACACAAGGTTAGCTTTAAATAGGTGTTAATGTTTTAAAATACGATTGTAACTTTAATCGTTTTAAGTGAAAGTTCCTACTTTAGGTTTTAACCAAAAAATTTCTGCATTATATATGGTTGAACAACAATATCCTATTGAACAAAGTTATAAAAATAATTTAATTTCTAATTTACCTTTATCATTTTATATCAGACGAACTGAAATCAATATATTCTAAATTTATGTCTGGCAAGCTTACCGGGGTGATTTTTAGCGCTTGAAGCAATTTAAAAGGTCTTAGAAATATATAACCGTTGTCCGGCAGGTTTATTGCAGAATTTTGATGATCCATAATCTCATTTTAACCGCTTCGACTCATGTTAGTTCACTTTACAGAAAAACGGCCAAACGGCTTTTCTCCGAAAAGGCAAATCAGATTACCTTGAATAGATTTGAAAGCTTTCGAAGCTAGATTTAACGTGCCTTCGAAAAAATTTAAGTTTCATTTCTGTGACCGTTCTTAGTCAAAGTTTTAAAACCAGAATGAGGCACTTGCCTATTGAATCTGACATGAAATGTGGTCGACTTTACCTGAGTTAATATTACAGTAAACGTATTTCTTCTTTTACTTCCTCCTCCTTACGTAGTGTCTAACAAATGGATGCACAACTCATATTTCCGCAGCCAGCCACGCTCCTGCTTACGCCCACTCGTCACCCATTAAATCAATAAACTAACCAACATTTGTCGTCTTAGCGTATTATAGATTGTGTCAAGAAGTGACGTGCAAGTTATAGTTCGATATCACGATATCTTCGTGCGTAGCCAATTGAGTTTAGATATCATTAAAATATCTGTGAAATAAAAATAATACCTGCATTAATTATATATTAAAACATTTTTCAAAATGTTAGTATTCAAATATATTAAATTTATTCTAATTCAAAGTGTGTGAACAATTTTGTAAACTGGTAGCAACGACTGTGTTCAGTGTTCGTAATACATTTAGTGTCCTATAAAAAATATTTTTTACCTGCATTACTCAAAAAATATATATAAAATCTCTTGAAGATTAGTATAAAATGATCTATTGTATATTGACTATTCAAACTACAATGAAGACAAAGTTTGATTAGATCGTTATTAAACTATATTGAAAATTTAAATGATTATTTATAAATTAACAATTTGTCTATTTCATGAAAATGTTATTGGTTTCTGATTTGAAAATCCCAAATGATTGTGAAGGATTAAGTCTTAAGATATATAAACGGGCTGCGGCATAAGACACGTGAGAAGACAGGATGCTGTATGGGGTCTGTGGAAAATAAACCTGTACTTACTAAACTGGAAAAACTAGTCTTATTGTCGAGGGAGCGTTCCAGAAGTATTTAGGAAGGGGAGAGGTTGACGAACCCACATAAGACATTTCTACCACATAGCAATCAGTTGATGTCATAAGAAAAATGATTTATTAAAAAACCGCCATCTAAATACAACTTCCAGAACAAAATTTTAATAGATACAAAATGATACTAAATACTCTTACAGAAAAACATAAGTAAATCAATAATATTTTGTAAGACTTATAGTTAGATGTATATTTGAGAAAATTGATGCAGGTAAATAATAACGAAGTAAGTCATGCAACTTTTTAACATTCGATTTTGTAAACGGCGTTCATATAGATCCTTCAAGATACAGAGAAATCTGCAAAAAGGGGCCCTGACATGTTGTAACCACCACAAACAAACACTTTTCGATATAATTTCTATTAAACATGCAGATTAGTTAGCTATATACCATTGAATTATTCCTTCTTTGGACGCCAGCAATTTGTCGTTTTGACTGAATAAATTCACATATATATGAAGTACGAAGATTGGACATTATGGTACACGACGCAGCAAACGATACCTACTCTTCCTTCTAGTAATTTCCAATTTAAAATTTTGGACATACTTGATATTTGGCGCAGATGTGGAATATCTTCTTGGCAACTAGTCTGGACAATATAACATGTACCAGCAAATAATTTTTACAATTCTCTGCGTACAGACTTTTCAATTTCTTATATCGTCAACGAAAATTTTCACTTATTTAATCATATAAACATTTAATGTAAATACAATTGATTAAACAAACACCGTCTGTTCTTAAACGACACTACTCCTTATAACCCGAAGATGACCAACCATTCTCTTCTCTTATTTGATATGCCACATCATTCACACTTGTAAATGACTGTTATAAAGTGGATGACAGCCTTTGAGGGGAGCTGTACAAAGTAGACTCTAGGCAAAGAGCTTGGATTACCGATCAATTACATCTATAATATACAATTTATGTTAGTGAGAAATCTTAGTTAAGTTATTCAGATACAATTTTTTTGTTCACAAAATGATATAAGAATGACAACAATTACTATTTATAAATGTCGCATGGACTACGTGGTGATTAGCGACCACAGTGACAGTTATTTCAATATTAGTTTACAATTATGTATTTACATATGAAATATTGGTTATGTCTATTTTTATGTTCGTTAACCACTAATTAATTATTTGTCTTTATTATATTTTATTTTTATATTTAAAAAACACATAATACAATCCATTTAGTTTAAATGAAAAGTCTTACTGTCCTTTTGATATTCATGGGAGTCCAAGATAATATTTTAGTCTTTGTTGGTGATATTTGATGACTTGGATTGAAGGCAGAATTATACAGATCATATGACGGTGGGATGGATTTATTCAGTAGATAAGTGTGGCAAAATTTTCAGTATCAAGTTCTTATTCTGTTTATGGAAACCTGTTTCTTTCTTCCAAATTCTGTGTTGTTACTTAGATTATAGAATTCTCTGATGTTTTTGTGAAGAATACTGGATTTTAAGGTTTTCCATTTATTGGACCATTTTTTCATCATCTTGTTATAGGTATGTTTCAACATATCGTTCAAGGTATGAGATCCTATAAGTCGCAGTAGTCTAACATATTCCTTTGTGTTCTATATTCATTTATGGGGTTTTGAGTGCTATTTATGCTCCCTGGGACTCACGCCACTACCACACTTTTACTGAAGGTGGTTAAGTCAAGTTCCATTTCATGTATGGTATTTATCATTTCCATGTTGATTTTCCTGTTGAAAATGTTATGTATTGCAGTACGATAATTCTAGAACTTATTTAAATTTGTGTTTGATCACTAGACAATGTTTCAAAGCAAATAATAGCTAATCATTTTTGTTGAATGAAAGTTGTCCCAACGTTTCATTTCTCCATACATTCTTTTTCTTATATTATTAATGATTTATAAAGATTATTTGATACACTTGCTGTAAATGCTGTTATATTGATTAAATCATTATGATATAAAAATGTTTATGGTTGTATATATGAATATGAATATATATATATATATATATTAGGTGGCACAATTTCATTCTGTCTTACACATATACTCCAGCAATACTTTTACGAACGAAAGTATAATATGTAATCGTTACTATAGTTATCAGGGAGCAACTAATACCTACGTGGAATTATAAATTCATCGAAAACAGAAACAGGCTACAGTGCCTACACACTTAAGGTGCAGTTATTTATTATATTTATAATAACACACCTTTCAAGCTTCTCATTTCAAATGCACAACAATGACTTTCTAGTAAAGAAAATTTTTTATATTTTCCAATTATTGTTTATCTGAATAGATTTTGCAACATTGTATTAAAATTATTATATTTTAACAAATATAAATTTTACATTATGAGAAAAGGCGAAAATTTTGTAGGGTTACTCAGATTTGATGCACTTAAAATATTTAGAGTTTTAAGAGAATACGGATATACTTCATTAGTATAAAATATTTACTGACAAGTACCAATGAGATTATTCTTGTGAGCGCAGGCTCGCTGCATTCATACATATTAATGGGAAACACGTGAATCTAAGTTGCTAACGACATTTTTTTTCCTAACTTGGGCAATGCAGTTTGCAGAGCAAATACACGCCGTTTCCATTGGGACAATTGTATTGACATGTGTCATAGCTGTTTACACGCCTAGCAATTGCAAAATATTTTTGGAAGTTAAACACTGGATCTGACAGTAAATAAAAAGTTTGTTGAGGTGTGTGCGCGGAACTGGAAATAATGGCCACAACAAAGACTTACGTATAACGTATCATTAGGAAGATTGTCACATTAGCAAATATTATAATGCACTTATAAGTAGGAAAATTGCATCCGCAATAGAAGCTGGCTACTCAAAACAGGGATAATACTTATGTCTTGGATTCTGTTCCTATTTAGTCGAATTATAACACTAGTGTTGTGAGGTCCGAGAACATTTCAAGTTCAGTATATGCATGCACTGTCACGAAACTGGGATTACGACTGCTGGAGAATCGATACGTTGACTACGTATCACTCCAAATTCGGAATGTGCCATGTAAGATGACAAACCTCAGTCGACTCGGTAGGCCAAGGCCCTCAATGGACTGTAGAGTCAAGGAAGAAGAAAAAATGTATGCATCACAAGCAAGAGTCCAAATATACGGTAATTTTATCAAAATTAAAACTTCTTTTCCAACTTCTAGATTTAACAATCTTAGCTACGATATAATTAATTATTTCCATAAATATAAAAACAATTATTAAAAGTCCATTTGTCGGTGCCAATAACTAGTTCTTAAAATATACATGTCCTGACCATAAATTGAAATTGTTTCTTGAATAAAATATGCAGGTGAGCCTAATTTGTATGTGCAGCATTCTCTCATATCTTAATTTGAAAAGTTTGGTCTCATCTGGGAAGCACAGATATTTTTAAGAATAATTATTAATATAAAATCATTTTTAACTGAACTACAAACGAAACATAACAAACTGTTCATGTAATAATTGTAAATTAGTATGTCCATATTTATACGTACATGCAATATTTAAGTGCAGGGCAATAATTATTTGATTAGCGGGAAAATAAAATATAGAAAACTGAGTTCACTAAATTTTTTTCATTTTTTTGATTTCAGAATTCTGAAGTGAACATGTAAATTGTTTGATAATAAAATGAATACCTCATATTATTCGTAAAATCACTAATCAAGTATCAAACAATTTTTAGGAATCGTGTAAGTAACAATTAATAACGTTTATTAGGGTTCTCAATATGATATAATTTAAGCTTCTATTTAATTATATTGGTCAAAATAATAAAATATGTTATCACATTTTTCTTTACTTAATTAAAATTTTTAAACCACAGATTCATGTTTATAAATTACAATTACTATGATCACTTGTCATTTATATTCAGCACTGAACTTTTTCATCTCAATATCCTACTCTCAAATCTAACTGTTTTCAGTATATTCTGTATATATAATTAATAACTGTATTCAGTAAGGAAAAATTTAATTCGCTTTTTAATTAGTGCATTTGGGAAAAATTTCCGCGGTACGGTGTGTTTGTAATTGTAACACAAAACTTCAGTACTAACTTTCCAAAGTATTTTCAGTTGATAATTATATTCTGTGAAATATAAAACTTCAAATATATATATATATATATATATGCAGTTTAATATATAAAATATATATGGTTTTAATAATACACATGAAATTTCCTAAATTCAGATAAATTGAAGAAGCTATGTTATATTATACGTTGTTAAGACAAATAATTTGCAATGTAGTTTATTTTATGTTTACTATTATAATTTTAGTTGTATTGGTCAGTACTTTTCCACAGTACATTTAAATTAAATTAAGCAACATATTGAAACATAAGGAAATATTAAGAGATCTTCTCAAAGGAAAAATGTTAAAATGATTATAAATTATTGAACAATTAAAAATTGTACCAATATTAATTTTGACTGAGGAAAGTAAAAGTGAAACGAAAGGTTCTTTAGTATTCATATTTTTAGTTCTGAGTTTTATTAATAATTAAGTACTACAGTATTTATGTTGCAATAATTTTTTCTTTTATTAAACTGAAGGATTAAATGCATATTACTATAAGGGTAAATATTAATTATCCATCAATGCATTATAGTCTATTACTGAAGGGTTTTTATTATTATTGGTCAGAATTAAATACAATAGAATCAAAATTATAATAATTAGAAAATATTTATTTTCAATAATTTTCCATACAAAGTATTCTCATTCTCTGATGCCTCAATGACCCAAGATTTATACACCGCATATTAAATTATTTAAAAGACTTGAACTTATTCAATAATATGTAATATATCTCTAATAGTTTGTTTTGTACCCCTCTTTATCATTATAAATTATTATATTATATATTTTTTATTATACATACAGAAGTAATTGTAAAGTGAACGTGGTCACTAATAACTACGACGGTTGATGTGACAATAAACCAAAAAAAGAGTGTCAGAAAGTGCGAGTTTTGTGTTTTCTACGAAGTTATGAAAAATCATTTCCGCAAGATACTACAAAATTCCAATCCCCCAACCAGAAGGTATGTGGGAGAAAAAAATTGAAAAGTTTAAATTTATTTGCTAACCCGATCTAAATGATCTATATGAGCTATTTTTATATAAAATGCTACATTGTTTTATTAAAAATCAATTACAAAAAATACAAACTTTTCAATGTTTTATTATAATATCCTAATTTATTAATATTTTATCTGACGCGTATTTAATAAAATGTTCGTTAAAATCATTAATGATATTCTTGTTGTACTCAGTAAATTAATAATCTGACAACATTTTTTATAATTCAAAGATAAATTGTTGACCAAGAACGAATATTAGCTTTCACCTATGATTTTACCAAATCATTTGTTCCCTTTTTTCAATATTTTAGAATTCTAGATAAGTTATTAATGATTATAGTTGAATAAATACTACTATAATACAAAAGTTTTTAGTTATTTATATAGTTTGACTCTCATTAATGTGATGAAAACTGCTACCTGAATATGTTGAATAAAGTGGGATTATTAATTGCTGATTTTTGAAGATGATTTTTATAAAACACTTACTGATGTATACTTAGTATTTTCTTCACTGAGTAACCTAACAGAAAAGTTGTGACCTAATCAATTTTTTTTAATATTATACAAATAATGTATGTTCTCTTTTGCAATTCATTCTGTTTTCGTGCAGTAACGAATATTGTCATGCCTGTTATTTCCTTCTTTCTATCAAATTATTTTTCTCGCGGTAAATAGTTATTAAAAAAGGCTCACTTTAACTCACAATACTTCATCGACTTCTACTTTTACTATAGAAATAATCTGAAACACAAGACTACTAGTCATTCCTATCCGTAGCATAAAATTATGTTTTTCATAGGTAGTTAATATATTTGTTGAATGGAAATATTTATTTATAAACTACAGATGGCAGGAAGTAACGTTACATAACCATATATGGACCGAAATCAATATTTCATAACGAAAAACATATAAACTCTTGGTAACGTGAATGACGAAAGAAACCGTGTCGTAATGTAGTCCCGAGTCTCGGAGAAAAGTTTGAGGAAAAAAGTCAGACTTCAAATCCTAAAAATTGTAACATTCATAAACTATCAACATCAATGTTTAGGATAAAAATTGAATGTTAATAGTAATAAGTCCAATTATAAAATGGAGTGCCATATATAAAATTTAGTGCATTGCGTTCTTTGACCGTTTAAATGTTGATGTAGTGGACAATAAAAACTTTTTCAGTCACTGTATTTGGAGTTATCATATTTTGAAAGGGGTAGCTTTCGGCAGTTATACTGATAACTGCTGAAAGCTACCTCTTTTAAAATACAATAACTCCAAATACAGTGACCGAAAAAGAGTTTTTATTACCCATTACATAAAATTTAGTACACAACTTACATAAAATTGTCAATACACGTAGCACGTAAACGCAAGGAAAAATAATAGTTAAACTACGTTTTTATGAACATAATAGTAATTATCAATCCAGACAAGTTTCTGAAATGTTACACAGTGTACATTTGCTTAATGTTAAATAGGACAGTTTATTTGAGTAATATTTACATTATTATGTTTCGGAATTCATATACTCACAGTTTAAAAGCTACATCTCCAACTCTTTTTGTCAAAATTGCTTATTTTAAACTATTTTTAATTAATAAAATTTACGTTAGTTTATATTCGTGTATGTATGAATTAATAGATTTGTTGATTAACGTGCGCCTTGGACGTGTTCTCAAAGAGTACGTGTGAGTGGTGAAATAATGGGGAAGGGATTGGGAAGGTGTCCAGAAGTTTTGTGTCAACCAGGACACGATGCTCTGTGAATATTTTTCAAAATTTGTTGCATAGCAATAGGGAAAACGAAACCGAGTCCGACAGCAGAAAAAAATTGCGTTTGTGAATTTCTTATATTTTTGAAGTAAAAAAATATGTTTCTTAATTTTGAATGAGTCAGATTAAAAAATTGCTGCCATGCCATTTCCTTAGATTGGAGATATCTATGATTTTCTTAATTTCCCTGCGCTTTGTTGTCCTATCATTTTCAAATAAAGTAAATTGCATTCGATACATTAAAAACATCAGAACATTTCTATTTACTTAACTAATATTATTTTTCTCTTATTCGGTGTAATAAAATGTTATTTGCATACAAATTAAGAAAATTAAATTTTTTTATGTTAATTCCTCCAAGAAGAAACAGTTTTTGAGGCTCAATTACATTGGGCTTCTAAATATACGACTGTGGTTGCTTTGTGTAAATTATCAATTACAATCGGGATACCGTTAGAAGTTACACACATTTAAAAAATGGAGTTTTTGATTTTGTTTCAAAGTTCGAGTTTCAATGCCTCTATTCGATGACCCGAAAACATCTATCAATTACACTCATGAAAGGTTTCTGTAGTATCAAATTTCTTTATAAAAACATCGTGAAATAGATAACTAATTCATGACTTCCTCATCTGGGATAAGTGGGCGTATCAATATAGGTATAATATTATTAGGTTTGATTTCTAAGCTGGATTGCACTGAATACAGTGCATTATATTTAAAAATGATTTTACAGCTCACTGGTTTTAATATAAGGAATTAGAGATTTACATGTAAAAAAGTAATAATTACTGAGGTAGTTAAGCAAACAAATTATTTTTTCTGTACTCCTTCCAGAAGCACCGAACATACAGACAAATACGTCACAGCTTTGTTTCATTAACGACTGGATAAAATAAAATTAAGTCTAATTCAACAAATGTTTAATAAACTTACAATCAGTTTGTAATTAGAATTTGTATCTCATTAAAATATGTGGTCTCCACTTTAGTTTAATTCAGAAATTATTTTCACATCCGGGGACGGAGGTTTATCATCACCTTTGCAAATTAAAATGTTTTCATAATCTGCAGAAGAGGCTACTATGTTCTACCTCATATGAGTCACAATACAAGTAAGTAAGTTACTCATAGAAATGTATGATTTTTTAATGAAGATCAACTCTGTTTCTCGGAGGATTGTAATCGACTTTTATTTCAAATTGAATTTTGTAGTAACTAGCAATGACCATTACTGTATTGTTTAGCAAAAACTTTATAGAATTAATAATATTAAATTCAATTCAAACAAAATAAAACCACTTTAAGCTGTCAATTCTGTATTTTTAATTTCTGAAGCTTTCGGCCATGGCCATTTCAACTGCATATTCTAATTATCCCACGAACAGATTTTACCAAACAAGGTACCAGAGTGGTTGCACGTCTATACATCATCAATGTACAATTCAATAGTTTTGAATTGGACTCTAATGATATATATATATATATATATATATATATATATATTGTCACCTTCCCTTTCTGTTCCAACTGTAAAGAGCGGAGATGACTATCCCTACTCTCCGCCAGCAGCTTAAAATTGTGTAGCGAAGAATAATCAGGATATTGCCCAAGCTAATTCGCCGGTTTGAGCGTGGGGGTCTCCGGTAAAGTTAAAGTGATGAAAAATAAATAAATAACAAATCAACATCCAAACAAAATTCTTACTCTAGCAATTTCCTATGTTTAGATAGTTGATTCTGCTGATAGGGCGCCACCGCGTCTTGGAGCGGAATTAAATACACACGTATAATAAATAAAATATACTGATAATAAAGGAACGAAGGGAATGTAACGAAAGAAATTTCACAAATTTACAAAGAGAAACACAAATGTAATTAATTTTTGAATGAAGTGTTTGGCCACAACAAATATATTGGCCGACAATTTTTTTTTTTACAATGACAGATGGAGATGATATTTCTTTTTCTTTTCATTCACAATATTTGTTTGTTGGCCAATCCTATGGACGACTCTAGAACCATGAAACGAGGATTCTCCGCACTTCTACGTACGGACCATTCCAACGTATACCAGTTGTTGTCACCTGGAGCCAGCAGTCACGAAAAGCCAATCTCGTTCGTAATATGCCTCAAATACCGAATCGATATTAGATCCTTAAGTATTACTGCCGTCCAGCCACACTGTAATTCTCAACTCGCTCCTCGTCAGTCTCTCCATCCAATAATCAACCGATCTTCCTCTCTTTCCCTTCCCCCACTGTTTCTCAATTATTTTCCAAAGCATCAACAAGCATTCTGCGATAAAGACTCTTTGATAAAAACAAGAAAAAATAATAATGTTCGTTAAACGAATTTAGAAATCCCCAAATAATGTCCCTGCGGGAAGAAACGAATATGAAATAAATGATAATTTTATTTAACTCAAAATTTTATGGTAACAATAACTGATACCACAGCCTCATACCAACAATCACCTTACGTAACGTAAGACGTCATTAGAAATGTGGATCGGCTGCGAGAAACATTTCGACAAAATTACAAAAAAACAAACATGTATGCCAAAAGGAACGGGTCGTTACAATATATATATATATATACGTGTATCAGATTAGGGAGGTTGTGGGGTGTGCTAGTTTTTCGGATATGAAAAGACTTGCGCAAGGTAGGTTATCATGGAGGGTTGCATCAGGCCAGTCTTAGGACTGAATACCAACTGAATATAGCTTTGTATATAATTCACATTTCTGGAATGTCTTAAAACGTAAGTTCATAATTAAAGTAATGGGTATAAATGGAAAGATGGATAAAAGTGAAGACTAACGTAAAATATATTTTGGTGTCGCCATTCAGAACATGCGGAATTTCTTCAATTTTTCCAAGAGTTACTTAAATAACTTCCCTCTGATCTGTAAACTAACCCTGCAGCTCTTCTGGAATTCGTGGTGGAAGCAGATTTGTTCAAATATGATGTCGAAGCAACTTTAAACTTATAAATATATCACACTTCACGCTGTAATTTCAGAAAAGAAAGTTTCTGATAACTTGCACCTGTATACTACAAGCATCGATACGTAAGAATAATGGAATACATTATATGAGCATTAATTGAGGATAAACCCATAATTAATCAAGAAATATTAAAAATTCATGTTGAATTGTTTAATATAATAATGAGTATTATTATTAATTACTTTACAAACTTGAGCTGTGTATTCCAAATTATACATTTTTGTCTCATAAACCGGAAAGCGAAAACTACTGAGCCATAAAATAGAATATGAATGTTTCGCCAAAATTGTAAATTTTTCTGTAAATATTATAAAATAAATAGAGTTAAGGACGCAAGTAATAGACCAATAAAAATTTTGAAACAATAAATTTAAATCTCAAACTGATTATTAGACCAACACTTGTGGTCTTTGCCAATATTTATAACATACTGAGGAAAAATGGAAGAAACGTAACACAAATCAAAAAATAATTCATAACATTTCGAAAATCGATCGTATAATTTATATTTAATATGAAACACTGTGTTTAATATCCACACGAAATGAACTAGTTTTAATATATCACATTTCATAAATATACCTTTTCCTAACTTATCTTACTTGTCCCCCCAAATAACAGCTTTATTAAAATTAAACGAGTGGTTTTGTTCAAGTTAAAGTTTTGTAATTGATGAATGTTAATTTTTCTTAATTATACTAGACAAATATCGTTTAGTCTGAACAATTTAGCTGAAGGATTAATGGTTTAATGATTCACAATCATTCCTTTTGATCTTGTTATGAATAGTTTTAAGACCAAACGGTCTTCTAAATATTAAAAAATTCACATGCCTGATTCGTTTGATTTGTAAATAAGAGTCAATTTAATTCTTCATTGCACTTTTCTAATATTTATTTATAGTATTTATCACCAAATTTTCAGTATTACCATATTTATCTGCGTATCATGCTGAAACTGCCATAAGAGACTAGAAAAGTTTTTTTTGAAAAACTTAATTTAAAACTATAGCACATTATCGACATTTTTATGATATTTTCTGAATAATTACTTCTGTACACTTGGGTAATTTGTTGAATGTGTTCATAATTTTTGTTTAAATATTAAACTTACGTTTGTATTAGATAGATATTGAACTCTAAATTTTTTTTAAGTATCTTTCTTTCGGTATAACAATAAGTGATATTTAATTGCATTCGTACATCTAAACATTCTGGTTGAATACTTAATTTTTTTTTCATAATCCTATAAATCATGAAAACCGTTATGGTATTTAATATTATTAATAAAGATAATTGTCTAGTTTTCCTTATCTTTCTTAGAATCCTTTTTTAAAGAATTTATGTGGCAATTATTAACTTGTGGCTTTCTCTGTTAAATACAAAAATCTTACAATTAATTATATTTATAATGGTACTAATATTTGTATTCAAATATACGCTGCAAATAATTACTTTAACAATTTTATGATCATCTTTCAACTAAATTTAAAATGTTGTTGTGGTATTCAGTCCTAAGACTGGTCTGATCCAACCCTCTAGGCCATCCTATCTTACACAAGCTTTTTCATTTCCTTATAAGTCGCACAACCCACTTTCTCCCTAAACTGCTAGGCGTATTCCATCCTTCGCCTCCTTCTTCTGTTCTTATCACATAAACTTACCTCTAATGGTAATTTTACAAGAGCCTCGTGTCTTAAAACGTGGTCTATAAATCTATCCTTTCTCTTAGTCAACGTCCTCCATATTGTTCGCTTTTCCCCTATACTGTTTGCAACTACTCTATCCACTCATCTGATTTTCAGCATTCGCTTATAGTACCACATTTCAAAGGCTTCTATTCTTTTCCTTTCTCCAACTACTATCGTCCACGTTTCACACCCATATAACGACACGCCCCATACGAACATTTTTACCCACGATTTCCTAATATTCACACTTATATTACCCGTAAGTAAAACCCTCTCTTTCGCGAAAGCCTTCCTTGCCTGTGCTATCCTATTTTTATATCTACTATATTTCTACCATCCCTACTATCAGAATTCCTTAACTTCCGTCAAAATATTCCTTCCCAATCTAACACCCTTTATTATTCCACTGTTTCTCATACTACACTCCATTACCTTAGTTTTCCCTCTATTAATCCTCATATTGAACTGTTTCTCCAGGACTGCGATCATGCCATTTATTGTAGTTTCCAAGTCTGCTTCTGACACTCCTAATACTACAATATCGTCGGCAAAGCGTAAGGTTTTTATTTTTTCTCCTTGGTGTATGATTCCTTTCCATATTCCGTTTTAACTTTCTTCATCGCCTGCTCTATATATAAGATAATTCAAAATCTAGGTAATTTAAAAATGTATTAGTTCTATATGTTATTTTGTTAAAAAACATAAATATGATCTTAATAATTTTGATTGCCATAAATTTTTTTTATAAAACTCCTAGTAATAGTTGTTCTTACCACCTTATTGGTCAGACTAAACAATCTTTGTCTATTAAATTAAGAAATTTAAAACTTATCTTAATTATCCTTCGTTTCAACATTCACAAAATGATATATTGTCTAGGCCAAAACCACTCGTTCAATGTTGACTATTTTGGGTAACGAAATAAATGATACAAGAAATTAAATTTCTGAAATTTTATGTATTGAAACTATATTATTTTCTTTGAAGATCAAATATAATACTTCTCAATTAAATTAATTTTATGATTGGCTTAATTAGTTTTATCTTATGGTTATTTTTGGTTTTAATTCTTAGTTCCTAGTTAGCTCAGTATGTTATAAACATGAACAAGGGCGACAAGTATTAGTCGAGGAATCAGTTTAAAATTTAAATTTCTTGTTCAAAAAATTTTAGTTGTCTATTACACAAGTGATGACAAACGGAGTAAAAACTCCAATATATATTGAAGGAACAGAGCTACTGTATACATCACAAAATTTCCTTTAACAACAAAATGGAAGAAGAAATAAAGAGAAGAGTTTCATCAGCTTGGAAAACTTTCTGATCCCTTAAGTTTATATTGTTGGACAGAACCCTAAATAGGAAGCTCAAAATGGAGACACTATAAAACTGCGTTTTCCCAGTATTATTGTATGGGTGTCAAACATGGGCTGCCAGAGTAAAAGAGATAAACACTCAATAAGTATGCCAGAGGAAAATGCAGAGGAAGATCCTTGGCATTTCTCTGAAAGATAGAGTATCAAGCATATTGATACATAGGACGTCAGCAACAATAGATGTTGCTCAACACGCTACAAAGACCAAATGTAAATGGGGAGGTCACGTTGTGAGGCTACAAGTCGAAAGATGGACGTTACAAGCTACCACATGGGACCCCTACATAGGCAAGGGACTCCCAGGAAGACCAAGACACAAGTGGACAGACCTATTCAAAAATCAAGCAGGAGGACAGTGGATCAGAATAGCCAGAGACAAAAATAAGTGGAAAGAACTAGAACTACAACTAAGTGACAGTGTAGTGTATTAATAAGTCATCTTACGCGGATTAGCTCACCGCGTGAGACTACTAAAAGCTACCGCTACTTGTAAGAGGCCTTTGCCCTGAATGGGACAACATAGGCTATTTTCATTCATTCATTGATTGATTCATTCATTATACGGGTCATTAATTCTATTGAATAAAAATTGTCTGTGTGTCAAACGACTCTCAATAATTGAAAAATGTTTAGTGAAAATTTTACGTCTCCTTTACGCTAATCGTAATATGACAAAAAATATACCAGTAAAATTAGTATTTCTCAAACAAGTGCGGAATATTAAATTAAACTCGCATTAGAGGTCAATTACCGCTCACTTGTGCACCTGATCGAGTGCCGTCACTATGACATAAAATGTTGATGCGATCGCCGTAGATAAAACTTTCATTTGCCAATTGCAATTGCGGTACAGGGAAACTATCTCAATTATAGCTTTGCTCACATATTAAATTGAATCTAACGCTTCAATTATCAAAAATTGTAAATGGATATAAAGTATTTAACGTATTTGAAATATTTTTTTTGGTGTAGTTTTTTATAATAACTTCGCAAAACAAATAAGGTCGTAAGTACCTTTTAATTTAATTTAATATCAATATCTATTTTAAAATGGTTGAGGAGACAAAACGGTTACGATCTAGGAAATTTTCAAAATAACTTGTAAGGAAGATCGTTGATTTAATTTTCGTCTTATGAGCTGATACTTTTACATCCTTGCCATTTTAAGATGGTTAAGTTGTGTGTGTTATTTGATTATTGTAGAATTTAATATTAGTAAAAATCGGTTACTAAAGCGTAAAATCAACAACATGACAGTCATTAAGATACTAATTCGACAAAACAACGAAGATGGCAAAGGGCTTAAAAGACTTTACCATCTCTTTAGTATCCAATTTACAAACAAATCTACGAACAAAAAAAATCCAAAATTAGGAATAGGTGTATATACTTTACCAATTTTGCGGTAAGTGTTCAAAAATGGGGCGAAATTAAATTTGGAGTAATTTTCTAAAATCTGTTAGTGTTTGTAATTCAAAGTTGTAAGCATGGATTAAGATAAGTCTCTTCAGCATTCTTTGTCTCTCTAAGCCTTTCGTATCACATTATTTTCATTAATCCCATGCAGCCTATTATAAAAAAAACAGTTCCATAGCCTTTATCCTGTAAAGTAACATTATGCATTTCGCATTCCAAGATTATTTCATCCCACTTTCTATATTTTTTTCTGTCTTAAGATTGTCCCTTAGCAATAAATCCCACTATTTTCAGTAAAGGAATCCGTTTTAAATTTTAATATTGACTAATTCAACTCTTTGTTCCATAAATCACAACGTTAGATGTAGGTTTGTTTATTGAAATTTGACGTTCGTTAAGCATATTTTAATCTTTTCGATTTTTTTATTCCGTAGAGAGAAGATTATTATGCCAATAATAATATATTTTAATTACAGAGTTTTCTTTATTCATACTTTCTTTTTTTTCATATCAATGGTTTTATATAACTTCACAAATTCCAAATTTTATATATATCAGTTCACAGTCTTCTATAATTCATAGCAGAAATTGATCTTGTAGAAAAAAATTAAGTATCTATGTGCCCGAGTCAACGAGCTTTTAGTGGTCTAAGAGTGATTGTCTCTCCCGACTCCTTCTTTGGTGCAGTTCACAATATCAATGTATCTTTTGTTTACTTTAGTAATTACTTTTCATAATATTTATTAGTGAGTATATATATCTTAATTTTCCTGATTTTTTCATTGTATTTTAAACATTCTAATCCTTGTTAGCTTTCCTTTCTTTTTATTTTACTTGTACGCTTCATTTTTATTTCATGTTGCTTCCTCTTCATTTTCACGCTACTATGTTGTAACCGTGTTAATGGATCACAGTAAAAATTTCAATGCCGTTTCTCGGTTTTCTTCCTGTCAACTTTCATCATCCCTATATCATCGCAAATAAATTTATGAATTTGTGCATGGTTTCGTTTGTAGTACGACTTCTAAGCCAATAATTCAAACTTAATTTAGCAATCACTGATTTTGTTCGTTTATAACATCATTTCGTTAGTTTTTCATTTCCTGTTAAAGACATTATTTCACATTCTTTCAGACAGAATATTCCATACCTATAGGAATTTTCCCCTTCGCACAGATCAACAATGAATTTCACAATCAGGATCTTTTATTTATTTAATTATTCATCCTTCTTTACATTAAATTCTTTCAATTATTCATTGTTTCTTTTGAAGTTGGAGTTTAATGGACATTTTTACTTTAGTATCAATTCTTGAGGGAAGATGCATATTGTAATGCTATTCGTAAAATTTAACTAATTACACAGAGGGAAGTAGAAAGGGAAAACAACAATAATGGTTAAACTATTGTGGTAATAAAAAAGAGAGCGTAAAAGAGGGAATAAAAAACCTAAATAAGGGAAAAAGAATAATAAATATAACAGTAAAAAATAAATAAGAATATAGTACAGAAAAATATATGAGAATAACTCTAAAAAACATTTTTACTACCCCGCTTTTCTTTAATGAGTGTCTTGTTTTGTTTCATAACCAGTCGGTCGAGTCATGTACGCTTAACTAACTTCTAATAATACTAGAATTTAATTTGTATGTTGCGTACGGTGAGGACGAACTCCAAGGTAAACCTGAACAACAGATACTAAATCTCAGCGAAACGTCATTATTGATTTCTTTATTACATGTGATACTTAAAATTATTTAATAATTTTTTAGCCATGAAACCAACCTCATTTAGTGGGCCTTATAATAAATTTGATCCGAGATTCAAATAAATTTCTTTAAAAGATCCAATGGCGCAAGGGAAGTTCCTATTACCAATAACTTAATTCTTGGAATAAAAGAAAAGGTCCAGGGAGAAAGTATAAAACCTTAATAAAAAATTCTATATTAATCAACCGGATCAGCGTTTGAGAATCTTTAATTAAGTCATTACACCGGGAAAGTATACTTTATTTGAACATAAATCCTGTTCAATTTTTGTAAGATTAGTCAAAATTTTATTTTTTTCCGTAGCCAACTGGCAAGATAATATTTTAATTCCTGAAATCTGAAATACAACTTCCTTCAGCCTGGACAAAATGAATCGTTTGAATTTTAAATGACCTAAATAAGAAGAGTGGAATTCTAATTTCTAATTTGAATATTTAAAGGTAATTAAAATATGTAGTGGAAAAATATTCTCAAATGTGTAAATAAAATAACAATTAGTTTTCCTAACGTCAACGTAGTTACCATTAAAAAATCTATTTTAATTTTTTATTTTATCAATAAAGTTATTTTTCCTTAAACTTCATTTTTAATAGTATGTACCCGTTCTTTTATTTTCAAGATTGAGAAGTAAATAACAGATTTTCTTTACAATAACAGAATTTTAGAAGACGTTATGAAAGACAAACGATTCCTCTAGAACCCACGTATATTGCGTACACATAAGGACCTATAATTTAAAAGCGATACTTTTTAGATAGCATACAGGGGAATCGATAACAGTACTGATACTTATCGTGCATAAGCGCATTCCTAGGAACCACACAGCACCAATCACCAATCTGCTTCAGTTAATAACACATTTCTTACGCCAATTTAGTCTATTCTATTGTTATAGCGTTGTGTCTTAAACGTGACACAGCAACGTCCAGTACTTCGTAGGTACTCTTGCCCTACCTTGAATATCAGAAGGTATTGCTCAAACCTGCTCATGTCTAATAAAAGCAAAACCAATTGATTGGGAAGTAATGAAATCAAGTCCAAGTTGATGTATAACAAGTATACACAAAGTTTAAAATAACTAACTAATTTTAAGAGACAGGACTTTGAATCGAGCCTAGGATTACAGCTCAGTGTTCAGTCGCTTTAGCCAACTACCAACTTCGTCGACTCTAGTCAAAGAATGTACATATGATCAATTAACACAATACGCGTTCTTCTTTCAAACCCTTAAAGAAGAATGTGCTTAAGTAAATTGTGGCCCAGCCTTGTACAATTGATACAAGAAGGGTGCATCTGATTAAGAGTCGTCGACATTGTCTCCAAAAGTGACTGCATTACCAAGAGGTATAATTGGGTACGTTACTCTTTTCTGGCAATATTTTTATATCGTAATCTGTTAATTTTCCGTCCTCCTGTGGTCTAGTGGTTACCGTCGCTGACAACCCAAAGGTCCCGGATTCGAATCCAGGCATGTGTTTGTGTCGTCATGGTCACTAATACCGGGATTAAGACTGATGGAGAACCGATACGCTGACCACGTATTACTCCAATTCGGAATGTCATGTAAGATGACATTTCGCAGTCGTCCCGGTAGACTAAGACCTTGAATGTGCTGAAGAGCCGTGGAAAAAGACGGCTCTGTTAATTCAGATTCCATGAGTTTATATCTGTGCTTCATTTCCACTTTTCTTGAGTTTATAAGATTTTATTTTATTTTTTTTACGAAACTGTAATTTGAAAAGAACCATGGAAAACCTCTGATAGTATACACCAGTATATTGTGCTGCCTTTCATGAAAATCTGGAATATTATAATTCTACGTAATTAACTGGTTTCTAGTATCATTTTTGAATTAGAGGCCAATACACCTATAACAATAATGAACCGATACTTCACTACATTTATTCTAATATTTTTTGGACCTAATTATGTAACTACCTTACATATGAAAAACGCAAATTCATGACGTTACTATAAAAGAAAAGAATTATGAATAACTTAGGAAGAAACTATTGCTTCCTAGTTCCCCTGTGACCCTTGGTATCACTTTGTACTTAGTACGGTATGGTTCACAATTTATTTCGAATAATTTCAGAAATAAATCTGGCTGAATTAATTGTCAACAAATTTTGTCTTTTAAAATTATATGGAATGGTTAGATATTCAATGTGTAATTGTCGCTTACTGCTCCTAAGTTAGCAGTTAATAATTTGACCTGTGTTCTTTAATTCTGGTTTCACGGCTCTTCTATTCTGTCCTATGTAAATGGTCTGACAGTCAATTCTATAAATTTTGTATACAATGTCATATGGATTGACGAGGTCATTAGCATTGTTGATACTTGATAGTTGAAAAAATTAAAGGGAAATTAAGAACTTAGTTATTATTCAATTTAAATAGGTTTTTTATATATTTTATGGTTAATAAAATCATTATAATAATCATTTATGGCCAGAAATTGTTTACTATTTAAAATTTGGAAGATTAAAAGGAATTTTTGGCAATAAAATAGCGATATTCAACATAGTTAACTGCCATAACTCTTTTCTGATTAACGGGTCATTGGAGGAACAGTAAGGGACTGTATGTTTTCTATACCAATTCTAAGTTTATGGGCGAGTATCTCGTAGCATTGTTACGATATTTAACGAATTATTAATTCAATCTGATCTATAAACTGTAGAAACATATTGGATTTATTTAAAACATTAACAATGTTAATAAATTGGAGTATTTTGAATAATAATGTAAAAAAAAGTTTTTCCCATATCTCTCACAACAATCTTTGCGAAAAGTGGTGATAGAGAACTGTTCACAAGGACAGCAATTAACTTAATAAAAATATAATTGTAAAGTATGTGGAATTTAGTATTTAGTTAAGGGCTTTTAACTTTACTTGCAGCGGAATAGTGGGGAATTTTTTTTATAGATGCCAGATGGCCTTTAAGCTACAGATTAGTAAGTCCTTAGCCAGTGATATGAGCCTACAAGATGTGGCTATAAAATAAAGAGACTATTGCTACCAAACGTTTTATTTCAAATTCATATATTTTAAGTTATAATTTCCTTCAATGTACACTCCTATTCTACTCTTATGACGCTCCATGCGAATTTTGTTTTGTTAGAAACAGATATGAATATCTGTAAACTCTTCAAGACGCGTTCCGCTGTTTCGCAGTTTCAACAACTGGAGCCTTGTTCTTTTAATGCAAATTTGAACTAGGGAAACATAAAACATCTTGACCGGGGTCGGCCAATCTGCGTCCCGCGGGCTACATCAGGCCCACCTGTAAATTTTTCCGCCCCGCGAGATTAATCAGAATTTCACAAAATATTTTTTATTTAGTGCAATAGTTTTGTTGGTAGATTGAAAATTGTTAACATAAAACACTTTTCGTTTGTTTAAGCGTGACAAGCTAAATGGAAACTCCAGTTTGTATGGGGCTATATAATTTTAAATGTGGCCCGGGAGGTTATGATGCATTTCCAAAGTGCCAACAAGATCATTCGGGTTGGCTTCCTCTGGTCTTGAGAAACAATGCACAATAAGCCGGCGCGTTGTCTTGATGGGGAGAAACCATGCCTTTTTCTTCCACAATTCGGGTCATCTTTAGCTTATTCTTACACGGAGATTAGCAACAACCTTGGGGTAGCAATTTACATTAATAATTTGATCTTATGGAATTAAATTACAGGCTCCGTATATTTGAATCCGCATTTGACGTGGAAATTTGACTTGGGCATGCATCATCTTCAACATCGTTTTGGCCATCTTGCAAACGCTTAAACCACTCAAAAACACCTGCATGTGATAAAAAATCTTTGCGAAACTATTATTACTTTATATTTGGAGTCTCATCTCCTACTATGGCTACTTTACGGGAACTCGTTATCTCTTGTTTCAAAGAGTTGAAATACAACATCAATGCACACGTCAGGATTCGAATCACAGGACCTCCGTGATACTAGGCAACAACGCTGATCACTATACCACAGGAGGCCGGCTAATCATTATTTTAATAAAGTACAGTATATTTTTCAGCAGAACTTCATCCAAGTATCATGAAAATTTTCACAACGATTCGTTGCTCCATTACTACAACTGTCATTTTTATAGCAAATAAAGCAACACCTTCTTATTTAAATGAAGGCAACGGCAAAAATAATTTATGTACAGAAACGGGAGGTTCATCATTTGAAAGAGAAGGCTTTACTCCATATAGCTGTTGGTCAACGGCGTTTGACGTATTCTAATTTCATCAGTCTCGTTACTTTATAGACACACCTCGTATGATCATGATAAATGAGTGATATTTGATGGACAAAAGATATTCTCAGTATTATTTTATAGAATAATGTGGCTCTCATTAATTACTCAAATTGGAATAGCTTGTGGGAATTTGGATAAATGTTGTAAGAGAAGTTACTATTACGCTTAATGGTAATCCTTCTTTATGAGACATAGAATCGAGCTACATTTTCAGAAGAGATGATGGTCAATGCTAGGGATAGAAATCAGGAGAATAATTGAATATAACTTGAATTGGGCTAGCTGTATAAACAGGCGTAATAATATTGGTAGCAGCACCAAAGGACCAAGTGACTTTTAGTGTAGGAAAGGTGCGCATGAGGAAGGTGGACAGCCGATGGTCGGATTTGATGTAGGATTCTCTCTTGTTGAAGAAGCGGAGTATCGGAATGCTGGACAGACATGGAGAGGGCAAATAACCGGACTATGCGAGTAATGGGCTGGGTTGTTTATTCGAGTCGTGCTCAATTTTAAACTATTTTCATTGGCCTGTTTGTTCGCACGCACTCTGCAGTATAAACAAGTAGCTGCATGTGCATAGAGCGGCTGTGCACTTGCCCGTATTATCTGGCAGTACAAAATGCAAAGTTATGCCCCCCGATGGTCGCTCGGCAATTAGTGACAAGGTGGAAACATAATCTCATGCCAAGTGAAAGCTTCAAAACACAGCGCAAATCACCAATACGGAACTTCAGAGCTCCGGATAAATTGGTGTTTACATTTCTCGAATTAATATTTAGAATAAACTCATTAAAAACCTGTTAATATTAAATGTAGAAACACCCATGTAATTTTTGTACATATCGGAATTCGTAATTGTAGGGAAATACATTTACGATTATATATTAACATATTGTACGTGAATGAAAGGTGCTCAAAATTGAAGAAACTTTTGCAAGAACTTTTTTTCATTATGTTAATTTAATGTGATTATTGCGTTATACTATTTCCGTACATTTGTCACATCCTTTGCGTTATCGAATGTCTGATTAACTTATACCTTTGTAAAGGATTGATTCAAAATGTTTTAAATAGAATATGTCCAATACCGGTAATTTTTTCAATTCCATTGTTTGATTTATAATCTATTTTTTCTAATATCTGAATTTCTCATACTTTTGTAACTCAATTTCCTCAGTTAGTGTTCACCGTATCATCTATTCTAGTTTCATCCATCTACCTTCTCATTTCCTCTTATATTTCACAACACGTGTCACACTAATTCAACTTAGGATTTTATCATATTAATAATTTCTTTGCCTGATTATTTAATGAGTGTTGGTCATACGTCTTTTCTCAAGTTTCATCTTAAGAAATACAATTTAATTTAACGTCTTTGCCGATGATTGTTACATTAAGTAATTATGTATTATTCAGACGCTTTAGCTTTAAATTACAGAAATATCATAGCTGTGAATACTATATATATATATATATATATATACTATATATACTTACAAATATGTAACACACTCTAAATAGTAAATCAATTAACGTCTATTTTTCAGTGTTAATAAAATGAAATACATTGACGACCAGTTTTTACAGACACAGTTCGTAATTAGTTTAAAGGACGTTTAGTCACCACGTTTGGAACTTATTCAGGTGTTAAATTTTGATGAAAGGAAAAACATGCCAAATGTGTAAAAATCCGAACTTGACTGTCTACAAGAAGAGCATCTTGAAGCCAAGGTACTTTATAAACTTATAAATAGTAATGTAAATAACGACTTGTTTTCAGAAATAATCACATTAAATTAGCCAACGACCAGCTTTTACAAACAAAAATTTTATGTTGTTTAAACGACATTCCGTCACTACATTTTCGACATCTTCAAAATTTTAACACCTTTGGTATTCAGACGCTTTTCCTAATATTCACACTTATATTACCCGTAAGTAAATCCCCCGTTTTCGCGAAAGCCTTCCTTGCCTGTGCTATCCTACTCTTTATGTCTACTATACGTCTACCATTCATAGTTATTACGCTTCCGAAGTAGAAGAATTCATTAACTTCCGTCAAAATATTCCTTCCCAATCTAACACCCTTTGATATTCCACTGGTTCCCATACTACACTCCATTACCTTGGTTTTTCTCTATTAATTCCCATATGGACCTCTTTCTCCAGGACTCCGTTCATGCCATTTATTATGGTTTCCAAGTCTTTTCTGCTTCCCCTAATATTACAATATCGTCAGCAAAACGTAAGGTTTTTATTTCTTCTCCTTGCAGTATAATTCCTTTTCCATATTGTGTTTTAAAATTCTTCATCGCCTGTTCCATAATTAAGTTAAGTAGCATGGGCGACAGACTGCATACTTGTCTTACTCATTTCTCGATTACCTTAAAAAACGATTTATTTTACAAATTACAATAAAAATTATTAACATCGGTGTTATAGAACTGTTTTTAAAAATGTTCATTCCCTTCGTAATGGGTATATTTTGAAAATATTAATTAAATTCCAAATTAGCATGTGGTCTGAAAATTTATGGCTAAATACTTTGAATCCGTGAATCAAGCCATTATTGATGTATATTTAAGTTCATAAAAAATTGTGACTTAGGTGAATTCCAGTTTTCCTTAAAATTAAAACGTTGTAAATTGGATCCATAATCTATTTCTTCATTGCACCACCTTATAACATTTATTTGTAACCAATAAAAGATACTTCAAAACTTAAGCTTAGATAAAAATTTAATTGTTTCCTTTATTCCGATTATGGAAGTAGAATTTATTTGTTTAGGACTCTAACGTTCTTGAAGTAATAATACCGATGTGATGAGATCTGAAATATAATAGATGTTTACACTTGGCTGCAGTTTGGTAGAAAACAGGAACACCCAGATTAATGCAATTTTAGTTGAAATGAAATGGATATTTACCGTCTAGTTCCCAAAGATATTACAGTTTTCTGACTTGCAACCATTTTTAGAAATTTTGTTTTAAGTGTCCTTACATCAGTCATTATTACATCAAAAAGAAACCAATGCTGTTACAAATTAAATGATTATATGATGTGCCAATGAAACCCCACTTGAAACAATAAAAACTTTACAACAAAAGTTTTTAAATACACAACTATATAAGTAGAATTCTATGTATACTTCTAGGACAGAGCAGTTTTCCGAATGCACAATACAAAATAGACGTTACACAAGAAAATATAAATTTTAAATATTTTTGTATAAAATCTGTACAGAAAAACATTGTTGCCAATATAATAGGTAGATTAAGAAAATTTGATCGAGTTTTAAAATGTATGCTCTTCAAAAACCGTTGCTATTGAATCAGAAGCTGCAAAGCAGTATCCTGAGAACATGCAAAGAAAGTAAATATGGAATAAATTTTTCCTTATGAACGGTAGGAGTGGGGGATTTAATGTAGGTAGATAATAATAGTATTTAAAAGAAGAAGAATCAAATATTCTTAAAAATTTATTGTAAAACATTTTGGAATTTAAAAGGAAGTTTTACGTAGTGTTTTTATTTGAAATTTGAAAATTGTCCTAGTCAAACGTTGGTGT
Organism: Eucriotettix oculatus; assembly: GCA_034510155.1. Taxonomy (NCBI): domain Eukaryota; kingdom Metazoa; phylum Arthropoda; class Insecta; order Orthoptera; family Tetrigidae; genus Eucriotettix; species Eucriotettix oculatus. The sequence goes on from CM067377.1 coordinate 143,630,613, forward strand.
TAAAATATGCTTGGAAATGCCAGACAATTGATCCAGTTGAGGCTTTATATTAATCTTTATTCCTGGGTTTTGGAGATGGTGGTTCATTTTGATTGGTCGATGTATAAAGATGAAAAGCTATTTGATTTCAATTTCCAAATTAAATTGTGAATTTTTTAATAAAAGAATCCCTTCAAATTTTTTTTATAATAGTATATTAAATTTCGGTGGACTTAGTGATGAATTGAACATTGTAGATTCCGAATAATTAGGTTAATATTTGTAAATAGAGTTTTGTGAAATGGTATTCTAATGTGATTTTTTAATTATTTGATAGGATTAGTATTGGATTTCTGGCCTTAGTTTTTCAGTAATCTTTTATAATCAACTTATTTACAAAAATTTCTAAATAGGACTAAACTGCTGAAATGTATTTGATGATTTCATTGTTGATCCGGTGAAACATGTACCTTACTATTCAAAATTACGTAAAACAAATTTCAGTAAAGAAAGGACTGAAAGACCACTCATAAAGCAACCAGCAATTTGTTTATAATATAAAATACGTTCAGTGTAGAACTAAATTGATTAAGCAAGAAATTTCATTTAAGTTAATAAAGTTAAATGATGGAGAAAAACCCAACGTTTTTAAATACTTTGATAACGAGAATGTCGGGTATTGAAGCGAATACTGAAACAACATTTAAATAAAAGAATAAATGGAAATGTAAACTTCATTGTTATCTTGTATAAAACAGAAAGAATTAGAAATTAATCAGTGCTTTCCATCATGCTAATTTATAATGTTTTGATCCGTGAAATATAATCCTCAAAATTTATTCTGTCCTTGTTTCTTTATCCTTGTCTTTATAAGATTTAACATATTTACTGTAAATCTGGTTAGGTTCCATAAGTTGAAAAAAAACATGTTGATATGTTAAACTAAATCGATTATTATACTTTTATTGTCTGTTTTTGTTCATTCAAATAAAAGAATGATATCCGTATAAATGAAGTTGAAGAAAAAGCTGTAAATACAATTAATTCAATATTAGTTATATCCAGAATCAGGAATAGAAAATATAAACTGTTTGTAAAGTTGTAAATTTAATACCGGAAATTTAATATTATTTATACTTGTACATTCATTGTCTGAATTTTTATAAATATTTGTCATAATTTGAACATTAAAATACTTTAAATAATTCAACTACAATCCTCTATGTTTCCACGTTGCCTGTAATTTGATTAGAAATTATAAGTCAATAGCATTACATTGAAATTTATCAATTTTAACTGTTTGTTATTAAGCCATGTAAGTTACGTTGTTTACTCCTGACATAACATTTTAAATGCTTACTCAAAGGGGTCAGTTCGCTCCTTAAATTTATGTAATATTATCATATTTTGAAATTTTATAAAAGAACATAGTCAATGTATTCTATACTGTTATAATTTAATAAGAGCTAATTTATGAATGTCGCGCAACTCTAATGTAAAAAAATCCCTTGTTGAATTTGTCTTGTTATTTGTGATAAACATATTTTATAAATATTCTATATAAGCAATAACTAAATTTGGAAATTAAGATGAGAAATAAAATCGATTAATAAATTTATGTATGTATTGTATCGATGATCCAAAAACGTTCTGTTGTCACAATAGTTAGTAAGTTATATGAATGATATAAGCACGCATAATAAGACTCTCAGTTGGTTTACGCACCGGCTTTCGCGCGGCAATTTCAAGAAATAATCTCGTAGCAAAAATATTTTTATTTGCATTCATATTATATTAATATCTTCTGCAATATATCGAAATTAAATATGTACGAATATTTAAATTAAATCTCATTTTATTAAACACTCAAATTTTCATTGAAATCCGTTGAGCCATTTCGGAGCCATTTGTGACAAACATAAGGACAGACAGACATTTTAATTTATTTATTGGTATAGATTTGTCTTTTGTTTAATTTCATCAGCGCAAATGTAAGGAACAATCAGTTCGTTTTTCATTTAGACTCATACGAAACGTTCAGAAATTTCTATAAATGTCAGAACAAATAAAACTTTATAAATAATAGGACATTAAGAAATGCGAAGGTACAATGACTTCCCACGTAAATTTCGGTAATAATAGTAGTTCCCAATCTGTTTTTAGATCCACTAATTCCTTGACTGAGGCTACAAACAGGTTTAAATGCTTGTAGAGTATAGTTTTCTAGCATAAGGTAAACACAATCACGTTCCTAAAACAAATTTGACCAGCGAAGAAAAGCCACTCTTTGATATTTTTTTCTTGCGAAGGAAGTTAGTCATTATTCTCTAGATAAATGATGAGAAAAAACGGTTAGACGAAAGGTTGGTTTTTGAATAATAATTTCTCTATGAGTATAATTAACACCGCGTCATTAATGAAATATCCTGTCGCTTGATACTGACAACCGGATTAATTAAATAGAGAAAAGTATATAATCTTAGTTTTACCGTCAGTTTAACAGACTTTTCTATCCGAGTTATCGTTTCGCAATTCAAACTTTAATTGATTAGTAGAATTTTCATTTCGTCATTAGAATACTTTAAACGTATAAAGTAAGAAAAATAAATTTATAAGTAGATAAGTTAAAATATATAAATTAATTCATCAAGTATTAAAATAGCACTCAATAATTAATTTCATCGCAAGAACTTCAAATTGGTTATATTATTGTGCATGCAGACAACCGTATTTCTAATAGCCATAATTCGGCGTTTGAGTTAAACTGGGAGCACACGAAATAATGAGTTTGTGTCAGTACATTCACTCATTCCAGGTCTTTTCCTTACCCATAATTATACTGCTCTAATTTTGAATGATTGTATAAGGTATTTGATATTAGAAAACCAAGGTTTCCTCTAAGAAATTGGTTTCCCATTGAAAATTTTGGCAAAATTCACTTCCCCACCACTCCAGAGTGGGTGTGGGTGGACATTTATGGTGCCATAAGTAGCATTTTAAGAGTATAAAACACATTTAATTTAATTTTCCTGATATAGTGCCTATTTCTTGATCTATTATTTTCAACAAATTTTTACCAGTTTTGATTTTTGTCGATTACAACGCTGTACGAGACTGAAATTATTCGAATCATAGGTCTAATTGGAGTTTTTTTTTCTGGAGAATCCTAATCTCCAATAAAATCGGGTTCTATTCAATTTTTTTAACTCTTCCCTCCATCAGTGGGTGTTTTATATCATTATGTCCCCTTTGAGACCGAACATTTTTTATTACTCACTTTCTTTTTGATCCGAAGTGTGGTTTTCGAGATACTTCTATTGTCTTCAGAAAAACTGAACAAGCTTTTTATAGATTGTACTATATTTGCTATTATTGCGAGGATTCGGGATTTCATGTGGAAAGGGGTACTTTTTGAAATCTTTTTTGAATTCATGTGGGATTTTCACACATTGATGAGAATCCTCTTTGAAGATTTTTCACTTCCCTCACTTTTTTCTCCTGCTTTCACTGTGCGTAGATGACCATTCTTGGGCTTTTTATGGCTTCTCTGGTGGTTGGGCTCCTAGTTTCCCTTTTACAACTTAGACATGAATGTAATAGTTGAATATGGAACGGATAATTAATTTGTAATTTTAACAGTAAATGAACTGATTATTAACGTAATTTATTTTTATCATCACGTAACGAAGAGTGAAACATAGTGACGACTATCTTTGCCAATACGCTTGTACATACTTCAAAGTAAGACTTGAGATAATTCAAGGTTAGTAACGGTAATGCAGAGAACTCAAGCCGAATTCCTTCTGCAAATGTCTTCCTCATACCTTTCCATAATTTAGTTTCTTGAGATCACATCTGAACTGCTGTCTTCCTTAAAAAAATTTCTTTCATTCCAAGAAACAACCTAAGACCTTTTTTCCCACATCATGGTTCAACGACTTCTTGAACACTGAAAAGAACGTATCGCGAGTCTGAATGGAGCATATGAATAAAACGATATACTTCCTGCACATATGTTCTATAAAGTAAAATAAATATTTTCTTATCAATATTACATATGATTATTACATATAATTAATAGTTAAATATCAAAATATTATATAATGCGTTGTGCTTCCTTGATTATCAAGTACTTTTAAATTATATTAATATTACTTACCGCGAAGTGAATTTTATGCCCATAAAATAAACGGTTCAAAATGAATACATTTCTCAGGGTTAAAAATTTGTGGGAGATCTCTTAAGAAATATGATTGTTTCAATTTTTAATACTATCCTGATAGATAATTAAAAATATATTCGAAATGTTTAGGCATTGGAAATAATTTGGATGATAAACAACTCATTTGTACTAAGAGTGAAATATAATCGTATAATTATTTGCTTTATAGTCTCAAATTTCATAAAAAGTGATTAAATAATATATCCAAGTTAAAAATTTAGACACGCCAATTTAGTTCAAAAACTGATTTAACTTTATGGAGATTTATTTTAATATAAAAAACTAGTACAAATATGATGTAGTTTCTATCATTATTAATATAATGGACAATAGAATGAAGTAAATTACTTGATGTAGGTAGCTTAAATTAATAATGACTTTCCTATTTTTAATAACTCTGATATATGATTATTAAGGGGCCACTGATAATTGGTTGAAATAACAATTTTTGTAAAATGTTATTTAATGGAAATTTGGACAAAACATTTTCTTCCAATCGTTTATGATCTGTGATATTTTTATTTATTATTAAAGAAAATACACTGTTACCCATTGAATCCCTATCATTCCGTGAACTTATGATCTGATTCTACTTTTATTCATTATTTATTACGTCGTTAGCAAATATTCTTTTATTGAAATTATTGTCACGTCAACTAGGGACGATATAAAAATTATTCCACATTATTCCTGTTTATTTTTATTGTCTTTATTAATTTATATCTCAATATTTCTTAACAAAATTTTACATTGTCTGAAAAAGGTTGGGATTAAAAGAGCAGATAAACCAATTACCGTAAAATACTACATTATAATCGAATGATTGTTTTCAATTTCGTCTTCATAAAAAGCTTCTGATTTGTATAGTAATATATATTAATTAGATAATAAAAACATAACTTTGCTTGGTAAAAAGTTGAATATTATAAAACATAAACAGTTAAGGTAATATAAATGCATCGATATTTTGGGAGACACGTAGAATTCATAGAAAAATAACCACAATAATATTTCCGAATCATACAGCGAATAACGAGAAGTGGTCGTTTAAAAATACTTGCAGACTAATTTAATTTCGAACCAATTGGCAATCATTTCAGATAAAATAAAGTGGATGACAGATATACCGCTTTAGCGTACCACAATAGTATTGCGTCCTATAATATTTTGATAGTATTACAACAGATCTTCAGTGCCTTAAGAACCTGTTTCTTGAATATTGTTCATTCTTATGCACACAATAGCAGCCGCAAGCCACTTTGACGGAGCGTGCCAAGGAACCCCTCTCAGCAAGGGGACAATAACAGACACGTGGCTTTCAAAAGGGTATTATTAAGTAACAATTGTAAATTTATTAAATAAAGAAATTAAAAATATAAATAAATAATTATACTTGTTTTACAGCCATCAGAAATAAAATATAACGATTAACTACCCTTCAAATTTATATTGGGTACCAGATCTTGAAATACACAGAAATAATTTCACATAGAGTTTTAAAAATTCAAAACACATCTCACTTCCTTAAGTTTTTATAGCTTTATTAGTTATTTGGAAATATCAGCCGAAATTGAGACAAAAATTTGTACCATCAATTCCGTGTATACGACACTAAGTTTATCTTATTGAGTCATTCTTCATAAGTTCGTCCCCAATTTTTAAATGTTCTCCGAACCTCTTACAAATTCTACAAGAAATTAATTTCCTTTTTCTAAAAAGTTGTAATCAGTTAATAGTTGATCCAAATTATTCAACCTAAATTTTTCCCCTTATAAGATATAAATTTGTTATAAAAATTGTATTTATTATGTCTTTCTTACATCAAAGCCTTTTATTTGTAACATTCAATTAGACCTACGCAAAGTTGTATAAATTCATATGTAGAGACATGCGATATCGTAAAAAACTGTGGAACTTTACACGAAATAAACATTATAACTGTTCAATAATTATTATCTATACAACAGCCGCCTAATTCAACTTAATTTTCTTCCCTAATATGCATAAAAGTAGCACATGCTATTTTGTTATTAACTGGGATATATTTACAGAATGTCTAGGAACATACGGCTCAGAAGAAATAAAGTATTATTTGAGGATAAATAGAGAAGTAAATAATAACATAATTAATGCAAAAAATAAAACCCTGGGAAAGTAGTTCGAGGAAATAAACAATTAAATTGGCAACACAAATTCAAGAGAAGCATGGGAAGTAATAAAACATCTTCAGATAAAATGCAAAAATCACTAAATAAATGGAAAGATTACTATGAAATACTGTTGCAAAAGATAAAGTGGAATTTAAATAAAATTAAATGTAAGTAGTTAATTGATGTCCCTGACAGCCAAGACATTGAAGGAGTTCAAAAAGTAGTCAAGTCGTGTAAAAACGGAAAAGCTCCGGGTTATGGAGCAGTACCTATCGAGTTAATAAAAGCTGCACCTGCAATTCTTTATAAATTTCTCTGTAAATTTTTTAAATTTTTGGAAAAGGAATATCTGGGCATTTCATGAAAAATATTTTTAACAATAGAACAGAATGACCCAACTACCGGGGAACCACTGTACTAAGCTCTATTTTCGCATATATGGCAAGATTCAGAAAAACAGATTCGAACATGAGATGTTTGAATCTGAAGATCAAAGTGGTTTTAGGGCAGGCAGGTCATGTATCGATAATATCTTCATTATTAGACAGGCCACGGACAAAAGGTTAGCACATAATCCATCTTATTAGATTTACGGAAAACATATAGCAGTGTTCCTCTATTAAATTTATGGTCGGTGATCGAAAATCAGCAAATAAAAAGAACTTACATTAACGCCATAAAAATTTGTATACAGGATATTTAAATAGAACCTAAGTTGGAAACATAGAGTCATCAGAATTCCATGTAAATAAAGGTTGAATAACACCTACGCTTTTGAAAATGATGCATTAAAAAATTAGAGAAAGAATGGTCAAAGCATGAGAATACTCATAAACGGTGTCACGCTGTATACTTTATTTTGCTGGTGATAAGGTTATATTCGCCGAAGATTAAGATTACACATAATACATACTAGGAAAATGAGGAATGTGAGAAATTGGGGCTTACATATAAATTTTGATAAAACCGAATATATTTTAGTCGGAGGGACAGGAAGAGATTAAGAAATGGAAGAGGGAAGTGTAGTAAAGTGCTGTACCACATATAAATTCTCAGGGAAAAAGGAGGAAGCGCGGAGGAATTTAAGTAGAGATTGCGAAAGGGCAGAGTTGCAACAAGACAGTTAAACTCAATTATATGGAATAAAATATAACAAGAAAGGTGAAAAGGATAATATATAAAACAATAGTGGAGAGTATTGCACTATATGGATCTGAGATTTGGGAAACAGCAAAGGAAATGTAGGAAAGTAACGAGCGATGGAAATGGATTTCTGGAGACGCAGATGAGTTTTGACAAGAAAAGAAAGGATAAGAAATGAATAAATTCTTAGGTACAATAAAAGGTAGGACGTTAAATTGGTATGGAAATTTGAGATGAATGCCAGAGGAACGGTGGCCATTAAGAATATTTCACTGGCAACCCTCAAAACGAAAGTAAAAAGGAAGACCTAAAATTAAATGGATTAAAGGAGTGATGAAAGAAATGGTGGCCATATGTATGCGAGATGAAGTTTGGAAAGATAAAAGGAGGTGGAAGCTTGGATGGGATAGACGCCGTATTGTGTAGTTCCCACTCGCATTTATTATTGTTTATTATTATTATATTTCCAGGAATATTGTATTTCCCTGCATCTCTTTAGGTGACACCGGGTAGGATCCTTAAACCAAAGCCCGGGGGCCTTAGTTAACCCTTGGCTACCTTTCTCTACTTTCCGCATCCCACCTTTTCAGTTCCCTTCTTATGGTATTAAAGGGGAGTTGCCTGTTTCAGGATCACCCTCATGCTGCCTGTTAACTCCAAAAAAAATTGTAAAATATGTATCAAATCTAGAGACAGATTCGTTTATACAGTTTATGTCCCTCACATATTAACGCAATAGTTTAACAAATGGAACTTTACTGTGTTGTAACTTTTATTTCTTCAAAATTTTATGTCTAAGAGAAGAGACAAAAGATAATTTAGGTATTTGGAACCCTTTTAAGGTACTCTTTCTGCCTTCGTAATTATTTTTTCTATTGAACAAAGCTCACATCAAATCCTATAACTATCTTATTAAATGAAGTTAATTTACATAATAACAGCAAGTAATAATACCTACGAACGAATTAAAACTATGCAGAAATAAACTATAAGGCACTATTAAAATATGTGTACTAGTATTATTTAGAAATGCAGTTCACAATTCCAAATTTACAATATAATGCCTGGTAAATTGCGAAATAAATCATTTGAATTATGACACTGTAACAAGAATTCCTGATTTAAGTAACTAAATAACTAATTTCGCTTACAGATATTAAGGAAAAATTTAGTAAAGGTATAATCAGCAGGGTTAATAGACAAGTTATTGAGAATATATTATTAAACTTATAGTAAAATATGCAGACTAAAAACTGTGAGATTCCCGAGCCAATAATAATACTAAAAATCTATTTGTCATATTTTTCAATAGAGAAGATAAAAACATACTATTACCTTTTTTAATATATATATGAAATAATAAAATATTGAATTGTAGTTACGTTTTAAAATTAAAATATTTTTCCCCGTTTTGACAAGTAAAATTGAGTTGCTGGGAATACAAAAATCTTGTTTAAAAAAAAACTGCTAGCAAACTTTATTCAGTATACTGCAAAATATCATATTTATAATGTCACTACAGGTTAAAATAAGTTCCAAAAATTTATCTTTTACTTTATCTCATAATTATTAATATTTTTAACACTTAATACTCGATCAATATTTGGAGTACATACATTACTGTTAAGTTTTTATTTTTTCTTTAATTTGAATGTAATTTCTTGACAATGTGCTTCATTCAAAGCATAGTTTTTAATCTATTAGATTGCATAATTATATATAGCTACAATTTTTTAAAAACTTATCGCATAAAATACATTTAAGTTACACAGATTCGTTGCGCATCATTTTTTTACTAAGTTCTTAATGCGTGAAACTATCTATGATATTGAAAACATTAATTTATTTTAAACTCAAAGCTTTTATTTGAAATTTTGTAGTCAAAGTGATTGTTGGAGTTCAGTATTTAGTGTCTGTATCGTCCAGAAGTATGAGGAATGACGAAAAGAGTAAGACATGAAATGTGCAAAAGGGAAGAAAATGAATGACGTAGACGATGTGAGAAAAATCATACAAAATAAAATAAAAGGAGGGTGATTCATTGATTGTCTTAATTTTTATTCGACTCCTATTTCACTATTCTCTTAATTTTTTTCTTTCTTTTATTGCTTCGTTATTTTAACATACTTTGTTCTTTCAGAAATTAAATTACTTCAAATAAACAAACTTAACTCCACGAAATAAGAAACAGTATCTACGAAATACAATCATATCAATACAATTTAAACAGACCAGTTCAAACAGGTTTTACCCGTCTCTAAGAATTAGCCATTCTAGACTCTCTCATGGACATTTAATGACCAAATCCAACCCAATAACCTGCGTTACATGTAACAAAAAAGAAGAGAATATGGGATCCCGGACGACAAGAAATGCCTGAATGACCAAAGATTTATAAACTCCATTTTAAATTATTTAAAAGACCTGAACCTATTCAATAATAGGTAATATATCTCTAATAGTTCGGTTTTTCCCTTTTTATTATTATAAATTATTATATTCTATATATTATAATTATAAATACAGGAGTAATTGTAAAGTGAACGTGGTCAATAATAACCACGATGGTTGCTGTGACAATAAACAAAAAAAAAGAATGGTCAAAAGTAAAAAAAAGAATAATTTAATTTGAACATGTTTCGTCCCCCATCTTTCAGGACCCCTCAGTTCATTAATGAAAGTATTACAAAATTTCATGTTACTGCCGAAATAATTTCAGCCCCAGACATTTCTTTAAAAATCTATATGTAATTGCATGACAAAGTTTTGTACTGCCTACCCTTAGACAGACTGCATAAATATCTCAGACAGACTACCTAAAGAGTATGCAAATATATGCGAACACGTTAATTTTAGATAAATTAAGAATTGTAACAAATATATTAAATTATTATTTTTATTATAATGTTAATTACAGTAAACATATTTAATTAAAAATGAAATGAAAAGTAAGATTTATTATTCAAAATGCGGAATATTACTTAAAACAAGTATTTTCATTGGGTTTTCCCATGTTTTCTCTCTCTATAGTTTCATTGCGGCTTATAAGAAAAATCTCATCTTTATAACATTCAGTAATTTATAAGGAACAGGAATTTTTTTCTTCAAAATGGGAGTTGGTAAATAAAAATCTTATTACTTATAGGAGGTGTATCCTTGTCATTCCTTTTTACTTATTTTTACTTTATTTATTACAACTAATTTTTTTCTTTTTACGATGGTTTCGTTTTTTTTAAAGTATTTTTATGTCTTAATGTATATTGAAATGAAATAATAGTTTTGAGTTAACTCGAAAACTACATTAAACTTGATGCAATCAAAATATTATTTAATTTACATTATATTTTTGTTCGTAATAATCGATATTTCATGAAATAAACAAATATATTTTCATATTTTTTTGCCCTAATGATTTTTTTTATTATGCATGCTGTGGTTTCATAGTGGTTACACAATGATACCACATCAATTTTAGGTGAAAAAGCAGCTCCCATTTTATTCCATATATTCCATTAATTTAATTCTAAAAGAATTAAAATTTAACAAAGCCAATAGTTATATTACTACATAATTAATTAATTGAAGGTGTAATAAAACACATATTTATGAATTACTTTAATCAATATAAATCAAGTGTGTTGTAAAAAATGTTGTACGTTTATTCGCGTAACACGTTACGTTCATTTAGACTTCATACAAAATATAGTCTACGAATTCATTTCCTAAATAATTGTTTTGAACGGGTGCAAGCGTTTTCCATACATTCCGCTCATAGCATATTCGCCGTCAGAAGTTATCTTGCAGCAACATGGGTAATAACGTAACTATTGTTCGAAAACAGTTGAAACGCTTCATCTTTAAGTATGTATTTAAGGTTTTATTTTTTGTAGTAAGCATATCCCATACACACAGGAAGTTTCAGAATTCCTATTACAGATTTCTAGGTATTGTAAAGGGAACTTATGTCCAGAAATGTATTAATAGTATGCAAAATGAGTATTGTTGGTTTCGTTGTAATCAGCTCTAAGACTGGTCTGATGCAACCCTTTATGCTAACCTATTGTTCGCAAGCGTTTTCAATTCTACATAGCTACCAAATCTGCCTAATCAGCTTAGAGTATTGGCTTCCTTCTTCACACTTCCCTCTAATGCTAATTTTAGAAGACCCTCACGTCTCAAAACGTGGTATTTTAAATATTCCTTCGTCTTGATCAAAGTCCTCCAAATAGTTTTTAATTCCCCTATTCTCCTTAGAACTTCCTAGTTAGTTACCCTATCCACCCAACTGATTTTCAGCATTCTCTTATAGCCCCACGTTTTAAAAGTTTCTATTATTTTCCTTTCTGCAACTCCGATCGTCCACGTTTTGCACCCATTCACAGGCTCACTCCATAAAGTCGTATTAGTCATTACCTAATATTCATAAGTAAATCCCTCTTTTTAGCGAAAGTCTTTTTTGCTTGTGCTATCCTACTCTTTATGTCTACTTTACCTCTACCATCCATAGTTAATATGTTGCACAAGTATCATAGTTCATTAGCTTCCTTTAAAATATCCCTCTCCAATCGAATGTTCTTTGTTATTTCACTGTTTTCCATACTACTCTCCATTATCATGGTTTTACCTCTATCAATTCTCATGCTGTCTCCTTCCTCCAGGATTACGTTCATGCCATTTATTGTTTTCCAAGTCTTCTTCACACTCCCCCAATACCACAATATCATCAGAAAACCTCAGGGTCTTGTTCTTACAGTTTGATTACCTTTTCATACTCATTTTTAACTTTCTTCATCGCCTGCTCAGCATTGGTGGCAGACTGCTTCCTTGTCTTACTCCTTTCTTGATTTCTGCTTCCTTTTCTTGCCTTTCAATTCTAATTACTGCGGACTGCCTTCGGTAGAGATTATGGATAATATTTCTTTCTCGATATTTTCTTCTTGTCGTCTTAAAAATCCTTAATAGTTTGTTCCAATTAACACTATCAAAGACTTTTCGTAGATATATAAATCCCATGAACGTAGGTCTGTTTTTTTATCCTGTCTTCTAAAATTAGACGCGGAGTCAAAATTGCTTCTCTGGTCGCTACATTCTCACTAAAACCAAACTAATCTTCTATCTCGCATTCTATTTGACGTTCCCTCGTCCTGTATACTATTTTCGTTAATATGTGGGACGCATGAGATACTACACTTATTGTCCTATGCTGTTCGCATCTATCAGCCCCATTCTTTTTAGTTATGGGTATAATTATATTTTTACTCAAATCTTCTGGTATTTTCCTTGTTTCGTAGATTTCGCAAACTATCGTCAACAGCCATAATATTGCTTCTTCACACGATGGCTGAATTAATTCCGCTGGAATGTTATCAATTCATTGCGCTGTATAATTATAATTATGATACTTATACACAAAATTTTGATTTTTTTAAACAAAAAATAGACCTTTGAACCTTCCATTGTGGCTCTTATAAATAAATTAGTTCAACTTTAGATACTAACACAAAAAGTAAAATTAACTGAGATAATTTGACAAACCATCATATAATTTATTTATTTATAAAGTGTCATGTTTAATATTGACAGTAAATTAGTTTATTTTAATATACAACACTTCTGAAGCTAATCTTCTCATTTAAATTAACTTCCTTATCTATTCAAACAGTGTTTAGTAAGTTTCAATTGACTTTAATTTATTAATTCTAATTGACTGAAATCTCTGACCACCGAAGTAAAACGAACATTTATTACAACAAATTTTATAAGTAAATCTATGTTTTTTTAACAAAGAACAATAGAGAATTGAAAGATTTGTAGATTACCGAAATATTGTACATCTTAAATAACGTTTTGAATCGGGTAGACATATGACCATGAAAGTGTAAAAAAATATAATTATTAGAGTTAGACTTTTGAACACAATTATTAGTCATTAAGAATAAAATTAATTGTAATTTTACCAAACCTAGAAATAAAATCTTCAGGGTAATAGTTGGCAGAAAAAAAGTTGAATACATATTTAAGATACGTGTAATAAGCGAAAGGCTTTTAAAGACATACATTTTCTAAGTCTCTCATGACAATTTCAGAAAAAATACGGTGATAATGAGAAACCCCGGAGAATACTAGAAATTTGAAAATTACCAAATTTAAGGACGGCAGAATTAAGAATTAAATTTACTAGAGTTTCTATCTCAGACCAATCAATGGAAGTGAAAATTTTGATAGAAGACCATCTATACTTTAAACCATAACTAGATTAAAAGATCATAGAATGTGATCAGATGGAATGTATGAATTGAAGTTCTTCTGGATGCACTATTATACAAAAGTGAAGATCATCATTACAGCATGTGCGAAAATTTAATAACAGAAACGTTGCGAAAGTAAATAAAGATCTGTCAATAGAAGAGACAATTATTCTGGCAGAAATAATATAAAGTCATAGAATCGGATATGAGATATTTAAGTTTCCACCATTTTAGTAAAATATTTAATTTTTCAATGATGGAATTAGAAATTTTAGAACAAATTAAATAGGTATTGGATTTCTTATTAAGTATTGTTTTTTAATTAAAAATCACGATTAATTACAGTGACAGCTCCTTCAACAGCACAAGTGAATAATGTATCCAGATTATCCTTAATTCTTCATATGTATTTGTAATATGTAACTGTTCCTATACCCAGAATAATATTTTTATATGTAGGGTTTTGTATTGAAGGTAAACATTTAATTACCAGTCATTTGTATGTGGATAAATACAGAAGTATAGCAGTATCAGGACTATAAAATAATTGTTGTTTATGTCTTTATTCTCTAAAATATCTTTTAAATTAATGTAACTAAATTCAAACTATTATTCTGTACCTTAGGTTCACATAAGTTCATTATTCCTTTACCAGTTACGATGTAAAGTATTTTATAATAGCTCATGAAATCTTTCTACAGTAAATAACGGGGAATTTATTTTTCATTGATTGTAGAATCACAATGTGTATAAATTTATATACATTCAGAATAATAAAAAAGTACATTTGATTCCTATTTTTTGTAACAAATTCAGTATGAAACTGATGGGGACGAGAGCTGTATTGCTCGTAATACGTTTTCGGAAGTACCCCTTTCTTCTTTCTGGAGTATTTGTTACATACATTTGCATTTCTTGTTGTAAAATGTTTTTTGTCAGTAATCATAAGTCAAGAACGTATATTTTCAAGTATTTCCTAGAAGAAATACGTGCATTTAATCCTAGTCGGAAGCGTAACATTAGACTATGTAATTAGCTTACATCTCGAAACGCTAATTACTTGGTGCACTTCTGCTAGCACATAAAGACACTGTGAATTCGTAGCCAGTAATTATGTGAAGAGCAACAGAGGGCCAATTTGGGCTGCAATCGGACGTGGACCGCAGGGCGTGCTTTGTGAATCCTTGATTTCAGGTGCATTGTGCCTGCAAGGATCAATGTTTACTTTGCTACAAGAACTCAATTAAAATCGTATTTTTCTTTTAATTTTGCGCAATTATTGCTACAGTTTATCATCGAATCAAATATGTGTGACATCTTCGGTGCGCATTTGAAGCCTGAGGGGCTAGCAGCCTGGATTCAATTATGATTGTCAAATACCGTAAATGAAGTGCCCTCCGTCCTCACAATCAAGTTTCAAATTCTCCATTGTACTTATGTTATTTTTGCTAGTTCGGCTTTTTTTTAAAAAACTGTATTTCGAAGAATATGCTAAAATCATTATTCGAGTACCATAAAACAAGCACACACAAACAATATATCAAAGTTGTATATATATATATATATTAGTTTTTGTATGTGCTTATTTGTGATATATATATATATATATATATATTCATATATTTGTGTATTCGTGTGTGCACTTTAGGAAACCTTCCCTTCCGAAGACACACACAAATTATTTCATATTAGAATCCTAAGACAAGATAACATTCTTATTTTTATTTCATCAAATGAATAAAATTATATTTTACTTAAAAAAATCAAAATTGTTATTAATAATATTTTAGCTCTTAAATATGTTAGTAATGAAAGACTACCAATAGCTCACGCCAACTATTTACACCAGATTTCAAGTTTATTAATAAATACAATTATAAATAAGAAAATGGAGTGCTTCAATTGAAACTCATTAATAGCTTACAGCTACGACATTTTTCCATTCTTGTATTTCTTCTATATACATTTATTTTCCGAAATCTCATTGACAAAGTAGGTTGAGTGGCTAAGTAAAATTTTGAGCTCACTCCTGAATTCCAACTGGTTTCCTCAAATTTTTTTATTGTTTTCAGCAAATTTGTTAAAAATTTATATTCCGGTTTCTTCTCCCCCTTTTCGAGTATCCGAAAGAGACGTAAAACTCCTGTGTAAAATTGTTTTATTTCTCACATTAAATGAATGCGTATCCAATTTCGTACTTATTTTATACAATTACCAACACTGAGTAAAATTATTGACCAGAGAAAGTTAGTATACCTAACTTCCTGAATAGCTCACTGCATGAAGTCCTACACCATATTTGGGGAACGTCCGGCCTTGGGGTCGCATGTGGCATCCGTGGGTTTCTTGTGCGGTATTTATTAAAGCTAGTACAGTAAAACCTCGGGTTTCGTAAATAAACAGTGGGGTAATCCGCTGGTACTGGAAGAACTGGCGGAGTTGACATTTCAGAATACTTCAGTGAAGTATGTTATTGATAACAATTAAAAGCCACCAATTTATTCTGTGGCTGTAACAATGTCGCATCTTCTAAGGAAGATAAAAAGAGAAGGCTCCAACGAAGTCAAAAATGTGCTTAGCTACGGGAAGATCCTATAGATAATATGATAAAATGGAAACCGTTTATTTTTCTGCCTTGGAAGTATATACTGCTGCGTTTCTCTCATCACAAAAAATAAAACTATGTTAAGAACTCAAATTTTATAAGCTCATTCACAGGATCAATTAAGGCTGTTCATTAAGAAGGTTGATCCAAAGCTTAATTTACTTTCAATCAGAAAACAAATGCTAATATCCCACTAAATTAAAATTCCCATTGGATTAAAAATTGTTTACATATTGTTGCTGAGTTATTATTACATTTATTTATATAAATGTTACAAATTTATTTTAATTTCTTCTACTAATATGATTTTTCCTTATAATTAATATTATTATTTCTCTACTATACATCTTTATTACATAATCCATAAACCTTTTTTAAATCTTATATTTTATTTTTATTTAATGTTTTGTTTTTATTATGTAGTTTTAATTCAACAAATTATTAATTATAAATATTATCATAAAGTTATTACCCTCATGTAAATAAAAAATTTACATTGAAACTTCATGCTAAATAAAACATAAATTATTTAATGTTTCTTGTAATATATCTATACAATGCAATAAACTGATAAACTCCAATAACGCTACAAAAGTTGCTTATGTAGGTATATCTTTTTATGCGGACTGCTTCACTGCTGCCTACATTAAATGTGGCCTCTAATGAAAAATGGGTTCCCAACCTAACATATTTTCTTAATGACACACGTTTGGGATAGAAAGATTTTATCATTACTCGTGGATTTACTCTAAAACATAATTCCATAAGACATTAATGAAAATATTGCAGCTAAAATATAGATGTAATCTGTCGTAACTCTGATGTCATACGTTGTTGAGATACGTTTATTTAATAATAATTATAATGATAATATTAATTGTATTACCGTGAATTGTACAATATAGTATTGAAAACTTATAAAAAGACTACCTTAAAATGTAATATATAATTTTCTTGAAAAAAAAATTCTACACAAAAGTTTATATATTTATACTAGGGCGAACTTATTAACTTTTTTTAAATTATAGAAAAATAAAAATCTCTTTATACAAGTATAAAACATTAGTTTATTATACTATTTACTTAATCTAATGACAATATAACTTAAAACAACGAATTTATATTTTTATGAAATTTTTAAAAGAAACTTGCAAATTTCCAGTTCTGACCCACTCCCTGAGGCACAACGGTCCAATATGATTTAATTACAATACTTTTTAATTCAATAAAATTTAATTTACTAAAGGTATTAACATCTTTTGTGTATGGAGTTTTACTTTACCAATTTTTCCATTGGCAATTTTTTTTGTAATTCCTCTTTTTTCCGTTTCTTTTATTTATTTACCTATTTTTTTCTGAGTACAGCATTCTATAACTCATTCTTACAAGTTGACTCTGCCAGTATTTTTCTTGAGGGACACACAACATTTTACCTCATACAGTAGTAGTATTCCGTTCCGTCCCGCACGCTAGTTTCAGGTTTTCGCCGTGTCTTAATACAAGCAGATTTAAACGTAACTTATATGCAGCTAAAGGTACCTACTTTACTAATATATTTTATTAAAGCGGTATAATCGAGAAAATTTGTAGCTTACCTTCCGTCAAAATGCTGCAAAAAGTAGAAATTCACAGATGTAAGACGTCAAAACAAGAGACAGAACCTGATCAAGTCGACCGCCGGGATTTCTTCCTTGACCAGTTACCATGTTTCACAGCTATTTACTAAACTCAATCACTACTTAGTGAAAATAATTGTGTATCCCGTTGTGCCACGCTATCCATTTCGCACCCCAATTTCCCCTATATTTATAAAATATATAAGATTTAATTTTTATTGAGATTGTAACGTCATGTCAACATAAGAAGAAAATTTAATTTAATAATTAAAACTCTTTGATATTAAAAATAACTTTCTCGATCAAATATATTTTTATGTTATACATAATTTCTAACAAAGTATTTTCTTTAAATATTTATTGACGTGTTATTTTCAATACATGTGTTATCTACTGAGTGACATAGGAATTATTGTACTTTTTACTTGATTAACCACATTCTTTTCTAAATTTTATTACTCTAATGAAAACGTTTTTGTGTATAATTACAGAGTTCAGACTCAATCTATTTATAGGAAACCAATACATAAAATATTAAATGCATAATCGGCAATCTCTTCCCTAGTACCTCTACATCTCAGCAACTTGCTATGTATCGTAATTTACATACGAAAATTGAATAATACATTGACTTTCTGGTTTGGAAAAGAGTGGAAGATACAGAGATGACCTGAAACTAGAAAATATTTATTGTGATGGGCAGTGAAAATTTAAATAATTGAAAGAATGTTAGTATATGGAATTAAGGTGACTGCAATAACGATAACTGACGGAGAAGGATAGTAAAGAATGAATTGAAGGCATGGGACCTTTTCCATCTATTCATTATATTCAGATCTCGTTTCAATTCATTGAATCAATCACTTTCGCCAAATAATGTTACTTCTTTATTCATGTTCGGAAAATTTCTCAATTTTAACAAGTTTCTGTTTACGTTTTTCATCACCCGAAACAAATGAATAACTTAAAATATTTTATACAAGTTAAGTAACGGCTAGAAAATTGTGAACTTTTCAAAATATATTTAACTTACAAACTGATGGTTTTAGTGTAAATTTCAGAATAAATCTATTATCCAATTAATGAAAATATAAAAATAAACCAATAGATTTCGCGTGGAGTAAAAGAGGTTACAACGTCTAAGATACACATATTTTTTTTTTATTTTCTATATACCACTAACTACCTTCTTCAGTACCACAATTTTGTTTTATTCAAACTTATAAATTTATTCAAGATGAAATGCAAGATCAAATTTTAGCAATTAAATTATCTTAATTTATTTGGTTATCCTGTTGAGTCTGAATATTAAGATTGAAGCATAAGTTAAACGAAAGTGATTATACTTATTATAGACTCGGTGGACCTGGGTGACTGACCTTTGGGATACCACTATATATATATATATATATATATATATTCGTATTTTAATTGAATATATTTTCAATATCCTCATTTTTTTGGCTTTATAATCTGTAACCAATTAAATCTAAGTCAAGTGAAGTAGAAATACTTTAATTGTGGCTCAATTAAATTTAATTCACGTTAAAGACATGATATACTACTGTGAAAACATGATTTGAAACATAAAGATATTTTGTATAATATTATTAAGGAATACCATAGACATATTGTCGGATTTCTGTAAAGCCTTTGAACTTATAAGTCATCTAATATTGTTAGTTAAAAAAGATGAGAATCTTTATCATTGACTTACACCGTATTTTAGAACATTTAATGGATGATAAATTTAAAGGTCTCTAGGATTATGATTTGCCAGATAATGCCAAAATAATGTTACGATTATCTCAGGTAATTGTACCTGACCGTTTTAACGTTTATAAGATATTCTACCAATGTTTTCGGGAAGTATTGTAAAACTATTTGCTGCAGATAATAATATTTATAGCGAAAATAAGTAGGCAATTAGATATAATCAAAATAAATATATCTAAATAAAACAAATAGCTCGTTGTGAATATAATGAAGTAAATACATGGAAAGAAATGACAGTTTATTTAACTAAGCAGAAAATTTGTATAATTTGGGAGAAACAATTAATTAAGACGCTAGTTAACGGAGTAAATATTTCTCATCAGAACTTCAAAGAACGTAACCAGGCAGACTAAATCACAAGTTCATTCAATTCTTGAGTATTGTGTACCCCATACACCATATATTGTACATGTTCACGTTCTTGACCGAATTACGGACCTATAAGGAAAGTAAAACTACGCTCCACTATTTATTGTATTAATATACAGACGTAAACTAACTTCCTTCATATTAAAGGACTAAATTGTTTACCAAATTCGGAACTGTATGCATCGGTCAGACGCCAGTAAGTTTTAATCTTTAAATCGAAATCAATTTCTTGGAAGTGAGTTTGCGACTTAACTACAGCGTACTGAAGTATATTCAAGCTTCACGTGACTAATTTTAATTAATGGTATTAGTATAATAAAAAATAGACAAGCAAGAACTGAAGACAAACATTTGTCGTACTAAATGTGACATTTGTGGTTTCTGTTTATCGTACATTTTGCGCTGTTTGTTTTTCTATAATTTGCCAACCGGACTTTCCCGATGCAATTTAATAAGTCCATCTTTCTATTTCGACCCTTTCAATCAGATGAAACAATTAAGGTGAAATTAGGGAACCGAATATAATTGTTCTACTTAGTGTAATCCATAAAATCATTCCATACAACATTAAGAATAAAAGCTCATATGTTACGTACTCTAGGCTCCTTATAAATTTAAATTCATGTTATGAGATATGAAAGTCTTAATTACAGTTTTCAATATTCACGTTGATTTTATAACGTAAATAATTCCAAAAAAATGTATAACAAACTTTTAGCATGAAAATTGGATTTTAAAAACTTATTATTTAGGGGCTACTGAGAGTTCAATGCAATATTTAAATTCAAGTCTGATAAATCCGAATCCAACTTGCAAAAGAAAATGCATTATTCTTTTCTTAATATGTGATACTAAGTAACTTATATCTTTACATTCGCATAATAACTTTTTCCATTAAAGGCAAGCAATACTTTTTTTGTTTAAAAAAATTCCTAATATAAATCCTCTATTTAAATATTTTCTTTCCGTGTATAATTTCGTACAGAGATTTCACTAAATTAAGTTCAATACTGTTAGGCAATTATTAAACATTTACTTATATAAATAATATCTGCGAAAAATCACATAACTAATGTGATAGATTAATGAACCCACAAAAATAATTTCAACTGTAATCTGATAGTTTAATTATATTTAATTTTGATTATAGATCCCAAAAGA
Source organism: Eucriotettix oculatus (assembly GCA_034510155.1). Taxonomy (NCBI): domain Eukaryota; kingdom Metazoa; phylum Arthropoda; class Insecta; order Orthoptera; family Tetrigidae; genus Eucriotettix; species Eucriotettix oculatus. The sequence goes on from CM067377.1 coordinate 143,651,882, forward strand.
TAAAAAGATAATTTTTCTTCTAAACCCCAAAAACGTGGAACATAAATGGTGCATGAATTTGAGTAATCATTCCATACTCACGGAATAAGTTCGGCATACCGTATAAAAAAGATGAAATAGCTAACTTTATTTAAAATAATCTACATGTAGACTAATTATAGTAAGAAAATTAAGTGAAAAATTAAATACCTCACAGCGAGTTCGGCACCTTGTTTGGCGGTGTTGTTGTTGCGGCACTGGATTTTCTGAAACTTCTGACTAAATAAAAATATATTGCAAAAACACTGTGTGGTATTTAATTGATCATATAACGTTTTCTGTTTATTGGCTACGTCTTTATCTAATTTGTCCTACTTCAGTAAAGTGGTTGAATCAATTTTCTTTCCCACAGGTGAAAAGAAACATATCAGACAGAAGATTATTTTTTTCCCAGCCGAATCCTACTTTCAACTATATACATCAGTAATTTTAACAGGATCAAATTAATTTTACACATGCTGATGAGATGGCGGTAATCATTTGGAAAAAACTGATTATATAAAGAAGGTAATTTTTTTCTTCATTAAAACAGTAAAGTATCCCTTTCATTATTGTATATGGTTATTATTATTTAAGAATTCTATTAGAATTATGGAAACTAGAAGAATATATTGATTCCTAAATTTTCAATTCTCTTATCTGAACTTCTTCCAATATACTGGGATCACACGCTATGCGAAAGATCCAGAAAGAGAATGTTCAATTCAGATTTACATTAATTCTTTTAGTAGGCCTTTTACATGATTTAAGTTTTACCTTCTTTAGCCAAATTCTTTACTAATGAACCACTCAGCTAAGAACTTAACTCTGTTTTCTTACGGGTCCCTATAGACCACAAACTAAATTTTCCTTAATGTTATTTATCTTTTTATGTATAAACCTATTTACCTAGTAACAAATAGGTTCCAATCTGGATTTGAATATTTTTATTTAAATTACTAAAAATAATTGATTACCTTGAATGTTTTTTAATTTCCACATATTTATTTGTCATGAATAATATTTTCATCTTATAAAAATTTCCTACAATCCTGAATGGAAATTTACGCATAACTTGAAGTGTAATATTCTTTTAGTTTTCTTAACGTGACCATTACGGTAGATAAATGTTTCCCTCTATAAACTTATAGATAAGGCAAGCCAATCTTATCTACTCGTATTTATTTTTCAAATTATCCCCTCTTAAACTGCTTGATAACGTGTTTTAGTGTCTTGTACCCCATGTACTATTCAGCGATTTTGAAGATACCGTTCAACTTATTAAGTGCTGAAACGTATTTACATTCCTTTATTTACTCAAATATCACCAACAGGTTGAACAAATATTATAATATCAACAGCTCGAAGGACAGAACCGTAACCTTATATTTTCTAAGAACTTGAATTCTAAATTCATGTAATTTCCTTAAATTTTCATAGTAGCGGAAATATTAGAATATTTGAGAATATCAGAACGAAAAAGTCTCGATCAGTCCGGGAAGATGAACTGTAGTCCTTCGCTTCCCTAGCTCTGAAATATCTCAGTTGACTCCCAGTTTGGTGCGAGTTTTCAATTCTTTCATGGCTGAGATTTCGTTAAAAGAATTCCTTATATTTGGGAATTCAAACCGTTACTTCTGTGAACAGTATTCTTCACTTACGTCCTAAAAATTATCCACAAAAAATGAAATTGAATTCAGTAGAAGCTAGACTAATTTTCAGGACTATAGTATGTAAAAAACAGAACCTGCTAGGAGTCAAGCCGAATAGTGCCGACGATAGATTGTCAAGGAAGACAGCGGATACCTTAGATTATACTGCATATCATCTCGAGATTCTTTGATACTATTCTTCTACTTCAGTTACATTGTTTTCATGGATGACCTTCATTTGAAGGCATTGCTTCTATCCCGAAATTATAAATCTTTTAATGGATGTTTTGTATTATAAAGAATACCTAAGACAAAGTGAACCTGATGTACATTTTATAATACGGGCCAATCTGCCTTAAAACTAGAATTAAGGAACTCCACTTCGCCCTTAATCGTCAGTTGATAAACACTTGCTAGTAACGAAACCAAAAATTTCCAATAAAAAAATAACACAGATAGCATGGACAATGGGAAACTTAAAATGTTATGCACGTGCAACATTTATTGATTGAAATGACAGTCGTCAAGAACAAAAAATGTCGACGCTGCGTTAAAACAACCCAATAAAATAAATCAATAACCACAATTTTGATTGATACAATATATAAAATTCTTAGATATAGAAAGCAGCTGTCACGCTAGGGTAATATTATACATGTCTCTTCTAAAGCAAAATAAACATAACTTAAGTATACCAAACGACACTTCCACGTTAAGCGATTTCTATATAACTTGTTTGTAAAGTTGGAAATACATTTGTACGAGTTGTTTGTGTGTTTAGTTATTTTGGCGCCAAAAGAGTTTCACAAATAGAGTAAACGTGCTTACCCTTATACCTCATGGTTTGTCTCCATCTATACATTTTAATGGTATAGATATAAATAATTACACTTTATAATTAACCTATCGTTTACGGTCTAGCAGAAATATGTCAGAAGATTGAGAACCGAAAACATATGTAACAATGGGTCAGAAAAAGCAAGCAACGGTCGTGTAAAAGTAGCATTACAGATACTCATTTACACGATTTCAATTGAAAATTTTAATCAGGTAATGTAATACTTAAATTCTTATTTTAGACACAGAGAAGTAATATAAATAAGTAACAAGTTGCTTAAAACATCTAATTAGTTTAGGTAAACCGATAAAGTTTTATTCTCTTGAAACTTTTTTACATAATTTTTAATTTTGCTTAAACTTTTATTTTATGTATTCGTTGCGTTATTTCTCATGCTATATGAGTTATAGTGCTTACAATACTTTCATTATTTTATCTGAAAACGGATTATAATACATCAAACACTTTTATAGCGTTATGAACGTCGTCTTGACAATATCTCAGTGGCTACCGAATTACAATTATTTTAATGTGGAAAAAATGCACGATATTTTTTTGGAAACTTTTATTCACTCCAACAATCATCAACAAAATATTCAAAATGAAAGCTCGCCACAGCACAGATTCCTACACGTGTTTTATCCTGAAATCATTCTATGTGGGCTCATTTGTGTGAACAATTTCAGGCCACAGCTCTATTCAGGTAGTGTAATACTGGAAGAGTTTTAACTGTGGTCTATTTTAAATAAAAGACTGAGTATGTTTTTATTTCGAAATGCCCCTGATGTGTTAGTCACGGCCCAAAGTAGTGGAATTGTTAACAGGTTAAAAAAACGAAATTTCCATTAACGATATAAAGCCAAAACATTAATGAATATTAAAATAAAAAGATTTGACACTAAAAAGTTTTAAAGCTAATTATTATAATTCATTTGGACACAAGAATGAGTGAATAAAGATGACATTTTTGCCAAAATAGTTAGAAAACTTATCGTTGAGTTTTGGTGGCAATAAGTTATGTTTTAACAAGATAAATTAAGAGATTAGACTTTTGAAACTAACTTTAAAAACTGAAGATCATTAGTAAAAATTATACAGTCTAATTAAACAATGATGTATTTTAGTTGGACCTTAAGCTCAAGGACCCTGTTTATATTTCACAATAAATGGATCAAAATTCAGCATAATATTACTGTTTCACTCCTTCCATATTTCGCAATGAACAAAAATAGCTACACAATTAATGCATAAAATCATAAAAAGTATAAAACCCACTTAAAATAGAAATTTATAATTTTCATGTGAAAAAGAAAAGAAGGCATAACGGCTTAGAAAAAATATATTATCAATATTACGAAGAAGTGAACTTGATGTTAACAGATATACTATTTTTATGTTTCTTACTCGATACAGGACATTAATAGTTGACCAATTCATATTAAATTAACTGTTCATAGAGAAATTTAACCATCCAAAGTGAAACATACCGTCAGCAGCCATACAAGAAACTTATTGTTGTTATTTTTTTGAGGAAAGATTGTGCTTTACTGAAACAATTAAAATATTTTTTACCATAAGACGTCGTGTGCTAAAAATGTCGCAGAGAGAGATAAATATACGTAGAATAAATATGTGTAGCTTTTTTATCTGTGGATCTCAAAATTGACACATGACTTAGTTGAATGAACGTGATAATAAATTTGGATATAACGTAACATTTTATCCTTTGTACACGATGTTTCCCTTTTTCCTTCACAGACCCATGTTTTTAATTTATTTACTAGTTTTAATTACATTTCTTACTATATGCTTACATCGACTTACAACAACTTAAAACGCCTTACTTCTTACTAAAAAATCAAAACATGTTATAAAAGTACTATTTAAAATTATTAACTCCGAAAGAAAGCTCTTAATCACTATTATTACTATTTATTAAAAAAATTTAAAAATAGAAAAACTAAGAAATAATGAATGATAAATAATTATAAAATGATTACAAAAAATTATATTCCTTTGTCAATTAGCCTAAAATTAATTAATTATAATTAGTAGTAAGTAATTAATAACTACTTAAGTTTGGATCTCTACAAATATATATGATTATACTTAAAGTAAGCGAATAGAAAATTGTGGGAGTAGTTTTCATCACAATTGCCTAACTTCCTTAATTATATATTTTTCATTTATTTTTATTCCTTGAACCTTACAATTCACTAATGAATACGAAAACGTTTAATTTCAATCATATTCTCAATACTGAGACCAGAACGAAAAACACTTCAGTTTGAAGTCGAAATAAACATTTAGTAGTAAATACAACTCATGTATTATTTGAATTTCATAGGATCTTCATACATATGCATTTAACAATCATTACAAAATCCTCCTGTTTACACGATTCAAAACAAATAAAGTGCAAATTTGCTCGTTTTGCAATTTTCTGGCTCAAATTCATTATTCTTCTCTTAAAATATTCAGTTAACTGACTTATCGATGCCCAGTCTTTTCTGTGCTCACCAATGAAACCGTGAGTTCTTTATCTATCCCGACAATTGCATTTCCCGTAATTTTGCACTTACTTTCGTACTGATACCAGTTAATATATTAATGAATGTATTTCTATCTGTATGCGTCAAATTTTTTCGGCGAAACAGGATTAATTTTATAAAAATAAATATTGTGATGATTCGTGAAATTAGTCAATTTTTATTATTGATCTAATGAGATAAATTGGAAAAGGACTTATGATGAGAAATAGTAATAACACTTAAAGTAAGGTGTAATAAAAAGTAAACTTCCCGTTGAGTAAAACTATAATTAATCACTCAAAACAAACATCTGTATATATCCGGCAAACAACAAATTTCTATTTTAATTAAAAATGTGTAAAGTAGTAGTAGGATAAGTCATTTAAGAAATTATACGCTAATGAACAATTAAAGAGCAAATAAAAGTGATCAGGGCTGTCATTATTCAAATTAAATTTAAGTATATACCATAATAATGTAAGACCTAATTGTATGCACTAGGTGAAAATCATTAGGGAATTAACATATCATTTAAATTATTTATTAATTGAAGTTCAGAATGAAACACGAAAACCTAAATGTTTGTTTAATTGCCAATCAAGGAAAACTGTTAATAATGACAATTTTCGGAGACTGTATATTGTATGAAAGGCTTTTTAAAAGTAGATAATGACTACTGCTACTTTAGAATGAAATCTAAATAAATCCTACGAAATTCACAGAAATAACAACCTGTAAACAGATCATCAATGAGACTTATCATTATGTAGTGGGTGAAGTGAAAGAGATGGTTACGTTTCGTGAAATATTAGCAAAGGTTGCATAATAAGTAGGATTCTATAAGTTTCCTGACGATTGTTTTGGTACTGTATAAGAATACTTAACGATCATTTTCCGAATTGTAATGAAGGTATTCTGTAATAGTTATAATACTAACCACAATGTTCATGATAATGAAATTATTTTTCCATAAGTATTTTGAACGTACTTTAACTTATTTCGTGGCTGCGGACAAGAAAGGTGAGCTTTAAATTAGTAGTTTTTACTATTAAAGACTCATTTTTTAACATTTAATCCTATGCAGGCATATTTGCATGTGTTAAAGATCATTTCTCTTCCAAAATTATTTTGGCTAAATATCCCTCAATTTTTCACATTATTCCAACAAAAATAGTCGGGATTATATGAAATGTGTAAATATTGACTTACAAAATGAGAAGAAAATGTCACGAAGGAACTTTTTGACTAATATTTCAGACAAATTTTACACGGCATGTTGGTAAAAAGAAAAAAATAATGTTATATTTGCTTTTATTCAAAATATGATTCATTGATTTCCCATTTTCAACAAGAGATAGCAATGGAGTTATAATATGGACTGATTTAATAATGACGTCTACCACATAATAGGTTTAAAATATTAAGTTTACCCCATGAATGTGAAGTCCCAATAAATTAAGCCTACAAGAAATGTGGAAAATTATACCACTTGCTTAAATTCGCAGTTTTCAGTTGATAATAGAGATTGCTGGCTGTGTTCTAAATCTGGTTATCCTAAATTGTATTTTTCTTAGTTTCTTCAAATACAAGCTGTTACCTGCGTCCATCCTAATTTCAAAATAATTAAAAATAAGAAGAAATAATCCTACTAATCAAGAATGTGCCATTGAATACATTAATTCGGTACTCGTTCTAATAATTACACATTATTCGTGGATTCTTACAGACATGGACATAAAATCATTCCAATATCAATAACATCATAATTAATTTTTTTAAATTTCTGAACTGTTGTTTGAAGAACGTTTTTGAGAAATAATAGTGATTCTTTTGGTCGTCAGTTGTAATTCACTATCAATTTCTCGTTGTAAACTAACCTTTGTTGATATATCAAATAATTTTATGCTCAAAACTTTCTGTGCTATTTTAATTTTATCAAGTGTACTCTAAACTTACGAAACATTAATTCTATTGTATTGTAACATGTTTTTTCACAATTTAATCTTATCATATTTTTGAACTTAGAAAGCCATATATCTCTTATAGCGTGCAGTCATAAAATGTCAATTAAGTATTTAATCCTGTGGCATATTTGCATATGTTAAAGATCATTTCTCTTCCAAAATTATTTTGGCAAAATATCCCTCAATTTTTCACATTATTCCAACATAAATAGTCGGGATTATATAAATATAATGCCGTTTATTGTTTTGGTTAAAATATATACGTCTTATAATCATCATTCGAGGCAGAAACTGTAGCACACACTACAGACGCGATGCAAATCGTAAGGGAACTATAATATTTACTCATATTTTCAAATTAGGGGAAGCCAGGGTGAAACAGATAGCGGGGTACAATGGCATATCCTATTTTTCGTACTGGATAGTGCTGGAGGTTAGTAAATAGGGATGTAACATTTTAATTGGTCAAGGAAGAAGTCCTGGCAGCCAACGTGTCCAAGTTTTGACAAAATCTTGTGAATGAACACATGGTTTGGTCTTACATTTGTCACTTTATTATTTTTTAAGAAGATAATTGTAACTAATTGATGGTATATATTAGTAAACTAGGTACATATAAGGTTTAAATCTACTTGTATTGAGGCTCGGTGAAAAACCTTAAACCGAGACTAGCATGCGAAGTCGAACGGGATACTACTGAAGATGGCAAAATGTATTGAGTTCCTCAGAAAAAATAGAATAAACTGGCAGATTCAACTTATAAGAATCAGTTATAGGAGGCTGTTCCCAAAAAGAAAAGATAAAAAAGAAAAGGAACTAAAAATTGGAAAATATTAGCAAAGGCTGTGCAGTAGCAAAAAAAATCTCTTTCCTGAAGGAAAAGTTAATAATGTGGTCAATTGTACGCTAAATAAGTACAAGAAATAAAACACAATAGATATTACGATTTTTCTTAAGTTTAATTAATTTTATTGATTAATTCTATATAAATAATCATCGTATCCGTTTATTTTTAAAAATTAATCAAAAAACTAATTCGTTGTTTGAAGTAACATTGATATTAGAACAAGCTGGAAACAGATTATACTAATGTACTTTTATGAAGTCATTATATTTTCCACAATTTAACAAAAACTGTTAAATAATAAGTGTCCCGCCCCGACGTCCCCTATTTATCATAATGAAATCATGAAATAGAATTATTCAAAACTAGAGTTAGGGTGACTTATAGGGGTTATTGAATCTAATTACTGTTCATACATAAGAAACGGACAGTAAAAACCGGACGCAAATACATTTTAATTTGAATGTGAATATGTATATTTTCCTGGGTTGAAGCCTGAGACTATTTCTGTTATACGTAAGCAATATACTTTCATTTACATTTTAACGTCTGTTACTTGCGGAAACTATAAAAATTTGATCTTTAATGACAAATAATCTGATAAATCTAACGTACCCGTTGATTTGGTACAAAAGGCAAGTTACACAATTGCTTTTCTTGTATTAGCGTTATTAATTTTAAACCTGAGGTTTCTCTGCCAAAGTAGTTCGTACACGTGTTCCAAATGTGTTTAAACATTATATAAACACTAGAATTTTTATGCCTTATTCTTAACGCTTCCCATTCTATTTCCCTAACATTATTGAGTCCATATCTTGGGCTCCATTTTGTGTTGTTCTTTTTTTAGAGATTCTATAAAAAAGTTTATACATGGTTTCCAGAAAATTGTTCCTTCTTTTAATATAGGGCAGCTGAGTGATTTATAAGAATTTTCCCGAGTTTTACTTGAATCCATTCTTCATTATTCGTTTGAAAAATCAAAATATAAAACTTTCTCACTTTCTTTACAACGTCTATTTCTGCTCCATTTTTTCTTTCATTTTCCCTTTCATCTGGCTGTCGATTAAATAGCCTGGGGCTCCGATTTTTGTAAATTCTTTGCTAGTAATCGTTCTGAAGTCAGTATCGAGAAATATGACTTAACCCATTTTAAATTTCCTTTCTATTAATATTATATAAAGAAACAAATTAATTCATGTCGCTTTTTAGAACTTGGCTACATAGTAGAGCTCTATTTAGACGAATAGATAACCGAAATTAATACGTATAATTTTATATACACACTGAAAGACCCATTATTTTCAAACTAAACGGACATTTTTAATCTTTATTTCATGTGGGGCAAAACAACGGAAGAATTTCAGAGATAAATGTGTCTCAGGAAAACGATGACAACGTTTGGTATTTTGTATTTCATGACCAAATCCACACGGAAAATTAAAGAAGAGGATTAGTTCTCATTAACCTTCCTCCTTCGTAAGGAACAATGTTGTTTGGCGTTTGGAAATCAAAGTAATTTGGTATGTGTGCATTAAATATTTTGGTGACTAAGTAAGTGCATATTTGGTACATTTATTTGGCCCTTTACTTTAACAATGGAATCTCTCTATTTATGTAGACTAAAGTGTATTCATTATTGAAATGTTTGCCACTTGAAAGTACTTTTTTAAAATATCTTAACGGAAAAACTATCGAGTAAGATTCTTATTTTACTTTATATTTGTAACTCACTAATTTATTATATCATATTGTAATAATAGATCCATAATATTTTGAAACAGATGATAATTAATAAGTAGATTATTACTTTTACTTACGTTCATTCAAGTATTTTCGTACCAGTAACTTATACGTAATTATTAGTGTAATAAAAAATTTCTGGAATTCCAAAAGTAAAAACAAATTGCGACTTCGTCCTACTACATCTGTAATTAATGGAAATAAGTTATGAAATGTAGAATTTTATATACTCATATTTAAACAAATATTATCTTCTATATGACCGTCTAATAATCCAGGACTTGTCATTTATTTACTTTTTGGTATTAATCAAATAATCAGAGAAAAATTTATCTTAAAAAGACAAATTACATTTGCAATTTTCCACTAAAACTTCTTAATGCGTCACTCATAAACGAGAATCATATTCTTTATAAACATAAATAATGCCTTAAAATTCATATCAAACAAATAAATAAACGAAAAAATTAAAATACTTAACGTTTTCGTTATTGGATTGTTTCATGTACAAATTTTTCTACGGAGCTTTAGAAGGCACACATTTTTAAATACAGTCTATCTAGGGGAAACTATAATATCAACTCATCAGATTCAATAACACTAAACCAAATTTAAAAACAATTCAAAATTTTGAACAATATTCACATTCTATAGATGGCATTACGAGTTTTTTAGTAAATTTGTATAATTATGATTTGTAAATGGATCCGGCTGATTCATTCTGTAAGATATTATTCTTAATAATTATTTTGAACAGTTTTAACTTTCTTGATTAATTTATTAGACTAGGATGACCAAATTAAAAAGTATTAGTTTCACCAACGTGAAATATATCATTTTATAGTTAAACTGGAATAGAAAACCCTACTCTTTTAAATAATTTTGAGTAGCTGTATTAAGAGGTGCATTATTCTGTGCTCAAAATGCCATTTTATAATGCCATAAAGAAAACGTCGGCGTTTCTAGATATTTAATTCTTATAATTTTTATTAATGTAATTTCATTTAATTCTAAGTACACATTTATAAACACCATTCATTCATTCTGACAATCAATGCACTCTGCCATAGGATTTAATGGATGAAAGTACTTCAAAATCATCTTCTAACAGAGTCAAAATATATTAGTCGACATTATCAAAATATTAAACAATAAGGCGCTACGATTTCATCTGATACAATTAATTTATACACTGTACAAATTGTGATGTATTTGATAATTAATCTTTGAACCTTTGCAAAATAGAACTATCAATGTTAAATTGTTTCATTTTTTCAAACAAAATATTATGATTTACAGAATCAAATTCCTTAGAAAATCTTTATATTTTAATTTGAAAATCTTACTGTATTTTATGTAAAGTTTACTGGAATCTTCTACCAATATTTCTCTTGCATATAAGTTCATATTTATATAAATTTTACCGTACGAGGTTATAATTCAACAGTATTATATATTCAAAAATACTTGCTCATTTTATAAATTGGTCAATTATTCTAAATATACTTTTTATTCCCACACATAAAGTTACAAATGCATTTTACCAAACAGCAGGGAGAAACCGTTTATTTCAAGACTTGTTAAAAATTATTTGAGATACAAATTTACAATTCTTCATTACAATTGTTAGCTAATTATCAGATTTCATGTTCTTGTGTACATCCAAGCCTTTTATACTTTTTAAGATTTCATTAAATGATATTTCTATATGAAATAAAATAATATAATGTTTTCATTTTTTAAAAAAGCTACGCTAATATTTGAATCAAGTTTTTTATAAAATTACCTAAATGAAGATGAATAACGTTTGCTATTTTTAATGGAGTTTTGAATGTCATCATATTTTGAAGTCCTTTTCCATATATATATATATATATATATATATAAATTGTAAGTAGTATTCTTTAGAAATTTTCGTACTTATTTATTGTGTATGTGAAAAATATAAACACCTAGGCGTTATAATAAATGGTAATATGTACATGTAATTAAGTATATTTCAGTGTACCCTTTGTAGTTACCAATATGAGCAGATAACAGTAACTTGTCCTCATGACTTATCTGATTTACTTTGATCGCAGAATTCATGTTGTTCTGTTTATGATGTATGAAAGAAATATATTCGTCAATATGACAATAATATTTTTAAGTTAATTTAATTATGAAGCAAATTTTAATTCAAAATATGTGGAGAAGTAATTTAAATGGATAAAAATTTGTAATAAAACCTTAATCCGAAACACATACATTGCGGAAAAGGAAATTTAATATAAATTGAGATAGTTCATAATATAAAATTGACTAGACGTTATTAAATAACTTAATGTAATACTGGTTTAATTTTGTTGAACACATATTTCTGCTGAAAAAGTAGTTCTTAATACTTTACTGGACTATATTTGTTATAATTAAGTGGCCTATACATAACAAAATTAATATTTATTTTCATAGCGTTTTATGCAAATAATTAGAGATTATTTTATAATTTAAAATATTTCGTAAAGCAAAGAAATGAAAATCATTATATATGAACACAATAATATTAAATTATAAAAAGTAAAGTAATCTGAAACAATATTATAAATTTTATAATTTATTAATATTTATGAGCACATTAAGTTAAGCAATATAATAAATTAAATTCATCCGAATAATTGCAATATTGTTTAGTGTAAACTATATAATAATAATGAGAGACTTCGAAGATATTGTCTGGACCTGGACTGGAGTTCCTGGCTGTAATTAAGAAGTAATGGCTTCTGAGGTATCTATGGTTGGAATTTGATTATGTGTTGTCCTGCAAAATTTCATTCACATTGATATCGTTGAATTTTTTGTTTTCTAAGAACTTACTGCAGTAGTTGGATTCGCTGGAATTTTCAACATACATTTCGGCTAGAATAATTGCCATTTCTTGTTTATTTGCTATATTTTTGCTCACCTCAAGATTCCTGTGGCTTAAATAAAAATAATAGTAGTTTTATTATGATAATTAATTGCAGAAGTAAAATTTTAAAAAAAGTCTTATAGAATATTGCTAGCCCAAAATAAAAACATTCTGTATTTTTCAAAGAGACAATTCTACCTAAAGCAACCCATCATGATACATTCATGCTATGAGTGATATATATCTATCAAAATATTCCTTTTTCTTGATAAAGCTTAGCATGTTTAGAAAAGTTAAAACAAAAGTTCTCTAACACAATGTAAAATACTGGACGGCTGAGAACATTATTATTATCACATTTCACGACAAACTGTTCGTACCTGTCAAAATATATGCTGTTTTAAAAATTGAAGAAGCAAATTTTTAAGAAATAGAAATATGTGATTTGCGGAAACCTCATTTGAATTATTTAACTAGGGGTTTTGTTCGTTTTAATTTGTTAGTTCTTGTCTGAAGTGACTTTCTCAAAGTCATCCACCATTTTGAAATAAAACACTTGTTTTTCATTTTTCTAAATTTACCTATATTTTTGTACAATTTTGATAAATAAAGTCTTGGACTTCAAGATAGGTCAGATGATAATAATGCAATAATTTTGAAAATACAAGAATTATTAAATAATAACAGATTGACAATGAAAGACAATAGTAACGCGTCCGGCAGTCTTTCCCGTAACTTATAAATAGTACGCCGGTGCTTTGTAGACACATTTCGGAGCCAAAAGTAAGTAAATGTGTACAATATTTACTTTTATTTAACATACGAATTAAAGTAGAAAGCTACAGGTTTTGAGTAGCTGAAATGCACAAAAATATAATTTTATCTGTTCCATAATTTACTTCTCAAGGCAAATAATTTTAATAAAACCGCATAACTGGTGCAAGGAATTTACGATTGATGGTCCTCATGTCTACTAATATCAAAATAATATAAATAATTAAATTGTAAAACTAAATCGTTAAAATATAAAAATATGTACGTTTTATCACCAAACTAAAAAAAATTATTAGAACAATTTTTGTCGGGCACTTACAATTTTATTTAAGAAATTTTTAGAGAACCCGATTTCTTAGTATAGGGTGTTTGTAATTTTTAAATTTAATATTATTTGTTTCTCTTGATTAAAATATTTGATGTGCATTAAAAGGGTGGCCTCCGCATAAAGTACGAAACAAATAATTCAATGCTTTACAATTATGCTTAGAACATTGTTTATTACACTAAAGATTAGTTTAACTATTCTATACTGCGCAATGAAGGATACAATTAGTACGAATATGAAATTATAATTCATTTTAATCCAAAAATTATTATTGTGAATATTTTTATTTATACTTAAATTAAAGTTAAAGATATTAATGGGTTACAAACAAGAAACGTAATTGACATATGCTTAAATGATAGTAAGGTTTATTTTTTGTAATAATAACTTCTTCCAGAATATATTTATTTTTAATTAGAAAATTCAAAAGGATATGAGAATTAAATTATTACTTATATTTTAATTATAGCAGCATTATTTATTGACGGTGTTTTGAATTTTTTTCTACTTTATCTTACTTTTATTTGAGTAGGCTACTTAATTACTGTTAATATTTACTTGTATATGTATATGTTTGTGTGTCAGTGCGCATTTACAACAAACGTCGGAGAAATGACAGTCCTATTCCCTGGTAATTATCATTTATCAAAAAAATAATAACAATAAGTTTAAATCATACGTAGATATAAAATTCCGAAAAGAAAATATATTATGTCGTAGGGATTGTTAGTATGAGGTAGAAAAAATTCATAAATATAGGTAATTAAATTACTTTACTTTCTATTGCAAAAAAATTATTTACGGTTTACTGATGAATTTTTTATGTTATTCCTTATTTGAGTCTGTATTATATGATATTATTTACGATAGACTATAGACCCTTTACAGTAAAGCTCTTTGTTATTGTTCCGCTTCCAAATTATTAGCTGCAGTGCGGATTTAAAAAAGTATTTAAAGTAGTTATTAGTATTTAAAATAACGTATTCATATTTGATGGAGAAGGAACATGGCGTAATTAATATGCACTTGAGCATCAGTAATGAGAACGTACGCTCTCCTCTCCCAATTGTGTCGTGGAAAAGGCGTGGCCAAGCTGTGTTACCAATGACCGCAGCCATTCTGAATTATTTTCATCAATCTGCCCAAGGCATCCAGCTCAGGTAGAATTATTTCACAATTGTTTAGGTTTTGAGCGACAAGGGCTTGTAAATAGTTCAAAGCATCGCTTGAACCGATAAATAAGCTATTTTCTTGGTGCAAGCTTTCAAGTTTGATTTACAGAGCATAAACAAAAACGGTATTCACAATCTATTTTCAATGTTATGACGAGTTTGTTTAACAAAACTATATCCTGAGAGGAAAGTTGGAATCTAAATCCCTTACTGTTTTACATTTTTATTTATAATACTTTTAAAATTTTCCTTATTATGAGTACTTTTATACCAATATAATATTCAATGAAATAATTATAAAAGCCCAACGTTCAACATGTTGAAACTATTTGTATCCATTCAATTAAATAACATATGGGACATCTGTTGGAAATCTTTGTATATTTGCATGTTATTCTTAATAGTAGTAAAAAGAAACCTGAAAAATAAATATAGCCATCACACCGGGGCGGAACGGGACAGTGGGGTAGAATGAGATTGCCTTTTAATTTTTTTTACTGGATAGTGCGCTAAATAAGTATAAAAAATAAAAGACAAAAGATGTTCCGATTTTTCTTAAATTAAGTTTTATTTTATTGCACTAGTTATATACATAAATGATCCTATCCCGTTCTGCCTCGGGGGTAGGGAAAAACGAGAAATTCGTAAGTTTTTAAAAAAATTCATCAAAATTATAAATTCATTGTTTTAATTTATACTAATATTAGATTAATTAAACAATAAAGTATCTTTATAAAGTCGTTTTTCTATTCCGGTAATTTTACAAAAATTGTTCAACAATAAGTGTCCCATTCCACCCAGTATCCCTCACTTAGGAATTAATTTCGTGAACAACAGTGACTCAGAATTCTATTCAAATTATACTTAGAAAGACTGTTCTATTTCATTGCATTTGCCAACAAGAAGAATGTTTTAAATAAAATTGTTAAAATATAATATACAACGATAAAATTATATAATTAAGGGGTAAAATTCCGGAAATGTATGCGTTACTGCTAATGAAGTTTTTGAGCTTCTTCTCACTGCCCGCAATTCATCTTAATGTAACGACTTAAATTATAAATTGA
This sequence comes from Eucriotettix oculatus, assembly GCA_034510155.1. Taxonomy (NCBI): domain Eukaryota; kingdom Metazoa; phylum Arthropoda; class Insecta; order Orthoptera; family Tetrigidae; genus Eucriotettix; species Eucriotettix oculatus. The sequence continues at coordinate 143,667,697 of CM067377.1, forward strand.
ATTTTTAAGGCCAGTCTTATTTAATTTTATTAAGAACAACCCTATTACTTTTACAATTTATCTCTACAATTAAACTGTTTTCTCTGCGCTCACGCCGTTAGGACTGATGCAGGTTGACAACTCCAATCACGAGAGGTTCCATTTAGAAATGGAAATTTTCCTATAAGAGATCTTATCTTGCACGAATGATTCATTTTAAATAAGTAAGTGTGAGGTAAAAGGATTATAAGTTTTCAAGCTTTTACATATCTGTATTAATATAATAAACTCTCACACATAAAGCTTGTAAGTATTAAATAATTATAAGTTTATGAATCCTGTTATTATTAATTATAAAATTTTATTTCAATTGCAGAATATTTTAAACTAAAAACAATTAAAAATTTTTATCTTATTGATAATAAAACAAACACGACTTAATTCCGCCCTAAGCACAGAAAACCTAAAATACTCATAAAAATTCAAAACAATTAATATAACATTGCATGATTAAGAGGTTTGTTGTATCGTTTGGTTGTAAAAAATTTCTGAAATTATAATGCTACCTTTAAGAGTAATAAAATAATGCATTTTAAAAATTAGTATAGTGTGATTACATTGAAAAAACTTCCAAAATTTCCATTTCTATTTTCTTTAAATTTCACTTATATACAGTAATACGTTGATTTTATAACTCGTGCTACATAGGTCAACTCCTCATGTTTATTATGCATTTCTTCATACAATTCATATTATATAAAATTATTTATAAATTTGAAGAACTTTTGTTCCCAATTATTTATCATACATTATTTGAAAATTATTTACAAATAATAAGTAAGATATGTAATATTTTATTTATAAGTGTGAATATGATCTGCAATGACCTTCAAAAATAGTTTAAAGGAATTTTATTATAATAGGATTATGTTTATGGTTACACGGAACTGCGTTATCAACAGTTAGTTAGTAGAATAGAAAAATGACATGTTATTAATGAAACGAAGTATTTATAGCACAGATTACTGACTTTATTATTCTATTTGTTGACAATTTTAGATACTGAACGTAAAATAATGAACGATTTTATTAGCATAATGGGAAAAAATATAGTGCGTTTGACTTTCAACTAATTTTACACAGAATCCTAACTTATATTACTTTAAGTGTTTTCTTTGAATTAAAATTATTTCTATAACTTATTATAACATCTTTCTATAAATGTTACTCTGAAATGAAAACGGTTTAAGTATTTCATTATTCAGTAGCAAAACAATTATATATTTAAACAGTTTTACGCATTGTATATCGTACAGTTTAGAATAAAAACTAATCACTCATGTTTTATATATATGTATATATATATATATATATATATATATATACTATTACATTGTATATACATATAAACTTACTTTTATTATCCTTTGGATATAAATTTACTTCTAATTTTAGGAATGTTTCATTTAAGTATTGTAGGTATTACATATGTTGTGCTTCACAAATCCATATTGAAGTAACTGAATAAATATTTCATTTCACAGATAAAATAACCTGATACGAGAATTCAACAAACATTGACTTGTAGTTTCAAAACGTAAGTTTTATTCCTAGCAATTTCATGTAATAATCAAAAATTAAATAAATGAAAGGGTAGTATATTTGCATGACTTATTATAAATAAAGTATCAGGTAGTTATAATTTATAACAATTTGGAAATAACTATTAAGTTATATTTAAGTAAGAACAAACTGGTTAACTATAATAACTGCACTAGTTTTGTATTTACAGAAATAGAATAATATTTAGCAAATATCATTATGATTTCATTATTTACTGTTATTCAATTTGTTATTAAATTTCAATATTTGACTTAACGTATATATTTGTTAATTTAATAATTTATTTCTAAAATAGCTTAATACTCTTTATATAATCAACAAAGGGGTAATAGCTGTCTAAATTTTACATTTGCTATAAAATTGTCTTAATAATAAACAAATTATTTTACTCAATTATAAAGCAGAAGAGGCTTATGTTGTAAACTTTCATTGTATTACTTATAGCATGGAATATTAAAATAATTTTTATTAACTGTGACCTTTACCGTCTGATAAGATAAATAAAAGGTATTTCCTATTTGATTAATCGAACATTACAATTCTGACCGTTAATGTTGCCACTTTTTAACGTAAGAGAAAGCAGTCAAGTATATATTGAATTTCTACATTAGGAGTAAAACAAATGTAATAACTGAGAACAAATTTGACAGCGTCAATGATGGGTGGATGTCAGCAAAACGACAACAGTGTTAATCCACTATAAGTACATTCGATGTTTGCTCGCATCTAGTTCAGGGGATGACACGAGTCACAAATAATTTAGATCATAGCGTAAATACAGAAAGAAGACTACTGCATTCTTATGGAGTTCAGAATATAGAACTTTTTCTGATAATATCCCACCACCATTGCAAACTAAGTGTATAAAGTCGTCGTCCTGTGAAATGAATTGTAATTTAATTTAAATTCGACATTTAGGGGAAGACCTTGAAAAAATAACAGTTTTCAATCATTGAAGTACCATAAGATATTAATTAATTATTATTCAATTTATTTTTGGTCAATAACTGATGAGGTGCATATATTGCGTTTTATTAATATTTTGTTATCATAGTGTACAAGTAATTTTTCTTCGTAAAAAATTATTCAGAACTGATTTCTTGGTGATTATACAGGGAGTCTCGCTCGAACCTCACAAATTATAAAAGTACAGTAAATATAAGTACATTGCACAATGAAATGTAGACAATGATAGAGCACCTCAAATAATTTTTTCAAGAACGAAAAGTAGGTCTGACGAGTGAACTAATAATGTCATATCTTCGCGTATGTACTGTAATTTTCTTTCTACTTTCAAAGATTTGAAAGGCACTCTGTGTATTGTAAATTAATTAATTTCTTTTTAACTATAACAAAAATTCTTTATTAAAAATTACATACAAAATCCCATACTATACTTTTTTTCTTCAATCCTGTTGAACTTATGTGAAGCCATAAAAATTGGTCACTCACATCGGCCATAACTCCCATAAATAAAATATATTTTCATTATTTTTTACATGTATTATATACATTACACTGATCATAAATTTAAATTTATTTTATTTTTTCCTTTTTTATATTTTATACTATTATATTGTGCTACTTGGGAAACGTAATAACTAGGGATGGTATAAGTATAGTAGAAATAAAGAGTAGGATAGCGCAGGCAAGGAAGGTTTTCGTGAATAAGAGAAAATTATATAAGTGTGAATATTAGGAAATCGTTACTAAAAAAGTTTGTTTGGAGCGTGGCGTTATATGGGTGCGAAACGTGGACGATAGGAGCTCCGGAAAGAAAAAAAAATAGAAGCTTTTGAAATGTCGTGCTATAGGCGAATGGATAGAGTAATGAGGAAGTTCTAAACAGAATAGGGGAAAAGCGAAAAATATGGAGGACGTTGACCAAGAGAAGGGATATATTAATAGGCCATGTTTTAAGGTACAAGGGTCTTGTAAAATTAGCATTAGAGGGAAGTGTGTGGGGTAAAAACAGAAGAGGGAGACTAAGGATAGAATACGCTAAGCAGATTAAGAATGATGCGGGGATGTGTTAGTTATAAAGAAATTGGATGAATAGGTTAGCATTATAGGGAAGTATGTGGGACTGAATAGAACAATAAAATATTTTAATCTATTTTCAATAGTGAATTTAACAATTTCATATCTAATTTGTTTACATACAGCAGACGGAAATTCTCCCATCTTTTCGATACAAAGCGACATTCATCGAGCTATTCTAAGATATCTTTTACCACCCACGAGATGAACCGGCCCTTCGATAATCCATCTCTGCCATTTTTATGTTCGTCAACGAAGTCCCCGTTGTTTGCTAATAATTATCATTCAACTATTATATTTTTATCGTACGAGACTCGTTCCGCTACAGCTTGGAATTTAATCGTAATCTTTCAGATTATAATTGAAGTTTCTGGTGGTATGTAAAAAATTGGCAAACTCCATTATGATTATTGGGCGTCTTACAAATGAGAAACCACGTTCCATTTTCACTATTACCGTTTGATTTTAGTTATATATTTACAACCATATTATTTCCTAGTTAAGCATATCGGTCGAATGTTTTTTTAATTTATAAATCCACTGATGCAGCCGTTTGCTGAATGATTTGTTAAATAACATTTTTATTCAGTTTTAAAGTATTAATAACAAAATTTAACTATGACATTAGTTCTAGTGATACCTCGAATGCTTATCAAGCATATCTATCCATATGGTGATGAAATAAAGCAAAGAGTGTCATTAAACCCAGTACCCTTTCCAAAAACACGACTTTCTCACTGTGAACAACAGCTACTCAGCTATTTTAAACTCAGTATTGAAACCAGTGAGTATAGTATTCCCTTCATTCCTCGATATTTCCGTTTGTGTTGTGAATATTCTGTGAGCAGTAGAACTTCAATTTTTAAAATATTTGGTTTTCAACGTCCTCCATATGAAATTCATAATACTTATGTTTTATCTGCATGATTTAGCTGTATAATTTAATTTTTTTGATATTCTTCATATCTTCCTCTTCATAAAACGTATATAATTTTGAAGTTCTTTAACATCATCTTTTCTCCCCATTGTTACCTTTCTATCCAATAGTAGCTTCTTACGTATTTTTTCGGAAAATAATTTTCTATTAAAATTAAAAAGGATACAAATTGTGACAGAATTTTAAAATATAATACTTATAACAAAAGATCAACGCTTAAAAATATCAATCCGACCGTATTAAATATTCTTCTTTCATAATTCTTTCAGGAAATCTAAACGCATTACATCTCCAGTTTAATGAAATTTTGTGTGACTGTTTATAAATGTCGCCAATAAACATTGGTAAAGTTTTACGTTCTCTATTTCAGTACTTACAGAAATATAGTAATTTTTATGACCTCGTACAGGAAACTTTTACCATACGACTCAGAAATTTAAGCAATTTTGAGATGAAATATTTCTAGTAATATTATAAAGCATGAAAAGTGGCTGTCTTTTACAAACTTTTGTGCTCTTTGAACCCCAAAGAACCAAAAAATTGGACGAATAAATTTAGCATGCATAATTTAAAGCAAAGTCGGCCGGGTGTGAAAAGAAAATTACTTGTTAGGCTTCTTATATCTCTCTGGAGATAAAGGTATGAAATTTATGAAATTTTGCACTTAATAACATTACATAACAATGTTTTTGACTGTAAAATATCATTTACCTTCTACTCTCCAGTACTTCACAATTTGAGTCTAAAGTTGACGATTTTTGCAAAAACGCCAGAAATAGGGCATTTTTAACATAATTTAATGAAAAACTATCTTACATAGTATTTTTAAAATTATTTCTGTTAAACTGAGTATGTTGTAAACCTTATTACAAAGTGGGCACGTTCTTTCATCGCGTGCGTATAAGGCCTTAAAATTGAGGACTAAAGTACGACATTTCTGTGGCAGTCATATATCTATACACAATGAGGTGAAAACATCACAGGATTTGCTAGTTTTTCCAATATTCTAAGTTGCTACTCCACCAGCTGCTGTTTTTCTTCATCTACCACTTTCTGAACTCGTTAAATTTTTCTTTAATGTAGTCAGTTTTGTGGCTAATTCTCAAACTTTGAAATTTTAATGGGAAACTGTCAAACTCCGATTGATAGTGTCCAAAATGTCCATATAATTGTCTGGTGATGAAGACTCTGATGTACCTTTCACCATAGAAATGAATTCAAATTTACACTTGCAACAAATTTTTGACCTGGTTTCACGTTTGTTTTTCTCAACAGACATGGTTGGCTAGATTGACTTTAAACAGCTTATGCCTAGCTGTGTGCTTTGTTTTATTAAATGGGATGACTTTTGCCTCATTTCATATAGTTTAAAAAATTTATTTTGTTATGAAGTCATTGTATGTGAGCTCAACCTCTGATCGTCGAGTGAGAAGTATTTTTTCATTGGCTGACAAACTGTACACATAACGCAGCTCAGTTGTCTTAGAATAGAAACGAACATGGCAAGTTTCTCCAAAAATACAATTTGGCAAAGTAGAAATAATACCAATTGACTTAATGCATTCTATTTCACGGATTATAGGCACTGAAAATTTTGAGGAAAAGAAGTTTCCATTTCATATTACAAATACTATGCTTTAAAATATGTTGTATGGTTACGCCATTAGTGTAGAAGTAGATTACTAAAGCTAGTAGAAAGTGAATCAGAACAAGATAAACTCCAACAGAAATAAAAGGGAAATAGATCGCAAAGGCAAAATTAAGTAAAGCATGCAAAGAATAATTAAGAATTGGTCATATTTCCGAGATCCTATATAGCTACGATGAAACATTAATCCTTCTTTTTTAGTAATTTAAAACAAAATTTTAAATAACTATCTTAATGCACATTGAAGAATACAACATTTTAATACAAACTTATCAAGTTTGTCTCCAATTTAAAGCCTTTATACGCCAGCGATGAAAGATTACGTCTACTTTTTAAAAAAGTTTAAAACATGCTCTTATATATAAAATTTATTCAAAATATTTTCTATGCGATAGTTTTCCATAAATGTAGGCTATATATGCATAATTTTAGGCGTTTTTTTCAAAAATCGTGAACTTTACACTCCATTTGTAAATCACTGGTGAGCAAGAGATAAATGAAATTTTACATTCGAAGACCTTATGATGCTAGTTTATATTTTGCAAAGTTTCACAGTTTTCGTACGTTTACTTCCAGAAATATAGAAAGCTCAACTTGTATTTCTTTTCGCACTTTACGTGTTTTGGCAGACTTTGCTTCAATTTATCTAAGCAAAATTACTCATAAAAGTATTTTTGATATTTACGTTTAAAAGTAACATAACGTTGTACTATAAAATCAAGTTTCGTTATTTATAATAATATACTGCAAGAGAAAGTTGCTGATATTTCAGAGTCATAGCGTAAAAGGTTCCTACACAGAGTTAAAAAACTCCAAAAATATTAAATTTTAGAATGTTAAAGTTTACCAATGTACTTTTAGGATATTTATGAATGTACACAAAAAATTTCATCAAAATCTATTATGGTTAAGCGGGGCTTTTTCCTGAAATCAGACCACTTAACATGGAATGACCCTACAATAATTTCCCACTACATAGACGATATTTTTGCGGTAATATAAACATATATTTAAGGAAATACAAATTTTCAATCAATAGAAATTGACTCCACCGATATATATACATATAAACAATATGACATGATTTCGGTAAATAAATATTTTATTAATTATATTTCACGATAAAAACTGAAAAATAAATTATAAGTTATAGTTATGCCAATTTTTCATTCATGTATAAACGATATACATATATATATATATATATATATATATATATATATTCGTTCATACATTTATGAAAAATGAGAAATATACAGTATAATATTATGCCCAAATACTATGAAATACTAAAATAGCAAGATTTTATTTAATTGTTACAAGTTATAGGAATTAAGCTTTCTAAAAGAAATATTTTAAATAAACTAATAAATTTTGGACTAAAGCGTTTATCCGTCGAAAAATTTACGAATTAGGCCTATAATATAATGTGTATGTTAATTATGGAGTAATTTACCTTTTTGAGTAAGATGGGTACCTACATAATCTCTTGAAGCTTGACGTAGTAAATTAGGGTAAGTTTAAAATTTTACCCAATTTTCGGAAACATAAGCCTCATTTTTCAATAAAAAAGGAGACACATTAACCACCACTACCGGCTATTTCTCTAATGTGTGTCATTTTCTCCTGAAGATGAAGTATCATGCCTCCAAAAATTTTAAAAAAGAATAAGTGCGTTAATTTAATATAAATGGTATGTATATGTAGTTAGTCAATAGTCTGAGTAATATAATAAAATATAAATAGTTAATCTGTGTGTACAGGATATTAATCTGTTCGTATGAAGTTATTAAACCTAGAACTTGTATAACATTAAAATAATTTTCATAAATTAACAGTTTAAAAGTATACATTTACATTTGAAAATATCTAATAATCTTATTTATATCAAATATTTACACATAAATAAAAAAATCAAAAATAAATAAGCAGCGTTACTTTTATATGCTCTTCATTTATATCCGTTATTTACATAGGATTAATCAACATCATATTACGAACAACAAAGATGTAGTTAGATAAATAATAAGATATGTTCTGGATAAAAGCACTAAATAATTCAATTTATTCAATTACTTACTTGTATTAGGAGTCTTCTGCCTTGCTCGAATTTATCGATTGGTGCTGCCTCTCAAATACCCTTATAAAACTTTTCCTGTAAAAATTAAAGACATTGCATTAGTGTCTTGTACTTTACACATAGTAGATTTCATTTTTTTATATTCGGTTTTATTTTATAACTACATATTCTTATACTACGTTTTATTCTGCTGGTTTGTTTGAAATAAAATCAGTAAAACTTTCCTATAACAATTAATTTTCTTTTACATTTTACACTGTCTAGTAACTTCCTATCAATAGCATTTTCCATTAATTATGTTGCCAATAATTTAGTAAAAATATTATTTACTTTAGGATTCTTTACTCATATTTCGAGTAAATAATATTTCTTTCTTATATAAATTGTAAGGACACGTTATTCATTTTGGATTTGTGTTATATAAAAACATGTTTTTTTGTCCTTACAATACGGCGAAATGAAAATATTACAAACATAATTTCTATTACTCGAGTAATTTAGGTATAAATTTTAGTATAATGACCTTGTACCTAGACAAGAATAACATACGTTATTTAAATAACTAATTACATTTAATGGAAGACGAATGTTTAAAGTTTATGTAAAATTTTGAAAATATTATTACATTTTAAATGGTTGCTAAGACTATTCCGAGGAATTTAAAATTTAACATGTTTATATGAGGTAAATGTTTCACGAAAAAAAAACAGTGCAATGTTTACAAACCTGCTTTCATTTTCGTCACCAATCCAATTTCATCGACAATGCACTGTAATCAGCGCAAAAACTTACCCAAGGGAATATTTGCAAACGTTTGCACTTATGACTTCCAAATGTTCATTCATTAAAGGAAGATGAGAGAATTTCTACGGTAGGCCCGTAAAATATGAAAATGCTTGAATTTTATAAGAGTTTTCAATAAAACCTACACATTAACAATCCGACGAAATATATAATATACGGCTGTTTTTTTACAAATATTCACAATTTTAATGAATAATCTGACATTTACAATTACAGCAAACAATATTATTAATTAAGTTCTCAACTACGCTTGGTCCGTATTTTAGGATATATTCAAGTAAACTTTATATTGAAAGCCCTTACGCACATACTGATAATTTTGGCGGTGATGGTCTATGGAGCAGTCCAAAACGCAAAACTATCAGCATGTGTATATAGGATCATCCATTTGAAAATTTTCTGAGGAAGTCGACAAATCGGGACGAAAAGATATATTCATCTTAAATAAGTATTAATATTGAAAGGCTGTATTTTCACGTCTGATTGTTGTAAATAATAAGTTAAAATTTCCAACCACTTTCAGACTTTATTTTTAACAATTTCCAAAGAATAAAAAAAATATTTCGGCTCTTATCCTAATTATCAATCTTCAAATGTTAATTTTAACTACACTACATTTATAAACCAAACCACAAATTTTACTATATTTTTTAAAGTCTCCCCGAGGCTACACTACTAATGTACCACTTACTTAGTTGTGGTCATTTTAAACTTATTGATTGCTAATTAGGATAATAACCTGGAGGAGGTGCAAATAAGTACCGAAACGTTTTTCTTTCATCTTTGAAAATTGTTAAAAATGAAGTCTGAAAGTGGTTAAAATTTTTTACTTAAGTATCAATATTGTTTTCTAACAATTTGACTTGATATGTTTACTTGTATTCACAACTTCAACTGTAAAGTAACTAAATAGTAAAACGTTACTTCAACAAACTTCTTAGCTTCATTTTTTAAAATTTAACAAGTAATATTGGTCATTTTGATACTATTTGGCCGGACTATAAAATATAGAAGCTTTATAATTACGTTGTCTAGAATAAAGTTGAGTTTTAATTTTATGTTTAATGTGTTAGTGAACTTTGCTTGACTTTCAAAAGAAAACGGACGGCCCAAATTCAATTAAATTTTAGACGTTTTATAGATTCGTGAGCAGGTTCTACATAAAATAGAAGTTTTGGTGAATGTCTAAAAATAAAATTATAACTGCTTTGAATGGGAGAAAAACGGCTTAATGCATTTATTCTCAAGGGACAGTTTAATAAAGGTCCTCCTTAAATATTTATTACAAATTTGGAATTCAGATTTTCCAATTTAATTTTAGTTTTACGAAATTCGTTTGCACTAGGGAAGCTAATCTTTTGTTAGAAGTTTACATAAATTTGGCGAAGCAGTAATCTTATAGTAGAAAAAGCCAAAATAGCTTTATTTTGGAACAATGCGAAGAAATATTGAACTAATACAAAATCAGGTTTAGTGGATCTATATACTGATACAATTAAAAAATTGATAAATAATAAAATTAAATAAATATTGTTTGTATTTATATATTATCTGAAACTGTAATTCTTTATTATAATTTTTTTACTTTTATGGACGTTAAAATCAATATTAAGATTTCTATCGTACATAGCAAATGAATTGAAAATTTTGAAATTTATTTTTCTCCATAATACATAGAGTGAAATTCATCGCAGCAGTCGAATAAGTAGACTTAAATATTAAAGAATGGATAATTAATTCTTATGGCAGAGCTTATAAAGTAGGTTTGTACGTATGTGTGGTAATAATTGTATACAAGATAAAATATACAGTTATAAATCTTGAATATTTCAATACTCTTGTAATGCTGATGACATTACTGAAAACACTTCCAGCGCTTCTTGTGGTCTACTGTTTTCAATTATTTGCCAATTTAATACTTCTAAATTATATCTAACTTAATAAAATATGCTAAATAATTCATAGGAGAATATTTTGGTAAGTAAACTGTGCTGACAGTTCATTATTTCATTAGAATATTTGCACTATCACTTTTCCTTCCATTCCAGATCCTTTGTCTTCCAAATGAAAATTGCATACGTCAAATAAATGAAAATTGCACGTCATTACGCCATAATATATTTTTACGATTTAAAATAGTTGTTATAATATAGAATTTTAAACGATTTATTTTTTGAATGTATTTGCTAAAAGCAAATTAGATAATAATGACTTGCGAATTGTTAAAATTCTTTACTTATTTTATTTTAGAAAGACCGTTTAATTCTTCATAGTGAATATTTATTACATAATAACATTATTATTTTTTTCTAATTAACTGTTTACATAATGCATGGTGATTCAACTTTCATTAGTGTCCATATTTAATATTTTGATTTTTGTTTGTTGCAGTGTAAGAAAAACCTGATTTGTAAAGCAAACTCTCAAGTCATATATTAATAATTACATAAATACATTATTATATCTAGTAGTAATAATTTTTTTGTCCTCATTGATTTAATTTGTTCACAT